>OY282501.1:2594268-5161036 GCA_958295605.1 Ajuga chamaepitys
ATTTCATTGGTAGAATATGATACAGAAACTACTAAAACTCATCATTTTTTTAAAATTCATTTGCTAAATATGGTGCGCCATTGTGATAATCTTCTGAATCCATCCCTTCCTTCCTCAGGGAGCAAGAGACGGCCCTTCTGATCGAAAAGATCAGAAGTTCTTCTGGCTCAGTGAACCTGAGCCAGATGTTCACTCAGCTCACATACGACATCGTTTCGCTGTCGGCCTTCGGCAGGAAGTACAGTGAAGCTGAGAAATTCTTTCAGCTTCTGAGAGAGTTTTTGGTGGTGCTGGGAACTATTAGTGTTGGGGATTTCATACCGAGTCTATGGTGGATTAATCGGGTCAACGGATTCGACTCGAGAGTGGCCCGGTCTGCGAAGGAGATGGATGATTTCTTGGAGAGTGTCATTGAGGAAAGGATGGAAACAGGAACAGATCATAAGAAAGGAGAAGATTTTGTTGATATTTTGCTGGACATTCACCGGAATAACTCTGGTGGTTTCCCCTTGGACAGAGATAGTATAAAAGGAATAATCTTGGTAAGTTTATTTCACTTCGGTGTCTATTATCGTGTTTTCTGTAAGATGAAAGTTACTTTTTTCTTTGTTTCTTTCTTTTTTTTTTTCCTGAAAATATATTACTTTTAACATAAAAATATTATTTTAAAATAAGCGTTTATTCAATTTATTTTTTTTAAAAATAAGAATAGATATTAAAGACATACTATTTCTATACATAATTCATTTTATTGGATATATTGTGGAATAAGGAAATAATTAATAAATTAAGTTGGCTGTTTATGATAAAATTGGAAGAATTGTGGTTTGTGTGCTAAAGCGACACTTATTTTGAAAAATTTCATTTTGTTTAAAAATACACTTATTTTAAAACGAAGGGAGTTTAAAAAAAATTGTTACGTTCTAAAATCACAGTTGTACATGTTTTTGTAGTTTACACTAAAAGTAACACATTTTACATCAAGATTAACACTTGTGATGATAAAAATAACTCCGGTTACAAAAAGATCTTCCGGTAAGACAGTCTTATTTAAGTGTTTGCCTAACTCATTATTATTGTGGTTGTTATTTTAGTTTCTTTTTTAAATTTTGGATTTTAATTTCTATTATTATTGAAGTAATACCTTTGTAAAATCGTCTTTCGCAGGAGGAGAGTTACTTTTATCATTAAAAAGTATTACTTTTAACGTAAAAATAATATTTTTCTAAAAAGAAAATTGTTACTTTCTTTAAAACAATTGCTTTTGTATAAAGATCACTCAAATAGACAATTTAATAATAAAAGTAACTCTCATCTAATAGAAAAACTCAAATAGAGAATTTAATAATAAAAGTAACTCTCATCTAATAGAAAGACATTTCAGTAAGATGATTTTATTTAAGTGTTTGCCTTATTATTATTGTTGTTGTTTTGATCGTTGATTTTGTTATAGTTATTATCGTCGGTGGTGTTGTTATTATAGTTTTTAAAAAAGGAAAACAATTAGCTCTTAATTTCCTGACAATGTCATGGGTGAGGACTAGTTTATTTGAAACCCAACAAATATCAGTACTAATTCAGGAGGGTGGATTTAAATACTCCCTCCGTCCCAAATGAACTTGTACAGGGGTTCCGACACACACATTAAAAAAAATATTTTTTTGGAATTTTGTTGACTTTTTAAAGGTTGATTGAAAGTGCAGATTGATGGTGTAAATTTTAAGGGTGGAGATTGTGTTATAACTTTTCTTTTTAAGGATGTACAAATTTGATTGGGACGAACAAAAACGAAAAGTGTGCAAATTCATTAGTGACCAGCACATAATAGCAAGAATATAGATTTGAAATCAATTGTTAATTGTATACTATATCAAAGTTAAATTTCGATGCATTTGGAATCAAACTCATTTTAAATTTCTAGAATTTCAAATCAATTCTATGAGCTTTTAGTTTCCAGGTTACTATATATATATAACTACAGAATCACTTTTAATCCTTATATATTACACTACAGGATATATTTGCCGGTGGAACTGATACGACATCTACAGTGCTTGAATGGACAATGGCCGAACTTTTACGACACCCCTCAATCCTTCAAAAATTACAAAATGAAGTAAGGGAAATTGTGAAGGACAAAAACGACATTACAAGCAACGACTTAGAAAAAATGCATTACCTGAAAGCAGTGATCAAGGAAACTCTTCGTTTGCACAGTCCGCTCCCAACATTGATAGCTCGAGTTGCAAGAAAAGACGTCAATTTTATGGGGTACGATGTTTCAGTTGGAACAATGGTGATGATTAATGCTTGGGCTATTGGACGGGACCCGGCCTCCTGGAGCGAGCCTGAAAGGTTTTATCCCGATAGATTTTTGAATTCTTCGATAGATTATAAGGGTCTGGATTACGAGTTGATCCCGTTTGGAGCTGGACGTAGGCGTTGTCCAGGAATCACGTTTGCGATGGCGACTAATGAGTTCGTGTTAGCAAATATTGTGCAAAAATTTAATTGGAAATTGCCAGATGGATGTAAGGATTTGGATATGACTGAACGACTAGGGATTTCAGTTCACAAAGCTATTCCTCTTCTCGCAATTGGGAGCCAATTTCATGCTTAATGTGGTGTCTAGGGTAGCATATTACCCTCCGTGTTCAATAAAAATAGTCATATTTGAAGAATTTAGAACTTCTTATTTAATGAAGGTATAACTCTCTAAGATTCATCTATATGCATTTATACGACCTCTTTTTACTTATTTAATTGTATCGAGCCAATTCATAAAATAAAATAAAAAAATTAATTTTTACTTGAACTAGTAAATCGGGACATTGATTTTTGAAACATGACTCTTATTTCGAGACAAGAAATTCCATCCACACATAACTTATGAGACGAACTGAGTATTAATTTTCTTATACTTAGAGGGTGTTTGGCTAAGCTTATTTTAAACATCTTATAAGCTCCAACACCTTATAAGTTTTTTCAAGAGCTTATAAGATGTAACTTTTAAGGAGCTTATAAGTTAATAAAGTGTTTGGATAAAAGAGCTTATAAGCTTGCAATAGAATTTAGTGATTTATCTATAAATTTGGGGTCTAAATTAAAAGTTAATATTAAACTTATATTTTGATTAGTGTGTGAAATGTGTGTAGTGTGTGTGGTGTGTGTATAGTGTGAAATGTGTGTAGTGTGCAGTGTGTGTAGCGTGTAAAATGTGTGTAGTTTGTGAAATGTATGTAAGTGTGTGAATTGTGTGTGAAATTTGAGTATAATAATTAAGATCTTAACAAATACGATATAAATAAGATGGGGTATATCAACTGATTTTTTTTAGATCTTATAAGCTCTTAGAGCTTATTTTTGTGTCTTATAAGCTCCTAAATATTTTTTTTTGCCAAACACTTTGCAAAAGCTTATAAGTTCTTAAATATTTTATAAGATGTTTTTAGGAGCTTATAAGTTTAGCCAAACACCCTCTTAGTATCATATGCTTAAATATTAGTGCTCTATGAAAAAATGGGCTTTTGAGACGATAAAAATTTATCTCAAATAATAATAATTGTCATGATCATATTATTAGAAACAACATATTATCGGTAATTGGTCGTTTTAATAACTTAGACTGTAAATAATATTATTTGATACATTAGTTTGAAATGTGAATCAGCTTTTGAAATTAAAAAGCATCCAGAATCGACATAAATATTGAGTATTTATAGTGCATTTCAATTTCAATCGGGAGGAAAAGGAATATGTATATTGTATTCAATGGTTGATTTGTGGAAAATATAGTAGTTCTAATGTTAAATGGGATATTTGTGTGTGGAGTAACTTTCTTCTATCCTAGTTGTATATTTGATTCATATAATTCGGGTTGTGGGTGAATCGGTAGGATATGTGTAATTTTATGAAAATATATTAGTGTTATACTAAAAATTATAACTTGTTTTGAAGATTAGTGTTTACAGTGTAAAAAAAAAGATTTAGTATCAATTTGCACCCTGAAATACGCGAGTTTTTTTTTCTTTGATACTTTATTTTAATCAAATAGCAATATGTACTCCACGAATTTATCAATTTGCAACCTCTGGCGAAGAATTCCGACGAGAAAAATAAAAATATTTAAAAATTATATTATTGTTTAAAAAGTTTAAAAATTATTTTTAAATTCTAAAATTTCATTAAAATATTGAAAATACTAACTAAACATGTTATTTTAAAAAAAAAAATCATAAAAATTGAAATTTATAATATTTATAAATTATAAATTATAATTTTGTTAAAGGATTTAAAAAATTTAAATTTACTTATTTCATAAAATTAGATTTTCTTTAAAATTCATTTTTTGAATTTTAGATTTTAATTTTTTATTTTTTTTTTGTAATACGTGATTTACCCAACATTGAGTCTAAACACAATGGGAACTTGAACAATAAATGATGTAAAATTATCCACAAGTCTTAATTCAGTTGCAGGTATGTTTAGGGTGAAACAATTCACTATAACTTGGAGAATTACAAAAAGATTCAGAATGTGATTCACACTTCTCGAATCTTAATGTCTTAAAGGATAATTAAACACGTAGAGTACAAAAATACCTAACAAAAGCTATCCTAAAATGTTATCCTAACAAAGGAGTTCATATTCATGAGGAATTTGAATGTTACTGGAAATGGACACTACATGTTGGATAGAAAGTTAACTAAACTCTCTAGACAACATAACAGAAAGACAGACTAGCATTTTACTTGGATATCCGATTGTCTTGTGTTGGACATTGGAGCTCTATTTATAGACCATCACAAAGTTTGGATTATACTATAGAGTAACCACCACTCCCTTTAACTAAGGGTGTTGTTGGTTAGTGGCCAACGACTCAGAAACTTAGGGTAGTTGAAGCTTGGACTTGGTCTCTTTGAAGATGACTTAGCCTTTGGTCAACTCCTCCCACAATTTCCTCAACTAGTTTTGGAGTAGGTCTCCAACACTTTTATATCTACTCCCATGTCCATAAAATTGAACTTACTAAATCAGCACAAATGACACACAAGTGTACAAAAGATAGAACAATTAAAATTAGGATTTGCATTTCCGAGACGGGTCGGACCGACCCACCACCATTCGAAGTGGACCAAGTCAGCAAACCAGCGTGTTGGTTCGCGAACAACGTGAAGGCGCAATTCTGTTCGGCGGAAGGGTGCAACCCAACGAACGGGTGTAAACACAACCGAACCGTTTCAGCAAATGCCGATCGGTGCCACAAAGGGTCAAAAGGTTCTTTTATGGAAAGGCGCTGCAACTCTTCATAAACTATAAATAGGCTCCCAATCTGCATTTTATTTTATTTTAACAATAAATCTGCATTTCCATTCTAGCACTTCTAGCCCTCTCAAATTCGAGTCTAAGGAAAGTCTCGAGTATCAACTAGTTCGTCGAAAGCTTTGGTTTTGTTATGCTGCGATCCCAAAGCTAAAAATCGTTGTATTTTGAGGACGATAGCCAAAGACCGAGAGCACTAGAATTGGGGGCAATGTTGTCTAACAGATAGTGAGTCAAACTCGTGCCTCGACACAATTATGGCATAAATATTATGTTGCAATTAGAAATTGGACGAAAGGTCGTGGTTTTCTTTTAATTAAGTCGTGAAACTAAAATGAACTTAGGAGATCGACATCATATTGAGAAAATTATTTTTAATATTTTTAATGGGAAAATTTTGAAACTAGTCTTGTATGTTAGGCCTTGTAAAACTGGTCATGTATATTTTATAAATTTAATTTTGGTCCTACATCTTTTATGATTTCTCTAATTTAAGTACAAAATTAAATTTCGGTCACTTGAGTCACCTGAGACTTGCACATGGTAGTCACGTGACAGCACCCCTTTCGATATCGGAATGGGACTCGCACTCTTGGGATCACCCTACCCTCCCACCCCGGTGATTCCCCTCTCTCTTCACTACTTCCTTGACGCCGATTGGGCCCGCGACTGTGACGATCGTACGTCCACAGGTGCTTATATCGACTATCTAGGTGCTAATTTGATGTCATGGTCTTGCAAACAACGCTCTGTTGCTCGTTCTTCCACTGAAGCTGAGTATCATTACATTGTTGCCGCTGCTGCTGAAGTCCAATGGACTCGGGTCTATTCTCACCAAGCTCCACATTGTACTACCATCTCCTTCAGTGATTTATAGTGACAACATTGGTGCCATGTATTTGTGTTCGAACCCAGTCTTTCATTCTCGGATGAAACATATTGCCATAGATTATCACTTCGTTCGGGATTTAGTCAAGCCGTCACGGCTTCGTGTGTCACATGTTTCTTCTGTTGGTCAGCTTGTTGATGCCCTCAGCAAACCCCTTTCCCGTCCTCGCGTACAGCTACTTATGTCCAAGATTGGCCTCACCAGTGGTGGTCCATCTTGAGGGGGTGTATTGAGATGAATGTATTTTACTTATTATTCTTTGTATAGTTCTTGTATCTCACATCGAGTTAAACAATTGTATAGAATTTGTTGTATCTGTATTTATTTGTTCAATCACTTTGTGTAAATATCTTTTTCCAGAATATCTCTCTATACCTTTAATGTTTTACAAGTTATGAACCAGAAGGGAATGAAGAATTTATCTTTGATAATCATTATGCTTACAATTATTGATAAAAGCAATTATAATTCCCTGCAATTATCTTTGTGATATCCAGTTTAGGTCAATGTGGATTTATTAATCAGATTTAGCTACATTACAGTCTGGGGATTTGCTTGATTGTGCAATAAAAAGAAGAATTAAAATATTTTGTGGGATTAATTTCATGTTTTGTTTATAGATTCTGTAAACGAAAGCTGTAGCAGCCCAGGGATGGGTGGCGAACAGAAGGGGACCCTCCTTTTAAAACATAAATTTTGGCTTATTTGAAAAATGGGAGGTTTTTTTCTCTCTCTCTCTCTTTTTTTTTTTTTTTTTTTTTTTTTAAATTTTAATCAGCAGGGGTGTACAACGGCACAATTCCCCCAATTCTATTAATCACGTGACTATCACTTGCAAGTTTCCGGCAACTTAAGTGACCAGAATTCGATTTTGTTCTTAAATTGTACAAATTATGAAAGACGCCGGATCAAAATTGAATTTTTAAAACATAACGGACCAGTTTCGGATAGGGCCTAACATACCGGCACTACAAGAAAAAGAGTATTTGTCGCACTCTTTTTGCAAATACAAGAGTGGTTGCAAAAAATAACCTCTTTTGTAACTACTAGTGGTTACATAAAATATTTCATACTATTTTAACCAAATTTGATACAATATGACAAACTCTTTTGCAACTAATTGTAGTTACAAATACATTGGTAACTACGAAGTAGTTGTAAAAAAACTTTTTGCATTTTATTATAAGTGTCTACCCTATAGTAACTACATTTTGTGACCACTCACTTTTTTGTAACTAAATTTTATACTGACAAAAAGCCTTAATTCTGACTAGTTTCTAATTTTTCCTTTTTTTTTTTTTCCAATTGAATGAGTTGCATGAATATAGCCTTGTACCTAATAAGTGACTAAGTGAACCTATTTCTTTTGTAATTTTGTGCGAATTAAATCAGACCATAAATGAGCCGTGGGTAATAAATAATTTCATTTCTGTGATTTTATATGGGTAGATGTTTCTTACACTATAATATAAATGAAATTATGTAATACCCTAAAAATATTAGATAATACTTTATTAGTGTAACACTTTTAATAAGTGTTACATTATATTTTAAATTGTAACACTTTATGATAACACTAAAAAAATATTACATATAACTGCTCTTTTATGTAACACTTTTAATAAAAGAAAAAGTTGAAAATTTGTCTTTGCTGGGTTTCAAACCTAGGTTGTTAGATTTGCAAAAGCTTTAGTGCAATGTCTTAACCACTAGACTACAATAACTGTTATAATTGTTTTTCTAAGAAAACAATATGTACACACGATTTTGTTGTAACATCATGAATAAAATACACCCAAAATTAAGTTCCCATCAAACTAATCTAACTTAATTTTATTTAGGTTATCCATATATGACACAAAGTTTCCATTAATTGTTTTTCCATTTTCATCCACTCATACACACACACACGCACATAAAACTTATTTATATCACATTAATTTTATACATTTAATTATTGTATATAAATTTTAAGACACTATTATTAATTTTAATTACAATAATTTTATGTATTTACTTGTTATAGATAAATTTGAGACACCGTAAAGTCACCTTTAAAGTGATTAATTACTTTTATTGTATTTGATATATTTTAAAAAAAAAAAATTACAAACATGACTACATAATCAAATGTTTCAAGTCTAGGTTCTCACACTTAAGAAATGTATTCAAATTCTTAACGCTACAAGTCTATTTTGTTAATTATTGTTTAGTAAAAATATAATGTTTGTATATCTACATACACACAAATAAGTCACAAATAAATTTTAATTTATTCTTGACGAATAAGTAAATTTTTACGTGCTCTAATAAATTATTATTTTTGTAGGTTTGAGTTGATCGTTTTCCCCACTTATGTTATAGATGTTCTATTATGATAGTTAAGATGTAACACATGAGACAAATAAAAATTAAAGTCACATTGAAAAATAAATCCACAGATATTTAATTAGTTTAAAATAAAATAAATAATTTTATTAATTACAAGTGTTACTTATTTATAAGTGTTACATAAAAGTGTTACTTATTCAAAAGTGTTGCGCAAAAGGTGTTACTTATTTAAAACTGTTACCTAAAAGTGTTATAATTTAAAAGTATTACGTTCAAAGCGTTACATGTTCCAAAAAGTGTTACACGAAAGTGTTTTATATTCACAGATGTTACACAAGTATTGTATAAAAATGTTATATATTCATAAATGTTATAAAAATGATACATAAAAGTTAAAATTTTAAAAGTATTGCAGACGAAGTGTTACATAAAACTATTGATGTTATTGTGGAATTAGACTGTTGGGCGGACCACCCGATTCAAAATTCTATGAGTTGAAAGTTGTTGATCCGCCTACCTTGATCCATTTTTCCTGAAAAATTCTAATTATCGTTTTACGCATAGCGAGTGAAACTCGTGTTTCGATTTTTTCAATTATGTTTATCGAGTTATTCTTTCATGTACACCTCACAAAATTCCAATGTAAACATTGTGCTGCAAATATCAAAGATCGTATTTTTTTTAATTAACATCAAAGATCGTAATTTTTTTAATTAACTCTTGAGACTAAAATAAACTTAGGAAATTGACATCATATTGAGAAAATTATTTTTGGATTTTTTTAATTGAATGAGTTGCATGATGATAACCTTGCACCTAATACGTACTAAGTGAGCTGTTTCTTTCGTAATTTCGTGCGAACCTTAAATGACCCGTGAGCTATAAATAAGTCTATTTATGTAATTTTATATGGGTAGATCGAAAATGAGAAATAAGTTGGAGTGTGAGTGTTTGCTTTATTTTTGGGAAATCGTAAAAGTTGTCCATTAAATATACGGAGTGACACATTTTTGTTCATTATATTTAGCTCAGACAATTATTGCATATCTAACGAAATTGTGCAAGTTTTGCCCAAATTTTGCTAGAATTCATCAAAAGTGATGTGCTGTATCACGTGCCCGACAAAATTAAAAATCAGGCGATTGCAACCCACATGACAATCTAGGTGGATCTAACGTGATATTTTGTGCAAGTTTTGCCAAATCATCATAAATTAATGGACCATTTTTGCCAAATCATAAAAAATTAAAAATAATTTTAAAAAATTAATAACAAAGAAAATTCTAAAAATTTAAAAAACAATAATAGTAAAAGAAAAATATATAAAAATATATTTTAGAATTCATTTAAAATTTAAAAAATTATTCCTGAAAAATCTAAATTTATTTAAAACACGAAAAGTTAAAAAAAATTGTTTCTAAATGTTATTTTAAAAATTCTAAAATTTATTTAAAATTCAAAAAATTAAAGATTAGTAACTCCTGCTTATTACAGATTTGGTCTACTTGATAAAAGGTTGGCCCTAATTAAATACTAGCCATCTGACCCTGCCTCGAAATTGAAAAGAATCCCCGATTGTAAAAGTTGTTCATTAAGTATAGGGAATGGTACATTTATACTCCTTATGTTTGATTGTGACAATTTATGCCCATCAAATAACGAAATTACTCAATTGTTATCCATATCTCGCCATAATTCACTAATTGTAAAAATTGCGCATCATGTTTGGAGTGTTACGCTCAAATGAGTGCACGGATCATATATTCGAGCATCCATTGCGAATAAGTGCCTCTCAAGACATAATATAAACTTCGCAAGTGAATCAAACAATTCAAAAAATATTTTTTTTTCTATATTATACGCTAGAGTTGTCTCCCTGGTGGCGAATCCACAATGCCTTTCATGTTAGCCAGCGCAAACCATATTAGGCTGACATAGAAGAGCCACCCGCAACCTACTGCGCCACTAAAAAATGACACTATCTCGCAACTCAGAGAAACGGGCAGTTGAAGCCATTCCAATCTCTCATTGATGCTTATCTGGCCTCAGTGGCGCCGGGGAAGTCGCCATCTCAGGTGGGGGAGAGTTATCACGGGATGCCCCTCGTAATGCCCGGGCCACCGGGATAACTTATCACACTTCGGGCCATCGGCAGATTGCCCCGCAACCTTCACCAACGGATGCAAATCTCTAGGTCTATGACTTTGTAATATTTGTAAATGTTTGTAGTAGGGTCCTTTTTCAATTTCGCCATGGTTGTTCGGCTTTTCAATGTCTACCACTGTCAGTAGGCGATTTTTTTTTTGGGTACTATAGGAGGGAATAGAAAAATTGAAGCTGTCGTAAAATCGAGTGTTGTCGGAGGCCCCCCTCTCCACATGTTCAAGTTGTAATCGTTGCTACGTTTATTAATACAAAAAACAAGGTTTTAAGCTTACCAATTTGATGTGCCACTTAAGCACCTTCGGATGTGATTGCGTTGCAATAGCCGAGCTGTCCGACGCGTGCGATCGAGAGACGAAAGTAAGCGAATGAGTCGATTGCTTGCCACACGGCGCGCGAGTTATTGAATGTCACTACAAGCGCCCCGTGACATACAGGTAGACAACCAGTTAGTGGATGCTAGGAGACATACCACGACTACACAACCACTCGAAATATATGATATACTCCCTCCATTTCATATTAATTGACGTTTTATAATATTCATCTTTTTTCCTATTAATTGACGTCTTATATATTTTTCGCCAATTCTACCAGTTTTTTCCCTGGACTCAATCCTAACAAATCTCTACTTTTTAATCTATAAGAGATATTTTTATTTGGTCAAATGATGAGGGTATACTTATGAAAAAATTCATTCTTAATTCTTTCGTTTCATTCTAAAACGTCAATTAATATAGAATGGAGGGAGCTATCACACCAAATTTTGATAAGTATAAATTTATGATATTTTATTTTGCGTATAATATTACCCACGACATGTTGAACAAAATATTTTTTATTCTGAAAACATTAACTACGATCCATGACTTTAGGCAAAGTCATCATCATTAAGCTGCAAAGATAATTAATTCATAAGTCAAATCAAATATTAATAAATCTATTTTTTTATAATCATCACAAATAATTTGCATATAATATACACCTCGCGAGCAAACATGCAATTAAATAAACGTTCACCACGATCCATGACTTTAGGCATCCATGTTTCCTAGCGTAAATTTATTTCACTAAATCAATCAACGCCCGCCTTTCCAAATGAATTATTAACGATAGGTAATACTAGTAAATAAATAACAGCTACCGAATTATTATCAGAATTTAGTGAATTGGCTTGACAGGAAACTTATCGTTTCTTATTGTATTGACCTTAACGACCAAGACTCAATAAACATGGGATCAACCCTGATATAAACTGAAAATGAAGTTAGCACACTTGGCCTCGCCACTCCTCTCATACCTTTATAAACAGTCTTTGGCCTGCAAACATCACCACTTGATTTCTTCTTACCATCATTATTTATCTCTCTTTCTCTCTCTCTATCATCATGTTTGTGGCGGTCCTCCGTCGGAAGGTGGTGAAGCCATGCATGCCGACTCCGACGCATCGGAGAACATACAAGATATCTCTTATTGATGAACTCAACCCATCAATGTATATGCCTCGAGTTCTCTACTTCAACCCACCTCCCAAACAAGATCAAAATATTTGCTTGGAGGAGTCCTTAGCCCAAGTTCTTACACAGTTTTACCCACTGGCTGGGAGATACAATAAAATAAAACATGAGGTTGATTGTAATGACGAGGGTGCTGAGTACTATGAAGCACAAGTCGACTGCGAACTTGCTCAATTCCTCAAAAGTCCGGGCCCCAAGATGGACCACATCGACCTCCTGCTCCCTCGAGGTGTCTGCGAAGCCGATGAACCCAACGATCCAATGCTTGCTGTCCAGATCAACAGGTAGAGTCACTTCCAATTTCAGTTCCATAATTTTAAAATTGCGATTTTTTTTCCATTTTCTGCCTCATCGCGAAATGGAGACTAGCTTAAAATACTTCATAAAACTCATTAAGTCTAGGCAGTCTCCTATACATTAGGTGCACAGTGCAATTCGAATAAAAAATATTATTTATATTAAAACGTATTATTCGTTTTGGATAAAGATATTATAATATACTTTTTTTATTCAAAAAATGTAATACCTTTAAGAATAAACATTAGTACATTTTCAGTATGGTACTTTTCTTCATAAAATATAATACTTTTAAACATAAATACTAATATTTTTTCCCAAAAAAAATTATCAGGTTTCGATGTGGAGGCCTAGCTATGGCCGTATTCGTCGCACATAGGATTTTCGACTCAGCATCCATAGGCGTATTCCTCAGGGCCTGGGCCAACGCTGCCACCAAGGGCGGATTAGTCATTACCCCTGATTTCGACTCTCCGTTGCACTTTCCCCCGGAGAACTTGCCGGCTCTTCAGTTCCAGCACTCCAGGGTCCGTGACAGGAGTATTGTCGTGAAAAGATTTATGTTCGACAAGCATGTCATATCTAGACTACGTAAACTCCTAAGCACCGATTGGAAATCCGTCGGAATCCAGCGGCCCCCGTCCCGGGTGGTGATGGTGTCTTCCGTCATGACCCAGGCACTTCTTCGGGCTGATCGCGCTAAACACGCTGGCAAGTCACGTGCTTCCATCATTCTGCAGGCCATCAACGTACGACAAAAGACCATTCCACCCGTGCGGGAATATTCTTGCGGCACGTGGGCTTCTTTATCTTCTATGGAGTTCAACCCCGACGAGACCCGGGCTATAGAGACGGATTTTCCAGCGATGGTGATGAAGATGTGGGATACTGTGGTTGAGGGCGTGAAAGACTGCGCAAGGATATTGAGCGACAAAAAGTTCGGGCGGTTAGTGCTTGTCGACAGGTATGCAGAGGCAGCTCACAAAGCAGAGCACCCGGATTACAAGATCTTATGGATGACTGATTGGTCGAAATTCGGAGAATACGATCTTGATTTTGGGTTCGGGAAACCTGTATGGGTAAGCTTGGTTGAAGCTCCTCTCAAAGACATGTGCGTTATGATGAACACGAAAGATAATGACAGCATTGAAGCTTGGGTGTTCCTGCATCAATCGGACATGGCTTACCTGGAGCAAGATCTTTTTCTGAGATTGCTAACCTCCACTAAATTGAACTCAAACCTTTGAACCATAAATGGTGTTATCAGTACACACTACACATTTTTATTATGTTGTCATTATGGCATCATATTATGTGTAATGTGTATTGAGAGAGACCGAATAAGATATGAAATAGCATTCCTGTTATTTCCTTTTTTTTCAATGTGTCTACTTGATATTATTTTATTTCTGTATTGTACCTTGTCAATAAAATGTGGCTTCTTTTCTGGAATTAGCTCTTATTTTGATGGAAGAAGAAAGATTTTGTTAGCTTCATCCCTTGTTCTTTTTCTTTTTAATAGACTATACAGGACCAAGGACAAACCCAAAGAATAATCCCTATAAATTCAGTAACATCAAGTATTTAACATGGGGATATAAGGAAAATATTGTCTAATACCTTTATTATGCAACAGGATATTAGTACAAAAGTATTGATAGAGGAGAATATTTGGCTCAGCAAGATCAATTATCATTGATACGGTAAATATAGAGTACAAAGGATCCGATATACAAGGAAACAAGATATCTATCAAAACTATACAAGATATGATAATATCACTAATTATCACTAATACCCCCCACAAGTGAAGCGTGGGATTGTGACTGACGCGAAGCTTGGACCGAAACATTTCAAACAGCGGCCGAGGCAAACTCTTGGTAAAAATATCGGCAAGCTGAAGTGAAGATGGAACGAAACGAGTGCATAAGCGACCGGCCTCAACAAGTTCCCTGACGAAATGGTAATCAATGTCTATATGCTTCGCACGCTTGTGGGAGATGGGATTCTGTGTGAGGAAGAGACCACTCCTGTTGTCACTGAGCAGGATTGGAGACTTCGATGGGACAGCATGGAGGTGACGAAGGAGATTGCACACTCATATAAGTTCAGCTGACGTGTTTGCCAGAGCACGGTACTCGGATTCACAACTCGAGTGAGAGACGGTGGGCTGCTTCTTAGTGCTCCAGGAGATAAGGTTTGGTCCGAGGAAGATAGCGTAACCATAGGTAGAGCGTCTGGTATCCAAGCAACGCGCCCAGTCAGCATCAGAGTAACCAAGAAGGGACGGCTGCCCTGGAGAAAATGTCAAACCATGGCTAAGGGTGCCCTTGGCATAACGAAGGATCCGTTTCACTGCCTGAAAATGATCAGTAGTAGGACGCTGCTGAAATTGACTGACAGTGTTGACAGATTAGGAGATGTCTGGACGAGTGATGGTCAAGTACTGTAAAGCTCCGACCAAAGACCGATAAAGAGTGGGGTCGGAGAATTCAGTGCCCGTAGAAACGATTTAAAAATATTAAATACAATTTACAATCACAAAATATTTTTAGCAAAGTAATGAGAAGAGATTATAGAGTTACCTTATAAAGTGAATATTATATATATATATATATATATATATAAATATTCTATATATATATATATATAATATAGAATATATATATATATATTTATATTTCATTACTAATTTAAATATGTTTTTTATGACATATTCCCTCAATTTAAATATATTCTTAAACTATATAAATAATGCATGACTTATTTACATACTATGAGTCCAATCTTTGTATATATTTTTAATAGTGAAATTTCAACTCAAGTAATAATATGTTTGATGTATACTTTTTTATAGTAAGTAATATATTCTGATAACTAAGTTTTTCTTATCTATTGTCTATCATGTGAATAGTAATTGTTAATAATAAAGTAGACAAAAGTTAGTTCAAATGACTAACTAACTCTTGTTAAAAGAGTTGGTTTTACCTAGAGAGGAGGTTAGAGTTTGAAATCTTCCCCAATACTTTTTTTATTTCTAAAATAGCTCAAACTTTAGAAGAGATAATAAATTTAGAAAGTAAAGTAATTTAGTTCGATCTTTATGAAACTTCTTCATTGATTCATGGAAAACCAATGCGTGAATATATTTTCATTTGATATGCATCTCAAATATTAAGGTTAACTAACACTATCTATAATCATTGATACATAATTACTTGAAAACTATTGGTTCACGGTTTGATCAAGTAACATATTTTTGAAAATAGAAAGAGATATAATTTACATTTTCTTTTATAGATATTTGATAACATATATTTTGCATTACAAGAATGAGGTAGTGAACATTAAAATAATTCGTGAGTTTAAAGGTGATGTGGTACAACTTATATGATTGTAAATATCACTTGAAATATATATATATATATATATATATATATATATATATAAATGTTATGGCTCTTCTAAATTATATATTTTTATTTTTATATTCAAAATCATTGAAAGAGACAATACACATGAAGTAAGCATATATGCGAACATTTTATCCTTGTACTTATCAAGATATATAACTTACCTTTTAACAAAAAGTTAAAAAAAAAAAAAAAAAAAGGAGACTAATAATGTATACTCTTACATCCCCCAAAAAAGAGTCATCTTTAACAAAAGTATAACTTTTTAATTTTTTGTCAATTAGATAAATGTACTACTTTCTATATTAAGAACTCTAATTAGTTATTCGAATAATATTAACTTATTTACAAATTGAATTTTAATATTTTTACATTGACTAATAAAACAGTACATTGACATCTTGAAACTGGGCTCTTTTTCTGGAACACACCATAAAATTAATAAAAAAATGATTTTTTTAAAAAATTTATGGAACAAATGGGGTTATTATAAACAATATCATTGTTTCATTTTGTTAAAAAAATCTCTTTGAGTTTTAATTTTTCCTTAATGTATTTCTTTTTTATTTATGAAAATTAAGCATTTAACGTATTCAATCAGATTATACAACACATTTGGTACAAGATTCATATCTATTATGGAGTATATTTAATCATTAGAAACCTCTGTAATAAGAAATATTTTTAGACTTGACATACTATATATACAATTTTGTAAGATTTTAAGTAAAACATAATAGTAACTTTGAATGAATTCTATAGATCACGTGCAATGCACGTGTCTCTAACTAGTAAGCTAAAACAGCCATAAAATCCTCATGTTTTGTCATAGTAAATAGACAGTGATCATGTGAAGACTGCTCAAAACCAAAGGTGATAAGTGTAGTGCAAAACTCAGTATTCCATTGTCTAGAGGCTTGTTTCAAGCCATACAGACTTTTCTGAAGTTTGCATTCTTGATCAGGCCCAACTCCATTGTAACCATCAGGTGGTTTAAGATAAACCTCCTTGTCTAAATAACCATGTAAAAATGCATTATTGACATCAACATGATTCAGTTCCTAACTTTTGATGGTGACCAAGGCAATTAAGAATCTTACTGTCACAGGCTTGGCTACAGGGGAGAAGCTATCATCATAATCTTCCCCAAGGATCCGGTTATATCCCTTTGCCACTAATTCTGGTGCAGATGGCAAGATATCTCCAGATGAAGTGTTATCAGAAACTGAATTGTGATTTGGTTCTGGTTCATCATGCTGGAAAAATGGGAATGGTAGAGTAGGTTCAGTAGTGGATGTTTTGCTATTAGCATTGGCAAAAAGATACACTGATTCAAGGAAAATAACATCTCTAGAAGTAATCAATTTCTGTTTTCCAATGTTGTATAACCTATATCCCTTCTGATGAGGAACATATCCTATGAATATACTCCTGTTTCCTCAAATTTGGTCTTGTGTGTCTCTGTGTCAGTAGCATAAGCCAAACATCCAAATGGCTTCATGTTACCATAAGATGCCACTTTGGTAAACATGATTTCATAAGAGACCTGCCAGTTCAACACTCTAGTGGGCAATCAATTTATTATATGTGTAGCTGTGAGAATTGAATATGGCCATAAATAGTGTGGTGCTAAAGACTCCTTCATGAGAGCTCTAGCCATCTCAAGGAGATGCCTGTGTTTTCTTTCCACTACCCCATTTTGTTGTGGAGTGTAAACACAGGTTCTCTGATGAATAATGCCTTTGCTGGAAAAGAAATCTTGGCAATCCTTGCTCATGAACTCTGCTCCATTATCTGTCCTTACAGCCTTCACTTCCATCTCCAATTGCCTGGTAATCATATTCACAAACTGTTGAAGAGATGACAGAGCTTGCTTCTTGCTTGCCATTAGGTTTACCCATGTCATTCTGCTATAATCATCAACCGCAGTAAAAAAATAGGATGTCTCAGTGATACTAGGTTGAGAATATGGACCCCAGATGTCCACATGAAGTAATTCAAGTACTCTTGAACTCTGACTAGAGTTGATTGGAAAACTAAGTCTAGTCTGTTTAGTTGTGTGGCATATTTCACAGCTTTTGTGCTCTTCAATGACTGGAGGAGTGCACATATGTTTGAGAAAGTTTAGATGTTGTAAGGTGCTTGGGGATGCATGACCAAGTCTCCTGTGCCAGTTGTGAAAAATTTTGATGTAGTGAGGAGCACTGATGGCATAGGCAGCAACTGCTTCTGTGGAGTGTCTTGGCTTAGCTACATAGAGTTTTCCAACTAAATGACCCGTGAGCAGTACATCTCCATTATGTCCTAGCTTCACAATGCATGAATCTTAATCAAAAGTAGCTTGAGCTCCACTGTTTAGAGTAAGCTGTGAAATAGATAGCAAGTTACAAGTAAAACTGGGCACTAGAAATACTTCCTTCAAAGTCAGTTTATCTGACAAAATCACATCCCCATAATGTGTAACTTGTTTTTCAGCTCCATCTGGCAAAGTGATCATGGCAGTTTGGTTGAGAGGTGTTAGATTTGTCATTAGAGTTTGATCATTGCACATGTGCCTACTTGCACCTGTGTCAATGATCCAAGCATCATCATCAATCCCTTCAATCAAAGTAAAAGCAAAGTGAGAGCTTCCAATACAAGAGTGGACTTGTGATTTGCCTTTGGGACCTTCTGAACTTCCTCTAGAAATTGACTGAGAGGCAAGAATTTTTGCCACTTCTTTCTGTATAAGAGCATAGATGTCACTAGGGCTTCCTGCAGATTGTGTGATGCTCTCACCTTGATTCTCACTTCCCATACCATCACCTGCCGCATTTGCATAATTTCTCTGTTCTTTGGGTATATAGTACCAATCAGGATAGCCCTTCAACTTAAAACAGTCTGCTATCACATGCCCATGGATACCACAGTGATCACACTGGAGTTTTTCCTTTTTCTCTTTGTTGAGTCTTGGACTACCTCTTCCTCTGCCTGCTGAGTGTCCCCCCCTTGTGTTTGAACCATAGGAAGCACCTCTTCCTGAAAAAACTCTTCCACTGTTTGTATATTTCACAACCATGGCACTGTGATCAGTATTCTCAGTTGGTCCAACATGGATATTTCTCTGCTTCTCAATTCTCAATACCATTGAATATGCTTTATCTACACTTGGAAAAGGGTCAATCATTAGGATTTGGTTTCTCACCTGATCATATGAGTCATTCAATCCCATGAGGAATTGAATCAGTTTTCCTGACATCTCAAACTCTTCCCATTGCTTTGCAGCATTACATGTGCAGAATCGTATAGGCTTCAAGAGGGAGATTTCATTCCAAAGCCTGTGCAGGTTTTTGTAGTAAACTGCCATTGATTGATTCCCTTGAGAGAGATTGCAAATGTCTCTTTGTATTTGAAACAGTTGAGGAGCAGTACTGTCACCAAATCTACTTGCTAGAGTTTCCCACAAACTTTTGGCAGATTTTGCATACAAGAAGGTTTAGAAATGTCTTTAGCAAGAGAGTTCATAATCCATGCTCGCACCATGCCATCCACCCTTTCCCATTGTTCTTTTAACTTAGCATCAACAGGTATTTCTATATTACCAGTTATGAACCCCAGTTTGTTCTTAGCTAGAAGAGCAATCTGAACAGATCTGCTCCTTGGCAAATAATTATTCCCAGTTAACTTAGAAGAAACCAGGCTCATACCTGGGTGATCGGATCCATGTAGGTTGAGGAGATCATTTTCTGAAAAATTTGTGGAAGAAGCTATTTCAGTAGCCACGAGAGTTGGAGTAGCTGCTCCAGATCCAAGTCTTGGCCACTCTGATGCTGCATTTCTGAATGGATCCGTGCTTGAAGTCACCATTTGGAACTATGACTCTGGTACCATGAAGAATTCTTTAAGTAAGCATGCAACAAATGAACACAAACACATTCATCATTTGTAAAATATAAGAGAAATCAGCAAATCTTCATAACCATTTCATGAACTCAGTTTTACAGCTTGTGGCTGCGTAGATGAAGAGAAAAACTTATGCTGCAATCCCTAATACATACTATATATATGACATAGAGTGTTTGCCCTAGAGGATATTAAAATAATACAAGCCACATAAAGACTTGCCAAAAATGGCTAAACACAAGCTGCCAGCTTTTTGCATGTGTCCATGCAGCTTAAGCTAAAAAAGGTTCTATCATCAAAAGAGCAATGTTAAAACTAATAACATAAATTAGTTACAAAAAGAAGCCTTAGCAGACTTGGTGATACTGCAAATAACAAGAGGATTATTGCAAAGCTAATTATCTCAACAATATATACCTCTTCCTTAAGATCCCCATGCAAAAATGCATTATAGATATCTATGTGCTAAATTTTCCAACCATAAGTGATGGCAAGGGAGAACGTAATTCTCATGGAGATTGGTTTGATAATCGGGCTAAATGTGTCAAAATAATCGATACATGGAAGTTGTTGAAACCCCTTTGCCACGAGATGTGCCTTAAAATGATTTGTTGAGCCATTCGGGTTTATCTTTATCTTGAATATCCATTTATGATAAAGGACCTTAAGGTCAGGGGAGTAGGGGACTAAGTCCCAAGTATGATTCCTCTTTCCAGGCTGGTGAGCATAAAGCCTGAGCAATAGTATCTTGTTCTTTCTCAAGGGATGGGGTAGTGTGATATGCTTTTGGTTTAAAGATTCCTAGTATGGACCTAGTGACCATTGGATGAGTGGGGTTGGTGGGGTGGTGACTTTGGTGGAACAAAGTAGTAAATGGGAACTCTTCCTCATTAAACACCACTGTACGGGCAATATAAATGCTACCATTTTCATCTTGGCACCTATAACCTTTGTGTTGAGGGTTGTAGCCAAGAAAAAGACATTTGGCATATCGAAATTGTAACTTGTTGTTATTGTATGCCGAAGATATGGGTAACAACTACACCTAAAAACCTTAAGAAATGTATAATTGGGTGCATGGCCATATAGTTTTTGATAAGGTGATATGTTATCAAGAGTGGGTGTGGGAATTCGGTTTATAGTAAAGGCAGCGGTACAAAAAGGCATCCCACCAATATGTCATGGGCAATGAAGCATAGGCCAACATAGATAAACCCATTTATGTTATATGTTAGTGTTTTTGTTCGGCCCTCCTGTTTTGTTGATGTGTATAGGGGCAGGAATATAGAACAAGGGTCGCTTTGTCACTAAGAATTTTGGCTATAGGTATATATTCCCGACCCATGTCTGTTTGAAAATTCTTTATGCCCGATTTGATCTGTGTGTGGATAGAGTTGTGAAAATGTTGGAAGGCAGTAAAGGCTTCAAATATACACTGAAGGGGATAAATCCACACATATCTTGTAAACTCATCAAGAAAGATGATATAGTATTTATAGCCCGATGATGTTATGATGAACGTAAAAATTACTGTTTTTCTTGCACTTTTCACGTTCATATTTTGTAAGGAATTATGTATAATTTCTATGTTCATGTGCGATTTTGTGCTTTATTGTAATTCCGGGTTGATTTTCATTTTTAATATGATTTGATGTGCTTTTGGATGATTTTGAGTCGTATTTTGGAGGTTAGGAAACTCGGAGGAATTTAGAAGATTGTTCGACTTCATTTTCACACTCCAATCCATATTTTGAGGCCTGAACGGGCCCAAAATGGGTCAGGATTGGGCCCAAACTGAAGAGTATCAATTCACGAGAAACATTCATGGAGAAATCGGGTCAAGAAGATGGATAAAAAGCCCCAAATTGAAGAAGGAAGAAGACAAGGGCGATCGCACATGCTTTGTGTTCCAGCCTGCAAACCAAGGCCTAAACCATCCTGAATCAGACCCAATAAGATCCCAAATCGAAGTTCGTCGAGTCACGAACAAAAGCAGTGAAGGGTTCGGGTCGAGAAAACGAGAGGAAGAACTCTGAAACGACAACGGAAGATGGAGGTGCGAAGCAGGGGCTGAACCGGACAAACAGTCGCAGCACCTACCGGACCGGCAGGACCACCTGCAGTTTGTCCAGAACCGAACCAGGAAGTCAGCCGGCCACACTACCGGCCCGGCTGCCGGCCACAGCAGTTCCAGCGGTTCGCGGACCGGTCTGCCTGTTTTGTACACCTGTTTGTTTTTAGATCATAATTCTTCGTCCGAGCTCCAATTCAAACGATTCAAGAGGCCATGGGTAGTCAAGATAAAGACCTATAACTTTCATGTTTGGACTGCGAGCCAGTTCCAAGTCGATTCTTCCACAAATTCGTGTGAAGATCGAGTCAAGTGCACAAAGAGGGGTTCGACCCACAACTTATAATCCCTTGTGTTTTAAATTATTTTTTACTATTTTACCCTTACTTATGAGGGACTTTTTCAGCAGATTGTTATGTGTGGGGAGTGGGTGCATATAAATACCTCATCCCCCTTTATTCCAAACATATTGTGAATCTTACATTTAAATTTTCATTGCAAGTAGAATTCTATTTACTCTCTTTCTAAAGCTTTTGTCCTACTTTTCTCTCTAGAACTAGGGTTCTTCATTTCTCTTCTAGAATTCACTTGGGTTCTTGAATAGTTGAAGAATTTTAGGAATTTTTTGGTTTTGTGGGCGAAATCTAACTACAATCGAAGATTGAAGATCAATTGGAGCAATTTTGCTAGACTGAGCTTTCTAATCCTCTCTCATCTCATTTATTACACTCATCCCCATCCCATTTAATGCTTAGCCTATGTATTTATTGTGCTCTTGGTTATATGTTCATGATTTGTGAGTAGTTAGTTGAGGTTTCTAGGGTTGGGAGTAGCCTAACCCTAGAATTTATGATTCTTGTGGATTATTGATTTAATTAGGGGGATTAATTGTGTTTGGAATCAATACTACGGAATTGCATGACTTATATTCTAGGCGTAGCTAACCGATAATATATTGGTTCTCTCTGAATGCCCGTGAAGGACGAAGGGAGAATCCGAATCGTGAGTATTGCATGTTTTTACATGGGACGAATAAGTAGGAAAATAGGTAAATCTCCGCACGAACACAAATTCGAGAGAATTGTAATACTAAATCGCAGATTTAATTATTTAATGCCTGAAAATCACAAGTCTAGATAATTAATAATAGGAAGATTAAGACTAAATAAATCCTGAAATCGTAGAGGAAAACTAATTAATAAATTGAAATTTTTAATGATGGGTTCTTAGAATTCATCAACTTGTCCCATATCGGTTTAACTACTTTAACCCTTAAAACAAAACTTTGGCCTTGGAGTTTGAAAATGCAGCATTACGTTTTTATATTGTACCTCCTTATTTATATCGAAGATCATGATCTTCCAACGTAAACAATCGATACATGTTTTATATCAAGTGAATTACATCCGACCGCAACATATATTGAAAGTCATAAAATACGTACATATATTGAAGATCAGACCTTCGGTAAATATGGTCATCAATATATCAAGGGCTGGAGCCATTTCCACCGAAGGTTTGACCTTTGATTAACCTTCGATATATGTTAAGGTCATGACCATCAATATAAACAATGAGTTTCGACATAAAATAATGATGCCTCATTTCCAAACTTCCATTCATTAAGGACATTTAGAAACTTTCTGAAAAACAGATGGTTATAAAAACATCTACCGTTATTATAATAATAAATTTTGTGTACTAAATAAACAAACACAAAAAATTGTACTCCCTTCGTCCCGCCTTAATTTGCACATTTTTCTTTTTCGGCGTCCCATCCTATTTTGCACACCCCCAAAATGGAAAGGAATCTAACAATCTTCACCCTTAAAATCTCCACCTTTGGAAAAGTCAACTAAAAAGCAAAAAATGATTTTTTTTATTAATATACGCACTGAAGCAGATATGCAAATTAGGCCAGGACGGGGGGAGTACAAATTAAGTCAAATTAGATCGAAATAATAAAAAATGCGATTACGATCTCTATTCTTGTTGATTTCTTTGGTTTTGAAATTTTGAGTGAATCTTCTTCTTGATCTCCTATATCGCTCATATTGTTCTTTAATAACGTTTGTCCGAATGTCAGATAGCTTGATTTCAGATCAATCGTTGTTTCTTGAGTTTTTTTTACTAAGAATGTCTTTGAATCCTCAAGAATGCTTTGAGTCTTCTAGTATTCTTGGAGTTCTTCCAACTCCTGAAGCTCTGAACTTGTTTTTGAATGAATGAAGAGAGGTCCCTATTTATTGGCGTAAGGAGAACTCTTTCCATATTTTTTTTGCTATGTTGCACCATATGATTGGCCACCATGGTTTTGATTGGAGCCCCTTTTCATTAACATTGAGTTCGGCTTGATTTGATTAGTCTTCGCTTGATCTAGCTTGATCTACTTAGTCCTTTTGGGCCTCATTGATTTGATTAGGCCCCTTTCGATTTGATTGTGCCTCTTTTTATTTGACTGGGTCTTCTTGCCAATTATACTGTGTACTTAGAAATTAATTTAATTATATTTCTAAGATATGAATAATATTTTTTTTATTTGATATTTAATAATTTCCACATGTTGATATTTGATTGGATACGAAATTTATTTATCTATAATTATCTCATTTAACCATTAACGAGCATAGCCTATGTTTTTTTCTCGACTAGGACAGGTTGTTTTTGCGGCTGGAACCGAAACCTCAGCTGCAACTCTAGTATGGGTGATGACAGAGCTGATACGACATCCCATGGTGATGCAAAATTTGCGAGACGAAATAAGAGAGTTGATGAAAGGGAAGCAACATATAACTGATCATGACTTGTACAAGATGACTATTTGAAAGCCGTGATCAAGGAAACATTCCGTTTCCACACTCTGGTGGCAACATATTTTCGTGCTACTAGAGAACACGTGAAAGTAATGGGGTACGATGTTCCGCCCGATACTATGATCATAATCAATACATGGGCTATTGGTCGAGACCCTGCTTGTTGGGACGAGCCAGAAAAGTTTATGCCAGAATGATTTTTGAATTCAAATTTGGACTTCAGGGGATTTTATTTCGAGTTGATCTCGTTTGGAGCGGGACGAAGAATCTGTCCTGGGCTCGATTTAGTAGTCGTATCAATCGAGCATACTATAGCGAATCTGGTACATAAGTTCGATTGGGCATTGCCTGATGGAGCTAAAGGAAAAGATTTGGATGTGACAGAAAAATCAAGATTTACAAATGGGAAGAAATATCCTCTTATTGTTGTTGCAAGCCTCGATCCGAATAAGTGAGATCTTCTGTTCGGACTAGTATTTCATCTCCTAATTTTAGCTCATATACTATGTATATCTGACACAATATATGTGGGAGTAAGTCTTGTGTGTAACGGTCACACGTGTGACAACATACACTTTTACAAAAAAAGTGATACTTTTATAAGAAATAGTGATATTTTTACTACATTGATACTTTTACAGATAAAGGTGATATAAAAATGATACTTTTTTCCCGTTACACCGTGTGACGGTCACATATAAGTTTTTGTCTATATCTGCAAAGTATATAAATCATAAAGAAATAATGAGGACAATATTGTGTATATTTTATTGTATTAATTCTTTAATAATTTATAATCTATCTTTTAGAATGTAATTTTTTTACTGAATTATAATATCTTGTCAGTCCTTGCAATTTCTTACTTCCTATTGTAATTTAATCATATATATATATATATATATATATATATATATATATAAATTAAAGCATAATTTTTTTTAGTTTTTGCAATTCAATGCACCAACTGATTTTTTAGATGAATATTCATGACATAATCCCCAAAGTTCGAGGCCCCCTACACGGTGTTAGTAACATGTATCATGATATTTTAAATTTACTAAATACACATGATTTATCATTGAAAGCAGGATTAATGAGGTGCCTAAGAAGTATCAGAGATGGGCTTAAGCAGTTGTCACTATCATGCAACAGAAGAGAGAGAAGAAGCAGCATGAACACAAGTCCAACAGCTAGTAAAATAACATCTTTTATTTAATGCTTTTGATGGTACTTATGTTTGACTCTCCAGTGTACTTGGAGCTTCATTAACTACCTTTGTCTTAGTTGACTAGCTGCTACATTAAGAGGTTCTAGTATCTTCCATTACAATGTATAAATAGAGATGTAAGAATCCATCAGCAACAATGCTATACAATCTTCATTCTCTATAAATCTGCTACTATTTTATTGCTTCTTCTTCTCAATATGTTTTTTGTTGTATTTCAACATGGTATCAGAGCTGGATAAAACTAGTCTCTGATACTTCCTTCCCTACCAAATGGCTCAAGAAACCGAGCTCACAACCTAACCTTCATTATCCTCAATACATATTCAATCTTTTCAAGCATTAAACCAACTTGTTACCATCAAACTGAATGACAGCAACTTTCTGATATGGAAGCAGCAGATCTTGGCTACTGTAAAGCCCTATGGTCTAGAAGGATTCCTGGATGGAACAAAACCACAGCCAAATGAATACAACCCTGCTGCTATCCCTGAACAACTTCCCATACTCAATCCTGAGCATTCTGCCTGGATGAGGCAGGATCAAATGTTGGTGTCTTGGCTGCTATCCTCACTTACAGAAAATATATTGATTCAGATAGTTGGCTTGGGATCATCTAAAGAAATCTGGGAATATCTAGAAAACACTTTTGCTACTCAGTCCAGAGCCAAGATAATGCAATATAAATTTCAGTTGCAAAACATGAAGAAAGGAACACAGCGAATGAGGGAGTTTCTTAACAAAATCAAGTCCTGTTGTGATCTGCTCAAATCTGCAAGTCAAACTGTCATAGAAGATGATGAAATTATGCCCATCATCTCAAGGCTTGGGCCTGAGTACAATCCAGTAATGGTGTCCATCAACTCCAGGATAGAGCCATACACTATAAGGGAAGTTCATTCCCTACTGTTAAGCTTTGAAGGAAGACTAGAGGGAACTGAAAATGCTCAGTTCAGTTCTGAAGGGTCCATCCCCAGTGTAAATTTAACTACACAAGGAAGGGGAAGAGGCTTTGATCCTAACAGAGGAAGAGGAAGATCTCCAACACCAAACTAGTCCTACAACTCAAGAGGTGGAAGAACTCCTCATAGAGGTGCTCCTAACAACAGGGGAAGAGGCAGAACTAACAACAAGACACCATGCTACTGGTGTGGCTATACTAACCACACCAGTGATAAATGTTACTACAGAGATGAAGCCTACTACCCACCAAGAAACTAGCTTCCAAAATGGAGGCTCTAGCTTCCAAAATGGAGGACCATCTGCAAATGTTGCCAGTTTTAATCAAGGAGAGAACTATTAGGATGGAGCATGGTTTCCTGATTCAGGAGCAACAAACCATGTAATATATGACTTTGGAAATCTCAACATGGGATTTGACTATCAGGGGGAAGAAAAAGTGCAGATGGGTAATGGTTCAGGTTTGAACATTTCTCATTATGGTATATCTGCTGTAAAATCTGTAAATCCATCACAAACACACACTTTATTACTTAAAACCCTTCTCCATGTACCTCAAATAACAAAAAACTTAATTAGTGTCTCCCAATTCTGTAAGGATAATTCTGTCTTCTTTGAGTTCTATTCTAATCTTTGTCTTGTGAAGGATCTGGATACAAAGCAAGTTCTTCTACAATGGAGTGTTGAAGGAGGTCTCTACAAATTTCAGTTGGCAAGTTCAGGAAGTGTTCACAAGCAAGTCCCTCAAACCATCCAAAATTCCAAATCATCTTTTGTTAATTATGTTGTCTTAGGAAACAAGGTAGATTTAAACACATGGCATTGTAGGTTAGGACATCCTTCCTATGATATAGTTCATAAAGCATTGAAGTCCAGTAATATCCCCTTTTGTGCTGGAAACAATGAATCATTTTGTACACCTTGTTTACAAGGAAAAAATCATAAACTACCTTTCAATGAATCCAAATCTCTTTATGAGCTGTTTGATCTTATTCATACTGATCTATGGCGTCCCTCTCCAGTCAAATCTTACAATTCCTATCAATACTATGTTAGTTTTATTGATAGTTACTCTAGATACACATGGATCTATCTCTTGAAAAACAAGTCTGAAACTTACCAAGCCTTCATTCATTTCACAAATCTTGTTTAAAATCAGTTTCACCATAAAATAAAACAAGAATAAAAATTATTTTGTTATCACGCTACATGTCGTGGTTATATTATATGCAAAATAATATATCATAAATGATTATTCTGTTGACCTTTTGAGATTTGTTTTCTTTTTTTATTTAAAATTTCATTTTACGACATAGACTTGCCACTAAAATTTCTTTCTTAGTCACTTACCGGTGTCACGTATTTAAGAATCGGCCGGAAAATGAGACACATGAACGTCATATGGGTTTTTTCAGTCAAATTGGTTATCAACGACAATAACCCTTGGTAATTTATTCGTCCGTCGTCAATCCGTCTCAACTCCACAGAATCTCCCGGCATACAATTGTCCCTGAATTTTCACTTTGTCTCTCCACCATCCAAATCATAGGGAGTAGGAAAATTCTGACAACTCTAGTGTGCTAGAATAAATAACTGCATGGGTCCATATGCAGAACTCTGGAAATTAACTAAATTATCCTTTAATTGCACAAGTGCAACTATTGTACGCTAGAATGACCCTGAAAATATTAGATGGAACATAAATTGTGTTGGGTTTAGGCCCAATTATTTGGGCTGCCCTTTTATTTCCTACCCAAACCCAAGCCCTGGCTGCCCCCTCTCCATAAAGCCAGTCCATCTCCTCCTTTATTATTCCCGTATTCCTAATACACGGTATTCTCTTGGTTTTCTGTTCTTCTTCTTCCTTAAGTATGGATTCTCTGTGTGAGATCAATAATCCATTCTTCCTGAAATATTCTGATTTCGTCTTCTTCATCCCTCTTTCTCTTTGTGAGTTCTGTTCTAAAGGGTTGAGTGCAAGAGAGAGGGGAGTAACCGGATTTGGGTTCGGGATTCTTCTATGTGATGTGAATCTCTGATTGAGGCTGTTTATCACACTATTAAAAGATCGATTGAAACGGGCTCAAGGTGTTCTGAGCCTATCGGACCACGGATACTTTCCTAACAGTGGTATCAGAGCCACGGTTGTAATAATCGTGGTCTCGTTGGTGTGCGAAAATCCCTTCGTGGGATTTTGAAGGTTTCCGGCGAAAAGAAGGTCTATTCGCCTTCTCTGTTTTTTCACTGTCGCCGAAACCATCTCGGCCGAGACTCATCCTCTTCTCGGCCGAGACGTGTGTCCAGCAGGTTTGTCTGTGTGACATTTTTTAAATCTCGGCCGAGACTCATTCTCTTCTCGGCCGAGACGGGTCTTCCGCACCAGTTCATCATACCTTCTGATACTGATTCTCGACCGAGACTCCTCCTCCTTCTCGGCTGAGACGGGCCTCAAGAGGCCTGTTGTCCGTTTTTCTCAGCCCCCTTGGCTGCCCTCCCGTCGCGCCTTAGCCCGACGTGAGCCGTGCTCCTTCTGGTGAGGTTAGTCGGGTTCTCCTTCCGGTGAGGACACGCTCTGGTAAAGAAGCTTAAACCTATTTATTTGCTTTTGTAGCTGCCGTTTGGGAACGGATAGGTTTGTCTGTAATTGCTGGTAGTTTTTTAGGTTTTTCTGTGTGATTGCTTCTGCGTGCTACTCGTCTGTTGTTTTTTGCTTGGAGGCTTTCAAGTGACCCCCTGCTCCACTGATAAATCAGTGCCGAGAACTGGGAAATCCTTGAATTGTTCAGTCCTCCCTCGTATCTGTGTGATGGGTACTTTATCTGGTTTTACCTTGGCCCCGTTTGACGGGCGCTCTGATTTTGGTATTTGGCAACAGAAAATGAAAGGGATTTTGATTCAACAACGTGTGTTCAAAAGTATTAGCCTTTCATTTTCTGATTCTGACACTGCCGAAAAAAGGGCAGAAATGGATGAGCTTCCATACTCATCTATTATTCTGAACCTTTCTGACTGTGTGTTAAGAAAGGTTGGGGATCAGGATAGTGCTAAGGCTTTGTGGGATAAATTGCAAGAACTGTATGTTGAAACATCTTTGCCTAATAAAATGTTTTTACTCGAAAAATTCTTCAGATTTAAACTTGATCTAAGTAAAGATATTGAAGAAAATCTTGATGTGTTTACCAAACTTGTTCAAGACATAAAGAAAACTAGAGATAAAAACATTGATGATTACACCTCTATTGTGCTCTTAAACGCCATACCTGACTCTTATAATGATGTAAAATCTGCGATAAAATATTGTAGAGATCAGGTAAACCTTGAAACTGTTATTAATGGCCTAAAGAGTAAAGAAATGGACCTTAAAATCAATCCTAGTAATAAGGGTGAGGTTATGTTTGTTAAGGGAAGACCTAAACCTAAGGGTCAAAAGTCTTCCAATAATCAAACTAACCAGGAGTCTGAAGATGGCAAATCTGATAATCCTCATTGGTCCAAACCAAAGGACCGAAAATGCTATTATTGTGGTGACACAAATCACTACATTAAGGCTTGTCCTAAAAAACGGAAAGATCAGTCTAATAAGGTCTCTGAAAATGAGGAAAACAATATTGGTGATGTGTTCATGGTAACCGAATCTGGTGTCGTTTCTTCTGTGAATTCTGTGTTGCCTTCTTCTCTTTGTGAGAGTGAGTGGCTTATTGATTCTGGTTGTTTGTTTCACATGACACCTTCTAAGAACTTGTTTAACTCATATAGGGAAGTTAGTAATGGCTATGTTTCCCTGGATGATGAGAAAAAATGTAAAATTATGGGGATTGGTGATATCTCCCTAATATGGGATTCTGGCTGTGAGTTTACATTAAAAAATATTAGACATGTGCCTGATCTTTGCAATAATTTGATTTCGTGTGCTGCTTTGGAAGATGAGGGTCTTGAGGGGAAATGGGGAAATGGTTCTATGAAAATTTTAAAAAACTCATTGTTGATCCTTAATGCTGAAAAAAGAAATAATCTGTCTGTGTGCTTTGCTAAATCATGTGCTAATTCTGTCAATTCGGTAAAAGAAGATAAAACTGAACTTTGGCATTGTAGACTTGGTCACTTGAGTAATAAGGGACTTGAATTGCTGCAAAAGGATCGTCATTTTGGAAATGATAAAGTGTCTTGTTTGCCCTTTTGTGAATCATGTGCAAAAGGAAAACAACACAAAGTCAGTTTTCCTACTTCCCCTCCCTGAACTTGTCTAAATGCTCTAGAATTCTTGAATACTTGCATGCTGATGTTTGGGGTCCCGCCAGTGTTCCCACTCATGGTGGAAAAATGTACTTTCTGTCTGTGATTGATGATTTTTCCAGAAAGGTGTGGGTCTTCTTGTTAAAACATAAATCTGATGTTTTTGAAAGTCTAAAAACCTGGAAAGTCTTAATTGAAAATCAAACAGGAATGCGAATTAAGAAACTAAGGACTGATAATGGTCTTGAATTTTGTAACAACCTTCTGGATAAATTATGTTCTGATTCTGGCATTCAAAGGCACAAAACTGTTCCTTACACACCTCAGCAAAATGGTGTGGCTGAAAGGATGAATAGAACTCTTTTAGAAAGGGTGAGGAGCTTGTTGGCTTTCTCTGGTCTTTCTAAAAAGTTCTGGGGTGAGGCAGTCTGTACTGCTGCTTACCTAATTAATAGGTCACCATCTGTACCTTTGAATGGCAAGTGTCCTGAATCTGTGTGGTCAGGAAAACAGTTAAATTTGTCAAATTTGAAAATATTTGGCTGTGCTGCTTATGTTCATCAGAAAAATGATAAACTTGATTCCCGATCCAAAAAGTGTACTTTCTTGGGTTACCCAGAGGGTGTAAAAGGGTATAGGTTGTGGGCAAGGGATGATCCCGGTTTTAAAGTCTTGATAAGTAGGGATGTCATCTTTAATGAATCTGATTTTCCTTGCTTATCTACTTCTGTGCCCTTACCTATACCTGATACTACTCACTCTAAGGTGGAGCTTCCCGTGGGTACTCCATCTGATACTCTTGTGACTGACTCAGATAATGGTGAGCATGTTTGTGTGAATGATAGTGATAATGAGCTTGATACTTATCAACTTGCACGAGATAGACCTAGAAGGAATATCAAGCTCCCTGCAAGACTCGAGGATTTTCATATTGACTCACATGCCTTTAACACCTTTGAGTCTGTGATCAATTGTGAGCCTAAGTCTGTAAAAGAAGCCTTAAATTCTGAAAATGCAAATGAATGGTTGATTGCTATGAATGATGAAATGAATTCTTTGCATATTAATAAAACTTGGATCCTTGTACCTAAGCCTGATCATTGTTCTGTTGTTGATTGTAAATGGCTTTTTAAGGTTAAAGATGAAGGTGAAAAAGTTAGATTTAAAGCTAGACTTGTAGCTAAAGGATTCACCCAAAAAGAAGGCATTGACTATACTGAAATTTTTGCCCCTGTGGTTAAATTCGTAACTGTCAGAATTATGCTTGCCTTAGTTGCTCACTTTGATTGGGAATTAAAACAATTAGATGTTAAAACTGCCTTCCTTCATGGTGACCTTGATAAGGATATATATATGAAACAGCCAGATGGATTTGTAGATTCTAATCATCCTGATCATGTTTGTTTATTAAAAAAGTCCCTGTATGGCCTAAAACAGTCCCCAAGACAGTGGAATAAGAAATTTGATTCATGCATGCAATCCTTGAACTTCAAAAGAAGTGCTTATGATCACTGCTTATATTTTAAAGAAAGTGCGTCTATTCCCATTTTCTTGCTTATATATGTTGATGATATGCTCTTGATAAGTCCTTGCTTGAGGTCGATTGAACTTGTTAAAAAACGTCTGAGTGACAACTTTGATATGAAATATCTTGGTGATGCAAAAAGGATTCTTGGCATGAATATTGTTAGGGATAGAAAACATAAAACTTTGCTCTTAAATCAGTGCTCCTATGTGGAAAAGATTTTAGACAAATTTTCAATGTCTACTTGCAAACCTGCTTCTGTGCCTCTTGCTGCTCATTTTGTATTAAGTAAGGACCTGTCCCCAAAGACAGATTCTGAAATTAGTGACATGTCCAGGGTTCCCTATTCCAACGCCGTTGGATCTGTTATGTACCTCATGATTAGCACTAGACCTGATATTGCCTACACTGTAAGTTATCTTAGTAGGTATATGGCTAATCCGGGTTTGCAACATTGGGAGGCTATGAAATGGTTTTTTAGATATCTTAAAAGCTCTTTGAATGTTAGTCTAAAGTTTTGCAATTCTGCCCAAGGTGTTAACCTCGTTGGATATGTTGATTCTAACTATGCTAATGATAGGGATAATAGAAAATCTACTACCTCTTATGTGTTTACATTGTGTGGCTCTTGTATTAGTTGGAAGTCTCAGCTTCAGCATATTGTAGCTCTATCTACCACTGAATCTGAATACATTGTTGTTACTGAGGCTTTGAAAGAGGCTGTTTGGTTAAAGGGTTTACTTTCTGAAATTGGTTATTTGAATGGTGATGTCACTGTCTATTCTGATAGTCAATCCGGAATTCAATTATGCAAAAACCATGTCTTTCATGATAGAACCAAACATATAGATGTTAGATTCCATTTCATTAGAGACATTGTCGAAAAAGGAATTGTCCTCTTAGAGAAAATTCCTTCTCAATTTAATCTGGCTGATATGGGTACCAAGAGTTTGCCTTTAGAGAAGTTTCTCTCATGCATGAAAATCTTGAATTTTGTACTGCCTGATTAAATGTGTTCTTCTGACTTATTTTTTTACTTTGTGTCTTGTCTCTGTGACTGTAATTTTTTGTGTATATGTCTATGTGACGGTCTCTGTGACTAATTGTGCTTTGTGCCTTCTTCTTTTATCATGTCTTAACTTTGTGTTTGTGTATGCAGGTGTGTTTTGTGGCGATGATGAATCCTCCGTTCCATGTTCGATCGATAGTGTTGATAATTGTGCCTAAGGTGGAGATTTGTTGGGTTTAGGCCCAATTATTTGGGCTGCCCTTTTATTTCCTACCCAAACCCAAGCCCTGGCTGCCCCCTCTCCATAAAGCCGGTCCATCTCCTCCTTTATTATTCCCGTATTCCCAATACACGGTATTCTCTTGGTTTTCTATTCTTCTCCTTCCTTAAGTATGGATTCTCTATGTGAGACCAAAAATCCATTCTTCCAGAAACATTCTGCTTTCGTCTTCTTCATCCCTAATTCTCTTTGTGAGTTATGTACTAAAGGGTTGAGTGCAAGAGAGAGAGGGGAGTAACCGGGTTTGGGTTCGGGATTCTTCTATGTGATGTGAATCTCTGATTGGGGCTGTTTATCACACTGTCAATAGATCGATTGGAACGGGCTCAAGGTGTACTGAGCCTTTCGGACCACGGATACTTTCCTAACAAATTGGAATGGAAGATCCAATCTGTATTTCTATGACTATATATAACCCACGAGACACCCATTTTAAAAGCCAAACATAAAGAGATATAGAGCAAAATTTTACAATATGGATGAATTTCATGTATACACATGTTTGTTTACACTTGTTCTCTTATTCTTTGCATGGTACATAACCACAGGTCTGAAATCAGGCGGCAGCGGCAGGAAAAACCTACCACCGTCACCACCACGACTTCCGGTGATCGGAAACCTCCACCAACTGGGCAAATTACCTCACAGATCTCTCTGGAATTTATCCAGAAAATATGGCCATCTTATGCTTCTCCATTTGGGCTCCAAACCTGCCCTCGTAGTTTCGTCGGCAGAAGCAGCTAAAGAGATCCTGAAAACTCATGATCTGGCCTGTGCAGATAGGCCAGATCTGAGTCCTCTTAACAAAAAAATTTACGACTCGAAGAACTTGGTTAGTTTGCCGTATGGCGACGCATGGCGCAAGATGAGAAGCATCTTCGTGCAGGAACTGCTGAGTAACAAAAAAGTGAAATCATATAACTCCATTCTGGAGGAAGAAATAACTCTCCTTTTGAAAAAGATCGAAGATTGTATAATGTTGTCGAAGCCTATAAACTTGACAAACATGTTTCAAGAGCTTACGTATGATTTTATCAGCTGGGCAGCTTTCGGGAAGAAGCAAGGGAAGAAGTTTTTGGAAGCTATGGAGGAAAGTATGGAACAATTGTTTAACTTTATGCTGGGAGCATTTGTTCCCCAGCTACGTTGGATCAATTGTTTGAATGGTTTTAATGTTGCGGTGGACCGCGCTGTCGAGACACGTGATGTAATCCTGGACGCGTTTATTGAAAATCACATGAATGTGAGACAAGAAATTCGACTTGATGGAGATTGTCGTGAAAGCCAAGAAATTCGACTTGATGGAGATTGTCGTGAAAGACAAGAAAATTTTGTGGATATTTTGATTAGAATTTACAAGGGTGGTAGGCCTAATGTTTCATCCAGTGACATGATGTCTGTGAAAGCTGCAATATTGGTAAGTTTGTCTTTCTCATCACAAACACAAATTGCAAGAAGGGGAAATGTTTTTTTAGTCCGTTGTATTTGCCCTAGTTGCATTTTTTGGACTACAATTTTGGTCCTCCAACAATAAGACTTATCGAGATTTCAGGACTTATGTCACCGGAACTGTACAAATTCCGACGACAGGAATCCTGTGATTGCAAAACGATTAACGAAGAATACCAAAAATACCACTAGGTGAAACATAAAAGGCTTAAAAAATATTTTTCCTGCTTGCAAGAAAACAGAGTGGATTAATATATGTTGATTTTAGCCAAAATCAATAAGGGTGCATTGCTACAAGAAAATTGTCAAATTTCAACAGAACATAAATTTATTGGAAATTTTAAAATTTCCAGCGGCAATTCCAACATCGAAATGAGTCGTTAGAATTGCTAATGGAAAAAATTTCCAATGGCAAAAACAATCGTTGGTTATAATTCCAACGGCAGAAGCTGTTGGAATAGCTGTTGGAAAAAAAATTCAACGGTAATGTTAGGAATTTGTGCCTTGAATTTGGTTTGGTTTGAATCGACGTTCACATCAAGGTGGAGGCTTGGATATGGACGTCATTGGAATTGGGCGCGTTGGAGGACACGGCCGCGACGGAAGGTCACGACCGCGGCGAGATGTGCAGAAGCTGGGCCCTCGCCTCGGCCGAGTCTAGTTGGGCAGAAAGATCGCCTCGACCGAGGCGAGATGGCCGCGGCCGAGGCGGACCTGGCAGCGCAGCAGATGGGCCGGCGCAAGCCTAGGCCCAATTGGATTCCTTTTTTGTCTAGGATTAGGTTTTGGGGCTTATAAATAGGTCTATTGACTTTGGAATTTGTATTGGCCATATTGGTCAGTCAATTATTTTGGATTGACCATATTGGTCAGTCAGTTGTTTTGGATTGGCCATATTGGTCAGTCAATTGAATTTGAGTTGAGAGACAAGAGAGAGGTTGTCTTTTGATTTGGGACTCTATTTTCGGGTTTAGAGTCGTTTGGTCATAGAGTATGGAGAATTTGGTTTTGGTCGAGTATCAATTGATTTATACTCGAGTTTGTCTCCATTTGTTAGGATGAAGAGTTGGATAGTTGACCTAGGGTCAAGTTTGTCTTTGTCCTATTTTATAACACTCATTGATATATTGATTGGTTCCTCTCGTTTGGCCGTGGAAGTAGCTAACAAGTTGTTAGTGAACCACGTTAAATTTGGTGTCTTCGTTTTGACTTTGTCGATGGTTCTCGTTTATCGTTCTTTATTATTTGTATTGTTCGTAATTTCCCAACAGGTAAGAGTCTCCATTGAAATTGCCCTTGGAATCATTTTTCCATTAGAATTTAATTATTGAAACAAAAAAAATTCAACGCCACTTTTTCAACGGCAGAAAAACCGTCCGAATTGTCCTTGGAATTGAAATTTCAATAAATTTATACTCCTTTGGAATTTGACAATTTTTTTGTTGTGCATATTTTTACATGGGACGAATAAGTAGGAAAATAAGTAAATCTCCGCAAGCACACAAATTTGAGAATTGTAATACTAAATCGCAGATTTAATTATTTAAGTCAATCTAATATCCTAATTATTTAATCATCTATATACGTCTTTTACTTCCCAAAATATATAGGACAATTAAAAGATCTAAAAGAAAAGTTCTATATTCCTAATTATCCATCTTGGAACAGTAGCATGGAGAAATAAACAATTTGCATCAGAAATTACTTGATTGAATACCTAAGTAATAAAATCTCAACCAGTAATGGAGAAGGAAAACTAATCATGCCTAAAATTTTGAGAAAAAGAAAATCTCCTAACATATTCCACCATCAGGTTATGCATGAAGTTGTTACTCATCAATTTGATTACTACAATTTCAACCTCGAAAACATCACCAACTCCTAATTCATGTGTTTCATATTAATAAGACATCTGACACCATTTGTTCCCTCATAACCTAATTAATGAACTTACAGAAATATTAGGGATGCACACCTTCAGTCAATGAATTTGTGTCATAAACATAATTTGCATTAATAATCTGACCCATATTGATCATAGTCAACTTATAATAATAACATACTAACGCATCAGTATTCCTTATACGAGTTAATCAGCGATGCTAAAAAAAAGAAATCTGGATCATGTTACCTGAAAATCACAACTTTTGATCGAAATTCGTTTTGTTTTCCCGACTTCTTTTCCTTTTGTTTTCGGCGGCTCAAAGATAATAGCTTATTATTTGAGTAGTTAGAATTATATAAATAGGGTTTTGAGAGGTAACTACCGGTAAAATTTGATCTCACTTTTAAAAGGATTTCGTATCTATCTCAACTATTTATTTTTATCATATAATAATAATAATAATAATAATAATAATAATAATAATAATAATAATAATAATAATAATAATAATAATAATAATAATAATAATAATAATAATAATAATAATAATAATAATAATAATAATAATAATAATAATAATAACTCTTAATAATTAATTAAAAGGTCTCCTATATTATCAATGTTCTAAAATTTACCAAAGTCTAACATGAACAATAACATTTTCCTATTCAAATCAATAGCACGTAGAAACACACAAAATAAATTCAAGTATCCCACTTAATTATCACACTAAAATGCATAATAAAATGATGATCACATAAATGCACGTCTAATAATCACCTCTGACAAAATCGGGATGTTACAAACATTGTGGGCTTCGACGGATTTGACATATTTGACTTGGAGGAGTGGATTTATCTGAAGTTGAGTTTGACAACCCAATTTAACGAAATCAGATAACTTGATACCCTTGGAGTTTTGATCCTTTAACTCGGAGCAACTTAGGCGAGGGAAACACAATATATGTATGACTGAACTTAGAATATTTCTAAGCTGCCTACGTACCCCGGTGAGAGGGATCAAGTCATAACGTAGTTCCAGTTGCCACTTTTGTGTTTTGTTTTGGGAGGGTGCCATGCACAGTTTATACTCATGCGGACCAGGAGTGACTATTCTTTAACCACTTTAGCCAAAGTGGGGTGAGTTAGCATTTTAACCACATACTTTACCTTTGGTGGTCACCGTGCACAGTTTATCCTCATGCGGGCCATGAGGTCACTCTTTTTTTTTTCTTTTCTTTTTTTTTCTTTCTTTTTATTTATTTATTTATTTTTTTTTTTTTTTGCTTTTTGTTTTTCTTTTTTTTTTTTTTTTGGCAGCAGGCTCAAGTAAATTTCAAGAACTCCCTGTTTATCGGACTGACTCGTACGCCATGTTTAAGTTCAAGTAGGGCCTTTTCATCATCTTCCTCTTCAACATGTCTATCTTCGTGTTTGCTTTCTTGTTTGTCCGTCATGTAGCATGGGGTGTCACCAAGGACATTATCTTCCAAGATAGTTGTAAGATTTGTTGTTGCATTGCCTTCATCTAACACTATTTTTCCTTGCTGAGCTAGCTGCATGATCTTGTCTTTGAATACAAAGCAGTCTTCTATTGAATGCCTCACCAACCGATGATACTTGCAATACTTTGGGTCGTCAGTCCACCTAGCTTCTTCGGGTCGCTTCATTTCAGGTAATTCAATGAGATTTGCTTCCATCAAATCATCGAATATCCCGGAGACATTGGAGTCCAAGAATGGGTATTGTTTTAATTGCATCTCCTTCAGAGTGAACTTTCTTTGCCCCCGGTCTTGAGGGATGTCTTTTCCTTTGCCAGTCTTATTGTCTTCTTTTCGGCCAAACTTGATAGGCATCGCAGCTACCGTCATGGACTCTTGGTTTGCAGGTGTGGTAAAGGGTTTTCCCCCTCTATTCCAATCTTGTCTATTACTGAACTTGTGGGGCTCTTGAATTGGTGGCCCTTCTGCTCCACTTGCAATCATGCTTAGCTCCATGTCGTGGGCTCGAGTAGCTAATTCTTCAAATGTGTGCGGTCGAATTCCTTGGAGAATATAACGAAGACCCCACTGTATCCCTTGTATGCACATCTCAATTGCGGAAGCTTCAGATAAACGATCTTTGCAATTGAGGCTCAGATTCCTCCATCGGTTAATGTAGTCAACTACGGCCTCCTCTTTCCATTGGCGCGTGTTGGCCAGTTCAATCATACTAACTGTCCTCCAAGTGTTGTAGAAGTGATTGAGGAACTGTTGCTCTAGTTGATCCCAACTATCAATTGAGCTAGCATCCAGATCAGTGTACCAATCGAACACATTGCCTTTGAGTGATCTAACAAACTGCTTCACTAAGTGGTCACCATATGTTCCAACATCGTTGCATATCTCAATGAAGTGTGCCACATGTTGTTTGGGATTGCCCTTGCCATCAAGCTGTTGGAATTTAGGTGGCTGGTAACCCATCGGCATCTTCAAACTGTCAATTCGTTGCGTATGTGGCTTTGTATAGGTGAAAGAGGACTTCGAGTTTCCATCTAACTTCTCCTTGATCGTTCCCCTAATGAGCTGCTTCAGTTGGTCAATGGGGATCAAACCTTCAGCAGACACTTGGATCTCTTTTAAAGACTTTTCTTTGTGAATAGAATCCCGCCTTTCAGATGTTTCGACTTCGCCTTCAACTTCAGTTGATTCTTTCTCAGGAGCACGACTTGTATCAGCATAGTCAATTTTGCTTATCAACTTTTCAATCTTAGAATCTTGTTCTTGGACATGTCTTGTAAATTCTCCAATGGCTTTAGTCAAACTTGCAAGTTGTTCTTCGAGATTTGAAGCGTTTGTTGTCATGACTTGAGCTACTTCTGAACTTGATGAGGAACGAGGAGTAGAGCACGCAGGGTCGTCTTCCTCATTTGCGGTGTTAGTGGCAAGCTGCTTCGGATCCTTTTCGACAACTTCAAGAGATGACGATTGTGATTGCAGTGCCTTGGACATGCTTCTTGTGATGACCCCAACAATGGTACTTGGAGCACTTGAAGACTTGGAGGAATTTATCTTGATCGTCGGAGCCTTTTGAGTGGCCATTGCAAAGCTTCGAGGGTATTTTTTAAAGAGAGAGATGAGAGGTAGAGATTGTCCCTTTGGGCGTGCCAAATTTGTAACAACAAATTTCGTGTATAAAATGTATAAACACGAAAAGATGTACAAAATAGATTTCTTTTGATCAAATGAGCAAACTTTACAATTTTGTGGATCCTATCTCTAGTTCTCCTCTGATTCTTCTCTTCGATTGATTGATGTCGGAGTTAACCTTGAGTTCCTCGGTTTTGGACTTTGATTTGAGTAGCGTTAATTCAAAAGCTTGTGAGCTTGATTTTGAATTAAACAATACTTTTGATTCAATATGCGAAGAACGTCTTCGAAGATCTTGACGAACGACGAAGAACACCTTCGAAGTTTTGACTTGAAACGCTGATTGGAGGGGCTTAGCACCTTGATCTCGGATCAAACGTTGGAAATCTTGAGAATGACTTCGTAACGCCTTGAAAAAATCTCAAGATTGGCTTCGTAATGCCGGATTGTAATACCGGACCGGCTTTGTAACGCCTTAAGCTCAAGATTGGTTTTGTACCACCTTTCTTGAGCTTGTCTTGTTGTTGATTTTCTCGAAGAACGTCGAAGACCGTTGAAATTACTTTGTACCGGAATTCTTCGCTTGATATTCCTTTGTACCGGAATTCTTCACTTGATTCTTGACTTGTGTTCTTGTCATTTTTTGTGGAGAATGAGGCTCTATTTATAGTGGTAGGATGGAGAAAACCCTAATGGCTTGAGTCTGAACGGAGCGATATGATTGGTCCTTCATAATATCATTATCCATAAGATAATTATTAAATTAATTGTATTTAATTTAATAATTACTGCAACAACTTGACACATGGAGCATTCTGATTGGTCCAACATGACTTGATGTTTATCCTCATCTTCTTGGATAATTATTAAATCAATTTAATTTAATTTAATAATACCTGCATCATATTGACATGTGGCGGCTTTCAATTGGTCAATAAAATATATAGTAAATCACCAATTAAATTGATTATTTAACTTAGGAATTATATTTAATTAATTCCTAACATAAAAATAATCAATATAAAATTAAATTTCAACATATATTTTATTACGTGGTACATTTTAATTGGATACGAAATTTACGTATCAACAACCTCAAAGTAATAAGCAGGGGAAATATATCTCAAAGTCCTCGTGCCACTTTTGTCAATATCTTTATCTAATGTGAAGAAAATTATTTTAGATTACGTTTTTCCTTCGAATGAGTGGCATGATGGTAAGCTTGTACCAAATACGTTGACTAAGTGAATTCTTAATGGCAAAAATTCGTATGTGACCGTCACACGGTGGTCACACGATGTAACAGAAAAAAGTATCACTTTTTGTGGTAAAGTATCACGTTTATTTGTAAAAGTATCATTTTTTTTTAACAAAAAAAATATCACTTTTTTTAGCAAAAGTATCACCTTTATCTGTAAAAGTATCAATGCAGTAAAAGTATCACATTTTCTTGTAAAAGTATCACTTTTTCCTGTAAAAGTATCAATATTTCTGTAAAAGTGCATTCCGTCACACGTGTCACCGTTCACACACAAGACTCACTCATTCTTAATTTTGTGCAAATTAAAATATTAGACCATGCTTGAACCGTAGGTATTAAACTATATATATGTTTGTTTATACTAGCAACTGACGAGTGGCCCGCACGTATCTCGTTAACTTTTTAAATTATATTCATTACATTCTTGAACTTTTACTGCAATGATTTGTATCTGTTTGCCTAGTTTCTACAGAGGAGACGTAGCAAGGTTACACCAAATTGATAAATATAAATTTAGGGTCTACTTAGTTGCAAATCATCAATGACAATGATAATGGTATGAAGGAAGGGTAGATCAGGAATGAAATGATTAACTTATTTATTACTCCCTCCGTTCCAAAAACGATGATGTTTTAGCTTCTTAAACAAATTCCAAAATAATTGATGTTTTAGGTTTTTTTTACCATTTCTCTCTATTTTACCCCTATGTAAATTCAAAAATATCTTTGACTTTTCAACCTCCCACTCACATTTGATATCATTAAATCTTATCTGCACAAATTTTAGGGGTTATATTTGGTAATATATTTATTTCTTAATTATTCTTTTTTTTCTAAAACATCATCTATTTTGGAACGGAGGGAGTATGTACCAAGCACCATAAATGAAAATGAATCCTAATTCATTCTAATTCCTTACCCTTAAATCCCCAACCAAGCGGGCCCTTATAATATTTTATTTAGCGTATAATATAACCCACGACATGTTGCGTGATAACAAAATATTTTTTATTCTGAAAACGTTAATACGATCCATGACTTTAGGCATCATCATTAAGCTGCGATGGTAATTAATTCATAAGCCAAATCAAATCTGAATAAATCTATTTTGTTATAATCATCACAATTAATTTTCATATAATATACACCTCGCGAGCACACGTGCAATTAAATAAGAAAGTGTTTCTTGCAATATCAGTTTTCCCAATCTGACGGATAGGGATCAGCCGTGCCAAATTAAATTATCATAGGATACACGTAGGATATGAAAAAAGAAATCGAAAAACTAGCATATGAGAAAATAAAAGGCAGCTTATAGATAATCGGCTGGGTAACTGTCTATAGCCGATCACGAAATATTTTTGTTAAAAAGGTGCGAGTTACAGGATATTTTTGTGAAGTGTGAAGTTACTGGGTAATTATGTAATAGTTACATGGTAATTTTTCATATATATATATATATATAAAGTATATTTTTTAATTAAAATCTTACTATGTAATAAAAAAAGAATCCTCTATAAATGAAAACTAGACATATTTTTCTGTCCATTTTACTTTCGAAAACAGTAAGTTTAAATCATAATCATAACTAATATAATAAGTGGTTTGTGCAGATATGGTAAAAGTTTGTATATATATGGTAAAGTCTTCCCAAAATTAGTTGCAAATTTATATTTTGTTGGCAATTTGCTATATAAAAGAAATATAGATAACACCTTTTGACTGATTCATTTATAATAAAAATAAAATTAATTAAAAAAATAAATAATTTTTGGTTCTTTTTCCGTCGTTTATGTAAATTATAGCAAATTAATATTTTCCATTACCTTTAATTTGACATATACATTGCATCTTTTAAAATAAGTTATATTAAGAAAATGCAATTGTCTGTCAATTATTTAGATTGAATTTGTTTATGTAATATGAGTTAAATTATTTGATTGGGTCTCATTACTAATGAAAATGAAATAAATATTAAGAATATTTTTTTATAAATATTTATTAACTAATTTTTAAAAAAGTATTAGTTAATGTTTATATTGTTTAAAACTTTATTTTTATTTTAAGAAGAAATCCATATATATATGTAGTTTTCCTACAATATTACAACTATTCAGAAATACAAAAATCTAACTATTTTCAGTTTCTAGATTCACACATAATATTTAATTTTTTATTAAAAACAAAAGAAGAGATAACAAAGGAACACATGAGCCCCGTTAGGGAGGAAATAATTTATAAATCTGTTTTACTTTTTGTAGCTCTGTCTCTCTCTCTCTCAAATGTTTTAATTTTCAAACATTTTAAAGACATTAATCCTGATATTCAAATTCTGACATAATATATTAAATATAAACTAAACAATTATTTATTGATTGATTATTATGCTTAGATTTGAATATTTATTGTGAATTGAACATTAACATTGGATATGAGTAACAAGAATAAATTAAATAATAATTATTAATAAAATTGTAAGTTATTAGATAATTTAATATTCTCTTATTTAAAAAAATTAAGTTATTCAATTATGTTTTTTGATTATTGACTTTGATCATTCTCACAAATAAATATATTTTAAATCGTGCATCGCACGATGAGGATTTCTAGTATATATAAAAATGCGGTTTTTTAAATTAATTCTGGGGTGATACATGTATAGAGCTCCAGGCTGGAATTCTAAAACTCAACTGTTGAGGATTCATTTTCAAAATGCGAAAAAATTGATTTTGATCCTATAATTTAAGGCCGGTCTAGAAAAAGTTATGTATATTTTGAATTATCAATTTTAGTCTTGTATGTGAGGATCTGATTCAATTTGAGGACATATTTTGTCGAAAATTGTAAAATTGGCAGAATTTGTTACGTGCATTGCACGTGTTCACAAATTTTGGGGCTTTTCGATCAATTGCTGCTGACTTGTCCAAAACTATTGATGTAGCACACCACAACAATTAAAATAAAATAAAAAATCGAGCCACTCGCATTTGCCTCCATCGCCGTCTTCAACACATCCATCACATTCGGGTCAATATCTGCAACCGTAATCACCACACTCGAATTGTGGTCTTTAAAAGCCAAAACAACTTTTTCACATGGATAAAACGCTACAAGAAAATTGTTAAATTCCAATAGAGCATAAATTCGTTAGAATATTTAAAATTTCCAATAACAATTCCAACGGCAAGATGAGCCGTTGGAATTTTGGAAATAATTCTAACGGCTTTTGTCGTTGGAATAACTGTTGGAAAAAAATGCCCTTGGAAAAAAAAAAATCAATGGTAAGAGGCTCCTTTGGAATTGTTGTTGGAATCATTTTTTCATTGGAATTTAACAGTTGGAACAAAAAAATTCCAACAGCCACTTTTCCAACGACAGAAAAATCGTTGGAATTGTCGTTGGAAATTAAATTCCAATGGAAATTTACCAAAAATCTTTGGAATATGATAAATTTTCATTAGAATTTCAATTCCAACAGTTTTCTGCAGTTGAAAAAGTGACCGTTGAAATTTTTTTGATCCAACAATTAAATTCCATTGGAAAAATGATTCCAATGGAAATTCCAACGGAGCCTCTTACCTTTGGAATTCTTTTTCCAACGGCAGAATTTCCAACGATTTTTTTTAACGTTAGAATTTTTTTCAACAGTATCCAACGGCTCATCTTGCCGTTGGAAATTTTAAAATTTCTAATGAATTTATGTTTTGTTGCAATTTTTCCGTTGGAATTTCACAGTTTTCTTGTAGTGAAAGGTGCCATGCAAGACAAAATTTTGTTGGGGATGCAAGTGACAAATTCTGGATGAGAAGCGAGGTCTTGGATTTGGGGTGGGCGTGGAAGAGTGCGTCAATTTGTTGGGGATGCAAGTGACAAATTCTAGCCAATTTTACAATTTTTGGCAAAATTTGTCCTCAAATTAGACTCGATCCTAACATACATGGCTAAAATTGGACTCGATCCTAATATACTGAACTAAAATTGATAATTCAAAACATATAGGATTTTTTCTAGACTGACCCTAAGTTATAGGACCAAAAAAGAGAATTTTTCCCTTTTAAAATTATAATGGTAACTGAGGGGAAGGCATATGCTAATAGAAATAAGGCTTAAATCAATAATGACTAATTCGGGCACGTCTATTAAGTTTATTGATTTAAATTCTTAAGTCGAACACGAACAAAAGAAATTCGATAATCCAATTTGTCCCAACGTGACAAGTCCGTCAATACTTGCATACATATTATTTAATTTTGTTATCGTAACTGAGTTTGCTTTTTATTTTTATTCATGCACTGGAGTTCGTCCATTGTGCTCGTCATATCTTCCTTAATATAATAACAAAATCCCCCCAAAATAGTAACCCAAGTATTTTTCAGCCAAAAATCTCTGCCTTATCTGAAAAGACACGCCTAATGCGTTTAAGATGACTAACTTGATACCGGAAACATGTTTGTCGCTGTTAGCCTTGATACTTGCTGAGATTTATGATATTCAACAACGATTTTAACATATTCATTAATTGATTGAGAATATGACAATATGACTATGACAATGATCTCCACCCAAAAGCTCTGCGTGATTAATAATTCAAAATTTACATACGAAATCAATCATCATAAAATTCCAACTGTATTTTAATTTTATAATTTATTATTCTTATTTACTTCTCAAAAATAACATGATTTTATGTATAAAATATGGTTAGAACATTATTATTAGAACATAGGATTCTAATTGAGGATTTGTGTGTTCTCTCTCAGTCGATATTGGATTAATGAGTTGGGGATTCATGTTTTTATTGACTGTAAATCTTTCACCTTGTATAGTTTTTAAGTTGTTCTTCTCTGAAAAATAATTTGGGGATTTGTTATCTGGGTTATTATATGGCTAGATCATTTAGATTTGTATTTGTAGTCTACAAATCTATTTTTAGATGTATAAGATCTTTACAGATTCTTTCCATCGAGGTGAGGAACATGTTTTAGGAGAGACCAGGGACAGTTTGAGGGAAGAGTTGTAGTGCATTTCAGGCATCTCAAATCGACGATGCTGCACAAAAGTTATCAATTTCTCTCTTTATACTCGAGAGAGCTCTAAAAATATGGAGTAGTTTTTTAGTCTGAAAATTGTCAAAGTAATCATTACTCTACACATCATGTAGTTTAAGCTTTGTTTGAATGGAGGCGATAAGAATACCGGCATTGGTTTTTTTTATTAATAAACATATAATTTTTTTCTATCACTTATTATATGTAGGACTGACAATTTCTAACCCAACACGATAGACAAGACAAAGCCGACACGAATTTACTGAGGAAAACTTACAATCAACCCAACACGATTGACCCGGTTTTGAGAACCTGAAAAAATGTAATAATTATGTATTTTAAATTATTTTTTATATACAACCTGAATTGATCCAAAATCGAAATATAAATCTCAGCCGGCCTGATCGAGAACCAGTTAAATATGACCCCAATGATCCAAAATTGTCACTCCAAATTATATGATAATTATAACATTTCACTGTCATAACAACCTAAATATATTAACACTTATTATATATCATGTTAAATATATAAATTGTGTATCACACGGGGATGATATTGATTTCCTAATACGAATGTATAGAAAAGTCCGATAATTGATGTTTTCAAAATATCCTCAACCAAATTACGGAAAATTCAACCAATGGATCTCTAATAATAAAAAAGTTTTTATATTGGCCCTTGAAAGTTGACAATGTGGCTATAACAGATCTTTTAAAGATATATTCTGAATTTTGAATTCACAATCACAATTAAACGTTAAATATACGTAAGGTGTTCGGAAAGTTACTAATCACGATTTTGAGTTGATTGTGGCTTTGATCGGATTACGGTGTATTCGAATTCTTTACTTGTTGTGTATGTAGTTACAGGACAAAATAATTTTTGAACTATTGCAGAGTTATATATGTGTGGGGAAATTCGCGATTTGTTGTAAGATGGTCAGGTTGTTAGTGCGAGGCACATGAAGCGGAATTGTAACTTTGTGGCGCTGACACGTTTTTTTATCTTTTATCTCTCGATTTGTCTGTTTAAATGGAATATAATGTTCCGATGTAAATCTTGTACTTAAAGATTTTGCTTAAATTATCAGATGCAAGATCCGCTAGTTATTGGTTCCCAAGTTCAACTAATTTGCTAATATTTAAATACAATGGTGAATATCACAAGAAATCTTTTTTTAGAAGCTAATTATTGGTTCCCACGTCAGTTGATAATATTTAAACACAATAGTCAATAGCACAATACTCTTTTTTTAAGTAAGTAAACACAATACACCCAAAAAAAAAAAAAAAAATTGAGTAACACAAGCTTCAAGGAACTTTTTTTTTTTTTTAATCCATACCAAGAAATATTGTAACTCGATAATAGTCCTCAAATACAAGATTTCTAAGCTAAAAAGAAACATCATCCCCCATCCAAACATACGGAATAGATGCCAAAGAAAAACAAAATATAACTAAGTTATGAGCCATCCTATTATACACTCTAGGCATATGCAATAAAGTAGCCCTATTCAAGGAAGCACAAATGTCTACAATCAATGGAACACAATAATCCAAAGATTCTGCGTGTCCCGTGACTGCCTGCACATCTAACAACGAATTTGAACGAATCATCAATTTATCATACCCACACTCTACACAAAAACGTACACCACTACGTATGGCTTCCAGCTCAGTAGCCTTTACAAATAATGGCTCCTCAATTACGTATGATACAGCTAATACAATCTTACCCTCATGATCCCGTAATACAAATCCCAGTCCATATTGTCCACACTCGAAATTCACTGCAGCATCCAGAACAAGGCGTAAGAAATTCACGGAACAAATATACTAATATCACCCGATTATGGTAACTTTGGGTATGGCACAGTTAGTTATAAACCACACATGTATTTACTCATCGCTATGTTTAGGACACAACCCAATTTTTTTTCCTTTTGTCTTTTTGAAGTAACATACGGTTCAGGAAACCAACATATCAATACCACAAAACATTGAAATTATATCATTTATAAACCATACGTAGCATGATATTTTTGGGTATAGAACAATAATTTGAATAAATGCTCATAATAATAATCCCCATTAGTAGGAAAAATTGGAGAAAATGCACTATATATTACCATTATTTATGTAAATAACCTTTAACTTTTGTAGTTTATGATGATGCCTTGTATGTTGCAAAAAATTGGTGAAAATATCTCGTTACCTGCTATTGCAGGTAGACCAACATGTTTGTAGTTATGTGGCAATAAATGGCTAATGTGGTATCCATGTGGCTTAATTTCTGATGTATCGCTAATATATATTTTAACATTATAATCTTGATTATGGGAAAATTCAAAAATAAAATTGAAAAATAATTTAGATGTTTGTGAGAATTAATGCTAAAGCTAAAAAATTGAAAATTGAAAATTTATTAAGAAAATTTTATAAAGTTAATTATGGAATTGTTATAAAATATTAAATATGATAAAAACTTGTAATTATTTCAAAATCCAGATGCTAATTTAAAAAAATAGAAATTATTTAAAGATCTAAAAGGTATTGAAAAAATATAAAATAAATTAATAAAATTTAAATTATTTAATTTTTTTGAAAATTATTGGAAAAAGGGAAATAAATTTGATTTTTTTTATTTTTCTATAATATAATAGTGTTAAAAATATAAATATAAAAATATATTAAATAATAATTTATACCAAAACTAATTTTGGTACAAGAAATAGTGGTAATAAAATATTTATTATCAATGAATAATTTAAAAACTATCTAAATTGGGGTCTTCGGGTTGGTGGTGGTGGTGGTGGTGGTGGTGGTGGTGGTGGTGGTGGTGGTGGTGGTGGTGGGGGAGAGGAATTAAATCATCTTTTTGAATTATTTTTTGTTGTTATATATTTTATGACCACTATTTTATTTTACCAAAATTGAAAATAAAAAGAAGCACATGTTATATTTCTTGTTATGAATGATTTTTTTTAATTTTAAACCAATTTTAATTTTATGAATTAATTTTATACTTTTTAAATACTTTTTAAATCTTCAAACATTTTTTGAATTTTTTAAATTAATATATAGATTTTTTAAATAATTACCTGTTTTTCTAATATTTGAAAATTTTCCGCAATTTTATTACTACTGGATAGATTTTGCCTAATAATTTTTCAAGTTTTATTAATAATTTTCATAAACATTTAAATTTTTTCCAATTTTATTTTTGAATTTTTTCTTTTCTATAATTCAAATCAGAATGTTAAATTATATATTAACACTACATCATAAAATGAAACTACATGGACACCATATCAGCCATATGACATGTTGGGTTACCTGCAATAACAGGTGATGGGGCATTTTCCTCAAATTCTTGCAATATATAGGGTATTATCATAAACTAAAAAAATGAAATGTTATTTTCATAAATAGTGGTAACATACAGGGTATTTTCACCAATTTTCCCCTAAAGACTTAGTTAAATAAGAAAGACATGAGTCCTTATGACAAAGTATGATAACTCAAGTGGCAGAGCATCTACTACCTAGGCCTTTGGTCCTGGGTTCGAGTCACCATGGGGGGAGGGGAGGGTTTTTCTTTCTTTCTTAGATTAGGAGAAAAAAAATTAAAAAGACATTAGTCCTTATAAAAAAAATTATTTCTTTCTTAGATTAGGAGAAAAAAAATTATAAAGACATGAGTCCTTATAAAAAAAATTGGTGAAAGGTGCGACTCTCATTTAGCCAGAGAATTTATCAGCAGCTATCAAAGTGCAATTTTTTCAGTAGTTTGATTGCAAATAAACATTGAGACATAAAGACCAAATACAGCTATATTGGTTTTTTTTTTTAAATGTTTGTTTCTAATATTTTAGAATACAAATATTATTTGTAATCTATTTCGTATATATAATATATCAACTAATTATTTGGGTTGGAATTGATTTTTTATTGTGTGAAAGATATTACCACGTATCACAATATTATGTGAGACCTAATAATATTTTGGGTATCTAACTAACAGTGAACTTACGGATGACAGTTTATAATGTAATGAGACAAGAACTTGTATCTTTCGTTCAAATGCCACTAATTTGATAATAAAACATGAAAAATTGTACCTTTATTGTTACGCAGTTTTTCTATGATCGTATAATTTTAATTCTGATATATTAATGATGTTTGAGTCTAAGTAAATATAATTAGACTATATCAAACTTTATATATAATAGGTAAGACTAAATATTTCTACGTACATTATATCATGGTATCCCGTTTTTATGAATCTTTTGACATTATGATATCTTGTTTTAATAACACTAAGATTATTTAACTTATTGTTTCTCTTTTGTGATTCTTAGTTTTATTTTTCTTAATTGTGTTTGTTAAATCGATCAATTTTTTTTTTTTTTTTTTTTTTTTTGGTATTGAATAATCTCATAATTTGTGTATATTTATTACAATGATAAATGATTGCAATAGCTTTATTGGAACAATCGATAATACAACACAAATTACAATTATTTTACATTTAAATTAACTTTTGTAATTTGACAATAGTAAAAACATGGTACCACGTGCAATACATATATCATTTAATGATGCAATTATTATAGAAGATATTGTATTATTTTAGTCTTTAGAATATAGCATCTCATGAATTGCTAGGAGTATGACATTTAGTTGGGATCCTCTACGTGTATATAATGTCATCCTATACCATGACATATAGTGACTGTTTTGAAATACAAACGATTTGAAATAAAAGATCTCATCCGTAGAACATCGGGGTTGCTGAGGAGAAGATCCCGAATCTATATAAGCAGCATTACTCATACACTAATACACAATTATTACAACAAAAGAAACCATTTCCAAATTCCAACTTCTCATGCCGACAACAATGGAGGAAATAATCTTACATCCTCTCCTGTTCCAATCCCTGCTATCCCTACTATTCTTCTACTCCATTTTCAGATGGTTCCAGAAACCTCCAAGAAACAAGAATCTACCCCCATCACCCCCAAAGCTCCCTATTTTAGGAAACCTCCATCAAGTAGGCTCATTACCACACCGCGATCTCCATTCCATGGCCCAAAAACACGGCCCGATCATGCTCCTCCACTTCGGCAGCCTGCCCACCCTCGTCGTCTCGTCAGCCGCCGCAGCCAAAGAGATCACAAAAACCCATGATATCGCCTTCGCACAGCGGCCTGACTCCAGCATCAACAGGTAAGACAGTAAACGAGTCGAGCCGAATTGAACTTATTGCTGTTAAAGTTTTTTTGAAATATTATGGATCTTCGATATTATGCTTTAACTTGTCTGATTATTAATAGAATTCAGTTTGAAAGAGATTCAATCGAGTCGAACTGGAAAAGTGCACATGACTATGAAGTGGAATTACACAACTTTCTATTCCTTCAATTTTCGTCCTAAAAAACATATACTTCCTCCGTTCCAGTTAATTTATCCTACTTTTCATTTCGGTCTGTCTCACTTAACTTATCACACTCATAAATGACAATTAAAGGCAACAATCTTCACCCTCAAAATATCCATCCGTGTTCGGTCAACTGTGACAAGTTAACGGGGACCGAGGAAGTATTAAAGTCTGTTTATTATCAAATCAGTATCGAAAGGCTTGATTTGATTCTTTCTGCCCTATGAGCAGGCGGCTTCTCTACAACAACCGGGACTTATCAGCGGCGCCGTACGGCGAGTACTGGAGGCAGCTGAAAAGCATTTGTGTTCTTCATTTGTTGAGTAATAAACGGGGCCAGTCTTTTCGTTCCATCAGGGAACAGGAGACGGCCCTTCTGATCGAAAAGATCAGAAGATCTTCTGGCTCAGTGAATCTGAGCCAGATGTTCACCGAGCTGACGTACGACATCGTGTCGCTGTCAGCTTTCGGCAGGAGGTACAGTGAAGGGGAAAATGGCGGGAGTTTTCCTGAGCTATTGAAGGAGTTCTTGGAAGTGCTAGTGACTGATACTATTGGCGATTTCGTACCGGGGCTCCGGTGGGTTAATCGGGTTAATGGGTTCGATTCGAGAGCGGATCGGGCTGCGAAGGAGATGGATAAATTTTTGGAGGGTGTGATTCAGGAGAGAATGGAAACTTGCTCAGATGAAGATGATAAGAATGGAGACAATTTTATTGATATTTTGCTGCAGATTTACAGGAATAATTCTACTGGTGTCCCCTTGGATAGGGATAGCATCAAAGCATTAATCTTGGTAACTTTTATTTCATTTTTTTATTTTTACTTCTATTAATAGAATTTTTTGGCTATTAATTTTCTAAAAATTCATGGTTCAGGACTAGTTTTTCTAACATGAATACAGGTTTTGAGACTGAATTTAAAATACAGAATAGCAAACCCAAAACAAATATAATTTGAAAAAAAAATAAATAAAATAAATCCTTTTTCTTGATGTTTTCACATATTCTACTGCAAGATGTATTTGCTGCTGGAACTTATACGACATCTACAGTACTTGATTGGGCGATGACCGAACTTTTAAAACACCCCACAATCCTGAAAAAATTGCAAAATGAAGTAAGGGAAATTGTCAAGGACAAAAACGACATTACAAGCAACGACTTAGAAAAAATGCATTACCTGAAAGCAGTGATTAAGGAAACGCTTCGTTTGCACCCTCCGCTCCCATTATTATTTCGAGCCGCAAGAAAAGATGTCAAAGTTATGGGCTACGATGTTTCAGCTGGAACAATGGTGTTGATTAATGGTTGGGCTATTGGGCGGGACCCGACCTCCTGGGCCGAGCCCGAAAGATTTTATCCCGATAGATTTTTGAATTCGCTGATAGATTATAAGGGTAAGGATTTCGAGTTGATTCCGTTTGGGGCTGGAAGAAGGGGGTGTCCAGGAATTACGTTTGCGATGGCAACTATTTATTTTGTGTTAGCAAATATTTTGCAGAAATTTGACTGGACATTGCCAGATGGATGTAAGGATTTGGATATGACTGAACGACCAGGGATTGCTTATCACAAAGATATTCCTCTCATTGCAGTTGGGAGCCAATATTGTTCTTAGGTGCACTTGGTGTTTTTTCTTTTTTCAGTGGGACCAGTGGAATTTGATTTCTGGTAACTGACCTAAATTACAAGATAGGAATTTGATACTCGACGAATTGAACTACAATCATTCCTTCTTAGAGGCAATTATTGTATTATACGTACGATGGAATTATAAATAAATATAATAAAAAAGGAAAAAGAAAAGCTTTGTAAGAAAAATAAACATTCAAGTGTTTTGTGCTTTTGAAAGGGTTGTTTAGCTGATCGAATTTCTATGTATAAAACTAAGCAATATTACAAACAGGCCATGAAATTATTGGTCTTTATGTACTATGGCTTATAAATATCAATGTTTATTAATAGGTAGTTAAAATATTAAAAAATTGCACTTTGACAGCTACCGAACAATTCTTCTCACCAAATAAGATTCGCGCCTTTTACCAACTCTTTTATAAAAGACACGTGTCTTTCTTCATTTAAATAAGTCTTAAAAATTAACAAACAACAACCTTCTCCATGGAGTGAATGTCGTCTCATCCCAAACATACAAAAGAGGCAAGAGAGATTATACATGATTCTATGATACCCAAAAATTCGCGTTTTGTGGTATGAAAGTGTTGGTTTCCTGAATCGTGTGTGTTATTTCTATAAAAAAAAAAAGGAAAAATAGGATTTTGTCCCATGTGGATAAGTGAGTACGTGTATGTAATTGTTAACTGATTCTGCGATTGCCATGTGTGTAGGTCTTTTGCTTCTTAGAAAAAAGATTTATTGTGCTATTGACTTTTGTGTTTAAATATTAGCAAATTAATTGAACGTGGGAACCAATAAATAGTGGATCTTGCAACTGAATTGAAACACCTTGAGATTCGTTCATGGCAGACACCTCAAAGCTAGTGTTATAAAACTAGAAAAACATACGTACGGATCACATGTCAAAACTAGGGGTGGGGAAAAATACCGAAATACCGAAATACCGCACATACCGTATCGAAAAATTACCGAAAATACCGAAATTTTCGGTATACCGAATTTTCGGTACGGTATGATACCATACCGGAAATTTTCGGTACGGTAACGGTATGATAATTTAAAATTTTCGGTATTTCGGTATATACCGAAATACCGAAAAAAGTTCGGTATTTTCGGTATTTATTGGTATACCGAATTTTTTTCGGTATTTTGGTAGTTCGGTATTTCGGTATACCGAATTCCTAACGGGATACCGTAAATTTTCGGTATACTGAAATTTCGGTATACCAAAATCAACGGTATGGATCGGTATATACCGATACCGATACAAAATTCGGTATACCGAATTTTCGGTACGGTATCGGTATTTACCGATATCATACCGAATTTTCGGTATGCCGAATTTCGGTATACCGAAATTTTCGGTACGGTAACGGTATGGATTTTCGGCGTACCGAAAATTTCGGTACGGTAACGGTATGGGCAATTCGGTACGGTATACCGTACCGAACCACCCCTAGTCAAAACTCTATACTATAGATACACAATTTTGTATATAATTTAAGATCGCCACATGTCAAAATCCTACAAATATTATTAAATTAAATTATATTAATTTAATAATTATCTAAAGAGATAATGATATATATTAAATCATGGAGGACCAATTAAATAGCTTTAGTCTAATTTTAGACCCATTAGAATTCTCCACTTTATAAACTATAAATAAGGCCTTATTTTTCAAGATGTTCTAGTGAAATCTAAAAACGTTCTAAAGAGATTCAAAGGTGTTCTTTGCTATTCTAGCCAAGAATCCAGGGTAGTCTAGCTAGATCTAATGGCGTCTAGCGAGATCCAATGGTGTTTCTAAAGAGATTCAAATGCGCTCTTTGCTATTCTAGTCAAGAAATAATATTTGACTTTAGACCTTGAAGTTAGCATTATAAGTTAAAGAAATCAAATTTGGGGCGAATCAAAAGATTAAAGTTCATCAGAAGATTTCAACACTAAAAAAATCTTGTTCTTTAAGTTCTTAAAATTTTCAACGTTTGACCTTACATGTTATTCATACATGTTAATTAATAATTATGCATGTATTTAGGTTGATTTAGGATTGTATTTTATAGCAATTACATGCATATTTGGTCTAGAGTCATAAGGATTTATGATATTTGGACTATTTAACGTGTTTCACTTGTTTTAAAGGTATTTTGAGCATTTCAGGGTTAAAAGTCGTACTTTACGACTATCGGACGAAAAACAAGTCTAAGGAAAGGGAAAATCGGTCAAAATCGACCTAGACCGGTTTGAACCGGTCTAGAACCAATTCGGAGATGAAACCGGCGTGACCGCGTCATATAAAGCAACGCGGCCTCGACGAAAGATGCGTGGAAAGAGGATCAGCACTGATCGTACAACACGACCGCGTCAAACAGGCAAAACGGCCGCACCAAAGCCTCGCTTTGATGAATTCTCGAGCACAAACCAACGCGACCGTGAGACATACTCTGGGCGGCCGCGTCGAAAAGCCGCGTTTTGAAGATTTTCCTGTTCCAAGTAGGAATTGAATTCTAGAGACCCTAGGATTCGTCCCGAAGTCTATAAAAGGCAAGAGAAGCTCGTTTTTTAAAAAAAAAACATATTAGAGAGAATCACATTACATACGTTCTCATACTTTTACATCAAAGTAGAAGTCGTGAGAGCAAGAAGACGAAGATCGACGAACCGACTATCGGGTTTAATTATTCTTTGTTTATTTCAATTTCTTGACAATGTTTTCTTTGAATTGTTTTTTAGATTTGTTAGTAAGCATGATTAGCTAATCTACTCGTGTCCTAGGATTAGAAGTAGGATTTTACAACGATGTTGATTTAATTGTATAGTTTATAGACTCCGGTTTACATTATCTATCTATGTGTTTGGTTTAATAATAGTCTTGAGATAAGGGCTTAAATCACAATTTAATCGGACATTAACAATAGTTGCATCAATTGTTCAAGACTAAGGGGAAGCATGATCAAGGGTGACTTGTTTTACTATTTGAAAACTAAAACTGAAAAAGATCTCTTCTAGTGTTTTTGAGTACTTGTTTCTTTTAATTGTGTTTATTTGCTTTTAATTGTCACTAATAGATTGTTAGTTTCCCATCAACCCCCCCTCCCCCCCATTATTGCTTTCTTAAGTATTTATTTCTTGCATTCTTAATCATAAACTACTTGACATCGTAATAAAAAATGTTCGACCGTTCCCTGTGGGATCGACCCTTATTTACCATTCTACTAAGTAGGATAGTCGGTAAGGTTTAAGTGTATTCTTCATACACAAACCAACGGCCGAACAGTTTTAATTACAATGTCAAGCAGTTTATGATTAAGAATGCAAGAAATAAATACTTAAGAAAGCAATAATGGGTGGGGGGGGGGGGGTTGTTGATGGGAAACTAACAATCTATTAGTGACAATTAAAAGCAAATAGACACAATTAAAAGAAACAAGTACTAAAAAAACACTAGAAGAGGTCTTTTTCAGTTTTAGTTTTCAAATAGTAAAACAAGTCACCCTTGATCATGCTTCCCCTTGGTCTTGAACAATTGATGCAACTATTGTTAATGCCCGATTAAATTATGATTTAAGCCCTTATCTCAAGACTATTAACAAACTCTAATAGCCTTGTTGTCCCTTAATCTTAGTTAATCAAAATAAGCTCTTCGACTAACCCTATTCAGTTTAACCGAATCCTCGAACAAGCTCTCTTAGATTCAATCACCAAAAGCATTAAACACTAGGACAACAAGATAAATTCAACATAAAACTCGAAAACTCGGTTTTAGTGGTTGAACTTTGTGTTATCCCCAATAAATAATTATTGTTTGCTACTCGGGAATCGGAAATCCTACAATTACGGATAGTAATCTCCTATTCTAGCAACACATTCACAAATCCCTTAAAGGGTGATCAAACCAATAATCAATTCATAAATGTGAGTCAACAGGAGCAAATAACACAAAACACTTAAATACACAATAATCTCGGTAACATTAACCGTAATAATCACATCAATGTCTCGACTCAAGGTTCCACAATGATCAAGGATGAACTAAGGGTGCTAGCCACCCATATTAACTAATACAATCAGAAAATAAATGGGAAAATAAAGAAACGTGATACTGATATGGATGAACCCAAAGATTTCAATTGAAGAAGATGATCCTTCAATCCCTTGTCCAATCTCCTTCCTTGGTGGCTGAATAGTGCTCTCCAAGTATCCAAAAGTCCTCCAAAAGTTATCCAAAGTTAGGTTAAATTCGAATGGGATGATATATATATAAAGGGAGAAAGTGCTAGACAAAAATAGGCAAAAACGTATTCAGGATTTTAAACAGGGTGGTGAATCTCGGCCGAGACGTGAAAATGGGTTTTCAAGAATTTTGGGTCGAAGGTCAATCTCGGCCGAGATTGGGTTGTATCTCGGCCGAGACGTGAAAAAGGGGAAACTAGGGCTTTTTAGGTTTTGACTCATCTCGGCCGAGATTAGATTGCATCTCGGCCGAGACTCTCATCTTTGACATTCTTCAGAAATTCCCTGGAGCCTCATCTCGGCCGAGATGAGATTGAATCTCGGCCGAGACCTTCAATCTTGCAAAACTTCTGAAAACCACTGGAGCCTCATCTCGGCCGAGATAAGATTGAATCTCGGCCGAGATCTTCAGTCTTGCAAAACTTCAGAAAACCCCTGGAGGCTCATCTCGGCCGAGATCAACATCCTGTCTCGGCCGAGATCTTCAGTTGGCTCTTCCTTTCTTGCCTCGATTGATCCCTCGACTCCTCGGTCGTTTAATCTTCGATTTCGACCCTTTTTACACCTGTCTTAATACAAAAATAGCTCAAACGCATTATTTTGCCCATTAGAATATAAAAGCACTAAATACACATAATTATGCACGTTATTGACACTAAAATGACACTAAAAGTGCCCTAAAGTGCGTGCACGGAACACGTGTACCAAATCTCCCCAAACTTAAAACTTGTTCGTCCCGAACAATAAAGAGAAAGACAAAAGGAGACGTGTTTAGGGCAAAGTTCAGTGGCATTTGATTTCAGAATTTTCATGAAAAAGAGTAAGAGATCATGATTAAAGTGAGCATGTGTGATAGACTAGATCCACTACTCTCGAGACAAAACACTCTAAACTTAAGATCCTCACATGGTGAGTGTAACTCTCGACTCTCAAGTGTATCAAAAGGGAAGTGTATACGCTCACATTGAAATGCATAAAATGCCTACCATAAGCTTGCCAATCATCTAAACTTCGATGTATACCGACATGTGTGACAAAGAATAAAAAAGGTCTTTAACGGGTTGTAATGTTGGTTTGGGGTAAGGTGGGATAATTTTGGGTAGAAATGACTATAAAATGGACTAAATGAGTTAGCTAATCTCATCTACCCCTCAAACAACAATCACTCTACCTCACTCTTTACTTCCTTAGTAAACCAATCCAAAAAATTGATTTCTTCACCTTACCACAAAGTCTACAACCTAAATGCTTTCTCAATTCTGCCTTGAAGTGCATTTTCTTTTGAATTTCTACAACTTTGAGAACATCTATCAAAAGGCATTTACATTACTAGCCTCTCCAAATCAAAAGCAACAATTGAGTATATACAACTAACTTTTTCTTTTATTTTTCTGATTTTTCGACTTTTTTCGATTTTCGACTTTTTTTTTTTTTTTTTAAACAAATATTGGAGAGGACTAGTGTTTTCGATTCTTTGCCTATTGTTTCAATTCCTTCCACCCTTCAATATTCCCAATAATTCACCCTTTTCAATCCCAAATTACCCGACTACCTTCCAACCACCTCCCTCATACTCAAATAGTCCAATTAGGTTCAAAGGCTAATCAAAAGGGTTTCGGCTTGTAGAGTTGGGCTGTCAAACAAGAGGCTAAAAGCTCAAGGGGCTCAACTAGAGACAATATCAAATTAGGTAAAAAAGACGTGTTTTCAAGCTTGAAAGTAGGCTCAAGTCAAGGATTGCCTAAGATCATTTTCAATGTCACACAATGCACCGACTCATGTAAAATAGAGAATCAAGGGAAGTTCTAGAGACAACTAAATGCACTTAATGAATTTCACACCGAAAGAAAGTTTACATTATTCCAAAGATGGGAGTATTTTCTAAAGCTCAAAAACTCACTTGGTTGCAATTTTGATCAAAAGTTTTGAATGTATGTTCAATTTTGTTTCAAAAGTCTATCATGCTCTACCATGTGCTTCTTTCAAAGATATTTGTCAAAAACTTTCATCATTAATCAATGCCACATTTCTTATCCTAGACTTTATCCAATTGCTTTCTCGAGCTGCCAATTTGTACGAATCCCACCCCCTCCCCAAACTTAGTTGCAAACTTAGTTTGTGGAAAAAGAGGAGTACAAATTGGTGGCTCGCCGAACTTAACCATTTTATTACACGTTTATTCACAAACATTAACTAGATGAACTACTTTATTAAGAATCCTACTCCTACAACAATAAAGGGAAAATGTGTGTGTACTTATCAACACAAACAAACAATTTGACTTTAAGGCACCCAATGATTATTCAAAAATCCAAAATAGCCAAATGCATATGTAATAATATTACCAACCAAGGCTAATAAAAAATGACAATGGCTCACAGGCCGGCAATATTACCAACAATAAAAATGGACACATATCACAAAAGCAATCAATATACAAATCAGATTGGCACACAGGCCATCACAAGAAATCTAACAAGCAAGTCATGTCAAATGGCTCACAGGCCAAAAGTAAAGATAATGAAAGAAGAAAAACGGGGGGTAGGGGGTTTCGAGCAACCGAAATGGTCTTATCTTTTTGTTTTCCCCCAAACTTAGTTTTTCAACTAAGTTTGGGACAAAAAGGTAAAACTTCTCGGTCGCTCTACTCACAGCGAGCGGGAAGGTCGGGGGCTCGAGCCGGTGAAACATCCTTTTATTGACTTGAAAAGGTCGAGAATCTTGGTCTGATTTTCTTGGATAGTTTCCTTGATTCCTCTCAGCTCAGCTCCAATAGATGCTCGTAGCTCCACCAATTCGGCTCTGACGCCTTTGATCTCGTCCCCCATGGCCGCCATTAAGCCCTCTTGCCGTTCCTGGAACTCAGATTGAGTTAGAATGGCATTAGATGATCTTTTTCTTGACGGTTGCGCTGGTTGGCTACTTCCTTCCCCTTCAACCCCTACGCTCCGAACCCGTGCCACCGGACGTGGCTTTTTAGCACGCTTGAATTTGGTCAGTTCTTCCCGGTTTGGCTCCAAGGAGGCATTGAGGTGTGCCTCGGAGCTCAGTTCCAAATTCATCGTGATTGCCAGGTTGGTGATGTAAGTCAGTCCGGGGTTGGGTAAGCGGAGGTAAGGTCCCTCGTTTTGGAGAACGTAAGGGACAGCCGGACCCGGTATGCCCTCTTTGTACCCAAGCATGGCGATGCGCATGTTCTCCATCTCCTCCCAATCCAAATAATAATCAGTGGGGATAGGTGTGTACTCTGGAAGGGGAACATTGTAGTGCTCGAGTATAGGGGTTATCAACGCCCCACAATAGATCGGGTCGGGCATTTTTGTTTCTCTTTTTCTCTCCGTCCTTAATTCTTTCACTATCTTCTGAAAACATGATACCAAATCATATCGGAAGTTCCTCTCCTTTCTATCCACGATGGCCCAAAGAATCTCCATCTCGTATAAGCGGGGAGAGCTGATTTCTTTCCGTCCACATATGGTGGAGCTCAACAGGTTTCTGTAGATACTTCACCAGGGGCTTCGAATGGAAGTAAGCCTGGAGCCTCTAGGATCGTAGGCTTGAGGTGCAACTATTCCAGGGGCGGCAGTGATTTGCTCCCAGAATTGTTGCACATTGAACTGTTTCAACACCTCGCGATCACCGTGGGTTGTGGTCTTGAAACCATATATGCTTTTCAAACGGTCGTGGCGGAGTATCTTCTCTTCGTTTAGAAGCTGGAACTTGAAATGATGAACTGTAGAGCCGGAATTTGTCTCCTCCTCGATCTCGAGTGTGCTGAAAAACTCGAGCACAAATTTGAGGAAGGTCGGGCGGGGGGCGAGGCACTGAACTAGACCTGCTGCGTCTAACAGTTCTAGAACGTTTTGCCGGATGCCCATGGCGTCCAAAATCTTGGGATCGCCATAGCGGGTAGCTGACACCCCCCTCTTCATCAATTTTTCAAACCGTTTTCTTTGCTCCTCTGTTTCCAGCACGATATCAAAATCAATGGGTTTAGTGGACTTGTCAGTGGAAGTCAGTGGAACTTCCGGTGAAGGAACCTCCGGAGTAGGCTCAACAGCCTTCTCCTTGCCCTTGGCTTGGCTTCTTCGGATTTTTTGCGTGACTCTTCGGCCAGAAGTGCCTTCTTGAGTGTTGCCTTTTGTGATTTTCGGAGGTGCCATGGGTACCTAAAATCAACAATTCAATCATCAAAAACTTGTGGCAAAATAACTAGTTCAAGTGCAAGTAAGAGGTGTCTAGGTTCATTTGAATCCGACTATCTCTCTAACAAAAAAAAGACAGAATGTATCAACCATGCAATGACAACCAAACCATATTCAAATAAGGTCAACATTACGATAGCATCAACAATTAGTCTTAAAAATCAGAGAATATAGTCGAATTTAGCTAACCTAGGCACAACAATTTATTGCCTAGCACATGTTTGATAATATGCCACAACGAATTTAGCCTTTTCAAAAACTCACAAGATTATACTCAACAATCCACCCACTCAATCATCAGGCAACTATACGAACTATCAATCAATTTTATCATTTAAATGCATAACAACTATCACATGGCAAAAAAATCAATACAAGCACTTGTATGTATAACCAAGTTCTACGAATATGCATATAAACGTAAAATTAACTTTCAATCTCAACAATGTATACACTAATACGCAACAATAGATCGAAAGGAGAAGATAGTCGTACTTACCAGTTGAGTTTAATCGAAAAGTTTTTGAATTTGGGTTGCTCGCTCCCTTTTTTGACTCGACCTCAAATGTGCTCCAAATCCAAATATTTTCGAGGGACAGTGGGTGTGGTGATGTGAGTGAGGTGTGGTGTAAATTTGAGAGGTGGAAATAGAGTGCAAGGGTGATTATTGGAGTAGTGTGTGCGTGAGTGTGTGAAAATCGCAAATTTGGGGAAGAACTGACCTAATTTTCGCGCAGGGGGTATTTATACCTGTTTTCCGTCTCGGTCGAGATTCAAATTTGGGCTCTGTGTCTCTGCCGAGATCCGTTCTACGCTTTCAGGAAAACTTGAGCCGGCAAGGGATCTCGGCCGAGATTCTGTAGTGTCTCGGCCGAGATGAAGTCTCAGCATTTTTACCCCCATTCTGGACAACCCCGTCTCGGCCGAGATTCGGTCCTGTCTCGGCCGAGATGCTCTTCCAGCGAAATTGGCTCAATTTCCATTCAAACCCGTCTCGGCCGAGATGCTGTAGTGTCTCGGCCGAGATTTTCTTCCAGAGAAATCTCTTCATTTTTTGCCCTTCTGAATCTCGGCCGAGATTATGTAGTGTCTCGGCCGAGATTATCTTCCAGCAAATTTTCCAGATTTTGGCATCTTTGGATCTCGGCCGAGATGAGGTATGTATCTCGGCTGAGAAAGTCTTCAGGGAAAAATTAGCCTTTTCACTCACATGGAGTCTCGGCCGAGATTTCTTCTGTGTCTCGGCCGAGATGGTCCTCCTCTGCATTTTTCCACCTTTTTGGTGTTCTTCACCCCCATTCTACACCATGTCTTGGCTTCGATTTGCTTGTTTGGTACCTACACACATTTTAAGAAACATAATTCAAAATATGTAAATAATAGTAAAACTACTAAGCTATGAATTTAAAATACGAGAAAACGAGTAAACGCCGGGTTGCCTCCCGACAAGCGCCTTTGTTTAACGTCGTTGGCTCGACGGACGCTTTTTTCAGTTTGGTGGTGAGTCTTCCACTCGTTCTTCTTCACCGGGGCTTTCTTGAATATGCTCTAGATAAGGCTTGAGAAGATGCCCATTGACCTTGAAGATTTTTCCGGTTTTACCACTTTCAATTTCGATGGCTCCATGATCGAACACCTTAGTGACAACAAAGGGTCCTACCTATCTCGAACGGAGCTTGCCCGGAAATAACTTCAACCGAGAGTGATATAGTAGCACTTTCTCCCCAACCACAAACGTTTTCCGGGTAATTCTCGAGTCATGAAAAGCCTTCGTTTTCTCCTTGTAGATCATTGCGTTTTCAAAGGCTTCATTTCGAATTTCTTCGAGCTCTTGCAATTGGAGCTTTCGGTGTACACCGGCTTCATCAAGGTTCATGTTGCATCTCCGAATAGCCCAGTATGCTCTATGTTCAAGTTCCTCCAGGAGATGGCATTGCTTTCCATAAATGAGTCGAAAGGGAGACATACCAATTCGAGTTTTATAGGCAGTCCTATACACCCATAATGCATCATTGAGCCTCAAACTCCAGTCCTTGCGATTTGGTTGCACGGTCTTCTCCAATATCGACTTGATTTCCTGATTCGAAGTTTCGGCTTGCCCATTGGTTTGTGGATGATAAGGCGTCGAAACTTTGTGCAATACAGCGTATTTCTTCAGCAATGCGTCGATTGTTCGGTTGCAAAAGTGTGTGACTCTATCATTTATAATGGCTTTTGGTATCCCAAACCGAGCAAAAATGTTGGATTGGACGAACTCGGCCACAACTTTAGAGTCATTGGTTCGGGTTGCTTTCGCCTCAACCCACTTGGACACATAGTCAACAGCCAACAATATGTACAAATTCACATAAGACAAGGGAAACGGTCCCATGAAGTCCATACCCCAAACATCAAAAATTTCACAGACTACAATCGGGTTTTGGGGCATTTGATTTCTTTGAGAGACATTTCCCGTCTTTTGACAGTTGTCACAGGACTTGCAAAAAGCAAGGGCATCTCTAAATATGGTGGGCCAAAATAATCCACTCTCAAGCACTTTGTATGCCGTCCTCTTCGGCCCGAAGTGGCCTCCACAAGCATGTGAGTGGCAAAAATTCAACACCGACTGCATTTCGTCTTCGGGAATGCATCTCCTGATTACTTGATCTGACCCATATTTCCACAGGTATGGATCATCCCAAACAAAATGCTTCGACTCACTCTTCAACCTATCCTTCTGCGGCTTACTCATCCCAATAGGAAATCTCTTGGACACCAAATAATTCACCATGTTGGCATACCAAGGGACTTTTGTGCCTGTCATGGTTTGCTAGCAATTGCTCGTCTGGAAAGCTCTCCTTCAAGGGCATTTCGTCCTCCTCTTGTATCAAACGGCTTAAATGATCCGCCACCCAATTTTCCTTTCCTTTCTTGTCTTTGATTTCCAAATCAAATTCCTGAAGTAGAAAAATCCATCTGATGAGTCTTGGTTTAGCTTCCTTCTTTGATAGTAGAAACCGAAGAGCTGCATGATCAGAAAAAACGATAATCTTAGTACCAAGCAGATATGACCTAAACTTTTCTAAAGCAAAAACTATGGCCAAGAGTTCTTTTTCTGTGGTGGTGTAGTTTGCTTGTGCCGGATTTAGGGTCCTTGAGGCATAGTAGATCACATGGGCTGCTTTTTCCTTCCGTTGACCCAATACAGCTCCCACTGCATAGTTGCTTGCATCGCACATTATCTCGAACGGCAGTGTCCAATCCGGAGGTTGGATGATGGGGGGCGATGTAAGGGCCTCCTTGAGCTGATTAAAGGCCATCTTGCAATCGGTTGACATCTCAAATTCAACGTCTTTTTGCAATAGCCGACATAGAGGGGCAGAGATCTTTGAAAAATCCTTAATGAAACGCCTATAGAAACCTGCATGGCCAAGAAACGATCGAACTTCCCGCACAGTTGCGGGGTAAGGCAAGGCAACAATAAGATCAACTTTAGACTTATCAACCTCAATCCCTTTTGATGAAATTATATGCCCAAGAACGATGCCTTACTCAACCATAAAATGACATTTCTCCCAATTCAAAACAAGATTTGTTTCTATGCACCTTTTCAGAATTTTAGCAAGATTATCAAGGCATTTTTCGAAAGACTCACCATACACACTAAAATCATCAATGAAAACTTCAATAATATTCCCAACATATTCGAAAAAAATACTTACCATGCACCTTTGAAAGGTGGCCAGGGCATTGCATAGCCCAAAATGGCATCCTCCTCCATGCAAAAGTACCGAAGGGGCATGTGAAAGTGGTCTTCTCTTGATCTTCTGGAGAGATGGCTATTTGAAAGTATCCGGAGTCTCCACCACCGTCACTCCCGACTTTTTGGGCACGACCTGTGTTGGGCTCACATATTTGCTATCCGATATTGGGTAAATAATCCCAACATCGAGTAGCTTGATGATCTCCGTCTTTACCACCTCCATCATAGGTGGGTTAAGCCGCCTTTGGGGTTCCCGACTTGGTTTGGTATTATCCTCCAACAATATCCGGTGCATGCATAGGGATGGACTAATGCCTTTGATATCAGCAATAGTCCACCCTATAGCTTCTTTGTTAACCTTGAGGACCCCGATCAATGCTTGTTCTTGAGTGGATGTGAGCTTTGATGAGATAATCACCGGTAGGGTTTCGTCCTCCCCAAGATATGTGTATTTGAGATGGGGGGGAAGGGCTTTGAGCTCAATGGTTGGTGCCTTGATGGTAGAAGGTAGCAGCTTTTCTTGAGGTTCAGGCAAAGGTAAGAATTTGGAAAAGGGCTTGGTTCGGAAAGGCTTGGATGATTTCGATTGTTCCACTATCCCCACAAACTCTTTCTTGGTGTCCATTGGCTCTATCTTTTCTAGATCGGCCGCCAATTCAATTGCTTCTTCGTCCCTACAATAACACTCAAACACTTCCTCCACAAGGGGATCAATAACATCAATGACATCAATAGAATAAACACTATGCAATTCCTCAGGATATTTCATTGAATAAAAAATATTGAATTGCACCACTTGGCCAGCAAATTCCATGCTAAGAGTTCCCTCTCGCACGTCAATCTTTGTTTGGGAGGTATTCAAGAACGGCCTCCCAAGCAAGATTGGAGTGGAATCGGGCGAATTTCCATGCATGTCAAGTACATAGAAATCTGCTAGAAAGATGAGGTTATCCACCTCAACTATCACGTCCTCAATCACCCCGTCCGGAAACGAGGTGCTTCGGTCCGCCAGTTGGATGACTACCCTCGTGTCTTTCAGTGGACCCAAGTTCAAGCTATTGAAAATAGAACGGGGCATCACATTGATCGATGCCCCCAAATCAAGCATAGTTCTCTCAATCAGACAATTATCGATCTTACACGGGATGGTGAACATTCCCGGGTCCTTGCATTTCTGTGGCATCTTCTTCTGAAAAACCGCCGAGATATTTTCTCCCATGAAGACTTTCTCATTCCCATGTAGACGCCTTTTGTTGGTGCATAAATCTTTCAAAAACTTTGCGTACCGCGGAATCTGTTTTACGACGTCCATCAAAGGAATACTGATTTCCACCTTCCTGAATACCTCCATTATCTCCTTGTCTCTATTTTTGTCGGGAATCTTCTTCATTTGACTTGGAAACGGAAGTGGGGGCATTTCAGAATTTTTGTTGGATTTCAGGGAATCTCGGCCGAGATCTTTATGTGTCTCGGCCGAGACAGGTGGGCAGAGAGTTCTGTCTTCTGGACGAGGTGAGACATCTCGGCCGAGATCCTGATATGTCTCGGCCGAGATTTCATGTTTTGCACCCTCCCTTTCACTTTCAACTCTACTTGCTTCTTCATTTGACTTCCCCTTTTCAAGGACCTTCCCGCTTCTCAAAATCCCCACACTGACATTCCCAATTTCACTTTGTGGAGAGTATTTCATGGTAGGAAAAGGCAATAGGTGGTTGGGGAAGCATGCAGCTAATGCCTCCTTTTGCTTACGTAACTCCTTGGCAATCTTCCACTTAGGTGTCCGAACTTTACTTTCAACCACATGGGAGGTCTCTTCTTTCCTTGAACCATCATCCACGTCCACAGTCTGTCCTTGTGAAGTATACCCGGGCTTTTCAGGCTCTCCAAGTAACTCCTCATCCATAACAACAATGGCACTCACATTTTTCGGGTTGACTTTCGGTTGAGCCGGTAATCTTCCTCCTTGTGCATTTTCTAAACGAGATACCGCCGATGCTATCTGACTGACTTGATTTTCAATACTCTGAAACCTAGAGCTTGATTCCTTCTGTAATTGGAGCGTACTAGTGGCTAGGCTTTTCACTATATCAGAAAGAGAAGGATCACAGGGTACCTGCTCGGGTTGCTGTCTCTGCTGGAACATTCCCTTAGTAAAAGAGGGTCGGTTTTGCCCACTGTGATCACCTTGTTGATTATTGCTCGGATTTTGATTGCCGTATTTGAAATTCGGATGGTCCCTCCAACCCGGGTTGTATGATTGGGAATACAGATCATATTTCCTCCCGAATGAGTTGGGATTAAAGTTGTGAACCGCGTTGGCATGGGCCTCCATTTCTTCTCCGAGAATCGGGCTAGTATCAGTAGAGTGTTCAGTGACTTGGCAAATTCTGCAAGGCTTGGAAGTAGGTGTGCCACCCGAGATTACCTTCTTCACCAAGTCGGTGAGTTGGTCTAACCTCTCTTCAACAGTTGAGTCTATCACATCCTTGACCCCTCTCACCGGCTCTCTACATCCAAACTGTTGAGTATTAGCAGCTATTTTGGATATCAGTGCTCGAGCCTCAGTAGGTGTCTTATCAGATAAAACCCCTCCACTCACTGAATCAATCATATTTCGGTCTGCCAGGCAAAGTCCTTCATACCAATACTGAATCAGCAGTTGTGGAGTGATTTGATGTGGAGGGCAACTTCCAACAAGTCTTTTGAAACCTTCCCAATACTCATACAATGTTTCACCTTGCATCTGTCTAACTCCACTGATCTCCTTTCGAATGGTGGTGGCTCGAGAAGCTGGGAAGAATTTTTCGAGGAATTGGGTTTCCATCTGCTCCCAGGTGGTGATTGATCCGGATGGAAGGTAGTATAGCCAATCCCGAGCAAGATCCTTCAGGGAGAAAGGGAATGCTCGAAGTTTGATCTGTTCTTCCGTCACCCTTGATGGCTTCATACTTGAAAAAACCCCATGGAACTCCTTGAGGTGCTTATGAGGGTCCTCTCCGGACAATCCATGAAAGGAAGGTAGTAGGTGGATGAGTCCGGATTTCAACTCGAAAGTCGTGTCGTTTCCTATGGCTGGGAAGGTGATGCACAAGGGCTCTTGAGCAACCCTAGTGTTAGCCAACTCCTTCACTGTTCTTTCTTGACCTTGATCCTCAGCCATTTCTTCCAAGTTAATAATTTCTTCACCCCCTAAATTCAGCACTTCAATTCTTTCTCGGACTTGCTCCAAATCTCGAGCTCTCCTTCTCAATTCACGTTCACGTTCCTTAATATCCGGCTCAAATAGCAATCATTTTTCTCCTTGCGAACGCAAGAACATTCACTACAAGCAAACAAAAGTAAGGAAACAAAGTGAGATTATAAAATTACTAATCTAAACAAGAAGATAACTATATATGTAATTAATCATAATGCTTGATCAACAAATCAACTCTATTCTAACAACCGTTCCCCGGCAACGGCGCCAAAATTTGGTAGCGTCGTTTCCTACTACTAAATTAAATTGTGTATGAAGAATATACTTAAACCTTACCGACTATCCTACTTAGTAGAATGGTAAATAAGGGTCGATCCCACAGGGAACGGCCGAACAGTTTTGATTACGATGTCAAGCAGTTTATGATTAAGCAAATAGACACAATTAAAAGAAACAAGTACTCAAAAACACTAGAAGAGATCTTTTTCAGTTTTAGTTTTCAAATAGTAAAACAAGTCACCCTTGATCATGCTTCCCCTTGGTCTTGAACAATTGATGCAACTATTGTTAATGCCCGATTAAATTGTGATTTAAGCCCTTATCTCAAGACTATTAACAAGCTCTAATAGCCTTGTTGTCCCTTAATCTTAGTTAATCAAAATAAGCTCTTCGACTAACCCTATTCAGTTTAACCGAATCCTCGAACAAGCTCTCTTAGATTCAATCACCAAAAGCATTAAACACTAGGACAACGAGATAAATTCAACATAAAACTCGAAAACTCGGTTTTAGTGGTTGAACTTTGTGTTATCCCCAATAAATAATTATTGTTTGCTACTCGGGAATCGGAAATCCTACAATTACGGATAGTAATCTCCTATTCTAGCAACACATTCACAAATCCCTTAAAGGGTGATCAAACCATTAATCAATTCATAAATGTGAGTCAACAAGAGCAAATAACACAAAACACTTAAATACACAATAATCTCGGTAACATTAACCGTAATAATCACATCAATGTCTCGACTCAAGGTTCCACAATGATCAAGGATGAACTAAGGGTGCTAGCCACCCATATTAACTAATACAATCAGAAAATAAATGGGAAAATAAAGAAACGTGAGACTGATATGGATGAACCCAAAGATTTCAATTGGAGAAGATGATCCTTCAATCCCTTGTCCAATCTCCTTCCTTGGTGGCCGAATAGTGCTCTCCAAGTATCCAAAAGTCCTCCAAAAGTTATCCAAAGTTAGGTTAAATTCGAATGTGATGATTTATATATAAAGAGAGAAAGTGCTAGACAAAAATAGCAAAAACGTATTCAGGATTTTAAAACAGGGTGGTGAATCTCGGCCGAGACGGGAGTGTGTCTCGGCCGAGACGTGAAAAAGGGTTTTCAAGAATTTTGGGTCGAAGGTCAATCTCGGCCGAGATTGGGTTGTATCTCGGCCGAGACGTGAAAAAGGGGAAACTAGGGCTTTTTAGGTTTTGACTCATCTCGGCCGAGATTAGATTGTATCTCGGCCGAGACTCTCATCTTTGACATTCTTCAGAAATTCCCTGGAGCCTCATCTCGGCCGAGATGAGAGTGAATCTCGGCCGAGACCTTCAATCTTGCAAAACTTCTGAAAACCACTGGAGCCTCAGCTCGGCCGAGATGAGATTGAATCTCGGCCGAGATCTTCAGTCTTGCAAAACTTCAGAAAACCCCTGGAGGCTCATCTCGGCCGAGATCTTCAGTTGGCTCTTCCTTTCTTGCCTCGATCGATCCCTCGACTCCTCGGTCGTTTAATCTTCGATTTCGACCCTTTTTACACCTGTCTTAATACAAAAATAGCTCAAACGCATTATTTTGCCCATTAGAATATAAAAGCACTAAATACACATAATTATGCACGTTATTGACACTAAAATGACACTAAAAGTGCCCTAAAGTGCGTGCACGGAACACGTGTACCATTTAATCCCTATAATTGAATTTAATCTGACCAATTAGCTTTAATTTACTTTTTTAACGATTCCGCTTCAAGAGAAGGGAATTGTTAATAGACGATAACACATAGCATAATTGTCTATGATCGTGTAGGCAAAAGGTTAAGGGGCAGTTGGGAGTTGTTAGGATCAATTGAATCGAGAAAGTAATTATCTTAATCAATCTACGACTTAGTCACTTCGAGAGAAGAGTTAGATTAATTAAGTGCCGCCTAATAGATAATTAATTGGTTTAAAAAGTTTATAAATTAGAGATTAATCATTATTAGCGTAATTCCTGAATCGAAATCCTAGGATACATTCTCGTTGGTTGGAACTTTCGTTTGTTAATTAATAGGGAAAAAAGTTGATTTGGTCCCGTAACTTTTTAACTTTTCTGATTTGGTCCCATATTTAACTACTTTTTCATTTTAGTCCCGTATCTCTATCAATTGCTCCATTTTGGACCAATTTTGATCCAATTTTGACCAACTCGGCGGAAAAGGCCACGTGCCGGTGCCTATCAGGGAGTTCCAGCGACTTATGCCACGTGGCGGGGGAAAATAATTGATTTGGTCCCATTACTTTTTAACTTTTCTGATTTGGTCCCATATTTAACTTGTTTTTCAATTTAGTCCTGTATCTCATGCTCAATTTTGACCCAATTTTCACCAATTCACCGGGAAAGATCACTTGCCTCCCACTTTCCGGAAACACTTAAAGAGTTCCGACGACTTATGCCACGTGGCGCCTCATTTGTGAGGTGGCTTTTTATCTTTTTCTTCATGGGGAAAATTTTATTTTTAGTCCTGTATGTTCGGCTCTGTCTAGTAAAAGTCCTGTATGTTAGAAAATTTCAACTTTAGTCTTGTATGTTCCAAAAGTTGTTCAATTTAAGGACACTGACCATCACCGACGACCAATTTAACTGAAATTAGACTAATAAATTTAGGGGTTTCGAAGGCTAATGCTTATGTATCAAGTATTTGTTTAGATAACATGTCAAATCATTAAATTACTTTAGTAGCTCGCCCAAAGAAGAAAAGAAAAAGTTAAACCCTAATTCTCGTATGAGATGCATTTCATTTATTTTTTTATTTTATTTTTCTTTCTTTCTTCATCTTTCTCAAATTTATTAGTCACGTAAGTTGCACGTGATTAATTGCGCCAAATTGACCATTTGTGATGGCCAGTGTCCTTAAATTGGATAATTTTTGAAACATACTGGACTAAAATTGATATTTTCTAACATACATGATTTTTACTAGACAAGCTGCTTCATAATATCATGTTTGTGTTGATCTTCATAGTTTTCTTGATCACATATTTTTTCGATCTCTCCTATGATTCTGTATTTGTTGGCCGGCCATCTGATGTTAAAGTGGATAAAAGATATCAAATATTCATTTTCCTTTTTGGATAAAGTGTAGAGGATATTTGAGAACATTTCAGATTGACTTATAAATGTGAAATATTTACCAGTTTTGGACTATTGGAATGTGTTTTCCATAGTTTCTGCTTCGTCTACATACTATTTTGTAAAAAAAACAGTAACTCACTGTGAAAGAGGATATATAATTATGGTCACTTCAATATTGTTGTTTTCAGAAATGATTGAGTTTTATACAAATGAGATATGTTTAAAGCAATAGCATACCTGCAACTCATTTTATAATGGGCTTTATGAATTCGTCCGTCAATATTGGATGCACTGCAGAATATATCCAATTTCTTTTTATTAGTATACATATTATAACATGTATTTTATCACAACCTTATCCATATTTGGGCTAAAAGGGCCTATATGTTGAACAAAATAAGTTAAGACCCTCTAAGAAATGGGTATAAGTTGGGTTGACAGTATTTATATCTTTTATTGTCCAATCTCATAAATATTATTCCCTCCGTCCCGACTTATCTTGCACGGGGGATCGGCATAGGTATTAAGAAAAGTTATTTTTTGGTTGTTTGTTGACTTTTCAAAGGTGAATTGAGGGTGGAGATTATGTTATAACTTTCATTTTTTAGACTGTGCAAGATAAGGTGGGACGACCGTTTAGGAAAAGTGTGCAAGATAAGGTGGGACGGAGGGAGTACTATTAATTTAATTTATGTCCGAGCCCCTCTAAAAACGGGTATAAGTTGGTCTGGCAGTATATTATACTCACTCCGTTCCGGCCTAATTTATCTACTTTAGCCGGACACGGAAGTTAAGAAAAAATAGATTTTATGAAATCTTTGGTTTTTTCAAAAGTGGAGATTGGGAGTGGAGATTTTGAGGGTGAAGATTGTGAGAGAAATTTGTCATTTATGGGCTGACAAATTAGATTGGAATAAACTGAAAAGAAAAGTAGGCATATTAGAGCGGGACGGAGGTAGTATCTTTTATGGTCCAATCTCTTAATATTAATTTAATTTATGTCCAACTAATATTGTTGACAAATTCAATGATGTTTTGATGTTCAAATAAATTGCAAACTTTTAAAATAAAGTTTAATTGTTGAATACATAATTTGACTCGAATTTTTTAATTCAATAATTTAATTTTATACCCATTAATAGATAATAAGCTAATTTACTAATTAATTCTTATATTAAACGAGGCCTACTAAATTTGGGCCGATATTTTTTTACTGAATACTCCCCCCATCCCGCTCTAATTTGTCTACTTTACATTTCGGTTTATCCCAACTTAATTTATCAACCCATAAATAACAAATTTATCTCGCCATATTCACCCTCCAAATCTCCACCATCAATCTCCACCTTTGAAAAAGTCAAAGATTTCACAAAATCTGTTTTTTCTTAATCTCCGTGTCCAATCAAGGTAGACAAATTAGGTCGGGACGGAGGGAGTACATAATTTGACCTTTTTTAATTTAATTAATTTATTAGTTTTATTCATACATTTGTTGAAGATAGTTCATATATATCTTCTATTTAATTTTATACCAATTAATAGATAATAAGTTAATTTATTAATCAATTCTTATGTTAAGGAAGGCCAACTAAATTTGGTCCGTTGTTTTTATTTATTTTTTACAAGTCCTACCAAACGGCTACGATTCCACCTATTGGTGTTCTTATTGATATAGAAAGCAACAATAAGCGACCAACAAGAGTAATGGCTGGTACTTGAAATTTAGATAGAAATTCATTCGCTGGTGTAAAGATTCGCATTCCTTGGTTATCTGTGACTCCTTCAAATAAGAGAATGACCTTTCGATTTCAATGGAGATGATTTCTATTTACCATTTCTTATGCGATGACGATAAATGAAAGTTAAGGACAATCACTTAACATGTTGGTTTTCTTGAAGAAATCTGTTTTGTCATGGTTAGTTGTATGTTGTCTTTCGCATTGGAAATCGAAAATGTTTGAAGATTTTCTGATGGCGAGAATCCAGAAAGAAAGACTACAACGAATGTTGTATATAACGAAGTTTTTCAAAATTTGTAAACGTTCTTTTAATTGTTGTCAATATTACATGTTAATATAGACATTTGATTTGTTTGTATTATCTTAATATGTTTCGGATTATCATAGTACATATTACGTCAATAAAAATAATTATTTATTAGATCATCGAACTATATATTTTAACAACTGTCCCGTACTTATCCATGATAAAAAAATATTTCGTATTGCAAATAAAATATTTAATGTGTTAAAGATCTTTCCATGCATCACACAGGGAACATCTAGTTATGCGTAATTGTATAATTAAAAACACACTCGGAGCAATGCTCAGGATGTAGAATAGAACTTACTGTGTACTGTGTGTAAATTTTGTGAGTTGTGTGTGAGGAGCTATTATACGGTCGGTGGTTGAGGCACTGCCTCAACATCTCTCCATCTGCCATGTGGCAACTAGCACCCTTAACTACTTATTTCTTAGGGAAAAACTTTTCTGTAGCCGGGGGAAGAATGATTTATGCCACTTTGACTCTTCAAATGCAAAACTATCTATTTTTGAAGTGAATGATCAAAATTATCCCTCATTTATTTCACTCTCACCCGTCACTTCCTCACCCACACGACATATCGTGGATCCTGTGGTCGTGCATCATATCTGACATGATACACGAACTGAAAATGATTCACGAAACTGAAATTGGCTTTTGATATAAGTCACAACAGAGTAAGGTTAATGTTACCCAACAACAGAAGAGGGTAATTTTGGTAATATGGATATTTTTACAGGATATAAGTTAAAGTAACAGAAAAATGGATTCTCACTTTCTGTCTGGACCTGCCGCCCTATTTCCACTATTTCTTATTTAGTTCCTTAATTTCCTTCATTCAAATAACGTCATACATTAAACATTTTCCCATATATTTCTATGTGTACAAATTGCTCTTAAATAATTTATTTTTGCCAATGATTGATTTTGATATATTCTTTCACGCAATAATTCTTAACATAAAGTGAAAGCAGTTTATTACGATCATATCAGGCTCATTATGTTTCCGTTAACTAATTTTTTTTTAACATAAATCAAATTTTATACATTTGATCAAATCACAGTCGAGTTGTATCTACCAAGTTTTATAAGCTGCTGGTCACAGCTCAACCACTCGATCATAATCGACGGTTCCAGATGCAGATTCCTTCAACAAAAATAAACACAACCTCGTCTCATTTCCTGCCTCGATGAACATAAATGTAAACTTTTGGGAAGATGATGAACAAAAATCCAACTTTAATTTAAAACATTACGAATTTATTTATTACAATAGTACGTCTCATTTTGGTTGCTCCTTTATCTTGCCACCTTTTGTTGTTTTTCGTGGAAACAACTCTCGTGACTCAACCCATCAAGGCTTATCGGGGAACCCTTCAATAATTTCCCTCGTCTCTCATGACACTTAGATTTGTGCTCATAGTACTTGAATCTGTGGAGACCGGGTTAGAGATCCATTCCCGAAACTTGACATTTTGCTTATAATTTATACCTTTGTTCTAAAAATCTCCGTCTACACTATATCTTTTTCCCAACTCCTCCCCGCTTAACCCCGCTTAGACCCGAGTAACTCTGTTTAGGGCCCAATTAAACGCTACATCCTACTGTACTGTCCGACTAGCGCCTAACGTCTTTTAAAACATTGTTTTATACACGTGATATGTATTAATAGTGCGAACATAGAACATGATTTATTTCTAGGCTTCATTACAAAAATAAAATTAAAAAAATAACAAAAAATAACAAAAACGATAATTTGATTAATTATTATTTGTAATATAACTTTTAAAACATAATGTAGAAATGCATTACCTTTAGGATTTTTTCAGTTTCATGCACTTGAAAAAGTTTCAGGCTCTAATTGCTAACATAGAGCTTGAAACAGAAAATTTCGGTCTATGTAGATAAAGCAGTGTAACTTTACAGTAGTTTTTAGCGTTTAAGTAAATGAAAACAACAATATATTATATATAGTTAGGTTTAATACTAAAATAACACCATTTTCATTTACAAGAGACATTAAAAATGTAAAATTACATGTCTGTAGTTAGGTGAATCGAAGTCCTACATCTAGGCTCCACATCACTAATATGAACCAATTTATGTCTGATTTGGCAAGAACTCGCCACAAGTAGCTAGATACCACGTCAGCAGCGTTTGACGAGTACTTGAAACTCGGCATAAATTGGAAAATTCTATGCTACCCCATAAGGTAGTGCAGTAATCCAGTTGGATGTGAGACATGTGACAAAGTGGTTGAAATCAGGAAAAGTATGACTATTGAATTTTTATCATGTAACATGTGACATTCATCCAACGAATTACTGCACTACCTCATGAAGTAGCATAAAAGTTCCCTAATAAATTGAATAACATAAAAAAGTGTAGAATATTTTAGATAACATATAACTTTAGCAAGTTAAATTGGATAGAAGTAATAGTAATGGGTTAAATTGAATTTTCTCTTAAATTTAAATCGAGAATGCTGCTCTATTAAATATACTCGTTATTTTTTTATTTTAAATGATATAATTAAAAAGTTATTAGTTGGTAACTTTGAATAATTTTACCCTTCCAACCTACGTTTTTTGGATGCAGAGGGCTCCGGCCCAGGGCAAATCGTAGAATATTATTTTTAGCACTATAACTTTTATTATATTACTCCTCGTGTTTCGAGTGAATTTGCATACTTTTCGTTTTCGTTCGTTCGAAGTAAACTTACACATCTTTAAAAAAGAAAATTATAACGCAATCTTCATCCTCAAAATATTCACTCTCAATCTCCACCCTCAATCAACCTTTAAAAAGTTAACAAAATCCTAAAAAACAACTTTCTCTTAATATGTGTGCCGACCCTCATGTTCAAATTCATTTGGGACGAAGGGAGATATTTACTTGATATTTTTAATTAATTGAAGCCTATCCCGTTCATAATAAACAAATATCCACACTTTATGTTTTTCACTTCTCTTCTCTGTACACAAATAAATATCTCAAACCGAATATATACTAAATTATTTCGTATCAAATTAATCTATTAATTTTTTTTAGTAATTTTTCTATAAAAAAGTAAATTTCTTGGAGATTGATTCTATTACTAACATTTTTTTAAATATAAAAATGCACCTTCTTTTAACATAAATTCTTAATGAATTTAAATTTTTATTTTTCAGTTCACCCAATCATTAAATTCTGGACTTGCCCTGACCTTTATCGAATATGCCAACAAGAAGAATTGTTGGTCCAATTCAATATCGGACGAGCTCAATCGATCTTTTAGGGTGGTCGGCTGGATCGGTCATCGGTCAGCTGGATCCATCATCGATCCGGATCATATTTTGCAACCCCCGTCAGAGATGGAGATTGAATGGTACTTTTGTCAAGACGCTCCGCTGCGGATACTTATTTTCTTTCAGAAGCAAAACATAAATGGGCCGCTATAATTAAGTACTATTATATTGGCCTGTTTCGAGAATTGGGCTGATCTGAGCTGCTTTCTCTGGGCCTGAAACATTAATGGGCCTATTAGACCCAGCCCAATTTGTCTACTAAATTAAAACGCACCAAGTGAACTGGGTTACGCTAATAATTACGGACATTATTATCAACTCCACTGATGATTGGCCCACTTGTCACTTCCGATTCTTTGTTCCATATTTAACTTATCTTAACCGTGTCCACTTCAAAATTAAGGCATACAACATGAATCGTGAAAGAACCCTAAACCATGAACTATTGAATTATAAACATTGAACCATTAAATCTTAAATCATGAACCGTGAATTGTGAAATCGTAAGTCTAGAATATAAAATATACCATAATCCATAAAAAGTCGAACGCTAAATCTTAAATATGGAAACTAAACATGAATCCTGAACTTTAAATTCATAAATCGCAAAAAAAAAAATAATTATAATTGATTCGATTTCAGAGTGAAACACAATTGGAACAGGGTAAAAGTGGGATAGAGGATCTCATGCTTGGATAGGAATCCACTGATCCAATCTTGACAATTATACTCTTTCACTCTCACGTTATCTTGCACACTTTCCGTTTTCGCCCGTCCCAAACGAACTTGCACTTCCCTTAAAAAGGAAAGTTTTAACACAATCTCCACCCTCAATCAACCTTTGAAATATTAGATGACATGTAAATGTGGCACAGATGAACTACAAATAATACTCAAATGAAATGATCATATACATGTACACGTGCAATGTATATGCATCGGTTAAGCTACTTGTACGGTTTCTTCCATTGTAACAGAATTAGTTTAGCCATTGAGCAATCTGTATTTAAATCATCATAGAATCATTGTAACAGTTTCCTAGCTGAAATGTATGGAATGAAAACTCTTTCTTTGTAAACCATTTTCCTTTGTGTTCTTTATATCCAATCATAATATGGTATCAGTTTCAGCGACCGATCTCTAGGATTCTTTCCGATCTCTCTCCGCCATGCATAATTCCTCCGAATCGCACTCTGAATCGTCATCCTCCACCAAATTCACTCATGTAGCTTTCACCCATCCTCTATCCACCAAGTTATCAGCTGAAAATTTCCTCATATGGAGAAAACAGATCCAGTCCACTGTTCGTGGTCATCGCCTCAGCCGCTTCCTCGATTTGACGGTGCAATCTCCACCCAAATTCGCCTCAGATTCTGATAAACAAGCTGGTCATATCAATTCTGCATTCCTTGATTGGGAACAACATGATCAATTAATCCTGTCATGGATTTTGGCATCCGTATCTGAAGCGGTTCTGTCCCGTTTGATCAATTGCGATACTTCTGCGCAGGTTTGGTCTACAATCGAGTCATATTTTTCGCTCCAGATTCGAGCTAAAGTTAGTCCATACAAGTTACAACTGCAAAATCAACAAAAAGGATTATTAACCATGAATGAGTATCTGCTGAAAATTAGGCAGTGTGTTGATCTGCTTGCTCTTGTTGGAAACAAATTGGATGATAAGGCATACATAGATGCCATCTTTGAAGGTTTACCACCTGAGTATGACACATTCATCTTGTCCGTTAATACCAGACTAGATCCATATACAGTTTCAGATATAGAAGGTTTGCTACTCTCTCAAGAGGCTCGTGTTGAAAAACAGTTTAAGAATCTGGAATCAGCTGTTGCCAACCTAACTGTTGGATCCAATGGCAAATGCACCTTTCCAAATCAGAATGTCAACAAGCAACAAAATCACTCTCCTGGATATTCTCAGATCAACCAATTCAATGGCAACACTCCCTATAGAGGTGGAAAGAAACCCAATCCGGGGAGAGGATCCAATTGGAAAAGCCCCAATGCCAAAGTATGGTGTCAGTTTTGTGGCAGACCAAATCATACTGCCCCTTACTATTGGTACAAGGATGACCCTGCATACAACCCCCCCACCAATCGACAACCACAAGCCCATATCTCTCTCACTCTCAACCACCTCCCAACTTCCCTCATCATCACTCATCTCCTTCTCACACTCTTTCTCAGCATAACACTCTTGATATACCAGAATCCACATCTTGGTACCCAGATTCAGGTGCCACCCACCACTTGACTGCTGATCCAGCCTCTATGACCCAGAAATCACCTTTCCAAGGGAATAACCAAGTTCACATTGGAGATGGTAACCCATTGTTAACATTGGGTTTTCTTCTTTTCCTTCCCCTTATATTCCTTCCAGAACTTTACCCCTTAAACATATTTTGCATGTCCCACAAATCACAAAGAATCTCTTAAGTGTTTCCAAGTTTTCTAGAGACAATAATGTCATGCTTGAATTTCATCCTTATATTTGTCTTGTGAAGGATATCTCAACGCAGGAAGTGCTCCTCAGGGGACATCTTCATAATGGTTTGTATGTTTTCTCTCCCATCAAGAATCCCACCTCACACTCATACTCTCAGACTGCTTCAATCTGTAATTCTATTTCTTGTAATACTGCTTTGTTTCCTATGATATTTGGCACTCTAGGTTAGGCCACCCTAGTGATGCTGTCCTTTTGCATGTTCTTAAACACTGTAACTCCAAACTCATGAATAGAAGAACTTCTGCTGTTTATAAATCATGTTGTCTTGGCAAGCTACACCAATCCCCATTTCCCCACTCTTCTTTTACTTATTCCTTTCCACTCGACTTGGTTCACTCTAACCTTTGGGGTCCTGCTCCACCCCTTCTCACAATGGTTATAGATATTACATTAGTTTTTTGGACACCTTATTCCAGATTCACTTGGGTCTATATGCTTAAACAAAAATCTGAGGCTATCCAAGCTTTTACTATCTTCAAATCCCAAGCTGAAAAACAACTTGGTCATCCTATAAAAGCTATTCAAACTGATTGGGGTGGGGAGTTTAGAGCTTTTTCTGTTGTTCTTGCTGCTGAAGGGATCATACACAAGATTTCCTGTCCTTACATACCCCAGCAAAATGGCTTAGCCGAACGTAAACACAGACATATACCCATATATGGGTTTATCTCTTTTAGCTCAATCATCTTTGCCTATGAAATTTTGGGATGAAGCTTTTCGAACTGCTGTCTTCATCATAAACAGACTTCCTTCTCCTGTAACATCTAAAAAATCACCCCTAGAAATACTCTTCAAAATTCCACCTGTTTACACTCAACTCAAGGTGTTTGGCTGCTTATGTTATCCTTATCTTAGGCCTTATAACTCCAACAAATTTGACTTCAGGTCCAAGCCTTGTACATTCTTAGGTTATAGTCTGAATCATAAAGGCTACAAATGCCTTGACTCATCTGGTAGAATTTTCATATGCAGAGATGTCACATTTGATGAGTTTTCATTTCCCTATGCTCAACACAAACAATCATCTCTTGACACTCATCATAATCATAATTCTTTTGTTCCACCACCCTTACCCACTGTATCACCCCTTCCTCCTGTCACTGTCCCTACTCCCTCTCATCATGACACACCCTCCACCTCATCAGAGGAGACTATCATTCCATGCACAGACAGCAATACCAACAGAGAGCTTACTTCAAATAGAGAGTGTGAGGCTTCTACTGTCAATAAACACCCAATGGCCACTAGAAGTAAACATGGAATCTATAAACCAAAGGCTTATGCTGCTGCTTGTGAACCCACAACTCCTGCTGCAGCACTTCTTAACTCTAATTGGAAACAAGCTATGACTGATGAGTATCTTGCCCTTACAGAAATGCCATCTGGAAATTGGTTCCTTTACCTAAAGGAAAGATACCTATTAGTTGTAAATGGGTTTTTAATCAAAGAAAATCCTGATGGTAGCATTCACAAGTACAAGGCTAGACTTGTTGCTAGAGGTTTTCACCAAAGGCCTGGGTTCGATTTCATTGAAACCTTCAGTCCCGTGGTAAAACCAACTACCATCAGAATTATCTTGACCATTGCCCTTAATAATAACTGGAAAATACGACAATTAGACGTCAACAATGCATTCCTTAATGGCACACTTATTGAAGAAGTCTACATGAAACAGCCCTTTGGCTTTGAAGATCCAATACATCCTGACCACGTATGTAATTAAACTGGAAAAGTCACTCTGTGGTCTCAAGCAAGCCTCAAGAGCTTGGTTTGAGAAATTGAAATCCACATTTATTTCCATGGGTTACTGCTCAACCAAGTCTGATAATTCTCTGTTCATCAAGATCACTCCTGTATATACCATCTTTGTGTTAGTCTACGTAGATGACATAATTGTGACTGGTAACAATGAAACTCACATCCAACAGCTCATTCAACAACTACATGTTCACTTTGCCCTCAAAGATATGGGTGATCTGGACTATTTTCTGGGCATTCAAGTCACTAAAACATTAGTAGGTTTGCATCTCTCTCAGACTGAATACATTAAAGACTTGTTGTGCAGAACCAATATGCAATTCGCCAAGCCTGTTACTGCCCCTATGACCACTGGTACCAGACTCACTGCCTATGGAAGTGACCCTGTAACTGATGTTCATCTCTATAGAAGCATTGCTGGTGCTCTACAATATGTCACCATCACAAGGCCCGAGCTCGCATACTCTGTAAACAAAGTTTGTCAGTTTAGGCAACAACCTCAGGAAGCCCACTGGAAAGCCATGAAACGTATACTTAGATATCTTGCTGGCACGCTCACACATGGCCTTTTTCTTACCAAATCCAACCATCTCAGACTTGAAGGCTTCTCGAACGCTGACTGGGCCTCCGACCTGGACGATAGACGATCCACCACTGGTTTTTGATTGTTTGTGGGTGGCAATCTAGTATCTTGGTAATCAAAGAAGCAACACACAGTGTCTCGAAGCTCCACCGAGGCTGAATATCGGAGTCTAGCTGGAATCGTTGTTGAGATAACCTGGATACAAGGTTTGCTGCAAGAATTACACCTTCCATAACAAGTTAAACCCGTTGTTTGGTGTGACAACCTCAGCGCCATACACCTTGCAGCCAACCCTGTACTACATGAACGAACGAAACACATCGAATTGGACCTTTATTTCGTCAAAGAAAGAGTACAGAAGAATCTTATAGACATCAGACATGTGCCTTCCAAAGAACAACTCGCGGATGTATTCACTAAAGCAAATTCCAGTGCTGCTTTCAGTTTACTCAGAGATAAACTCAAGGTCTTAGATCTAAGTACCTTGCGTTTGCGGGGGGCTATTAGATGACATGTAAATGTGGCACAAATGAACTACAAATAATACTCAAATGAAATGATCATATACATGTACACGTGCAATGTACATGCATCGGTTAAGCAACTTGTACGGTTTCTTCCATTGTAACAGAATTAGTTAAGCCATTGAGCAATCTGTATTTAGATCACCACAGAATTATTGTAACAGTTTCCTTGCTAAAATGTATGGAATGAAAACTCTTTCTCTGTAAACCATCTTCCTTTGTGTTCTTTATATCCAATCATAATATGAAAAGTCAATAAAATCTCAAAAAATAACTTTTCTTAATGCTTGTACCAACCTCCCCTGTGCAAGATAAGGTAGGATGGAGGGAGTATTAATTATTACCTGATTTTTAATACATTTTTAAGCATAATTTAACATTATTTTATAAATTTCACTCCATTTTATCTCGAAACCAACAATTGATTTTGAAATAAAAAATAGACAAATCTACCATGTTACATTTCTTACTCCTCCATCCCTAAACAAATATACTCTTTGTACAAATACTAGCTCCACATAAATGAACAGATAAATCGAAGGAATTCGTGCCATTCGAGTTAAAAAGACGAATTTATGAAAATGTATTATTATTTATACTGAAATGTATTATTTGTTTTACCTTTTCGACATAATATATTTTTTTAGAACATGTAATGCCTTTCGGGATATACACTGATATTTTTTTCAGCATGATACCTTTGTTCAGAATAAGTAATACATTTTAGTAAGAGCACTAATATATTTTCATGAAAAATTACATATGACTCGAATTGCTTGGATCTACGATCTGTGCTACTGGTGCAGAAGAGACCTACTTATTTTTTTAATAGAGGGAAATGAATGTTACACATGATCACATGTTATATGTTTCATCTTATTTCACAATGTTTATCAAACATTACATGTATGATATGATGGCACTAATTAACCAGTATTGTGTATTAAATATATTGTATGAGAGGATCCGAAGTATGAGTGGATCATATGAGATCACATGTTACATTTGCATATTTTTATCTTGTGTTTCACAATGTTTACCAAGCACCACATGTATTATATGATGCCACTAATTAACATGCATGTGTCGTGTATTAAATATATCGTAACAGAAAATTAAACATGTAATGTAACCAAGGATTCGAAGTGTTAATGCACAGATCACATGAAATTACATGTCACATTCATATATTTTTTCTTATGTTTCACAAATTTTACATTGTTTATCAAATGTTATATATATGATATGATGTCACTAATTAACCGGTGTCATGTATCCCTAAATATATTGTAACAGAGATCTAAGGTGTTAATGGATCATATGATATCACTTGTTAGATTTTTATGTTTTATCTTTTGTTTCTCAATGTTTATCAAGCGCCACATGTAGTATATGATGTCACTAATACACACACGTTGTGTATTAAATACTACAACAAAAAATAAAACATATAATATAACAGAGGATTCGAATTGTTAATGCACAAATCACATAAAATTACACGTTACATTCATGTATTTCGTCTTGTGTTTCACGAATACAATTTACAAAAGAAAATCCAATTAAAGTAACAATCCTTTCATTTATGAAGAATGAGTCAACCTTGGCTTGAACAATAGTCTATATAGCAACAAAATTTTCTGGATATCACGGATCTACCAACTCATCTTCTTTTGCCTTATTAGAAACCATTTGTCATCTATTTATTAGTTTTCTTATTTTTAGTACATTTTTTGTCATTAAATTGCTGCCATTTTGTTAAACTTGACTTTATTTTATGTTTGATATAATCTAAAGCTCAACTCTTGCTCAAGGTCGATAAGCAGAATCCACTAAAATAAGTGAGGAAATATGAAAATACTCGAGCTCAACTCGTGTTCACTTGGTTATAACTCGTTCAAGCTCGATTTAATTAATAATCAACCAAATTAAACATTAAACATAATATTAAAAGCTCGATTCTGTTTCAAACAAGTTTGAACAATAATAATACGTTCAACTTGATTTGACTCGTTTACAACATTACAATGGTGTGGACCTCCTTGGTTTCAAGAGTGACACATTTTGTTGTTTTTCTGACTATATTTGTTCCTTTTCATACGTTTTCATTCACCACTTCTACAATGACCTCTACAAAGATTTAGTCTTCATACCACTATTGTCAATGTCTTTTGTCAATTCTTATTTACTAATTTTGTCAATATCTTTATTTTATAAAATAAAATAAAATTAGTAGATCTTGCAGCTGTTCTACATAATATTCAGAAAATTATTTTAGATTTTTTTTTTCTGTTCGATATATTATTTAGAAAATTATTTTAGATTTTGTTTTCCATTGACGAATTAGTGGCATGAGGATAAGCTTGTACCAAATAGATTGAATAAGTAAAATATTAATTTTGTGCATATTAAAATTTGAACTGTGAATATTAGACTATGTTTGTCTATATATTACCCCGTTTGGATCGGTCTCATTCTAATAATTATACTGCGTTCGTTCTTCAATAAAAGTTGTTTCATACTTTGAGGGAGAAATCAAGAACTCACAGGATTGAAAAAATATATCCCAATACCTTCTAACTATTTATCATAAATTTTGTTTTTCTTTCAAAAAGAAAAGGAACGAAAATCAATTCATTAATGAGATAGATTAATTAATTTAAGTAAGTTGAATAGTAGGAAAATTTTAGGGAGATTTGTTATGATATATCCCAAGTCGACATTGGAAGAAAATGGATATTTTTTAGAATAACTTGTTTTTGTATAAAATTATTTTGTAAAACGACTTTTATTTAGGAAGGCAGGAATAACTTTAATTTAGGGAGATTTGTTATGATATATCCCAAGTCGACATTGGAAGAAAATGGATTTTTTTCCTAGAATAATTTGTTTTTTCTATAAAATTATTTTGTAAAACAACTTTTATTTAGGAAGGCAGGAATAACTTTTTAGTCCATTTGATCATTTTAATATAGATTGACAATAATTTATGACTTTTATCATATTCGATTCCAAATATTTAGAAAATTATTTTAGGGGTTTTTTTTTTCTTTTTTTTTCTTTTAAAAAAAAAAAAATCATTGAATGAGTGTCATGATGCTAAGCATGTACCAAATACATTGACTAAGTGAATTCTTAATTTTGTGCAAATTAAAAAAATACACAATAATTGAACCGTGAGTATTATACTATGTTTATACATTAGCCCGTATAACTATATTAGTTATTACCTAACTGTTCCCTACATTTTAAAAACTACTACTACCTCCGTCTCGCTCAATTTTACATGTAGGGACAGGTACGTATATTAAAAAAAATATTATTTTTGGTTTCTTGTTGACTTTTTCAAAGGTAGAGAATGTGGAGATTTTGAAGATAAATATTGTAAGAGAAGTTCTTTTTTTAAGAATGTGCAAAACTAAATGGGACAAATCGAACCAGAAAATGTACAAAATTGAGCAGGACAAAGGAAGTATAATTTAACGATATTTTATTTCTTGTATCATATTTTATTTTAAGTAAACACTAGAATCAAACCTCGTACAGCCAACATCTCCACAACATGACTTGTCACACACCTCTTCATCCATAAATAAATACACCTTAACAATATGCATCTTCTACTCTTAATAATGCAACATCTTCTATAATAATTGCTCTATTGATATTCTACCCTTACCAAATCAGATGTTTGAACCATGGACGAAGCCAGAGGGTGGCCAATAGGATCGTTGAGCCCCCAAATATTAATAATTTCATGGGTTTTTTTTCGTAATTTAAAAATATATATTTTATTTATATAAAAATAAATAAAGCCCATCCTAAAAGAATAACTAGGTTTTGTATCTCTGTTGCAAAAATCTCCAATTAATCCCTGCTTGGTTGCTAGGCTCTCATTAGCCGCTTACATTTATATCCCGATTCTTTCCCGCCTAATTACACCTATATTCTGATTAGCTCCGCTTAGGTCCCGACTAGTTGCTAGACCCCTATCTACAGTCTGATTAATGTCTACCGACTTCTACAACCTTGATATATATACAACTTATGCACACAATTACCAAATACACGGATATATAGCTTCTAGAAACAAGAATTAGTAATTTCTACGTAATTATTTACGAGCATGTCCATTAAAAATACTAAATGAAATATATTAAACTGAGAGGAAAATTTCCCGAAAAACGATATAGAAAAAAACATTTATAATTAATGTTTCATTAATTATCTTCTCATATTGATTTTTTACATTTTTTTTTATTATCAGTAGTCACATTTAAAATTATATAGCAATTAAGAATTTTTTATTTTTAGCCAAAAGATATGAGTAACAATAATTCATTTCAATCTCAATATTATTAGTCAATTGTCTAATTACGTGAATGTAGTAACATATATTTAAATTTATTAACTTTATATAAATAATATTTTTATTATATTTTAATTTGTAGGCACACTATAATTGGATCTCCTGACTAAAATTTCTTGCTCTGTTACTGGTAGAGGTGGCAAAATCCGTCCGGCCCGATAGACCAGCCTGTCTAGGAGGCTCGATATTTTAGATGTATTGAGCCATATAAATTTTGGCCCGAAGTACTATTTTATATGACAAGACCGACCCGACGGGCCACGGGCCGAACCAATTAATTTTGACCCCATTAAATTTTGACCTGATCCAATTCGACTTAAAATATAATGTTAGACCCGACAGACTCGACCGAGGGGAGCCACCCAAATTACTATGAATCGTACAATATGTTTAATAACAAGTGCACTATTAAATGTCGGAGTAGGTATATATTGCATCATTGACAGTAGAATATCCCGACTCTATAAAAGCAGCAAGTAGCATGCAACACCAACCTGCATTACTACAACAATAAAAAACCATGTCCAAATTCCATCTTCTATTACACCAAACAATGGACGAAATAATCTTACATCCTCTCCTGTTCCAATCCCTGCTGTCCATACTATTCTTCTTCTCCATTTCCAGATGGTTCCAGAAACCTCCATCAAACAAGAATCTACCCCCATCACCCCTCAAGCTACCCATTTTAGGAAACCTCCATCAATTAGGCCCATTAGCTCACCGCAGTCTCCGGTCCTTAGCCCGAAAACACGGCCCGATCATGCTCCTCCACTTCGGCAGCCAGCCCACCCTTGTCGTCTCGTCGGCAGCTGCAGCCAGAGAGATCATGAAAACTCATGATCTCGCCTTTGCAGACCGGCCCGACTCCAATGTCAACAGGTAGGACAGTAAATAATCGAGGCTAGCGGAATTTACAGTTGTTAATCTTATGCTTAAGCTTGTTTTGTGTGATGAAATGAGCTTGAAATCGAGCGTCGAGTTCGAGGAGTTTAACATATTTTGTTTTTTTGGCTCAAATCGATTTTCGTCCAAAAATTTCTTGTTTACTGTTTCGTCCTCTAATCAAAAAAATTGCTCGCATTTAGATTAATTTCCACTGTCGATGAGGATATAAGGTGGAAAGCCGCACGTAACTCTCATGTGAAATCAATTTGTCTCCCTTAACTTTCTGCTACTATTCGATATTCATCTCAGAAAAACGCCAGGGTTACCACGTCAATTAATATTGGTAGGAGGTTGATTTCATGTGTCAATTACGTATGCTTTTCTGGAAGATTCGCTCATTTATGGCAGAAATTGATCTAAATGCAAGCAAATTCTTTAATTACGGGAAGAAATTGAAAATAACAGCAAATTATGGGGTGAAAATCAAATGAACATAAAATTATGAGACCAGAAGTAATTTTAGCCCGACATTTCCACACCTGTTTTAATATGTTTCACTTATGAAGTTGTAGTCGAGTTTTAGATTTTATCAAACATAAAAGTTTATGAGTCTGTTTGTTATCCTTAATCAAACATATATAGTTAAACGACTTTTAAAGAATTATCAAGAATCAAGTATCGACTAGCTTGATCTGATTCTCTGCCGTTGACAGGCGGCTTCTCTACGACAACAAGGACATATCGGTGGCACCGTACGGCGAGTACTGGAGGCAGCTGAAAAGCATATGTGTTCTTCATTTGTTGAGTAATAAACGGGCCCAGTCTTTCCGTTCCATCAGGGAACAGGAGACGGCTCTTCTGATCGAAAAGATCAGAAGTTCGTCTGGCTCAGTGAATCTGAGCCAGATGTTCATTGAGCTGACATATGACGTTGTCTCGCGGTCAGCTTTCGGCAGAAAGTACAGTGAAGGTGAAAAAGGCGGGAGATTTTCTGAAGTGTTGAAGGAGTTCTTGGAGGTACTGTCAACTATTAGTATTGGCGATTTCGTACCGAGGCTCCGGTGGGTTAATCGGGTTACCGGGTTCGACTCGAGAGTGGACCGGGCTGCGAAAGAAATGGATGAATTTTTGGAGGGTGTCATTAAGGAGAGAATGGAGAGTAGTGAAGATGAGAAAAAGGGAGACAATTTTGTTGATATTTTGCTAGGTATTTACAAGAATAATTCTACTGGTGTTCCCTTTGATAGGGATAGTATCAAAGCAATAATCCTGGTAAGTTTTATTTCATTTTGTCTAAATTATTGATATTATTTCGTTATACTTACTGATTTCATTTCGTTTCTATCGACATGGCTGAAACATTTTAAAATGGAACACTTTATCTATCATTTTGTTTCGGTCAACTTCTCTGAGACCGGTGAAATTGTGTAGAAATAATCAGAAATTCCGAGATAGCCGAAACGGTTTGGAAATTATTCTTTTGATAATATAAGGCCCCATTTGGATGGAGGGATTTGATTTGTCAGGGGATTTAAAATGAATAGATTTCAAAATTCTTAGATTTGAAATCCATGGACTTGAAATCTCTTGTTTGGATTTATGGTGGATTTGTAAAAGGATTTTGAAATCCAAAATTTTCAAATCCATTATTTGGCAAAATACTGGTACAATATTTGTAAAATTCAATTTGTTTTCTTTAAAGTTTAAACTAACAATTTATATTTTTTATTAAATAAAATAATATTTATCTACATCAAAATTAACCGAATAATTTTTTTTCTAATTATATATATACACACATATATACATATTATGTATTTTATATCCCAAAAATTTATTGGGAGCATTTAATTGAAGATAAAAGGAAAAAAAAAAGAATTAAAAAAATATTATGAGCATTTTATTGGAGAACGAGAGGAAGAGATAGCGATAGGGAGAAGAGAAGAAGAGAGAGAGCAGGGAAGGAGAGAGAGAGAGAGAGAGAGAGAGAGAGAGAGGACGAGAGAGATAGAGAGAGAGAGAGAAGACGAGAGAGAGAGAGATAGAGAGAGAGAGGGGGAGGAGAGAGAAGTGTGAGTCACGAGGGATTTGTAAATGACTACCTTTGTCAAATGATTTGAAATCCACCAAAATATAGTGTAAAATGGAGAATTTCAAATCCTGGATTTCTAAATGGGTTGATTTAAAAATCTGGATTTTCAAATCCACTCATTTAGTATTTTATCCAAACACATAGAGTGGATTTGACAATGGATTTATAAATCCATAGCACAAATCCCTCCATCCAAATGGAGCCTAAGATTTTTCTTTATATATTTTGGAATTAAAGGTCCAAAGTATTAAAATAAACTGAAACCAAATTAATTTTGTCCAGCATGTATCTTAAATTCGTACAATCAGGACCGCTTGTGTTCTGTGTATATTATTTGGTTGGAAGAAAATTTATCAAAGCAAACATTAATTTTTTTTCTTTAAGACAGGTAAACCCTTTAGCATAATAACTAATATTTTTAATAAAATGACTACACATAGTCCATGAATTTGTCCACGACTCGGTGATCTGTACAACTGGTGTATACAAGACTTATAAATTCTCATATAAGTTAGTTACCAGATGATATTTGCAATTTGCCCAAACAAGTAGAGCAATTTTTACTATCAGCTTCTAGTTTCCAGCCTAATACCATAGAATCACTTTTAATCTCCTATTACAGGATGTATTTGCCGGTGGAACTGATACCACATCTACAGTACTCGAGTGGGCTATGACTGAACTTTTAAAACACCCTACAGTCCTTAAAAAACTGCAAAATGAGGTAAGGGAAATTGTCAAGGACAAAACCAACATTACAAGCGACGACTTAGAAAAAATGCATTACTTGAAAGCAGTGATTAAGGAAACTCTTCGTTTGCACACTCCGATCCCATCATTAATTGCTCGAGTTGCAAGAAAAGATGTCAAAGTTTTGGGGTACGATGTTTCGGTTGGAACAATGGTGATAATTAATGCTTGGGCTATTGGGCGGGACCCAGCGTCTTGGACCGAGCCTGAAAGGTTTTATCCCGATAGATTTTTGAATTCTTCGATAGATTTTAAGGGGCATGATTTTGAGTTGATCCCATTTGGGGCTGGACGAAGGAGTTGTCCTGGAATCGCGGTGGCGATGGCGACTAATGAGTTCGTGTTAGCAAATATTGTGCAGAAATTTGAATGGGAATTACCACATAGATGTGAGGATTTGGATATGGGTGAACGGCCAGGGATTGCTATTCACAAAGCTATTCCTCTTCTTGCAATTGGGAGACAATTTCATTCTTAGATGCACTTGTTGTATGGTTGAATTATAAATAATATACATAAAAAAGGAAAAGAAGAAGTTGTGTAAGAAAAATAAAAGTTGGAAGTGTTTTGTATTTTTGAAAGTGTTGCTTAGCTAATCATATATTTCTATGTATAAAACTAAATGAAAGTGTTTGGGCTCCTACTGGGTCTCATCTCCACATTGGTATGATATTGTCCGCTTTGAGCCAAGCCCACACGGTTTTGTTCTTAGGCTAACTCCTAAAATGCCTCATACCAATTGAGATACTACAATCCTATTAAACCCCATGATCCTCCCATTTATATCCGATGTGGGATTTTGTTGGACAATCCTAACAACCTTCCCCTTCAAATAAAGGACCACCGAGCCTCCCCTCAAACATACCACCGAGCCTCCCCTCAAACAAACCCTCGAGCCATGTCTGCTCCATCCGATCAACTAGCCAGCTCCACCGCATCTGTTCAGTCTGGGAGTCTGATACCACTTGTTGGGCCCTAATGAGGCCGTTGGCTCTGATACCACTTCTTCGGAGCTTGCTTCAATCCACACAAGCTCTTCTTCAATTTGCACACAAGATTTTCACTTCCGTCTACCATGAACCCTCCGGTTGTACCATGTACAACTCCTCCACTAGATCACCATGAAGGAAAGCCGTCTTCACATCCATCTGATGCAATAATAGGTTCTCCGCAACCCCCATACTCAACACCATGCGAATTGTAGTCAACTTCACAACAGGAGTAAACACATCCGTATAGTCAATACCATACCGCTGCTCGAACCCTTTCACAACTAACATTGCCTTGTAGCGCTTGCTACCATCGGCCTCGTTCTTGATTCGTTAGACCCACTTGTTGTGCAACGCCTTCATGCCCTCGGGAAGCTCAGTCAATTCCCAAGTGCCATTCACATGAAGAGACGCCATTTCATCTTCCATAGCAGCCTTCTACCTTCGTCTATCACTAACTTGCTCTGCCTCTGCAAAGCTCTCAGTTTCACCACCATCAGTCAACTATAAGTAAAAGTTAGAGGGCGAATACTTATCTGGTGGCCTTCGATCTCTAACTGGTCTTTGAGGTGGTGGTGTTCTTGGTTCATCCTCAAGAACCTCCTCATCGACCGGACTCCCTTTACTCCCGCTCGAGTTCAAATCATCTAACTCGACAGTGCCGGGCTTTGCAGCATTAGTGCCCAAATCGTTCAACCTATCCTTGTACATAACCTGTTCATTGAATATAACATCCCAGCTGCGAATCACCTTTCGGCTTTGCTCATCCCATAGCCTATAGCCGAACTCATCACCTCCATATCACGTACATTTGACGGACTTGGCATCTAACTTGTTTCTATCAACAGAATCCACAAGGGCATAAGTAACACAACCGAAAATACGTAAGTAAGATAAGCTTACCTCCTTTACAGTCAACTCCTCATCGGGTATCCGATTATCCAAGGGAACCAATGGACCTCGGTTGATCAGGAATGCAGCTGTGCTCACTGCCTCCGCCCAAAACGACTGAGGCAAGCCGCTCTTCAGTCTCATACACCTTGCCCGCTCATTCAGTGTTCTGTTCATCCTCTCGGCCACACCATTCTGCAGGGGCGTTCCACAAACAGTCCTCTCTGTACGAATCTCATGCTCAGCACAATAATTCTTGAACTCCTTGAGTTCATATTCACCTCCATTGTCGGAACGTAAGCACTACACCTTCAACCCCGTCTCAGTCTCAACCAAGGCCTTCCACCTTTTGAAAACATCAAATGCATTAGACTTACTTTTCAGAATATAAATCCATACCTTGCAGGTCGAATCATCGATGAATGTCATGTAATACAACGATCCTCCAATGGATGCAACCGGAGCTGGTCCCCATAGATCGCTATTGACCAACTCTAGCTTCTGCTTCTTCAGGGTTTTGCCACTCCTCGAGAAACTCACTCGCCTTTGTTTCCCGAAGACACATTCTTCACACATACCAACTTCCACAGTTTGTAAGCCAGATAATCTACCCTTCGAACACATTAGCTTCATCCCTTTCTCGCTCATGTGGCCCAATCGACAGTGCCACAAATCCACATCATGATTACCATTAAAGATCAAGGGAATCCTGCGAATTGCTAGTCATGTACAACGTTCCTTCCTTCTTACAACAAAAGATCGTGAGACACTGCAACAAAAGAGGTCTTTTGTAAAATACTTTTCGACATCACAATTGTGGTCATTAATAATAAGTTATTTGTGACCACTTATTGTCACAAATCTCTCTACAAATTATTTGAGACAATCTTAAGACTACTTTTAGAGACAATGAGTTGTTGCAGAAAATATTTGAGACGCATTTGAGACCACTTTTGTGGTCACAAATATATTATTTGCGTCCGAGTTATTGAGACGACAATAAAGTTGTGACAAGTACTCATAAGTTATGACAAACTCAATATTTGAGACCACTTTTTGTGGTCTCAAAGCACCATTTTTCTTGTAGTGAGATGATAATTTATTTTGATATAGTGTACGAAAAACGAACCCAAAAAGAAAATATTGTCTAAATCGTAAAACTTTAGTAACAAGCCGAAGAAAAGGAAAAAAAATGGTGAGAGAGACAGAGGAGGAAGTGGTAAATCCTTAATCTTTTCAAAAGAAGTTTGAAGTGACACTTTTTTTGGAACAGACCGAGTATTTTAAAGGAGAAAAACAACATAAAATTAAATTTTTCACTTGACAAAATAATCATAAATAACACAAATAATTTGGGGAGAGAAAATAAAATTTATAATTTTTTTCCTCTTCACACACACACACATAAAATTTAATTTTATATTCATTTGAAAAAAAATGCATATATAAGGAAAAGAAGGAACTTAATTAATTAATTATAAGACATATGTTATCTCTTATTTGTAATTATGGAAAATAAAACTTAAGAAAATAAGAATTAATATTGTTTTTATTTGGAATCGGGCTATATAGGAAAATAATAAATTATAAAATTCAATACCATAGTTAATGATGTTAGAAATTGACACTTGAGTCTGTGTATTGATGAAATTGGGTGCATCGGAGGACGCGACCGCGACGGGTGGTCGTAACCGCGACCAATTGTGACGGGAAAGATGAATTTGGCGCTGTCGAGTCAGCGCGGTCTCGCAGTCTGGTCGCGGCTGCGACGAGCCACGGCGCTCGTCGCATTTGTTCACGGCCACGGCGTGTTAGGCGGTGCAATTCTGGGCTTACGCGTTATTAGGCCCAATTCGGTCTATTTTGAGTCTAGATCAGATTTGGGGCTTATATATAGTCCCGTTGATGATTTTAGGATATAAAGTTAGTATTTTGTTTGGATTTTGATTTGGTTTTGGTTATTGGAGTGTAGAGAGTTTGTTTGGGTCAAGTATCAATCAATTGATGCTCGATTTATCTCTGTTTGATAGGATAGTGTAGTCCTATATTGTAACTCTCTCGTTGATATTGAATTTGAGATCCTTTCATTTGGCCATGGATGTAGATTATAAGTTGTTAGTGAACAACTTTAAATTCGGTATGTTTTGCATTGTCGATTTTCTCATTTATCGCTTGTTCTTTGTGTTTGTTCTTTCCCAACAAGTGGTATCAAGAGCTTGGTTCGAGTTTTATTGTTTGGTGGGAAAAATGTCTGAGATAAACGTGAAGATCAAAAAATTCATAGGGAGGAATAGTTTTAGTCTATGACAGATTAAGATGAGAGCCTTGTTGGAACAATAAAGGTTGTGGGTGTTGCTGATGCCGAAGCCAAAAAAGGACAAGGGCTAGCTAGGTGGTGAATAAGGAAGAGGCCGAGGTCTCAGTGTCTGCCATGGCCATTATGGAGGAGAAAGCGTACTCAATGACCATGTTGTGTGTCTAAGACGACATCATCACCTAGGTAGCAGAAGAAGAAACTGCACAAGAGTTATGAACGAAATTGGAGAACTTGAACATGACGAAGTCGCTCAACAATAAGTTGCTTTTGAAGCAATATTTGTTCGGCTATGTATGCATGAAGGTAAGCCTCTTCCTGAACACTTAGATCAACTGAACACAATCCTATTAGAATTGTGTAACATTTATGTTAACATAGAAGATAAAGATGTTGCTTTGATCTTGTTGGTTTCTATACCATTGCCGTATAAGAATTTTGTGCAGTCATTTGTTGTTGGAAAGGATTCTATGTCTCTGGAAGAGGTGAGATCATTGCTGCATTCTAGAGAGTTGCGCCATCAGGCAACTGTTCCAACGGGGAGAACTGGCTACTATGTTAGCAGTCAGTGATAATCGGGGTTCGAAAAAATCGGTAAAAAAAGTTCAAGAAGAATTCAGGCTCCAAAGGTCCCAAACCAAGAGATATTTGCAACTACTGTAGGGAGACAGGGCATTGGAATTATACATGTCCGAAGTTGAAGCAAAAGCAGGAAAGCACTGTTGATGCTATTATAGAAGTTGATGCCGACTCCGATGAAGATTCGGTCCTAGTTGCTGAGAAACAAACAAGTAAATCTGATGCGTGGGTTCTCAACTCTAGGGCGTCTAACCATATATATCCACGTAGGGAGTGATTCGCAACCTATAAGCAGGAGGGAGGTGACAATATCTCTTTGGCCAATGGTTCCAAATGCAAGACGGCTGGAATAGACTCAATCAAGGTGATGACACATGATGGTAGAATGTGCACATTGAACGATGTCAGAGATGTTCCACTTATAACGAGGAATCTGATTTCACTGAGTAGATTAGACAGCAGGGGTTTCAGTTTCAAAGGTGAAGGTGGAGTTTTGAACGTTTGCAAAGGTTCGAATATAATTTTGAAGGGTGTCCAAAGGGAAGCTTTGTATTTAATGCAAGGTTCAACTTTGTTTGACTCTGCTGCTGTTAGAAGTTGTTAGTGTCCCATTGCTTGGGACTAGGGATGTACATGAGCCGAATCAAGCCGAACAGTCTAAGGCTCGAGTTCGGCTCGTTTAAGTTTTTATTGTGTTCGAGTTCGGCTCGTGTTCGTTCGAGCTTATAAAGTTTTATTCGAGTTCGGTTCGTCAAAAGTTCGATAACATAATAAACGAACATAGTTCGAGTTCGAGTTCGTTAAGCGTGTAATGCTAAGCTCGTAAATAGTTTGAGCTCGATTCGATAAAAGCTCGATAACATATTAAACCGAGCTCGAGTTCGTGAAACATGTAATAGTTGGAACTTGGAGGTCATGTGTTCGAGTCCCACTTAACACAATTTTACGCATAATTGAATTTTTTTATATATATAAAATATTCATGTATATTATCGAGCTCGACTCGCGAGCCTAGTTCGTGAGCTCGGCTCGCGAGCCTAGTTCGCGAGCTTGCGAACTAAATACCTACAGGCTCGATGGTAGCGTCGTTTCCTACTACCAAATTAAATTGTGTATGAAAAATACACTTAAACCTTACCGACTATCCTACTTAGTAGAATGGTAAATAAGGGTCGATCCCACAGGGAACGGCCGAACAGTTTTGATTACGATGTCAAGCAGTTTATGATTAAGAATGCAAGAAATAAATACTTAAGAAAGCAATAATGGGGGGTTGATGGGAAACTAACAATCTATTAGTGACAATTAAAAGCAAATAGACACAATTAAAAGAAACAAGTACTCAAAAACACTAGAAGAGATCTTTTTCGATTTTAGTTTTCAAATAGTAAAACAAGTCACCCTTGATCATGCTTCCCCTTGGTCTTGAACAATTGATGCAACTATTGTTAATGCCCGATTGAATTGTGATTTAAGCCCTTATCTCAAGACTATTAACAAGCTCTAATAGCCTTGTTGTCCCTTAATCTTAGTTAATCAAAATAAGCTCTTCGACTAATCCTATTCAGTTTAACCGAATCCTCGAACAAGCTCTCTTAGATTCAATCATCAAAAGCATTAAACACTAGGACAACGAGATAAATTCAACATAAAACTCGAAAGCTCGGTTTTAGTGGTTGAACTTTATGTTATCCCCAATAAATAATTATTGTTTGCTACTCGGGAATCGGAAATCCTACAATTACGGATAGTAATCTCCTATTCTAGCAACACATTCACAAATCCCTTAAAGGGTGATCAAATCAATAATCAATTCATAAATGTGAGTCAACAAGAGCAAATAACACAAAACACGTAAATACACAATAATCTCGGTAACATTAACCGTAATAATCACATCAATGTCTCGACTCAAGATTCCACAATGATCAAGGATGAACTAAGGGTGCTAGCCACCCATATTAACTAATACAATCAGAAAATAATTGGGAAAATAAAGAAACATGATACTGATATGGATGAACCCAAAGATTTCAATTGGAGAAGATGATCCTTCTATCCCTTGTCCAATCTCCTTCCTTGGTGGCTGAATAGTGCTCTCCAAGTATCAAAAAGTTCTCCAAAAGTTATCCCAAGTTAGGTTAAATTCGAATGGGATGATATATATATAAAGGGAGAAAGTGCTAGACAAAAATAGGCAAAAACGTATTCAGGATTTTAAAACAGGGTAGTGAATCTCACTCCCGTCTCGGCCGAGACGTGAAAAAGGGTTTTCAAGAATTTTGGGTCGAAGGTCAACCTCGGCCGAGATTGGGTTGTATCTCGGCCGAGACGTAAAAAAGGGGAAACTAGGGCTTTTTAGGTTTTGACTCATCTCGGCCGAGATTAGATTGCATCTCGGCCGAGACTTTCATCTTTGACATTCTTCAGAAATTCCCTGGAGCTTCATCTCGGCCGAGATGAGATTGAATCTCGGCCGATATCTTCAATCTTGCAAAACTTCAGAAAACCCCTGGAGGCTCATCTCGGCCGAGATTAACATCCTATCTCGGCCGAGATCTTCAGTTGGCTCTTCCTTTCTTGCCTCGATCGATCCCTCGACTCCTCGGTCGTTTAATCTTCGATTTCGACCCTTTTTACACATGTCTTAATACAAAAATAGCTCAAACGCATTATTTTGCCCATTAGAATATAAAAGCACTAAATACACATAATTATGCACGTTATTGACACTAAAATGACACTAAAAGTGCCCTAAAGTGCGTGCACAGAACACGTGTACCACTCGAGTTCGGCTCGAAAAAATTATTGAGCTCGATATTAAACTCGAGTTCGGTTCGTTTAGGCCAACGAACGATTTCGAACGAATATTTTTTCGAGCCGAGACCCGAATAGTTCGCGAACAGTTTGGTTCGTGTACATCCCTACTTGGGACAATTTGGGTACGAGGAGTCACTCGTACGTTTGGGTATTTAAAGCGCATCTAGTACATTGGGTACATCTGGCACATTTGAGTTTGGATGGTTTGGGCTTTATTTGTTTGAATGTATGAGTGGATTTGAATTGAGGTGGAGCTCTAAGAAGATGTGTCGTTTGTGGATTCAAGTTAAGGTGGAGATTATTAGGAATTGTGACTTGAATCTGTGTATTGATGGAATTGGGAATGTCGAAGGACGCGGTCACGATGGGTGGTCGCGACCGCGATCAATTGTGGCAGGAAAGATGAATTTGACGCTGTGGAGTCAGCGTGGTCACACAGTCCGGTCGCGGCAGCGACGAGCCGCGACGAAGCGGGCACGAGCTCTGTTCTGTGTTCGCGGCCACGGCGTGTTAGGCGGTACAATTCTGGGCTTACGCGTTATTACGCGCAATTCGGTCTATTTTTAGTCTAGATTGGATTTGTAGCTTATATATAGCCCCATTGATGATTTTAAGTTATAAGGTTAGTATTTTTTTGGGTTTTGATTTGGTTTTGGGTATTGGAGTGTAAAGAGTTGATACTCGATTTGTCTCTGTTTGATAGAATAGTGTAGTCCTATATTGTAACTCTCTCGTTGATATTGAATTTGAGATCCTTTCGTTTGGTCGTGGACGTAGTTTACAAGTTGTTAGTGAACCACGTTAAATTCGGTGTGTTTTGCATTGTCGATTTTCTCGTTTATCGTTTGTTCCTTGTGTTTGTTCTTTCCCAAACAATAAAAATTAATTAAATTATGTATTATAAAAATTAACCAAATCATTTTTTAGGAAAATAATGATAAATTTTGTATTCATTTAAATTGGACGGATATAAGAAAAATAAGGAAAGTAATTCAATACAAGACTCTTTATTGAAGTTGGCTTTCTCGCAGTGGTAATTAAGGAAAAATAATCAAATCATGTATTCGGAGAATTAGACTAAGAATTATGTTTATTTCCATTTGAAACCAGATGTATCTAAGCAAAAGATGAAATTAATATTTTGCAAAGGTGAAGGGTTTATTTATTACAAAACTTGGCTGGAAAAATGTAAATTACAACTGTAACCTTAATTACTACTCCCTCTGTTCCGTAATAATTAACGTTTTAGGAGGTTCTTTTCTTTTCTTATTAATTGACGTTTTACATTTTTTTCACTAATTCTACCAGTTTTCTCCCTGACTCAATCCTTAAAAATCTCTTCTTTTAAATCTATCAGAAATATATTTATTTGGTTAAATCTTTATCTCCTAAAATATTTCCGCTTATTATAGCGCTTTCTTCCCTCTCCCTCCTTATTCCACGCGCCTTATTCCCTCTCCCTCCTTATTCCACGCGCCTTATTCCCTCTCCCTCCTTAATCCAGACTTTCTTCCCCTCTTTCTCCTTCATTCCCCAATTTAAATTGAATAAAAGAAATAGCTTAAGTTACTTATGGAATTCCCTAGTCTACATTTCTAACAGATAACTTGATTTAATGATACAATGAGGAAAGTTAAATATAGCCTTATGGAATTGTCTGGATATATGTCTAATAGCATTATCTAGAATTGTCTAGTATTGAGAAGTATACAATGGATACTCTAAAAGCTAGACATTATCTAGCACATTCATGAGATTTTAGTGTATGTTAGTTGTTGGATGGAAGATGGAATTTTAGAGAGAGAAAAGATAAATATTTAAAGATGCCGGAGTTTCACTCTCCAACGATGACGAGAGAAGATGAAATTTCGGAGAGAGAAAAGATAAATATTTAAAGATGCTAAATTTTAGGAGTCATATAAGAGAGATAAATAATTAAGTGAGGGATAAATTTGTCAAAAAAATTCATTCTTAATTCTTCCATTTCTTTCTAAAACGTCAATTATTATGAAACGGAGGGAGTATTACTTATATATATTAGTTGATATATTTTAAAATAATAATTTATTTATACGAAAAGAATTGCTTAGGTCCCAAAGTGTAAAATAACACATAATGAATGTTCATTAATGCGATAAAATATTGTTTAGGTAGCAAAGTGCAAAAAACAAATAGTTAAAGTTTGTTGGCAAAAAATGTTTAGATTGCAAAATGTTGAAAATATCATAATTTAGTTGCAAAGTATCATTTTCTCTAAAAAAAATAGTAGTAATGCGTATACATTATATGGAAATATTAATAAGTAATAAAAACTGATATATATATATATATATATATATATATATATATATATATATATATGCATGTGTGTGCGCATGCACGCACTGAAATACTCATGACTAAACAAATAAAAATTACTAGTAAAAATGTATTAGTATTTATGTTGAAAATATTATTATGCTAAAATATAATACATTTTTTATAATAAATATCTTTTAATATGAACATTGACACATTTTCATGAATATCTCCTTTAATCGAATGGTACGAATTATCGATTCGTATACCTAATTTACATGAGAATTGGTGTTACTTTAGTGTGGTGCGGTGTGGTCGGAAGACTTTATAAATTTTATGATAAGCCATAGTGGAATCTCATCTAATTGGGCCATAATAAATTTTAAAAGATGTGTTATAGCGACAGAGTCACTGTCAACTCTTAGGCCAAATAAAAGAAAACCTTATATCCCCACACCCAATCACATGAATACATAATTAACTTAAAAGTTTTATTCCGATATATATTATGAAATTTCTTTAATAGATTTTAGTTACGGTTCGGAATTTTGAGTTGTTCCCGATTTAAATTGGACGAAGGGGCTGTCCAAGAATCGCGTTTGCGATGGAAACTAATGATTTCGTGTTAGCAAATATTGTGTAGAAATTTGACAGGAATTGTGAAATTTATGTATTTTAAGTGCACTTGTTGTATCATGGAATTAAGGATAAAAGAGTTGTGTAAGAAAAATAAAAAGGTGAAGTGTTTTGTGCTTTTGAAATTGTTGTTTAGCTGATCATGTTTTATGTATAGAAGTAAATATTATAAGGGAAAAATCATTTTTAGTCCTATATGTTAGGGTTTCTCCAGAAAAAATCTTGTATGTTCTGAAATTTCAATTTTAGTCCACTATGTTTAAGAAAATGTTTAATTTAAGGACACCAGACGTCGTCGACTGCTAATTGTGTTGCATGTGACCTAATAAATTGGGGGTTTTCGGTCAAACAACTAATGTGTCAGTTATGAATCCAAGTGTATATGTAATTAATCAAATAAACTCAAAACGACAAGTCATTTCCCATTAGAAAGTCTAACACTGACGTGGATTTAAAATTTGTATTTTTGAATTGGTATGATTATTTAATTATTTGGCATGTACATCTTGATTCATAATAGTCACGTTAATTTTTTTACTTGAAATCCTCAATTTATTGGGTCATGTGCGCATATTCTGGGAACGATGGCGTCTGGTGTCCTTAAATTGGACATTTTTCAAAAGATAGTGGACTAAAATTAAAATTTCGGAACATAAAAGGACTTTTTCTGAACAAGTCCTAACATACAAGGCTAAAAATGAATTTTTCCCAAATATTATATCAGATCAATTAAATTGGTTCTGAAAATTAGGATTTAATATGTAAGTTATTTGTGTTATATGCAATGTTATTCTCCTAAATGTCAGGGCTGACAAATACTGCCTCTGCGTTTTTTAGTTGTCATTCTAGTTTATTTCTTTTGTTTATAAATAGTTGTCATTTTAGTTTTTTAATCAATTTTTTTACGAGATTAGTCTTATAGTTATGGAAAGTGTTAACAATATATAGAAATAATTAAAAAATCAAGGGATTTAAGGAAATTAGCTGATGATTGATTTGTCAACTCCTTAATTAAGTCCCTTAATTTTTATATCCAAAGCTAGAACGACAACTAAAAAAACGAAGGTAGTAATAAACTGCATGGTATATCAAAGAGATGTACCCAGTTCAAATTGTCCTACTCATGACTATGTATTTTCAAAATAAATATAAATATTCTTACTCACTAACGTGAAATAAAAACTTGATTAATTAAACAGTATGGAATTTTTGTATATAAAAATTGGTATTTATATAATTTACATTACATCATAAAAAAATAAATCAATTATTTACTCGAAACCAACACATATAATATCAACATAAAAACATACTCCCTTGGTTTCAAAATAAGCGTTTTTTCTAATTTTTTAAAAAAGAATTAAGGATAGATATAGAAGGCAAATATTTCCATATAAAATTCATTTTATTAGATATATTTTGTGAAATAAAAAAATAATCAATAAATTAAGTAGGTTGTTTATGATAAAATTGAAAATTTGTAAATTTTTGTGTTCAAGCGACAATTATTTAAAAAAAAAATTATTTTCCCTTAAAATACACTTATTAATTTTGAAACGAATGTAGTATGATTTAACTCATAAAAACCTATATTTAATAATTTCCGTTTGGTTAAGATTGGGGAATGCTGGGTCAAATCTAACGGGAAAGTTAATGAATGTGCTTTATTGAGATTCGATTCTCTAAATTTACTGAACTCAATCTTAAGTTAACGGACAGTAATCTTTTATTTTAAATTTTTAATACGTTTATTACTGCGACAGCATATTTATTTCATCCCATGCATCCCATGCTCTTTCTTTAAAAAATAAAAAAATATTTCCCTTGAAAAAACTGTGACATGTGTTGACAGCTATCTTTTTTTTTTTTTTTCAAATCACTGTGTCATTGACTACTGTTTGTGTTTAAATATTAACAAATCTACTGAATTTAACGTGGAAACCAATAATTAGCGAATAATTACCATTAAAAATGTGATTAGTCCTTTTCAGAAACGATTACCTATATATTTAATTTTGATTGTGAAATCATATTGGGTCATGACTCAAAAAAAATCTAAGACAACTCTTAAAAATATTTGTTATAGCGACAGTGTCAACTCTTAAGAGCCCAAATATCAATCACGGGGCAATTATTGATAACAAGTGGTTTACTTAATTACGAATCGGTTTGTGTCAAAATCGAATTAATCGGCTCATATCGAGTTAGTTATCGATTTTTCTCGATAAATTCGTAAAGGTTGAATCGGGTCCGTCGAGTCGGAGGAATTGCTACCCCTCTCTTAAATAATTGCGGTAAAACTACCTATGTATTTTTTCTTAGTTATTTTATCAGGGCTGAATGTCAAATTAAAATATTGATATTTGATTTGACATTGTTTATTAAAAACTCGTTGTTGGAGTATATTCGATTAAAGATATTAAATAAATTTGGACATACTTTTACGTTGAATAAAAATCTGAAGTTCGGCTCGTGCTCGAGCTCTATAAGTAAAATATGTTAAAAATGTCAAACTGCTCGAGTTCGGTTCATGTTCGGCTCAATTAAAACTCATCCTAACAAACTACAAAGTTCGATAATATTTCAAATAAACTCGAATAACAATATAATCAACTGGACTCGACTCATTTACATCCTCGTATTTCATGAGTTGGATATGTGTGTTTGTTCCTTAAAGAAAGAAAAAGTAGTAAAAAAAAAAAAAAAAACGAAAACAAAACAGCAGAAAAGAAAAATCTATCACTTGTGTTGTATGTTCCACTTCAGTTTCCAATCTACTTAATCCTAGAAGAAATATCTCTTACCAAAGATTTGTACAGAAAAAACTATCTTCTAGTGATCCGACCTAGCCCAATAATAAATGGGTAAGCCCAAGTACCATAATACACGTTGATCATGTAAAAGTGTCAAATGGGTCGGATTGTGTGTTAACAGATCGAACTGAGAACTGATTATACGGACTTTTTTCTGACGTGAACCCAACTAGCACATCCGAACAGATTGAGATTGCAGCTCGAATCCTACATATTCATGTTGTAGGTCAACTCGCCAACCTGTTTTCAACCAGAATGTAAAATTAAAAATAATTAAAATTAAAAGAAAGAATGGTTCTCTTCAGTTCCGCGGATCATAGATCCGTAGAATCCGGTCATAAGCAGTTCTTCATGAAATGTATTAGTGTTTATACGTGAAGGTATTAGATGTTCTTAAAAGAATATCATAATGAAAAAATATCAGTATTTATGCTGAAAGATATTACGGTAATATTTTTCAGAACAAGTAATATATTAACAATTATGCATTTTCATGGATTCTTTCTTTAACTCGGGCATGGATCTAAAACCAGTATACCTGGTATAGAGGAGACTTTGCCTAAAACAAAATCATTCATTCCTACTTTTGACTTTTCCATAACATCTTAAAATTGTTGTTGTAGACGTTAGAACTTGAGAAGCCACAAAATATACATATTTAAAATTCTAAATTGCATGTAACGAATTGCAAATCATACACCGGTTTTTATTTTATTTTATTTTAAAGAAAAACACTACAAGAAAAAATTTTGAGACCACAAAAAAGTGGTCTTAAATAATGAGTATTTGCCACAACTTAAGCAAAGTGGTCTCAAATAATGAACATTTGTCACAACTTATGAGTATTTGTCACAACTTTATTGTCGTCTCAATAACTCCGTCACAAATAATATATTTGTGACCACAAAAGTGGTCTCAAATGTGTCTCAAATATTTTTTGCAACAACCAGTTGTCTCTAAAAGTAGTCTTAAAGTTGTCTCAAATAATTTGTAGAGAGATTTGTGACAACAAATGGTCACAAATAACTTATTATTAGTGACCACAATTGTGGTGTCAAAAAGTCTTATGCAAAAGACTTCTTTTGTTGTAGTGAAAGTGGGGCGGGTTAGTCCAACCCAAACAATTTTTATGTTATTCGAGTTCAACGTATTTCTAATCCAAACCCGTTTAGAATTAATACTAGCCCTCAACTTTCAATGTTTTTTTTTGAGAGAAAATATCATAACATTAATGGCGTTGGAAATTGTCCAACATCGAATGAGGAACCCAGCTAGGTATACAATCAAGCGAGAGAGAATGAGAGTCCATATTCTTTGGATGAAAAGCAAATTCATGGGCTACTGAATTTCTGGTCCTACTAATCCAAAAGAAACCCGAAATTGGGGACACAATTTTAAGGTTGATGATACTTGCAACGATAAGGATGTTGGAGGTTTGGCAATCAAGAAGGTCATTAGCAACAAGGATAACATTGACAACATCCCCAAGAAACGCCGACTTCGGAAGCGAAAGAGAGAGCAACAGAGACGCCTTCCCAAAGGGCCAAAAGCTCAACAACTTCTGAAGACGAAATCCCGAAGAAACGTTTGCAAGAACCATGGAGAAAGACACCCGCACCATAAAAAACTGCAACACCAATTCCAGCCAAGTTCAAATAGGAAGAAATAGCCCCATAAAAAAAAAAAAAAAACTTGCGGGTAGTCCTGCAAAGCTATAAAAAAAGTGGTATTTGAATATAAAGAGCTAGAGAGGTGTTCCACTTGAGAATAAGAGGAGAGGAACTCCCGGAGATTATTTACTGTTGAGGAAATGACAGACAAGGGCTCAACAAAGGTCTGATAAAAAATACCTTTGTTTGCTATGAAACCAAATGAGATTGCAAATTATTGCAATCAAATTCCTAGCCGAGGGGGGAGTTCCAAAAGCAAATCTTGAAGCCATAGGTTGAAGGATGGTTGGAAGAAATGGAGCAGAAAGTCTGAAAATCCAGAAAGAGCCCAAATATCTGAAGCAAAAATGCAAGTAAAAAATAGGTGGCAGTTGGAACCATCATCCGATGAGCAAAAAGGGCAAGCATCCGAAAGCTTGAGGCCTCGTCTAGATAGATTCTCAAGTGACGGCAGGGATGAGGTGAGGCATTTCTATATAAAATGATGCATATAGGGAGGAATAGTAAGTTTCCAAATCATCTTCAAAACCGAATTTGGACCAGGACTAGAGCAAGCCTACGATGAAGCAGAAGAGCCGGGATTGATCAAATCCAACGAGGCATGACATGCAGAGCTGACCGAGAATTTAAAATTACGAGTGAAATGCCAAAGCTAGAGGTCACATCCATTATTTGCACCTAGGGGTATAGAATTGATTAATGAGGCTTCCGTAGAGGTAAAGATAGCATGGCTTGCTTGTAGAGCATGGCTTGATTAAACAAGCGAAGTTGACGAATGTTGAGGTTGCATGCAATTATGTCCTATTTGAACCAATGTATTTTTTTCTTTTCTCTTGAGCTTCCTCACCAGAATGAAGCAATCATAGATTGGATGTCGTCGAGTACGTCGTTCGGGAACCTGAAACAAGACATAACAAACGTGGGGAGGGATTGGATTACAGATTTGATAAGAATGTCTTTCCCAGCTTGGGAAGCGGATTTTTCCTTCCAACCTTGAAGCTTACACCACACTCGATCTTTAAGCGAAGAAAATACTTCTTTTTTACTACGCCCAATGATGGAGGCAGACCAAAATACTTTCCATGAGAGTGCACTCTAGGGATGCCGAACACCTGAGATATATCATGACCAACCGCAGGTTCGGTATTTGGGCTGAAGGGGATTCCGGATTTATCAAAGTTGACTCTTTGGCCCAAAACTTGTTCAAAGAGGTTAAGAGCATAGCGGAGATGACAGGCTTCATCGAAGGTGGCTGATCCAAAGATGAGAATATCATTGGCGAAGAAGAGATGAGAGATGTTGGGAGTGTACGGCTGATGGAAATTCTGTGTATGTATTTGGCTATTTGCAGATCATGAAGAGTAGAGGAGAATACCTCCGAGCAGATGATGAAGATATAGGGAGAGAGTGGATTGCCTTGACCAATGCCACGAGGAGAAGGTGATGGAGCCGAATTCCTTGCCATTAAGGAGGAAAGAGAATTTTAGAGAAATTAACTTAATAAAATCAACACAACAACCAAACACTCACACAGACAAATCACCAAACACTTCTTGTGCACCAATCACCAAGAACAGAAACAAGCAATCAAGCTTAGAAATTAAAACTAGACAAGACCAATTTTATGTGGTTCAGGCTTGGAGAAGCCCTACATCCACGGAGCAATATCACCACCGATTCTCATTGATCACATCCAACAAACAATTACAAGAGATCACTCACACTAGTTTGAAATCTCATGATCAATCTAATTCTATTGATCTTCACACTCCAAGATTTCTCTCAACTATATTCCGTGTTACCTCTCTACAGGAATGAAGGAATGACTAAGCTTGTTCTCTAAAAAAAAAAAAAACAGAATGAATAAAAACAGTAACCAAAATCTATTTTTCATAAGTACTGTACGCTGCCAACTTGCATGCTGTTACATTTTGGTTATTCTAGCCCATGCAGGATTCGAACACTGGATCTTTCTTCCGGATTCCCTGAAATAGCTAATTTGAAAAGACCACCCTGTCCTCTTACTTATCCAGTAATTACAAACATTCCATTTTCTTATATATGAGCTAATTTCTACAATTCTCCACCTTTAGCTCATATATAACTCATCCAAGATTCAGTAATGACTCACTCCCATCCTGCTGCCATAATTCAGCAAGACTCTGCCTTCCAAACACAATTCAAACTTAGTTGTAGGTAATGCCTTTGTAAAACAATCTGCTGGATTTACTTTTGTTGGAATTTTGATCACATTCACAATACCTTTTGAAACCATATCTCTTACAAAGTGCATCTTGACAATATGTTTGGCTTTCTCATGAAAACCTTGATGTTTAGACAAGTGCATTGCACTATGATTGTCTCAGAAAATTGAAACACTGTTCTGAACCAAACCAAACTCTTCAATCCCTTTTAACCACTGAGCTTCTTTTATGCTTTCTGTAAGGGTCACATATTCTGACTCTGTGGTAGAGAGGGCTACAACTGACTGTTAAGCTGATCTACAGCTCATGGTTGTGCCAAACATAGTGAACACATACCCTGTAAGAGACTTTCTGGTATCCAGATTTGCAGCATAGTCTGCATCAACATACCCTACTAAGCAACTGCTTGAATCATCATATTTCTTGAACCTTAACCCCTTGGAACAAGACCCCTTGAGATACCTTAGCATCCCTTTCACTGCTTCCCAGTGATTCTTACCTGGTTATCCCATATATCTTGATACCACACTCATAGCATGAGCAAGGTCAGGTCTACAACATACCATTGCATACATCATGCTGCCTACTGCACTTTCATATAGTATTTTCTTCATATAATTTTCCTCCTGTACTGTCTTTGGACTATCTTGTGATGATAGCCTGAAATGTTGTCCCAATGGTGTTGTTACACTCTTAGATTCATGCATATAGAACTTCTACATCACCTTCTCAATATATGCTTTCTGTGACAGAAATAAAATGCCATTTCTTCTATTTCTGCCTATGTCAATACGTAGGATCCTCTTGGCTTCACCAAGATCCTTCATATAAAATTCTTCCTTTAGCTGACTTTTGATTTTCTTAATGTCATCCATGGTTTCACTTACCAGCAGCATATCATTTACATATAGCGGCAGGTATATATGAGTATTGTCATGTTCTTCTTTGAAGTATACACAACTATCATACATACTTCTGATGAACCCAATCCTCATCGTATACTCATCAAATCTCAAATACCACTGTCTAGGACTCTGTTTTAGTCAATACAGTGATCTCTTAAGTAGACAGGATTGATTTTCTGAATCTACTCCTTCAATCACATCTGGAATCTTCATATATATAGTTTCTTTTAGCTTCCCATGTAGAAATGATGTAGTAACATCCATTTGATGTAATTCCATGTCAAACTGAGCCACTAAAGCCAACATTACTCTTATTGAGCAATGTTTCACAACTGGTGAGAATATCTCACTACAATCAATACCCTCTTTCTATGTAAAGCCCCTAGCTACCAATCTGGCTTTAAACCTGATCTTCTTAGTGCTTCCAGCTTCTAATTTCTTCTTGTAGATCCACTTGCAACCAACTAACTTTTGTCCTGTGGGTTTGATCACAATATCCCACGTATCATTCCTTTCAAGTGACATTACCTCTTCTTTGCATTGCTTGAATCCACTGATCCTTTTCATGGCAAGTTACCAAAAGAAAATTACGATTTTTTATTCAATTTCTAATTTCATCATGATATTTATGTTGAAATTATGTTAGGTGTACTTAAAAGAATAACTTGATAGACACAATTGGCTAAGTTTGGGCATGAGTTTGACTCGCTATTCGTAAGACAATATTGCCCCGAATTTCTAGGGCTTTCAATCGTTGAGAATCATCTCCAAAATACAAAGACTTTTAGTTTTGGAATTGCAGCACAACAAAACTAAAGCTTTCGACGAACTAATTAATACTTGGGACATTCTTTAGATTTGAATTTAGGAGGGCTAGAATGCTAGAATGCAAATGCAAATTTGTTGTTGGAGTGAAATGAAATACAAAATGAGGGGCCTATTTATAGTTTATGAAGAGTTATGGTGCATTTCCAGAAAGATACCTTTTGACCCTTAATGCCACCGATTCGATCAAGTCCGAACTAGTTCGATTGTGGTTACACCCGTTCGCTGGGTTGCAACCGAACATACTTATTTCAAATGCAGTGTGTTCTTTTACATATATGTTAGTAATGTTTTATTGGTTTGTTATGTTATGAACTTGTGTCAGTTGCAATTTGTATAAATGTTTATTTCAATTGTAATTTGTTCTTTTAATATAGAGTTAATTAATTATTTCGTTATGTACATACTTTAAGTGATGCTACCAAATAATGCTTCCTTTTTACTAAAAAATAAATGGTTTAAATGGTTTCACTTCTATAAGTCCCTTAATGATACTATTTCAATAATTTTATTAGGGGTGCCAATTTAGATTATCAAGTCAGGTTTTTGTTTAGTTTCGGATCGATTCGAATTATATATAAATGTTTATTTAAAATATATAATGATTAAATTTAAGATTTGAGTTATATATATTTTTTTATTTAAAATATATAATTATTATATTTAAGATAAAATATCAAAATGTCAAGAGTCTGATAGTACCCATAAATTGAGATTTCCAATTTGTGAATTTTATCTTTTGTATTTATTTTAGTAATATCTTTTTAATTTTTTTATGAACTATGGTATTCTAAACTATTTGATCACATTACATGTACCATAATTACTAATAAATATAAATATTACTCCTATTAACACAAAAAAACAAATATAATATATCCTCTTGGTTCTAAAAAAAAGGCCTTGTTTCTCAACAGTATGATATTTTTTTATTTTTTAGCAATTAAGTGAAAGTATAATATTTTAAAAATCATAAAATTTCCCTTATATTTTAAAAATTTATTTGTGTAAATTAACCAACTTATTTATCTAAACTAAAATTTGACTTTTTAAGTTGACTAATACACTACTAGAAATAAGGCTTTTTGCCACTACAAAATATAGTTACAAAAAAGGGAGAGTATTCACAAAAATATTTTTAGTAACTACAAATCTAAAAGTAGTTACTATAGAGTAGTCACTTATAATAAGATACAAAAAGTTTTTTAGTAACTACTTTGTAGTTACTAATGTATTTGTAACTACAAGTAGTTGCAAAAGAACTTGTCATTGTAGAAAATTTGATTAAAATTGTATGAAATATTTTATGTAATTACTAATAGTTACAAAAGTGGTTACTATTAGTAACCACTCTTGTAGTTACAAAAAGTTAGCGGCAATTACCCTATTTTCTTGTAGTGATAATATAAGACCTTCACTTTTTAGTCATGATTTTTATTTTGAGACAAAAAATATTTTAATAACAAGACCCTTATTTCGTATAGAAGAGAATATTTATTTTTATTATCACAATAAAACTTTAACATTAATAGTAGATATATTACAAATCGTGCAATGCACGGATGAAATACTAGTATAATAACACATTTTAGCAGGGCCCAAGTGTGGGTCGGTCATTGTTCATCACCAATACTAATCACTCTTCTTTTTTGTCTTCATTATTTCATTTAATTTTTAAGGAGGTAAATACTGGTTGAAATAGAGGATCTCACTTGTTCAAACTGAGACTTGGAACAACAATAAGAGGATATTTGTTCCCAATTGTAAGTCCTGGTTTTTCAGTCACATCTAGGTCCTCTCCATTGGCTCCATCAGGCAATGCCCAATCGAACTTATGCACCAGATTCGCTATAGTATGCTCGATCGTCGTGGCTGCCAAATCGAGTCCCGGACAAATTCTCTGCCCTGCCCCAAACGGGATCAATTGGAAATCGAATCCCCTGAAGTCCAAATCCGAATTCAAGAATCGTTCTGGCATAAACTTTTCTGGCTCGTCCCAACAAGAAGGGTCTCGACCAATAGCCCATGTATTGATTATGACCATAGTTTCGGGCGGAACATCGTATCCCATTACTTTCATGCGTTCAGCACGGGAATATGTCACCATCGGAGTGTGGAGACGAAATGTTTCCTTGATCACAGTTTTCAAATAATGCATCTTGTGCAAGTCATGATCAGTTATATGTTGCTTCTCTTTCATCAACTCTCTTATTTCGTCTTGTAGGTTTTGCATCACTTTGGGATGTTTTATCAGCTCTGTCATCACCCATACTAGAGTTGTGGGTGAGGTTTCATTTCCACCCGTAAAAACATCCTGTTCTAGTCAAGAAAAAAAAATTATTCGCATCCTATTTTCACTTTCACAATTTACCACTAGTTTTTTGTAAAGGAAAAATTGTCGTTTTCGTCCTGTAACCTTACCACATTTTACAAAACATTTTTTACGTTATTCATAAAGTCAATTAATCTTGTAATTTATAATGGATTTTCAGAATCGTCTATCTACCGTCAGCAGCAGATAAAAGTGACGCTACATCAGCTGCAACCGGTAGCTTTGTCCGTAAATGGATGATTTTACAAAGTTTTTACATGTTATGAGATCAATTGACTTTTGGGATAATATAAAGGACGTTCGTAAAAGTTGGTGCAGTTATAGGACGAAAACTATAAATTTACCTTCTTTTTAATGGCTTGAATTTAGTCATTTTCTAATCCATAATTGAAATTTTTCACAGAATAACTACACGTGCACCGCATAAGATAAGAAGCTAGTTTTAAAACTACTCATAACTTACACGATGAGTTTTGCAATTTTCACGATATGAAAGAGAGGGAGAGGAGAGAACAATGTCTTACCAAGATTGCAGCTTTGACAGATTTCAGGTCAATGGATGAAACCTTAGGACTATCATCCTTGTATGTCCTAATCAAAAAATCCAGAAAATTTTCTTCTCTTTCACTGCTATCTTCATTAGAACTCAAGTGATCTTCAATGAGCGCGTCCAGGATTACTTCACGTCTCTCGACAGCGTCGTCCAGAGCTGCATGATAGCCAGTCAAACAATTAATCCAGTCAAGCTGTGGAACGAATTCCCCCAGCGTAAAATTAAAGAAAAATCCCCCAATTTCCTCCAGAACGTGCAGAAGCTCTTTCCCTTGTTTCTTCCCGAGAGCTGCCCGGCTAATCAAATCATACGTAAGCTCTGCAAACATGTTCGTCAAGTTTGCAGGCTTCGACAACACGCTACGATCTTTGATTTTGTCCAAAATGAGAGTTATTTCTTCCTCCAGAATGGAGTTATATGATTTCACTCTGTTGCTACTCAGCCGTTCCTGCACGAACATGCTTCTCATCTTGCGCAAGTCATGGCCGTACTTTTTCAGGGTCTCCTTCGCAGCGTATGCCGTCGAAACTACGAGAGCAGGTCTCGAGCCCAAATGGAGAAGCATAAGAGGTCCATATTTTTTGGATAAATTCCAGAGAGATCTGTGGGGTAATTTGCCTAGTTGGTGGAGGTTTCCGATCACTGGAAGTCGTGGCGGTGACGGTGGTAGGTTTTTCTTGCCACCGCGGCTGCCTGATTTCAGAGTTGTGGTTTTGTACCATGTAAAGAATATGGCAACAAATGTGAACAAAAAGGGATACAACTGAGATTCATCCATGTTGTAAATTTTCGCTATATACCTTTGTGTTTGGCTCTTAAAATGTAATTATGTCTTGTGGATTATATATAGGTAGAGAAATAAGGTTTAATTATGAAAAAAATAATTCCTTTTTAGTTACTTCCTTCGTCCCGAATGAACTTGCACACTTTCCATTTTTGTCCGTCCCAAGCAAACTTACACACCCTTTTTTTTTTTTTTCCAATCGATAGATTTTATAAATGAGAACTGAACAATATACAAGAGAAAGCAATAGTCCACTGACTAAAGAAAAACTACCCATTGGTTACATCACAACCAAGATGGGGGTTGAGAAACTCATTCTTTAAGAGAGGTGAGCTCAACTGCTGCAAGAGCAAGAGACGAACAGGACCTATTGTCCTTTCTAATCGAAAACCTGAACAAAACATTTGATAAAGCATTACTCAGATATTTGATGTCTTCGGCTATGGTGAGATGTTGAACTTGGAAGGGCCAATTTTTGTTCAATTTAATAACCATATCCTCTTCATCAAGAATGAGTTGAATAGAGTTCCACCCAAGGGCTCGAGCCCGAACCAACGCAAAACGAACAGCTTCTAGAAGGATACCTTCTCTGTTTGAAAAAAAGGGAACTGGTACGGCCCAAGCTCGGTTAAAACAATCTCTCTCATCAAAGACCATGCCACCAAAACCACCTCGATCGTCCGAATGATGATTTGCACTGATGAAAATGGAAAACCACCCTACAAAACTCACAATCTGAACTCTTGATGGTACATTAACAATCACCTCCTTCAAACCACAGCTAGACAACCGACCACAACCTTCCATCCATTCTCCAACCGCCCTGTCCACCACTTCCTTCTCCGTAATCCAATTTGATTGAAACGTCCACTCATTTCTTGCTTTCCAAATGTTCCACAAAATGTAGCAAGAGATAAGAATACGTTCGATCGATCCCGATTTGAATCCAACACCACACACCTCAAGCCACCACTCTTGGAAAGAAAGAGACTCTGAAGGTAGTTTCCTCCATTTAAATGGAGCAAGCTGCCAACATGTTTGAGCTTTAATGCATGTCAAAAACAAGTAGTCTAAAGATTCATTTGTTTCCCCACATCGACTACAAATGTGATCGATTTGGATGCCTTTTCTAAGAAGAGCCTCTTTGGTAGGGATAATGCCGTGAACACATTTCCAGACGAAATGTTTGATTTTGTTCTTCAATTTAAGTTGCCATAGATTCTTCCACATACCTTTTTTAATATCACGACCCCTACTGCTTTCCGGTGAATCTAAAGCATTGAGATCCATAGCCTGGAGGGTCTGAAAAGCTGAGTTGACGGTAAACAGCCCGTTGGGATTGTGATGCCAGATGATTTTGTCTCTCCGTCCCAAAATGCTGATTGGTGTTTTCAAAATTAACTTGGCATCCCTAGCTTCAAAGTGTTTCTCTACCTTAAACCTGTCCCACTCCTTTCCCCTTTCCTTCATCAATTCTCTAGCCCAGGTCACCTCTCGATCTTGTTGCTCCCACTGTTCAGGCTTGAAACTTGGGAAAGTTATAACACAATCTCCACCCTCAATCAACCTTTGAAAAGTCAATAAAATCTCAAAAAACAACTTTTTCTTAATATGTGTTCCAACCCCCTTGTGCAAATTCATTTGGGACGGAGGGAGTATTTCACTACAAGAAAAAAAGGATATTTATCGCTACTCTTTTTGCAACTATATACAAAAGTGGTTACAAAAAATAACTATTTTTTAACTATTAGTAGTTACATAAAATATTTCATACAATTTTAATCAAATTTGGTATACACTATGACGAGCTCTTTTACAACTACTTGTAGTTACAAATACATTATTAACTACAAAGTAGTTGCAAAAAATAGTTACAAATACATTAGTAGCTACAAAGTAGTTGCAGAAAAACTTTTTGCATCCTATTATAAGTGGCTACCCTATAGTAACCACATGTAGAATGTGATTACTAAAAATACTTTTGTGACAACTCTCTCTCGTTTTTTGTAACTACATTTTGCAGTGGCACTTTTCTAGCAGTGTTTATCATTTATGTTATATAACTCAAATTCATCAAGTGTATATGGTATGCAAGTGTATTTGGGCCCAAGGAGTTGGAAACCGGGTTATCATGAAGAACCAGACTGGAGGAGAAAACCGGTTGCTCACTTAAGCATGATTTTGTGGTTAGGAATTAAAGGTTTTTGCTATCCAGTTGCTGTCAAAGGACAACGGTTTCAGCAACCGTTTTATGTTACAAACAACTGCCAAACTTTCTTCTTTGATTTGTGGCGATTCTGGAAGATTCGAGATACATGATATATACCTATAGACTCGTATTGAATTGTAGAATAAGATTATCAAGTTTTCCTTCTGGATTATTCATTTCAATTATAGATTGCAAACTAGGGTTGAATTGGGCAAATTAGGGTTTTAATTTGGGTTTTATGCAATTCAGTTGTATCTTTTGTAATTGATTGAGTGGATTAGTGGATTGAGGTGCAAATAACCTCCGTGGATATAGATCTTGAATCAAACTACGTAAAATCTTCGTGTTCTTGTTGATTTATTTTCATTTTCTGTGCAAGTTATTGTTCGATCATTTTTATCAGTTTTGTGTTCGAACATTTTCGTAATTGTTCGGCTTGTAAATCAGAAGAGTGGCCGAAAGGAATCTGTGGAATTTCTGTGTGTGTGTGAATCATTTGGTTATAACAATTTACAACATAATCTTTGAATTATAACATAAAAATAAACTATTTATACATTTCTTTTAATTCAACGCACATGAGCCAGCCGATTCCAATTAATTGTGTGGATCCTAGATGCTTTGGCTTGCCTAGCTAGAAACGTGCAATTTTACCTTTTTAATCGCTCATTTGCAGAATTTGGGAGATAGATTCCTAGGGTTCTCACCAACGAACTTTTTTGGGGTTAAATTTGGGGATATAATTGTGAGGTCAAATCTATTGTTTTAGAGTGACATGCACGTTTCTATTAACCTGGATAAGGTGATTCATGGATCTTCATTTTTTTCATTGCATTTCTCGTTTTAGTATTTGACATGAACACTTGGGCATGCAATGAAATGTCACTTCAGCCTATCTACTAGAAAGTCTAAAAAATGGATCATGTACGAATCACGTGCAAATTCTGACAGAGTTAGTAATTGTCGGTGACTGGTGTCCCCAAATTGATTTTTTTTACAACATACAAGACTAAAATTGAAGTTATGTAGAATAGTGGAATTTTTTTTTAGACAAGACCTATCCTACAGGACCAAAAATAAAATTTTCTCAATACATCGTTGATACAGTTTAATACGTCCATCAATCATGTAGTGAGACCGCTTACTACAACGAAAGAAATTCTTTCGTGATACATTTTTTAAGACCACAATTATGATCACTAATAATAAGTATTTGTGAACACTTATTGTCATAAAACTCTCCACAAATTATTTGAGACAATTTTCAAACTATTTTTAGAAACAACTAGTTGTTGCAAAACACATTTGAGACGATCGTCCTCTCAAATATATTATTTGTGTCTGAGTTAATGAGACCACTAATTAGTAATTACATATTGTCTCTAATAATAATGTTGTGATATATACTCATTATTTCATACCATTTTTTGTTGTACGCAAAAGACCATTTATTTTGTAGTTATATAATTGGTCACTTATATCACATTCCATCCAATTTCTAACCATTTATGCACATAATTCCTATAAAATAGTATCATAAATTGACCTAATTACATGCATAATTAACGTGCATCAAAATCCCCCAAACTTAAACTGTTGTTCGTCCCGAACACCTAAAAATTAATTCATGTACTTAGGGCGATTGGATGATAAATTAGTTTCAGAATGATTTTTTTTCAAAAGCTTAGACACCGTAGTATAAATGAGCATATGCGATAGTGCAAAAATTTACTACTTTCAAGACTTAAACTTTCGAAACTTTTGATCCTCACCAGGGATGTGCTTCTCTCATCTCTCAAGTGTTTATGGCTAAAATTTGCAATTTTGCTCAAATTGGACTATGTGCTCGGTTTTACCATAGGCTTGCCAATTGTCTATATCTAATTCAGTACAGTAGCATAAGTGGCAAAGAATCAAATAAGACTTTTATTTGGTTGTAATATTGGCTTAAGGTAAGGTGGGACATATTTGGATATAAGTGACTATGTATCGGACTAATCAAGTTATATATATAACCCCACTACCCCTCAATACAATCACTCAATCTCACTCTTCCCTTCTCAGCAATTCACCCTTTAAGGTGATTTCTTCACCTTACCAACAGTTCTTTTCAACCAAGTGTTTTTTCAACTATTTAGGTACCACATCATGGGACTACCCATTTTTCAGGCTTCATTCCAACACTTCTTCCTCTAACCTCTCCTTAATATAACTAAACCATAGAACCTTTTTTTTTTATTTTTTTTATTTTTTATATATATATATATATATTTTGACGAAAATAACCAGGAAATTATAATTTCGTCAAGGAGAGGTTCTATTTACTTGCCTCTGTTTTCCTCCTTAACACTTCAGACACTTTTTACCCTTTTTCTTATCCATACCGCCGCCCATTTTGTTCCGAGAATTCGATTTATCTTCCAATCCACCTCCCTCTTTACTCAATTAGTCCAATATAGGGCCAAAGGCTAAAGTTAAAAGGTATATAGCATGTAACATGTAAGGTTATTGAACAAAAAGTCAAAAAGCTCAATTGGGCTTACTACGGATATTTTGCACAAAAAATCTTGGTAAAAAGGTTAGTTCAAGGCTCAATAATTGGGTACAAAACAAAAATTGCCTATATCACTTTCTAAGTCACATTATACTTTTGACATATTCTCAACACATTCTCAAGACAAATTCTAGAAACCAAGACATATATCCAATCAAAATCACACCGAAATAAAATATAGCACTTCATAAATAGAAGTCACTTTTTAGGCTCAATTTCTCACACGGGTCATTTTGATCAAAGTTCTTAATTAGTTTAACTCAATTTCGTCTCAAATTGCCTATCATGCTCCACTCTGTGTCAATTTTCAAATTCATGCATAAAATCGAATCATCATTAACACTTTATCATCCATCTTTTCCCTAAATTTGCAACAATTACTCCTTGGGTTTGCATTCTTTTTCCTTTTGACTCTCACAATAAAAAAAAAAAAAACTCCCAAAACTCAATTATGGACTTCACAAAACAATAAAATTGAGTTCACACATCCACCCACACCAATTTAACAAATACTTGGGCACACAGACCCAATACTCTAAATCAAATAACATAGCAACGTACTTGATAACAATGGGCACACAGACCCCACAATTAAAGTATCAATTATGCAAAGGGCTCACAGACGCGACAACTGAACTTAAGCACAAGTTAAACCAACACTCAACCAACCAATCCATCACTCAAACGCTCAATTACACAACCGAATAACCAATATGACCGTAAAGTAAAAATAGCAACAAAACAATAAACATAGCGGCCAAGACGTCCACAGTTCACCCCCTCCCCCAAACCTGGCTAGAAGCCAATGTTTGGAGGAGAAGACTGGTACGCCTTGGTGCTAACTTACAAATCACTGAGGTGGAGGTGGGGGTTGGAACCCATATTGGCTCCAAAATAGCGTCATTGCCTCCCATTGAGTCTGTTGCTGCTGTCTCCACAGGCGGTCTCCATCACTTCTTTGAAGAAGTGTGTTGAGTACTCGTCGTTGAGCATGTAATTCGGAGTGAATAGTCAGAAGAGATCCCCGGACCTCTGTTCGGTGCCTCTCCATCGATGTTTGAAAAGTGTGCATCGACTCATTATGGAGACGAACATCATCCCGTAACGAGTTAATGATACCGACCATGTCGTCATTGAACTCTGATGGGGCCGCAACTGTCGTAGAAGCTCGTTTCTTTCTTGGCTGTCTTGGAGTGTGGCTACTTTGTTCAGCTGGTGGCCTGGACTGGAACACCTCGGAGTTCGGTGGTTGGGATTGCTGGAAGTGGATAGCGACAGATTCACTGTATTGTGGACTCCTGTGACCGCTGTCCCAATCTCATATGGTAGACGAAGAAATTAAAATATAGTATTATCATCCTGAAAAGGTATTTTACACTTAAAGTATAAATATTTTAATTATAATAAATGTATTATGGATGTTAAATCGTAGATCGTTAAAAGATGAATAATTTGATATATTTCTTATGAAAAATCGAGTTGAAATAAAAAAGTTATAAGACCTTAAGATTTGTTTAGGGAAAAAAAGAAAGAATTGATAATAAAAGGAAATTAAAATTGATTGGAGGAAGAACCACAAAATAAGGTGGATGAGACATGTATTTTTTCCTATTTTCTTGTAACTCTCTTTTAGTATTAAAGGTAGATAACAATAAGAAGTTTGAAAAATAAAAAAAAAGGCCGGCACAACTTTTTGGGTCTTCTTCTTGAAAGAACTACCTCCTCCATTTCAGGCATTCTCCCTTCTTGGAACCACCCACACTGCCACTATTCTGGTGTCATTTCTACTACTTGACTGATATAGTTCAACCACTTATAAAAAACCAGAGTAACTCCAAATTAATTATTAATTCATAGAATAAGATTAAATTGAAGCTTCAGTTCTAACAAATATGAAGAAAATTTGCTAAAAAAGAAATAGAGGTAATGTTAGGGTGGTGGATAGGAAGGGCTGGAGGACAGAGGTGATGCCGACGGCAAAGTTTCAGCACATATCCACCGACAAAGAAAACCCTTTTTGTTTTATTTCTTCTGAAAATTAACAAGATGATGACTCCTGGGTTGCATATTTCTGCAATTAGATGCCCTATTAACAGAGACAACATCGGAACGCGATGATGGCATGTGTACAGCCGGCGCCGGGAAGCAGTGGTGGTGGGTGGCGGAAGTTTGCTTGAGAAGGGTTCTTCCTCCAAACAACGCAATTGAAACGTTCTTGGTCCTCTCCTTCTTTTTCAATTTTTGTATGTAAAATACAATTTAATTGGGTGGCGACATCTTAATGGGCCGCTTAATTGTTGCGGATGTCTCGTGTATTTGATATCGCTGATCTGATCAAATCTCATCAACTGTTAAGCACATGGCTTGATTTTGAAGTAATACACAGTTGATTGCAATATTTATTGTATAAAAATTATATATTGATTGCAATATTTTATTATATAAAAATTATGTAAACATATAAAATTCTTATTATTTATTCATTTTCATTTACAAACAGTGCATCGCACGAGGATACTGCTAATACGCATATAAAAACAAAAACAATATTAATTTTTTTGAATAATTATCATTTGAAAGCCACATATATTAAATAACATAATATTAGTATAAAAAGTCACAAACACATTAGTTACTTAATTATATGAGCGATAAACTATAATATCATGTCATATTCAAATAAAAAATAATTGACTTATTATTTTTGTAGGTAACATAGTTTTCTTTTCATAACACAGAAAGAAATAAAAATAAGCAAACTCTTGCAATCAACAAATCACTTTAGCAAATATATCTAAGCTTTTTTAATTGTAAAGTGTAAACCTAATAAATATGTATCTTTTATAAACTTTTTTAATACAAATAATTTAAATTATCCAAAAATTATTAAGATTAATAAAAGATAAAATTAAAGTAAATAATTTTAATCTTTTAAAAATTTAATTCGTTCAAAACAATATTTTAGAATTATATTACATTTTAATTTAGTATACAAATGTAAAAATCAAAATATATCATTATTAGATTAAAAAGGTATTTTACCATTAAAAATGAATATTTTAATTATAAAATATTCATTATGGATGATAAATCGAAGATCGTTAAAAGATGAATAATTTGATATATTTCTTATAAAAATCGAGTTGGGACGAAAGAAATATAAAACCTTGAAATTTCGAAGGGAAAAGATAAAAAAAGAAAAGATAAGAGAAAAAGAAAAAGAATTTATTGGATAAGAACCCACAAAAGACAGTAATTTTAATAATTAAAAGAAAAACAAAATTAGGCGAAAATATATGGAAGCGACACGTATTTTTTGACTAGTTTTATGTAATTCTCTTTAAAATTAAATGTAAATGTAGATGACAAGAACATTGGGCGAACTCGAGTGCACCAATCAAAAATTAAAAGCAACCTCATGTATGACAACAAAATTAAATAATATGTATGCAAGTATTCGGGTGGGATCGGGCTGGGATCAAATTTAAGATTTTCAAACCAATAAATTTGATAGATGTGCTCGAGTTAATCCTTAGTGATTTATGCCTTATTTCTATTGTTAACATATGCCTTGCCCGCGAGTTATATACCATTTTAATTTTAAAAGGGGACATTTTCGTTTTTGGTTTTGTAATTTAGGTTCGGTCCAAAAAAAGTTTTGTATGTTTTGAATTATTAATTTTTACTTCTGTATATTAGGATCGAGTCAAATTTTAGCCCTGTATATTAGGATCGAGTCCAATTTGAGGATAAATTTTGCCAAAAATTGTAAAATTGGGCGGAATTTGTCACTTGCAACAAATTGGCGTACTCTTCTACGCCCACTCCAATCCGAAATCCAAGCTCTAACCTCACTTCTCCACAAATTTTGATACACATTTGGCAGAAATGTCTACATTATTGTCTCGCGTGATATCTTTTGTCCTTGTAAAAAAGTTACTGTGCTTATCAAGATTCACAATTCGAGTATGGTGATCATGATTGCGGATATTGCTCCGAATGAAAAGGATGCGCTGAAAATGGCAACGGAGGCGAATGCAAGTGACTCGACTTCTTTATTTTCATTATTGTGGTGAGCTACATCAATAATTTGTGACAAGTCAGCAGCAATTGATCGTAAAGCCCCAAAATTTGTGAACACGTGCAGTGCACGTGACAAATTCCGGCCAGTTTTACAATTTTTGATAAAATTCGTCCTCAAATTGAATCAGATACTAACGTACAAGACTAAAATTGATAACTCAAAATATGCAAAAAAAAATTCTAAATCGACTCTAAATTATAAGATCAAAATTGGATTTTTCCCATTTAAAAATGAATACTCAACAGGTGATTTCCCAGAAATAACTTAAACAACCGCACTTATATATATATTTTTTGTATTAAAAAATATATACTTATTTATATATATATATATATAATTACATATATTAATAGAAAATATATAAGATACATATATATATTGTATTGATAAAAATGAAACTATTACATAATCACAAAATTACTCAGTAACTTTATCATTTTGTAAAATATTTTCTAACTTGCATTTTTTTTAAAAAATGTCTTGTAATCGATTATAGACTATTAACCAATCGGTTGCCTATGAACTGTCTCTTATTTTTTCGCATGACATTAATTTTTCTTTTTTTTTTTCATATGCTACGTGTATCCCATCATAATTTAATTTGGCACGGGTGATCCCTATCCGTCAGATGGGAAAAACTAATATTCCTAGAAACCCTTTCTTATTTAATTGCATGTGCGCTCGCGAGGTGTATATTATATGCAAATTATTTGTAAAGATTATAACAAAATAGATTTATTCAGATTTGATTTGACTTATAAACGAATTATCTTCGCAGCTTAATGATGATGCCTAAAGTCATGGATCGTAGTTAATGTTTGCAGAATAAAAAATATTTTGTTATCACGCAGCATGTCGTGGTTATATTATATGCAAAATAAAATATTATAACTGATTATTTATCATAATTTAGTGTGATAGCTTAATTTTGTGGGAGAAAATCTAAAATGATCGTTCGTACAACTTTTAGTATAATTATATTCATCTTGTAAAAATAGTTTAATTTTAATTTATTATTATCTTTCTTGAATAAGCAACAAAGTAAATTCCTTATTAAATCCATATCTCTTATTCAATCAATTTCCCTTACCCAATAATCTCACTCCAAAATTAGAACCCCAAACCCCCTTCCCCATTGTCCCCGGCTCCCCAAACCGCCCCCCGCACCCCGAAACCCCCACCCCCGTCCCACCCTCCAAGTCAATTTTTTTCTGTTGTCATTTTGAGATTTTTTTTCTTTTTTTTTTTTTATTTAAAATCTCATTTTACGATAAACACTTGCAACTAAAATCGTGTCACTACACACAATAAAAAAAAAAAAAATCATTTGACACGATAAACATATGCCACAAATCGTTTTGCAACATACACTTATTGCAAATTGTGCCACAACACACTTGCCACGAATCGTGTTGCAACACACACTTATTGAAAATTGTGCCACAACACACTTGCCGCGAATCGTCATTTGACACGATACATTGCCACGGATTTGTATAATTTTACCCTTTCTTACAGTCGTGTCACTATTGCCACAAATCTGCCACATCTACCTCGGATCTGCCATATTTGCCACGACACGCACTTACCACGAATTATAATACATTTGTGAACTGTGCCATGACACTTTTACCAGGAATCATCATTTGACATGATACACACTTGCCACGAATCATCATTTGACACGATACACACTTGTCAGGGATATACATAATTTTACCCTTTCTTACGGTCGTATCACTATTGCCACGGATCTGTCACATGTTCCACGACACCCACTTACCACAAATTCTAATACATTTGCCAAGATATACAAGTATCACGACTTTGTACTAGTCTGTCTTACTATCGTGGCAATATTACCACGACAAGCACTTACCACATACATTTGACAAGATACGCATTTGTCACGACACACAATTAATACGAATCTTCATTTGATATGGTACATACTTGCCATGAATTGTGTGTTGCACGAATTTGTGCCACAACACACTTGCCATGAATCAGCATTTGACACGAATTTCTTACTGTCATGTCACAATTGACATGGATCTGCCACATGTGACACGGATATGTCACGAATTATAGGGGAAGGAATGAGAGCGTAAAAAATGGCTTGGGGGCCCATGGGGTGAAAGCTTAATTTTTTTCTTTTTTCTTTTTTTTTTTACTTAGGGGTGGGGCTTGGGGATGGACGTAGGGCAGGGGATGAAAGAAGTAAAAAAAGATTTATTTTTTTGACTTGGAGGTTTCCGGGAGGGGGGAGGAGGGTGGCTGGCGCAGGGGTAAGGGTTGAAACATAATTATTTATTTTTTCGGCTTGGGGTGGGGATGTGGCAAGGGATGAAAAAGTGAAAAAAAAAAATTGGCTTGGGATTGTGAAAGACGTGGGTGTGGCTGGGGCAGGTGCAGGGGCCGGGGGTAGGGAGCGGGGGGATGGAGCTGGGGTTGACACATATGTGATGGGTTAGGATGAGGGGAATATGTGGAGTAGGGTGGGGTGGTATATATACATACTTAAATTAACTTCTTCTACATTTCCAATAGTTTGAATTTTGAAATTAAATCAATTTCATATTAAAGTAGATTTAAAGAGCTTTCCAATCATATGTTATTTGCATATATTTTAAACAATTGTACTAAATAAGTACAATGATCTAAGGTATGGAAAAAAGAAAAAATTGGATTTATTGATTTTTTTCAATCTTATCTATAACTACATATCTTTACTATTCACACTGTCAATTTTTTTAAATAATAAATTTTATGGAATAATCTTAAAACTTTTATACCACATACTTTTAATTTTTATTATTCATCTCCTCCTTTACTATTAAAGGAGAATCGCAGGTACGTGTCATAATATCCTCTATCTAAACTCCTTAAAATTCGCTTCATACTGTTCTGCCACGTGTCCTTCTTATTTTCCCTTTTTTTCAACCTCGATCATTTGACATAAAAAATTGTCGATATATTTTTGTTTTTCTATTTGATGTTTTCAATTCTCGCAGATAAACCTCCATCTTCATACGCCAAAACTCTCCGCTAAAATTCTGCTATTACCAAGATGAATGTTTGCCCGATTAAATGAAGATGGATATCCAAAATGTTTTGCTCTCTTTCTATTTAATTTTATCCGTTAAATTTCAACAATTGCAGATCTAGGGTTTTGACAAAGGAACTGCCAAGGCTGCTGTTCAAGTTCAAAATTGGATTTTCGGAGTCATCAGATTTTCCTGAATGGAGTGGAATCAAAACCTATCAGTTCTGACATTTTTCATTCAACGGAAGGTATTTCTTCATTCTTCCTTTATTTTTACTTCTTTCTCAATTAGTTTCATTTTCTCCACAAATGAGATGATTATTGCGCCATCTCTGTCCCTCTGTATTTCCCACAATCACCATCTCCTTTGTATCGGTACCATCTCCATCTCTGTTTCCTGTTTTCTTTTTCTTATCTACCGTTTCCTCAACGGATACTGTTTCTAATTCAATTAACATTCCTTTTTCTCGCTATTTACAGTTTCTCCAATGCATAATCATTTGGCCACTCTGTTTTTCTTCTGATAACCATATTCTCAATCTGTATTTCTTCTTCTCCTCCTTTTAGACTCTCAAATCCTCACTTTCTACCGATGAAGGAAAATCTTATTTTCTTCTTCATTTAATTCATATCCTATAGTTTCGAAATCATTGAAGGGATACAAGGTATGTAGGCGATTGGTCTACTAATCCCAATCGCAGACCTCCGTTTATGGCATGAATTTAATTTTTTCTTCCCCTCATTTGTAGGAATTCATTTTTGTTTTTTATGTTCTACTTATATAATTACCTATTGTTTCAGGTTTCTGATTAATGTTTTTTTGGTTTACTAATTTGATTATTTAATTGTTACAATAGTCTTTAAAAACTGGAGCCCTAATGGTGCTATGATAACTGAACCGGTGGCAAGTTCTATCAATGTGGATCCCTGTTTTGGGGATAAACATTGCAATCTGTGATTTGCAAGTATCGGTACCGTCTTGCTTCTATTCTCCTTTTTTCTTCTACAAGTTTACTTCTTTCTTATCCCTAGAGGATACTAATTGGATATGTCTTGCTTCTATTCTCCTTTTTTCTTCTACAAGTTTGCTTCTTTCTTATCCCTAGAGGATACTAATTGGATATGTTGTAGCAACTTTATGTGAAATACGACTTCCATCTCAAAGATTGAGAAAAGATAGGTTCTATATAAATTGCAAATGGCAATGGTGACTGTCATTATCTTGGTTTTAAATAAATATAAAAGCTAATACTCCTTATAGCCTACCAACTTCTAAAAATGCTAAAGGAGAAAAGGTATAGTTCAAGAAGAATAAGTATGTTATATACTTCTTTCCTGTGCAGCAACTTACTTTGACTCGGTTGGGTTGCCCTCCTATGTATTTGCAGCATCATCAAAATGCTTAAACATGCTCAATATCTATTCAGGTACATTTCGACCACATTACGATATTTCCTTTGGATGATGATGGAGAATTGTAAGTAATGATAATTAGTGTCGGGAATTTCTTGACTCATATGTTAAATGCTTTACTAATTCTTCTATTCTTATTTTAGTACTATATAAAGCTAGGGTTTTGTAGGTCATGGATGCTACAAGGATAGCGTCAACAATTCAGGGTGCACAGACAGACGGAGGTGAATATTTGAATTAGCTTATATTAATGAACTGGGGATGGGTTTTTATATGCTTAGTGTAATTAGAGTTGTTATAGTGAGGTAGAAGATGAGAGGGGTTGCCATAGAGGATGTGAAGTCTAGATTATGTAATCCGGTCTTCGAGTAGGATTTGGAAGTCATGCACCGAATTGGCCCAGATTTCATTTCATTGCAGATTTCCTGCATTTTTATTTTTTATTTTTTCTATTATTCCAAAATAAATTGGTAACTCGAGAATGTCCCAAATGCATTTCTTACTAACTTCGTATTCTATCAAATGGAGTGGTCGAAGGTGCTGATTCGGTATAAAAATCACAAAATTCTGTTTTGTGATAATAAGGTGACTCCGGATTGTTCTCATGTTTGTCCTTTGTTGATTTGTTGGTGTTGGCGGGACCTCTTTCACATTACAGGATTGCGGTATTGCTGCTGAACCAAGGGGCATGGACTGATAAGATTACTGCTCATTGGGACAATATAAGGATCACTTGAAACACTACTGCTGTAGCAAGAGATCTGTGGGAGGTTATTACTATTTTTCCATTCTAAAATTAGAGATGGTCCTAATCTTTTACTTACTTAAAATTGATAAAAAAAAAACTAATTAGAAAATTGTAAATATATTTTTACTGGAGGATTGAAGTTAAACATTGTTTGGCAGCAGAAAATATTGAAGACAAATTTCAGAGGAAATCTGACAGTAGCAGTGGATCTCCATACATGCAAGTTTTATATATTCACACCCGCAGACAAAAAACAGGGGCTGCTGCTCCCAACTATCCTGATGGATGGATGATTAGAGGAAATCCATGTAGCAACAAATAGTAGAGTGATTAATATGAGCTAAGAGTGGTGCATTTTGTTATTTTCTAAGGCATGTGATTGTTTTGGCTATAACTCAATATGGAGCCTGATCATAAATTAATTGTCATATTATCGTATATAACCTTATTGTTGCCTCTAATTAAGGGAAACTCATGATTTACAATTAAGATGTGCAGTGTTGTTTCTTTCTGTTATGGCAATCAAATGAATTTGGGTCACTTACTATTTAATGTGAGCCTTTTCTTACCAAAACATGCTTTTAGGCATAAACAATTATGTGTTACTTTCTTTTACTGAAAAAAAAAATTATATGTCACTTTCTTAAAATTACTTTATCGGCATGAATTTATGTTTCTCATATATTATAGAGAACATAGAAATTTAATCTTATCATGTATTATTAATTTCATTTAATATATTCTGCCCCGTGCATCGCACGGGTGGACATCTAGTTTAATTTATACTATGATTTTTTACATTTCAAATTCATGTAATTGATCTTAACAACTAACATAATTTAAGCTCTTATGCTTCCATATAATGTGATTATATATTCAAATTATTTTAATAGAATAAGAAGAGGAAAAAGTGAAATAGGTAGACGAATAAAATTATTGTCTTATCTTAACACTATTTGGAACATAATTTAAACATGCATAAACATTAAATATAATATTTAAATTTTTTATCTGAATACTCATGCTACTTCACTATAATTTATAAATATCAAGTCATTGTAGTTTTTTTAAACATAAAATAATTTCATTAATGGTTGTTTGAATCGGTCAACACTAATTGACATAAAAGGGGTGGTGCATGGGACAAACAATTCTTTTGGCACTATAAATTTTACTTTTCGTTCGATCCAATACAATTTTCGTCCATGAAAAGAAGATAGTAGATGTCTAATATTAGATAACAAAGGAAGACATGCATAGGCACAGTCTGCATCACCTATCGACATGAATGTTGTAGTGCTAGAATCCCCAAGAATACAAAACTTGGGAACTCCTGTATCAGTGGTAAGAGGAAACATCTCACGAACAACAAGAACTGTAGCATACTTCAGATCATTGATATTTATAAATTGGGCATCCTTAAAACAAGCATAAATACCAGCAAATGTGGAGTTACGAGCAAATGATATACCCCCATCAAAGTATATATGAATAATGTCATTTAGGGGAAAAACAAGCAATGAATCAAGGGTGCGGCCGTGATGTTTAAGGAAGTAATTAGCATCCTGAAAATCTTGGAAGGTTTGGGCTGCTGTTGCAAGCAATACTTGTGAGTATGTACGAACATCTCAAAAGACAATTTTATTTCGTCGAAATCAGATTAAGTGGGCAAGGAAAACAAAGTATTCTTCTATATTTAAGTCATCGAGGAGCACAATATCTTGAAACCACAAGTAGCGTAGATGCTGTTAGAATCGGAAGATAATTTCATAAATTTTAGTTGCTTGCCAAATTAATGAGGAAACGAGGCATGTGAAGAAGAGATGCATTAAGGAGGGATCAAGTGGTGAACATAAAGAACAACGGAACTTATAATGAAGATGACGACGAGTTAAGTTGTTGGACGATGACAGGAATTAGAGCAACATTTCTAAAGAAATAGCAAGATACAGGCTGATAAGCTTTCAAATTCTCCTCCAAATGGGGTTCGGGCCATAGCTACTAACCAGGAAGGAGTGGGTGTCAGTAAGATCTTCGGAAGAACCCATAATAAAATAATATGTGTATCGGACCAAAAAGTTACTACAATGGGAATAATCTAACATCCAACGGTCCGGAGAATGGTGATTTTTCAGAGGAATAACGAGAATTACATCAGCCTTTAATAGGCTGATTTGATGGTAACGAGGAGGCAAAAGAACTCATCTGTCATGGAAGAGTGTTGTTGACTCGCCATTGTGTATGAGCCTACGACAACCAAGAAGAATAACACAATGATCGTCATAATACTGTGCCATGTAAAGCTGGGCCGAGAACCAATAACAACATGTAACACAGACGTTGTACTAGGACTGCATGATTCAGGAAAAAAGTTGGATGTAGAAACTAAAGGGCGCCATACTAGCTTAATCAACATGGCAAGGTTAAATATTTTTTAATTGCAAAAGTCTAGGCCACCTTGAGATTTTCATTGCTTGAGTGACGAATCTGAGTTTGTGTATTGGGCCTGAAAAGAATCCCTGATTTCTCAAAATTAATACATTGCCCTGAACCACTCTTGTAGAGATTGATAGCGAAATTAGTAAAATGCAAGAAAAAACTATAGCACAAATAGGGGGGAGGGATCCCCTAAAGAATTCCCCGATGTAGCGTGAGTGAGCCAAAATTAATACCTTAAATGAAGGAAGCTAAATTGCACAAATGAAAAACAAGGCAAAACAATGTCATAAGAACTCCTAGGAAAACCTCAACCAAGAAGCATACGGTAGACGAAAGACCATTCAACTCAGTGAAAGACTTTACTCATACCCAACTTAATGGACATGAGTCCCTCTTTCTTGGATTTCCTAAGATTCATACAATGGTATAATTCATAAGCGATAAAAATATTATCCGTATTAATTGACTCGGGATGAAGGCTGACTAAGATCCAAAGATCATAAAAGGGATGCAGGGTCGTACCCAATTAGAGAGCACTTTAGAAGCTAACTTATAAATGACATTCCACAAACTAATCGGGTGAAATTGGGTAATAGACTCTGGTTTCTAATTTTTTTAAATAAGCACAATGTAAGTGTTACTAACAGAAGGACTGAAAGAATTATGAGTAAGCATGTGCAAAACAAAATTAATAACATCTTTGCAAACAATATGCCAATTTTTATTTTATTTTTTGAAAAAATACAGGGCTCATAACATCTTTCATTGAATTATGAGCAGATGATGTACCCCCATAAAAAATATATGAACAATGGCATTCCGGGAAAAAACAAGCAAGAGATAAAAGGGTGGGGTTGTGACGTTTGAGGGAAGGAATTAGCATCCAAAAATTCTTGCAAGCTCTGGGTTGTTGTTGCAAGCAATACTTGTGAGTATGTACAGACATCAGAGAAGACAAATTTATTTTGTTGAAACCAGATTATTCGGGCAAGGAAAATAAATTATTATGCCATATTTAAGTCATCAAGGAGTAAAATCTCTTGAAACTACAAGTCACGTATATGCTCTTAGAATTGGAAGATAGTTTCATAAATTCTAGCTGCTTGCTAGATTAATGAGGATAGGGGGCCTATGAAGAAGAGATGCACTAAAGAGTGGTCAGGTGGTGAACATCAAGAACAGCGGCGTTTATAATGAAGATGACGGTGAGCTAAGTCACTGGACGATAACAAGAATTAGAGTAGCATCTCCAAAGAAAATGAGAAATACGGGATGATAATTTAAGCTTTCGGATTCTCCTCTAAATGAGGTTCGGGCCATAGCTACTAACCGGGAAGGAGTAGGTGCCAATAAAATCTTCGGAAGAATCCATAATAAAATGATATGTGATTGGACCGAAAAGTTACCAGAATAAAAATAATGTCACATCCAACGGTCCGAAGAATGGTGATTTTTCAGAGAAATAGTGAAAATCCATCAGCATTCAATAGGTCAAAATTGGCCCGAATTAACAGCCCATTGCAAAGTCCAAGATCTGAATCATTGATGGAACTGACTCAGGCATCTTGCGGGAGGCCTGATATAGCTGATCGGATGGGAAAATAAGGAGGCAAAGGAACCCATCTGTCATGGAAGAGGGTTATTGTCTGGACATTGCCCATGAGCCGTCGATAACCAAGAAGAATAACACGATGACCAGCCATAACACAGTGTCATATAAACCTGGCTAGAGAACCAAAAGTAGCATATAAAACAGACATGGAAGGGTAGTACATGGACTGCATGTTTCGGGCAAAGAGGCTGGATGGAGAAATTAAAGGGTCTTATGCTTGCTTAGACAACATGACAAGGTTAAATATATGCTTTCAAATTGCAAAAGCCTAGGCTACCTTGAGATTTTTGTTGCTTGAGGACGTCCCAAGACTTCCACCGAATTTTCTTCGTGGACGAGCTATCCCCCATACCCCCACCAATAACATTTTACCAAATTCTCTAGATTAATAAGAACATGCTCTGACAATTGGAAGCAAAACATTGTGTATATGAATATTGCTTATATAATAGATTTAATGGGCACTTCTTTACCCGCTTTGCTTGATTCCTTTTCTTGACAACCATTGATGCGCTTACTAACCCATTCTTTAATGCCTGCAAATATCTCTTGTTTATTCTGGCCAACAATAGAAATGAATCCGAGATATTTACTATGCGAAGCCACCTCAGCAACTCCAAACAATTGATAGATTGAATGGAAAATCTGAGAGTTGTGTATTAGGCCTAAAAAGAATTCCTGACTTTTCAAAATTAGTACATTTGTCCTGAAAACTTAAGATGTTGGCCTTCTATAGTTGTAGCACCAAATAGAAGTGCGTTATTTGCACAAAAAGAGATGAGAGATAACGGGTGCAGTTCGGGAGATTTTAATTTAATCCCATGGATGCGCAGATAAATCTGTAAATATTGTAAAATGTAAGAAAAAACTTCAACACAAAGAGAGAATAGGGGGTCACCCTGAAAAATGCTCCGGTGCGGCGTGAGGGAGCCAAAATTACACTCACACGTTTGTGAAAGTCAAGAATGTTACATAGACTTCAATAGTTTTCTTAATCTTCTATATTTTAGAATTTTCTAAGATGAAATTTGTTTTATATTAAAGTTTTATTGTAATAATAATAGAAGTAGTTAGAGGGCAAACATAAAAATTAATGAACATGAATAATTACACCTAATTATTTTAAATATTGAAAATTTAACATCCAAGAAAATTATTAGATCGATAGAAATATCATAAATATATTTTAAAAGCATATCTAATAATTGGTGAAATGTATTTATTATGCTTTATAATTATAAGGTACAATAAAGAAAACAAATAAGAACTATAAAGAAATTAAACTAAGTTGTACTATGTGAATGGTTAAAAAAGTTGTACTATGTAAATCAGTATCAGATGATTAAATTAAAGCATGCAGAAGTAAAATTTGAATGTTAATATTAGCTTACAAGCATAGATTAGATAAAAATAAATAATAACTACATTGAAAAAAGTATGGTATAGTCCAAATAAAAAATAAAATGGAAGAAACAAAATCAGAATGGTTTAAGTACATGCATCTCTAGATTTTTAAATGAATGTGCAATGTGTGAAAAATTGGGAGTATTTCACTAAAACGAAACAGGGAAGTAAATTCATAATAATAGTTGAAACATTGAAAAAAATATATTATATTAACATATAGATTGTAACATGTATCTCGATTGAAGTTTATGAGGCACTATATATATAGTCAACCCTCTATAAAAAATATTATTTATCTTATAAATATACTATAGTAGGATTTTCATTTTAAATCACACATGATTTTCAAGCTTTAATGTATAATTGAAGAAATAATCAAGCGAAATTAAAATATGCAAATGATTTTATTTGCAAATGTATGGTCAAATCAAAAGTATCAATTAAGACATTATAGAGAAAGTATGTTAGACATAATATTTGTGTGTGTATCTAACAAATTCTGAACTTATGGATGTCAGTTGATGATGTAATAAGATAAATGACTTTGTATCTTTTGTTCAGTGAAAATATATATCTTCATTATTATACAGTTTTTCAATAATCGTATAACTTTATTTCTAATATAATAATGATTCTGAAGTTTATCTATATTGAAAAGTAAAAAATAATTATAATATATTAAATTTTATATATATAAATTTTGTAAGAATAATACATTATATCATTGCATGTATAAAAAAATATACACCAGAATATCATACAAGTATTAAACATAAAAAAATATATAGCCATGTGATTCTAAAATCATTACATAAAATGTTTCTTACAATCTTCGTCACTTTCGCTGTAAACTCTTTGTCTTTCAAATGCGATCCATCCTTTTTTTCTCGACTCCTTATTCAAAGAATAGCTCTATTTATCTCCGGATCATCGCATAATTCTTTGGACTACAATCAACAAAAAGTAAAAACCAAACGATTCATTAACATATTCCATTAGGGTAAAAGAACAAGTGAATAAACTGGATGAGGTGTTGATGTAAGATAAATTAGAAAATCACATAGAAGAAATGACAAAAAAAAAAGTAACTTACTATTTCTAACTTAAAACGTCATATCCTTTCCTAGAAAGTCGACAAGGATGCTTGTATAGAGCCCTTCTTCGTTGATTTTCCTCTCTTAGTTTCTACAACGTACATATATGAGCCACCGAAACAAAAGGTACATAAATTCTATAAAGCTGAGAATCACATTACGAGGAAGTCTTTGTTCACCCGGCTAATTACCAACTCACTCCAATCAGATTGCTCAATATTGTATTTAGCTGGTGTCTTGTTAAGCTCCGCAGGATTATTGAGGTTTTTGATGATGTATTCATTTGTAAGCTTCATCTTGAACTGACGCCACTTAGCATTTGCACACGCCAAGACCCATCTTCCAACAAGGATGAACATTGTATAACAACTACAGAAAATATTTAGACAAGTGCTAGCATGAGAACGCCTTTCTATGTATAAGCAACCCATCACTATGTAATGCAAGTTATAGAATATTATTAGGAAAAATGCATACTATAATAAGCTACATTTACTTACATTGAAAGCTTCCCATATCATATCTTTGACTTCATCAGGAACTACTTTCCAAGTCTTGTATGTTATCTTCACCTTTTGCCTAGCTAGAACACCAATATAACTTTGCATCTTAGATCCATTTTCGCCCATAGGCTGCCCATCATCTTTAAACTCAATGTCTTTTTATGTGCCTTGTGCCCTTTGCATTACAAGAAATGCATATGAGTGGGACCTCTAGGATTTTTTGTTGATTGCGTACTCTTAGATCCCGAGATTTCCCCATCCACCTGAGACACATCCTCAAATTTTGGAACTATGCTCTCCTCGATATTGTTGGATTTCCGTGCTTTCTTACTCTTCTTCAATGTTTCTTGATCATTGCGCTTCTTTTTATTTCGTGCCATGTGTTGTTAACCTGATGAACAAAAGAAAAACACTTACAAATCAGAAAATTCGAATGTAACAACAATACTATTGAATTAACCACAAATTCAGAAACAATCAAGGAAAAAAGATCTCCACAAACTATATAACTACTTCCACAAATTTAGCGTAAACGTTCCACAAACTAAAAGTTAACCACTTCAAATTAAAAGTCAACAACTTGCACAAATTATAAGTTAACTACTTAAGCCTAGGGATTGTCAACCCAAGTCCCAATACAGTCCTGGCGAACACATGACGGTACATCGTCTTCCATTGTATCAAAATCTACTAAAGGGAACCCATTGGTGAAACTTTGATGGTGGATGATGGAGAATCCAGTTCATCGCCTTTGGTGTTATTCAATGTACTCTCTAATGGGAGTTGTTAGTATAACGGACCATGTAGGATCCTTAGGGTCCTCTACGTAGAAAACTTGTTTGGCTTGACCACCCAAACTTGTTTGGCTAGTCTAAACGCACAATGCTATTTCCGCAGATATGTACCACCTGGTGTACCACAGACACACAGTTAATGAAAGAGAACAGGTTTTCATGCTTAGATAACATAAAAATAGAAGAATAATAAGTGACAGGGGTACTGATACGATAATATATGTGATATTAAACTCTGAAAACCACTTTTTAAGCCAGAAACAAACAGGAATATGGAATTTTAAGATCCCAAACTGGAGTTGGGAAAATAAGAAGTAGATATACCATCCTAATTTATAAAGAAGGTCAAATTCGTCTACTCAAATGCAATTGCAACTTTGCATGTAAGGCATAAATAAATTAATAAATACAATCAATATAGATGTCCTAAATCCAAATATCTAAAAAATTATGTTTAAACTTGTTAGATTATTAAGTCCATCTTTAGATGAGTTGTGATGGAGTTGATGTTAATTATTCTAATCCTATTACAGTTATACCTTGAAATATGTTCAAATTTTTTTTTACAATTCTCTTTGAATAATGTTATGATTTTGTTTTGAATGGAAATAATGTTATGATTTAATTAGAAAAGACAAGATGAAGGACAATCAAAGGCTCTTGCATTCAATATTAAGCAGTAGTACAATTCTAACTCAAACAAAAGAGGTTAAGGAAAATGATAAATAAACTCTCAAGTAATATAAGTAGGGAACATTAGGCTGAAGAATTATGTGTCCTTTTTGCCTGTGTACTCTCTTTGATGTGCTAGATTTTGGTGTTAAAGGTGATGGAAGCACTGATGATACTAAGGTAAAAAATCCCCTGCATGCAATAATCCATTAAATATTCCATAAATTCCAGCTGTTTCTTTTGAAGACGCAACACAGCACAGGATACATTTCCAACCTCAAAAGGCTTTAATGGTTTTTCAAGTAATAATAACATTAAGAATAGCTAAAGTGCCTCAATGCTACTAACTCATAGAAATGAGAGGAAAGAAATGATGGCACAGTAAAACTAAGATATCAAAATATATATAGATATAAATATTCAAAAGAAAACTAGATATTCAGTACGGTTCAGTTTCGTGAACAAAACCTCTACAAACCAATTCAAAATTTCTAAAAAGGCAGAAATCTAATACCAAATTTGAAAACAGCCACACTTTAGTTCAATCAGTCTACCAGATTGTCAATTAAGAAAAGGATTCAACTGATCATGCAACAAAATACAATGGTAGATTCAACATATTTGGTCCAAACAAAATTACTGTAGTTTTTGTACACTGGCAATCAATCAATTAAATAACCATAAACTTATCATAATGATGCAGGATTCCCATTATCAGTTGTTATTGTAAATCAAAGCAGCAATTAGGCATAACATATACTTGAGTTAGATATGCACAACTTGACATGAAAAGCAAATGTTTGTTCGTGTTCACATGATCCAAATATTAAAGGTAAATTTTATGATTTGAGGACAAAAGTTTGGTACTTGTGACAAATATACTTCCAGTTGTCCATCTATTGGTTAAAAGACACTTTGGATGAGCTTAAAATTCTAAATATTTATTTGTTACTGAGAGAACACAAACTGACAAGGAAATAGACAGAGGGACTAGAAAACGATTCTCGTTACTGCAGTTGTGAGTTTTAAGTGTAAAAAATGTGAATATGATTGAGCTAGAAGCTGTTAAAAAGCTGAAGAGAAGGGATAAGCTGGAAAAGCTGGAAAAAGCAAGGAAAAACAGAATCAGAAATAAGGAAAAGAAAACGGTTTTTCTGTTTGGCAAAAGACAACAGTTTGGCGGTTTTGCAGCGGTTTCTTTGCATTCAGAGATACTTATATACACATTGGAAGTTGGCTAAAACGCAATGTAACAAGTCATAGAGATTAGAACAAGAAATGAGAGCTTGAGAGGAAGATTAATCTCAAGTTGATAAGAGATTAATACTTGAGTGATTTTCTTGTAACTTTGTGATTCATTCTTAGTGATTCTTCTTCTGGTTTTGCCCGTGGATGTAGGCTTTCAAAAGCTGAACCACGTAAATCATTTTGTGCTTGAGTTTCTGTTCTTATTCTTTCATTTTTCAGTTTCATAAGTGAGCTGAGAGTTTGTGAGGTTTGAGTTAATTATTTGAGTGTTTCTTGGCTAAGTTTTACAACAGTGGCGCCGTCTGTGGGAAGAACACGAAGTGAAGAAGTTAATACTCGCTCATTATGTCAATCTCAAAGTTTGAAGCAGAGAAATTCAACGGGAAGAACGATTACGGCCTCTGGAAATTGAAGATCAAGGCATTGCTGATTCAACAAGGGCTGGGAGCTGCCCTTAAAGGGGAAAAGGGATTTTCTGCCTCTGTTACCCCTGATCAGAGGTTGGAAATCCAAGAAAAGGCTCATAGCTTGGTGATTCTTTGTCTTTCTGACAAAGTCTTGCGGGAAGTTTCCAAAGAAACAAGTGTTGAAGGAGTAATGGAGAAACTAGATCAGATCTATCTCATCAAATCTATGGCTAACAGGTTATACTTGAAACAGAAGTTGTTCTCTTTCAAGTTTATGGCAGAAAAGGGCGTGGAGGATCAGTTGGATGAGTTTAACAAAACTCTGGATGATCTTGAGGCCATAGAAGTAAAGATGGAGGATGAAGACAAGGCAGTACTACTCCTGAATTCCTTGCCTCAGTCATTTGATCACCTCAGGGATGTTATGCTCTATGGAAGAGATTCAAAGATTACATTGGCCGAGGTTCAATCAGCATTGAAGGGGAAAGAACTGCAGAAAATGAAACAAGGAAAGCAAGAAAGTATTTCTGAAGGACTAAACATCAAGAAAGGCAGATTTCAGAAGCCATTCCAATCTGGTGAAAGTTTCAAGAAGAATCAAAATCCAAAGCAGAAACAAACTGATCAAAAGGAGTCCAGGAAGTGTTTCTTCTGCAAGAAACCAAGACATTTAAAGAAAAAATATTTTGAATGGAAGAAGAAACAAAACCAGAAAGGACCATCTACCTCAAATGCTGCAGAAATTGCAGAAGCCTCAAGTGATGACCCTCAGGTACTAAATATTGCAGACTCTAAATCTATGAATGAATGGATATTAGATTCAGGGTGCAGTTTTCATATGACACCTCATCTAGATTGGTTTGAAAACTTCAAAGAACAAAATGCTGGAACTGTTTTATTAGGAAATGATCAAGTATGCTGTGTAAAGGGGATAGGTGATCTGAAATTAAGGACACATGAAAATAAGATCATCATCTTGACAGATGTTAGATATATGCCCCAATTAAAAAGGAATTTGATAAGCCTTGGAACTTTGGAAAAGAAGGGCTGCTGGTTTAAATCTAAAAATGGATGTTTAGATGTTATCAAGAATCAATCAATTGTCCTAAGGGGTGTAAGAAGGTCAAGCTTATACTACCTAATGGGATCAGTGATTCTTGGAGAAGCTGATGTTGTTGAAAAGAACAGCCTAGACTTATGGCATGCCAGACTTGGGCATGTGAGTGAGTCTGGACTAAGACAACTGTTAAAGCAGCAACTAATCAAATCAAAGGAGGAAAGTCAGAAGAAACTCTGTGAAGACTGTGTTCTGAGTAAGAGCAAGAAACTTCCTCATCCTGAAGGCAAGAAGTGCTCAAATGCCCCTCTAGAATACATCCATGCTGATCTTTGGGGCCCATCAAGAACACCAACTCTTGGAGGAGGCAGGTATTTTCTAAGCATCATGGATGATTTTTCCAGGAAATTATGGTTATATGTTCTGAAACAAAAGTCAGAAGCCCTGGATAGATTCAAAGTATGGTGTAAGCAGGTGGAAAATGAAAGGGATGCATGTGTGAAGTGTTTAAGGACAGACAATGGTCTTGAGTTTGTATCTGAAGAATTTAACACTTTCTGCAACATCAAGGGAGTAAAAAGGCATAAGACAGTCCCAACAAATCCTCAACAAAATGGCATTATTGAAAGGATGAATAGAACCATACTGGAAAGGGTTAGAAGCATGTTATCAAGCTCAGGATTAGATAAGAGATTCTGGGGAGAAGCAGCTTCTACTGCTGCTTACTTGATTAATAGGTGTCCTTCTAGTGCTATTGAAAATCTGACTCCTGAAGAAAAATGGTCAGGAAAGTCTCCCAGATATGAACACTTAAGAGTTTTTGGATGTAGAGCTTATGCTCATACAAAACAAGACAAGTTGGAAGCAAGAGCTATCAAATGCTTGATGCTTGGATATCCTGATGGAACAAAGGGATATAGACTTTGGAATACAAAACCTGGAGGAGGGAAGATTATCATCAGTAGAGATGTGGTATTCTCAGAAGAAGACATGCCATTAAAAGAAGCTCAGAAGGTCAGAATTCAAGCTGATGACACCAATAAGAAGTTATTAGTTAAGGTGGAGTCAGAAGATGAAGCAGATGAAGATCCTGAAGAAGAATCAGATTCAGAATATCATGATCAACCAAGCTTACAGGATTATCAGCTTGTGAGGGACAGGGAAAAAAGGATACCAAGACCTTCTACCAGATATGCTGATGAATATCTTACAGCATATGCACTGGTCACTGCAGAAGATGTTGACAGTCTTGAACCCAGAAACTATAAGGAAGCTATTGAAAGCAATGAAAGGGTTCAGTGGATGCTTGCAATGAGAGAAGAGTTAGACTCTTTGGAGAAGAACCAAACATGGATTCTGGTAGAAAGGCCAAGGAATCAAAGATTGGTCAGTTGCAAGTGGATCTTCAAGAAGAAACTTGAAGTAGCTCAGACAGAAACTATTAGATTTAAAGCCAGATTGGTGGCCAGAGGATTCACTCAAAAGGAAGGTATTGACTTCAATGAGATATTCTCTCCAGTAGTAAAACATTCCTCAATAAGAATTTTGCTGGCCATTGTTACTCAATATGATCTGGAGCTGGAACAATTAGATGTAAAGACAGCTTTCTTGCATGGTGATTTGAATGAAAAGATATACATGGCACAACCAGAGGGTTTCATTGTTCCTGGAACTGAAAACAAAGTATGTCTGTTACAAAAATCTCTGTATGGTCTGAAACAAAGTCCTAGGCAGTGGTATTTGAAGTTTAACAGTCATATGCAAAGTATTGGGTTTCAGAGATCAAAATATGACAGCTGTGTGTATCTGAAGTTCAGAGGAAAAGAAGTTGTTGTATTTCTCCTATTGTATGTGGATGACATGTTAGTAGCCAGCAGGAGCAAAGAAGAGGTCAACAATCTTAAAAGAGAGCTTCAGTCTGTATTTGACATGAAGGTGTTGGGGAATGCAAGAAGAATATTGGGAATGGACATCATTAGGAACAAAGCTGCTGGAGTGCTTTGGCTAAATCAGCAGAGCTATATTCAAAAGGTATTGTCCAGATTTAATATGCAAGAATCCAAACCAGTATCAGTTCCATTAGGGTTACATTTTAAGCTAAGTGAAGAGCAGAAGCCACAGACAAGAGAAGAAGAAAATGAGACGAAGAGGATCCCTTATGCAAATGCAGTAGGAAGTGTAATGTACACTATGATTTGTACAAGGCCTGATGTTGCTCATGCTATATCAGTGGTTAGTAGGTACATGTCTGATCCAGATGGAGCTCATTGGAATGCTTTAAAATGGCTGCTCAGATATTTGAGAGGAACCAGTGGTTTTGGAATATTGTTCAAGAAAGATGACATAGATTCTGGAAATGTGTTATGTGGTTACTGTGACTCAGATTTTGCTGCTAATCTAGATTCCAGAAAGTCTCAATCAGGTTATATTTTTACTTTGTTTGGTGCTGCAGTAAGTTGGACGTCGATGCTGCAATCTGTAGTTGCTTTATCAACAACAGAAGCTGAATTTATGGCTATCACTGAAGCAGTCAAGGAAGCTTGTTGGTTGAAAGGTATTCTGGAGGAGTTTGGGTTTAAGCAGAAGGCAGTAAAGTTGTTTAGTGATTCTCAAAGTGCTTTGCACTTATCTAAACATCAGATGTTCCATGATCGTAGTAAGCACATAGATGTAAAGTTCCATTTTGTCAGGGACATTACTGAAAAAGGGACAGTGATATTAGGGAAGATCAAGTCTGAAGATAATCCCTCTGATATGCTTACTAAGGCTCTAACTACAGAGAAGTTCTACCTTTGTCTGCAGTTAGTGCAAATATCTAATTTGGAGAAGAATTAGCTCCAGGACAGGAGCAAAGCTGGTGAGATCAGAAGTGATCCAATATGATTGAGTTATAAGGTGTGGTTTGATTTCTATGACATTGTTTGACAAGGTGGAGAATGTGAGTTTTAAGTGTAAAAATTGTGAATATGATTGAGCTAGAAGCTGTTAAAAAGATGAAGAGAAGGGATAAGCTGGAAAAGCTGGAAAAAGCAAGGAAAAACATAATCAGAAATAAGGAAAAGAAAACGGTTTTTCTGTTTGGTAAAAGACAACGGATTGTAACAGAATAATTGTCACAAAACCGTTGTCTATCAAGTTTTCCAGAATCAGTTTCCGGTTTTCTTTCTTGAGCTCGTTTGGCGGTTTTGCAGCGGTTTCTTTGCATTCAGAGATACTTATATACACATTGGAAGTTGGCTAAAACGCAATGTAACAAGTCATAGAGATTAGAACAAGAAATGAGAGCTTGAGAGGAAGATTAATCTCAAGTTGATAAGAGATTAATACTTGAGTGATTTTCTTGTAACTTTGTGATTCATTCTTAGTGATTCTTCTTCTGGTTTTGCCCGTGGATGTAGGCTTTTAAAAGCTGAACCACGTAAATCGTTTTGTGCTTGAGTTTCTGTTCTTATTCTTTCATTTTTTAGTTTCATAAGTGAGCTGAGAGTTTGTGAGGTTTGAGTTGATTATTTGAGTGTTTCTTGGCTAAGTTTTACAACACCAGTTTATTCCTGATTCCAATAATAATACAAATTACCAAACACTATTCCACATAATAAATTAACAAATGTTTTCAGTTAATTGAAAAGTGAAGATTTAGTCAATAAATCAGTAGTATATACATAAATATCGAGCAACATAAATCTATCAACAAGACTTGTTGTATAACCTTAATAGCTCATCATTTCAATCCAAGTCATAGTTGAACTATAATTACATTCCATATTTTTCTGAAATTGTTCAAACACCAAATCTAGAGAAACTATAAGAAGAAGCGAAGAGTACCTGAGGTAGCGATGAAGACGGCATGCAACGAGGAACGAGCAATAGCTACAACCGAACAGCTCTATAACAGATAATTTGTTTTGACTCTCCAAACAAACTCTATCAATCTAACAAGATAAATTAGGGCAATTAGAATTAGGAAATTTGTAACAATACTCTCTTTCTACTGCAATGAAATCCCTTCCCGTTATACAGCCAGAACAGCCACAATTTTTGCCACGAAAATCGGATCCTCGCACCAACTGCAAGGCGAGGTGACGCGTCGGCTGGGCGGCGAAGGAGCAATCTAGGGTTTTTTTTTTAGGGTGAGAGTTAATTTGTGAATTGTAAAAATGATTTTGGGGGTAAAAGTTAATTTGTGAAATGTAAAATATGTTTGGGGGTAAAAATGAAAATAACAGGATTCGATCACTATTTTAATAATTCTATAAAAAATAAAAATTCTGGCGCAAAACAACAACAGTAACAACAACGAAATAGTATAACCGTTGTTGTTCAGCGTATTCATCCACTAAACCACAACGGTAAAACTTATAGCAACGGTTACTTTTTAATAAACAATGCTTTTGAACAAAAACCGTTGTCTTTCAGGCGTTGTTTAGCATATTTTTTGTAGTGACATTATTTTATGGTATGTCGTTTTTATGAATCATTTAACATTAGTATAATCTGTTTTACTAAACTAAGATTATTAAACTCTTTTTTCTTCTTTTATGATTATTTTTAGTTTTTATTTGATTTTGGATTGTGTTTACTTAATCGATAAAATTTTTAATTTTTTTCTGACACTGAATAATCTAAGAAGTTGTGTATATATATTACCATGATTAATAACTACATTGAATTTTAATAGAATGATGAACCAATATCACCACACACAATATAACTATTTTATGTTCACATTAATTTTTTTATTAGATAATAGTAAAAAAATAGTGATCACGTGCAACGCACATGCGTATTGCTAGTATATCTCCCTCCGTTCTGGCCTAATTGGCCAACCTTGGCCGAGCACGCAGACTAAGAAAAATTAGATTTTGTGGAATCTTTGACTTTTTCAAAGGTGGAGATTAAGAGTGGAAGTTTTGAGGGTGGAGATTATGAGAGAATATGTCATTTATGGGCTAGGACAACAACTATGGCAAGTTGGTCAATTAGGCCGGGACGGAGGAAGTATATATATAATTATAAGAGATGTAATAAGATAGAAAATAATATAAAATCAGGAAAACATAATCACTCAGCAAGGTGAAAACAATATAAGAGATAAAATACGAAAGTGGTTCACAACGTGTAACAGCATACTGTACAACACCTTAGTGTTGAAACACCTTATGAGTACCAGTTTCTAATACCACTCATATTAATATTAACTAGACTACAAAATCTAACGATGGGGGAACCAAAAAGAACAATAAGAATAAAGTACAATACAATAACAAAAAAGTATAAAGTTATAAATAAGTATATACATGAATTAACAAACCAACATTCTTCAATTTTTGCATGTTTTCTTCTCTTAAATTTGAAATCTAGGCTTATGATGTATCATATGTTATTTCTTCAAAATTTGAAATTAACGATATGTTATTTCATGATAACTAAACTGGAAAAGTTAAAACCAAATGCAATATTCAACCACATTAACTTTCTACTACTAGTGAACAAAAAAAACCCAGTCTAGGACCTTATTTTTCATGTAAAATACACTATCTACGATCAACATTCTATCATATAGAACTTATCTTCGACATAACACCAAATGCATTCTAATAAACAGAACACACTACTAAAGTAGGGAAATTAGCAAAAGACTTAAGAAGTTAGATGACTTACCAAGTTGTATGGCCATGCAACACAACTACCAAATGCGCAATTGTGCAAAAATCTGAATATGGCCTATTTAGCTCTTCTTCCCATTCCAAGGGGCAGGAAAATTGAACTTCATACCAATTTGAGCCAAGTTGTTTTTCTCCAACTTCTTGATTTGGATCTACACTAGAAACATATATAACATTTGAACACAATCTTACTTGGATCAATTATACTTTTTAAGAGTAACGATTCTCCCGCTTAAGTTTTAATTAATTAACATTTATTAGATTAATTCTGAAACATCTGACGAAGGAATATAATAAAATTAAAATAGTATTGTATACATGTCTACTTCCTAGGTAAACTGAGTTACAAGATTAAACTAGTGATGTCGGTCGATGTGGCACTAAAATATTGTTCGTGTTTTGTTGGGCTTGCACCTTTTGTTGAAAATCTGCAATAACACGATCCATCTTCTTTTCCACTCTTGTTAATGCTTCTTGATCTTCCAAGACCATTCAATAGCATGTATTCCGGCTTGGAGTGTCACCCCACATATCTGACGGGTTCACACCTAACCCAAGAACTGTTACCCTACCATCCGGATCTTTACCTCTTACCTTGGCGAAGGAGTCATTGGGCCCAACTTTATCTTGTTAAACAACTTGTAATTTCGTTTGGTGTTCTTTCATTTTAGTCTACATAATCACCTAAAGACAGACCGTTTCAACCAATAAGAAACAAATGAGCAAGAAATTTCTATATTTTAACTATTTCAATTTAGAAAGTTTCTTACAATTGCATCCTGAATTTCAAGATTTACTAGTTCACCACTAGCATCGCTGTAACATGCACCAAATATCTCCATGCGTGTGAGTTCGACCCAACTGCTCTTTCTACCAAAGAGAAAAGAATTCGAATTAGTAAGTGCATAATACAAATCTTTTTTATGCAATATGAATAGAATATCATTGACTTCTTACCGATTCTTTCTTAACTTCAGCAAAGCTCAACTTCCCATGAGTTTGTTGCATAACTGACAATTCTCTATGATCTTTATTTCTTGCACTAACTTTCTGAAAAGAGTAATATTACAACAAATTAGATTGTAATTCAGTACCAATTACCTGTACATCCTCCTTAGTCCAGTGGCAAAAAATTATGCCATTGATCTTTGTTTACTTGATCAGGCCTATTATAAAAATGATCTTGAACCGGCAGTTCAGTTTGAATCATCTAGTTTTGACTCTAGACCTCCAATGTCTTCTCTTTTTTGCATGCTATGGACTTGAAGATATAATGTTCTACTCCATGGGGATTTCAAATATCTCCTACAAAATAGCATTTCAATGTAAATCAATACAAGACTTGGGTAAATTTGAACAAATGTTGTAATCTGATTACCTTCAATATCTTGATGATCATCTCCTCTTTTCTCACTTTTGGCACCTTATGCCAATCTTCAATGTCAAGTGGGGTAAACTTTCGTTTCTCGTTAATGTACCTAAAAGTCCTGTCAACTTTTTTTTGTTGGGGCCAATTGGATGACTTCTTTTATTGAAACTAACCATGATGCGCTCTTTATTCGATTTTCTTGCTCAAATATCAAGTAAGTAGGTCCTTGTTTTGCTATGTTTACAATCGTATTATTAGGAGCGTATTGTAAAGTGTATATAATTAATAAGTGTAACCCCCAGTTTTATATTCCATTTCGTTCATTATTCTAAGTGATAATGTGCCCGCATAATTGATTTAGGAATTATATACTTAATTGCATTTTCTTAAGTTTTGGGCAGTGATATTTACTTAGACCGTTGGAAGTGGCACAAAAACATATTATTTAAGTTAGGTCAAAAATAATATTTATAAAATATTGGACCAAAATAGTTTAATTTTATTATTTGGCCTCATTAGTTTGTCATCGTTTATTTATTTCAATCCAAACTCAGTTTAGGAAGCTCTTATAAGTATTTTAAGGGGAAAAATTCATTTTTAGTCCAGTATATTAGGCCTTGTCCAGTAAAAGTTTTGTATGTTAGAAAATTTCAATTTTAGTCCTGTATGTTTCCAAAGTTATCCAATTTAAGGACACTGACCATCAGAAATGGCCAATTTGACCACAATTAATCACGTGCGACGCACGTCACCAATAAATTCGAGAAAGATGAAGAAAGAAAGAAAAATAAAATAAAAAATACAATGAAATGCACCTCATATGAAAATTAGGGGTTACCTTTTTCTTTTCTTGTTTGGCCAAGATACTAAAGTAATTTAATGATTTGACATGTTATCTCGACAAATACTTGATACATAAGCATTAGCACTCAAAAGCCCTAAATTTATTAGTCTAATTCTGGCTAAATTGGTCGTTGGTGATGGTTAGTGTCCTTAAATTGGACAATTTTTGGAACATACAGGACTAAATTTGAAATTTTCTAACATACAGGACTTTTACTGGACAAGGCCTAACATACTGGACAAAAAATGCATTTTTCTCGTATTTTAAGCACAATTACATGGCAATAATTGACTTTTACGCGATCTATGGTTCAACTCAGTTTATTTGATTTGTCATTCAAACTCAACGTCTTAATAAGTTCAAAACAATATTATGTATTTTGAATCAAATATAGTTCAGGGGCTTATATTTTGAATTTATAATTGATTTTGATGTAATTTGTGATATTAAACACGATGTCTAATAAAAATTAGCCAATTCAATAAATAAGAATTATTATTTTAGACTCAAATTATTATCTAATCTATGGCCTGATAGTAAGTCCAGTTTAATTACTTTGCAGCCCAAAATAAGGTATCCTTATAAGAAGTTGATGTCTTATTATACATCTTTACTCTAAACACCGGATATAATAAATCTTCTTATATATAAAAATAAAATTGTCTTAATATAGAAACCTTAAAATTTTTCCTCCCAAATCCCAATTCCACTTTTGAATATAATTATTTTTTATATGTATAATTATTTTTGGTCCAATCAATTATCATATGGTATTAATCAATATAAATTATTCAATCACTTGCATATTAATATAACGAATTCGAAAGCTCCTCGCTAGGTAATAGCTTCTAAAAATATGAAAAAAATTGCATATGTCAATCAATCAACGAACATAAATTATCCAATAAATTGCATATTAATATAATAATAACATAAATTAAGTAAGTTTTGTATATTTATAAGAATCTATATCTATCTTTAGGGTTAACAGATTATGAATTTCACTCGGGTTAACATAATCAATTATATCAGAATCATACGAAATTTCCATAACTAGACGAACATGTTCGAAATCAACGGTACCGTAGTTAATTTCAACCATCGTCAGCCATGATTGATGGTGTCGGATTCATGACCAATTTTATTCAACACCGATTTTATTTCAACCATAGTCAGCCACGATGGATGGTGTCAGGGTTAATAGACGGGTTTTGAAAAATAAGAGCCAATTAAGTGAAAAAATCAACACAACACTTTATTGATGAGGCACGGTGCGGATATAATATAATACCAAGTACAGGGCCTACAGGCTTTGAAAAAAGAAATAACAGAAATGAATTGATGGTACATTTATGGTTCAAAGATTAGAATTCAATTTAGTGGAGGTTAACAATCTCAGAAAAAGATCTTGGTCCAGGTAAGCCATGTCGGATTGATGCAGGAACACCCATGCTTCAATCCCATCGTTATCCTTAGTGTTCATCATAACGCACATGTCTTTGAGAGGAGCTTCAACCAAGCTTACCCAAACAGGTTTCCCGAACCCAAAATCAAGATCGTATTCTCCGAATTTCGACCAATCAGTCATCCATAAGATCTTATAATCCGGGTGCTCTGCTTTGTGAGCTGCCTCTGCATACCTGTCGACAAGCACCAACCGCCCGAACTTTTTGTCGCTCAATATCCTTGCGCAGTCTTTCACCCCCTCAACCACGGTGTCCCGCATCTTCATCACCATCCCCGAAAAATCCGTCTCTATAGCCTGGGTCTCGTCGGGGTTGAACTCCATGGAAGATAAAGAAGCCCACGTGCCGCAAGAATATTCCCGCACAGGTGGAATGGTCTTTTGTCGGACGTTGATGGCCTGCAGAATGATGGAAGCACGTGACTTGCCAGCATGTTTAGTGCGGTCAGCCAGGAGAAGAGCCTGGGTCACGACGGAGGACACCATCACCACCCGAGACGGGGGCCGCTGGATTCCGGCGGATTTCCAATCGGTGCTCAGGAGTTTACGTAGTCCAGATATGACATGCTTGTCGAACATAAATCTTCTGACGACAATACTCCTGTCACGGACCCTGGAGTGCTGGAACTGAAGAGCCGGCAAGTTCTCTGGGGGAAAGTGCAACGGAGAGTCGAAATCAGGGGTAATGACTAACCCCTTTTTGGCGGCGGCATTGGCCCAGGCCTCCAGGAATACGCCGATAGAGGCTGAATCAAAAATCCTATGCGCAACGAATACGGCCATAGCCAGGCCTCCACATCGAAACCTGATAATTTTTTTAATGAAAAGGTATTAGTGTTTATTTTTAAATCTATTACTTTTTCTGAAGAAAATAGTAATATTCTAAAAATGTATTAGTGTTTATTCTAAAGATATTACTTATTCTAAATTAAAAAAAAAAATGTATTATAATGCATTAATCCAAAACGAGTAATACCTTTCAATATAAATAATATTCTTTATCCAGATTGCACCGCGCACCTAGTGTATAGGAGACTGCCTAGACTTAATGAGTTTTGTTGAAGTATTTGGAGCTAGTCTCCATTTCGCGACGTGGCAGAAAAAGGAAAAAATCGCATTTATTAAATTATGGGATTAAAATGGCAAGTGACCTACCTGTTAATCTGGACAGCAAGCATTGGATCGGTGGGCTCATCGGCTTCGCAGACACCCCGAGGGAGCAGGAGGTCGATATGATCCATCTTAGGGCCGGGGCTTTTGAGGAATTGAGCAAGTTCGCAGTCAGACTTGTGCTTCATAGTACTCAGCACCCTCGTCATTACAATCCACTTCATGTTTTAGTTTATTGTATCTCCCTGCCAGTGGGTAAAATTGTGTAAGAACTTGGGCTAAGGACTCCTCCAAGCATATATTTTGATCTTGTTTGGGAGGTGGATTGAAGTAGAGAACTCGTGGCATGTACATTGATGGGTTGAGTTCATCTATAAGAGATATCTTGTATGTTCTCCGATGCGTCGGAGTCGGCTTGCATGGTTTCACCACCTTCCGACGAAGGACCGCCACAAACATGATGAGAGAGAAAGAGAAAGAAAGAGAGATGAATGGTAAGAAGAAATCAAGTGGTGCTGTTGCAGGCCAAAGACTGTTTATAAAGGTATGTGAGGAATGGCGAGGCCAAGTGTGCTCTCTTCATTTTCATATACTCCCCCCGTCCCGGCCCAATTTGCTTACCTTGGCCGGGCACGGAAGTTAAGAAAAAGAGGTTTTGTGAAATCTTTGACTTTTTCAAAGGTGAGGATTGAATGTGGAGATTTTGAGGGTGGAGATTGTGAGAGAAAATTGTCATTTATGAATTGACAAATTAGATTGGGACAAACCAAAAAGGAAAGTAGGCAAATTAGAGCGGGACGAAGGGAGTAGTTTTATCAGGTTCGAGCCCACGTTTATTGAGTTTTCCTCATTTTCAGGTCAATCCAATAAGACACCATAACTTTTATGTCAGATCAACTCAATAAAGTTTGATAATAGTTCCATAGCTTTTATTTATTTGCTAGTATTACTTATCTGCAATAATTTATTTGAAAAGGCCGAAGTTAATTGATTTAGTACAATAAAGGGATGGAATTATTTTTGGTCTTTGTAACTTTTCGTTAACAATTTTAATACAAAAAAAAAAGTAAAAAAGTCAATTTAGTCTCGTTTTTGTTTTGATTTGAATTGAATGAGTGTAACTTTGAAATTGGACAGGACTTAATCCTTTTTTAGTCGCTGGTGACTATTTTGGCACCAGCTAGTGACGTTAAAATAAAAATATATATATATATTAGAATTTTAAAAGACAAGTGGAATTTTACTTTTTTTAGTTCCTCGTCACTTATCGGTATCATGTATTTAAAAATCGGTCGAAAAAATAAGTTTCGTGGACGATTCGTGTGATTTTCCGGCTAAATTGGTCACCAGCGGCAAGAAAAGGATAAAATTTGGACCAATTTCAAAGTTATAGAACCAAATTGAATTAACTTTTTTTAAAATTAAAATTATACGAATTAAAAGTTACGAAAGATAAAAAATAATTTTAGCAGAAAGAAATTTAATTGGAAAAAAGCTTTAAAACACACTACAACAAAAGAGGTCTTTTGTAAAACATTTTTTGATACCACAATTGTGGTCACTAATTATAAGTTATTTGTGACCACTTGTTGTCACAAATCTCTCTACAATTATTTGAGACCACTTAAGACTACTTTTAGAGACAATTAGTTGTTGTAAAAAATATTTAAGATGCATTTGAGACCACTTTTGTGGTCACAAATATATTATTTGCGTCCAAGTTATTGAGACAACAATAAAGTTGTGACAAATGTTCAGAAGTTATAACAAATACTCATTATTTGAGACTACTTCACCTAAGTTGTGGCAAATACTAATTATTTGAGATTACTTTTTGTAGTCTCAAAAACCCCTTTTTCTTGTAGTGACGTGGGTGCCTAAAGTCATGGATCGTGGTTAACGTTTATTTAATTGCATGTGCGCTCGCGAGGTGTATATTATATGCAAATTATTTGTGATGATTATAACAAAATAGATTTATTAAGATTTGATTTGACTTATAAACGAATTATCTTATGATGCCTAAAGTTATGGATCGTAGTTAATGTCTGCACAATAAAAAATATTTTTGTTATCACGCTACATGCCATAGGCAGAGCCGGGCTTTAGGGGGCAAAGGGTGCGACTGCACCGGGCCACCCGTCGACGAGGACTTCCTATATTTTTTTTTTCTTTTTATTTTTTTTGTATGAAAGTGAACTAATAATCGTGGAATATGCATATAAAATACGAAATAATAAGCACATTAAATTCTTCCACACATAAATCATACTTGTCCTCATGCATGCATAAAATCAAATAAAAATAAGGTGACAAGTTATTAAAGTCTCTTTTATCCTCTCCATCCCTTCTCTCAAATGATTTTCATGACAACACAAATCACCATAAAATGAAGAACTTAAGCATACGACTTTTATGATAGTAAGTGATAAAAAAATTTGTTGGAGGAAAATTAGTGTCACTCACATTCAGTTCAGCTTGTAAGTGATTTTGGAAGCTAAGGAAAAATACTTTTAGTGTGGAATAAAAGCTGGTATGAGAATCACTTGTTGAGAGCATCAAATTCTGCAACAATCAGGAGTCACAGACGACGGTCATAATAGAAAATAACTGCTAGAAAACCATTGTCAAAGATCTGTTTCTGTTGTTCAAGGCATGCATGCAGTTTCAGCTGGAAGAAGTGTGCTGTTAGCTATTTTTTTGTTTTTGCTCTTTCCAGTCGTTGTACACGCGTGATAACTGATACTTCAACTTTTTATAGTAGTTATAAGTGTGATTAACAAGTTAGGAAGCAGTTAGACACAATAAATGATAACATTGAGAGATTAAAAGGGTGGTTGAGCTCTTATAGGGTGTCTTCTTCAATTTCTCTTGTAAACTGCAATTCTTCATCTTTGATTAGTAGATTTCCTTCCCCTACTCGTGGATGTAGGTGTTCTACACCGAACCACGTATATTGCTTGTTATTCATTCAAGTTTTGCACACACATACACATCTAAACAAGAGTTGCACTTAAGGTGTTTGAGTTTGTGTTCTTGATAGAGTTTTGGTGGTTTCTTGATTGATTCTTGTAACAAGTGGCACCATCTGTGAAAATCTGACCACGGGAAGAAGAAGACCAGATCAAGATGTCAATCTCTAGACTGGAAACAAAAAAAATCAGTGGGAAGAATGACTATGGACTTTGGAAAATCAAGGTTAAAGCCTTGCTAGTCCAGCAAGGCCTTGTAGCTGCGTTGAAAGGAGATGCAGGGTTCACAGAAAAGAAAGATCCGACTCAGAAGTAGGAGATACTTGATCAAGCCCATAGCCTACTCATCTTATGCCTAACACACAAGGTATTAAGGGAGGTTTCAAAGGAAACCACTCCAGCAGGCATCCTGAAGAAACTGGATGATCTATATCTGAAAATATCAATGATAAATCGGTTATTACAAAAAAAAAAGACTGTTCTCATTCAAATTTGTTGAAGACAAAGGTGTGGAAGATCAACTGGAGGAGTTTAATAAGATGATTGATGATCTTGAATCCATTGAAGTGAATCATATAATTTATACATGGTAATATAAATCATTGTGAATCATTTACATATTGTTCTGACATATAATGTTTACATTGTTTCAAGACTAAAAGATTTTAATTTAATCCCATCTATTCTTTTTCCAAAAATTTCATAATTGGCATTTTTTTTAATTAAACTTTCAATCATTTTTAACAACAACACTTTAAAATAAGTGATACATTTTTCAAAAATTAAAAAATAATCAAGAGCAAAAACTAATGTACAATTTTTTGTTCTATCATGAATTCATACTGAACGTTGTACTAAGACATATATTTGACTCTTCATATAGTAACTTCATATTTTTTAGATATAAATAGTAAATACTGATAATAACACATATTAATATTATAATTTAAGTTTCTTCAAAATATGTTTTTGGTACTATGTGACTTATTGAAAGTCAAATCAAAGATTTATGGATGTGAATGATGAATCAATACTAAACGAGCAAGTCCTTTAGCATGTTATCCTTTCAAATACTTATTATTAATGTTGAGTCATCCATAGATTATGTAACATATGCATGAAGTGGTAAATAAATATTATATATGATATATTATATTTGTCTCGCCAATATTTTTAAGTAAAATAAGTACAAAATATTGTAGTTGTAAAACATAGAAAAAAAAAAAAGGGAAGAAATCTCTTTTTTTTTTTCTCGAAAATAAAATGTGGAAATAAAAAAGGATAAGGTACACATAGATACCTTATTTATATTCTTAAGTACAAATAACCCCTCAATCATAATTCTATCCACTTAAACACTTTAATTTTTAAAATCATACAAATAAATAATCCAACTTTTCAATGTACTATAAATAAAAACTTCCGGTAAATTTAAAAAGTACTCATCAATTTGACGTTGAACTGGACGGTGGTCCCTATCATCCTCATCTCACCTCAATAGAATAACACACACTCAACACAAATATGCTCATCCTAAAAAGAATACAAATATGCTGGAAAGATGAACTGGAGATGATATAACCGCTGGAGATACTCACAACCACAAATTAATACCCAAGACAAATCAAATATCAACAAAACGAACCAAGGTCCCGATTAGCTGCACAAAATCACGATTTTAGAAAGATTTCCATTGAAAATGGAGGACCTCAGAAATCATCGTCAATGGAGGTCCTCAACCCAATAAGTGGTAATTTGGAGAGATTAATTACCAAATTGAAGTGAGTTGTAGAAGTACCAAATCAAAATGGATTTGATGATATGAATGAAGTCACAACAAGTCGGCAGTGCCACACCGACGGAACTCTAACGACAAAACCAAGTAGCGACGGAGAAGGAGCTCCAACGGTCATAAGGTATATTTTTGGAATATCTGCCTTCATCGGGATTGATCAAAATTCATGTTCCCAATATGAATAATGATTGAATAAATATTAATTGATAATCTCGTATTACAATGGAAGAATAATTCACAAAAAAATTCACAGGAATAAAAGAATTAACAACCTCTGTCAAAAAAATTGACGGAAGTGTTTAATTAAATAGAAGAAAAAGTTTGAGTGTCTATGTGTTCAATTTTAAGAACTGAAGTGTTCAGTTGTACAAAAAAAATAATTGAAGGGTTTATTTGTACTTGAGAATATAATTAAGGTGTCTATTTGTGCCTTATCTAAATTATAAAAAAAAAAAAAAAAAAACCCCTATAACGACTCTGAACACCTAAACTTAATAGTATTTCAAATATTCACAATACCTAAATAACCCTCTTGTACTTTCAGCCCAAAATAAGGACTTGTATCTATTACTCATCTATAAAGCCAAACTTATAACTATTGAAATCATATTAAACAATTACATTCATTTTATATAATTTAAATATTTTATCATGTAAGTTCATTAATCTCGAGTCATTCATATATTGTGGTAAATTAAATATTATATGATACACTATAGTTGTCTTGTCAACATGTTTTTTGTTGTAGTTAGTGAAATGAGTATATAGATATATGTTACAGCTATATAGTGTATCTAAATTTAAAAAAAAAAATAGTAAACTAAAAAAAGTTATCTTCAACCGATTAAAGATGATAAATTAAATCAATAAGAGTTTTCACCATTATACATTGTTCTAATTTTTATATATATGATTTTTTTCTTTTTGTTGCTAATCCTAAAATCTATGAGTACTTTTTCACCATGAGAATCTGAAAACTTAATATAAATTTGATATTTATTACGATTATTGTATCTATAAGTACATTTTTGTCAACATGTTTTTTGTTGTAGTTAGTGGAATGTGTATATACATGTTATAGCTAGGTAGCGTACCTAAATTTAAAAAAAAAAAAAAACCAACTAAAAAAAATTATCTCCAAAAAATTAAAGATGATAAATTAAATCAATAAGAGTTTTAACTATTATTCATTGTTCTAATTTTTATATATGTGATTTTTTCTTTTTGTTGCTAATTCTAAAATCTATTAGTACTTTTTCACCATGAGAACACAAAAAACTTAATATAACATTCAATACCTAAATACCATTATTGTATCTGTAAGTACATTTTTTCTAATCGATCTTTCTCCTTTCTCTTCAATAATAGAAGAAACCAATTAGAAAAAACCTATTAGAAATTTAAGAAGAATCAAATAAAATAAAAACAAATAAAAAGAATAATAAAATGTTCTTTTACTTGAAATCAATAATAATAAGATCTTATGAATATTAGGTTCAACTTATGTCATCAGTTGAAATATATAATATATGAAATGTGATAAAAAAAATTCTTAATTTGAGACTTGACATGTGAATTTAAATTATAAAATTAATCTTACTAAATAAATAAAACTTTAATAAAATAAAGTCACTAATTGTTGGCGGTTGTGGTGTTACGTTGTGATTAAGAAAGAAAGTGAAAAGGAAAAGAAAAGGAAAAAAAAATTTTAATTAATTAAAATTTATTTTCAATTTTTGTGATTGGTTTTAATTATATGTGGGATGTCCAGCTGGACAATGAATTGTCACGTCTGCAGCTTCGGAAACCACTAAACTTTTAGCCCACGTCCTCGCCATGTCAGCAACTCCGATGAATTAATTAATAACCTCTGACATAATTTGTCCTCAAAATTGAATATTTTTTAAAATTTATAGAACTAAAATTAAAATTACGCAAGATTCATAAATTTTTTTTACTGGCTCTAAATTACGGGATTAAAAAATGAATTCCCTTATCACATATATAGCATATAAATGATAATTCATCCCTGGTAGATCAAAATGGGAAGAAGAATAAGAAGTCAAATTTGGCTGAAATGAGAAATTAAGACATTAAAAAGAAAATCCTAACATTAAAATGCGACAGGAAGGGTGAAGCTAACAAAATCTTTCTTTCTTTCCGAGGTCAAAGCTAATAGATCTTGGGTAATAACTACGTACCTCCATCACGCTCTAACTTTTTCACTTTTCTTTTCTGTTTGTCCCAACTTAACTTTCCAGCTCATAAATGACAAATTTCTCTCGCACACTCAAAATCTCCACCCTCAATCTTCACCTTTAAAATATTGGAATTTGTTCCTTGAATCTTATTGGGTTTGAATCGAAGCTCGTATCGAGGTGGAGGAGGCCGTGCTACATTGCTAGAGCTGAAGAGGAATTGCTGCAGTAGGATTGCCTCGACCGAGGCGAGGTAGACTTGACCGAGTCTAGTTAGGCAGAGAGATTGCCTCGACCGAGGCAAGATGGCCGCTGCCGAGGCAGGCCTGGCGGCGCAGAAGATGGGCCAGCGCGAGCCTGGGCCCAATTCGATTTCTTCTTTGTATAGAATTAGGTTTTGGAGCTTATATATAGGTCATATTGGAGTCCTTTGACATAGAGAGATTAGAGAGTCTTAGAATTGCTTTTGACTTTGAATTTGGCTTGATTGTTCAAGCGTTGATAGTTTGTTTGGGTCGAGTATCAATTGATAGATACTCGACCATTGGTCTTTGTTTGAACTCTTTTTTTGAATTAATTTGGGATCCTTCCCTTTTGGTCGTGGACGTAGCTAACAAGTTGTTAGCGAACCACGTTAATTCTCGGTGTCGATTTTATTTGTTTCTTGCACGGTCATTAGTTTGCTTTGTTCGGTTAGTTAGCTTATTTCCCAACAACTGGTATCAGAGCTTGGTTCGAGTTTTCGCTGCGTTCGTGGGAAATATGGCTCCGATGACCTTGCAAATTGAGAAATTCACGGGGAGAGATAGTTTTAGTCTATGGAAGATTAAAATGAAGGCCTTGTTGAAACAACAAGGATTGTGGGCGCCGCTGATGCCAAAGAAGGACAAAGGCAAGGGCAAGGCGGGCAATGAGGAAGAGACCGGGGTCTCGGTATCTACCGAGATGGCCGCTTTGGACGAAAGAGCACACTCAACAATCATGTTCTGTCTCGCTGACGATATCATCACTGAGGTAGCAGAGGAAGAAACTGCACTGGGGTTGTGGTCGAAGTTGGAGAATTTGTACATGACAAAGTCGCTCACCAATAAGTTGCTTCTGAAGCAACGTCTGTTCGGGCTGCGTATGAGTGAAGGTCAGTCCCTTCGCGATCACTTAGATCAAATTAATAAAATCCTATTAGAACTGCGTAATATTGATGTGAAATTGGAAGATGAGGATATTGCGTTGATCTTGTTGGTTTCTCTACCACCATCGTATGAGAACTTTGTGCAGTCGTTTGTTGTTGGAAAGGATTCTGTGTCTATAGAAGAAGTGAGGTCGTCGTTGCATTCTAGAGAGTTGCGCCATCAGGCGAATGGTTTGTCTGGAGAATCGGGTGCAGCCTTAGCCAGAGGAGCTCGGCCGAGACTGATTCCCAACAGCTTTTGAAGCCATTTTTCTTGGTTTTTGACTTGTGGGACTTGTTCTCAACATCCATTATTAGTCGAGTTCGACTTTTTGGTCTAAATTCACCCAAATAACTTCAAAACAAGTCACAAACGTCAAATTGCTCAATAATACAAATACGAGCAATACACGGTCAATTACGCATGCAAATGCCACTAAATAGACACTTAACTCGACTTATTATGCATGCATAAACACGTTTACCAAGTATCAATTGATAGACTATTGGTCTTTGTTTGAACTCTTTTTTTGAATTGATTTGGGATCCTTCCCTTTTGCCCGTGGACGTAGCTAACAAGTTGTTAGCGAACCACGTTAATTCTCGGTGTCGATTTTATTTGTTTCTTGCACGGTCATTAGTTTGCTTTGTTCGATTAGTTAGCTTATTTCCCAACATAAAAAAAGTCAAAGATTCCACAAAATCTGTTTTTTCTTAACCTCACCGTGTTCGATCAAACTAGGAAAATTAAGCCACAGAGGGAGTATGTTCTAAAAGTTCTCATTTACTTTCGACTATACCTGTTTATGTGTTAGACGGACTTTGACCGCCAATATTTTTTTCCGACATCTCCTCACCTAACTCTACTTAAACTCGATTAACCTTGCCAAAACCCCACTTATATGTCAAATGATCATGGTCCAGTGGTTTTTAGAAATGTCTAGTGATCGAATCTGTGTGATGGCAAATTATAAAAGTTTTTCATTTAGCATTTCCAACAGGCTTCAAATTTTTCTTACAGTCAGATGAAAAGGGATCATTAATATAATTTTTTGTTTTTGATTAATTTGGTAAAGGTATGTTGATACAGACTTACCCAACTTTTATTTTTTATTTATATTTGACTTACTCAATCATATCTAACTAATTTGAGAAATAAAAAATTATGTTCTAGAAGTTTCCGTCTACCTCCGACGATATCTATGTATGTGCCTTGCTTTTTCTATAACAATGGGTAATAAGCGGTTTATTCCAATATACATTTGATTAAAAATAATATGAGCCAACGAAGAAAAGAAAACAAGACAACGCAACCCAAGATTTTATTGACGAGGTACGGATAAAAAAAGAAACCATAGAAGGATATTTCATCTCTTATTCTCTGTCAATACATACTACAGCATAACAAAGATGTGTAGTGTGTATTGATGACACCATTTGGAACAGAAAAATATGGTTCAAAGGTTTGAGTTCAATTTAGTGGAGGTCAACAATCTCAGAAAAAGATCTTGGTCCAGGTTAGCCATGTCGGATTCATGCAGGAACACCCATGCTTCGATGCCATCGTTATCCTTAGTATTCATCATAACGCACATGTCTTTGAGAGGAGCTTCAACCAAGCTTACCCAAACAGGTTTCCCGAACCCAAAATCAAGATCGTATTCTCCGAATTTCGACCAATCAGTCATCCATAAGATCTTGTAATCCGGGTGCTCAGCTTTGTGAGCTGCCTCTGCATACCTGTCAACAAGCACCAACCGCCCGAACTTTTTGTCGCTCAATATCCTTGCGCAGTCTTTCACCCCCTCAACCACAGTGTCCCGCATCTTCATCACCATCGCCGGAAAATCCGTCTCTATAGCCCGGGTCTCGTCGAGGTTGAACTCCATGGAAGATAAAGAAGCCCACGTGCCGCAAGAGTATTCCCGCACGGGTGGAATGGTCTTTTGTCGGACGTTGATGGCCTGCAGAATGATGGAAGCACGTGACTTGCCAGCATGTTTAGTGCGGTCAGCCCGGAGAAGAGCCTGGGTCATGACGGAGGACACCATCACCACTCGGGACGGGGGCCGCTGGATTCCGGCGGATTTCCATTCGGTGCTCAGGACTTTACGTAGTCCAGATATGACATGCTTGTCGAACATAAATCTTTTCACGACAATACTCCTGTCACGGACCCTGGAATGCTGGAACTGAAGAGCCGGCAAGTTCTCCGGGGGAAAGTGCAACGGAGAGTCGAAATCAGGGCTAATGACTAATCTGCCCTTGGTGGCGGCGTTGGCCCAGGCCTTGAGGAATACGCCGATAGAGGCTGAGTCGAAAATCCTATGTGCGACGAATACGGCCATAGCTAGGCCTCCACACTGAAACCTAACATAACAATTTTTCACGAAAAGTATTAATGTTTATGTTTAATGATATCATTTATCCCCAAAAAAAGTATTCTACTAAAAAGATATTAGTGCTTATATTTAAAGGTACTACTTATTTCGAAAAAGGGTATTATGCTGAGAAGATATTAGTATTTATTCTTAAAGATATTATTTTTGAATAAATAAAAATATTATAATATCTTGACTCAAAAGGAGTAATATTTTTCAATATACACAATGATACTTTATCCGAATTGCACTGTGCACGTGGTTAATAGGAGACTTTGCCTAGCCTTAATGAGTTTCTGTTGAAGTATTTGGAGCTAGTCTCCATTTCGCGACGCGGCAGGAAAAAGGAAAAAGTATCGCAATTTTCAAATTATGGGACTGAAATTGCAAGTGACTCTACCTGTTGATCTGGACAGCAAGCATTGGATCGTTGGGCTCATCGGCTTCGCAGACGCCCCGAGGGAGCAGGAGGTCGATGTGGTCCATCTTGGGGCCGGGGCTTTTGAGGAATTGAGCAAGTTCGCAGTCGACTTGTGCTTCATAGTACTCAGCACCCTCGTCATTACAATCAACCTCATGTTTTAGTTTATTGTATCTCCCAGCCAGTGGGTAAAACTGTGTAAGAACTTGGGCTAAGGACTCCTCCAAGCAAATATTTTGATCTTGTTTGGGAGGTGGGTTGAAGTAGAGAACTCGAGGCATGTACATTGATGGGTTGAGTTCATCAATAAGAGATATCTTGTATGTTCTCCGATGCGTCGGAGTTGGCTTGCATGGCTTCACCACCTTCCGACGGAGAACCGCCACAAACATGATGAGAGAGAAGGAGAAAGAGAGAAATGAATAACGAATGGTAAGAAGAGATCAAGTGGTGTTGTTTGCAGGTCAAAGACTGTTTATAAAGGTATGTAAGAAATGGCGGGCCAAATGCATCCTCTTTTTTTTTTTTTATGTATTTAATCAGCAAAGACGATGTTGGATAATTCAAGTGGTGAGCATGATTGCTCCTTCCACAAGACGAAGGAGGCAGTTGCCTCAGCCCCATAAGAGATGTCATATTTAGGGACTCCCAATTTTTTTTATATAATGCTATAACTCCCTCCGTCCCGCCCTAATTTGCACACTTTCCTTTTTCGGTCGTCCCACCCTATTTTGCACACCCTAAAATGGAAAAAAATCTTACAATCTCCACCCTTAAAATCTCCACTCTCAATCTCCACCTTTAAAAAAGTCAAAGATTCCACAAAATCTGTTTTTTCTTAATATACGCGCCGGAACAGATGTGCAAATTAAGCCGGGACGGAGAGAGTATGATACAAATATAAAAACTATTCATATTGATTTTGGTGGTCTAGTGTTATGCATAGGAAATATGCTACCAAAGTTTAAATTTTATTCTTAACTTTTGTAGTTGTTTTTGGCTAACTTTCTCAAATACAAGATATATAATATATATTTAATAAATGACATTTAAACTATATATTCTAGCGGTGAAAAATAAGTTAGATAATATAATAACCAAGTAATGAACATTAGTTTTGGTATATTTAGTTTAATTTGTCAATTTTTTGGACGCTCGTTTTTCAGAATTTTGACATATTTACTTTGTCATTTCTTTCTTTTTCGGCCGTCTTTTTAATACATGAAGCATAATAGGATTCGAGTAAAGGTTTTATTGATTCATATTTATTTTAAAATATATGATAAAAAATTGAGGACCTCATTTTCTTTAACTCGACTCAAGCCCCTAAATTGTTAGGACCGGCCCTGATGGCGAGAGCATCCACTATCTAGACCTTTGATTTTTTGTTGGAGTCACCTCGGGGGAAATACCTTGGTTATATTTCATCTCTTTAACAAGTTTAGTAATGAATGAAATTGTTTTTTCTTTGTTCTTAGATTACGAGAAAAAATAATTTAAAAGGTGCTCTGTTCATTTCCATACTGTTATATCAAGTTTGAACCGTTGTTTATTGTGTATTGATCGTTATTAGGTCAACCCAATAAGATACAATAAGTTTCGTATCAGGCCGACTCAATAAAATTCAATAAATGATCCGGTAGCTTTTATTTATTTACTAGTATTACTTATCAGTAATAATTTATTTAAAAAGGTAGGAATTGGTTGATTTAGCGGAATAAATTTAATTGATTAGAGAATTTTAAATAATTTGTTTAACAACCATATTCAATGTTCTAGATCTTCATTATGTCAGTTTCTTTTCTTTCTTTTTTCTTTTTTCTCTTTTATATTTTTGTTCATCTGTTATGTTTAATTATGGAGAATTGGGACGAGACGGAGATTGACAGATGGGTCGGAGTTTGCTTACCGACACAAACATGATGAGAGAGAAAACGTGGTGCATGTGACTCTGAGGAAGGGGGGGCCAAATGAATTCATTTTCTAAAATGTGGTCTCTTCAATTTCATATACTTTATAAATCAGACACATCCCATTCAAATTGACCTAAATTTTTATGCCCAATTCCCTTCCCCTTAGTATAAAAATAGGACGTCTGTCTATGATTTTTCTGTATTAAACAGCAATTAAATTTTAAAAACTGAGTTTATAGTTAAAACATGGGTGAACACTACAAGGAAAAGGGTCTTTTGAGATCACAAAAAAATGGTTTCAAATAATGAGTATTTGCCACAACTTAAGCAAAGTGGTCTCAAATAATGAATATTTGTCACAACTTTATTATCGTCTCAATAACTCGGTCGCAAATAATATATTTGTGACCACAAAAGTGGTCTCAAATGCGTCTCAAATATTTTTTGCAACAACTAGTTGTCTCTAAAAGTAGTCTTAAAGTTGTCTCAAATAATTTGTAAAGAGATTTGTGACAACAAGTGGTCACAAGTAACTTATTATTAGTGACCACATTCGTGGTGTCAAAAAGTCTTTATGCAAAAGACTTATTTTGTTGTAGTGTCAATATCTTGTAAATATTGGAAATATCTTTAGCTTAATTAGTGGAGATATGTTAGGGATATTTGGATTCTAGGTTTCTTGTAATCTGCATATATACTTGTACACTCTCTTTTGATAATCAAGGAAAACAATTTCCTACATGATATCACGAGACCTATAACGATCCGTTGTTCGTCTATTTTATAACCTAACGATCCGCAAGTGTACGAGTGCAAGTGTATATAACGACAAGTAAGGTTGATCTCACAAGGACTGACTTAATGACTAGTTAGATACTCTAAATATCCTAAAACACTCCTAACTAGTCTCTCAATTAGATTGATTTGGTTAAAAAATTAATTTTCCTAAACTATTACTTAACACTCAAATCCAAGAATAAGAAAACACTTTATCAAATAATCATGATTGGAAGACAAATTCTAGAGAATTGATTTCAGAATTAACTAAGTATGACAATCGAATTTGTCTAAACTAGCAATGATAATTATCGTTATTAGACGGCACTTATATATATTAACTCTCCTTTCGAAGCAATTAACTTGTAGATTCATTACCCCTAACCACCCTTTCAAGTCGACTAGACCTAATGAACTCCATGCCTAGTTATCCAAACCAAATCAAGATCTTGAGATGAGATAGAGGTGGAGAATACTATGGTAGATACACTGAGAATGGACAAATGATTGGTCTATTTGCAATGTTTCTTCAAGAAAATGAGATTGTTGCCCAATACACCATGCCTAGTTCTCCGGACCAAAATGATGTGTCTGAAAGAAGAAACCTAATATTATTGGACATGGTAAGAAGTATGCTTTCAAGCGCCAAACTTCCTAAATTAACCAAACATTTGTGGACTGAAGCTCTTAAGATGGCCGTGTACATATTAAACAAAGTTCCAACTAAGGTTGTCTCAAAGACGCCATTCAAGGATTGGGAACCATGTTTGCAACATGTACGTGTTTGGGGATGCCCTGTGATAACACGTTATTTATGCATGTATTTAGGTCGATTTAGGATCATATTTTATATCATTTACGTGCATATTTGACCGGCATTTATTTATATTAATAATATTTGGGTCATTTGACGTGTTTCGACTTGTTTTAAGGTATTTTGAGCATTTTCAGGCTACCGGACGAGGAAACAAGTTGGAAAAGAGTGAAAACCGGCCCAAAAGAGTGAGAACCGTCGAAGAACCGGTCCGAACCGGCCTGAACCGGTCCAGGAGCAAAACCGGACAAGAACCGACACGGCCGCGTCACAAAGCAATACGGCCGTGTCAAAAGTGGTCTACAATGTGTTGTTGATTCTGGAACAGAACACGGCCGTGTCACTCAAGCAACACGGCCGTGTCAAATGTTGCGCAGAAATTGAAGAATTGCAAAGCAACACGGCCGTGTCATTTAAGCAACACGGCCGTGTCAAAAAGTCCACCGATAAGAGAAATCGTGTTTTAATAGGATTTTGAGCCTATCTTCTCCAAGATTCGTCCTCAACTCTATAAAAAGGACCCCAAGCTCTAGGAAAAGGGGATCAATGATCAAGAACATAAATTACATCATCTTGGAAGACAAATAAGAGGAAGATCATCGAGACGGAGTCATCCGGGTTTATTTATTCTTTTCTAGTTTAATTCTTTACAATGTTTTTATTAAGATTTTGTATTGGATTATTACTAGGCATGAGTAGCTAAGCTATTCGTGTCCTAGGGTTAGAAAGTAGGGATTTTTATAACAATGTTTTGATTTATGTTTTAATCTATTAATTCCATTCTTTATGTGTTTTATCTCTATGTTTATGCTTAAACTGAATTTAGCTTGATCACCTAGATTTAGTAATTTAGTTTACCAATTCCGCTTCGAGAGGAGGGAATTGTTATCAGACTTAGAACATAGAGCGCAGTTGTCTATGACTGTGTAGGCCGTGGCTTAGGATCGTTTGGGAGTTATTAGGTTTAATTGACTCGAGAGGGTAATTAGCTTAATTAATCAACGGTTTAATCGCTTCGAGAGAAGGATTAGATTATTGTCGTGCCGCCTAATAAACACTAGAATTGGTAAATTAATAGGTTAATCATATTCCACATTGAAATAATATCCTGAAATCGAAGCCCTAGGATACCTTTTCTCTTTGATTGTTAGTTTTCGTGTTTCCTAAGTTTGAAGTTATATTTAATTGAGTAGTTTAATTAGTAAAATCAACCTTTAAAACTTAGTATCTAGTTAGGACATTCCTAGAGTATTAGGGTATCAAGCTACCTAAAACTATTCCTTGTGGGATCGACCTTGACAATAGTACTACACCTACATCCGTACACTTGCGGAACACTAGGTTAGAAACCGACGTGTCAAGTTTTTGGCGCCGTTGCCGGGGAATAGGATTTAGCGCTTAGTTTTTATCTTGAAAAATAGGAGGAAACTAGACTAGATTTTATCTTTTCGTATTTTTAATTTTAATTTTCGTTTTATTTTTTTTATTATTTAATTTTAGTGTTACGCGGTAGTTCTTGTTTTTGGTGTTTTAAGGCTTCGTATGCGCACCAGATCAAAAGGGAAAGAAACCCTTCTCCCTTTCGATCCAGAAATTGAAGCGACAGCTCGCAGACACCGAACTAGAAGAAACTTCGCATCTGAGATGGAGAACCCACCACAACATCCGAATCAGGATGACGCACTTAATAGAGTACTGACAGCCCTGGCACGTTTAGATGATCGAGTCACGAACATACAGCAGCAGCTACCTCCACAAGGGCCACAGCTACAACAGCAGTACGGCCCAATTCAGATAGACCCAGCTGCAGGCGATGAAGATGACACGCCTATTAGCGACTGCTTGAAGCCCAGTCCAAATCAGCAGGCGGGAGGAGTACAACCTCCACCACTCAATGCCAACAATTTCGAGCTGAAGCCTGCACTAATCAACATAGTGCAGCAAAACCAGTATGGGGGAAGTGCTTTGGAGGATCCGAATGCGCATCTGATCAAGTTTCGCAGACTGGCCGACACAATCAAGATCAATCATGTGCCGCACGAGCAAGTCAAGATGAGACTGTTCCCTTTCTCACTGAAGGACAGAGCATTACAGTGGTTCAATTCACTAGAAGACATCAGAGATTGGGAAGAGTTGAGTACTTCTTTCCTGTTGAAGTACTTTCCACCAAGCAAGATGCTCGACCTGCAGAACCAGATCAATCAGTTCAAGCAATTGGACCAAGAGCCATTCGGAGAGGCTTGGGAGCGATTCCGGGATCTTATCCGGAGTTGCCCTCAACATGGGTTCACCAAGAAGCAGCAAGTATGCAAGTTCTATAATGGTCTACTTGCTCCGACTAGAAACCAAGTGGATGCAGCTGCGGGTGGAAGTTTGATGGAGAAGTCAGTGAGGATGGCATTCTCAATCCTGGACGCGATGGCCAGAACGAGCTACCAATGGTCGAATGAGAGAAACATGCCAAGGAGGGTAGCCAGTGTCCAAAAATGCGAGCCCGTCAATAATGAGCCAATTGAAAAGCTCACAGCACAAGTAACAGCATTGACGAGCCAGGTGAATTTGCTAACTAATCTAACGTTAGCACAACAGCCAGGGGGTCCGGAAGAAGTTGAAGAAGTAAAATTTGTGAATCAACGAAACTTCAACAACTTCCAAAACAATCAGCCTCGGTACAATCAGTACCCTCAGAATCATCATAACTTTTCATATGGGAACGCGCAAAATACACTTAATCCGCCACCCGGATTTGCTGTTACAAATGGCATGATCCATGACGGTAAGAAGCCATCACAAGAAGAGATCGCGATGTCACAATTCGAAAAGTATGATGAAAAGTTAGCTCAGTTGGAGAAGAAAGTGGATGGAAAATTCATGGAGCTAAACAAGCATATCACTGGGCAAGGGGCAGACATCAAGAGGCTCGAGAACACGTTGGTGCAGACTCAAGCTAGCATTGGAGAGTTGACATCAAACATGAGTCAGCTGATAAAGATAGTAGGAGCTCAACACAAGCAAGGCCAATACCCGAGTGATACAGTGGTTAACCCGAAGGAGCACTGCAATATTGTGGAGCTAGATGAGCATGAAGAGAGCTTGAAGGACCAAGAAACAAAGGAATCAAGCGAGGAAGTAAAAAACATTGAGAAGGAGGAGGTCAATACAATCATAGATAAGAAAACTTCATCTCCTATTCTTGATGAGTCTTTTGATTTTTGTTTTAAAAATTCGTTCTTTGCTAACCTTGATCCTTTAGAGCAATCTAGAGTTGTTGTTGTGAAACAGGAACCACTAAAGGAGAGAATCCAAGTAAAAGAGGCGACAAAGAAGAGACCGAGCAGGCCCAAGAAGAACGCAAACACAAGCATGAAACCAAGAAGAGCAACAAAAGCAAAAGATCCTGGGAGTTTTACTATTTCTTGCTCAATTGGTAGTCATGAATTTCATAATGTCATGTGTGACTTAGGGTCTAGCATAAATTTGATGTCTCTTAAGCAGTATAGACAATTAGGATTAAGAGAAATTAAACGGTCCTTTACTACTATCAAATTGGCGGATGGATCTTCATTAACGCCGTTGGGAGTAGCAGAGGATGTAGTGGTAAAAGTGCTAAATTTTGAATTCCCTAGTGATTTCTTAGTTGTTGACATGAAAGGGAGTGATGAATTCCCTTTTATCTTAGGAAGACCCTTCTTGGCGACTAGCCAAGCACTAATAGATGTACCTAAAGGGGAGTTGGTTTTTCGGGTTCAAAACGAAATAATCACACTCAACATACATAAATCGGGTCTAAGGGGTAGGCACAACTGTAGCATTATTTACACTACCCTAGCTGCTATAGAAAATCCTCGTGCCCCAAATAGCTCTTTAAGTGTTCAGAAAACTTCCAACTCGGGGTGGCTAGAAGAAGGTTGATAGGAAAAGGACGTCCGGCTGAAGACGTAAAACAAAGCGCTTGTCGGGAGGCAACCCGATGTTTAATATTTTATGTTTATATTTTTTATTGCGTTAATTTTACGTTTACGTGTGTTTTAGTGTTTTATGTTTTTAGGAATCAACATGGACGAGTGTTGCAAGAAACGGGGGTCGAAAAGACGGAAAAATCGCGTTAAAAGGAGCAGAAGATGCAACACGGCCGTGTCGCACTACGGACACGGTCGCGTCAAAAAGCACGTAGAAAGTGTTTTCAGCACTGGAATGCAACACGGCCGTGTCATATACGGAACACGGCCGTGTCAAAAACGCCTCAGAAAACTAATTTTTGGTTCAACGGTAACACGGCCGTGTCAAAATCATCCTCCAAACGCGAATCAACATTTGAATGCAACACGGCCGTGTCACACAAATGACACGGCCGCGTCAAAAACGATCCAGAAACATCAATTTTGGAAAAAAGTGACACGGCCGTGTCAACAACCTTCAACACGGCCGCGTCAGGATCTCAACGTGCACGATCTTGGAGGATTTCAAAACACCGCCGTCGTCGAAACGATTTGTAAGTTAGCACCAAGGCGTACCACGTTTTTTTCCTCCAAACATTGGCTTTCAGCCAAGTTTGGGGGAGGGGGTAGACCGTGGAACGTCTTGGCAGCTAGATTTCTAGTTTTGATTTACTTTTTTTTTTTTTTTTCGTTCGAGATTCTTGCGGTTAATTGTGGGTCCGTGTGCCCATTGTGCTGATTTTTATTGTTTTGATTGATGTTATCGGGTCTGTGAGCCCAGTTATCTGATTTATCGGTGTTATTGGGTCTGTGAGCCCAAGTTGATTGCATATCGTTTCTATGTTGAGTCTTAGGAGTTAGAGTTTAGAGTCTTAGTAGTGTAGTTTTTAGAGTCAATAAGAATAATAAAACCCGGAAATAGGTAACAAGTGAGAAAAATAAAAAGAGAAAATTAGGGAAAGATGGATGATGAATAGTTGATGATGAGATGATTTTGAGAAGTAGATGAAAAATGACACATAATAGAGCATGAGAGGTGTTTTGAGACGAAATTGAGCTTGAACTGAGAATATTCAATCAAAATTTACCTTGTGAGAATTTGAGCCTAATTATACTCCAATTTTCGGAGTAAGATACTTTCTTTCGGTGTGAATTTGATTGAATATGTGTACTAGTCTCTAGAACTTGCCTTGAGTCTTTACTAAGAATGTGTCAAGTATATGTTGTGATTTAGGAAATGATCTTAGGCAACTTTTTGTTTAAGCCTATTTGTTCAAACCATGAAAATTGCCTTTGATCCATAATGAAAAAATTGTCCCTAGTTAACCCAATTGAGCCTTATAGCCTTATTTATTCATAACTTAACAATGTCAGCCGAAACCTTTTGATTTAACTCTTTTGGCTATAATTGGATTAATCAAGTTAGAGGGAGGAGAATTGGAAGGAATTTAGGGTGAACAATTTGTGGGAAGGAATGGGAAATAGGGATATTTTCAAAAGATGAAGGGAATAAAAGAAAAGTGATAGGTGAAAAGCGAAGAATGGCCTCTCCTAGAAAAAAAAAAAAGAAAAAGAAAAAAAAAAGAAAAAGAAAAAAAAAGAGGAAAAAAAAAAAGTTTTTATTATCAGTATTATAGAGGAGAGGCTAGAAAATAAAGTGCTCAAATTATGAATTTGCTTAGAACATTCGGGTAGTTCCAAAAATGTGGTACCCGCAGAATTGAAAAGCACTTAAGTTGTACGGACTTTTAAAGGTGAAGAAGTCACTTTGTGAGGTGATTTGTTGAAATTTGAAGAGTGAGGTTGAGTGATTGTATTGAGGGGTAGTCGGGTTAGACGTAACTTGATTAGTCCAATGAATAGTCACTTAAATCCAAATGTATCCCACCTTACCTTAAGCCCACATTACAACCAAAATAAAGACCTTTTTGATCCTTTGTCACACGTATCAAGTACGAGGTCTAGTGTAGACGATTGGCAAGCATATGGTAGACTTTGCATGTAATTCAATATGAGTGGAAATTATTCTAGCTTAAACACTTGAGAGATGAGTGAAACACTTACCCGGTGAGGGTTGAATAATTCGAAAGTTCAAAGTCTCGAGATTAGTTGATTTACGCGTTATCACATATGCTCAAGTGAATTGTGTTGCCTAGTTGTTGTAAGAAAAATCAGACTGAAACTGAATTCATCATCTAGCCGCCCTAAACAAATGCATAATCACTTGTCATCTTTGTGTCTTTTGTTATGATGTTCGGGACGAACAACAGTTTAAGTTTGGGGGAGTTTGATAACACGTTATTTATGCATGTATTTAGGTCGATTTAGGATCATATTTTATATCATTTACGTGCATATTTGACCGGCATTTATTTATATTAATAATATTTGGGTCATTTGACGTGTTTCGACTTGTTTTAAGGTATTTTGAGCATTTTCAGGCTACCGGACGAGGAAACAAGTTGGAAAAGAGTGAAAACCGGCCCAAAAGAGTGAGAACCGTCGAAGAACCGGTCCGAACCGGCCTGAACCGGTCCAGGAGCAAAACCGGGCAAGAACCGACACGGCCGCGTCACAAAGCAACACGGCCGTGTCAAAAGTGGTCTACAATGTGCTGTTGATTCTGGAACAGAACACGGCCGTGTCACTCAAGCAACACGGCCGTGTCAAATGTTGCGCAGAAATTGAAGAATTGCAAAGCAACACGGCCGTGTCATTTAAGCAACACGGCCGTGTCAAAAAGTCCACCGATAAGAGAAATCGTGTTTTAATAGGATTTTGAGCCTATCTTCTCCAAGATTCGTCCCCAACTCTATAAAAAGGACCTCAAGCTCTAGGAAAAGGGGATCAATGATCAAGAACATAAATTACATCATCTTGGAAGACAAAGAAGAGGAAGATCATCGAGACGGAGTCATCCGGGTTTATTTATTCTTTTCTAGTTTAATTCTTTACAATGTTTTTATTAAGATTTTGTATTGGATTATTACTAGGCATGAGTAGCTAAGCTATTCGTGTCCTAGGGTTAGAAAGTAGGGATTTTTATAACAATGTTTTGATTTATGTTTTAATCTATTAATTCCATTCTTTATGTGTTTTATCTCTATGTTTATGCTTAAACTGAATTTAGCTTGATCACCTAGATTTAGTAATTTAGTTTACCAATTCCGCTTCGAGAGGAGGGAATTGTTATCAGACTTAGAACATAGAGCGCAGTTGTCTATGACTGTGTAGGCCGTGGCTTAGGATCGTTTGGGAGTTATTAGGTTTAATTGACTCGAGAGGGTAATTAGCTTAATTAATCAACGGTTTAATCGCTTCGAGAGAAGGATTAGATTATTGTCGTGCCGCCTAATAAACACTAGAATTGGTAAATTAATAGGTTAATCATATTCCACATTGAAATAATATCCTGAAATCGAAGCCCTAGGATACCTTTTCTCTTTGATTGTTAGTTTTCGTGTTTCCTAAGTTTGAAGTTATATTTAATTGAGTAGTTTAATTAGTAAAATCAACCTTTAAAACTTAGTATCTAGTTAGGACATTCCTAGAGTATTAGGGTATCAAGCTACCTAAAACTATTCCTTGTGGGATCGACCTTGACAATAGTACTACACCTACATCCGTACACTTGCGGAACACTAGGTTAGAAACCGACGTGTCACCCTGTAAGATTATTGTGGCCCACGTGCCATCAATTTAAGTTAATAAGATATTTTAATATCTTAATGGTTTAAATAAATAATCTTCCGGATAATATTTGGTCAGGATATATCTGATAAGATATTATTTTGACGTTGATAGACCGTGAATGGATAGCAATCTTAATTGCATTATAATCATAATCCTATCAGGAATTGGTCCTCTCTCCGCCTATAAAAGATAACAGAGTTACATTATTTCTATCACCTAATTTATTCAAAAGGTTCTTTGTTATAAAGAAGGGCTAGGAGATAGAAATCAATTTCTTCCATAAAGAAAAAATCAATCGATGGCGTCTCAAGGTTAGTGCCCTAATTTTATATGTCAATCGAATGTGAAAATCATGAATTCTAAGATCCATGTTTAATCTTATTATTGCGATTATGTATGCGTGATTAATTTTACATGTGGTATCAAAGCATGGCTATAGGATTGATGATTTTTCGTTCAGCAATGATATAGACCCAATTTATGCATTTAGTTTTTACTTGAATTATTTTGTTCCGCTGCCGTTAAATAATATCGCAATCGCAAGAATCAACCAAATTGTTTATATACTGCCGAATTGATCATGGCAGTTTAATTGAGTGGGAAATATTTGTTGGATTAATGATTAAAGTTGGCCTTAATGTTGTATTAATAATAAAATCGACGACTTTATTGTCTATATGATCATATCACTATATCATCACATTATCACGCAATTACTGCATATATGTTGTCACATTATTATGCAACTAATGCATACATGTTGAATATCACACCATTAAGAGATACATATTTTGTTGAATATGATCCTCTCCATATGTGTTAATTTATAAATAATGTGTATATTGACTGCAAGTGATATAATTTGATATATGTTGCATGGTCAAGAATTAATATCAACTTGAAATATGTATGATATTGTTTTATTACCTTTGATCCAAATCAAAATTACGATACAAAATCTCATGCCTTAATTGATGATTATTATTATGTATATGATTTGAATTTATCTGATGTTGGTCTGTTAATCACCAAAGTGGTCTGACCAGAAACTTTAATAAATTTCAAATCATATAAAATATTTGACTATCCATAATAATGTGATGCTTGATATTTAACTAATCTTTAAATCTATGGATAATCAAAATTCATAATTATAAGACATTAGATATCACCCAAAGGTGGATCATTAGTTCTTATAATCAATGAATATAACGTGATAATTGATATATTATGTTGACCGTTTTGTACATCCAAAGATGACAAAATAGTTCAGTAGGTGTATTCAATTATCAAATTATGTAAATTTTACAAGCATCATTATGATTATGATTATATATTGTTGTATCGCCCAAAGGAGAACATCAATGTACATTTATTGATTATTGATCCTGAATCTGTATTTATGTGACTCAAAACATTAATGTGAATAATTATATGTATCCTTGCAGTGCCTATTCCTGTTGCTCTTCATTCGCTTGCTACATCTGTTCAAAAATTTAATGAACTAAACTATTCTGACTGGAGTGAACAAATTCAATTTCATCTCGGTGTTTTGGATCTTGATTATTCACTCCAATTCGACAAACCTGCTATTACTGACAAAAGCAGTGATGTCGAAATAGCTAACCATGATGCCTGGATTAGATCGAACAGATTAAGCCTAATGTTTATGTGAATGAGTGTAGCAGACAATATCAAGTCTACTATATCTCAAACTGAAAGTGCTAAGGAATTTACGAAACTTGTGAAAGAACGTTCCCAAACAGCTGATAAGTCTCTCGCTGGCACACTAATGGCTACTTTAACCACCATGAAGTTTGATGGTTCTCGTAGCATGCACGAGCATGTCATTGAGATGACGAACATTGCAGCAAAACTTAAGTCATCGGGGATGAAAGTGGATGATAATTTTCTTGTGCAGTTTATCATAAACTCACTTCCCCCTGAGTATGGATCTTTCCAAATGAACTATAATACCATGAAAGACATATGGAACGTGAATGAACTTCACGGACTGTTGGTTCAGGAGGAAACAAGGCTCAAGAATCAGGGGTCTCATTCTGTTCATCTCACAATGAATCAAGGAGCTAAAAAGAAAGCCGGAAAGAAGGGAAGGGGCAAGCAAGGACTCAATAAAGTGAATGAGTCATCTGCCCAAATCCAGAAAAAGGAACAAGATAGTCCTAAGTGTAGGTTTTGCAAGAAACCTGGATATTTTCAGAAGGATTGTCAGAAACGTAAAGAATGGTTCGAAAAGAAAGGTAAATTGAATGTTCTAGTATGTTTCGGATCAAACTTAGTTAATGTTCCTTATAATACTTGGTGGCTTGATTCTGGCTGTACCAATCATGTTTCTAATACGATGCAGGGATTCCTTACGACCCGAATCACAAACCCAAATGAAAACTTCGTCTACATGGGAAATCGAGTCAAAGCTCCTATTGAAGCCATTGGAACTTATCGTTTAATTCTAGATACCGGACATTGTTTAGATTTGTTTGAAACTCTTTATGTACCTTTCATTTCTCGTAATTTAGCTTCCTTGTCCAAACTTGATTCTGTTGGATATTATTTTAAATTTGGTAATGGATGTTTTAGTTTATTCAAACAAAATCTTCTTATTGGTTCTGGTATCCTAAATGATGGCTTATATAGGTTTAAACTTGATCATGTTTTTGCTGAGACTCTTTTAACCTTGCATCATACTGTTGGAACTAAACGTGGTTTAGTCAATGAAAGTTCTGCTTACTTGTGGCATAAACATTTGGGGCACATCTCCAAAGAAAGATTACAAAGGTTGGTAAAGAATGAAATCCTTCATGATTTGGATTTTACTGATCTTGGTATTTGTGTGGATTGTATTAAAGAAAAACAAACAAAACACACAAAGAAAGGAGCCACGAGAAGCACACAGCTTCTTGAAATAATACACACCGATATTTGTGGGCCTTTTGATGTTCCTTCTTTCGGAAAAGAAAGATATTTTATCACCTTTATTGACGATTATTCACATTTTGGTTATATCTATCTATTGGAAGAAAAATTTCATTCCGTAAACGCATTAGAAGTGTTTATTAATGAGGTTGAGAGACAATTAGATAGAAAAGTGAAAATCATTAGGTCTGATAGAGATGGTGAATATTATGGAAAATATGATGAATCAGGGCAATGCCCAGGCCCATTCGCTAAATTCCTTGAAAAGCGTGGCATTTGTGCTCAGTACATTATGCCGGGTACACCACAACAAAATGGTGTAGCAGAAAGGCGAAATCGTACTCTTATGGATATGGTTCGGAGTATGTTAAGTAATTCCTCTTTACCCACCTCATTGTGGATATATGCACTAAAAACTGCCATGTACTTATTAAATCGGGTTCCTAGCAAAGCAGTTCCTAAAACACCTTTTGAACTGTGGACAGGTAGGAAACCTAGTTTAAGGCACCTGCATGTTTGGGGTTGCCCGGCAGAGATTAGAATTTATAATCCACAAGAAAAGAAACTGGACTTACGAACAATCAGTGGATTCTTCATTGGTTATCCAGAAAAGTCTAAAGAGTATAGGTTGGATCCAAGGACTATAAGTGGGTATTTCATTGGATATATTGCCGAAAAGTCCAAGGGATACAGATTTTACTGTCTGTCTCATACACTAGGTTTGTAGAGTCAAGAAATGCAAAATTCTTGAAAATGACTTGATTAGTGGGAGCAGTCAAACTGATGAAGTTGGTCTTGAAAAGGACTATCTAGATGCTAAAATTTCTACTTCAAGTGCTAGGTTGGTTGCTATAGATAATGTACCTTATCTATACCTCAAGATCAAGTACATGTTAAGCAACCAATCTTAGATATTCCACAGAATGATGATCCTAATTCTTTAGATCATGAAGTTCAACGGTGGAAATTTCCATTGGAATTTCGATTCCAACGGTTTTTCTGCCGTTGGAAAAGTGGTCGTTGGATGTTTTTTGTTCCAATGGAAAAATGATTCCAATGGCAATTTTAACGGAGCCTCTTACGATTGATTTTTTTTTAATAGCTATTCCAACGGCTTTTACCATTAATTTTTTTTTCCAACAGCTATTCGATCCAACGGCAAAACCCGTTGGAATTATTTCCAAAATTCCAACGGCTCATTTTGTTATTGGAATTGTCATTGAAAATTTTAAAAATTTCAATAAATTTATGCTCCGTTATAATTTTTCTATTGAAATTCGATAATTTTCTAGTAGAGTATAATAAAACAGAAACTAAGTATATAATTCCAGCAAATATTGTTGTGAGTTTAACAAACAATTGGATCAAAACAAGAAAACAAAATCAATGAATCAAAACAAAAGTAAATCGACTCCAAGTTTACGTGGTTCGGCCCAAGAATGACTTACGTCCACGGAGGATATTTCAGCTCTCTATTAACTTCCAAGAAACGTTTACAAGATGATAAAACACTACTGAATTCAACTCAGCAGTAGCACAAGAAAGAAAACACTCAAAGAATGACAATCACTCTTCTATCCAAGTGTATCCTCTATCTATCCTCTCATACCCTTCTAGATGTGTGTGTTACAACAGAAAATGAGAGATACATCATCATATATGAGCTCAGGAAGAAAAATCAGTTAAAACTGATCAAAACGCGTACAGAAACAGACTCAGAAAAACTGCTGGTAAACGGCCTTTTACAACGGTTTTAGTTAAAACCGTTGCGACTCTCAGTTATAACTGCCATATGGCAGTTTCTTCTTCTACAGCTTCCAGCTCAGTCTTGACCCGGTTTTCTGATCCGATTGCGACCCGATTCATGAGTATAATAAGTCCATATTCCTCACAAATCTCCACCTGACTTATATACGAATAAACTCCACCTTGAAACAAACAATCTTGAATCTTAATATCAAACATAAAACTCCCTCAACCATGTTCAGACCTGAACATGTTTCTGCAATGCTGCTCCTTAATTGCATTGAACCACTTGGATTAAATCCAAGCAATAATTGAATTTGTCTGTCGGCAAAGCTTTGGTAAGCATGTCAGCTGCATTTTCCTTCGTGCTCACCTTCTTCACCTTCACATCTCCTTTCTCAATAATATCTCTAACATAATGATGCTTTACATCAATATGTTTTGATCTTTCATGATAGACTTGATGCTTTACCAAGTGAAGTGCACTCTGAGAGTCACACATCACTGTTACAGACTGCTGCTTTATCCCAAACTCAGAAATCATACCTCTTAGCCACACTGCTTCCTTTACAGCTTCAGTCATTGCCATATACTCTGCTTCTGTAGTGCTTAATGCCACCACTGGTTGTAACATGGACCTCCAACTGATAGCTGCACCAAACAATGTAAACACATAACCTGATTGAGATTTCCTACTATCTAAGTTTGCTGCATAATCTGAATCCACATAACCTTTCACAGCATCCTGCAAACCATCAACTTTTCTGAACATAATTCCTCTAGCTGCAGATCCTCTCAAATACCTCATAATCCATTTGAGTGCCTCCCAGTGTTGCTTTCCAGGATTGGACATATATCTGGAAACAACACTTACTGCATGAGATATGTCAGGCCTAGAACACACCATTAGATACATTATGCTGCCAACAGCATTTTGAATAAGGAACCTTTGACATCTCTTCTTCTTCTTCTTCAGTTCTGGGCTTCTGTGATTCTGTCAGCTTGAAGTGTTGTGCCAAAGGGACTGTTACTGGCCTTGCTTCGTTCATTTTGAATTTGCTAAGAATCTTCTCAACATAACTTCTCTGCTCAAGCCACAACAATCCTCTTCTTCTATCTCTGCATATGTCCATACCCAAAATCCTCCTTGCTTCTCCAAGCTGCTTCATTTCAAACTCTTCCTGTAAATCTGTTTTAAGCCTTTCTATCTCAGATTGATATCTGCTTGCTACAAGCATATCATCCACATACAATAGTAAGAAACTCAGAATTTCATCCCCAGATTTCCTCATGAAAACACAATTGTCATACTTTGATTTTGTATATCCAATCCTTTTCATACACTCATCAAACTTTATATACCATTGTCTGGAGCTTCGCTTAAGGCCATATAAAGATTTCTTGAGTAGACAAGCCTTGTTCTCACTTTCTGGCATCTCAAAACCCTCTGGTTGATGCATGAAGATAGTCGCCTTAAGCTCACCATGCAGAAATGCAGTTTTGACATCCAACTGCTCCAACTCTAAGTCCATCTGTGCAACCATTGCCAGAAGCATTCTTATGGAACAATGTTTCACTACAGGGGAAAAGATCTCATTGTAGTCTATTCCCTCCTTTTGAGTGAAACCTCTTGCAACTAATCTGGCCTTAAACCTTATCCTTTCTGTCCCACTGAATTCTACTTTCTTCTTGAAGATCCATTTACAGCTAACAAGCCCAGCAGGTTTATCCACCAGTATCCATGTCCCATTTCTTTCCAAAGAGTCCATTTCTTCTTGCATAGCAATGATCCAGCTTTCTCTGTCACTACTGCTAACAGCTTCTCTGTAGTTTCTTGGCTCAGAATATTCTGTTTCTTCTGCAACACTTAAGGCATAAGCAGTGAGGTAATCACTGCCATATCTCAAGGATGGTTTTATAACCCTCCTTTCTCTATCTCTAACCAGTTGGTATTGATTCTTTTCAGAGTCAATTTGTTCTTGAATTGATTCTGTGTCTTCATCAGTTTCTGACTTTCCATCTGTGTCATCCTGCTCCACCTTGAGCTGTGTACCTTTGTTCTTTACTGTCATTTCCAGTGGAGCACTTGAATTTGGTTTCATTGGCATTTGCTCTTCACAGAACTTCACATCTCTGCTTATGATTACTTTGTTCATCCCAGACTCCAAGCACCATAATCTGTATCCCTTTACTCCTTGTGGATACCCCAACATTATGCACTTCAATGCCCTTGCATCCAATTTGTCTTGTTTGACATGAGAATAAGCTTGACATCCAAAAGGTCTCAAGTGTGAACAATCTGGTGAGTTTCCACTCCATTTCTGATATGGAGTTACATACTGGTTTGGAGTGGATGGACTTCTGTTTATCAAATATGCTGCAGTGACAGCAGCTTCTCCCCAGAATCTTTTTGGCATTCCAGACTCTATTAGCATGCATCTGATCCTTTCCAAAACTGTTATGTTCATCCTCTCAGCTACTCCATTTTGTTGAGGATGAGCAGGGACAGTTTTGTGTCTCTTTATGCCCCTTTCTTTGCAAAATTTCTGGAATTCTTCAGATAGGAATTCTAAACCATTGTCTGTCCTTAGACACTTCAGTGTTGACCCTTTCTCTATCTCAACTTCTTTACACCATTCTTGGAATTTATTAAAAGCATCAGACTTATTCTTTAGTATGAAAATCCATAGTTTTCTTGAATAATCATCTATTATGCTTAAGAAATATCTTCCACCCCCCATTGTTTCTACCTTTGAAGGCCCCCAAAGATCAGAATGGGCATAGTCAAGAGGGTGTTTCGAAGTGTGTTTACCTTTGAAAATCCATTTTTTGCTAGAATGCAGATCTCACAATTCTGTATCTGGAACCTCCCTTTGTGATTGATGATCCCTTGTTTCAGTAGCTCATTCATGCCTGTTTCACTCATATGGCCAAGTCTTCTGTGCCATAAATGTGAATCTCCAACAGCAACATTATTTACATCCCCAATCAGAGTCTCTCCAATCAGGTAGTAAAGGCTTGCTTTCTTGATGCCTTTCATCACCAGTTTTGAACCCTTGTACACAAATAAATGCCCTTGCATTGATTTGAAATTGCATCCTTTGTTTTCCAATGTCCCAAGACTGATGAGGTTTCTTTTCAGCATGGGAATGTATCTTACATTGGACAGGGTTTTAACAGAACCATCATGCATTTTGAGCCTGACATCACCAATGCCTTCAATCTGGCATGCATGATCATCTCCTAACATTACTGAGCCCTGTTGGTGTATCTTGAGGTTTTGAAACCATCCAGCATTAGGGCACATGTGGAAGCTGCATCCTGAGTCCAGAATCCACTTGTCTTCTGTCCTTCCTTCAACAATGTTCAAAACATCAGCATCTTCTTCTCCTTGTGCCAAGTCTGCTGTATTTGGTTTGTTTGATCCTTCTGCTTTCTTTCTTTTGAATTCGAAGCAGTTCTTTTTAAGATGGCCTGGCTTCTTACAGTGAAAACACTTTCTGGTCTCCTTTCCCTCAAAACCCTTTGGCTTTGTCTGTTGTGATTGCTTTCCCATTCCATTTGCTGCTGCAGCTTTCTTGAACTTGTGAAACTTTCCTGGTTTGATGTGTAACCCTTCTGCTTGAGGGTCAGATTTTCCATCAGAGGAACTTTGTAACTCCTTTGCCTTCAGAGCAGTTTGAACTTCTTCTAGGGATATTTTGGTTTATCTCCCATATATCATGGCATCTTTAAGATGTTCATAATATTTTGGCAATGCATTGAGCAATAGGATAGCTTTGTCTTCATCTTCAATCTTGGCATCAACTCCTTCAAGATCATCCAGGTACTTGTTAAATTCCTCCAGCTGATCGTCTACAGCCTTGTCTTCTTGAATCTTGAATGAGTATAGCTTCTGTTTGAGATACAGTCGATTCACCATGGTCTTTTTTTTGTAAAGTTCCTCGAGCTTGTTCCAGACAGCCTCTGCTGTCAATTCTTTGGACACTTCCCGCAATACTTTATCTCCCAGGGACAGGATGATGGCAGAATGTGCCTTATCCAACAACTCTGCTTTTTCGCTGGCCCCAATTTTATCAGAGAAGCCATCAACACCCTTGAGAGCCCCTGCAAGGCCCTGCTGAACGAGGAGAGCCTTCATCTTCAGCTGCCACAGACCAAAATCGTTTTTGCCATTGAATTTCTCAACGTCGTACTTCATTGCTGCCATTGTCAACTCCTTGATCCGCTCCAGTTTGCAAACTTCCCACAGACGGCGCCAATTGTTGTGAGTTTAACAAACAATTGGGTCAAAACAAGGAAACAAAATCAATGAATCAAAACAAAAGTAAATCGACTCCAAGTTTACGTGGTTCGGCCCAAGAATGACCTACGTCCACGGAGGATATTTCAGCTCTCTATTAACTTCCAAGAAACGTTTACAAGATGATAAAACACTACTGAATTCAACTCAGCAGTAGCACAAGAAAGAAAACACTCAAAGAATGACAATCACTCTTCTATCCAAGTGTATCCTCTATCTATCCTCTCATACCCTTCTAGATGTGTGTGTTACAACAGAAAATGAGAGATACATCATCATATATGAGCTCAAGAAGAAAAATCAGTTAAAACTGATCAAAACGCGTACAGAAACAGACTCAGAAAAACTGCTGCTAAACGGCCTTTTACAACGGTTTTAGTTAAAACCGTTGCGACTTTCAGTTATAACTGCCATATGGCAGTTTCGTCTTCTACAGCTTCCAGCTCAGTTTTGACCCGGTTTTCTGATCCGATTGCGACCCGATTCATGAGTATAATAAGTCCATATTCCTCACAAATATGATACCTCAAGTAATGGGCAGGGTGGTCAGGCGTATATAAGTCCAATTATTATGATACTAAAGTAATGACAGGGTGTTACTTAATAATTTAAAATCTGGGATAACATTCTATTAGTTTCTATTTCGATTATAGTGTAGTTAGGGACGGATCTAAAATTTAGTGGTGAGATGGCCGGGTTAGAATAAAACAATTCAAATATATTAAAAAAATTAATGTTAAAAGAAGTCGCATCTTATTATACATGAAAAAATATTAGTTATAGAATCATAATAAAGTTAAATTTTGTATTGATAGTTTAGGTCTACCAAATTTCAGATTCCCTTCATAGGCTTGAAAATGTTGTGCCTAGTTTTCCTATTTGTTGTTTCTAAGACTCTTTGATAATAATATACAGGTAGGGGATCTGCCTTAATCCCCCGTTATTTTGATAGTTTTGCCCAAAAAAAATAAAAAATAAAAAATAAAGTTATTTTTTTTAAAAAAAGTTAAACAATTAAAAAAAAATTATTTGAAAAAAAGAACTAATTTGGCATGAATTTTTGTGTGAGATATTCACATATACGGGTAATAAAGACAAGAATATGAGCATATAAAATAAATGGTTGGCCTTAGCTAAAAATGTGTACGAATAGTAATTAATATAATTAATAAAAATCATAATAGTAAAATGAGGTTTTACAAAGTTTGCTCCGGGTTGGAGCCTGTTATAAGCTAAGATCTACCTATGATTGCAGTGTTGGGATTTGGAAAATATGTGGTAGAAAGTTGTTAAACTCGCAATTTTGACTTGAATCAGTAGACAATCTACATAATCGAATCGTAAAATCGTAAAATTATACAAATTATGAAAATATAAATATATATTTATGTACATATAGGTCTCAAATATGTTTATATATAATGAAAATTGCATCCAGCTGGTGAAATGATAATTAGAAATGAAGATTTTGATTCCATTATTGCGTCTTGTTTTAAATCTCTCCACCAATGTTTCTTTTGTTTTTCCTCTCAGAGTAAACTGATCTTTAAAATTAATGTTTAATTAGACATAAATGACTCGTACAACCGTAGAATCGTACGAGTTGAATCATGAGTTTGACAATATTGGTAGAAAGTGAATTTTTCTAGACTTGTTATAACGATACTAACCTAAAGAATTTACCCGAGTAATCTTCAATTATTCAACAAAAAAAATTCAGTTTATACCAGGAGCGGAATTCAACGGTTATATAATTTTAACCCAACAATACAAAAATGTAGGAGAAGAATAATATCAATGGGAAAACAAAGTAAACTCTAGTAACGATCTCTCATCATAGCATCAACCATATAGATGTGTGTGCGTATATATAGGGTACAAATCATCTGTTCCGTGTCTGGTATTCCACTTTATATTTAATTTTAAAAACAAAAAGTTATATCATGAATCGTGAACATTAACCACATGAAACCATTAATTCTGAACCCTAAAACAAACAACGTGAATCGTGAACCGTGAATTCATGAATAATGAATTCATAAAGCTTGAAATAAAACCATAACCTAATAACAAAACTTAAATCCTAGGCGGTAAATTTGAATATCAATCGTGAATTTATGAACCCGGGAACCATGAATTATGAACCAGGGCACTGAATCGTAAATCCTGAAACAAATTGTTTAAAAGAAAAAAAAAAAAGAAATTATTATTAGTATTTCTTTAGAGTGTAATATGAGTGGAACAGATGATTTCATGCCATATATATATAAAAATGTTCCCTCTTTACCTATGTAAATCTACCTTATTTTCAAAAGAAAAATAGTTGACATGATCAACTGTGTTACTTGTCTTTTCTTGATTCTTTGAATTATTTTTAAATCATATTCTATGGATATTTGTTTGATTATTTTAGCGAAAAAAAGAAGAAGACTGGGAAAATAAAGGGTTAGGATCGTAACTCCCTCCCACAATTGAAGAGGGTTGGTTAAGAACCAACCAATCAGATTTTTTTTCTTTTGTTCTTTTTTTTTTCCTTCAATATCTAAATTTGTATAACTTTTTCATCTCAACTCCATTTTTCATAAAAAAATATACTGAATTAATCTTCTTTTCACGATCTTAGATTTGACATCCATTATGTATATACTAAATATTAATTTTAAGGGTAATTTACTTTATTATTATTATTATTATGATATATTATAATTTTAAATTTTTTGTATATAAAATAAAAATATCAAATATTATCAAAATAATATTTTATTTGAAAAAAATATCTATTCTTTTTTAGAAGATTAATTTTGTTTACTTTAATTTTGCCTTTTTATAATAATTTTGGATTAACTGGATCATTTCATTATAAAGAAATTTGATAAAAAAAAATATGACTCGATTTAACAAATTATTAGGCATATAATATAAATAAACTTGTTGTTAATAACCTAACTAAAATAGACTCATTATTCTTTTAACACCTTTAATAAACAATTCTATCACTAGACATGTTTATAACAAACTTAATTATTAACACACAAGTCGCAAGAGCTCCATGAATAAATCAATGAAATTAAATATCAGCAGTTTACAATATCAGTAGCAATATGAAAGAACTCGCATAAGTGTACATATTAATCTATAACTATTCCGATAACTCGACACAAAATCATTTAAATAAACATAAATAGTTAATAAATTTATTAAAATTTATTGATTATCATAAGCTTTGGGCTCTGCCTTAACTTCACCGGCTGCAACCAAAGGTAAGTTGAAAGGATGAATATTGGGTTGTGTGAGTTTCCACATCAGCTCGTCAAAGTCGTAGTTTATCACAATAATTATATGAACAAAGAGACACTCAATGTATCATGATGCGCTTGTATTGGTAAGTCACATAGAGCTAAGTTGAATTGACAAATAGCAAATTAAAAAAATAAAAACACACGTATAAATTCAAGTTGCTACAATTAAAGCAATAAATAGTAAAACCCATAACTCGAGTCTCTTGCGAAAATTAAGTGAATGAAAAATTCAATGCAAAACACTGAGCTCAACATCCATGTTCCTTGCAACCTATACGTACGAAACACGTGTTCTAAGATTACGGTTATTATTAAAGCTTGATTATTGATAATAAAATAAAGTTAGGCCTGATTGGGTATTTAGGGAACTTACGGATTTCAATAATCTGAAAATTTATACTTAATATAATAATAAAATCTATCAAAAAAAAAAAATTAAAAAAAAATCGTTCAAACAAACATTACTATTAGTGCAAACCACGGTTTTCAGTTTAAGTGGATGATTTATTAAATAAAACACGTTTTCTGCTTATTCACTAATTTAAAGAATATATAATATTTGTGCTTAAATTAAGGAGATTATGGATCATCATTATCTAGTAAAAAAATTATTTCACGGAAGAAAATATTCCCCTATATATGGTAAATATATAAATCATTGTATATTATTCTTCCCCTAAATTTATAAATTTCTTTTTTTTACTTCTCAAAAAAAAAAAAAATAGTTAATTAATTTTCCTCAATTATTTAATCTTTTTTTTTTTTCTTAAAATAAATACTCTCTTCGTCCCGAATGAACTTGCACATTTTCCGAATTCGATCGTCCCAAACAAACTTGCACACTTCCTAATAAGGAAAGTTATAACACAATCTCCACCCTCAAAATTTCACTACAACATAAATGGTTTTATGTAACACTTCGTTTGTAACACTTTTCTAACACTTATGAATATGTAACACTTTCATGTAACACTTTTGTAACATCTGCGAATATGTAACACTTTCGTGTAACACTTTTGGAATATGTAACGCTTTGAACATAACACTTTTAAAGTGTAACACATTTAGGTAACATTTCTAAATAAGTAACATTTTTTACGCAACACTTTTGAATAAGTAACACTTTTATGTAACACTTATAAACTCTGTTGTAAAAATCTTCCACTGCTCCGATTAACCCCCGCCTAGGCGCTAGGCTTTCATTGACCGCCTACGTTTATTTTTCGATTTCTCCCCGCCTAACTACGTCTATGCCCCGATTAGTCCCGCCCAGACCCCGGCTAGTCGCTAGGCCCTAGTCCACCGCCTAACTAGCGCCTAGCGACTTTTACAACCTTGCTTATAAATAAGTAACACTTGGAATTAATAAAATTATTTATTTTATTTTAAACTAATTAAATATTTATGGATTTATTTTTCTAATGTGACTTTAAATTTTATTTGTCTCATGTGTTACATCTTAATTATCACAATAGAATAGGGAAAAATTCGTTTTGGTCCACTAACTTAGGGCGAGTCTAAAACTAGTCCACTAACTATGATATTATCAATTTTAGTCCGATAACTTAGGACCGAGTCCAATTTGAGGACAAATTTCGTCGGAATTGACTAAGTTGGCCGGAATTACTCACGTGCAAGGCACGTGGTCGTTCAATTTGGGGCTTTCCGGCGATTTGTCCTTATATTGGACTCGGCCCTAAGTTACTGGACTAAAATTGATAATATCGTAGTTAGTGGACCAGTTTTGGACTCGCCCTAAGTTAGCGGACCAAAAACGAAAATTTTCCTTGTTTTGTTCCATAATCCAAATTTAGCAGAATACATTGATTCTTTATCAATTTTTTTTACCTAGATTCAAATGGTTCTTGCCATGATTCAAATAGTTGGAGATTTTGTAAGATACTTATATCAATACTCAACCGTGGCAATCTTTTTTGTTACTCCAACACAAAATAGTGAGGATCCTCTGTTCGATTCTTTAGTATAAAGTTGGAGATTCATTCGAACCATACCTCTTCTTGGTTTTGCGCGGTTTGATCTTCTTCCAAATCAGTCTCATCGAAATTGTTCATCAGACACTTCCTGGATTTTGCGTTGTGACCCACACCACCATATTTTCTACACTTCTCAACACCTGAATCGGAAAGCCCCAAATTAAACGACCACGTACCTTGCACGTGAGTAAGTGTGGAAAACATGGTGGTGTGGATCACAATGCAAAATCGAGAAAGTTTCCGATGAACAATTTCGATGAGGCTGATTTGGAAGAAGATCAAACCGCGCAAAACCAAGAAGAGGTATGGTTCAAATGAATCTCCAACTTTATATTAAAGAATCGAACAGAGGATCCTCACTATTTTGTGTTGGAGTAACAAAAAAGATTGCCACGGTTGAGTTTTGATATAAGTATCCTACAAAATCTCCAATTATTTGAATCAAGGCAAGAACCATTTGAATCTAGGTAAAAAAAAAATTGATAAAGAATCAATGTATTCTGTTAAATTTGGATTATGGGACAAAACAAGGAAAATTTTCGATTTTGGTCTGCTAACTTAGGGCGAGTCCAAAACTGGTCGACTAACTACGATATTATCAATTTTAGTCCAGTAACTTAGGGCCGAGTCCAATATAAGGACAAATCGCTGGAAAGCCCCAAATTGAACGATCACGTGCCTTGCACGTGAGTAATTCCGGCCAAATTAGTCAATTCCGACGAAATTTGTCCTCAAATTGGACTCGGTCCTAAATTACTGGACTAAAATTGATAATATCATAGTTAGTGGACCAGTTTTGGACTCGCCCTAAATTAGTGGACCAAAAACGAATTTTCCCCCAATAGAATATATGTAACATAAGTGGTGAAAACGATAGACTTAGACCTACAAAAACAACAATTTATTAGAGCATCTAAAAATTTACTTATTCGTTATTGTGTATATATTTTTTCTTAAAAAAATTAACTAAAAAAATTATTGTATCCTAGTGATTAAGACATTGTGCTTAAACTCCTGCAATCTAGCAACCTGAGTTCAAAACCCACCAATGACAAATTTTTATTTTTTTTCTTTCAATTAAAAGTGTTACATAAAGGGGAGGTTATATGTAACATTTTTTTAGTGTTATGATAAAATGTTACAATTTAAAACCTAATGTAACACTTATTAAAAGTGTTACTAAAGATCATAAAAAGTGTTATATTAGACTTTAGGTAGCACCGACAAATGTAACACTAATAAAGTGTTACCTAATGTCTATAGTAACATATTTTAGTATATATGTAACACTTTTTTTGGTGTTACATTAGCTCATTTATGGTGTACTGCTCCACTCTTAATCTACATCCTCAATTCACCTTTGAAAAATCAACAAAATTCCTACAAAGTAACTTCTCTTAATATTTATGTCGATCTCTCTATGTAAGTTCACTTGAAACGGAAGAGGAAAACAAATTAAAAGAAAACCCAAATATAGTGAAGTTTTGGGAATTTTCCCCCTATTCCCTCAACGTCACATCTCCTTTATGGTATGCTTCTCACCGCTTCCCACCGACACAGGCACAATGTTGCTGGCATTGCCGCGGGTGTATTTTTAACCATACAATCACTACCACAGACACCACTATTCTTCATCATCCTGTGGGGACCGGAAATTCTATGCCGGGGGTTGGGGCAGCGTGGGGAAATTCTATGCGGGTGGTTGAGGCTCATAACTACTCCTTCCTTTGTACTAGATAATTTCTTGTTGTCACAAATCCTTTTACAAATTATTTGAGGAAAAGATCACTTTTAATTTCATAATTTTCTGCTTTTTCACTTTTAGTTCCATAATTAGTTACTTTTTCGATTTAGTTCCGCAACTCGAAAAATAGTTCAATTTCGGCCCAATTTTGGTCGGAGGTTGCCAAATTGATCAAAATTTGGCACGTGACTTTAGGGATGGCAAAAACCTCGCGGGGACCTGTCCCTGTTGGGACTCGAAAATATTGGGTTGGGGATTCCTCGAAAAAAATGGGGACGGAGATGGGGACGGGATTCCCCGAAATTCTATGAGTGGGGATGGGAATCGTACTCCCCGTCTCGTCCCTGGTCCTGAACCCGACTCCGTATAGGCAAAGCGGGAATTTTCCATTCCCCGTTATTTTATATATACATATAATATCCCTTAAATAAATTTAAATAATATTATATATATAATTATATATACACTAAACACACACTCACAACTTACTGCATTACTTCACCTTTAGTTAAAAAATATTATACATATATAATTATATATATTTCATATGTAATTTGTTATTTTAATACTTTTATTTTAGATTTATTCACCTTTGATATGTATCGGGCTTGGTGATTGTATGTTATAACTTTATTATTCTTTTTGTCTAAAAGATTTAAAAAAAAAAAGAAAAAAAAACAGGGAACCCGAATCCCTGCGGGGACACTTGACACGTCGGTTTCTAACCTAGTGTTCCGCAAGTGTACGGATGTAGGTGTAGTACTATTGTCAAGGTCGATCCCACAAGGAATAGTTTTAGGTAGTTTGATACCCTAATACTCTAGGAATGTCCTAACTAGATACTAAGTTTTAAAGGTTGATTTTACTAATTAAACTACTCAATTAAATATAACTTCAAACTTATGAAACACGAAAACTAACAATCAAAGAGAAAAGGTATCCTAGGGCTTCGATTTCAGGATATTATTTCAATGTGGAATATGGTTAACCTATTAATTTACCAATTCTAGTGTTTATTAGGCGGCACGACAATAATCTAATCCTTCTCTCGAAGCGATTAAACCGTTGATTAATTAAGCTAATTACCCTCTCGAGTCAATTAAACCTAATAACTCCCAAACGATCTTAAGCCACGGCCTACACAGTCATAGACAACTGCGCTCTACGTTCTAAGTCTGATAACAATTCCCTCCTATCGAAGCGGAATTGTTAAACTAAATTACTAAATCTAGGTGATCAAGCTAAATTTAGTTTTAAGCACAAATATAGAGATAAAACACGTAAAGAACGGAATTAATAGATTAACTCATAAATCAAAACATTGTTATAAAAATCCCTACTTTCTAACCCTAGGACACGAATAGCTTAGCTACTCATGCCTAGCAATAATCCAATACAAAATCTTAATAAAAACATTGTACAGAATTAAACTAGAAAAGAATAAATAAACCCGGATGACTCCGTCTCGATGATCTTCGTCTTCCTTGTCTTCCAAGGCGATGTAATTTATGTTCTTGATGATTGATCTCCTTTTTCCTAGAGCTTGGGGTCCTTTTTATAAAGTTGGGGACGAATCTTGGAGAAGATAGGCTCAAAATCCTATTAGAAATAGGAAATCTTCGCATAAAAATCCGTCTGACACGGCCGTGTTGCTTAAGTGACACGGCCGTGTTGCATTGCACAATCCACTTTTCCAGCAACAATTTGACACGGCCGTGTTTCTTGAGTGACACGGCCGTGTTCTATTCCAGAACTCACAACGCGTTGCAGGCCACTTTTGACACGGCCGTGTTGCTTTGTGACGCGGCCGTGTCGGCTCAAAATACCTTAAAACAAGTCGAAACACGTCAAATGACCCAAATATTATTAATATAAATAAATGCCGGTCAAATATGCACGTAAATGATATAAAATATGATCCTAAATCGACCTAAATACATGCATAAACAACGTGTTATCAAACTCCCCCAAACTTAAACTGTTGTTCGTCCCGAACATCATACAAAAAGACACAAAGAAGACAAGTGATTATGCATTTTGTTTAGGGCGATTAGACGATGAATTCAGTTTCAGTTTGTTTTTCCTTAAAACAACTAGGCACACAATTCACTTGAGCATATGTGATAACGCGTAAATCAACTAATCTCGAGACTTTGAACTTTCGAATTATTCAACCCTCACCGGGTAAGTGTTTCACTCATCTCTCAAGTGTTTTAGTCTAAAATAATTTTCACTCATATTGAATTACATGCAAAGCCTACCATATGCTTGCCAATCGTCTAAACTAGACCTCGTACTTGCTATGTGTGATAAAAGATCAAAAAGGTCTTTATTTTGGTTGTAATGTGGGCTTAAGGTAAGGTGGGATACATTTGGATATAAGTGACTATTCATTGGACTAATCAAGTTACGTCTAACCCAACTACCCCTCAATACAATCACTCAACCCCACTCTTCAAATTTCAGCAAATCACCCCGCAAGTTGACTTCTTCACCTTCCCAAGTCCATACAACTTAAGTGCTTTTTAATTCTGTGGGTACCACATTTTTGGGACTACCCGACTGTTCTAATCACATTCACAATTTAAGCACTTTATTTCCTAGCCTCTCCTCTATAATACTAATAATAACAATTTTTTTTTTTTTTTCTTTTCTTCTTTTTTTTTTTTTTTCTTTTCTTTTTTTTTTCTAGGAGAGGCTATTCTTCGCTTTTCACCTATTACTTTTCTCTTATTTCCTTCATCTTTTGAAAATATCCCTACTTCGCATTCCTTCCCACAAATTGTTCACCCAAAATTCCTTTCAATTCTCCTCCCTCTAACTTGATTAATCCAATTATGGCCAAAAGAATTAAATCAAAAAGGTTTCGGCTGACATTGTTAGGTTATGAATAAATAAGGCTATAAGGCTCAATTGGGCTAACTAGGGACAATTTTTTCATTATGGATCAAAGGCAATTTTCATGGTTTGAACAAATAGGCTTAAACAAAAAGTTGCCTAAGATCATTTCCTAAATCACAACATATACTTGACACATTCTTAGTAAAGACTCAAGGCAAGTTCTAGAGACTAGTACACATATTCAATCAAATTCACACCGAAAGAAAGTATCTTACTCCGAAAATTGGAGTATAATTAGGCTCAAATTCTCACCAGGTAAATTTTGATTGAATATTCTCAGTTCAAGCTCAATTTCGTCTCAAAACACCTCTCATGCTCTATTATGTGCCATTTTTTTTCATCTAAATCATCTCATCATTAACTATTCATCATCCATCTTTCCCTAATTTTCTCTTTTTATTTTTCTCACTTGTTACCTATTTCCGGGTTTTATTATTCTTATTGACTCTAAAAACTGACACACTACTAAGACTCTAAACTCTAAACTCCTAAGACTCAATCATGGAAACGATATGCAATCAACTTGGGCTCACAGACCCAACAACACCGATAAATCAGATAACTGGGCTCACAGACCCGATAACACCAATTGAAACAATAAAAATCAGCACAATGGGCACACGGACCCGCAATTAACAGCAAGAATCTCGAACGAAAAAAATAAATCAAAACTAGAAATCTAGAAACTAGAAATCTAGCTGCCAAGACGTTCCACGGTCTACCCCTTCCCCCAAACTTGGCTGAAAGCCAATGTTTGGAGGAAAAACGTGGTACGCCTTGGTGCTAACTTACAAATCGTTTCGACGACGGCTTTTTGAAACCCCTACGAGCTCCGAAATCGTGCCATTTTGCTCCTACTGAATCTTGGTTCGGCCGTCTCCGCGTCACGCTCTGAATTTTTCATGTTTTTCTGCTGAAGTATTGACACGGCCGTGTTGAATGTTGTGACACGGCCGTGTTACTTTTGAGCCAAAATTGATGTTTTTGGGCTGATTTTGACACGGCCGTGTCGTTTGTGTGACACGGCCGTGTTGCATTCCAGTTTGGATACACGTTTTGAGAGGGCTTTTGACGCGGCCGTGTCAATTTTGTCACACGGCCGTGTTGCATTTGAACTATCTTAACACGGCCGCGTCCAGCATGTGACACGGCCGTGTTGCATTCCAGTGTTAAAAACACTTTCTAGGTGCCTTTTGACGCGGCCGTGTCCATAGTGTGACACGGCCGTGTTGCATCCTCTGCTCCTTTTAACGCGATTTTGTCCGTCTTTTCGACCCCCGTTTCTTGCAACACTCGTCCATGTTGATTCCTAAAACAAAAACACTAAACCACACGTAAAACATAAAATTAACGCGATAAAAAAAATTATAAACATAAAACATTAAACATCGGGTTGCCTCCCGACAAGCGCTTTGTTTTACGTCTTCAGCCGGACGTCCTTTTTCTATCAGCCATTTTCTAGCCACCCCGAGTCGGATGTTTTCTGACCAATTAAAGAGCTATTTGGGCCATGAGGATTTTCTACAGCAGCTAGGGTAGTGTAAATAATGCTACAATTGTGCCTACCCCTTAGACCCGATTTATGTATGTTGAGTGTGATTATTTCGTTTTGAACCCGAAAAACCAACTCCCCTTTAGGTACATCTATTAGTGCTTGGCTAGTCGCCAAGAAGGGTCTTCCTAAGATAAAAGGGAATTCATCACTCCCTTTCATGTCAACAACTAAGAAATCACTAGGGAATTCAAAATTTAGCACTTTTACCACTACATCCTCTGCTACTCCCAACGGCGTTAATGAAGATCCATCCGCCAATTTGATAGTAGTAAAGGACCGTTTAATTTCCCTTAGTCCTAATTGTCTATACTGCTTAAGAGACATCAAGTTTATGCTAGACCCTAAATCACACATGACATTATGAAATTCATGACTACCAATTGAGCAAGAAATAGTAAAACTCCCTGGATCTTTTGCTTTTGTTGCTCTTCTTGGTTTCATGCTTGTGTTTGCGTTCTTCTTGGGCCTGCTCGGTCTCTTCTTTGTCGCCTCTTTTCCATCCTCCCACTCCTTTGTTTTCTCTTTAACTTGGATTCTCTCCTTTAGTGGTTCCTGTTTCACAACAACAACTCTAGATTGCTCTAAAGGATCAAGGTTAGCAAAGAACGAATTTTTAAAACAAAAATCAAAAGACTCATCAAGAATAGGAGATGAAGTTTTCTTATCTATGATTGTATTGACCTCTTCCTTCTCAATGTTTTTGACTTCCTCGCTTGATTCCTTTGCTTCTTGGTCCTTCAAGCTCTCTTCATGCTCATCTAGCTCCACAATATTGCAGTGCTCCTTCGGATTAACCACTGTATCACTCGGGTATTGGCCTTGCTTGTGTTGAGCTCCTACTATCTTTATCAGCTGACTCATGTGTGATGTCAATTCTCCAATGCTAGCTTGCGTCTGCACCAACGTGTTCTCGAGCCTCTTGATGTCTGCCCCTTGCCCAGTGATATGCTTGTTTAGCTCCATGAATTTTCCATCCACTTTCTTCTCCAACTGAGCTAACTTTTCATCATACTTTTCAAATTGTGATTGCGCAATTTCTTCTTGTGATGGCTTCTTACCGTCATGGATCATGCCATTTGTAACAGCAAATCCGGGTGGCGGATTAAGTGTATTTTGCGCGTTCCCATATGAAAAGTTCTGATGATTCTGAGGATACTGATTGTACCGAGGCTGATTGTTCTGGAAGTTGTTGAAGTTTCGTTGATTCACAAATTTTACTTCTTCAACTTCTTCCGGACCCCCTGGCTGTTGTGCTAACGTTAGATTAGTTAGCAAATTCACCTGGCTCGTCAATGCTGTTACTTGTGCTGTGAGCTTTTCAATTGGCTCATTATTGACGGGCTCGCATTTTTGGACACTGGCTACCCTCTTTGGCATGTTTCTTTCATTCGACCATTGTTAGCTCGTTCTGGCCATCGCGTCCAGGATTGAGAATGCCATCCTCACAAACTTCTCCATCAAACTTCCACCCGCAGCTGCATCCACTTGGTTTCTAGTCGGAGCAAGTAGACCATTGTAGAACTTGCATACTTGCTGCTTCTTGGTGAACCCATGTTGAGGGCAACTCCGGATAAGATCCCGGAATCGCTCCCAAGCCTCTTCGAATGGCTCTTGGTCCAATTGCTTGAACTGATTGATCTGGTTCTGCAGGTCGAGCATCTTGCTTGGTGGAAAGTACTTCAACAGGAAAGAAGTACTCAAGTCTTCCCAATCTCTGATGTCTTCTAGTGAATTGAACCACTGTAATGCTCTGTCCTTCAGTGAGAAAGGGAACAGTCTCATCTTGACTTGCTCGTGCGGCACATGATTGATTTTGATTGTGTCGGCCAGTCTGCGAAACTTGATCAGATGCGCATTCGGATCCTCCAACGCACTTCCCCCATACTGGTTTTGCTGCACTATGTTGATTAGTGCAGGCTTCAGCTCGAAATTGTTGGCATTGAGTGGTGGAGGTTGCACTCCTCCTGCCTGCTGATTTGGACTGGGCTTCAAGCAGTCGCTAATAGGCGTGTCATCTTCATCGCCTGCAGCTGGGTCTATCTGAATTGGGCCGTACTGCTGTTGTAGCTGTGGCCCTTGTGGAGGTAGCTGCTACTGTATGTTCGTGACTCGATCATCCAACCGTGCTAAGGCTGTTAGCACTCTATTTAGTGTGTCCTCCTGATTTGGATGCTGTGGTGGGTTCTCCATCTCAGATGCGGCGTTTCTTCTAGTTCGGTGTCTGCGAGCTGTCGCTTCAATTTCCGGATCAAAAGGAAGAAGGGTTTCTTTCCCTTTTGATCTGGTGTGCATACGAAGCCTGAAAACACCAAAAACAAGAACTACCGCGTAATACAAAAATTAACCCAAAAAATAAAAACGAAAATTAAAATTAAAAATACGAAAAAAATAAAATCTAGTCTAGTTTCCTCCTATTTTTCAAGATAAAAACTAAGCGCTAAATCTTATTCCCCGGCAACGGCGCCAAAAACTTGACACGTCGGTTTCTAACCTAGTGTTCCGCAAGTGTACGGATGTAGGTGTAGTACTATTGTCAAGGTCGATCCCACAAGGAATAGTTTTAGGTAGTTTGATACCCTAATACTCTAGGAATGTCCTAACTAGATACTAAGTTTTAAAGGTTGATTTTACTAATTAAACTACTCAATTAAATATAACTTCAAACTTATGAAACACGAAAACTAACAATCAAAGAGAAAAGGTATCCTAGGGCTTCGAATTCAGGATATTATTTCAATGTGGAATATGGTTAACCTATTAATTTACCAATTCTAGTGTTTATTAGGCGGCACGACAATAATCTAATCCTTCTCTCGAAGCGATTAAACCGTTGATTAATTAAGCTAATTACCCTCTCGAGTCAATTAAACCTAATAACTCCCAAACGATCTTAAGCCACGGCCTACACAGTCATAGACAACTGCGCTCTACGTTCTAAGTCTGATAACAATTCCCTCCTATCGAAGCGGAATTGTTAAACTAAATTACTAAATCTAGGTGATCAAGCTAAATTTAGTTTTAAGCACAAACATAGAGATAAAACACGTAAAGAACGGAATTAATAGATTAACTCATAAATCAAAACATTGTTATAAAAATCCCTACTTTCTAACCCTAGGACACGAATAGCTTAGCTACTCATGCCTAGCAATAATCCAATACAAAATCTTAATAAAAACATTGTACAGAATTAAACTAGAAAAGAATAAATAAACCCGGATGACTCCGTCTCGATGATCTTCGTCTTCCTTGTCTTCCAAGGCGATGTAATTTATGTTCTTGATGATTGATCTCCTTTTTCCTAGAGCTTGGGGTCCTTTTTATAAAGTTGGGGACGAATCTTGGAGAAGATAGGCTCAAAATCCTATTAGAAATAGGAAATCTTCGCATAAAAATCCGTCTGACACGGCCGTGTTGATTAAGTGACACGACCGTGTTGCATTGCACAATCCACTTTTCCAGCAACAATTTGACACGGCCGTGTTTCTTGAGTGACACGGCCGTGTTCTATTCCAGAACTCACAACGCGTTGCAGGCCACTTTTGACACGGCCGTGTTGCTTTGTGACGCGGCCGTGTCGGTTCTTGCCCGGTTTTGCTCCTGGACCGGTACAGACCGGTTCGGACCGGTTTGGACCGGTTCTTCGACGGTTCTCACTCTTTTGGGCCGGTTTTCACTCTTTTCCAACTTGTTTCCTCGTCCGGTAGCCTGAAAATGCTCAAAATACCTTAAAACAAGTCGAAACACGTCAAATGACCCAAATATTATTAATATAAATAAATGCCGGTCAAATATGCACGTAAATGATATAAAATATGATCCTAAATCGACCTAAATACATGCATAAACAACGTGTTATCAACACTCTTCCCCGAATGAGAATTCCCCATCCCCGACCCAAGGTCTCCAAGCGGGAAATTTAGCGGGGATGGGAATCGGGTTGGGAGTTGGGGATGGGGATGGGGAGTCCAATACCAGCCCCGATTTCACCCATTGCCACTCCTACGTGACTTGCACATGCCGTTCAATTTTGGAGCTTTTTGATCACTTATCTGATGTGGCGCCGGAAATGGGAGGTGACATTTTTTTTCGATTTTTCCTTTTATTTTTATGTTGCCATCTCATTTTCAATTTTCATGTCATTTAATCTCATTTCCAGCGCCACCTCCCAAGTCACGTGCCAATTTCCGATCAATTTGGCAACCTTTGGCCAAAATTGGGCCATAATTTAATAATTTTTCGAGGTGTGGGACTAAATTGAAAAACCAACTAATTTTGGAACTAAAAGTGGAAAAAACAGATAGTTATAAACCAAAAGTGATTTTTTCCCAATTATTTGAGATCATTTTAAGAAAACCTTTTAAAAATAACTAGTTGTTGTAAAAAATATTTTAGACGCATTTGAGACTGTAAAAATCATTTTTTATGTGAATGGCATTTATTGAAAAATACTCTTGTTGCTTAAAATTGGTTGATTGATAGGATCATGAAGATTGAAAATGAAGAAAGGAAATATGATTCAGAAAATCAAGGAAGGTGATCTTGTTCCTCATTTCAAGGAATCAATTAAAGATCAAGAAAAAGAAGGAAGGTCAAAGCTTCCCAAATTACTTCCAAATCACCCAAATTTGCTGGAGAAATGGTGATTGAAGAGCTGGAAGAATGCAGTATAAATAGTGATGAGAAAACATTAAAATGGATCGAGTTTTGCAGAGTGAAACACTTGAGTGATTCATCAAAAGCTTGTATTTGTTCTATTGATGTTCGAACTGTGAACCAACGTCAGTAGATCATTAGACATAATTTGGGAGAGTTGTGTCTAGTCTGTTCGGGAGAACACATAGAGGTTCGGGAGAATCATCTGAGTATAAATTGAGGGATCATCTGTACTGATAATCCCATCTGGGGGACCAGAAGGGTGTGCACATATTTAGGGGGAGTAAGTATTGAACTTTATGAGGGATTCCTAAATGTTTCTGTAAGTACAAAAGTGTATCTTCATTATTGTACTTCTCCATGGAACATTGCTTGTAAGAAAGACGGGAGTCTTTCACAAATCTTACAAATAAATTTTCTTTCTGTTCTGATCAAGTTCGTACTCTGTAAGAACTTATTCATTGTATATATTGTTATTTCTTTATAAGTCTTTCTGCTTAATAACATTGCACACGCGCACAAACTCTGATATTTCAGAGATCATTTTTATCGTCACAAATATATCATTTACGTCCGAATTATTAAAACGACTAAGTTAAGAACGACATATTATCTATAATAATAAAATTATAACAAATACTCTTAAATTCTATCAAATTCTAATTATTTGAAATCATTTTTTTATCGTCTCAAAACACTTTTTTATATGGTGGGTATTGAAATCGGCTAGAAAAGTCATCGTTCGGTGATGTTTCCTAATATTTGTCGGAATTTAGATTAATTTTTTTGCTCAAAACTTGGGCTCTTTGCCTTTTAGTGCATCGAACTCAAATTTAGTGATGAGATGCATGATAAAGAAAATTACTATGATGAAATTCATAATTTTCCCATTGAACTCTGGTAAATAAATTATATATGTGTGTGCGCATGCATGCGTTAATAATTAAATAATGATTTTAATTGAATTAAAGACACTCAAAAATATGTGTGTGCGCATGCATGCGTTAATAATCCCCGTCTAGGCGCTAGGCTCCCATTGACCGTCTACATTTATTTTCCGATTCCTCTCCGCCTAGCTACATCTATGTCCCGATTAGTCCCGCCCAAACCCCGATTAATCGTTAGGCCCCAGTGCACCGCCTAATTAACGCCTAGCGACTTTTAGAACCTTGTATGTGATTACACAATAGGCTCAACTTTAAATTGAAATATAATGGATTGACCCAATTTAACAAATCACGAAATGAATATATTGAATTAAAGACACTCAAAAACACGAGGGTTACAACAAAATATGATGAGTTTGAGACTTGATAATTAATTCGAGACAAGGACTAATTAATAAATAAATGCTAGTAAACTAATAGGGCAAAATACATTGTCTTAAAATTTCTGATTAGCTTGGGCTTGAATATTTATAAATAATATTTTAGGCTTAATTTAAAAAATAATATTTTTATTTTATTTTTGTGGTCCAAATAAAAGGCACAATTTTATAAAAAATGTAAAAAAGTATACGATGTCTAAATTAGTTATATGAGCATGTAAAACAATATTTTAGAACGAAATAACAGATGTTGGGTTGAAAAAAAAAATCTTCCACGAAATTTTCTAACATATAACATAATAGTATCACTTCGAATCGCCATGTTGCTGGGTTTCCTCGATTCCATCTAATGTAACGGAACGTGATATAATCGAGAACACAATCTAGATTTACGATTAATTTAATGTTGAACATTAATTACGCGAAAGATAAAATACTTACTTGTTGCGTAATTAATCGGAAGAAATTACGCGATTGAATTCACCGATGCAGGTATCCACGCGTATGCCGTCCAATGCAGGAACAATTCCCGGTACAATTGTTCAATAAGCGACTGCTAAGAAATCATTTATTGATTCTACGGTGCCTCTATAATTTTTATCTGATAAAAACTTATTATTCTCTACTATAGAGAATATGTATATATAGTACCATATAACCCTAGGTATATGAGCCTAATATCCATGTCTGCATTAATTAACTAATTAATTAGTCCAACTTTATTAATTAATTAAAGCCCAATTATCATAATCTAGGTCATATCTTTCAATCTCCCACTTGGACTAGCATTAGATATAATTCGAAACACTAACCTTGTACCCTTACTAAAAAGCACCCCGTGGAGTAACCTCATGATTACTTAAGTTAAAAGGCTTCATGTAACTCATCATAGCATATCATATAGCACATAGAATCTAATTTGTAACATCAACGTGTGGTATCCTCTAGAGTAAACTCAACATGGGCACCATATATTCGGGCGAACCTGAACATATCCATAGCAGCGTGATACCCCCCGGATAAAATCAACATGGGCATCGTATATTCGGGCGAACCCTACTATAGGGCGAAACATTTCCACCATAGGGCAAGACAAACCTAACATATGAAGGTGCTATACCTATATAGTAAGTTTGGCCAGAGCCATAACAAAGTATACCCGTCAATATAGGATGATGTATGTTCATAGATCATATCTGTCATGATAGGACGGTGTGTACATTTGGCCTAAGGCAGGATAAATTTAACACAATTGAACCGTTCCAACTTGCAGATTAATTCCTGGCCGAGGACAGAGCACACATGTCATGATAGGGCGGTGTATATCCGAAGATTATACCCGTCATGATAGGGTAGTGCACGTATCTGAGTTGGTGCAAGGTAAACCCATCAGTGGGCGAATCCACAATGGGAGAGTTGTCCCGACACAAAGCAGAACATGTCCGTCATGATAGAGCACAAGTTGTTTGTATATCTGTAGTATACCTTGGCAATCATAACATGAGAATGTTTACACTCATAAAAGAGAGTGGAAGTTAACCACCATACCACCATAAAACTAAATCTAATCTAATCTAATATTTAAATATGTGACAATTTGATCCTAATTTTTTTTTTAATAATGTAGGATGGAACATAGATAAAATTATAAGTAATGTAAATATAAGTTTCTCGCACGTTATATATGGATTTAGTATAACTTACTTTATATATATATATATATATATATATATATATATATATATATATATTAACATCAAGATAAATATTAAATATAAAACAAAAATCTTTTTAAACATGATCATTTCTTATCTTGAAATCAAAACATATTTAGTGTGTCTGTTTCATTCTTCACCTATATGCATATAACTTAATTAATTATTAATGTTACACCAAACATAAATATCTAAATATCAATTCATATTATTAAAAAAAAAAAACTGAATAATGTTATAAGAAAATTATTTATCTTTAATTTTTTTCATTTTACTTTAAATATTTAAATTTATCTAAATAAAGGTTTAAATTTTATCTATAACTATTTACTTTTAAAAAATCTTGTTTGCAAGTTTTAATACTTTACTTGATATTTCAGAGATACAAAGAATAACAAAATAACATTCAAAAGTTATTCAATAGTTGAAATAACAAAACAAAACATATGAGTTGTTCAATATTTCTTAATACTTTCATATATATGTTGAAAAGTTTCAATTAATTAATTTATATTGTAAATAGTAGATTCACTTAAAGATATAAATTGTTTAATATAAAAAAACAATTGCTTAATTAAGTTGCAAAATGTGAAAAGAAGAAGAAGAAGAAGAAGAAGAAGAAGAAGAAGAAGAAGAAGAAGAAGAAAAAGACATAATTGAGATTGGTTAATGTGACCAAGTATTGTTTAGGTTACAAAGTCTTAGAAAAATATAGTTCAAGTTGATTAATTTTTCTTATTTAAAAAAAAGTTTAGTTACAACTTATATAACATCATAGTTTAGGTTATATATATGAGCAAAAAGTCATAGTTTTGTGATTTATCAACAAAAATAATTATTATAACAAATAAACCTTAACAAATTTAATAATTTCATACTTTGATTATAAATCAAATATTAACTATCTTTTTACTTCTATAAAGTATGTGTTCAATTATATATACATTGATTTTTCTCTCAATGTAATAAATGAAGAAAATGTGAGACAATTCATGTCGGAAAAAACAACTGATTAGTTGTGGTTTAAATGAAATACTTATGTAAAATAATTTGTAAAAGAGAATTATTTGAGTGATTTTTAATTTTATTCCGAACCAATATTGTATTTACTGTACAATCCACAATAAACATTGTAATCTTACTCAAATAACCATCGAACAAATAATATAATTTTTTGTATAGAATATCTTATTATTATTATTATTATTATTATTATTATTATTATTATTATTATTATTATTATTATTATTATTATTATTATTATATGGAAGTCAAATCAAGCATCATCAAAAGATGATTAATTTGAGATAGTATAGATAATAAATAGATTAGAAATGAAAAAATTAAAGATATTTGTAACTTTAGAAAATAAAACAAATTTTGATTATAACCAAATGCGACAACAACTTACCAATCACAGTCTAAAATTTTAGGTGGAAACTGTTACTTAAAGAATGTCCATATTGTGGCTTATATATATATAGAGAGAGATTTTTTAATTTATAAAATAATTTTAAATTCTAACTATAAATAATTAAAAATAATCATGAAAAAGATAATAAAAGGAACAATGATATTTTATTTGGATATTTCATTTGAATATTTCATATGTAATGTAAAGTTTAATACTTTTTTTCTTTATGTCTCTGCTTTTATTTTATATATTTTTTTTATTGATCTAATTAAACTTTCAAGTTCTAAATATATATATATATATATATATATATATATATATATATTTAAGTTTCTCTTTCTAAGGTTAGATTTTCATTTGCAACTTTTAATATTTCATTTGGTAATTTCAAATATACTTAAATATTTTTTTTAATAACTTATTATTTTAGCAAAATAAATTCAAAAGTTATTCAGTAATTCGAATAACAAATTAAATTTTGTGAGTTCTTCAAAATATTTGAATATTTTAGTATTTTATTTTACATTTATATATGAAAAATCAAGATCAGGTGATATATCCCAAGGTCTTCCAAAAGTAGAACAGGTGTTAGAAGGTATTGTAAATTATTTATATAAATGTTATATTTATCTTATAAATAGTCTATTTATTTGAAGATAAAAATTGATTAGTGCGAACAAAGTTATATACATTTTTAAGACTAAAAAAGACATTTGATGTTGATTAGTGCGACAAAGTATTATTTAACTTACAAAGTGTAAAAACATAAAACTGAAGTTTTAGTAAAAATAAAAAATTAAAAAAGATTGAAAAATGTAACAAATGTCATAATTTAGGCTGCAAAGAATAAATTTCCTTAAAAGAGTAATTTTAACAAAATATACATTATTAAAAATATAAATAAGTAATTATAAATAATTTCAATAACAATTTTAATACACAATTATACATATGCTCAAATCTTCAGTACTTTCGTGATAAAAAAAAATACTAGCAAAATTTGATGATATAATAAGTTCATTATAAAATGGATATTGATTTTTCTGCCTTTGATTTAATAAAGTAGGACTTTCATAATTTAAACAATGGCCTTTCTCCCTACATAACTAAAATAACAAAAATATTTGAAAATTCTTGTCAAATAAAATAAATTGGTTAGTTATATTTTTATTAAAAAAAATACTCATATTTTTTTAAAAGAAATTATTTTAATAATTTTAGCTGCAACTCAACCCAAAATAGTATAGTTCAATTCACGATAAACATCAGTCTAGCATAAATAATTAACCAAAAAATAATCTGTTTATTCAAATTAAATATCTCATTATAATATATGTGATATGGATGTCAAATCGAAGATCGAGAAAAGATGAATAATTTGGTATATTATGCATAAAAGTTGGATTAAAAATGAAAAAGTTATTTGTGTTTAAAAAAAATAAAAGAAAGTTATGAACTTACCAAAAATAAGAAAAAAGTTAGCAATTGTATGGTGTAAAATTTTTGGAGGGAAAGTTAAAATGACATTAACGCCCTTCATTTTACTTATATATATATATATAGATTATTATTATTATTGTTATTATTATTATTATTATTATGCTTGTCATAACTTATTATATATGTCTAGATCTAAACTCATATGTATAACTAGTTAGCATGCGTACTTGTACTCACATTTGTGATACCCCGAATCTTTGAAACGCAATAAAATACATTGATTGCATTTTAAAATATTGTTACCAATTTTATTTTAAAATGCAAAGTTATTTGATTTTATGATTTTATTTTGGCAAATAAGTGTGACCGCGATGTACCAGGTCAACTGCACTCCTAGCACCGAAAGGATGAAAATTAAAAATATATAATAGGAACCTAAAATTAACATCGGGTATAAGAAATAAGAAACATATTTAATTTATAACATATTAAATTATATTAACCTAACTAACTAAATTATATAATAAAATACGTAATAATAAACTATATATATACATACATAACCTAACTACCTAACTAAAGAATATAATAAAATAATGTTAGCAAAACTATCCTTAAAGTTTAACATACTAAATTTAGAAAAGTTCACATCCCACATCGAAAACCAAATTTGAGAATTGTTGAAAATTCTTATATAAATAGGTTATAGGTAATGTTATAATAAGTAAACATTTTAACATTTCAGTGAATATATTAAAAGGAATTCCTTTAACTAGGAGGTCGTTATAAGTTTATTTTCAACAACGCTCGGACCGGTGTTTTGGGAAGTTGTTGAATAGTGTTAAAATCTTTTAAGGTATGTAATTTTAATAGTTTTATTTTTATTGTCATTTATAGTTTATATAAATTTAGGAATTTAATTATTTTCTTGATTTAAGTAGATTTATAAATTTAGCTATTTTTCTAAGTTTGTATTAAATAGTTGATGTTTAAGATGCATGGTAGTTAGTTTAAAATATTTATCAATATAGTTAATAATTTAAATTTAATAACATATTAAGCCTTTTAATCTAGGACTATAATAACTTGGCTTATGTATTAGAAATTGTAAAAGATAGACATAATTCAAGAATATTGTACCACACTTAATCACCTTGAAAATACTAGACCCGATAAGTAATACTAATTAATTAAACAACATGTGCTAGGTGTAGTGCAGGTCGGGCCTAGGACATACACGACTCAACTATTTTAAAGCAAGCAAAACAAGGTGGGTGACTGGGCTATTTGTAAGTATATTATGCTACTGAACTTGTACTTGATAAATATGTTTGCCTTCGGGCTTATGATATGATACCTCTTAAGTCGTAAGATTGGCTTTTGAGTAAGGCTTGGGAGTCGTAAGATTGGCCCCCTAGTCTAGCAATATGGCTTTTGAGTCGTAAGATGGGCTCCTAAGTCAAGGATGTGTTTATTATTGTGCACCTTCGTTAGTATAACTGCTTACAAAGTTCCCACTGAGTTTATACTCATGCCCATAATTTATTACAAATCTTCAGGTTAGTTGAGCGAGGTGGCGGGGCTGTTGCGGCAAAGGTCACCGGGTTCCTTTTCCTACCCGCAACTTTAAGATGTTTTTGCCTCTTCAATGTATATAAATAAGTTTACATGACACTGAATCTGGGTGTTTCCATTTTCTGAGAAACTTTGGAACCTCTAGTGTAAATATGTTTTGGCAGTATTTTATTGTCAATAAAATTTCTACTTTTATCCGATAAACATTTCATGTCACGCTTTCGCACATTTTCTGATTTATTACTTAATCAAAAGAAAAGAAAATTTAGTAGCACTTTAATCCCGAGCTAATGGGATTGGGGCGTTACAGAGTGGTATCAGAGCGGGTCTACTTTTCTGTATACCTGATTTATAAAATAAAACCGAGGGGAACCGTGACTTTGCCAACAGACCGACACTCGCTCCAAGGTATGTATATTTTACTATTAGTTTGTATGATTTGGAAATGTTTTACTACGAATTTACATTTTATAAAATGACATGATACTTGTGAGATGTCCTTGAAATTTTACTACCAATTAGGAAACCAAACTAGAGATTTTGATCCATATTTTTTCTTTATGATAGGATGGTTCGTAGAAGGCAAACGGTGAGAAAACGAGTAATATATAGGCACAGATTTAACTTGCCAATAGAGATGTGCCGTCATCAACAATATCTATTTATCAGGGGTCTAGACAGGGAGTATATCAGAACATAGAAGAGTATATTATCTTGTTACAGGGACACCGTAGTAATGCCATACGCGAGGGACATTATATTAGCGAGCAGGAGGCAGCGGTGCACCTAAGAGAAACTGTCTTGCCATCTCTTAGACCCATCGCCCGTCGGATTTATGATAACATGCTTACGGTGGACTCTATTATTGGACCCGTTATTGATTATAAACGCTTTGGACTACGCCTGGCAGTAGCTGCTCAGAACCGACAACGATGTCTCACTACTGCTGATCGAATGGAAAGAGAGGCTGAAAACCAAAAACAAAGGGCAGACCGATATAATGAAATTGCTGCTAGCAAGCGTTTGGAGGTTGTTGCCAACGAACGTCTTGCTGGGCGTGCTAGAGAACTAGCGGAGTTCTATCGCGAATATGCAAGATTGCAGCGGGAAGAAGCAGGCATGATAGAGGAAGATGAGGAGGAAGAGGATCCCTCAGAGGAAAGTGAACCCAATGAGTCTATAGGGTCCAATCCTGGTGAGAGCATACCATCTAGGGGTCGACGTGTGCGTACCCCACCAGCAGAGAACCAGGCAGGCCCCAGTAATTGGTTCTGATATAGTTGGAAACCTAGAGGATGTACATATAGTAATAGTAGATAGCTTTCGTACAGTGATGTCTAAGTACATAACTAGACCGTAAATATCCTTTTGCTAATAGGAATGTATATAAGTCATCCTTTGATCATGCTATCTTTTTGCTCGTATAAGCATGATTAACTAATAGACATTTTGTACGGGTTAGGGTATTAAAAACCAATGTACTTTTTGTATATATATATGGATTTGTAAACCCAATATCTTTTATGTATATGATTTGTTTACAAATTATTCGGTATGTTAAACAAAGGTATATATGCATATAATTAAGTGTTATTTCTCTTTCTCCCAAAAGTATGGCAGCGCGAGGAAGGCCACGTAAACATGTGCAAAATGAAAATGAGCCATTTGTTGGGCCAGCTGCTGAGAGGCAACCTCCACCTGCTGTTGAAGTACAAGGAGCGGATTTTGCACGGGAGTTCCTGAACTCTCTGCAGGGACTCATACAACAAATACCAGCTAACCAAAATATACCAAATCCACAGAACCAGGGTATCAATACTAATGTCATTATAGAGCAATTTCGTCGTTTTTCACCACCAAGATTCAGAGGTAGCGAAGGACCTATGGTCGCTGAGGAATGGATTCTTGAGCTTGAAAGAATCTTTGACCATATGGAATCAACTGAAAATCAGAAAGTTTCGTGCGCAATATTCCAACTTCTGGAAGATGCTGGACACTGGTGGAAATCACACGAGCGAACAATGATGAATGAACAAAAGCAAAATATGACCTGGAATGATTTTAAGAACATGATGATGGATCGTTACTTTCCACAGTCTATCCGTGACCAAATGGAAATTGAGTTTGTTAATCTGAATCAGGGAACCCTTCCAGTGATGGAGTATGAAAGACGTTTTAATCAATTATCTAAATATGCCCCACACTTGGTCGACACAGATGAAAGAAAGGCAAGATGTTTTGAGAGAGGTTTGCGTCCAGAGATCGGGGGTATCGTGTCGGGTTTGAAACTGCCTGCGTACCATGAAACGTTTGAACGAGCACATATTGTATCCCTTAGCCAGAACTTAGAATACAACCAGAAGCCTCAAGAGCAACCCGGGAAAAGAAAATGGGATTTTAGAGATAAGAATAAGACTAACCACTTTGTGAGGAGGGCAACCCCAAGGGGGGGACCAGGACCAAATGCAGTTCCGATATGTCCTAATTGCAATAAGCACCACTATGGAGAATGTTTGATGGGAAAGAATGTTTGCTATAAGTGTCATCGACCAGGACATAGGTATTGGGAATGCACTACCACACAGATCAAGGCGCCACAAAATGTTAGTACACCAGATAAGAAATCAGGGAAGGCACGTGTTTTTGCTTTAGCACAAGAAGAGTTAACGGAGGAGAATGAAACCATGGCAGGTATGCTACTTGTATTCAACCTTCCGGCATATATTTTGTTTGATACTGGTGCATCACATTCTTTTATATCCGAAGATTTTAAAAGGAAGTTAGGTCTGAAAGGTAATACAAGTGGAGAAGAATTGACGGTAAGTATTCCCTCAGGAGAAACTATTAGGACTAAGGATATTGTGACTGGTGTGAAGCTTTTGATAAGTAACCAAGAACTAGAAGCCGATCTATATGTATTAGAAATGAAATGTTTTGATGTTATTTTAGGTATAGATTGGTTGACAAAGAATAAAACAACAATCCGATGCTTTGAGCGTGAAATAGATTTTGAAAGACCAATAGGATCAAAATTCACCTTTTACGGAGCCAAAACTAATACTAGACCGTGTATTGTGTCAGCAATGAAGGCTGTAAGAATGTTACGGAAAAAGGGAAGTGAAGGCTACCTTGTGAATGTCATGGAAAATAATACTGTTAAGGTTACACCTGCTGATATACCAACGGTGAGAGATTATGTGGACGTATTTCCAGATGAGTTGCCTGGAATACCTCCTGATCGACAGGTTGAATTCACAATAGATTTGGTGCTCGGAGCTGCGCCTATATCTAAAGCACCTTATCGGATGGCGCCTAAGGAATTACAAGAATTAAAAATACAGCTTCAAGAGTTGCTGGACAAGAAGTTCATCAGGCCAAGTGTTTCTCCATGGGGAGCCCCTGTATTGTTTGTCAAGAAGAAAGACGGATCTCTTAGAATGTGCATTGATTATCGGGAACTCAACCGCCTAACAATCAAGAATAAGTATCCCTTGCCTAGAATAGAAGATCTTTTTGACCAACTGAAGGGAGCTAGCGTGTTCTCAAAGATCGATCTCAGATCGGGCTACCACCAACTCAAGGTCAAAGAATGTGATATTTCTAAGACAGCCTTTAGAACACGATATGGTCATTATGAGTTCATAGTAATGCCTTTTGGATTAACAAATGCACCCGCAGTATTCATGGATTTGATGAATAGGGTATTCCATCCTTATCTGGACCAGTTTGTCATAGTCTTCATTGATGATATCCTAGTATACTCAAGAGATAAAGAACAACACGAGAAACATCTTAGAACTATACTAGGTACCTTACGACAGGAGAAGCTTTATGCTAAATTTAGCAAATGTGAATTTTGGCTAGATCGAGTTGTTTTTCTAGGCCATATTATCACGGCTAATGGAATCGAAGTGGATCCCGCGAAGGTTGAAGCAATAATGAATTTGAAAGCTCCGAAGAATGTAAATGAGGTCCGAAGTTTTCTGGGTCTAGCTGGTTACTACAGAAGATTCATTCAAGATTTCTCGAAGATCGCTAGGCCTTTGACTCAATTGACAAAAAAGAACAACCATTTCCACTGGACTGACGAATGCGAAAACAACTTTCAAGAGCTTAAACAGAGACTCGTAACCGCGCCAGTACTAACTATCCCTGACGGATCGGAAGGGTTTGTCATTTACACCGATGCCTCAAAGTTAGGACTAGGATGTGTTTTGGTGCAGCGTGGAAAAGTCGTCGCTTATGCCTCAAGACAATTGAAACCCCATGAGTTAAACTACCCTACACATGACCTAGAACTAGCTGCTGTTGTTCACGCATTAAAGATATGGCGTCATTACCTCTATGGTGGGAAATGTGAAATCTACACGGACCATAAGAGTTTAAAGTACTTTTTCACACAAAAAGAACTCAACATGCGCCAAAGAAGATGGCTGGAGCTAGTAAAGGATTATGATTGTACCATCCTCTATCACCCGGGCAAGGCAAATGTCATAGCTGATGCACTTAGTAGGAAAAATGACAGTCATATGGCCAGTCTCCCAACACAACAAGAGCTATTATTAATAGAATTTGCTAAGTTGAGTCTAGATTTTGTGAAGTCAGGCCATACTACTGCTATGATCGCAGTATTAACCATACAACCTACTTTAAGAGATCGAATAAAGGTAGCACAAAGGACTGACCAATTCCTCCTCAAGATGAAAGACCGGGCAATTGCAGGAACCATAAAGGGATTCTTTGTAACACCAGATGGAACTTTAACATACGAAGGAAGATTATGTGTACCTAAGGATGATGACGTAAGGAAGGAAATTCTTGAAGAAGCTCACAATACCCCGTACACATCTCATCCAGGAGGGACGAAAATGTTCAAGGACCTAAAAGAAATCTATTGGTGGAGAAATATGAAGCGATCAATAGGGCAATTTGTTGAAAGATGTTTAACGTGCCAACAGGTTAAAGCAGAGCACCAACGGCCTTCAGGACTCTTACACCCTTTAGAGATTCCCGAATGGAAGTGGGAACACATAGCAATGGACTTTGTTACTGGACTGCCACGAACAGCAAGAAGGAATGAAGCTATTTGGGTGATCATTGACAGACTTACAAAGACAGCACACTTTATACCGGTAAGAATGACGCTTAACATGGATCAACTTGCTCAACGGTACGTAGACGAGATTGTTAGATTACACGGAGTACCAGTGACCATAGTTTCGGACAGAGATACTCGTTTCACCTCAAAATTCTGGAGAAGTCTACAAACGGCCCTTGGGACAAAGCTCAACTTCAGCACATCATATCATCCACAAACTGATGGACAGTCAGAAAGAACAATACAGACACTCGAAGATATGCTTAGAGCTTGTGTACTAGACTTCGGAGGAAGCTGGGAAACATATTTGCCATTAGTAGAATTTTCTTATAATAACAGTTACCAAGCTACCATAAAGATGGCACCGTATGAAGCACTCTATGGAAGGAGATGTAGATCGCCGATTTACTGGGATGAAGTTGGAGAACGAAAGATCTTAGGCCCTGAGATCATCGATAGAACCATTGGAGTAGTAACTAAGATTCGAGAAAGAATCAAGGCTGCCCAGGATCGAAAAAAATCATATGCTGACTCGCGAAGGAAGGATCTACAATTCAATACCGGCGATAAGGTTTTTCTCAAAATGGCACCAATGAAAGGAGTAATACGCTTCGGAAAGAAAGGGAAGTTAAAACCAAGATATATTGGCCCACTTGAGATTCTAGATAGAATTGGAGACGTCGCCTATAAGTTAGCTCTACCGCCAGAGCTTACCAATATCCATAACGTCTTTCATGTATCAGTACTTAGAAAGTATGTCCCAGATTCAAATCACGTTATTCATCATGAGAATCTGGAAGTCAATAAAAACCTCACTTATGAAGAGAACCCCATTGCTATCCTAGGAAGAAAAGTTCACACTTTGAGGAATAGAGAGGTCCCCTTAGTACTAGTGCAGTGGAGTAGACATGAGAAAGAAGAAGCTACTTGGGAACGAGAAGATGAGATTTTAGCAAAATATCCGAACATCATAAACCAAGTAAGTACAATTTCGAGGACGAAATTTTTAAAAGTAGGGGAGACTGTGATACCCCGAATCTTTGAAACGCAATAAAATACATTGATTGCATTTTAAAATATTGTTACCAATTTTATTTTAAAATGCAAAGTTATTTGATTTTATGATTTTATTTTGGCAAATAAGTGTGACCGCGATGTACCAGGTCAACTGCACTCCTAGCACCGAAAGGATGAAAATTAAAAATATATAATAGGAACCTAAAATTAACATCGGGTATAAGAAATAAGAAACATATTTAATTTATAACATATTAAATTATATTAACCTAACTAACTAAATTATATAATAAAATACGTAATAATAAACTATATATATACATACATAACCTAACTACCTAACTAAAGAATATAATAAAATAATGTTAGCAAACTATCCTTAAAGTTTAACATACTAAATTTAGAAAAGTTCACATCCCACATCGAAAACCAAATTTGAGAATTGTTGAAAATTCTTATATAAATAGGTTATAGGTAATGTTATAATAAGTAAACATTTTAACATTTCAGTGAATATATTAAAAGGAATTCCTTTAACTAGGAGGTCGTTATAAGTTTATTTTCAACAACGCTCGGACCGGTGTTTTGGGAAGTTGTTGAATAGTGTTAAAATCTTTTAAGGTATGTAATTTTAATAGTTTTATTTTTATTGTCATTTATAGTTTATATAAATTTAGGAATTTAATTATTTTCTTGATTTAAGTAGATTTATAAATTTAGCTATTTTCCTAAGTTTGTATTAAATAGTTGATGTTTAAGATGCATGGTAGTTAGTTTAAAATATTTATCAATATAGTTAATAATTTAAATTTAATAACATATTAAGCCTTTTAATCTAGGACTATAATAACTTGGCTTATGTATTAGAAATTGTAAAAGATAGACATAATTCAAGAATATTGTACCACACTTAATCACCTTGAAAATACTAGACCCGATAAGTAATACTAATTAATTAAACAACATGTGCTAGGTGTAGTGCAGGTCGGGCCTAGGACATACACGACTCAACTATTTTAAAGCAAGCAAAACAAGGTGGGTGACTGGGCTATTTGTAAGTATATTATGCTACTGAACTTGTACTTGATAAATATGTTTGCCTTCGGGCTTATGATATGATACCTCTTAAGTCGTAAGATTGGCTTTTGAGTAGGGCTTGGGAGTCGTAAGATTGGCCCCCTAGTCTAGCAATATGGCTTTTGAGTCGTAAGATGGGCTCCTAAGTCAAGGATGTGTTTATTATTGTGCACCTTCGTTAGTATAACTGCTTACAAAGTTCCCACTGAGTTTATACTCATGCCCATAATTTATTACAAATCTTCAGGTTAGTTGAGCGAGGTGGCGGGGCTGTTGCGGCAAAGGTCACCGGGTTCCTTTTCCTACCCGCAACTTTAAGATGTTTTTGCCTCTTCAATGTATATAAATAAGTTTACATGACACTGAATCTGGGTGTTTCCATTTTCTGAGAAACTTTGGAACCTCTAGTGTAAATATGTTTTGGCAGTATTTTATTGTCAATAAAATTTCTACTTTTATCCGATAAACATTTCATGTCACGCTTTCGCACATTTTCTGATTTATTACTTAATCAAAAGAAAAGAAAATTTAGTAGCACTTTAATCCCGAGCTAATGGGATTGGGGCGTTACAGAGTGGTATCAGAGCGGGTCTACTTTTCTGTATACCTGATTTATAAAATAAAACCGAGGGGAACCGTGACTTTGCCAACAGACCGACACTCGCTCCAAGGTATGTATATTTTACTATTAGTTTGTATGATTTGGAAATGTTTTACTACGAATTTACATTTTATAAAATGACATGATACTTGTGAGATGTCCTTGAAATTTTACTACCAATTAGGAAACCAAACTAGAGATTTTGATCCATATTTTTTCTTTATGATAGGATGGTTCGTAGAAGGCAAACGGTGAGAAAACGAGTAATATATAGGCACAGATTTAACTTGCCAATAGAGATGTGCCGTCATCAACAATATCTATTTATCAGGGGTCTAGACAGGGAGTATATCAGAACATAGAAGAGTATATTATCTTGTTACAGGGACACCGTAGTAATGCCATACGCGAGGGACATTATATTAGCGAGCAGGAGGCAGCGGTGCACCTAAGAGAAACTGTCTTGCCATCTCTTAGACCCATCGCCCGTCGGATTTATGATAACATGCTTACGGTGGACTCTATTATTGGACCCGTTATTGATTATAAACGCTTTGGACTACGCCTGGCAGTAGCTGCTCAGAACCGACAACGATGTCTCACTACTGCTGATCGAATGGAAAGAGAGGCTGAAAACCAAAAACAAAGGGCAGACCGATATAATGAAATTGCTGCTAGCAAGCGTTTGGAGGTTGTTGCCAACGAACGTCTTGCTGGGCGTGCTAGAGAACTAGCGGAGTTCTATCGCGAATATGCAAGATTGCAGCGGGAAGAAGCAGGCATGATAGAGGAAGATGAGGAGGAAGAGGATCCCTCAGAGGAAAGTGAACCCAATGAGTCTATAGGGTCCAATCCTGGTGAGAGCATACCATCTAGGGGTCGACGTGTGCGTACCCCACCAGCAGAGAACCAGGCAGGCCCCAGTAATTGGTTCTGATATAGTTGGAAACCTAGAGGATGTACATATAGTAATAGTAGATAGCTTTCGTACAGTGATGTCTAAGTACATAACTAGACCGTAAATATCCTTTTGCTAATAGGAATGTATATAAGTCATCCTTTGATCATGCTATCTTTTTGCTCGTATAAGCATGATTAACTAATAGACATTTTGTACGGGTTAGGGTATTAAAAACCAATGTACTTTTTGTATATATATATGGATTTGTAAACCCAATATCTTTTATGTATATGATTTGTTTACAAATTATTCGGTATGTTAAACAAAGGTATATATGCATATAATTAAGTGTTATTTCTCTTTCTCCCAAAAGTATGGCAGCGCGAGGAAGGCCACGTAAACATGTGCAAAATGAAAATGAGCCATTTGTTGGGCCAGCTGCTGAGAGGCAACCTCCACCTGCTGTTGAAGTACAAGGAGCGGATTTTGCACGGGAGTTCCTGAACTCTCTGCAGGGACTCATACAACAAATACCAGCTAACCAAAATATACCAAATCCACAGAACCAGGGTATCAATACTAATGTCATTATAGAGCAATTTCGTCGTTTTTCACCACCAAGATTCAGAGGTAGCGAAGGACCTATGGTCGCTGAGGAATGGATTCTTGAGCTTGAAAGAATCTTTGACCATATGGAATCAACTGAAAATCAGAAAGTTTCGTGCGCAATATTCCAACTTCTGGAAGATGCTGGACACTGGTGGAAATCACACGAGCGAACAATGATGAATGAACAAAAGCAAAATATGACCTGGAATGATTTTAAGAACATGATGATGGATCGTTACTTTCCACAGTCTATCCGTGACCAAATGGAAATTGAGTTTGTTAATCTGAATCAGGGAACCCTTCCAGTGATGGAGTATGAAAGACGTTTTAATCAATTATCTAAATATGCCCCACACTTGGTCGACACAGATGAAAGAAAGGCAAGATGTTTTGAGAGAGGTTTGCGTCCAGAGATCGGGGGTATCGTGTCGGGTTTGAAACTGCCTGCGTACCATGAAACGTTTGAACGAGCACATATTGTATCCCTTAGCCAGAACTTAGAATACAACCAGAAGCCTCAAGAGCAACCCGGGAAAAGAAAATGGGATTTTAGAGATAAGAATAAGACTAACCACTTTGTGAGGAGGGCAACCCCAAGGGGGGGACCAGGACCAAATGCAGTTCCGATATGTCCTAATTGCAATAAGCACCACTATGGAGAATGTTTGATGGGAAAGAATGTTTGCTATAAGTGTCATCGACCAGGACATAGGTATTGGGAATGCACTACCACACAGATCAAGGCGCCACAAAATGTTAGTACACCAGATAAGAAATCAGGGAAGGCACGTGTTTTTGCTTTAGCACAAGAAGAGTTAACGGAGGAGAATGAAACCATGGCAGGTATGCTACTTGTATTCAACCTTCCGGCATATATTTTGTTTGATACTGGTGCATCACATTCTTTTATATCCGAAGATTTTAAAAGGAAGTTAGGTCTGAAAGGTAATACAAGTGGAGAAGAATTGACGGTAAGTATTCCCTCAGGAGAAACTATTAGGACTAAGGATATTGTGACTGGTGTGAAGCTTTTGATAAGTAACCAAGAACTAGAAGCCGATCTATATGTATTAGAAATGAAATGTTTTGATGTTATTTTAGGTATAGATTGGTTGACAAAGAATAAAACAACAATCCGATGCTTTGAGCGTGAAATAGATTTTGAAAGACCAATAGGATCAAAATTCACCTTTTACGGAGCCAAAACTAATACTAGACCGTGTATTGTGTCAGCAATGAAGGCTGTAAGAATGTTACGGAAAAAGGGAAGTGAAGGCTACCTTGTGAATGTCATGGAAAATAATACTGTTAAGGTTACACCTGCTGATATACCAACGGTGAGAGATTATGTGGACGTATTTCCAGATGAGTTGCCTGGAATACCTCCTGATCGACAGGTTGAATTCACAATAGATTTGGTGCTCGGAGCTGCGCCTATATCTAAAGCACCTTATCGGATGGCGCCTAAGGAATTACAAGAATTAAAAATACAGCTTCAAGAGTTGCTGGACAAGAAGTTCATCAGGCCAAGTGTTTCTCCATGGGGAGCCCCTGTATTGTTTGTCAAGAAGAAAGACGGATCTCTTAGAATGTGCATTGATTATCGGGAACTCAACCGCCTAACAATCAAGAATAAGTATCCCTTGCCTAGAATAGAAGATCTTTTTGACCAACTGAAGGGAGCTAGCGTGTTCTCAAAGATCGATCTCAGATCGGGCTACCACCAACTCAAGGTCAAAGAATGTGATATTTCTAAGACAGCCTTTAGAACACGATATGGTCATTATGAGTTCATAGTAATGCCTTTTGGATTAACAAATGCACCCGCAGTATTCATGGATTTGATGAATAGGGTATTCCATCCTTATCTGGACCAGTTTGTCATAGTCTTCATTGATGATATCCTAGTATACTCAAGAGATAAAGAACAACACGAGAAACATCTTAGAACTATACTAGGTACCTTACGACAGGAGAAGCTTTATGCTAAATTTAGCAAATGTGAATTTTGGCTAGATCGAGTTGTTTTTCTAGGCCATATTATCACGGCTAATGGAATCGAAGTGGATCCCGCGAAGGTTGAAGCAATAATGAATTTGAAAGCTCCGAAGAATGTAAATGAGGTCCGAAGTTTTCTGGGTCTAGCTGGTTACTACAGAAGATTCATTCAAGATTTCTCGAAGATCGCTAGGCCTTTGACTCAATTGACAAAAAAGAACAACCATTTCCACTGGACTGACGAATGCGAAAACAACTTTCAAGAGCTTAAACAGAGACTCGTAACCGCGCCAGTACTAACTATCCCTGACGGATCGGAAGGGTTTGTCATTTACACCGATGCCTCAAAGTTAGGACTAGGATGTGTTTTGGTGCAGCGTGGAAAAGTCGTCGCTTATGCCTCAAGACAATTGAAACCCCATGAGTTAAACTACCCTACACATGACCTAGAACTAGCTGCTGTTGTTCACGCATTAAAGATATGGCGTCATTACCTCTATGGTGGGAAATGTGAAATCTACACGGACCATAAGAGTTTAAAGTACTTTTTCACACAAAAAGAACTCAACATGCGCCAAAGAAGATGGCTGGAGCTAGTAAAGGATTATGATTGTACCATCCTCTATCACCCGGGCAAGGCAAATGTCATAGCTGATGCACTTAGTAGGAAAAATGACAGTCATATGGCCAGTCTCCCAACACAACAAGAGCTATTATTAATAGAATTTGCTAAGTTGAGTCTAGATTTTGTGAAGTCAGGCCATACTACTGCTATGATCGCAGTATTAACCATACAACCTACTTTAAGAGATCGAATAAAGGTAGCACAAAGGACTGACCAATTCCTCCTCAAGATGAAAGACCGGGCAATTGCAGGAACCATAAAGGGATTCTTTGTAACACCAGATGGAACTTTAACATACGAAGGAAGATTATGTGTACCTAAGGATGATGACGTAAGGAAGGAAATTCTTGAAGAAGCTCACAATACCCCGTACACATCTCATCCAGGAGGGACGAAAATGTTCAAGGACCTAAAAGAAATCTATTGGTGGAGAAATATGAAGCGATCAATAGGGCAATTTGTTGAAAGATGTTTAACGTGCCAACAGGTTAAAGCAGAGCACCAACGGCCTTCAGGACTCTTACACCCTTTAGAGATTCCCGAATGGAAGTGGGAACACATAGCAATGGACTTTGTTACTGGACTGCCACGAACAGCAAGAAGGAATGAAGCTATTTGGGTGATCATTGACAGACTTACAAAGACAGCACACTTTATACCGGTAAGAATGACGCTTAACATGGATCAACTTGCTCAACGGTACGTAGACGAGATTGTTAGATTACACGGAGTACCAGTGACCATAGTTTCGGACAGAGATACTCGTTTCACCTCAAAATTCTGGAGAAGTCTACAAACGGCCCTTGGGACAAAGCTCAACTTCAGCACATCATATCATCCACAAACTGATGGACAGTCAGAAAGAACAATACAGACACTCGAAGATATGCTTAGAGCTTGTGTACTAGACTTCGGAGGAAGCTGGGAAACATATTTGCCATTAGTAGAATTTTCTTATAATAACAGTTACCAAGCTACCATAAAGATGGCACCGTATGAAGCACTCTATGGAAGGAGATGTAGATCGCCGATTTACTGGGATGAAGTTGGAGAACGAAAGATCTTAGGCCCTGAGATCATCGATAGAACCATTGGAGTAGTAACTAAGATTCGAGAAAGAATCAAGGCTGCCCAGGATCGAAAAAAATCATATGCTGACTCGCGAAGGAAGGATCTACAATTCAATACCGGCGATAAGGTTTTTCTCAAAATGGCACCAATGAAAGGAGTAATACGCTTCGGAAAGAAAGGGAAGTTAAAACCAAGATATATTGGCCCACTTGAGATTCTAGATAGAATTGGAGACGTCGCCTATAAGTTAGCTCTACCGCCAGAGCTTACCAATATCCATAACGTCTTTCATGTATCAGTACTTAGAAAGTATGTCCCAGATTCAAATCACGTTATTCATCATGAGAATCTGGAAGTCAATAAAAACCTCACTTATGAAGAGAACCCCATTGCTATCCTAGGAAGAAAAGTTCACACTTTGAGGAATAGAGAGGTCCCCTTAGTACTAGTGCAGTGGAGTAGACATGAGAAAGAAGAAGCTACTTGGGAACGAGAAGATGAGATTTTAGCAAAATATCCGAACATCATAAACCAAGTAAGTACAATTTCGAGGACGAAATTTTTAAAAGTAGGGGAGACTGTGATACCCCGAATCTTTGAAACGCAATAAAATACATTGATTGCATTTTAAAATATTGTTACCAATTTTATTTTAAAATGCAAAGTTATTTGATTTTATGATTTTATTTTGGCAAATAAGTGTGACCGCGATGTACCAGGTCAACTGCACTCCTAGCACCGAAAGGATGAAAATTAAAAATATATAATAGGAACCTAAAATTAACATCGGGTATAAGAAATAAGAAACATATTTAATTTATAACATATTAAATTATATTAACCTAACTAACTAAATTATATAATAAAATACGTAATAATAAACTATATATATACATACATAACCTAACTACCTAACTAAAGAATATAATAAAATAATGTTAGCAAACTATCCTTAAAGTTTAACATACTAAATTTAGAAAAGTTCACATCCCACATCGAAAACCAAATTTGAGAATTGTTGAAAATTCTTATATAAATAGGTTATAGGTAATGTTATAATAAGTAAACATTTTAACATTTCAGTGAATATATTAAAAGGAATTCCTTTAACTAGGAGGTCGTTATAAGTTTATTTTCAACAACGCTCGGACCGGTGTTTTGGGAAGTTGTTGAATAGTGTTAAAATCTTTTAAGGTATGTAATTTTAATAGTTTTATTTTTATTGTCATTTATAGTTTATATAAATTTAGGAATTTAATTATTTTCTTGATTTAAGTAGATTTATAAATTTAGCTATTTTCCTAAGTTTGTATTAAATAGTTGATGTTTAAGATGCATGGTAGTTAGTTTAAAATATTTATCAATATAGTTAATAATTTAAATTTAATAACATATTAAGCCTTTTAATCTAGGACTATAATAACTTGGCTTATGTATTAGAAATTGTAAAAGATAGACATAATTCAAGAATATTGTACCACACTTAATCACCTTGAAAATACTAGACCCGATAAGTAATACTAATTAATTAAACAACATGTGCTAGGTGTAGTGCAGGTCGGGCCTAGGACATACACGACTCAACTATTTTAAAGCAAGCAAAACAAGGTGGGTGACTGGGCTATTTGTAAGTATATTATGCTACTGAACTTGTACTTGATAAATATGTTTGCCTTCGGGCTTATGATATGATACCTCTTAAGTCGTAAGATTGGCTTTTGAGTAGGGCTTGGGAGTCGTAAGATTGGCCCCCTAGTCTAGCAATATGGCTTTTGAGTCGTAAGATGGGCTCCTAAGTCAAGGATGTGTTTATTATTGTGCACCTTCGTTAGTATAACTGCTTACAAAGTTCCCACTGAGTTTATACTCATGCCCATAATTTATTACAAATCTTCAGGTTAGTTGAGCGAGGTGGCGGGGCTGTTGCGGCAAAGGTCACCGGGTTCCTTTTCCTACCCGCAACTTTAAGATGTTTTTGCCTCTTCAATGTATATAAATAAGTTTACATGACACTGAATCTGGGTGTTTCCATTTTCTGAGAAACTTTGGAACCTCTAGTGTAAATATGTTTTGGCAGTATTTTATTGTCAATAAAATTTCTACTTTTATCCGATAAACATTTCATGTCACGCTTTCGCACATTTTCTGATTTATTACTTAATCAAAAGAAAAGAAAATTTAGTAGCACTTTAATCCCGAGCTAATGGGATTGGGGCGTTACAACATTTATAATCACGGATAGACACACTAGTATAGTAGTTCGTAACACTTAGCACGTTACATGTAGATAACAACATAGTAATGTACAAATAACTTAGTTAAGGAAATATTATACCCATGTAGTTGCAAGAAATTCATATTCATATAGGAGTATTTAAATCCTTTAAGAAAATATAATTTCTTAGAATAGAAAGATAGTGTTCCACATAAAACATGGACACGTATAAGCATATAAATTCACATAATTCATATAATCATATATAAAATATAAAACTTTAAATAAATATACATTATATTCTATAACTTAACTTACTAAAGTAGTTTGTTAAAATTCAAATGGTACTTTTTTACAAAAATCATCATAATAAAACATTTTTTTGTTGTTTCCGAAGGGACTAATTTTATAAAAATCACTTTCTTGGATAAAGACGACCACATTTAGATCTAAAATCACCTTATCTTGTAAAATTCATTAAAAACCATTGATTTAATGAAACGTCTTCAAATTTTTACTAAAGACTCCTGACATAATATATTTTAACATAGTATATCAGGTTTAGAAAATATATAGTAAATATTTTTATATAATTTTCCAAAGTTGTATATAGAATGTGAATGTTGACAAATAACGAATTCAAGTAAAGTTCACACATTTAGCTAATATAGTTAATTACTTACATATAATCATATATTAACAAAATAATTAATTTTTTTATATATAACTTTTAAAAGAAAGTTACTAAAGAAGACATACTTTAAAATATATACACTAAAAACAACTTCTAATACTAGATTATCTTAAAGCTAAATGATAATTTGTTGATGTGGTTTCACGGGGTGCTTGTAGTGAGATTAAATAACTCGCGCACCGTGTGGCAAGCAATCGACTCCGTCGATTACTCCCGTCTCTCGATTGCACATGTCGGACGGATCGACTGTTGTGACGAAATCACATCCGAAGGTGCTTTAGTGGCATAAAAAATTGGAAAGCTTGAAAGCTTGATTGTATTAATAAACACAACAACGATTACAGTATGAGCTTGTGGAGAGGGGGGTCTCCGACAACACTCGATCTCACGATAGCTTCAGTTATTCTCTTCCCTCCTATAATACCCAAAAACAAAAATAGCCTACTACAATTGAAAAGGGACCCTACTACAAATAATTGCAAATGTTACAAAGCCTTACACCTAAAGACTTGCATCCGTTAGTGAAGGTTGTGGGACAATCTGCCGACGGTCCGAAGTATGATAAGTTATCCCGGCAGCCCGGGGATATCAAGGGCATCCCGTGACAGCTCTCCCCCACTTGAGATGGCGATGTCCCCGGCGCCACTGAGGCCAGATAAGCGTCAATGAGAGGTTGGAACGCCTTAAGGTTCGTCGCCCGCTCCCAAGTAGCATCTTCAGAACTACAACCAAGTTACTTCACCAAGTACTCCCTGTGAATCTTCTTCCTCTTACCTATGTCTCGGTGACAAAGAATGGCTTTAGTGTTAGATATGAAGCCTAAACAATCGCAGAAAGTGCCACGACCGTGACGGGGAGCCGCGGCCGCAACGAGGTATGCGAAGGTGTTGTTGGCGAAGCAGAGCTCACGGCCACGACCAGAAGCGCGAAGCGGGGCATTATTTCGAAGAGACTGTCACGGGCGCGGCACAAGGCCGCGGGCGTGCTCGTCAATTTTGACAACACGCCTCGCGGACGCAACTTGGGGTCATGGGCGCGACCCATTGATGCGGTTAAAACTTGGGGGACAAGTTTTGGGGCTGTTATAAATAGTAGAATCCTTCTCCATCATTGTATTCCGAAAATTATCAATTTTAGTGCATATCCTGGCTTGGTATCGCCCCCAGACGTAGTTACACATTGTAACGAACTGGGTTATCAAATTGTTGTGTTTATTGTGTGTGATTTTATTGTTTTCTTCTTTGATAATCTAGTCCTATTTGTGGTTGTGAGTGGGTTAAAATCTCAACAATTGGTATCAAGAGCATCAGGTTAGTTTCCTGGGAGTATTTACGATGAACGACGGAAAGATTTCGGTGGAGAAGTTCGATGAAACTGATTATGCCTTTTGGAGGATGCAAATTGAAGATTACCTATATGGTAAGGATTTGCACTAGCCCCTCAAGGACAAGCCCGAGAAGATGTCCGCGGAGGAGTGGGAGTTGTTGAACAGGAAAGCGATGAGCACAGTGCATTTGTCGTTGTCCAAGGAAGTGGCTTACCATACCACAGGTGCGAGGTCTACACGGGAGATGCTGAAAACCTTGGAGGAGATGTATCAAAAACCATCAACGGTGAACAAAGTCCATTGGATTAGACGGCTGTTAACCTCACAGTTGGATTCGGTGGATATTAAATTTGATGATGAGATTCGGGCCCTAATTATGCTATCGTCTCTGCCAGACAGTTAGGCTGGTACAGTGACAACGGTTAGCACGACAGACGCTAAGCTGAAGTTTGACAAGGTGAGGGATTTGATGATGGGGGAAGAGATTCGGAGAAACGAATCAGGATCAGGATCATCCTCAGGGTCAGTGCTGAATACCGAGAACAGAAGTAGACCGAAGGGAAGGCAGTTTAGGGGGAGGTCGAAATCCAAAGGGAAGAGTCAAACAAAGAAGGACGGGAGTTCTGTGAAGTGTTGGAATTGTGACGAGGTTGGTCACTTCAAATACCAGTGCAAGGTGCCGAAAAAGAACAAGAGCGAACAGGTAGACAGGAAGACAGCAAACGCAGCCATGGAGGAAGATGATGGCGATGCGTTGGTATTGAGTGTGTGCAGTCCCATGGAGTCTTGGGTATTGGATTATGGCGCCTCATTCCATTCTTGCGGTAATATTAATATTATGCATGATTACGTTTCTGGCGATTAGGAACAAGTATATCTGGCAGATGATGAACCCCTGAAAATCGTGGAAAAGGGAAACATAAAGGTTGAGACATCAAACGGAGCGAAGTTGATGTTGAATGGAGTGAGACACATCCCTGGATTGAAGAGGAATCTGCTTTCAGTTGGACAGCTTGACAAGGAAGGTTACGTGGTGACGTTCGGCTGTAGGAACTGGAAAATTACCAAGGGAGCTATGGTGGTAGCTCGGGGTAAGAAAGAAGGAACGATGTACATGACCTGTAATTCGCAGGATTCCCTTGATCTTGCAAATGGTAATGGTGATGTGGATTTGTGGCACTGTCGACTAGGTCACATGAGCGAGAAAGGGATGAGACTGATGTGTTCGAAGGGTAGATTGCCTGACTTACAAACTGTGGAAGTTGATATGTGTGAAGAATGTGTCTTCGAGAAACAAAGGCGAGTGAGTTTCTCGAGGAGTGGGAAGGCCTTGAAGAAGCAGAAGTTAGAGTTGGTCCATAGTGATCTATGGAGACCAGCTCCGTTGGCATCTGTTGTAGGATCGTTGTACTACATGACATTCATTGACGATTCGACCCGCAAGGTATGGATTTAATTTTTATAAATTAAGTTTAATGCATTTGATGTTTTCAAAAGGTGAAAAGTCTTGGTTGAGAAAGAGACGGGGTTGAAGGTGAAGTGTTTACGTTCCGACAACGGAGGTGAATATGAACTCAAGGAGTTCAAGGATTATTGTGCTGAGCATGGGATTCGTACGGAGAGAACTGTATGTGGAACGCCCCAGCAGAATGGTGTGACCGAGACAATGAATAGAACACTGAATGAGCGGGCAAGGTATATGAGATTGAAGAGCGGCTTGCCTCAGTCGTTCTTGGCGGATGTAGTGAGCACAACTACATTCCTGATCAACCGAGGTCCATTGGTTCCCTTGGATAACCAGATACCCGAGGAGGAGTGGACTGGAAAGGAGGTAAACTTGTCTTACTTACGTATTTTCGGTTGTGTTGCTTACGCTCTAGCGGATCCTATTGATAGAAGCAAGTTAGATGTTAAGTCCATCAAGTGTACGTTTATTGGATATGGAGGTGATGAGTTTGGCTATAGGATGTGGGATGAGCAAAACCGAAAAGTGATTCGCAGTCGGGATGTTATATTCAGTTAACAGGTTATGTACAAGGACAGGTTGAAGGACTTGAGCACTAATGCTGCAAAGCCCCGCACTGTCGAGTTAGATGATCTGAACTCGAGTGGGAGAAAGGGGAGTCCGGTCGATGAGGAGGTTCTTGAGGATGAACCAAGAACACCACCACCACCTCAAAGACCAGTTAGAGATCGAAGGCCACCAGATAAGTATTCGCCCTCTAACTTTTACTTATTATTAACTGATGGTGGTGAACTTGAGAGCTTTGTAGAGGCAGAGCAGGTTAGTGATAGACGAAGATGGAAGGTTGCCATGGAAGATGAAATGGTGTCTCTTCGTGTGAATGGCACTTGGGAATTGACTGAGCTTCCCAAGGGCATGAAGTCATTGCACAGCAAGTGGGTCTACCGAATCAAGACTGAGGCTGATGGTAGCAAGCGCTACAAAGCGAGGCTTGTTGTGAAGAGGTTCGAGCAACGGTATGGTATTGATTATACAGACGTATTTACTCCTGTTGTGAAGTTGACTACAATTCGCATGGTGTTGAGTATGGTGGTTGGGAGAACCTATTATTGCATCAGACTGATGTGAAGACGGCTTTCCTTCATGGTGATCTAGTGGAGGAGTTGTACATGATACAGCCGGAGGGATTCGTGGTAGATGGAAGAGAAAATCTTGTGTGCAAGTTGAAGAAGAGTTTTTATGGGTTGAAGCAAGCTCCGAAGCAGTGGTATATGAAGTTCGACGATTTCATGATGGAGATTGGTTACCATAGATGCCACACTGACCATTGCTGCTATTATAAGAGGTTTGACAAAAGTTATCTTATCCTAGTACTATATGTTGATGATATGTTGATTGTATGAGTCAATTCAAGGGAGTTGGAAAGGTTGAAGGAGCAATTTTCTGAGGGATTCTCCATGAAGGATCTTGGAGAAGCGAAGCAGATTTTGGGTATGAGAATCGAGAGGAAGGCAGCAAATTTGTTGTATCTTTCGTAGGTGGATTATATCCAGAAGGTCCTGGAAAGAGTTAACATGGAGGATTCGAAGCCGGTTAATGTACCCATGGGGGGTCACTTTAAACTGTCGAATAAGGAGTCGTCGAGTACTAAAGAGGAACGTACCCAAATGATGAATGTTCCATATGCATCGGCAATTGGGGGTATCATGTCTGCCATGGTTTGTACTCGTCCAGATATTGCGCATGCAGCAGGAGTAGTGAGCCGGTTCATAGGTGATCCGGGGAAACAGCATTAGAAGGCGGTGAAGTGGATTCTAAGGTATTTGCGGGGTACCACAAATAAAGCCTTGTGTTTTGATGAAAGAAATTCTAAGTTAGTTAGTTTCGTTGATGTGGACCTAGCATCGAACGATCTTGATGGGAGAAAAAGTACGACCGAGTATGTTTTTACTTATGGTGGTACAGAGATTTCTTCGACATCAGAGTTGCAAAAGGTGGTTGCATTGTCCACCACGCAGTCGGAGTACGTAGCCGTGACGGAGGCAAGTAAGGAGATGGTTTGGTTGCAAAGTTTCTTGGGTGAACTTGGGAAGGAGCGTGAAAATAGTGTACTCTACAGTGATAGTCAGAGTGCAATTTTCTTGCAAGTAATTCGACATTTCATTCGAGAACGAAGCACGTTAAATTGAAGTATCATTTCATCCGGCACCTATTGGAAAAGAAAGCCTTGCGACGTGTGAAAATTCTCAGGAGTGAGAATCTAGCTGACATGTTTACTAAGGTGGTAACCTTAAAGAAATTGAAGATGTGCATAACTTCAATTGGCCTCGGAATGTGAAGAAGAAGAGGAGATGGTAATACCAAGTGGAAAGGGGAAGATGAACTCAAGAGGAGTTGAATGGAGAGGATGTTTAGTCTCCAAGTGGGAGATTGTTGGATGTGGAGCCTAAACAATCGCAGAAAGTGCCACGACTGCGACGAGGTGTGCGAAGGTGTTGGTGGAAAAGTAGAGGTTGAAGAGACTGTCGCGGGCGCGACACAAGGATGCGGGCACAATCATCAATTTTGACGATACGCCTCGCGGGCGCGACCCGTTGATGGGGCTAAAACTAGGGGGATAAGTTTTGGGTCTATTATAAATATTAGAATCCTTCTCCACTCATTGTATTTCGAAAATTATCAACTTTAGTGCATATCCTGACTTGGTATCGCCCCCAGACGTAGTTACACATCGTTACGAACTGGGTTACCAAATTGTTGTGTTTATTGTGTGTGATTTTATTATTTTCTTCTTCGATAATCTAGTCGTATTCGTGGTTGTGAGTGGATTAAAATCCCAACATTCAGCCGCTCGTTTCTCTGTGTTGCGCGATAGGGTCATTTTTGGGCGGCGCAGTAGGTTGCGGATGACATCTTCCATGATCAGCTCGCAATGATTTGCACAACCTTTGATCAGGGACCTTTACCAATACTTTATCCCCAACACGATACTCAACAAAGTGGTGTTTAAGATCAGTATACTTCTTCATCCATTTTTGAGCTTTCTCGAGGCAACCACGGGCCAGATCAAGACTCTGCTTCCATTCAATAGAGAAATGTTGCACAGGAGAAACTCTGGCACCACGCGGGGTGTCAATCGTGTGTGGGAGTAGCGGCTGCTGCCCGGTACAAATCTCGAAAGGGCTGCTATTTGTGGTAGAACACTTTTGAGCGTTAAAGCACAGTTGGGCAGCATCCAAGAGCTTCACCCAGTCCTTCTGATTAGCGCTTACGAAGTGTCGAATTGAAGCGCTCTGTTTGCCTGTTGGACTGATAAGCCTATGATACTGATCCGGATTGGTAAGAGGAGAGCCTTGATGTTCTTTCAAATGCAACCCTTGAGGTAATGGTGTTAGAGAAGCCTTACAATCAGTTATCCATGTATCACATAAGAGATCTGAAATGTATTTCTTCTGAGAAAGAAAAGTCCCAGCTGAGCTTCGGGCTATTTCCATCCCTAAAAAAATATTTGGTGATGCCAAGATCCTTAATGGTAAATTGTTGATCCAATAAGGTCTTGAATGTCTGAATTAGAGCTGAATTAGGGCTTGTAACTAGCAGATCATCAACATATACAATGCCAGTGACAAGTCAGATTGCTGAGTAAGAAAGAAAAAACAATGATCATGGCCAAACTGAGTGAAGCCGAACTGTGTCAGTTTTGCACAAAACTCCATGTTCCATTCCCTGGAGGCTTTATCAAGGAAGGGCTTCTTTTTAAACGGTAAACCTGTCCCGAAAGAGCTTTATCATATCCGGGGGGAGGAGTCATCAATACCTCATCATGCAAGTTGGAGGTGTTGAGAATATGACTCACTCACAACCACAAAACGACAAGATAATTGAAAGAGAAAAGAGTAAACAATCATACAAGAACACACGAATTTGATAATCTAGTTCGTTATGAAGCGTAACTACATCTGGGGACGATACCACTGTGACATCCCATGCGTCACTTTAGGCTCCACATCCAACAATCTCTCACTTGGAAAAGTTCTTGTCCAAACGAAAGCCCGAAGTTACAAAATAGGGCAGAGGTCAGGACCAAGCAGAAGCGAAGCTTCTTCCTTGGGCTCAAATCGAAGGAGTAGGGGAAGATCATCGTCAACAAGAAGAACTTTAAGAAGAGCTCATACAAGGGTTAATGAAAGTTTAAAAGACTGCAATTTCTAGACATGTGGTGTTAAATGCCACATATCAACTGGTTGTCTAGACAATAAAAAAATGTGAAGTTAGAAAGTTTGAGATAACTCCAGAGATGGAGGAAGTTGTTTACTTACATGATCTAATTTAAGTATAGCAGTTCAAAAGTATTCCTTCGGATGAAAACATATATGAAGAAGAAGATTATTACGAAGATGAGTCTTCAGAATCAGATTGAAGAAGAAGAAGAAGACGTATTCTGACAGGAGACACGAGAAGATCTCTCGAGATTCTTCTCATAGATGTCAATTTCTCATGAAACTCTTATGAGAATTAAGAGAGAACACCCGAAACTCCGAATCTATGATGATTTTCCGTGGGGAGATTGAAGAAGACTTTGGGACATTTCCTAATGAAGATAAAGCATCATATCATTTACAAAGTCACAGCAGGGGAAATTACAATTCAAATGGAGCTGACAAGTAATGTGATGGACATGCAACTATTCCAATAGAGAAACTAGAGAGGAATTCAGCAAAATAAATAGAGAGATTGCTCAGAAGATGCAATGGATCTATATCGGAGCCATCAGAATTCTGATCAAATCAACTGTCAAGAAAGGAATTGATTCTCCGACTGATACTGCTATCTTCGACAAAAGAATAAAGAATCAACGAGATGCAAGTTTGGGAGGAATATCAGGTAATCTTTATGCCGGGAAATTGGTATCCTATATTTATCCAAGAATTTCCTATAACTTGGCAGTTCGAGATATTAATAGGGTTCTAACCCTCATCAAGATTCAAGAACAAGGAATTGATGAAAGAAGGGAATATACCATACTCTATTACCTATAGTATTTCGTATGCACTTTCCAACACCCACCATTCAGAATTATTTGTGGGAAAGAAGTTTATCGAAGTATCATATATCTTTGAACAGATTGCACATGCAGTCAGTCCGGAGATTATGGAGTTACCTCCAATCTATGAAATGAATATGCAAATAGCGGATCAACCTATCATGAAAAGAACATCAAATTAGAGGTTCGAATCAAGAAGAGTCTCTTTTCATGATAGTGAAATTAGCTGGAACTAGAAAAGTTCACAACCAAAGTTGAATTACAATGTCCATAAGGTTAGAGACAGGTAGGAATAGTATTTGATATCATGCAAAAGGATAATATATTTCTTTATGATGTCTTGTATTATTTACAACAACCTTCACTAGGGAGATATGAAGGACTCCTCCAGCTACGCGAGATCGAGTTGATAATCCAAGGAATAGCAAGACGATATAAAGGGCATCTTATTCTTAGATTAGAATTTCTCGAGGATCACAAACCTTTGAAAATACGGCCTGATAGAATGGTATCAGATTCAATGATATGCTTGGAACTCTTTACAAGCTCTGATGGCGGCCACTAGCCCATTCTCCATATACATCTCTATAGGGATGTAATATGAAAAGTATTGATTGGAATATTTCATGGCCTACATTGATTTAGGCGGAGGAATATGCACAGCCAAGCCCGAAGTCTTTCCCACTGAAAATTGGAGAAGATCTACCGGCTATTGCAGGAAGAGATTTCCCAAAGGGGATTCTTATCTTCAAAAGAGGAATCAAACAAGTTGAAATTATGATTGGAGGAGCAGGAGATACCCCATGGTATAAGGTCAAGACTCCACTAATGTGTTTCCATAATACCGGTGCAAATATTTTGTTAGGAAATAATTTCTTGCAGACATTTAAGCGGTTCACTCAAGGATGTGAAATAAGAAGACTTATTTTCACAACCCTATGTGATCGTAAGATTATTGTTCAGAGGTTAAGGGTGGCATTTCAGGAAAAAAACATCCATTAGTTTTCGCAACAGTCGTGGTGATGAAGGGAACTTGAGTGACCTAAAGATGAAGGTTCATCGAAGATATGTAGATGTACTCCTTCAATATCGAGCCGAAACACTAGGAGGAGATGTGGATGAACGGATGTCTAATGAGACAATCCAACTCCTCAAGGTGTCTTTGGAGGTGGTTGACAACTTGATATCATCATTGAAGAACAAATATCACTGGAATATGTCAAGAAGAAAATACAAATGAATTTCAGTGAAGATCCTCTAGCATGGTGGAACAAGAATGAACCCAATACATCTTTGAAGGTGTAAGCCGAAAAAGAAAATGAGTTTGTTCGATATAAACCAATCCTTATGAATCAAGCAGATCATGAAAATATGAAGATAATACTTAAGGAACATTTGGACCTTAATTTGATATCAGCAGGAGTCTCCATATAGCAGCCCAAGATTTCTAGTAAGAAAACATGGAGAAATGAAGAGAGTAAAGTCAAGGTTGGTGATCAACTACAAAGGAATCAACAACATCTTGGAACTTGACGGATACTATATTCCGAGCAGAGAACACCTGGTGACTGCATCAAGGATCGATGCAAATGTATTCTTTAAATTTGACTGTAAATCTACTTTTGTCAGATTAATACCTTGTTTTGTTAACATTATAATACCTTGTTCTGTTAAGACTAAGATTATGTGATTCTTTTTAGTTTTTATTTGATTTCAAATTTGTGTTTGTTCAAATAATCAAATCCTTCAATTTTTCTAGCACTAGAATAATATAAAAAGTTATGCATATTATATTGGGTTTTAATGTAATTATCGACTAATATTACCAGACAAAGTTCAATTGGTAACGTAGATATATCCACATTCATTTATAGTGCACGTAGAAAATAACCGAAAAACAAGGTCAACAGAAAAAAAAAAATACCACTCATATTTTTCTTTCAACACTCCACACTAAAGCACAACTCTAAAGAACTATAACAAATTATTTAATGATTCACACGTTTCTTTCAACTCTATATACTAAAGCACAACTCTAAAAACAACAAAGGAATTTAGGAATTTAGGAATTTAGAAAGTTTAGAAAGAATCAAATACAAAGACCAAAGTGTATTTGATTGGTGTACTTGAGACCAAAACTAGTGGATCTCGTAAATAATCATAAGATGCCCTCAACATTTGATCTCAAAACCGATGTGGGATATGCATCTCTTAAATAGTCATAAGAGATCTCTAATTTTTTATTTTTTATTTTTTTATTTTCTCACCAACTAGAGATCGATATAAGGTGGGATCGAAAAATGATGAACCATCGAATCGCAATACCTCATACAGTGCAAGAGGAGTAGCCACTGGCTTAGCTTCGAGCAGAGCAGCTCGATAAAGAAGATCTCAGACATACTTAGATTGGCCCAAGAAGAGACCTTGCGAAGTGTAAGTGACTTCGAGACTAAATAAAATAATTAAGGCGCCTCAAGTCCTTAATGGCAAATTCCTCCCGGATGCGAATTATTAAGCAAGCAACGAGAGAGGAATCACTGCCAGTGAGAATGATATCATCAACGTACACCAATAGATAATGCAAAGTGTGACCATTCTGATAAATGAAGACGGATGTATCCGCCTTACTTTTAAAAAATCCCAAGCTGAGTAAGAAGTTGCAAAAACATTGAAACCAAGCTCGTAGGGCTTTTTTGAGCCCATAAATGGCCTTATTGAGACGACAAACAAAAGAGTGGCTAGATGGGTCAGTATGGCCTGGTGGTTGCTCCATATAAACAGACTTCTTAAGACGACCGTGAAGAAGCATTAGTCACGTCCAATTGATGCAAAGACCAATTGTTCAAAATACTAAGAGAGAGAAATAACCTGCACAGTGGAGGCCTTGACAACAGGACTGAAGGTGTGATCATAGTCGAATCCAAGAAGTTGAGAAAAACCCTGAGCCACTAACCGAGCCTATGACGATCGATAGATCCATCGGCAAGATATTTGGTACGAAATACCCACTTAGAGCCGATGATCTTTTGCAAACATTTAATATCTAAAAACTCTACAGTCCCCATATTCAAAATTAAAAATCTTGGATTCATTATCCTAGTAAAAGAGTAGAATTTTGGAGTTACTAAAATCCTACTAAACTATAAGATGTTTAATTTTCTATTAAAAAAATTATAAATACATACATATCTTTTGTGTAAACTTCAATTATTTAATATCCTAAGAATCATATACTAAAGTAATTTTACTTATTTTAAGTACATTTTTTTATAATGGGTCTTTCTTCTTTCTCTTCAATTATAGAAGAAACCAACTAGAAAAACTATCAGAAATTTATGAAGAATCGAATAAAATAAAAATAAATAAAAAGAATAGTATAATGTATTTTGCTACAAAGGAATAATAATATAAGATATTATGAATAATATAGTTGTCTTGTCAACATGTTTTTTTTTTAGTTAGTGGAATGAGTATATAGATGTTATAGATACGTACCGTACCGTACCTAAATTAAAAAAAAGTAAACTAAAAAAAATTATCTCCAAATAATTAAAGATGATACATTATAGTTGTCTTGTCAATATATTTTTTGTTGAAACTAGTAGAATGAGGATATATATTATAACTACATACCTAAATTAAAAAGAAAAAGCAAAATAAACATAAAAAGATATCTCTAATATAAAAAATGATAGTAAGAGCTTTCGCTATTATTCATTGTTCTAATTTTTATGTGTACGATTTTTTTTCTTGTTGTTGCTAATCCTAAAACCTTTAAGTATTTCTTTCACCATGAAAATACCAAAATTTAATAGTTTTGCAAACATTTAATATCTAAATAACTATATGGTGCTTAAAATGACAGCTGGTTGTTGCTGACATGGTATTGCTTTTACCTGTTGTTGACAGGTAATCAGTAACATTATCTATCGATGATGGTAAAAGGATGATTCTGAAAATATTTTACAAGTCACATGAACAATTAACTTTTAGGAATAATATTAGCGACGTTTTGTAAATGGTGGTAAAGTCAAAATGTTCTCCTAAAAAACAAAAAATGCACTAGAAATAACATTGAGTTGGAAGAGTAAAGAGAGGTTTTTTTTCCAAGAAGGGTACCTCAAGGGTACTCTACACAGTCAAACTCCACCCCTTTAGGCAATTCCCAGTCGAATTTCTGCAACAAATTTGCCATCACAAGTTCGACGTTCACCATATCAAATGCAATCCCAGGGCAGCGTCTCCTTCCAATGCCAAACGGGACCAACTCAAAATCGAACCTCTTAAAGTTTATCGAACATTTCAAGAATCGTTCTGGCTAAAACTTCTCCGGCTCATCCCAATAAGCAGGATCCCGTGCTATTACCCATGAGTTAATTATCACTATTGTCCCTTTCGCTATATCATACACCATTATCTCGACGTCTTCTTGTGGCTTTCGCGCCAAGAATGGGACGGGAGTATGGTAACGCAAAGTTTCTTTGATCACAGTTTTCAGATACAACATTTTCTCCAAGTCTTCGTCTTCTATGTCTTGTTTTTCTTGCAAGATTCCTCTTAAATCATTTTGTAGCTTCTTCATGAAATTTGGGTTCTTTAGGAGTTCTATCATTGCCCATTCTAGCGTTGCAAATGTCGTGTCAGTCCACCCGATAAGCAAATCCTGATTTCACAAAAATATACGAAAAAACAAATAGAAAACCAAAAGTCTCTATTAGTACATAACATCTGAAACACCACTTCAGTATTTAGCATTTGCATGTTTAAACACATAGACAATGTTGTAGAAGTCGCTAGGCGCTAGTCAGGCGGTAGATTGAGGCCTAGCGAATAATTGGGGCCTAGGCGGGGCTGGGTAGGGCATAAACATCCTTAGGCGGAGAGGAATCGAAAAAAAAAATTGGCAAACCATGAGACTTTAGTGCCTAAGTGGGGATTAGTCGAAGTTCGTTGAGATTTTTGCAATAAAGCACATAGAGAGAGAAAGAGAGAGAGAGAGAGAGAGGAGGTTTGGGAATTCTTCACACATCATTATGTAAGTAAAGTCCATATTTAATAAGGGCAAAATCTACTATACACCAGGTGCACGGTGCATGTTTTATGTATAATTGTTAAAGTATAAGCATCAATATCAGAAAGATCTAAGATTAGTGCAACTGATTTACAAGAGACATACTCATAATTAATAAGAAAGAAGATTTCAGCTTGATCTAAGCAAGTTAGTGATGAAGAATGGACTCGAGGAGGTGAGTCTAACTCCACTCAAAACCATAGTCGAGAGATGAGGTTTACTCTAGTCGTTTTATTCAAGAACAATGTTGTTGAATGGAAGGTGTGGCAGACACATTCAGATCAAATTAGGTGATAAGTGATTGTGGAAAAGCTGATCTCAAGCTGGTTGGAAACTAGAAGCTAAAAGCTGGAAGAAGACACTTATTGAAAAGTTGTTAAAATACAAAAGTTTGGGAAGAGTCAAAGACAACGATTTTAGGCAGTTAAATTAGTTTAACTGTTATCGTTTTGACTATAAACCATTGTCATTTGGTGATTGCAGATTTGAGCTGAAATATGGAGTTAGTCATTTCCTTTGTAAATTTGTCTATTTCCAATCCTTGTGGATAAATGTTAGGAGTATAAATAGTCTCCTTAACCGTGTTAGTTATAGATTAACACAATTTTAGAGAGGGAAAATACAAGTGGTGAGGAGTCAAGTATGTTTTAGAGGGTATTCTCTAGTGATAGGATTCTTGGTTCTTGTGGCTTGTATCTCTGAAGCTTTGCGATTAGTGAAACTCTCTAACCTCCCGTGGATGTAGGTGATTGAACACCGAACCACGTAAATCATTTGCATTGTTAATTTTCTGTTTAGAACCATCATTTTCACACTTGTACATCAAGTGTTTGAGGTCTTTCCAGAGAAGAATTTCTTGAGAGTTTTGTTTGTTCTTGGTGTGTTTCTGCCAACAAGTGTTGTGTTGTATCATTATCCAATGTTGGACAATTTTCCCAGGCATATCAGTCATCAAGAGTACTCCTTGTCTGACTCTGTAGTCGAAACCATTAACCCGATTAATCCACGAAAGACATGGTATAAATTCTCCGATACTTACATTGCCCAACAGATGCATAATTTTCTTAAGAAGCATCAAAAATTTCTTTCCATCATCCCCTTCACAGTACTTCCTTCCCAAAGCTGATCTACAGATGATATCATTAGTTAATGATATAAACAGTTCACTCAAATTCACAGGGGAATGTAACGAAAGACATAGTTCAATCCGTGCCATCAAAAGGGCTGTTTCGTCCTCCCGAATGGATCGGAAAGACTGGACCCTTTTGCTACTAAGAATCTGGAGAATACAAATGCTTTTCAGTTTCCTCCAGTACTCTCCATAAGGTACAACTGATATGTTCCTCATGTTGTAAGAAAGTAGCCGGATAGTTCTTGATCCTGGCTTATTTGCAAACACAAGATCATGCGTTTTCATGATCTCGCGAGCTGCATCAGCTGACTGGACAATGATCACGGGCCTACTGCCGAAGTGAAGAAGCATGACCGCCCGTATTTTGCGCCTAAGGATTTGAATGAACAGTGCCTCAACGAGCTCAGTTGGTGAAGATTACCCAAGATTGGTAGCTTTGGTGGTGATGGTGGCAGATTTCTGTTTGAAGCATTCTTGCAGATACATCTCTTTAGAATCTAAACCAAGAATGAACTGGAAAAAAGCACCAACATTGAATTTAGAAGAAATTTATCTTGGCAGATCGTCATCCTAGACGCTAATCGAGCTGCAAAATGGGGTCTAACGCTTAATCAGAGTTTAAGCAAACTTAAGGGGGAGATGACAATCTAGCGTCTAGTCTAATCTAAGAAAGGAAATGTAAGAACAGAGAGTTCGATTAAAACAAAAGATTGCCTACAACTATGCCTTCTAATAGGCTTCAATAGGAGAAAATGAGAAAAGCCAAGATAATTTTTGATATAAAGACGACTCAGTCTGGCATTGAGTATCAACCACACTAAAAAGAAGTCTTTTTCGGACGATAAAAAGTGGTCACAACTTTATTATTAGACTAATTAGTGGTTTTAATAATTCAGACATAAATAATACTAGCAATGAGCACGTGCGTTGCACGTGGGCTCATTTTTTTTATAACTATTAATTTTTTACAATATTAAAATTAATTTGAACGTAGAATGACACTCTCAACATCTCACTCCTTTTCACTTTCTCTTTTAGTCCCTTAATTTGTGAGCATAATCATGAACTTTATATGAGGAAACATGCATGCATAGTATTATCTTTGATTCATTGTTTTTATTATTTGTGTACTACGATTTAGAGTTTAGACTTAATGAAATTTCATTTGTTTGTTAAATATCGTAAGATAATGTGTGAAGAAAGTTGATGACTACGTAAATTTAAGTTTTTCAAAAAAAATGACTAAAAAAAGAAAAAAAAAAAAAAGATGTAAAACATGATAAGATTAATATTTATATGTATTGAAGTGTTAATACATGTTTTCTCTATTAATTATATAATTTCTTAAATTTCATAATTATGTTATACTATTTATATTTATTTGACCATGTCTTCCTTTCTCTAAATTGTAGCTTCTAATGTACTTTAGAATTTATTGTCATACTTATTCTTTAAGTTCACAATCTGATACATGATGAAGCGAGAGAAGAACAAAACGTGACCCTAAATCTGTTGATTCTAAGAATACCCCGAAAAAGACATAAACTGGGAACAAAACTCGTTTTCTATTATAAAAATATCAAATCAACCATTTAATACAATACTGGACTCCTATTTATACTAATAATTGAACCCTAGAACAATAAATCACTACCATAATAATTAAAAAGTAACAAATCAAAACAAATATTCTAAAAGATAAACTATATCAAATCTAATATAAGCTAATAAATAACAGATCTAATCAAATCTTCTAATATTCTCCATCATTCTCTTCTCCCTAAAAATGATTCGTCCTCGAATCGTGTAGGTCGTGTATGTGCAAAGACGGAGCGGGACATCTTTATACTCATGCACCCATGGATCAACCATATTATTCATAAATGTATGGACCAAGTGAGCAAAAATCCGTAAAACAAATGCAGCAGCCACAACCATGCATGAAAGTAATCGAATCTGATTTAGCTTTGAAGACAAGCACATCCAAAACTCGATGGACGTATTCTTCATTGGACTTCTCATCATAAAAAATGTAGTTGATCATAACAACCATTGCTAACCTCCACACAAGTATCAATAATTTCATGGTGAGAAATTGTATCATCAATCTCTTCCGAGAAGTATTCACATGATGGGGAAAATTTATCGTCAATTAAAGTCTTATTGACATCTAATTCCTCATAAAAATTAGTGATCCATCATAACCATCATGATCATTTGCCAACAAATCAATTTGTTGGTGGATTTGCATAAATTTGTCTTCGTTCAACTTCTCATAGAAAATGGTTGTAACAACATAAATTGCACAATTAGAATTTATTGATTTATTTGGGACTTTATGTTACAATCTATAGTTAAAAGCCTCTGATTCTTCTTTTCGGTTGCCTTTGGAATTTGATGGATAGGTTGCTTAGATAAACGCTATCGAAGGGGATCCGCACCTTGATCTTTGGATCGTAAGCTGCTTCTGGAGGACTTTGACGAAGAACACTTTGATTTCTTCGAATGACACCTTGAATGTTGGAGAGGATTTCGCCTTTGCTCTTGATTCTCCAACTTCCGTTGTGGTGTATCTTGGAATGAAAACATGACCCTTTATATAGGTGTAGGATGTAATCTCTTTGCCATAGAATAAAATGATTTGATTGATTATTTTGATTTGTTTATAAGTCTTTCCTTGGATAGGAAGATATGATAGATTTGGTGATCGTCTCGCCTTTGGTAGGAAGATATGATTTCATTTCATTTTGTTACCAAAGTATTGGTAATTCTTTTCCATATTGGCAAGATTTGATCTTGATTGCCAAGAAATAAAGATTTAGACACTTGACAACATCTGATTGACCATTTGATTGGGCACAAATTTTATACGCTTACAAGTACCCCCTCGAGACTTGTTCACGGATAACATGCCTTGGAGTGAATAAGTGTCGAAATCTTTCACTATGTAGATCAACATCTTCTTTGATTTGTGTAGATATGTGGATAGTTTATACTCATATGTAGGAGCCTTTAATTTAGACTTGGATTTGATAGATAGTTTATACTCATATCTAGGAGCCTTCGATTTGGACTTGGATTTGATAGATACTTTATACTCGTATCTAGGAGCCTAATATTTGTACTTGGATTTGATAGATAGTTTATCTCATATCAAGGAGTTCCTTATTTAGGTTTGGAGTTGTAGATAGTTGTACTTGTATCAAGGAGTTCTTTAATTAAGATTTGATTTGTAGACCTTTTAAACTCGTCTCAATGATTCACTACAAGAATTTTTGAAATAGACAACAGATTTTAGCTGTTGTCCAGTTATAAATAAGTCTGTTATTAAAAGGCCTATATATATAGATTCTTTTATTTCTCAACTTGACGGCGGTGGCTTAGGTGGTGGCTTAGTTCGACCTATCCAGAAAAATTGTCGGCCTGTTGGTTGGTATCAGCGAGCAAGTCAAGGTCCTTAAAGAAGTCGGCCAGATAGGGATTCCCATGGAATTCAAAAGTCAGGCACGAAAGGCCTTTTTTTAGCATCTTCTGTTGATCTCACGCAGGCAGCACCGGTCGGTGCGGTGCCTGGCCTGTCACCGCTTTCCAGATCTCGGAACTAGATCCGGACCTTGGCCTCCCGGCGTGAACCCAGCTGTTCAACCCCAGATAGATAGAGATAGTACTGATGCGAGCAGGTGCTAAAGCTTATCGTTATCGACTACGCGTGCCACTTACCCCGCGAATAGGAAAGGGCATAAGCTGCCTACTCGCTTGCCTATCAAGAAGACGATGCTGTTCGTGTCTCTCCTCAAATTTCGCTATCGAAAAGTTGTATTCGCTCAAACAGCTGAGCTAGGTGTGGTCAATATGGAAGAAACCTTTGAAAGAGAAGACACGCCGCCCGCCCTGAACAAATAGGAGGCGTGGGCCCGCGAGTGAGTCTTAGGCTAGCTCTACAGAGCCCTATTATATAGTGAAACTCTCTTGCCTTCGGCTTTTTTCGTACCTCGATCATGTTGTTGCTGTTGTTAAAAGTACCATTTTTACTACAAGTAAAATCTGTTGTCTGTTCCATGGACAACAACACTTCATATAACAGACATAATCTGTTGTCTTTGTTAATTTTAACTACAGTTTGTATATGTTGTTTAATCTTAAAACTGTTGTTTTTGTTAGTTTTAGCAACAGTTTTTCCCCGTTGTTCTACAATTTAAATCGTTGTTTATTTAGTGTTTATTTTCGAATTTAGCAGCTCCTTTTAGCTGTTGTTTTTTACCCGTTGTTCTTCATTTTAAATCATGTCTATTTAACAGATAATTTATAAAAAATCATTATAAATTGAAAAATAATTACCCGTCTCTCAAATATGCATTCATAGATCAAAATAAATCTCCCCAATCCAAGATAAAACATGATTGTGTAATATCTAAAAATGTGCCATTCATAAAAAAGGATAACAAGTGTACTCCTTGCCACTTTACGCCACAAAATATTAACTAATTTGAATCTAAGACGACTTCTAAAAATGTTTGAAACTCCACAGCAACTTCTTCAAAAGATATGTACCTTCTTTGCCTTCCTGCCAATGAAAATATTATAAACGAGTACGTCAACAAAAGAAAAAATAACAGAAAAGTAATATTATTTAATACAATTGACATACCATCATAATTCAGTCATCATAGACGTAATCTTGGACACAGTCTGCCCACTCACTACGAACTTCATCAATGTCTGCCACACTGTATTCCGCTTGTTTAAACTATTTAACACAAGTAAATAATTAATTCCATTTTACGAATGCACAAAAATAACAGAAAAGTAATATCATTTATGTAAAAAATTTCATTAGTTAAAATTACCATCGATCGTAGAGAAACCCGGTCAATGGTTTCAGTTTCTTCAGTGATTTGTCTCATGAAATGCATTACATAGAAACCACACTGAACATCATCGGGTTGGCGAGGACCCTGAGTTAAAAAATGTTAATAAAATACATGTAAACCAAAATACATATGTAATCATATTTGAAGTAAAGTGCTTACAGGTATTATTTCCCATATTGGCCGTTTTTTCCCTTTAATACCCTTGGCTTCCTTAAAACTTGTTAATGCTCTTCATACATTCAAAAGTGTTTAAGTCAGAATGTCACTTAATCAATAAATTTTTTAATTGATAAAAAATATCTAGACTTACTTGTCCACAATATATTTCCAATCGGAACTTCGAATTCTATGATTCATAGGATCCATTAAGTAGACAATCTCCTTGTAAGGGTCGATGGCACTGAGAATCCAATGATACCTATACACGTACATTAATGAGAAAATTCCAGCTATAAAATGGGAAATATAAGATTTCGTAATTAGAGAAATAGTTCTTACCCAACATTACTTGGCACCAAGACTAGCTGATTTGGTGATGAACTTATTAGCCTATTTGCTACAAACTGTGCCCTTTTATTCAGTCTTTCAGCCTTTTGGTCTTCAGTCTCTTTCTCATCTTGGAAATATGGGATGCTATTTGGATTCATAAAACAGAATTTGTCTTCTATGCCCTTTTCTTTCATCTTTCTAAAAAGATGCCTAGTATTTCAAGAAACATACAAGGTTAGTATAAATAATCAATGAAAACTCGAGGTAGCAAAGAATACTTAAAATTCAAGGATTACCATATGTAGACAACTATACAATTGCATGTGACTGGTTGCAACTTGTAGACAAAACAGATATCCTCTAGTTGCACATGAATCGTAAAGTCCACCTCAAACACGTCATAATCAAGTGGGATTTGTACGGTTTTGTACTTTAAAGCATGGTTGGCATAGCAAAATAATATCTTCAATGATTTTGGAACATTTGCATGCCTTTTCACTTGAAGATTGTGCTTCTTTTTGGGTTTCTAATATAGTGAATACACATGTTAGAATGGTGTTTTTCTTCAATTATATATATGTATTGAAATAAAGAGTCACATTTACCTTCTCTTTCAAAACTACCAAGTGTCTCGGCGTGCTACAAAAGTTCCCACAGCATCAATAAGCAGTTCACACTCACCCGAGATTGGGATAGGCAAAAGTGCTGATTTGTTCACTACTTCATCGAGGGATACACGCACACAGTTGTTTGGGAATGGAGCAGAATGCATTTTTTCCTCACCAACAGGAACAATAGTTCCAAATGCAGCAATGGCGTTGGATGATTCTAACCTCAAACCCACTGGATCCCCCTATTACAAAGAGATATACATATAGTGATCCATATTTTCAAAGACAGGTAACGTAAATGAAATCTGGTAATTTTACCTGCAAAGCTACATCGTCAACTTCAAGAATCTGCACATCATCCAAATCTTTGTCATGCTCCAAATCAGCCTCCAAATCTTGCTCATCTTGTTTTGCCATCCGTTCCTCTAGTTTTCTGATGCGTTCGTCTTGGGCAGCGATAATCTTCTTGGTCTCCATTAATTCCCTCTTTTGCTCATTGAAAAGAGTCAGGTCGGGATTGTTCTTTCCTTCGGGAGTGTTGAAGTAGGCTGTTGGAGTCACATAACATCACACGGCCAGGATGTTCTTTCGACTCAAGCGATCGTGGGACAATACCATTATTTACTCCCGTGATTTTTAGCGTACCCCTTCTCCTTTCTTCTATAAACTTATCCTGTGATGCATAAACAAAGAGGCAAAAAGCAATAAAAAAACCAAAAACCAATAGTCAGTATGTATACCAATTCCCCATTCTTTTGCTATAGGATTATAGAGCAATTAACATAAAATGTGTGCTTACAATTTTCTTCACTGTTTCTTTAAGTTTTTTGTCTTTAGAATCAATTTCCCCTTTTTTGTTCATGCGTGCCCTCTTATATAGAATAGCTCTGTTTATTTCATCATCGAAACACAATTCATCAGCCTGCCAAATAAGAGAGAGAGAGAGAGACAGAGAGAGAGGGATGTTAATTATGGTAACTGTAAAATATTGTTTGAAGATAATGAATTCATAGTGAAAATATAATTTCAATGCTTACTATTTCTTCAGCTAAGCCTGAATAACCCTTGCGAGCAAGTCTATCGGGGTGCTTGACTGCTTTTCTCTTCAGTTTCTGTTCCTCGCTCCGTTTCTAGGATGTAGAAATAAATAAATGATACATGCTAGTTTTACATGTATATTAGGTCAATTAAAGGTCGTAATATGGGACATATGCATGTGTATTTGGGCGAAAAGTGATTAAAATCCATCTTTTGAGCTAGATGACGTGTTTCTGCTTGTTTTAGTGTTATTCAGGTATAAAAAGGCCAAAAAGTCCGTTTGGGCAAGGTTCGGATGGAAAACGAGCAAGAAAAGTCGGAAATAGCAAAGAGATATTGAAGCATGATCAGAAAGTCTGACTCGATCGAGTTGTTTAGAAACTCGGTCGAGGGAGAAATAAAGAGCAAAACGTGAAATTGGTCAGAAACTCCAACTCGATCGAGGGGGATTTTGCCTCGGTCGAGTTGACCCAACTCGGTCGAGGCCGATTCTGACTCGGTCGAGTTGGAGTTTCTGACCAATTTCACGTTTTGCTCTTCATTTCTCCCTCGACCGAGTTTCTAAACAACTCGACCGAGTCAGACTTTCTGATCATGCTTCAACATCTCTTTGCTATTTCCGACTTTTCTTGCTCGTTTTCCATCCCGGATAAGACTTCATACAAACATACCATCACTCATAAACATCTAAACTAACTAACAATGTAATGCACAATGAATTGTTGGCTGGACTCATAAGGATTTTAGAAGTATTCTTACCATGAACTCTTGAGACATGCGGCTGATCACAAAAGATGACCAATCCTCTTGTGTAATATCGTAATCAACAGGTGGCTTCTTCAACTTATCAGAATTGCCCATATTAGCGTAAACATGTTTCTGAGTTAAAGTCGTTTTAAATCCGCGCCACTTATCGTTTGCAGACATCAAAAATGATCTCTTCCACCACATAGGAACATTGTATGTTAACTACAAAAAAATTAGAAATAAGATATAATGAAAATTAATATTGTACTTATGATGTATAATCACACAAGAAACAGAAATACATACTAACATGCATATTGGAAAGCATATTATCGAACAAGGTGTTTACTTACGTTAACAGATTCCCATATCAGTTCCTTAGTCTGCCGGGGCACACGCTTCCATGAGTCGTAGTTGATATTGACTTTTCCCCGAGCAAGGACGCCTATATAACTTTTCATTTCAGCAGCCTCTGGACCTATTGGCACTCCATTGTTATTGAACCTAACATCTTTCTTGAGGCCCTTTCCCCTTTGAACAGCCAACCTATCCATGTGTGTATGACCTCTTTTCGTTCTTCTAATTTCCTGAGTAACTTCGGACTCCACACCAGTTGTGTCCTCACTCTGATCATCATCATGCGCTGCTTTTTTCTTTCTACCTGCTGCCATTTTGTTCACAGACCTGCTTTTTAGCATAAAAGTGTGGAGAATAGTAAGTACAAGTCTACGTAAAAAGAATGATAAAACTTCACATTTAAGACTTATTAGAAGCCTACTTGACCTACCTGTCTGTTCACAAGCTTGGAAAGAATTTCCAAGACAAAATCCACCTAGAATCAGTTAAACTCTAAGTACCAACCTGCAACAATGCATGAAATAAAAGTCTTTATTCATAGTCTAGTAGCAACGAGCAAGCATTCACCACAAATGTTAAAGCAATCTATTAAAAATCCAAAAACACTAAACAACATAATACTAATCCAAATATAGAAAAAAAGTGCTCTACTTTATCTCTATGATAATTCTTCCCACTTCTTAGCAGGATTGACATTACTAGATCACACAACCCCATCTCTTTTAGTATAATATAAATACAAATAGCAACAAAAGTTGTTTTTTCTAAAAGCAATAAAAAGATGTTGAAATATAAATCAATTGTTCCAATAAGTTACTCAAATAATTGAATAATGGAAAGCTAGAAAATTTGAGGGTTAGAACAGAACCAACATCCACTAATACCTTGCAATCAACAATACCTTTTTCTTCAACCACACATGCGACCTATTCCAACTTGGACATAATTTAACAGAAAAAATTCCCAAAAGCATGCATATTAGGGGTCATAACACAACTAGCAAATCTAGATTCCTCCAACGGATAATTGAAAAAGTTCGCTCATATAACTAAAATAGATATATACATGTCGCTGCATTAGTAAAGCGTCCATAGCTAACTAATGCGATCGAGGATCGGTGGCTCGGACTGACTCGACTCCAACAAGTCTTTAGTATATTACTCACTATAACGGTCATAAATTCATACAGATCAATGCTGATTTAGTCAGTTTTTGTCCCTTTCTTGATGCACAATGTAGCCCAGAAGCTATAACTTTTCTTTGAAGAATGTAATTCGACTGAAAATGGTGGTGTACAACTACCTTAACTAAACTAAAACTGTAAATAAAATAAACAAAGCGAACAGAACAACCGGATTAGAAACTGTTAATTTTATGGATAATGTCATGGCACGGTAATATTCAGCTAATGTGGTAAACAAAAACAAATTTAAGCATGTAAAATTCTTCAGCAGAAACTGTTGAAAAAAAATGACCAATTATATTACCGTGCAACCAATGAAGCAAGGAGCAAGAAAGCTTGATTGCCCAAGCTTGATTTCGGCGTCGAAACTATATTAGCTGGCACAGAAGGGCTTCGAACTTTAAAATACAGCAATTGATTTTTTGGCTCGAGTCCGATACCAAAACGCCGATTTGAGAAGAGTATTGAGACGATAGTTAGGCCCAAGCCTCTCCCTTCCTTCGTGTATGCACCACAAATTCAATCATGGAACCAATTGCAAATGAAAAATGGTTATCTTCTAATCATTATACATTAAACCATTACGTTAGGTGAAAATTAGAAATAATAGTACAAATATCAATCTCCAATCGCTTCCAAATATGATTAAGTTGAACCCTAACAATATATCTATTAAATTGGTACTCACCAGGGCACCGCCAAAGTCAATTGAGTGATATTTGGTGTTTGAATCAAAACAATGCATCCGCCAGGTGATTATTTGAGTATCGTCCACCGATAGAGATTCTGATGACAACTTGCGACCTCATATTGCGATTTGGTGAAGCCAGAGGGTTCGTCGAGAGATTGATATGGAATTGGTGAAACAAAAAATGATTGTGGTGGGAACCACAATCCGCGAATAAACAATACCTGACTAAAGCAAGAGAAGTGGAGGTGAAATCGGATGATGATTTACAGTCTAAGCATTCAAAAATCAACCACCAAATACCAGCAAAATTCTACTGAAATCCTTCGTTAATTTTGTGAAATTCCACATTGTGCTTTTGCGAGAGAAGCGAGAGAATGGAACGGAAGAAGGTCGCGCTTTCACACTTGGGCTGATTTTTGTTTTTCTGATTTGGGTTTTCTGATTTGGGCTTTTCTGATTTGTGTGTATTTCTGATTTGGGCTTATTCTGATTTAAGGGACTCATATATTGAACTGAACGTTGGCTGTTATGAGTTGGGCCAGAGGATAGGCTGTTAATTGGGCCAGAGGTTATTAAAATTGCTAAGGCTGTCGTTGGGCCAATTCTCATCAGATATTGTTGGCTAATTCTATCGTTGGGCCAATTATTTTCTTTTATTTTCTTTTTTTTTTTTTTCTTTTCTTTTATCTCCAATGAAATGCTCCCAATAATTTTTTAGGATATAAAATAAATAAAATGTATATGTGTGTGTATATATATAATTGAAAAAAAAAAATTGTTCGGTTAATTTAGATATAGATAAATATTATTTTATTTAATAAAAAAAATTGAATTTTACAATTATTGTATCAGTTTTTCTTTACCAAACAATAAATTTTGAAATCTATTCATTTTAAATTCATTGCCAAATCAAATTCCTCCATCCAAATGGAGCCTAAGTTCAAATAAGTCTTTTAGTCTTAAAAAAATAATAAAAGGACCCAGGCCACAATAGCAAGTGAAAGCACTTAAGTGGATCAATAAACCACCTCACATATACCATATGAAATTTCGTGACAATTTTTCCCGAAAAGCGAGACCAGAGAAAAATTTCAACATCAATCAAAAGGCCAAGTCTAAAATAACTGTAAAACATTTTGCAATCGAATAATTTATAGCGATTAATGATGGAGCCTAAAAAATTTAATCGGGTCAGGCCGAGCAAAAATTTAATCTGGCCTAAAATTAGTTGGCCCGTCCCAGCTTATTACATTATTATTTTATTTCAAATATATTATTAATTATTAAAATTACATTCAATAAAAGTATTGTAAATTAAAATGCATTTTTCTCAACAGTTTTGCAAAAATGTTGACAATAATGTTGTCTATTGGAGCAATGTATTGCCAATAAACAACAGATTTGCAAAACTGTCGTTAAAAATATTGTCTATCTGTGGACAAAGGCGCTAATATACGACATATGTTCAAAACAGTTGTAAAATTGTTGTCTATTAGCGTGTCTGTCACTAATAGACAACAGATAGCGGTAAAACTGTTGTTAATTAATGAATAGACAACACTGCTAGTAAAAACTGTTGTCTTTTATCTGTTGTCTATTTATGAAATTGTTGTAGTGATTATTCATTCTTGATATGTAGAACTTTTAAACTTGTGTTAAGGAGTTTTGATTTGAATTTTATTGGTAGACCTTTTAAACTCGTGTCAAGGAGTCTTAATTTGAATTTGATTTGAGAGACATAGATATTTTTGGCTCACGTCTAGGAGCATCGTAGATAGTTTAAACTCATATCAACAAGAATCATTTATTTTTTTGGACTATAGAAAGTTTTTTTATCTAAGAGCATTATTGACAGTTTAGGATCGTATCAATGAGCATTTTTTTTATTTTTAGACTTTAGAAGTTTTCGCTTGTATCCAGTAGCATTATGGATAGTTGATGCTCGTATCAAAGAGCATTGAGTTTTATTTTCTTCACTTGGAGTGCGGGGAGAAGCTTTGCCCCCACATGCTTTTGGTTTGAAATGACATCTTCATGGTTCACCGAAACATCGCCATTGATGGAAGATTAATAATTCTTCCTTGGGACTTCAAACTTATCTTCAAAGAAGAGATTAGAGGTAGAGATTGTCGCACCGAGCTTGTCAAAATTTTTAACAACATAAATTGCACAATTGGGATTTATTGATGTATTTGAGAATTTGTGTTATAATCTCTATTTGAAAGCCTCTGATTCTTCTCTTTGGTTGGCTTTGGAGTTTGATGAATAGTTGGCTTAGATAAATGTTGATCGGGGGGGTTTCGCACTTTGGTCTCTGACTGAACACTTTAAATGTCTTCACATGACACCTTGAATGTTTGAGAGAATTTCGCCTTTGCTCTGGATTCTCCAACTTCTATTGTGGTATGTCTTGAAATGAAAACAAGACCCTTTATATAGGTGTAGGATATGACATCTTGTCATAAAATAACATGATTTGATTAGTCATTTTGATTCTGTGATGAGTCTTTCCTTGGATAGGAATATATGATTAGATTTGGTGATCTTCTTGGCTTTGGTAGGAAGATATGACTTGATTTGATTTTGTTACCAAAGTATTGGTAATTTTTTTTATATTGGTAAGATTTTATCTTGATTGCCAAGAAATAAAGATTTGGACACGTTAACTATTTTATTGGACACAAATTTTATATGCCTACAATAGTATCAAGAATCAGTTGACACCTTGAAACCATCATCGAAGATCGTGACTGGTCTTTGATTACCAACTAATGCAGACAAAAGCAAGAGAAGAAATATGATACGTGAGTCTAAATTCATTGATTCTAGGAATACCCAAAAAAAGATATAAAATGGGAACAAACCCCGTTTTCTATTGTCAAAATATCAAATCATCCATGTAATACAATAATGAAGACTTCTATTTATACTAATAATTGAACCCTAGAACAACGAAACACTACCATAATAATTAAAAGGAAACGAATCAAAATAAATATTCTACAAGATAAATTATATCAGATCTAATATAAGCTAACAGATAGTAGATCTAATTAAATCTTCTAACATTATCTCCATCATTGATCTTAACATGCTTTATATATTTTCTTATTTTGTTTACTATTCTATCATATTTCAATAACTTAAACTTGTTTATCTAGAGACTTTCTAAAATAATACATTACAATGTTTTGCCTAACAATCAGTTTTTTTTTTTTTTTTTTGTTAAGAACTAACCAATTTATGACTCATCATTTTGATCAATCAATGATTTAAATTCAGATGATAATTTGCAACAACTTGCAAGTTCATATGGTAAATTAATTGTAACAAAAGAAGTTTGTATGACGAAGTATAAAAGCATGCAAAGTTGAGATGACAAATTGTTATTTTCCCTAAAATAACATTAGTGATGAAGTAGTGCCAAGACGTCACATGCAAACTCTATGATGCGTTTCTCAAAATCTTCTCTTATTTTAATTAGGAAATCCAAAATCTTGACTCGAGATCAATAGAAGATTGATGAAAACTTTGTACGAACAAATGCAATCAAAATAATTCATCATAATAACATAAAGATAAATTTCATCTTAGAAAATTCTTAAATATAGAAGATTAAGTTAAACTATTGAAGTCTATGTAACATTTTTTACATTCACATGTGTGTGTTTGTGTAAATTTTATTAATATGTTTACTATCTTAATCATACATGCTAACTAATTTTTTATATATATTTATAAATCTTTATTTAGTTTTTCTATATCAGTTCTATTAACAATATAAATTTTAATATTTTATTCTATATACTATTTTTATGAATAATAATAATATATATGAGTTTCTAATTTTATATTATTCTTGTTTTAGTTAAACTTTCTTTTTGTGTTTGTTCATATATATTGAGTCGTTGTACCTTTATTTACATAAAAATTGGGCTACTGTATTTAATGGTCATTTTATTTATATGTGATAAGACACAATCAAAGAAAAATACAATAACTCAAAATGCTTTTCCAAAATAGAATCGCCTGTAGTTTTTGTTTAGGTTTATTTAACAAATTTTCTACTGATTTTGTTACACAGGCTTATTACAAGGAATATAATGCAATGTAATTTTTTATGGAATAGAATTGGGCATCCTGTCATTCACATATATCATTCCTCGCCTTCGTTTTTTCAACCTTCGCTCCTCAGTCGTCCTGTAGCACTTTCAAAATTTAGCTTACTGCCCTGAAGTCTCAAGATTGCTAAGTCTGATGTCAAGAAGAGGAGTTTGGGCTCTGACGAGACGCTTGAGATACACGAGCGAAATTTCGGGTTAGTTCTAAAATTGCAACCGACCTATACTTACGAGACTGTTTTTACAACTTTCTCGAATATAACATGTAAAAATAAAAATTCCTCCTGTAATTTAAATATATGAATAGTAAAAATTAAATGTAGGGAATATTACAAATAACAATCTGACCTTAGTCCCTTTTTACCCTTAACAATACTTAATTTTCCGCGTTGTGGATTCCTATTAACCTTTCCGCGATTTATAAATACCTAAGATCATATGATTATTTGTAATTTTCCCTTAAATGTTTGTATCATACAAGTTGTGAGATTATGCAATTAATTTATCTTTGTTTTAAAACTAATTGACAGTGTAAATAGTACAAATATGGAAATTGTAGAAAGGATGAAAATTTTAATAAATTAATTCGATTTTTTCATAGCACCATACTTTAGCCAACGATATTATCTAGTACAAATCTTTAAGTATTTCAAAAGAAAAAATATATGCAAATAACATATCACAAGAAAACAATTTAACTGTATTAAATTATAATTAAAGGAATATAATTAAGTAATGTTTTCACAGTTTTGTTTCACGCAAAACATAAGCAAAAATAAACTAAGATAAGTCCAAATTTAAAACTTAAAGTCACGATAGAAGGTGATAACACGTTACTTATGCATGTATTTAGGTAGATTTAGGATCATATTTTATATCATTTACGTGCATATTTGACCGGCATTTATTTATATTAATAATATTTGGGTCATTTGACGTGTTTCGACTTGTTTTGAAGTTAATTAGGTATTTTTATTCCATTTGGATGAAGTTCGAAGAAGAAACAAGTCAAATAGGGTTAAAACGGATGAAAAAGGGAGTTAAAGGAGTAAAGGGCCAACACGGCCGCGTCAAATATGGACACGGCCGTGTCAAAAGTGGCCTAGAACATGTAAAAACGCACTGCTAAACAACACGGCCGCGTCAAAAAACAACACGGCCGCGTCAGAATGTGTTCCGAAAGTGAAGTTTTCTGTCAGCTTGACACACTCTAGTATTTTGGCCATATCTTGAGATTTACAACTCCGATTGAGGTGCAATTGGTGGCGTTAGAAAGCTGATTCAAAGGGCTACAACTTTACCTGAAATAGACAAATCCCAAAAATGATTGGAAGACTCTCAAAAATGGCTTTGAAATCAGACCTAAAAATCTGCCCGGGAAAAGCGGACGCGGCCGCGTCGCAAGGCCAATACGGCCGTGTTAGAAGGGTTTTTCTGCGAGAATTTCCTAATTTTAATGGGATTTTGATCCTATCTTCCCCAAAATTCGTCCCCAACTCTATAAAAAGGACCCCAAGCTCTAGGAAAAAGAGAATCAATCAGAGAAGAACATCAATTACATTATTCTACCTAGAAGACATCTTGGAGGATAAAGAAGACGAAGATCATCGAGACGGAGTCATCCGGGTTTAATTATTCTTTTCTTAGTTTTAATTCTTTACAATGTTTTTATTAGAATTTTGTATTGGATTATTGCTAGGCATGAGTAGCTAAGCTATTCGTGTCCTAGGGTTAGAAAGTAGGGATTTTTAGACATTGGTTTGATTATGATTTAATCTATTTAATTCCGTTCTTTATGTGTTTTATCTCTATGTTTGTGCTTAAAACTGAATTTAGCTTGATCACCTAGATTTAGTAATTTAGTTTAACAGTTCCGCTTCGAGAGGAGGGAATCGTTATCAGACTTAGAACATAGAGCGCAGTTGTCTATGACTGTGTAGGCCGTGGCTTAGGATCGTTTGGGAGTTATTAGGTTTAATTGACTCGAGGGGGCAATTAGCTTAATTAATCAACGGTTTAATCGCTTCGAGAGAAGGATTAGATTATTGTCGTGCCGCCTAATAAACACTAGAATTGGTAAATTAATAGGTTAATCATATTCCACATTGAATTAATATCCTGAAATCGAAGCCCTAGGATACCTATTCTCCTTGATTGTTAGTTTTTGTGTTTCCTAAGTTTGAAGTTATATTTAATTGAGTATTTTAATCAACCTTTTACAACTTAGTATCTAGTTAGGAGATTCCTAGAGTATTGAGGTATCAAACTACCTAAAACTATTCCTTGTGGGATCGACCTTGACAATAGTACTACACCTACATCCGTACACTTGCGGAACACTAGGTTAGAAACCGACGTGTCAGAAGGGTATAAAAATACAAAACTAAATTAAAATAATAAACTCAAAAGTCAGGATAGACGAGCATAAAAAATGATGGGATTTGGTGTAGAAATTAGACCTTCTCTTTCTTAATCTTTTTGGGAACTATCTTAGTGTTCGTTTTTGTTTTTTATTTTGGTAATGCATTGGGTATTGCCACTTCATCATCACTTTTATCTGAAATGCAATCTTCATAAATCTTTCTTTTAATTTTTCGTTTGCCTCTTCCTTGTTCTCTTGTTGCTTCTTTTTTCAGCAGTTTGTCTTTGAGTTTTCTTTTCCTACCCTTTTGTTTATCTGCTTTCATTCATGTTGTTTTGTTCCTCTTCTCTCATTATTTCTTTATTCGTTGGTGAATTGCATTAGCTTTTCTTTTCTTTCCTTTTTTTTAAACCGGATTTTCTTGTGGTGCTTTATTGGTTGAAGTTTTTCCTTGTGTTTCAATCTTGTTTCTTTGTTCCTCTTCTTGCTTATGTGATATCCCTTTTGCTATCTTCTTTTCTCCACTCTTCTTTTTCCTTGATTCCTTTTTCGTGGTTGTGACGGTTGTCTGCTCTTGATTGCGTCTCTTCTTGTTCTCCGGTTTCATTATTTCTATTTTCTCGGTAATTGCACACAATCTTCCTTGTTCATCATTTGTTTTCTCGTTCAATGGTATGAGAAAACGAATCTCTTTGTGTGCTTGATGTTAGCTGTGTGTAGTAGTTGAAATCATTATGTCCCTGGAAATCATTTATAATTTAAATTATTTTTTTTTATTTCGGGCTCTTGGGTTTGTGATCATGCTTCCGGAATTTGTAATTGACTTATAGTGTATTTTCTTTTTCTTAGCATTGCTAATGATGCGATATATTCTTGGACCGAACATTCGACATGCGTAGCTGCTAGGGGTGAGCACGGTCCGGAGCGGTTCGGAGATATGGAAATCTCCAGAACCGAACCAAAACTCGGAGATATTCGGAGATTTCCAAAATTAAATCTCCAGAACCGCTCCGTTGATCGGTTCAGTTCCTTTCGGAGATCGGTTCTTTTGGTCCGGTTATTCGGAGCTGTTCGGAGTTTTTCCTTTAATATTTTTAGCAAAGTGCACGAAAGAATTATAGTGTTGTCTTGACAATAATATCATATTGTTAAAGAAAAAGTGCAATATTAAACAACTTATAAGTTATATATTAAGACAAGTTTCAAAATCATAACTTATAAAAAATAATTACAAGTTACTGAAGTAGTTATCTCGTTCAAAGAAGAATAGCACTAAATTATAAAGTTATTAGCTATCGATAACCTCTTTGGACATTTACCGATTATTTTTCATCGATAAAGCTCTAGTCGTATACATTGTCAATAAGTAAAGGTATACATTGTCAATAAGTAAAGGTAAACTTAATATGACTAATTACAGTAAAATTAAAGTTGACTTCAAGCGAAAAAGGTGTGTGCACGAGAAAGATGGAGAATCAAAGAAGAAGAGAACAAGAAAAGAGCCACTACTTGGAATTCAGGCGTAGGACAGTAACTATGTGCAGTGAGTTCAGGTCTAGAATTTTGACCTTTATATATGAAAATAATTAAATATTAGATATAATAATAAATTTTAGTGATTGGATAAAAAAAATGTAGAATTGAATTGAAACATATCATAGTAATGTATTTCTTTATATAAACTATAAACATATTCAATGTTCATATATTTATAATTAATAGATATATGTTTATTATGAAAATGATTTATTATAAATATTGTACTCTATTATTAATTACTAAATCTTTTATAAAATATTAAAACAGTAGTTATATCATTGTTAAAATTTACTAAAATTCATAATGATTCAATATTATAGTATAAAAGAAATGAATTAAATGATATAAAAAAATTCTATAGTTGATTACTTAGAATCTGTTCTACTCGGTTCTATTTCGGTTTTTCGGTTTGGATCGGTTCGGATTTACAACAAAAAAATTCGGTTTGGTTCGGTTCGGATAAAGTCAAATAGTCAACGGATATTATCGGTTCGGAGTGCTTTCGGTCCGGGGTTCGATGCGGAGCGGATTATCTCCGAGACCCGTGCTCACCCTTAGTAGCTGCTATGTTGCCAAAAACTATAATCTCATTTACCCATTGTGCTAACTTTCATATTTGTATGAGTTACACTGAAAACAAAAGAGTGTACATATTGATATGGTTAAACAAACGATTTTATCTATAAATATATCTTGAATTCTCTATTTTTGTATTTTTATTTTTGCGAAACTTAGAATATATTACCTTGGTTTAGCTTCAATAGATTTTCCCATACACTTTTTGCAAACAACTTTTTCATCTTCCTTGTAGGTTCCTCTATTACATTTGTCACATGTTTCATACCACATCTTTATAATATTCTCCACATTATCTACTATTCCGTTAAAACAACAATAGATTCCCAAGTACATTGATAACAAATATTTTTTTAATCAAAATATAATATAATATAGCTCTAAATTATTTGTATATTAAACTTACCTCTGTCAATGTCTCTCTATTTTCTATGATATCTTTAAGAGTCACTTTATGAGCATTTACCATTGTTTGATTCGTAGTCATCTTAGATATCTTAATTGGATCTTGTATTATGTTTGACCTGCATATATTATTTTTAATGTGTCAGAAAAATAACTTTCCATCATCTTACTTGGGTTTTCTAGTTTATTGCTTACCATCGGCAAATATGCTCCATCAGAATTTGGGTTTATTTGCAGGACGCTTGCTGCTGTAGTTTGTAACTTTAATTCAGTTGTTAAGAAAATAGACAACAATTAATGCATTCCCTTTTGCGTTTTCTTTTATGACTTCCCACCAGAAAAGTTTTACGTTTGTTTTCTTTTTTGATGACATATAAAATATTTATGCAGACATATATTATTATATTTTTCAAGAATTTTGTTAGATAAGAATGACGAAGATTACTTGAAAAGAGTTCGAGGAAGATTTTACTTACTGTGTGTCGATGATGGTTATTTCCCTCAAGGTTAATTCTTGTCCCTTAGTACTTTTTACTATTTTGTTATCACATTTGCAAACTTTCCACAATTGATCTAGTACATTCAAAATATATCTTTGTTATTTTTTTTTGGTCAAATTAAGTCGTATTTATATAGAGACTTATGGTTTCAGTATTTTACCAAATTATTTTTTGTCTCCAAGCTAGGTCTCGAGGTAAAAAAAAAAAAATTTAGCACCTTTTTTTGTCGTCAAGAATAACCTTAAATAGTATCTTTCACCTTCAGATATATTTTGAGCACTTATACGTCCAATCACTTCTCCTTTGTTCCTTTGTTTCTAACGCTTGTCTTTTTGTCCCAGACATAATGCTCTGGAAATTTCTTGTAACAATATTTCTCGCATCTCTATCTTTAGCACGCATGGAAAAGAACTTCGTGAGTATTGTTTTTAAATAATAGTGAACATCCATTATTTTCTGCAAATTTTGATTAATCCAATAAGTGATATATTATTGGTTAGGTAGATAAAACTGCAATGTTACAACTGCTGAGTATATTTCATTTAAAATTAAATCAAAAACTTCTTCACCTAGCTTCTTGAGTAGAAACCCATTGTGCATCTGAATATTGTTTAATTTTGTCTATGGTGGTATTGTCATCATTTTGTGCCACATTAATCGCCACTTTATCATGACCTTTATAGATATACTTGTACAAATACTTCACAACTTTTGCTCCAGAACATATTTCTACATTGATATGACCATTATATCTAGACAATAAATATGGGTTGTAAGGAACTACCCAGTGGTTATCTAATTGTGCATTATCTTTAACCACATATGATTTTTTTAGATTTTCTCCTCCACATGATCTATGCATCATATGTTTCTTTACCATCTCATATAGTTCATGATATTTTTCTAGATTAGGAATTTCTGCACAAATATACTTATCAAACCTATCGACATTATTTATCGGCTTCAAAATAATAAGCATGTGTGGCAATCCCCTTTTTTAAAATTCGACAACGTGAACATGTGGTACTACTTTTCACATATCTCTTTTTTGAATAGTTGATCTTTCAAATCATGCAATTTGTCCGAAAAACTCTTACAATTAAATCTGGACGATCTTGTGGTTCGCTGGCCATCATATAAATTTTCTTACAATCATGATTGCAAGTCACTGTGATAAACATACCTGGTTTTCCAAATCTATGAACTCATGCCAATGCATCTAGATATCTGGCCCACATATCCCTTAGACCACATATAAATGATTGTGGAAGAATGATTCTCTTTCCAACTCCACTGCCTCTAGTTTCTTCTTTGAAGACAATGTTCATGATTCCTTAATATAATTCTACTCCCAAATTTGTTTGATTATTTCAGAAAAAATTTAACCTTGTTGTCTCCAACTATATATAGTTATCAACTGCAATAATCAACTGTATATAGTTATCACTTCCTTTATCAACAACTGTTTAAAAAAATAATAAAGATGAAATTAGAAAATAAGTAATATATCAAATAGATTGTGTAACATACATAACATTATTTAGTTAATTATGTGGTTGATATTGATATAGAAATTAGTTATTATTGAAATAATAAAATAACCTTTTGATATGAATATATTTGCCTCCTCTTTTGTTCTTCAAAACATTATTTTTGTATTATTCCGCGGAATTCAAATTTGCATATTTCCTCTTCCGGACATCAAGCTCCTTCGTCTTTTTTATTCTTCATCTGTGGACAATTTGATTATGTAATAATTGTAGTATCTAAATTTGACATTATAAATTTTGCTTTAAATTAAAATTACCTGAAGTCCGTTGCACAATTATCGATTGATATACCACCTGAAATGAAATAAATCAATATAATTAGTAACAAAAAGAAAAAAAATATAAAACCTATATCTAAGAGGACATCACAATGATTTATTAGTGTGGTTGACTCCACCATCTTTTCATGGAATATATAAGTTCAGTTTCTAGGATTTAATCGTAAAAAGTGAACTTATATTGAATTGAGCGGAAAAAAGAAACATTACAACATTTTCTATATTCTCTGCCAATTTCTTGAACTTCGGTTCTCCACTAATTTCTTCGGTTTTGGATTATGCTTCTCTACATTTTCTACTAATTTCTCTAACTTCGGATCTCCGTTTATTTTTCCAACTTCTGAGTATGCAAGCTTTGACCAATGATTGTTAAGCTAAGTGTATTAAATAGGTTTATAAATTAGGTAGTTTAATGATTAAACATGATTACACTACAACAAATAAGGGAATTAGGGACGATTTATTTTGAGACGATTTTTAAATCGTCTCAAATAGGTTGCTTTTCGGGACATTTTGCATATATTGTCCCAAAAAAATTATTTTGTGACATTTTTTAAAAAAGGTCTCTAAATGGTACACTATATGTGACGTTTTCTTAGAAACGTCTCAAAATGAGGCATTTTTTTGTGACCTTTTTCTAAATACGTCTCAAAATGGTGTATTTTAGTGACGTTTTCCTTAAACGTCTGAAAATGTTATATTATTTTGTGACATTTCTCAAAAAGGTCTCAAAAGGATGTATATTATTGACGTTCTCTTAGAAACGTCTCAAAATGAGACATTATTTTGTGACATTTTTCTAAATACGTCTCAAAATCATGTATATTAGTGACGTTTTTCTAGGACGTCTCAAAATGTTACATTATTTTGTGACATTTCTCAAGAACATCTCAAAATGATTGATATTAGTGACGTTTTCTTAGAAACATCTCAAAATGAGACATTATTTTGTGACATTTTTCTAAATACGTCTCAAAATTGTGTATATTAGTGACGTTTTTCTAAGAACGTCTCAAAATGTTACATTATTTTGTGACATTTCTCTAGAGCGTCTCAAAAGGATTGATATTAGTGACCTTTTTTTAGAAACATCTCAAAATGAGACATTATTTTGTGATCTTTCTCTAAATACGTCTCAAAATTGTGTGTATATTAGTGACGTTTTTATAAGATCGTCTTAAAATGTTACAATATCATTTTCTTTTTAATTTTAAGATTACTTTTTACATTTTGTGACGTTTTCCCCTAAAACATCACAATATCATTTTCTTTTAATTTTAAAATTACTTTATTACATTTTGTGACGTTTTCTCCTAAAACGTCACAATATCATTTTCTTTTTTAATTTTAAAATTACTTTATTACATTTTGTGACGTTTTCCCCTAAAACATCACAATATCATTTTCTTTTAATTTTAAAATTACTTTATTACATTTTGAAACATTTTCTCCTAAAACGTCACAATATCATTTTCTTTTTAATTTTAGAATTACTTTATTATATTTTGTGACGTTTTCCCCTAAAACGTCACAATATAATTTTCTTTTTTAATTTTAAAAATACTTTATTACATTTTGTGACGTTTTCTCCTAAAACGTCACAATATTATTTTCTTTTTTAATTTTAAAAATACTTTATTACATTTTGTGACGTTTTCCCTAAATCGTCACAATATCAATTTTTTTTTTTAATTTTAGAATTACTTTATTACATTTTGTGACATTTTTCCCTAAAACGTCACAATATCATTTTCTTTTTTAATTTTAGAATTACTTTATTACATTTTGTGACGTTTTTCCATAAAACGTCACAATATCATTTTCTTTTAATTTTATAATTACTTTATTACATTTTGTGAGTTTTTCTCATTTTCTTTTTTAATTTTAATTACTTTATTACATTATGTGACGTTTTCTTCTAAAACGTTACAATATCATTTTCTTTTAATTTTAGAATTATTTTCTTACATTTTGTGACGTTTTTCCCTAAAACGTCACAATATCATTTTTTTTTTAATTATAGAATTACTTATAACACTTTTTGTGACATTTTCCCCTAAAAGGTCACCATATAATTTTCTTTTAATTTTAAAATTACTTTATTATATTTTGTGACTTTTTTCTTTCAAACGTCACAATATAATTTTGTTTTAGTTTTAAAATTATTATAAAATATTTCAGATGCAAGAATTATTGTTGGAAAATACTGGTAATGTTATTACACAGTAGAATACAAATTGAATATTTAGAATATTACTTAATAATATTTTCTCCCCAATCACAACATTGAATCCCTCCTCTCTCTCGTCGAGGTTCCGCGGACTCGCCGAGGTTACTCCGCCGCCTGTCGCCCGCCGCCTGCCGTCGTTCATTGTGGTTGCTCCGCCGTCCGTCCAGATCCTCCGTCATCGCTGCTCCCCGAATTTCCTCTTCCATTCACACGCTCGCTAAAAACCCTCCACCATCCGCCGCCGAAATCCTTCGCCATCAGTCTGCTCGTCATTCTCCGCTATCCACCGCTCCATCGACAAGCATATCGGTTCCAGGTTATATATTTCCGTTTGCTCCATATTGAGGAATCATTCGCCTTTTTAATTTGAGAATTTGATTCCTATGTTTCTTCTTCTTCTTTTGTTTTTTGCTCCATATTGCATTGTATTGTATTTTCCGCCCCAACCTAGTCCTAGAGAGAGAGAGTATGGAAGAATCGAAGACCATACCTCATGCAAGGGAGGAAGACAAGAACTCAATTATAGAGTTCTTTTCAAACTTGGTTGCTGCAATTCACACCAATTCCTACAGAAGAAGAACGGTGCGCGGACTCAGAATCTGTAGTCGCTGTTTCTCAAACACAAGAGCCCCTCATCATAACTCCTCCTGCTGCGGCCGAAGATAACAATAAGACCCCCCCTATTGTGACCTTTTCGAAGCGAAATTGGAAGCCGAGGCTGATGAAGGTCAAAAGAGTACCAATCCGATGCTTCTATGGCAGGTACTGCTCTATTTATTCCTTGATTTTTCTGAATTTTCCTTTTCAATGTTAATGGAAGTTTTGTAAGTTTTTGCTGTACCTACGACATTAAGAGGTGTAACTTGTTTTGGGTACAAAATTGGTGCAGTGGATGGAATTACATGCTTATGAAACAACTGTATTCGCCTATTATCTGGAAAAGGTTTATTGCTATTGTAAATTATGTAAAACTTGTCAAAATATTTTATGGGTAAATACCAAGAGATGTATACATGTATGTTGTTCATAGATTGCTGTAAAGATTGTTTCTCCTTCCTTTTGAATTGTTTTTTGCTTCGGAAAAGCTATTAGGATTCGCCGACATGAGACAACGGTCGTCCTCCTTCATTGCAATGCTTGTGTTTGGGGTCACTACTGATATCGTCAATTCTGGAAGTGAGACCTGACATTATGGGCTTGTGACTGGCTGCTACGGGCAGTTGATAAGTGCTTATAGGCAGCTAATGTTAAGATAGGACTATGGTAAATGAAGAAAATAGCCATAAGAGTTCGGGGTCACTACTCATATCTACAATAGTGATAACTGTTTCTCTATTTGGTAGAAAAAAAATTAGCCTAATTTCCTGCATATGGTTTTATGATCAGGTTATGAAGATTGCTTATGTGCAATTTAATCAAAGGTGACAGGTGGCTTGATACAGGATTGAAAATAAACTTATGGATGATGTACTGATGTTATCTCTGATCAATAATTTGGTCCAAATTACTAACAGCTTGCCTCCCGTATGTATATTGGAAATAATTGGGAGCGTGAAAGCATCTGAGTTTAGATTTGCGTCCAATTCATTTCTAGTAATGCCTCCAGCTTTTAAGAGATCAAGTATACCGATTTCTAGATTCTACTTCGCTTGCTTAGAGAAGTATTCGATAGCCTTGGGCATCTCTTTATAGGAGTCCAAGTATCCTCTTGGGTGTTCCAGGATCATAAATTTTTTCATAGTTCATCCATTTCTTTATTATCCTGTTCTCCCTCAACATGCAAAGTACATGCTCATGGCTGGTGCAGAACTTTTAACAATGAAAAAGTTGGTTCATGTTTATCTTAAGACTCTTATTTAATTTTAGTCATTTCTGCCAAGAACGTGGCCTAGTTAATGACAGACTTGTGCTAATGTCTATTGAATTTTGAATTGCAGCCCATGGCCCCATACCAAAGAGTTTGCTCAAGCGTTAGTGGACGTGATTAAGGTGGCCTTTCCTGATGCAATATTGGTTCTTGTGGTTGCCATGGCAAATGATAAAGATCATTTGGAATTTCCCAGAGTTCTACTTTCAGGTTAAGTTTCTGTCTGAATCTATTGCGTTGCATTAGGAACAGGGATGGTGCATTAGACTAGAGATTAGAGTAGTCTGACTTGTCCTCAGAATCGACCATATTGCGTCAGGCATGAGATAAGCAGCAGCAGTATTGAGACTCTAGCTAGCAGTAGAAGAAACCATATCTTAACATGGATTTTCTATTTTTTACCTTGTGCCATTTTTTTCTTCCTTGTTTTTTCTTTTAAATTTGAGTATCCTTGGTTTGGAAATTTGTGGGTTTCACTTGGTGCAAATCAAAATCTTATCATTTCACGCTTCTCTATCGAGGCTGAATGTTTTTATTGTTCTTTTCTTCTTTTTATACTTCTTGATGGATGTAATCTGTGTTTCATTATATATATCTAGCTTTAATTGGTAATGGTGGAAATTGATGTAGATGTATTTTAACGTTTGTCTACAAGGCTAGATTAGGAGGTGCTCAGGATGCAACCAACATTGATCCACATTCTAGATAATAGCGGGTAAGTTGTGGTTATATGCCTTTAAATTCCAAAAACCTGATTCATATGCTTCTGCTAGCCATTAAATTCAAGCTCATAGCTTCTCTCCTTTCATTGTTGATTCTGCTATTATAGCGGCTTTGGCGGCTCTCCTAACACTCAGAAGGCCTGAGTGCACTTTGGGAGGAAAATATGGTCAGGAAGTCATAATACTTCCACTAGAAGTTCGTTATTTTCCTTCGATAATTTCTGGTTGATATTTAGACATGTCTAGTATAACTGATTCAACTTTTGCTTATATATTTTAATATATATTTTGAACTATGTGCTGCCTAGCATGGGTTTCTTCTGATCTGATGTAGTTTTCTCAACAGGGCTTGATAAGGACAAGAGTGACGTTTGGCTGCCTCGTTTATAAGTAACATTTTGATTCTGTCTGATTATAGGCACCATCGTGTTGGTCTACACTGTTTTATCAGGTACTGATCCTAACAGAAATGCAAGAGACTCCCATATTCCAGTAAGTTTTAATTAATTAATATGCATATTAATACAAGGATGATCGATTTTTTACCATGATAAACGAATTAAATTCAAACACAAAGTTCATTTGAGAGTTGTTGAAACCAAATGATTGTCATCTTGTTTACGTTTTCATGATCAACCAAATAATTGCCAAATTATGCACAATTTGAATTATAAAATATTGTCCATTAAATATTAGTATAAACATTTCAGCGCTTTTTCATTTGATAAGGCTATTCTGGTTATTTCAAATTACCTTTTTTAATTTCAGCTTCAAAGAGATTTATTTCTTAACAAAAAGAATGATATGAATATTACAATTTTCTAGTCAATCTTTCATTCTCACAAGGTTATCAGTGTTTATACTTAGTGGATTTGCCTCTTCACTTGATTCATTGGATGTGATTTGATTTTAGCTGCATTGATTTTCTTATGATCCTTTGCTTACGTTATTTGTGTTCTAATTTTGTATTGCTCTTCCTTGATCACAGGGTCGGGACATGCCAATTTTTCGTTCTTGTGAGCTCGACAATAGGAAATATTGTACAACAATAGTAATTATCGTTTTATCAGCCTTTTGTTGATGAATTGCTAACTTATGCTTTATTCATTCCTATTTAATCACATATTCAAATGGATAATTGTATTCTATTTTGCATGAAATTCCTTTGGATGAATTATGTTCAGAAGTCATCTACATGCAAATAGTTATTGAAGAATCGCTCACTTGTGTGTTGGTTATTGTTCTCTCTCTTATCATGTTGTTATATTGTTAAAGGTACTAGCAGGTATTGTAATATATAATATTGAGACAATAAAATTTATGCGTTACAACAAAAGATTTTTTGAGACAAATAAAGAAATGTCATTAAAAGAGATCTTTTAAACAATTAAAAAAAACGTCACAGAAGATATTTTTTTAAGACAATTAAAAGAAAATGTCACTAAAAGAAATATTTTGTGATAATAAAAGAATGTCACTAAAAGAACTCTTTTTGAGATAATTAGAAAAATCGTCACTAAAGGAACTCTATTGAGACAATTAAAAAAAATCACTAGATTTTTTTTGAGACAAAAAAAAATGCCACTAAAAGAACTATTTTGAGACAATTAATAAAACGTCACTAAAAAATTCTTTTGAGACAATTAAAAAAGTGTCACTAAAAGAATTATTTTGAGACAATTGAAAAACGTCACTAAATAAAATATTTTGAGACAATTAGAAAAACGTCACTAAAAAAAATCTTTTGAGACAATTAAGAAACGTCACTAAAAAATATTTTAGAGACGTTTTGAAAAATTCGTCTCTAAATACTATTAGCTACTAGGATATTGTGACATTTGATGTGACGAAATAATTTCGTCCCACATAACTATTAGTGACATTTTTATGACTTTTAGTGACGTTTTTCATTCGTCCCTAATTCCCTTATTTGTTGTAGTGTTAGGAAAGAGATAGTTTGGATAAGTGAATTTCTGTTGGATATATTGATATTAAATAGAATTAAAAATTAGGTAGTTTAGATTGTTGGATTTATGTTGGATAAATGATATTTAATGATATTTTCATTATTTAATAAAAAGATAAAAAAAAAAAAACTATTTTATTTTGATAAGTTCCCATTTGTTTGATTATTCTAGGTTTATTCGATTTTGAATTAATATTAGGAACCTACCTACCTACTTTTTGTGCGAGTGTGTGTGTTTTCCTCAAAGATTCCGTTTTCATAAGGTATTACGTTCTACTTTGTGATTAGAGGTGTAAATGAGATATTAATATTTTTTTTATAAAGCAAATGTTAGTTTTGAAAATGATGTTAAATTTGTCGTACGACAAGCTACAGATGTGTCTTTGTTATATAAGATTCAATTTTGATAAGAACGTTTGCTATCACGATTCTTCATATGTTAATGTTTGTATTAGATAAGATTTATCACAACAAATTTGCTCACTATTTCTTTTTCACATTAAAATATTTTAGGCTTTTCATTCTTTTAATATGAACTAACTTAAATAAATATTGTTAAGAAAATACAATATTTTTATTTTTTCTATATCTATATACCTTTTTCCTCTTCGTATTGTATAAAAATAATTTTAATATATCACATTATATGCAAGCATAATAGCTTAAATTATGTTTATTTTTTAATGGTCAATTAAATAAATTTAACATGTAAAAATAAAAATTGTAGTGCAATATCTAGTCAATAGTACAATTGTAAAGTTTTAAGATTATGCCATAAAATTTATGTTAATTTTTAAAAAAATAATTGACAGTGTGAATATTATAATATGGTAGTTTAGATAAGATTGAAAAATATATAAATGTGATTGTTTTATAATACCTTAATGTAATATTATCTAGTACAATTGCTTAAAATAAATGAAAAAAACATATCACTGAAAAACTCTATAAATATATTTTAATATGATATTAATTTCATTTCAAAATGCAATGTATTTGAAAGTTTAAATATGTAGTTTTTTAGGAGGAGTTTGAATATAAAATGACTCTTTTTTATAATCACGTAAGGAAATATAAATTATTTTAAATTACTTAACCACCCTTAAATTTAATACCTATTAAGAATATTATAGGCACCAAAAGAAAAGAAGAAACATAAAATAAGACAAAAAAATTACTTTTATATGTAACTAATTTTTTATTCCAAAATTCAATGTATTGATAGTGTAGAAGAAGAATAATTTATGTATGTATTTTTTTAGGAGGAGTTTGAATTAAATAAAAATTCTTACTTTTTATATATAAGTAATTAAATGATAATATATTTTAAGTTACTTAATACTACTAATGCTTCGTACGAAATATATTTAATTTATTTATAGTGTATGGTATTTTTAAAATTCCCTGATCAGAAAACATTATTTATTTCTGGTATACTACATATCTATTCTATTATGGTTAAGAATCCTTAAATTCTATTTAAAAAAAAATAATTCTTAATATGATTAATAAAAAAAATATTCAATCTCGCAAGGAAAGATATTTGAGAACGGCACTATGACAAATTTTAGCAACACATGTGAAATAATTATTGAAATCTTGATCGGGAGCTTCAACTAACTCATTAAACTAAATTATAAAGTGTAATTTTCATGTTTGTAGATATAGTGTCTGAAAACGAATGGTTCTAAATTAATTAATTAATTAGACTTATTTTTTTACAAAAATCATCCAATCACAATTATATACTCTTCTTAAAATAACTATTAGATATATTTTAATATGAAACAAATTTTATTTTAAAATTCGAAGTATTGAAAGTGTAGAAGAATAATAATTTAAGTATGTAGTTTTTAAGGAGGATTTTGAAATATAAAGGACTCTTGTTTTTATAATGAAGTATGAGAAAACATAATTTATTTTAAATTACTTTAACTATTCATAAATTTAATACTTAGTAAGGATATTACAGACATCACGAGAAATGACGAAACGAAATAACAGGACGAAAAATTCATATTTTTATATTTATACTATTACTAATTAGCAATAATAGATAGATAGATAGATATAGATATAGATATAAATATAGATATGTTGGATTTATGTTGGATATATTGAAATATTTTATTATATGATAAAATTACTTAATTATCCTTGATATTTAATATTTTGTAGGGATATTATAGTCGTCACAAGAAAAGACGAAATATTCACACTTTTATATTAGTAATAGATATTTGTGACGATAAAAAACGGGCTCCAATATTTTTTTGTAACAGCTAGTTGTCTTTGACAGTAGTTTTAAAATTGTGTCAAATAATTTATAGAGAGATTTTTTATAATAAATGATCACAAAAAACTTATTATTAACGAGCACAATCGTAATCTCAAAAATGTTAAAGAAAGACTTATTTTGTTATAGTGCCATATTGTAATCATGGAAATGTAGAGCAGATTCAGCAGTGTTGAAAAGAATGTATAAAAAATAATAATATCATAATAATAGAAGTGAACTGAGCTACAAATTGAAGTTTAAGTTAAACAATTGAAAACTAGAACGGTACACGTGAATTTTAACGAGGCATCTATACATAATATAGACCTCTCTTGGAATTAGGGTTGCCAACACGAACTAACCAGATCTGAGAGAAACTCGAAACTGAACACAATTAACCTTCTGACCCAAAATTAATTATTATTTGCAATGAAATAATTATATGTTTTAAATTGTTATAACAGATGCAAAAAAATAATGGAAGACGAGAAAATAAGAACACAGAATTTACGAACCCATAGAGGGGAACTCTTGATAAACTCAAGGAGATTGTCCCGCGATCGGGTAATGATGCAACACTGTTCTTTGTTAAAGGTGTTGGGAAAGAACGCTGCAGAAAGATTAAATACAAACAAATGTAAACGAGAAATCAACAACACAAAAAATATCGAATTTAACGTGGTCGTACTAACAACTTGTTAGTTATGTCACCGGTTAAATAAGAGGAACCAATTCAATATCACAGAGTGTTAACAATACATGATTGAGACAAACTTTGACCCTAGGTCAACTGATGAACTCTCAATCCTAACAATGACATAAACAACTCTAAACCCGAAAATAGAGTCCCAAAACAGACTGAGTATCCTAGATTACAGAATACCAAGTACTCAACAAATACTAACTTTAAAATAACTCAGAATGACAACCAATTATTAATATTAACGACAATAGACTATTTATAAGCTCCCAAACCGACCTAGACATAAAAAAAACTAAATTGGGCTAAAATGTGTAAGCCCATCTTCTGCACCACCTAAATTTGTCGCGACCAAACGGATCAACTTTGTCGCGACTGCGACAGAACCCAGTGCCAAAATCACTAAACTAGCCACAATTTGTTGCGGCTGCGTTGCTCCAATGCGTGCAGAATATACTTCAAAGTATTCCTCCACCTTAACATGAACGTCGAAATAAAATCGGACCAAATTCAAGGTACAATTCTTAACAAAAGGGGTCTGGATGAACCTTCTCTCTTGACAATGGCTCTAGGTGGAATTAGGTTTTCCCCCTCGAGTCCATGCTGCATCACTAATTTACTTAGATCAAGCTAAACGCTGAAGTGGTCTTTCACATGTAATGTACTAATGGAACCTTCTTGTTTTCTGTCAGTGTTTTCGTATAATTCTTGCGAAATCAGGATTTGCTTGTTAGGGGGACTGATACGGTATTTGCACCGCTAGAATGGGCAATGACAGAACTCCTAATAAATCCCATGATAATGAAGAAATTGCAGGCTGAGGTTAGAGGAAATCTGCAAGAAAAACAGGACATAAAAGACGAAGACTTGGAGAAAATGTCTATCTGAAAGTTGTGATTTGAAGAAACTTTTCGTTACCATTACCCTATCCCGTTATTGCGCGAGAGCCACAAGAAGATGTCAACATGATGGGGTATGATATAGCAAAAGAGACAATGGTGATAATTAACTCGTGGGATGAGCCGGAGAAGTTTTAGCCAGAACGATTCTTGAATTGTTCGATAAACTTTAAAGGTCATGATTTTGAGTTAATCCTGTTTGGCGCTGGAACGCTGCCTGGGATAGCGTTTGCTATGGCGAACGTTGAACTTGTGTTGGCGAATCTCGTGCAGAAATTCGACTTTGAATTGCCTAAAGGGGAAGAGTTGGACTATGTAGAAGACCCTAGTGTTATCCTTCACAGGAAAATTCCTCTTTTTGTTATTCCAACTCAATGTTTATTTCTAATGCATCGATTTCAACTCAGTTTTTTCGTTTAAAACAGTTCATACATTTAATCTTTGCCAAATATGATCATTGTAATAAGTTCGTTGTGAAGATTTAGGACTGATATACTCATAAATCGGGTCACAAATGGATCAGAAAACCGGGTCAGAAATGAGCTAAAAGCTGAAGAAAGAAGAAACTGCCAGATGGCAGTTATAACTGACATTCGCAACGGTTTTAACTAAAACCGTTGTGAAAGGCTTTTGACAGCAGTTTTCCTGAATCAGTTTTGGACGCGTTTTTTATCTGTTTCAACTGGTTTTTCTTCCTGAATTCATATATGATGATGTATCTCTCATTTTCTGGATGTAACACACGCATATAGAGGAGTGGGAGAGGGTAGATAGTGAATACACTTGAATAGAAGAGTGATTGTCATTCTTTGAGTGTTTTTCTTTTTCTTTTCTTATGTTGCTACTGGATTGGTTTCAGTAGTGTTCTTCATCTTGTAAACATTTCTTGGGAGTTAATAGTGAGCTGAATCATCCTCCGTGGACGTAGGTCATTCTTGGGCCGAACCACGTAAATTTGGAGTCGTTTAATTTCTGTTTTTGGTTCATTGTTTTGATTATCTTGTTTGATCCAAATTGTTTGTCAACTCACAACATTCGTTGTTCCAATTATGCAAACATTTCAGTAAGACTATCTTATAAACTCATTTCCAAAAGACGGGAGTTACTTTTCTCATAAAAAAAAAGAATATTACAATATACCATAGCGTGTTTTTGCAGTTTACTATATTAGGTTTTCTGTTACAAATAGTCAATCTTTAACAAATCTCAACCATTTATTCTTCAATTATGGATTACAAAGATTTCTTAGATATGGTAATTTGCAAAAAATTCATAAATTTTAAATGGTAAATTGCCACAAAAAATAGTTTTTATGGCAAAGTGCGTAAAACCACAATAAGTTTAAATAGAAATTCTGTAATTTTCCCTAAAAATTTACTTTTGCATCAACTGACTGGACGATGATCAACGCGTGCAGCCAAACTGAAGAAGAATGATCGGGCCAAGTTTTGCACCTGAAGACTGCAACGGACTGTGACTCAACGGGTACAACTGGTGAAGATTTCTTAAGATTTGTAGCTTCTTTTAAATCCATTTGTAGTTCTTGTAATTATCACTTTGTTCTTGGGAAATCTTCACCAATGAAGCTCGTTGACTCGATGTTGATTCAAATCCTTAAACACAAAAGACGGGCCGGCCTCACTTTGGCAACAAGCCCGTGATCATTGTCCAGTAAGCTGATGCAACTAGTGAGACCTTGGAAACACATGATCTTTGGTTTTGCCAATTAATAAGCGAGGATCACGAACTACCAGATGGATTTTCTACGACATGAGGAACATATGTTGCATCATATGGTACAAAATGAAACATCATTTGAAATAGAAACAACCCGAATATCTGACTGTAACTTATTGTTTCGATAGTCATGTTGTGAACACTAGAAATTACATAAATTGGCAAAACAGAAGAATAGATATTTCTTAAGATTAAACAAAGGGAAAATTGATAAAAATGTCCCGTAAATTTGTCTTAATTAAGAAAATATCCTTTAAGTTTCACACTTTTTAAAAATGTCTTTTAATTTACAAAAAATTGATAAAAATGCCCTGTGATCGACTACTGCAGGTTACCCATTAGGTCATCCATGAGCTGGCTGTTTTTTACTTATGAGGCACTTAAATTTTTTTGTTTTTTTGTTTTTCCTGCTTAGTCACTTATTAGTAGGGATGTCAATTTTATCCACGGGTAACTCCACCCGACGGGTAAACGGGTAATAGGATCGGGTATCGTCCGAACCCGATATGTTTGCCATCGGGTAGGGTATGGGTTTAGCATATTACCCGTTTGTCCTACCCGATTACCCTACCCACCTACCCGTTTACATACTTAAGTATTATTTTAGTTGTTATATATTATATAATTATCACTATATTTAATATATTATGTTTATAATATATAATTTGATATATAAAATAACATATAATGTAACATTTACATATTATATATGTTATATTTGATTTATTGTATCACATTATATATGATATATATACATATTACATATTATTTATAATATTTTTATATAACAATTGGGTAACCCGATTACCCGACGGATATTACCTGTACCCGTACCCGAATCAAATAGGATAGGGTATGGGGGAAGCATACCCGTACCCTACCCGACCCATTTACATCCCTACTTACTAGGATGTTAAGGAAATTTTAAAAAAAAAATATATATATATATATATATATATATATATTAATATAATATTAAAATTTAGATATAAATGATAATTAAATTTATATAATATTTAAAAATTCATAGTTTTAAATTTTAATTTGAAAAATTATTTTAATAAATCTTTGATATATTATTTTGAACTAATCTAGATTTTAAAATATATAAAATATTCATATAAATTATAGAATGAATTTAAAAAATATATATATGTAGATATATGATTACTAAAATCGTTAATGTTAAATTTAATTTTTTAATTTTGTCTATGAAATCAGTAAAATTATTTTTGTAAATCTTAAAGTAACTTGAAATGTTTTAAAATTAATTTATAAAAGTAAAATTAATTTTTAAAAGAGTCTTAAATCTTAAATTATTTTATATATCTAAAAAATTATTTTGAATTTCTACCTTCACTCAATCATATGTTTTTACATACTCTCCATCTACTCTTTTCTGGAGTTGCTAATTTTTGAACTAGAATTTGAATTTCTCCCTAAGTAGTAGTAATGAAAACAAGGACAGCCTTAGTTAAAGCTTCAACATTCAATCCAATATAAGTTGTTAACTCTCTTTTATAGCTTTATAGATCTCCAAACATGCATGATAAATCTTGCCTTCTATTTCAACCTCAGCCCCAATTTCGATTTCATAATTAATTATATTTTTAAAATATATTATATGATATTATTTTAAAACATATAATATATATTTAATTTAATTTGCGAAAAGGACATAGAGGGTTAATGCTCCAAAAATTATATACCTAATTACTTATCAAAAGAAAGAAAGCGACTAAAACAGAAACAAAATAATTTATATTATAGAATTATTTTTGAAAAAAAAACTATGCAGGCAACAATTTTTAAATTCAAGCCATTCGTTTTTAATTTTTTGCAGTTTTGTTATATAATTTATTTTTAGATATATAAAATAATTTATGATTTAAGACACTTAAAAATTTGTTTTACTTTTATAAATTAATTTTAAAAAAATTCAAGTTACTTTAAGATTTACTAAAATAATTTTACTGATTTTATAGGTAAAATTAAAAAAAAAAATTTAATATTAAAGATTTTAGTAATCATATATCTATATATATTTTTGTTTTTAAATCATTCTATAATTTATTTTGAATATTTTATATATTTTACAATCTAGATTAATTCAAAATATTATATTAAAGATTTATTAAAATAATTACTCAGATTAGAATTTAAAACTATGAATTTTTAAATAATATAAAAATTTAACTATCATTTATATCTAAATTTTAATATTATATTAATTTATATATATATATATATATATATATTTAAATTTCTTTACCATCCTAATAAGTGACTAAGCAGGAAAAACACAAAAAAAAAAAAAAAATTAAGTGTCACATAAGCAAAAAACAATCAATTCATGGATGACCTGATAGGTAACCTGTAGTAGCCGGTCACGGGGCATTTTTATCATTTTTTTGTAAGTTATAAGGCATTTTTAAAAAGTGTCAAATTTAAAGGATATTTTCTTAACTAGGACAAACTTACGGGACATTTTTACTAATTTTTCCTTAAACAAATGCTCTAATTTAAGATATATGTCCCAGTTTCAGATTGCGAATTTGAGTGTTGGACTTCGCTCTTCATTAATTATGATGGGATTTTGGAGGAGTTGTGTAGATTTTGCTAGATTTTTGGGCTCTTTCGTACTCTTTTGCCTCTCATGGATTTTTCGATGAGGAGGTTTTACCGAGATCGAAATTCAGGTTGATAGTGGCTTTAGAGTGACCGATCTGTAATCACCCTTATTTTCATTTTTTTTGCTTGCACTTAGCTTCGTTATTTTTGTTATGAGGAGTGATCAACCTCCTCTTTTCTCTATTTTCTTTGTATGACCTTTTTTTTTTTTTTTTTTTTTTTTGCATTTGATGATTTATTAAACAAAGTTGGCAGATCTGGAGAAATTTATTTTTACACAAAAGTGTGAATCTTCATTTTGTAAATGCATACTTTTGCTTTTTGGTTAGAAAAAGTCATTGAGGAATTGAGTTTAAACTCAACAAGCAAAGAAGAAAAAAGAAAGGAAATTGAATTGTTTTGTGAGTAAGGATTAATTAGTTGGGAGCTTCAACAGACCTTTTCAACTAAGGATAGTAATGGGTCGGGTATGAAGTGTGTTTGGGCTAAATCCGTAATCCATCTTGTAAAAAAAATTCTAATTCACAACCTGCATTGTTCCATCGGGTTTATTCGCTGGATTACCCACCCTATCGCGCGAAGTCCAATAAAATTAAATAAAATATTGAATATTTTAAATATGGCTCTTATAAAATGGCTTGTTTTACGTTATGTAATTATAAAATTATGTAAAAATTATATATTTAATATACGCGGGTCGGATTAGGAGCGGGTTTAGCAAAACCATTTACCGCTTTAAACCCACTCATACCTTTGTGATCGAATTTTTAGCGGTTTGACCGACGCGGATTTCATGCGGGTTCGGGTTTAAACCCGAACCCAGTGCCATCCCTATTTTCAACCCTGCACACTTTGACAAGTATTACAACGTTTGCTTTCTTTGATTATCTTTGAATTTATCTTTGATTTGACAAAATTAATGTACTTAGACTTTAGCTCCACATATGAATGCATTAAATTTACATAGATTTGGTAAAGGAAACTTCTGTAAAACTTCTGCATTAAATATTATATATGCTAATATGTTCTTGATGAAATTTGTGTATTATATGGAGTATTGTCATTCTAAACAAAGGTTGCATTTCATATTCATACTTTATCAAAAGTATTAAAGCTCAATATTTTAACTTGCAAATCCTTCTGAAAAAAAATAACTTGCAAACAAATATTAGTTCAAAAGATGGTGAACAAAATTATTTTTCAGTTAAATCTTCTCTTTAAATTAGTAACTCTAAATTCAGTCGCATTTCATATTATTGGAAATCGATGTTTTCCAACATTTCTACATGTGTGGTTGCATGCCAAAATACCATTTTTTTATTACTACAACTTTAATCAGATCTTAATAGATTTGGTAAAAGAAACTTCTGTAAAACTACTCTAACCATACGAGGTTGGTCTAACAGGCTGGCCAGATCGGTCTGCTTTAGTTGCCACCTCTATTCCTATGGTTCAGCTCACTTAAAATGTCGGTCAACTCATTAGCCAATTTTACCTTCATTTTAGATGCATAATTTAATTAGGTTGAAAGTGAGTTAGGTTCCTTGAACCGTGTCTTACTTCTCAAAAAAAAAAAAGGACTTTGTCTCACATAAAGAGTTAGTGCGTGTGTATGGTTTATAATTGATTCCGCGATATCCTAAATCACCATGTTTTGAGATATTGACGTGTAGATTCCCTGGACTGTGTATGTTATTTCTAAAAAAAGAATAGGGTTTTTTCCTTCATCAAAGAGTGAGTGCATGTGTGTGGTTTATCACCGATTCCGCGATATCCAAAATTACAATGATTTTGTGATATGTGTGGTTTATAACTGATTCGACAACATTCAAAGTTACCATAATTTTGTAATAGTGGCGTATTGATTGTCTGAACTGTGTGTTTTACTTCGCCAAACTTGGCCTATTTGAATAATTGGTTGATTCTTTGACAATATCCTGCAAATCTGATTAAAGAACAACATCAGCTTATGACCTCTGCCAACTATATTTCCCAAAGTTGAATAGTATATATTTGTTATAAACTTATAATAGATGCCTGGTCAAAATTCACAAGTATTGACATAGTTTTCAATTTGTTGAACTTAAACTTCAACTTGTGGTTCACTTGACTTTTATTATTATTAGTTTTCAACACCGCTGAATCAGCTCCAGATTTCCATGAATATATATAATAAAAGAACTCATAGCGAGCGTAATTCTCATGTATATTGAGTGTACGGATTTTAAATTTCTGTAATTTGATCGGCTCATGAAACAATATACTGTTTATAAAAGTATTACTTTTTCAGCAGAATGTCTTTTTTTCTAACAAGTAATACATTTTAATTAGTATAAACACAGACTTTATATTAGAACAGATTATCTTGACTTTCCTCATTTTCTCTAATTGAAGCATATTAATAGGCATAGTTTGTTTTAACCAAAGTACATTACTTGCAGAAGATGAATATTCTTCTTGTAAATTCATTTCTAGTGCTTCTTTTCGGTTCATTCTTGATTTGGGTTCTTAAGAGAAGTATCTGCAAGAATGCTTCAAACAGAAAACTGCCACCATCACCACCAAAGATACCAATCTTGGGGAATTTTCACCAAATGAGCCCCTTGACGCACCGTTCGTTCAAATCCTTAGGCGAAAAATACGGGCCGGTCATGCTTCTTTACTTCGGCAGCAAGCCCGTGATCATTGTTCAGTCAGCTGATGCAGCTAGCGAGATCATGAAAACGCATGATCTCGTGTTTGCCACTAAGCCAGGATCACAAACTATGAGGCTGCTTTTCTACAACATGAGGAACATATCGGTTGCACCTTATGGAGAATACTGGAGGAAAGTGAAAAGCATATGTATTCTCCATATTCTGAGTAACAAAAGGGTCCAGTCTTTTCGATCCATTCGGGAGGACGAAACAGCCCTTTTGATGGCACGGATTGAACTATGTCTTTCGTTACGTTCCCCTGTAAATTTGAGTGAACTGTTTGTGTCATTAACTAATGATATCATCTGTAGATCAGCTTTCGGAAGGAAGTACAGTGAAGGAGATGATGGAAAGAAATTTGTGATGCTTCTTAAGGAAACTATGCATCTGTTGGGCACTTTAAGTATCGGAGAATTTATACCATGTCTTTCGTGGATTAATCGTTTTAACGGTTTCGACTACAGAGTCGCCAGGGTTGCCAGAGAAGTTGATGAGTTTCTTGAGGCAGTGCTTGAAGAGCACCTGGATGAAGGTAGAAAGGATGTAAACAGAGAGGATTTTGTTGACATTTTGCTTGCTATTTACAGGGAAGATACAGATGGTTTCTCCATTGATAGGGATAGTATCAAAGCAGTAATTCTGGTACGGCTACTTCTCTCTCTTCCTCTTTCATGAAAATATATTAATGTTTATATTGAAAGGTATTACTTTTCTAAAGAAAAGTATCACGCTGAAAAGATTTTAGTGTTTATACTGAAATGTATTACTGTTCTGAAAAAGGTAATACATTTCTTCAGAACAACCTTTTAATATGGACAATGATACATTCGCTATTTAACCTAAATCGCATAAATCTAAGATAAATGCACATGGTGTACAAGAGAATTAGTGTATATAGTGATGGTTCAAAAACTCTTTGTTCAAGATTATCTCATCAGGATATAAGAAAGAGTCTTTTATTCCTTGATATATCATTTTTGTTAATTCCTTGTAAGTAAATCTGGTTAACTAACTGATGCATGGGCATCGATCTAGTCCTTGGAAGCCAGAAACCTCTAAGGGTGGGTGAATGCATGAGGCATTGATCTAGCCCTAGAAGGTAGAGAGGGAACTTTCCACATCAGGTAATGATGCAACACTGTCACTCGGTAAAGGGGACATAACGAACCTCCTCTCTTGACTATAGTTTTTGGTGGAGTTAAGTTTGCCTCCCTCGTGATCATTTCTCCCTCTCATAACAAGAAACGTTCTAATGCAATTAAATAAATACTAAGTAGTGTTTCACATGTTATGTACTAATGGAGCCTTATTGTTTTCTGTTTGTTTTTTCGTACATTCTTACGAAATCAGGATTTGCTTGTGGGAGGAACGGATACGTCATTTGCAATGCTAGAATGGGCAATGACAGAACTCCTAAGAAATCCCATGATCATGAAGAAATTACAGACTGAGGTCAAAGAAATTCTGCAAGGAAAAAAAGACATAAAAGACGAAGACTTGGAGAAAATGTTGTATCTGAAAGCTGTGATCAAAGAAACTTTTCGTTCTCATATCCCTGTCCCATTCATGGCGCGAGAGCCACAAGAAGATATCGAGATAATGGGGTATAATATAGCTAAAGGGGCAACGGTGCTAATTAACTCGTGGGCAATAGCAAGGGATCCTGCTTCTTGGGATGAGCCAGAGAAGTTTAAGCCAGAACGATTCTTGAACAATTCGATAGACTTTAAGGGACTCGATTTTGGGTTAATCCCGTTTGGTGCTGGAAGGAGACGCTGCCCTGGGATTGCGTTTGCTATGGCAAATGTTGAACTTGTTTTAGCAACAATCGTTCATAAATTCGACTGGGAATTGCCTAAAGGAGAGGAGTTGGACTGTCTAGAACACCCTGGGGTTACCATTCATAGGAAAAATCCTCTCTTTGCTATTCCAACTCAATGTTATTCCATTCCTAATGCATCGATCGATTTCGACTCAGTTTCATGATTTGTTTTACACATTTAGTCTTTTGACTATATCCTGCAAAGATGAACTCTTTATGATAAGTTGGTTTTTCCGATTATGCAAACATTTAAATAAGACTACTGATCTCTAAAACATGAGTTACTATTATCATAAAAATAAGTTACTTTTGCATCAGCTGACTTGACGATGATCAACAACGTGCTGCCAACGTGAAGGAGCATAATCAGGCAGAGTTATGCGGCTAAAGACTTGAAAGAACAATGACTCAACAAGCACAATTGGTGAAGGTTTCCTAAGATTGGTAGTTTCTTCTCTTAGAAAATTTTCACCGATGAAGCCCATTAACTCAACGTTGATTCAAATCCTTAGGCACAAAATACGGGCGGTCTCCCTTTGACGACAGACCTGTGATCATTGTCCATCTAGCTAATGAGCTAGTGAAATCATGGTAACACATGATCTCCATCTTTGCCAATAAACCAGAATCACAAACTACAAGACAATCTTTCTACGACATGAGGAACTTATCAGTCGCACCATCTATACGCTAATATAAAAGTATCTTTAAGTTTCAGCCAATTTACGTTTGGCCTGTTTTACCCCTTTTAAATTAAAATATTCTGAGGATAATATTGTAACTTCACGTCATACTTATCATAATTCAATTCGAAGAATAAGTAACTCCATGTCGCGCATATCCTAATTCTATTCTAATTTTATTCGTAGATTTGTTCTCTAATTCTATTCCAATATTATATATTAATAAATATTAATCTTGTTACTTCAGAACAATTCAATCAAAACAGTCCTCAACCTCTCACAAATAAACAATCAAACACAAGCAATGCAATGTTAAACAATCAACCTAAAACTGAAAAATGAGAGGAATCAACACATTTTTACTTGGTTCTGTTATTAAAACCTACATCCACGGATATTACGATCTCTATCAATCCACTAAACACCAAGAAATTACAAGGATTGAGAATACAAGATCTCATGCAAAGAAGAAGAAGAAGAACACTCTTTCTCTCTCTACAAATCTCTCTCTAGATCCTAATCTAAGCGGATAGAACGTTTAAAATATGTGATAAAGTACAGAGAATGAGTTTATAAATCTAATTCTAGCCTTTGGATTGAAAACTGATCAATGCAGTACTAACAGAATTGTAACTACCAAAATCTAGAAGCTCGCAACGGTTTTCCTGAGATAGACAACGGTTTTCTGGCAAAAGACAACAGTTTCTGTTTAACAGATTTAACTAACTTGAATTGTTTTCTCTATAACCACTTCCAGGTTATTTTTTAGCTGTCTTCTTCATGCTTTCTGCTTATTTATAATCACTATCTATTAGCTAATCAAGTTGTGAAGCCACACCAACTTATATCCTCACAATCTCCACCTTGGTTTCTCAACAACCAACCAACCTTATCACCTACACACTACATTTAGAAAACCATGGACTGATATCAAGACCACTCCACCTGCTCTTGCAACCCAAGAGCCATCCTGCAACTTACTGAAACAGTTTGAATCTTCACCAACTGGAGACAATACTGAAACTTAAGGGTTCGCACATAGGAAGGTTTACTTTAGCGAGATTGCCTAAAAGACCTTCTTGAGCTAGCCTAGTCATCCTTTCACGTCCTATGTGTCCTAACCTTGCATGCCATTTAATAGAATCATTCAAAACAATAACAGACGAAGAAACAAAATAAGTGCATGCAATAGATAAATCTAACATGAAAAATCCATTGTTCATATGACCTTTGCCATAAAGGTTGTTGCCGAGAACTGAAAGTAAATTAAACCGAATACTAGGCGCATAAAGCACATCACTAAGAAGAAGCTCGCGCCCAGTGCTAAGTTTGAGCTGGTATGACCCAACTCCCACAACCTCTTCTTGCGCGCCATTTCCCATAGCAATGTAGTGGTTGCCTACTGCTGCTCGATGATAATCTACAAATCCTGCTCTATCTCTTGTCACATGTTTGGTTGCTCCCGAGTCTACAATCCAACCATGGAGAGAGTTAGCAACGAACACATGTGAGCAAACAAATTAATTAGAAGAGCTAGGACCAGGTCTTACCTTCTTTGGCTCAGTACAATAACTAGCAAAGTGACCTGGCTTTCAACAATTATAGCAAGTGTCTTTCTTCTTCCCGCCCCTTTTACCACAGTGATGCTTTTTAGCCTTTTCACCTTGCGGGCCCAAGTTTTGGTTTTTGGCTTTGCTTTGTCCTGCATCTTATTACTTTTTCCAACGGTTGCCTTTGTTAGGCTTGCGTTTCCCAGCGTGTGCGACGAAAGCAGTTGCTTGTGCTCTTTTCGATCTCGACGGTCAGCCTCGAGTCTAAGATGACTGGCGACGCTATCAAAAGTCCGGATTTTCTCGTTGTGTGTGAGCACAAGTTTAACTTGTCCCCAAGTCTGCTCAGGTAGCGACCTTAGGACTGTCAAAACTTGTTGTTCATCGGTGAGTTCATTTCCATCATTTTGAAGCTCTCGAATCATGTCTTTCATGACATCAAGATGCTGGCCCATAATGTGCTTTGGGTCAAGTACGTACTGATTGAACTTAAAGGTTAAAACCCTTAGTCTCGTTGCCGAGGTAGTGTCATACGTGACCTTTAAGTTGTCCCACAGCTCTTTAGTTGTAGGAAACATCTCAAACTCACGAAACAGATGATCCTGCATGTAGCTCAGTATAGTATACCACGCAGAATGATCTTGACTCACCCACTTATTGTACGCGTCCAAATCGCGACGATATTGGGCATTTTGACCGTTCTTTGGCTCAATCGGCATAGCCATAGTCTCAGTGAGATGGTCAAGGACCTTCATATGGTGTAGCAGAAACTGGATCTTACAGCACCACATGGCATTGTTCTGGCCATCTAATTTGCCAGAGTCGTAAAGATCAGAAAAAGCTAATTGGGCATCCATTGCTGTTGATATTATGGGCAACATGTTAGATGCTTGTCTATTTAATATTTTTTTATTCGGGTAAAATTTTATTATTTCTCTCAAGTGAATGAGATCGAAAATTTCTCCCACTCAATTGAAGACGACAATAAAAAATTAAATGATCGCGAATAAAAAAAAAATGTCCATCTCAATAAATATCCATAAAAAAAATATTGTGAGATGTCAATGACTTATGGTGAAAAATACGAAACAACAACAAAAATTACATGGCCTTAAAAAATGGGCCCTCTAATACATGAGCCCTAGTAAGAAATAGAAAAAAAATAAAAAATTATAAATTTCGTTCCTACTACAAGTATCTATAAAAGAAAATTACATCGGAACATCGTATAACCACACATACATCAATCAACATTACGTAATTAAAATATGCAATCAATAAATTAAATCACATAACACATGTAATTAATTTAAAGTGGCCTAGCCCGAAAAAAAGTTTTTTTTTTTTCTTTAGTCAGCCCAATCAAAAATTGGGCATTCCAGTTTCTATATATATATTTAATTATTATTATTGTTTCCCATTAGTAAAAAAATAGCCCACAGGCCTCAAAAATATTCTGGCCCAACCAGATTAAATAGGCAACCCATTTCCTGAAAAAAACATTAGTCCAGATTAAGAAAAAAAAAAAGCCCAAATGCTAATGAGACCAACAGATAACAAAAAAGAAAAAAAAAAAAAAACAGACCAATAATATGGGCCAACATATCTCAGCCTAATTTTCCAAATTAAAAAAAAAAAAAAAATTAGGCCCAAAACAAATTCAGTCCAGCCCAAGACTAGGCCCAATACTGCCCAGTCCAACCGCCGCCGCCGCAGAGCAACAATAGGCGGCGCTGGTCAGTAGCGGAGCAGCGCGCAGGAGCAGCACAGTAGCGCGCAGGGCCGCGCAGCAGCCGTCGTCGCTCTGCAGCAGTCAATAGCGAAGCAGCGCAGCAGCGGAAGATCCACGCTGCCTTTGCCTTCGCCTTCGAACCCCGTCGAGCTTCCCCGGATCCTGCCACCGCCTCGTGCAGCAGCGGCGAGCGCCGCCGCCAAGGCCGGCGGACAGGTGCAAGGGTGAGAAAAATGTTACAATCTATTTTCGTTCCTTTAACTAAAAAATGTTATAATCTGTTTTCTGTTTCCAGTATTTTCATAGTGGCAATTTTATTTGATCTCAATCACAATATTAATGATTTAATCAAGAAAATTCCCAATTGACCAAAAAAAAAAAAAACGAAACAGGGGATAGACAACGGGCAAGAACGAATCAATACTCACTTTGATATCACTGTTAGAAATAATGCATATAAAACACATAACCACGTATATGGGAGAAATTTTAGTTTATACACATTCAGGCGAGCAACATTGAATAAAGCATTACTTTGGGTGTTATAATCCATTGTAATACTCTCTTATTCTACCTAGAGGTGAAACATGATGTCATGGTGAACAAGGTAAATCTTGTGCTTGTCTCTTTTTTCAATTATTTTTTAATTATTTTTCTTAAGTTTTTTCTTTTTCTTTCTATTGATTTATGAGTACATACATGTCATGTCAAATCACCATAAAATCTTAAAAATTGATCCATATATTGAAGATACGCTATTCTATTTGTTTAATCGTTAGTGTATATGTTTTAAGTTATTTTGCCTTAAAAATAATTTCTTCATATTCTAGAATATGAATAAAAAATAAATAATACAAAAAGATTATATATGTATTGTTATATATAATCATGTATATATATAGAGAGAGAGAGAGAGGGTCGGGGTCGAAGGGGGGGAGAGAGACATGGAGAACACGATTCATTGATAATATTATAAAAATTATTGTCCAATAATACAATCTACTCAATGTAATTTGCTTATTGATTTTACAAGTACCAATTCAAAAAATAAATGTATGGGATGATATGGCAAAAAAGGAAGGACAACCATTATAGGGAATAGTCAATCAAAAGCCAATGATTGTCCTCGCAAAGATTACAGCAAATGAATTTAGAGGTAAGCAACTACAAAATAAAAATATAAAAATATAAGAAAATCTCAATTAAGTTGAAATATATTTTCATGTTATGCGAGCTTCAATTGCAAACAATTAATACCTACATCAACTGTACAAATTAATCCACCTTCTGAAGAGTTTAAGGATATGTAACAATGGTAAGAAGTATATATATAATTTGAAAACAAAAATAGTATGAGTAAATTCTTATTAAAAAATGTATGCAGATAGTTAATACATTAAATTTTGTGCAGGTCATGCACCATTCAGGATTCGTTAGATACGTGTAAACTATCAATGATACAAAGGATAAAAAGTGCAAAAGAGAAAATACTTGAATATTTCATAAAGCAAAAGGAATGTTTAACAAAGGTAAAAATAACAAAAAATATAAGTCGACAATAAAATATAACAAGAAAAATAAAATCAAAATATACATAGTCGTGTATTTTAACATAGGTCACAAACATATATTTGGAAATCTGCTAAACAAAATTATTCAATTAAATTAAGAAATAAATTAATCTAATAGTGGTTCTATTCATAGGGCACCTGCTACTATTTCAGTGGAATGGTTGAAGGCATTGAAAATGAGGAAAAGATATGGTATGACTTCTGCAAAATTTGCAACGGATCGGTGCACAAAAGTGAGACTAATGCAAGATGCAACAAGTGCTTCGATGAGCTAGCAGAAGCAATACCAAGGTACAAATATGTCTATAATATAATCTTCGTGATACTTTCATAAAGACGTATACACTAACACTAAATGATATTTAATATACTACAGATAGATAATAAAACCAAGCTTTCATCACAGAATCTACAGCGCAACAATAACCATGTTTGTTGAGATAACAACAATATATGTTGGATGCTCAGCACATGAGTACATTAAATTTATCGAAAGAAAATGTATATTACTTTTCAATAACCAACACTAATAAGTTCTTACATTGAAAAATGCAATCTTACTAACATAAATCTATTACAAGGACAAAATGAATTCAAATACTACATAAAATTAATCTTACAGAATGTGAATAACATAAGGTTCTTGATTGCACAAAATCAAAATACTAAAGTTGTCGAAGAAAGACCGAATGCAATAGCAGAGGTAATAGAAATGATAGAACCCCCAAAGCAAAAAAGAAGAGAAAGAGAAAAATATAACTACAAGAATACTTGAGGAAAAAACTACAAAAATAGAGGAGAAGAGAAGAAGGCGAACAACAAAGAAAAAATAAGAGAATGAGGAAACTACAAGAATGGAAGAGAAGAAACGACAGAACATAAAAACAAAAGTAGAAGATTGCATCAGATTGGAAGCGAAATTGAGATTATAGAGATCACAAAAGAAAAAATAGAGGGGTACAAAGGGAAGAAAACAAGAGCAATATCGAAGAAAAAACAACATGAACAAACAACAACAGAGGAAAAGAAGAAAGGAAGAAGCATAAAGAGAAAAATACAAGACAACATTCAAACATGGAGCGATATGAGCAAACTCTAAAACAATGTTTTAACAAGTCACGACCAAACAAAAAAAAAAATCTATAACAAGGAAGATCAAGAAGGAGAAAAAATAGAAACAAGTGCATTCGTAAAAAGAAAGAATTACGCCATTTAAAAATAATTTCCACAAATAAATAGGTTTTTTATTTTTCATTTTTTTTTTTAATTACGATAGATGAATAGTATCATATAAACCAATTTGAAGCAATTCATTTGTACGTACTAAGACAAATTTATGATGTTATAATTTTCCTTGGATTACTTATATTATTTATTACTCCCTCCATTCCATATTAATTGATGTTTTAGGATAAAATGAAAGAATTAAGGATTGAATATTTTAACAGATATACTCTCAGCTAAAGACTTGACAAAATCAAAATATCTTTGATAGATTAAAAAGTAGGTATATTTTAGAATTGAGTTCAGGGAGAAAATTTGTAAAATCAGTGAAAAATCTGTAAAACGTCAATTAATTAGAAAAGGGAAGAACATCCTAAAACGTCAATTAATATGAAACGAATGGAGTATTAGTTAATTTAGTAAAATGTTGTAGATCTTATTCTACATACTATGTTTCGATTTTTACTTAAACTGACGTTTTAATAAATGCACTATTTTACGACAATGTTTATATAATAATGTTTTTAAAAATAGGTTACTATTGACATACAATCAGTTTCACAATTATATGGGAAAGAAGTGGTCTTATGATAACATCATATTCACTTACACAATACTCCGAGTAAATGATTTATTCTGTGAGTACTACCCACTGAAAACATTTTGAATTGATAAAAAAAATATAGAAAAAGTGTAAAATACAATTTTCAAAATTAATATACTAAGTGTCGCACGTGCCACGCACGTGCCAAATTCTAGTTGGTACAAAATGATGTCACCAGCTACGAGTGGGAACAATAAAATATAGAATGAAACATGATTTGAAATAAAAATAACCCGAATATATATAACTAATTAACTTATCATTTCGATAGTCACGTTGTAAAAACTTTTTTTTTTTTAATCGAAACCATCAGTATGATGGGGGGATTAGGCCGATCCCCAACCTGTATATATCAACAAATCTGAAAAATTACAAGAGTATAAAACTGCTATCACAACAGGGATGGATCACCTAAATCTGAAGTTGGGTAAACCCAAGGCATCCATAGAAATGAAACCCCTAAGTCTATTACATTTCTCAATGTCAAAGAATTCAAAATTGCTCTTTTCATGAATTGCTTTGTTTGCCAAATAGTCGGCCGCCTTATTACCTTCCCTGTAAATTTGCGAAACACGCAAACACATATCTTCAGCGAGTTTCATAAATTATGCATATAGCTGTTGATGCTTCCATCCGCCAACCACATCATTTTTCAGCAAATAGAGGATTGTAAGTGCATCCACTTCTAGCCAAACTTTAACAATTCCCAATTTTTTGCAAAGAATGAGGCCTTCGATAATAGCAGTTAGTTCAGCAGTTATATTATCAGATATATGTAGAAATTTCCAGAATCCAGCAATAAACCTGTTGTTTTGATCACATATCAGTCCTCCTGATCCAGCAGGACCAGGATTGCCTTTGCTAGCCCCATCAGTGTTCAAGTTAAAGAAATCATTATTTGGGTGGATCCATTTTACTAAAACCGGTGTTTTCCCATTTTTGATTTTCAATGGAATCTGCCAAAGTGCAGCAAGGAACCAACTGCCACTCCAAAATCCAACGGGCAGTAGATTTGCAATAGACGCAAGTCTAAGCTTGTCAACCACCATTCGTTGGATTTGGGTAGCAGGTAGTAACTTGTTCTTAAATTTGGCCATGTTACGCGCATACCAGATGTGCCAAAAGATCAAAAACGGTAAAGAGATTCTGATATGATCATTGCCACGGTTTTTATCAAACCAGATGTCAAGGAGACTTTGAATAGAGCAGTTAGGATTTATAACAATCTGGAAGAAGGAAGCAAAATGATTCCAGACTGCCTTTGAGAATGGACAGTGTATTAGAGTGTGTTTTGTCTCTTCACAAGCACTAGCACACAAGGGGCAAACTGATACAACCTCAAATCATTTTTTCTTCAGGTTGTCATCAAGGGAAACAAAGGAATTGACTAACCTCCAAATAAAAATAGAGTGTGTTTTCAGAATGGATTTAGGCCACATCATTGAATGCCAAGCCATTAAGGGCTTTCGCATTCTCAGCGCATTCCAAGAGGAAGAAAAAGTGAAGAGACCATTGGGTGTAAGTTTCCATACAGCTCTATCAGGGTAATTACTATTAATAGATTAAGCTGAAATGTTACCAATTACATGCTCAGGCAGCAAGCTAGCCAATTTACTGAGATTCCAGCTGCCATTATCCCAAAAGTCATTAACCTTCTCACTGCAATAAAAAACATTAACAAATCTGCATAGGGGTGAGTCCACCATCCAATTATCAAACCAAAAGGATATTTCACCTCTCCCAATTCTCCAAAAAATGTTTCCATCAGTAAACTCTTGAACTTTCAAAAGTCTTTTCCAAAAATGAGACTGATTTCTAGCAACATCAGCATTATATGGATGAGTATTTTTCCAATATTTTTGCTTTAAAAAAAGGCACCAAAGCGCCTCAGATGTTCTCAATTTCCACCACGAGTGAACAGCAAATGCATTATTAATATCAAAGAGGTTTCTCATGCCTAAACCACCCTCTTCTCTTGGAAAACACACTTGCTCCCAAGAAGCCCAGTGTATTTTCCTTGAGTCCGATTTAGAACCCCATAGGAAACTGTTGAAAAGCCTATGTATTCGACTCACAACAGTTTTTGTGGGTCCCACAACCCTAAGGGTGTATAGAGGCATGGAAGCCAACACACTCTTAATAAGCTCAAACCTGCTGCCCATGCTCAAAAACAGTTTATCCCACCCAGAGAGCTTGCACTTGATCTTTTCAAATAATTCTTGGAACAATTCATTCTTCACTCTACCTTTATAAAGAGGCACCCCTAGATATTTAAAAGGGAGTTTTTCTTCCACAAAATTAGATAATCCCAAAATTCTCCCTTTCCTATATCCCACAGTATTATTCCCAAAAATGACAGAGCTTTTAGAAAAGCTAATTTTCTAACCAGTAGCACTTTCAAGGCAATTAAGGAAATGCAACAATTTTTTAAAGCAAGCAATATCAGTGGAGGTAAAAATAACAGTGACATCCGCAAAAGGGAGAGATGGGATTAACAGACCTTTCTTATAGTACCTTAAACCTGGATATAGCTCATATAACTCCATCAACCCATTGGTCAAAATATTGGAAAATAAAGCAAACAGGCTAGGAGATAGTGGGTCCCCCTGTCTTATTCCCCTGGTAGACTTAAAAAACCCAGTTAGAGCACCATTGATCAAGAGAGAAAACCAAGAATTTTCAATGCAATTAACCACATACATTGTTTCTTCTGCATAAGCTGTTATTACAAGATTCATTGATCCCACACGGTAACCCGAACTCGAACTGATCCGTATTTATTGAGAAAAGACATGAAAAATAGCTCAACATAAATGGTATTAACCCGATTCCAACTCGAAAGTGTTAATTGATTTACAGTATGATAACCATATGTTTCAAATAACTTCGGATATATAACTTAATTCGACCCGAAATCGAGTATAAACAAGATTATAACCCGAATATCTGACTACAACTTATCATTTCGGAAGTCATGTTTAATCTTCTCTTTAAATTAATAACTCTAAATTCAGTGACATTTCATATTATTGAAAATTGATGTCTTCTCTTTGATTTAAATAGTTTATGTTTTATTTTAGTAAGTTTAGCATCTCCATTATTTGGTTTTTAAAAAAAAATTCTCCTAATCTACAAACAAAGAAAAAATCCTTCCCTTCCCTCTTCCCCTCTCTCTACCATGACATAAACCCAAGACCAAAGATCGAGGTAATAGATGAACTGTCAATTGAATTATCCAACTTCATAGTCCATTATTTGGTTTTAGAGAAACGCTTGATTAAGGGGTTTGATTTGGCAAAAGAGAATATATATACACAATGGAACTTGTCTGTTTTCCACTTGGTGTTTCAAAAAAAAAATTGTTGTTGCTTGGTGTAAAAGCATCTTTACAGTCTCCTCTCTAATCCATCGTGGGTAAATATTGTTGTGTTTACAAATTGTTCATATGGTGGATTCGGATCTTTCGCTACATATGGTATTGACATGAGAAGTTCGTGTAATTCACCATATAGTCTTCTCTACGAATTAAAATCTCTCCTTTCATTCTTTTTCTTTTTAACCTAAAATCTTAATCTTTGTCTTTTTAACCTAAAATATTAAATGTTTATAATTTTTCGTGTCAATTTTCAATCTTGACGAAAAATATATAAATTTAGTTCTTATTTCTCAGATCACTAATTATAAAATAAAGGGAAAAAAAATTATTAGGCTTGCTTGTCCAGAAAATATCATGTATCTCCTATATGTTCAATTTTGATTCTGTATCTTTTGAAATTTGTCCAATTTAAGGACACAATAATCGCAGACGCCCCGGAATTAGTGACAATTGATGCACATGACTATTAATATTTGGGGCTTTCTGGCCAATGTGGCAAAAATTAGTCCACAATAGCAAGTCGCCACGAGACCTTCGCCGTAAAAAACGTTGTTAGCCACCACTACATTGACGCTCAATAAGATGATATTAACGTTGTTGATTAATTAAATGGCGTGAATCATGGACTATATAACTTTTGTCACATTAGCTTAATAACCGAAAACCCCAATTTTAATACTCACGTGCCAGCAAACATGACTAATTCTGACCAAATTGGACGTTGGCGATGAGTTTTGTCCTTAAACTAAACAAATTTCAAAAGATATAGGACAAAATATTTTCGGGACAAGCCCTAACATACATGGGTAATAATATATTTTTCCCATAAAATAAAATAATAAATATTAAATATAATACTTTTTATTAGGTTAGTTGTGATATATTGAGGTATTTAAAATATTTACACATAAAGAATCCGAGAGTATTCCAGAAAAATATATATTTTTAGATTATTTTTCATAATTTTGTACTTTTATAATTTGTTGGTTTTTAGAATTATTTTATTTTTGATGAAAAATGAGTACAAGCACACAAATTAATAGGATTTACATGAGTGTCCGATCACGTAAAAAAAAATTATATTAGTAAAAACTAGGGGGACATGTTTATACTCCCTCAGTCCCAGCTAATTTTCACAGTTGTACTACTAGAAATAAGATTTTTTACCACTACAAAATGTAATTACGAAAAATGAAGAGTAGTCACAAAATATTTTTAGTAACTACAAATCTAAAAGTAGTTACCATAGGGTAGTCACTTATAATAAGATGCAAAAAAAAATTTGTAACTACTTTGTAGTTACTAATGTATTTGTAACTATTTTTTGCAACTACATTTGTAGTTACTAATGTATTTGTAACTACAAGTAGTTGCAAAAGAACTTGGCATATTGTAGTAAATTTGGTTAAAATTGTCTAAAATATTTTATGTAACTACTAATATTTACAAAAGGGATTACTTTTAGTAACCACTCTTGTAGTTGCAAAAGATTAGCGGCAAATACCTTTTTTTCTTGTAGTGTTGACCGGGTACGGATGTTAAAAAAAAAAGTAGATTTTGCTTTTTCCTTTGACTTTTTTAAAGGTGAAAATTGAGTGTGGAGATTTTGAGGGTGGAGATTGTAAGAGAAATTTCCTTTTTTAGGATGTGAAAAATTAAATGGGACGGACCAAAATGGAAAGTAAGAAAAATTATCCGGGACAGAGGGAGTGCATAATAAATAGTCCTATAATTTAACTAACTTTTTTGTTTTGTTTGAATTGAGGGATTATGGAATTCGTGGGTTTAGAATCATTGGAATTCAAATCCACTCAAATTCATAAAGAAAATAGCTTCAAATAAAAGTGGTGGATTTTTAAATTCATGATAATCCAACAATATTATTTGGATTTGAAATTATGAACTTCAAATTTATTCAAATTCTTCTTTCCAAATGCAATCTTTATAAAATTAGATTTAAGACTCATATTGCCTACTTAAAAAAATAAATATTGTTTTTTTCTTAATTTTAATGCATAAAATATAATATTTTATATATATATTTATTATTACTACCACTACAATAATATAGGTCTTTTTTGTAACACTTTTTGACACCATAATTGTGGTCACTAATAATAAGTTATTTGTGACCACCTGTTGTCACAAAATGTCTCTACAAATTATTTGTAATCATTTTAAGACTACTTTTAGAGACAACTAGTTGTTGCAGAATATATTATTTTGAAACACATTTGAGACAACTTTTGTGGTCACAAATATATTATTTGCGTCCGATTTATTGAAACGACAATAAAGTGGTGATAAATACTCATAAGTTATGACACATATTCATTATTTGAGATCATTTATTTATTTTTTATTTTTTTTTTTTTTTTTGTCTCAGAAGATCCTTTTTTTTGTTGTGTACTTTTATAATGCTTCATAGAAATATTAAAACTTAATCACATATAATAATAAATAATATTCTATCATGTGCATCGTACGAACGAGCGAACATCTCGTTTTAGTAAAAGAACCAAAGTAAAAGAAAAGATATAAAAAGGTGAGAGAGAGTGAGAGTACAAAGTCTAGGGGTTGACTCGGTGAAAATTAAACCATGATGAATTAACTGGATCACAAAATATTCTACTAACTTAAAAGGGACATACTTATTTTATGCCATGCATACCATGCTTTTTTCTTTTTAGACAGAAAATATTGCCCTCGAAGGAAGTGTGATAGGCAATTATATATTTTAATACATTATGCTATTGACCATTGATTTTTGTATTCAAATTTTTGCAAATCTTGCAACTGAATTGAAGTGGACAACCAATAATTAGCGAATAATTACCATTAAAAAATATGATTAGTTAGAATATATATTTTTTTGATTGAGGAATATCATCTTATTGGTTCAAGGGTCATTATTATAACGACAGTGTCAACTCTTAAGGGCCAAAATATCAACTTTTTTATTACTAAAAGTCTAAAACTACTCTAATCAGATCTTAAAAGATTTGGTGAAAGGAAACTTATGTAAAACTACTCTAACAATATGATGTTGGCTTAATAGATTGGGTCAGATCGATCCATCCTAATTACCACCTCTATTCTTAGGTCCTGCCTACTTAAAATATCGACCAGCCATCAACCAATTTTACCTTCATTTCAGACGCACAACTTAAATAGAACGATATGAGTAAGGTTCTTGAACCGTGTGTTCATTCTAAAAAAGAACAAGATTTTGTTCAGCATCAAAGTGTGAATGTGTGTATGATTTATAACTGGTTCTGCAATAGTCAAAAATTATCATGGCTTTTGTGATATTAGCGTGTTAATTCCCTAAACCGTGAGTGTGTATTATTTCTAGAAAAAGAATAGGATTTTATTTCAGATCAAAAAGTGAGTGCGTGTGTGTGGTTTATAACTGTGTTATTTCTCAAAAAAAAAAAAAAAAAAAAGGAAATAAAGGGTCCCACATCGAATAATGAGTGCATGTGTAACTTATAACTGATTCCGCAATATTCTAAATGATTTTATGAATGTGTGTGCAGTTTGCAACTGATTTTGTAATATCTAAAATCACCATAATTTTGTGACATTGACTGTGTTGGTTCCCGAAACTGTATCTCACCTCTAAAAAGAACATATTAGATTTAAAGTCAATGATGGGTGTCAAACCGTCAAATTAAATAACCTACTTTTAGAATAACGAGTATAATGGTAAGTAGGGTCGAATCCACGGGGAATGGGCATTACTTTCTCTTGAGGAAAACGAATTAACAACGAGGGGTTTTGAATTGGTTTTATCTAACTAATTTAAAATCCTAAAATTAACTAAACATGCAAATGAAACAATGAAATTGTAAAGACGAAACAAAGACTAGTATCTCTGATCCAAGGGTATTTAAATTCAATCATATTATTGATTATAGGCTCATAAATATATTTTCTTGCAATTTAAATAGTTTAACCAAAGATTTATTAGGATAGCCATAATAAATCTTGTGTTTTCCTAAATTAATTGACCAATCCCAGCAACCGGTCAATACTTATCATTAACGAGTTGGGCACGATAGTGTTCCATACCACGTTAATGATAGCATTACGATTTATGAAAACAGCTAAACCTAATTACTAATAGTTGAGATAGCTACAACTATCAATAATTAGCTTGTAGATTCAATTAGGTTAAATTAATTATGATAGCACGATTAATTCAACCTATTGCTAGTATGGTTCAATCCTTCATGACAATTACGGATCATGAATTCATGAATAGCAGTAAGAAATTGAATAACTAATTGAGTTGTCAATTCAATCAAATAAACAATTCATATATAAATATAACTTGAATCTACAAATATTTGAATTAAACAAGAACGATGAAAACTAGGAGAAAAAACAGAAAAAGTGGCATGAATAATTAGGGGAGAGGAGAGACAGAGCGCGTATTGGAATTCTTGTATTGGACTGTGCGCGTCTCCCTTTTTATTCACGCTAGGAATTCCTTAATTCCTATTCCTACTCCTAATCAAATTTTAATCAAATCAAATCTTATGTCTAAAGGGAAGTATCTAAATAATATCTAGATAATTACATAAAAAGAAATAATAAGCCTAATTAAATAAAGTTTTTGATGGGCTTCTCCATAAAATTGAAGATTTTAACAAATCCAAGCCCATCTTCTCTCTATCTCGGCCCGCTTCTTCACTTTTCAGCCCAAAACATTAATTTAAGCTCAATTTTGCTCCAAGTCCAATTATTATTCTCCTACATCAAAAGATAATTAATTAAGATCAATAAAGAATAATAATCATCCAGAATTAAGGGAATATGGATATAAAATATGGAATAATATATGCACATCAGTCAGCAAAATTGGCCTATTTCGATATTTTGTCGATTCTTTGACAATATCCTGCAGAAATAGTACTCCCTCTGTTCCGACTTAATTTGCCTACTTGTCTTTTTGGTTTATCCTTAATAACTTTGTCAGCCCAAAAAGGAAATTTTTCTCACAATTTCTAATCTCCTCCTTTGAAAAAATCAAAGATTTCACAAAATCTAATTTTTAATCTCCGTACTCAGTCAAAAATAGACAAATTAAGTCGGGACAGAGCTATTAATTTTTAATAAAAAACAACAGCAGCTTATGACCTCTGCCAACTGTATTTTGCAAAATTGAATATTAGATTATGATTAAAAAGAGGTGTATATTTGTTATAGATGCTTGGTCAAAATTCACATGTATTGATATACTTTTCAATTGTTGAAAACTTCAAGTTGTGGGTCACTCGACTTTTATTATTACAATATTGTTATTTTTCAACATTTTATTTAAACACTGCTGAATCAGCTCCATAATTTTCATGTATATCAGGTGCACGAAGTTAAATCCCTGTAATTTGAACAAATTCATGAAATGTGTCACTGTTTATAAAAGTGTTATCTTTCAGCATAATGTCTTTCTTCACAACAAGTAATACCTTTCAGCATAAACAATTATACATTTTCATGAAAAAACTATGGATCTAAAATTAATGCAACTGGCGCATAAGAGAGCTCCTCCCCTAAATGACACTACAAGAAAATTTTATATTAGAGATGGAATTAGCAACGAATAAAATCGATACTAACAGAAAATGAAATAGAAATAGAATAGTAACGAGAAGTGACAAAAAATCATTAGTATCCGATTAGTAACGAAATAACATTCGAATATTAGAGACGGACATCCGTCTCTATTTTGTAAGTAATTTGGTCTAATTTCATATTTTGCCACTAAATTTGGAGGCGGAATAAATCGGTCTCTAAATTTTAGACACGAGCACTATAGAGACAAATCATTAATTTCATCTCAAGTCCATCAGTATTTTAGTTTAAAGATGAATATCATGTAATTAGAAATGAATTTTTTCTCCACCAATATTTCCGGAAAAAAAAAAAAAAAAAAAATTTGTTTGCAAAATGAGTTGACCTTATATTAAAATAGATTATCTTGATTTCCCTCATTTTCTTTAAATTTTGAAGCTTATTTATAGGCATAGTTTGTTTTAATCAAAGTACATTACTTGCAGAAGATGAATATTCTTCTTGTAAATTCATATCTAGTGCTTCTTTTCAGTTCATTCTTGGTTTGGATTCTTAAGAGAAGTATCTGCAAGAATGCTTCAAACAGAAAACTGCCACCATCACCACCAAAGCTGCCAATCTTGGGGAACTTTCACCAAATAAGCCCCTTGACGCACCGTTCGTTCAAATCCTTAGGCGAAAAATACGGGCCGATCATGCTTCTTCACCTCGGCAGCAAGCCCGTGATCATTGTTCAGTCAGCTGATGCAGCTAGCGAGATCATGAAAACGCATGATCTCGTGTTTGCCACTAAGCCAGGATCACAAACTATGAGGCTGCTTTTCTACAACATGAGGAACATATCGGTTGCACCTTATGGAGAATACTGGAGGAAAGTGAAAAGCATGTGTATTCTCCATATTCTGAGTAACAAAAGGGTCCAGTCTTTTCGATCCATTCGGGAGGACGAAACAGCCCTTTTGATGGCACGGATTGAACTATGTCTTTCGTTACGTTCCCTGTAAATTTGAGTGAACTGTTTGTATCATTAACTAATGATATCATCTGTAGATCAGCTTTCGGAAGGAAGTACAGTGAAGGGGATGATAGAAAGAAATTTGTGATGCTTCTTAAGGAAACTATGCATCTGTTGGGCACTTTAAGTATCGGAGAACTTATACCATGCCTTTCGTGGATTAGTCGTGTTAATGGTTTCAACTACAGAGTTACCAGGGTTGCCAGAGAAGTTGATGAGTTTCTGGAGGCAGTGATTGAAGAGCACCTGGATGAAGGTAGAAAGGATGTAAACAAAGAGGATTTTGTTGACATTTTGCTTGCTATTTGCAGGGAAGATACAAATGGTTTCTCCATTGATAGGGATAGTATCAAAGCAGTAATTCTGGTATGGCCACTTCTCTCTCTTCCACTTTCATGAAAATGTATTAATATTTATATATAAAAGGTATTAGTTTCCGAAGAAAGGTATCATGATGAAAAAATATTAGTGTTTATACTGAAATGTATTACTTGTTCTGAAAAAAGTAATCTGCTGAAAGGTAATACATGTCTTTAGAACAAGTAATACCTTAAATATGGACACTGATACATTATCATGTATGCGATATTTAACCTAAATCGTACGAATTTAAGATTAATGCACCTGGTGTACATGAGAATTAGTGTATCTAGTGATGGTTCAAAAACTCTTTGTTCCAGATTATCTCATCAGGATATAAGAAAGAGTCTTTTATTCCTTGATATATCATTTTTGTTAATTCCTTGTACGTAAATCTGGTTAACTAACTGATGCATGGGCATCGATCTATTCTTTGGGAAGCCAGAAACCTTTTAGGGTGGGTGAATGCATGAGGCATTGATCTAGCCCTAGAAGGTAGAGAGGGAAACTTTCACATCGGATAATGATGCAATACTGTCACTGGGTAAAGGGTCAAAACGAACCTCCTCTGATCTTGCCTATAGTTTTTGGTGGAGTTAAATTTGCCTCCCTCGAGATTATTTCTCCCTCTCATAACAAGAAACGTTCTAATGCAATCAAATAAATACTAAGTAGTGTTTAACATGTTAATTACTAGTGGAGCCTTCTTTTTTATGTTTGTTTATTCGTACATTCTTACGAAATCAGGATTTGCTTGTGGGAGGAACGGATACGTCATTTGCAACGCTCGAATGGGCAATGACAGAACTCCTAAGAAATCCCATGATCATGAAGAAATTGCAAACCGAGGTCAGAGGAATTCTGCAAGGAAAAAAAGACATAAAAGACGACGACTTGGAGAAAATGTTGTATCTGAAAGCTGTGATCAAAGAAACTTTTCGTTATCATATCCCTGTCCCATTCATGGGGCGAGAGGCACAAGAAGATATCGAGATATTGGGGTATAATATAGCTAAAGGGGCAACGGTGCTAATTAACTCGTGGGCAATGGCAAGGGATCCTGCTTCTTGGGATGAGCCAGAGATGTTTAAGCCAGAACGATTCTTGAACAGTTCAATAGACTTTAAGGGACTGATTTTGGGTTAATCCCGTTTGGTGCTGGAAGGAGACGCTGCCCTGGGATTGCATTTGCTATAGCGAATGTTGAACTTGTTTTAGCGACAATCGTTCATAAATTCGACTGGGAATTGCCTAAAGGGGAGGAGTTGGACTGTCTAGAACACCCTGGGGTTACCGTTCACAGGAAAAATCCTCTCTTTGCTATTCCAACTCAATGTTATTCCTAATGCATCGATTTCGACTCAGTTTCATGATTGTTTTACACATTTAGTCTTTGACTGTATCCTGCAAAGATGAACTCTTTATGATAAGTTGGTTTTTCCGATTACGCAAACATTTAAATAAGACTGCTGATCTCTAAAACATGAGTTACTTTTATCATAAAAATAACTTACTTTTGCATCCGCTAACTTGACGATGATCTACAACGTGTTGCCAATGTGAAGAAGCATAATGAGGCCGAGTTTTGCAACTAAAGACTTGAAAGAACAATGACTCCACGGGCACAACTGGTGAAGTTTCCGAAGAGTGGTAGTTTCTTCTCTTGGAAAATATTCACCGATTAAGCCCATTGACTCGACGTTGATTCAAATCCTTAGGCACAAAATACGGGCCGGTCACAGACCTGTGATCATTGTCCATCTAGCTGATGAGCTAGTGAAATCATGGTAACACATGATCTCCATCTTTGCCAATAAATCATAATCACAAACTACAACACGACCTTTCTACTACATAAGGAACATATCAGTCGCACCATCTATACACTAATATAAAAGTATCTTTAAGTTTCAGTCAATTTACGTTTCGCCGGTTTTACCCCTTCTAAATTATAAATTCTAAGGATAATATTATAACTAACGTCGTACTTATCATAATTCAATTCGAAGGATAATATTGTAACTTCATGTCGCACGTATCCTAGTTCTATTCTAATTTTATTCGTAGATTTGTTCTCTAATTTTATTCCAATATTATATATTAATAAATATCGATCGTATTCTATTAATTGACGTGCAAAGTCCAAACATTGGCATCTACCACATTTAGCTGAGCCCACATGATTTCCACTTTGCAGGGCATTCGATTAACATAAATCTTTAACAATTCTTAATTGCGCCAATAAATCTTTAACATAAATGTTTGATACCGTATGTATCCTATTTCCATTCTGATTCTATTACGTAGATATATTCTTTGATATTTATGTTGGGAAATAAACGATTAATACGAACAAATAAATGAATGATAAGTGTGAAGAAATAAACAAATAAAAACACCAAGAACTAACGTATTTCGCTAACAACTTGTTAGCTACATTCACGACCAAACGGGAGGATCCCAATTCAAATTCAAAAGAGAGTTCAAACAAAATAGGACTTGAATATCCCATCAAACAAAGACCAAAATCGAGTATCAATCAATTGATACTCGACCCAAACAATTTCTCAACGCTTGAACAATCAAGCAGAAAATAAAGCCAAACAATTCTAATTTCTCTCTATTTAAAAAAACTCCAACATGACTTATTTATAAGCCCCCAAAACCTAATCCTATACAGAAAAGGAATCAAACTTGGCCTAAATTGCGTAAGCCCAAAATCTGTCACCTATCGTGTCGCGCCCGCAATCCACAAACAATGCAACTTCTTCGGATAAAGCTGCACCTCAAATCGAAGCTTCTCACATAATTCAAACAAACCAAATTCAATTGCGCCAGTTGTACCAGATGCGCCTTAAGTACCCAAATTATCCGAAACAATGGGACACTAACCAAAGTAGAACCTTACATCAAATACAAAGTTCTCTTTTTAATTCCCTTCAAAATTACATTCGAACCTTTGCAGACGTTCAAAACCCCACCTTCACCTTTGAAACTGAAACTCCTGCTGTCTAGTCGACTCAGTGAAATCAGATTTCTCGTCATGAGTGGAACATGTCTAACATTGTTCAATATACACAGCCTACCATCGTATGTCCACACTTTAACTGAGCCTATTCCAACTGCCTTGCATTTGGAACCATTGGCCAATAAGATATTGCCACCTTCCTCCTGCTTACAGGTTGCGAACCACTCCTTACGCGGACATATGTGATACGATGCCCCAGAGTCGAGAACCCACGCATCAAATTTACCTATCTGTTTCTCAGCAACTATGACCAGATCTTCATCAGAGTCTGCTTCAACTTCCACAACAGAATCAGCAGTGCCTTCCTGCTTCTCCTTCATCGGACAGGCATATTTCCAATGCCCTTTCTCCTTACAGTAGTTGCAAACATCACCTGGTTTATGACCTTTGGGGCCTGAATTCTTCTTGAACCTCCTTCTCCCCGAATATCCCGAACCTTGACTATTACCAACTGCTAAAGTTTCACCTGATTCTCCCGTCAAACCATTCGCCTAATGGCGTAACTCTCTAGAGTACATAGATGATCTCACTTCTTCTAGAGACACAGAGTCTTTTCCAACAACAAACGACTGCATAAAATTCTCATACAATGGTGGTAGAGAAACCAACAAGATCAAAGCAACATCCTCATCTTCTAATTTAACATTAATGTTACGCAATTCTAATAGGATTTTGTTAAGTTGATCTAAGTGATCGCGAAGAGACTGACCTTCACGCATACGCAGCCCGAACAAATGTTGCTTCAAAAGCAACTTATTAATGAGCGACTTCGTCATGTACAAACTCTCCAATCTCGGCCAGAGTGGCCATCTCGGCAGACACCGGGACATCGGCCTCTTTCTTCTTCGATATCAACGGCGCCCACAATCCTTGTTGCTTCAACAAGGCTTTCATTTTAATCTGCCATAGACTAAAACTATCCCTCCAAGTGAATTTTTCAATCTGCACGCTCATCCTAGACATATTTCCCACGAAAACTAGCGGAAACTCAAACCAAGCTCTTGATACCACTTATTGAAAAATAAACGATCAACACGAACAAACAAACGAATGATAAGCGTGAAGAAATAAACAAATAAAACACCAAGAATTAACGTGGTTCGCTAACAACTTGTTAGCTACGTGGTATACGCGTTTATTTATGCACTTTAAGTCTGTTTAAGTGTTAAATTGTAATGTTTGCTTGTACAAATGATCATGTTTAGCTTGTTTTTATATCCTTGAATCATTTGACGCTTGTGGTTTTATTTTGAGCTAAATAGGCGATTTTAAGGCCGAGTATTTATCCTCGGACGAATATACGACAAAGAGACGAAGTCCGGAGAGTCAAGTAAAGAAAAAAAACGTAGAAAAGGCAAGGAAAAGCACCGCGACCGCGGCCAAACTGAAGCAAAACAAGTCAAAAACGTTGTTGAAGTGGCGCGGCCGCGGCACATGAGTGCGGCCGTGGCGTGATGTTGGATGAGAAGCGGGTGCGGGCGTGGCTGTATGTCACGATCACGGCCTAATAAGGCGGGCACTTAATCCTTGGGCCACAAGACTTCTGATTTTGAGCCCAAATCTGACCCAATTTGACTTCTTCTATAAAACAGGACACCTTTGAACTTACAAGAGAGCGATATTTGGAGGATTCCGGAGGAGACGAACAATCAAGATCGACGGCTTTTGGGTTTTTCATTCCTTTTAGTTATTTCGATTATGTATTTTCAATTCAATTTGTCTTTTGTCACCGCCATGAGCGGCTAGTAGGTTATTTCAGTCCTTAATCGAGTCGAACCCTAGTTTTATCTTTGTGATTTTTACAGTGATTGTTAAACAATTTAGTACTTTGAAACGTTGTTATGCTATTTAATTGTCTTTCAATGCTTATGTGATATTGTGCTGGATTAATCACCTAGGATATTAATTGCATAAGTAACGCTAGGTTATAATCGTAATCCGTAATTGTTACAAACCTATAGTCACTTAGTAGCAAATAGCGAGTGATATCGCTAGGGTAGTATATAGCTCGGTATGAATGGGTCCGAGCTTACGAGGTCCACACCGTGTCTATCTCGTTATCCTAGTATTCTAGGCATCCGGTTAATGAGATCCAGAGAGCTTATTCTAAGGTCACTCAACTGGATAGACTAACCAAAGAGCTTGTTTTAGTTATTTAAACATAAGGGATAACGAGGTTAGCAGAGCTTGTTGTTAATCTCGGGGTAGGAGTTTTGAGGTTTAAATTGGTTATAATTGCATCTACCGCAGGGTAGTAATAACTAGGGTGAGATAACATTAAGGGCTGGGATTCTTTAATTCATAAGTAGAATATTTTCATAAGTAATTGTTTAATTTTTATTTTAGCTTGTTAGTTAATTGAAAATCAACTAAAAACCCACATTACTTATATATATATATATATATATATATATATATATATATATTTTTTTTTTTTTAAGTTGCTAATACTTGGATTTGTATCAACACTATAAGTCTTTCTGCTCCCTGTGGGATCGGCCCTATTTATCACTTCTACAAGCTAGAAGGGTAGTTAGGTATTATCAATTTTATCGCATCGCGACAGTACGGTCAAATTTTGGCGTCGTTGCTGGGAGTGGTGCAAGATTTTAAGTGTTTAGTTATTTATTCTTTTAATTCATTTAGTAATTTTTATTTGCTCATATATACTTGCATTAAACTCAGAAACTCACTTAATCTGAATTTGTTTTAGCAGTGAATGATCACCCGTTCACACGGAAACAAAGAATTATTTTTCGGCCCAGAGATAACTCGTAGAGACTGTATTCTGAGAAGACAAGCAAGAGAAACCCGAGAGAAGTTCGAAGCTTTGCCTTTCGCAGCTGAGAACTTCTCCGATTCTGATTCTGAATCTGAGTTAGAATCAATGGCAGCCGAAAAAACTATGAAGGAATTGGCTAACACTGGTGCTACTCACCAGCCTCTCTGCATTACCTTCCCTGACCTAGGGAAGGACACTACTTTCGAACTCCACTCAGGGTTGATTCATCTGTTGCCCTCTTTCCATGGGTTTGCAAGAGAAGACCCGCACAAGTATCTGAAGGAGTTCCATATTGTCTGTTCAAGCATGAAGCCAACCAAAGTCACAGAAGAACAGATAAAGCTGCGTGCATTTCCCTTTTCTCTAAAGGATTTGGCCAAGGATTGACTCTATTACCTTCCCTCTGCATCTATAAAAACTTGGGAGGAAATGGAGGCCCAATTTTTGGTAAAGTACTTTCCAGTATCCAAGGCCACTAATGTCCGAAAAGCAATAAGTGGAGTGGTTCAACTACCTGGCGAATCTTTGTATGAATATTGGGAACGTTTCTAGAGGCCAGATGCCCGCAACATCAAATAACTGACCAGCTGCTTATCCACTATTTTTATGAAGGTTTAATTGAGTCGAATAGGAATATGCTAGACTCCGCCAGCGGAGGCGACCTGAGTGATAAGACTCCAACAGCAGCCAGAGCACTTATATCTAAAATGGCTGCTAAGACACAACAGTTTGGGAATAGGGATGCATATACGCAGATAGTGAGAGAGGTAAACGATTCTCAAATGGATGCAAAGATTGATCAGCTCACCAAAATGGTTCAGAAAGTTGTCCTAGGGGGAAATTCATATGTCCGACCTTGCCGAATATGTGATACCATGGATCACACCATCGATAAATGCGATATTCTGGGAAATGAGCTCGAAGCACATGCCAATGCTGTTCGGAACTGGAAACTTTCAAGGACGAAAGTATGATCCCTATTCTCAGTCCTACAATCCGGGATGGAGGGATCATCTAGATTTCAGCCATGGTAATCAGCAAGCACAACCGAGTGGGCAAACCGACCTCCACCACCAAGAGGTATGTATTACACGAAGCAGCCAGCCGAGCAAGCACCTAACTCATCTTTGGCTGATATCGTCAAGACTTTTGCGACGAATATTGTGCAATTTTAGAAAGGTGCGACATCGAGCATCAAGAATCTAGAGACGCAAATGAGCCAGATGGCGACTGCTCTAAGCTGACTGGAAAATATGCAGAGTGAAAATTTGCCAGCACAGCCGAAAATAAATCCGAGAAATGTCAGTGCCATCACATTAAGGAGTGGAAATCAGCTTGGAGAGCTTAAGAAGCCCGAGCAAACATTGGAAGATGGTAAAAGCAAAAATCCGGACGAAGATACAGAAGACCAAGCCGCGGCCACGCCTGACTTGTGCGGCCTCGACCTGCTTGGCGATCCTAAGGTTGAAGACCCTGTACATATGGCGCGACCACGGCCTCCCAGCACGGCTGCGACCCTGTTTTGCAGGAAACTGATGTTTCGGTCTCGGGGCCATCTCAACCATCTTGGTATGGGGTCAGCTTTGATGAAATGATGACCGGAAGTGTCTCACTTATCCCCAAATAAGAGTACTTCAAGTGTTCAGGTAGAGATTTTAGCTCGAGAGTAGGAGCTTGAATGGTGGATGGAAGCATCTTAGTATGAGACTTAGGTAATGGCAATAGTCTCTGATCGCGCCTTGGTTTTGCAAACTGTGATGTTTGAAGTGTTGCCACTAACTCAACCAATTCCTTGCAAGTTTCCCAAATCTCGTTTGGTCCATTCTCCAATCGTGTAGTAAAGAATATTTCTGATGGGTCCCTGCACAACTGAAAAACTTTCTCGACGAGAGGGTCAATAACACTAACAGAGAAAACAAAGTGAACATCTTCCGGAAATTTCATGGCATCATAAATGTTAAATTTAACAATACTACCATCAAACTCCATTGTGAGGGTTCACTCACGGATGTCTATCTTTTTTTGGGAGCTATTCAAGAATGGCCTCCCTAACAATATAGGCGTAGAAGTAGATGTATCACCATTCATATCCAAAACATAAAAATCCACAGGAAACACTAAGTCGCCTACTTCCACTAAAACATCCTCTATTACCCCATCATGATACGATGTACTACGATCAGCTAACTGAATAACTATCCTAGTCTCTTTTAATGGCCCGAGTTTTAATGCATGAAAGATGGAACGAGGCATGACGTTTATAGATGAATCTAAGTCTAACATAGCGCGCTCTATAGTGTAATTACCTATTGTACAAGGTATTACGAACATACCTGGGTCCTTGCACTTTGGAGGAATCTTCTTTTGGAAGATGGCGAACACATTTTCTCTTATTATCACTTTCTCATCCCCCTTTAACCTGCGTTTGTTAGTGCATAGATCTTTAAGAAATTTAGCATACCTCGGGATTTGTCTGATCACATCGATTAGCAGGATGTTTATCTCGACCTTTCTGAACACATTCAAGATCTCTTTTTCCTTAGTATCTTTCACTTTAGTCGCGAATTGACTAGGAAACGGAAGTGGTTGGGTCTGGATAGGTGGTGCAGGACCCTGCTTCTACTGGAGCTGAGTCTGGGCCGAGACAGATGATTCTCGACTGAGATTGTTTGACAACTCATCTTTGTTTTCATGATTGGGTTTCTCGGCCGAGATCTGTTGCTCTTCCTGTTCGTCAGTTTCGTCAGTTTTTCCGTCATTTCCCTCTTCCGAACTTTGCTCGGGCTGTTTAGGCTCTCCAAGCTCCGTTCCACTCCTAAGTGTAATTGCACTCACATTCCTCGGGTTAATTTCAGGTTGAGCGGGTAATTTGCCACTGTTGGCATTTTCCAATCGACTCACAACGTAGCTAATTGACTCATTTGAGTCTCAAGATTTCTGATGCTCGATTGAATGTCTTTCTTAAATTGAACAGTATTGGTGGCCAAACTCTTGACAATGTCTTCTAGAGATGAGCTGGGTACTTGTTCAGCCGGTTGCCTCTATTGATACATACCCCTCATAAAGCGGTTTTGATCTCCAGGCTATTGTGGCTGATTCTCGTTGTGACTGATTTCCATATCTTAAATTTGGATGATCCCTCCATCCTGGATTATAGGATTGGGAGTATGGTCATATTTCCTCTGCCAGAAATTTTCTGAGCCAACGGCATTAGCATTCATTCCCTAAAACTTGGCACTCGTCTGTCGAGTGCTCCAATGTCTCACAAATATGGAAGGGCTTGATAACAGCCTTGCCCTCGGAAGCAACCTTTTGTACCAGCGTTGTTAATGCTTCCAATTTGTCCTCTATGACTGAATCAGACGTTTCTCTAAATGACTTAAGTGGTGCATCTCTACACCCAAATTGATGCGCATTGGCAGTCATCCTTAATATCAGTTCCCTTGTTGCAGCTGGAGACTTATCAACTAACACTCCTCCACTAGCTGAATCTATATTATTTCGGTCTGTCAGTGATAATCCTTCGTAAAAATACTGAATGAGCAGCTGATCTGTTATCTGATGTTGAGGACAACTAGCCTCCAGTTTCTTGAACCGCTCCCAATATTCATATAAGTTCTCCCCATGCAGTTGTCTAGCTCCACTAATCTCTTTCCGGAGGTTCGTCGCTCTAGAGGCCGGGAAATACTTCTCCAAAAACAGTCTCTCCATCTCTGCCCAAGTAGTAATGGATGATGGAGGTAAGTAGTAGAGCCAATATTTGGCCAAATCCTTCAAAGAGAATGGGAAGGCCCGCAACTTGATTGCCTCTTCAGTAACAGTAGTGGGCTTCATACTCGAGCAGACAGTGTGGAACTCCTTCAGGTGCTGGTGGGATCCTCGCCCGAGAGGCCATGGAATGAGGGTGAAAGATGGATCAGCCTCGATTTTAGTTCGAATGTAGTGTTCTCTCCCAAGGTAGGGAAAGTAATGCATAAGGGCTGATGAGTAACTCCAGCATTAGCCAACTCTCTCATTGACTTTTCTCGTGTCATTTCTACTTGTTCAGCTTCTGACTCAAACAGGTTTTCAGTGGTGTACAGTAAAGCTTCTAACTGCTCTCGACTCTCTCGCCTTCTTTCTCAGAACTCGATCTCTTCGAGTAATCTCAGGATCAAACTGCAGCTCTTTGTTACCACATGAACCAGTGATCATTCACTGTTGTAATTAGATGCAAAGTATGATGAAAGTAACCAAGAAAATATAACGAAAAATAATAAAGAAACTTAAACAAATAATGGTTAATACTAGAACGCAATTAATTTCAACCGTTCCACGGCAACTGCACCAAAATTTGACCCGCACTGTTGGGTGTAAACAAATTAGATTATTATTTCCTAACTTTTTTTTCCTAATAATAGACAAGGTAAGTCAGGGTCGATCCCACAGGGAACAGGAACTAATCGAATTATTGTAATTAACCAATTTTATATAAGTAATTATAATAATATAAGTGTAACTATAATGAGGGGGGATTTGTTTGATGCAAATTAACTAAACACTAAGTGATTAAACTAGAAAATTAAGATGAATTTAAATATAGATAAACGACATTCCCGCATTTAACCCAGTATCCCCCTAGTCTGAATATACATGCAACTAATGCAATTACTTGACTAATTAGTTCTGAAACCCCTACTCCAAGAATTAACAGGTATGCTTAGCTAACTCTTGTTACCCCTTAAGTATAATTAACTACAGGTTCGCTTAGTAATTAATCCTATCCAATTAAGTAGTCATAGGATATGATCGCTAGAACACCATTAATCAAATGCATAGGGAACTAAGGTAACGAAGTAGGTACGGTGTTGTACTCACAAGCTCGGTACAAGTGACCGCGACTTATGTTATCCTAGTGAGTAACCACTTTTTGCTACTTTTGGACACAAACGCATAACATTTACGGATTATAAATTTATGCCTTAGCGACATTCATATGCCTATTATCAGGGTGATCAATCCAAATAGCAAACATATAAAAGATAGATTAAACCGAATAACATAAGTGATTTCATAACATAATTAAATCAAACAATCACCGGATTATTTACACAAACATCAGTTTAAGGTTCAACAAAGTCAAAGACGAGAAATATAAACTTAGCCGATCATAGCAATCACTAAGAACAAATTACAAAAAGAAAACATTAAACTAGAAAACTCGAATTGCCGAATCTTAAGTCTTCGTGTTCTTCAGAATTCCCAAGTCCGAGCTCTTCAATCAATGTCAAAGTGTAATTTTCGGACTTTGAATCTTCTATTTATAAACGGGGATGAATTAGGCTCAATTTGGGCTGGAAAAGGATTAATCCGCGAACAAAGCTGGGCTGGGCCACCTTCGGTCTCGACCGAGATTCACTGGCTCGGCTGAGCCTTGTGTATATCTTTCTCGGCCGAGACTCAGTAACTCGACCAAGAATCTTCTACAGCCAAAATCCGGATTTCCCTGACCTTCTATCTCGGCCAAGCCCTCCTCTCGGTCGAGTTTTCACATTCTTCCTCAGTCGAGTTCGGCTTTTTGGTTAATTTTACCCAAATAACTTCAAAACAAGTCATAGACATTAAATCGTCCAATAATGCAAATACGAGAAATACACGACCACTTACGCATGCAAATGTCACTAAATAGACACGTAATTCGACCTATTATGCATGCATAATTACGTATACCATACGAAGAAGAGACGAAGTCCGGAGAGTCAAATAAAGAAAAAAACGCAAAAAAAGGCAAGGAAAAGCACCGCAACTGCGACGTAAGTGCAACGCCGCGGCCAAACTAAAGTAAAACTAGTAAAAAACGTTGTTGAAGTGGTGCGACCACGGCGTGATGTTGGAGGAGAAGCGGGCGCGGCTGTATGTCACGGTCGCGGCCCAATAAGGCGGCCACTTAATCCTTGGGCCACAAGACTTCCGACTTTGAGCCCAAACCTGACCCAATTTGACTTCTTCTATAAAAGGGGATCCTTATGCTCGGAAATTGGACACCTTTGAACTTACGAGAGAGCGATATTGGGAGGATTCCGGAGGAGACAAACAATCATGGTCAACAGCTTTTGGTTTTTTCATTCCTTTTAGTTATTTCGATTATGTATTTTCAATTCATTTTGTCTTTTATCACCGCCATGAGCGTTTAGTAGGTTATTTCAATTCTTAATCGATTCGAATCCTAGTTTTATTACTTTGTGATTTTTATAGTGATTGTTAAACAATTTAGTACTTTGAAACGTTGTTATGTTCTTTAATTGTCTTTCAATGCTTATGTGATATTGTGCTGAATTAATCACCTAGGATATTAATTGCATAAGTAACGCTAGGTTATAATCGTAATCCGTAATTGTTACGAACCTATAGCCACTTAGTAGAAAATAGCGAGTGATATCGATAGGGTAGTATATAGCTCGGTCTGAATGGGTCCGAGCTTACGAGGTTCACACCGTGTCTATCCCATTATCCTAATACTCTAGGTGTCCGATTAATTAGATCCAGAGAGCTTATTCTGAGGTCGCTCAACTAGATAGACCAACCAAAGAGCTTGTTTTGGTTAGTTAAACATAAGGAATAACGAGATTAGCAGAGCTTGTTGTTAATCTCGGGGTAGGAGTTTTGAGGTTCAAATTGGTTAATAATTGCATCTATCATAGAGTAGTAATAACTAGGGGGAGATAAGATTAAGGGCTGGGATTCATTAATTCTTAAGTAGAATATTTTCATAAGTAATTGTTTGATTTCTATTTTAGTTTGTTAGTTAATTGAAAATCAACTATAAACCCCCATTACTTTGATATATATATATATATATATATATATATATATATATATATATATATATATATATATATATATTTATAAATTGCTAATACTTGGATTCATATCAGCACTATAAGTCTTTTTGCTCCATGTGGGATCGACCCTACTTATCACTTCTACAAGCTAGAAGGGTAGTTAGGTATTATTAATTTTGCCACATTGCAACAGTGCGGTCACTATGTCCACGACCAAACGGGAGGATCCCAATTCAAATTCAAAAGAGAGTTCAAACAAAATAGGACTAAAATATCCTATCAAACAAAGATCAAAATCGAGTATCAATCAATTGATACTCGACCCAAACAATTTATCAAAGCTTGAGCGATCAAGCCAAAACAAAGCCAAACAATTATAATTTCTCTCTATCTCAAAGGACTCCAACATGACTTATTTATAAGCCCCCAAACCTAATCCTATACAGAAAAGGAATCATATTGGGCCTAAATCGCGTAAGCCCAAAATCTGCCGCCTATCGTGTCGTGGCCGCGACTATGTGCCCGCGACCAAAACAGAACAATTGTTTCGACTTTCGACCAACTGGTCGCGCCCGCGACTGGGGATTCGCGGCAGCGACCTCTGCAAATGCCCGCTTCAAACCGCAGACGCGACCATCCGTCACGGCCGCGTCCTCCGACGCGACCCATTCCAACAACATTCAAGTCCAAGCCTCCACCTTGATATGAACATTGATTCAAACCAAATTAAATTCAAGGCACAATTCATAATAATTTATTCAAATATTATTAATTAATATTATCATAATAGAGAGAAAAATTTTGTCACTAAATTTAGAGACGGAATAAATCGGTCTCTAAATTTTAGAGACCAGCATTATAGAGACCAACAGTTTCCCCTCAAATTCGTTACTACTTTAGTTTAGGAATAAATATCATGTAAATCTGTCTCTAAGTTGATTTTTTTCTTGTAGTGATGCATACTTAGTTTCCGACCAAAATCAGATCTCAATATTATGATTTCTTAGTTCGTTTTACCCGATTTACTTTTCTCTGTTTCCAATTTGGTTGAAGTGTTTTAAGAGTTGGATATTTGAATGATTAGTTGCAGATATGATGCACGATTGGTACACGTAATTATGCGTGCATAATAGGTCGATTAAATTGTCTAATTAGTAACATTTGCATGCATAATTAGTCGTGTATTGCTCGTATTGGTATTATTGGACAAATTAATGTTGTTTGACTTGTTTTGAAGCATTAAGGTGAAATTAGACCAAAAAGTCGAACTCGACTTAAACTGGATGAGAGAACAAGTATCGCACGTCAAAAACCGAGCGAAAATTGATCCAAGTTTGCTGGGAATTGATCTCGGCCGAGCCAGAGGAGCTCGGCCGAGCTTGAAGGTCAGCAAAAGACGTAAAAAGTGGTTGTTGAAGATTCTCGGCCGAGCCACTTTTATAGGGAGCTCGGCCGAGCCAAAAATTCTCGGCCGAGACAGGCGATGGCCCAGCCCAAAACACGCGCGGATTAATCCTTTTCTGGCCCAAATTGCGCCTAATTCATCCTCGACTATAAATAGAAGATCCAAAAGTCCGAAAATTACACTTTTTGACATTGATTCAAGAGCGCGGATTTGGAAATTCTGAAGAGCACGAAGACTCAAGATTCAGCACTCGGGTTTTAGAGTTTTATAGTTTTAATGTTTTCTTTTTGTAGTTTGTTCTTAGCGATCGCTATGATCGGCTAAGCGTCTATTTTCCCGTCTTTGACTATGTTGAACCCTAGATTATTATTTATGTAATTAATTCAGTAATTGCTTAATTTAATTATGTTCTGAGATTACTTGTGTTATTGAATTACTCTATCTTTTATATGTTTTTGTTATGTGGACTGATCACCCTAGTAATAGGCATATAGCTGTCGCTAGGTCATGAATTCATAATCCGTAATTGTTATGCGTTTGTGCCCAAAAGTAGCAAAAAGTGGTTACTCGCTAGGATAACATAAAGTCGCGGTCACTTGTACCGCGTTCGTGAGTACAACACCGTACCTACTCCGTTGCCTTAGTTCACTATGCGTCTAATTACGATTGTTCTAGCGAGCGTCTCCTAGGACTACTTAATTGGATAGGATTAATTGCTAAGTTCTTAGGATTAATTATACTTAAGGGGCAACAAGGGTTAGCTAAGCGTACCTGTTAATTCTTGGAGTAGGGGTCTCAGAACTAATTAGTTAAGCAGTTGCATTAGTTACGTGGATAGTCAGGCTAGGGAGATACTGGGTTAAAGGCGGGATACTTTTTATTTACTAGTTAAATCATCTTTAGTTCTTTGCATTAGTTAATTAAATCAAATCAAAACTCCCCCTTATTATATTTATATTATTAATACTTATATAGAATTGGTTAATATAATTATTTAGTTAATTCCTGTTCTCTGTGGGATCGACCCTGACTTGCTCTAGCTACTGTTAGGAATAGTTAGGAAATAAATTATCTTATTTGACTGCATCCGACAGTGCGGTCAATGATTATATATTTGTTCTGCTTTGGGTTTGGAAAGTTTGGATCTTGTGAATTTGGAAGAAGTGTTTTGGGCTTATAGTGATTTTGGATCCGGGGATAATTATATTCTTATTTTTATAGTTTTTATTCTTGGTTGTTTATAGAAAATTTGTTATGAATTTTTATGTATAGTATCTGATCGAAAGAGGATTTGACTTGTACATTAGTTGTATGATGATTTGGCTTAGTGAATCTGTTATTTCTCATATGATGTGTTGTTAAATCTTGAGTATCTTATAACTTCTTATTCTGAATCTATTAAAAACTCTGAATAAAAAAATAAGAAAGAAAAAAATGATTTTACCCATGGATTTGAGTTTTTTTCTATATGGATGTTCAAATTACTTTTTTCTTGAAGAAAAAAAAAAAGAATGAATTTACCTAAGATTCGAGTTGTTTTTGGTTAGTCTATGTTTGCTTATGGATTTGGATTTGGTTGTCCGAATGAAAGACAGAATAATTTAATTTAAATAATTTTATTACTTATTTTATTATTTAATATATTTTGAGCACTTTTTAAGCATTTTTGACAAATATATTCTAAACTCCTAAAAAAGTGTCACAGTTTGACAAATAGCCAAATTTCAGTAATAATTATAGCAATCATTTATCAGCAACAAATTTGTATTGCAAAGTGTCTCAAATCATGATTGGAGGCTTTTAAGGTGCAACCTTTTATTTTTACTGATCTTCTTTGTTAATTGATTGTAGCATGATTTTGGTGAAGTTTGTACTTTTGCCTAGATTATATAGTGTACCTTATAGGTTCTCCTTAAGCAGGTTATGTGTGTGGTAATATTAGTACAGGAACCAAAACCTCGAAAGATATTGGTGGGACTCTACTGCCTTCGATAAATGATCTTTTGTGTTCAAATTATTCCGTAAAAGTTTTCATGTTTCTTTTGGTAATTATTTCAGTAATTTAAAATTTTACAAACAATAAATTTAATCGAACATTGTTGTTAAACATCAATAGATTTATGCATTATTGTTAAGAGAATTCAATAGTGAAATAATAATTCTAATATATCTATTATTGAAATACTTCCTATAAGGGAAAATTAGTGAAAATGCCATGTACCTATCAACATAAAATCTGTTATATGTATATAATTTATATTTCTTTTTTTTTTTTTTTTTTTGGAAAATCAGATGTCAAAACAAGTCCAATAACAACAGACGTATGTCGACAAAGGAAATGTGCAAGGGAGAAAAACAAGTATGCCAACTTAAGTGCTATTGAAAAACAGAAATATAAAGATAAAATTAGTAACAAAAAAAAAAGAGAGAACGTATCACAGAAATTCCATCCAATCAAATGGTAAACCACTTTACATTTTTAAAGAAAAGAATAGTTATTAAAGTAAATATGTTTTATATTTATTCATATCTATTTTTATCTATTATGAAATTTATATTTCTTTTGGAACAAGAATCTATGAATCTGAATGCACGGAGAAACATGAATTGGAAAATTTTCCAAATTACAATTTTTTGTGGAGCTGCAAGATCATGGGTACGAACCTCCAATCTTTTGATGTGATAATGGAAAGATTCAGCTTTCTTCTAATGAAATTCCTAATGAATTATTAGATTTGTTTACCTCAAATTCAAAAGAGGGTGTCGAATTCAGAAAAAAAAAATATTAAATTGTACAATGGTATATTCTCCTTTACTTTATTTGGAGTTGAATACGATAAAGAACTCACATCTGGAAGGCATGAAATTTATAGCTTTAGAGTACAAGGCATGACTTATCACAATATTCCAGGATTGAAAGCAACTAAAGATTGTCTAAATATTTTTAATTATATTTTGTTGACACACATAAAGAGGTTCAAAATAGGCATAGTGTGTTGCAAAATTTCCCTTTGTCAGAAGAACTTGTGAAAAAACTCATATGAATCCTTGAAGTAAATCTATACTCAAGAGTTTTTCAAAGATTAGAAGAATATTGTACAATGGAGAATGTTCAGTTTCAAATTTCAAAAAATGTTAATTTAGATCAGCCATTTTATAATTCTCCTACTGCAGATCAAGTTGCAACTATCTAGGTAGAAGGTAATAATGATATTATACCATATATGCGAGAAATTTTTGTTTATACACATTCAGGCGAGCAACATTGAATAAAGCATTACTTTGGGTGTTATGATCCATTGTAATACACACTTCTTCTACCTAGAGGTGAAATATGATATCATCAAAATATTAAAAAAGTCTCATCTAATGGTGAACAAGGTAAATCTTGTGCTTGTCTCTTTTTTCAATTATTTTTGTTAAGGTTTTCTTTTTCTTTCTATTAATTTATGAGTACATGCATGTCATGTCAAATCACCAAAAAATCTTAAAAATTGTAACACTCATATATTGAAGATATGCTATTTTATTAGTTTAATCGTTAGTATATATATGTTTTAAATTATTTTTGCCTTAAAAATAATTTCTCCATATTCTAGAATATGAATAAAAAAATAAATAATACAAAAATATTATATATGTATAGTTATATATAAGCATATAGAGAGATAGATAGATAGAGAGAGAGAGAGAGAGAGAGAGAGAGAGGGTTGGGCGCGAAGGGGGGGAGAGACACATGGAGAACACAATTCATTGATAATATTATAAAAATTATTGTCCTACAATACAATCTACTCAATGTAATTTGCTTATTGATTTTACAAGTACCAGTTCGAAAAACAAATTTATGGGATGATATGACAAAAAAGGAAGGACAAACATTATAGGGAATAGTCAATCAAAAGTCAATGATTGTCCTCCCAAATATTACAGCAAATGAATTCAGAGGTAATCAATTATAAAATAAAAATATAAAAATATTAGAAAATCTCAATTAAGTTGAAATATATTTTTATGTTATGCGAGCGTCAATTGCAATTAATACCTAAATCAATTGTACAAATTAATCCACCTTCTGAAGAGCTTAAGGATATGCAACAATGGTAAGAAGTATATATATAATTTGTAAAAAAAAAAATAGTATGAGTAAATTCTTACTGAAAAATGTATGTGGATAGTTAATATATCAAATTTTGTGCAGGGCATGTACCATTCAGGATTCGTTAGCTATGTGCAAACTATCAATATACAAAGGATAAAAAGTGCAAAGGAGAAAACACTTGAAGTTTTCATAAAGCAAAAGGAATGTTTCACAAAGGTAAAAAATAACAAAAAATATAAGTAGACAATAAAATATAACAAGAAAAAAAATCAAAATATACATAGTTGTGTATTTTAATATTGGTTACAAACATATATTAGGAAATCTGCAAAACAAAATTATTCAATTAAATTAAGAAAATAATTAACCTAATAGTGGTTCTATTCATAGGATACCTACTACTATTTCACTGGAATGGTTGAAGGCGTTGAAAATGAGGCAAAGATATGGTATGACTTCTGCAAAATTTGCAACGGATCGGTGCATAAAAATGAGACTAATGCAAGCTGCAACAAGTGCTTCGATGAGCCAGCAGAAGTAATACCAAGGTACAAATATATCTATAATATAATCTTCGTGATATTTTCATAAAGACGTACACACTAACACTAAATGATATTTAATATACTACAGATAGATAATAAAATCAAGCTTTCATCAAAGAATCTACAGCGCAACAATAACCATGTTTGTTGAGATAATAACAGTATATGTTGGATGCTCAGCACATGAGTACATTAAATTAATCGAAAGAAAATGTTATATTACTTTTCAATAACCAACACTAATAAGTTCTTACATTGAAAAATGCAATCTTACTAACATAAATCTATTACAGGAACAAAATTAATTCAAATACTACATAAAATTAATCTTACAGAATGCGAATAACGTAAGTTTCTTGATTGCACAAAATCAAAATACTAAAGTTGTCGAAGAAAGACCGAATGCAATAGCAGAGGCAATAGAAATGATAGAACCCCCAAAGCAAAAAGAAGAGAGAGAGAGAAAAATATAACAACAAGATACTTGAGGAAAAAACTACAAAAGTAGAGGAGAAGAGAAGAAGGCGAACAACAAAGAAAAAATAAGAGAATGAGGAAACTACAAGAATGGAAGAGAAGAAATGGCAGAACATAAAAATAAAAGTAGAAGATTGCATCAGATTGGAAGCGAAGTTGAGGTCATAGAGATCACAAAAGAAAACATAGAGGGTACAAAGGGAAGAAAACAAGAGCAATATCAAAGAAAAAAAAAAACATGAACAAACAGCAACAGAGGAAAAGAAGAAAGGAAGAAGCATAAAGAGAAAAATACAAGACAACATTTAAACAGGGAGCGATATGAGCAAACACTAAAATAATGTTTTAACAAGTCACGACAAAAAAAAAAAAAAAAAAAAAAAAAAAATCAAGAAGGAGAAAAAATAGAAACAAGTGCATTCGTAAAAAGAAATAATTACGCCATTTAAAAATAATTTCCAAAAATAAATAGGTTTTTTATTTTTACCTTTTTTCATTTTATTTTTAATTACGATAGATGGATAGTATTATATAAACCAATTTGAAGCAATTCATGTGTACGTACTAAGACAAATTTATGATGTTATAATTTTCCTTGGATTACTTATATTATTTATTACTCCCTCCGTTCCATATTAATTGATGTTTTAGGATGAAAAGAAAAAATTAAGGATTGAATATTTTAACAGATACCCTCAGCTAAAGACTTGACAAAATCAAAATATCTTTGATAGATTAAAAAGTAGATATATTTTAGAATTGAGTCCATGGAGAAAATTGGTAAAACCGGTGAAAAATCTGTAAAACGTCAATTAATTGAAAAAGGGAAGAACGTCCTAAAACGTCAATTAATATGAAATGAATGGAGTATTAGTTAATCTAGTAAAATATTGTAGATCTTATTCTACATACTATGTTTCAACTTTTACTTAAACTAACGTTTTAATACTCGTACTATTTTATGACCATGTTTATATAATAAGGTTTTTAAAAATAGGTTATTATTGACATATGATCAGTTTCACAATTATATGAGAAAGAAGTGGTCTTAATTATGATAACATCATATTCACTTAAACAATACTCCGAGTAAATGATTTATTCTATGAGTACTACCCACTGAAAACATTTTGAATTGCTAAAGAAAATAAAGAAAAAGTGTAAAAATACAATTTTCAAAATTAATATACTTTTTTTTTTTTTTTGGGGGCAAAATTAATATACTAAGTGCCGCATGTGCCAAATTTTAGTTGGTACAAAATGATGTCACCAGTTGCGAGTGGGAGCAATGAAATATAGAATGAAACATGATTTTAAATAAAAATAAACCCAATATATATAGCTAATTAACTTATCGTTTGGATAGTCATGTTGTAAACACTAGAAATTACATAAACCGGAAAAACATAAAAGAAAATATAATGCAGAGTTTATTTTTCATGTCTTCTATTCATACATTGTTTCTTTTGCATAAGCTGTTATTACAATATTCATTGACCCCACACGGTAACCCGAACTCGAACTGATCCGTATTTATTGAGAAAAAACCTGAAAAATAGCTCGACATAAATGTGATTAGCACGATTCCAACTCGAAAGTGTTAATTGATCTTACAGTATGATAACCATATGTTTCAAATAACTTCGGATGTATAACTCAATTCAATCCGAAATCGAGTAAAAACAAGATTACAAACTACACTGAGTTGCAACAGCTAAAAGAGGATGTTTCCTATGAATGGTAGCACCAGGCTCTTCGGTAACATCCAAATCCTCCAAGTTTTTCCCATCAGGCAATCCCCATTCAAACTTATGGACAAGATTTGCCAATACGAGTTCTACGCTCGCCATTGCAAACACTATCCCTGGACACCCTCTCCTCCCAGCCCCAAACGGGATCAGCTCAAAGTCGAGGCCCTTAACATCTACCGTAGAGTTCAAGAACCTGTTAGGCTCAAACTTTTCTGGTTCGTCCCAAGATGCAGGATCTCTCCCAATTGCCCAAGTGTTGATTACAATCATTGTCCCAAATTTAATATCATACCCCATTACTCTAACATCTTCTCGGGCTACTCGGCCTACAAACGGGATTGGAGGATGAAAACGAAGAGTTTCCTTAATCACAGCTTTCAGATACCGCATTTTTCCCAGGTCTTCGTTCGTTATGTCTTGCCTGTCTTTCAAGATTTCTCGTACTTCTGTTCGCAAGGTCTTTAAGACGGTCGGGTGTCTTAGGAGTTCCGTCATGGCCCATTCTAGAGTCGTAGATGTAGTATCAGTTCCTCCGGCGTGCATATCCTGGTAGATCAAATAGCAACACTTATGTAACATCGACCTTTCGTAAAATGAGAATTACTTTGACCCAAAAAATTGTTACCTAAGCACAAAAATAAATAGTTACTACTTCTCTAAAACTATGCTTTTCTATAAGAGTTAACAACCAAAGTAACAAATTTTACGTCAAAAGTAACATTTTTATTACGATAAGAGTAATTATCATATTACGAAAAATGATTAGTAAGACAGTCTTATTTAAACGTCCGCCTACGAGGCAAATAATCGAGATAGAGATAGAGAGAGATATTTTACCAGAATGACTCCTTTAATACTATCTCTATCAATATTGGAAACACCACTGTTATTTTCCTTATAAATATCAAGCAAAATCCCAACAAAATTCTCTCTGTTTTCACCACTCTGAAGGTGTTCGTCAATCACTTCCTCCAGGAAATCATCAATGTCTTTCACAGCCTTTTCAACTCTGCGGTCGAAGCCATTAACACGATTAATCCACGAAAGCCACGGAATGAATTCTCCGACCGTAACAGTACCCAATATCTGCAGAACTTCCCTAAGAAGCACCATAAGCTTCTTCCCATCTTCCCCTTCACTGTATTTCCTTCCGAAAGCCGCTCTACATGTCACATCATTCGTCAGCGAATCGAACAATTCAGTCAAGTTCACAGGCGAACGAGACAAACAATACAACCCGATCTTATTCATCAAAATCGCAGTTTCTTCCTGTCGAATAAAATCGAAAGATTGGACGCGTTTACCGCTCAACAGCTGGAGAATACACACACTTTTCAGTCTCCTCCAGTAATCACCATAAGGAGCACTTATTACATCCTTGCAGTCGTACAGTATTCGCCTCATAGTTTTAGTACGAGGCTTATCAGCAAAGACGAGATCATGAGTTTTCATGATCTCGCTAGCTGCAAAAGCTGATTGGACAATGATCAGCGGCGTGCTGCCGTAATAAAAAAGCATGATTGGGCCGAGTTTCGCACCTAAAGACTGGAAAGAACGGTGAGTCAACGCGCTCATCTGGTGAAGGTTTCCGATGAGTGGCAGCACTGATGGCGACGGAGGCAGCCTCGTTTTGCTCGAATCGATCCATAGCCTTTTGCCGAATAAGAACAGCGCAACAAAACTGGTAATAGCAAAAACCAGAAATGGATAAAACAGAAATTCATCAATCTGGTGCAGCTGGAAACTTAACATCTTTTTTCAAATCTGTTTCTGGAAAAGAATAAAGTCAATGGGTTAAGGCCATTGAAGATGTAATAAAGATGATGATTTCTAGGATGTCATATGGACATATGGTAACTAACCTTATCCATGTGACTAGCGCAACAGCGCTGTTGACGAATTTGATAGAACTAATATAATATTAAATTAATATTAAAGCGTGGATAAGGCATTTTAATGCTATAATTAAGTGGTAGAAAATTTAATTTTATAGGAATTAAACTTCAGACGATTAATCTACGCACAGAGTAGATAATCGTAGGTTTTTTAATTTCTCAAAACAGAATTTTGGCGAATGAGAAATTAATTCATAAAGTAACCACTTAGTTATGTATTAATGTAGAATTAATAAATAGAGAAGTTATTATTCAATATTGGAATTTGAACTCCTTAAATTCGACTATATATATATATATATATATATATAAACTCATCATTAAAGACATATCAAGTATGCTTGTGCGGGAGTTCAATTGAAAATCCACACGCGCTCGACTCGACACGGCCACACCACGCCTCGCCTCGGACCGACCAGGGGCTTGGACCTGGGCTTTGAAAGTCAATAATTTAGCTCGTCGGATGAGCTTCAGAGTTACGTGGGCTGTTACTTATTTTATGTCATGCATACCATGCTTTTTCTTTTTAGACAGAAAATATTGCCCTAGAAGGAAGTGTGATAGGCAATCATATATTTTAATACGTTATGCTATTGACCATTGATTTTTGTATTCAAATATTTGCAAATCTTGCAACTGAATTGAAGTGGAAACCAATAATTAGCGAATAATTACTATTAAAAATATGATTAGTTTGTATATATTTTAGTTTTATTGAGGAATATCATTTTATTGGTTCAAGACTCATTTGTTATAGCGACAGTGTCAACTCTTTAAGGGCCAAAATATCAACTTTTTTATTACTAAAAGTCTAAAACTACTCTAATCAGATCTTAAAAGATTTGGTGAAAGGAAACTTTTGTAAAACTACTCTAACAATATGATGTTGCTTAATAGATTGGGTCAGATCGGTCCACCCTAATTACTACCTCTATTTCTAGGGTCCTCCCTACTTAAAATGTTGGCCAGCCCATCAATCAATTTTACCTTCATGGTCTGTGTGTTCATTCTAAAAAGAGAATAAGATTTTGTTCAACATTAAAATGTAAATGTGTGTATGATTTATAACTGATTCTGCAATAGTCAAAAATCATCATGGTTTTTGTCATATTAGCGTGTTGATTCCCTAAACTGTGCGTGTGTGTCTTCTAGAAAAAGAATAGGACTTTATTTCAGATCGAAGAGTGAGTGTGTGTGTGGTTTATAACTGTGTTATTTCTCCAAAAAAAAAAGTCCCACATCGATCGAATAGTGAGTGCCAGTGTAAGTTATAACTGATTCTGCAATATTCAAAATCACCATGATTTTGTGAACGTGTGTGTAGTTTGTAACTGATTTTGCAATATCTAAAATCACCATAATTTTATGATATTGACTGTATTGGTTCCCGAAACTGTATCTCACCTCTAAAAAGAACATATCTATACTATATAATATAATAAAATCCACCTAATTTAGAAATAAGTACAATTTCCCGCCCAAATTAAATTTGCTAATACTGAAAAGTGCGTTTGTTATCTATATTGAAAGCGTGTTTATTATTTGACTCCTAATTATATAATCTGACGTTTTATGGTTAAATTAGCACAATCCTTTATATATGAAAAACGTTTGCTGCCTTAATTGCCCAAATCAATTAAGATATATGGAAAACAGTTTGCTGCCTTAATTGATCAATTGGTCAATCTTTTATTATGATAAATCATTAATTACATAACTAATCATCACATATGCGCCGTAAAATTGAACATATCAGTTAGGGGTGTTCATGGTTCGATTTGGTCAGTTTCGACTAAAATCCAATAGTCAAACTAATAAAGTCGATTTCTAAATATCTCAAACTTTAACAAAACTAACTAAAACAATAAATATACAAACCAAAGATATCGGACTCGGTTTGGACTGGGTCGGTTTGACTAATAAATAAATAAAAAAAATCAATAATTGATAATATAAAAATAACACAAATATCTTTTAATTAATTAATCGGTGCCAAAAGAAAAAATGTAAAACGTATTCAATACATAGATAAATAATTCATAATTTCAACTAAATCATAAAATAATGAATAAATTGCACAATAACAAGGTAGATTTTATCATAAGCATGGAGCCTTGAGATGCTTTCATCCGATTACTGTTGTTGACTGATTTCGACGAAAGATTTTATGTACCCATTGTCGTTGCTGCCTGTCTTCGACTATGGTTTTGTGCATCAACCATAGGGTTCAATATTAAATAATGAATATTGTCTTAATCTTTTGAATTAAATAAAGAAAAAAAAAAATTCTAGCCTAATCAAAGTCTATATCTCTTCTTTTAGATAAAAATAGTAGTATCATTCGTATATATTTATTTATAATTATAATTTATAAATAAATTATACATATAATCACAATATCTATATCTATATCTATATCTATCTATATATATATATATAAATATATATATAATAACAAAATCCACCAAAAATGGTAACCTAAGAATTTTCCCGCCCAAATCCCTTTGCCATTGTTGGAAAATATTATTTTTAGTATAAAATATTTTATTTTGAAATAAATCTACATATATTTGTCTAAAATATATTTAGGCATCATTGTCTCAAATCAATAGTAAGTATTTCACAATCAGCTTAATTTGTCCAAGTTTATAAAATGAGACACACGAACAACCTTCCAAAAAAGTTTCGAACTCATATCTCACAGAATCTGTTCCGCGAAATCAATTTATTTTTTAATTGAAACCAACATTAATCAAGTCATTGATTTAGTCAAATTTTGTGTCTACTTTCAAATTTTATTCTTCTTTGAATAATTGTATTTGCTATGAAGATTAAGAGATCAAAAATAACTGAGGGCGAAGGGATGCGACATCACCACCCACTAGGGTAACAGAGTGTGACCGAAATTGTGTGAGAGAAGTCTATAGAATTATCTAGAATCTAAAATGGGGGGAGTAGGCGAAAAATGTGGGGAAGGGAGTGGGGATGGGAGTAAGTTTCTCGGTAAAAATAAAATTACTATTTTTTTGTTTCTAAAATCCTATGTAGTATATTTAATGTACTCATTCTTCTTCTATTTAATTTTATTTTCACTTAATGTGTCTTTAATTTGTGTAGTATCATTATTTGTATAAAATATTTATGGTCAAGTATATTCATACCTTGAAGGGGAAAATAAATAAATAAATAAATAAATTAAAACAAAAAAAAAAGATTTAGTACGATTTTTATCAAATAAACCTTTAATGGTCTTTTTTATATTTAATGTTAATTTGAATTTGTTTTCATTTTTATTAACTATTTTTCTTATTAATTTTTTAACCATATAAAAATTAAATTATTTAGTAAATATTTTATAATTTCAGTTTATAATTTTCAACATTTAAAAAAAAAATCTAATTTTTTGAAATAAAAAATATTTTTTCGAATGTGATTTTCCTATATAATAAATTAAATTAGTCATCTATTATCGATATAGTTTGACACAATATTGTATAAATAAAATTAAAAATTAAAGACAAATAATTATTTGTTGGTTGATTATGTGGGTCAATTATTAGTGTGTTTGTGCTACAAATAAAAATTAATAAAATTAGAATGTAGTGTTATTGGTACTCACTAAAAGCTTTTGAAAATTTCTTGAACACTATATTTGAAAAGATAAAAAATTTAGATACTAATAAATATAAACGTTTATCATAAAATTTATATATATATATATATACACTCATTCTTTGCACAAGATGATCAGCATGACCTCCATACAAGGATGCTAGAGATATTCATACATTAAGAAAAACAAATATGAATATTCTATACCTTGCTCAAATTTATATATTTTTAGTTTTTAATATTTTTCATTGACTCTTCTTTCATTAGCATATTATTTTTCATCTCTTATTATATATTGATTGTAATATTTTATTATATTTATATTATATAAACATATAGAATTCTTATTATTTATTCATTTACATTTACAAATCGTGCATCGCACGGGAATACTACTAGTTACATTTAAAGTCAGCAAAATTGGCCTATTTCAATATTTATTATACTACAGATTGATAATAAAACCAAGCTTTCATCAAGGAATCAACAGCGCAACAATAACCATGTTTGTTGAGATACATTAAATTAATCAAAAGAAAATCTAATAAATTACTTTGCAATAACCAACACTAATAAGTTAGTACATTGAAAATGCAATCTTATTAACATAAATTGATTACTGGGACAAAATGAATCCAAATACTACACAAAATTAATCCTACAGAATGCAAATAACGTAAGGTTCTTGATCGCACAAAATAAAAATACTAAAGTTGTCGAAGGAAGACCGAATGCAATAGCAGAGGCCATAGAAATATAGAACCCACAGAGCAAAAAAAAAGAGATAGAGAAAAATACAATTACAAGAATACTTGAGGAAAAAACTACAAAAGTAGAGGAGAAAAGAAGTTGTTAGGAATTTGTGCCTTGAATCTGGTTTGATTCGGATCGTTGTTCGTGTCGAAGTGGAGGCTTGGATTTAGAAGCGTTGGAAGCAGTGCGACCGCGCAAAGAGGCAGCGCGGTCGCGTAATATCATGGCTTGAAAGTGATTTTGGCTCTGGGGAGGCGACGTGGTCGCATCGCTTGTTGACGCGGTCTGATCATTGGTTGAACGCGGTCGCGTCGGTTTTTGGATGTGGTCGCGTCAGTTGAACTAGTTGCGGCCGCAACTATCACTACAAGAAAAATGAGTTTTTTGGACATTGAAAAGTGCCCTTAAAAATTATTTGTTAATACATTTGATCTATTATGACATTCACAAAAAATGCCATCTATTCTAATGTAGCTATAGACTATCCCCTATTGAGGCATTATAAAGTGTCATGATATGGTAGTTTGTTCTACACATAATTAAATGTAAATTTCCCAGTTACTTCTATTAATACAATAATAAGTGCCTTAATAGATGGTTGCAAAGGTCATTTCGTTTATAGTGATGACAATAAGAAATGTCTTGATAGATATAATAATAATAATAATAATAATAATAATAATAATAATAATAATAATAATAATAATAATAATAATAATAATAATAATAATAATAATAATAATAATAATAATAATAATAATAATAATTATTATTATTATTATTATTATTATTATTATTATTATTATTATTTCTCACAGTGATTGCATCAATAAAAAATGAGTAATTGAATCAATAAAAAGTGATTCAAATACAAATTAGTGTTCACACATTCAAATTACACTTATAAGTATGGTAAACTAGGAAATATCATCAATCCCAATATCTTAAAATCGGCCCTCACTAGATTGGAGCCACTATTTCATACTAGAGCTACATGTACGCCCATCCTATTGAAATCGGTCTTCGTGTATAGAAAGATGCTTGATAGGCTGCCAATAAGGCTTTGTTGATGAGCAATGGTAAGGCAAAAGCAGCATGGCTAATTCTTGTTATATTCTTTTTCTTTTTGCATTATTCCTTGCTGTCGGAGAGGTGCGATCTTCAAAACTTTGCACATGATATACTAACACACTGATTCTCATCTGAAGTTTCGCGAGCTAAGACCATTCATGTTGATGAGATCTTGATGGCTCCCAATCTCAACTATACTACCACCATTTACACTCGCTATCAAGTTTGCATTTCTGATTGTTGAGAGGCCAAACCTGATTATCTTGGACAAAGAAAGAGACCATTATGTCACAACTCTGCATAACAATCTAATGAGATGACATAAATTGCATGCTTACATAGCATGCATGGTCATCAAAATTTCATATACGACTTATGATAAAAGGATAAAAATGATGATGTACATAATAAGATAATAAAAACACTAAAGAAAGAACAATGCAATTATATGAGGAAGAATGGTCTACTTTGCCTCAGTTTCAGCTGAAATGTCGAAGAGAAAGAAAATTGGACAGCAATTAGACAACCACTTTCAAAAGCAGATTAATTCTTCAAGAACTCTTCAAGTTTACTAATGATCTTGTCTAGAATTTTAATCCTACATGTTTTCAAGCACCTTTTCTTTATGAAAAATTATTTAGAATGAAAATTTTTGCCAAAAGTTCTTAAGCAAGTTCATCTTTAACTATTTAATGGCAAATATAGATACTAAAATATGAACCAAAACTACTAATCTTTAAGCATATAAAGGAAGAAAAATATAAACTTCCTTCATCCCGAATTTGCATCTCCAACCCTTCCCCTAATTCACCAATCCCGACCAATCCCACCTCAACCAAAAATTATACTAGAAAAATATTGAATAACTATTTGACCAATGAAAATATATCGATGTGTGGATAAGGTACTAACACAAAGTTGATTTAAGTATCATTGAAATTTAATAGAGAAATAATGAGAGATATCAAAGTTATTTAAATAAAGATTGAAGTACGTAAATGATTTAAGGTTGTTGCTTATGTAATGCGTTTGTGAGAAATGAAAAAGGGAAAAAATACATAAAAAGAAATGTACGCCATAAATTATTTTATTAGCTATGAAGGCACTTAGTTTATGCCTTGATAAATTTATGTTAAGGCACCTCCTCCAAAGTGCCTCAATAGTGGTTTAACAAATGTAGTGATAGGTACTTCATAATTAATTGTATCAATAGACTCTCTATAAAGGCATTTGATTTTAAGTGTCATAAAATTAATGTAGTATTAAACTATTATTCTAGTAGTATATCTGTCACGCTCGCGACTGGTCAGGCAGTGCAGAAAATGGGCTTAAACTGTTTCGGCCCAATTTGATTCTTTTTGTGTCTAGGATTAGGTTTGGGGGCTTAAAAATAGTCCTATTGTCTTTTAGATTTGTATAATGAATAGGTTTCGGGGCTTATAAATAGTCCTATTGTCTTTGAAATTTGTATTAGTCAATTGGTTGATTTGATCAATCATTGAATTAGATAGACAGACAAGAGAGAGGTTGTCAGTTTGGGATATTCTAGAATTGATATTTGTTGAGTACTTGGTACTGTTTTGGTCTAGAATATCCAGTTTGGTTTTAAGACTCTATTTTCGGGTTTAGAGTCATTTGATACGTAGAGTATGGAGAGTTTTTTTTGGTCGAGTATCAATTGATTGATACTCGAGTTTGTCTCCGTTTGTTAGGATGAAGAGTTTGATAATTGACCCAGGGTCAAGTTTGTATTTGTCCTATATATGCTGTAACACTCTTTGCGATATTGATTGGTTCCTCTCGTTTGGCTGTGGACGTAGCTAACAAGTTGTTAGAGAACCACGTTATATTTGATGTTCTTTTGGCATTGTTGATCTTTCTTGTTTATCGTTTGTTCATTGTGATTGTAATTTTTCAACAAAGAGAAGGAGGCGAACAAAAAAGAAAAAAAATAAGAGAATGAAGAAACTACAAGAATGGAAGAGAAGAAGTGACGGAACACGAAAACAAATGTAGAAGATTGCATTCAGATTGGAAGCGAAGTTGAGGTCATAGAGATCACAAAATTAAAAATAGAGGGGTACAAAAGAAAGAAAACAAGGTCAATATCGAAGAAAAAACAACATGAACAAACAGCAACAACAGAGCTAAAAAAAAGAAAGGAAGAAATATAAAGAGAAAGATACACAACAACATTCAAATAGAGACGATATGAGCAAACACTAAAACAATGTTTTAACAAGTCACGACAAAAAAAAAAACCTCGACAATAAGGAAGATCAAGAAGGAGAAAAAAATAAAAACAAGTGCATTCGTAAAAAGAAAGAATTACGCCATTTTTCCACAAATAAATAGGTTTTTTTTATTTTTCATGTTTTTCATTTTATTTTTAATTACGATAGATGAATAGTATCATATAAACCATTTGAAGCAATTCATTTATATGTACTAAGACTTATAATGTTACAATTTCTCTTGGATTACTTATATTATTTATTATTAGTTAATTTAGTAAAATGTTGTAGATCTTATTCTACATACTATGTTTCGGTTTTTACTTAAACTGACGTTTTAATAAATGCACTATATTACGACAATGTTTATATAATAAGGTTTTTAAAAATAGGTTACTATTGACATACGATCAGTCTCACATTATACGGGGAAAGAAGTGTCTTGTGATAACATCATATTCACTTACACAATTCTCCGAGTAAATGATTTATTCTGTGAGTACTACCCACTGAAAACATTTTGAAATTACTAAAAAAAATATAGAAAAACACTACAAGAAAAAAGGGCATTTGCCACTAGTTTTTTGCTACTACAAATAGTTACTAAAAATAACCCCTTTTGTAACTATTAGTAGTTACATAAAATATTTCATACAATTTTAACCAAATTTACTATAATATGACAAACTCTTTTGCCACTATCTGTAGTTACAAATATATTAGAAACTACAAAATAGTTGCGAAAAATAGTTACAAATACATTAGTAACTACAAAGTAGTTGCAAAAAAACTTTTTGCATCATATTATAAGTGACTACCCTATAGTAACTACTTTTAGATATTTAGTTACTAAAAATATTTTTGTAACTACTCTCCATTTTTTGTAACTACATTTTGTAGTGACAAAAAACCTTATTTCTAGTAGTGAAAGTGTAAAAATGCAATTTCCAAAATTAATATACTAAGTGTCGCACGTGCCAAATTCTAATTGGTACAAAATGATGTCACCAGCTGCGAGTGGGAGCAATAAAATATAGAATGAAACATAATTTGAAATAAAAATAACCCAAATATGTATAACTAATTAACTTATCGTTTCGATAGTCATGTTGTAAACACTAGAAATTACATAAACCAGCAAAACATAAAAGAAAATACAGTGCAGGGTTTATTTTTCATGTCTTCTATTCATACATTGTTTGTTCTGCATAACCTGTTATTACAAGATTCATTGACCCCTCACGGTAACCTGAACTGATCCGTATTTTTTGAGAAAAAACATGAAAAATAGCTCGACACAAATGTGATTAACCCATTCCAACTTGAAAGTGTTAATTGATCTTACAGTGTGATAATCATATGTTTCAAATAACTTCGGATATATAATCCAATTCGACCCGAAATCGAGTAAAAACAAGATTACAACCCGAATATCTGACTACAACTTATCATTTCGGAAGTCATGTTTAATCTTCTCTTTAAATTAATAACTCTAAATTCAGTGACATTTCATATTATTGAAAATTGATGTCTTCTCTTTAATTTAAATAGTTTATGTTTTATTTTAGTAAGTTTAGCATCTTCATTAGTTGGTTTTAATTTTTTTTTTCTCCTAATCTAGAAACAAAGAAAAAATCATCCCCTTCACCCCACGATGACTCGAATTCAAGATCAAAGATCTAGATAGTAGATGTTCGACCACTTGAGCTATCCAACTTCAATTCTTCATTATTTGGTTTTAGAGTAACGATTGATTAAAGGGTTTGATGTGGCAAAAGAGAATATATATACACACAATGGAATTTGTCTGTTTTCCAGTATTCATGCTTGGTGTTTAAAAAAAATAAAAAAATTAGTGTTGCTTGGTGTAAAAGCATCTCTACAATCACCTCTCCTATCCATCGTGGGTACATATTACTATGTTTACAAATTGTGTATATGGTATTGACATGAGAAGTTCGTGTATTTCACCATATAGCCTTCTCTACGGATTAAAATCTCTCCCTTCATTCTTCTTTTTTTTTACCTAAAATCTTAAATGTTTATAATTTTTCGTATCAATTTTCAATCTTGATGAAAGATATATAAATTTAATTCTTATTTCGCGATCACTAATTAGACATTTGTATTGCATCTATAAAATAAAGGGGGAAATTCTTTATTAGGCTTGTATGTTAAGGCTTGTCCAGAAAATATCATGTATCTCCTATATGTTCAATTTTGATCTATATCTTTTGAAATTTGTCCAAATTTAAGGATACAACCATCGCAGACGCCCCGGAATTAATGACAATCGATGCACGTGACTATTAATATTTGGGGCTTTCCGGCCAATGTGGCAAAAATTAGTCCACAATAGCAAGTCGCCACGAGACCTTCGCCGTAAAAAACGTCGTTAGCCACCACTACACTGACGCTCAATAAGATGATGTCAACATTGCTGGTTAATTAAATGGCGTGGATTGTCATCATGGATTATATAACTTTTGTCACATCAGCTATTAACCCCAATTTTAATACTCACATGCCAGTAAACGTGACCAATTCCGACCAAATTGGGCGTTGGCGATGAGTTGTGTCCTTAAACTAAACAACTTCAAAAGATATAGGACAAAATATTTTCGGGACAAGCCCTAACATACATGGATGATAATAAATTTTTCCCATAAAATAAAATAATAAATATTAAATATAATACTTTTTGTTAGGTTAGTTGTGATATATTGAGGTATTTAAAATATTTACACATAGAGAATCCGAATTATTCCAAAAAAATATATATTTTTAGATTATTTTTCATAATTTTGTACTTTTATAATTTGTTGGTTTTCAGAATTATTTTATTTTTGATGAAAAATGAGTAAAAGGACACAAATTTATAGGATTTACATGAGTGTCCAATCACGTAAAACATAAATTATATTAGTAAAAACTAGGGGTACATGTTTTATACTCCTCCCGTCTCAACTAATTTTTCATAGTTGGTCGAGTACGGATGTTAAGAAAAAACAGATTTTACTTTTTCTTTGACCTTTTTAAAGATGGAGATTAAGTGTGAAGATTTTGAAGTTAGAGATTGTAAAAGAAATTTTCTTTTGAGGAAAATTGGTAGAAATGTCCTTTAATTTTGCCATAATTATAAAATTATCCTGGTAAAAATGCTCTATCACCGGAAATTCTCTATAACTCATCCGGTGACAGGTTGATGTAGCATTATGCAGCTGATGTGGAACCGATTTTGAACACGTTTTTATACCAGAAATGCATTTTGATTAAATTAAATTAATAATTTTTCACATCACCCTCAACCACCACCATCTCCATCCTAAGTAAATCCATTTCCTTTTCTGGGTCGTCATTTCGGGTCTCGGATTCATCTTGCTCCCGTCTTTCAGTTCTGGAACCTTGCCCACCCCCAAATTTCCCCAACTGCAGACATTGTTCTTGGAGTTCTCAATAGAATATTGTAATAAGGGTTTGAGGTAGATTGGGATGAAGATGAAGATGAAGACAAAAACCCCTATTTCTCTAGCTGCAAATCCTGCAAAGTTATCAATGGATTTTGTAGATTCAATTCTTTAGACTCGAGGAAAAGTTCATTTGTTTTGCATCCCAAATCAAAATCCGAGAAAAAAAGCTCCAAATTAGTATACAAAATTACATCTAATTATTTTTGAATTCTCTCTCTTTCTATCTCCATCTCTCTACCTATATATATACTTATATATCTGTATATATATGGCCATTTCTTGAATCTTGATTCTAATCGTTATTGAAGTTGGTGAATTCAACAATGACGACATGGGGCAGCTTACACATTACCTCTCCTCTAAAACAAACCTCTACTTCATGACCATTATCACCATCCTCTGCTCCGTCTTCTACCTCATCGGAATCTCGCAGCACAACCCCGCCGACAAATCCGATCGCTGACGTTTGGCATAAGGGGTGAGGGGATGATGTGGAAAATTATAAATTTGATTTCATTAAAATGCATTTTTTGTGTAAAAACATTTTCAAAATTGGTTCCACATCAGCTGCATAACGCCACGTCAACCTGTCACTGGATGGGTTACAGGGAATTGCAGGTAACAGGATATTTTTACCAATTTTTGTTAAATTGTTGGGTAATTTTTTAAAGTAGCAAATATACAGGATAATTTTATAATTCTGACAAAGTTAAAGAATATTTTTACCAATTTTCTCATTTCCTTTTTAAGGGTACTGTGAAAAATTAAATGGGACGGATCGAAATTTAAAGTAGGAAAAGTTAACCGGGACAGAGGAAGTACATAATAAATAGTCCTAAAATTTAACTAACTTTTTGTTTTGTTCGAATTGAGGGATTATGGAATTCGTGGGTTTAGAATCATTGGAATTCAAATCACTCAAATTCATAAAGAAAATAGCTTCAAATAAAAGTGATGGATTTTTAAATTCATGATAATCCAACAATATTATTTGGAGTTGAAATTATGAACTTCAAATCTATTCAAATTCTTTCATCCAAATGCAATTTATATAAAATTAGATTTAAGACTCATGTTGCCTACTTAAAAAAGTAAATATTGATTTTTGCTTAATTTTAATGCATAAAATATAATATTTTTTATATATATTTATTATTACTACCACTACAATAATATAAGTCTTTTGTATAACACTTTTTGACACCATAATTATGGTCATTAATAATAAGTTATTTGGTCACAAAATGTCTCTACAAATTATTTGTAACCATTTTAAGACTATTTTTAGAGACAACTAGTTATTGCAAAAAATATTTTGAGACGCAATTGAGACTACTTTTATGGTCACAAATACATTATTTGCGTCCGAGTTATTGAAACGACAATAAAATTGTGACAAATACTCATATGTTGTGACAAATATTTATTATTTGAGACCATTTTTTGTGGTCTCAAAAAGCCCTTTTTCTTGTTATGTACTTTTATAATGCTTCATAAAACTATTAAAACTTAATCACATATAATGATGTAAAATAATATTCTATCATGTGCATCGTAGGAACGGGCGGACATCTCGTTTTAGTGAAAAAATCAAAGTAAAAGAAAAGATATAAAAGGGTGAGAGAGAGTGAGAGTACAAATTCCAGGAGTCGAGTCGGTGAAAATTAAACCATGATCAATTAACTGAATCACAAAATGTCCTACCAACTTTTGGGATATACTTATTTTATGTCATGCAATGCATACCATGCTTTTTCTTTTTAGACAGAAAATATTGCCCTCGAAGGAAGTGTGATAGGCAATTATATATTTTAATACATTATGCTATTAACCATTGATTTTTATATTCAATTTTTTGCAAATCTTGCAACTGAATTGAAGTGGAAACCAATAATTACCATTAAAAAAAAATTATTTATTGAGGAATATCATCTTATTGGTTCATGACTCATTTGTTATAGCGACATTGTCAACTCTCAATTCTTAGAGCATCTCCAGTCGTTGGCGCTGGTCCAGCGCTGGAGATACTCTAGTCCAGCGCGAAGTGCAGCGCGGAGCTCCAGCCGTCTGCGCTGCATTTTGCACCACAAAGAATATTCCCTTTAAATAATTTCTTTTATGTATTATTTTTCGGAAAGTAATTCTAATTTGCTAATATACTTATATAATATTTTTATGATTTCGGGATAATAAATTTCATAATATTATAATTAAAACCAAATATTACATAAAATAAAAATTGACGGAAAATAAGTAAAAATTACAAAATACATCAAAGTTTCACAAATTGAGGGATAGCCGTGATGTTACAGACACCTGGTATTAAACATAATCAATTTTCTAAATTATTAGAATACTCTTCCCACATATGATCGATCAAGTCATTACGGAGCTTGTAATGAGCATCTTTGTCTTTAATTCGGCGGAATCGGGATAGAAATGCTTCAAAAACCTGCTCGTTATCTCTATCTAAAATCTCGACCCCTGGTTCTGGTACCTCAGGTGCAAATACAATAGGTGCTTCAAGATCTCGTTGATCCTCGATGATCATGTTATGCATAATTATGCACGCAGTCATAATATCTTGAAGGTCATGTTTGCTCCAAAAACGAGCAGGATTTGCTACTATAGCAAAACGACTTTGGAGAACTCCGAATGCACGTTCTACATCTTTTCTACACGCTTCTTGTCTCTGTGCGAAATACTCTCTTTTTCTATTGACAGGCTCTCGAATTATTTGTACAAGTGTCGACCATTTGGGGTATATGTTGTCGGCTAAATAATATCCCATGGAGTGCTCCTCCCCCCGAAGAACGTAATTTGGTGGGGGAGCAATACCTCTAGCAAGATTAGAGAAAAGATGAGATCTTTCCAACACATTAATATCATTATTAGTTCCAGGCATGCCGAAATAAGCATGCCAGATCCATAGATCATAATCAGCTACTGCTTCAAGAATAATAGTTGGATGGCCACTTCGACCTGCATACTGCCCCGCCCATCCTGCTGGACAATTTTTCCAACGCCAATGCATACAATCTAGACTACCCAACATTCCGGGGAATCCACGCTGTTTACCAATATGGAGTAGTCTAGCAATGTCATTTGTATTAGGCGCTCTAAGATATTGGTCACCAAATATCTCTACAACAGCACGACAAAATCTCTTTAAACATTCAATTGCAGTAGACTCACCAATGTTGATGTACTCGTCGGTTGCATCGGCTGGTAATGCATAAGCTAATATCCATATCGCAGTTGTTGTCTTTTGAAGTGTGGATAGTCCAAGCCTTCCGGTGGCATCTCGTCTCTGTAGAAAATATTCATCGTGGGCTTTGACAGCATCTACAATGCGAATGAACAAGTTACGAGACATTCGAAAACGCCTACGAAATTGATCTTCGTCGTAAGTGGGATTTTCAGCAAAGTAGTCGTTGAATAGCCTTCGTGCTGCAGTTTCACGGTCACGATTAACCGTTCTACGACCGGGGACCGATCCGCCATGAGAGGTTGAATCAATCTGAGTAAGATATAATGCAATGATGAGGTTATTATTGTAAATCTGTTGGGCTATGATTTGGTTGTCTAAATCGTAACTATTTATGAGCTCTTCAATTTCATCATCGGATGAGCTTGATGAAGAAAATAAATAAGAAGGGCCGCTATGATTTGGGTTCATATTTGTGGTGTTGTTTGTATGGATTGAAAAAGAATTGAGAGGGTTGTAAAAACAAGCATATGATGTACATCTTTTTATAATAAAATTTCTCACCTACCTTTCCCACTAACTTTATTATCAGCAATAATTTCTCACCCACCGTTTCTCCCATACCACTCTCACCTACTTTATCAGCAATAATTTCCCACCCACCGTTTCTCACATACCACTCCCACTAACTTTATTATCAGCAATAATTTCCCACCCACCGTTTCTCCCATACCACTCCCACTAACTTTATCAGCAATAATTTCCCACCCACCGTTTCTTCCATACCACTCCCACTAACTTTATTATCAGCAAACTCTATAAATACCATTCACCTCATCACATACCTAAACATAGAAATATACACTCCAAATATCTTATTTTCTGCTTCTCAGTTACAAATGGCTAACCAAGGCAAGTACAATCCCCCAGAAGATATCCTTCTGTGTGAGAGTTGGATCCAAATCTCCGAGGATCCAGAAGTGGGGAGATATCAACCCCAAAAGACGTTTTGGGGGTGTGTCCATACTCTATACAACTCGAAGGCTGTTGAAACGGGGTGGCCAGTTCGTAATCAAAGATCCATAGAGTGTCGCATGGGTACCATCCTGACTAGTATCGCCAAATTCAAGGCTAGCTACGAACAAGTGGAACTGCTTCACCCTAGCGGGGCAAATGAAAGCGACATCGTAAGTAGTCTCTTACTGATATTTTTAATTTTTCAATACGTTATCGCTCTTCCTTTTTTTTTTTTTAACTCATCGTTATGTATATTATTTAGCTTAAACAAGCAAGGCTTCTGTACAAAAATGATCAAAAAACAAGGGAGCGTTCAGGATGGAACATGTCTGGGAACTGATGAGACACATAGAAAAGTTCGAAACAGTGTCTCGTAGGCCTCGTCGTGAAGTTAGCCACTCTCAATCTGATGAGATGCCAGACTCACCACTCTCACCCACTCCAAACGTACCTACATTTTCAATTAATCTAAGTGACGATAACGCTGGCGGTGGTTCTTCTTCAGGTTCAGGTCGACCATTAGGTATGAAAAAATCCAAACTGAAGAGAAAAATGAACGATGATGTCTCCACAGCACTAAATGAGATCAGAAGTGAAAATGAAAAACTTCGTGATCTCATGATGCAGAATAATTTAAAAAGGGATTTAAGCGTTGAATTTCTGATTGAAAAACGTGAGGCAGAAAAACAAAAGGCTGCAACACGTAGATAAATGGCCGATGCGCATAAGCAATTAGCTGATATCAACACTTGGACAGAGGAAAACAAGATCTTAATGATGGATCTAGAAACCATCCCAGATTTCGCCCGCCGTGAGTTTTTTCGGAAAGAGCAAATAAAAATTATGCAAAAGCGAGAGATGCAGTCACAGCCAGCACCTACTGATAATATGTTCGATGCTTACGGTGTCAACTTTCGAGATATTGGGGGGTCCGGCAGCGATATTGGTCCATATTAAATTTGTTTTAGTAGTATTTCGATAATTGTAGTATGTGTGTGATGTGGTGTATTTTGAATTTTTAATTTAGTACTTCGATTAGTAACATATATATGTATGTTTTTATTGTAATTTTTGTGAATATCTTAACATATTATTTTATAATAATTAATTAATTCATAATTTGCTAAAATAAACTTAAGTAAATTAGGGGATGCGAAAATATAACTAACATTTTATTTTAGTCGGAATAAATTTTTAATTTTAATAAAACTAATCTATGTTAATTTTAAAATATAATGGGTACACACATTAATTAACATAATACAACAAAATTAACACAAATGCATAATATTAGTTACAAAATCAACATAAATACATAATTAATTACACAAAAAAAAAAAAAAAAAAAAAAATCAAAAATTAAAGGGGGGGGGGGGGGGGGGGGGGGCGGGCCAGCGCGAGTGAACAGTGTCGCGTTCAGTTGAACGCGACCTGTTCACCCCTCACTGGATGAGCGCGAAGAAGGGCGCATGGGTGGAGAATAAAAGTGATGAGCAGTGGCATCTCCACGCCCAGCAAGCGCTGGGCTGGAGATGCTCTTAAGGGCCAAAATATCAACTTTTTTATTACTAAAAGTCTAAAACTACTCTAATCAGATATTAAAAGATTTGGACTACTCTAACAATATGATGTTTGCTTAATGAATTGGGTCAAATCGTTCCATCCTAATTACTACCTTTATTACTAGGGTCCTCCCTACTTAAAATATCGGACAGCTCATCAACCAATTTTACCTTCATTTCAGACGCAAAACTTAAATAGAACAATATGAGTAAGGTTCTTGAACCGTGTGTTCATTCTAAAAAAAGAATAAGATTTTATTCCACGTTAAAGTTTGAATGTGTGTATGATTTATAACTGATTCTGTAATAGTCAAAAATCATCATGGTTTTTGTGATATGAGCGTGTTGATTCCCTAAACCGCGTGTGTGTTATGTCTAGAAAAAGAATAGGACTTTATTTCAGATCGAAGAGTGAGTGCGTGTGTGTGGTTTATAACTGTGTTATTTCTCAAAAAGAAAAAGAAAAAAATAGTCCCACATCGAATAGTGAGTATGTGTGTAACTTATAACTGATTCTGCAATATCTAAAATCACCATAATTTTGTAAATGTGTGTGCAGTTTGTAACTGATTTTGCAATATCTAAAATCACAATAATTTTGTGATATTGATGGTGTTGTTCCCGAAACTGTTTCTGATCACCTCTAAAAAGAACATATTCCATTTAAAGTCAGCAAAATTGGCCTATTTCGATATTTTGTCAATTCTTTGACAATATCCTGCAAAAATAGCACTTCTTTCGTCCCGATTTAATTTGTCTATTTGTTTTTTTTTTAATCCCTAATAACTTAATCAGCTCAGTCCAAAAGGAAATTTTTCTCATAATCTCTAATTTTTACCTTTAAAAATGTCAAAGATTCTACAAAATTTAAATTTTCTTAATCTCCGTACCCAATCAAAATAGGCAAATTAAGTCGAGACAAACGTAGTAATTTTTAATAAAAAACAACAGCAGCTTATGACCTCTGCCAACTGTATTTTCCAAAATTGAATATTAGATTATGATTCCAAGATGTATATATTTGTTATAGATGCCTGGTCAAAATTCACATGTATTGATATACTTTTCAATTGTTGAAAACTTCAGGTTGTGGCTCACTGTTTATAAAAAAGATTATTTTCCAGCATAATGTCTTTTTTCAAAATAAGTAATTAATACCTTTTAACATAAATAATTATACACTTTCATGAAAAAATTATGGATCTAAAATTTATGCAACTGGCGTACAAGAGATCTCCTCCCCCGAATGACACTACAAGAAAATTTCATATTAGAGATTGAATTAGTAACGAATAATATCGGCACTAAATGAAAATGAAACAGAAATAAAATAGTGACGAAAAGTAACAAAAAATCATTAGTATCTGATTAGTAACAAAATAGCAACCTAATATTAGAGACGGACATCCGTCTCTATTTTGTAGGTAATTTGGTCTAATTTCATATTTAGTCACTAAATTTGGAGGCGGAATAAATCGGTCTCTAAATTTCAAACACGAGCACTATAGAGACAAATCATTAATTTCGTCTCAAGTCCGTCAATATTTTAGTTTAAAGGTAAATATCATGTAACTAGAGATTAATTTTTTCTCCACCAATATTTCCGTCTCTAATTTGATTTTTTGTTTGCAAAATGAGTTGACCTTATATTAAAATAGATTATCTTGATTTCCCTCATTTTCTTTGAATTTTGAAGCTAGGTACAGTTTGTTTTAATCAAAGTAGATTACTTGCAGAAGATGAATATTCTTCTTGTAAATTCATTTCTAGTGCTTCTTTTCAGTTCATTCTTGGTTTGGATTCTTAAGAGAAGTATCTGCAAGAATACTTCAAACAGAAAACTGCCACCATCACCACCAAAGCTGCCAATCTTGGGGAACTTTCACCAAATAAGCCCCTTGACGCACCGTTCGTTCAAATCCTTAGGCGAAAAATACGGGCCGATCATGCTTCTTCACCTCGGCTGCAAGCCCGTGATCATTGTTCAGTCAGCTGATGCAGCTAGCGAGATCATGAAAACGCATGATCTCGTGTTTGCCACTAAGCCAGGATCACAAACTATGAGGCTGCTTTTCTACAACATGAGGAACATATCGGTTGCACCTTATGGAGAATACTGGAGGAAAGTGAAAAGCATGTGTATTCTCCATATTCTGAGTAACAAAAGGGTCCAGTCTTTTCGATCCATTCGGGAGGACGAAACAGCCCTTTTGATGGCACGGATTGAACTATGTCTTTCGTTACGTTCCCCTGTAAATTTGAGTGAACTGTTTGTATCATTAACTAATGATATCATCTGTAGATCAGCTTTCGGAAGGAAGTACAGTGAAGGGGATGATGGAAAGAAATTGTGATGCTTCTTAAGGAAACTATGCATCTGTTGGGCACTTTAAGTATCGGAGAATTTATACCATGTCTTTCGTGGATTAGTCGTGTTAATGGTTTCGACTACAGAGTTGCCAGGGTTGCCAGAGAAGTTGATGAGTTTCTGGAGGCAGTGATTGAAGAGCACCTGGATGAAGGTAGAAAGGATGTAAACAGAGAGGATTTTGTTGACATTTTGCTTGCTATTTACAGGGAAGATACAGATGGTTTCTCCATTGATAGGGATAGTATCAAAGCAGTAATTCTGGTACGGCCACTTCTCTCTCTTCCACTTTCATGAAAATGTATTAATATTTATATATAAAAGGTATTAGTTTCCGAAGAAAGGTATCATGATGAAAAAATATTAGTGTTTATACTGAAATGTATTACTTGTTCTGAAAAAAGTAATCTGCTGAAAGGTAATACATTTCTTTAGAACAAGTAATACCTTAAATATGGACACTGATACATTATCATGTATGCGATATTTAACCTAAATCGTACGAATTTAAGATTAATGCACCTGGTGTACATGAGAATTAGTGTATCTAGTGGTGGTTCAAAAACTCTTTGTTCCAGATTATCTCATCAGGATATAAGAAAGAGTCTTTTATTCCTTGATATATCATTTTTGTTAATTCCTTGTACGTAAATCTGGTTAACTAACTGATGCATGGGCATCGATCTATTCTTTGGGAAGCCAGAAACCTTTAAGGGTGGGTGAATGCATGAGGCATTGATCTAGCCCTAGAAGGTAGAGAGGGAAACTTTCACATCGGGTAATGATGCCACACTGTCACTGGGTAAAGGGTCAAAACGAACCTCCTCTGATCTTGCCTATAGTTTTTGGTGGAGTTAAGTTTGCTTCCCTCGAGATTATTTCTCCCTCTCATAACAAGAAACGTTCTAATGCAATTAAATAAATACTAAGTAGTGTTTAACATGTTAATTACTAGTGGAGCCTTCTTTTTTATGTTTGTTTATTCGTACATTCTTACGAAATCAGGATTTGCTTGTGGGAGGAACGGATACGTCATTTGCAATGCTCGAATGGGCAATGACAGAACTCCTAAGAAATCCCATGATCATGAAGAAATTGCAAACCGAGGTCAGAGGAATTCTGCAAGGAAAAAAAAAGACATAAAAGACGACGACTTGGAGAAAATGTTGTATCTGAAAGCTGTGATCAAAGAAACTTTTCGTTATCATATCCCTGTCCCATTCATGGGGCGAGAGGCACAAGAAGATATCGAGATATTGGGGTATAATATAGCTAAAGGGGCAACGGTGCTAATTAACTCGTGGGCAATGGCAAGGGATCCTGCTTCTTGGGATGAGCCAGAGATGTTTAAGCCAGAACGATTCTTGAACAGTTCAATAGACTTTAAGGGACTCGATTTTGGGTTAATCCCGTTTGGTGCTGGAAGGAGACGCTGCCCTGGGATTGCATTTGCTATAGCGAATGTTGAACTTGTTTTAGCGACAATCGTTCATAAATTCGACTGGGAATTGCCTAAAGGGGAGGAGTTGGACTGTCTAGAACACCCTGGGGTTACCGTTCACAGGAAAAATCCTCTCTTTGCTATTCCAACTCAATGTTATTCCTAATGCATCGATTTCGACTCAGTTTCATGATTGTTTTACACATTTAGTCTTTGACTGTATCCTGCAAAGATGAACTCTTTATGATAAGTTGGTTTTTCCGATTACGCAAACATTTAAATAAGACTGCTGATCTCTAAAACATGAGTTACTTTTATCATAAAAATAACTTACTTTTGCATCCGCTAACTTGACGATGATCAACAACGTGTTGCCAATGTGAAGAAGAATAATCAGGCCGAGTTTTGCAACTAAGGACTTGAAAGAACAATGACTCCACGGGCACAACTGGTGAAGTTTCCGAAGAGTGGTAGTTTCTTCTCTTGGAAAATATTCACCGATTAAGCCCATTGACTCGACGTTGATTGAAATCCTTAGGCACAAAATACGGGCCGGTCACAGACCGGTGATCATTGTCCATCTAGCTGATGAGCTAGTGAAATCATGGTAACACATGATCTCCATCTTTGCCAATAAATCATAATCACAAACTACAACACGACCTTTCTACTACATGAGGAACATATCAGTCGCACCATCTATACACTAATATAAAAGTATCTTTAAGTTTCAGTCAATTTACGTTTCGCCGGTTTTACCCCTTCTAAATCATAAATTCTAAGGATAATATTATAACTAACGTCGTACTTATCATAATTCAATTCGAAGGATAATATTGTAACTTCATGTCGCACGTATCCTAGTTCTATTCTAATTTTATTCGTAGATTTGTTCTCTAATTTTATTCCAATATTATATATTAATAAATATTGATCGTATTCTATTAATTGACGTGCAAAGTCCAAACATTGGCATCTACCACATTTAGCTGAGCCCACATGATTTGCACTTTGCAGGGCATTCGATTAACATAAATCTTTAACAATTCTTAATTGCGCCAATAAATCTTTAACATAAATGTTTGATACCGTATGTATCCTATTTCCATTCTGATTCTATTACGTAGATATATTCTTTGATATTTATGTTGGGAAATAAACGATTAATACGAACAAATAAATGAATGATAAGTGTGAAGAAATAAACAAATAAAAACACCAAGAACTAACGTATTTCGCTAACAACTTGTTAGCTACATTCACGACCAAACGGGAGGATCCCAATTCAAATTCAAAAGAGAGTTCAAACAAAATAGGACTTGAATATCCCATCAAACAAAGACCAAAATCGAGTATCAATCAATTGATACTCGACCCAAACAATTTCTCAACGCTTGAACAATCAAGCAGAAAATAAAGCCAAACAATTCTAATTTCTCTCTATTTAAAAAAACTCCAACATGACTTATTTATAAGCCCCCAAAACCTAATCCTATACAGAAAAGGAATCAAACTTGGCCTAAATTGCGTAAGCCCAAAATCTGTCACCTATCGTGTCGCGCCCGCAATCCACAAACAATGCAACTTCTTCGGATAAAGCTGCACCTCAAATCGAAGCTTCTCACATAATTCAAACAAACCAAATTCAATTGCGCCAGTTGTACCAGATGCGCCTTAAGTACCCAAATTATCCGAAACAATGGGACACTAACCAAAGTAGAACCTTACATCAAATACAAAGTTCTCTTTTTAATTCCCTTCAAAATTACATTCGAACCTTTGCAGACGTTCAAAACCCCACCTTCACCTTTGAAACTGAAACTCCTGCTGTCTAGTCGACTCAGTGAAATCAGATTTCTCGTCATGAGTGGAACATGTCTAACATTGTTCAATATACACAGCCTACCATCGTATGTCCACACTTTAACTGAGCCTATTCCAACTGCCTTGCATTTGGAACCATTGGCCAATAAGATATTGCCACCTTCCTCCTGCTTACAGGTTGCGAACCACTCCTTACGCGGACATATGTGATACGATGCCCCAGAGTCGAGAACCCACGCATCAAATTTACCTATCTGTTTCTCAGCAACTATGACCAGATCTTCATCAGAGTCTGCTTCAACTTCCACAACAGAATCAGCAGTGCCTTCCTGCTTCTCCTTCATCGGACAGGCATATTTCCAATGCCCTTTCTCCTTACAGTAGTTGCAAACATCACCTGGTTTATGACCTTTGGGGCCTGAATTCTTCTTGAACCTCCTTCTCCCCGAATATCCCGAACCTTGACTATTACCAACTGCTAAAGTTTCACCTGATTCTCCCGTCAAACCATTCGCCTAATGGCGTAACTCTCTAGAGTACATAGATGATCTCACTTCTTCTAGAGACACAGAGTCTTTTCCAACAACAAACGACTGCATAAAATTCTCATACAATGGTGGTAGAGAAACCAACAAGATCAAAGCAACATCCTCATCTTCTAATTTAACATTAATGTTACGCAATTCTAATAGGATTTTGTTAAGTTGATCTAAGTGATCGCGAAGAGACTGACCTTCACGCATACGCAGCCCGAACAAATGTTGCTTCAAAAGCAACTTATTAATGAGCGACTTCGTCATGTACAAACTCTCCAATCTCGGCCAGAGTGGCCATCTCGGCAGACACCGGGACATCGGCCTCTTTCTTCTTCGATATCAACGGCGCCCACAATCCTTGTTGCTTCAACAAGGCTTTCATTTTAATCTGCCATAGACTAAAACTATCCCTCCAAGTGAATTTTTCAATCTGCACGCTCATCCTAGACATATTTCCCACGAAAACTAGCGGAAACTCAAACCAAGCTCTTGATACCACTTATTGAAAAATAAACGATCAACACGAACAAACAAACGAATGATAAGCGTGAAGAAATAAACAAATAAAACACCAAGAATTAACGTGGTTCGCTAACAACTTGTTAGCTACGTGGTATACGCGTTTATTTATGCACTTTAAGTCTGTTTAAGTGTTAAATTGTAATGTTTGCTTGTACAAATGATCATGTTTAGCTTGTTTTTATATCCTTGAATCATTTGACGCTTGTGGTTTTATTTTGAGCTAAATAGGCGATTTTAAGGCCGAGTATTTATCCTCGGACGAATATACGACAAAGAGACGAAGTCCGGAGAGTCAAGTAAAGAAAAAAAACGTAGAAAAGGCAAGGAAAAGCACCGCGACCGCGGCCAAACTGAAGCAAAACAAGTCAAAAACGTTGTTGAAGTGGCGCGGCCGCGGCACATGAGTGCGGCCGTGGCGTGATGTTGGATGAGAAGCGGGTGCGGGCGTGGCTGTATGTCACGATCACGGCCTAATAAGGCGGGCACTTAATCCTTGGGCCACAAGACTTCTGATTTTGAGCCCAAATCTGACCCAATTTGACTTCTTCTATAAAACAGGACACCTTTGAACTTACAAGAGAGCGATATTTGGAGGATTCCGGAGGAGACGAACAATCAAGATCGACGGCTTTTGGGTTTTTCATTCCTTTTAGTTATTTCGATTATGTATTTTCAATTCAATTTGTCTTTTGTCACCGCCATGAGCGGCTAGTAGGTTATTTCAGTCCTTAATCGAGTCGAACCCTAGTTTTATCTTTGTGATTTTTACAGTGATTGTTAAACAATTTAGTACTTTGAAACGTTGTTATGCTATTTAATTGTCTTTCAATGCTTATGTGATATTGTGCTGGATTAATCACCTAGGATATTAATTGCATAAGTAACGCTAGGTTATAATCGTAATCCGTAATTGTTACAAACCTATAGTCACTTAGTAGCAAATAGCGAGTGATATCGCTAGGGTAGTATATAGCTCGGTATGAATGGGTCCGAGCTTACGAGGTCCACACCGTGTCTATCTCGTTATCCTAGTATTCTAGGCATCCGGTTAATGAGATCCAGAGAGCTTATTCTAAGGTCACTCAACTGGATAGACTAACCAAAGAGCTTGTTTTAGTTATTTAAACATAAGGGATAACGAGGTTAGCAGAGCTTGTTGTTAATCTCGGGGTAGGAGTTTTGAGGTTTAAATTGGTTATAATTGCATCTACCGCAGGGTAGTAATAACTAGGGTGAGATAACATTAAGGGCTGGGATTCTTTAATTCATAAGTAGAATATTTTCATAAGTAATTGTTTAATTTTTATTTTAGCTTGTTAGTTAATTGAAAATCAACTAAAAACCCACATTACTTATATATATATATATATATATATATATATATATATATTTTTTTTTTTTTTAAGTTGCTAATACTTGGATTTGTATCAACACTATAAGTCTTTCTGCTCCCTGTGGGATCGGCCCTATTTATCACTTCTACAAGCTAGAAGGGTAGTTAGGTATTATCAATTTTATCGCATCGCGACAGTACGGTCAAATTTTGGCGTCGTTGCTGGGAGCGGTGCAAGATTTTAAGTGTTTAGTTATTTATTCTTTTAATTCATTTAGTAATTTTTATTTGCTCATATATACTTGCATTAAACTCAGAAACTCACTTAATCTGAATTTGTTTTAGCAGTGAATGATCACCCGTTCACACGGAAACAAAGAATTATTTTTCGGCCCAGAGATAACTCGTAGAGACTGTATTCTGAGAAGACAAGCAAGAGAAACCCGAGAGAAGTTCGAAGCTTTGCCTTTCGCAGCTGAGAACTTCTCCGATTCTGATTCTGAATCTGAGTTAGAATCAATGGCAGCCGAAAAAACTATGAAGGAATTGGCTAACACTGGTGCTACTCACCAGCCTCTCTGCATTACCTTCCCTGACCTAGGGAAGGACACTACTTTCGAACTCCACTCAGGGTTGATTCATCTGTTGCCCTCTTTCCATGGGTTTGCAAGAGAAGACCCGCACAAGTATCTGAAGGAGTTCCATATTGTCTGTTCAAGCATGAAGCCAACCAAAGTCACAGAAGAACAGATAAAGCTGCGTGCATTTCCCTTTTCTCTAAAGGATTTGGCCAAGGATTGACTCTATTACCTTCCCTCTGCATCTATAAAAACTTGGGAGGAAATGGAGGCCCAATTTTTGGTAAAGTACTTTCCAGTATCCAAGGCCACTAATGTCCGAAAAGCAATAAGTGGAGTGGTTCAACTACCTGGCGAATCTTTGTATGAATATTGGGAACGTTTCTAGAGGCCAGATGCCCGCAACATCAAATAACTGACCAGCTGCTTATCCACTATTTTTATGAAGGTTTAATTGAGTCGAATAGGAATATGCTAGACTCCGCCAGCGGAGGCGACCTGAGTGATAAGACTCCAACAGCAGCCAGAGCACTTATATCTAAAATGGCTGCTAAGACACAACAGTTTGGGAATAGGGATGCATATACGCAGATAGTGAGAGAGGTAAACGATTCTCAAATGGATGCAAAGATTGATCAGCTCACCAAAATGGTTCAGAAAGTTGTCCTAGGGGGAAATTCATATGTCCGACCTTGCCGAATATGTGATACCATGGATCACACCATCGATAAATGCGATATTCTGGGAAATGAGCTCGAAGCACATGCCAATGCTGTTCGGAACTGGAAACTTTCAAGGACGAAAGTATGATCCCTATTCTCAGTCCTACAATCCGGGATGGAGGGATCATCTAGATTTCAGCCATGGTAATCAGCAAGCACAACCGAGTGGGCAAACCGACCTCCACCACCAAGAGGTATGTATTACACGAAGCAGCCAGCCGAGCAAGCACCTAACTCATCTTTGGCTGATATCGTCAAGACTTTTGCGACGAATATTGTGCAATTTTAGAAAGGTGCGACATCGAGCATCAAGAATCTAGAGACGCAAATGAGCCAGATGGCGACTGCTCTAAGCTGACTGGAAAATATGCAGAGTGAAAATTTGCCAGCACAGCCGAAAATAAATCCGAGAAATGTCAGTGCCATCACATTAAGGAGTGGAAATCAGCTTGGAGAGCTTAAGAAGCCCGAGCAAACATTGGAAGATGGTAAAAGCAAAAATCCGGACGAAGATACAGAAGACCAAGCCGCGGCCACGCCTGACTTGTGCGGCCTCGACCTGCTTGGCGATCCTAAGGTTGAAGACCCTGTACATATGGCGCGACCACGGCCTCCCAGCACGGCTGCGACCCTGTTTTGCAGGAAACTGATGTTTCGGTCTCGGGGCCATCTCAACCATCTTGGTATGGGGTCAGCTTTGATGAAATGATGACCGGAAGTGTCTCACTTATCCCCAAATAAGAGTACTTCAAGTGTTCAGGTAGAGATTTTAGCTCGAGAGTAGGAGCTTGAATGGTGGATGGAAGCATCTTAGTATGAGACTTAGGTAATGGCAATAGTCTCTGATCGCGCCTTGGTTTTGCAAACTGTGATGTTTGAAGTGTTGCCACTAACTCAACCAATTCCTTGCAAGTTTCCCAAATCTCGTTTGGTCCATTCTCCAATCGTGTAGTAAAGAATATTTCTGATGGGTCCCTGCACAACTGAAAAACTTTCTCGACGAGAGGGTCAATAACACTAACAGAGAAAACAAAGTGAACATCTTCCGGAAATTTCATGGCATCATAAATGTTAAATTTAACAATACTACCATCAAACTCCATTGTGAGGGTTCACTCACGGATGTCTATCTTTTTTTGGGAGCTATTCAAGAATGGCCTCCCTAACAATATAGGCGTAGAAGTAGATGTATCACCATTCATATCCAAAACATAAAAATCCACAGGAAACACTAAGTCGCCTACTTCCACTAAAACATCCTCTATTACCCCATCATGATACGATGTACTACGATCAGCTAACTGAATAACTATCCTAGTCTCTTTTAATGGCCCGAGTTTTAATGCATGAAAGATGGAACGAGGCATGACGTTTATAGATGAATCTAAGTCTAACATAGCGCGCTCTATAGTGTAATTACCTATTGTACAAGGTATTACGAACATACCTGGGTCCTTGCACTTTGGAGGAATCTTCTTTTGGAAGATGGCGAACACATTTTCTCTTATTATCACTTTCTCATCCCCCTTTAACCTGCGTTTGTTAGTGCATAGATCTTTAAGAAATTTAGCATACCTCGGGATTTGTCTGATCACATCGATTAGCAGGATGTTTATCTCGACCTTTCTGAACACATTCAAGATCTCTTTTTCCTTAGTATCTTTCACTTTAGTCGCGAATTGACTAGGAAACGGAAGTGGTTGGGTCTGGATAGGTGGTGCAGGACCCTGCTTCTACTGGAGCTGAGTCTGGGCCGAGACAGATGATTCTCGACTGAGATTGTTTGACAACTCATCTTTGTTTTCATGATTGGGTTTCTCGGCCGAGATCTGTTGCTCTTCCTGTTCGTCAGTTTCGTCAGTTTTTCCGTCATTTCCCTCTTCCGAACTTTGCTCGGGCTGTTTAGGCTCTCCAAGCTCCGTTCCACTCCTAAGTGTAATTGCACTCACATTCCTCGGGTTAATTTCAGGTTGAGCGGGTAATTTGCCACTGTTGGCATTTTCCAATCGACTCACAACGTAGCTAATTGACTCATTTGAGTCTCAAGATTTCTGATGCTCGATTGAATGTCTTTCTTAAATTGAACAGTATTGGTGGCCAAACTCTTGACAATGTCTTCTAGAGATGAGCTGGGTACTTGTTCAGCCGGTTGCCTCTATTGATACATACCCCTCATAAAGCGGTTTTGATCTCCAGGCTATTGTGGCTGATTCTCGTTGTGACTGATTTCCATATCTTAAATTTGGATGATCCCTCCATCCTGGATTATAGGATTGGGAGTATGGTCATATTTCCTCTGCCAGAAATTTTCTGAGCCAACGGCATTAGCATTCATTCCCTAAAACTTGGCACTCGTCTGTCGAGTGCTCCAATGTCTCACAAATATGGAAGGGCTTGATAACAGCCTTGCCCTCGGAAGCAACCTTTTGTACCAGCGTTGTTAATGCTTCCAATTTGTCCTCTATGACTGAATCAGACGTTTCTCTAAATGACTTAAGTGGTGCATCTCTACACCCAAATTGATGCGCATTGGCAGTCATCCTTAATATCAGTTCCCTTGTTGCAGCTGGAGACTTATCAACTAACACTCCTCCACTAGCTGAATCTATATTATTTCGGTCTGTCAGTGATAATCCTTCGTAAAAATACTGAATGAGCAGCTGATCTGTTATCTGATGTTGAGGACAACTAGCCTCCAGTTTCTTGAACCGCTCCCAATATTCATATAAGTTCTCCCCATGCAGTTGTCTAGCTCCACTAATCTCTTTCCGGAGGTTCGTCGCTCTAGAGGCCGGGAAATACTTCTCCAAAAACAGTCTCTCCATCTCTGCCCAAGTAGTAATGGATGATGGAGGTAAGTAGTAGAGCCAATATTTGGCCAAATCCTTCAAAGAGAATGGGAAGGCCCGCAACTTGATTGCCTCTTCAGTAACAGTAGTGGGCTTCATACTCGAGCAGACAGTGTGGAACTCCTTCAGGTGCTGGTGGGATCCTCGCCCGAGAGGCCATGGAATGAGGGTGAAAGATGGATCAGCCTCGATTTTAGTTCGAATGTAGTGTTCTCTCCCAAGGTAGGGAAAGTAATGCATAAGGGCTGATGAGTAACTCCAGCATTAGCCAACTCTCTCATTGACTTTTCTCGTGTCATTTCTACTTGTTCAGCTTCTGACTCAAACAGGTTTTCAGTGGTGTACAGTAAAGCTTCTAACTGCTCTCGACTCTCTCGCCTTCTTTCTCAGAACTCGATCTCTTCGAGTAATCTCAGGATCAAACTGCAGCTCTTTGTTACCACATGAACCAGTGATCATTCACTGTTGTAATTAGATGCAAAGTATGATGAAAGTAACCAAGAAAATATAACGAAAAATAATAAAGAAACTTAAACAAATAATGGTTAATACTAGAACGCAATTAATTTCAACCGTTCCACGGCAACTGCACCAAAATTTGACCCGCACTGTTGGGTGTAAACAAATTAGATTATTATTTCCTAACTTTTTTTTCCTAATAATAGACAAGGTAAGTCAGGGTCGATCCCACAGGGAACAGGAACTAATCGAATTATTGTAATTAACCAATTTTATATAAGTAATTATAATAATATAAGTGTAACTATAATGAGGGGGGATTTGTTTGATGCAAATTAACTAAACACTAAGTGATTAAACTAGAAAATTAAGATGAATTTAAATATAGATAAACGACATTCCCGCATTTAACCCAGTATCCCCCTAGTCTGAATATACATGCAACTAATGCAATTACTTGACTAATTAGTTCTGAAACCCCTACTCCAAGAATTAACAGGTATGCTTAGCTAACTCTTGTTACCCCTTAAGTATAATTAACTACAGGTTCGCTTAGTAATTAATCCTATCCAATTAAGTAGTCATAGGATATGATCGCTAGAACACCATTAATCAAATGCATAGGGAACTAAGGTAACGAAGTAGGTACGGTGTTGTACTCACAAGCTCGGTACAAGTGACCGCGACTTATGTTATCCTAGTGAGTAACCACTTTTTGCTACTTTTGGACACAAACGCATAACATTTACGGATTATAAATTTATGCCTTAGCGACATTCATATGCCTATTATCAGGGTGATCAATCCAAATAGCAAACATATAAAAGATAGATTAAACCGAATAACATAAGTGATTTCATAACATAATTAAATCAAACAATCACCGGATTATTTACACAAACATCAGTTTAAGGTTCAACAAAGTCAAAGACGAGAAATATAAACTTAGCCGATCATAGCAATCACTAAGAACAAATTACAAAAAGAAAACATTAAACTAGAAAACTCGAATTGCCGAATCTTAAGTCTTCGTGTTCTTCAGAATTCCCAAGTCCGAGCTCTTCAATCAATGTCAAAGTGTAATTTTCGGACTTTGAATCTTCTATTTATAAACGGGGATGAATTAGGCTCAATTTGGGCTGGAAAAGGATTAATCCGCGAACAAAGCTGGGCTGGGCCACCTTCGGTCTCGACCGAGATTCACTGGCTCGGCTGAGCCTTGTGTATATCTTTCTCGGCCGAGACTCAGTAACTCGACCAAGAATCTTCTACAGCCAAAATCCGGATTTCCCTGACCTTCTATCTCGGCCAAGCCCTCCTCTCGGTCGAGTTTTCACATTCTTCCTCAGTCGAGTTCGGCTTTTTGGTTAATTTTACCCAAATAACTTCAAAACAAGTCATAGACATTAAATCGTCCAATAATGCAAATACGAGAAATACACGACCACTTACGCATGCAAATGTCACTAAATAGACACGTAATTCGACCTATTATGCATGCATAATTACGTATACCATACGAAGAAGAGACGAAGTCCGGAGAGTCAAATAAAGAAAAAAACGCAAAAAAAGGCAAGGAAAAGCACCGCAACTGCGACGTAAGTGCAACGCCGCGGCCAAACTAAAGTAAAACTAGTAAAAAACGTTGTTGAAGTGGTGCGACCACGGCGTGATGTTGGAGGAGAAGCGGGCGCGGCTGTATGTCACGGTCGCGGCCCAATAAGGCGGCCACTTAATCCTTGGGCCACAAGACTTCCGACTTTGAGCCCAAACCTGACCCAATTTGACTTCTTCTATAAAAGGGGATCCTTATGCTCGGAAATTGGACACCTTTGAACTTACGAGAGAGCGATATTGGGAGGATTCCGGAGGAGACAAACAATCATGGTCAACAGCTTTTGGTTTTTTCATTCCTTTTAGTTATTTCGATTATGTATTTTCAATTCATTTTGTCTTTTATCACCGCCATGAGCGTTTAGTAGGTTATTTCAATTCTTAATCGATTCGAATCCTAGTTTTATTACTTTGTGATTTTTATAGTGATTGTTAAACAATTTAGTACTTTGAAACGTTGTTATGTTCTTTAATTGTCTTTCAATGCTTATGTGATATTGTGCTGAATTAATCACCTAGGATATTAATTGCATAAGTAACGCTAGGTTATAATCGTAATCCGTAATTGTTACGAACCTATAGCCACTTAGTAGAAAATAGCGAGTGATATCGATAGGGTAGTATATAGCTCGGTCTGAATGGGTCCGAGCTTACGAGGTTCACACCGTGTCTATCCCATTATCCTAATACTCTAGGTGTCCGATTAATTAGATCCAGAGAGCTTATTCTGAGGTCGCTCAACTAGATAGACCAACCAAAGAGCTTGTTTTGGTTAGTTAAACATAAGGAATAACGAGATTAGCAGAGCTTGTTGTTAATCTCGGGGTAGGAGTTTTGAGGTTCAAATTGGTTAATAATTGCATCTATCATAGAGTAGTAATAACTAGGGGGAGATAAGATTAAGGGCTGGGATTCATTAATTCTTAAGTAGAATATTTTCATAAGTAATTGTTTGATTTCTATTTTAGTTTGTTAGTTAATTGAAAATCAACTATAAACCCCCATTACTTTGATATATATATATATATATATATATATATATATATATATATATATATATATATATATATTTATAAATTGCTAATACTTGGATTCATATCAGCACTATAAGTCTTTTTGCTCCATGTGGGATCGACCCTACTTATCACTTCTACAAGCTAGAAGGGTAGTTAGGTATTATTAATTTTGCCACATTGCAACAGTGCGGTCACTATGTCCACGACCAAACGGGAGGATCCCAATTCAAATTCAAAAGAGAGTTCAAACAAAATAGGACTAAAATATCCTATCAAACAAAGATCAAAATCGAGTATCAATCAATTGATACTCGACCCAAACAATTTATCAAAGCTTGAGCGATCAAGCCAAAACAAAGCCAAACAATTATAATTTCTCTCTATCTCAAAGGACTCCAACATGACTTATTTATAAGCCCCCAAACCTAATCCTATACAGAAAAGGAATCATATTGGGCCTAAATCGCGTAAGCCCAAAATCTGCCGCCTATCGTGTCGTGGCCGCGACTATGTGCCCGCGACCAAAACAGAACAATTGTTTCGACTTTCGACCAACTGGTCGCGCCCGCGACTGGGGATTCGCGGCAGCGACCTCTGCAAATGCCCGCTTCAAACCGCAGACGCGACCATCCGTCACGGCCGCGTCCTCCGACGCGACCCATTCCAACAACATTCAAGTCCAAGCCTCCACCTTGATATGAACATTGATTCAAACCAAATTAAATTCAAGGCACAATTCATAATAATTTATTCAAATATTATTAATTAATATTATCATAATAGAGAGAAAAATTTTGTCACTAAATTTAGAGACGGAATAAATCGGTCTCTAAATTTTAGAGACCAGCATTATAGAGACCAACAGTTTCCCCTCAAATTCGTTACTACTTTAGTTTAGGAATAAATATCATGTAAATCTGTCTCTAAGTTGATTTTTTTCTTGTAGTGATGCATACTTAGTTTCCGACCAAAATCAGATCTCAATATTATGATTTCTTAGTTCGTTTTACCCGATTTACTTTTCTCTGTTTCCAATTTGGTTGAAGTGTTTTAAGAGTTGGATATTTGAATGATTAGTTGCAGATATGATGCACGATTGGTACACGTAATTATGCGTGCATAATAGGTCGATTAAATTGTCTAATTAGTAACATTTGCATGCATAATTAGTCGTGTATTGCTCGTATTGGTATTATTGGACAAATTAATGTTGTTTGACTTGTTTTGAAGCATTAAGGTGAAATTAGACCAAAAAGTCGAACTCGACTTAAACTGGATGAGAGAACAAGTATCGCACGTCAAAAACCGAGCGAAAATTGATCCAAGTTTGCTGGGAATTGATCTCGGCCGAGCCAGAGGAGCTCGGCCGAGCTTGAAGGTCAGCAAAAGACGTAAAAAGTGGTTGTTGAAGATTCTCGGCCGAGCCACTTTTATAGGGAGCTCGGCCGAGCCAAAAATTCTCGGCCGAGACAGGCGATGGCCCAGCCCAAAACACGCGCGGATTAATCCTTTTCTGGCCCAAATTGCGCCTAATTCATCCTCGACTATAAATAGAAGATCCAAAAGTCCGAAAATTACACTTTTTGACATTGATTCAAGAGCGCGGATTTGGAAATTCTGAAGAGCACGAAGACTCAAGATTCAGCACTCGGGTTTTAGAGTTTTATAGTTTTAATGTTTTCTTTTTGTAGTTTGTTCTTAGCGATCGCTATGATCGGCTAAGCGTCTATTTTCCCGTCTTTGACTATGTTGAACCCTAGATTATTATTTATGTAATTAATTCAGTAATTGCTTAATTTAATTATGTTCTGAGATTACTTGTGTTATTGAATTACTCTATCTTTTATATGTTTTTGTTATGTGGACTGATCACCCTAGTAATAGGCATATAGCTGTCGCTAGGTCATGAATTCATAATCCGTAATTGTTATGCGTTTGTGCCCAAAAGTAGCAAAAAGTGGTTACTCGCTAGGATAACATAAAGTCGCGGTCACTTGTACCGCGTTCGTGAGTACAACACCGTACCTACTCCGTTGCCTTAGTTCACTATGCGTCTAATTACGATTGTTCTAGCGAGCGTCTCCTAGGACTACTTAATTGGATAGGATTAATTGCTAAGTTCTTAGGATTAATTATACTTAAGGGGCAACAAGGGTTAGCTAAGCGTACCTGTTAATTCTTGGAGTAGGGGTCTCAGAACTAATTAGTTAAGCAGTTGCATTAGTTACGTGGATAGTCAGGCTAGGGAGATACTGGGTTAAAGGCGGGATACTTTTTATTTACTAGTTAAATCATCTTTAGTTCTTTGCATTAGTTAATTAAATCAAATCAAAACTCCCCCTTATTATATTTATATTATTAATACTTATATAGAATTGGTTAATATAATTATTTAGTTAATTCCTGTTCTCTGTGGGATCGACCCTGACTTGCTCTAGCTACTGTTAGGAATAGTTAGGAAATAAATTATCTTATTTGACTGCATCCGACAGTGCGGTCAATGATTATATATTTGTTCTGCTTTGGGTTTGGAAAGTTTGGATCTTGTGAATTTGGAAGAAGTGTTTTGGGCTTATAGTGATTTTGGATCCGGGGATAATTATATTCTTATTTTTATAGTTTTTATTCTTGGTTGTTTATAGAAAATTTGTTATGAATTTTTATGTATAGTATCTGATCGAAAGAGGATTTGACTTGTACATTAGTTGTATGATGATTTGGCTTAGTGAATCTGTTATTTCTCATATGATGTGTTGTTAAATCTTGAGTATCTTATAACTTCTTATTCTGAATCTATTAAAAACTCTGAATAAAAAAATAAGAAAGAAAAAAATGATTTTACCCATGGATTTGAGTTTTTTTCTATATGGATGTTCAAATTACTTTTTTCTTGAAGAAAAAAAAAAAGAATGAATTTACCTAAGATTCGAGTTGTTTTTGGTTAGTCTATGTTTGCTTATGGATTTGGATTTGGTTGTCCGAATGAAAGACAGAATAATTTAATTTAAATAATTTTATTACTTATTTTATTATTTAATATATTTTGAGCACTTTTTAAGCATTTTTGACAAATATATTCTAAACTCCTAAAAAAGTGTCACAGTTTGACAAATAGCCAAATTTCAGTAATAATTATAGCAATCATTTATCAGCAACAAATTTGTATTGCAAAGTGTCTCAAATCATGATTGGAGGCTTTTAAGGTGCAACCTTTTATTTTTACTGATCTTCTTTGTTAATTGATTGTAGCATGATTTTGGTGAAGTTTGTACTTTTGCCTAGATTATATAGTGTACCTTATAGGTTCTCCTTAAGCAGGTTATGTGTGTGGTAATATTAGTACAGGAACCAAAACCTCGAAAGATATTGGTGGGACTCTACTGCCTTCGATAAATGATCTTTTGTGTTCAAATTATTCCGTAAAAGTTTTCATGTTTCTTTTGGTAATTATTTCAGTAATTTAAAATTTTACAAACAATAAATTTAATCGAACATTGTTGTTAAACATCAATAGATTTATGCATTATTGTTAAGAGAATTCAATAGTGAAATAATAATTCTAATATATCTATTATTGAAATACTTCCTATAAGGGAAAATTAGTGAAAATGCCATGTACCTATCAACATAAAATCTGTTATATGTATATAATTTATATTTCTTTTTTTTTTTTTTTTTTTGGAAAATCAGATGTCAAAACAAGTCCAATAACAACAGACGTATGTCGACAAAGGAAATGTGCAAGGGAGAAAAACAAGTATGCCAACTTAAGTGCTATTGAAAAACAGAAATATAAAGATAAAATTAGTAACAAAAAAAAAAGAGAGAACGTATCACAGAAATTCCATCCAATCAAATGGTAAACCACTTTACATTTTTAAAGAAAAGAATAGTTATTAAAGTAAATATGTTTTATATTTATTCATATCTATTTTTATCTATTATGAAATTTATATTTCTTTAGGAACAAGAATCTATGAATCTGAATGCACGGAGAAACATGAATTGGAAAATTTTCCAAATTACAATTTTTTGTGGAGCTGCAAGATCATGGGTACGAACCTCCAATCTTTTGATGTGATAATGGAAAGATTCAGCTTTCTTCTAATGAAATTCCTAATGAATTATTAGATTTGTTTACCTCAAATTCAAAAGAGGGTGTCGAATTCAGAAAAAAAAAATATTAAATTGTACAATGGTATATTCTCCTTTACTTTATTTGGAGTTGAATACGATAAAGAACTCACATCTGGAAGGCATGAAATTTATAGCTTTAGAGTACAAGGCATGACTTATCACAATATTCCAGGATTGAAAGCAACTAAAGATTGTCTAAATATTTTTAATTATATTTTGTTGACACACATAAAGAGGTTCAAAATAGGCATAGTGTGTTGCAAAATTTCCCTTTGTCAGAAGAACTTGTGAAAAAACTCATATGAATCCTTGAAGTAAATCTATACTCAAGAGTTTTTCAAAGATTAGAAGAATATTGTACAATGGAGAATGTTCAGTTTCAAATTTCAAAAAATGTTAATTTAGATCAGCCATTTTATAATTCTCCTACTGCAGATCAAGTTGCAACTATCTAGGTAGAAGGTAATAATGATATTATACCATATATGCGAGAAATTTTTGTTTATACACATTCAGGCGAGCAACATTGAATAAAGCATTACTTTGGGTGTTATGATCCATTGTAATACACACTTCTTCTACCTAGAGGTGAAATATGATATCATCAAAATATTAAAAAAGTCTCATCTAATGGTGAACAAGGTAAATCTTGTGCTTGTCTCTTTTTTCAATTATTTTTGTTAAGGTTTTCTTTTTCTTTCTATTAATTTATGAGTACATGCATGTCATGTCAAATCACCAAAAAATCTTAAAAATTGTAACACTCATATATTGAAGATATGCTATTTTATTAGTTTAATCGTTAGTATATATATGTTTTAAATTATTTTTGCCTTAAAAATAATTTCTCCATATTCTAGAATATGAATAAAAAAATAAATAATACAAAAATATTATATATGTATAGTTATATATAAGCATATAGAGAGATAGATAGATAGAGAGAGAGAGAGAGAGAGAGAGAGAGAGAGAGGGTTGGGCGCGAAGGGGGGGAGAGACACATGGAGAACACAATTCATTGATAATATTATAAAAATTATTGTCCTACAATACAATCTACTCAATGTAATTTGCTTATTGATTTTACAAGTACCAGTTCGAAAAACAAATTTATGGGATGATATGACAAAAAAGGAAGGACAAACATTATAGGGAATAGTCAATCAAAAGTCAATGATTGTCCTCCCAAATATTACAGCAAATGAATTCAGAGGTAATCAATTATAAAATAAAAATATAAAAATATTAGAAAATCTCAATTAAGTTGAAATATATTTTTATGTTATGCGAGCGTCAATTGCAATTAATACCTAAATCAATTGTACAAATTAATCCACCTTCTGAAGAGCTTAAGGATATGCAACAATGGTAAGAAGTATATATATAATTTGTAAAAAAAAAAATAGTATGAGTAAATTCTTACTGAAAAATGTATGTGGATAGTTAATATATCAAATTTTGTGCAGGGCATGTACCATTCAGGATTCGTTAGCTATGTGCAAACTATCAATATACAAAGGATAAAAAGTGCAAAGGAGAAAACACTTGAAGTTTTCATAAAGCAAAAGGAATGTTTCACAAAGGTAAAAAATAACAAAAAATATAAGTAGACAATAAAATATAACAAGAAAAAAAATCAAAATATACATAGTTGTGTATTTTAATATTGGTTACAAACATATATTAGGAAATCTGCAAAACAAAATTATTCAATTAAATTAAGAAAATAATTAACCTAATAGTGGTTCTATTCATAGGATACCTACTACTATTTCACTGGAATGGTTGAAGGCGTTGAAAATGAGGCAAAGATATGGTATGACTTCTGCAAAATTTGCAACGGATCGGTGCATAAAAATGAGACTAATGCAAGCTGCAACAAGTGCTTCGATGAGCCAGCAGAAGTAATACCAAGGTACAAATATATCTATAATATAATCTTCGTGATATTTTCATAAAGACGTACACACTAACACTAAATGATATTTAATATACTACAGATAGATAATAAAATCAAGCTTTCATCAAAGAATCTACAGCGCAACAATAACCATGTTTGTTGAGATAATAACAGTATATGTTGGATGCTCAGCACATGAGTACATTAAATTAATCGAAAGAAAATGTTATATTACTTTTCAATAACCAACACTAATAAGTTCTTACATTGAAAAATGCAATCTTACTAACATAAATCTATTACAGGAACAAAATTAATTCAAATACTACATAAAATTAATCTTACAGAATGCGAATAACGTAAGTTTCTTGATTGCACAAAATCAAAATACTAAAGTTGTCGAAGAAAGACCGAATGCAATAGCAGAGGCAATAGAAATGATAGAACCCCCAAAGCAAAAAGAAGAGAGAGAGAGAAAAATATAACAACAAGATACTTGAGGAAAAAACTACAAAAGTAGAGGAGAAGAGAAGAAGGCGAACAACAAAGAAAAAATAAGAGAATGAGGAAACTACAAGAATGGAAGAGAAGAAATGGCAGAACATAAAAATAAAAGTAGAAGATTGCATCAGATTGGAAGCGAAGTTGAGGTCATAGAGATCACAAAAGAAAACATAGAGGGTACAAAGGGAAGAAAACAAGAGCAATATCAAAGAAAAAAAAAAACATGAACAAACAGCAACAGAGGAAAAGAAGAAAGGAAGAAGCATAAAGAGAAAAATACAAGACAACATTTAAACAGGGAGCGATATGAGCAAACACTAAAATAATGTTTTAACAAGTCACGACAAAAAAAAAAAAAAAAAAAAAAAAAAAATCAAGAAGGAGAAAAAATAGAAACAAGTGCATTCGTAAAAAGAAATAATTACGCCATTTAAAAATAATTTCCAAAAATAAATAGGTTTTTTATTTTTACCTTTTTTCATTTTATTTTTAATTACGATAGATGGATAGTATTATATAAACCAATTTGAAGCAATTCATGTGTACGTACTAAGACAAATTTATGATGTTATAATTTTCCTTGGATTACTTATATTATTTATTACTCCCTCCGTTCCATATTAATTGATGTTTTAGGATGAAAAGAAAAAATTAAGGATTGAATATTTTAACAGATACCCTCAGCTAAAGACTTGACAAAATCAAAATATCTTTGATAGATTAAAAAGTAGATATATTTTAGAATTGAGTCCATGGAGAAAATTGGTAAAACCGGTGAAAAATCTGTAAAACGTCAATTAATTGAAAAAGGGAAGAACGTCCTAAAACGTCAATTAATATGAAATGAATGGAGTATTAGTTAATCTAGTAAAATATTGTAGATCTTATTCTACATACTATGTTTCAACTTTTACTTAAACTAACGTTTTAATACTCGTACTATTTTATGACCATGTTTATATAATAAGGTTTTTAAAAATAGGTTATTATTGACATATGATCAGTTTCACAATTATATGAGAAAGAAGTGGTCTTAATTATGATAACATCATATTCACTTAAACAATACTCCGAGTAAATGATTTATTCTATGAGTACTACCCACTGAAAACATTTTGAATTGCTAAAGAAAATAAAGAAAAAGTGTAAAAATACAATTTTCAAAATTAATATACTTTTTTTTTTTTTTTGGGGGCAAAATTAATATACTAAGTGCCGCATGTGCCAAATTTTAGTTGGTACAAAATGATGTCACCAGTTGCGAGTGGGAGCAATGAAATATAGAATGAAACATGATTTTAAATAAAAATAAACCCAATATATATAGCTAATTAACTTATCGTTTGGATAGTCATGTTGTAAACACTAGAAATTACATAAACCGGAAAAACATAAAAGAAAATATAATGCAGAGTTTATTTTTCATGTCTTCTATTCATACATTGTTTCTTTTGCATAAGCTGTTATTACAATATTCATTGACCCCACACGGTAACCCGAACTCGAACTGATCCGTATTTATTGAGAAAAAACCTGAAAAATAGCTCGACATAAATGTGATTAGCACGATTCCAACTCGAAAGTGTTAATTGATCTTACAGTATGATAACCATATGTTTCAAATAACTTCGGATGTATAACTCAATTCAATCCGAAATCGAGTAAAAACAAGATTACAAACTACACTGAGTTGCAACAGCTAAAAGAGGATGTTTCCTATGAATGGTAGCACCAGGCTCTTCGGTAACATCCAAATCCTCCAAGTTTTTCCCATCAGGCAATCCCCATTCAAACTTATGGACAAGATTTGCCAATACGAGTTCTACGCTCGCCATTGCAAACACTATCCCTGGACACCCTCTCCTCCCAGCCCCAAACGGGATCAGCTCAAAGTCGAGGCCCTTAACATCTACCGTAGAGTTCAAGAACCTGTTAGGCTCAAACTTTTCTGGTTCGTCCCAAGATGCAGGATCTCTCCCAATTGCCCAAGTGTTGATTACAATCATTGTCCCAAATTTAATATCATACCCCATTACTCTAACATCTTCTCGGGCTACTCGGCCTACAAACGGGATTGGAGGATGAAAACGAAGAGTTTCCTTAATCACAGCTTTCAGATACCGCATTTTTCCCAGGTCTTCGTTCGTTATGTCTTGCCTGTCTTTCAAGATTTCTCGTACTTCTGTTCGCAAGGTCTTTAAGACGGTCGGGTGTCTTAGGAGTTCCGTCATGGCCCATTCTAGAGTCGTAGATGTAGTATCAGTTCCTCCGGCGTGCATATCCTGGTAGATCAAATAGCAACACTTATGTAACATCGACCTTTCGTAAAATGAGAATTACTTTGACCCAAAAAATTGTTACCTAAGCACAAAAATAAATAGTTACTACTTCTCTAAAACTATGCTTTTCTATAAGAGTTAACAACCAAAGTAACAAGTTTTACGTCAAAAGTAACATTTTTATTACGATAAGAGTAATTATCATATTACGAAAAATGATTAGTAAGACAGTCTTATTTAAACGTCCGCCTACGAGGCAAATAATCGAGATAGAGATAGAGAGAGATATTTTACCAGAATGACTCCTTTAATACTATCTCTATCAATATTGGAAACACCACTGTTATTTTCCTTATAAATATCAAGCAAAATCCCAACAAAATTCTCTCTGTTTTCACCACTCTGAAGGTGTTCGTCAATCACTTCCTCCAGGAAATCATCAATGTCTTTCACAGCCTTTTCAACTCTGCGGTCGAAGCCATTAACACGATTAATCCACGAAAGCCACGGAATGAATTCTCCGACCGTAACAGTACCCAATATCTGCAGAACTTCCCTAAGAAGCACCATAAGCTTCTTCCCATCTTCCCCTTCACTGTATTTCCTTCCGAAAGCCGCTCTACATGTCACATCATTCGTCAGCGAATCGAACAATTCAGTCAAGTTCACAGGCGAACGAGACAAACAATACAACCCGATCTTATTCATCAAAATCGCAGTTTCTTCCTGTCGAATAAAATCGAAAGATTGGACGCGTTTACCGCTCAACAGCTGGAGAATACACACACTTTTCAGTCTCCTCCAGTAATCACCATAAGGAGCACTTATTACATCCTTGCAGTCGTACAGTATTCGCCTCATAGTTTTAGTACGAGGCTTATCAGCAAAGACGAGATCATGAGTTTTCATGATCTCGCTAGCTGCAAAAGCTGATTGGACAATGATCAGCGGCGTGCTGCCGTAATAAAAAAGCATGATTGGGCCGAGTTTCGCACCTAAAGACTGGAAAGAACGGTGAGTCAACGCGCTCATCTGGTGAAGGTTTCCGATGAGTGGCAGCACTGATGGCGACGGAGGCAGCCTCGTTTTGCTCGAATCGATCCATAGCCTTTTGCCGAATAAGAACAGCGCAACAAAACTGGTAATAGCAAAAACCAGAAATGGATAAAACAGAAATTCATCAATCTGGTGCAGCTGGAAACTTAACATCTTTTTTCAAATCTGTTTCTGGAAAAGAATAAAGTCAATGGGTTAAGGCCATTGAAGATGTAATAAAGATGATGATTTCTAGGATGTCATATGGACATATGGTAACTAACCTTATCCATGTGACTAGCGCAACAGCGCTGTTGACGAATTTGATAGAACTAATATAATATTAAATTAATATTAAAGCGTGGATAAGGCATTTTAATGCTATAATTAAGTGGTAGAAAATTTAATTTTATAGGAATTAAACTTCAGACGATTAATCTACGCACAGAGTAGATAATCGTAGGTTTTTTAATTTCTCAAAACAGAATTTTGGCGAATGAGAAATTAATTCATAAAGTAACCACTTAGTTATGTATTAATGTAGAATTAATAAATAGAGAAGTTATTATTCAATATTGGAATTTGAACTCCTTAAATTCGACTATATATATATATATATATATATATATAAACTCATCATTAAAGACATATCAAGTATGCTTGTGCGGGAGTTCAATTGAAAATCCACACGCGCTCGACTCGACACGGCCACACCACGCCTCGCCTCGGACCGACCAGGGGCTTGGACCTGGGCTTTGAAAGTCAATAATTTAGCTCGTCGGATGAGCTTCAGAGTTACGTGGGCTGTTACTTATTTTATGTCATGCATACCATGCTTTTTCTTTTTAGACAGAAAATATTGCCCTAGAAGGAAGTGTGATAGGCAATCATATATTTTAATACGTTATGCTATTGACCATTGATTTTTGTATTCAAATATTTGCAAATCTTGCAACTGAATTGAAGTGGAAACCAATAATTAGCGAATAATTACTATTAAAAATATGATTAGTTTGTATATATTTTAGTTTTATTGAGGAATATCATTTTATTGGTTCAAGACTCATTTGTTATAGCGACAGTGTCAACTCTTTAAGGGCCAAAATATCAACTTTTTTATTACTAAAAGTCTAAAACTACTCTAATCAGATCTTAAAAGATTTGGTGAAAGGAAACTTTTGTAAAACTACTCTAACAATATGATGTTGCTTAATAGATTGGGTCAGATCGGTCCACCCTAATTACTACCTCTCTAGGGTCCTCCCTACTTAAAATGTTGGCCAGCCCATCAATCAATTTTACCTTCATGGTCTGTGTGTTCATTCTAAAAAGAGAATAAGATTTTGTTCAACATTAAAATGTAAATGTGTGTATGATTTATAACTGATTCTGCAATAGTCAAAAATCATCATGGTTTTTGTCATATTAGCGTGTTGATTCCCTAAACTGTGCGTGTGTGTCTTCTAGAAAAAGAATAGGACTTTATTTCAGATCGAAGAGTGAGTGTGTGTGTGGTTTATAACTGTGTTATTTCTCCAAAAAAAAAAGTCCCACATCGATCGAATAGTGAGTGCCAGTGTAAGTTATAACTGATTCTGCAATATTCAAAATCACCATGATTTTGTGAACGTGTGTGTAGTTTGTAACTGATTTTGCAATATCTAAAATCACCATAATTTTATGATATTGACTGTATTGGTTCCCGAAACTGTATCTCACCTCTAAAAAGAACATATCTATACTATATAATATAATAAAATCCACCTAATTTAGAAATAAGTACAATTTCCCGCCCAAATTAAATTTGCTAATACTGAAAAGTGCGTTTGTTATCTATATTGAAAGCGTGTTTATTATTTGACTCCTAATTATATAATCTGACGTTTTATGGTTAAATTAGCACAATCCTTTATATATGAAAAACGTTTGCTGCCTTAATTGCCCAAATCAATTAAGATATATGGAAAACAGTTTGCTGCCTTAATTGATCAATTGGTCAATCTTTTATTATGATAAATCATTAATTACATAACTAATCATCACATATGCGCCGTAAAATTGAACATATCAGTTAGGGGTGTTCATGGTTCGATTTGGTCAGTTTCGACTAAAATCCAATAGTCAAACTAATAAAGTCGATTTCTAAATATCTCAAACTTTAACAAAACTAACTAAAACAATAAATATACAAACCAAAGATATCGGACTCGGTTTGGACTGGGTCGGTTTGACTAATAAATAAATAAAAAAAATCAATAATTGATAATATAAAAATAACACAAATATCTTTTAATTAATTAATCGGTGCCAAAAGAAAAAATGTAAAACGTATTCAATACATAGATAAATAATTCATAATTTCAACTAAATCATAAAATAATGAATAAATTGCACAATAACAAGGTAGATTTTATCATAAGCATGGAGCCTTGAGATGCTTTCATCCGATTACTGTTGTTGACTGATTTCGACGAAAGATTTTATGTACCCATTGTCGTTGCTGCCTGTCTTCGACTATGGTTTTGTGCATCAACCATAGGGTTCAATATTAAATAATGAATATTGTCTTAATCTTTTGAATTAAATAAAGAAAAAAAAAATTCTAGCCTAATCAAAGTCTATATCTCTTCTTTTAGATAAAAATAGTAGTATCATTCGTATATATTTATTTATAATTATAATTTATAAATAAATTATACATATAATCACAATATCTATATCTATATCTATATCTATCTATATATATATATATATAAATATATATATAATAACAAAATCCACCAAAAATGGTAACCTAAGAATTTTCCCGCCCAAATCCCTTTGCCATTGTTGGAAAATATTATTTTTAGTATAAAATATTTTATTTTGAAATAAATCTACATATATTTGTCTAAAATATATTTAGGCATCATTGTCTCAAATCAATAGTAAGTATTTCACAATCAGCTTAATTTGTCCAAGTTTATAAAATGAGACACACGAACAACCTTCCAAAAAAGTTTCGAACTCATATCTCACAGAATCTGTTCCGCGAAATCAATTTATTTTTTAATTGAAACCAACATTAATCAAGTCATTGATTTAGTCAAATTTTGTGTCTACTTTCAAATTTTATTCTTCTTTGAATAATTGTATTTGCTATGAAGATTAAGAGATCAAAAATAACTGAGGGCGAAGGGATGCGACATCACCACCCACTAGGGTAACAGAGTGTGACCGAAATTGTGTGAGAGAAGTCTATAGAATTATCTAGAATCTAAAATGGGGGGAGTAGGCGAAAAATGTGGGGAAGGGAGTGGGGATGGGAGTAAGTTTCTCGGTAAAAATAAAATTACTATTTTTTTGTTTCTAAAATCCTATGTAGTATATTTAATGTACTCATTCTTCTTCTATTTAATTTTATTTTCACTTAATGTGTCTTTAATTTGTGTAGTATCATTATTTGTATAAAATATTTATGGTCAAGTATATTCATACCTTGAAGGGGAAAATAAATAAATAAATAAATAAATTAAAACAAAAAAAAAAGATTTAGTACGATTTTTATCAAATAAACCTTTAATGGTCTTTTTTATATTTAATGTTAATTTGAATTTGTTTTCATTTTTATTAACTATTTTTCTTATTAATTTTTTAACCATATAAAAATTAAATTATTTAGTAAATATTTTATAATTTCAGTTTATAATTTTCAACATTTAAAAAAAAAATCTAATTTTTTGAAATAAAAAATATTTTTTCGAATGTGATTTTCCTATATAATAAATTAAATTAGTCATCTATTATCGATATAGTTTGACACAATATTGTATAAATAAAATTAAAAATTAAAGACAAATAATTATTTGTTGGTTGATTATGTGGGTCAATTATTAGTGTGTTTGTGCTACAAATAAAAATTAATAAAATTAGAATGTAGTGTTATTGGTACTCACTAAAAGCTTTTGAAAATTTCTTGAACACTATATTTGAAAAGATAAAAAATTTAGATACTAATAAATATAAACGTTTATCATAAAATTTATATATATATATATATACACTCATTCTTTGCACAAGATGATCAGCATGACCTCCATACAAGGATGCTAGAGATATTCATACATTAAGAAAAACAAATATGAATATTCTATACCTTGCTCAAATTTATATATTTTTAGTTTTTAATATTTTTCATTGACTCTTCTTTCATTAGCATATTATTTTTCATCTCTTATTATATATTGATTGTAATATTTTATTATATTTATATTATATAAACATATAGAATTCTTATTATTTATTCATTTACATTTACAAATCGTGCATCGCACGGGAATACTACTAGTTACATTTAAAGTCAGCAAAATTGGCCTATTTCAATATTTATTATACTACAGATTGATAATAAAACCAAGCTTTCATCAAGGAATCAACAGCGCAACAATAACCATGTTTGTTGAGATACATTAAATTAATCAAAAGAAAATCTAATAAATTACTTTGCAATAACCAACACTAATAAGTTAGTACATTGAAAATGCAATCTTATTAACATAAATTGATTACTGGGACAAAATGAATCCAAATACTACACAAAATTAATCCTACAGAATGCAAATAACGTAAGGTTCTTGATCGCACAAAATAAAAATACTAAAGTTGTCGAAGGAAGACCGAATGCAATAGCAGAGGCCATAGAAATATAGAACCCACAGAGCAAAAAAAAAGAGATAGAGAAAAATACAATTACAAGAATACTTGAGGAAAAAACTACAAAAGTAGAGGAGAAAAGAAGTTGTTAGGAATTTGTGCCTTGAATCTGGTTTGATTCGGATCGTTGTTCGTGTCGAAGTGGAGGCTTGGATTTAGAAGCGTTGGAAGCAGTGCGACCGCGCAAAGAGGCAGCGCGGTCGCGTAATATCATGGCTTGAAAGTGATTTTGGCTCTGGGGAGGCGACGTGGTCGCATCGCTTGTTGACGCGGTCTGATCATTGGTTGAACGCGGTCGCGTCGGTTTTTGGATGTGGTCGCGTCAGTTGAACTAGTTGCGGCCGCAACTATCACTACAAGAAAAATGAGTTTTTTGGACATTGAAAAGTGCCCTTAAAAATTATTTGTTAATACATTTGATCTATTATGACATTCACAAAAAATGCCATCTATTCTAATGTAGCTATAGACTATCCCCTATTGAGGCATTATAAAGTGTCATGATATGGTAGTTTGTTCTACACATAATTAAATGTAAATTTCCCAGTTACTTCTATTAATACAATAATAAGTGCCTTAATAGATGGTTGCAAAGGTCATTTCGTTTATAGTGATGACAATAAGAAATGTCTTGATAGATATAATAATAATAATAATAATAATAATAATAATAATAATAATAATAATAATAATAATAATAATAATAATAATAATAATAATAATAATAATAATAATAATAATTATTATTATTATTATTATTATTATTATTATTATTATTATTATTATTTCTCACAGTGATTGCATCAATAAAAAATGAGTAATTGAATCAATAAAAAGTGATTCAAATACAAATTAGTGTTCACACATTCAAATTACACTTATAAGTATGGTAAACTAGGAAATATCATCAATCCCAATATCTTAAAATCGGCCCTCACTAGATTGGAGCCACTATTTCATACTAGAGCTACATGTACGCCCATCCTATTGAAATCGGTCTTCGTGTATAGAAAGATGCTTGATAGGCTGCCAATAAGGCTTTGTTGATGAGCAATGGTAAGGCAAAAGCAACATGGCTAATTCTTGTTATATTCTTTTTCTTTTTGCATTATTCCTTGCTGTCGGAGAGGTGCGATCTTCAAAACTTTGCACATGATATACTAACACACTGATTCTCATCTGAAGTTTCGCGAGCTAAGACCATTCATGTTGATGAGATCTTGATGGCTCCCAATCTCAACTATACTACCACCATTTACACTCGCTATCAAGTTTGCATTTCTGATTGTTGAGAGGCCAAACCTGATTATCTTGGACAAAGAAAGAGACCATTATGTCACAACTCTGCATAACAATCTAATGAGATGACATAAATTGCATGCTTACATAGCATGCATGGTCATCAAAATTTCATATACGACTTATGATAAAAGGATAAAAATGATGATGTACATAATAAGATAATAAAAACACTAAAGAAAGAACAATGCAATTATATGAGGAAGAATGGTCTACTTTGCCTCAGTTTCAGCTGAAATGTCGAAGAGAAAGAAAATTGGACAGCAATTAGACAACCACTTTCAAAAGCAGATTAATTCTTCAAGAACTCTTCAAGTTTACTAATGATCTTGTCTAGAATTTTAATCCTACATGTTTTCAAGCACCTTTTCTTTATGAAAAATTATTTAGAATGAAAATTTTTGCCAAAAGTTCTTAAGCAAGTTCATCTTTAACTATTTAATGGCAAATATAGATACTAAAATATGAACCAAAACTACTAATCTTTAAGCATATAAAGGAAGAAAAATATAAACTTCCTTCATCCCGAATTTGCATCTCCAACCCTTCCCCTAATTCACCAATCCCGACCAATCCCACCTCAACCAAAAATTATACTAGAAAAATATTGAATAACTATTTGACCAATGAAAATATATCGATGTGTGGATAAGGTACTAACACAAAGTTGATTTAAGTATCATTGAAATTTAATAGAGAAATAATGAGAGATATCAAAGTTATTTAAATAAAGATTGAAGTACGTAAATGATTTAAGGTTGTTGCTTATGTAATGCGTTTGTGAGAAATGAAAAAGGGAAAAAATACATAAAAAGAAATGTACGCCATAAATTATTTTATTAGCTATGAAGGCACTTAGTTTATGCCTTGATAAATTTATGTTAAGGCACCTCCTCCAAAGTGCCTCAATAGTGGTTTAACAAATGTAGTGATAGGTACTTCATAATTAATTGTATCAATAGACTCTCTATAAAGGCATTTGATTTTAAGTGTCATAAAATTAATGTAGTATTAAACTATTATTCTAGTAGTATATCTGTCACGCTCGCGACTGGTCAGGCAGTGCAGAAAATGGGCTTAAACTGTTTCGGCCCAATTTGATTCTTTTTGTGTCTAGGATTAGGTTTGGGGGCTTAAAAATAGTCCTATTGTCTTTTAGATTTGTATAATGAATAGGTTTCGGGGCTTATAAATAGTCCTATTGTCTTTGAAATTTGTATTAGTCAATTGGTTGATTTGATCAATCATTGAATTAGATAGACAGACAAGAGAGAGGTTGTCAGTTTGGGATATTCTAGAATTGATATTTGTTGAGTACTTGGTACTGTTTTGGTCTAGAATATCCAGTTTGGTTTTAAGACTCTATTTTCGGGTTTAGAGTCATTTGATACGTAGAGTATGGAGAGTTTTTTTTGGTCGAGTATCAATTGATTGATACTCGAGTTTGTCTCCGTTTGTTAGGATGAAGAGTTTGATAATTGACCCAGGGTCAAGTTTGTATTTGTCCTATATATGCTGTAACACTCTTTGCGATATTGATTGGTTCCTCTCGTTTGGCTGTGGACGTAGCTAACAAGTTGTTAGAGAACCACGTTATATTTGATGTTCTTTTGGCATTGTTGATCTTTCTTGTTTATCGTTTGTTCATTGTGATTGTAATTTTTCAACAAAGAGAAGGAGGCGAACAAAAAAGAAAAAAAATAAGAGAATGAAGAAACTACAAGAATGGAAGAGAAGAAGTGACGGAACACGAAAACAAATGTAGAAGATTGCATTCAGATTGGAAGCGAAGTTGAGGTCATAGAGATCACAAAATTAAAAATAGAGGGGTACAAAAGAAAGAAAACAAGGTCAATATCGAAGAAAAAACAACATGAACAAACAGCAACAACAGAGCTAAAAAAAAGAAAGGAAGAAATATAAAGAGAAAGATACACAACAACATTCAAATAGAGACGATATGAGCAAACACTAAAACAATGTTTTAACAAGTCACGACAAAAAAAAAAACCTCGACAATAAGGAAGATCAAGAAGGAGAAAAAAATAAAAACAAGTGCATTCGTAAAAAGAAAGAATTACGCCATTTTTCCACAAATAAATAGGTTTTTTTTATTTTTCATGTTTTTCATTTTATTTTTAATTACGATAGATGAATAGTATCATATAAACCATTTGAAGCAATTCATTTATATGTACTAAGACTTATAATGTTACAATTTCTCTTGGATTACTTATATTATTTATTATTAGTTAATTTAGTAAAATGTTGTAGATCTTATTCTACATACTATGTTTCGGTTTTTACTTAAACTGACGTTTTAATAAATGCACTATATTACGACAATGTTTATATAATAAGGTTTTTAAAAATAGGTTACTATTGACATACGATCAGTCTCACATTATACGGGGAAAGAAGTGTCTTGTGATAACATCATATTCACTTACACAATTCTCCGAGTAAATGATTTATTCTGTGAGTACTACCCACTGAAAACATTTTGAAATTACTAAAAAAAATATAGAAAAACACTACAAGAAAAAAGGGCATTTGCCACTAGTTTTTTGCTACTACAAATAGTTACTAAAAATAACCCCTTTTGTAACTATTAGTAGTTACATAAAATATTTCATACAATTTTAACCAAATTTACTATAATATGACAAACTCTTTTGCCACTATCTGTAGTTACAAATATATTAGAAACTACAAAATAGTTGCGAAAAATAGTTACAAATACATTAGTAACTACAAAGTAGTTGCAAAAAAACTTTTTGCATCATATTATAAGTGACTACCCTATAGTAACTACTTTTAGATATTTAGTTACTAAAAATATTTTTGTAACTACTCTCCATTTTTTGTAACTACATTTTGTAGTGACAAAAAACCTTATTTCTAGTAGTGAAAGTGTAAAAATGCAATTTCCAAAATTAATATACTAAGTGTCGCACGTGCCAAATTCTAATTGGTACAAAATGATGTCACCAGCTGCGAGTGGGAGCAATAAAATATAGAATGAAACATAATTTGAAATAAAAATAACCCAAATATGTATAACTAATTAACTTATCGTTTCGATAGTCATGTTGTAAACACTAGAAATTACATAAACCAGCAAAACATAAAAGAAAATACAGTGCAGGGTTTATTTTTCATGTCTTCTATTCATACATTGTTTGTTCTGCATAACCTGTTATTACAAGATTCATTGACCCCTCACGGTAACCTGAACTGATCCGTATTTTTTGAGAAAAAACATGAAAAATAGCTCGACACAAATGTGATTAACCCATTCCAACTTGAAAGTGTTAATTGATCTTACAGTGTGATAATCATATGTTTCAAATAACTTCGGATATATAATCCAATTCGACCCGAAATCGAGTAAAAACAAGATTACAACCCGAATATCTGACTACAACTTATCATTTCGGAAGTCATGTTTAATCTTCTCTTTAAATTAATAACTCTAAATTCAGTGACATTTCATATTATTGAAAATTGATGTCTTCTCTTTAATTTAAATAGTTTATGTTTTATTTTAGTAAGTTTAGCATCTTCATTAGTTGGTTTTAATTTTTTTTTTCTCCTAATCTAGAAACAAAGAAAAAATCATCCCCTTCACCCCACGATGACTCGAATTCAAGATCAAAGATCTAGATAGTAGATGTTCGACCACTTGAGCTATCCAACTTCAATTCTTCATTATTTGGTTTTAGAGTAACGATTGATTAAAGGGTTTGATGTGGCAAAAGAGAATATATATACACACAATGGAATTTGTCTGTTTTCCAGTATTCATGCTTGGTGTTTAAAAAAAATAAAAAAATTAGTGTTGCTTGGTGTAAAAGCATCTCTACAATCACCTCTCCTATCCATCGTGGGTACATATTACTATGTTTACAAATTGTGTATATGGTATTGACATGAGAAGTTCGTGTATTTCACCATATAGCCTTCTCTACGGATTAAAATCTCTCCCTTCATTCTTCTTTTTTTTTACCTAAAATCTTAAATGTTTATAATTTTTCGTATCAATTTTCAATCTTGATGAAAGATATATAAATTTAATTCTTATTTCGCGATCACTAATTAGACATTTGTATTGCATCTATAAAATAAAGGGGGAAATTCTTTATTAGGCTTGTATGTTAAGGCTTGTCCAGAAAATATCATGTATCTCCTATATGTTCAATTTTGATCTATATCTTTTGAAATTTGTCCAAATTTAAGGATACAACCATCGCAGACGCCCCGGAATTAATGACAATCGATGCACGTGACTATTAATATTTGGGGCTTTCCGGCCAATGTGGCAAAAATTAGTCCACAATAGCAAGTCGCCACGAGACCTTCGCCGTAAAAAACGTCGTTAGCCACCACTACACTGACGCTCAATAAGATGATGTCAACATTGCTGGTTAATTAAATGGCGTGGATTGTCATCATGGATTATATAACTTTTGTCACATCAGCTATTAACCCCAATTTTAATACTCACATGCCAGTAAACGTGACCAATTCCGACCAAATTGGGCGTTGGCGATGAGTTGTGTCCTTAAACTAAACAACTTCAAAAGATATAGGACAAAATATTTTCGGGACAAGCCCTAACATACATGGATGATAATAAATTTTTCCCATAAAATAAAATAATAAATATTAAATATAATACTTTTTGTTAGGTTAGTTGTGATATATTGAGGTATTTAAAATATTTACACATAGAGAATCCGAATTATTCCAAAAAAATATATATTTTTAGATTATTTTTCATAATTTTGTACTTTTATAATTTGTTGGTTTTCAGAATTATTTTATTTTTGATGAAAAATGAGTAAAAGGACACAAATTTATAGGATTTACATGAGTGTCCAATCACGTAAAACATAAATTATATTAGTAAAAACTAGGGGTACATGTTTTATACTCCTCCCGTCTCAACTAATTTTTCATAGTTGGTCGAGTACGGATGTTAAGAAAAAACAGATTTTACTTTTTCTTTGACCTTTTTAAAGATGGAGATTAAGTGTGAAGATTTTGAAGTTAGAGATTGTAAAAGAAATTTTCTTTTGAGGAAAATTGGTAGAAATGTCCTTTAATTTTGCCATAATTATAAAATTATCCTGGTAAAAATGCTCTATCACCGGAAATTCTCTATAACTCATCCGGTGACAGGTTGATGTAGCATTATGCAGCTGATGTGGAACCGATTTTGAACACGTTTTTATACCAGAAATGCATTTTGATTAAATTAAATTAATAATTTTTCACATCACCCTCAACCACCACCATCTCCATCCTAAGTAAATCCATTTCCTTTTCTGGGTCGTCATTTCGGGTCTCGGATTCATCTTGCTCCCGTCTTTCAGTTCTGGAACCTTGCCCACCCCCAAATTTCCCCAACTGCAGACATTGTTCTTGGAGTTCTCAATAGAATATTGTAATAAGGGTTTGAGGTAGATTGGGATGAAGATGAAGATGAAGACAAAAACCCCTATTTCTCTAGCTGCAAATCCTGCAAAGTTATCAATGGATTTTGTAGATTCAATTCTTTAGACTCGAGGAAAAGTTCATTTGTTTTGCATCCCAAATCAAAATCCGAGAAAAAAAGCTCCAAATTAGTATACAAAATTACATCTAATTATTTTTGAATTCTCTCTCTTTCTATCTCCATCTCTCTACCTATATATATACTTATATATCTGTATATATATGGCCATTTCTTGAATCTTGATTCTAATCGTTATTGAAGTTGGTGAATTCAACAATGACGACATGGGGCAGCTTACACATTACCTCTCCTCTAAAACAAACCTCTACTTCATGACCATTATCACCATCCTCTGCTCCGTCTTCTACCTCATCGGAATCTCGCAGCACAACCCCGCCGACAAATCCGATCGCTGACGTTTGGCATAAGGGGTGAGGGGATGATGTGGAAAATTATAAATTTGATTTCATTAAAATGCATTTTTTGTGTAAAAACATTTTCAAAATTGGTTCCACATCAGCTGCATAACGCCACGTCAACCTGTCACTGGATGGGTTACAGGGAATTGCAGGTAACAGGATATTTTTACCAATTTTTGTTAAATTGTTGGGTAATTTTTTAAAGTAGCAAATATACAGGATAATTTTATAATTCTGACAAAGTTAAAGAATATTTTTACCAATTTTCTCATTTCCTTTTTAAGGGTACTGTGAAAAATTAAATGGGACGGATCGAAATTTAAAGTAGGAAAAGTTAACCGGGACAGAGGAAGTACATAATAAATAGTCCTAAAATTTAACTAACTTTTTGTTTTGTTCGAATTGAGGGATTATGGAATTCGTGGGTTTAGAATCATTGGAATTCAAATCACTCAAATTCATAAAGAAAATAGCTTCAAATAAAAGTGATGGATTTTTAAATTCATGATAATCCAACAATATTATTTGGAGTTGAAATTATGAACTTCAAATCTATTCAAATTCTTTCATCCAAATGCAATTTATATAAAATTAGATTTAAGACTCATGTTGCCTACTTAAAAAAGTAAATATTGATTTTTGCTTAATTTTAATGCATAAAATATAATATTTTTTATATATATTTATTATTACTACCACTACAATAATATAAGTCTTTTGTATAACACTTTTTGACACCATAATTATGGTCATTAATAATAAGTTATTTGGTCACAAAATGTCTCTACAAATTATTTGTAACCATTTTAAGACTATTTTTAGAGACAACTAGTTATTGCAAAAAATATTTTGAGACGCAATTGAGACTACTTTTATGGTCACAAATACATTATTTGCGTCCGAGTTATTGAAACGACAATAAAATTGTGACAAATATTCATATGTTGTGACAAATATTTATTATTTGAGACCATTTTTTGTGGTCTCAAAAAGCCCTTTTTCTTGTTATGTACTTTTATAATGCTTCATAAAACTATTAAAACTTAATCACATATAATGATGTAAAATAATATTCTATCATGTGCATCGTAGGAACGGGCGGACATCTCGTTTTAGTGAAAAAATCAAAGTAAAAGAAAAGATATAAAAGGGTGAGAGAGAGTGAGAGTACAAATTCCAGGAGTCGAGTCGGTGAAAATTAAACCATGATCAATTAACTGAATCACAAAATGTCCTACCAACTTTTGGGATATACTTATTTTATGTCATGCAATGCATACCATGCTTTTTCTTTTTAGACAGAAAATATTGCCCTCGAAGGAAGTGTGATAGGCAATTATATATTTTAATACATTATGCTATTAACCATTGATTTTTATATTCAATTTTTTGCAAATCTTGCAACTGAATTGAAGTGGAAACCAATAATTACCATTAAAAAAAAATTATTTATTGAGGAATATCATCTTATTGGTTCATGACTCATTTGTTATAGCGACATTGTCAACTCTCAATTCTTAGAGCATCTCCAGTCGTTGGCGCTGGTCCAGCGCTGGAGATACTCTAGTCCAGCGCGAAGTGCAGCGCGGAGCTCCAGCCGTCTGCGCTGCATTTTGCACCACAAAGAATATTCCCTTTAAATAATTTCTTTTATGTATTATTTTTCGGAAAGTAATTCTAATTTGCTAATATACTTATATAATATTTTTATGATTTCGGGATAATAAATTTCATAATATTATAATTAAAACCAAATATTACATAAAATAAAAATTGACGGAAAATAAGTAAAAATTACAAAATACATCAAAGTTTCACAAATTGAGGGATAGCCGTGATGTTACAGACACCTGGTATTAAACATAATCAATTTTCTAAATTATTAGAATACTCTTCCCACATATGATCGATCAAGTCATTACGGAGCTTGTAATGAGCATCTTTGTCTTTAATTCGGCGGAATCGGGATAGAAATGCTTCAAAAACCTGCTCGTTATCTCTATCTAAAATCTCGACCCCTGGTTCTGGTACCTCAGGTGCAAATACAATAGGTGCTTCAAGATCTCGTTGATCCTCGATGATCATGTTATGCATAATTATGCACGCAGTCATAATATCTTGAAGGTCATGTTTGCTCCAAAAACGAGCAGGATTTGCTACTATAGCAAAACGACTTTGGAGAACTCCGAATGCACGTTCTACATCTTTTCTACACGCTTCTTGTCTCTGTGCGAAATACTCTCTTTTTCTATTGACAGGCTCTCGAATTATTTGTACAAGTGTCGACCATTTGGGGTATATGTTGTCGGCTAAATAATATCCCATGGAGTGCTCCTCCCCCCGAAGAACGTAATTTGGTGGGGGAGCAATACCTCTAGCAAGATTAGAGAAAAGATGAGATCTTTCCAACACATTAATATCATTATTAGTTCCAGGCATGCCGAAATAAGCATGCCAGATCCATAGATCATAATCAGCTACTGCTTCAAGAATAATAGTTGGATGGCCACTTCGACCTGCATACTGCCCCGCCCATCCTGCTGGACAATTTTTCCAACGCCAATGCATACAATCTAGACTACCCAACATTCCGGGGAATCCACGCTGTTTACCAATATGGAGTAGTCTAGCAATGTCATTTGTATTAGGCGCTCTAAGATATTGGTCACCAAATATCTCTACAACAGCACGACAAAATCTCTTTAAACATTCAATTGCAGTAGACTCACCAATGTTGATGTACTCGTCGGTTGCATCGGCTGGTAATGCATAAGCTAATATCCATATCGCAGTTGTTGTCTTTTGAAGTGTGGATAGTCCAAGCCTTCCGGTGGCATCTCGTCTCTGTAGAAAATATTCATCGTGGGCTTTGACAGCATCTACAATGCGAATGAACAAGTTACGAGACATTCGAAAACGCCTACGAAATTGATCTTCGTCGTAAGTGGGATTTTCAGCAAAGTAGTCGTTGAATAGCCTTCGTGCTGCAGTTTCACGGTCACGATTAACCGTTCTACGACCGGGGACCGATCCGCCATGAGAGGTTGAATCAATCTGAGTAAGATATAATGCAATGATGAGGTTATTATTGTAAATCTGTTGGGCTATGATTTGGTTGTCTAAATCGTAACTATTTATGAGCTCTTCAATTTCATCATCGGATGAGCTTGATGAAGAAAATAAATAAGAAGGGCCGCTATGATTTGGGTTCATATTTGTGGTGTTGTTTGTATGGATTGAAAAAGAATTGAGAGGGTTGTAAAAACAAGCATATGATGTACATCTTTTTATAATAAAATTTCTCACCTACCTTTCCCACTAACTTTATTATCAGCAATAATTTCTCACCCACCGTTTCTCCCATACCACTCTCACCTACTTTATCAGCAATAATTTCCCACCCACCGTTTCTCACATACCACTCCCACTAACTTTATTATCAGCAATAATTTCCCACCCACCGTTTCTCCCATACCACTCCCACTAACTTTATCAGCAATAATTTCCCACCCACCGTTTCTTCCATACCACTCCCACTAACTTTATTATCAGCAAACTCTATAAATACCATTCACCTCATCACATACCTAAACATAGAAATATACACTCCAAATATCTTATTTTCTGCTTCTCAGTTACAAATGGCTAACCAAGGCAAGTACAATCCCCCAGAAGATATCCTTCTGTGTGAGAGTTGGATCCAAATCTCCGAGGATCCAGAAGTGGGGAGATATCAACCCCAAAAGACGTTTTGGGGGTGTGTCCATACTCTATACAACTCGAAGGCTGTTGAAACGGGGTGGCCAGTTCGTAATCAAAGATCCATAGAGTGTCGCATGGGTACCATCCTGACTAGTATCGCCAAATTCAAGGCTAGCTACGAACAAGTGGAACTGCTTCACCCTAGCGGGGCAAATGAAAGCGACATCGTAAGTAGTCTCTTACTGATATTTTTAATTTTTCAATACGTTATCGCTCTTCCTTTTTTTTTTTTTAACTCATCGTTATGTATATTATTTAGCTTAAACAAGCAAGGCTTCTGTACAAAAATGATCAAAAAACAAGGGAGCGTTCAGGATGGAACATGTCTGGGAACTGATGAGACACATAGAAAAGTTCGAAACAGTGTCTCGTAGGCCTCGTCGTGAAGTTAGCCACTCTCAATCTGATGAGATGCCAGACTCACCACTCTCACCCACTCCAAACGTACCTACATTTTCAATTAATCTAAGTGACGATAACGCTGGCGGTGGTTCTTCTTCAGGTTCAGGTCGACCATTAGGTATGAAAAAATCCAAACTGAAGAGAAAAATGAACGATGATGTCTCCACAGCACTAAATGAGATCAGAAGTGAAAATGAAAAACTTCGTGATCTCATGATGCAGAATAATTTAAAAAGGGATTTAAGCGTTGAATTTCTGATTGAAAAACGTGAGGCAGAAAAACAAAAGGCTGCAACACGTAGATAAATGGCCGATGCGCATAAGCAATTAGCTGATATCAACACTTGGACAGAGGAAAACAAGATCTTAATGATGGATCTAGAAACCATCCCAGATTTCGCCCGCCGTGAGTTTTTTCGGAAAGAGCAAATAAAAATTATGCAAAAGCGAGAGATGCAGTCACAGCCAGCACCTACTGATAATATGTTCGATGCTTACGGTGTCAACTTTCGAGATATTGGGGGGTCCGGCAGCGATATTGGTCCATATTAAATTTGTTTTAGTAGTATTTCGATAATTGTAGTATGTGTGTGATGTGGTGTATTTTGAATTTTTAATTTAGTACTTCGATTAGTAACATATATATGTATGTTTTTATTGTAATTTTTGTGAATATCTTAACATATTATTTTATAATAATTAATTAATTCATAATTTGCTAAAATAAACTTAAGTAAATTAGGGGATGCGAAAATATAACTAACATTTTATTTTAGTCGGAATAAATTTTTAATTTTAATAAAACTAATCTATGTTAATTTTAAAATATAATGGGTACACACATTAATTAACATAATACAACAAAATTAACACAAATGCATAATATTAGTTACAAAATCAACATAAATACATAATTAATTACACAAAAAAAAAAAAAAAAAAAAAAAAATCAAAAATTAAAGGGGGGGGGGGGGGGGGGGGGCGGGCCAGCGCGAGTGAACAGTGTCGCGTTCAGTTGAACGCGACCTGTTCACCCCTCACTGGATGAGCGCGAAGAAGGGCGCATGGGTGGAGAATAAAAGTGATGAGCAGTGGCATCTCCACGCCCAGCAAGCGCTGGGCTGGAGATGCTCTTAAGGGCCAAAATATCAACTTTTTTATTACTAAAAGTCTAAAACTACTCTAATCAGATATTAAAAGATTTGGACTACTCTAACAATATGATGTTTGCTTAATGAATTGGGTCAAATCGTTCCATCCTAATTACTACCTTTATTACTAGGGTCCTCCCTACTTAAAATATCGGACAGCTCATCAACCAATTTTACCTTCATTTCAGACGCAAAACTTAAATAGAACAATATGAGTAAGGTTCTTGAACCGTGTGTTCATTCTAAAAAAAGAATAAGATTTTATTCCACGTTAAAGTTTGAATGTGTGTATGATTTATAACTGATTCTGTAATAGTCAAAAATCATCATGGTTTTTGTGATATGAGCGTGTTGATTCCCTAAACCGCGTGTGTGTTATGTCTAGAAAAAGAATAGGACTTTATTTCAGATCGAAGAGTGAGTGCGTGTGTGTGGTTTATAACTGTGTTATTTCTCAAAAAGAAAAAGAAAAAAATAGTCCCACATCGAATAGTGAGTATGTGTGTAACTTATAACTGATTCTGCAATATCTAAAATCACCATAATTTTGTAAATGTGTGTGCAGTTTGTAACTGATTTTGCAATATCTAAAATCACAATAATTTTGTGATATTGATGGTGTTGTTCCCGAAACTGTTTCTGATCACCTCTAAAAAGAACATATTCCATTTAAAGTCAGCAAAATTGGCCTATTTCGATATTTTGTCAATTCTTTGACAATATCCTGCAAAAATAGCACTTCTTTCGTCCCGATTTAATTTGTCTATTTGTTTTTTTTTTAATCCCTAATAACTTAATCAGCTCAGTCCAAAAGGAAATTTTTCTCATAATCTCTAATTTTTACCTTTAAAAATGTCAAAGATTCTACAAAATTTAAATTTTCTTAATCTCCGTACCCAATCAAAATAGGCAAATTAAGTCGAGACAAACGTAGTAATTTTTAATAAAAAACAACAGCAGCTTATGACCTCTGCCAACTGTATTTTCCAAAATTGAATATTAGATTATGATTCCAAGATGTATATATTTGTTATAGATGCCTGGTCAAAATTCACATGTATTGATATACTTTTCAATTGTTGAAAACTTCAGGTTGTGGCTCACTGTTTATAAAAAAGATTATTTTCCAGCATAATGTCTTTTTTCAAAATAAGTAATTAATACCTTTTAACATAAATAATTATACACTTTCATGAAAAAATTATGGATCTAAAATTTATGCAACTGGCGTACAAGAGATCTCCTCCCCCGAATGACACTACAAGAAAATTTCATATTAGAGATTGAATTAGTAACGAATAATATCGGCACTAAATGAAAATGAAACAGAAATAAAATAGTGACGAAAAGTAACAAAAAATCATTAGTATCTGATTAGTAACAAAATAGCAACCTAATATTAGAGACGGACATCCGTCTCTATTTTGTAGGTAATTTGGTCTAATTTCATATTTAGTCACTAAATTTGGGGGCGGAATAAATCGGTCTCTAAATTTCAAACACGAGCACTATAGAGACAAATCATTAATTTCGTCTCAAGTCCGTCAATATTTTAGTTTAAAGGTAAATATCATGTAACTAGAGATTAATTTTTTCTCCACCAATATTTCCGTCTCTAATTTGATTTTTTGTTTGCAAAATGAGTTGACCTTATATTAAAATAGATTATCTTGATTTCCCTCATTTTCTTTGAATTTTGAAGCTAGGTACAGTTTGTTTTAATCAAAGTAGATTACTTGCAGAAGATGAATATTCTTCTTGTAAATTCATTTCTAGTGCTTCTTTTCAGTTCATTCTTGGTTTGGATTCTTAAGAGAAGTATCTGCAAGAATACTTCAAACAGAAAACTGCCACCATCACCACCAAAGCTGCCAATCTTGGGGAACTTTCACCAAATAAGCCCCTTGACGCACCGTTCGTTCAAATCCTTAGGCGAAAAATACGGGCCGATCATGCTTCTTCACCTCGGCTGCAAGCCCGTGATCATTGTTCAGTCAGCTGATGCAGCTAGCGAGATCATGAAAACGCATGATCTCGTGTTTGCCACTAAGCCAGGATCACAAACTATGAGGCTGCTTTTCTACAACATGAGGAACATATCGGTTGCACCTTATGGAGAATACTGGAGGAAAGTGAAAAGCATGTGTATTCTCCATATTCTGAGTAACAAAAGGGTCCAGTCTTTTCGATCCATTCGGGAGGACGAAACAGCCCTTTTGATGGCACGGATTGAACTATGTCTTTCGTTACGTTCCCCTGTAAATTTGAGTGAACTGTTTGTATCATTAACTAATGATATCATCTGTAGATCAGCTTTCGGAAGGAAGTACAGTGAAGGGGATGATGGAAAGAAATTGTGATGCTTCTTAAGGAAACTATGCATCTGTTGGGCACTTTAAGTATCGGAGAATTTATACCATGTCTTTCGTGGATTAGTCGTGTTAATGGTTTCGACTACAGAGTTGCCAGGGTTGCCAGAGAAGTTGATGAGTTTCTGGAGGCAGTGATTGAAGAGCACCTGGATGAAGGTAGAAAGGATGTAAACAGAGAGGATTTTGTTGACATTTTGCTTGCTATTTACAGGGAAGATACAGATGGTTTCTCCATTGATAGGGATAGTATCAAAGCAGTAATTCTGGTACGGCCACTTCTCTCTCTTCCACTTTCATGAAAATGTATTAATATTTATATATAAAAGGTATTAGTTTCCGAAGAAAGGTATCATGATGAAAAAATATTAGTGTTTATACTGAAATGTATTACTTGTTCTGAAAAAAGTAATCTGCTGAAAGGTAATACATTTCTTTAGAACAAGTAATACCTTAAATATGGACACTGATACATTATCATGTATGCGATATTTAACCTAAATCGTACGAATTTAAGATTAATGCACCTGGTGTACATGAGAATTAGTGTATCTAGTGGTGGTTCAAAAACTCTTTGTTCCAGATTATCTCATCAGGATATAAGAAAGAGTCTTTTATTCCTTGATATATCATTTTTGTTAATTCCTTGTACGTAAATCTGGTTAACTAACTGATGCATGGGCATCGATCTATTCTTTGGGAAGCCAGAAACCTTTAAGGGTGGGTGAATGCATGAGGCATTGATCTAGCCCTAGAAGGTAGAGAGGGAAACTTTCACATCGGGTAATGATGCCACACTGTCACTGGGTAAAGGGTCAAAACGAACCTCCTCTGATCTTGCCTATAGTTTTTGGTGGAGTTAAGTTTGCTTCCCTCGAGATTATTTCTCCCTCTCATAACAAGAAACGTTCTAATGCAATTAAATAAATACTAAGTAGTGTTTAACATGTTAATTACTAGTGGAGCCTTCTTTTTTATGTTTGTTTATTCGTACATTCTTACGAAATCAGGATTTGCTTGTGGGAGGAACGGATACGTCATTTGCAATGCTCGAATGGGCAATGACAGAACTCCTAAGAAATCCCATGATCATGAAGAAATTGCAAACCGAGGTCAGAGGAATTCTGCAAGGAAAAAAAAAGACATAAAAGACGACGACTTGGAGAAAATGTTGTATCTGAAAGCTGTGATCAAAGAAACTTTTCGTTATCATATCCCTGTCCCATTCATGGGGCGAGAGGCACAAGAAGATATCGAGATATTGGGGTATAATATAGCTAAAGGGGCAACGGTGCTAATTAACTCGTGGGCAATGGCAAGGGATCCTGCTTCTTGGGATGAGCCAGAGATGTTTAAGCCAGAACGATTCTTGAACAGTTCAATAGACTTTAAGGGACTCGATTTTGGGTTAATCCCGTTTGGTGCTGGAAGGAGACGCTGCCCTGGGATTGCATTTGCTATAGCGAATGTTGAACTTGTTTTAGCGACAATCGTTCATAAATTCGACTGGGAATTGCCTAAAGGGGAGGAGTTGGACTGTCTAGAACACCCTGGGGTTACCGTTCACAGGAAAAATCCTCTCTTTGCTATTCCAACTCAATGTTATTCCTAATGCATCGATTTCGACTCAGTTTCATGATTGTTTTACACATTTAGTCTTTGACTGTATCCTGCAAAGATGAACTCTTTATGATAAGTTGGTTTTTCCGATTACGCAAACATTTAAATAAGACTGCTGATCTCTAAAACATGAGTTACTTTTATCATAAAAATAACTTACTTTTGCATCCGCTAACTTGACGATGATCAACAACGTGTTGCCAATGTGAAGAAGAATAATCAGGCCGAGTTTTGCAACTAAGGACTTGAAAGAACAATGACTCCACGGGCACAACTGGTGAAGTTTCCGAAGAGTGGTAGTTTCTTCTCTTGGAAAATATTCACCGATTAAGCCCATTGACTCGACGTTGATTGAAATCCTTAGGCACAAAATACGGGCCGGTCACAGACCGGTGATCATTGTCCATCTAGCTGATGAGCTAGTGAAATCATGGTAACACATGATCTCCATCTTTGCCAATAAATCATAATCACAAACTACAACACGACCTTTCTACTACATGAGGAACATATCAGTCGCACCATCTATACACTAATATAAAAGTATCTTTAAGTTTCAGTCAATTTACGTTTCGCCGGTTTTACCCCTTCTAAATCATAAATTCTAAGGATAATATTATAACTAACGTCGTACTTATCATAATTCAATTCGAAGGATAATATTGTAACTTCATGTCGCACGTATCCTAGTTCTATTCTAATTTTATTCGTAGATTTGTTCTCTAATTTTATTCCAATATTATATATTAATAAATATTGATCGTATTCTATTAATTGACGTGCAAAGTCCAAACATTGGCATCTACCACATTTAGCTGAGCCCACATGATTTGCACTTTGCAGGGCATTCGATTAACATAAATCTTTAACAATTCTCAATTGCGCCAATAAATCTTTAACATAAATGTTTGATACCGTATGTATCCTATTTCCATTCTAATTCTATTACGTAGATATGTTCTTTGATATTTATGTTGGGAAATAAACGATCAATACGAACAAATAAACGAATGATAAGTGTGAAAAAATAAACAAATAAAAACATCAAGAACTAACGTACTTCGCTAACAACTTGTTAGCTACATTCACGACCAAACGGGAGGATCCCAATTCAAATTCAAAAGAGAGTTCAAACAAAATAGGACTTGAATATCCCATCAAACAAAGACCAAAATCGAGTATCAACCAATTGATACTCGACCCAAACAATTTCTCAACGCTTGAACAATCAAGCAGAAAATAAAGCCAAACAATTCTAATTTCTCTCTATCTCAAAAAAACTCCAACATGACTTATTTATAAGCCCCCAAAACCTAATCCTATACAGAAAAGGAATCAAACTTGGCCTAAATTGCGTAAGCCCAAAATCTGTCACCTATCGTGTCACGCCCGCGACCAAAACAGAACAATTATTTCAACTTTTGACCAACTGGTTGCGCCCGCGATTGGGATTCGTGGCAGCGACCTCTGCAAATGCCCGCTTCTTGTCGCGACCATCCATCGTGGCCGCGTCCTCTGACGCGACCCATTCTAACAACATTCAAATCCAAGCCTCCACCTTGATACGAACGTCGATTCAAACCAAACTAGATTCGAGGCACAATTCCTAACAATCTCCACCTTGCCTTGAATCCACAAACAATGCAACTTCTTCGGATAAAGCTGCACCTCAAATCGAAGCTTCTCACATAATTCAAACAAACCAAATTCAATTGCGCCAGTTGTACCAGATGCGCCTTAAGTACCCAAATTATCCGAAACAATGGGACACTAACCAAAGTAGAACCTTACATCAAATACAAAGTTCTCTTTTTAATTCTCTTCAAAATTACATTCGAACCTTTGCAGACGTTCAAAACCCCACCTTCACCTTTGAAACTGAAACTCCTGCTGTCTAGTCGACTCAGTGAAATCAGATTTCTCGTCATGAGTGGAACATGTCTAACATTGTTCAATATACACAGCCTACCATCATGTGTCCTCACTTTAACTGAGCCTATTCCAACTGCCTTGCATTTGGAACCATTGGCCAATAAGATATTGCCACTTCCTCCTGCTTACAGGTTGCGAACCACTCCTTACGCGGACATATGTGATACGATGCCCCAAAGTCGAGAACCCACGCATCAAATTTACCTATCTGTTTCTCAGCAACTATGACCAGATCTTCATCAGAGTCTTCTGCTTCAACTTCCACAACAGAATCAGCAGTGCCTTCCTGCTTCTCCTTCATCGGACAGGCATATTTTCAATGCCCTTTCTCCTTACAGTAGTTGCAAACATCACCTGGTTTATGACCTTTGGGGCCTGAATTCTTCTTGAACCTCCTTCTCCCCGAATATCCCGAACCTTGACTATTACCAACTGCTAAAGTTTCACCTGATTCTCCCGTCAAACCATTCGCCTAATGGCGTAACTCTCTAGAGTACATAGATGATCTCACTTCTTCTAGAGACACAGAGTCTTTTCCAACAACAAACCACTGCATAAAATTCTCATACAATGGTGGTAGAGAGACCAACAAGATCAAAGCAACATCCTCATCTTCTAATTTAACATTAATGTTACGCAATTCTAATAGGATTTTGTTAAGTTGATCTAAGTGGTCGCGAAGAGACTGACCTTCACGCATACGCAGCCCGAACAAATGTTGCTTCAAAAGCAACTTATTGATGAGCGACTTCGTCATGTACAAACTCTCCAATCTCGGCCAGAGTGGCCATCTCGGCAGACACCGGGACATCGGCCTCTTTCTTCTTCGATATCAACGGCGCCCACAATCCTTGTTGCTTCAACAAGGCTTTCATTTTAATCTGCCATAGACTAAAACTATCCCTCCCAGTGAATTTTTCAATCTGCAAGCTCATCCTAGACATATTTCCCATGAAAACTAGCGGAAACTCAAACCAAGCTCTTGATACCACTTATTGGAAAATAAACGATCAACACGAACAAACAAACGAATGATAAGCGTGAAGAAATAAACAAATAAAACACCAAGAATTAACGTGGTTTGCTAACAACTTGTTAGCTACGTGGTATACGCGTTTATTTATGCACTTTAAGTCTGTTTAAGTGTTGAATTGTAATGTTTGCTTGTACAAATGATCATGTTTAGCTTGTTTTTATATCCTTGAATCATTTGACGCTTGTGGTTTTATTTTGAGCTAAATAGACGATTTTAAGGCCGAGTATTTATCCTCGGACGAATATACGACAAAGAGACGAAGTCCGGAGAGTCAAGTAAAGAAAAAAAACGTAGAAAAGGCAAGGAAAAGCACCGCGACCGCGACTTAAGTGCGCGACCGCGGCCAAACTGAAGCAAAACAAGTCAAAAACGTTGTTGAAGTGACGCGGCCGCGGCACATGAGTGCGGCCGCGGCGTGATGTTGGATGAGAAGCGGGTGCGGGCGCGGCAGTATGTCACGATCACGGCCTAATAAGGCGGGCACTTAATCCTTGGGCCACAAGACTTCTGATTTTGAGCCCAAATCTGACCCAATTTGACTTCTTCTATAAAACAGGATCCTTATGCTCGGAAATCGGACACCTTTGAACTTACAAGAGAGCGATATTTGGAGGATTCCGAAGGAGACGAACAATCAAGATCGACGGCTTTTGGGTTTTTCATTCCTTTTAGTTATTTCGATTATGTATTTTCAATTCAATTTGTCTTTTGTCACCGCCATGAGCGGCTAGTAGGTTATTTCAGTCCTTAATCGAGTCGAACCCTAGTTTTATCTTTGTGATTTTGACAGTGATTCTTAAACAATTTAGTACTTTGAAACGTTGTTATGCTATTTAATTGTCTTTCAATGCTTATGTGATATTGTGCTAGATTAATCACCTAGGATATTAATTGCATAAGTAACGCTAGGTTATAATCGTAATCCGTAATTGTTACAAACCTATAGTCACTTAGTAGCAAATAGCGAGTGATATCGCTAGGGTAGTATATAGCTCGGTATGAATGGGTCCGAGCTTACGAGGTCCACACCGTGTCTATCTCGTTATCCTAGTACTCTAGGCATCCGGTTAATGAGATCCAGAGAGCTTATTCTAAGGTCACTCAACTGGATAGACTAACCAAAGAGCTTGTTTTAGTTATTTAAACATAAGGGATAACGAGGTTAGCGAAGCTTGTTGTTAATCTCGGGGTAGGAGTTTTGAGGTTTAAATTGGTTATAATTGCATCTACCGCAGGGTAGTAATAACTAGGGTGAGATAACATTAAGGGCTGGGATTCTTTAATTCATAAGTAGAATATTTTCATAAGTAATTGTTTAATTTTTATTTTAGCTTGTTAGTTAATTGAAAATCAACTAAAAACCCACATTACTTATATATATATATATATATATATATATATATATATATATATATATATATATATATATATATATATATGTTTAAGTTGCTAATACTTGGATTTGTATCAACGCTATAAGTCTTTCTGCTCCCTGTGGGATCGGCCTTATTTATCACTTCTACAAGCTAGAAGGGTAGTTAGGTATTATTAATTTTATCGCATCGCGACAGTACGGTCAAATTTTGGCGTCGTTGCTGGGAGCGGTGCAAGATTTTAAGTGTTTAGTTATTTATTCTTTTAATTCATTTAGTAATTTTTATTTGCTCATATATACTTGCATTAAACTCAGAAACTCACTTAATCTGAATTTGTTTTAGCAGTGAATGATCACCCGTTCACACGGAAACAAAGAATTATTTTTCAGCCCAGAGATAACTCGTAGAGACTGTATTCTGAGAAGACAAGCAAGAGAAACCCGAGAGAAGTTCGAAGCTTTGCCTTTCGCAGCTGAGAACTTCTCCGATTCTGATTCTGAATCTGAGTTAGAATCAATGGCAGCCGAAAAAACTATGAAGGAATTGGCTAACACTGGTGCTACTCACCAGCCTCTCTGCATTACCTTCCCTGACCTAGGGAAGGACACTACTTTCGAACTCCACTCAGGGTTGATTCATTTGTTGCCCTCTTTCCATGGGTTTGCAGGAGAAGACCCGCACAAGTATCTGAAGGAGTTCCATATTGTCTCTTCAAGCATGAAGCCAACCAAAGTCACAGAAGAACAGATAAAGCTGCGTGCATTTCCCTTTTCTCTAAAGGATTTGGCCAAGGATTGACTCTATTACCTTCCCTCTGCATCTATAACTTGGGAGGAAATGGAGGCCCAATTTTTGGTAAAGTACTTTCCAGCATCCAAGGCCACTAATATCCAAAAAGCAATAAGTGGAGTGGTTCAACTACCTGGCGAATCTTTGTATGAATATTGGGAACGTTTCTGGAGGCCAGATGCCCGCAACATCAAATAACTGACCAGCTGCTTATCCACTATTTTTATGAAGGTTTAATTGAGTCGAATAGGAATATGCTAGACTCCGTCAGCGGAGGCGACCTGAGTGATAAGACTCCAACAGCAGCCAGAGCACTTATATCTAAAATGGCTGCTAAGACACAACAGTTTGGGAATAGGGATGCATATACGCAGATAGTGAGAGAGGTAAACGATTCATAAATGGATGCAAAGATTGATCAGCTCACCAAAATGGTTCAGAAAGTTGTCCTAGGGGAAAATTCATATGTCCGACCTTGCCGAATATGTGATACCATGGATCACACCATCGATAAATGCAATATTCTGGGAAATGAGCTCGAAGCACATGCCAATACTGTGCGGAACTGGAAACTTTCAAGGACGAAAGTATGATCCCTATTCTCAGTCCTACAATCCGGGATGGAGGGATCATCCAAATTTCAGCCATGGTAATCAGCAAGCACAACCGAGTGGGCAAACCAACCTCCACCACCAAGAGGTATGTATTACACGAAGTAGCCAGCCGAGCAAGCACCTAACTCATCTTTGGCTGATATCGTCAAGACTTTTGCGACGAATATTTGTGCAATTTTAGAAAGATGCGACATCGAGCATCAAGAATCTAGAGACGCAAATGAGCCAGATGGCGACTGCTCTAAGCCGACTGGAAAATATGCAGAGTGGAAAATTGCCAGCACAGCCGGAAATAAATCCGAGAAATGTCAGTGCCATCACATTAAGGAGTGGAAATCAGCTTGGAGAGCTTAAGAAGCCCGAGCAAACATTGGAAGATGGTAAAAGCAAAAATCCGGATGAAGATACAGAAGACCAAGCCGCGGCCACGCCTGACTTGTGCGGCCTCGACCTGCTCGGCGATCCTAAGGTTGAAGACCCTGTACATATGGCGCGACCACGGCCTCCCAGCACGGCTGCGACCCTGTTTTGCAGGAAACTGATGTTTCGGTCTCGGGGCCATCTCAACCATCTTGGTATGGGGTCAGCTTTGATGAAATGATGACCGGAAGTGTCTCACTTATCCCTAAATAAGAGTATTTCAAGTGTTCAGGTAGAGATTTTAGCTCGAGAGTAGGAGCTTGAATGGTGGATGGAAGCATCTTAGTATGAGACTTAGGTAATGGCAATAGTCTCTGATCGCGCCTTGGTTTTGCAAACTGTGATGTTTGAAGTGTTTCCACTAACTCAACCAATTCCTTGCAAGTTTCCCAAATCTCGTTTGGTCCATTCTCCAATCGTGTAGTAAAGAATATTTCTAATGGGTCCCTACACAACTGAAAAACTTCCTCGACGAGAGGGTCAATAACACTAACAGAGAAAACAAAGTGAACATCTTCCGGAAATTTCATGGCATCATAAATGTTAAATTTAACAATACTACCATCAAACTCCATTGTGAGGGTTCACTCACGGATGTCTATCTTTATTTGGGAGCTATTCAAGAATGGCCTCCCTAACAATATAGGCGTAGAAGTAGATGTATCACCATTCATATCCAAAACATAAAAATCCACAGGAAACACTAAGTCGCCTACTTCCACTAAAACATCCTCTATTACCCCATCGTGATACGATGTACTACGATCAGCTAACTGAATAACTATCCTAGTCTCTTTTAATGGCTCGAGTTTTAATGCATGAAAGATGGAACGAGGCATGACGTTTATAGATGAATCTAAGTCTAACATAGCGCGCTCTATAGTGTAATTACCTATTGTACAAGGTATTACGAACATACCTGGGTCCTTGCACTTTGGAGGAATCTTCTTTTGGAAGATGGCGGACACATTTTCTCTCATTATCACTTTCTCATCCCCCTTTAACCTGCGTTTGTTAGTGCATAGATCTTTAAGAAATTTAGCATACCTCGGGATTTGTCTGATCACATCGATTAGCAGGATGTTTATCTCGACCTTTCTGAACACATTCAAGATCTCTTTTTCCTTAGTATCTTTCACTTTAGTCGCAAATTGACTAGGAAACGGAAGTGGTTGGGTCTGGATAGGTGGTGCAGGACCCTGCTTCTACTGAAGCTGAGTCTGGGCCGAGACAGATGATTCTCGGCCGAGATTGTTTGACAACTCATCTTTGTTTTCATGATTGGGTTTCTCGGCCGAGATCTGTTGCTCGTCCTGTTCGTCAGTTTCGTCAGTTTTTCCGTCATATCCCTCTTCCGAACTTTGCTCGGGCTGTTTAGGCTCTCCAAGCTCCGTTCCACTCCTAAGTGTAGTTGCACTCACATTCCTCGGGTTAATTTCAGGCTGAGCGGGTAATTTGCCACTGTTGGCATTTTCCAATCGACTCACAGCGTAGCTAATTGACTCATTTGAGTCTCAAGATTTCTGATGCTCGATTGAATGTCTTTCTTAAATTGAACAGTATTGGTGGCCAAACTCTTGACAATGTCTTCTAGAGATGAGCTGGGTACTTGTTCAGCCGGTTGCCTCTATTGATACATACCCCTCATAAAGCGGTTTTGATCTCCAGGCTGTTGTGGCTGATTCTGTTGTGACTGATTTCCATATCTTAAATTTGGATGATCCCTCCATCCTGGATTATAGGATTGGGAGTAGGGTCATATTTCCTCTGCCAGAAATTTTCTGAGCCAACGGCATTAGCATTCATTCCCTAAAACTTGGCACTCGTCTGTCGAGTGCTCCAATGTCTCACAAATATGGAAGGGCTTGATAACAGCCTTGCCCTCGGAAGCAACCTTTTGTACCAGCGTTGTTAATGCTTCCAATTTGTCCTCTATGGCTGAATCAGACGTTTCTCTAAATGACTTAAGTGGTGCATCTCTACACCCAAATTGATGCGCATTGGCAGCCATCCTTGATATCAGTTCCCTTGATGCAGCTGGAGACTTATCAACTAACACTCCTCCACTAGCTGAATCTATATTATTTCGATCTGTCAGTGATAATCCTTCGTAAAAATACTGAATGAGCAGCTGATCTGTTATCTGATGTTGAGGACAACTCGCCTCCAGTTTCTTGAACCGCTCCCAATATTCATATAAGTTCTCCCCATGCAGTTGTCTAGCTCCACTAATCTCTTTCCGGAGGTTCGTCGCTCTAGAGGCGGGGAAATACTTCTCCAAAAACAGTCTCTCCATCTCTGCCCAAGTAGTAATGGATGATGGAGGTAAGTAGTAGAGCCAATATTTGGCCAAATCCTTCAAAGAGAATGGGAAGGCCCGCAACTTGATTGCCTCTTCAGTAACAGTAGTGGGCTTCATACTCGAGCAGACAGTGTGGAACTCCTTCAGGTGCTGGTGGGATCCTCGCCCGAGAGGCCATGGAATGAGGGTGAAAGATGGATCAGCTCCGATTTTAGTTCGAATGTAGTGTTCTCTCCCAAGGTAGGGAAAGTAATGCATAAGGGCTGATGAGTAACTCCAGCATTAGCCAACTCTCTCATTGACTTTTCTCGTGTCATTTCTACTTGTTCAGCTTCTGACTCAAACAGGTTTTCAGTGGTGTACAGTAAAGCTTCTAACTGCTCTCGACTCTCTCTCGCCTTCTTTCTCAGAACTCGATCTCTTCGAGTAATCTCAGGATCAAACTGCAGCTCTTTGTTACCACGTGAACGAGTGATCATTCACTACTGTAATTAGATGCAAAGTATGATGAAAGTAACCAAGAAAATATAACGAAAAATAATAAAGAAACTTAAACAAATAATGGTTAATACTAGAACGCAATTAATTTCAACCGTTCCACGGCAACTGCACCAAAATTTGACCCGCACTGTTGGGTGTAAACAAATTAGATTATTATTTCCTAACTTTTTTTTCCTAATAATAGACAAGGTAAGTCAGGGTCGATCTCACAGGGAACAGGAACTAATCGAATTATTGTAATTAACCAATTTTATATAAGTAATTATAATAATATAAGTATAACTATAATGAGGGCGGATTTGTTTGATGCAAATTAACTAAACACTAAGTGATTAAACTAGAAAATTAAGATGAATTTAAGTATAGATAAACGACATTCCCGCATTTAACCCAGTATCCCCCTAGTCTGAATATACATGCAACTAATGCAATTACTTGACTAATTAGTTCTGAAACCCCTACTCCAAGAATTAACAGGTATGCTTAGCTAACTCTTGTTACCCCTTAAGTATAATTAACTACAGGTTCGCTTAGTAATTAATCCTATCCAATTAAGTAGTCATAGGATATGATCGCTAGAACACCATTAATCAAATGCATAGGGAACTAAGGTAACGAAGTAGGTACGGTGTTGTACTCACAAGCTCGGTACAAGTGACCGCGACTTATGTTATCCTAGTGAGTAACCACTTTTTGCTACTTTTGGACACAAACGCATAACATTTACGGATTATAAATTTATGCCTTAGCGACATTCATATGCCTATTATCAGGGTGATCAATCCAAATAGCAAACATATAAAAGATAGATTAAACCGAATAACATAAGTGATTTCATAACATAATTAAATCAAACAATCACCGGATTATTTACACAAACATCAGTCTAAGGTTCAACAAAGTCAAAGACGAGAAATATAAACTTAGCCGATCATAGCAATCGCTAAGAACAAATTACAAAAAGAAAACATTAAGCTAGAAAACTCGAATTGCCGAATCTTAAGTCTTCGTGTTCTTCAGAATTCCCAAGTCCGAGCTCTTCAATCAATGTCAAAGTGTAATTTTCGGACTTTGAATCTTCTATTTATAAACGGGGATGAATTAGGCTCAATTTGGGTTGGAAAAGGATTAATCCGCGAACAAAGCTGGGCTGGGCCACCTTCTGTCTCGACCGAGATTCACTGGCTCGGCTGAGCCTTGTGTATATCTTTCTCAGCCGAGACTCAGTAACTCGACCAAGAATCTTCTACAGCCAAAATTCGAATTTTCCTGACCTTCTATCTCGGCCAAGCCCTCCTCTCGGTCGAGTTTTCACATTCTTCCTCAGTCGAGTTCGACTTTTTGGTTAATTTTACCCAAATAACTTCAAAACAAGTCATAGACATTAAATCGTCCAATAATGCAAATACGAGAAATACACGACCACTTACGCATGCAAATGTCACTAAATAGACACGTAATTCGACCTATTATGCATGCATAATTACGTATACCATACGAAGAAGAGACGAAGTCCGGAGAGTCAAATAAAGAAAAAAACGCAAAAAAGGCAAGGAAAAGCACCGCAACTGCGACGTAAGTGCACGGCCGCGGCCAAACTAAAGTAAAACTAGTCAAAAACGCTGTTGAAGTGGTGCGACCACGGCGTGATGTTGGAGGAGAAGCGGGCGCGGCTGTATGTCACGGTCGCGGCCCAATAAGGCGGCCACTTAATCCTTGGGCCACAAGACTTCCGACTTTGAGTCCAAATCTGACCCAATTTGACTTCTTCTATAAAAGGGGATACTTATGCTCGGAAATTGGACACCTTTGAACTTACGAGAGAGCGATATTGGGAGGATTCCGGAGGAGACAAACAATCATGATCAACAGCTTTTGGTTTTTTCATTCCTTTTAGTTATTTCGATTATGTATTTTCAATTCATTTTGTCTTTTATCACCGCCATGAGCATTTAGTAGGTTATTTCAATTCTTAATCGATTCAAATCCTAGTTTTATTACTTTGTGATTTTTATAGTGATTGTTAAACAATTTAGTACTTTGAAACGTTATTATGTTCTTTAATTGTCATTCAATGCTTATGTGATATTGTGCTGGATTAATCACCTAGGATATTAATTGCATAAGTAACGCTAGGTTATAATCGTAATCCGTAATTGTTACAAACCTATAGCCACTTAGTAGAAAATAGCGAGTGATATCGCTAGGGTAGTATATAGCTCGGTCTAAATAGGTCCGAGCTTACGAGGTTCACACCGTGTCTATCCCATTATCCTAATACTCTAGGTGTCCGATTAATGAGATCCAGAGAGCTTATTCTGAGGTCGCTCAACTAGATAGACCAACCAAAGAGCTTGTTTTGGTTAGTTAAACATAAGGAATAACGAGATTAGTAGAGCTTGTTGTTAATCTCGGGGTAGGAGTTTTGAGGTTCAAATTGGTTAATAATTGCATCTATCATAGAGTAGTAATAACTAGGGGGAGATAAGATTAAGGGCTGGGATTCATTAATTCTTAAGTAGAATATTTTCATAAGTAATTGTTTGATTTCTATTTTAGTTTGTTAGTTAATTGAAAATCAACTATAAACCCCCATTACTTATATATATATATATATATATATATATATATATATATATATATATCTTTATAAATTGCTAATACTTGGATTCATATCAGCACTATAAGTCTTTTTGCTCCATGTGGGATCGACCCTACTTATCACTTCTACAAGCTAGAAGGGTAGTTAGGTATTATTAATTTTACCACATCGCAACAGTGCGGTCACTATGTCCACGACCAAACGGGAGGATCCCAATTCAAATTCAAAAGAGAGTTCAAACAAAATAGGACTAAAATATCCTATCAAACAAAGATCAAAATCGAGTATCAATCAATTGATACTCGACCCAAACAATTTATCAAAGCTTGAGCGATCAAGCCAAAACAAAGCCAAACAATTATAATTTCTCTCTATCTCAAAGGACTCCAACATGACTTATTTATAAGCCCCCAAACCTAATCCTATACAGAAAAGGAATCATATTCGGCCTAAATCGCGTAAGCCCAAAATCTACCGCCTATCGTGTCGTGGCCGCGACTATGTGCCCGCGACCAAAACAGAACAATTGTTTCGACTTTCGACCAACTGGTCGCGCCCGCGACTGGGGATTCGCGGCAGCGACCTCTGCAAACGCCCGCTTCAAACCGCAGACGCGACCATCCGTCACGGCCGCGTCCTCCGACGCGACCCATTCCAACAACATTCAAGTCCAAGCCTCCACCTTGATATGAACATTGATTCAAACCAAATTAAATTCAAGGCACAATTCATAACAATTTATTCAAATATTATTAATTAATACTATCATAATAGAGAGAAAAATTCTGTCACTAAATTTAGAGACGGAATAAATCGGTCTCTAAATTTTAGTGACCAGCATTAGGGTTTAGGGTTTAGTGACCAACAATTTCCCCTCAAATTCGTTACTACTTTAGTTTAGGAATAAATATCATGTAAATCTGTCTCTAATTTGATTTTTTTCTTGTAGTGATGCATACTTAGTTTCCGACCAAAATCAGATCTCAATATTACGATTTCTTAGTTCGTTTTACCCGATTTACTTTTTTCTGTTTCCAATTTGGTTGAAGTGTTTTAAGAGTTGGATATTTGAATGATTAGTTGCAGATATGATGCATGATTATATATTTGTTCTGCTTTGGGTTTGGAAAGTTTGGATCTTGTGAGTTTGGAAGTGTTTTGGGCTTATAGTGATTTTGGATCCGGGGATAATTATATTCTTATTTTTATAGTTTTTATTCTTGGTTGTTTATAGAAAATTTGTTATGAATTTTTATGTATAGTATCTGATCGAAAGAGGATTTGACATGTACATTAGTTGTATGATGATTTGGCTTAGTGAATCTGTTATTTCTCATATGATGTGTTGTTAAATCTTGAGTATCTTATAACTTCTTATTCTGAATCTATTAAAAACTCTGAATAAAAAAATAAGGAAAAAAAATGATTTTACCCATGGATTTGAGTTTTTTTCTATATGGATGTTCAAATTACTTTTTTCTTGAAGAAAAAAAAAAAGAATGAATTTACCTAAGATTCGAGTTGTTTTTGGTTAGTCTATGTTTGTTTATGGATTTGGATTTGGTTGTCCGAATGAAAGACGGAATAATTTAATTTAAATAATTTTATTACTTATTTTATTATTTAATATATTTTGAGCACTTTTTAAGCATTTTTGACAAATTAATATATTCTAAACTCCTAAAAAAGTGTCACAGTTTGACAAATAGCCAAATTTCAGTAATAATTATAGCAATCATTTATCAGCAACAAATTTGTATTGCAAAGTGTCTCAAATCATGATTGGGGGCTTTTAAGGTGCAACCTTTTATTTTTACTGATCTTCTTTGTTAATTGATTGTAGCATGATTTTGGTGAAGTTTGTACTTTTGCCTAGATTATATAGTGTACCTTATAGGTTCTCCTTAAGCAGGTTATGTGTGTGGTAATATTAGTACAGGAACCAAAACCTCGAAAGATATTGGTGGGACTCTACTGCCTTCGATAAATGATCTTTTGTGTTCAAATTATTCCGTAAAAGTTTTCATGTTTCTTTTGGTAATTATTTCAGTAATTTAAAATTTTACAAACAATAAATTTAATCGAACATTGTTGTTAAACATCAATAGATTTATGCATTATTGTTAAGAGAATTCAATAGTGAAATAATAATTCTAATATATCTATTATTGAAATACTTCCTATAAGGGAAAATTAGTGAAAATGCCATGTACCTAATCAACATAAAACCTGTTATATGTATATAATTTATAATTCTTTTTTTTTTTTTTTTTTGGAAAATCAGATGTCAAAACAAGTCCAATAACAACAGACGTATGTCGACAAAGGAAATGTGCAAGGGAGAAAAACAAGTATGCCAACTTAAGTGCTATTGAAAAACAGAAATATAAAGATAAAATTAGTAACAAAAAAAAAAGAGAGAACGTATCACAGAAATTCCATCCAATCAAATGATAAACCACTTTACATTTTTAAAGAAAAGAATAGTTATTAAAGTAAATATGTTTTATATTTATTCATAACTATTTTTATCTATTATGAAATTTATATTGCTTTAGGAACAAGAATCTATGAATCTGAATGCACGGAGAAACATGAATTGGAAAATTTTCCAAATTACAATTTTTTGTGGAGCTGCAAGATCATGGGTACGAACCTCCAATCTTTTGATGTGATAATGGAAAGATTCAGCTTTCTTCTAATGAAATTCCTAATGAATTATAAGATTTGTTTACCTCAAATTCAAAAGAGGGTGTCGAATTCAGAAAAAAAATATTAAATTGTACAATGGTATATTCTCCTTTACTTCATTTGGAGTTGAATACAATAAAGAACTCACATCTGGAAGGCATGAAATTTATAGCTTTAGAGTACAAGGCATGACTTATCACAATATTCCAGGATTGAAAGCAACTAAAGATTGTCTAAATATTTTTAATTATATTTTGTTGACACACATAAAGAGGTTCAAAATAGGCATAGTGTGTTGCAAAATTTCCCTTTGTCAGAAGAACTTGTGAAAAAAACTCATATGAATCCTTGAAGTAAATCTATACTCAAGAGTTTTTCAAAGATTAGAATATTGTACAATGGAGAATGTTCAGTTTCAAATTCCAAAAAATGTCAATTTAGATCAGCCATTTTATAATTCTCCTACTGTAGATCAAGTTGCAACTATCTAGGTAGAAGGTAATAATGATATTATACCATATATGCGAGAAATTTTTGTTTATACACATTCAGGCGAGCAACATTGAATAAAGCATTACTTTGGGTGTTATGATCCATTGTAATACACACTTCTTCTACCTAGAGGTGAAATATGATATCATCAAAATATTAAAAAAGTCTCATCTAATGGTGAACAAGGTAAATCTTGTGCTTGTCTCTTTTTTCAACTATTTTTGTTAAGGTTTTCTTTTTCTTTCTATTAATTTATGAGTACATGCATGTCATGTCAAATCACCAAAAAATCTTAAAAATTGTAACACTCATATATTGAAGATATGCTATTTTATTAGTTTAATCGTTAGTATATATATGTTTTAAATTATTTTTGCCTTAAAAATAATTTCTCCATATTCTAGAATATGAATAAAAAAATAAATAATACAAAAATATTATATATGTATAGTTATATATAAGCATATAGAGAGATAGATAGATAGATAGATAGATAGATAGAGAGAGAGAGAGAGAGAGAGAGAGAGAGGGTTGGGCGCGAAGGGGGGGAGAGAGACATGGAGAACACAATTCATTGATAATATTATAAAAATTATTGTCCTGCAATACAATCTACTCAATGTAATTTGCTTATTGATTTTACAAGTACCAGTTCGAAAAACAAATTTATGGGATGATATGGCAAGAAAGGAAGGACAAACATTATAGGGAATAGTCAATCAAAAGCCAATGATTGTCCTCCCAAATATTACAGCAAATGAATTCAGAAGTAATCAATTACAAAATAAAAATATAAAAATATTAGAAAATCTCAATTAAGTTGAAATATATTTTCATGTTATGCGAGCGTCAATTGCAATTAATACCTAAATCAATTGTACAAATTAATCCACCTTCTGAAGAGCTTAAGGATATGCAACAATGGTAAGAAGTATATATATAATTTGTAAAAAAAAAAAAGTATGAGTAAATTCTTACTGAAAAATGTATGTGGATAGTGAATATATCAAATTTTGTGCAGGGCATGTACCATTCAGGATTCGTTAGCTACGTGCAAACTATCAATATACAAAGGATAAAAAGTGCAAAGGAGAAAACACTTGAAGTTTTCATAAAGCAAAAGGAATGTTTCACAAAGGTAAAAAATAACAAAAAATATAAGTAGACAATAAAATATAACAAGAAAAAAAATCAAAATATACATAGTTGTGTATATTAATATTGGTTACAAACATATATTAGGAAATCTGCTAAACAAAATTATTCAATTAAATTAAGAAAATAATTAACCTAATAGTGGTTTCATTCATAGGATACCTACTACTATTTCACTGGAATGGTTGAAGGCGTTGAAAATGAGGCAAAGATATGGTATGACTTCTGCAAAATTTGCAACGGATCGGTGCATAAAAGTGAGACTAATGCAAGATGCAACAAGTGCTTCGATGAGCCAGCAGAAGTAATACCAAGGTACAAATATATCTATAATATAATCTTCGTGATATTTTCATAAAGACGTACACACTAACACTAAATGATATTTAATATACTACAGATAGATAATAAAACCAAGCTTTCATCAAAGAATCTACAGCGCAACAATAACCATGTTTGTTGAGATAACAACAGTATATGTTGGATGCTCAGCACATGAGTACATTAAATTAATCGAAAGAAAATGTTATATTACTTTTCAATAACCAACACTAATAAGTTCTTACATTGAAAAATGCAATCTTACTAACATAAATCTATTACAGGAACAAAATGAATTCAAATACTACATAAAATTAATCTTGCAGAATGCGAATAACGTAAGTTTCTTGATTGTACAAAATCAAAATACCAAAGTTTTCGAAGAAAGACCGAATGCAATAGCAGAGGCAATAGAAATGATAGAACCTCCAAAGCAAAAAGAAGAGAGAGAGAGAAAAATATAACAATAAGATACTTGAGGTAAGAACTACAAAAGTAGAGGAGAAGAGAAGAAGGCGAACAACAAAGAAAAAATAAGAGAATGAGGAAACTACAAGAATGGAGGAGAAGAAATGACAGAACATAAAAACAAAAGTAGAAGATTGCATCAGATTGGAAGCGAAGTTGAGGTCATAAAGATCACAAAAGGTAAAATAGAGGGTACAAAGGGAAGAAAACAAGAGCAATATCGAAGAAAAAAAAAACATGAACAAACAGCAACAGAGGAAAAGAAGAAAGGAAGAAGCATAAAGAGAAAAATACAAGACAACATTTAAACAGGGAGTGATATGAGCAAACACTAAAATAATGTTTTAACAAGTCACGACAAAAAAAAAAAAAAAAAAAAAAAAAAAAAAAAATCAAGAAGGAGAAAAAATAGAAACAAGTGCATTCGTAAAAAGAAATAATTACGCCATTTAAAAATAATTTCCAAAAATAAATAGGTTTTTTATTTTTACTTTTTTTCATTTTATTTTTAATTACAATAGATAAGTAGTATTATATAAACCAATTTGAAGCAATTCATTTGTACGTACTAAGACAAATTTATGATGTTATAATTTTCCTTGGATTACTTATATTATTTATTACTCCCTCCGTTCCATATTAATTGATGTTTTAGGATGAAAGGAAAAAATTAAGGATTGAATATTTTAACAGATACCCTCAGCTAAAGACTTGACAAAATCAAAATATCTTTGATAGATTAAAAAGTAGATATATTTTAGAATTGAGTCCATGGAGAAAATTGGTAAAATCGGTGAAAAATCTGTAAAACGTCAATTAATTGAAAAAGGGAAGAACGTCCTAAAACGTCAATTAATATGAAATGAATGGAGTATTAGTTAATCTAGTAAAATATTGTAGATCTTATTCTACATACTATGTTTCAACTTTTACTTAAACTAACGTTTTAATACTCGTACTATTTTACGACCATGTTTATATAATAAGGTTTTTAAAACTAGGTTATTATTGACATATGATCAGTTTCACAATTATATGGGAAAGAAGTGGTCTTAATTATGATAACATCATATTCACTTAAACAATACTCCTAGTAAATGATTTATTCTATGAGTACTACCCACTGAAAACATTTTGAATTGCTAAAGAAAATAAAGAAAAAGTGTAAAAATACAATTTTCAAAATTAATATACTAAGTACCGCATGTGCCAAATTTTAGTTGGTACAAAATGATGTCACCAGTTGCGAGTGGGAGCAATGAAATATAGAATGAAACATGATTTTAAATAAAAATAACCCCAATATATATAGCTAATTAACTTATCGTTTGGATAGTCATGTTGTAAACACTAGAAATTACATAAACCGGAAAAACATAAAAGAAAATATAATGCAGAGTTTATTTTTCATGTCTTCTATTCATACATTGTTTCTTTTGCATAAGCTGTTACAATATTCATTGACTCCACACGGTAACTCGAACTCGAACTGATCCGTATTTATTGAGAAAAAACTTGAAAAATAGCTCGACATAAATGTGATTAACACAATTCCAACTCGAAAGTGTTAATTAATCTTACAGTATGATAACCATATGTTTCAAATAGATGTATAACTCAATTCAACCCGAAATCGAGTAAAAACAAGATTACAAACTACACTGAGTTGCAACAGCTAAAAGAGGATGTTTTCTGTGAATGGTAACACCGGGCTCTTCAGTTACATCCAAATCCTCCAAGTTTTTCCCATCAGGCAATCCCCATTCAAACTTATGGACAAGATTTGCCAATACGAGTTCTACGCTCGCCATTGCAAACACTATCCCTGGACACCCTCTCCTCCCAGCCCCAAACGGGATCAGCTCAAAGTCGAGGCCCTTAACATCTACCGTAGAGTTCAAGAACCTGTTAGGCTCAAACTTTTCCGGTTCGTCCCAAGATGCAGGATCTCTTCCAATTGCCCAAGTGTTGATTACAATCATTGTCCCAAATTTAATATCATACCCCATTACTCTAACATCTTCTCGGGCTACTCGGCCTACAATCGGGATTGGAGGATGAAAACGAAGAGTTTCCTTAATCACAGCTTTCAGATACCGCATTTTCCCCAGGTCTTCGTTCGTTATGTCTTGCCTGTCTTTCAAGATTTCTCGTACTTCTGTTCGCAAGGTCTTTAAGACGGTCGGGTGTCTTAGGAGTTCTGTCATGGCCCATTCTAGCGTCGTAGATGTAGTATCAGTTCCTCCGGCGTGCATATCCTGGTAGATCAAAAATACAATATAAGTATGAGCAACACTTATGTAACATCACCTTTCGTAAAATGAGAATTACTTTGACTCAAAAAATTGTTACCTAAGCACAAAAATAAATAGTTACTTCTCTACAACTGTGGTTTTCTATAAGAGTTACCAACCAAAGTAACTAGTTTTACATCAAAAGTAACATATTTTTACGATAAGAGTAATTATCATATTACGAAAAGTGATTAGTAAGACCGTCTTATTTAAACATTCGCCTACGAGGCGAATAATCGAGATAGAGATAGAGAGAGATATTACCAGAATAACTCCTTTAATACTATCTCTATCAATATTGGAAACACCACTGTTATTTTCCTTATAAATATCAAGCAAAATCTCAACAAAATTCTCTCTGTTTTCACCACTCTGAAGGTGTTCTTCAATCACTTCCTCCAGGAAATCATCAATGTCTTTCGCAGCCTTTTCAACTCTGCAGTCGAAGCCATTAACACGATTAATCCACGAAAGCCACGGAATGAATTCTCCGACCGTAGCAGTGCCCAATATCTGCAGAACTTCCCTAAGAAGCACCATAAACTTCTTCCCATCTTCCCCTTCACTGTATTTCCTTCCGAAAGCCGCTCTACATATCACATCATTCGTCAGCGAATCGAACAATTCAGTCAAGTTCACAGGCGAACGAGACAAACAATACAACCCGATCTTATTCATCAAAATCGCAGTTTCTTCCTGTCGAATAAAATCGAAAGATTGGACGCGTTTACCGCTCAACAGCTGGAGAATACACACACTTTTCAGTCTCCTCCAGTACTCACCATAAGGAGCACTTATTACATCCTTGCAGTCGTACAGTATTCGCCTCGTAGTTTTAGTACTAGGCTTATCAGCAAAGACGAGATCATGAGTTTTCATGATCTCGCTAGCTGCAAAAGCTGATTGGACGATGATCAACGGCGTGCTGCCGAAATAAACAAGCATGACTGGGCCGAGTTTCGCGCCTAAAGACTGGAAACAACGGTGAGTCAACGCGCTCATCTGGTGAAGGTTTCCGATGAGTGGCAGCACTGATGGCGACGGAGGCAGCCTCGTTTTGCTCGAATCGATCCATAGCCTTTTTCCGAATAAGAACAGCGCAACAAAACTGGTAATAGCAAAAACCAGAAATGGATAAAACAGAAATTCATCAATCTGCTGCAGCTGGAAACTTAACATCATTTTTCAAATCAGTTTCAGGAAAAGAATAAAGTCAATGGGTTTAAGGCCATTGAAAATGTAATAATATTATTTAAAGATTATGATTTCTAGGATGTCACATGGACATATGGTAACTAACCTTATCGAAAATAAAAAGTTCTTCGGGCCAGGGATGTCATCCATGTGACTAGCGCAACAGCGCTGTCGACGAATTGAGTTTAAAGCTCACTTGGTCGGAGGATTTAGTTGTAACGAATGGGAATGAATGAGAACTCATTCTCATTTATAATGTTGTACATAACAAATAAGTTAATAATTACCTTATTTTATTAACAATTCTCCCCATTTCATTCCATAGATAATTGACTCTTCATTCACATTACCATTGTCATTGATGATTTGCAACCAAACGAATTCTTAGGTTGTTAGAGTAATGTATACTAAGTTTTAAACCACCACTAATAAATGAGCCTTTCGATAATCGTTGGAATATGATAAATTTTCGTTGGAATTTTAATTTTAATGGCAATTTCAACGGTTTTGAGCCGTTGGAATTTTTATTTCAACAATTAAATTTCAATGGAAAAATGATTCCAATGATAATTTCAACGGAATCTCTATCGCTGAAATTTATTTCCAACAGTTATTCCACCAATTTTTTTTGTCGTTGGAATTTCCGTTAGAAGATTTTAACGGCTCATCTTGTCGTTGTAAATTTTAGAATTTGCGAATTTATGTCCGTTGAAAATTTTCCGTGAAAATTTAGAAATTATCTTATAATAAATGCTAACCGAGCTCAAGCACAACAATCCTACATATATGACAAATGGAAAGTACAAGTTTAATTTACTAGATTGAAATTTCTATGTGGTGTCGGAGACTCCTAAGCTCCGACCATATTAATTAATACTCCCTCCGTTCTAGCTAATTTTGCACGGTTGATCGAACACGAATGTTAAGAAAAAATAGATTTTAAGGAATCTTTAACCTTTTTAAAGGTGGAGATTTTAAGGGTAGAAATTATGAGAGAAATTTCCTTTTTAAGAATGTGAAAAGATAAATGGGACGGATCGAAAAGAAGAGTATCCAGATTTAAGTGGGACGGAGATAGTAATTTATGTCAATGGACGTAGTATATTCAATACAACAAATTAACTATAATAACGCATTATTCACTCTACTGTTTTTTTGTGTCCAGACAAGGGTCAGGACAGTAAATGAGTCGAATGAGCTGCATATATATTATTATTCAAGTTTGTTTAAAATATAATTGCATTTTTTATAGTATGTTTGCACTTATTTGATTATCAATCGCATTGAACTTGAAATTTTTTTAATCAAATCGAACATAAGTCGTGCTCTAATAGTTTGATATTTTCTCACTTATTTTGACGAATTGTACTTATCGAGGTCAAACCCGAATCAAGCCTTAAATTATATCAAACGTAAAATTATATTCAAGATCGTTTAATTTCTTTAAACGATCTTTCAAAGAACAATCTAAAATCGAGTGTTTTTACTTGAATCGAATATGAGTCGAGCTTCAATAGTTGATATTTTCTCACTTGTACTTTTCAAACCTGAGCTCAAATTGCTTTAGGTAGTATCAAATGCAAAACCATATGCAAGAATGTCCGATTTCTTTAAACGAATCAAAGAACGACCTCAAGTTAAGTATCGGGTTTGTTTGATTTTCGGTCCTACAAGAGGCTGGAGAAAAGAAGGTACTCAAACTAATTTATTCCAATACATAGTACACTTGACAAAAATTAAAAAGGTAACTAACAAATATGTCAATTGGTAACTACAAGCAGAGGAAACTTCTTATGAACAGTGATTCCATTAGATTCAGTCATGTCCAAATCTTCCATTCTTTCTCCATTAGGCAATCCAAAGTTAAACTTGTGGACCAATTTTGCCAATGCCAGCTCATTAACCGCCATGGCAAACGCAATCCCTGGGCAGCCCCTCCGGCCCGCCCCAAACGGGATCAACTTAAAATCGAGTCCTTTGAAGTCCAAACTCGTGTCAAGAAACCTCTCCGGAACAAACTCTTCCGGATTCTTCCACAACGACGGATCCCTTCCAATAGCCCACGCGTTAATGACCACACGTGTGTTGGATGCGATGTTGTAACCTAGTACTTCTGTGTCCTGTGTGGATTCGCGTGGGACGAGTAGTGGGGCCGGGGAATGGAGCCGAAGACTCTCCTTGATCACGGCTTTTAAGTACGGCATTTTGTCTATGTCGTCCTCGTTGATGGTCTCCTCCCTTCCGGTTACTTGTCGAACTTCGTTCTGCAGGGTTTTCATGGCTCTTGGGCTTCTTATGAGCTCTGCCATTGTCCATTCTAGAGTGGAGACTGTTGTATCTGTTCCAGCTGCGAACATGTCCTGTTATGAAAGATACATTAGACATGTTGTATCACCGGGCCAGTGCATCCGACATTTTAGGCACGCTGGTTATAGGATTCGTGGCCCGACCAAATAAGGTAACGACCTGTCGAGTCCGGTCCACCAAATCCTAATGTATTTTAAAGAAATGGATCGAGCCAGCCGGACTGCCATTTTCAGCCCAGTAAAATTTTGGTCGGAGCCGGCCCAGCTTGACCAAAGCCAAAATTCTATTGTTTCAAAAGTTATTGAGCTAGGAATGGATTGGGTCAAGTCAGATCGCCATTTTCCAATCCAAAAATCTTTTTGCCCCCGACATGGTCCGACATATTGCATTGACCCAGCGGGCTCGGGCTAAATAGCTTAAATTGCCAACACTAATCAACAAAATATCAAGACTAGAGGTGTCAATTCAGAAGGTCCGGCCCGACTCAACCTAATCTTTCAGACTAACATTATATGTCAGGCGGGTTTAGGCCAAAACCCGCACCCCATCGATCCATTGTCCATCAGATCAAGCTTTGTGAACCCAATGATATTTTAAAAACTAGTCTAAAATATCAGGCCGGCCCGATTTTCCACTAATAAAAAGAAGAGAAGAGATAGAAACTTACTACGATGAGAGCTTTGATAACATCATCTTCAACAGGGGAGCTACTTCCATTGTCTCTCTGAAGCTCAAGCAAAATATCAACAAAATCCGCACTTTCTCCTTTCCCTCTCTTCCTGTGTTCTAGAAGCACCCCCACAACAAATTCATCAAACATTTTAGCAACTCTCTCAACTTTCAAATCCAAACCACTGATCTTATCAATCCACCTTAGCCATGGAACATAATCCCCCACACTGAAACTCCCCAACAACTCCACAAACTCTTCCAGAAGCTTCCGGACCCTCCTCCCGTCCTCGTCTCCGCCGTACTTCCGCCCCAGCGCCACCCTGCAGACGACGTCATTCGTCATCGTCACCAAAACCTCGCTCAGATTAACAACTCTTGACGATCCGGATCCTAACCGCGTAATTTTCTCAAGCATAAGCGCCGTCTCCTCCTCCCGCACGCGGCGGAAGGATTGGACCCGCTCTTTGCTTAGTAGATGAAGAACACATACACTTCTCATCTGCATAGTAACAAAATACGGATGCAGATATTATTTGACACTGTAGTTTAAGTTTTATTCGTGAATAGAATAGATAAAACTGGAAAAATAACGTCTAACCGATCAAATTTGGTTAATTATTTGAAAATAAATCGGTTTAATACCTTAAAATTGAAATTTTCATAATGTTAATTATCTTTTTGTATTAATTATATATTTAGCTGTTAATTTATCAAATTTGAGAAAATAATTTCAGGATTAAATCGGATTTAATACATTAAATTAATGTTTTTATAATCTTAAACTATTAATTTTATTAATTCTTGATTGTGATTTTATCCTATCTATTTTACGTTCATTAAAATGGATCTCTCTCAGACATAATTAGTATACCGATTCTTTACAATTGTGGTGATTTAGTGTTTATTGTTAGAAAAGCTAACACTGAATTCTTATTATATCATCATTTATTTTGCTGGAATTATATGATTATTATTCATAATATATTGCTTTATTTTAACTTTTCGAGTTTAATAGTACCTCCATCCGGCTCAGATTTGCACGTAGGGACGGGTACGAAGGTTAAGAAAAAATTATTTTTTACTTTTTTGTTGACTTTTTTAAAGATGGAGATTTTGAGGGTAGAGATTATTTGAAAATTTTTTTTAAGAATGTTAAAATCTGAGTGGGACGAACCTAAAAAAAAATGTGCAACTCTGAACGAGGCGGAGTATTTTAACTTTTAGTGAAAAAATGGGGATAGATACAGTAGAAATTGAAGATTCGAAGAGCTTTAATACTATGCTCACCTGCCTGTTATATTTTGAAAATTTTGAGTATTATATCGTATTTTTAACTTTTTGTAAAATACGTGAAAAATACGAAAAAATTGAAAAATTCAAAGAATTTTAATACTATGCTCACGTGTTCGCTATAATTTGAAAATTTCGAGTATTACATCGTATTTTCAACTTGCAGTAAAAGAACAGAAAAATTAAATTAAAAAACTCGAAGAAGTCTGTTCTTATTCTAACCTGCCTCCAGTACTGCCCGTACGGCGCGAACGCCACGTCACTGGAGCCGTACATGAGCCGATCAGGGATGCGTAGTTTTGGCCGGTTTGCGAAGATCAGGTCCTGGTTTTTCATGATCTCGCAGGCGGCTTCCGACGAGGAGGCGACGATCACCGGCACATTGCCGAAATGGAGCAGCATGAGGTGGCCATAGCGCTTTGATAGTGACTGGAGAGTGTGGTGGGGGTGTAAGCCGAGCTGGTGTAGGTTTCCGATTATGGGGAGCTTTGGTGGAGATGGCGGCCGCCTTCTTCGGGGAGGAGAAGGGGCGGCGGAGAGGCGGCGCCGGAGGAAGATGGTGAGGATGATGAGTGAGATAAGAGGAAGTGTGAGAAAAGTGTACATTTTTAAGTTATGGGTTTTGTTTTAGTGTATGCAATGCAACGTATGATGGTAATATATATAGGAGCCAAGTGTGAAATAGGTGGCAGAAGAAATGTTGTTAGGAACGGATTCGGGAATTTTCTTAGGAGTTAGAGCGGCTAAAATTGGCTCAGTTTGTCGTTTATTTGCTCGATATTTTAGGTGGCATAGACAATAAGAATGTGGGCTCAAAGTATCATCAAGTCGATTAAATTCGATGATGTACTAAAAGTCTAGCTAACTGACCCAAAGTTTTTAGTATACAAAAAAAAAAAATGTATTGGCCTGAATTCGATAAGTTTTAGTCATACAAAATTTCAAGTCAGCACAATTCGATCCGAACAATTCGTCCAGCCCAGGAGGTTTTTTTTCTCTGAGCATCCAACCAGGCTATCTGAATTATCGTGGAGCACAATCAACATACAATATTTATTATAATAAATAAGAACACTAAACTATGAGCACAATATTTTTTTTTTTTTAATTGATGTATTAATTTTATAAAATAAATAATAAATTAATGATATCTTTAGTGACGGCACGTGCCCCCAGTATGGGGCACATTATGTGGCAGTATCCGCGCTGCAAAGGTGAGGGTTTTTTTTTTTTTTTTCTTTGCAGAAGCATCTGACTGAGGAATTAGATGGATTCTCGAACCTGTATATGAATCAACGTTCAAGATATTTACAATTGTTTGAAAGGATGTATATACATCGACAAAGGAACGATTCAAGGAAATCTAAAATTTTAGAGGCCTAAAGCATCTAACAAAATGTAACCTCGTAAACTATTAAATTTTGAGATCTCAAAAAAATCGAAGATACTTGCTTCTTAAACAACTTTGTTTGTCAAGTGATCGACTGCCTTGTTCCATTGTTAATTTTCTCGAGCCGTAGGTACTACATATTTTAATAATTAATAGTTACTATTTTTCCAGAGTAAAATTTTCCCGAAATTTCAAATGAGCATTTTATGAGAAACTTTGGTTACGTATGGATTTTAACGGCTCAATCTTATATTGTATTTTTTTTTTTTAAATCGAGAGTCTCATTAATCAATTTTAATTACGATTCTCAATTAAAGAAAAATTAGGACTAACCCTATGAGCAATTACATTAAATAATTCTTTAAAAACATACGCGAAATATCATCCTTAAAAAGTCAATAGCAGTAAAACCTGATTCGTGGCTTGTGGTTGCATGCACAATAAGCAACAAATCTGAAAAAAACACGAACAGCTACCTTCAACTCTGAATCAAGATCATTAATCTCCATGAAACTTCATCTCGGACGCTTGTCAATCACAACAGTCTTCAAGTCGAAAGATTCATAATAAACTGGAGATCAAAGGTCGCACAAGGAGTGGAAAAATGCACAAAGGCGCTGAGAAATCTCATAAAGGCAAACAAAACAAATCAAAATAAATAATCAAAATAGAAGTATTCCTCCACCCTCCTATAATCGGAGAATAAGAAAAAAAGGAGGAGGCGATTTAAACTTTCAGGAGATGAAGGAAGAAAGTCCCCTATAAAAATACTAATTTATGAACATTTAACATCGAAGTATATTTCTTCAATTTTATATCACTTGGGTTCTTATTATACATGTATCATACATTAGTAATATTGCCGTAGTGAATGTTACGAAATATAGTAGAAGACCCGAAATTATACATGTATAGTTAACTTTGTCCCGGTAGAATTTTAAATGCTAAGTTACCCTTTTTGTATCCTACCTCTTGGGTGATATTCAAGTATGTTATACACTATTGGTTAAAATGTGGCTAAATTTTCATAAACACTAGGTGTACGGATCTTGTTACCCTGCAATTCAGATTGTGGACCGATCCGTAAATTGTGTGAAGTTTTTCATAAAAATGTATTAATGTATATTCTGAAAAGTATGCTTGTTTTAAAAAAATGTGTTAGTATTTGTTCTGAGATGTATTGTCTGTTTTAATGGAAGGTAATACTATTTGCGCTGAAATGTATTACTTTATATGATGTTGGCATTGGTTTGTGTTTATGTAAAACTATATTAATTCATTTAGTGAAATGTATTACTATTTATACTTAAAGATGTAGTGTTTTGATGAAATGCAGTACTGTATATGTGAAATGTATTTTTTTTTTTTATAAAATACATTATTGATCATGTCAAAAACGCTAATATCTTTCTTAAAAGAAAATACTATATTTCAGCACTAGCACTATGTTTTTGGGGGAAATTGCACTAGATTCGTGGAACCATTCATAATTCGAATTGTACAAATACTGATATACAAGATAACTCCTCCTAAACGTATATATGCAAAATGAAAGTTCAATTTTCCTGCACACCAATTCTAGGTGTATAACCTGCTTGACATCACCCGATAGTACTTATAAATTTATGTCTAGTCGTTAATAATCTAGTCGCATCGTCTCACCGTTATATAATTAAGGTTATGAATCGAACTTATTTTCCTTTCCCTCGCAGACAAAAGAAACATATACACATTCCTTAAGACATAAGAATTGAAATGTCGAAGGGATTTAGAAGAACCGATATTCAGCCACGTAGGTCTAACGTATATACATCGTGGAAGGTTGTTGTCTAAACTGTACACACAACATAGCCACGTGATAGATATGTGGTCTTGGAAAGTTGGAACAAAATCACTGGTTTGAATTAAGTGAGCCCATATTTCATGCAAATTTGGTGAAAAAAATTATTTTTAGTGCTGTATAGTTTTAGAATTTTAATTTTAATTAATTATAATTCGAAAAAGTTCAACTTAAGGATAAAGAAACCCACGATTACTAATGGTGTCGGAATGTGCGTATGTTACTCAATAAATTAAAATTTCAAGTCAAAAAGTTAACATGCAGTTATGAATGTAGATGTACACGCCAAGTAACTAAACTAACACACCAGTTAAAATATAAATAATCTAAATTTACATAAGTGTTAGACTTTTTGAAGGAAAAAAATCATCGTTTTGAGTTTATTAAATTACTTGCATGTACATCTGGATTCATAATTATCACAATATCTACTTTATCGAAAATTCCTTATGTATGATTACATGCACGACACAATTAGTAGCAGTCGATGTCTAATTTTTTGCATTATCTACTCTCTGACTCAGTCTATTAACTGGCTTCATCCAAAGAACAGATGACTGCCTCGCGGACCATTCTTTAATTAGTAAATATAACTTATTGGGCCTGCCGATATCCATCTAAATTAACTCCAAAATAATATTGGATCGCTTCGACAAAACGGTATCAACATGTTTGACCGTAATAGAGCCGACAAAATCGACTCGATCTATCACTCGATATCATTGTAAGCGATAATTTGAATAGTTCAGTACAGTATAGTTCGATCCGGCCTATCAAACAAATATAATATGTTATGTTAGATTAAAGACGGCGACTATTAGCAGCCCACAAAATTTCTTAACGCAGTCCACTTATATTTTGAAAATAAGTAAAAGAAATCTTAATACAGCCCACTCATTATCAATTATACCCTTTTTTATTAAATTATTAAATTATATCATTTAAAATCAACATTAAAAATATTAATTAAAATATAAAAAAGAAAAAAGAAAAGATTACTTGAATAAACACAGAACGTTCGGATCACCATCTCGCAAGCAATTTTTCTGTGGAATTGATTATCGGCACATCAATTTCTCTAAAAAAGAAAATTGTGAATGCAAGTCGACTAAAAAGTCCACCATAAAAGTCGTAACTCGTATCTGTAATTTTATTCAATTTTATTGGTTGAAATGTGCCGTGTTGTTAAAATCGAACACAATATACTGTATTTAGCCCCGTGTAATCGAACGGTGACCACAAGAAGTCCGTTTACTTTGTCCGTATTAACTGATTTTATCATTGTTAATTAGATCCTCCATTAAAGAAACCTTAAAAAAATTAGAATTTATAGATTATGATGGAATGTATCTGGTGATGATGACAGGAAAGAAGGTTTTTTTTTTTTTTTTTTTTTTTTTAAAAAAAAATTAAATATATTTAATGTTTTAAATTATTTATATTTTGTTATCATTAAGGAAAATATAGTTAATTTATAATAATATTTTAATTAATAAAATTAGTGGGGCTGCATTAAGAAATTTTGTGGACTGCAAATAGTTGCCGACTAGGTTTAAATCGGTTCAAAATACAACTAAATCAAAATTATTGAGGTAACTCAGCCCATCCTTCTAAAATAATAGCCCATCAAAGTTTTAATTTATTGTTTCGAATATGTTGGGCTTGATGATATATTCATATCTAGATTTATACTGTCGAAATCAATCTTTAATTAGTAAATATAATATTGGGCCTGGCGATACACCTACACTATGAGTATGTTTGCTTAAGACTGAAGAATGCTGAATCAAATCTAGTTGAAGGAGTTAATGAGTGAGCTTTATTAAAATTTGAGCCCTTAAATTTATTGAGTCAAGTCTTAAGTAAATACACGTAAATAAACTCCAAAACAATATTGGATCAGTTTGATAAAATGAATACCAACATAGTTGACCGAAATAAATTCCTTAAGTCCAAAACAATATTGGATAACTCTGATGAAATGAATACCAACATATTTGACCGTGAATACTGGTGACAAAATCGGTCTATCATTCTAGAAAGGTTGATTATAAAAAAATTGGTCTGATATATTATTGGTTAATTTTTCTTGTTCGATATTTAAGATGGATTGAGTCATATAAATATAGGTCCGCAAAACTATCGAGTTCAGTAAGTTCAACTTGATTGCCAAAAGTCCCACTGACCACGTACCGGCCCAAATTTTTTTGTATATTTTAGGAGAGGGACTGAGTTGGACTCAATAATTGTTGGCACAATGAAGTTCTGTGTCGAACTAGCTCGATCCAACATATAATCTTGACCTAATGGATTAGACTGGACCGAGATGAAGGACTGAATTGCTACCTCCATCCGTTATATCTTGAAATAGAATGCAATATAGGTACTCCCGTAACAACTTCCACCTAGTATTTGCATGAATAAAGGTCTCAAACTTGAGTTCTTCATTAATTTCAATCAGTGTTGCATTTCTTATTGTGTTAATCGACAAAATTGCACGACTTTTACTACGTTTTGGAGGAAAAAATTCAAAACTAATCATGTATGTTATTTGAAAGCCACGTTACTAAACCCCAAAATAGCATTGAAAAAATAAAATTGCTCTCGGTGATCAGCGCCATCGGGCAAGGCCTGCAAGGCGTCGGTGAAGTGGGCAGCTAACCTCTCCGTGCAAGCCGAACCAATATCACCCTAGTCAATTCGCGCCATTTATTCACCCCGTCATTGCCTCCATCGCCACCACCAGGATGTGGATGAGTCTCATTCGCTTCGGATTGTCATCGTCGCTGGTGGTTTTGCCATTGGTACTCGTTTCGGTGTTGTACCCTAAGAACAAAATGTTATACTCTTCAACCCTAATTGGTTGTTGCAACACTGCATTCTCATCCATCAAGGAATCGATGAGGTTGTGGAAGTTGTCGTCCCAGTTGGAAAGTGCCTCCCGGTGGTGGAGTGGTGACCATTTATTCCAATTGCAACGATCGTCGATCGACTCGTTGATGACCAATCATTATTTGCATGATGGGTTAATCTTATATTTTAAATTTTAGTTTTGGGTTTAATGATAAGGCATCCTAACTCAGCAGGAATTGACACACGTTGCAAAATCCTTCAATTTTTAATGTCAAGTGCCACTTTCCTGCAATTAAAGTGGACGGAAACTGACTTTGTCCTTAAATTTAACTAACTCAAAAAATGAAGAACTAAAATTGAAATTAAGGAACATATAGGACTAATTTTGGACAAGAAGACCACTGATATAGAATTTTTCCCCCTACGTTTTGTAAATAATTATATCTTTTCTAATATTATAGAAAAGTACATGAACTTTTTTTATTTTGCATTTGTCCATGGGATTTGGATTACGTGACTGACGTAGTTGAGGTGCCGTCACCACATTGGACAATAAAACATTGTTTCTTTCTTACATTTTGATACTTGGGATAAGGATTGGAGTTTATCTATGTGGCGGAAACTTCTATGTTATCTTAAGGTTCGTTTACTTTATATGATAAGTCTGAATAAGGATAAATTATTTAGGACAATTCAATATTTACTTGATGGGATTATAAAAGTCAGCTTATATATCCGGGATAACACATAATTCGAGGCAAAATATCCCCATTAAAATTCCACCTCTAGAGGTGGGTTTATTTCTCCCGAATCAAGGATAAACCTTCGTTCTCTTCCCTACGTCTTTTCTTCCTAATTTTACTGTTGTTAACTTTGCCTCATTATCAACTTTTCCAAGCTTAAAAATAATTCTTTTGATGCCTGATTTCTTTCCACTACCTTCGACCTTAGCAACAAATGAATTTTTATTTCCTTTTTGCACCGTGTGATGACGCAAGTGGATCATGATCGCTGAGTTTATTTATTTTTTTCTTCTCCTCTCACCAAGTCATCATATTTTTCTTCTTCGTTTCCATACGTTTTGGAATACACATTAAATACAAAAAGCATTAAGTTTTAAGTGGGTTTAGGTCTGCATCAAACTGGTCTTCGTTGAAGATTGGTGTGGTTTAAAGAGGTCCAATATAAGGTGTCCTGTATTTTTATGTAATTTAGAAGTACTTGATACTTTCTAAAAAAACAATACCTAATAACCTTCGAAGAAACCAACAAATCAAAGTAAACACCGGATAAAGATAGTCCTCTATAAAAAGTTCAACATAATCATTCTTACTAAGGATATGATAATACATATTTTCCCAATTCTTCATTTTAATACACCATAATCTTATACACCCTAGTAACCACAACCTAAAATAAACGGGCCCTTATGAAATAATGTAGTAATTCGTTGAACGTATGTTACATGTTACATGTTCAATGAACATATTTTTCCTGATTTCAACTACTTTACCACATATCTCACGTCCAAAGGAGTTACTGCAACTACTTTGCAACATTACTTAAGCTTCGGCGGCCGCATCATTAGCCATCGGAATCCCACATGAAGTCATTGCATCAAATTGTATAATTTAAAGAATTAATGTAGTTTTTGCCATGTTAAAAAAGATATTATTAAACTGCAAAAGTGGGCAAAAGACATGCATGTTTTACAAATAACACCTTCCCTTATTCTATTAACTTCCTTCACATATTATAAATATACACAAATTTTGTATATTTAGTTTTTCGAAATAAAACACGACATGATTTAGAATAAAGGATTTCGACTCCATAAAACTGGTCGATGAAAACAGGAACTAACTGTTAGTAATTCTCGACTACATCTAATGTACGCAGCGGAATAACTAATCGAGAATATTGATCGTGATTTATAACTGATATATACGTTGAGCATAAATTACGCTAAAGTTGGAACAACTTACTTGTTGCGTAATTGATCGGACCGAATTGCGCGATTGATTCACCACTTCAGGTATCCACGCGTATATATCGTCCGCCGCAGGAACTATCCTCGGTACAATTGTTCGATAAGTGATCGCTAGGAAATCACTTATCAAATTCTATAGCGCCTCCAATTTTTAGCTGATAAAAATCCTTAATTCTCTACTATAGCGAATATGTATATATAGTATCATATAACCCTAGGTTTATGGGCCTAATATCCATGTCCACTTAATTAATTAATTAGTCTGACTTATTAATTAATAAAGCCCACATATCATAATCTAGTCCATATCTTTCAATCTCCCACTTGGACTAGCATTAGATATAATTCGAAGCACTAACCTTGTACCCTTGAGCGGAACAACAATACACATAAAGTGTGACCCTTCAGGCCCCCATTATCGACGATAATCTAATTAAAGTCTGCACAAAACTCCTAGACTGCGTTGCGCAGCGAACTCGATATATGAAGGACGTTTACGTGAATCTAGTAAACAAACCTTTATATGAAGTTTATGTAATATTCCTTCATTCACGAACCACCTGATTGAGCCTAGGATCTGCCATGTGTCTATCCAAATAGCTCAATCATTTTTTTTTTTTTTTTTCTCATCTTTATTACATGACACATTCGATCATATTCAATTACTTTAATTGAATATATCTTTTGCATTGGCCAATGACTTTATTGTCAAATAATATAGAGAAATATGAGTGTTCTCTCGAGTTTCAATCGAGGAATGAATCTCATTCTTGGCTCAACTACCATTTCCATTTGCCTCATGATGAACCCAACACAAGACGTGTCTTATCCTCCTTTGGGAGGCAAGCGTTGTACTTGGTCAAAGTTCATCACTTAACAAACAAAATGAGTATTGACCTCAGGTCAAAGGATCATTACATACTCCATATACTAATAAACCGTAGACACTAAAAACAAACGGTTTAATAGTAGGGTATACCAATACTCTCCAAAGTACCCATGTGTCCATCACGGATATCTAATATCTCGTAGTCGTGAGACCTACTACATTCTCTGAGAATGTGATGCAGACCACATGCTAACCTATCGCGTGTCATCAATATCTCATTCTCGATGACCATTGGTTATGGCAATTTTAGAATCATACTATATCATTTATGTCTCACACCATAAGTGACAGTCATGATTCAAGGGAAACAATTATAAGAATAATAACAAACCATCAAAATAATTATTCTAATAAATGCATAAACTCAAAAGACAATCAAAATGTCATAGAATGTGATCGAGAATGAATGTCTCAAACGGAAGGTTTCTAAGACATGCAAACTATAAACTCCCACTGAATCAAAGCCAACTACCAATGTGACAAGCTCTCAAAGTGCTTGTTGTGCCTTACTATACACAACTGTTTGGTTGAAGGATTAACCAAGTTATCATCAGTGGATACTCTATCTAACTTCACATCTCCCTATCTATTATTCTCCAATCAGATTATATCTACTAGGAATATGCTTATTTCTGTTCGTGGCTCTCGGTTCCTTTTGCTAGAGCAACCGCACTTACCGTTGTCACAATACAACGGTATTGCACTGCTGGCACTTGGAACGACACCTAGTTCCTTTACGAACTTTAACAAAGCAACAACCCCTTTTTGGCAGCTTTAGATTTAGCAATATACTCGGCTTTAGTGCTGGAATCGACAGTTCTACTCTATTTGGAACTATTCCGATTCACTGCACCACCAAGGAAAACATATCCAGACAAAGACTTGAAGTCATCATGGTCCGTTGGAAGCCAACATCAGTATACCTAGTAACTGATGACTCTAGCTGCCCACCATAGACTTTAAGAAATATTCTTTAGTCCTTCTAAGGTACTTAAGAATAGCCTTGACAGTTCTCCAGTATTCCTTACCGAGATTTTGCTGAAATCTACTCTTTCACGGATTACAACATGGAATGATTGCTCCCCATTATCAGTATATCGTCGACATATATGATAAGGAAGACAACATTTCATTCTTACGTTTACTATAAACACATGGATCCTCTTTGCTTCTGACGAAATCAAACAATTTGATAGCTCTGTCAAAGCAAATATTCCAACTCCTAGATGCTTGCTTGAGTCCACAAATGAACTTCTTTAACTTGCATACTCCATTCGGTTTTTCTTTGGATACGAAACCTTCAGGCTGTGACATATACACGTTGCCTTCGATTCTCCATTGAGAAACGCGGTTTTAACATCCATTTGCCAAATGTCAAAGTCATAGTATGCAGCTATTGCAAGTAATATCCTAATGGACTTGATGTTAGTGACTGGCGAAAAGGTTTCATCATAGTCAATGCTCTTGCGCTGACTATAACCCTTTGCCACCAACCTAGCCTTGTAGGTTTGTACCTTGCCATCTGCATCTCTCTTCTTCTTGAAGATCCATTTGCAGTCTATGGGACGATCCCCAACTGGCAAATCAACTAGTTCCCAGACTAGATTGAGGTACATCGAGTCCATTTCAGATGTTAAGGCAGCCAGCCACATCTTCGAATCGGTGCCTGATACCGCTTCGATATAGGTCTTAGGTTCGTCGTCTTCTGAATTAACCTCATCATCTTGGTTCTCAACCAATAGATTTAGTCTTTCAGGTGCACGACGGTTCCTTTGAGGCCTATTGAGTTGGTTTTGCGTTGGTTCATTCGGTTTATTCTGATCGTGAGTTGGTTTTCAACATTTTAGAATATTCTCAAGAATTTCACTATGATTCTCTTGAGGTGGGACTGATACAATATCTTGTCTTTGATGCATCTTATTGTCTTGAAGTGACCCTCTAAGAGTTGTTTCCCCTCCCAATAGATCATCATAACTCCCACTGAGTTCTTGTCCACTCCATTGGACAAGACCTCATCCTATATGTTATCTTGCGGGTTTGATACAATATCTTGTTTTGATGCATCTCATTGTCTTGAGGTGACCCTCTAAGAGTCATTTCCCCTCCCAATAGATCATCAAAAACTCCCACTGAGTTCTTGTCTACTCCATTGGACAAGACCTCATCCTCTATGTTATTTTTGTGGTTCTTGAATCTTTTCAAGATCTATCTTGTTGTGACCTTGTTCCTCGGAGATATAAATATCTTCAAGAAACGCCACATTCTTGGAACTATCACCTGGTGATCTCCAGGGCAGTAGAATTCATATCCTTAGTTTCCTGAGGATATCCACAAAATAGCATTTCTCACTTTTAGTCTCCAATTTATCAGTCGTCATCTTCTTAACAAAACAGGACAACCCCAGGTCCACATATGGTTAAGACTCGACTTCTTGCCACACTATAACTTATATGGTGTTTGTGTGACCGATTTAAGAGGAACTCTATTCAGAACATAACCATCGGTTAGTAAGACATAACCCCAAAGGAATAAGGAAAGACTGGTGAAACTCATCATGGATCGAACCATATCTAATGAAGTTCGATTTCTCCTTTCGGATACTCCATTCATCTGTGGTGTACTCGGAGGTGTCCAGTCTGACAGGATTCCATGTGATTTCAAGTAATCAAGAAAATCTCGGCTTAAGTATTCCCCTCCTCGATCTGATCGGAGAGTCTTAATACTTTTCCAAGTTGTTTCTTAACTTCTAACTTAAACTCCTTAAATTTCTCGAAGGCCTCAGATTTGTGTTTCATGAGATACACATATCCATACCTTGAAAAATCATCAGTGAAAGTTTTGAAGTACGAATATTCGCCTATTGCTTAAGTTGGAACGGTCCGCACACCGCTGTGCGGACCAACTCGAGCACAACCTTGGCACGTAACCCTTTTCCCAGAAAGTGGTTAACTTGTCATCTTTCCTTTGAGACAAGATTCGCAAGCACCATATGATTCGAAATCAAATGATGTGAGATAGTCTACCTTTCTCAATCTTGCTATTCTTTTCTCATAGATATAACCAAGTCTACAGTGTCATAGGTAGGTTTTATTATTCGTATTACTTAGCTCAGGTTGTTTGTTCTTGCACATTGAGAATATTTTGTTCACATTCAAGTATATATATTCCATTCAAAAGAAAGACACTTCCTTAAAACAATCCATTAAGCAAAACAAGCATTTACTGTTTGCAAAATAGAAAGAAAAAGTCATAAATGTCTAATATTCGAATGGAAATAATATTCTTTGAAATTTAAAGAACAAAATATGAATTATATAAATCTAATTTATATCCCGAAGAAAGATCTAATCTAATCTACTTTCAACGTACAAAATAAACTACTTAAGCTCTCATCCAATGCACCATGTGCTTTGAACTTCGGGCAGTCTCTCTTCCAGTGCCCCTTCTCATTGCAGAACAGACACTCATCCTTTGGTATTTTCGGCTTCTTTTGAACCCCTCCACTCTTAGGCATCAAGGCCGCATCCTTAGATGCTTTCTTCCTCTTCTTCTGCTTATTCTTCTGTTTGGAAGATCTCACAGAAGAGCTCACCATGAGCACATAGTTGCCTTTAGAAGTAGATGATTCGTAGGTCTTGAGCATGTTGTGAAGCTCTAGCAGTGTTACCTTCGTGTTGCTCATGTTGAAATTCACTATGAAATTTTCAAATGAACTTGGAAGAGACTGCAAAATCAGATTTATTGAGACACTTGAGGGTAGCTTCGTTCCAATCGATTCCAACCTCTCAATCAATCCGATCATCTTCAGTATATGTTCAGAAACCTGGCCCCCATCATGAAGCTTATACTTGAGGAGATCTCTGAATATCTCATACTCAATGGTCTGAGCTTCTGAAGCGTACAGACTCTCCAATGTTTCAGCATCTCATAAGGGAACATGCTCCAATGTTGCCTATGCAGTTCAATACTCATAGAGGACAACATTAAGCATTGAGCCGATGTGGCATCCTCAACATGTTTCTTATGAGCTTCTTCGTCAAACGTAGCGTACTCAGGAGAATTCTTGTCAGGGATGACACTGATTGGTTTGTCCAAGACATACTCAATCTCGTCTTGCTTTAGCACCAATCGCAAACAACGGAGCCAATCCGTAAAGTTTGACCCAGTCAACTTGTTTGTTTCTATCAAACATTTATAAGCCAAAACGACATTTTATTTGACGAGAAAATAATAAAATGGGAAAATAAATCAGAATAAAGTAAACAAAGATCACATTCGTATCACTAATCAAAACAAGAGTTTATTGCAATGATTAGCTCCCACTAATTTTAACATATTTTGCGCCCCCAAACACAAAATACGGATTTATAACAATTATAAATCTTAGTGGTCCAAGATCCAAGTTTATATTACTGCAGCCTCTGCTTTGGCTGATGACTACAATAATATCACTAGGTAGGCCTCTAAGCCAATTGCAACAACAATTTGCAATTCTTGGTTTATTAATCCAATTAATATTGCGTCCTCAAACTATTTTGGTCGCTTTGGCGTCTCAAAATAATTTAAGTAAGTCAATTCCATCACACAATGTCAACCATACATCTATGAATGAGCCCGAGTCTTGTCGATTTAGAGTAAACACTTTGGTGTAAAACTCGTGGTCGAAAAGATTAGGAATTTCAAACAATTATGATGGACGACGCATTTTGTTTCTAAACAAGACTTGGTTTTTAGTGGGGATTTTATATGTGATACTAATTGTTAAATTTAATATCTAATATTAAATTAAATGCAATTACTGGGTGCCGCCTACCCAGGCATAAGAAATGCGGACCACACATATTGGGCGCCGCCTACCCATACATACTGTCGCGGACTACATGTATTGGGCGCCGCCTACCCAAACATAAAAGCGGTCTTAAATTACTATAATTTAAATTGAATAAGCATAAAATCAAATAATAGCTTATCACATAATATCAAATAAATGCTCAACGAATAAAATTATTAATCTAATCAAAATTTTATTCTTTAATTAAATGTGGATTAAAATTAAATATATTAATTCCAAATTAATATATACATATATCTTTTAATATTAATTCTAAATTAATATAAATATATAAGTCTAGTATTATTATTTGAAAATTAATAATACTATTAAAATTATTAATCTAATTAATATTAATCAATTAGATAAATATATTAATTCTAAATTAATATAAGAATACTTTAATGTTAATTTCAAATTAACATAAAATATAACTTCTTATTATTATTTAATAATAATAAGTTTTATTAATCTAATTGACAAATTAATATAATTAATCAATTTAATTAAATTTGTTTTAATTTAATTAATCTTAATCTCAGTGGGCCTTCTTTTAAATAAAACCAGCCCAAATGAAAACTTAGTGTCAAATCAGCAGCCCATGTTTCAAGCCCAATTACACTCGGCCCAACTAATCAAAATTAGGCCTAGTTAATTTTGGCCCAAAACTTAGCCCAACTGAAGTATAAACCCTAGCCCATTCCTCCAGCCGGCGCCACCTGTGCTACAGCCGCCGGCCGACCGACGAACGTCGTCAATAGCAGCAGAGCAGAACAACGCGTCGGTCGTCGCAGCCGCCGCGGCGCACAGTCGCAACGCCGTTCGCCGCCACTGTCGACACTGTTACGACGCAAGACCAGGCACTACCGTGTGCCGCCGCCGCCGGAGCTGATTTTCTCGCACAGCAGCAGCGCAACAACCGAGTTGTAATCATGCAAAATTGTTGCGTAATTTTATGACCAAAGGGCCGGGGTTTCAATGAGAATTGGGTTTTCTATGACCAGTTTCAAATTAAACAATTCTATTCAATCAATTTTGGTTACAAAACTCATCAGTTTCGTAAATTATGCAAAACAGTTTCAAACTTAATTTTGCAAACCAATTCTCCAAAATTAATTTCCAAAACTTGCGAATTTCAATTATTAAAATATTTAATCCACAATTAATTTAAATCAAAACAATTATAAATTGAGCCCCGGGCTCTGATACCACTGTTAGTTATTCTCGACTACATCTAATGTACGCAGCGGAATAACTAATCGAGAATATTGATCGTGATTTATAACTGATATACACGTTGAGCATAAATTACGCTAAAGTTGGAACAACTTACTTGTTGCGTAATTGATCGGACCGAATTGCGCGATTAATTCACCACTTCAGGTATCCACGCGTATATATCGTCCGCCGCAGGAACTATCCTCGGTACAATTGTTCGATAAGTGATCGCTAGGAAATCACTTATCAAATTCTATAGCGCCTCCAATTTTTATCTGATAAAAATCCTTAATTCTCTACTATAGCGAATATGTATATATAGTACCATATAACTCTAGGTTTATGGGCCTAATATCCATGTCCACTTAATTAATTTATTAGTCTGACTTATTAATTAATAAAGCCCACATATCATAATCTAGTCCATATCTTTCACTAACAATCAAGAATGTGAATTCGCAACGACAAGCAAGGGAATCCTTTTATAAACCGCAATACCATTAGATTCTGTCATGTCCAAGTTCTCCGCACTTTCTCCATCAGGCAATGCAAAGTCGAACTTATGCACCAACTTTGCCAGCGCAAGCTCATCAACAGCCATAGCAAACGCAATCCCCGGGCAACCTCTCCTGCCCGCCCCAAACGGAATCAATTCAAAATGAAGCCCTCTGAAGTCTACACTCGACCCCAAAAACCTCTCCGGGTAAAACTTTTCCGGGTTTTCCCACAGCATCGGGTCTCTTCCAATCGCCCAAGCATTGATGACAACACGTGTGTTGCACGCAATGTCATACCCGAGTAGTTTTGTGTCCCGAGTTGATTCTCTCGGGACGAGTAGTGGGGCCGGTGAATGAAGCCGGAGACTCTCCTTGATCACGGCTTTCAAATACGGCATTTTCTCCAAGTCGTCCTCGTCTACGTCGTTGTTTCTGGCGACTTCTCGGACCTCTTTCTGCAAAATTTTCATCACTCGTGGATTTTTCATTAGCTCTGCCATTGTCCACTCTAGTGCGGAAACTGTTGTATCGGTACCAGCGGCAAACATGTCCTGTTAGGAAAAATATCAAATTATATGTTATACCCCCTCTCCCAGCTAATTTTGCACGATTAGTCGAACACGAATGTTAAGAAAAAATAAATTTTGGGAAATCTTTAACTTTCTCAAACGTGGAGATTGAGGATGAAGATTTTGAGGGTGGAGATTGTGCGAGAAATTTCATTTTTAAGGGTGTGCAAAGTTAAGTGGGACGGACCGAAAAGGTAAGTATGTACATTTAAGTGGGACGGAGAGAGTATATATGAACATGACTAATCAGATTAATTTGTCAAAATGGTCCCCAATTTCTTATTTGTCCTTATAGTTTTTGGACCATCAAGTTCTAGAAGCGGCAATTCAGCCCAGCCTCGATCGGGTCGGACCAAGATTTATTTGCATCGAAAAAGTAAGGTAAAATTCAGTCCATACTCCTAAAATATACTAAAATTTTGAGGACGGCTCGCAACTCGTTGGGCCACTGGCCAAGTGATTTTGGTTTGTTTAATCCGATAGTACATCCGGTCAAGGTCAAGATTTTTATAACCTAACTCATTTAAAATATCAGGCAGGTTAGATCGATTTTGCCACTTTTAAACAAGAAGTGAGCCCATTTGAAGTAGTGAACCCGACCCGATTGCTTCCCCTGATGTAAATCAAAATTTCTCTAATATTTGTGAAAATGGTCCCCAACTTTTCTACATTGTCGTTTTTCGTCCTTTCAATTTTTGGACCATCATTTTTGTCGAATATCCCATCAATTTATTAAATGAAATTATTGTGCTTTATTGTCGAAACACTACAAGAAAATTGTCAAATTTCAACGGAAAAATTCCAATGGCATAAAAGCCGTTAGAATTTTTAAAAATTCCAACGGTAATTCCAACGGCAAAAAGCTGTTAGAAAAAAATTCCAACGGTAAAAAGTCCGTTGGAATTGCCGTTTGAATCATTTTTCCGTTGAAATTTAATTGTTGGAATAAAAAATTTCCAACAGCCACTTTTCCAACGGCATAAAAACCGTTGGAATTGCCGTTGGAATTAAAATTCCAACGGAGATTTACCATATTCCAACGGTTTTTGGTAAATTACCATTGGAATTTTAATTCCAACGGCAATTCCAACAGTTTTTATGCCGTTGGAAAAGTGGCTGTTGGAATTTTTTTGTTCCAACAATTAAATTCCAATGGAAAAATGATTCCAACAGAGCCTTTTACCGTTGGAATTTTTTTTCCAACAGCTATTCCAACGGCTTTTGCCGTTGGAATTTTTTTCCAACGGCTCATTTGCTGTTGGAATTACCGTTGGAATTTTTAAAAATTCCAACAATTTTTATGCCGTTGGAATTTGGCAGTTTTCTTGTAGTGAAATATCAAACATACCTAGCCAAAAATGGCATCGCAAAAGGTTTCAGGTTAATTTCGACAATTTTACTATATATAATACTTCCTCCATCCCAAATGAAGTACTTACACAGGAGGATCGGCACACATATTAAAAAAAAAAAAAAATTGAGATTTTGTTGACTTTTCAAAGATTGATTGAGGGTGGAAATTGTGTTATAACTTTCCTTTTTAAGAATGTGCAATTTTTACTTGGGACGGACGAAAACGAAAAGTGTGCAAATTCATGATTCGGAGCGGAGGGAGTATATATAATCACAATTACAAGAAAAATAGAAATTCATGCTGCTATTAACAAGCTTCTTCATTTGTCACCAGATTATGTAATCAATTCAGCAAAAACTAATCAAGAAGTAGATAAAGTTTGCAGAGAAATACAAAACTAATCCTGTAGCAATAGGCCAGTTGCAATTTTAGTATGTAAAAGTTTCAATTTTACAGATTTTATTTTAATTTTGGGAAGAATTTGGAATTTCGTCGTAAATTGATACATGTGAGTCATCCCTGAGTTTCAGTTTCCCACCAATTAACTTGCCGGGCAGATCATAGTCCAACTAATCTCACGTGCGACAAATTTTTTAACACTACTTTTGCAATGTTACTATGCATAGAAATGCATAAAAATAGTGATATAGAAGTCGTCCGGCGCTATTCAGACAACATACTAGGTTCTAGCATTTAATCGGAGCTTAATCGGGGAGTGAGCAAGGCATAGCACTGGTTTCCGGGGGAGTAATCACGAAAAAGGTATACTCAGGACCAATCAGCCCTTAACATTCAGATAGAAACTAGCCGAAGTTAATCGAAAACTTTTGCAACCGATATAAAAAAAGTGAGTAAAAGATTGTTACCAGGATGAGAGCTTTCACAGTTTCATCCTCCACAGGGGCATCACTACCTGCACTCTCCCTCTGAAAATCAACCAAAATATCAACAAAATCCACCCCTCCATCATCCCCTACTTTCTCTCTCTTCTTTCTCTCTCTATGTTCATCAAGCACAATCCCAAAAAACTCATCAAAATACTTAGCAACTTCCTTAACCCTACCATCCAATCCATTAACCTTATTAATCCACGCCAACGCCGGAACATACTCTCCGATCGGCGCTGCGCCGAGCAGCTCCTCATATGCCCTGACGAACTTCTTGAACTTCCGCCCTTCCCCGTCTTCGCCGTACTTCCGACCCAACGCCACCCGACACACGACGTCGTTCGTCGTCGAGACCAATACGTCGCTCAAGTTCACGACTGGGGATGACAACCCTGCGCTGGAATAGAAAAGATCTTTGGTGATACATGTTACACGAGAAAAAATTGCAAAACTCATCGTGTAACTTACGGATGATTAATTGTGCACCAAAGATTTTCATTTTTCTCAATTGTCAGTTTGGAATTTTCTTTGTGTTAGGTTGTTTATTAGGATGGCAAATTTACGTCATTTACGATGCTAAAAAAAATGAAAACTCCTAATTTGACGGTGATAATATCAAATTTTAGTGTAAAAAGCAACAAAATTCCAACAATTACAAAATAAATGATTAAATTCGAACATTTAAAAAGATAAATGACTAATTATAAGATCGTTCATAAATTACATGACGATTTTTACAATTTATCTTATTTTAAGACGATAATTATTATCTCTAATAATAAATTTATGTAAAAAATTGTCGTTACAAATTGCTTTAATAAGTTTGTTATCTTTAGCATATTTTTAAACTACTTTTACATAGACAGCTAGTGGTTGCAAATAAAATTTGAGAGGGTCATCTCAGTTATACAACTTGTTATAGAATTATTGGGACGGTTAATTAGTAAAAATGGTAAAATCGGTTTGACCCAATGACCGTCCTAATGCTTGGTTATAGGATTCTTCGTTCGAAGTACCATCTAATCCAGTAAAGACTCGATAGATAAAAAGCTCGACGGGACATGATCGATCCTAAAATCATACTCCCTTCATTCCGGTCCAATTTGCCTACCTTGACGGGGCACGGAGGTTAAGAAAATATAGATTTTGTGGTATCTTTGACTTTTTCAAAGATGGAGATTAAAAGTGGAGATTTTGAGGGTGGAGATTGTGAGAAAAATTTATCATTTATGGGTTGACAAATTAAATTGCAACAAACCGAAAAGAAAAGTAGACAAATTAAAACGGAACGGAGGGAATAGTATATTATAGAGAAACGCGCCGGACTTCACTCACTAATTTTTTGCCGAACCCAACATATGCACTGGCCCAATGGACTAGTTGGAGCCAAACTGCCTGAATCACGACCTCTATTAATTAGCTCTGTTGGAAAATTCTCGACTAACTTCGACTAATCTTATCTACGTTTTTTCCTCGATTTCGCCCTGTGTAAAGTCGCCCGTGTAAAGTCGTCCATGCTCGATTAATTGTTAGGCCCAGTTCACCGTCTATCTAGCATGTAATCATATCTAAAACCTTGTTAATTAGTGACAACCTATCATCTATTTTATTTCAAAACACCATTTCTCATATAATGCTAACCTTTTTATCTTCTCCACCATAACCGTAGTCTCCTCCTCCCTAACCCTCCGAAACGACTGCACCCTCTTATTACTCAGCAGCTGCACCACGCACATGCTCCGCACCTGCCTCCAGTACTCTCCGTACGGCGCAAATGCGACGTCCCTCGACCCGAACGTCAGCCGGTCGGGGACGCCAAGTTTGGGCCGGTTCGCAAAAACCGAGTCCTGGTTTTTCATGACCTCTCGGGCGCCGTCGGAGGACGAGACAACGACCACCGGCACGCGGCCGAAATGTAGAAGCATGACAGGACCATAACGGTTAGAGAGAGAGTGGAGTGACCTGTGAGGGAATTGGCCTAACTGGTGGAGGTTTCCTATTAATGGAAGCTTTGGTGGAGATGGTGGAAGGGTATTTTGGGGTTTTGAGGTGGGGGTGAAAAGCCATTTGTAGAGGAAGAAGAGGAAGAAGGGTAGTGGAATCAAGAAATGTAATAAGGATACCATTTTGAAGAACTAAAACTAGGAATATAGATTCCTAGGATACATACACATATATATACCCTAGTGTTTTTTTAAAGTTTGGCCCCGTAACTTTTAACTCGTATAATTTTAATTTAAAAATAAAGTTAAAAATTTAATTTAGTTCCTTAATTTTAGAATTCGTTCGAATTTAGTTATTTTTTTGCTGTTGGTGATCATTTTTGCTAGAAAATTATACGTGTCGGTTACGTGGCCAGATTTTCCGGCCAATGTTTGAATAAGTGGCACCGGGAGTGATAGGGATGACCCGGTTACCTCGGGCCGGGTTACCTCGGGTCGGGTTAAGAGCATGCCAGCAACCGCGAAGGCCCAGGCCCAACAGGCCCAGCAACACGCATTCGGCCCAGCGAATGCGAATCTGTCACGTAAATCCCAACTGCCATGATCTTTTCCCAACGGCCATGCAGATTTGGGAGGCAAGATTATAGGGATTTAGTTAGGGCTTGGATTTAGTAGTATAAATAGAGGAAAATAACTCTGAATTAGGGTTCGGACTTTGTATTCTGCAATACTCCTTGTAAACTCAATAATCACGTGAAAGATACACCTTGGCGATTGCCGTTTTCTGCCCGTGGACGTAGATCTCCGGATCGAACCACGTATATTGTGTGTGTTTTTACATTCTTTTCGCATTAATTACTGTTAGATTGGGTGTTTTCCGGATTGCGCATTAACAAATTGGCGCCGTCTGTGGGAACGACAAGATCGCATTCAGTAATACCATTGCCTTCTGAAATCATGGTGACAACCCGTCAGAACCAATCCCGCCGCGGAGATCAATCTAACCAGGATCCACCCGTGGACCAAGTGGCGCCTCCGAGACAATCGCCGGCAAGAAGCGCTTCCGCTCATCAGGGTAATCAAAACCCTCCACCCCCTCAGGATCAGCAAAACCCTAATATTGCTGCCGCTCAACCACCGGTAAACGTCCAAATTACCCCCGAATTGCTCCAGGCTTTCCTAGAAGAACATACACATGTTCTCCAAGATTGGGCAGCCAACCGCCTACATCCATCGGAGCCTGTCGCAGAGCCCGCTAACCACAATGACGATTCTGGTGTGCCTCTACCCCGTCCCCGTGGTCAGCGGAACCCTGGATACCGGGGACATCAGGATCGACGAAGGGAACGACCCGGTTCTTCCGAGGACCTTGGGAGTTCAAATAGATCACGACCTCACAACGAGGAACACACCGATGTGGATCGCCGCCGTCCACTTAATGCGGCTAAAAAAGTTCGCTATGCAAATGCTCATACTCTGGACCTTCAAGAGTACGAGCGAGTTCAACGCAATGTTGAACTGGATAGGATCCTGGGCATGGATGCCAATGGAGAGATCATCACACCGTTCTCCCAGGCAATCATGGACACCTCCCTTCCCGAAGGGTTTAAACGGCCAGCCATACCTCCTTACAATGGCACTGGAGATCCGGCCAATTTTCTGGGTGCTTTTAGGCACAGCATGCTTAGTCATGACAACATCACATCTCTGCAGTACTGCAGGATTTTCCCGGAGTATTTACAGGATGAAGCTCGGGTATGGTTTGATTCTCTCCCGCGAAACAGCATATCCTCGTTCAGAGAACTTGCCGAGCACTTTTGGGCAAGATTTGAAGCCCGGGTGAAGCCCGCGGCCACCATGGCCGACGTCATGACTATGGAACAACGGGACGGTGAATCCGTTACCCAATTTCTGGACCGTTTCACAACGGTAAGTCTCAAGGTGGGAGACTGCCCCGACAATGTGGCCATCGGCGCCTTCATGAATGGACTTCGTCCCGGAGCGTTGCACACCGAGTTAGCTCGGAACACACCGGTCACAACTCGAGCACTGTTCCAAACAGTGTGTAAATTTGCGAAGGCTGAGGAGCAGACTCGTCAGAAGCGTGAAAAGCACGCGGCCAAGAGGCAGGCCGACAAAGCCCAAACTGGGCCTAGCACCCGAGCTAGTGCATTTTCCCGTCTGACAACGGGGCGCCCAGAATCCCGGAGTGAAATTCCGCAATTGACTCCGCTGACGAAGTCACGAGCTGAAATTTTTTCACTCCACAAAAACGACTTCCGACCTTGTCCACGGATGACTGCGCCTCCGGAAAAGAGAAATCGTGGCAAATGGTGTGAGTACCACCGAGATCATGGACACGAAACGGATGAGTGTCGGGAACTCGGCAAGGAGATTGAGGAATGTCTCAAGAAAGGATTCTTGCGGCAATACGTCGCACGAACTGGCGACCGACCTCGGGCAAACCATAATGGAGGCTCGTTTCATACCCGAGGAGGTTACCATGACCGAGATACTCAACAAAATCGGCCGCATTGGCAGAATAATCGGCAGGGGCCCAATAATCATGCACGACAAGATTCTGGCAATCGCCAGCCGCCACATCTCCAACTTCTACCTCCTCCTCCTCCGGGAGGACCCCGGGACGACGCACCCCCTCACGTGATAAACGTGATATACGGAGCCCTACCCACCGGGGCTTCGCGACATGCTTTGAAAGCAGAAGCTCGACGTCCTCCACCCGAGGAGCCACGTCACAAACGTCTCCATCAGTCCGAGACTGTCAGCTTCACGGATAGGGATCCGGTCCCCGAGATAACACCCCACACTGACGCTATTGTCATCGACATGGTTGTAGCTAACATAACAGTACGGCGAGTCTTCGTAGACAATGGGGCCGCAGTGAGCATCATATTTGCGGACTGTTTCGAGAGGATGGGGATTTCCCGAGATCAACTCAAACCGGCCCCCGGGCCACTACAGACCTTCACCCAGGGTGAAGTTCGGCCAGAAGGTATCCTCACCCTCCCAGCGTCGTTGGGAACTTATCCGAAGGTGAAAACAATCTTCGTGGATTTCTATGTGGTGAATTCCCCATCACCATATAATATGATATTAGGCCGGGACTGGCTCACCCCGGCAAAAGCCATATGCTCCACGTATCACCTCGCACTGAAGTTCCCCACCTCGCATGGTGAAGAAACCGTCCGCGGGAGCCAACGGATTTCAAAAGAGTGCATGTACGTGGCTCTCAGAAAGACTGCAAAGGTTCCGCCCAAACAGCAACTTCAGGTAACATCACAGGTCCTGGAACCCCGGGACTGTACCCCACTGGGAGATGCCACTGTCCAAATCCCGCTAGATCCGTCTAAGCCGGAGCAGACAGTAACAGTAGGAGCCGTGGATGTGCCATGGCTACATCAGGCCATTATTCAGATCCTGCGAGAATATTCCGATGTTTTCGCATGGTCTCCTTTGGATATGCCCGGAGTCTCTCCCGAGGTGATTACCCACAAGCTAAATATCGATCCTAGTGTCAAGCCCATCCAGCAGAAACAGAGAAAATTTGCCCCGGAGCGAAATGAGGCCATTCGAGTTGAGGTAAAACAACTCCTGGACGCGGACATTTTATTCGAGGTATTCTACCCCTCTTGGTTATCCAATCCGGTAATGGTTACAAAAACCAGTGGGGCCTGGCGGATGTGTGTCGATTTCTCCGATCTCAACAAGCACTGTCCGAAGGACTGCTATCCTCTACCTTCTATCGACCAAAAGGCCGAGGCCATTACGGGGTACGTGGCACTTTGTTTCTTGGATCTATATAAAGGCTATCATCAGATCTTTATGGATCCACAGGATGCCGTCAAAACGGCGTTTATCACTGCCTTCGGGTGCTACGCTTTCAAGAAACTGCCCTTCGGGCTCAAGAATGCCGGGGCCACCTACCAGCGTCTAATGGACTCCGTCTTCCATGACCAGATAGGTCGCAATGTTGAGGTTTACGTCGATGACTTGGTCATCAAAAGCTCCTCTCATCCTTCATGCGTGCAGGACATCGCCGAAACCCTGCGCACTCTGCGGCGCTATAATTTGCGCCTCAACCCTACAAAATGCACTTTCGGTGTTGGCTCCGGGAAGTTTCTCGGATACATGGTATCACAAAGCGGCCTACAAGCCAACCCGGCTAAGCTTCGCGATGTGTTAGACCTACAGCCACCAAAGACATTCAGGGATGTTCAACGCCTTACAGGTGGCCTAGCAGCTTTAAACAGATTCTTATCAAAAGCAGCGGAGCGCCAGCTACCATTTTTTAAGATCCTCAGACAAGCGAAGTCCTTTGAGTGGACTCCAGAATGTACTGAGGCCTTCGAGGCCTTGAAACGACATATACAGCAGCTGCCCACCTTGTCAGTTCCTCTCCCCGGAGAGCCGCTGTACGTGTATCTGGCTTCTGCCGAGGAGGCTGTTAGCGCCGCTCTTGTGCGAGAAGTGGAAGGGGTTCAGCACCCCGTATATTTTGCCAGCCGGGTACTTCATGGAGCAGAGACGCGATACCCCGAGCTTGAAAAAACCGCCTTGGCCCTCGTTATGGCAGCTCGACGCCTCCGACCATACTTCCAGGGACGCGAAATACGAGTCTTGACAAATCATCCTGTGCGCCAGATCCTTGTAAAACCCGAGGTGTCTGGGCGCCTCGCCAAATGGGCCATCGAGTTGGGAGAATATGACATCCAGTTCCTTCCCCGCCGAGCCATCAAGGGTCAAGCCCTCGCTGATTTCTTGGCCGAAGCTCCGGTGGACAGCCATGAGACACCCGAAGACAAAGATACACAGCACCACGACACACTCGCTCCTTCACCTCGGAAGTGGCAGCTATTTGTGGACGGCGCATCCACGGTCCGAGGAAGTGGCGCCGAACTACTCCTCATCGACCCCGAGGAGGCTGAGTTTAAATATGTCATAAGGTACAAGTTTAAGGTAACCAACAATGTAGCGGAGTACGAGACAGTCCTCGCCGGACTCCGGCTCGCTCAATCTCTAGGTGTTCGGCACCTAGAGCTCCTCACGGACTCCGAGATCGTGTCTAAGCAGATTCAGGGGATTTATGTCGCCAGGGAAGAAACCATGGTCAGGTACCACACTCTAGCGCTTAAGCTCATCTCAACTTTTGATAAAGTTATTATACAGAAAATCCCGCGGACCCAGAACTCCAGGGCAGACGCACTCAGCAAGCTGGCCTCCGCGGTCCAAACAAATATATCCCCGGATATCATGGTCGAAGACCTCTTCCATCCGTCAATTCATGAGGCTACAGTTTCTGTATTGACCGACAGCGATCCGAACTGGATGACTCCGATCATTCAGTACCTTCGAGATGGGACTCTGCCCACTGACAAGCTACGAGCTCGGCAAGTTGTGCTCAAAGCCCCCAAATACTCCCTTCATAACGGAGTCCTATATCGACAATCGTACTTGCAACCAAACCTCCGGTGCTTGCCACCTACCGAGGCCATTCAAGTTCTGAGGGAGGTTCATGAAGGGGCCTGCGCTAGCCACGTCGGCTCCCGAACACTAGCAAAGAAAATCCTTCGCTGGGGATATTATTGGCCTACTTTGTTCAATGACGCTCATGACCTAGTGTCCAAATGCAGCAAGTGTCAACTACACTCCCGTGTAAAGCACCTACCACAAACCGAACTCACGGGAATCCAGAGTGCGTGGCCGTTCATTCAGTGGGGAATTGACATTGTCGGACCCTTCCCTGTTGCTCCGGGGGGGTTGAAATTCCTGGTAGTCGCCGTAGACTACTTCACTAAGTGGGTCGAAGCCGAACCGCTTACTGCTATCACTGGTCAGAATATTCTGAAGTTCGTATGGCGCAATATTATCTGCCGCTTCGGTATCCCGAGCACTATTATCTCAGACAATGGCAAACAGTTTGCCAATGATCCATTCCGCTCATGGTGTGAGGAACTCCACATCAAACAGATATTCACCTCGGTCGCTCACCCTCAAGCAAACGGGCAGGTTGAAGTCACCAACCGAACCCTCCTCACAGGAATAAAAAAGCGCCTGGACAGCGCCAAAGGCCTTTGGGCTGAAAACCTTCCACAAGTCTTATGGGCCATCCGCACAACGCCACACACCTCCACCGGGGAAACTCCTTACAGCCTTACCTACGGCTCCGAAGCCGTCATTCCAGCCGAAATCAGTGTGCCGAGTCCCCGCCTACTTACCTTAGTTCCGGACGATAACGACGAGGCACTTCGCGCGAATTTGGATGAGCTTGAGAATCGCAGGGAACAAGCGTTCATCCAGCAGGCTAAGTGCAAACAGCGAGCTGCACAGTACTATAACCTCCGGGTCCGAGGTACTCAGTTCAATGTCGGGGACTTGGTTCTTCGACTCAACTCGGCCAGCAAGGCTGCCCCCGAGGGCAAACTACATGCTTCTTGGGAAGGTCCATACCGAGTCGTTGCCACGCATGACTCCGGCTCTTATCAGCTCGAACATCTCAACGGGGCCCCGATCCCCCGAAGTTGGCACGTCACAAACTTGAGACGGTTCTATCTATAAAAGCTAAATCACAAGTACTTTCTCTCCTTTAATTTCCTTAATAGTTGTTATTCCTTTTTGTACTCTTCAATTAGCTCCGGCATTTATCATCGAATAAAATTTTTCTGTTCATACACCTCGCTGTGTTTTTCTTTACGTTACGGGGACGCCCTAACACATATATACTATCATTACTAGTCTCCGGACAATTAAACCTTACTCTCGGTCCGCCCGAGGAGGTTCGCATACTAGTCCCCGGACTCACACTACTTTCTCGTCTGTTTAACCGGAGAAATGCTAACTCCCGCCTGATCCGTCCGGGGAGGAAATTTGCTCCCGCCCGATCCGTCCGGGGAGTTTTTACTCCCGCCTGATCCGTCAGGGGAGATTGGCTTAGCCCATACCGTGTTCCCGAACACCTACTTAAAACAATTAACAGGTTTTATATCATGTTCCCGAACACCCAATCAAAATGATTTGTAACAAATTATTTTCACTACAAACTATTCAAATCACATGGTTTTTTACATAACACTAAAAAAAAAAAAAAAAAAAAAAAACAAAAGTACTAAGGCTAACGTCTCTGGCCCCCGAGCCAATACTGCGCACTCCGGTGTTGGGACCCATCCCTCGGTCTACGCTGGGTCCTTCGGGATCTTGAAGACCCTTGACCTCGGGCTCCGGCCCTGTTACCCTCTCGGAACCTGGCTCGGTCATCTCTCCTAGGCTCTCTTCGACGAGAACTTTCCCTAGGCGCTGGCCTCGGGGTTTCAACTCGGGTCCGTGCCCGGTTGCCGGGATGTGGTGCTGACCTCGGTGTCTGAGCCCACTGCTCAGGGTCCCACTCCTCCAGGATCATAACTTCGATTTCCTGGGCCAGCTCCTCGACTATCTCCTCGGCAACTGCTGGAGGTTCTTCAGTTGTGGCCACCGCAGCTGGCTCCCTAATGACTATGCCTTTGCTCTGCACGGAGGGTTTTTTCTGGCCTTTAGACTTCTTATCCTTTCGAGGAGCTCTCTGAGTACTTCGGTCCTGACTAGTGCTCGCAATAAACTCCTCAGCAGTAGGCCTTCGCCTGATTCGGCCCTTTAGCCCCTCATACATGCTGAGCAATAGTTCGAGGACCTCTCTTTTCCTCAACAGCTCCGCAGGCTCTACTGAGCTCCTCGACATCAGCGCCGCGATGTCACTCTGGATTTCGACGGTCCGCTCTTCTACTTCCTCAAAGGTTAGCAGACCGAACTCGGACAGGATCCGTTCATATTCCTTATGGTGAACGCGGACGCGGCTCATCTCGGCAGCAGTGGTTCGATACTGCATCTCGAAGTCTTTGGCCCTTTCATTGGCCTCAACCACCTTCCTCTCCGCCGAGGCTATCTGCTTTTGCAACTTGGGCACTACGTGCAGCTCCAGGCGGTTCTTCTCTCCGCGGAACCACTCAAGTGATGTCATTAATTTCTTTATTGTATCGTGCAGCTCCGCGGTGTTCTAGACAGTTGGTAAAAATCAAACAGAATTACTCTCAACCATAGAAGAGTTGATACAGCTCGGCAACACACAATGGATTATGAAAATGAAACGATTGCAAGGGTCCGAAAAGAGAAATTGTATTTCACATTGTCAGAATACAACGGTTCAGTTACATCATTCCTATCAATTCCACAGATTTACAAATTTAAATTTGCGGGGATCTACTGACCTCCCGCTCAAGTGCCTCTGTTTCTTCGGGCAGCTCTTCTTGCTGGCCCTCAGGCACTTCGGTATTTCCCCCCTCGGCAGCAACGACAGCTTCGGTTTCAGCGGGGACTTCGGATTCTACCGAGGGAAGGGGCTCGGTGTTTTGAGGCGCCGGGGCCAGTTCACCGCGGCAGAAGGTCAAGAATTCTTCATCTTGGTCCACTATGCAGTTGGCCACTTCTGCGGCAGTCAAAAGCTGCCTCTTCCCCCCGAGCGCGTTCACCAGGGGCCATTCCGGCAGCTCCGCCAGCGCGGCGTAATACGCTTTCTCCACCTCGGCCGCCGCCTCGGGATCATACCCGAACTCCGGACGATTGATGTCCACATCCGGGTATACCTCCTTCACCTCCTCCAGCACCATGGCCCGCGTGGCTTTGTCCCCTATCGCCACAAACTTTGTCTGGAAGTCCAAAAAAGTGCTGGAGTGCAGTAATTTCTCAGCAAACGCCCTCAGTAGAGCTCCCTGACCTATAACCACGGCGGCTTCCCTTGCCTCCATTTCGGCCCGCAGTTGCATCAGTTCACCTCGGAGGCTGTGGTTTTCCGTCTCTATACTGCGCAGACGCGCAACCTCGGACTCGACCACGGCAGCCCTCTTGCGTGCCTGGGTCAAGTCGTATGAGAGTTTGTCATTCTTGGCGCGAAGCTCTCGCGCTGTCGCAGCTAGCTCCTCCCTGGCCTCTATTTCATTCTTCAGGCCGACCTCGATTATACCCTTGGCCAGCCGAAGAATCTTCTCGGCGTCCGCGCTATCGAACCCCAGCGTACTGGGGATCACCTGCTCCCCCTGAAGTAGTTAATACATAACGAGGCGCACGGGTTAAACCTCTGATACACACCTCGTGTAAGATAAACTACTGATCAGCATTCTTAATATTACCTCGGTACTTGCCCCAACCCGGGGTCTCTTGGCTGGTGCTTGCGGAGCCCCAGTAGGCTCCGGCCTCTTCTTCGATGACACCGGAGACCCCGCCGGCATCGCCCTCTCCTCCGACCCCGATGACGGTCGGACACTCTGAGACGTCTTCTCTCGGGGAGTCACCTCGGTGGCTTTCCCCTTCTTCTTTGCCGCTGCCGACGCTGCAGGGCTTCCCGATGCCGGCTGCTTTCCGAAGCGTCCCACTGCAAATATATATATATCAAAGGTCACTTTGCGCACAACGGCAAAATTGAATAACAGGACAAAAAACTCCTACCCTCTTCGGCATTTCCATTCCCTGAATAATATGGGCTAAGCCCAGCCTTCTCCAGTTCCTCCTCGGAACAGAGGGTTTGGAAGGTCCCCACTTGCAGGAATATGTGCCTCATCTCGGCCCCTGGATTCTCCACAGGAGCGGAATCCTGCACCTCGTCACTCCTCCACTTCGGGAGGGCTATTTTATTCCTAACAAATATGAATCTCTCCTTCCACCCCTCTACTTTGCTCGGGTTTTGAACCTTGAACCCTCCGCGGGCTCGAGGACTAAAGGAGTACCATCCCTTGGACTTCCCGAAGTTCTTAAGCTGGTAGAAAAACCTAAAAAGTTCTACCGTTGGTTCTACCCCGGTCATTTTACTTACAACAGTAAAACCTACCAATTGCCTCACCGCGTTCGGTGCTAACTGGCAGAGGGCAATGCCATAGTATCTTAACAGCTCTACGACTATGCTCCACAACGGCAATCTCAATCCTACTCTAAGGGGGTCAATGTACACGGTCATAAACCCCTGCGGTGGGCAACAGGCCCTATCCTCGGGGGTCGGAATTATGTACTCAAGGTCAAACGGAAGATAAAAAGATGGGAGTTCCCTCTCAAGCTGCCCCCGCGACATCCGTAAACCTATGGAGGACACCTCAAGATCAACCGCCGGACATTCGTAAAACGATATCGTCCGGGTATTACACTCTACACCGTCGACTCTCTCTATGGTTCTTATGGAATCCTTCTCCGGAAAAATATACGATATGGGGGGGACATCTAACGGAGTGCCCGCATCTCCAACTACTCTGACCGAGGCCGAAGAAGGGGCAGAAGATGAAGCAGATGAAAAGGATGACATACTTACTTGATTTGAATTCGAAAGGATGGAATTGAGAAATTTTTTATCTCTGATGAATCACAAACGCAAGGTTCCTCTTTTTCCCGCTTTCTATAACAGATGAACGCAATAGAGAAGATGAAAAGTTACTGTGCAGTTATTCCTTATATAAATGCAAAACACCGACGGCTCTGATGCAGCCTATTCAAATTCAGTGATGAGGATTCATGCGTGCTTCTCACGCGCTTTACAGTTACCGAGGCGCGTGGGGAACAGCTGTCTTGGAACTCGCAGAGCGTGTCACTTCACGCTCCTCTCTCTCATTATGGCGCCGCCAGTCACATCAGTCTCACCCTTCTTCAGGAAGATTCAAGATACACTCCGGTGTACTTTTTGCCCCGGCCATACCACTACACTCCGGTATTCTAACCACTTCGGCCCAATATCTCATTCCGGTGTACCCTACACCTCGGTCAGACTGTCATGTACTCCAGACGTGTTTTACGCCTCGAGCAAGTTCGGTAACTCATTACAAGTACCAAGCACTTCGGCCTACCAGTGACCCCGGTCTTCTTTGCTTAAGGTTCCACCCCGGTGACAACCGAAGCTCCTACCTTGCTTCGGCTGGGGGGGGGGGCATCTGATAGGGATGACCCGGTTACCTCGGGCCGGGTTACCTCGGGTCGGGTTAAGAGCATGCCAGCAACCGCGAAGGCCCAGGCCCAACAGGCCCAGCAACACGCATTCGGCCCAGCGAATGCGAATCTGTCACGTAAATCCCAACTGCCATGATCTTTTCCCAACGGCCATGCAGATTTGGGAGGCAAGATTATAGGGATTTAGTTAGGGCTTGGATTTAGTAGTATAAATAGAGGAAAAGAACTCTGAATTAGGGTTCGGACTTTGTATTCTGCAATACTCCTTGTAAACTCAATAATCACGTGAAAGATACACCTTGGCGATTGCCGTTTTCTGCCCGTGGACGTAGATCTCCGGATCGAACCACGTATATTGTGTGTGTTTTTACATTCTTTTCGCATTAATTACTGTTAGATTGGGTGTTTTCCGGATTGCGCATTAACAGGGAGCTTACGTGGAAAATTGATCATGTGACCCTCACGTGCGATTTTTCGATCTAATTAGCTACCGACAGCAAAAAAATAACGAAATGCGAACAAATTCTACACTACAAGGAAAAGGGTCTTTTGAGATCACTTTTAATGAGTATTTGTCACAACTTAAGAAAAGTGGTCTCAAATAATGAGTATTTGTCACAACTTTATTGTCGTCTCAATAACGCGGTCGCAAATAATATATTTGTGACCACAAAAGTGGTCTCAAATGAGTCTCAAATATTTTTTTGCAACAACTAGTTGTTTCAAAAGTAGTCTTAAAGTTGTCTTAAATAATTTGTAATGAGATTTGTGACAACAAGTGGTCACAAATAACTTATTATACAAAATACATTTTTTGTTGTAGTGCTAATTAAGGATTAAATTGAATTTTTAATTTTTCTAGACTAAAATTGTACGAGTGAAAACCAAGAAACCAAACATGATTTCAGGGCTTTTTATGAAATAGGGAAAATTCCATTTTTTATTCTTTGAATTTGGCATAATACAAAGGACCAAAATGAAAGTTTCTCTTTAAAAATAAATGTTTTGGAAGTATACATATAGTGACAGGAAGAAATTTCATCCACATAGCTTGTAGCATGAGCACAATGAGGATAAGTAGTTGAATATTGATTTACAGAAATTTGAAAATCGCCAAAAAAAAAAAAAATACTAAGCAATGTTAAAAAAAAATTAGGTGCTAGTTAAGGCAGACAGGAATTTAATGGTTAACTGAAGTTTGAATGTGGTTAAACGAAATCTAGACGAAATAAAATAAGAAGGAGTTGGAGAAAAACGTAAGCTGGTGATAGATAGTTTATTTCTTAGATTTAACCTAATAGGAGCTGGCGGAACTTTTTGAACAATAAATTGGTGGTAGATTTTTTTTTCCTTCGTTCTTGCTTTTATTTTTTTCTTTGTGGCAACAAGCCTTCAAACAACTGCATTCATAGATATAAATCGATAGTCACTATGGTTGGATTTCCAAAGGTGATAATTTAGACTATCTGAACCATCATCAGGTAATCGCGTCAATGTCATACGTTATATTAGGTTAGATGGGTCCGATATTATGTTCAACCAAAATTGGATAGCCAAGCTCATTTCTTTAAAACACATTAAAGTTTGTTGGGTGGTCGCACTTTATTGGACTCGTACAACATTGGTCTATCGAGTCGAGTCGTCGAGTTGTTTGGTCAATAGTAACTTTGGTTAAAAGTTATATGACCCAACTCATCTAAATAACGGGCTGATTAAATTAAATTATTGGACAGAACTATTTTTACCACCCCGCCGGGGTGAAACAATACCTTCGGGTCTAGGGGAATACTTGAATATTGAGTTTTGGTATATGTATGTGATTCGAAGATTATTTGAATTTTACAGAAGTCCCATGCAAAGTAAAATACATAATTTAGAAAAAGGTAAAATACTTAAATTAATCTGTACTTTATGAGTTTTTACACTTCATTATCTAAATTTTGTTTTTTAACCTATTGCAACGTGAAGTCCACGAATTGTACAAGTTGCAATCTCCGTTGATTTTTTTGGGTCAAATAACAAACACGTGACAATCACATGCCAAATTGGAGAGTCTTGTTTTTTCTATTATTTGTTGAGGCAGATTCACATGTCAAATACATGACAATCACTGTGCTATTGCCACGTGTTTGACATGTGAATCTGTCTTAGCAAATCATATTAATAGCAAAAAACCCCCTCAATTTGGCACGTGATTGACACATGTTTGATATTTAGATGGAAAAATTTAACGGAAGTTGCAATCTGTATAATTCGTGAACTTCAAGTTACAATTAATCAAAAAATAAAATTTGAGTAATGAAATGTAAAAACTCACAAGTACAAATTTATTTAAATATTTGACCCTTTTCAAAATTATACCATGATTGTTGTACCGACTCATAATTGGGTCGTCCTAGAAAATTTTCTCAATACAATATGTGGAGCTTAGTATTTATTCGTATAAGAAAATAGAAGTGTGCTATTTCCTGTTAGGAGAGGTTTCTTGTGCACCAATTAGATCCGTGCAATTTTTTTTTTTTTTTTTTGGGTTAAACCACCATCATGGTGGAGGGATTAAGGCTGATCCCCTACCTGTATATTAACACTCAATGTAACTTGGGCATACAAAATATATTACTATGTATCTCTAAAAATATTGTATGTGATGGATAGAGATATCACGGTGAAAATGTATCGTCATTTATGCTTAAAGGTATTATACGTTCTGAATAAAAGATATTGCAATACCTTTATCCAGTACATATAATACATTTAAACATAAATGATGATATTCAACCTGAATTGTACCGTGTAATTAATGCACATGGGACTTTGTCTTCCTGTTAATGTGGCACATATTTCTTTTATGTGGCGTCAAACTTCTCATTTATGCTACTGAATTTTATATTTTTCCTTTTCCGTTTAAGGATAAGTTTTGTCATTTGTGTGATCGACCACACATAACACTCTCCACCTTTGTTTTTGTTTGTGTTTCCTTTTCTTTTCAGTAAAGCAAAAGTTTCTTTCCATATAATTTTTTACTTTCATTTATTTTTTATTTAAGGAGAGAAAAAGGCCATACGTGTTCAGCTGGCGTCTGTTTCCGAACGTGGGTCCGAGAGTCCAGGACAACTTTTAATCACATCAGTTGACAAAGTACAAAAATTAAACATGTTAAGGTTAAGAAAATATAAGTCAAGGAAAATGAGATAAGGAAAATAAGCTAAGTAACTTCAATTTTGTCATTTAATTAATATTCTCTGGTATGTAAAATCAAGTAGACCAATTGGTTTTTGTTACATTTGCTACAATTACATTCAACTTTTCAAATATACTTGTAAAAATCAGCTTACGTTTAGCACTCAAAGCTAGACCCGACCCGGGGACAGTCAACCCAGTGCCGCATCACCGGGCCCCCGGCCGGAAAGGAGCCCCATATTTTTTTTTCTTTAACAAAATATGAAACTAACCACAATATTATAAATATATGTGTGTGTGTGAGTGTGTATATATATTTAAGATTTCGTTAACAAATCAGTAGATGTTAATGGCTGAGCGGATGAGAATCATCTTTGTACACATAAGGTCATGGGCTTCATTCTTAGCTAGCCTAATATTAACTTTAATTTTTAATTTTAATAATTCTTTTACATTTTTTTAGTTTTAACAATTCATTTACGTTAAATGTTAGTTTCAGCTAACAAAAATTACATTTTTCTTTCTTTTTTGTTTTTTCAGGAAAAAAGATTCTTTTATCTACACAAAAACTTTAATTAGCTAATTAAAATTCTTGAATTTTGGTTCATTCTTATTTCATATCAATGATAATATTTATTTAATTTAATCTTTTTCTTCTCACTAAAACTGCTTTAGTCTCTTTTGCCTTCATGACTTAAGTTTTCTTATTTGTCTTCTACTTACAAACACAACTCATTATCAACGCTAATCCTAAAACTTCTATCATTCTTTTTCGAAAATTTTCTTCTCTTATTGTTATTCACCAATTTATTTTCTTTATTCTTTAGTTATTTATAAAGTTTTAAAATTAAAAGATAAAATATATCTTAGGTTTAATCTACATAAAAAATTAATAACTCAAAGGTTCTATTTTTATTTTTTATACAAGGCCTCTCAAAATATTGAACCGACCCGATTTTTTCTCGTATTTATTTCCTTCACGGCATGTTTATTTTCCGCAATTAATGTGATATTTATTGCAAACATCTTAAATACACAAATTCAACCGTCAGTTGTGGTGTGTGTGCTCTATCTAGCTGAGCAACCACACCAATAAAAATTTCCACGTCTGTCACTACACGCATCACGAAAAGAAGAAAATCGAATTAATTACGGTAACTCCACAAAAGAAATAACATTTCATATAAATTATTAAATTATTTTCGTCACATCGATATATATAAATTTTATAGATCTTGACAGATAAACTTCCAAACTTATTCTTTGATCATTATTCTCAGAAATTTCGCACGTGAAACTTTGAATGATTTTTTTTGTCCAAACATATCTTTTAGTAGGTAGAGGAGTTGTTCATCTTCAACAATTGAGCTTCTAGATATTGGGAGAGAGAATTGCGTTGGCAATTCAAATTAACTGTAAGTGAAACAAAATATGTGAAAGAATTTTACACTTTTGGCATACTAAATAGGCTGTTTGGACAAATAAATGTCCTTAAAAGTTTATCACGACACAAGTCACGTGCGGAATTTTGATGAAAAATGATGGGAGAAAAGTTTGGTGATTTATCTGTCAAACTCATAATTTATATGTATCAATGTCACAAAAGAAAATTAATAATGTATATGCAAAAACGCCGATAGTTTGATGTAGCTGTAGCACAACCTAAATAAAATGTGGAGGTAAGAAGATGAGTGGTATTGTAAAAATATTGGCGTTTGAATAAATGATATTAATGATGATAAATTGATAATATGCCATTCATTTTCTAAAATGTTACAAAAAATACTTGGCATATTATACTAGTTAAATGGCAACTCGTTGAACAATTTTTTTTATTATACAGCACTACTTTTGTCGTTTGATACTATTATTTATTAAAATAGTGTATTTTGTGTTTGCATAAAAGATATTACTCCCTTCATTTCATTTAATTTTACCGAACTAATCGAACACGTATATTAAGAAAAAAATTACTTTTACTTTTAACTTGACTTTATCAAAGGTATAGACTGAGGGTGAAGATTTTGAGAATTGATTTTTTAAGGGTGTGCAAAATTAAGTGGGACGGACAAAAATGCAAGTATATAAATTTAAGTGGGACAGAAGAGAGCATTTGTTAATATGATAAATGTACATTAACATTTAACAATATTACTTATCCTTTTTACTTATTTATCCTAAAAGTATGACTTCTTTACTAATCAGGTGTTACTTTTATTTACCTAAACAGTGGTACTATAGATCTATATATATATAAAAACAAAATGAGTTGTTACCACAATTGGAAAAAATATTACCCGTCGCCTTTACAAGGTAGCGATGAGTTTAACGCGCTCTAATCCCGTCCCCAAGCAGCTGGGAAGATTGGCCTTTTATAGTAAGACTAATATATCTCAATTTTTTTGACCCAGTGTATCTAAAAAAAATCAACGAAAATATATTTCAATTTATTTGTTTTGTTTTTTTCAAGTTATATGTCTGATTGATTTGGAAATCTGCCTTTTCGACTTAAGAAAACAACGTAAAATTGTGCTTGGCTCTCTAAAAACCAGAAGAGGCAAATTCAAAACGTGTTTGGCTCTCTAAAATGGTTGTTGAATCTAGAAATGAGTAAAATTCGATTTGAAACGAATTAATCAATCGATTTGAACCGAAATTCATCATTTGATCGATTTTTTAAAAACGATTCGGTTTTCGATTTTAGTTTTAAGAATTTTCAGTTAATTTGATTCGATTTTTTTAAAAAATTATCAAAACTATGGAATCGAATCGAAATTTATAATCTTTTATTTTTAATATATTTTTTTATACTTTAATATGATATATATGAAATTTTTTATATACATGTATATGCGCACACACTATATTTAAGGTAAATAATGCTTTTTATAAAGATGAATGAATAGACGCTTGTTTTTTCTAATATACTCCATACGTTTTAAAATAAGTGTTGTTTTAAACAACATAGAATATTTTAAAATAAATGCGTTTTAGCAAAAATATTACAATCTTTTCAATCTTATCCTAAAACGACCTGTTTTTTCCACAATATTTTTCCATATTAAATAAATCATGTATGGATATATTCCACATTTTTACACATTCTATTTTTGTTCCAAAACAGGTTAATTTTTTCTTTTTTTATGTAGATAAATGAATATTTATATAGGCTTATTTTTTACTAATGAAGAATCGAAAATTTTGAGAAAAAATTATTTCGGTTCCATCGAAAATCAAACCGACCAAATCAACTTATTTGGTTGGATTAATTTTCGATTTATATTTTTAATTCGATTTAGAGTTCGAATTCACTAACTAATTTCGATCAGATTATGAAATCAAATTTTGTTTACCCCTAATTAACTCCAATGACCTATCAAATCAGATTTTTGATAGGCTCAAAATTTTATTTGGATAAAAAATTACTCCACTAACCCAACTCATATTCCTGAAAGAGTAATACTTGTGTGCATATGATGCACCATTGCCACCATATACTTATTGTACATCAGTTCATATTGAGATCCGCGCGCGACCCGCGCGATTTTCAGTTTTTTTTTTTAAAATCTTTTTTGGTCCAATAGTATATATTATGTTGCCTAATAATATATGTTTATGAGTTACAGGTACAATATTTTTTTTTGAATAATATATTATGTTGTTTAATAGTATATATTTTGTTGCATAATAGTATATATTATGTTGCCTAATAATATATGTTCATTGGTTCGAGAATCATTTGACGGATTCGAAAATTAATATTAGTCATAATTGAGCGCGTATTTTGAGTTCCATACTTTAATTTGAAGTATTGTACATCACATGCACACAAATGATATGTTTGATCGGATAGTGCTTCAATTTTAAAGTTTTATCTATCTAAAATTTCACTTGTTCTGCTATAATAAAACGAAAATAACTTTATTTTATATCAACATCAATGCTTAAAAGTGACAAATTTTATATGAGGACTTTTTTTCATAAATGTCCAAAACTTTTTTCTTTTTTTGGCGCGTATTACATTTCCACCGCGAATTTATACAAGGCCCTCCCTCTTCTCCTGCATATATCCATTTTTCCTCTCTCTACCATTTTTCTCTCTCACACACTTACACACATATAGAACTGTTGTTGCTCTGTCTGCGCATACTCAACTCTTAATCAATTCCTTAAAAGCAGGTTTAAAAGCTGGGAATTTTCATTTAGACATTTTAACAAACACATAGGAGACAAGAAAAGTGTTTGTTTGCTGTTAAGATGGATTCATCCGTGGTTTCCATGAGAGCTGTTTCTTCATCTTTCGTCTGCAATTCGTCAAACCCTAAATTCAGCCATGTTTCTAACCCTAAACCCCCCTTACCTCCGATTGTTAAATGCCTCCAATCGCAAAACATAAGTCACAATTCTAGGTTTCCGGTCAAACGCATTACAAGAACAGATTTTTCTTGCTCCGCTGTCACCTCTACTGATGCACTCACCACCGCCGGCGCCGGCGCCACCACCAGAGAAAAACTCCAGCTCCTTATCGAAGAGTTCCAATCGTTAACCGATCCGGTGGACCGTGTAAAAACGCTTCTGCACTACGCAGATCTCCTCCCTCTTTTTGATGATTCGTTGAAAACCACGGATAATCGCGTTCCAGGTTGCACGGCGCAGGTGTGGCTACATGTAGAACTGGATGATGATTACAGATTGAGGTTTTGGGCTGACAGTGATTCGGAGATAACGAAAGGGTTTTGTGCGTGTCTTATTAGGGTGCTTGATGGGGCTACGCCGGAGGAGGTTTTAGCTGTCAAAACAGAGGATTTGGGAGCGTTGAGTGTGGTGGGTGTTAATGGGAGAAAGGCTGGTTATTCTAGTAGTAGGGCGAATACTTGGCACAATGTGCTGATGAGTATGCACAAGAGGACTAAGGTTTTGGTGGCGGAGCGCGAAGGGCAGCCACGTGGCGAGCCGTTCCCGTCGTTGATTATCACTGCTGATGGTATTCAGGCCAAAGGAAGCTATGCTGAAGCTCAGGTGGAACTTTTGATATATTCTTTTTGTGTAGTTTAGTTAGTTTAGTACTTTAGTTTGATTTCATATTTAAAGATTGCATTTTTTTATAGGAGACTTTTTGATTGTGTTGTGAAGTATAATTAAGAGGCTTAAAGTAATAGGTCAAATAAAAGAATAATCAGCAACTGTCCTTTTATTCTTTGGGGCTTATTTTAATTGTTAGGATCTTCAAGTACGGATTCAAACATTAGCTACAGAATACGGACTTTTGAAATGTTGTTGAAGAATGAGCAGGCACCAAATTTATTAGAATATTTTAGATGGCATTATAGTATTGACAAGTTGTTGGGTTGCTTTAAAATAATTGCACGCCTAAATAAATCACTTTAGTTTTCCTTTTGTAGTTTAGTTTGATGAAGGCTTTTGGTACGGAAGACGGAGATAACCAACATCTAGTCAACATGTGCCTTTTTCGACTTTATTTTTGGTGCTTTTTAAACTCCTTACAGATTTAGTGGAATAAGATTGACATATTTATTGCTTTGGTCGTGGGTGTAGGAAGAAATCATGAACTGCTGAAATCTGGAAAAAGCCTTGCTTTTATTATGAGTGGATCTTCTATCAACCTATGTGATAATTAAGGAAGAAATTTTCTTGAACTAAAACAGATTTCCTTATTTTACTGCTTGTTGCATTTGGGGATGCTATGAGTAGGCATCATTTCTGAAAAGACTTCGATAAAGATCATTTTCACCCACCTGTGTGAAATAATTTAAGCCTACTAATATATGTGTATTCTTATATTACTTGTAGCAGAGAGATCTATCGAGTTAATAACACCGACCTTCTTGTGGGCCTGAGTTCTTCTCAACACTAGTTTGTTTCTTTTGTGCTGGGTTAATTATTGGCAAGTATCAATGTATATTTAGATATGGATCATGTCGAGATTAGCTGCTAATATGTCAGGTCAACTAGGCAGGGTCCTAAAAAATGACGATGATTAATAATCCGAGTAGTAATTTTAATTGGGACCCGAAGACACATTGTTGAAACGTAGATGCGATGGGCTTAATTGTATTGTTCTGGGATAAGATTAGTAACAGATCACAAAAATTTGCTTTCTTTTTATGTTGATTGTGTTATAAAACCTAAGTTCCAATTTAGTTTATTGCAGGCTAGATTTCTGGATCCTAACGAGGCAAAGATTAAAGAGCTTGTGAATTCGCTAGAGGAGAAGAAAATCGGTGTTGTTGCTCACTTCTATATGGACCCGGAGGTCCAAGGGGTTTTAACCGCTGCTCAGAAGCTCTGGCCTCATATACATATTTCTGATTCACTTGTTATGGCAGATTCTGCAGTCAAGATGGCCAAAGCTGGCTGCAAATATATCACTGTTCTTGGTGTAGATTTTATGTCCGAAAATGTGCGGGCTATCCTTGATCAGGCTGGATTTCCTGAGGTATCTTTCTTGCTCAACTTCTTGCGTGATCTTATATGTTTTGTATGAATGTGTTGCTTAAGCTAAGTATATTATTTATTGAGTAACTAATTGTTGACTGTTGATAATAAGGGGGTGTTTGTGAATGGTTAAGTACTTTTGTTCTTTTAGCTCAAAATAAGCTGAAAAAAGTGTGTAAATGACAGTTTTTGCTTAAACGTAAGTTGTTTTGGACCAAAAGCTGCAAGCCAAAAGTTAGGCAGTGTCTGCAATAGCTTTATTTAATCACTTTTCAGCTTATAACTAAATTTAAGTTAATTACTACAGTTTATAGCTTCTGCTTAAATAAATTAGTTTCTAGCCATACGCTGTAAGCAACTACAACCCTGCCACTGCTCCTCTCTTATTTTCTAATAGTAAAAGAAGCTAGACATAATTATTTATCAAACACTTCCATTCTAAAATTTTGGCCAAAATCACTTCATTCTCAAACACTACTCACTTTCAACCATAAGTGATTTCTGCACAAATACTAATTTTAATCACTTCTTTAAAAGCAAAAGCAATGGAAACACTTTCATTACTATTTAGAATCACTTCTCTAGAAGTAGAAGCAATTATAAATACCCCCTATGTCTTCCTTCCGATTTCTCTTTATGTATTTGGACATTTTTATGTGGTTCTGTATGTGCTTAATTAACTAAAGGGATCATCTTCAGTTTTTTTTCGGTATTAATTGATATCGACTCTTGTTCAGGTAGGGGTGTACAGGATGTCTAATGAGCGCATCGGTTGCTCCTTGGCTGATGCTGCAGCCGGTCCGGCATACATGGATTACCTTGCAGCAGCTGCAGCTTCTGTTTCGACTCCCTCTTTACATGTCGTGTACATCAACACTTCTCTGGAGACGAAAGCTTATACGCATGAAATTGTTCCGACAATTACATGTACCTCTTCCAATGTTGTGCAAACAATCTTACAGGTCGGGGTTATGCTTAATCACTTAGTTTGGTGTTTAATCCTACTTCTTATTAATTGATCGGAGATGGATCCTGTATCTTCCAGGCATTTGCGGAAATCCCGAATTTGGTTGTATGGTACGGTCCTGACACCTACATGGGAGCAAATATCATGGAATTGTTCCGACAGATGACTGTGATGAGTGACGAAGAAATCGGCAACATACATCCTAAGCATAATATCAAATCTATAAAATCTTTGATACCTCGTCTTCACTATTTTCAGGTAAGGTTCTCATTACATTAAAAAAACGAAGGTTCTTGGATAGTAACCTTTTTGTTGGCTTGTATGAACCGTAAAAATACCCTTTTCTCAACCCTTCCAAACCCCAATCCCTCATGAGAGGTGGCAAAATTGGCCCAGTCCAATGGAACGGCATTTTCGCAGGGCTGGGCTCACATTTTTCCTGGACGGATGGAATTTTGGCCTGGTCTGATGTGCCAGCCCGGGTAGTTTGAATTACCACCCGTCTTATTCATCAAAACAAAAAAAATAGGGAAACATTGTTAAAACAAAATGCTTCTGGTTATTTAAATCCTCTTATGAATTATGATGACTTTGATCTTTCTGTTGGTAGGATGGGACATGCATCGTTCATCATCTCTTCGGTCATGAAGTCGTAAACAAGATAAATGAGATGTATTGTGATGCTTTTCTAACTGCCCACTTTGAAGTCCCCGGCGAAATGTTCTCCCTGGCAATGGAAGCGAAGCGAAGAGGCATGGGAGTAGTGGGCTCCACTCAAAACATACTAGACTTCATAAAAGAGAGGCTACAAGAGGCATTAGATAGGGATGTCGACGATCATCTTCAGTTTGTTTTGGGAACTGAATCAGGAATGGTGACTTCAATTGTAGATGCAGTCCGAAAATTGTTGAAGTCCCGAGAGGGGCCTAAAGTGAGTGTCGAGATAGTATTTCCCGTCTCATCAGAGTCCATAACGAGAACGCCGAGCTCATCGTCGGGTGAAACAGGGCAGTTGTCGAACCTCTCTGTAATACCGGGAGCTGCAAGCGGAGAGGGTTGCTCTCTTCATGGTGGGTGTGCATCTTGTCCTTACATGAAGGTTAGTTGAATCCAAATTCTGTATTGCTGCTTATTTTTATAATTGCATATCCCTCCCCTTTCTTGATAGTTAATAATACTTCCCTTGAGGTTTTGCCTAACTACAAAACACCAGAAAGAAAACGCGTTGAAATTTGTTTTCGTGCAAATTGCCCCTCATGAAGGTTATCTGGATCCAAATCCTGTTTTACTGTTTATCTTTTGATTCAACTAACCTTCATGTAAGGACAAGATGCAGGGCTCGAGTTCGGCTCGTTTGACTTTTCAATAGGCTCAAGTTCGCCTTGAGCTTTTATAGTTGTGTTTGAGTTCGCTTCATCTTACAAATACTGAGCTTACAAAAACTTCATAACAAATTAAACGAGCATAGTTTGACCTTGAGTTCGTTATGCATACAAATCTGCTCGGGCTCGAGATCAGGAGTTCATTGAGCTCATTCTATGGCAACATAACATGACTAATAAAATCCATGACCATAATATTTATCAATTTAAAAATGAAAATGTAACATGCTAATTAAAAAATATATAAAATATCTTATATTAACATTGAAACGACCATAACAACTTACTTCAAATGTTACAGAGCTCGCGAGCCGGACCAAATAAGCTAGAGTTCGGCTCGTTTAAATTAGCAAAACGATATTTTTTCAAGAGATCCAAATAGTTGAGTTTGGTTACATTAAACCCACACCCCCAATTTGTGCAACTTGTAAGAAAATAAACATAAAAATAAACTCTTGTAGGATTTTTTATATTAGAAAAAAACATAAGAAAATTATCGCCAACCTTGATGGTGCCTTTTGTAATCGATCATCGATGTCTAGCTGAGGTTTGAAACATAAGCTTCTAACTTCATTTCCTTCTCAAATTTGCCAGATGAACTCCCTTGCATCACTCCTCAAAGTCTGCCACAGCTTGCCCCATGACAAAGACAATCTTTCTGCATATGAAGCCGGACGGTTCAGTCTACAGACCCCAAACGGGAATCTAATTGCAGATGTAGGTTGTGAGCCGATCCTACATATGAGACACTTTCAGGTTTGCATATCATCAAACTCCCACTTCTCTGTTGTCGACTAAATATTTCGTTGTCAGAACATTAAACTTAATTTATGCTTTTTATAGTCGACAAAGAAATTGCCGGAGAAGCTGGTCCAGCAGATCCTCCGCACTGGTGGTAGATGAAGGTAAGATTACGCTGCTAACAAGACTACATGTTTGACCTATGCAAAAACGGGCTGGTCCTGACCCGATTTTTTTGATCCGGAATGCACCTTACGAGATGAAATTGTTGTACAAGATGAACTTGAGCCACATAAATTTCAGCTTCTGCAGTTTTATGGTGAATTAAATTGTAGGATGTTAGATTTACTGGGACTGTGTTGATTATTTTTGTTCTATGATGCAATACTGTTGTCTAGATTTGTAAAAGATGCAAGATTTGTGTTGGCTTGGAATGCTGTTAAAGAACATCTGTATTGGAAATAAATGGGCCAGAGTTTTGATGGGGTCTGGTAATTAGGACGTAGAAATCTTTTTTACAAAGTACCTACTAACGAACTTGCTCTCGAGTTAATGAGTTGAATATTATCAGGCTTGAGTTGGGTTCGTTTATTTTGACAGCTTGTGTTAAACAAGCTTTGATCGAGTTTCTGTCGGGTTGAGATCCGAATAGTTTACATGAGGCTTGTTTGATTACATCCATACGTGGAAGATATCATTTTCTTTATTCAGATTATGAATCAGCTAATTTTGCCATTAATTCAAGGCAGTTTGTGCAGTCCGACCGAGCACAACCTGTCGGGACAACACCACATATTAGGATAGGTTGACTCAAATTAGGGAGTCTAGTTTAGCCGCCTCCTATAATATTCAAAGATTTTCGGCTGGCTCATGGTCTCTCGAGCTTTTGGTCCATCGGTGCTATTGAGTTCAATAGTACTTCAAATAAAATATTCCCTCTGTCCCGGCTGATTTTGCACAATTTTCTTTTCGGTATGTCCCATCTAAGTTTGCATATCCTTAAAAGAAAAGTTTTCTTACAATCTCCACCCTTAGAATCTCTACTTTCAATCTCCATCTTTAAAAAAGTCAACCAAAAAACAAAAAACAGTTTTTCTTAATATATGTGCCGGCTCAAGTGTGCAAACTCAGTCGGGACGGAAGGAGTAAAACAAAGATGCAGTTCAATCCATCTAAAATATCAAACGGGTTGGGTTATCTTATCGGGTTGGGATAATTTTTCAACCACTAGTTACAAATACAACGTTTTTGTATTCCTTTTCTAATACAACTGAGAGTTTCTCCGCTCCCCGTTCTAAATTAAGAATCTATTTATAAAAAAAATAAAAAGGAAATTATTTCAAAATTAGAGGTGTGTAACGTTAGATGTACTTGACTTGACGCTTCAAATCAACAAATAAAAGAAGTAAAAGTGGGAATTTATGTGTTTTATTATTAATTTTTTTCCCTAAATGAGGTTGTCTTCAGATAATTGACAAAAAAATTGCATTTTATTGTACAATACTTTTATTTTACAACTACAACAAAAATATAAACTAGACAAGGAAATTAGCTTTTATTAAATTGAGAATTATGGAGTTCTAAAATCTACAACAACAAATGCATTGATTAGTTGGATATTGGAAGTCCATCACTCCCATCTAAAACCATTTTTAATTTAAAATTTAAAATTAAAAATTAAAACGAATCAATAAATAATCATCAATTAAATATCTATTTTCTTGAATTCTTAAATTTTCTCCATTATTTCTTTTATATTATATGACCCCTCTTTCCAACGATTAAGTAATAGTATTGGAAGAAATAAAAAAATAAGCGAAAGAGAGAAATGTCACAAAACTTAAAACTACTACTAGAAAATGGGTATAATTTTTATTTGGTTTTGATATCCATTTACAATTGAGTTCTCAACATAATTTTGTGAAATGTGTAAAATCATTGTCGCAATCAAATTAAATTATTTGATTGAAGGGGATCTAAGATCCGTGCAATTTGAGTCAGAAATTAACAAGTATTACTACTTAATACTTAAAGATATTATATGTGATGAATAAAAATATCATGGTGAAAAAATATCACTATTTATGCTTAAATGCTTTACATGTTTAGAGTAAAAATATTATAATATCATTATTAATAACATGTAATATCTTTAAGTATAAATTGTGATACTACACTGAAACTGCAACATGCAACTGATAGATATGACACTTTAACTTCGATTAAAAAACATTGTTGTTTCTTCTCTCTTTTTCTTTTTCTTTTTTTTTTTTTCTGCAATACCCAAATTCAGTTTACAATGGCTGACCAAATTCCACGTGGACTAGTTTTCTTCATTCGGTTAGTTACCTACCAAATCCCTTGCCAAAGTCGCTGGAATAATCAAACAACGACTCTCTCTCTCTTCCCAATTTCCTGGCGAGATACGCGATTGGAGCACCAGATTTCTCCACGAGGTACTGAATTTCGCCCCTTTTATTATATTCTGCTGATTTTCTTACAATGTTTATCATGATCGTTTGTGATTGGTGTAATCGTGCTGTTTTTCGTTGACTGTAACTGAGAATTTTATGGATTTCATTTTTACGTTTTTTCTGGATTTGGGGGTTTTCAGAAATGGAATGCAACACTAGAACTGAATAAATTTTAGTTGAGGTTACTGTTTGGATTTAGTCTAGAATTTACACAGCTGATAGATTGTGACAGAAAACGGGCAATGTTGCACTTACGCCAGAGTTCATCTTGTGTAGTATCCACCATTGATTTCACACACACCAATGTGTATGTGTGTATTACTGTGTGTAAATGAAAGGTAGATACTAAGCATGGTGCATTCTTCCGGGGGTAGCATCTAATTGACATTCAATGTAGCACAGTATTGGCTTCCTTCTCCATTATCCACACCTCAATCACTAGATGCTATTTTGGATAGAATTTTCACACTTCAGGAGAACTTTTTGCACATTTAGAGGGTGTTTGGCTAAGCTTTTATCACACATTTTATAGGCTCAACATCTTATAAGGTGTTTCAAGAGCGTATAATGTAATATCTTAAGAGCTTATAAGTTAATGAAGTCTTTTGAACATGGAGCTTATAAGCTTACAATTAAATGAATAATTTAGCTTATAAGTTAATGAAGTGTTCGGAAAATGGAGCTTATAAGCTTGCAATTAAATGAATAATTTAGCTATAAATTTGACGGAGAAATTTTAAACCGACCTCAAACACATATTTTGATTAGTGTGCGGCTACCCGATAAAAAATCCGATCTTGCAGGTACCCGCGGGTGTCGGGTTTTTCTCAAATATATTTTTTTATGATTGAATCATTTTTTTCTTCTTTAAAGTTGTAGAAAGATGTGTAGAGTTATGATTGATTTTGTTAATATAGAGTAACCGAAAAAGAACCCACCCCAATCTGTAAAAGCTGCACGGGTCGGGTAGGACCGTAGGAGGGGCCAAACCCGCATGTATAAAAGCCCACCCCTAGTACACATAGTGCATTCCTCCGCGTGTAGCTTCTAATTGACCGTCAGTGTAGCACAGTATTGGCCTCCTTCTCACCAGATTGCTATTTTGGTTGAATTTTCACTTTAGGAGAACTTTTTGCACATGTAGATGGTGTTCGGCTAAGCTTATTTCACACATTTATAGGCTCAACATCTGATAGGTTATTTCAAGAGCTTATAGTGTAATATCTGAAGAACTTATAAGGTAATGAAGTGTTTGGATAATGGAACTCATAAGCTTGCAATTAAATTAAGAATTTAGGTATGCATTTGTGGGACAAATTTTAGATCAACCTCAAATATATATTTTGATTAGTGTGTGAAGTATGTGTGGTGTTTGTGGTGTTTGTGTAGTGTGTGGGTTGTGCAAGATGTATAGTGTGCGAATTGTGTGTATTGTGTGTGACGTGTCGGTAGTGTGTTTGGTATGTGTTATGGATTCTAAGATGTACTAGAGTTTTTCTTTTCTTTTTGGGAGCTTATAAGCTTCTATGAGTAAGTTTTATTTTCCCAGCTTATAAGCTCAGTCAAATAACCTCTTACCCTAGGTTTTTTTTTTTTTTTTTAATTGTTGATTTATTGGCCTTAAGTGCTATTATGCTATATAATAGGCTAATAGCCACTCATTACAAAAAAAGTACTTTCAATATGAGTGAACAATTGAATAATAATTAGAACCCCTTTTTCATTTTTCCTAGGATTTAAGTTTTGATCTTCAATGAGTTATGCAAGATTGATTGCCAGTGCATATGGAGAACAGCCTCTGCTCTCTTTTGGAGTGATATCAGATGTCCAGTATGCTGATATTCCAGACGGCCGCTCGTTTCTTGGTGTCCCTCGCTATTACCGCCACAGCCTACTCGTGTTGCAAAGAGCAGTGTGTCATTGGAACGAAAAGAAGCTGAAATTCGTCATCAATTTTGGGGACATTATTGATGGCTTCTGCCCAAAAGACCAATCTCTAGATGCCATTCAGAAAGTTCTCAACGAATTCAGTGCTTTCAATGGCCCTGTATATCACATGATAGGAAACCACTGTCTTTACAATCTCCCTCGCGAAAAGTTGCTTCCTCTATTGAACATTTCCAACGGCCGTGCCTATTATGATTTCTCTCCGATACCAGAAGTCCGATTTGTAGTCCTTGATGGGTACGATATCAGTGCTATAGGCTGGCCGGAGGATCACCCGAACAGAATAAAGGCCATGGATATTCTTAGAGAGAAAAACCCAAATTCGAATAAGAATAGTCCGGAGGGGCTTGTGGGGGTGGAGAGGAGGTTTGTTATGTTCAACGGAGCAGTCGGGAAGGAACAGATGGAGTGGTTGGATCGTGTTCTTGACGATGCAACGAGGTTGAACCAGAAAGTGGTGATATGCTGTCATCTACCTTTAGACCCGGGTGCATCGTCTCCTGAACCGTTGTTGTGGAACTATGACGAAGTGATGGAAGTGATACACCGGTATAGGTGCGTAAAGGTCTGTTTAGCTGGCCATGAACATAGAGATGCATGCTCGGTGGATGCGTACGGGGTGCACCATCGGATTCTTGGAGCAGCGTTGGAGTGTCCTCCGGGTACTAATGCTTTCGGATCTGTCGATATTTTCGACGACAGGTTAGTGATTTCGGGTACGGATCGTCTGGAGAGCCAAAAAATAGTTTTCAGTTGATAGATTGAACTGTGAGTTATGAACATCTTCTCCCATTGATCTGTAAATGGGCATTTAGTGAACTGAAATTTTTAATTGATATATTATATTATTGAAATAAATAAAAATTCATTTTTCTGTCTATTTAGGATTTGATCTTATGAAAATACATGTGATTAGGAATAATAAAATCTTCTTTCTATGTATTTGATGTATTCTGCTGGAGAAACATGTGATTTCATCTTATTTTCTTTATGAGTCTCTGTTGTAAGAATGGCCAGAGTACTCATCGGTTAGATGCTAAGCTTTTATTGATGGTCTATAATTTCTTCTGCCATTTTTTCTCGTTTAATTATGTCTAGGTTTCTCTGAGCCATTTTGCCACTTGACTATCGCTTAGCGACCTTAAGCTCTGGTTACTATGGTTTATCAGATACTAGTGTAGGGTAGTGATGGAAATGGATAAATATTAAATATTCCAAGGTTTACTCATTTTCATTCCACTTTATAGAAGAGCTGACAAAATTGATCGGGCCCGATCGATTAGCCCAATTCGTTTGATATTTTAGATGAACTGGACCATAAAAATTTAGGTTCAAAGTACCATTGAACCTAACAAGCTCGATTTAATAGGCCAAAAGCCGACAAAATACCATGGAACCTAATAAACTCTGAAAATTTATGGATTATTTGCATTAATTCTGCTGTATCCATGAAAGTAAACAGAGCTTAGCAGATAGAAATTTCATGATCACCTTTTCAGATGACGCCGTAAAAATGACGGCTAAAGTACTTTCTGGGATTAATGCTTGTACAGAGACTTAAAAATTAGATATTACAGTAAAATTCCTTAAATTCAAAAGTAGGTAGTATTTGAGAATAAAAGTAATTTTGGTCAAATAAAAAAGTTGGAGCGTTCGATATTTAAGCAGTTTTTAGCTTATGAGTAAGGGAAAATACTTCTACTTATTTACCAAAATACAAAAAAGATGGAAAAATACTATTTTCTACTTTTAGCTTTTTGCTTAAAATCACTCCTATTAAAACTAAAGTTGTTTTCTCAAACACTCCAAACCAGCTTCTCTCAAACTATAAATTGAAAAACACTTGAAAAAAGTAATAGACAAACACCCTCCTAAAGCTAGCAATTCAGGCTGCAAAATAGTGGGTTTATCACAAATGTAGGGAAAAATTCATTTTTATTGTTGTATATTAGCTCTTGTGTAGTAAAAACTATGTATGTTAAAAAATTTCAATTTTAATCGTATATGTTTCAAAAGTTGTTCAATTTAAGTACACTGACCATTACCCATGATTAATTTGGCCTGAATCAGTCACGTGCGACTCACCTGGTTAATAAATTTGGGAAAGATGACGAAAGAAAGGAAAATAAAATGAAATATACCTCATTCAGGAATTAGGGTTTAATTTTTTCTTTTATACTTTTGGCCAACTACTAAAGTAATTTAATGATGTGGCATGTCATCCGGACAAATACTTGACATATAAGTAACACTCGAAAGCCTCAAATTTATTAGTCTGATTCCGTCCAAATTGATCGTAGACAATGATCAGTGTCCTTAAATTGGATAACTTTTAAAACATACAAGACTAAAATTGAAATTTTCTAACATACATAATTTTTTTAGACAATATCTAATATACAAGACTAAAAATGATTTTTTCCTCACAAATTTATGCATTGTTTTTATTTAATCAAATTGTATTAAATTTATGAAAATACTCCTAAAAATATTGAAAGATCATGGGACCACAGGGCCCAAATACTCTCGAATAAGCTTTGGTGGAGATGGTGGAAGGGTATTTTGGGGTTTCTGGATTTGGATTTGGTAAATCAAATTGTTATTTTTTTTTGTTTCTTTTTAGTTTTTCAACCAATAATTATTTTAAGGCAAAATGCATCTTTTAATCCTTTAATGATCCATGATTATTTTTTAAGGTCCCTCACTTATCCAAAAAGATTTCATAAACTCCCACAATTCTATAAAATATTTGTAAACCGGCGGATTGCAAAGTGACAGTCTCGTGTAGTTCAGGCACTTAAGTATCGTTGAAAAATATTTTTTGTATCACATGTTGGACACGTGATATACTTTTGGCCGGAATGACAATTTCGTGTTGTTTAGAACTGAAGTGATTGTAAAACAAGTTTAGGAACCAAATTGATAATTCGACTATAGTTTAGGCTGATTTTTTTTGTTAACCCTTCATTTAAATGGTATTTGAATACTATAATTTTATACGATTGATTATGCTAATTTAATGGAACAAGCTCATAATTGTAATTTTTAATAAGTGTTTTTGTTTATTAGAATATCTTAGACCAGGTTCTTACTAGATCGACATTCTATATTGCTTATGAATTATGTTCATTCTTTAAAATTAATATTTTAAGCCTAGAGACCGTATAATTATCTATTGATCTATATGTATTATTGTCGATTATTTCAAACATACACTTTAAAATATAATAAAAATTATTTTACTATACAAATTCATTATTTTAATAACTATCCTTATATTCACGAATTTCAAAATATATTACTATGAAGTTAAAAATTACAAAATATATATAAAGAATAAATTATAAGAAAAAACACAATTTTACATTTTGAATTATGCGGATACTCTTCGCAAAATATTCGTATATGTTGGGTATTAATTGATATTTAATCATATTAAATATGCCCGTAAATAAATGAGAAATTAGAGAATTCAAGAATTTTATCGCTATAATTTTATCAAAACAAAATAATCTATCCTCATAATATATATATATATATATATATATATATATTCTTTGTTTTAGTTTATTGTATCCGTATTTCTGAGTTTAAAAATGTTAAATTCTTTATTTCGCATGGCTCTCTACTATTGTGTTTATTTTAAAATATTTCATGATGTACTATGTTTTTAAAATAGTAAATAATGATGTATTATTTCTTAGTATTCGGGAAAAATAATTAGTACTAATATTATTTAGGATATAATTGTTCTTTTATTGGTAATTTGCTTTTATTTAATAGAGATTTCATTTTACATTAATATTATTTTTTATTTTTATAAATATATTTATAATAAGAAATCTTTTCAAAATATTCATATATATTGATTTTTTACAATATATTGTTTATATTATTAAATATTTTATTAGTTTTTAAATTGTTTTTATTGTTTGCTTTTATTTTTTAAATATTATTATGTTCATTTATATAATATATTGTTTATTTAAATAATTAGTTCCTTTTTATTCTTATTATTATTGTTATATTCTTAACAATAAATAAATAAATATAAATAACTTTAATTTATACTCCCTCCGTCCCGGCCTAATTGTCCAACTTGTCATATTTGCTTGTGCCAACCTAATTGTCCAAGCCCATAAATGATAAATTTCTCACAATCTCCACCCTCAAAATCTCCACCCTTAATCTCCACCTTTAAAAAAATCAAAGATTTCACAAAATCTGTTTTTTCTTAGTCTCCGTGTTCGACCAAGATTGGACAATTAGGCCGGGACCGAGGGAGTAATTCTTATTATATACTCATTACTATATTTACAAACCGTGTATATTAATAGTATATAAAAAAAAGTGAGAAGTATAAGTCAACAAAACAGCTTGTACTAGTGTACTAAGTACTAACCTAACTGCTTAATATGTACAAGTTGTTATGTGGTTTTGTCTTGTTGATACTTACACATTATGTATAGATTTTAGGTTTAGAATATAGCCTATATATAGTGATATTGCAGCCATGAAAATTATCAAGTTAGAAATAAATAATCAAGGATGAATATTTCAACAATTTACTTGTTTGTTTTCTTATGGTAGGTTTGCACTCTGCTTAGTATATTTCGGATACAAACTTTGCTACTCAATCTCAAGCTACGTTAATGCAGTTTAACATAGCTTTCTCTACTGTTTCGTGTCACAATTTTCCATGGAAGAAACAGATTTTGAGAAGAGATATATGCCCCGAAGTACGGATGGGTAGAATATGCTCCAAAGTATATTCGATCGGAATGGGAGGAATAGGAAAATATAGCTCAAACTTTTACTCCAATTCTCCCCGAAATAGCAGCAGGGCGCTGGAGCTAAAAGCCAAAATTGTTTGGTGGACGGAAAAACGTATTTAATTTGTAATTTGTAAAGTTTTTGTACGAAGAAACCAAAATACCAAATTTTTATTTTTAAAGTTGTATTTTTATAAAACTTGTTTGATTTGTAAATAATTTGCTTATTGTATTTGTAAAAATAGTATTTTTGTTGTTTCCTTGTTTCGGTTGATTTTGATTTACATCTCACTTTGGCGCTTTTGCAAGTGGTTTTATGGCATTCATGTTTCTTATTTGTTACCGATTGGTCCATCGCATCATGGACATGGATAGATCATAGATGATTTTGCTCTCAGTTCAATTCAACAAAAGGGAGAAGCCTCACATTTGTATTGAGGGGACTAATTGGGTCTATGAAATATCTTGGTTCATTGTTTGTGGGAAAGTTGAGCTTCTTCTGTTGTTTCTTCTGGCCTGTAACAACTTCTTACTTGCGTTTTACAATTTTCTTTATTATATTCAATATTTAGGGATTTCCGGGTTCTTTTCTTTTCTAATGATTTATTGCTAAAAGAAAAAAAAAGTCGAGGTCTAATGATTTAGAGATTAGAGTTGTGTGTAGATAGGAAATAAAATTTTAATTTTTTATTTCGCAAAAAAGTCACTTGTGATCGAATAAGTCAAATGAATGAATAAAATAAAAAGTTAGATTCTTGAAATAAGGGACTCTAACCAAAAAGAGTAGTATAATATATATCTGGAATACAGTCACAGACCCAACACATGAATGGAAGTTTAAGTTCACACCCTTCTTGCAAGCTCATGTTTGAACTATAATTTGGGATTTCACCAGAAGTTAAAGATAAACGATCTTATACGGTACAATCGTCAGTAGTGTTTGGATAATGCTATAACCATACTGTATAATAGTCTCAAGAAATCTGCTCAAGTAACTACATTACATATCTCACCAGTACTCGCCACAAGAACATTGCCCGTTTTCAAAATGATGAAATCTACTACAGTCCCGTAAAACAATCTCTCGTTTTTTCACCACAGATATATACTTCATAGCCACATGACAATCACCACATACACGCATATTCTTCATTATTCTGATCGGAACATTATCCGGAGCGTTCATCAAAGCAAAGGCAATAGCCAGTTTTTCACTGTGGTGAACCAAGTTATGTTCATTCTCCTCCGAATCCATGTCGTGGTGGGAATCACTTAAATCAGGCACATAGCCATGCAATCTCAGCTCCCCAATCAATTCTTTCAAGTAGTACCCAATCTCTTGTGACTGTGGATGAGATTTATCACCCATTATGAAGAGGTGAACCTGATTTTTCAGTTCCAACCAGCTTATCCCCGGCTCTTTCTTTACCATTCTCTCCCTCATTCTTCGTCTCACCTCTGAACCATCCTCCCATTGTTTAGCAGAAGCTTGGATATTCGAAAGGAGAACATAGGAAGCTGAATCTTGAGGATCAATTTTCAAAATCTCCTCGGCTATTCTTTTTGCCATGTCTGTATTTCTATGATTTTTGCAAGCCGATAGCAGAGTTTTCCATGTAATGCAATCGGGCTTCACAGGCATGGATCGGATAAAACCTTCGGCTTCATCCAGACAACCCGCTCTTCCCAAAAGATCAACCACACAGGTGTAGTGTTTAACTTCAGGTTCTAAACCATACTTTTCAACCATCAGGTTGAAAATTTCGAGCCCCTTTTGTTTTAATCCAGAGTGACTACACGAATAAAGCAGACTCAAGAAAGTGACTTTGTTGGGCTTCAGCACATCAAGCTCCATCCTGTTAAACAGCTCAATCGCCTCATTTCCTTTTCCATGAAACCCATAAGCAGCAATCATCGAACTCCATAAGACATTATCAGTTTTGGCTCCCTCCCTTTCTTCAAAAACTTTTGCAGCATCATTCAAACAGCCACACCGAGAATACATGCTGATGAGTGAACTAATAACAGCAGCAACCGACATTGCCCCAGCTTTCACAACCTCAGCATGAATCTGCAAGCCTTGCCCAAGAGTCGATAACTCAGAGCAAGAAGTGATTACACTTACAAAAGTGATGTCATCAGGCTTGAAACCAGCCTTTTTGATCAAGTAGTAATGGTCCAATGCACCTGTGGGACAACCATTCTGCACTCGCCCAGCAATGAGCGTATTACAAGCAACAACGTCATGAAGTGGCATTGAATGAATAACTCTCTCACCCTCTCTCAAACTACCACACCTCATATACATATGTGCCGTGGAATTCCCAACAACCAAATCGGACTCTAATCCTGATTTCACTAAGTAAGCATGAACCTGTTGTCCCTTTATCAGATCCTTCAATCCTGCACAACCTCTCAACACACTAGCCACAGTGTACACATCAGGTGAAAATCCATCTGAATGCATTTCCCAGAACAGTCTCAGTCCCTCCTCATTAAACTCAAACTTGATCATCCCACTTATTACCGCATTCCACGTGGCGGAATTCCTCGAACTCATTTCTTTAAAGATCTTAATAGCCTCATCCAACTGTCCTTTCTGTATGTATCCGCCAATCAGGATGTTACCAGACATGACATTTCTTTGGGGCACATTATCAAACACCTGGCGGGCGGTTTGGAGGCCACCTAATTTGGCATAGGCATTCAGCAGGTGATTGGTAAGGAACTTGATGTTCCACCAACCATTGGTGATGATGAAGGAATGGAGCTGGTGGGCAATGGGCAGAGAGCGGCATGCTTTGAGAAGATGGGAGAGAAGTTGTGGCTGTGACAATAGAAGTGAGAAGTGGGTGGTGAGGGCTTGCTTTAGGTGGCCATGTGTGCACAACCCAATAAAGGAATGTGGTGATGCTCCGACGGCGGATAGCGATCCGGTACACCTCGCCATAAACTGCACGTTGTGCAGTAGAAAAAAGCAAGGGATTTTCAGCCTGCATTCTCTTTCTTTCTCCAAACGGCAGCCATTTTCTTTTCCTTTAGCCATTATTTTCTTTTCATTTTGTTTGTATTAACATGATTTTATTTCCGTTATTTATTAACATTTTCCTTTTTTTCTCCAAAAGGATCATGTACCTATTTTTTTGTTTTATTAACATTTTACGTATAATATGTAAGAGTTATATTATGTGTTAAAGTATTTTCTATGCTAAATAATACTCATTTCATTTAAAAAAATTATCACTTTAGCCTTTTCTAGAGAAATTAAGGATGAGTAAAAATGATAAATATATCTCTACAAAATCTATTTAGTGAGAATATGTTTTGTGAAATAAGGAAATAGTGAAGTAAATTAAATAGGTTGTTTGGGTAAAATTGGAAGAATTGAGTGTTTTTTTTTTTTTTTTTTTTTTTTCCAAAGTACACTTTTTTAAATTTTTTTTATTTTCTCATAAGTAACCTTTTTGAAGTGGAGGGAGTATATTATAACTATAATATATTAAATAAATTGCTAATTATAAAACATATGCTCCCTCCGTTCCACTTAATTTTGCAGAGTTGATCGCACTCGGATGTTAAGAAAAAATTACTTTTGCTTTTAAGTTGACTTTATCAAAGGTGTAGATTGAGGATGTAGATTGTGAGAAAAATTTTCTTTTTAAGGGTGTGCAAAGTTAAGTGGAACGGATGGAAAATGCAAGTGTGCAAATTTAAATGGGACGAAGGGAATATTTGTTTAATTAAGTAGGTGCAAACCGTACCTTATTGGACCACTAAAATAAATAATGGGTTCAGGTAATATCCGATCTTATTACTTGCCATCCGTCGGATAATCCTACCCCTGACTAAAATTGACATCCATGTCTCAAATGTAAGGTCGGGTATTATCCGATATTTTAGTGGTTAAATAAAATATGATATAGAATATTATGAGTTTATCTTACCACCTAATAAATATATATTTTATAATTAACAATATATTTAATATATTATGCCTGTAATATATTATTTAGCATACAAAATAAAATTTATATATTATATTACTATATATTGTTTATTGTTTATATTATATATAACGTATACACATATTATATAAATATTTTTATAATAGTCAGGTCATCTAAAGGAAAAAGTCAATAAAACAAAAAGAAAGGGACCGGAAAAAAGACCTTAGAAATTGTCCAATTAACTAACCTTACACGAATTACATAGATCTTCCTCTCAATTTACCCAGTGTTGTCTCTGTGGGAGTCCTACTCTGTGTGTGCGCAAGTAGAGGTGACAAAATCGGTCCGGTTCAACGGGCCGACCCAGTAGGCTCGATATTTTAGATAGGTGGCGCCATAAAAATGTAGGTCTGAAGTACTACGTGGCCCGATCGAGCCAACTCGATGGGCCAAAAACTCGATGGGCCCCGGGCCACCCCGAAAATTTAAGTATATTATAAGGAAATACTCCGGGCTCGGGCCGATTAAGTTTAGGCCCGACCAAATTTTGGTCTGGCCCGACCCAAAATACGTCTTCGGGCCCGTCGGGCAGGCCCGCCCAAATTGCCACCACTATGCACAAGTGTGTGTTTTGTCTCTGTGCGTTTATTGATGGGTTTATTTGATTAGTATGGGCTTATTGAATTGATTAAGAAGTTAGCTCTTAGAAATGGAGTATAAATCAGAATAGGAAGGATTAAGTAATGGGCCTCATGTAATGGAATAGAAGTTGGGCTGATCATTATCATTATTAGATTAAGATACTATTAAGCATAGGAATTAATTTTGTTACTAAGTTTAACTAGACAATTTACATAATGGACTTACCTAATTTAAAAAATAAATAAATAAATAATATTAAGTCCATATTAATATAAATGATAATTTATGGGCTAATTAAATGTCCGAATGATTTTTAGAAATTAATTATTTTTTTTATTATTTTTAAATTACCCCCTAAAATTTAGGTAAAGTTCAAAATACGACCAAATTCTAAAAAGTTTCCTAATGATTGCATCGACCTTTTGAGAAGGCCCTAGAAACTTTACGAGCCTCTATCTTTTTAAAACCTTGTTAAATATTCATCAATATTATATAATATAAGGTATTAAAACGATATATTCCACGATTGTAGGTTTCAAAAAGACGGAGACTAAGGAAATTGCATCTCACGAGCATCAATGTCTAGTTTAATCTAAGTTTCAAAATAATACATTCTATAATAACTTGGATGTACATCTACAATATAGATATTTGTTTGTTTGTTTTTTTATATTCTTTTCTGATAGTTTAATGTATCTAACCTTATCACATTAGTTTATTCTTTGATTTTTCTATTACATTACCTAGACTTGTCTATTATAATTTATTTTTTTAATAATGATAATTCTATTTTTGCATTTTTTTAATAATTTGGTTCGTTATGTTAATAGAGTTTTACCTACGAATAATAAAATCAATTCATAAGTTTGTACTACCTTTTCTTCATAATGAATTTTCTCATTTCTATTCATTTTATCATCATATTGTTCCTATTTAATTGTTTTGATATTATTTTTTTATTCTTAGAGTTTAATAAAGTGGTATACACAAAGAACATACAATTAAAAATTGTCAATTAATTATTTAATGTTAATAATTTTATGTGAAACATGTTGGATAGGTAACAAGTACAAGGAGAGAGAGTATTATTTTGATCTAACGATTGAATTATGATTTGACCAAATCTAATGGCTTCAAATAGTCTAGGTGCACCGTGTCCCAGGTGCACCAAAAGTTGGACTCACAAATTCCTGATGGACAAAAATGTATACATTAGTTTTAGCTCTATTATTTCTTAATTCTTTAAAATGTATCACTCAGTCTTAAATGTTGTTATTGACATATAATCAAATACGTTTTTTTTTTTTTATTATTTTATAAAATGACTGAAAGTTTAATTAAAAATATAAGTGCCATTAAAGAAATGTTAGGAAAACAATAGATGAGATTAAATTAAAATCTTTTAGTCTATTTAAACAATGTAAAAAATCTATGTCAATTCAATATGTAAATGATTCACAATAATTTATATTACTATGTATAAATGATTGACAAATTATTACATAGTTTTGGTTATAAATAAAACAATCAACTCTTATTATAAATACTCCCTCCGTTCCAAAATAGATGATGTTGTAGCTTCTTAATAATTTTCCAAAATAATTGATGTTTTAGGTTTTCTTTACCATTTCTCTCTATTTTGCCCCTATACAAATCAAAAAATATCTTTGACTTTTCAACCTCCCACTCATATTTGATTTCATTAAATCTTATCTCCACAAATTTTAGGGGATATATTTGACAATATATTTGTTTCTTAATTCTTCCACTTTTTTCTAAAATATCATCTATTTTGAAACGGAGGGAGTATTAATTAGAAAAATACTTATATCATAGTAACAATATATTTGCCTAAAGTTGAATATTATAAATTTGCTACTTGCAATAATCTCCCTAAATTTGTAAATTATTGAAGTATCAATATTACAACATTGAGAAACAAAAATTGAATTTATATAAGTTTTCTAGTAAAAAATAAAACACAAATATAGGATATTTACACTAAAGTATAACCTATTAAATTAAAAAATTAGAGCTTAATACGGTAGTACAATGGAATGAAAGAGGGTGAGAGTGAGCCGACGATGGCCGACGAGATTAATTAATCTTGGCGGATCCACTCAAGATGCGACGAATTTGGGACTGTAGCAGGGACGACGGTGGTGGTGTCTCGGGTCGCCGAATGTGCAGCAGTGGATGAAGTATCTAGCGGAACAGTGGTTGGCAGGCAAGGGCGGCTGCCGTCGACAAAACCAAAGAGATCGTAGCCTGTGAGGAGTGTACGAAATTGAAAACTCCATGCCATATAATTGGCGGAAGTCAGTTTGAGTGGTGCTTGTGCCGAGACGTTGTACGCAACGAAAGGAGATGACAGGTTAGGGTTGGCCGCCATTGGAGAGGAAGAAGATGAGAGTGGCGTGAGGCAGGAGAGCGAGAATCGCGTGGGATACGTGATTCTGGTAAATTAGACCGTAGTTTAGGAGGCGTTAGCCAAAGGAAGGCCTGATAACATATGGAGAATATTTTTCTTGAATATATTAAAAAATAGATTTCAGCTTATACAATTACAATGACAAAATTGGTTACACACAACCAGTGTGGGACAAGGTCTAATCTAAAACTTAGTAATACAACAATAACAAGATTACTCCTAATACCAAATACCGACAAATTTTCACTAGCTTTATCATTATTATTATTATTATTAATTTTATTTATTTTTTCTAATTTTCTTTTGCCGTTATTCCATCAATAAATATTCAATTTTAATTATTTTTAATTGTTGGTGTCCTGCCTTTTTTTCATATATAAAATATCTATTATTACTAATATAAAAATGTAGATGTTTCGTTTTTTCTTGTAAAAATTATAATACCCTTGCTAGATATTAAATTTTAAGAATAATATATAATTTAGCAATTGATTCACAGATATACCAATACATCAAATAGAGATCTAACACATCTAAACTACTAAATCTTTTTAATCCTAATAATTTAGACCTTAAACAACTAATCTTAATTCTAAATAATATTGAAAATAAAATACTCTAACTAATAAATATAACAATTAAATATTAAATATATCCTTATTAATAAGTCATCGTAAATTATATCCTCATCAATACCACTTCTCGGGAGAATTTTTTTTTTGTCCCGTAACTTTTGGCTTGTGCTACTTTGGTCCCAGAAAAAATTATGAATTCAATTTAGTCCCACAATTCTTGAATTGGATCCCTTTTGGTTCTAATTTGGCCGGCGGTGACTAATTTCGCCGGAAAACAGCACGTGTGGGTCACGTGCTAAAAATTTCCGGTCGCTCTTTACAAAATAGAAGTAAGCAATTGAAAGTAACTATTTGGGAAGATTTCATTGACCAGTTGATTTATTAGTGATTACTTCTTCTTATATATTCATCGGCATCTGTTTAGATCAGATTCCTTCATAAAATTCCCAATTTTCTTATACAAATTATTCTTTTCATTCTCATATTTTGTGGTTTACTATTGTTAGTGAAAAAAATCGTATTCATAGATTTGTCTATTGTTTTAAGAATTGTTATTTTCAGTAAATATGTCTATTAATTAATACTCCCTCCGTCCCGACCCAATTTACCTACCTTGGCTGGGCACGAAAGTTAAGAAACAACAGAGTTTGTGGAATCTTTGATTTTTTCAAAGGTGGAGATTGAATGTGGAGATTTTGAGGATGAAAATTGTGAGAGAAATTTACCATTTTGGGCTGGCAAATTAGATTGGGACAAATCGAAAAGGAAAGTAGGCAAATTAGGGCGGGACGGAGGGAGTAATTGTTTATTGTGCAAATTTATAATTTTTTTTGGCAAATTATATATTTAACAAAGAATTAAAGCTTTCTTAATGCTTAAATCTTGAGAAATTGTATTTGATGTTGCAATCAAGTAGTATTAAAAATTATGAAATGTATATTCTTATTTATGCATTATTTGTACAATCTTTGACACATTATAATTAACATTTAATAATATTTTTATGTTCATATTATGACTTTTTTTTATTTTTAGTTATATTTTCGCCATATTATTATATGGTTATTAAATGATGTTAGAGAGACAGATTGTACCTGAATCATTTTTAGCAAGTCTTCTTATATAACATATTTGCAAATATATCTTCAATATATATATATTCATTCCTGTATTATTAAGTTATAATCAAATCGAACTCAAATTGGATATAATTTAAAAATTTGTACCAATTAATTATATGACTATTAAATTTAATTAAATTATGGATATATTTCATATATATCAAATATTTGCAACCAAGTCTTCAATATATATTACATTCATATAATTTGTAAGTGATAATCAAATTGGACTCAATTAGGATATAATTTGAAATTTTATCCCAATTAATTATTTGTTTTAAGAACTATTAAGTTTAATGCTTTTTCTAAAAAATATTTAATTTGTTTGATTCGGAAATTCACTAAACAATTTTTTTTTTTAGTAATTGTATTTCATGTAATTACATTATGAAAGTAACTTAACAATTTAATAGCAATTTTTTATCGAGTTACATTTTATAGAAGAAAAAAATGCATGTAATGAATCTTTGAAAAGACTTCATTTTCAAGATACATTCTCCAGAATAAATGTATTAAACTTTACTAAGGATTAAAATCAAGAAATTATCAATTTTTTTAATATTTGTTACTTTTTGGGGTTTTTAGAACTTTATTATATTTTGGATTCTCAAAACTAATGAAAGACAATTATTTGATTTTAGGAGTTCGTTTTATAACTTATTATGTAAATTATTTGTCGACACTTATTTGAGAGTAGTTTCTTGAACACACACACACACATATATATAAAGTTAACAACAACCTCAGTACAAAAACATAATTAAAGGTATATTCATTTACTTTTAAATAATCTATTAATATTCAAGAAGGAGTATTTTTCATTAGTCATTTATACATAAAACAATATCTTAGTGGAAATTAATAACTGATTTATTAATAGTATGTAGGTTTATTAGAATTTATATAATTTTTTGTTAATTATGCAAGTTTTATGTTTTTCATATATAATTGCACGACCTTTAGTTATGCAAGTTTTGTGTAACCATATATAACTTCAAATTAATTGCTTAAGTTAACAATAAAAAATGTAATTAAGTTGAATTATATTAAAAAATATTGGATGAAAATTGATATCTTTAATTGTCTTTTCACTATATTGGAACTATTAATTAGTGTGGAACATATTTAATTAAATGTATATTAATAACGACTGTTTTCTATTAATCATTTATACATTAAAAATCTGTTAGTGAAATTAATAATGTATTTTACTTATACTATGTAGGTTTATTAAAATTTAATAAAAGTTCCTTAAGGAGGGCTGCTCACTCACGTTTCTCCATTCCTTTGAACATTAACGAAGACTCCATGTGCAACATCAAACATGGAAGTCCTATATCACAACTCTTGCTGAGATCTGAGAAGGTAATTTGGGATGAAGCTCTCATGATTCATATACGTTGCATCGAACCTTTGGATAAAACTCGCAAAGATGTCATGCAATTAAGTTAATCAATTCATTCTGATCTACCATTTGGAGGTAAGATAGTTGTTCATAGAGGGTATTTTAAACAAATTAAATGTGTTATACGAAAAGGGTCACGACAAGATGTCGTCCATGCTACTATAACCTTCTCTTATCTTTGGAATGATTGCACAGTAATACGACCTACCAAGAACATGAGGATAAAAAATGTGACTAAAGGAGAAGATCGCAAAGAATTGGAAAAAAATCTCCAAGTGATTTAAGGCTATTAGTAAGGGCACAATTGGTGAGATAAATGTTCGCTTAAATAAAGATACCTGAAGGCATTCTTTGAAAGAAGGTGGAGATCCAAAACGTAGTATTGTTGAAAGGGCTTACCTTCAATTTCAGCAATATCATTGACAATTCATCCTTTTTGTAAAATAGAGCCATTTTCGCACCAACTCTCCATGTCGTAAATTCAATAAATGAGCACTTGATCGAGGTGAATAAAAACGAATCCAAGACTTATTTAAGTTCTAACTGTCTTTGCAAGTTTGATTCAAATAGAAATGTGTTAGCAGATTTTCATACTCCGGAACTCTTAATTTTTTTGAAGTGTTATGGATCGAGTGTCTAATGATGAGCTGAAATTGAAAGTTGGTACTCTAATAATGGCGCTACGAATATCGATCATTCAAAGGCTTTGTGCAGTTGCACAAGTTTGCCATTAACTAGGCTTGAGAAACATGTTTTTGAAGGAAAAGTATTAACTGGAAGTAATAATACTAATCCCAAGACTGTCTCTGACCCCATCTGATTTGAGGCTGCCATTCAAGTTCCAAAGACGATAATGCCCGATCATTGTGTCCTATGCAATGTCAATTAACAAGAGTCAAGATTAGTCATTGTCACACGTTAGTCTCTTTCTCAAATAGAGGAATCCTCTATCACAAATCTTGCTGAGATTAAATATTATAATTTGGGATGAAGCTCTCATGGTCCATAGACGTTGCATCGAATCTTTGATAAAACTCTCAAATATGTCATGCAATTAAGTGGATCAATTCATTCTGATATACTATCTGGAGGTAAGATAGTTGTTCATAGAGGGGATTTTAGACAGATTCTTCGGTTATACCAAAAGTGTTGCGAAAAGATATCGTACATGCTACTATAAACTCCTCTTATCCTTGGGAGGGTTGCACAGTACTACGACCTACCAAGAACACGAGGATGCAAAAATATGGCAATTGACGAAGACAATAAAGAATTGGAAAAATTCTCCAATTGCTTAGAGGTTATTGGTGATGACACAATTGGTGAGATAAATGATTTGGGTGCTGAAATAAAGATACTTGAAGACATACTTTTGAAAGGTGGAGATCTAATGCGTAACATTGTTGAAAGCACTTACCGTAATTTCAACAACATCATTGAGAATCCTTCAGTTTTGCAAACTAGAGTCGTTCTTGCACCAACTCTCGATATCATTGATTTATTAAATGAGCACTTGATTGAGCTAAATGCAAATGAATTCATGACATATTTAAGTTCTGACAGTGCTTGCAAGTCTAATTCAAATACATATGTGTTGGTCGATGTTCATACTCTGAAATTCTTAATTCTTTGAAGTGTTCTGGAGTACCTAATCATGAGCTGAAATTGAAAGTTGGTACTCTGATAATGTTGCTACAAACATTGATCATTCCAAGGGTTTGTGAAATAGTACAAGGTTGCTATTAACTAAGCTTGGGAAACATGTCTTAAAGGAATAATATTAACTAGAAGTAATTCCAGTGACTTAGTATTAATCCCAAGACTGTCTCTAACCCCATCTGATCTGAGGTTTCCATTCAAGTTCCAAAGATGATAGTTCCCGATCGTTGTATCATATGCAGTATCAATTAACAAGAGCAAAGACATATCATTGTCACACATTGAACTCTTTCTAAAAAAATTATATTCAGCCATGGGCAACTATTGCAGTTTTCAGAGGAAGAAACATCAGAGGGATAAAAGGAGATGGGTGAAAAGGACCAAACAGTTTGCTATTGGACGAATTTGTGCAGTAGATCTTGCTCTAAATAATATTTAGGAAATGTTGCAATCACTTGGCAAGTCATTGCAAGACTTTGATGGTATGCATGTTCCTGATTCAGAATCTACTACGAGTTTTCACAAGAGAATTCTTTTCAATGAATTGTGTTATAATAGAGCTGAACTTCGAAATGAATACCTTGAGCTTTTGAATAAGTTAAATGACCAACAGTTTCATGTTGATAACGAGATTATGGTTGTGTACTTTGTTTATGCTTATGGAGGAACTAGGACAACATTCATGTGGAGAACCTTATCTGTAGCTTTGAGACCTAAAGGAGAAATTGTTCTTAACGTTGCATCCAGTGACATAGCTTCTCTACTACTACCTGGTGGGAGGACTGTTCACTCACGTTTCTCCATCTCTGCGAACATCAGTGAAGATTCCACTTGCAACATCAAACATGGAAGTCCTCTATCACATCTTTTGATGAAGTCTAAAATGATAATTATTCTTATGAAGGTCTCATGGTTCGTAGACCTTTTATTGAAACTTTGGATAAAATCCTCAAAGATTTCATACAATTTAGTGGATCAAGTCATTCCGATCTATCTTTTGGGGGCAAGACAGTTGTTCTTGGTGGAAATTTTAGACTGATTCTTCTTGTTATAACAAAGGGTTCAAGACAGGATGTTGTCCATGCTACTTTAAGTTCATCTTATATATGGGATGATTGCAGAGTATTACGACTCACTAAGATCATGAGGATACAAAATGTGGGAGTTGATGAGGACCGTTCATAATTCAAGAAATTCTCGAAGTGGTTGGAGGTTATTGGTGATGGGACACTTGGTTAAAGAAATGATTGGGGTGCTCAAATACAGATTCTTGATGACATACTTTTGGATAAAAGGTATTCAAAAACATCATGAACGATCCATCCTTTTGAAAAGTAGAGCCATTCTTGCCTCAACACTCGATGTTGTTGATTCAATAAACCTAAACCTAACACCTAAACCTAAGACATAGTTAAGTTCTGATAGTGCTTGCAAGTATGATTCGAGTGTTGATGTGTTGGTAGATGTTCACACTCTTAAATTCTTGAAAACTTTGAAGTGCTCCGAAGTCCCAAATCATGAGTTGAACTTGAAACCTTTGTACTCCGGTAATGTTGCTACGAAATATTAATCATTTCAAGGATATGTGCAATGGTACAAGGTTGCTATTAACTAGGCTGGGGAAACATGTTCTTGAAAGAAAAGTTTTAACTGGAACTAATTTCGGTTATTTAGTAGTAATTCCCAAACTATCTTTGACCCCATCCGACCCGAGGTTGCCATTCAAGTTTCAACGACTACAGTTCCCAATTATTGTGTCTTACGCAATGTCACTTAACAAATGGCGAAAACCAGTCATTGTCACATGTTGGACTCTTTCTGAAAAAACCTGTATTCAGTTCATTGATAACTGTATGTAACAATATGAAGAGTAACGAACCATGGAGGTCTGAAAATATTGGTGTGCTCTGATAAAGACAATGTTGATTAAAATTCAACCAAGAATGTTGTGTATCAAGAAATATTTCAAAATTTCTAAAATTTTACTCTGTTGTAAATATTATTTATTGTTCAATAAATATTTATGTTATTTCTTTTTGTTATGTCTGTAATTGATATAATTAGAAATCTCGTTATTATGTTTTAAAATAAAACTTACAAATGCACGGGTGAAGAACTTGTGGGGTTATTAAGACCATCTCCAATCCAACACAATAACTCTATTTTTGGGGTGGATTTTAGAGTTTATCCCCCCAACCACACTCTAAAACATCCCTCTATATTTGGGGAGGACACTGTTCATCCACACAAAAACTGTATTTATACATTATATGCTCAAAATACCCCTAAATTCAGTTTTAACTACATAAATGTTATATTTGTATTATTATTTGTATTTAATAATTTATCTAATTCAATTAAATTTAATTACCAAAAAAATTAGATTTTTTTTTTTTAATTAATCTTGCATATTTAAAAATAATGAAACAATAATAAGATAAATTAATAGTTACATCAAATTGCAAGATAATCTATATCTATATCTATATATATAAAAGTAAAATGGAGTGTAGTGTCATTTTAGTTTTCCCTCCAAAAATTTTAGACTATAATTAGTAATTTTTCCTATTTTTGGTATGTTCATAACTTTCTTTTATTTATTTTTAAATACAAATAATTTTTTCATCTTAAATCCGATTTTTATGAATAATATACCAAATTATTCATTTTTTCACAAGCTTCGATTTGACATCCATATCACATACGTTATAATGAGATATTTGGTTTGAATAAACGGATTGTTTGTTGGTTAATTTTTGTGCTATAATTGATGGTCATTGTGACTTGTACTATAATATTTTGATTTTGGTTGCAATTAAAATTAGTAAAATGATTTCTTTAAAAAAATCATGAGTATTTTTTTATAATTATTTTTAATTACCTATTTATTTTTTTAATAATGTGTATTTTGTTAAAATTACTCTTTTAAGGAAATTTATTTTTTGCAGCCTAAATTATGACATTTGTAAATTTTTGCAATCTTTTTAATTTTTTTTACTTTTACTAATATTCAATTATATATTTTTAAACTTTGTAAGCTAAATAATACTTTGTCGCACTAATAAACATCAATTGTATTTTTTACTCTTAACAATCTAAATAGCTTTTCCCGCATTAATTAATTTTTATCTTCAAATAAATAAATTATTTGTAAGAAAAATATAACATTTATATAAATAATTTATATTACCATATAAAATACGGAAATATCCAAATATTTTGAAGAACTCATAGACTTTAATTTGTTATTTGAATTATTAAATAACTTTTGAATTTTATTTTGTTAAAATAATAATTTATTAAATAAAATTATTTAAGTATATTTGAAATCACCAAATGAAATCTCAAAAGTTGCAAATAAAAATCTAACTTTATAATTAGAACTTGAAAGTTTATTTAGATAAATTAAAAAAATATAAAATAAAAGTAGGGACATAAAGAAAAACAATATTAAACTTTACATTACGTATGAACTATCCAAATAAAATATCATTGTTCCGTTTATTATATATTTTATGGATATTTTAAATTATTTATAGTTAGAATTTAAAAATTATTTTATAAATTAAAAAATCTATATATATTTATACATATAAGCCACGGTTGGGACACTTCTGTAAGTAACACTTTGCAGCCTAAAATTTCAGACTGTGATTGATAAGTTGTTGTCACATTTGGTAAGAATCAAAATTAATTTTACTTTCTAAAGTTGCAAATATCTTTTTTTTTTTTTTCATTTCTAATATATTTATTATGTATACTATATCAAATTAATCATCTTTTGACGATATTCGATTTGACATCCATATGTTATATATATATATATATAATATTATATTATTTGTTCGTTGATTATTTAAGTAAGATTCCAGTATTTATTGTAGCTTGCAAAACAAATATAGCATTGATTCGGAACAAAATTAAAAATCATTCAAATAATTATCTTTTACAAATTATATTACTTGATTATTTCATTAAAACGACAATTAATCAGTTTTATTTATTTGACTTGAACTGTCTCAAGTTTTCTTCATTTATTGCATTGAAAGAAAAATCATTGTATATACAATTGAACACATACTTTATCGAATTAAAAGTGATAGTTAATATTTGATTTATAATCATCTTATTAAATTATAAAATTTGCTAATGTTTATTTATCATAATAATTATTTTTGTTGATAAATCACAAAACTATGACTTTCGCTCATATATATAACTTTATATGGGGTAATTAATCTTAAAAAAAATATTACTTTTTTATATCTCCATATATTAATGTTACTTTTCGATAAATAATTACCACTTTGCAACCTAAATTATGCTATTATACAAGTTGCAACTAAACTTCTTTTAAATAAGCAAAATTAACCAACTTAAACTATACATATTTTTTAGACTTTGCAACCTAAACAATACTTGGTCACATTAACCAATCTCAATTATGTTCTATATATATATATATATATTTTTTTTATTAGTTTTTTTTTTTTACATTTTGCAACCTAAGCAATTTTTTTACATTAACCAATGTGTATCTTTAGATGAATCTACTATTTACAATATAAACGTATAATTTAATTGAAACTTTTCAACATATATATATATATATATATATATGAAAGTATTAAGAAATATTGAAGAACTCATATGTTTTATTTTGTCATTCGAACTATTGAAAAAACAAAAGATGTTTTATTTTGTTATTCCAACTATTGAATAACTTTTGAATCTTATTTTGTTTTTTTTATTTTTATTTTTTTTATTCTTTGTATATCTAAAATACAAAGTAAGGTATTAAAACTTGCAACTAATTTTTTTCAAAAGTAAATAGTTATAATTAGAATTAAAACTTTATTTGGATAAATTTAAATATTCAAAATAGAATGGAAAAAATGAAAGAAAAATAATTTTCTTATAACATTATTCAGTTTATTTTATTTAATAATATGAGTTGATAGTTAGGTATTTATGTTTGTTTTAACATTCATAATTAATTAAGCTATAATTCATATAGGTGAAGAATGAAACAAACACACTAAATGTGTGTTTGGATGTCAAAGATAAGAAATGAACATGTTGAAAAAGATATTTGTCTTAATATTAATTTTTATATATATACATATACTCCCTCATTCCCAAATGAACTTGCACAGAGGGGTCGGCACACATATTAAGAAAAGTTGTTTTTTGAGGATTTTGTTGACTTTCCTTATTAAGAAGTGTGCAAGTTTACGAAAACGAAAAGTGTGCAAATTCATTCGGGACGGAGAGAGTATAATATACCTATATATAAAGTGAGTTATATTAAATTCATGTATAACATGCGAGAAACTTATATTCACATTACTTATAATTTTATTTATATTTCATTCTATATTTAAAAAATATTTTATTTGGGTAAAACGATCACATATTTAAATATTAAACTATATCATATTTAATTTTATTAAAATCATTACTTTTTAAATAAACTTCCGTGCATCGCACGGGAATAGTACTAGTATATATAAAAGTAAAATGGGGGTTACTTTTGTAATTTTAACTTTCCCTCCTAATTTTTACTCCAAAATTTGGTAAGTTGTTGTAACCTTAGTAAGTTTTAATTTTAATTTTTATTTTTTAAATACTAATAACTTTTTCATTTTTAATCCGATTTTTATGTAAGATATATATCACTTAAATGGTCTTTTCACGAGCTTTAATTTGACATCCATATCACATATATTATAATGAGTTGAAAAGCAATATTATTTTCTTTGCTAAGATATGTATTAAATATTATTGTTTATTGGCCTGCAAAACTAAATTAGTTAAACATGATTTTTTGTATTTCGTCTGAAATTTTGGACCAAAATTGGTACTACCTCCGTTTTTATTAAATGTAGTTTTAGGTTTTGTCAGTTATTTTTAAATAGATGTCTTTTTTCCCTTTTTTAACCTAATTTTTTCATAACTATCCGTGTCATTTTTCTAATTTTTATTAGATGATTTTTTTATTTATAAGATATAGTTTTAGGTTTTGTCAATTATTTTTTAATAGATATTTGTTTAGCGTTTTTTCTAATTTATTCAATATTATCCGTAACATTATCTCTAAAAAACTCTAATTTTCTAATTTACCATATCCAGTATCATGTATAAATGGGAAGAAAGATAATATAAAGAAAATATGATGATAAATTGCAAAATTCCACTAGAAGGTTTCAGAAAATCTATTCGAGGCCTGAATTTTAGGAGTTTTCAATTCAGGCCCTGATTTTTGAGTTTTTTTTCTTATTAGAGGTCTGGATTTTGAATTTTATTCTCACTCTTACGTCTTTAAAAATAGGTCACATTATCTGATATATGGAGGGTTCATTATTATATATATATATATATATAATTTCAATATACTCTGTATTGGAACTTTCAATTGACTCCGTACTGAATCTTTCGCACATTGAATAAAATATCCTACTTTTGAATACGTAATCCTGAATTGAGAATCTGGCCTGCTACTTGAGAAAAACTCAAAATTCAGGCCTTGAATTGAGAACCTTCAATATTCAGGCCCCTAATTGGGGCACTTTTCCAAATTTCAAGCCTTCAACTGATATTATTAAATAAAATAAATTGAATAATGTTATAAAACAATTAGTTTCCTTTAATCTTTTCATTTTATATTATATATTTTAATTTATTTAAATATAGCTTCAAATTTTAACTATTACTATTTAACTTTAGAAAAATCTCATTGCAAGTTTTAATACTTTACTTGATGATTTCAGATATACGAAATTAACAAAATAATAAAATAAATTCAAAAGTTATTCAATAGTTTCAACAACAAAATAAAACTTATGAGTTCTTCTACATTTCTTAATATTTCATATATATGGTGATATTTTTCAAATAAACTACACATTTATATTGTAAATAGTAGATTTATTTAAGGATACGCATTTATTAGTATAAATAAAGAAAATCTTAGGTAGCAAAATGTGAAAAAAAAAAAAAAGATATAGTTGAGATGGTTAATGTGACCAAGTATTAATTTTTTAGGTTGCAAAGTCTTAAAAGATATATAGTTCAGGTTGATTAATTTGCGTTTTTAAAAGAAGTTTAGGTTGCAAAGTTTTATTCCTTATTTAAAAATAATATTAATAAATGTAAAATATGAATGAAAAAAAAATCAAGGTTAATTATCATATATATGCGCAAAAGTCGTAGTTTAGTGATTAATCATACAAAAAATATTATTATAATAAATAGATATGAGCAAATTTAATGATTTAATAAGCTGATTATAAATCAAATATTAAATTTCACTTTAATTCTCTAAAAGTATGTGTCAATTATATATATATATATATATATATATATATATATATATATATATATTTCTCTAAATATAATAAATGAAGAAAAGTTGAGAAAATTCGGGTTGGATAAATAAATCGATTAGTTGTAGTTTTAATCAATAATCAAGTAAAATTAATTTTAAAGGAATTATTTAACTGGCTTTTAGTTGTATTCCAGAGCAATACTATATAGTGCAACCAAAATAAACATTAAAATCTAACTCAAATAATTAACGAACAAATAATATAATATTTAATTCGAGTATCTTAATTAATTATATCGTCAAAAGAGGATTAATTTGATATCTTATACATAATAATTAAAATAGAAATGAAAAAAACTATTTGCAACTTTAAAATCTAAAATCAATTTTGATTCTTGTCAATGTGACAACTTACCAATTAAAGTCCATAATTTTAACCTGGAATGATACTTAAAGAATTTCCCCTACTATATATATATATATATATATATATATATATATATATATATAGATATATATTATATATATTATATTTTTTAAATTATGAAAATAATATTTAAAGTCTAACTATAAATAATTAAAAATAATCATGAAATATATTATAAAAGACGCTAATATTTTATTTGGATATTTCACATGTAATGTATACTTTTTCTTTCTGTTTTTGCCTTTATTTTATATTTTTTAATTTATCCAAATAAAATTTCAAGCTCTAATCATAAATACTAAAAAAATTCTTTCAAAATTTGTATTCTTATTTGTAATTTTTAACATTTCAGTATGTGCTTTTAAATACACTTAAAAACTTCTTATTTTTCAATAAATTCTTACTTTAGCAAATTAAGATCTAAACATTATTTAATAATTCGAATACCAAATTAAAGTCTGCGAGTTCTTCATAATATTTGAATATTTTCATATTTTATTTGGCATTGTAATTTATTTATATAAATGATATATATTCTTATAAATAGTTTATTTATTTAAAGAAAAAAATCGATCAATGCAAACAAAATTACTTAGATTGTTAAGAGTAAAAAAACATAGTTGAGGTTAGTTGGTGTGACATAGTATTGTGTAGGTTACAAAATGTAGAAATATATAGTTGATGTTTAGTTTGACAAAAAAAGAAAGAAATGAAGTTGAGGTTTAGTTATCATAAAAAAAAGTAAAAAGATCTCAAAATGTAACAAAAGTCATAAGGTTGCAAAGGGTAATGTTTCTTAGAACAACAATTTTAACAAAATACATTATAAAATTATTAATAAGTAATTAAAAATAATTTCAATAACAATTTTAGTACATAATTATACATATACTCAAAGCTCCGTACTTTTGTGATAAAATAAATATATCAGCAGACTTGTTAATAAAATGATTATAAATAGATTAGTTTTGGCCTTGGATTTAATGAAAAATGAATTTCATTATTTAAACAATTATTTTTCTTCCCGTGTAACTTAGTTTCAAACAAATCATGTTAGATAAAATAAAATAATTAGTTGTATTTTCGTAAAAAAGTACTCAGTTAGTATTTTATAAGATAATTATTTTACTAATGTTTAGTTGCAACTCAAGCCAACATATTGTAGTTCAATTTACAATTAACACTCAAATCTAGAATAAATAATTACCAACAAATAATCTATTATCTTAAATCAAATATCTCATTATAATATATGCAATATGGATGCCAAATTGAAGATCATGAAAAGTTGAATAAGTTGATATATTATGCATAAAAAATTGATTACATATAAAAAAGTTATTTGTATTTTTAAAAAAATGAAAGAAAGTTATTAATTTAGCAAAAATAACAAAAGGTTACTAATTATGGCTTAAAATTTAGGAGGGAAATTAAAATTACATAAATACCCTCCATTTTACTTTTATATATATATATATAGATATAGATATCTAAAATACCAAGTAAAGTATTAAAACTTGCATATAAGATTTTTTAAAAGTAAATAGTTATAGTTAGAATATAAAACTTTATTTAGATAAATTTAAATATTTAAAGTAACATGAAAAAAAAAAAAGAAAATTAAATTTCTTATAACATTATTCAATTTATTTTATTTAATAATATGAGTTTATATTTAGATATTTATGTTAGTTTTAACACTCATAATTAATTAAGATATTATGCATATAGGTGGAGAATGATACAGACATACTAAATTGTGCTTGGATTTCAAAGATAAGAAATGATTATTTTAAAAAAGTTTTTTTTTTTATATTTGATATTGATCTATAATATATATTTATACATACATACATACATACATACATATATATATATATATATACACGTACACACACATATATATAATGTAAGTTATATTAAATTCACATATAACGTGCGAGAAACTTATATTTACATTACTTATAATTTTATTTATACATTTTAAAAAAATATATTTTATTAGGATAAAACGATCACATATCAGTACAACATAAATGGCTTTATGTAACACTTCGTTTGTAACACTTTAAATTTTTTGACTTATATGTAACACTTTTGTAACATCTGCGAATATGTAACACTTTTAGAATATGTAACGCTTTCAACGTAACACTTTTAAATTGTAACACATTTAAGTAACATTTTTAAATAAGTAACACTTTTTACGCAATACTTTTGAATAAGTAACACTTTTATGTAACACTTATAAATAAGTAATGCTTGCAAATAATAAAATTATTTATTTTATTTTAAACTAATTAAATATATGTGGATTATTTTTCTTATGTGACTTTAATTTTTATTTGTCTCATGTGTTACATCTTAATTATCACAACAGAATATCTGTAACATAAGTGGTGAAAACGATCGACTCAGACCTACAAAAATAACAATTTATTAGAGTACCTAAAGATTTACTTATTCGTTATAAAAAATAAATTAATTTTTATTTGTGACTTATTTGTATGTATGTATATAGATATACACACATTATATTTTTACTAAACAATTACAAAATAGACTTGTAGCTTTAGCATTTAAGAATTTGAATACATTTCCTAAGTTTGGGAACCTAGACTTGGGACATTTGGTCATGTCTCTTCATGTTTGTAAGTTATTTTTTTATTTAAAATCTATAAAACTCAACAATTAAGGTGTGTTAATACATAAAATTATGGTAATTGAAATTAATGATAATGTCTTAAGATTTATATACAATAACAAGATATATAAAATTAATGTGATATAAATTAAGTTATATATATATATATATGAGTGGATAAAAATGAAAAAAAAAAAATTAATGGAAACACTGTGTCAAATTGATATGAATAACCTAAATAAAATTAAGTTAGATTGTAGTTTGATGAAAAATTTATGTTGGGTTTATTTTATTGATGTTACAATAAAATCCTGTGTATATATTATTTTTCTTAAAAAAATAACTAAAAAAATTATTGTAGCCTAGTGGTTAAAACTTTGCGCTTAAGTTCTTGCAGTCTAGCAACCTGGGTTTGAAACCCAGCAATGACAAATTTTTAAATTTTTCTTTCAATTAAAAGTGTTACATAAAGGGGGTTATATGTAACATTTTTTTAGTGTTACCATAAAGTGTTACAATTTAAAATCTAATGTAACACTTATTAAAAGTGTTACTAAATATCATAAACATGTTACATTAGACTTTAGGTAGCACCTGCAAATGTAACACCAATAAAGTGTTACCTAAAGTCTATAGTAACATATTTTAGTATATATGTAACACTTTTTGGGTGTTACATTAGCTAATTTATGTTGTAGTGTATTTAAATATTAGATTATATCATATTTAAGGGTATTAATTTTTAAATAAACTGCACGGGAGTATTACTAGTTAACACAATGGAAACTTCATTGCAACAATATGAAAAAAAACAATGTTGGAAATACTAATTGCATAAACTGAAAAAAATTAAAAGCTTAAATTAAAACAAAATACAAAAAGCTTAAATTAAGCGCATATGACAAACATGAAGAAAAAAAATTTAGAACGGCGGCAAGTCACCATCCGTTCCTCCGAGACCATCAAATTTAACTAAAATAAATAGTGTTGATTTTTTATTATATGTAAAACATAAATAATTATTTATAAATAAAATTAGAAGTAAGTAATCTTATTGTGTAAATTTTAGTGGAATAGAGTTGGGTTGGAGATGATTTACACAAAACTATAAATTTAGTGGGATAAAATTGGGTTGGAGATAGTGTACACAAAAACTGTATTTTTAGTGCAAAACCCACACTATTAATTGTGAAGTGTGAAGAAGTGTCCTCAACAATCATGGAACTAACCTGAAAGAAGTATGGAAGCTAATCAGGATCAGAAGGAAAAGTTTTCAGCTCAAGAATTCTGGAAAAATTGAGTTCAGCTATAAGACAACAGTTTTAACTGACTTAACCGTCAAAACCGTTGTCTATGAAGAGAAAAACTGTTGTCTTATCTGTGTTGTCGTTTAGCTTAACAGATTGATGAGTTAGTTGTGATGTTTTGGAGTTCTTTCTGTTGTAACTTCTCATTCCCGGATCCAGCTAGATAGTTAGACGGTTATAACTGACATTGTAAGCACATGGTTGGTTATGCTTTCCTTCTAGAAGGCGGTTACATTGATTAGAGCTTATTAAGTTAGGTTCAAGCTCTTGGACTCAATGTGTGTGTAACTTGTAAATCTCTTGATCTCTTAGTGAAATCTCTCTCTCTTTGGTCCGTGGATGTAGGCATTTGCCGAAACACGTAATTCTGGTGTGTTCAAGCTTAATTTCTTGTGTTTGTGAGTGATTAATTCATCTTGTTCACAAAGAGTGATTGTAGTATTGTTTGTGAGGTTTAGGGAGTGAATCTTGGTGATTCTTTACATTGTATAGCAACAAGTGGCGCCGTCTGTGGGAAGAGGTGCGAAGAACAAGAACCTAAACTCAAACATGTCAATCACGAAGATGGAAACTGAGAAATTCAACGGAAAGAACGACTATGGATTGTGGAAAATCAAAGTCAAAGCTCTCTTGGTTCAACAGGGCCTGTCAGCTGCGCTGAAGGGGGAAGGTGCATTCCCAAAGGATATGGCCCCTGCTCAGAGGCAAGAAATCGTGGAAAAGGCTCATAGCCTGGTGGTTCTCTGCCTTGCTGATAAAGTTCTCCGGGAAGTATCAAAGGAAGAGGATGCAGCAGGCATTATCCAAGCACTGGACAAAATGTATATGGCAAAATCCACTGCCAACAGGTTATTTCTTAAGAAAAAACTTTTCTCCTTTAAATTCTCTGATGAAAAAGGAGTTGAAGATCAGTTAGATGATTTCAATAAGACTCTTGATGATTTAGAATCTGTAGAGGTCACAATGAGTGATGAGGATAAAGCCATTTTGCTGTTAAACTCTCTCCCTAAAGCATATGATCAGTTGAAGGATGCTATGTTATATGGGAAGGAGTCCACTGTGACCCTGATACAGGTTCAAACTGCATTAAGATCAAAGGAAATGCAGAGAGTGCATTTGGACAAGTCAGAAGGAAATTCTGAGAGCCTGAGTATAAAAGGGGGAAAGAATTGGAAATCTAAGAAACCTGGAAACTTTGAGTCATCAAAGAAAAAGGCAAATGGTAAAGGCAAAGCTGCAGATGATAAAGAATCCAAGAAGTGTTTCTGGTGCAAGAAACCTGGGCATTTCAAGAAAGAATGTTTCGAATGGAAGAAAAGGATGGCTCAAAAGAGCAACAATGCATCAAGCTCTGCTGAAATTGCAGAATCCAAAGAGGAAGATCCACAGATCTTGAATGTATCTGAAACCAAGGGGGAAGACAGTTGGATTCTGGACTCAGGATGCAGTTTTCACATGAGTCCAAATATCAAATGGTTTTATGACTTCAAAGAACTCCAAACTGGAAATGTTATGCTGGGAAATGACCATGTGTGCCTTGTGAGAGGAATAGGATCCATCAGATTAAAGATCCATGATGGAACTATAAAGATACTCAAGGATGTAAGGTATATTCCTCAAATGAAAAGAAATTTGATAAGCCTAGGGACACTTGAAGCCAGAGGATGCATTTTTCAATCCGGAGAAGGTTATCTGAATGTCATAAAAGATAACAAGGTGGTCCTCAGAGGAGTAAGAAGATCCAGTTTATATTACCTAGATGGTTCTGTAATTGAGGGAGAAGCTGATGCCACAGTTTCTGAGGACAAGCATCTTTGGCATGCTAGATTGGGTCATGTCAGTGAATCTGGAATCCAACAGTTGATCAAAACAAAAGCAATTGAGTGCAAAGGCATAGCTGACAACCTACCAAGATGTGAAGATTGTATTCTTGGAAAATCCAAGAAGCTACCATACCCAACAGGAAAAACAAACTCACAAGCTTTGTTGGATTATGTCCATGCAGATCTATGGGGTCCCTCAAGGGTTCAAACCTTAGGTGGAGGCAGATACTACTTCAGTTTGATGGATGACTTCTCAAAGAAAGTGTGGCTCTATGTTATCAAGACAAAGACAGAAGTGTTTGATAAATTCCAATACTGGTGCAAAGAGGTGGAAAACGAGAAACAAATAACCTTGAAATGCCTAAGGACAGACAATGGTTTAGAATTCTTATCAGAAGAATTCAATAACTTCTGCAAGAATAAAGGCATCAAAAGGCATAAGACAGTTCCAGCAAACCCCCAACAAAATGGTGTCATTGAGAGAATGAATAGAACTATATTAGAGAGAGTAAGATGCATGCTCTCCAGCTCTGGGTTAGACAAAAGGTTTTGGGGGAAAGCTGCCTCTACAGCAGTGTATCTGATAAATAGATGTCCATCAGCAGCAAACAATGGTGTATCACTTGAAGAGATATGGTTAGAGATGTCAAAACAGGCCCGGCCCTTAGGGCCGGCCCTGGCCCGACCCTAAAAATACTAGGGCTGGGCCCCAATTTTACAGGCCTATATAGCTTAAGGGCTTTTAGCCCGGCCCTTTTTGGCCCTCGGGCCTACTAGGGCTTGGGCCGGGCTAGGGTAGGGCCGGCCCTGAGGGCCCTTATTTGTATATTTTATATAAAATATATATAATATATAGATATATATTATATATCTCATAAATATATTATATATGATATCTCATAAATAAATTTAGAGTTTCATGCAATCAATGATTTTTCACGTTTCCTTTACTCTTCTGGCTCTAATACCTTAGTTCACATTTTATTCTATAATATTGCATTCACGTTCTTTTATATTTCCGCTAACATTTGAATATGTATGTTGGGATTCTTAAATATATCATGTCGTATCTTATATAATACGGCATATTTAGAAACCTCAACATATATGTTAGAAGAGGTTGGAATACTAGTATTTTAAAGAAAAATATAACCATTTTATCGGTAAAATTTAAACATGTTAATTATGAAATTTGCGAACAATAACAAAGAAATTAAAATACATGAACTTAAAGGGCCTGGCCCGGGCCCGGCCCTAGCCCTTCAGGGCTAGGGCTGGGCCTAGATTTTCAAAGCCCTTATAGCATGAGGGCTTTTAGCCCTGACCCTTTAGGGCCCGGGCTTTTGAGGGCTTGGGCCGGGTAGGGCCGGGCCGGCCCTTATTGACATCTCTAGATATGGTCAGGAAAACCTCCAAAATACTCACATCTGAAAGTATTTGGGTGCAGAGCCTATGTGCACATTAAACAAGACAAATTGGAGCCCAGGGCATTGAAATGCATTATGTTAGGATATCCTACAGGGGTAAAAGGCTACAGACTTTGGTGCACTGAATCAGGGAAAGGGAAGATTCTCATCAGTAGAGATGTAGTGTTTGCAGAGGATATAATGTCATTCAATGAATCATACAACCAGAAACTGATCACTGAATCTATCCCAAGGGGGTCACAAGTTAAGGTGGAGTATACAAATGAAGATGACACTGCAGAATCAGAAGACTCTGATACTGATGGAACAGAAGAGGATGATATTCAAGGCTACCAACTTGTAAGAGACAGAGAAAAGAGAGTAATAAAGCCATCCACCAGATACTCTGAAGACTATCTTACAGCTTATGCATTGATAACAGCTGAAGAGGTTGCATTCCCTGAACCAAGAACATTTAAGGAAGCTGTTAGCAGTCTTGACAAGGACAAGTGGTTAATAGCTATGAAGGAAGAAATTGAATCTCTAGAAAAGAATAAGACATGGGTGTTAGTGAATAAACCTCATAAGCAGAAACTAGTGAGCTGTAAATGGATATATAAGAAAAAGGTGGAGGTCACACACACTGAGTCTGTCAGATTCAAAGCCAGGCTGGTTGCAAGAGGATTTACACAAAGAGAGGGGATCGATTATGATGAAATTTTCTCACCAGTAGTCAAACACTGCTCCATAAGGATTCTTCTTGCTATAGTAAATCAGTTTGACATGGAGTTAGAACAGTTAGATGTAAAGACTGCCTTTCTTCATGGGGATTTAAAAGAACAGATTTATATGAGACAACCAGAGGGATTTGAGATGCCAGGGCATGAAGACAAAGTGTATTTGTTAAAGAAGTCTCTATATGGACTCAAACAGAGTCCAAGGCAGTGGTATATCAAATTTGATTCACATATGAAGACAATTGGATATGAAAGATCCAAGTTTGATAGCTGTGTGTACCTAAAGTTTTCTGGCAAACAGGTAGTGGTGTTCCTGCTACTATATGTTGATGACATGCTAGTAGCAAGCAAGGACAAAGGAGAGATCAATCAGCTCAAGTCTGAGTTACAGAGAGTTTTTGACATGAAGTTACTTGGAAATGCCAGAAGAATTTTGGGGATGGATATTGAGAGAAGAAGATCAGCTGGAATTCTCTGCTTACATCAGACAGATTACATAAAGAAGGTACTCAGAAGGTTCAACATGCATGAATCAAGGAGAGTATCAATTCCATTAGGTCATCAATTCAAGTTGTCAGAACAACAGAAGCCACAAACAAAGGCAGAAGCTGAAGAGATGGAGAGAATACCTTATGCAAATGCTGTTGGTTCAGTAATGTATACTATGATATGCACTAGACCAGATCTTGCTCATGCAATCAGTGTAGTCAGCAGGTATATGTCCAATCCTGGTAAGTATCATTGGGAGGCTTTGAAGTGGGTACTCAGGTACTTAAATGGAACTAGCAGTGTTGGCTTGGTGTTTAAGAGAGCTGATGTCTCTGATGGCAGGATTATTCAAGGATATGTTGACTCAGATTATGCTTCCAATCTGGATTCAAGGAAATCTCAGACTGGATATATCTTCACCATGTATGGAACTGCTGTAAATTGGAAGTCTATGCTACAACAGGTTGTGGCATTATCAACTACAGAGGCAGAGTACTTGGCTTTGACTGAATCAGTGAAGGAAGCAATGTGGCTTAAAGGAATTCTTACAGAATTTGGTCTGGGACAGAAATATGTAGAAATCTTGTGTGATTCTCAGAGTGCTTTACACTTAGCAAAGCATCAGGTGTTTCATGAAAGAAGCAAACATATTGATGTCAGATTACATTTTGTAAGGGATATCACTGAAAAAGGATTGATTAAACTGGTGAAGGTAAAAACAGAAGAGAATGCTTCAGACATGTTAACAAAAGCTTTAACTGCTGATAAATTTCAATATTGTCAGCAGTTAGTTCAGGTGGAGCAGATTTGAGTAAATAGCAGCCTGTCAAGGCTGTGGATGATTAAGGAGAGAAGTAGGTTTGATTGAGATTGCAGAAGTGGTAAGAGAAATAGATTGTTTCAGACAAGGTGGAGAATGTGAAGTGTGAAGAAGTGTCCTCAACAATCATGGAACTAACCTGGAAGAAGTATGGAAGCTAATCAGGATCAGAAGGAAAAGTTTTCAGCTCAAGAATTCTGGAAAAATTGAGTTCAGCTATAAGACAACGGTTTTAACTGACTTAACCGTCAAAACCGTTGTCTATGAAGAGAAAAACTGTTGTCTTATCTGTGTTGTCGTTTAGCTTAACAGATTTATGAGTTAGTTGTGATGTTTTGGAGTTCTTTCTGTTGTAACTTCTCATTCCCGGATCCAGCTAGATAGTTAGACGGTTATAACTGACATTGTAAGCACATGGTTGGTTATGCTTTCCTTCTAGAAGGCGGTTACATTGATTAGAGCTTATTAAGTTAGGTTCAAGCTCTTGGACTCAATGTGTGTGTAACTTGTAAATCTCTTGATCTCTTAGTGAAATCTCTCTCTCTTTAGTCCGTGGATGTAGGCATTTGCCGAACCACATAATTCTGGTGTGTTCAAGCTTAATTTCTTGTGTTTGTGAGTGATTAATTCATCTTGCTCACAAAGAGTGATTGTAGTATTGTTTGTGAGGTTTAGGGAGTGAATCTTGGTGATTCTTTGCATTGTATAGCAACATTCATAGAGGGTGGATCGGAGATGCTCTAATAGCACCACCCTTTAATAAGCACATCAATCAAATTTACTTTAATATAAATATAAATTCCTTTAATAAGCACATCAATCAAATTTACTTTAATATAAATATAAATTTGAGACTGTACATTCGATTTGACTCTAGCTTCTGCTGTAGGTAGGCTTGTTTAATTATTAGTACTATTATTATTTTATTTTATTGTTTATTTTGGCCTCATTGGTTAGATGATGTAACAAGAACTATTGCTGCATCTTAGATCGAAAAGCATACCGGCCTTTCTCCTTTCTCCAAAGCATTTGAATCAAAACCTATTTTGCTACATCCTTCAGCTTTCCTTCAATTCCACATCTTTAGTACAAGTGTTTAAATTCAGTCACCTGTCTTTTGGCTTCCCACGGGCATCTTAGGGATCGCAATTCTGCATTTGCGGCACTGTTTTCCACCGGCATTTCAATCTCCTCGGCGGAGCCTCCCTCAGATCTAGCCTCCGTCAATCACGGGCATCTTAGGGATCGCAATTCTGCATTTGCGGCACTGTTTTCCACCGGCATTTCAATCTCCTCGGCGGAGCCTCCCTCAGATCTAGCCTCCGTCAATCACGGGCATCTTAGGGATCGCAATTCTGCATTTGCGGCACTGTTTTCCACCGGCATTTCAATCTCCTCGGCGGAGCCTCCCTCAGATCTAGCCTCCGTCAATTATTTCGTATCAGGTCCTATCAATCGCCATTTCATTGTAGAAACAGGTACCTTCTTTTTAAGGGTTTCAATTAAGACTAAATGGATTTTGTTCACAAAATTTAATATTAGGAGGCAATATAGCACTTTGTAGTTAGTATAAGCTTAGAAACCAGAACTTTTAAGCCAGATTATGACTTCTGTTTACCGCAAATACATATGTATATCTTTCCTTATGGGGAATTTGACGTATTGTTCGCCACCACTGGAGTAACAGCAGTTCGTTATTGTTCTTTAGCTCCGATTGATTTGTTGAAGGTAATCATACAATTGCATCTTGTTTGCTGGGAGAAGAGTACTAAAAAGCTACTGTATTCTGCTTTCAATCATTAAGTGCCTTTTCTTATCATAATCGCTAGTTTTTGGTTTTGGGAGAATAATTGTTTTCATTGACCTTCTATATGAGTTACAAACTTTAAGTTGTTGATTGTCTAAATGATCACTTTGGATGAGTTCATGAGGAAGCTAAATTCTGTCTGATGATATTTGCAGGCTGCTCGCAGCAATACACTTCTTGCAGTTCCTGCCTTTCGTTATGCTATAAATAACTTCCTGAAGTTTATTATGCAGGTAATCTTGATTTATTCCCGCATGATAATGCCTATTGTAGAATTGCCTTTTGCATGATATCTTATTCAATTTGATGTTTTTGTGCAAGATGCCAAGATGTTTAATGTGATTTTGAAGTATCGCTACATGTCATCCGTATTTATATAAACTATTAAAGCCTGATCTAATTCTTTTTGTTGAACTAAGCAGCTTCTAACGACAAATGTTGTACTTCAAGAAGATAATATACAAGAATAAAAAATTTAGTTCTTAAAACTATGCGTCATGTAGGATTCTGGCGAAGGTAACATTAAGTTATCATTCTACCATTGTTGCTTTGAAAGGAAAGATTGAAGGAAATGGCGGTGTTCACATAATATGAGCCAAATCTCTTACTTGTGTGCATCCACAGTCTTATGCATGCATGTTTTATATATGTGTCTGCGTGTTAAATAAAAGCTCCCTCTCATATTAGTAATATAAAAATGATTCATAGTGGATGCTCATACTCCTTATTTAGAGAATGTACTGGTATTGTGTATTTAATTGTTTCTCCTTTTATTTTTCTGTGCTAGACTGCAATGGAGCATAATAATATCTCAACTCATTCTATGTAAATACTGATACAGTTTTCATTCTTCAACCTCTTCTTAAATCCGCATATCGACAGATTTTGACAATACAAAGCAATCAACAATTGTATATCTTTAGTTGCTGTGGTGTATATTGCCTATGAAAATCACCGATAACTGCTTAGTACTTATTTATCTGTCCTAGAAAAGAATTGTAATCTATTGTTGCTTTAACAAGCAATCAAGCATTGGACTTAGTTAGAGTCTTGGTATGCAACACTATGCAAAACTTTTAAGCAGATGAAGCAAATGTAAAGAAGTACCTTACTAAATGTGGTACTGGTGATCTCATATTCCCTGGAGAGACACCATGTTACTTGAGTAGTGCAGCCAAAAAACTTGGTAAATTCTAGTTACCTCTGAGAATGAATTGTCATGCTTTTGGTGGTCCGGGTTTGTACTTTTGGAAACCAATCCACGACTCCCCTATCTTAGATAGGAGGCTTAGACAGGATGACCCTAGAGCATCTCATCATCAAATGTAAGCAATAAGATAGAACTTTCTCCATCCATGTGAGAAACTGATCTTCTCTTGCTAACAATGCTGTGCTGTTTGGAAGACATTTGATAATGATTTAATCTGAACCAAGGTAGTGTGCAATGAAGTAAGACTTTCACACATTAGGGGAATTATCGTGCTTTGAGGCACAAAAAGAGGACTGAAGGATTCATTCAAAAATGTCTTTGACTAAGCAAATTTCTATATCTTCACTCAGAGAAGAGGCTCAAATAAGGTTAAGGAAAAGAGCCAGTGGATGTAGGGAAGTGTCGAATATTCAGTATAATCCTTCTCCAAAATAGTGGGTTTGGACAATCTTAAATTTCTTTATGTGTTACTATTTATTCATGAGTGTGGAAAATACGAAAGTGTATTAGTCTTAAGAAAGAGTGATTATTTTTAGTGACCTTTAAGCTGGTGAAAGTTCTGAACTTGGACCTGCTGAGCATTTTTCAACACTTATGTGAATTCTTGAATATAACAACATGGCCGCATTAAGCGCCCTTATTGATATGATACAAAGATCTGAGTTTATGACTCACGGAGATGCAAAATTTTATGAGATTTGATGCCTAGGATTAGGGCTATGCACGGAGCTTGAAGGTTATCGAAATCGTATCGAAATCCGGACCAAATAAGTACCGAACCAAAAAAATCCGTTGACCATTTGACTTTTTCTGAACTGAACTGAACCGATTATTTTTTTGGTACGAATTTGGATATTTCTCAATTTTCCGAACCGAAACCCATATTGAACCGTACTGAATCATACCGAACTGTATTGAACCGAATAACCGAATAAAATAACAAATTATAAATTTAAAAATATATTATCCCTAACAGATTAATTTAAATAAGAATTAAAAATTAAATTATTCATAATTTATAATTAGTTATATGTAACATAAATTATTAAAAATATTATATTTAATTATTATATAATTTTCAAAACACAAGTTAGTTAGTTGCAAACAAATTTGATGTAATAAAATTATTTATATTAGTTAGACGTCAATATATTATATTCAATTGAATTTATTATTCAAAAGATAAAATAAATCTCCGATTATCCGAACTGAACTGAACCGAATTGAACCGTTCCGTTAGATCCGAAATTCTGAACCGAACTGTCCCGAATAAATAAATAACCGCACCGTACCGTCCCGATTTTTGGATCGGTAGTGAATACTAATTTTTTAAATAACCGAAGTTTGGTATGAATCTGGATATTTTCAAATATGCGATCCACACCGTACCGTGCACACCCCTGCCTAGGATCAATGAACCTATGACTTTTTTGGAAGAATATAATGATCTCTAAGGTATAAATTCATAAGCTGCATTTTTCCAATCCCAAACTCTTTATCTGTAAACCATTTGCAATCGGTGGCCATATTTAACTTTTAACTCAGTGATGTCTAGTTTGGTTGCATTTTCTTGTTCCAAGATTTCTTTCAAACGTTCTCAGCATAGAATTGACATTCAATATGAGACCTCAATTGCTGGTAAGTACTGATTTACATCGTATCCAATCAAAACTTGTTGTATTTGGCTCATTTATGGTTATGAAGTATCTGTCTCGGAAGAAAATCTTGAAAATAATTTATATTGGAATTGATGATGTATTAGATAGAGAATGCATAAAAAATGTGAATGTGTTTGTTTCTTTTGTAGGGAAAATAATTGTTTGGGGAGAAATTGTTAGAAAAATTCTCTTTATTTTCTATTATAGTTAATGTAGATTGCGTTTCATACACTTCACACACTACACGGCTATCCTTTTCTATATATCTTTTGCAATTGCTTTTGGTTTAACAAACTAGTTTGACCTTAATCATGAGAGTTTTGGTAGATTATTCGTTAAAGAGGAACCCGGGGGACGCATATAAATTCATAACTAGATGTGTTGATATGTCAAAAAGATAATCTATAATGTCATTCACTAAATGACTTCTCTAAAATGTGTGCAGTGTATGTATAGTCTGTGAAATGTGTAGCGCGCAATATGTGTATAGTGTGTGAAATGTGTGTAGTGTGTGAAATGTGTGTATAGGGTGTGAAATGTGTGTAGTATGTGCAATGTGTAAAATTTCTATTTTTTATGTGTAGTCTGTGTATAGTGCGTGAAATGTGTGAAATATGTAAAATGTGTGTAAAATGTGTATAATGTGTAAAATGCGTGTATGGTGTATAAAATGTGTGTTTAGTGTTTCAAATTTGTGTAGTGTGTAAAATATGTGTAATGTGTGTGTATTGTGTGAAACGTGTGTAGTGTGTGTGAAATGTTGGTAGTGTGTGTATAATGTGTAAAATGGTTGTAATGTGTGTGAATTGTGCGAAATGTGTATAATGTGCGTAATGTGTGTATAGTGTGTGAAAAGTGTTAAACGCGTGTAGTGTGTTCAAAATGTGTGTGAAGTGTGTGGACTGTACGTAGTATGCGTATAAGGTGTAAAACGTGTCTATAGTGTGTAACATGTGTGTAGTGTGTCGATAGTGTGTGAAATGCGTGTAATGTGTGTGAAATGTGTATAATGTGCGTAGTGTGTGTATAGTGTATGAAATGTGTGAAACGTGTGTAGTGTGCGTGAAATGTTGGTAGTGTGTGTATAGTGTGTAAAATGGTTGTAATGTGTGTGAATTGTGCGAAATGTGTATAATGTGCGTAGTGTGTGTATAGTGTGTGAAAAGTGTGAAACGCGTGTAGTGTGTTCAAAATGTGTGTGAAGTGTGTGGACTGTATGTAGTATGCGTATAATGTGTAAAATGTGTGTAGTGTGTCGATAGTGTGTGAAATGCGTGTAATGTGTGTGAAATGTGTATAATGTGCGTAGTGTGTGTATAGTGTGTGAAATGTGTGAAACGCGTGTAGTGTGTGCAAAATGTGTGTGAAGTGTGTGGACTGTGTGTAGTATGCGTATAATGTGTAAAATGTGTAAAATGTGTAAAATGTATGTAGTGTGTCGATAGTGTGTGAAATGCGTGTAATGTGTGTATAGTGTGTGAAATGTGCATAGTGTGTGTATAGTGTGTGAAATGTGTGGAGTGTGTGTATAGTGTGTGAAATGTGTAAAATTTTTATTTTTTGTGTGTAGTCTGAGTATAGTATGTGAAACGCGTGAAATGTGTGAAATAGGTAAAATGTGTATGACGTGTAAAATGTGTCTATAGTATATAAATTGGGTGTTTAGTGTGTATATTATATGTAATGTGTGTATAGTGTGTGAAATGTGTGTAGTGTGCGTAGTGTGTAAGAAATCCCGGTAGTGTGTGTATAGTGCGTAAAATGGGTGTAATGTGTGTAAAGTGTTTGAAATGTGTATATTGTGCGTCGTGTGTGTATAGTGTGTGAAATGTGTGAAACGCGTGTAGTGTTTGGAAAATGTGTGTGAAGTGTGTGGAATGTGTGTAGTATGCGTATAAAGTGTAAAACGTGTATATAGTGGGTAAAATGTGCGTAATGTATAAAATATGTGTTTAGTGTTTTAAATGTGTCTAGTGTGTAAAAAAATGTGCAATGTGTGTATAGTGTGTGAAATGTGTGTAAAGTGTGTGAAATGTTTATAATGTGCGTAGTGTGTGTGTATAGTGTGTGAAATGTGTGAAACGCGTGTAGTGTGTGTAAAATGTGTGTGAAGTGTGGAATTTGTGTAGTATGCGTATAATGTGTAAAATGTGTCTATAGTGTGTAAAATGTGTGTAGTGTGTCGATAGTGTGTGAAATGCGTGTAATGTGTGTGTAGTGTGTGAAATGCGTGTAGTATGTGTGTAGTGTGTGAAATGTGTGGAGAGTGTGTATAGTGTGTGACATGTGTAAAATTTTTATTTTTTGTGTGTAGTCTGTGTATAGTGTGTGAAACGCGTGAAATGTGTGAAATACGTAAAATGTGTGTAAAATGTGTATGACGTGTAAAATGTGTGTATAGTGTATAAATTGTGTGTTTAGTGTGTATAATATATGTAATGCGTGTGTATAGTGTGTAAAATGTGTGTAGTGTGTGTCGATAGTGTGTGAAATGCGTGCAGTGTGTGTATAATGTGTTGATGGAGTTATTTTTGGATGAGCAGATGATATGTTGTTTTGATGGAGCGAGGATTGACATTCAATATGAGACCTCAATTGCTAGTAAGTACTGATTTACATCGTATCCAATCAAAACTTGTTGTATTTGACTCATGTGTGGTTATGAAGTATCTGTCTCGGAAGAAAATCTTGAAAATAATTTATATTGGAATTGGTGATGTATTAGATAGAGAATGCATAAAAAATGTGAATGTGTTTGCTTCTTTTGTAGGGGAAATAATTGTTTGGAGAGAAATTGTTAGAAAAATTCTCTTTATTTTCTATTATAGTTAATGTAGACATTTGCGTTTCATACACTTCACACACTACACGGCTATCCTTTTCTATATATCTTTTGCAATTGCTTTTGGTTTAACAAACTAGTTTGACCTTAATCATGAGAGTTTTGGTAGATTATTCGTTAAAGAGGAACCCGGGGGACGCATATAAATTCATAACTAGATGTGTTGATATGTCAAAAAGATAATCTATAATGTCATTCACTAAATGACTTCTCTAAAATGTGTGCAGTGTATGTATAGTCTGTGAAATGTGTAGCGCGCAATATGTGTATAGTGTGTGAAATGTGTGTAGTGTGTGAAATGTGTGTATAGGGTGTGAAATGTGTGTAGTATGTGCAATGTGTAAAATTTCTATTTTTTATGTGTAGTCTGTGTATAGTGCGTGAAATGTGTGAAATCTATACACTATTATAAAAGTGCCTTAAGTTTCAGCCAATTTACGTTTAACCTATTTTACCCTTTCTAAGTTTAAATATTTTAAGGTTAATATTGTAATTTCCTATTATATTTCAATAATAATTGTATTCTAATACATATCCTAATTATTATATACCAAGTATCATAGATATCTTAATTATTATATTCTAATCACATATCCTACTTGTATACCAAAAAATAGAAAAGTTGTTTGGTTTTGTGCCCAACGAGTTCTAGTATTACAGAGTAATTAAGCCACATGATTTCAGTATAAAATTTTCTTTATGTTTGCTAAAACAGCAAAGTGGAATAAACATTCAGAAAGACAGAAAGGACCTGGCATTGGCTCCTGGGATTGACAAATAAACTTACCACGCTTTACTTCCAAGAGCTTGGACAGAATATGATGGTAGCCTTAACTTGATGCGTCTAAACGTTGATTGTTATTTATTCTTTCCCAAATGATGCAAATCAGTTATTTCAAATTAATGTGGGTTTACCTGATCCTGCGATCACGGTCACTTGCAGGCAGATATCACCATTTATATTCCACATAACTATAAAAACAACAGCTTCTCTGTCGCAGTATTCACATTCACGATACCTGGAAAAGGGGTTCGTGTCGATTTATATTATATATCAAAAGTTACTTGAGATATATAATTACTAATATTGTGAAATAAATTATTTATTTCGGATATTTGATCAATCGTATTCGTGTCAAGTTGATTTTGAGTTTCTCTCAATAAATTTAGATTGAATTCATCGTGTCTGGTTAGGGATTCCGACCCTACCCGTGCATAATTTAATATTCTTATTTTGTTACTTAATTATTTTACCTAAAAACGCGACGGGATCTAACACACATCAAAGTAAGTTGATCCAAAACTAAATGTGTATACTGTTTTGATTTAAAACACAATGTTAATGTTGAATATCACTACTTTAAATACTGTGCGGATTGGATCCTCTATTCAATTCGTATTTTATCTTGTGTTGGATAACATCTAATAGACACCATATATTAATTAATGATGTCATTGAATACACGTGGAGTGTAGTAGTTATTTTAAAATACAAGATTAAGATAAAATATATATTAGAATAGAAAATCTCATCTGGTCCAAGTGGATATAGTAGAAAGAGCCTATATGAACTAACTATCCTAAAGTATCACTGATTCTCTTACATTCCAATCTATAAGAAAAGAGAAAATTATATACGAAAACATAAAAAGCGGTGTTAGAAAAAGAGGAGATAGAAATTAGTTATTGAAGGGAACGAGAAATACTAATCGGTAAGGATTAGGGTGGCCATGGGCATCATTAGTTCGTGTTCAATTTCAGGTCGATTTAAATTATATTTTAAAAATTATCTGAAACATATAATTATTTACTCCCTCCATAAAAAGAAACAAGTTATTTTAGACTTGCGGGTAGAAATAAAGAATTTATATGATGGAAAAAAATAACCCCGGCAATCTATCTTTATTATCTTAAATTCCGAAAAAAATTCTTCATAAAACATAAATTTGGTATTTTACTTAATTACATGCAACAAATTAACAAATTATGGCCACTAAGTCAACAATGTCAACAAGGCTTTTGAAGACATGTCATAAATCCCCCAACATCCGATTAAAGGTGTTAAGAGTAGGGACATAATTAACTTAGGGCCAACCACCAATAAAGATTAAAGATTCATAAAACAATAATGATGGATGACAAAGTAAGTGATATGTAACAATTCTATTGTCTCAATCTTCATTACACATTTCAAAAATGATTTAATATTAAAATTACTTTTGTAGGGATCCCAAATTGGAGTGATAATGTTTGGTAAAAATATTAAAAGATTTCAACATAAAATTGCCCTCAACAAGACATATCATAAAAGATGCAACAGTAAAAAAAGTTAACCATATGTATCCAAGTGCACATCCAGAACTTGAGTTTATACTTAGAAGTTTCGGCACCTTAACAAAAGCCTCGAACAGTATACAAATGAATATCACCTACAATTTTGTGAAGTTCAAAGACGTACAACACATTTGTTAGTTACAGTTTTTTCAACTATTTCCTCAAATTTCAGATTAAATAAATAAGTAAAAGTTCTTCTAACATCATCAGAAAATGTGCAGTTATCTACGACATGTTGATAGGGTAAACGAATGCATGCAAATTCGTACTCATAAAAATGGATTCAAAGATAAGAGAGAGATTAATATCATGAACAAAGAGTAAGTCAAAATTATATTTTTAATTATATATAAGCATACATACACACACACACACACACACACATATATATATATATATTTAGAGAAAGAGAGAGAGAGAGAGAGAGAGAGAGAGAGAGAGAGAGAGAACACGATTCATTGATAATATTATAAAATTATTGTCCTACTATAACATCTAATCAATATAATTTGCTTATTGATGTTACAATTACCAATTCATAAAGTAAATTTATGGGAAAATATGATAAAAAAATGAATGACAAACATTGGAGGAAATAGTCAATCAAAAGTCAATGATTGTCCTCGAAGAGAATACAACAAATGAATTCAGAGGTAATATAAAAAAAAATGAAAATAATAGGAAATTGCAATTAAGTTGAAACATATTTTCATGTCAGGCGAGCTTCAATTGCAAACAACATCAACTTCAACTATACAAATTAATCCATCGTCTGAAGAGTTTGATGATATACAACACCAGTAAGAACTCTATATATAATTTGAAAACAAAAATAGTATGAGTAATTTTTTAAAAAAAAAAAAAACGATCTATACAAATAGTTAATATATTAAATTTTGTGCAAGTCATGCACTATTTAGAATTCGTTGGATGCGTGCAAACTATCAAACATCCAAGAAAACACTTGAAGATTTCATAAAACAAAAGGAATGTTTGACAAAGATATAAATAACAAAAAATATAAGTAGACAATAAAATATAACAAGAAAATAAAATCAAAATATACATAACCGTGTATTTTAATGTTGGTTAAAAACGAATATTAATAAATCTGCTAAAAAAATATTCAATTAAGTTAAAAAATCAATTAACTTAACAATGATTATGTTCACCGGATGCCTACTACTATTTCACCGGAATGATTGAATGTGATGAAAATGAGGCAAAAATATGGTATGGCTCCTGCAAAATTTGCATTGGATCGTTGCACAAAGTGAGACAACTATAATATGCAACAAGTGCTCCGATGAGCCAGCGGAAGCAATACCAAGGTACAACTATGTCTATAATATAATCTTCGCGATACTTTTATAATGATGTACACACTAACATTAAATGATATTTAATATACTACAGGTAATAAAACTAAATGTTTATTAAGGAATCTACAACTCAACAATAACCATGTTTATGAGATAACAACAAAGTATGTTGGATGCTCAGCACATGAGTACATTAGAATCATAAAAAATGTAATAAATTACTTTGAATAACCAACACTAATACATTCATACATGGAAAAATGCAATCTTACTAAGATAGATTTAATACATTGACAAAATGAATCCAACTACTACAAAAAAATCATCTTACATAATACAAATGACGTGAGGTTCTTGATCGTACAAAATCCGAATACTAAATTTGTTGAAGAAAGATTGAATGCAATAGTAGAGACAATGGAAATGATAGAGCCCACAGAGCAAAAAGAAGAGAACGAAGAAGATACAACTACAACAATGCTTCAGGATAAAATTACAAATATGGAAGGGAAGAAAAGAAGGCGAACAACAAAGAGAAAAATAAGAGGGTGAAGAAACTACGAGAATGGAAGAGAAAAAGAAACGACGGAACACTAAAACAAAAAGTAGAAGACTTATTTCAAATTGGAAGCGATGATGAGGTGATAGAGATCACAAAAGAAAAAATATAGTGGACAAAAATATAACTTTAATTTTGGAGGATAAAACTACAAAAGTTGAAGGGAAGAAAACAAGAACAAAATCGAAGAAGAAACAATATTAACAAACTGCAGTAACAAAAGAGAAGAAGAAAGGAAGAAACACAAAGAGAAAAATAGAATACAACATTCAAATGGAGAGCGATGATAAGCAAACACTCAAACAAATCACAAGGAAAAAAAAATGCCTCGGTAACAAGAAAGATAAAATAGTGGACTTGTGATAACATTATGATTCTCTTATACAATTTTTCGAAAAAATGATTAATTTTCTAAATTTGTCCCGCTGAAAACATTTCGAAATTGCTAAAAAAATAAAAAAAATTACATAAAATAAGTGTCAAATATAATTTTCAAAATTAATATACTAAGTGTTCCACGTGCAACGCACGTGCCAAACTCTAGTATGTAAAATGTGTGTAAAATGTGTATAATGTGTAAAATGCGTGTATGGTGTATAAAATGTGTGTTTAGTGTTTGAAATTTGTCTAGTGTGTAAAATATGTGTAATGTGTGTGTAGTGTGTGAAACGTGTGTAGTGTGTGTGAAATGTTGGTAGTGTGTGTATAATGTGTAAAATGGTTGTAATGTGTGTGAATTGTGCGAAATGTGTATAATGTGCGTAGTGTGTGTATAGTGTGTGAAAAGTGTTAAACGCGTGTAGTGTGTTCAAAATGTGTGTGAAGTGTGTGGACTATACGTAGTATGCGTATAAGGTGTAAAACGTGTCTATAGTGTGTAACATGTGTGTAGTGTGTCGATAGTGTGTGAAATGCGTGTAATGTGTGTGAAATGTGTATAATGTGCGTAGTGTGTGTATAGTATGTGAAATGTGTGAAACGCGTGTAGTGTGTGCAAAATGTGTGTGAAGTGTGTGGACTGTGTGTAGTATGCGTATAATGTGTAAAATGTGTAAAATGTATGTAGTGTGTCGATAGTGTGTGAAATGCGTGTAATGTGTGTATAGTGTGTGAAATGTGCATAGTGTGTGTATAGTGTGTGAAATGTGTAAAATTTTTATTTTTTGTGTGTAGTCTGTGTATAGTGTGTGAAACGCGTGAAATGTGTGAAATACGTAAAATGTGTGTAAAATGTGTATGACGTGTAAAATGTGTGTATAGTATATAAATTGGGTGTTTAGTGTGTATATTATATGTAATGTGTGTGTATAGTGTGTGAAATGTGTGTATATTATATGTAATGTGTGTGTATAGTGTGTAAAATGGGTGTAATGTGTGTAAAGTGTGTGAAATGTGTGAAACGCGTGTAGTGTTTGAAAAATGTGTGTGAAGTGTGTGGAATGTGTGTAGTATGCGTATAAAGTGTAAAACGTGTCTATAGTTGGTAAAATGTGTGTAATGTATAAAATATGTGTTTAGTGTTTTAAATGTGTCTAGTGTGTAAAAAAATGTGCAATGTGTGTATAGTGTGTGAAATGTGTGAAATGTTTATAATGTGCGTAGTGTGTGTATAGTGTGTGAAATGTGTGAAACGCGTGTAGTGTGTGTAAAATGTGTGTGAAGTGTGGAATTTGTGTATTATGCGTATAATGTGTAAAATGTGTCTATAGTGTGTAAAATGTGTGTAGTGTGTCGATAGTGTGTGAAATGCGTGTAATGTGTGTGTAGTGTGTGAAATGCGTGTAGTGTGTGAAATGTGTGGAGAGTGTGTATAGTGTGTGACATGTGTAAAATTTTTATTTTTTGTGCGTAGTCTGTGTATAGTGTGTGAAATGCGTGGAATGTGTGAAATACATAAAATGTGTGTAAAATGTGTATGACGTGTAAAATGTGTGTATAATATATGTAATGTGTGTGTATAGTGTGTAAAATGTGTTGATGGAGTTATTTTTGGATGAGCAGATGATATGTTGTTTTGATGGAGCGAGGATTGACATTCAATATGAGACCTCAATTGCTGGTAAGTACTGATTTACATCGTATCCAATCAAAACTTGTTGTATTTGGCTCATGTGTGGTTATGAAGTATCTGTCTCGGAAGAAAATCTTGAAAATAATTTATATTGGAATTGGTGATGTATTAGATAGAGAATGCATAAAAAATGTGAATGTGTTTGTTTCTTTTGTAGGGTAAATAATTGTTTGGGGAGAAATTGTTAGAAAAATTCTCTTTATTTTCTATTATAGTTAATATAGACATTTGCGTTTCATACACTTCACACACTACACGGCTGTCCTTTTCTATATATCTTTTGCAATTGCTTTTGGTTTAACAAACTAGTTTGACCTTAATCATGAGAGTTTTGGTAGATTATTCGTTAAAGAGGAACCGGGGGACGCATATAAATTCATAACTAGATGTGTTGATATGTCAAAAAGATAATCTATAATGTCATTCACTAAATGACTTCTCTAAAATGTGTGCAGTGTATGTATAGTCTGTGAAATGTGTAAAGCGCAATATGTGTATAATGTGTGAAATGTGTGTAGTGTGTGAAATGTGTGTATAAGGTGTGGAATCTGTGTAGTGTGTAAAATATATATAATGTGTGTATAGTATGTGAAACGTGTGTTGTGTGTGTGAAATGTTGGCTGTGTGTAAAATGGTTGTAATGTGTGTAAAGTGTGCGAAATGTGCGACGGTCAGAGCCGGCCAAGCTTCACGGCCAATGTTCAGTTGTTGGTTGTGAGGAGGCGCCATTTGCAATCAAAACAGATATGAAACAGAGAATCGTACGGAGACCAAGAAGTAGAACACAATTTGATGTGTTTTAATCGGAGTGATTTTGTATAAACCAAAGAGATGATGAATTTTGAAGGATCAAACGCTAAAATCTTATACCACTGTTCTTTTCAGTAAAGCTTCACAGACAAAACCTTCTCAGCAACAACAGATGTTCAAGGGGGAGAGGTATGCCTAGAAAAACTAAGGAAGAAAATGCAAAACTGATTGTGAACATTGTCAGCTTCCGGGGCATGAAATCCAAGATTACTTCAAGCTTAAAGGGTATCCGGATTGGTACTTCAACCCCAAAGAACTTCGACATGTTAACATGACTGAGGTGTCATCTGGTTCAGAGGCGACTGCCCCTTCTCAACAGTCCAAGATCAATTCTACTGTGCCTGATATATCATCTTAGTGCAGCAGGAAATTGCTCGGATTTTAGCTACTAAATCCACTAATGTTGCCAACTCTGCTTCCACATCAAATGCTTCAGACTATAATTCCTTGGGCAGCTCTTATTTTGCCTTCACAACCTTGGCTGATCTTGCTCCAAACTCGTGGATAATTGATACAGGATGTAGCAAGCACATTTGCACCAATTCTTCCTTAATGACTCACCTGGTGCCTTTGACAGCACCAGCATTTCTCACCTTACCTGATGGATTACAATGGCACTCAGTCACAATATCAACATGGTAAGTCAGTTGTTCGCCTATTTTATAACCTAACGCTCCGCAAGTGTACGGGTGCAAGTGTATATAACGGCAAGCAAGGTCGATCCCACAAGGACTGACTTAATGACTAGTTTGATACTCTAAATATCCTAAAACACTCCTAACTAGGCTCTCAATTGGGTTGATTTTAATATTGAACTCATCTTACTAAATTATTACTAAACACTTAAATTCAAGTATAAGAAAACAATTTATCAAATTTGCAAGATTGGAAGATATATTCTAGAGAATTGATTTCAGAATTAACTAAGTTTGACAATCTAATTATTCTAAACTAGCAATGATTACTATCGTTATTAGACGGCACTCATATATGTTAACTCTCCTTTCGAAGCAATTAACTTGTAGATTCATTACCCCTAGCCACCCTTTCAAGTCGACTAGACCTAATGAACACCCAATCGATCTTAGACCTATGCCTACGACATTTATCTCACCTCCTTTCAGAGCGCTCAACAACTACGCTATATGTTGTATTTCCATTCACAAATTCCTCCTTTCAAAGCCAACTTATGAATTATGTAGAAGTAGTTAAGTGATCAAATTAACCATTCATGAAAATAAATCACAACATATAGATAACGAATAACAATCATTAACTGGAATAGAAAACTTCGATTAATCAAACATCGTTAAAACCTACTTTCAAAACCCTAGAATAATAAAGAACTACTCACTCATGTTCATATTCATAACACAAATATGTTCATAGACAAACATGATTTGAAGTAAAGAAATGAGATAATGAATAAGCACCCTAATCGTCGTCTTGATCTTGATTCTTCGATGTTGCTTTCCTCTTCAAAATATCTTCTAATGAGCTCTCTCTTTTTATTTTTAGAGTTTGGGACTTCCTTATATAGTAATAGGTCAAATTTGGGGCCAAAATGGGCTTTAAAACGCGCAGACTCTGTTTTGGACCCGGAAAGCTGACTCGACCGAGTTTGGCCAACTCGACCGAGTTGGGTCAACTCGACCGAGTCGTAATAGGCCTCGGGCGAGTTGGAGTTGCTGACCAATTTTCACGTTTTCTCTTCATTCATCCCTCGACCGAGTTGATAAACAACTCGACCGAGTTGGAGTTTCTGGCCAAGCTTCAACATCTTCTTGCTATTTCCGACTTTTCTTGCTCGTTTTCCACCCGAACCTTGCCCAAACGGACTTTTTGGCCTTTTTATACCTGAATAACACCAAAACAAGCAGAAACACGTCATCTAGCTCAAGAGATGGAATTTAATCACTTTTCGCCCAAATACACATGCATATGTCCCATATTACGACCTTTAATTGACCTAAAATACATGTAAAACTAGCATGTATCAAAACCCCCAAACTTAACCATTGTTCGTCCCGAACAATAAATAAAAAGCATAACATCACAATGATCATAAAATTTCAGGGCAATTAAATGACATTTTCGGTCTCAGAAGTTCTCTTTTTGTTTTTCCTTTCAAAACCAACAACATAACATTTGAGCATTAGTGACATGGCAGGTTTCAACTACTGTCGAGACATTAAACTTAAAACAACAATCCTCACCGGATAAGTGTATCGCTCATCTCTCAAGTGTATGATATGGAAAGTATTTGCGCTCACATTGAATCACATGCATCGTCTACCATATGCTTGCCTATTGTCTAAATTAGATCTCATACTTGACATGTGTGACAAAGAATCAATAAGTCTTTATTTTTGGCTGTAATGTTGGCTTATGATTAGGTGGGATACATTTAGATATAAGTGACTATTTATTGGACTAATCAAGTTATTCCTAACCCGACTACCCATCAACTTTGTTCACTCAATCTCAATCTTCAATTCTCAGAAAAACCAATTAATTTGGCTTCTTCACCTTACCACAACATTTATGCATCAATCAAGATTATTTATGCCACTTTCACTCAGGTACCACTTTGGGACTACCCGATCGAGTACCACATTTGGGACTACTCGTTCTTCTTACAACTCATGCACACTTAGGCATATATATGCATATTCTCATTATTAACCCCTCCTCCAACTTTCTCTTTTCCAAGTTTATTTATTTATTTTTTTTTTTTAGGAGGGAATTTTTCTATTCCTTTCTCTTTTGCCTCCCCGAATCTCTTTTCACATCATCCCAAACATTCACTCCACCTTGATACTCTTACCCCTCTACCTTCCAATACACCTCCCTCTTACTCACTTAGTCCAATTGCTCGGGCCAAAGCTAAAAGAAAGGTATAAGCTTGTAATGTATGGCTTTGAAAAAGAAGGCTTTAAAGCTCAAAATGGCTGACTAGGGATTTTTCACTTTTTTTTGGTACAAAAGATTATTTTTAAAGGCTAAAAAATAGGGCTTTTAGCAAAAGAATGCCTAATATCATTTTCTATGTCACAGCATGTACTCGACACATTCCTATAAAGACGCAAGGCAAGTTCTAGAGACTAAATACTATGTGATCAATCACTTCACACCGAAAGAATGATAAAATTACTCTATAGATAAGAGTACATATAAAGCTCAAAACCTCACAGGTTAATTTGTGATTATTGTTCAAGTCTAAGCCCAATTTTGTCTCCAACTGCCTATCATGCTCTGTTATGTGTTCTATCCTCATTTACTTCCAAAAAAACAAATTTCATCATTGACAAATTATCATCTAATACCCTTTTTATGCTTATCAAGAACCAAATTGACGACTTCTAAATAACAAAATTTAAAATTAACCTAAAATCACAATTAAAATGCAAAACATAAACTAACATTAACTAATACGACAGATCAATCGAATCAGCTATTCGGGCACACAGACCCTTTACCAACTAACTCAAGCAAGATGTAAAATACGATATACAACCAAGAACAATCATGACCTCAATAACACCGAATGAAATAACAACGAAAAAATAATAAAAGCGGCCAAGACGTAGCACTATCCACCCCCTCCCCCAAACTTGATTGAAACCAAGTTTGTGGGAAAAAGAGTGAGGCGTCTTTGTGCCTTCTCACAGTGCTACTGAGGTGGAGGTGGTGGTGGTGGGTTAAAACCCCATGGCTGCCAGAACTGAGCCATTGCATCCAACTGCTGTTGTTGATAAGCTTGTCTCTGCTCATGTCTGATCCACCTCTCATCTTGTTGTAATCTCCAAGTGGTCTCCGTATTCCATCGATCATCCTGCTGAGCCCACCGTTCTTCTTGCCGTACTCGCCACTGTTTGTCTTCTTCAATCCTCTGATGCTGCTGTGTCATCAAATTGTTCAAAGATGTAATCAATGTAGGGAGCACTTGAGCCATGTTCTCTTGGCCTCCTTGGCCCGAGCCACTAGTTCCTTCACCTTGACTCTCAATTCGGTGCACAACTTGATAAAGTCGAGACTCATCAGGAGTAGGGTCAACTTCTTGTGCACGATGAGCTGGGGAGTGCATCTTCCAATTAGCTATATCCTCAAGCCCCTCAATCTTAGTTAGTTGGGCATTAGGAAGACGAAAGAACCCTCATCGATTCTGCAACAGCAAATATTGATCCTCCGTTTTGCTCCAAAAAATCATCTTCAGCCTACAAACATCATCCATTGATATACCCCAGTCGCCGGGAACTCTCTCAGCTGAGTCATCATCAGAAACCACTTGAAAATGATTCGCTATAGGAGTAATAAGACCCCCAATCGAGATATCTCCCGTTTGTTTTACTGCTTGGCGATCGAACTGCTCCATCAGAATTTGGCTGAGATCAATCTTTCGTCCCGTTGCCACACACCATAAAAGAAACATCTCCTTTTGAGTCACAGTGCCCGTCTCAGGGCGAGCAAGCACCGTATAGGCAATTAAGCGATGTAAATACCGGAAAACAGGATTACGAATCCAAGACACCTTATTCCTCGATGGATCGCTCTTCATCCAAGGCACAAGTCCCGGGACTTCTACCATATGATTCCAGAACGTGTGCTCATTATATTCATCTGGCGGGGTGCAATCTCCGGTGTTTGGCAGCTTGTAGATGTCATTCAGTTCAGCCCGAGTAAGTGTGTAAGTCTTGTTGCGAAGCCGGAATGACATACTGCTCGGCTTTCTGTCTTGAGCAGAGGTAGGGTGTAGAACTAGAGTAGTGAGAAACTCTAATGTATCATTCCGATATGTGACCCGACCTCTTCCCAATAAGTTCTCCCAACCGACCCTCTTTATGAGCATCCATAAATTCTTGTGAATGCCAAAGTGGTTTTCCACGACAGAGATAGTAAATTTAGTGGGGATGATCTTTCTCCCAATGAGTTTCTTCCATCGCCTCTCTTCTTCAGGTGATTGTAGTCTGATATTGTAAAATAGAGGATTATCAGGCGAGAATGCCGGTGGATTAGCCGAGGGTGGATTAGCCGAGGATGTTTCACCTGCAACCTTCCGTTTTCTTCCTTTAGGTGGCATAATGTACCCTATAAAACAACATTTTCCAGTTAGTACCATGGTACACACAAGCAACACCTACTCTCCTAGGCTTTATGAACGTGTAATTCATTCTCCGACTATGTTAATTGCAAATTTTCATCAAATTAGCACACAAGAGATGTAAACATCAATATCACGATCGATACAAACTTCTCTATTATTCTTCATCAACATAGAACATAATTAAACCAATTAAAGCCTAGTCTTTACCCAAGAATCACTACGCAACGTATTCGATAAAATGCCACAATGACTCTAGCATGTGAATTAAAAGAAACTAGCTCTAAAGTCAATTCCCACAAGCATAACAACTCGACTATATATGCAATTCACTCAAGTCCACTCAGAATAAGTTTTCCCCAACAAAATTTTGCTACAAGTTTGCACTACAAGTGCAAACATCAATGTCATGCTCAAAACTTATCAATGGCAACTACAATCCCAACTAATAAACACAATAACCATCCTTGATAAACAAACAAGTGCAAGGTAAGCATTCTTACCGAAAATTCTTAGATGCAAGACCCTTTTCGAAATTGAGCCCTAAGTGGAGAAGAAAGTCCCAATTTGTGTCTTTCACAAAACCAAATGGGTAAACCTTGAAGATGATGAAGTGGGTTTGTGAATTTCGTGTGTTTTTGTAGAAGATTAGAGGGAATGGGAGAAGGGAATGGAGGGTTTTCCGGCTTTTAGAGAGGGAGAAGAGGGAGGAGGTAAAAATTTGAAAGAAAAGGGGGAAAAACGTGTATAAGATACTGGTACCTGAGACTCGACCGAGTTACCTGTGACTCGGTCGAGTTAGTCTTTTCTGGAAACGGCCACGTTTTGCCCTATCCTGCGCCTCGACCGAGTTACCTGTGACTCGGTCGAGTTATTAGTCTGCCTCGGTCGAGTTGGATTTGGCCTCGGTCGAGTCAGACTTTCTGGAATTTCTCAGTTTTTCTCGTCAAATTGGCCTCGGGCGAGTTATTAACGCCTCGGCCGAGTTTTGGTAGACAACTCGGTCGAGTTATTTGGCCTCGACCGAGTTCAACTTTCTGGAATTCCTCTGTTTTTTCTTCAAACTCGCCTCGGGCGAGTTTAATTTTTGCCTCGGGCGAGTTGAACTCGCTGAATCTCCCCTGTTTTAGCCTTTTCTCCGTTTTTACTCCTTTTTCTCCGTTCTTTTCAAGTCTTTCCTTGCTTTTTCGATGACGTCGTATTTCCTATGCACACTAACAAACAAATTAAGACAACTCAAAACATAAATTTCAAAATACGAAAATTTAAAACAAACCAAAACATCGGGTTGCCTCCCGACAAGCGCGACTTTTATCGTCTTTAGCTCGACGACCTTTTGGATTTTTAGTTCAGCTCGGTCAACCGTAATTCATCTACGGTTGCAATTTGACTCGGGTTGTAGTATTTCTTGATCCTCTGACCATTTACAAGGAATGTGCTTCCTTGTGCATCCATCAATTCCACTACTCCCGACTTTCGCACCTGCTTAATTGTGAACGGTCCCGTCCATCGTGACTTTAGCTTTCCGGGAAACAAGCGCAACCGTGAATTGAACAAAAGAACTTGTTCACCAACTTCAAAGTGTCGATTCTTTATCATTCTATCATGGATCTTTTTTGTGCGCTCCTTGTAGATGCTTGAGTTCTCAAATGCTTGTGTTCGGAATTCTTCCAATTCATTGAGTTTTAGAACTCGAGCTTGGCCCGCTGAATCAAAGTCGAAGTTGAGTTTCTTCACAGCCCAGTATGCACGATGCTCCCATTCAACTGGTAAATGACATGACTTTCCAAAGACCAATTGATATGGTGACATACCCAACGGCGTTTTGTACGCCGTTCTATACGTCCACAATGCGTCATCTAACTTCAAAGCCCAATCTTTACGGTTCCCACTAACTGATTTCTCCAAGATTTGCTTAATTTCTCGGTTGGCGAGCTCTGCTTGACCATTTGCTTGCGGGTGGTATGGAGTTGTGACACGATGTTTTACTCCATATTTAGCTAGCAGTGCAGCCAACCATTTGTTGCAGAAGTGCGAACCCCCATCACTCAGCAATGCTCTTGGTGCTCCATATCGTGTGATTACGTTCTTCTGAAGGAATTTGATCACCACTCGTGAGTCATTCGTTTGGGTTGGAATCGCTTCCACCCATCTCGAAACATAATCCACTGCAAGTAGAATATATTGGAACCCCTTTGATGAAGGGAAGGGCCCCATGAAGTCGATTCCCCAAACATCGAATAGTTCCACCTCAATTATATTCGTGAGAGGCATCTCGTGTTTTCTAGAGATACCCCCCGTCCTTTGGCAGCGATCACACTTCGTGATGAACTCGAAGCAATCTTTATGAATGGTTGGCCAGTAAAATCCGCTCTGTAAGACCTTCGCCGCAGTTTTCGCTGATGCAAAGTGGCCTCCACTTGGAGATGAGTGGCACTGAGTGATTATGTCTCCTACTTCAACTTGGGGAACACACTTACGAAGTATGGTATCGGCGCACCTTCGGTAAAGAACAGGATCATCCCAAATATAAAACTTGATGTCATGAAAAAACTTCCTCTTCTTATGGGTTGTCAAATCCGGAGGTGAAATTCCACATGCTAAATAGTTCACAATATCCCCAAACCATGGTACCTCCTCCATTGTCAATATATACTCATCCGGGAAACAATCATTGATATCTTCTTTCTGCCCCTTCTTGTCCTCTTCATTGGTGATCCGAGATAAATGGTCCGCAACCACGTCTTCACATCCTTTCCGGTCTCGAATCTCTACATCGAACTCTTGGAGTAAAAGAATCCATCGTATCAATCTCGGTTTGGAATCCTTCTTATCGAACAAGTATCTAATAGCTGCGTGATCAGTGTATACAATTGTTTTAGCTCCAATCAAGTACGACCGGAACTTATCAAATGCATATACCACGGCCAGCATCTCCTTCTCAGTGGTTGTATAGTTTGATTGAGCGGAATCAAGTGTTTTACTTGCATAGTAGATGATTCTGAATAGTCTGTCCCGCTTTTGCCCTAATGCAGCCCCTACGGCCATGTCACTGGCGTCGCACATCAACTCAAAGGGCTGCGACCAGTCAGGAGTGATCAGAATTGGAGCAGATACTAATGCCTTCTTCAATGTTTCAAATGCTTCCCTGCAAGAATCATAAAAAACAAACGCAACATCTTTTTCCAATAGACGGGATAAAGGCTTAGTAATTTTAGAGAAATCACGAATAAACCTTCTATAAAATCCCGCATATCCAAGAAAACTCCTCACACCTTTCTCATTTGCCGGAGGTGGTAATCGCTCAATGGCAACTACCTTCACACGATCAACTTCTAAACCTGCAGGAGAGATTCTATGTCCTAACACGATACCATCCTTCACCATGAAGTGGCATTTCTCCCAATTCAACACAAGATTAGTCTCTTCACAACGTTGTAATACTAATGACAAATTATTAAGACAATGATCAAACGAGGAACCAAACACAGAGAAATCATCCATAAAAACTTCCATTATATTTTCTATGAGTCCACTAAATATTGCCATCATACAACGTTGAAATGTAGCAGGAGCATTGCATAAACCAAAGGGCATTCTACGAAACGCAAACACTCCATAAGGGCATACAAAGGCTGTTTTCTCTTGATCCTCAGGTGCTATCATGATTTGGTTATACCCAGAATACCCATCTAAGAAACAATAAAACTCATACCCTGCGAGTCTATCTAGCATTTGATCCAAAAAAGGTAAGGGAAAGTGATCCTTACGAGTTGCCGCATTTAATTTTCTATAATCAATGCAAACTCTCCACCCTGTAACTACCCTGGTAGCTATGACTTCATCAGTATCACCTCTTACTACCGTCATTCCCCCTTTCTTAGGTACAACCTGAGTGGGACTAACCCACTTGCTATCCGATATAGGGAAAACTATCCCTGCATCTAGCCATTTAAGAACCTCTTTTCGTACTATTTCTTGCATCATAGGATTTAATCTACGCTGATTTTGAACACTGGGTTTATAGCTATCCTCCATCAAGATTTTATGCATACATATAGTCGGACTAATCCCTTTTAAATCATGAATTGTCCATCCTATAGCCGACTTATGTTTCCTAAGCACTCTCAACAACTTTTCAGTTTCTGACTCAGTCAAAGAAGCAGAGATGATTACCGGTTGCTTTTTCTCTAGATCAAGAAATTCGTACCTCAGATGCTCCGGTAATGGTTTTAACTCAGGTCCACTGGCTTTCTCTTCAGGTGCTTCTTTCACGACTTCCTTAGTGATGTCTTCATGTTCTGCATCTTCCATTCTTTTTTCCTGCAAAGCGTTCAAAGCACTAACCCCATCTACAAGATCAAGATTAGTAGCATCTATGTCTTTCACAGAAAAAATTGAATTTGTGATACAATGCTTTAACACATCAGAATCGCTAAGTGTCAGAATGTCTTCATGCAATGTAGTATCTAACCTATCTATAGCACTACATGTTTCAACTTGATTAACCTCTTCATCATCATGCATTTTCATAGCCTTATAAATAGAGAATGTCAATTTGTCCTTATTTACTCTAAGTGTGAGTTCTCCTTTTTGGACATCAATTAAAGCACTGCCCGTTGCTAAAAACGGGCGACCTAGAATTAAAGGAACATCTTTATCCTCCATCATATCTAAGACCACAAAATCTGCAGGAAATATGAATTTATCTACTTGCACAAGAACATCTTCTACTATTCCCCTAGGATAAGTCAAAGATCTATCAGCCATTTGAAGTGCAATTGTGGTAGGTTTAAATGTGCCTATTCCTAGTTTTTCAAAAATAGAAAAGGGCATAAGATTAATGCTAGCTCCTAAATCACGAAGTGCTCTTTCAAATGTGTCATTACCTATTTTGCAAGCAATTGTAAAGCTACCTGGATCTTTCTGCTTCAATGGCAGCTTCCTTTGAATCACTGCGCTGCACTCCTCAGACAGGTTGACAGTCTCATAATCCTCAAGCTTTCGTTTCTTTGATATCACTTCCTTGAGAAATTTTGCATAATTGGGCATTTGTTGAAGTGCATCCACGAATGGAATATTGATTTGAATCTTCTTGAAGATGTCTAAGAACTTAGCAAACTGGTCGTCCACTTTCTTTCTTCTCAGTGCTTGAGGGTATGGAACTGGAGGAATATATTTAGGGCCACCTTCAAATGTAATCCCCCTCTCTATCGGTTTCTCCGCTTCTTTGCCTTTTTCCTCCGGCTCAGCTTTTTCTTCCAAGTACTCTTTTTCAACAACTTTGCCTTCCACCACCGGCTTCTTCGGTCCTTCATATTCGGTGCCACTCCTCAACTGAATGGCTTGACAATGTTCCCTTGGATTAACCACTGTATCACTAGGAAACTGCCCTTTCTTATGCTGAGCTGCTGTTGCTTTAATCAAATGCTGGATGTCCGATGCCACACTTTTCAATTCTGCACCCATGCCTGCTATATTTTTACTCAGCTCAATATGCTTCCCTTCCATTTTCTTCTCCAGCTGCGCTAACTTCTCCTCAAATTGTGCTGCTTGTGCTTCTCTTAACTCTTCCGGAGTTGGGTTTCGTCCATCATGTATGATTCCATTTGTGACTTTGAACCCTGGTGGAGGAGTATGGGTGTTCTTCGAGTTTCCATAAGTCAAGTTGGAATAATTCCGATTCCCTTGCGGATATTGGTTCCCTTGTGAATATTGGTTATACCTTGGCTGATTACCTTGGTAATTATTGAAATTCCGCTGATTCACAAAGTTCACATCTTCCATCTCTTCTTGGGCTAGTTGCGGCTGTGATTGCTCAGAATGTTGTGCTAACGTCAGATTAGTAAGCAAATTCATTTGGGTCGTCAAAGCTGAAATCTGAGAAGCCAAATTCTGATTTGATTCCACTTCAACTACATTAGCAACTCTCCTCGGCTGATTACGCTCGTTCGGCCATTGATAACTGGTTCTAGACATAGCATCTAGAATAGCAAACGCCGCATTCACACTCTTCTCCATCAAACTCCCTCCTGACGCAGCGTCTACGTGATCTCTAGTTGGTGCAAGCAAGCCATTGTAAAACTTACAGATTTGTTGCTTCCTGGTGAACCCATGCTAAGGACAGCTTCGGATTAAATCTCTGAATCTTTCCCATGCTTCACCCAGTGGCTCCTGATCCAACTGTCTGAACTGTGTGATTTTGTTCTGCAATTCTAGCATCTTGCTGGGTGGGAAGTACTTCAATAAGAATCTTTCACTTAATTCATCCCACTCAGTGATTTCCTCTAACGAATTAAACCATTGCAGAGCTCTATCCTTTAAGGAAAAAGGAAAGAGCCTCATCTTCACTTGCTCATGCGGTACATGGTTGATTTTTATCGTATCAGCCAGTCTCCGAAACTTCGTTAAATGAGTATTCGGATCTTCTAAAGCAGTACCGCCATACTGATTTTGTTGCACAATATTGATGAGCGCTGGTTTGAGCTCAAAACTGTGTGCATTGAGCGGTGGCGGTTGTACTCCTCCAGGATTCTGATTAGGCAGAGGACGAAGGCAGTCACTTATTGGGGAAGTGTCCTCATCATTGTTCTCGTTGTTATTCTGATTTCTTCCTGGAAGAACTGGATTCTGTGGAGGTTGTTGTTGTTGGATATTTGTGACTCTGTCATCCAAATTGGTCAGTGCCATCAGGATGCGGTTCATAACCTCCTCTTGGTTTGGTGGATTTTCCATCTCAATCGGTCGATTTCTCCTTGCTCCGTGTCTTCGAGCTGTAGCTTCAATTTCTAGATCACACGGAATAAGATGTTCTTTTCCCTTAGACCTGGTATGCATGCACAATCCCTGAAAACACTAACAAGAAAATACCCACGTAAAATTGAAATAGATAAAAATAAAAATAAAAACTGAAATCAATTGTGCAAAAATAAATTGTTGCCTAGTCTAGTCTTGTTCTAGTTATCAGAATAAAAACTAAAACACTAAACTCAGTCCCCGGCAACGGCGCCAAAAACTTGTTCGCCTATTTTATAACCTAACGCTCCGCAAGTGTACGGGTGCAAGTGTATATAACGGCAAGCAAGGTCGATCCCACAAGGACTGACTTAATGACTAGTTTGATACTCTAAATATCCTAAAACACTCCTAACTAGGCTCTCAATTGGGTTGATTTTAATATTGAACTCATCTTACTAAATTATTACTAAACACTTAAATTCAAGTATAAGAAAACAATTTATCAAATTTGCAAGATTGTAAGATATATTCTAGAGAATTGATTTCAGAATTAACTAAGTTTGACAATCTAATTATTCTAAACTAGCAATGATTACTATCGTTATTAGACGGCACTCATATATGTTAACTCTCCTTTCGAAGCAATTAACTTGTAGATTCATTACCCCTAGCCACCCTTTCAAGTCGACTAGACCTAATGAACACCCAATCGATCTTAGACCTATGCCTACGCATTTATCTCACCTCCTTTCAGAGCGCTCAACAACTACGCTATATGTTGTATTTCCATTCACAAATTCCTCCTTTCAAAGCCAACTTATGAATTATGTAGAAGTAGTTAAGTGATCAAATTAACCATTCATGAAAATAAATCACAACATATAGATAACGAATAACAATCATTAACTGGAATAGAAAACTTCGATTAATCAAACATCGTTAAAACCTACTTTCAAAACCCTAGAATAATAAAGAACTACTCACTCATGTTCATATTCATAACACAAATATGTTCATAGACAAACATGATTTGAAGTAAAGAAATGAGATAATGAATAAGCACCCTAATCGTCGTCTTGATCTTGATTCTTCGATGTTGCTTTCCTCTTCAAAATATCTTCTAATGAGCTCTCTCTTTTTATTTTTAGAGTTTGGGACTTCCTTATATAGTAATAGGTCAAATTTGGGGCCAAAATGGGCTTTAAAACGCGCAGACTCTGTTTTGGACCCGGAAAGCTGACTCGACCGAGTTTGGCCAACTCGACCGAGTTGGGTCAACTCGACCGAGTCGTAATAGGCCTCGGGCGAGTTGGAGTTGCTGACCAATTTTCACGTTTTCTCTTCATTCATCCCTCGACCGAGTTGATAAACAACTCGACCGAGTTGGAGTTTCTGGCCAAGCTTCAACATCTTCTTGCTATTTCCGACTTTTCTTGCTCGTTTTCCATCCGAACCTTGCCCAAACGGACTTTTTGGCCTTTTTATACCTGAATAACACCAAAACAAGCAGAAACACGTCATCTAGCTCAAGAGATGGAATTTAATCACTTTTCGCCCAAATACACATGCATATGTCCCATATTACGACCTTTAATTGACCTAAAATACATGTAAAACTAGCATGTATCATCAGTTTATAAACAAGTATCAAGCTGAAGGTTCTAGATGTTTATGACTAAGCTAATTATAACTAACTATCTCAGCTAATATATTTACAGCATACTTAATATACTTCCACTTGACACCTAACGGAACGGTTCAATTCGGTTCAGTTCAGTTCGGATAATTGGGGATTATTTTTTTATTTTTTAAATAATAGATTCAATTTGAACATGATATATTGACATCTAACTAATATAAATAATTTTATTACATCAAATTTGTTCCAACTTACTAACTTGTGTGTTTGAAAATTATATAATAATTAAATATAGTGTTTTTTTAATTATTTATGTTACATATAACTAACTACAAAATTATAAATAATTTAACTTTTAATTCTTATGTAAATTAATCTTTTAGGGATAATATATTTTTAAATCTATAATTTGTTATTTTATTCGGTTATTCGGTTCAATACAGTTCGATATACTTCGGTACGGTTCAATACGGGTTTCGGTTCGGAAAATTGAAAAATATCCAAATCCATACCAAAAAAAATAATGGGTTCAGTTCGGTTCAGAAAAAGTCAAATGATCTACGAATTTTTTCGATTCGAGACTTATTCGGTCCGGATTTCGGTTCGATTCCGATAATCTCCAAACTCCGTACACAACCCTACCTCCGATCTATATAAGAGCCCATTCATAAATTTATATTTTTATCGGATCAAATTGATAAATATGTAACCCTCTAAAAATCATTATTTCTAGGTATTACAAGTCAACAAAACAGCTTGTACCAGTGTACTAAGTACTAACCTAACTGCTTAACATGTACAAGTTGTTATGTGTTTTTGTCTTGTTGATACTTACACATTATGTATAGACTTTAGGTTTAGAATATAACCTATATATAGTGATATTGCAGCCATGCAAATTATCAAGTTAGAAATAAATAATCAAGCATGAATATTTCAACAATTTACTTGTTTGTTTTCTTATGGTAGGTTTGCACTCTGCTTAGTATATTTCGGATACAAACTTTGCTACTCAATCTCAAGCTACGTTGAATCTCAAGCTACGTTGATGCAGTTTAACATAGCTTTCTCTACTGTTTCGTGTCACAATTTTCCATGGAAGATACAGATTTTAAGAAGGAGATATTGTCACACCCACCCTTGTAAAAAATTTCTTTTATACTAATTTTTAATCTTACAAAACCTGTATATATTTTTTTTTTTTTCAAAATTAACGATTTAGAATACTTCTTCAAGACCCAAATTTCACCTACATATATTGACATAGGTTCCGGTCGAGTACCAAGGTGTCACACTCCATTCAACGCCATATTTACAAAAATATACATATTAAAGTTCCTTAGTTTGGACATTTTCAAAAAGATTATTAAAACACTAGCAAAAACATAGTGAGTCCAAGGTTTAGCCCCACAGATCGTCATTCATATACACGGGACTTCAAAACTTGCAAAAGCTCCAGCAGCATGCCAGATCAGCTCACGAACTCATGCGTAGTCAAACTCACCTACAATGCAAGAACTATGTGAGCTACAGCTCAGTAAGCAGAAATCATGCATGACCAATGCGTGAATGATGAGTTGCATTTCACAAAGCCATTGTTTTCAACTCTTTTTCAAAGAAATCATATTTGATGGGAATTGGCTCTCGTCACTGACACAAACCTCCCAAAAATAACACTCATTGGCCACACTCGTGACTACCAAGGGTCCCTCCTTCCCCCTTATAGTCCACCCGAGATATCAGTGATGGTTGGTACGACCAAGCGGCTATCCTCCCGAGACTACCAGGGGTCCGCCTCCTGCCTGCCCCCCTGCAGTCCACCGGGAAGTCTACCTCTTCCCGTACCCCTCATCACAAAGGTGCTGAAGTGGGAACCTCTTCCGCGTGCACGCCTGTCACCGGAAGCATCCCGAGAGACACCATATATAATATATAACTCTGAATGTGCCAGTGGTGACCAATCCCAAAACATTATCAACTTATGAAATTATGCTATTTTGACTTCTTATATGTACACATGTAATTCTTGTAGATGCCAATGCTCATGATTGATGCACATCAGTTTGTTTTTAGCAACAGAAAAATACACTTTATACAAATGTATACAACAACACATACAACAATCAATTATCACAAATAATAAACACAAATACTGTGTTCAAGCATTGTAGTTGGAGATGGATTTCTACTTACCTCTCCTCCGGAGTAACTTTTGAAATTTCCTATTCCACAATGGTAATCAATCTACGACAATTTTAAATCGAATTAATACACAATTTATTAAATTCCAGGTTATTAAGTACTTTTAATTCGAAATTTCCAGTTTCGTCGCATTTTAGTAATAAGGCTCTAACTATTTCCACAAAATTGATATTTATATGATTCAAGTTGGGTTGTAAAGCTAACACATCAAGTTACAACTTTTATGTTTTACACTTTTTCAAATTCAGCTTGCAAAAACGTCATAATCAGCAAATTAGTGGGCACCTATTTCAAAATCTGGGCAGATCCAAACATTACCACCTTAACCATTTTAGAACATCATTATAATATTAAATTCATGTCTTGTATTTATAATACATGGGAGTCATAACCTGAATTCTTAACCTCAAGTTTGTAATATATATATAAACGTGCATAAAAATATATACATAATGAAAAGTTTATTACCTGGGAGCTTTTTCTTTCTTCTAGTTGGTAAATCTTGATGTTCTTTTCTCCCTCTTTTCTTGGATGCTATAATTAGGTTGTGAATAATGGATTTGCCAAAGTTATCAAAATGGGAATGACCCACCGCCTTACTCCTTACTTAACCTTTACGTTTTTTTTTTTTTATTTTCTTTACTTATTTATTTATTAATATTATTGTTGTTGTTGTTGTTATTGTTATTTCGACAATAAAATCTTTTACACATCTAACACTTCTACGTACCATATAATGTTCCACATTTTAAATTTGTCACGTGTAGTCTTAAATTTTAAAGCATGTCCCAATATTTTGGACTAGGGGGTTCTTGACTACTAAATTAAACATCTCCAAATTAGTCGCAAAATATGAAATAACGCAATAAATATAACAAATTAATTACTATAAAACTAGCACGCAAATGGAACATAAAAATATGGAATGCATGAAATGCAAAAATTATATTGGCCAGTGAGTTGTGAGAGGCACGGGTATTACATCCTCCCCCCCTTATAAAAATTTCGTCCCCGAAATTTACTTACTTGAAGAGTTCAGGATATTTGGCTCTCATTTCATCCTCTCTTTCCCAAGTGGCTTCTTCGACTGATTGATTTCTCCATAGGACTTTGACTAAGGGGATTTCTTTGTTTCTCAGCCGTTTTACTTCTCTTAATAAAATCTGTACTGGTATTTCCTTATACCCTAAATCTGCTTGTAGTTCTACGGGTTCACTGTTCAGGACATGAGATGGATTTGCAATATATTTCCTCAATACTGACACATGGAACACATTATGTATTTGAGACATTGATGCTGGCAAATCGAGTCTGTAGGCAACATCACCAATCCTCTCGATAATAGGAAATGGACCAATGTATCTCGGACTAAGTTTTCCTTTCTTACCAAACCGCATTATTCCCTTCATTGGTGCAACTTTCAAGAATACTAGATCTCCTACTGCAAACTCAAGTGCTCTCCTTCTTTTATCTGCATAGCTTTTCTGGCGACTCTGAGCCGTTTTCATCCTTTCCCGAATCTGTGACACAGCTTCTGACATTTCCTGTATTACACTTGGACCTAGAAGTCTTCTTTCACCAACCTCATCCCAATATATCGGTGATCGACACTTCCTACCATATAGTGCTTCATAAGGGGGCATTCCTATAGTAGATTGATAACTGTTGTTGTAGGAAAATTCTATCAAAGGTAGGAATTTGCTCCATTGACCCTGGAAGTCTAACACGCAAGCTCTAAGCATATCCTCTAACGTCTGTATCGTCCTTTCCGATTGTCCGTCAGTTTGTGGATGATATGCCGTACTAAAAGACAACTGTGTTCCCAGTGCCTTGTGTAAACTTTTCCAGAAGGTAGACAGGAATCTTGAGTCTCTATCTGAAACAATGGATAATGGCACTCCATGAAGTCTAACTATTTCTTGTATATATATCTGAGCATAACGATCCATGGAGTAAGTAGTACAGACTGGGAGAAAATGAGCCGATTTCGTGAGTCTGTCCACAATTACCCAGATAGCATCGTGACCCTTTACAGTTTTCGGCAATCCCACCACAAAATCCATTGTAATGTTTTCCCATTTCCATTCCGGAATTAGTAAGGGCTGTAAGGTTCCTGCCGGTTTTTGATGTTCTGCTTTTACCTGCTGACAGGTCAAACATTGTTCTACACACTGAGCAACATCTTTCTTCATACCTGGCCACCAATACTGTACTTTTAAATCTCGATACATTTTGGTAGCTCCTGGATGTACTGAGTATGGTGTCGAATGTGCCTCTGCCATAATATCTCTACGAATGCTATCTACATTTGGCACACATAACCGGTTTTTGAATCTTAAGATATCATTCCCTGACAACTGAAAGTCCGATAGCGTCCCTGAAGCGGTATCCTTCTTTACTTTAGCTAAATATTCATCTTCATTCTGTCCCTGCTTAATTCTATCAAGTAGGGTAGGCTGAAGGGTTAGAGCTGCTAGTCTTGCTTCTACTATTCCCAATTGAACAATCTCGACATTCATTCTTTGCAAGTCTAGTAACTCCGGTTTCTGAATTAAAGCCATCAATGTGGTACTTTGGGACGATTTTCTGCTTAAGGCATCAGCTACGACATTTGCTTTACCAGGATGATAGTTGATAACACAGTCATAATCTTTCACGAGTTCTAACCATCTTCTTTGTCTCATATTCAGCTCTTTCTGTGTGAAAAAGTACTTCAGACTTTTGTGATCTGTGTAGATCTCACATCGTTCTCCATATAGATAGTGTCTCCAAATTTTTAGCGCAAATACTACTGCTGCAAGCTCCAAGTCGTGAGTAGGGTAGTTCTTCTCATACTCCTTCAACTGTCTGGATGCATATGCTATTACTTTACCATTCTGCATTAACACACACCCTAAACCATTCTTCGAAGCATCACTGTATACTACAAAGCCTCCAGTCCCCATTGGTACTGAAAGGATCGGCGCAGATGTTAACCTTTTCTTCAATTCTCGAAAACTCTGCCCACAAGCCTCTGTCCACTTGAATGTTACACTCTTTCTAGTCAACTGTGTTAAGGGAGATGTAATTTTCGAGAATCCTTCTACAAATCTCCGATAGTACCCCGCTAACCCGAGAAAACTACGTACCTCTGAAGGGTTTGTAGGTTGTGGCCAATTGTTAATTGCTTCAACCTTACTTGGATCAACTGCAATTCCTTCTCCTGACACAACATGCCCCAGAAATATTACTCGATCCAACCAGAACTCACATTTCTTGAACTTAGCGTACAACCGTTTCTCCTTTAAAACGTCTAAAACCTTTCTCAAATGCACAGCATGCTCTGCTTCATTCTTGGAGTAAATCAGAATGTCATCAATAAACACGATAACAAACTTATCCAAAAAGTCTTTGAATACCCGATTCATCATATCCATGAAAGCTGCTGGGGCATTTGTCAATCCGAATGGCATTACCAAAAACTCATAGTTCCCGTATCTTGTACTAAATGCCGTTTTCGAGATATCTTCCTCTTTAATTTTCAATTGATGATAACCTGAACGTAGGTCAATCTTGGAGAATATGGCAGCTCCTTGGAGTTGATCAAACAAGTCATCAATCCTGGGTAAGGGGTATTTGTTCTTAATTGTAACCTTGTTTAGTTCTCTATAATCTATACACATCCGCATAGTACCATCTTTCTTCTTGACAAACAAAACTGGTGCACCCCATGGCGAAAAGCTAGGTCTAATGAAGCCTTTGTCCAGTAAATCTTGCAATTGAATCTTCAACTCTTTCAACTCTGTTGGCGCCATTCTGTATGGTGACTTCGATATAGGAGCAGTCCCTGGATATACGTCAATTACAAACTCTATCTCTCTATCTGGGGGTAATCCTGGGAGTTCCTCTGGAAATACTTCAGGGTATTCTTGTACCACCGCTACCTCCTCTATAGTCGGACAATGTTTCTCTTCCATACTCATAATACTTACTAGGTAGCCTTCACAACCACTTTCCAATAGCCTTTTCGCTTTCACCGCTGATATCATGTGATATTTGAACCTTTTTCGTACTCCAATAAAGACGAAAGATGTGTCACCAGGCGGTTGAAATGTGACTATCTTGTTCTGACAATCTATTGTAGCACCATATTTCGATAGCCAGTCCATTCCCAAAATCACATCATAATCATTCATATCTAATATGATTAGATCGGCATAAAGTTCTCTTCCTTCAATAGAGATAACACATGTTCGCAGAATTTGGTTAGTTTGTTTTGACTCTCCGGAGGGGATCACTACATTGTAACTAACGTCTGCTACATCAGGTTTCCTACCCAGCCTCTTCACATACTCAGTGGATGCAAATGAATGTGTAGCTCCAGAATCAAATAATGCAAATGCAATAGTATCACAGATGGGAACTTTACCTGTTACTACAGATGTATTTGCTTCCGCTTCCTCTGTGGTCATGGTAAAGACTCTAGCTGGCGTCTTCTTTTGTGTAGCAGGGTTTGAGTTCTCTGGACAAACCGTGGAAATGTGTCCTGCTTTTCCACATTTAAAACAAGTCCGATACTCTGCAAAACACTTTCCACTATGCGAACCTCCACATGTGGGACATGTAGGTTGCGTAACTGGTGATTTTCCTTGTTCACCCTTTTGGCGCTTGTTCTGATCCCATGGTTGTTGTCCTGGTTTTGGTTGAGAACCCGGCCTTGGACCTTGCACTTGTGGTGGCCTTTTCTTTCCATCTCCTCCAAAACGAGGTCCTTGTCTTTGTATAAACTGGCGCCTAACCTCCTGAGCACGCCTAATTTTCATTTCTGCTTGTTCGGCAATCAACGCTCGTTCAGCAACTTGTGAATAAGTTACTCCATGTATTCCAGCCATACACACATCTCTATATAGCTCTGGCCTCAAACCTTCTAGGAATCTCTCTACTTTCAATGCATCAGTACTAACCATGTGCTCCGCAAACCTAGAGAGCTGCTCGAACTTTGCGATGTAGTCTGTAACATCCATTGCTCCTTGTCTCAACTGTATGAACTCATTCATCTTCATTACTCGAACTGGGGCAGTGAAATACTTGTTTCTAAAAAGTTCTTTGAACCTATCCCACGTCATTGTCGCCACATCCTCAATAGTTTTCATTGTGTCCCACCAGTGTCCCGCACTTCCACGTAACATGAACGATGCACACAATACTTTTTCCCCCTCAGGAACCTTACTATACAAAAACATGTTCTCTATAGTTCTAAGCCAATCCTCTGCATCAGTAGGATCCGTTGCACTTTCAAATGTTGGCGGGTTAAGCTTTCTAAACCTCTCTCCGATGACCTCTAAGTATTCAGCTCGAGGTTGCTGTTGATTTACACCATTTCCTGGTTGTTCACCCACATCCCTTTGTTGGATAAGTTGTTGAATCTGTTGCGATTGTTGTTCAACTAACCCTGTCAACCGAGCCACAATCGCTTCGAGGCCAACACCTACTGCTGGTGCATTCAGTTCTGGATCATTATTTCCTTCAACACCTTCTCCTCTAACGACCTCCATGATTTCTTTCTAATTTTATTGTTCCTCTGTCACAGGCCAATATGATTCATGAAATAATGAGTACAAATTATGAATAAGTAAAACTTACTGGCATGTCTGCGCTTCAGAAGTTCTGAGCTCACGTATATGAACAGTCTACAGGGCACAAACCGGGCTCTGATACCACTCTGTCACACCCACCCTTGTAAAAAATTTCTTTTATACTAATTTTTAATCTTACAAAACCTGTATATATTTTTTTTTTTTTCAAAATTAACGATTTAGAATACTTCTTCAAGACCCAAATTTCACCTACATATATTGACATAGGTTCCGGTCGAGTACCAAGGTGTCACACTCCATTCAACGCCATATTTACAAAAATATACATATTAAAGTTCCTTAGTTTGGACATTTTCAAAAAGATTATTAAAACACTAGCAAAAACATAGTGAGTCCAAGGTTTAGCCCCACAGATCGTCATTCATATACACGGGACTTCAAAACTTGCAAAAGCTCCAGCAGCATGCCAGATCAGCTCACGAACTCATGCGTAGTCAAACTCACCTACAATGCAAGAACTATGTGAGCTACAGCTCAGTAAGCAGAAATCATGCATGACCAATGCGTGAATGATGAGTTGCATTTCACAAAGCCATTGTTTTCAACTCTTTTTCAAAGAAATCATATTTGATGGGAATTGGCTCTCGTCACTGACACAAACCTCCCAAAAATAACACTCATTGGCCACACTCGTGACTACCAAGGGTCCCTCCTTCCCCCTTATAGTCCACCCGAGATATCAGTGATGGTTGGTACGACCAAGCGGCTATCCTCCCGAGACTACCAGGGGTCCGCCTCCTGCCTGCCCCCCTGCAGTCCACCGGGAAGTCTACCTCTTCCCGTACCCCTCATCACAAAGGTGCTGAAGTGGGAACCTCTTCCGCGTGCACGCCTGTCACCGGAAGCATCCCGAGAGACACCATATATAATATATAACTCTGAATGTGCCAGTGGTGACCAATCCCAAAACATTATCAACTTATGAAATTATGCTATTTTGACTTCTTATATGTACACATGTAATTCTTGTAGATGCCAATGCTCATGATTGATGCACATCAGTTTGTTTTTAGCAACAGAAAAATACACTTTATACAAATGTATACAACAACACATACAACAATCAATTATCACAAATAATAAACACAAATACTGTGTTCAAGCATTGTAGTTGGAGATGGATTTCTACTTACCTCTCCTCCGGAGTAGCTTTTGAAATTTCCTATTCCACAATGGTAATCAATCTACGACAATTTTAAATCGAATTAATACACAATTTATTAAATTCCAGGTTATTAAGTACTTTTAATTCGAAATTTCCAGTTTCGTCGCATTTTAGTAATAAGGCTCTAACTATTTCCACAAAATTGATATTTATATGATTCAAGTTGGGTTGTAAAGCTAACACATCAAGTTACAACTTTTATGTTTTACACTTTTTCAAATTCAGCTTGCAAAAACGTCATAATCAGCAAATTAGTGGGCACCTATTTCAAAATCTGGGCAGATCCAAACATTACCACCTTAACCATTTTAGAACATCATTATAATATTAAATTCATGTCTTGTATTTATAATACATGGGAGTCATAACCTGAATTCTTAACCTCAAGTTTGTAATATATATATAAACGTGCATAAAAATATATACATAATGAAAAGTTTATTACCTGGGAGCTTTTTCTTTCTTCTAGTTGGTAAATCTTGATGTTCTTTTCTCCCTCTTTTCTTGGATGCTATAATTAGGTTGTGAATAATGGATTTGCCAAAGTTATCAAAATGGGAATGACCCACCGCCTTACTCCTTACTTAACCTTTACGTTTTTTTTTTTTTTATTTTCTTTACTTATTTATTTATTAATATTATTGTTGTTGTTGTTGTTATTGTTATTTCGACAATAAAATCTTTTACACATCTAACACTTCTACGTACCATATAATGTTCCACATTTTAAATTTGTCACGTGTAGTCTTAAATTTTAAAGCATGTCCCAATATTTTGGACTAGGGGGTTCTTGACTACTAAATTAAACATCTCCAAATTAGTCGCAAAATATGAAATAACGCAATAAATATAACAAATTAATTACTATAAAACTAGCACGCAAATGGAACATAAAAATATGGAATGCATGAAATGCAAAAATTATATTGGCCAGTGAGTTGTGAGAGGCACGGGTATTACAGATATATGCCCCGAAGTGCAGATGGGTTGAATATGCTCCAAAGTATCTTCACTCGGAATGGGAGGAATAGGAAATTATAGCTCAAAAATGTACTCTAATCTTTCCCAATAGTAAGGAATACGAACTTATAGCTCAAAATGTACTTTAATCTTTCCCAATAATAGCAGCCGGGGTTGGAGTTAAAATTTGTTTTAAAGTAGTCTTTATTAAAAATTTGTTTAATTTGTAAAGTTTTTGTCTGAAGAAACGAAAATACCAAATTTGTATTTGTATAGAACTTGCTTGATTTGTACAGAATTAGCTAGAAGAAAGAAAATACCAATGTAGTGTATTTGTAAAAAATTGTATTTGCTAAATTGTATATGTAAAGAACTTGGCTGGAGTATGTATAGAGATCTAAAGATGGTAATTCGAGTTGCGCAGTCCAAACCTCTGAGCCAACAACATATGTTGGGCTGGGCCAACTCAAAATTCTGTCGGGTTGGAAAATGGTGTGTCTTAGTCAAACTTTCTATGAGCACTAAGAATATAGAGTTTGATGGGCCCGATAATATTTAGGGTAAAATTTCTATAATCACTACGTATAAAATCGAGCAGGATTTGCTGGCCCATTTGAGTAGCTCATATAGATTCTTTCTTTAACAGAACCCTAATAACTTAAGAGTTTTCAGATCCATATGAAGGGCTAATGTAGTTTTATATGTTTTGTGTGATTATTTTGCCAATTAATTTAGTGGAAATGAATCGGACATAAATATATACTTAAGTATTAACCTGTTATCGAATTGGGGGGTTTATCGGGTCACTGTTTTGTTGAGTTCAGGTTGCTATTTGCAAAACAAAAAGTTTATTACGCAGATTCGTGGAAGCTCTAATCAATGTTTGTAAATGTCGTGGAATCTAATCAGGCAGTAGATAGAGGTCTAACAATTAGTCGGAGATTAGACGGAGTTAAGCAGTGCATATACGTGATTAGGATAGAATTGGGAAAAAGTATAAGCAGCCAACGAGAATCGAGGATCTTGCAAAAGAAGTTCTAACTGGGCCGAATCTTATGTATCCAACCTGATAACAAGCCACCTGCTATGATTTTCTTAGGCGGGGACTAATCGAAGTTAATCGTGAATTTTTGCGAGCGAGGTTATAATTAGTTCGAGTCTTATGTACGTGTCTGGTTTGATAATAACCTAGTTACCGTGATTTGTGGTTACCAGTCCTTTTATTTTAATTTCTCGAGTTCGGCCCCTCTTTATTTAATAATTGCATGTGCATCACATGCGACTGTGTAAAATGAGAGATTTTTCATTCTTTTTCATGAACCTGTGATTCTCATGGTCAATTTAGGTTTTTTTTTTTTTTTTTTGTCACATTTATTAGGATGATAAGAAGAATGTGACAGTGATGTGGTAAAATTTATACCTTCAACCACTAAAGGGAGGCATCATTTCACACTATCATCCTTAGAGAACACTTTCGAGGACAACCAAAATTATCTGATATCTCTAAAAATTTTCATCCAATTATTCTAGAGATTTTTATTGTGCCACTTTCATCTTCTATTAGGATGATAATAAGTCCACGTCATTTACTACATCAAAAAAAAATAAATTATTTTAATGTGGTCATGTATGGTGAACATATAATTATAATAATGCTAAAAAACAGGATTGGATCTTCTACTACCAAATGGTACTACATCTCTTACTACATGAACGAATCTTCGCCATGTGAACGCACTTTGCCACATCATCATATGGGCTGTCAAAATTACGACGTCCATAACAAAAGGAAAGTGGAATCCCAATCTAGTAACAAGCACATATGGAAACTGAAAAAAATAAACCACATAATCTCACTGATTTTCAGCAAAATTCTGAAGGAAGGAACTCGTCTCTGAGCAAGACTAGTAAAATTTGTGAATTCATGTCCATTAAAGAAGGCAAATATCAACTCATATATGTCTGCTCCCAACATTTTTATCCCGACTCTTTTCCGCCCGCTTAACACCACCTAAAACTGATTTAGTGCTAGTCAAGAATCTGTCATTCGACTAACTTCTACCATCTTTCAGAATATGAAATAAGTTGGCTTAATTTGTATACTTCATAAGTTGATCCTAGTCAGTAAATTTTGTTCAGTAACCTATATGCAATCACAAAATTTCTCGGTAATAAATAAATAAAATCTATATAGTCACAGGATGTTTCAAGTTTCTGAAATATGAAATTTCAAAAATTTCTTATTTTTTCTAGTTTTCTAAAACTTTTTTATATAATATTTTCAAATTATCTTCTATTTTTTTACTATTTTTCTGTAATTTTTTTTATTTTTAAAATATAAATTCAATTTTCTTTTTTTTTTAATTCCCTGAAAATATATTTCTTCTATATATTCTTGTAATACCCGTGCCTCTCACAACTCACTGGCCAATATAATTTTTGCATTTCATGCATTCCATATTTTTATGTTCCATTTGCGTGCTAGTTTTATAGTAATTAATTTGTTATATTTATTGCGTTATTTCATATTTTGCGACTAATTTGGAGATGTTTAATTTAGTAGTCAAGAACCCCCTAGTCCAAAATATTGGGACATGCTTTAAAATTTAAGACTACACGTGACAAATTTAAAATGTGGAACATTATATGGTACGTAGAAGTGTTAGATGTGTAAAAGATTTTATTGTCGAAATAACAATAACAACAACAACAACAATAATATTAATAAATAAATAAGTAAAGAAAATAAAAAAAAAAAAACGTAAAGGTTAAGTAAGGAGTAAGGCGGTGGGTCATTCCCATTTTGATAACTTTGGCAAATCCATTATTCACAACCTAATTATAGCATCCAAGAAAAGAGGGAGAAAAGAACATCAAGATTTACCAACTAGAAGAAAGAAAAAGCTCCCAGGTAATAAACTTTTCATTATGTATATATTTTTATGCACGTTTATATATATATTACAAACTTGAGGTTAAGAATTCAGGTTATGACTCCCATGTATTATAAATACAAGACATGAATTTAATATTATAATGATGTTCTAAAATGGTTAAGGTGGTAATGTTTGGATCTGCCCAGATTTTGAAATAGGTGCCCACTAATTTGCTGATTATGACGTTTTTGCAAGCTGAATTTGAAAAAGTGTAAAACATAAAAGTTGTAACTTGATGTGTTAGCTTTACAACCCAACTTGAATCATATAAATATCAATTTTGTGGAAATAGTTAGAGCCTTATTACTAAAATGCGACGAAACTGGAAATTTCGAATTAAAAGTACTTAATAACCTGGAATTTAATAAATTGTGTATTAATTCGATTTAAAATTGTCGTAGATTGATTACCATTGTGGAATAGGAAATTTCAAAAGCTACTCCGGAGGAGAGGTAAGTAGAAATCCATCTCCAACTACAATGCTTGAACACAGTATTTGTGTTTATTATTTGTGATAATTGATTGTTGTATGTGTTGTTGTATACATTTGTATAAAGTGTATTTTTCTGTTGCTAAAAACAAACTGATGTGCATCAATCATGAGCATTGGCATCTACAAGAATTACATGTGTACATATAAGAAGTCAAAATAGCATAATTTCATAAGTTGATAATGTTTTGGGATTGGTCACCACTGGCACATTCAGAGTTATATATTATATATGGTGTCTCTCGGGATGCTTCCGGTGACAGGCGTGCACGCGGAAGAGGTTCCCACTTCAGCACCTTTGTGATGAGGGGTACGGGAAGAGGTAGACTTCCCGGTGGACTGCAGGGGGGCAGGCAGGAGGCGGACCCCTGGTAGTCTCGGGAGGATAGCCGCTTGGTCGTACCAACCATCACTGATATCTCGGGTGGACTATAAGGGGGAAGGAGGGACCCTTGGTAGTCACGAGTGTGGCCAATGAGTGTTATTTTTGGGAGGTTTGTGTCAGTGACGAGAGCCAATTCCCATCAAATATGATTTCTTTGAAAAAGAGTTGAAAACAATGGCTTTGTGAAATGCAACTCATCATTCACGCATTGGTCATGCATGATTTCTGCTTACTGAGCTGTAGCTCACATAGTTCTTGCATTGTAGGTGAGTTTGACTACGCATGAGTTCGTGAGCTGATCTGGCATGCTGCTGGAGCTTTTGCAAGTTTTGAAGTCCCGTGTATATGAATGACGATCTGTGGGGCTAAACCTTGGACTCACTATGTTTTTGCTAGTGTTTTAATAATCTTTTTGAAAATGTCCAAACTAAGGAACTTTAATATGTATATTTTTGTAAATATGGCGTTGAATGGAGTGTGACACCTTGGTACTCGACCGGAACCTATGTCAATATATGTAGGTGAAATTTGGGTCTTGAAGAAGTATTCTAAATCGTTAATTTTGAAAAAAAAAAAAATATATACAGGTTTTGTAAGATTAAAAATTAGTATAAAAGAAATTTTTTACAAGGGTGGGTGTGACAATTCTGGATTTTAAATGTATTTTAGAATTTTAAAAATAATTTTCAAGATTTTTTTTAATTTTTTTAATTTTATATGAATTTAGGATTTTTAAAATAATTTTAGATATAAATTTTTAATATTCTAAATTCGAAATGAATTTTAAAAAAATTAAAATTCTTTTTTTTTTTAAAATTTATTTTTATTTTCTGATTTTAATGTTTCTTAAATTTTTATATAAAATTTATTTAGGCAATTTCATCATTTTTATATTTTTAATAAGTTATTTACAAACATGCCGAAGATTCGTTCCTCTTTTAGGAGATGTAGTACCATTTGGTAGTAGAAGATCTAACCCGCTAAAAAACACTTACCCCTTAATCTATTGTACATTTTCTTTTATATTACGTTTAACAATTTTTTCTTTTTATTATTTGATTTACTAGTATCGTACCCGTGCGATGCACGGGAAGATATTTCACATGCTTATATTTATTTTTTTATGATACAAATTGCTTTTGATCGCTGTTAAGTGCGATTAACGAAGTAAAAATAAACACTCCGATCACCAAATAAAATATAACATTCTTATTGATGTAATATATACTACGACGATCCAACAAATACCCATAAAATACAAATATGGATGAACTATATATACATTAACATACAGTACAATACAATATTTGTTGTAGACTTTCTTTTCGGATCTTCATCATGTAATATTAAAATATTCAAACTCTTTCGATTCGTAACGCGAGATACAACAACATACAACTGAACATGACTTAAAATATGTTTCTTCAAGGACAAACTAACATGGTTAAGTGATTGTCCTCGACTCTTGTTTATTGTCGCATAAGAAATGATAAACAGAAATTGTCACCTCTGATTTTAAGAATTAAAAAAATATATCATATAACAATGTCATTTTGTTTAGTATATATTAAGAAATTAGGAGTGGAAAAATTCGGCACAACTCGTTACCACGACACAAACTCATACGTTAATTTTGAGTTTGAGCGGAGGTCTATCAGACTCAAGTCATTATCGGGTCAACTTGATAAGACGCGATAAAAATTGGGTTGGACCAACCAAATAATTGCCCTATACTTTAATATACTAATTGTTTTAGGAATAATTTATTTGAAAATTGAAGTTGATTGATTTAGTGGAAGAAATTAATAATTAAATTAAAATAATTGACCTTCATAAATGTATTTACCAATTAATCCGTAATTGTGGATTAAACTAATTTTAAATTCTTGCAAAGTGTTTGCCTATCAAAATATTAGTGAATTTGTAAACAATTAGAATGGCCCACAAATTAAATTCATAGATTGGACATTAAAAAATATTAACATCCTAAAATATATCGGTTGTTTCAAGTAGGGTCTGCTATTAATCTTCAATACAAAGGGCCCATCTATTATTGAAGCCCATCATTCAATTAAACTTACTGGCCCAATATAGTTGCCGAAAAAAATACACTGAAGTTCTTCACCAACGATCCAACATCTTATTTCCAGCATTTCATTCGAGAAGAGTCATGACTCATGAGTTTGGAGTGACTCTTGAGTCACCAAACCCGTCATCTTCAATTACAATCTTCCCCCATTCGGTAAGATCAAGCCAAGATCCGGAGATCCTCTAACAGTCCAACCTATCTTCGAAATTTCTTCTTCCTCCATTTCAAAATTATTATATATTCGATTTGCAATACGAAATATTTTTCATCATGAATAAGTATGGAACGGGTATTAAAATATATATTGGCCATAAAAAAGTTATTTTATTGATGTAATATATATTGTGATGATCCGAAAGGTATCAAGATAATAAAATAAATCAATTGTCTATATTCACATGTAACATTTGACAACAAATAAACATAACGTTATAAATTTTGGAAAAACTTCTTTATAGACAACATTTCTGAGTATCATCATCGGTATTATTAACCAATCTTTAACACTACAGACAAAAAATTAGCTTAATTTTAAGCTCATGTAACATATAATTATAAAAAATATGTATATTTATTTATATATAATTTTTTATATTAAAAACTTAAGGTTCAATATTAAATATTTCAAGACAACACATTATGTGAAGTCACTAATATGAAATATACATATATAGTATTTGTAAGTATATATAAATTTTTTAACAATAAAATAAATTGAGACTATTTGACTATTAAATTAGAAGCCAATTTACCTTAAAATATATAATTAGTGGTTCTAAAAAAGACCCGACTAAGGGAGTGTTTGCAATTATTTTTTCTAAGTGATTTTCAAGTTATAACTTGAGTATTTTGTAATGTTTGCAAAGTCAGCTTTTACTTTAAAAAGTGCTTCCAAGGTAAAAGCTAAAAGAAGAAGTTTAATGCTTTCTCTACTCAATGACAATATTGTAAATAATATGATATTTTTTAAAAGACATAAGTGACTTTATACCAAACAAACACTCCAACTTCTACTTTTTGTTAGACATCACCTTTTTTTTTTTTTTCCAAACACTACCTATTTTTTACATAAGTAATTTTTATAAAATCTCTAATTTTAATATTTTTTTCAAAAACAAATTACAAACATCTTAAGACACTGATTTTCCTACTTCATCATATATATAAAAGAAAATCTAATAAAATTTACAATAAAATAATTATTTTGCTACAATATACCTCCTAGAAGACTAAAGAGCCATCTAACTTATATTGGAGGTGTTTGCGATTACTTTTACTTTTGAAAAAGTGATTAAGATTAGGCAATTCTATAAAAATCACTTATGTAAAAAGTAGTTAGTGTTTGAAAAAAACAAAAGATTTCTAATAAAAGTAGAAGTTGGAGTGTTTAGTATAAAATCATTTAAAAAGTATCATATTATTTACAGAATTTGCCGTTGAGTGGAGAAAAGTATTAAAATTCTGCTTTTTATCTTTTTTCTTTTAAAGTAGATGTTGACTTTGTAAATACTACAAAATAACTTTTCTCAAGGTATAAGCTGAAATTCACTTAGAAAAAGTTAATACAAACACCCCCATTGTACTCCTGCATTCTATCAAGCCCCAAACCCCACCATGTCTCTCAGCCTCACAATTTCACAGCCGATACTCCATTAACACTCAAAACTCGTCGCCTCCTCTCTCTCTCATTCTCTCTGATACGCTTAAATGTTGGCTAATCTTCCAGGTTTTTCCATTGACTCTCAACCCCATTTAATCGGTGCAAAATGTTAGCTAATTTTCCAGATTTGGGAAGAAAATGCATTTCTGTCAAATATCAGATCCGTTCTAACATCCATTCCCATTGCTAATATTTCCATAAAAATATTGCGATACTTAACCCTATTTACAAATATTTTGTTTGTTGTTCGATTCTTTGTTGTGTTCTACATATCAGGTTGGGTTAATCTTTCAGATTTTGGAAGAAAAACATATTTACTGAGCTCAAATGCCAGCTCTGTTTAGGAGATCTAATCCCATCAGTTAGTTTACCATTATCGAAATATGAATATAGTTCATCTTCTTCACATATCTGATGTTTCTTCTTCGATATTTTTGTTCTTTTTTTACATTTTAGCATAACAAAATTACAGATCTTTGATTCTAGTTCATCTTTGAGATGTTTTGATATACATCTGTAGATCAAAAAACAGATGGATCTTCACTATAGTTAAAGAAAGTTTCTCCTCGAGTTCCCAGTCATTTTAATAGGTGTAAGTATTTTTTTAAATACAAAAATATGTCGATTTGAAGGTTTGTCTACTTCATATTTTAATAAATTTATACTCTTACATTTATAAATGGATCTCCATACAAAGTAAATGAATCAAGAGAACGAAATACTATAAAAAGATATAGAAACTATCTCAAATTTCTCAACATCAGTATTATATTGATAATGTAAAAATAGATTGCACAACACAAATTGTAAACAAAAAAATAATAGCAATATTTTGCAACGTAGAGCAGGACTACATTTAAGCTTCATGGGCTTGTGTTTAGAAATGGAAGCATTATTTTGTACAACCTGCTGAATTGACACTTTGTGCACTTGTTTCTCTTTTCATATTTCCTACCAATGCCACTTGGGATATGATGAACTTCATCTATTTGGCAACTTGTATGGCATTTTGGGTGTGCAAGATGGTAAATAAGTTCTCTCCTTTTTGAAGAGTGAATAAAAACACCATATTCCATATAATTCTATATGTACTTTGGATTACTAATTTGCTATCTTGATTGTTTCTTTTTCTAATTTTGCATCAGAGTAATGTTTTTCTTTTTGATAACTGCTGCATAATGTTAGATTGTTTTCATTTAGTATGCAAGATATGATCTAGTGTTCTTAATTACTCGTCGGGCAACGTTGTATAGTGCAGAACTACGTTTGAGCTCGATAGTCACCATTTCTCTATATACCATTGTTCTTCCCATTACTGAGTTGCCTCTAATAACATTGATATGACATTCTATTGAAAGAATGACATTTGTATCCATTACCATTTAATAACAAAACCCACACTGCAAACTAACCTGAATCAAAATAATAAAATCCCAATTGGAAAAACTAATTGAATCAGTGTTAAAAAATAAAAAAGAAAAAAGAAAATATTACTGCTATGAGACCTTATGACATTTAGATGTCGAATGTCATCACTCCACCATTATTGACTGCTTGCATCACCCCGTCAAACTCAATATATCAGATTGGGCATTGAAGAAGAAGTTATCAAAATCACACTGTAATGTAACGTGGATCTCTAACCTACATAGTTCTCAGAAAGTCAATTTCAGAACCAGCACCTAAATCTTCAATTCACACTCAGACCGTGGAAAAGAAGGAAAAATAGGGGAACAAAATAATAAGAAGAGCATGGCCCCGGGTTTGTCTGAGTATGGGGTGGGGGGGGGGGGGGGGAGAATAGGCAGAAAAATGGGAGGCTTACAAGAGGCCGCCGCTCTTTCTGAAGCCACCTACATTCGAGTTGCACATTCTTGAGCAGTAATCATGGCTGAATATACATATAAACAACATGATGATGTAGGTTTTTGCAGCATATTTAAAGTATTAAATGTAATATGAACTTACATTGATGAACTGATGAGACCGACGTCTGCTTTGCACGACAAATTGAATTATTATGTGCTTTATTGTTCTAGTATTTAAAGGGGAGAACTTAGGGTTTAAATTTGCTTTCAATATCCCTATTTTTAGTGAAAAACAAATCATTCAGATTTTTCTAATGGATTAAACAAAGCAAATTGATTTTCCATATCTTAAATTGCTATTTTTCAGCTTTTAAAAGAGAGCGAATATTTCAACAATATGTTTTTTGGAATAAAATTGATTATGTTTCTAGCATAATGTATAAAATAGTAACTAATTACCAAAATTAGGAGATTTTTCCGGATTATGTAATCGTGTTTCCATTCAATATCGGGTTTTTTGTTTTTTACCAAATTTTTTTCCCAAAGTGGAACGAAAAAATGGAAGAGAAAAACACTTTATTTCCAATTGAGGTATAAATTCATTTTGTAATTAGTATTTTTGCCCTAATTTTCTGCTATATAAATTTGTATTTAGTAATTTCGGTAAAATAACTTATTTATTTGGGTATTGTTACATAAAAATATGGGTAAATATTCATTCTCAATACATATGGGTAAAAAATGATTTGTATCTTATAATTTGATAATGTTGTAAAGTATATCTGGATACAACTAATTATTACTTATATTTAGGGCCAAAAAATCCATACCAATTAATTCAGCAACAATTTTCCTAATTTTGCAATAACATTATCATTTCATATACATGTACCAGATTCGGAGATTTTTTAGGCATATATTGCGTTCTTTTTTTAATTAAAAAATATTTTTTATTACCAAATATAGTATGTAGTTTGGGCGGAAAAATCAACTTTTTCCAAAAATGGCAAAAATACATTTTGTTATTATATATATAACATATAACATATAACATATATATATATATATAGACAAAGAGTGAAAATCTCAACCATATATTTTATAGGGGAAAATTGATTTTATTCTCTAAGTATAAAGTTGTAACAGATTACCAAATAAAAGAGATCTTGTCGGCTAATTTAGGGGATCTCCAAATCCGAACGATTTCATATTTTTACATGTTTTCTTTCCCAAAATAGTAATGATAAATGGGCGGGAAAAATAGCTTCTTTCCAATTATGGTATAAATTCATTTTGTTTTTATATATATATAGATATCACTCATATCTGGCACAACAACAAAATAATAAGGAAAATAAAAAGAAAATCTACATGATAGCTGGAGGACGAAACGACGAAAATCCAACATTTGTTTAGGTCCAGTGTGAGCTCTGTTCTAAAAATCCCCGATTAGCTCCGATTAATCCCCGTCTAGGCGTTAGGCTCTTATTGACTGCCTACGTTTATTTTCCGATTCCTCCCCGCCTAACTACGTCTATGTCCCGATTAGCCCCGCCCAGACCCCGATTAGTCGCTAGGCCCCAGTCCACCGCCTAACTAGCGCCTAGCGACTTTTAGAACATTGAGTGTGAGTCGTACTCTGTGTGTACAAGTAGAGGTAGCAAAATCGGTCCGGTTCAACGGGTCGACCCAACTCAAAAATTTAAGTATATTATAAGGAGATACTTCGGGCTCGGGCCGATTAAGTTTAGGTCCGACCAAATCTTGACCCGACCCGACCCGAAATACGTATTCGGGTCCGTCGGGCAGGGCCGCCCAAATTGCCACCTCTATGAACAAGTGTGTGTTTTGTCTCTGTGCGTTTATTGATGGGCTTATTTAATTAGTATGGGCTTATTGAATTAATTAAGAAGTTAGCTGTTAGTTAGAAATGGAGTATAAATCAGAATAGAAAGGATTAAGTAATGGGCCTCATTTAATGGAATAGAAGTTGGGCTGATATTATCATTATTAGATTAAGATGCCATTTAGCATAGGAACTAATTTTGTTACTAAGTTTAACTAGACAATTTATATAATGGCTTATCTAATTTAAGAAATAATAATAATAAATAATGTTAAGTCCATATATATTAATATAAATGAAAATTTATGGGCTAATTAAATGTCTAAAGGATTTTTAGAAATTAATTAATTTTTTTTTTATCTTTAAATTACCCCCTAAAATTTAGGTAAAGTTCAAAATACGACCAAATTCTAGAAAGTTTCCTAATGATCGCATCGACCTTTTGAAAAGGCCCTAGAAACTTTACGAGCCTCTATTTTTTTAAAACCTTATTAAATATTCATCAATATTATATAATACTCCCTCCGTCCCCGTTAACTTGTCACAGTTGATCGGGCACGGATGTTAAGAAAAAAAAGACTTTGTGGAATCTTTGACTTTTTTAAAGGTGAAGATTGAATGTGGATACTTTGAGGGTGAAGATTATTGCCTGTAATTGGCATTTGTAGGTGTGACAAGTTAAGTGAGACGGACCGAAATGAAAAATAGGACAAGTTAACTGGGACGGAGGGAGTATAAGGTATTAAAACGATATGTTCCACGATTATAGGTTTCAAAGAGACGGAGACTAAGGAAATTGCATCTCACGAGCATCCAACATATTGAGGTGGGGGTAACTTCCACACTCATTTCTGAGTTTAAATATTCGTATATTGTGATTGCTTAAGTTGAAATGTATTATGTGACTTATATGTTTAATGATGTGTGCATAGTATGCGAAAGTTTCATAGGCAAGGCCTGTTCTATATTGACGGGTGCACCTCGCCCTTGGTCAAGAATAGATCTGCCAGTTGGGATTGTCCAATTGTGTTAAAGTCATCCTGCCTTAGCTAGGTGTATAGACCGTCCTATCATGACGGGTATGATACACCGTCCTATATTGACGGGTATGTTCTATCATAGGTCTGATCAAACTTACCATATAGATATAACACCTCCCTATATTAGATATCATTTGAAATAGAAAATCTTATCTGGCTTCTACTACTTTTGCTGAGTATAATTTCGTATGCTTCTCTATCGGCTCCTCATGCATATTGCTTTCAGTATTTCTATTGTCCTGGTTATAGTAATCTGGATGTTACTCATTGAATGTAATTTTAATTAAAATGCGTTTGACGAGATGTTAAACAATTTATAAGATATGAAAAAAAAAAATTATTTTATGATCCAACAATTACTTTAGGAATAGCCCGGTAACGATCCAACTACCACAATTTGATATCGTTACATGTGCATTAAGATTAAAAATAAATTTAAGGCGTTATATAATAGTTGATAGATCGTCTTATATATAAATGATAATTAATCAAATTATTATGAATTTTCAAGTATATAAGCCTCATTTATACACGTCGCCGAAATAATAAGAAAAAAAGGTTGAAAAACACAAAACAATGATTGATACAGTAGCTTATAAGCAGCAAAGATTCGATCAGGTCTATGTAGGAACAAGGTTTAAGTTTATCGGTCTGTTAAGATGCCTCAGCTGCATACATCACTGTACTTCCACTTGACACCTATCGTAATGATAAACGGTTCGTCTCGTCGTGACCTTCTCTTGAATTCTCAAAACTTCTGTCGCTCCATCCCCGCAGGGACAGAGAACCCGTCGCTGTCTTGGCTGTGCTACCGGACGCTCTGGGGAAGTCGGAATATGAGAATTTTTTTTTTAATAAATGATTAGCTACAAAATGATTTTTTTAGTGAACGTATCAGAGCTTACTCCTATTTTTTCTGTAAAGACGAAGAAAGAAATTCTATTTCCTTACCTATTTACTACGGCGACGAACAATCAAATTATTACTATATTTATTCATTTTTCTACTTCTTCCAGGATAACCCCAAGAACTTGTGGGGTTTTACTATTTCTTTTCTTTTTTCTCTACTCTCTTTTAATAATTTCCCCTAATTTTTTTTTTCTTTTTCTCTTTTGATTTTTGCTGAATAATAGTCCCTCCGATCTATATAAGAGCCCATTCATAAATTTATATTTTTATCGCATCGAATTGATAAATATATAACCCTCTAAGAATCATTATTTCTAGGTATTACAAGTCAACAAATTAAACAGCTTGCACCAGTGTACTAAGTACTAACCTAACTGCTTAACATGTACAAGTTGTTATGTGTTTTTGTCTTGTTGATACTTACACATTATGTATAGACTTTAGGTTTAGAATATAACCTATATATAGTGATATTGCAGCCATGCAAATTATCAAGTTAGAAATAAATAATCAAGCATGAATGTTTCAACAATTTACTTGTTTGTTTTCTTATGGTAGGTTTGCAATCTGCTTAGTATATTTCGGATACAAACTTTGCTACTCAATCTCAAGCTACGTTGAATCTCAAGCTACGTTGATGCAGTTTAACATAGCTTTCTCTACTGTTTCGTGTCACAATTTTCCATGGAAGATACAGATTTTAAGAAGGAGATATATGCCCCGAAGTGCAGATGGGTTGAATATGCTCCAAAGTATCTTCACTCGGAATGGGAGGAATAGGAAATTATAGCTCAAAAATGTACTTCAACTTTCCCCAATAATAGCAGCCGGGCTCGAGCTAAAATTTGTTTTAAAGTAGTCTTTATCAAAAATTTGTTTAATTTGTAAAGTTTTTGTCAGAAGAAACGAAAATACCAAATTTGTATTTGTATAGAACTTGTTTGATCTGTATAGAATTAGCTAGAAGAAACGAAAAATTGTATTGTAAAAAATTGTATTTGCTAAATTGTATATGTAAAGAACTTAGCTAGAGTATTTATAGAAATCTAAACAGGTAATTCAGGCTGCGCAGTCCAAACCTCTGAGCCAACAATATATGTTGGGCTGGGCCGACTCAAAATTCTGTCGGATTAAAAAATGGTGTGTCTAGTCAAACTTTCTATAAACACTAAGAATATAGAGTTTGATGGGCCCGATAATATTTAGGGTTAAAATTTGTATAATCACTACGTTTAAAATGGAGCAGGATTTGTTGGCGCATTGAGTAGCTCATATAGATTCTTTCTTTAACAGAATCCTCTTATATACCTTAAGACACCATTTGGATGGAGGGATTTAAAATGAATAGATTTCAAAATCCTTAGATTTGAAATCCATGGACTTGAAATCTCTTGTTTGGATTTATGGTGGATTTGTAAAAGGATTTTGAAGTCCAAAATTTGAAATCCATTATTTGGCAAAACATTGATACAATATTTGTAAAATTCAATTTTTTTCTTTAAAGTTTAAACTAACAATTTAGATTTTTTATTAAATAAAATAATATTTATCTACATCTAAATTAACCGAACAATTTTTTTTTTCCAATTATATATATACACACATATATACATATTATGTATTTTATATATCAAAAAATTATTGGGAGCATTTCATTGGACATAAAAGAAAAAACAAATGAAAAAATAAAAGAATTAAAAAAATATTAGGAGCATTTTATTGGAGAACAAGAGGAAGAGATAGCGATAGAGAGGAGGGGGGGGGAGGGGAGAGAGAAATGTGAGTGATGAGGGATTTGTAAATGATTACATTTGTTAAAGGATTTGAAATCCACCCAAATATAGTGTAAAATGGAGAATCTCAAATCCTGAATTTCTAAATGGGTTGATTTAAAACTCTAAATTTACAAATCCACTCATTTAGTATTTTATCCAAACAAATGAAATAGATTTGACAATGAATTTATAAATCCATAGCACAAATCCCTCCATCCAAATGGGGCCTAAGAGTTTTCAGATCCATATGAAGGGCTAATGTAGTTTTATATGTTTTGTGTTGATTATTTTGCCAATTAATTTAATAGTATCCGTTTAACTGCAATTTAGTGGAAATGAATCGGACATTAATATATACCCAAGTATTAACCTGTTATCGAGTTGGTGGGATTATTGGATTATTGTTTTGTTGAGTTCAGGTTGCTATTTGCAAAACAAAAAGTTTATTACGCAAATTCGTGAAAGCTCTAATCAATGTTGTAAAAGTTGTGGAATCTAATCAAACAATAAATAGAGGCCTAATGATTAGTCGGGGCTAAGCGATGCATATACGTGGTTAGAATAGAATTGAGAAAAAGTATAAACAGCCAACAAAAATCTAGCGTCTAGATCGGGACTAGCTGAAGTTGGTCGAAGATTCTTGCAAGAGAATTCTAACTGGGCCGGATCTTATGTATATGACCTGATAACAAGCCACATGCTATGATTTGCTTAGACGGGTACTAGTCAGAGTTAATTGTGGATTTTTATGAGCGAGGTTATAATTGGTCCGGGCCTTATGTACGTGTTTGGTCTATAATAACCTAATTACCATGATTTGTGGTTACCAGTCCTTTTATTTTAATTTCTCGAATTCGGCCCCTCTCTATTTTATAATTGCATGTGCATCATATACGACTCAGTAAAATGGAAGACTTTTCATTCTTTTGCATGAACCTGTGATTCTCATTATCTCATGATCAATTTAGGTTTTTTTTTTTTTTTTTTTTGGGATGTCACGTTTATTAGGATGATAATAAGCATGTGACAGTGATGTGGCAGCATTTATACTTTCAAGCACTGAAGATGACCTAAGTGTTTGTATAGAAAAACGTACAGAATGGAGGCATCAATTCATACTATCATCGTTAGAGAACGCCTTGGAGGACAACCCAAATCATCTGATATTTTTATTGCGTCACTTTCATCTTCTATTAGGATGGAGATAAGTCCACGCATTTACAACATGAAAAAAAAAAAAAAAGAAAACCTATTTTAATATGGTCATGTATGTTACACATACAATTATAATAATGCTAAAAAAACTTACCCCTTAATTTATTGTACATTTTCTTTTATATTACGTTTAACAATTTTTTTTTATTATTTGATTTATATGTACGCTACTCATATATGGCACAACAACAAAATAATAAGGAAAATAAAAAAAAAATCTACATGATAGCTGGAGGACGAAATGACGAAAATCCAACATTTGTTGGACCAAATTATGTATTCTGAATTTAATTGGACTAAAATGTAAACAGAAGTATTTAATAGGACTAGTTTTGAATTTTTTTTCTTTATTTGTATTTTTTGAAAGTGGGTATAAGTAAATGTAACTAGGGCATCACCATTTTTCTCCATTTGAGTTACGCAAAATTTCGTTTTTGTTCTTGTATGTTAGGGCGAGTCCAATAATTATTGAATAACAATCGATTTATTAATTTTGGTCCTGTAATTTAGCGCAAAGTCTAATTTGAGGACAAAATTCGTCATCACATCCTAAATTTAGTGCAGAGTCCAAAGCATTAATCTCCAAGAAAACTCATCCTTCACTCAAAGATCTCAAATCCTACTCGTTATTATACCCTAGATGATTAACCATGATCCGATTCGCTAAAAAACCCCAATCAGTGACCGACTTCATTCTTGCTGTGTTGGCTTGAGAAATGGTTCAGATTTGAGCATGAGTGGATGCCCAGAAGCTGTATCGAAATATAGTATCGTCTTTCTATCTTTCATGTACAGTAGTTCAGTTTATTTGTGGATTTGTTTGTGAAATTTTATAGGCATGTTTGACTATTGTGTTAATGGGGGAGGGATAATCACATGCCGCATCGACTACCTTGAATGAGTCAGCGCTAAATTACGGAACAAAAATTGATAATAATTTTATAGTTACTGAAACATTGAACTCACCTTAACTTATGGAGTCAAAAATAGAATTTTCCTAAAATCTCAACGATAATCCCCAAATTAAAAGTACACGTGCATTGTCAGTGAATTATTCAACTCCGGTGAATTTCGTCATCAAATTGACTCTGCTCTAAATTACGGAACCAAAATTGATAATTCTATAATTACTGGACCATTTATAATCTCGTCCTAACTTATGGGACAAAAAACAATCCCGATTTACGCCACATAGAATGCTATGAACTGTTCAACATAGAATGTTGACCACACACATTTCTTATTTCAATCTTCAGATTCTTTATATCTCCGTGCATTTATATCTTTTTGCATCCTTGCAGTTTCTTTCTCTCTCTAATTTTGAAGACAGAGAAACTTATTTCTTGTGAGGGTGAGATGCCAAAAGAAAATAGCTGAAACTTTGAACATGAAGGAAAGAAAAAAACCAATCTCTTTAGCTGCTGGTGCTAATATTTTCTTGTGAGGGCGAGAATTATAGGTACGATATGGTCGAAATTTTTGGGATGGGAAGAATAGGAAAAGGATAGGTTATGTAGAGTATTTGAAGGGGCAGAGGAAGAGGAAGCTATCCGAAAGACGAAGGCGTCAATACCACAATTTAGAAGATGAAATGAGAAGCATCAGAAGAGAGCTCCGAAGTAAGAGAAATTATTAGAGGAAGGGCCGAAGTGGGAGTTAGCACTTTGAGCAATTTGTATTCTGTCATTTAGTATGATTTGAAGCAGTATTTTGAGTAATTTGTATAAGAAATTTAGTATAAATTAGAAGAGGAATACTCGAAAAGAGAAGCGAATTGGCCTAACTGGAGTTAGCCAACTTTGAGGAATTTGTATTAGTAATTTAGTATGATTTGAAGCAGTACTTTGAGTAATTTGTATTAGTAATTTAGTACTTCCTTCGTTTCATAAAAAAATGTCATTTTAGACACTCTAAAAAATTTCACAATAAATGTCACTTTACCAAAAAAACTACAAATTTTTCAATATTATCTTAAATAACCTATTTAATTTAGTTGATTATTTCCTTATTTCACAAAACATACCAAATAAATACCAATCCTTAATTTCTCCAAAAATAGCTAAAATGACATTCTTTATGAAACGGAGGGAGTATAATTTACAGCAGTTTAGTAATTTAGTGGTGGTTGAATTACTATTAATAATTTACTTGCACCAAATTTGTACATACATGAGTTTACTGCCATTTTCTGATACCTGCACATAAATACAAAATGCGCAATTGAAATAATTGCACACTTGAAAAATTGCTTAGTCGATTGTAAAAGTCGTTAGACACTAATTAGGTGGTGGATTGAGGTTTAGCGACTAGTCGAAATTTAGACGGGCCTAATCGAAACATAGCATGATTAGACGGGTAGGAATCGAAAAATAAATGTAGGCGAGAAATGAGAATCTATTGCCTAAGTAGGAATTTATCGGAGCTAGTCGGGAAGTTATACAACAGAGGAGGTAGTGTACATGCAGCTTCTTCATATCATTTAGATGCTAGAATTCCTTTTTCTTTTCCTAAAAAAAAGCTAAATGACAAAATCCAGGGATGTTATTTTTGTGAAATTCCGGCCGATCCAAGGTTTTATCATGCGAGAAATTAGTTAGCTAGCATATCTCTAAAATATATTAAAATTTTCAAATCGGCTCATTGCGTCGGACCTATTAGCCCGATGATACTCTGGCCAAAATTTCTATAGGCTATAGTTCAACTCGTCTAAAATGTTGGGAGAGTGGTTTCAATCGATTTTGCTAAATCTTCGGTCTAAGACGAGAACTATATAAAGAAGACTAGAATTCTTGCATATTTAGTTGTAAAAGGAGCCATTTTGTGACTTTTGCTCGATTTTGAAGTGTAGCATTTTTGTAAATTGATGAGTTATCCGCAATTCATATGGTGGTGTAAATAAAATGGACGGTCTGACTCAACTCAATTCGTCGAGCCATCTATCATATGTTGGGCTTGGTTAGGCTGGTCCAAAATTCCACCGTGCCAAGAGTTTGACATGCTCATCATGTTTGTGTAAGTTTCAGTTGAGCAACGTATACTATTGATATGAAATCTTGCAGTTGTTATCTCTATAAATAGAACATAGCTTGCATTATCAAACATTTAATGCAAAATGGAAAAAGTGAAAACAAAAGAAATATATTCAATCTCCCCGGCCGGCTGAGGAAATTATTTGAGACGTATTTAAGATAATCAATTGTTGCTTTGAAATACATTTAAGATAATTTTTATCGTCTTAAATGTATTATTTATAATCGAGACAATTAAATAATGACGACGTTATCTTTAATAATAAAGTTGTGATGAATACTCATTATTTGAGACGATTTTTTATTGTCTCAAAATACTATATTTCTTGTAATGAATATTAAGGCCGCTGCCAATATCTAAAAAAATATGGTCAAAAGATTATTTAGTACTTGATATATCTGAGTTTTGCCACCAAGACTCATGTGCCTCTCATGTAGCTGCATAAATTGCCACTGTATTAACGAATCAGATCTTTTATTTTAAATCGTGTTCCATCTTATATTCCAAAACATTTATTGCATATAAAGTGTTTTCAATGGTGTTCCATCTTATATTCCAAAACATCTATTTCATATAAAGTGTAGAGAATAACGTCATATATATACACATGACAACTAGTAGAAGTTATGAAATATAAGATAAAATATGATTTGAAATAGAGAATCTTAACTGGATATCGAAGTCAGGCCACTGTCTTAGGCAGTGGTTGCCCCAAAGCTTTAAAACAATGCTTTTGGCTAATAAAAATAAAGGTTCGAGTGTTTTCTAATACACATTTTAATTGCAAACATTATTTACTTTTTCTTGGAAGCATTTTTCACGATCGCTAAATTTAATCAACTATTCTAGAGCAGAAGCAACAACAAACACTCCCTTTATAAAGACAACTTTTGCCCTTTTTCGATATAGTCAACGTTCAACTTTTATTCTTCCAACTCCATTCTATAACCAGACTTCCTGTTAAGAAGACCAGTGTACCTCATGTCCATTTTTATTTCATTAAACAAATATAAGTGAAACAACGTTAGCATAGACAAATCTACGTCAAATTTTACTTAACATCGAATAGCAAGATAAAATTGATCAAACATTGTATTAAAACAAACTTCAAGCGTTGATAATATAATTATGTTAAACAAATTCAAATCGGAAAAGATTGATCAGAGACATAGTGATCATGAATAAGAATACCAGCAGTTGAAGATGAGCAATATCACCAATAATGTTTTAAAAGATATTAGGCACTATTCGGACGGCAGATTGAGGTCTAGCTCTACGCCAGTTAGGACCGAACATAAATCAAGAATCTTCTGTTGTAATCCTAAAAAACAAACCCTTAATTAGATCACGAATCATGTGTCGTAAACCCAAAACATCCTTAATTTAGCGATATGGTGACACAAGACTTTCAACATACACATAATTACGCAAAATCTTAGTAAAGTTGGCAAGACCAAAAACCTTCTTCGGTATGCTGTCTCCCTTCTTGTATGTAAACATGTTCGAACTACCATCACGCAACATGATCTTTATCAAAATATCACCATTATCGTAAAGGTATAATGGTTTCAACGTAAGAAAATAGCGAGGAATACCACCGCCGGACTGAATTTCAAACAATTTAGTCCATGGTTTATCGACCCCGTAATCCTCCATCATCCACAAAACAAAGATATGCATAGTGGTTCTATGTCTGTTCAAGTATGTACACAACTTTCCCTTCAAAACAGTCACCCCTGTCTCGATCCTGTCCGGGACCGGACAATACTTTGGTGGGGCCAGTTCTCCATACATCTCCGTTGTTAAGTTTAAAGTAATAATAACATGATCAGGACTATGATCCATCCAGTGAAGCGCCCCACATACGAACACACCCTTTCGAAATCGACTAAAGTAATTTTTCACGGGGAAAGGCTTCTTAATGTTTCTCCTGGAATCGTTTTTTAAGGAATATAATACTGCTTCAGCGGTACCCACACAAAGTTCGAAGATCTTGTAGTCATCCCTCACAGAATCGTAACCCAATCCATAACGATAATCGCCTGGGGGCACGTTTGAAACTACTGTTATTGAACCTTTTCTGTGTCCATAATTGCGCAGTGGTGATTTTCGTGCACCACAATCCGTCACAAGAGGCTACGAGATCCGGAAATTCACCGAACGGGCAGGCGACACACTTCGCGCCCTGAATCGACTCGTATGACGATATGGAAGAGAGTGGATAAGACCAACAGCAGATTGAATTAGTTTGACAGACACTGATGACAATCTTTTCCCGGTCATAAACGGCAGCTTTGCTGCCGTATGTTCGGATGAATCGCGGCTGAGAAATTATGGATCTCCATGATTTTGAAACCGAAGAAAAGCGAAGCACTGATTTGACCGGAAGTTTCAACAGTATTTCCTCCACAATTTCCATCGGGATGCGGCGGAGGTTGCTCTTTGATTTGCTCTTCGGTCGTATGGTGGCGGCGTCCATGGCGGATGTGGCGGTTTAGGTTTTCCTCTTTCAATTTTTTGTTCTCTATTTTTCCCCGGTCAAGTATTAGATTTACTATTGAGGTATGTTTTTCTTAAGGTGATTATTAAGTTTTTCCATGCAATATACAGAATCTATATTTTATTAAAATTATAATATATAATTGTTTTTTTGAGATAGTTATTAAGGTATGTTTATGTTATGCATAAACATGATGACTTGGCAAAAATCTATTGAAAGTTGTTAGCAAAATTGTGGGATTTTTAGTTGACAAACTCAATTTCGAAGAAAAGTCAAAAGGATTTTTCAAATATTAATAAAAAGGGAAATTGTCATTTTCGCCCTATAATTTTATCACATTTTACAAAACGTTATTTATATTAGAATTAATTCATTTTAATTAATTATCATCTAGAACATGACTTTTCAAACATAATTAAGAAATACACCATCTTTATAATATTTTCAATTTAATACACCTGAGTAATTTTTTGCTCACGTGGAGCCTGAATCGAAATTTTGTTTATCTCAGCTACAGATATATATCATATAATATTTATAAATCTCTAATTAAATGAAAATGACAACGTTTTATGATTATATTTAATGATAGAATAAAACAATAATTTTTAATCCAATTAAGCGCGAAAAGAATCGCATTACTACATGTATGCAATTAGGCGGTTAAAATCCCAATTCCGAGCTCCACATCAACAGTTGAAGCAAAAAATTTACTTGGGTGTATTGAAAATTATATTGTAAATGATAATAGACTGAAAGGTCGTGAATTTTCACATAATTAACCCTTTAAATTATCTTCAAAGTCAATTGATCCAGTACCAAATCATTAACTTTTAAAAAATAATTCAAAAACGACTTTAGACACATAAATTTTGTGTCCAATTAAAAGTCAATCGGATATTATTTCAATATGGATGTGAATTACCAATGATATGGTAATAATATCAAATCATATCTTCTTATCAAAGATAAGAATCATCACCAATCAAATCACATCTTCCTAATAAAAGTATGAGATGTCACCAAATCGTGAATAACCAATCAAATCGTGTCATTTTACGGCAAATCCTACACCTATATAAAAGTCATTTTATTCAATCAAATACATCACAATAAAAGTTGAGGTCATTTTATTCAATCAAATACATCACCATAAAAGTTGAAGAATTCCGGAGCAAAGAAGTAATTTTTTCAGCATTCCAATGTCCTTCAAAGGCACTCACAAGTGTTATTCAAGGCACTCAAAAGTGTTATTTGTAGAAGTAAAAAAATAACTCAAAAGTGTTATTCATAGAAGTAAAAAAATCACGTTCGTAGAAGTAAAAAAAAAGGACGTTTGATCCGAAACTAAGGTGTCAAGCTTCTGCTATCATCCAGTGTTTTCGCAGTCTCAACAACGTTCTTTTCATATAAAAAACGTTCATCGTGAATGTAAAGTGCAACATTCAATTCGAAATCATGCTGTCAAGCCTTTGAATTAAATTTATCAAAGTCAAATTCAAGCTTAGAGAAGATCTAATTTAAGATTCTAACTCCAAATTTAAAAAGTCAAGTGAAAGTTCCGCCAACAGAAAAATCAAGAGGATTACTAGAGATTGTGCACAAATTCTCAAATCCATCATTAAATTCAATATTGTACATATTATTTGTGTTTATTCACTTAGGTATGATATTTGTCGTTACAACGTCCTTTCACCATCAACAGTAGGTCAAGCTATAGGCAGGGCCGACTCGATGGCGATCGATGCAACGCCGTCCATCTAGCCTCGGCCGGCAAGACCCCCAATTTAGTTATTTTTTTTTTCTTTTTTTTTTTTAATTTTTCTTTTTTTTTGGTATTATATAACACATGATACCTTATTATAAAACATAATATCTAATATCTAATATTAAAGTAATATGTGGTGTAGGTGAGATGGGAGAGTCCTTAATTCTAATGAAGTAAGTGGTTTGATTTTCAGCTTAGCCGCTTCACTTGCTATTTTATTTTTCTCTTAACTATATTCTAGTGATACTTTTGTCCAAAAAGACGATACTTTTCGATAATGAAAGTGATACTTCTTGAAATAAAATAAATCATCAATGTTTCTACTAAAATTATTGCTTTATTTCGAAAATATCATCTGACCAAAAGTATTTACCTTTATTAGGTAAAAATATTACTTTTTTAATATTTCGATAAAGTGATACTTTTATCCAAAAAAGTGATACTTTTTGACAATAAAATGATACTTCTTGAAACAAAACAAATAAAATGCATAAATTATCAATGTCTATATAAAATTATTATTTTACTAGTCAAAAATACCATTATTGTGGAAGTGTCAATTTTTTAATATTTCAATAAAGTGATATTTTTCTCAAAAAATGATATTTTTAGGCAATAAAATGACACTTCTTGAAATATTACTTTTCCTACCAAAATTATAAAAGTAATTCTATACTTTAATACATAAAATGAAAGGTACAATGATTTCGTTAGTGTTCTTTTACTGGTTCAAAACGTATCATTTTTCAGACAAAAAAATATCACCTTTATCATGTAAAAACATCCTTTTTTGAATATTTCAATAAAGTGATATTTTTATAAAAAAAATTATACTCTTTGACAATAAAGAGATACTTTTCTGACCAAAGTTATCACTTTGTATAGATAAAAGAAAGGGTTTATTGCAAAAAAATTCATCAACTTTGAGTGAATTTTCAATTACAACATGAATTTTAAAAGGTAACCAAAAACTCACTAGCTTTCAAATTTTTCCAAACAACTTCGATCATATTTTCCTGCATTTAATTATGTTGCCATCATTATTGTTAGATCTGCTTAAACGAGTTCGTCCTATATTCACCACCTAATTTTCCATATAGTGATATAATTGTAATAAATCAATGGTTGAAGTTGCGGTTCCCACAACTTTTACTATCAATTCAGGGTGGTTGTGACGACATATTGTAAAATATGTGATGAATATAGAAAGGTTTCGTTAAGGCAAATCTAATGATGATGGTGATGAAGCAAGTAGATGTATAAAAAATAATTGCATTTGAAAAAAATTAAAAGTTAATGAACTTTTTTGTTAACTTTTAAATTCACGTTGTAATTGAAAATTCACCCAAAACTGATGATGCCCGGATGGATGCTTACATGTTTCAACTATTCAAACTTTTTTGTTTGGAATAATTCTCTATACATAACATATTGGGTGAGCTCACCGGCCCTTTTCATGAGATATCAAAGTTGTATTGTTGACATTTGTTGTTTAGCCGCACCAGATTTGGGTTTCTTTTGGCGGAGCGGATTGACCCAATTCATTGCATATAATAAGATTCGTACATATAAGACACGAAAACATGTCCAAATTCGACCTTCACATACCCACAACAATGGAGGAAATAATCTTGCATCCTCTCCTGTTCCAATCCCTGCTATCCCTACTATTCTTCTACTTCATCTTCAGATGGTTCCAGAAACCTCCAAGAAACAAGAATCTCCCCCCATCACCCCCAAAGCTACCTATTTTAGGAAACCTCCATCAAGTAGGCCCATTACCACACCGCGATTTCCAATCCATGGCCCGAAAACACGGCCCGATCATGCTCCTCCACTTCGGCAGCCACCGCACTCTCGTCGTCTCGTCAGCCCCCGCAGCTAGAGAGATCATGAAAACTCATGATCTCGCCTTCGCAGACCGGCCTGACACCAGCATCAACAGGTAGAGTCTGAGTCAAGTCAAACTAGTTATTGTTGTTAAAGTTTCTTTGAAATATTATCCATCTTCTAATATTATGCTTTAGCTTATTTATTATTAACCGAGAAAGAGCTTCAATCGAGTTGAACGGGAAAAGTGCAGCTGAAATCACTTTTTCTTTCATAACTTTCAGTTCGCTCTATTTCCCAAAAAAAATCGAGCCAGTGCCACGCCAATTAAAATTTGCCAGAAGTTGGTGATAATGTGCTAGCTTTTCCAGCCGATTTTCTTGCCGGAGGAGGAAATTGATTCAAATACGAGTAATTTCTTTAATTATGAGACGAAAATATAAATAGCAACAATTTTTTGAACAAAAATAAATTGATTTAGCCTCAGTCATTTAATATTTTTCACTTATCAAGTTCGTGAACTTTAGATTTGATCAAAAGTCAACGTACGTTAAAAGTGATTTTAGCTTAATAATTTTACAATCATTTTAATATATTTCACTTATCAAGCTCGTGAGTTTTAGATTTGATCCAAAGTCAACGTATGTTGAAGCCTGTTTAATATCGAATTAGTATCGAATAACTTTATCTGATTTTCTGTCTAATGAATAGGCGGCTTCTCTACGACAACAAGGACATAACGGCGGCGCCGTATGGCGAGTACTGGAGGCAGGTGAGAAGCATTTTCGTTCTCCATTTGTTGAGTAATAAATGGCCCCAGTCTTTCCGTTCCATCAGGGAACAGGAGACGGCCCTTCTGATCGAAAAGATCAGAAAGTCTTCTGGCTCAGTGAACCTGAGCCAGATATTCACCGCGCTCGGTAGAAAGTATAGTGAAGGGCAAAATGGCGGGAGTTTTCCTAAGCTGTTGAGCGAGTTCTTGGAGGTGCTGGCGACTGATACTATTGGCGATTTCATACCGGGCTCCGGTGGCTTAATCGGGTTAACGGGTTCGACTCGAGAGTGGCTCGGGTTGCCAAGGAGATGGATGAATTTGTGGAGGGTGTGATGAAGGAGAGAATGGAAACTGGAACAGATGAAGATGATAAGATTGGAGAATATTTTGTTGATATTTTGCTGGAAATTTACAGGAATAATTCCACAGGTGTCCCCTTGGATAGAGATAGCATCAAAGCAATAATCTTGGTAACTTTTGTTTCTAGGGTAATACTATAGAATCACATTTAATCCTCTTTCTTGTTGTATTTACATATTCTACTGCAGGATGTATTTATTGCTGGAATTGATACGTCATCTACAGTACTCGAATGGGTGATGACCGAACTTTTAAAACACCCCGCTGTCCTGAAGAATTTGCAAAGTGAAGTAAGAGAAATTGTCAAGGACAAAAACGACATTACAAGCAACGACCCAGAAAAAATGCATTACCTGAAAGCGGTGATTAAGGAAACTTTTCGTTTGCATCCTCCGGTTCCATCGTTAATTCGAGTTGCAAGAAATGATGTCAAAGTTATGGGGTACGATGTTTCTGTAGGAACAATTGTGACGATTAATGCTTGGGCAATTGGGCGAGACCCGGCCTCCTGGGTCGAGCCTGAAAGGTTTTATCCCGATAGATTTTTGAATTCTTCGATAGATTATAAGGGTATGGATTTCGAGTTAATTCCGTTTGGAGCAGGACGAAGGGGTTGTCCAGGAATCACGTTTGCGATGGCGATTAATGAGTTTGTGTTAGCAAATATTGTGCAGAAATTTGACTGGAAATTGCCTGATGGATGTAAAGATTTGGATATGAGTGAACGGCCAGGGATTGTTTTTCACAAAGATATTCCTCTTCTTGCAATTGGAAGTCAATTTCATTCTTAGGTGCACATTTCTTTAGTACAAATTTTATAGAGGTGGGGACGGTGGAATTTGATTCCTGACTTACAAAAAGCTCAAACAATTACGCTACAATAAATTTTCTTCGTAGATGCACTTGTTGTATTACGTATGATGGAATTATAAATAAATATAAATAAGAAAGAAAAAAAGGGAAAGTTGTGTAAGAAAAATAAACATTCAAGGGTTTTGTGCTTTTGAAAGTATTGTTTAGCTGCTCGAATTTCTATGTATAAAACCTAAGGAATATTACTAATAGGCCGCAAATTATTGGTTTTTTATGTACAAGCAATCAAACTACTATAAAAATTGCATTTGGCAGCTGTCGATAAATTCTCACACCAGTATCCTGGTACGTGTGGTTTATAAATGATTTCGTGATATAAAAAAAAATCGAAATGCGGTATTGATGTGTTGGTTTTCTGAATTGTGTGTGTTATTTCTATTAAAAGATAGGGCTTTGTCTCATATCGATGAGGGAATGCGTCTGTGTGATTTATAACTGCTTTTGCAATATCTAAAATTACTATATTCCAGTGGTATTGGTATATTGGTTTCCTAAAATGTGTTCTACTTCTAAAGATTTTATTGTGCTATTGACCAGTGTGTTTAATTTTAGCAGCTAAATTGAACGTGAAAATCAATAATTAGCTTCTTCTTTTTTCGTACAATTTTGATTGAGGAGAAGTTTGGTAAGATTTAATCTCCCATCTATGAGATTACAAAGTGTTTTATTAATGACCAAAAACCATGTTTGGTAAGTATTATCTTTTTCGATTTTAGTCCCGCAAATATTTATTTTTTCAATTTAGTCTCGTAAGTACTGGAATTGCTCATTTAAAGACAATTTTTGCTGGAAAATATTAAATTGTCCGAAAATACAACTCATGTGACCCTAATATTTAGGAGAATACGTACACACTAGCTGACATGGCATAAAATTGCTGAGTTGGACTTTTTCTGTCAAATTTTAGTTCAAAATAAAAATAGTATCCATGTCGTTAGAGAAAAACAGACTCTATTTGAGACGGAACTCACTGCATTTAGGAAGGGCCCAAACAGCCCCCTTCTTCCACATAAAAACCATTGCGAAGTTACTCCCTCTCCTCGTTTCTGATAACTCCAACATCTGGGCTTTCAAATTGGAAAATTTTTGGGATTTTTTTCGTGGGTTCTTCTAAGAAATTTGGGATTTTTGGTGTTAGTGTTTGTGGCTTTTGGATGTGAAAAGACGCAATTGTTTTATTTTTTTCTCTGATAAGTTTAATTAAGTTTAGTTTAAAATTCTTTACATTATAAACTTTTGTCAATTACAAATTAAAAATTAATTTATTTTTCTCTAATGCATGATATTAAAATATTTTTATTTTAAATTAAAATTTGAAAGAAAAGAGGTTTCAACTCAATTATTTTATGCCACATCATTTGAGTTGAACGTGGAAACCAATAATTAGCGAATAATTACCATTAAAAAGTGATCAGTGCCTTTCAGAACACTTTACGTATAAGGTATATTTAGCGTTAATTGTGATGATGAAAGATTTGTTTATGCCGACCAACATTTTTTACTTCTGAATAAGTAATATTAGAGTTACTAAAAACGTGAAAAATTGAAGTGGTCATAAATTACAAATAGTCATTAAGTCATTTAGAATTTATAAACCGTCATGATAATGATTATATGTTACTTTTAATAGAACGACACAAAGTATTACTTCGCTCTAATTTATTTTTGCAATACTATAATAAAAAAATAACGATCACGTACAGCGCATGTGCTTGTTTATAGTTGCCATTAAAAATATAATTAGTGCCTTTGACAACACTTTACGTATAATTAACGTTAATTACGATGGTGAAAGATTTGTTTATTATTAGCGAATTATAGGTCAAGATTCAAAATGACTCTTTAAAATATTTATTATAGCCACATTGTCAACTCTTAAGGGCCAAGATACATTTTTTTTTTTTTAATTATTAGAAATCCCATTGGTTAAACTTTCCATAACTTTGTTGAGCATATTTTGAAAACGTCAATTATTGGACTTTTCTGAATGGATTAATAAAATCTATGCTTTCTTATTAAGTTAAGAAATATGACGAGCACACTGGAATAAGAAATCAAAAGGGATAAGAGCCCGGATCCACGAACCGATGCGGCTGGTCGCCATTGGGTGCAACCCACTCTCGACAGGGTGCACACATAAATTGCATGATTCCCTCTTGGTGGATACGTCCGACGACTCAGCAGCAGTGGTCTGCAAGGAAAGAGAGAACCGAATGTCATCCGCTACTCGGAGTACCCTCCGAAAAGGAAAATGATGTGTCTGTCAGGTTCGGTTCTTCTTAGTTGGGTTGGGCGGGTTCGACCAGAAATGCTATGCTTACAGACAAGTCTACCCCTCTTCCCGAAAGCTTCGCGGGACTACTTTACGACGACGGACGACCGCCTGTAGGGGGTTTACTACACAAGGCCCCTGCAGAGGAAAAGCTTTATCCCAGCGAATAGGTGATGCTCGGCTCCGCACAACATAGGGATTGACACACTTTCGTGAAGAACATAGATTTATGGGGGCACTAGCACAAAAAAAAAATATATAGCGGAAAAGTCTACTGTTTGAAAGAGAGTAAAACAACCCGGAATCTCAGGAGCTAATCCAAAATCACCATTTTCCACCTCTGCACTAAGGGGTTTCCTTCGGGGTCGAACTTGATGGCCAAAGATGCGGATAAAGCTGAGTCCTGACTTCAATAGGTCCTTGATTTGACCTCTCGTAGTGGTCCTTGCTTTTTAGAAAGCTCCACAGGGCCACTTTCTCATACTTGCTTAGTGTGCCCCCCTTTCTTCGAGTGCCCCACCTGGTTCACTGGGCTGTTGGCCTACCAAGCACTTGCCCGCTGCCTCTGCCGCCCTCCTTTCTTTATGTAAGTTCCGTGCTCACTACAAGAAAAAAGGACATTCGCCACTAGTTTTTTGCAACTACAAAGTACCCTTTTGTAACTACTAGTAGTTACATAAAATATTTCATACAATTTTAACCAAATTTGCTACAATATGACATTTTTTTGCAACTACTTGTAGTTACAAATATATTAGTAACTACATACTAGTTGCAAAAAATAGTTACAAATACAATAGTAACTACAAAGTAGTTGCAAAAAAACTGTTTGCATCTTATTAGTCACCCTATAGTAACTACTTTTAGATATTTAGTTACTAAAAATATTTTTGTAACTACTCTCCCTTTTTTGTAACTACATTTTGTAGTGTCAAAAAGCCTTGTTTCTAGTAGTGGCTCCTTATTCTGACTTTGATCTCTGCTAGGGCCCTCCAATTGCTCTAGCCATAAGCTATGACATCTGCAGCTCACAACCACAAGGGCCAGACTATAAAGGATATACAAAAAAAGACGAATTCCAATTAAAAGGTCGAATAAATTGGATTCGGAAGTAATACTACCGCCAGACTTCCTAATATAAGACCCGATCCAAGAAAGACTAAAAGAAAATCATGTATTGGTCTAGGTAAATCCATTTAATTTTATCAAAATCGAAATACTTCATGTCTTTTTTGACCGAACCAGGAAAACCGAATTTATCCTATTTTTCAGGATATTTCTTAATTTTAAATGAATTTAATTTGAAAGGGGGTGCACTTCGAATCCTGCTCCTTTGCAATTTTTGGCCACATATTCTGGGTGTGTCATGGGGGAATATTTTTCGCAATAATGGAATGCACGCATTAATAATCTATGATGATCTTAGAAAATAGGCCATGGTAAGTCCGCTCTAGATGCAGCAGCTGGGAGGCCCCTCCATGGTCCGGCTGTAGGTGCGATCGCCCAGCTAATAGGTGGGTCTAGGTCTGAACCAGTTCAAGTTTGGTCGAATCGGTGCCACCAAGGGTCAAAAGGTATTCTTTTGAAAATGCACCACAACTCTTCGAAAACTATAAATAGACCCTAAAATCTGCATTTCCATTAACTAAAACATTCAATGTGCATTTGCATTCTAGATCCTGAGTATCGAGTAGTTCGCCAAAATCTTTGGTTTTGTTGTGTTGTGATCCCAAAGCTAAAAGTTGTATCTTGGGGATGATTGTCGAAAACCGAGGGCACTAGAATTCGGGGCAATATCATGTTACAGATAGCGGGTCAAGCTTGTGCATCGACTTTATCAACAATATAATTGAGTTAGTCTTTCAAGTACACCTCACCCAATACCAACAGTTACAATATAGGCAATTTGAGACTGAAAGGTTAGACTAAGATGACAAACACAATCATCTTGATCTAAGACACAAAATTAAACCTACACACATTAATGGAGTATTTTGGAATATATTTCTCCATACTTTCACAGAAAAGAGTAACTGTGTGTCACTGCAGTTTGCACTATGTGTAGAAAGATGTCGTGACACTTTTTGGTGACTCTTATTTCCCTCACTCTAGAAGCGGCAACTTGTCACGATCTTTGTCTCTCCATTTATACTGGCGGTGACCTAAGACGAGAGAGAGTGCGCGCTAACAGTTGTATATATAAAAACCAAAAGAAAATAAAACAAGAACAAATTAAAGGTGGGGAAGTGGAAGCCTATCCGTGCCACAAGACGACCGAAGTAAATATATAAAAATAGAAATCCCATCAGACCTATATTCAACGAAAATTATAGCCCGCAAGATAGTCACTCCACTTCTTATTGGCCACCAATTGCATAGCTTGTAAAATGACATTACCCGAAATATCAGAGACATTATGGTAATTGGACATAGCCTATAAAGCAGTGTTATCTGAACTAGTACGAATGTAAAAATCCGTACCCGCAACCTCTGTAATACGTCGAGGGTCTGCAAGAGCCGAAGAGGCCAAGAGATGCTTGGAAGTTTCTCGAGTCATAATAGGATCTCATACAGGATGACTATTTCTGGGAGGAAGGGGCTCAATCTGTGGGGAAGAGACACTCGTAGTGTAGACCTTTGAGTCAGTGGCCGCAGACACTACTGGCACAAGGATTGAAGAAGTAATATTCTCAGAGCAGAGAACTAATGCATTAGTCGTATCACGAGACTTTCCTGGATCGTCGTTGTTGTGCTAAAGTGTTCAATACCTTCAGGCTCCATACTCAAACAACGTCACCATCAATGCTTATAACACCACAACCATTGCCACCCTTTGGGGCGTAGAAATTGTATCATATATATGAGGTATGATCAGAAAATAATTAACGCAGAAACTTCTGTAAGACGATAACACACGGATGGTCAATTAAGTTCAATATAATCAACTGTGTTGATCATACTTATCCATATTTGACTCTTAATCTTACGGTCATACAAGAGTCGATGGTGTCTTCTGCATTGTAGATGAATTAATGAACATAGGCTAGCTATCTTGACTGGTTGAATTGCTAATTAGTGGTGAATTGTTAGTTTTCAAATTAGCTAATCAATATCCAACAATAATGTCAGATGATCCACGTATAACTACTATAATTAATTAATAAATTACTTGCAAGTTGTTATTGCTTTCACATCATCCATCTAAAAAATGAAGCAAAATGAAGGCAAAACCTTAGTTGGGACGATTAACTGTGATCAATAAATAATTTTCAATTTGTTTTGGTGTAATTGTTGTTTTCGTTCATCTGCTTCTAAATAGGTAACTATGTTGAAAAATAAGACTCAAGATCACCGAGAAACACACAAAACCAATTCACAAGCAGGTTGTGTGCAAGTGTGTGTTTAGAAGAATGAAAACCTAAATCAAATCTTGTGAGACAAAGATTTACGTGGTTCACTATAAACCTACTTTGACAGGGGTTGAGTATCCTTCACTATCACCTCAATCAAAGATTACAAGAATCGAAATCAAGAGCTCAAAGCTCATACAAAATGATCAACAACTTATCTCTCCACTCTTGTTTCTTTCCCCTCTTGTTTCTCTCTTGAATGACTAACTAACTAGTATAGGCAATATGCACATTTATATCCTAACAATACTTTACAATAATTGGGGATTGAGAAAATGATGAAAAACCGCATCATAAACTACCAACTGCAACAACTTAAAATGCAAACTGCAATTAGTGAAAGGACATCGGTGAACGACGATGATTTTAATAGAATTAACTGTCATAAAAACCGTTTTCGTGTCCTAAAAACCGTTTGCATAAGCTGTTCTCACAGCTTCTTAGCAGCTGCTCTTCTGATGTATTTAAACTGCGGAATTGGCTGAATGATTTGCCACATCTTCGACTTCATCAAACTACAATCTCTTAAATGGCATGCAAATTTTGGAATTAATGGCTGTCCCAAATTGAAAATATATGAAAGAGGCACTACTAGCTTACTTTCTCGAAAAAGTATTATGAACTCGTGCCTGCTGTCATATGGACCTAGATCTATACATTTGTGATATGCAGGTGCTTCTCTATATGAAAAGTAAAATGACCCGCAAACATTGTGCTCAACGTTAATTACATCTACACACCAATCTAAGATTCAAACCAATAACAAAGATGGAAATGAAAAAAGTTCCATAACTTCACATTGCTTTTTAAGTGCAAACGCCTGGACAATAAGATTCATAATTAACTATTCACACACATATATATTGATTTTCAGAAAATATTGATTATTTTGAAGTTAACAACTCCTGATTTGCACAGATAATCCACCAGCTATAGGCAGACACATTCCTAAATATACATGGTTTCCGTATGAAGAACAATTTCAGAATTTTTTTTGTAAGATCATACATAACTAAGAGCAAGTGTTCTGTGCATGCACCTAAACTGCGTAATACTTTTCGGGTAAACTAGTACTATCACTTTTTCCCAACATAAACAGACTAGCATTTTTCTGGGCCCAGTCAAGATCTTATTTGGGTCTCACTTCTTCGTGTGTACAACCCTGCTCCACTGCAATATTTGCCTGCCAAGATTAAAGAATGTGAGCCATTTGCAGTTAGTGGTACTCGTTATTAACCTTTTAGTGAGTAGCTGAGAATCTGGTTTACGGAATATACTCCGTGAAGGAATTAGATCTAGTGCAGTGGGGTTGAAACTACACCTTGTGCAGTAGGAAAGAAATGACCTCTATATCCTGATTGTATATGTAAAGAAATAAAATCTAACCTCTTAATTCGTCATGATTACCCACATCTAGGACCAATGTTGAGCTTGATTCTACCTCCTTCTTCCTTAATTTTCCTGGCATGCTCAACTGCAGAAGTATGGAGATGCTCGATGTCCAATACGGTTAGGCTTTCCGCCAGGCATATTGGGATTTCTAAGAGATTTTGACAGTTTTTCAACACCAGCTGGGTAAGACTAAGGAAGCATCCAGATGATGCACATTCCCAGTGAACAAAATCTGCCTTGGCAATCAGCAAGAATTGGAGACGAGAAAAACTATGACCATGAGCTTGCCAACACATTCCCGTGAATGCATTGTTTTTCAACTTGAGAACCTCGAGCGTATCGATTTTTCCCAATACAGACATTTCTGTCCAATCCAAGTATGTCGCGGACAAAGTTAGCCTCTTTAGAAATGGTGGGAAGAAGTCCAACGAAGGGAGCCTGACCAACCTATCTCCAGATTGTGGTTTGGTACTCAATAAATCATTCATCAGCGTCACGTCTACAAGACGGTTAAGTCTTTCCAGGCGGCAACCGGAGGTGTTGTTAATAAACGTAGCTAAGTTTCCTCGGATCCCCAATCTCTTTAAGTTAGGGATCCTATTGAACACTTGTATCGTGCAGTTCTCGGGTGATAATCTACTCAGTGTTTGTAAGTTCTGACCACCATTACCATCTCCTTCTCCTTGTATGGACAGAATAATGGAGGCTTTTGTCTTCAGATGCCTTAGTTGAGTCATCCCCCAAATATTTGCTCTCAGTTCGATTGTAGGCGAGTCAGTATCGAGCACGAGTGTTTGTAAGTTCCTTAACGCAGAGATGGGTTCGGGGAGAACTTTGAGATTTTCATATGACAGAGTGATGTACTTTAAATGAATCAGTTTGCTAAGCTTCATGGGGAATCTACTGAAACTGATAGACTTGGATTCCAAAACTCTGAGTAGCTTGAAAGTAGTAGAGATAGTTGAGACGTAGCCTGGAGGTATGTATCCCTCGTTGAAACATAAAAGAGAACGTGTGCGCGGGCTATATATCTGTTCACCAGCAGCAGCTGAGAGGAATTCCGGCAGATGGTTATGGATAAAAATACGACGAATTTCTTGCACCTTCGGAACCAGAGTGTGAAAACATCCATCCCTGAACGATATCTCTTGGACCAAATCATCCTCGTCGATCCCAGCTTTAGAAATGCAGAGTGCACGCACAGAAAGATGAAGACTACATGTTTTAACTTGGCCCAGGGAATTTCTTTTCCGAATGGTCAATAAGTTTCTGTTGATAAGATTCTTGAGATTATCTTCCGCAGCTTCCTCCAAAGTCTGTCCCTTTTTATTATTCCGTATGAATCCCTCAGCAATCCACAACTGCGTTAATGTCCAAGTTGATATCTCATAATCTTCAGGAAACACCGCCAAATAAAGAAAGCAATCCCTCAAGTCTTTAGGCAATCTATTGTAAGCCAATGATACAATAATTGATGTGAGACGATCCGGATCATATCCGTCGCAGTTACTTCTCAGAATTTCAGAAATGTCATTCCAGGCATTTATAGTCGCAGCACTATTCACCGTCTCTGAGTTTGGTTGGTACGCAAGAATCCCTCCTATCAGCAATATCGGAAGTACCAATCCTCCACATTGACGCGCTATATCTCTGCCAATGAGTTCCAATTCCTTAGGACATCTTTCGTCTGACTCTCCAAATACCTGTAATTTGAGAAGTTGCCAGCATTCCTCATCCCGGGGGAAACGTAGCTCGTGGGGTCTTATGTTATGATTAGCATGTTGAGCGACATGATGTTGTCGAGTGGTTATCAAGACTTTACTCATATTATTGCACCATGGTAAGACATGTTTGACATGATCCCAGTCTTCAACAGTCCATATGTCATCCAAGACTAACATGAACTTTTCATCCCTCAGGTAGCTACGGACCTTTTCGGCTAAGTCTTGACTACTCATGCTCGTCTCATCGCGACTCGTGAATGCTTTGACAATACGGATAAACACATCCCTTGGGTCATATGCACCCGAAATGTCGAGCCAGATGCGGGTAGGATATTCGTATTCGACTTTCTTGCTTTTGAAGATCTCCCATGCCAATTTTGTCTTTCCCAGACCACGCATACCGACAATGGAGACAACATCAAGCATTTTCCCAGCTGGTAGAAGATATCCAAGTAAAGCAGATACCTCATCCTCATAGTCTACCACGTTGTCACTGCTTCCCTTCGAGGCCTAGAAAATATATTTCATATATAATATGGTAGGATTAGAAGCAAATCAAGGCAAATTGGTCTGGGCAAATGGAGTTCTAGTCGAGGCGCATTTAGCGGTGGTGATTACGATACAATTAAATGTTAAAAAAGTCGATGTTGTACCTTTTTAACTAGTTTCCATGAATCTTTTCCCTGAGATCCGTTCCCACTTTGCAGGTTAGCAGCAACGTCCAACAGTGGTTTGATCACCATATCTTCTGTAAGGAACTTTAGCTCTTGTAGCTTTAGATTGCGAAATCGGGTCAAGAAGTTGTTGCCCTTTGCTGAATAACTAATGATATGAGAGTCTATGGTGTCTTCAGCATCGTAGACGAACTCTCTGATCCGCCTCTCCGTTTCTCTCAGGGGCCCCTCCTCCCCCTTGGCCGCCTCCTCAACGATGCTCCTCAATGATACGACTTCTTTCTCCAGATTTTGCAGCTCATTTTCCGCTGCAAAAATGAAATCGACATTTGAATCCAGTAGCTGCGACAAGTTCTCAAGCAGGGATGACACTGCAGCAACAGCCATGTTAATCAATGCAAGGTTACAGAGCTCTCTCTCTCTCTCTCCCTTTGATGAGCTGACTAATACATATACCATGTGAGCACACTTTGGTAATAATCACTATAATTAACTAACAGACTAAGTAAAGGTTGCTATTATTTACAATGAAAGCATTGATGACATTGGTTATTGCTTTCAAATGATCCATCTCAAATTTAACGTTTTCTGTAGCTTACAGTTGTTTCCCATTGCCCAAAAATAAAAAAATAAAAAATGGGGCAACTTGGGAGTTGTTAATTCATGTCGACATTTACATGTCAACTAGGGGAGGTACTAATAATATTATATTGGTATTAATTATTGATTTAATCAAGGCATAACCTTACTTGGGACTATTAATTTACTGTGATCAATAAATAATAGATTAATATATTATTATTGATGACTTCAGTATCTTAGCTGTAAGAATTTTTATTAGTTAAGAAAGACTAGATTTAATTTCATTTTAATTAATATTTTCAACCCTTTGATTAACTATTCTGCTTTGTTTTATAAAGCAATAATTTTGATGGATTCTCAATGATTTAGTGCTCAACTATTGTTTCATAGTGATCAGATATGGCTTATGCTGCAGTGGTCTCTCTGTTAGATATTCTAAAGCAGCTTCTGGATTCTGATGAATATCCAAACCCACAGATCAAGTCCCTCTATGACAAGGTCTGGTCCTTGCAATCCTCTCTCAAAAAAATATTTCCTGTACCAAAAAGCATTAGGAGTCACATTAATGATTGCGAAATCCAAATCCGAGAAGCAGTCTATGAAGCCCAAGACACCATCGAATCCCTCCTGATTAACCCTTCAGACAAATCAGATTTCTTGCAAGACTTAACGAAGATAGTTGAGGATGTTACAGAAAAGGCAGAGAATATGGCGGCTTCTATGGCTGATTTGCTGTCTGAGAATCGTCATCATAATCCGCCTTCTGAATCCAGCAGCTCCGATGATGCAAACATGGAGATTGTCGGACAGGAGAAACACTTGGAGCTGCTCAAGTATCAACTACTGCGAGACAAATACGAGCGTGATGTCATCCCAATCATCGGGATGCCTGGCATTGGTAAAACTACTCTAGCAAAATGTCTTTATGATGATGCACAGGTAGTAAGCCGGTTTGATATTCGTGCCTGGATCTCCGTATCTCAGGAGTATGACCTTGTACATCTCCTTTTGAGCCTCTTGAGTTCCATCGAGGGCGAAAAGGTTGATGTCTCACATCTCATGGATCAGAGTGCGGGTCATAAGAATTTAGCTGTTCATCTCTATCAAACTTTATTCGGTAAAAGTTACCTCATCGTGATCGATGATATCTGGGATGTAGAGGTGTGGGATGAAGTAAACAGATTCTTCCCACATCAGAAAACTAGCAGCAGGATTATTCTCACGACTACAACCACACGGGTTCCTGAATCTGCCGGCATCTCCAACTTTATGTTCCAAATGCCGTTTCTTAACGATGATGAGAGCTGGATTCTACTTCAATTGGTGGTCTTCGCTACTGTTGGTTCGTGCAGTTACCAAATCGAGCAACTAGGGAAGCAGATCGCCAAGAACTGCCAAGGACTTCCTCTGGCAATAATCGAAATTGGCAAATTCCTACATGACCACAACACGGTCGACAAGTGGAAGGAAGTAGCAGAAAATGAAAATCCACTTATATTGATACAAGGCGACAACACGCCTATCTACAAGGCAGTGTCCCGGAGCTACCATCACTTGCCCCCACACCTCAAGGCTTGTTTCTTGTATATGGGAGCATTCCCTCTCAAGTCTGAAATCTCTGTCCGTAAACTCATAAAGCTATGGATCTCTGAGGGACTTCTCGAACCAAACTCAAGAGAAAATGCCGAGGAGTGTCTGTCTGAACTTGCTTCCAGAAGTCTCGTAGTACTCGGCGAGCGCAGCTCCAGGCCGAGTAGAACTAAAACCTGTAGATTCCATCTTGTCTACCGGAATCTATGTGTTGGTGAAGCAAAGCATGAAAAGTTCTTCCATGTCATCAACAAACTTCTCGATAGTTTCCCGGAAGGCACGAGTGCGCAGCGGCGCCTCTGCATCCACAATAACAATGTAATCGGCCTCAAAGAAGTGCACACCTCGATGAAATCAGTTTCAGCTGCACGTTCTCTCCTCTTTTTGGGTCCAAAGAACCACGATTTTGGGTTACAGGTGTACTTGAATTACAAACTGCTCAAGGTTCTAGACGGCCTCAAAATCCGCTTTTACATATTCCCTGAGAATGTTCTAGAGCTAGTCCGGTTAAGGTACCTGGCCATCACTTACAATGGGGAGCTCCCGGAGTCCATATCCAGACTCTTGAACTTGCAGGTCTTGATTGTGCATCCACAATACAGAATCAAACGCTCCGACGCTCCGCGTTATCTGCCTATGGCGATTTGGTATCTTCACCAGCTGAGGCACCTTGAGTGTGTGGGCTTTGACCTGCAAGATCCTTCTTCAGCTGCAAAGGGGATCAACAGTGACGACTCTCTTATCCTGCGAAATCTCTTAACACTTTCAGGTGTAAGTGCTCACAGTTGCACACAGGGCATTCTCGCAAGGATGCCCGGTCTAATCAAATTAGGGATCCGGATAGACTCGAGACATGATGGAGATGAAACCTTCAGCTTTTCTGGTGATTGCACCATCCTCCATCGCCTCGAGACATTCAAATGGGTATTTGTGAATCCTTGTCCGGAATCTAAAGCTGTCTTTCCAAGTCTTGCCTTTTCTTACAGTCTTGGAAAGTTAACTTTGAATGGATGTGGGTTCCGTTGGGAGGACATGACGTACATCGGCGAATTGCCCAATCTGGAAGCACTGAAGTTACAGTGCCGTGCATTCCGAGGTCCTGAGTGGGTTACAAATGCAGGAGAATTTCCAAAGCTGAGATTCTTGCTGCTAGAAGATTTGGATTTGGAGCAATGGGAAGTTGGATCTGACGAGCATTTCCCATTTCTGAGCCATGTTATCATTAGGCATTGTTACACACTGAAACATATCCCCTATGAATTTATATATATCTCTGCACTTGACGTGATAGAGGTGGTCGATTGCAGGCCATCTCTCGTGGAATCAGCCCAGAATCTACTGCAAATTGTGGGGAATCCTCCTTTTCGAGTTCCCGTTCTTTCCTCATGGAGTGATAAGGCCGGAAAATCGTGACCCTCTCATTGGATCAAAATGTACTCTTTTTTTTTTTTTTTTTTTTCTTCCTTTTGGTGTGTGCTTTTCATTTAATTTTCTCCGACCAAGCATCCATGTTTTTTACATATATTGATGGGCTTGTGAAGATTTATCAGTATCTACTACGAACTAGCTACAAACTCTCATTTGGTATGCAATATTTTGAAATGTTTCTTGTAAGATTGTGTTTGTTTTATGTAACTTCCGTATGGTCGTATCTTGGAGCATTATATCACTAGGACACAGGTTTAGAAACTCACACTGATACAGCACCATCAATTTTGCATTTGTTGTTGTACTAATCTCTTGTTAGGCTACACATGTGGTGTACATATACACTTTAGAATATCATGCCACCGACATCAACTTCCGACTATTTGCATGTTACAAAGTTACATACTTACATGACATTGCCTTACTTAGAGGACTTAGTGGACCAGAAAGGTTCACATTTGATTCATCCTTGCGTTATGTTGGTTTCTAGTTAAGAATGACATCATCACGTGACTTGGCTTAAAGGTTAGTCAGGTAATGTTCAGAGATTCAAAAATAGTCATCAAGCAATAGACTCTCTATATATGCATGTTCACATCGTTGACACGTGTATCCTTTTGTTGAAATCAGGAAAATAGTGGTGAATATGAAAAAGTGACTTGCAGTAAGTGGTAATGAATCACAGATTCCAGGTATAAGAAACTGTGATAAAATCTAACCTCTTACCCAACCATGATTTCCCACATCCAGGACCGATGATGAGCCTAAGTCAACCTCCTTTCGCCACCGTTCGTATTACCCAACAGTAGAATTTGTCTTTTCGTGTATGATTGAGATGTTAAGTTATCTGTCGCCCAGAGGCAATTTTGAAATATTCGATCCTAGCTAGGAAGGGCGTATGTCATCTAGGCGCTAGTTAGGCTGTAGATTGGGGCCTAACGCCTAATCGGGGTCTAGGCAGGGCCGGCGTATAGAGGAATCAGGAAAAAAATATGCGGTGAATGAGATCCTAAAGCCTAGGCGGAGATTAGTCGGAGCTAGAGATTAGTCGGAGCTAGTTGGGGATTTTGCAACAGAGTATAATTGATGGATCTGTCAGCTCCCTCAAACGGATATTCAGATATCTTTGGGTCCCATAGTAACAAACATTGGCGAGTGGGAAGTCATGAATTTCGTTCTGTTTCGTTGCTTCCTCTTCATCTAAGTCCTTCCTTCCTAGTTATTAGGAAGATCCTCAGCATCATTAAGGAAATCCTTTCTCTAGACATTTCTGGTTCTGCAAATTTTCAGGTCTATCTTCCAATCCTGATGATAGCGATGGCGATGGCTACTCGTATGTTATACAACTCAGAGGATAATTTCTGTTGTTCAAGAGCTGGGGTAAATAGTGTCGCCAAGTTTCTTCATTTGACTATAGATGTATATAAATTGGATCTCGAGGAATGCAAAATAGGTCTTGCCTCAATTAGATCGAGAATAAAGGAAGACAGTCAGAAGATGACAAGCTTTAAACTTCCTGGAGTAACGAAGAGCAGTTCTCATGAATTTATGGTCGAAACACAAACGGAGCCGTTCAGTTTTCATTATTTCTCCTGCATTTGATGTCACAGGATGCCATTAGATAACAGAATCCATGGATCAATCTTCCTTGGTAATATAAGTCTTGTGATCTTACTCTCTTGATTTTGGCTCGTGTGTTTGAATTTCATGGATCGACCTTTGATTTTGGATACATTTATCTTGTGTCGTCAAGGTTAGCACGAGATAAGAAGCAAATGTCATTTCTTTGAAGGACGTATAGCGCCGTTTCTGATCAGAATCATATGTTGAAAGAAGAGCAGCTCTTCCTTTTCAAAGAGTTTATTTCAGACTGTTAACCAAAGTACTTGAGAAAGATCACTTAAACCTTTTATCAAACACCTAATGTGTGTGTGCGCAAATAGCTATGATCAACAAGAAAGCAAGAAAGAAACGCCGGAATTACATGGTTCGGCTAAATCAGCCTACATCACGGAGGTTACAACCTTTACTAGTGAAACAAACCTCAAGAATCAGCAATTTACAAATCTCACATGGATCAATCAAGAAGTGATTGAATCTCACTTTGATCTCTCTAATATCTCTCTCTCTAAGTGTTGTGTGTTTAAATGTGTTAACAATGAGAATAAAGACTGATAAGATATGTCTAATCTCAACCCTCAATCAAACTACTCAATACAGGAAGAAAAGTTAAGCTGAAAACTGCTACAGCCAATCGACATCGGTGTTGACAACTTTCACAACGGTTTCAACCGTTTTAGCAGATTCAGAAACTGTTGCGAGCTCTCTTTCTTTTATTAGACTTGTTCCACTCTTCTAGCTACAACTCTCCTCCTTTTAGTTGATATTACTGAGTTGTTAGCCACATACAACTGATCTCAACACAGAAAATGTCTTGGATTTCGTTAGAAATGAATCTCTTTTGTAATATTTTGTCTTTGGTTATATGTTTTGGATCACTCATTTCGAATCTATTTTAATTTATTTAAGTGCAGTATTTACCTAAGATTATTTGTCATTCTAAAATTCTCTACAACTTTTGTATTTTATTTATCTATCTATATATATATCTATCTAATAACGTGAAGGTCGAATTAAAGAAAAGAGTGGAGTTCATCGTTCCTATATCCATGGTGAAAGTTTGTTGAGTTTCAGATGTGTATATAGGAGAGTTAACTGACTTCCATCTCGTGACTCTCCGCCTCAGATTCCTCTCTTTCAAACAACTGAATCTTTTAAAGGAAAAAATTGATTGTTAAAGTTAATGAAGCCTACATCTTTAGCAGATATGAACAATCTTTCAATGTCTTTGATAGATTAGTCAGCCATTGAACTACTGATGAGAAGTATTACCAGAGGAAGAGACTAATTTCTTTTCTCCTCTTGTCTTTTTGGTACATTTTACATGGTTGGCTAATATGAATGTTCTCTTTTCCTTCTAATGGGTGTAACATCAACATTTGACACAAGGGATGTGTGTGCGTGAGTGTAAAGGGTTCCTCCCCAAGGATCGCCCTGAATGATACAGCTTCGTTTTCCAGCTTTCGGAGCTCATTTGCCACACCAAAAATGAAATCGACATTTGAATGACACCTTACCGTCAGCCATGTTAATCTATGCAAGGTTATATAGCTCTCTGTCTCTCTCAGCTGACTGATGCATTTATCATAGTATCATGTAACTCAATAGATGAACTAATGAAGATAGGCTAGCTGTCTTGACTGGTTGAATTGTTAGCTTTTAAAATTAGGGCGACAATATTTATTTCCAACATTAATGAACAAATGCAAGGCTCTAACAGGGCATGGAGGCTGCCCAGCGATTCACAACACGCTTAAGCTCATTGTTAAACAATCTAGCGCTGCCCTCGAGTGAGCCTACACAGGCTGATCCATTTCTGCCCCTGCTGAGCTGTCCAGGGATGCAGCCTAATGGCCCAAAAAGCCCAGATACACACTTTTCGCGCACCCAAGTTGTGAAGTGTCTGTCGTTACCCTATTGCAAGCATCGATTATGGGAAGAAGAAAAGTGCGATGAAATTATGTCCTGACCGTAAGCTGCTCCGAGTATTATTGAGCTAAGACTGGAATATTCTTGTGGTGTGTAATGGGTGCTTGTTGTTGGGATTTGTGCTTTGAATCTAATTGGGTTAGAATTGACGTTCGTATCGAGGTGGAGGATTAAATTTGGTATTGTTGGAATTGGGTCGCGTTGGAAGACGCGGCCGCGACGGCTGGTCGCGGCCGCGACCATATGTGACAAGAAATTGAAGATTCGCGCTGGAAAGACGTCTCGGCCGAGACGTACGAGAGATCTCGGCCGAGACGACGAGTTAGTTTTTGGTGACATTGCTGTAGTAGGATTGCATCGGCCGAGGCGAGGTAGACTCGGCCGAGTCTAGTTGGGCAGAGAGATTGCCTCGACCGAGGCGAGATGGCCGCGGCCGAGGCGGACCTGGCGGCGCAGCAGATGGGCCGACGCAAGTCTAGGCCCAATTGGACTTCTTCTTTGTATAGAATTAGGTTTTGGGGCTTATATATAGGTCCTATTGGAGACCTTTGATATAGAGAGATTAGAGAGTCTTAGAATTATTTTTGACTTGATTATTCAAGCGTTGATAGTTTGTTTGGGTCGAGTATCAATTGATAGATACTCGATTATTGGTCTTTGTTTGACTCTCGTTTGAATTTGATTTGGGATCCTTCCCTTTTGGTCATGGACGTAGCTAACAAGTTGTTAGTGAACCACGTTAATTCTCTGTGTCGATTTTCTTATTTCTTGCACGGTTATTATTTGCTTTGTTCGTTTCGTTTGTTCGTAATTTCCCAACAAGTGGTATCAGAGCTTGGTTCGAGTTTCCGCTGTCTTTGTGGGAAATATGTCTAGGATGAGCGTGCAAATTGAAAAATTCAATGGGAGGGAGAGTTTTAGTCTATGGCAGATTAAAATGAAGGCCTTGTTGAAACGTGAAGGATTATGGGCGCCGCTGATGCCAAAGAAGGACAAAGGCAAGGGCAAAGTGGGCGATAAGGAAGAGGCCGTATCTGCCGAGATGGCCACTTTGGATGAGATAGCGCACTCAACGATCATGTTGTGTCTCGATGACGACATCATCACCGAGGTAGCAGAGGAAGAAACTGCACTGGGGTTGTGGTCGAAGTTGGAGAATTTGTACATGACAAAGTCGCTCACCAATAAGTTGCTTCTGAAGCAACGTCTGTTTGGACTGCGTATGAGTGAAGGTCAGTCTCTTCGCGATCACTTAGATCAACTAAATAAAATCTTTTTAGAATTGCGTAATATTGATGTGAAATTGGAAGATGAGGATATTGCGTTGATCTTGTTGGTTTCTCTACCACCATCGTATGAGAATTTTGTGCAGTCGTTTGTTGTTGGAAAGGATTCTGTGTCTCTAGAAGAAGTGAGGTCGTCGCTGCATTCTAGAGAGTTGCGCCATCAGGCAAGTGGTTTGTCTGGAGAATCGGGTGCAACCTTAGCAGTTGGCAATAATCGAGGTTCGGGAAATCCGGGGAGGAGGTTCAAGAAGAATTCCGGTCCCCAAAGGTCCTAAGCCAGGAGATATCTGCAACTATTGTAAGGAGAAAGGGCATTGGAAGTATGCCTGTCCAATGTTGAAGGAGAAGCAGGAAAGCACTGCTGACTCTGTTGTGGAAATTGAAGCAGACTCTGATGGAGATGATGCCCTAATCGCTGAGAAACAGACAGGTAAATCTGATTCTTGGGTTCTTGACTTGGGGGCGTCATACCACATATGTCCGCGTAGGGAGTGGTTCACAACCTACAAGCAGGAGGAAGGTGGCAATATTTCATTGGCCAATGGTTCCAAATGCAAGGCGGTTGGGATAGGCTCAATTAAGGTGAGGACACATGATGGTAGACTGCGTACATTGAACGATGTCAGACATGTTCCACTCATGACGAGAAATTTGATTTCACTGAGTTGATTAGACAGCAGGGGTTTCAATTTCAAAGGTGAAGGTGGAGTTTTGAACGTCTGCAAAGGTTCGAATGTAGTTGTGAAGGGCATTGAGAAGGGAACTTTGTATTTGATGCAAGGTTCTACTTTGGTTCGGTCTGCTGCTGTTCGAAGTTGTTAGTGTCCCATTGTTTGGGACAAAATTGGTACTTAAGGCGCATCTGGTACATTGGGTACAACTGGGGCAAAATTGAGTTTGGTTTTGTTTGAATTTTGTGAGGAGGTTTGATTTGAGGTGACTTCGTCTGAAGAAGCTACATCATTTGGGGATTCAAGACAAGGTGGAGATTGTTGGGATTTGTGACTTGAATCTAATTGGGTTAGAATTAACGTTCGTATCGAGGTGGAGGATTGAATTTGGTATTGTTGGAATTGGGTCGCGTTGGAAGACGCGGCCGCGACGGGTGATCGCGGCCGCGACCATATGTGACAAGAAATTGAAGATTTACGCTGGAAAGACGTCTCGGCCGAGACGTACGAGAGATCTCGACCGAGACGACGAGTCAGTTTTTGGTGACATTGCTGCAGTAGGATTGCCTCGGCCGAGGCGAGGTAGACTCGGCGAGTCTAGTTGGGCAGAGAGATCGCCTCGACCGAGGCGAGATGGCCGCGGCCGAGGCGGACCTGGCGGCGCAGCAGATGGGCTGACGCAAGTCTAGGCCCAATTGGACTTCTTCTTTGTGTAGAATTAGGTTTTGGGGCTTATATATAGGTCCTATTGGAGACCTTTGATATAGAGAGATTAGAGAGTCTTAGAATTGTTTTTGGCTTGATTATTCAAGCGTTGATAGTTTGTTTGGGTCGAGTATCAATTGATAAATACTCGATTATTGGTCTTTGTTTGACTCTCGTTTGAATTTGATTTGGGATCCTTCCCTTTTGGCCGTTGACGTAGCTAACAAGTTGTTAGTGAACCACGTTAATTCTTTGTGTCGATTTTATTGTTTCTTGCACGGTTATTATTGCTTTGTTCGTTTCGTTTGTTCGTAATTTCCCAACACTTGTTGGATAATACTCCAGTAGATAGTAGTTGTTTATGTGCGTAATCTATCACACCATATGCATGGACCTAAATTTGTGCAACGAGTCTGATCCCACCCTGAAAATCTGAAAAAATGTACGGATGTTTGACAACCCGACCCGGGTCCTCAACAATACATGGATCATGAGTCTGCTGGCACACTGGCTCCGGCGAGCACGTTTAGAGTCATACTTTTATCGTGACTAGTAAATCTCACGTGCGTTGCACGTGGCACACATGAATTATAAAAGAAAATATATCATAATCTAATTCAAATCGAATTGGCTGAAAAAGCTAAGGGGTATCATGAATTTTTTTTTTTAAATAAAATAAACTTAGAGTCAAAAATTCTTTTACAAAAAAAGAAAAAGAAAACACCAACATAAAAGAAATTTTTACTTGATTTATGACAATGTTGCTTAAATGGTCTTATTATGTTGTATGCATAAATTATTCTCGTTGTTCTTAAAGTTCATTGTGTTGCATATCGTATGCATGAATTTTCATAATTATATTTGTTGATACTTTGATTAAATAGGTTAGAAAAGTTCTTTGTGTTCTATGTCTAAAGAATTAATTAGATGATTAAATATACTTAGAATACTTTCAGTATTTTTTTTCCCATCAATACAAAAGAGGTTTTGCTCGATATTTATTTTCACATTATATGTGTAAGGTCTTACGTTATGTTTTGTTGGATATTTATTGTTTTTTAAAAAAATCTATCTTTGGTGGATGTTGTCAATGATTTAAAGTAAAAGTGATCAAATGCACATAACCACAAAAGTTGGCGGGCTTTATAGTTACAGGACTAAAGCTTGAAATTTCACCTAATAATTTTAGATGGCAAAGCTAATAAGCCACAAAGATTCTTTATTTATAATACTACCTATTTAGCTAATAAGCCACAAAGATACATAATTATGTAATAACTTTTAAGTGATTAATTTTTTTATACTTAAACTAAGGACCTTCTAAAATCTTTGAATGGTTCTTGAAGACTTGCTTCTATTGTGATCTTTCCACTATTATTAAGAGTAATAGCAAAATTATTTTTATTATTTCTTCTTCCACTTTGCAAATATGAAGATAATTTTTGAAGTAAACCTTTTATCCAAACGTACATGCTTAAAAACCATAATCGTAAATCAAAATATTTTTCGTTTTATATATTCCTTTATTTTGAAATTAATTATATTTAATGTTGCGTGAAGCTTTATTATTTTATTTTATCTTTCTTTTAAACATACATATATTTTTCCTAAGTTTAGATTTTTTTTTTTTTTTTTTAAATCAGGGCCACTTTCTTTTAATAAACATCAATACTAAAGAATTGTTTCCTTATTGATATATGATCATGTTGCTTAAATGATCTTATTTTTGTGTATGCATGGATTATTATTTTTTTTGTTCTCTTTTTATTTTTGTCTTTTATTTAGACTTCTATTTCTCTATGTTCATTGCGTTACACAATGTACTCATGAATTTCAAGATTATATTTTTTAATACATTGATCAAATAGGCTAGAAAATATTATTTGGTGTTCTAACTTAAGAACTGATTGGATAATTAAATATGTTTAGAATACTTTTGATACTGTATTTTTTTTCATCAACACAAAATAGTTTTTGTGTAAGGTCTCACTTTATGTTTTCTTGGATATTCATTAAAAAAAAAAAAAAAAAATCCATCTTAGATGATTTCTTGTAAAATTGACAAAATGCACATAACCACAAAGGTTAGTGAGCTTTATAATTAGAGAACTAAATTTTAAATTTTGCACATTAATTTTAGTTGTGAAAGTTAATAAGTCATAAAGATACATATTTATGTAATAATTTCAAGTGGTTAATTTTTCTATGAATGGTTCATGGTGATTCCTGGAGACCTACTTATAGACATAATTATTTCTATTGTGAATCTTTTCACTTTTTCTTTAAAGTAATAACAAAATTATTTTTGTTGTTTCTCGTTCCTTTTCCTTTGCAAATTTGTAAATTTGAGAGAGAGAGAGAGAGAGAGAGAGAGTTTTGTTGTTTCTCGTTCCTTTTCCTTTGCAAATTTGTAAATTTGAGAGAGAGAGAGAGAGAGTTCTAGTTTAGATTGAGAGAGTTCTAATTTAGATTGATTTTATATCAGGGACACTATTTCTTTTACTTTTTTTCCCTTCACAAGAAATTCTTTTATAAATTTTTCATTATAAGATATGACATAAGTAAGTAACTAAATCAAACCATCTAAAAAAAAGAAAAATAAACATAATTTAACAAATCGAAATATTTGTCATGTGTGCTTATAATTTTTTATCAAACATCAATGTTGAATAAACTTAATTACAAAATCACAACTCATTTAGTCTATAATTTTTTTTCTTTTCCATATTTTAATATATTTACACTCATGATTAATTAATAATCACATATATAGGAAATGCCGTTAATCCTTAACTTACAAATGATGAAAATATTATCAATTAAAATAATAAATTTCAACGAAAAATTCTTTAAATTAAAAAAAAAATCAAGTTAGAAAATAATTATTGGACTCTCGTTTACCCTTCTCAATATATTTCAAATTTTATTCAGAATTTTTATGATAGGCACCTTAATAATCCAATTTAATCTTACCGAATACATATATATATATATATATATATATATATATATTAAATTACTTGATTCTTTGTATATGTTATATTATGATCTAAGGATATTTTAGTTATGATATTAATTTGTAAGAAGCAACTCATAATTTTAAGAATTAGGAAGATATGAATAGACGTTAAGTTGAAGTTTAAGTATACATACTGTTTTGATATAGCGCCATCATCCATATCATTAAATAAAATAAAAAAAATATTTTCGTTAGTAGTGAAATATTACATTCTCATCTAATTACTTAGTAGAAGTCTTCATGGTTCAAACATAATTTAAAATACAGAAGTTATTGGTCATAAAAATTACAACTAAATAAGCTTAAATTAAATAAAATTCCATTCACTTAAAATTTCATTTATAAAAATTTAGCTAAACAAGTAATAAATATATCATATAACGACAAAGTAACAAAAACTTAAATATAAATAGGTTATTCTTTTCTTTTCTTTTTTTATTGTGTCTTCTTTAATTTAGTGGGAGTTTATTATAGTGATAAATATAGGTTATTTTTCTACCATTATTGTTTTGAAATTAATTAGTGCAACTTAATTATATAAGAATTTACATGTTTATTCTTAAATTGTAGTTATAGATGTAGGGGTATTTATGTCTATACATTATTTTGTAAGAAACTCCCACACTTTTATAGGTAGGGGGAAAAATGTGATACTTTTTGAGATTATTCAAAAGTAATAAAAGTAATACTTTTTGATCCATGCATTTGTGACACACAAGTGCTTCTCTGCGAAAAGTAAAACGACCCACAAACATTGTGTCGAACGTTAATTAGATCTACACACCAATCTAAGATTCACAAAGCAATAACAAAGATGAAAACAAAAAAAGTCCCATAACATCACATTGCTTTTTAAGTGCAACGCCTGCACAATAAGATACATAATTATACTGCTCATAAGAAAAAGAGAAATTGATTTAACTATTCGGGCACATATATATTGATTTTCAGAAAATATTGATTATTTATTGATGTTAACAACTCCTGATTTGCACAGATCTATCCACTAGCTATAGGCAGACACATTCCTAATCAAATTTGCGTTGTTTCTGTTTATTATGGAGAACAACTTCAGAAATTTGCATGTAAGATCATACATAACTCCTTCACAGTACATATATTTAATAACCACAAATCAAACAGAGAGACAGAAAGTACTAGGACAAAACACAAGTACCAGTTAATTATCACACACAAATGCAAGTAATTTGAGTTGTTCCTTATTTGAAGCAATCAGGATCTTAATTAGGTCTCACTTCATCATGTATAACCCTTGTTCCACTGCATTATTTGCCTGCCAAGATTAAAGAGTGTAAGTTATTTCCAACTAGAGATTCATAACTAGTCATCAAGCAATAAACTCTGTATATTTGCATGTTCAGATCATTGACACGTGTATCATTTTTTTGAAATCGGGAAAATAGGGGTAAATATAAGCAAGAGACCTGCAGTACACCTTTTAGTGAGTAGTTGACAATCTTGAATATGAGATATACTCTGTGAACCACCAAGTGTTGAGAATATATAATATATTTGAGGTATACGAAACTGAAAATTAAATCTAACCTCTTAATTAATCACATCCAGGACCAATGTTGAGCTTGAGTCTACCTCCTTCTTCCTTAATTTTCCTGGCAGACTCAACTGCAGACTTATTGAGAAGGTCAATATCCAATAATGTTAAGGTTTCGGCCAGGCATATTGGGATCTCTAAGAGATTTTGACAGTTTTTCAAAACGAGCTGGGTAAGAGAAAAGCATCCAAACGATGCACATTCCCAGTGAACAAAATCTGCCTTGGCAATAAGCAAGAAACTGAGACGAGAAAAGCTATAGCCATGAGCTTGCCAACACATTCCCGTGAATGCGTTATTTTTCAACTTGAGAACCTCAAGTGTGTTGATTTTTCCCAATACAGACATTTCTGTCCAATCCAAGTATGTACCTGATAAAGTTAGCCTCTTTAGAAATGGTGGGAAGAAGTCCAGTGGAGGGATCCTGACCAACCTATCTCCAGACTGTGGTTCAGTTGTGAATAAATCATTCATCAGTGTCACGTCTACAAGACGGTTAAGCCTTTCCAGGCAGCAACCAGAGGTGTCACTTAGGAAAGTAGCTAATTTTCCGCGGATCCCCAATCTCTTTAAGTTAGGGATCCGATTGAACACTTGTATTGTGCAGTTTTCGGGTGATAATCTACTCAGTGTTTGTAAGTTCTGACCACCATTACCCTCTCCTCCTCCTTGTATGGCCAGAACAATGGAGGCTTTTGTCTTGAGATGCTTTAGTTGAGTCAACCCCCAAATACTGGCTCTCACTTCGAGTGTAGGCGAGCTGGTATCGAGCACGAGTGTTTGTAAGTTCCTTAACGCAGAGATGGGTTCAGGAAGAACTTTGAGATTTTCGTATGACAGAGTGATGTACTTTAAAGGAATCAGTTTGCTAAGCTTCATGGGGAATCTACTGAATCTGATGGACTTGGATTCCAACACTCTGAGTAGCTTGAAAGTAGTAGGGATAGTAGAGACATAGTCTGGGGGTACCGATCCCTCGTTGAAACATAAAAGAGAACGTGTGTGCGGGCTATATATCTTTTCAGCAGCAGCAGCTGAGAGGAATTTCGAGAGCTGGTTACGGATACAAATACGACGAATTTCTTGCACCATAGAAACCAGAGGGTCAAAACATCCATCTCTGAACGATATCTCTTGGAACAAATCATCCTTGCGGCTCCCAGCTATTGAAATGCAGAATGCACGTACCGAAAGATGAAGACGACATGTTTTAACTTGGCCCACGGAACTTCTTTTACGAACAGTCAATAAGTTTCTGTCTATAAGATTCTTCAGAATATCTTCTGCAACTTCCTCTAAAGACCGTCCGTTGTCATTATTAAGCCGTATCAACCTTTCAGCAATCCACAACCGGGTTAATGTCCAAGTCGATATCTCATAATCTTCAGGAAACACCGCCAAATATAGAAAGCAATCCCTCAAGGCTTTAGGCATTCCATCGTAAGCCAAACGTATAATTTTTTATATGAGGGGCTTCCGATCATATGTGATGCACCGCTTTCTCAGATTTTCAGAAACGTCCTTCCAAGCATTTATAGTCGCATTGTTCACCGGCATTGAGCATTTGTAAGCAAGAACTCCTCCTATCAACAATATTGCAAGCACCAATCCACTACATAGCCACGCTATATCTTTGCCAATGGATTCCAACTCCTTAGGACATCTTTCGTCTGAGTCTCCAAATACTTGTAATTGGAGAAGTTTCCAGCATTCCTCATCCGTCAGGAAACGTAGCATGTGGGGTGTTCTGTCCCGATTAGCATTATCTGCCGCACATCGGTGCCGAGTGGTTATCAAGACTTTACTCATATTATTACTCCATGGTAACACAGGTTGGATATGATTCCAGTCTCCAACAGTCCACACATCATCCAAGACCAACATGAACTTTTCTTCCGTGAGGTAGCGATGGACCATTTCGCCCAACTTTTGAACACTCATGCTAGTCACATCCTGACTTGTGAATGCTTTTACAATGCGGAGAAACTGGTACACGCGTTTATTTATGCACTTTAAGTCTGTTAGAGTGATGAATTGTGATGTTTGCGTGTAGAATGGAGAGTATTTGGGTTGTTTTAAGTGCCTTTGGACTATTTGACGTTTGTGTTTTCATTTTGAGTTAAATAGGTGATTTAAGGCTAAGTAGTCGTACTCGGCCGGATGCACAACGAGGAAATGAAGCCCGGATGTCAAAAGGATGGAAAAATCGCCGGAAAATGAAGAACAGAGTACCGCGACCGCGGCAAAATGGCGCGGCCGCGGTCCAAGTGAAGAAATAAGCAGAAAATCTCTGGACAAGTAGCGCGGCCGAGGCATACTTGCGCGGCCGCGGCGTGGTGCTGGACCAGGAGCGGGCGCGGGCGCGGCCCATGAGCGCGGTCGCGGCCCGTTAAGGCGGTTAATTAATCCTTGGGCCACAAGAGTTCCGTTTTAAAGCCCAGAATCGACCCAAATTGACTTTCTCTATAAAAAGGGATCCTTATGCTCGGAAATAGGGGATGAGAACATTACGAGAGAGCAAGATTGAGAGATTCCGAAGGAGACGAGCAATCAAGATCGGCAATACTCGGGTTTTCTAGTCCTTAAGTCTTTTCAATTATGTATTTTCAGTTTAATTTGTCTTTTGTCACCGCCATGAGCGGCTAGTAGGCTATTTCAGTCCTTAGTCGAGTCGAACCCTAGTTTTACTATTTTGTGATATTTACAGTGGTTATTAATCAGTTGATTCCTTGAAACGTTGTTATACTATTTGTCTATCCTTCAATGCTTGTGTGTTTATATGCTAGATTGATCACCTAGGATTATAATTGCATAAGTAACGCTAGGTTATAATCGTAATCCGTAATTGTTACGAACCTATAGCCAATTAGTAGCAAATAGCGAGTGATATCGCTAGGGTAGTATATAGCTCGGTCTGAATGGGTCCGAGCTTACGAGGTCCACACCGTGTCTATCCCGTTATCCTAATTCTCTAGGCGTCCGGTTAATGAGATCCAGAGAGCTTATTCTGAGGTCACTCAACTGGATAGACTAACCAAAGAGCTTGTTTTGGTTAGTTAAACATAAGGGATAACGAGGTTAGCAGAGCTTGTTGTTAACCTCGGGGTAGGAGTTTTAAGGATAAAATTGGTTAATAATTGCATCTATCACAGGGTAGTAATAACTAGGGGGAGATAAGATTAAGGGCTGGGATTCGTTATTTTGATAAGTAGAACAAGTCATAGTTAATTTGCTTAATTTCTGTTTTAGTTCTTTAGTTAGTATACATCAATTCATAAACTCCCATTATTTATATATTTATATATACTAGCAATGAGCACGTGCATTGCACGTGGGCTCATTTTATTTATAACTATTAACTTTTTACAATATTAAAATTAATTTGAACGTAGAATGACACTCTCAACACCTCACTCATTTTCACTTTCTCTTTTAGTCCCTTAATTTGTGAGCATAATCATGAACTTTATATGGGGAAACATGCATGCATAGTATTATATATCTTTGATTCATTGTTTTTATTATTTGTGTACTACGATAATTAGTGTTTAGACTTAATGAAATTTCATTTGTTTGTTAAATATCGTAAGATAATGTGTGAAGAAAGTTGATGACTATGTAAATTTAAGTTTTTTAAAAAAAAAGACTAAAGAAAGAAAAAACAAAAGATGTAAAACGTGATAAGATTAATATTTATATATATTGAAGTGTTAATACATGTTTTCTCTATTAATTATATAATTTCTTAAATTTCATAATTATGTTATACTTTTTATATTTATTTGACCATGTCTTCCTCTCTCTAAATTGTAGCTTCTAATGTACTTTAGTTTTTATTGTCATACTTATTCTTTAAGTTCACAATCTGATACATGAAGAAGCAAGAGAAGAACAAAACGTGAGCCTAAATCTGTTGATTCTAAGAATACCCCGAAAAAGACATAAACTGGGAACAAAACTCATTTTCTATTATAAAAATATCAAATCAACCATTTAATACAATACTGGACTCCTATTTATACTAATAATTGAACCCTAGAACAATAAATCACTACCATAATAATTAAAAAATAACAAATCAAAACAAATATTCTAAAAGATAAACTATATCAAATCTAATATAAGCTAATAAATAACAGATCTAATCAAATCTTCTAATATTCTCTCATTCTCTTCTCCCTAAAAATGATTCGTCCTCGAATCGTGTAGGTCGTGTATGTGCAAAGATGGGCTGGGACATCTTTATACTCATGCACCCATGGATCAACCATAGCATTCATAAATGTATGGACCAAGTGAGTAAAAATCTGTAAAACAAATGCAGCAGCCACAACCATGCATGGAAGTAATCGAATCTGATTTAGCTTTGAAGACAAGCATATCCAAAACTCGATGGACGTATTCTTCATTGGACTTCTCATCATAAAAAATGTAGTTGATCATAACAACCATTGTTGACCTCCACACAAGTATCAATAATTTCATGGTGAGAAATTGTATCATCAATCTCATCCGAGAAGTATTCGCATGATGGGGAAAATAGATCGTCAATTAAAGTCTTATTGACATCAAATTCCTCATAAAAATTAGTGGTCCATCATAACCATCATGATCATTTGCCAACAAATCAATTTGTTGGTGTATTTGCATAAATTTGTCTTCGTTCAACTTCTCATAGAAAATGGTTGTAACAACATAAATTGCACAATTAGAATTTATTGATATATTTGGACTTTATGTTACAATCTATAGTTAAAAGTCTCTGATTCTTCTTTTCGGTTGCCTTTGGAATTTGATGGATAGGTTGCTTAGATAAACGCGATCGAAGGGGCTCCGCACCTTGATCTTGGATCGTAAGATGCTTCTGGAGGACTTTGACGAAGAACACTTTGATTTCTTCGAATGACACCTTGAATGTTGGAGAGGATTTCGCCTTTGCTCTTGATTCTCCAACTTCCGTTGTGGTGTATCTTGGAATGAAAACATGACCCTTATATAGGTGTAGGATGTAATCTCTTTGCCATTGAATAACATGATTTGATTGTTTATTTTGATTTGTTTATAAGTCTTTCCTTGAATAGGAAGATATGATTAGATTTGGTGATCGTCTCGCCTTTGGTAGGAAGATATGATTTCATTTCATTTTGTTACCAAAGTATTGGTAATTATTTTCCATATTGGCAAGATTTGATCTTGATTGCCAAGAAATAAAGATTTAGACACTTGACAATATCTGATTGACCATTTGATTGGGCACAAATTTTATACGCTTACAAGTACCCCCTCGAGACTTGTTCTCGGATAACATGCCTTGGAGTGAATAAGTGTCGAAATCTTTCACTATGTAGATCAACGTCTTCTTTGATTTGTTTAGATATGTAGATAGTTTATACTCATATGTAGGAGCCTTTAATTTAGACTTGGATTTGATAGCTAGTTTATACTCATATCTAGGAGCCTTCAATTTGGACTTGGATTTGATAAATACTTTATACTCGTATCTAGGAGCCTAATATTTGTACTTGGATTTGATAGATAGTTTATCTCATATCAAGGAGTTCCTTATTTAGGTTTGGAGTTGTAGATAGTTTGTACTTGTATCAAGGAGTTCTTTAATTTAGATTTGATTTGTAGACCTTTTAAACTCGTCTCAATGATTATTCATTCTTGATATGTAGAACTTTTAAAATCGTGTCAAGGAGTTTTGATTTGAATTTGATTGGTAGACCTTTTAAACTCGTGTCAAGGAGTCTTAATTTGAATTTGATTTGAGAGACATAGATATTTTTTACTCGCATCTAGGAGCATCATAGATAGTTTAAACTCGTATCAACAAGCATCATTTATTTTTTTGGACTATAGAAAGTTTTTTATCTAAGAGCATTATAGACAGTTTAGGATCGTATCAATGGGCATTTTTTTTTTATTTTTAGACTTTTTTCGCTTGTATCCAGTAGCATTATGGACAGTTGATGCTCGTATCAAAGAGCATTGAGTCTTATTTTCTTCACTTGGAGTGTGGGGAGAAGCTTTGCCCCCACATGCTTTTAGTTTGAAATGACATCTTCATGGTTCACCGAAACATCGCCATTGATGGAAGATAATTCTTCCTTGGGACTTCAAACTTGTCTTCAAAGAAGAGATTAGAGGTAGAGATTGTCCCACCGAGCTTGTCAAAAATTTTAACAACATAAATTGCACAATTGGGATTTATTGATGTATTTGAGAATTTGTGTTATAATCTCTATTTGAAAGCCTCTGATTCTTCTCTTTGGTTGGCTTTGGAGTTTGATGTATAGTTGGCTTAGATAAACACTGATCGGAGGGGTTTCGCACTTTGATCTCTGACTGAACACTTTAAATGTCTTCACATGACACCTTGAATGTTTGAGAGAATTTCGTCTTTGCTCTGGATTCTCCAACTTCTATTGTGGTATGTCTTGAAATGAAAACAAGACCCTTTATATAGGTGTAGGATATGACATCTTGTCATAAAATAACATGATTTGATTAGTCATTTTGATTCTGTGATGAGTCTTTCCTTGGATAGGAATATATGATTAGATTTGGTGATCTTCTTGGCTTTGGTAGGAAGATATGACTTGATTTGATTTTGTTACCAAAGTATTGGTATTTTTTTTTTTTTTTATATTGGTAAGATTTTATCTTGATTGCCAAGAAATAAAGATTTGGACACTTGGCAATATCCGGTTAACTATTTAATTAGACACAAATTTTATATGCCTACAATAGTATCAAGAACCAGTTGACACCTCGAAATAGGGATGCAAATGAACCGAATCGAAGCGAATATTAAGAGATTCGATTCGAATTCGTGAAATTTGGCTTCGATTCGAATTCGATTCGATTCGATTCGTTGATCGAATTTTAAATCTGATTCGAATTTGATTCGAATTTCTTTTCCGAATATATTCGATTCGATTCGTGATTCGTAAATTTGAAATTTTCAACAAAAAAATTTAGAAAATATTCGATTCGAATTCGATTCGAAATCAAATTTGTCTAGATTCGAAAATTAGAAACCATATGTTGTACTAAGGGAATTTGTTTTATTTACTATGTTTTATTTACCATATGTTTTATTTACTATATATATATATATCGAATCGAATCATCGAATTTGACGAATCGAATACATATATATTCGAATTCGGTTCGAAATATAAACAAATAAAAAATATGATTTGAATTCGAATTCGAATTCGAATTTTACCGAATCGAATCATCCTAAACGAATTCGAATCACGAACCGAATCAGTATAATTTGATTTGACTTGCATCCCTACCTCGAAACCATCATCGAAGATCGTGACTGGTCTTTGATTACCAACTAATGCAGACAAAAGCAAGAGAAGAAAAATGATACGTGAGTCTAAATTCATTGATTCTAGGAATACCCGAAAAAAGATATCAAATGGGAACAAACCCCGTTTTCTATTGTCAAAATATCAAATCATCCATGTAATACAATAATGGAGACTCCTATTTATACTAATAATTGAACCCTAGAACAACAAAACACTACCATAATAATTAAAAGGAAACGAATCAAAATAAATATTCTAGAAGATAAATTATATCAGATCTAATATAAGCTAACAGATAGTAGATCTAATCAAATCTTCTAACATTATCTCCATCATTGATCTTAACACGTTTTATATCTTTTCTTATTTTGTTTACTATTATATCATATTTCAATAACTTAAACTTGTTTATCTAGAGACTTTCTAAAATAATACATTACAATGTTTTGCCTAACAATCAGGTTTTTTTTTTTTTTTTTGTTAAGAACTAATCAGTTTATAGACTCATCATTTTGATCAATCAATGATTTAAATTCAGATGATAATTTGCAACAACTTGCAAGTTCATATGGTAAATTAATTGTAACAAAAGAAGTTTGTATGACGAAGTATAAAAGCATGCAAAGTTGAGATGACAAATTGTTATTTTCCCTAAAATAACATTAGTGATGAAGTAGTGCCAAGACGTCACATGCAAACTCTATGATGCGTTTCTCAAAATCTTCTCTTATTTTAATTAGGAAATCCAAAATCTTGACTCGAGATCAATAGAAGATTGATGAAAACTTTGTACGAACAAATGCAATCAAAATAATTCATCATAATAACATAAAGATAAATTTCATCTTAGAAAATTCTTAAATATAGAAGATTAAGTTAAACTATTGAAGTCTATGTAACATTTTTGACATTCACATGTGTGTGTTTGTGTAAATTTTATTAATATGTTTACTATCTTAATCATACATGCTAACTAATTTTGTATATATATTTATAAATCTTTATTTAGTTTTTTATATCAGTTCTATTAACAATATAAATTTTAATATTTCATTCTATATACTATTTTTATGAATAATAATATATATGAGTTTCTAATTTCATATTATTCTTGTTTTAGTTAAACTTTCTTTTTGTGTTTGTTCATATATATTGAGTCGTTGTACCTTTATTTACATAAAAATTGGGCTACTGTATTTAATGGTCATTTTATTTATATGTGATAAGACACAATCAAAGAAAAATACAATAAATCAAAATGCTTTTCCAAAATAGAATCGACTGTAGTTTTTGTTTAGATTTATTTAACAAATTTTCTACTGATTTTGTTACACAGGCTTATTACAAGGAATATAATGCAATGTAATTTTTTATGGAATAAAATTGGGTATCCTGTCATTCACATATATCATTCCTCGCCTTCGTTTTTTCAATCTTCGCTCCTCAGTCGTCCTGTAGCATTTTCAAAATTTAGCCTACTGCCTTGAAGTCTCAAGATTGCTAAGTCTGATGTCAATAAGAGGAGTTTGGGCTCTGACGAGATGCTTGAGATACACGAGCAAAATTTCGGATTAGTTCTAAAATTGCAACCGACCTATACTTACGAGACTGTTTTTACAACTTTCTTGAATATAACATGTAAAAATAAAAATTCCTCCTGTAATTTAAATATATGAATAGTGAAAATTAAATGTAGGGAATATTACAAATAACAATCTGACCTTAGTCCCTTTTTACCCTTAACAATACTTAATTTTCCGCGTTGTGGATTCCTATATAACCTTTCCGCGATTTATAAGTACCTAAGATCATATGATTATTTGTAATTTTCCCTTAAATGTTTGTATCATATAAGTTGTGAGATTATGTCATTAATTTATCTTTGTTTTAAAACTAATTGACAGTGTAAATAGTACAAATATGACAATTGTAGAAAGGATGAAAATTTTAATAAATTAATTCGATTTTTTCATAGTACTATACTTTAGCCAACTATGTTATCTAGTACAAATCTTTAAGTATTTCAAAAGAAGAAATATATGCAAATAACATATCATAGAAAGCAATTTAACTGTATTAAATTATAATTAAAGGAATATAATTAAGTAATATTTTCACAGTTTTGTTTCACGCAAAACATAAGCAAAAACAAACTAAGATAAGTCTAAATTTAAAACTTAAAGTCACGATAGAAGGGTGTAAAAATGCAAAACTAAATTAAAATAATAAACTCAAAAGTCAGGATAGACGAGCATAAAAAATGATGGGATTTGGTGTAGAAATTAGACCTTCTCTTTCTTAATCTTTTTGGGAACTATCTTAGTATTCGTTTTTGTTTTTTATTTTAGTAATGCATTGGGTAATTGCCACTTCATCATCACTTTTATCTGAAATGCAATCTTCATAAATCTTTCTTTTAATTTTTCGTTTGCCTCTTCCTTGTTCATCATTTGTTTTCTCGTTCAATGGTATTAGAAAACGAATCTCTTTGTGTGCTTGATGTTAGTCGTGTGTAGTAGTTAAAATCCTTATGTCCCTGAAAATCATTTATAATTTAATTTTTTTTTTTTTTATTTCGGGCTCTTGGGTTTGTGATCATGCTTCCGGATTTTGTAATTGACTTATAGTGTATTTTTTTTCTTAGCATTGCTAATGATGCGATATATTCTTGGACCGAACATTCGACATGCGTAGCTGCTATGTTGCCAAAAACTATAATCTCATTGAATGACTTTTAAATTCACTCGGTACCTGTCCAATTTTATAATAGGTAGGGTAAGTGATCATTTACCCATTGTGCTAACTTTCATATTTGTATGAGTTACACTGAAAACAAAAGAGTGTACATATTGATAAGGTTAAACAAACGATTTTATCTATAAATATATTTTGAATTCTGTATTTTATATTTTTATTTTTGCAACATTTAGAATATATTACCTGGGTTTAGCTTCAATGGATTTTCCTATACACTTTTTGCCAACAACTTTATCATCTTCCTTGTAGGTTCCTCTATTACATTTGTCACATGCTTCATACCACATCTTTATAATATTCTCCACATTATCTACTATTCCGTTAAAACAACAATAGATTCCCAAGTACATTGATAACAAATATTTTTTTAATCAAAATATAATATAATATATGCTCTAAATTATTTGTATATTAAACTTACCTCTGTCAATGTCTCTCTATTTTCTATGATATCTTTAAGAGTCACTTTATGAGCATTTACCATTGTTTGATTCGTAGTCATCTTAGATATCTTAATTGGATCTTGTATTATGTTTGACCTGCATATATTATTTTTAATGTGTCAGAAAAATAACTTTCCATCATCTTACTTGGGTTTTCTAGTTTATTGCTTACCATCGGCAAATGTGCTCCATCAGAATTTGGGTTTATTTGCAAGACGCTTGCTGCTGTAGTTTGTAACTTTAAGTCAGTTGTTAAGAAAATAGATAACAATTAATGCATTCCGTTTTGCGTTTTCTTTTATGACTTTCCACCAGAAAAGTTTTACGTTTATTTTCTTTTTTGATGGCATATAAAATATTTATGTAGACATATATTATTATATTTTTCAAGAATTTTGTTAGATAAGAATGACGAAGATTACTTGAAAAGAGTTCGAGGAAGATTTTACTTACTGTGTGTCCATGATGGTTATTTCCCTCAAGGTTAATTTTTGTCCCTTAGTACTTTTTACTATTTTGTTATCACATTTGCAAGCTTTCCACAAATATCTAGTACATTCAAAATATATCTTTGTTATTTTTTTTTTGTCAAATTAAGTCGTATTTATATAGAGACTTAGGGTTTCAGTATTTTACCAAATCATTTTTTGTCTCCAAGCTTGGTCTCGAGGTAAAAAAAAAAAAAAAAAGATTTTAGCACCTTTTTTTGTCGTCAAGAATAACCTTAAATAGTATCTTTCACCTTCAGATATATTTTGAGCACTTATACGTCCAATCACTTCTCCTTTGTTCCTTTATTTCTAACGCTTGTCTTTTTGCCCCAGACATAATGCTCTGGAAATTCCTTGTAACAATATTTCTCGCATCTCTATCTTTAGCACGCATGGAAAAGAACTTCGTGAGTATTGTTTTTAAATAATAGTGAACATCCATTATTTTCTACAAATTTTGATTAATCCAATAGGTGATATATTATTGGTTAGGTAGATAAAACTGCAATGTTACAACTGCTAAGTATATTTCATTTAAATTAAATTAAAAAATTCTTCACCTAGCTTCTTGAGTAGAAACCCATTGTGCATCTGAATATTGTTTAATTTTGTCTATGGTGGTATTGTCATCATTTTGTGCCACATTAATCGCCACTTTATCATGACCTTTATAGATGTACTTGTACAAATACTTCACAACTTTTGCTCCAGAACATATTTCTACATTGATATGACCATTATATATAGACAATAAATATGGGTTGTAGGGAACTACCCAGTGGTTATCTAATTGTGCATTATCTTTAACCACATATGATTTTTTTAGATTTTTTCCTCCACATAGTCTGTGCATCATATGTTTCTTTACCATCTCATATAGTTCATGATATTTTTCTAGATTAGGAATTTTTGCACAAATATACTTATCAAACTTATCGACATTATTTATCGGCTTCAAAATAATAAGCATGTGTGGCAATCCCCTTTTTTAAAATTCGACAACATGAACATGTGGTACTACTTTTCACATATCTCTTTTTTGAATAGTTGATCTTTCAAGTCATGCAATTTGTCCAAAAAACTCTTACAATTAAATCTGGACGATCTTGTGGTTCGCTGGCCATCATATAAATTTTCTTGAATTTTCTTACAATCATAATTGCAAGTCACTGTGATAAACATAACTGGTTTTCCAAATCTATGAACTCATGTCAATGCATCTAGATATCTGGCCCACATATCCCTTAGACCACATATAAATGATTGTGGAAGAATGATTCTCTTTCCAACTCCACTGCCTCTAGTTTCTTCTTTGAAGACAATGTTCATGATTCCTTAATATAATTCTACTCCCAAATTTGTTTGATTATTTCAGAAAAAATTTAATCTTGTTGTCTCCAACTATATATAGTTATCAACTGTATATTGTTGCAATAATCGTCCAGCTAATAAAGACGTGAATCGCCTTTAATTTCGAATATGAAGACTATCACAACTATATTCTCTAAATGAAACTTTCTTATCACTTCCTTTATCAACAACTATTTTAAAAAATAATAAAGATGAAATTAGAAAATAAGTAATATATCAAATATATTGTGAACATACATAACATTATTTAGTTAATTCTGTGGTTGATATTGATATAAAAATTAGTTATTATTGAAATAATAAAATAACCTTTTGATATGAATATATTTGCCTCTTCTTTTGTTCTTCAAAATATTATTTTTGTATTATTCTGCGGAATTCAAATTTGCATATTTCCTCTTCCGGACATCAAGCTCCTTCGTCTTTTTTATTCTTCATATGTGGGCAATTTGATTATGTAATAATTGTAGTATCTAAATTTGGCATTATAAATTTTGCTTTAAATTAAAATTACCTGAATTCCGTTGCACAATTATCGATTGATACACCACCAGGAATGAAATAAATCAATATAATTAGTAACAAAAAGAAAAAAAAATATAAAACCTATATCTAAGAGGACATCACAATAATTTATTAGTTAGTGTGGTTGACTCAACCATCTTTTCATTGAAAAACAACACAATATATAAGTTCAGTTTTTAGGATTTAATCGTAAAAAATGAACTTATATTGAATTGAGCGGAAAAAAGAAACATTACCATATTTTCTATATTCTCTGCTAATTTCTTGAATTTCGGTTCTCCACTAATTTCTTCGATTTTGGATTATGCTTCTCTACATTTTCTACTAATTTCTCTAACTTCGGATCTCCGTTTATTTTTCCAACTTCGGAGTATGCAAAATTTGACCAATGATTGTTAGGCTAAGTGTATTAAATAGGTTTATAAATTAGGTAGTTTAATGATTAAATATGATTAGGAAAGAGATATTTTGGATACGTGAATTTTTGTTGGATATATTGATATTAAATAGAATTAAAAATTATGTAGTTTAGATTGTTGGATTTATGTTGGATAAATGATATTTAATGATATTTTCATTATTTAATAAAAAGATAAAAAAAAAACTATTTTATTTTGGTAAGTTCCCATTTGTTTGATTATTCTAGGTTTATTCGATTTTGAATTAATATTAGGAACCTACCTGCCTACTTTTTGTGCCAGCGTGTGTGTTTTCCTCAAAGATTCAGTTTTCATAAGATATTACGTTCTACTTTGTGATTAGAGGTGTAAATGAGATATTAATATTTTTTTTATAAAGCAAATGTTAGTTTTGAAAATGATGTTAAATTTGTCGTACGGCAAGCTACACATGTGTCTTTGTTATATAAGATTCAATTTTGATAAGAACGTTTGCTATCACGATTCTTCATATGTTAATGTTTGTATTAGATAAGATTTATCACAACAAATTTGCTCACTATTTCTTTTTCTCATTAAAATATTTTAGGCTTTTCATTCTTTTAATATGAACTAACTTAAATAAATATTGTTAAGAAAATATAATATTTTTATTTTTTCTATATCTATATACCTTTTTTCTCTTCGTATTGTATTAAAATAATTTTAATATATAGTCGCATTATATGCAAGCATAATAGCTTAAATTATGTTTATTTTTTAATGGTCAATTAAATAAATTTAACATGTAAAAATAAAAATTGTAGTACAATATCTAGTCAATAGTACAAACGTAAAGTTTTAAGATTATGCCATAAAATTTATGTTATTTTTTTAAAAAATAATTGACAGTGTGAATATTATAATATGGTAGTTCAGATAAGATTGAAAAATATATAAATGTGATTGTTTTATAATGCCTTAATGTAATATTATCTAGTACAATTGCTTAAAATAAATGCAAAGAACATATCACTGAAAAACTCTATAAATATGTTTTAATATGATATTAATTTCATTTCAAAATGCAATTGTATTTGAAAGTTTAAATATGTAGTTTTTTAGGAGGAGTTTGAATATAAAATGACTCTTTTTTATAATCACGTAAGGAAATATAAATTATTTTAAATTACTTAACCACCCTTAAATTTAATACCTATTAAGAATATTATAGGCACCAGAAGATAAGACGAAACATAAAATAAGACAAAAAAATCCATACTTTTATATGTAACTAAGTTTTTATTCCAAAATTCAATGTATTAATAGTGTAGAAGAAGAATAATTTAAGTATGTATTTTTTTAGGAGGAGTTTGAATTAAATAAAAACTCTTACTTTTTATATATAAGTAATTAAATGATAATATATTTTAAGTTACTTAATACTACTAATGCTTCGTACCAAATATATTTAATTTATTTATAGTGTATAGCCAAGGTATGTATTTTTAAAATTCACTATGATCAGAAAACATTATTTATTTTTGGTATACTACATATCTATTCTATTATGGTTAAGAATCCTTAAATTCTATTTAAAAAAAGAATTCTTAATATGATTAATGAAAAAGATATTCGATCTCGCAAAGAAAGATATTTGAGAATAGCACTATGACAAATTTTAGCAACACATGTGAAATAATTATTGAAATCTTGATCGGGAGCTTCAACTAATTCATTAAACTAAATTATAAAGTGTAATTTTCATGTTTGTAGATATAGTGTCTGAAAACGAATGGCTCTAAATTAATTAATTAATTAGACTTATTTTTTACAAAAAATCATCCAATCACAATTATATACTCTTCTTAAAATAAATATTAGATATATTTTAATATGAAACAAATTTTATTTTAAAATTCAAAGTATTGAAAGTGTAGAAGAATAATAATTTAAGTATGTAGTTTTTAAGGAGGATTTTGAAATATAAAGGAACTCTTGTTTTTTATAATGAAGTATGAGAAAACATAATTTACTTTAAATTACTTTAACTATCCATAAATTTAATACTTAGTAAGGATATTACAGACATCACGAGAAATGACGAAACGAAATAATAGGTCGAAAAATTCATATTTTATATTTATACTATTACTAATTAGCAATAATAGATAGATAGATAGATAGATAGATAGATAGATAGATATAGATATAGATATAGATATAAATATAGATATGTTGAATTTATGTTGGATATATTGAAATATTTTATTATATGATAAAATTCCTTAATTATCCTTGATATTTAATATTTTATAGGGATATTATAGTCGTCACAAGAATATTTATACTATTACTAATTAGCAATTATAAATAGATAGATAGATAAATAGATATAGATTTAGATATGTTGGATTTATGTTGGATAAATTGAAATATTTTATTATATGATAAAATTACTTAATTATCCTTGATATTTAATATTTTATAAGGATATTATAGTCGTCACAAGAAAAGACGAAACATTCACACTTTTATATTAGTAATAGATATATTGCTAGTATTAGGGTTTACTTAAACACTAAGATTCTTCCTGCTCCCTGTGGGATCGACCCTACTTACCACTTCTACGAGTTAGAAGGGTAGCTAGGTTTAATTAATTTTACCGCATCGCGACAGTGCGGTCAAATTTTGGCGCCGTTGCCGGGGAGCGGTGCAAGATTTTAAGTGTTTATTTTTATTAGTTCTATATTGAGTCTCGTAATTCTATTTCTTTTAGTATTTGCGTTACACTTGAACTCACTTAAGTTTCTTTTTGTTTTAGCAGTGAATGATCACTCGTTCACGCCAAAATAAAGAATTGCTTTTCGACCCTGAAATAACTCGTAGAGATCGCATCCTAAGAAGACAAGCAAGAAAGAATCTAGAAGAATTTGAAGCCTTACCCTTCGCCACCGAAAATTCCGCGTCTGAACCTGAGCAAGAAGCAATGGCAGCCGAAAGGACTATGCGGGAATTGGCCACCACTGGCACTACCCACCAGCCTCTATGCATCACCTTCCCTGACTTGGGGAAGGACACCACTTTCGAACTCCGATCAGGGTTAATCCACCTGTTACCCTCTTTCCATGGGTTAGCAGGAGAAGATCCGCACAAACATTTGAAGGAGTTCCACATCGTCTGTTCGAGTATGAAGCCGACGAAAGTCACTGAAGAACAGATAAAACTTCGGGCATTTCCTTTTTCTCTGAAGGATATGGCCAAGGATTGGCTCTACTACCTACCCTCAGCATCTATAAAAACTTGGGAGGAAATGGAGACCCAGTTCTTGGAGAAGTACTTTCCGGCATCTAAGGCCACGAACATCCGGAAGGAAATCAGTGGAGCGGTACAACTGCCCGGAGAAACTTTGTACGAGTATTGGGAACGCTTTGAAAAGCTGGTGGCTAGATGTCCCCAACATCAGATCACAGAACAGTTGCTCATCCAGTACTTTTATGAAGGGCTGACGCAGTCAAACCGGAACATGCTGGACTCTGCCAGTGGGGGAGACCTATGTGACAAAACCCCGACAGCTGCTAGAGCACTCATTTCGAAAATGGCGGCTAAGACTTAACAATTCGGGACACGGGATGTTTCAACACGGATAGTGAGGGAGGTGAACGATTCTCAAATGGATGCGAAGATTGATCAGCTTACCAAAATGGTCCAGAAGGCTGTTTTAGGGGGGAGCTCAAATATCCGACCCTGCCGAATATGTGATACTACCGATCACACAACCGATAATTGCGAAGTTCTGGGTAATGAGCTAGAAGCACACGCCAATGCTGTCGGAACTGGAAACTTCCAAGGCCGAAAGTACGACCCATATTCCCAGTCGTACAACCCAGGATGGAGGGATCATCCGAATTTCAGCTATGGTAATCAGCAAGGCCAGTCAAGTGAGCAAAACAGACCTCCACCACCTAGAGGTATGTATTACACAAAGCAGCCAGCTGAACAAGCACCTGACTCATCCTTGGCGGATATTGTGAAGACTTTAGCAACAAACACTGTGCAATTTCAAAAGGATGCAACATCAAGCATCAAAAATCTTGAGACACAGATGAGCCAGATGGCAACCGCTATAAGTCGACTAGAGAATATGCAAAGTGGTAAACTGCCATCACAACCTGAAATGAATCCTAGAAATGTCAGTGCCATCACATTGAGGAGTGGTAACCAGCTTGGAGAGCTTAAGAAGCCCGGGCAACCATTGGAAGATGATAAGAACGACATTTCGGAGAGGACAGCCGCAGACAGAGCCGCGACCGCGGCAGACGTGCGCGGCCGCGGCCAACTCGACGTTCCTGAAGAGAAATTATCTGTAGAAGTTGCGCGACCGCGGCAACCCAGCGCGGCCGCGGCCCCTGTTCAGCAGAAATCAACACATTCTGCATCCATTCCGCCTCCGCCACTTCCTTTCCCCAGTCGCATGATCAGACCGACACGACCTGACAAAGAGAAGGAGATATTAGAGGTGTTTCGAAAGGTTGACATCAACATCCCCTTGATCGATGCTATCAAGCAAATTCCCAGATACGCCAAGTTCCTAAAGGAGCTATGCACCAACAAGCGTAAACTCAAGGGGGATGAAAAGGTCCTGATGGGAGAAAACGTCTCAGCAATCTTCCAAAAGAAGATGCCACCAAAATGTAAGGACCCAGGTATGTTTGTCATTCCTTGTAGAATAGAGGGCATAAACATTGAATGTGCCATGCTAGACCTAGGAGCATCCATTAACATAATGCCAAGAACAATATTTCATGCATTAAAACTAGGACCACTGAAAGAAACGAGGATAGTACTTCAGTTAGCAGATCGTAGTAACACATACCCCGATGGTCTAATCGAAGACGTCTTAGTTGAAGTAGGTGACCTAGTATTCCCCGCTGACTTCTATGTTTTGGACATGCAAGGAGATTCCTCTACATTTTCTCCAATTTTGTTAGGGCGGCCGTTTCTGAACACCGCCCAAACAAAGATTGATGTCGGTAAAGGGACTCTGACTATGGAATTTGATGGCCACATCGTTAAGTTAAATATTTATGATGCTATCGGACATCCTGAAGATGCTAATTCTGTTTTCTCACCTGATGCGACTAACTCTTTTGTTGAGAATGATTGTGAGAATAGGTGCAGGAGTAGGCTGAATTGGTCCGCATTGGTGCGGCATCGTAAAAAGGAAGATGAAAGGCGGAATGGGGGTAAAGTGCCTGAATTGGTCTGGGCCCGTGTGGAAACCACCTTGGCACAAACGCTAAGGGAAGATGCAGCCGTCGAGCCAACGACGTAAAACAACAGCGCTTGTCGGGAGGCAACCCGATGTTTACGGTTCTTTATTTATTTCGTTTTTTTTTTATTCAGCATTAGATTAGTTCTCTTTCATGTTTTTTGCATTTTTTTACATAATAAGGATTACCATAAAACATAAGACGGAGGGTGACCGCTGGACATAGCAGCAGACATGGCAGGAGCAACAGCATTAATGGCGAGGACAGTAAGAAGCGCAGTGGAGATACATGCAGTCCTTTTTGGGGAAAAGGGGGGTCATCCACCTCCGCCTCCGCCTCAGTAAAACACTGTAAGTACGTACCAAGCCGCACCACTTTTTCTTCCCTCAAACTTTGATTTTCAACCAAGTTTGGGGGAGGGGGGTGTGACGTGGGGCGACTTGGCCGCATTTCTAGTAAGCTGTTTGTTTATTTCTAGTATGCTGCCCGGTTCTATTTGTTTTATTATGCATTATTGTTGGGCCTGTGAGCCAATTGGTTGATGATTGGGCCTGTGTGCCAAGTGATAGTGTGTTGGGCCTGTGAGCCGCGGTTTTTGTTTTAGTATTGTGTTTTGTGGAGTCTCGATGTGTTTATTTTGGTAGAGTTTAGATTGAGTCTAGAAAGGGAAAAGAAAACTGAATTGTGCTGTAAAGATAAAATTAACACATTAAGGTGATGATAAGTTGGCAATGAGTTTATGATGATTGTTGTTAAAACTTGTTTTGAATAGCATATGATAGAGCATGACGGGTAATGGATATGAAATTGAGCTGTAATTCGCAACATTGATCAGTAAAATTGCCTTGTGAGGACTTTGAGCCTATTTTGTACCTCCAGTCTTGGAGTAACTTGTACAAATTCTTTCGGTGTGATTTTCATTGATTATGTGCATATAGACCCTAAAACTTGCCTTGCATGTCTGTCGTGAATAAGTCAATGTGTGTTGTGGCTTAGAAAGTGATCTTAGGTATTTCTTGATCAGCCTATTTCAGACACTCAACATAATTACCTTTTTGACCGCAAACTTGAAAAAGTAATTTCCCTTAGTTAGCCCAGTTGAGCCGTGAGCCTATCACTTGTTAGCCGAATATTACAAGCCGGATATCTTTCCAATTGGCCTTTGACCTTATTCGACTAATCTAGTTAAGAGGGAGGCGAAAGGAGAGGTAGTTGGGAATGTTATTTGGGATTCCTATGGGCTGAAAAAGGGGAGTGAAATGAGAAATGAAAAGGGAATTGGTGATAGAGAATTCAAGAAGGTTTCCATCCTATGTGCTAAAAAGCTTAGACTTGTTAATGTGTACAATGCAAAAGCAAGAAAAGAAATGAGGATGGGAGTAAGAAAAGTGCTTAGTAAAAAAAAAAAAAAACGGGTAGTCCTAGAAAATGTGGTACCCACGTGAAAAAAAAAAAAAAAAAAAAAAAAAAGAGAAGCACTTGGTTGTAACGGATGCGGACGTGGGGAGAAGAAGTCATCCCTTGGGGTGATTTACTGAGTTTTGGAAAGTGAGATGTGAGTAATTGTTTTGAGGGGTGGTTGAGTAGGAATAACTCGATTAGTCCACATTTTAGTCACTTTCATCCAAATTTTATCCTACCTTACCTAAGCCTTTATTACAACCGAATTAAAGACCTTTTTGATTCTTTGCCACACATGCTGAGTACTAGGTCCGACTTAAATAATAGGCAAGCATATGGTGGTCGTTGCATATAAGTCAGTGTGAGTGTAGTACTTTACATACCTTAAACACTTGAGAGAAGAGTGATACACAATCCCGGTGAGGATCAATTGTTGAAAATCATAAGCAATGAAAGTAGTTGAAGTTGCTCTGTCAAATATGCTCGGTTACAACATGTTGCTATGTTTTATTGGAAAACCTTTCTGAAACTCGTAATTGCCACTTAAAGTGCCTTAAAACCCGTGTCTTGATTGTTGTTTGATTTAGATTTGTTCGGGACGAACAAAGGGTTAAGTTTGGGGGATTTTGGTACACGCGTTTATTTATGCACTTTAAGTCTGTTAGAGTGATGAATTGTGATGTTTGCGTGTAGAATGGAGAGTATTTGGGTTGTTTTAAGTGCCTTTGGACTATTTGACGTTTGTGTTTTCATTTTGAGTTAAATAGGTGATTTAAGGCTAAGTAGTCGTACTCGGCCGGATGCACAACGAGGAAATGAAGCCCGGATGTCAAAAGGATGGAAAAATCGCCGGAAAATGAAGAACAGAGTACCGCGACCGCGGCAAAATGGCGCGGCCGCGGTCCAAGTGAAGAAATAAGCAGAAAATCTCTGGACAAGTAGCGCGGCCGAGGCATACTTGCGCGGCCGCGGCGTGGTGCTGGACCAGGAGCGGGCGCGGGCGCGGCCCATGAGCGCGGTCGCGGCCCGTTAAGGCGGTTAATTAATCCTTGGGCCACAAGAGTTCCGTTTTAAAGCCCAGAATCGACCCAAATTGACTTTCTCTATAAAAAGGGATCCTTATGCTCGGAAATAGGGGACGAGAACATTACGAGAGAGCAAGATTGAGAGATTCCGAAGGAGACGAGCAATCAAGATCGGCAATACTCGGGTTTTCTAGTCCTTAAGTCTTTTCAATTATGTATTTTCAGTTTAATTTGTCTTTTGTCACCGCCATGAGCGGCTAGTAGGCTATTTCAGTCCTTAGTCGAGTCGAACCCTAGTTTTACTATTTTGTGATATTTACAGTGGTTATTAATCAGTTGATTCCTTGAAACGTTGTTATACTATTTGTCTATCCTTCAATGCTTGTGTGTTTATATGCTAGATTGATCACCTAGGATTATAATTGCATAAGTAACGCTAGGTTATAATCGTAATCCGTAATTGTTACGAACCTATAGCCAATTAGTAGCAAATAGCGAGTGATATCGCTAGGGTAGTATATAGCTCGGTCTGAATGGGTCCGAGCTTACGAGGTCCACACCGTGTCTATCCCGTTATCCTAATTCTCTAGGCGTCCGGTTAATGAGATCCAGAGAGCTTATTCTGAGGTCACTCAACTGGATAGACTAACCAAAGAGCTTGTTTTGGTTAGTTAAACATAAGGGATAACGAGGTTAGCAGAGCTTGTTGTTAACCTCGAGGTAGGAGTTTTAAGGATAAAATTGGTTAATAATTGCATCTATCACAGGGTAGTAATAACTAGGGGGAGATAAGATTAAGGGCTGGGATTCGTTATTTTGATAAGTAGAACAAGTCATAGTTAATTTGCTTAATTTCTGTTTTAGTTCTTTAGTTAGTATACATCAATTCATAAACTCCCATTATTTATATATTTATATATATATATTGCTAGTATTAGGGTTTACTTAAACACTAAGATTCTTCCTGCTCCCTGTGGGATCGACCCTACTTACCACTTCTACGAGTTAGAAGGGTAGCTAGGTTTAATTAATTTTACCGCATCGCGACAGTGCGGTCAGAAACACATCCCTTTTGTCAAATTCAAGAGAAACTTTGAGCCAGATGCGAGTAGGATATTCATATTCTAATTTCTGGTTTTTGAAGATCTCCCGTGCTAATGTTGTCTTTCCCAGACCACGCATGCCAAGGATGGAGACAACATCAAGCTTTGTCACAGGCTCAGCTGGCACAAGATACCCAACTAAGGTAGATACCTCTTCGTCAAAGCTTACATCCATATCCTCCAGGGCATAGAAAAAGATCAAGACAAAAACTTAGGTAAGATCATAATGTAGTAAGAAGATGGATTTTCAAATCTTAACACTAATGTAAAAGTGTCTTAACTTTCAGCAAAAAAAATATCCCAAAAAAAGTAGCAAATGTTAGATGTAAAGGATAAATGTCATTCTACAACTATAGCAAAAACTAATCCTACTCTATACAATCTCAAAATAAACATACATTTTTACTATGCACCTTTATTTCTAAATTCTAGAATTTCAAATGCAAGATTTCCCCGACTCACTTAAGCTTAAACTAAACACCCCCTTAGTTACATTTACTCGAAGAGAGAGCAAATATATTATGGATGTTGTACCTTCTTCAGTAGTTGCCATGAATCTTGTCCTTGAGCCGTCGTTTCGGCAGACCCGTTGCAAATTTGCCGGTGAGCAGCAAAGTCAAGCAGTGGTTTCACCCTCTCTTCTCGGAGGGACCTCAGCTCTTGCGCCAGGCTTCGACTGTGAAGTCCGGGCAAGGCTGAAGTAGTCATACAAGAGTCTATGGTGTCTTCTACATCGTAGACAAACTCCCTGATCCGCCCCCTCATCTCTCTCAACTCATCTTTCTCCTTTCTCGTATCCGCCGCCTCCTCAAGGATGGCCCTGAACGATACGAGTTCTTTCTCCAGCTGTCGGAGCTCATTTTCTGCGCCAAAGATGAATTCGGCATTTGAATCCAGTAGCAGCGACAAGTTCTCAAGCAGGAATGATACCGCAGAAACAGCCATGCATGTTAATCAATGCAAGGTTACACAGCTCTCTGTCTCTATCTAGATCTAGATCTCGCTCCCTTTGAGCTGGCTGATACATGTATCATATGTTTATCAATAGATGAATTGATGAGCATGCTCACTATAATTAATTACAAGTTGCTATTGTTTACACAAACCATTGACTTTGGTTATATTAAAAAAAATGAAGCGGGAATTGTTAATTCATGTTGACAGTTCCAACCCCCCCCCCCCCCAACCCCAACCCCACCCCCACCCCCACCCCCACAAAAAGGAGTATATAAAATTTAGCTTCATTAATTGCGGTCAGAATATTTTTTTTAAAAAAACTCTCCCTGTATTTTGCATTCAATGTGATTTGATCCTTCCAGTTGCTACTATAATATCAGAGGCTTGTTTTTGTCATAAATATTGATTATTTAAAAGTAATAGAGTAATATCTTATTATTATTGATGACTTGAGAATCTTAGCTGTATTGACGGACTTTTTATTAGTTAAGAAAGACTAAATGTTTTGTCATTTTAATTTACTAGCAATACGCACGTGCGTTGCACGTGAATACGTGATCACTATTATGTTATTATTATAAGTGTTGTCTAATCAAAAAAATAAATTCAAACGTAAAATAATTATACTTTGCTGTGGTATACATATGTCCGCGTAGAGAGTAGTTCACGACTTACGACTTACAACGATTTTCTATTATCTTTACTTATAAATATAACGGCTTTACAAGAAGGATAACAATTTTCCACCGTTGTCTGTAATTGAAAAGACAACGGTTTTATACTATTGTGGACACCATTGTTTATTTCCAAACAGACAATTGTTTTAAATTGTTGTCTATCTAAAAAATTCTTGGGAAGTCGCCTCCAGGATCTATGCAACCCCTCCATAAGAAATGATTATTGCATCACCTATATACAAGACCTCCTTCATAGTACATATATTTAATAACCACAAATCAAACAGTGAGAGAGAAAGTAATAGGAGAAAACAAAAGTACCAGTTAATTATCACACACAAATGAAAATAATCTGCGTTGTTGTTTCTCATCAGCAAGATCAGTGTCTAATAAAATGAAGTTGCAGAGCACTTAATTTCTAGTTCCTCAATTCATGATGTATAACCCTTGTTCCACTGCATTATTTTCCTGCCAAGATTAAAGAGTGTAAATTATTTCCAACTGGAGATTCGGAATTACACGTTCATATCATCGACACATGTATCACTTTTTTAAATCGGGAAAATAGGGGTAAATATAAGCAAGAGACTTGCAGTAGTTGACAATCTGGAATAAGAGGTATACTCAGTGAACCACCAAATGTTGAAAATATGTAATATATTTGAGGTATACGAAATTGAAAATTAAACCTAACCTCTTAATTAATCACATCCGAGACCAATGTTGAGCTTGAGTTTACTTCCTTCTTCCTTAATTTCCCAGGCAGACTCAACTGCAGACTTATTAATATGCTCGATATCTAATACGGTGAGGCTTCGGGCTAGGCATATTGGAATTTCTAAGAGATTTTGACAGTTTTTCAACACGAGCTGGGTGAGACTACAGAAGCATCCAGATGATGACCCTTCCCAGTGAACAAAATCTGCCTTAGCAATCAGCAAGAATCGGAGACGAGAAAAGCTATGGCCATGAGCTTGCCAACACATTCCCGTGAATGCATTATTTTTCAACTTGAGAACCTCGAGTGTGTTGATTTTTCCCAATACAGACATTTCTGTCCAATCCAAGTATGTCGCTGATAAAGTTAGCCTCATTAGAAATGGTGGGAAGAAGTCCAACGGAGGGAGCCTGACCAACCTATCTCCAGATTGTGGTTTAGTAGTCAATAAATCATTCATCAACGTCACATCTACGAGACAGTTAAGTCTTTCCAGACGGCAACCGGAGGTGTTGTTAAGAAATGTAGCTAAGTTCCCACGGATCCCCAATCTCTTTAGGTTAGGCGCCTGACTGAACACTTGTATTGTGCAGTTTTCGGGTGATAATCTACTCAATGTTTGTAAGTTGTGACCAGCATTACCCTCACCTCCTCCTTGTATGGCCAGAACAATGGAGGCTTTTGTCTTCAGATGCCTTAGTTGAGTCATCCCCCAAATATTGGCTCTCATTTCGAGTGTAGGTGAGCTGGTATCGAGCACGAGTGTTTGTAAGTTCCTTAACGCAGAGACGGGTTCAGGAAGAACTTTGAGATTTTCATACGATAAAGTGATGTACTTTAAATGAATCAGTTTGCTCAGCTTCATGGGGAATCTACTGAATCTGATGGACTTGGATTCCAAAACTCTGAGTAGGTTGAAAGCAGTAGGGATAGCTGAAACGTATTCTGGAGGTATTGATCCCTCGTTAAAACATAAAAGAGAATGTGTGCGCGGGCAATATATATCTTTGGTAGCAGCATCTGAGAGGAATTCTGAGAGATGGCTATGGAAAACAATACGCCGAGTTCCTTGCATCTCAGAAACTGGAGGGTCAAAACATCCATCTTTGAATGCCATCTCTTGGAACAAACTATCCTCGTCGAACCAAGATTTAGAAACACAGAATTCACGTACAAAACGATTAAGACGACATGTTTTAACTTGACCTAGGGAATTTCTTTTACAAATTGTCAGTAAGTTTCTATTGATAAGATTCATCAGATGATCTTGTGCAGCTTTCTCCAAATTATGTTCCTTGTTATTATTATGTTGTATGAACCCCTCAGCAATCCACAACCGGGTTAATGTCCAAGTTGAGATCTCATAATTTTTAGGAAACACTCCCAAATAAAGAAAGCAGTCTCTCAAGTCTTTAGGCAATCTATTGTAAGCCAACGATACAATATCTGATATGCAGTCATACGAAATATATCTGTCACGGTTACTTCTCAGAGTTTTTGATAAATCATTCCACGCACTTATAATCTCATTTTTCTCCGGCATTGAGCATCCATATGCAAGAATTCCTCCTATCAACAATATTGCTAGTTTCATTCCATCACATAGACCCGCTATTTCTCTGCCTAAGAATTCCAACTCCTTAGAACATTGATTATCCAACTCTCCAAATACATGTAATTGGAGAAGTTTCCAGGATTCCTCTTTTGTCAGCAATCGTAGCATGTGAGGTGTTCTGTTACGATTTGCATGTTTAGCAACCCTACTGTTAAAAGTAGTTATCAAGACTTTACTCATATTATTGCTCCATGGTAAGACATATTGGATATAATTCCAGGCTTCAACAGTAATTACATCATCCAAGACTAACAGGAACTTTTCTTCCCTCAGGTACCCGCGGACCATTTCGCCCAACCCTCGAACACCCATGCTAGTTACGTCCCGACTCGTGAATGCTCTGACAATGCGAAGAAATAAATCCCTCTGGTTGAATATAAAAAAAAGGTTAATCCAGATGCGAGTAGGATATTCGTATTCTATTTTCTTGTTTCTGAAGATCTCCCATGCCATTGTTGTCTTTCCTAGACCAATCTTGCCGACGATGGAGACAACATCAAGATTTATCCCAGGCTCAGCTCGTATAAGATACCCAACTAAGTCATATACCATTTCATCAAAGGCTACAGCTATATCCTCCGGGGCCTAGAAAAAAATCAAGACAACAAACTTCTGTAGGACCGTAGTCTAATGATAAGATGGATCATAAAATATTTACACTAATGTAATTTCTTTTAACGTCTTACCTAATTTTCCCTCTCAAAGTAGTTAGTTTATGGTTAATGATCTAATTTGCCTTCATAGTTTAGCCTAACTCTATTAGCTCTTATACATCCCTTATTTTTACACTATATACAAGTGCTTTAAGTTTCATCCAATTTTTGTTTTAACTAGTCTGCACTTTCAAAATAATTAGCTTAGGGTTAATAATGTAACCTCCTTTCATACTTTTGTCTAATTCCATCAGGTCTTATGTATCTCCAACTCCATTGGGTATTGTATATCCCTTATCTATAGTAATTAGGCTTTTAATCTTTTCCCATATAGATTGTTACGACAAGGTCAAACAACCTTGAGTTTCAACCATGAGAGTCAATCAAGCTTGAAGTATGAATTTGAGCTAATGATGGAGAATTGCGAAAATTAGTTCAAATTTCTGTTAGTTTAGTTATAAAACTACTTCAAGGGTATTTATGTCATTTCTTGTATTAAGTTGAGGGTTAAGTTGTCAATTAAGAGGATCATTGAAATGAGGGGAAATTGAACGTGAATATGCCCTAATTTCTGCATGAAGGAATTAAATGCTTTAATTGTTGTTCCTCTTAGCAGTTGCAACAAAATTGTCTGCAAAAGCTTAACAAATGAAGTGAGAGAGTAGCTCAGATCATTATTCTTCAGTGCCGAGAGAGTAGAGAAGAGACAGTGTGAGTGAATGTGTGATTGTATCTCTAGCATGTGAGAAGCATTTCTGGAGATCTTCTTGTAAACTCTGATTCTTGTTTAAGTGATAAGAGTGTTTTGGATTGGCTCTCCGGACGTGGAATCTCTCAAGGATTCGAACCATGTAAATCTTGGTGCAGTGAGTGTTTTGAATTCTGTCTCTGAATTGTTGATTGCATATCTTGTTTTGTGTGTTTGTTGTGAGTTTGTTTCTAGATTCTGTTTCTGGATTGTTGATCAAAGTTTCGTGTTTAATGTTTACATGTGTGATATTTGGGAAATGAAAAAATATGTGATTGTTTTTTTTAGGAATCTGGACGGCAAGTTTGGAAATTAAGTGGAAGGAGTTTTGGTACATAATGATGATGACTGGACTTTTGGAAAGAAGTGATCTGCAAGCCTTTAGTAGAAAGGTGTTGAAACATAAACTAGATTATTCAACAATAAAAAAAAAAAAAAAAAGATAAATGTGGTCAAAGTTTCTTGATAATTTTAGAGTAGTTCATGTATGTGTTTTTTGGTGTGTATATGTATCTAGTTAGGTGAATGTATTAGAGTTAGATGTGGGTTCATGTATTAGTTTAGAGTCATGTTGGGTATCACCTATAGATATCTATACTTTGTAGTCATATGCAACAAGTCAAGTAGAATAGAACAAGTTAGTAAGAAGTTCCTCCAATATTATCTTCCACATTTTTATATTATATGCTCTCCAGTTTCTAACAAATTGATATCAAGAGCCATTTGTGTTTGGAGGCAAAAGCTTGTAGAATGATGTCGAATGGAACTCCATATCATGTTCCATCTCTTAAAGAAAATTATTATAATTGGTGCATAAGAATGAAGGCTTTGCTTGGAGCATATAAAGTTTGGGATCCCGTAGAGAAGGGTGTCGAAAGTGAAACTGATGCAACCGCCAAGAAGAAAGACCAAAAGGTGTTCACCCTCATTCATCAAGCATTGAGATGAGAAGATGTTCAAGAAGGTTTCTACGACAACCACATCCAAGAAAGCATGGGACACTCTTCAAGCCTCATGTAAAGGAGTCGATTAAGTAAAGAAGGTGCGTCTTCAAATGCTAACCGGCGAATTCGAGTTTCTACACATTAAGGAACTTGAATCCATTTCGGATTATATTTCAAGAGTTCTTGTATTACTAACCAAATGAAGAGGTATGAAGAAGATATAAAAAATGCTCGAACTGTTGCGAAAATCTTCGGATCCTGTTGCCATATATTAGTCAAAAGACTTGGACTCAATGATTGTTGATTAACTTGTTGGATCGTTGCTAGTTCATGAAGAAAGATTAAATAAGCCCGGTGTTCAAGAAGTTGAACAAGCCTTGAAATCAAACTTATCTTTGAAGGAGAATGAGACAAGTTCAAGTACGTCTCAAAGAGGATGAGGTCGTGGAGGAGGCCAAGGTCATGGCAAAGTAGGGCCCATGGAAGAGGAGAACGAGATGATAGAAATGGTTCTAACAATAAAGAACCAAAATAAAATTTCAATGAAGGAAGAGGCCGTGGACGAGGAAGAGGTCCAAGAGGAGGAGAATATAGGCCAAATGAATCAAGGTATGATAAATCGAATGTTGAATGTTACAATTATCATCGATTAGCCATTTTACTTGGGAATATGGAAATAATGTAGAAAAGACGAGTCATTTCAGAGATAGCAACAACAAAGAAGAAGGAGGTCCCATTTTGCTGCTCGCATGCAAAAGCAATCAAGAAGGGGAGGATCATAGATGATACCTTGACTTCGGAGCAAGTAGTCACATTTGTGGAAAGAAAAGTTTGTTAGTGGAGCTTGATGAATCAATTAATGGATATATGACTTTTGGAGATTCTTCAGAAGTTCCGGTGAAAGGGGAAGGTATGATTCTGATTCATTAAAAAGATGGGAGTCATCAATTTATTTCTAATGTCTTTTACGTGCCGGAGATGAAAAGCAATATTTTGAGCTTGGGACAATTGTTGCAGAAGAATTTTGACATTCACTTAAAGAATAGAAGTTTGACAATGAAAGATGAAAATGGAAGATTACTTGTTAAGGTGCCTATGACAGCGTATAGAATGTTTTTCCTAGACATTCAAAGTGATGTTCCCATGTGTTTGATGTCTTGCTTCAATGATTCATCTTGGTTGTGGCATATGAGCTCAGACACTTGAATTTCGATGGCTTGAAGATGATGAGTAGACAAAAAATGGTGAACGGACTGCCCTCCATAAATCATCCAAATCAACTTTGTGAAGGATGTGTTTTTGGGAAGCAAGTAAGAAAGAGTTTTCCCAAGGAGTCTTCAACAAGAGCCCAATATCCATTGGAGCTAGTTCACTCAGACATTTGTGGACAAACCAGCATCACTTGGTGAGAATAATTACTTTGTAACTTTTGTTGATGATTATTCTCGGAAAACTTGGGTGTAATTTTTGAAGGAAAAGCGGTGTTCAAAAAAATTTAAAACTTCAAGCGATGGTGGAAAAATAAAGTGGCTGTCAAATTGTCACTCTTCTGTCCGACAGAGGTGGTGAGTTCATCTCAAATGAATTTAAAGCCTTTTGTGAGAAGAATGGAATTTATCAGCCCATGACGAATCCATATACCCCACAACAAAATGGAGTGGTGGAGATAAATAATTGGAGCATTGTTAACATGACAAGAAGCATGTTGAAAAGCAAGAACATGCCAAAGGAGTATAGATGCGGAAGGCGTTTCTTGTGTCGTATACTTTATGAACCGAAGTTGCACCAAGAGTGTTCATGGCATGACACCTCAAGAAGCGTGGAGTGGTTACAAGCCAAGCATTTCACACATTCGAGTGTTTGGAAACATAGCTTATGCAGATGTTATTGATCAAAAGAGAACCAAGCTTGATGATAAAAGTGCAAAGTACATCTTCATTAGCTATGATGAGAGTTTGAAAGGCTCTAAGCTTTGTAATCCGAGCAATGAACGAATTTTCATTATTCGAGATGTGGAGTTCAATGAAGAAGGTGTTTGGGAATGGAGTTCAAAAAATCAAGATAGTGAATATAGGCCATTCTTTGACGATGACAAAGAAAATCCTACTACTCCACCGTCTACACCAGCATCACAAAATGCTGAAGTTGGTGATGCAAGCTAGGGTGGAAGACCAAGGAGATTTAGAGGGTTGTGACATATATGAGTCATATTGCGAATGGAGCCTGAAAGACGAAGAAAGTGGCGCGGTCGCGCCGGGGTAGGACGTGGTCGTGTTAAAAGTAGTCCAGTTTGGACTGGCGAAGTTGTGAAGTGCAAAGCCACCGCACCAAGGAGGGCACGGTCGCGGTAGAAGTTTCCTGGATTAGGCAGGTAGAATTAGGCGATGCGGTTGCGTCACTAATGGACCCAGACGCGTCAAGTTGAGGCGGCAGATTTGCGTGGGCCTCAAGCTGAGGTCTAATTTTAGGTCCATTGAGCTATTATAAATAGTTATTTCCTTCATTGTATTATGTAATCTGAAAATTATCATATCAAAGTGAATCCCTGGCTTGATATTGCCCCTGGACGTAGTTACACATCGTAACAAATTAGGTAACCAAATATAGTGTATTTTATCGTTCTTTGTTTTCTTCAATTTTGTGATCGTGTGTTGGTTTAAATTCTAACAAATGGTATCAAGAGCTCTGGGTTCGAAGGGAGTATCACGATGGAAGGAAAGGTGTCGATTGAGAAGTTTGATGGTTCTGACTTCAGATTCTGAAAGATGCACATGGAAGGATACCTCTACAGTAAAGATCTGCACTTGCCTTTATAAGGGAAGCCCGAGAAGATGGAAGCAGCGGAGTGGGCGTTATTGGACAGGAAGGTAATGAATGCGATATGCTTATCGTTGTCCAAGGATTTCTTATCACACGACTCCAGCAAAGTCCACGGGAAAGATGCTGGCGATTTTGGAGGAGATGTATCAGAAACCATCGATGGCAAACAAGGTACATTTTGATTAGGAGATTGTTCAACTTAAGGATGTCGGAGGGTACATCGGTGCAACAGCACCTGAACGAGTTCAACATGATTACCTCACAGGTGAACTCGGTGGAGATTAAATTTGACGATGAACTATGCTATCGTCTCTACAGATAGTTGGGTCGATATAGTGATAGCAGTTAGCACCACAGAAGCTAAGCTGGTTTGACAAGGTAAGGGATCTGATGATTAGTGAGGAGATTCACAGGAAAGAATCAGGATCTACTTTGGGTTCAACACTGAACACTGAGAACAGAGGCAAACCGAAGGGAAGGCAGCAGAATCGGTGAAGTTCCATATCCAGAGGAAAGAGCCAATCTAGCAATGATATGAGCTCTATCAAGTGCTGGAACTGTGACGAGTTTGATCACTGGTACACGCGTTTATTTATGCACTTTAAGTCTGTTAGAGTGATGAATTGTGATGTTTGCGTGTAGAATGGAGAGTATTTAGCTTGTTTTAATGCCTTTGGACTATTTGACGTCTGTGTTTTCATTTTGAGCTAAATAGGTGATTTAAGGTTAAGTATTCGTACTCGGCCGGATGCACAACGAAGGAATGAAGTCCGGATGTCAAAAGGATGGAAAAAGTCTCGGAAAATGAGAACAGACCACCGCGACCGCGGCACAGTTGCGCGGCCGCGGTCAAACTAAAGGAACCGGGGAAAAAGTTCTGGCGTGCTGCTGGACCAAAAGCGGGCGCGGGCGCGGCCCTTGAGCGCAGTCGCGGCCCGTTAAGGCGGCTAATTAATCCTTGGGCCACAAGAATTCCGATTTAAAGCCCAAAATCAACCCAAATTGACTTCCTCTATAAAAAGGGACCCTTATGCTCGGAAATAGGGAACTTGGAAAGTACGAGAGAGCAAGATTGGGAGATTCCGAAGGGGACGAGCAATCAAGATCGGCAGTACTCGGGTTTTCTAGTCCTTAATTCTTTTAATTATGTATCTTCAGTTTAATTTGTCTTTTGTCACCGCCATGAGCGGCTAGTAGGTTATTTCAGTCCTTAGTCGAGTCGAACCCTAGTTTTACTATTTTGTGATATTTTCAGTGGTTATTAATCAGTTGATTCCTTGAAACGTTGTTATGCTATTTGTTTATCCTTCAATGCTTGTGTGTTTATATGCTAGATTGATCACCTAGGATTATAATTGCATAAGTAACGCTAGGTTATAATCGTAATCCGTAATTGTTACGAACCTATAGCCACTTAGTAGCGAATAGCGAGTGATATCGCTAGGGTAGTATATAGCTCGGTCTGAATGGGTCTGAGCTTACGAGATCCACACCGTGTCTATCTCGTTATCCTAGTACTCTAGGCGTCCGGTTAATGAGATCCAGAGAGCTTATTCTGAGGTCACTCAACTGGATAGACTAACCAAAGAGCTTGTTTTGGTTAGTTAAACATAAAGGGGTAACGAGGTTAGCAGAGCTTGTTGCTAATCTCGGGGTAGGAGTTTTAAAGGTTAAAATTGGTTAATAATTGCATCTATCACAGGGTAGTAATAACTAGGGGGAGATAAGATTAAGGGCTGGGATTCGTTATTTTATAAGAACAAGTCATAATTAATTTGCTTAATTTCTGTTTTAGTTCCTTAGTTAATATACATCAATTTATAAACCCCCATTATTTATATACTTATATGCGGTTCTAGTATTAGGACCTATTTAAAACACTAATAGTCTTCCTGCTCCCTGTGGGATCGACCCTACTTACCACTTCTACGAGCTAGAAGGGTAACTAGGTTTAATTAATTTTACCGCATCGCGACAGTGCGGTCAATCACTTTAGAAATCTGTGTAAAGAACCAGAAAAGAACACGAGGGATCAAGCAGACAAGGGGACATCGAACGCAACCACAGAGGAAGATGATGGTGATGCATTGGTCCTAAGCGTATCTAGTCCCATGGAGTCTTGAGTGTTGGATTCTGGAGCATCGTTGTTCATGTGGGAATGTTGAAATTATGAATGACTATGTTTTTGGCAATTTTGGACAGGTATATCTTGCAGATAATGAACCCCTGAAAATTGTTTAGAAAGGGAAGTGTACGAGTTGCGACCTTAAACGGATCCACTTTGGTGCTGAATGAAGTCCGCCACATTCCTGGGCTGAAAGAGGAATCTACTTTCAGTTTGGCAGCTAGATAAGAAGGGTTACGTGGTAACATTCGGCTGCAGTAATTGGAAGATTACCAGAGGAGCTATGGTAGTAGCTCTGGGTAAGAAGGAAGGTACGTTGTATATGACAACGAATTCCAGAGATTGCATTGATCTTGCAGATGCCGCAAGTGATGTGAATTTGTGGCACTGTCGGTTGGGCCACATGAGTGAGAAGGAGATGAAACTAATGTGCTCGAAAGGTAGACTATCTGGCCTGAAAACTATGGAAGTTGGTAAGTGTGAAGACTGTGTGTTCGGGAAACAGAGGCGAGTGAGTTTCTCAAGAGTTGGTAGAACCTTGAAGACTGAGAAGTTGGAGCTGGTCCATAGTGATCTATGAGGACCGACCTGTGACGTCCCTTGGAGGAGCATCATACTACATGACCTTCATCGATGATTCCACAAGAAAGGTATGGGTTTATTTTCTGAAAAGTAAATCTAATGCATTCGACACTTTCAGGAAGTGAAAAACTATGGTTGAAATCGAGACAGGGCTGAAGGTGAAGTGTCTGAGGTCTGATAATGGAGGTGAATATAAACTCAAGGAGTTTAAAGACTACTGTGCTGAGAACGAGATTCGCATGGAGAAGACAGTGCGTTAAACTCCCTAGCAGAATGGTGTAGCAGAAAGAATGAACAAAATGCCGAATGAGCAGGCTAGATGCATGAGGCTGAAAAGCGGGTTTCTAAAAGGATGTTGTTAACACAGCTGCATTCTTGATCAACAGAAGCCCATCGATTCCACTGAAAAATCGGATACCGGAGGAGGTATGGACGGGAATGGAGGTAAACCTATCATTTCTATGTATCTTTGGTTGTGTTGCATATGCTCATGTAATTAGTTATGTTGATAGAAGTAAGCTAGATGCAAAATCTATTAAATGTACGTTCATTGGTTATGGTAGCGATGAGTTTGGTTATAGGCTTTGGGATGAGCAAAACCAAAAGGTGATTCGCAGTAGAGATGTGGTATTTAAGGAACAGGTGATGTACAAGGATAGATTGAAGGTATCGAGCTCTAACAGCTCTGATCCCAAGGTAGTCGAGTTAGAAATCTCAAACTCGAGCTAGAGTAAGGAGGGTTAAAATGAAGAGGAGGTTCTTGAGGGTGAGCCAAGAACTCCGCCACCACCTCAGGATATTGTTCTACTACAGAGACCGGCTAGAGAGCGACGTGCACCTCATAGGTATTTGCCCTCTAACTATTATTTATTGCTTAATGACGGTGGTGAACCTAAGAGCTTTACAGAAGCAGAACAGGTTGATGATAGACGAAGATGGAAGACTGCCATGGAAGATGAAATGACATCTCTTCGTGTGAATAACACTTGGGAACTAAGTGAGCTTCCCAAGGGAATGAAGGTTTTGCACAGGAAGTGGGTCTACAGAATCAAGAATGAGGCAGATGGTAGCAAGCGCTACAAAGCTAGGCTGGTTGTGAAAGGTTTTGAGCAACGATTTGGTATTTACTATACTGATGTATTTACTCCTGTTGTGAAACCGAAGACTATTCGCATGGTTTTGAGTATGGTTGCTGCAGAGAACCCGTTGTTACATAAGATGGATGTGAAATCCGCTTTCTTAAATGGATATTTGGAGAAAGAAGTTTACATTGACCAACCAATAGGTTACGTTGTGAAGGGTCAATGTTGAGATTGAAGAAGGCTCTCTATGTCTTGAAGCAAGCCCCTCGTGCTTGGAATTGTCGAATTGATAAATACTTCAAAGCAAATGGTTTCATCAAATGTCCATATGAACATGCCCCCTTTATGTAAAAGTTGACAAGAATGGTGATATTTTACTTATTTGTTTATATGTGGATGATTTGATCTTTACAGGCAATAATTCGAAGATGTTTGATGCTTTCAAGAAAGCTATGGTGAAGGAATTTGAGATGACGGACATTGGTCTTATGTCCTACTATCTTGGCATCGAAGTGAAGCAAAGAGATGATGGATCTTTATTTCTCAAGAAGGATATGTCAAAGACGTTCTCAAGAAATTTGAGATGTAGAATTGCAAGCTTGTAAGCACTCCCCATCGAGTGTGGAGTCAAATTGCACCAAATCAAGATGGAGAGAGAGTTGATCCAACATTTTTCAAAAGCCTTGTTGGAAGTTTGAGGTACTTGACTTGCACGAAAGCTGATATTCTTTTTGTCGTTGGACTTGTAAGTCGCTTCATGGAAGCTCCCACAACATCTCATTTGAAAGTAGCCAAAAGAATTCTTCGATATATCAAAGGTACGATTGATAATGGAATTTTATATACTCATTGTGATGATTTGTTGGCTATTGTGATAGTGATTGGACTGGTGATCACTACAACATAAATGGGCTAATGTAACACCCAAAAAGTGTTACATATATACTAAAATATGTTACTATAGACTTTAGGTAACACTTTATTGGTGTTACATTTGCCGGTGCTACCTAAAGTCTAATGTAACACTTTTGATGATCTTTAGTAACACTTTTAATAAGTGTTACATTAGATTTTAAATTGTAACACTTTATGGTAACGCTAAAAAATGTTACATATAACCCCCTTTATGTAACACTTTTAATTGAAAGAAAAAATTAAAAATTTTGTCATTATTGGGTTTCGAACCCAGGTTGCTAGATTGCAGGAGCTTAAGCGCAAAGTCTTAACCACTAGGCTACAATAACTTTTTTAGTTATTATTTTAAGAAAAACAATATATACACAAGATTTTATTATACCATCAATAAAATACACTCAAAATTAAGTTTTCATCAAATTACAATCTAACTTAATTTTATTTACATTATTCATATCAATTTGACACAATATTTCCACTATTTGTTTTTTCATTTTCATCCACTCATATATATATTTATATATATACAACTTATTTTATATCACATTAATTTTATACATCTAGTTATTGTATATAAATCTTAAGACATTATCATTAATTTTAATTACCATAATTTTATGTATTAAGACACCTTAATTGTTGTGTTTCATAGATTTTAAATAAAAAAATAAACTTACAAATATGAAGAGACATGACAAAATGTCCCAAGTCTAGGCTCTCACACTTAAAAAAATGTATTCAAATTCTTAAAGGCTAAAGCTACAAGTCTATTTTGTAATTGTTTAGTAAAAATATAATGTGTGTATATCTATATACATACACACAAATAAGTCACAAATAAAATTTAATTTATTTTTGATAGCGAATAAGTAAATCTTTAGGTGCTCTAATGAATTGTTATTTTTGTAGGTCTGAGTTGATCGCTTTCACCACTTATGTTACAGATATTCTGTTGTGATAATTAAAATGTAACACATTAGACAAATAAAAATTAAAGTCACATAAGAAAAATAATCCACAAATATTTAATTAATTTAAAATAAAATAAATAATTTTATTATTTACAAGTGTTACTTATTTATAAGTGTTACATAAAAGTGTTACTTATTCAAAAGTGTTGCGTAAAAAGTGTTACTTATTTGAAAGTGTTACCTAAATGTGTTACAATTTAAAAGTGTTACGTTCAAAGCGTTACATATTCTAAAAGTGTTACATGAAAGTGTTACATATTCGCAGATGTTACAAAAGTGTTACATGAAAGTGTTACATATTCGTAAGTGTTACAAAAGTGTTACATAAAAGTCAAAATTTTAAAAGTGTTACAAACGAAGTGTTACATAAAGCCATTTATGTTGTAGTGGATCTTAATAATCGTAAACGTACCACCATATTTATTTTCTATATGCATGGGAAATTTAGCTTTTACTTGGAATTCAAAAAAGCAGCCGATTGTGACTTTATCGACTTGTGAGCAAAATATGTTGCTGCTATTTCTTGTGTTTGTCATGCTATTTGGCTAAGAAGTTTATTGAAGGAGTTGAAGTTGCCACAAGGAGGTCCTACGGAGATTTATGTGGATAATAAGTCCGCAATTGCATTAGCCAAGAATCCGGTGTTTCATGATCGAATCAAGCACATTGAAACTAAGTACCATTTTATTCGAGATCATGGTTCCAAGAAAGAAGTAAAGTTGGAGTACGTAAAATCGCAAGGCCAAGTTGCGGATATTTTCACGAAGCTATTGAAATTTGATGGTTTACGAAAGCTATGTTTTGAGCTTGGAGTAATAAATCTAGTTTAAGGGGGTATGTTGAAATATAAACTAGATTATTCAATAAAAAAATAGGATAAATGTGGTCAAAGTTTCTTGATAATTCTAGAACATTCTATTCATGTATTTGGAGTAGTTCATGTATGTCTATTTTGGTGCGGACATGTATCTAATTAGGTACATGTATTAGAGTTAAATGTGAGTTCATGTATTAGTTAGATTCATGTTGGTAGCACCTATAAATGCCATCGTTTGTAGTCATTTGCAACAAGTTGAGTAGAATAGAACAAGTCAGTAAGAAGTTCCTCCAATATTATCTTCCATATTTTTATCTTATATGCTCTCCACTCTCTAACAAAAGGAAATAACTTTATTTGGTCACGTTAAAGATATGATACATGATGCCTATCTATCCAATCCACTGCCATTCTTGTGCTCTCTAGATTCTACTAGGATTTATTTTCATTTCTACATACATTAGCTTAAGTAGATAATTCTAGGTGCATCTTTTTATTTATTATATATTAATATCCTAATGTATTTTAGATTATACAAATAAAAGTGCATTATTTATTAACAACATCCATAATAATTTTTATTTAAACAATGATATAATGTAATTTAATGTGATCTTTTTCCTAAGATATTGGTTTTTGATTCAATGGTATTTTCACTTTCTAATTGGAACATTAAAATATGACATACATGGATAAAAATTAATACAATAATTAAATGATTAGAACATTTTATTGAATTCAAATATTATATTGTATTTGACAAATTATAACTTAATTTAACTTTGAATATTTTAATGAATAAGAATGAGAAAAATGGTCATAATTGAAAGTTTATGTTTAACAAAGGGCTTTGCTATTTGGCCAGATTCTGACTGGCCATAAAAAAATTATGTCAAAACTAAATTTTTCCGATCAACATCTACTTAAAATTATAAATATAAGTATCATTTTTTTGAAGCACTTTAAAAAAATTAGTGTCTTATTTTAATTTTTACCCGAAATCGAACATTAATATTAAAACTTTAATTACCATCATAAATACTTCCTCCGTCCCGGTTAACTTGTCACGGTTAATCGGGCACGGATGTTAAGAAAAAAACAAATTTTGTGGAATCTTTGACTTTTTTAAAGGTGAAGATTGAATGTGGATATTTTGAGGGTGGAGATTGTTGCCTTTAATTGTTATTTATGGGTGTGACAAATTAAGTGGGACGGTTCGAAATGAAAAGTAGAACAAGTTAACTGGGACGGGGGAGTATATTTTTATACATTTATCAAGTTAAAAATTAATTTTCTAAAACAAATTGTGGCCAGCCAGTATTTCCGTTTTAACAAAATGGGAGCAATATGGTGGAGAGAATAGGTTGTTGTACAGGTACTGTACCTTTTTCACTAGTTTCCATGAATCTTTCTTCTGGGACGTTTCGGCAGATCCGTGGCCAATTTGCAGGTTAGCAGCAAAGTCCAACATTGGTTTCAAGTTATCTTCTGTGAGGGACCTCAGCGCTTGCGCCAGGTTTAGATTGGGAAGTCGGGGCAAGGACTTGTCGCCCATTGCTGACGTACTCATACAAGCAGCAATGGTGTCTTCAACATCGTAGACAAACTCCCTGATCCGCCACTCCATTTGTCCCAAGCCTTCATCCTCCTCCCTCGTGGCTGCCTCCTCAAGGATGGACCTGAATAGTACGAGGTCTCTCTCCAGCTGTCGGAGCTCATTTTCCGCGTCAAAGATGAAATCGCCATTTGAATCCAGTATCTCCGACAACTTCTCAACCAGGAGTGATACTGCAACATCAGCCATATTAATCAATTCGAGGTTAAAGAGCTCTCTCTCTCTCTCTTTCTATATCTATCTCCTCTGAGCTGACTGATATAGATCTATTAATCGTAGTGGAGTATTTTTCTTTTTTTAGGCTTTCACATGATCTATCTCAAATTTGACTTCTGTGCAGAGTTCTCTATTTGCCAAACAAAAAATTAAAAATGAAGCAACAATTGGGAGTTGTTAATTCATGTCGACAGTTACATTACGTGTTATAGTTGGGACGATTCAATGTGATCATGAATAAATAATACTAGAGTAATAATATAATACTATATTGACAACTTCAGAATCGTAGCTGTAACCACAGAAATTTTAGTAGTTATTAAAAAAGACTAGATGTAATGTCATTTTAATTTATATTTTCTACTCTTTGATTAACTGTTCTGCTTTGTTTTCTAAAGCAATAACTTTGATGGATGCTCAATGATTTAGTGCTCAATATTGTTTCATAGTGATAAAATATGGCTTAAGCTGCAGTGGTTTCTCTGTTAGATATTCTAAAGCAGCTTTTAGATTTTTTTTTTTTTTAAAAAAAAGAAACAGAAAATTTTATTACTAAAAAATTGGAGGGATGAGAAGTCCTTCCAAAATTACAACTAGTACAAATTTACAAGGCAAAAGTTCAGTCTCTAGTCAGATCAGACACCGAGAGACCTTGAAACATAAAAAGACTCGAAGACCATAAGGCGACCCTAAATTTCACCCTAGACCAAACTTCCTCTGAAGATTCCTCCCTATTGTAAAAAATTCTCGCGTTCCTGTCTAACCACATATAGATTATAGTACCACAAATACAATGATTTTCCATAGAAATTTGCCCCTTTTGTGATAGAGTTAAGACTGTAGAATAAGGGAAAAACTGCAATTGAATAGCAAATCCTCAAAGAGGCCTCAGAACGATGTTCTGCCACAGCGCAAGGCTGCTAACTTCAAAATATCAGAATACCCTAGTCTACGTAAGAAATGAAATAAATACTAGTTCCTACTAAAGCCCATGCATAAGGCATAAAGCCAATACAAGCAATTAATAAAATTGAATAATAAATAAATAAGGAACTAATGATAAAGCCCGTCAGGAGGTTCTTGTTGTCTTCTTGAACTTGCACCGGGTATAAACCTTCCATCCACCCGGCACGACTCCATCAATTGCCCCCGACGACGAAACATTCTTGTCCTCAAGGCTGAAGTTGGGAAATTGCCCGCGTATATCAGCCACATCCACTCAACTACTCTCCTCGATCCCTAAACCCAGCCACTGAATGAGCACTTGGTCCACCATATCACCATCACGAACCACAGAACGATGTTCCAACACCATGCTTGGAATAAACGACGGGTCAACCGCGAGTACGTCGTCCGGCAAAACAGGGGAAACGGGAGCTGCTCCAACTGTCGGCCTCAACAGAGAAATGTAAAAACCGGATGCACTTTTGAATCTATCCACCACCACGAGGATGCAATCAAATCCCCCAGAACGCGGTAATCCGATAATAAAGTCCATGCTAATGTCATCCCAAATTTTAGTAGAACGGGAAATGGGTTGAGCAGGCCAGCTGGGCTCTTAGCTACATACTTATTTCTTTGGCACACATCACAAGCCGCCACTTACTTGGTGACCGACTTCATCTATCTGAGCCAATAAATGATAGTCGCCAACCGACGGTAGGTTCAAAAGGCATTAAAATGACCGTCTCCGGGGGTCGCATGGAACTCAGCTAACAACTTTTTCGCCCAAGAAGATTCAGAGGGAAGAACAATCTGTCCCTAATAGAAGAGCGTCCCGTGCGCATAACTATAGTGCTTCGATCCCGGCTGCCTATTCTCCAACGCTATGATAATACGAGATAGGCCCGAATCCGCCTTCACTGCTCCTTGGAGGGCCTGTCAATCCACCCACTGTGGTATCGATACCGCTCCCAACTCAAGCTCTTCATCACGTCTAGATAGGGCATTCGACGCTCTATTAAACTGCCCCTCATTGTACATAATCTCAAAATCTAAACCCAAGAGCTTTGCAGCCCAGTTTTGTTGTGCTGGGGTTGCCAAAGCCTAGACCAACAAATGCTTCCAACTGCGTTGGTCCATATAAACCATGAAATGCCGTCCCATCAAGTAAGGATGCTAGTGCTGGACTGCAAGCACAAGCGCCATAAGCTCCTTCTCGTACGCTGATTTAGAGAGCAGTCGCCCCGATAAACTCTTACTGAAATATGCTAGTGGTTGTCGACCTTGTATAAGAATCACGCCGATACTGTGGCCTGACGCATTACACTCAATCACAAAAGGTTGGGAAAATCAGGCATGAGCAACACCGGAGCTGGGGTGAGCGCGTTTTTAAGAGCCTAGAATGCCTCTTCCACCTCGGCAGGCCAACTCCATCCCTACTTTCCCTCTTATTTTTTAAGAAAAGCTATCAACGGGGTAGCAAGCTTACCATAATTACAAATAAAGTGACGATAGTAACATGTTAATCCCAAGAAACACTGTACCCCTTTGACAGACGTAGGGGTCGGCCATTTTAATACCGCTCCGACCTTGGTCGAGTCCATCTGCACACCCTTGTTGGAGACAATATGGCCTAAGTACTCAACCTGCGATGCGCCCAGTACACACTTCTTTGGGTTAATAATCAGGGAATGGGCATTAATTATAGAAAGTACCTCGCGCAAATGGAATAAGTGATCGGCCCAACTAGCACAGTAAATTAATATGTCATCGAAGAACGCTAGCATAAATTTTCACAAGTGGAGCCACAATTGGAGGAGGGGTAGGAGATGGGGATGAGGGTGTTGACTGAGAGGACTAAGAGGATATGTGCTTGGATTTGCTAGAAGATGTAGTAGGAGTTGGAGGGGTAATAATGGGGGAACAACAACAAAAATAATCGGTAGAGTCGATGAGACCAAACATGTATTTGAGTTAAACTGATTATCAGAAAATAATGTGGGATAGGGAAATTCATGTTCATTAAATGATATGATTCTAGCAATGTATAATCGGCCCTCAGGAGTAAGACATCTATATCCCTTGTGTTTGGGACTATATCCCACGAACACACTCTTGACAGATTGAAATTGAAGTTTAGAGTGATTGTAGGGCCTGATGTAGGGGAAACGCATACACCCAAGCACCTTTAGGAATGTATAATCTGGTTGACTATGAGTGAGTTAGGTAAATGGAGACACAAAGCCCAGTGCAGAGCTTGGAAGTCTATTAAGAGGTAAGTAGCAGTAGAGAAAGCTGCCACCAAAACTTAGCAGGAAGTTGAGCATGAGCCAAAAGTGTGAGCCCAGTTTCCACTATATGTTGGTGTTTCCTTTCAGCTGAACTGTTTTAGGTGTGTGTGTGAGGGCAGGGATGTCTGAATATGATGCCTAAGGTTGAGAGAAAGGGTTGAAGAGGTCCATATTCCCCACTCAAGTCAGATTGCAACACTTGAATTTTTGTGTGATACTGCCTTTCTATCATGGAATTAAACTCTATAAAGATAGATGTTACTTGAGATCTTAGAGCTAAAGGGTATATCCATGTAAATTTTTTGAAATCATCAAGGAAGTGGACATAATATCTATAACCCTTAGTAGATGTAACAGTGGAAGGTCCCTACACATTAGTGTAAACTAGTTGAAATGGAGCAGTTGTAGTAGTAGCATTTCTGGCCTCAGTAGACCAGAAATGCTATGCTTACAGACAAGACTACCTCTCTTCCTAAAAGCTTCGCGAGACTACTTTACGATGATGGACGACCGCCTATAGGGGGTTTACTACACAAGGCCCCTGTAGAGGAAAAGCTTTATCCCAGCGAATAAGTGATGCTCGACTCCGCACAACATAGGGATTGACACACTTTCGTGAAGAACATAGATTTATGGGGGCACTAGCACAAGCAAAAATAGGGGAAAAGTTTACTGTTTGAAAGAGAGTAAAACAACTCGGAATCTCAGGAGCTAATCCAAAATCACCATTTTCCACCTCTGCACTAAGGGGTTTCCTTCGAGGTCGAACTTGATGGCCAAAGATGCGGATAAAGCTGAATCTTGACTTCAATAGGTCCTTGGTTTGACCTCTCGTAGTGATCCTTGCTTTTAAGAAAGCTCCACAGGGCCACTTTCTCATACTTGCTTAGTGTGCCCCCTTTCTTCGAGTGCCCCACCTGGTTCACTGGGATGTTGGCCCACCAAGCATTTGCCCGCTGCCTCTGCCGCCTTCCTTTCTTTATTTAAGCTCCGTACAAGAAAAAAAGCATTTGCCACTAGTTTTTTGCAACTACAAAGTAGTTACTAAAAATAACCCCTTTTGTAACTACTACTAGTTACATAAAATATTTCAAACAATTTTAACCAAATTTGCTACAATATGATAAACTTTTTGGCAACTACTTATAGTTACAAATATATTAGTAACTACATACTAGTTGCAAAAAATAGTTACAAATACATTAGTAACTACAAAGTAGTTGCAAAAAAACTGTTTGCATCTTATTATAAGTGACTACCCTATAGTAACTACTTTTAGATATTTAGTTACTAAAAATATTTTTGTAACTACTCTTCCTTTTTTGTAACTACATTTGTAGTATCAAAAAGCCTTGTTTCTAGTAGTGGCTCCTTATTCTGACTTTGATCTCTGCTAGGACCCTCCAATTGCTCTAGCCATAAGCTATGGCATCTGCAGCTCACAACCACAAGGCCTGACTGTATAAGGATATACATAAAAGGACGAATCCCAATGAAAACGTCGAATAAATTGAATTCGGAAGTAATACTACCGCCAGACTTCCTAATATAAGACCTGATCCAAGAAAGACTAAAAGAAAATAATGTATTGGTCTAGGTAAATCCATTTGATTTTATCAAAATCGATACACTTCATGTCTTTTTTTACCGAACCAGGAAAACCGAATTTATCCTATTTTTCAGGATATTTCTTAATTTTTAATGAATTTAATTTGAAAGAGGGTGCACTTCGGATCCTGCTCCTTTGCTATTTTTGGCCCCATATTCTGGGTGTGCCATGGGGGAATATTTTCCGCAATAATGGAATGCACGCATTAATAATCTATGATGATCTTAGAAAATAGGCCATGGTAAGTCCGCTCTAGATGCAGCAGCTGGGGAGGCCCTACCATGGTCCGGCTGTAGGTGCGATCAACCAGCTAACAGGTGAGTCTAGGTCCGAACCAGTACAGGTTTGATCGAACCGGTGCCACCAAGGGTCAAAAGGTATTCTCCTGAAAATGCACCACAACTCTTCGAAAAATATAAATAGACCACAAAATTTGCATTTCCATTAAGTAAAACATTCAATGTGCATTTGCATTCTAGATCCTGAGTATCGAGTAGTTCGCCAAAATCTTTGGTTTTGTAGCTAAAAGTTGTATCTTGGGGGACGATTGTCGAAGACCGAGAGCACTAGAATTCGGGGCAATATCGTGTTACAGATAGCAGGTCAAGCTTGTGCATCGACTTTATCAACAATATAATTGAGTTAGTCTTTCAAGTACACCTCACCGAATACCAAAAGTTACAATATAGGCAATTTGAGACTGAAAGGTTAGACTAAGATGACAAACACAATCATCTTGATCTAAGACACAAAATTAAACCTACACGCATTAATGGAGTATTTTGGAATATATTTCTCCATACTTTCACAGAAAAGAGTAACTATGTGTCACTGTAGTTTGCACTATGTGTAGAAAGATGTTGTGACACTTTTTGGTACTCTTATTTCCCTCATTCTAGAAGCGGCAACTTGTCACGATCTTTGTCTCTCCATTTATAATATTTTCATCAAGTATGGCGGTGACCTAAGACGAGAGAGAGAGAGAGAGAGAGAGAGAGAGAGAGAGAGAGAGAGAGAGAGAGAGAGAGAGAGAGAGCGCTAACAGTTGTTTATATAAAAACCAAAAGAAAATAAAACAAAAACAAATTAAAGGTGGGGAAGTGAAAGCCTATCCGTGCCACAAGACGACCGAAGTAGATATATAAAAATAGAAGTCCCATCGAACCTATATTCAATGAAAATTATAGCCCGAAAAGGCATCATGTAGGTCGAGGTCATCAAGATAGTCGCTCCACTTCTTATTGGCCACCAATTGCATAGCCTGTAAAGTGACGTTACCCGAAATATCAGAGACATTATGGTAATTGGGCATAGCCTATAAAACAGTGTTATCTGAACTAGCACGAATGTAAAAATCCGTACCCGCAACCTCTGTAATACGTCGAGGGTCCGCAAGAGCCAAAGAGGCCAAGAGATGCTTGGAAGTTTCTCGAGTCATAATAGGATCTCATACAGGATGACTATTTCTGGGAGGAAGGGGCTCAATCTGTGGGGAAGAGACACTCGTAGTGTAGACCTTTGAGTCAGTGGCCGCAGACACTACTGGCACAAGGATTGAAGAAGTAATATTCTCGGAGCAGAGAACTAATCCAGTAGTCGTATCACAAGTGTGCTAAAGTGTTCAATACCTTCAGGCTCTATACTCAAACAACGTTACCATCAATGCTTATAACACCATGACCATTGCCACCCTTCGGAGCTAAAAATTGTATCATATATATGAGGTATGATCAGAAAATAATTAACGTAGAAACTTCTGTAAGACGATAACACACGGATGGTCAATTAAGTTCAATATAATCAACTGTGTTGATCATACTTATTCATATTTGACTCTTAATCTTACGGTCATACAAGAATCGATGGTGTCTTCTGCATTGTAGATGAACTAATGAACATAGGCTAGCTATCTTGACTGGTTGAATTGCTAATTAGTGGTGAATTGTTAGTTTTCAAATTAGCTAATCAATAGCCAACAATAATGTCAGCTGATCCACGTATAACTACTATAATTAATTAATAAATTAATTGCGGGTTGCTATTGTTTACACCATGGACATTGTTATTGCTTTCACATCATCCATCTAAAAAATGAAGGCAAAACCTTAGTTGGGACGATTAACTGTGATCGGTAAATAATTTTTAATTTGTTTTGGTGTAATTGTTGTTTTCGTTCATCAGCTTCTAAATAGAGTAACTATGTTGACAAATAAGACTCAAGATCACCGAGAAACACACAAAACCAATTCACAAGCAGGTTGTGTGCAAGTGTGTGTTTAGAAGAATGAAAACCTAAATCAAATCTTGTGAGACAAAGATTTACGTGGTTCACTATAAACCTACTTTGACAGGGGTTGAGTATCCTTCACTATCACCTCAATCAAAGATTACAAGAATCGAAATCAAGAGCTCAAAGCTCATACAAAATGATCAACAAATTATCTCTCCACTCTTGTTTCTTTCCCCTCTTGCTTCTCTCTTGAATGACTAACTTTCTAGTACAGCCAATATGCACATTTATATCCTAACAATACTTTACAATAATTGGAGATTGAGAAAATGATGAAAAATCGCATCATAAACCACCAACTGCAACAACTTAAACTGCAAACTGCAATTAGTGAAAGGACATCGGTGAACGATGATGGTTTTAATAGAATTAACTGTCATAAAAACTGTTGTCGAAGACCTATCCTAAAAACCGTTTGCATAAGCTGTTCTCACAGCTTCTTCTCAGCTTCTTCTCAGCTTCTTAGCAGCTACTCTTCTGATGTATTTAAACTGCGGAATTTGCTGAATGATTTGCCACATCTTCTACTTCATCAAACTACAATCTCTCAAATGGCATGCAAATTTTGGATTTAATGGTTGTCCCAAATTGAAAATAAATGAAAGAGGCACTACTAGCTTATATATAGCCCACTGAGGTACTACTCACAATGAGCTTCTGTTATTGTTGTTTACTATTAGTATCCCCATGCGATGCACAGTTTGTAAGTGTAAATGAATAAATTAATATTTTTTTATATTTTTATATAATTTTAATATAATAAAATATTACAATCAATAAATAATAAGATATGAAAAATTATATGTTAATGAAAAAAAAGTGCAGTGAAAAGCAGAAGCACCCCCACATTGCTTCACTTAATAGCATAATTTCATGCTTTAAGCAATCAATCGGTCCTCATTCTTACCCATTAGACGTGTGTATAGGAGTTTCAAAGTTAATCAAGGCTACAACTTTAGTAGATTTGCAAAATGCTGAGATGTTGAAGTTTCTAGTTCATGGATTGAAGGTCAATCAGGCAGTTGTGTTACATCATATACTATCAGCAGCTTGATTTTTTTGTACGTAATTCGATCACACCATATGCAAGGACCTAAATTTGTGCAACGGGGTTGATCTCACCCTGAAAATCAAAATGTGACCCGGATCCACAACAATACATTGATCATGCGCTTGCTGGCACACTGGCGAGCACATTCAGAGTTGTGCTTTTATCTTGAAGATGTGATATTTTCTGAGATTATTCAAAAAGTAATTATATTTCGAGAAAGGGTAACTTTTATCAATAAAAAGTAATACTTTTGAACAATCTCAAAATGTATTACTCTCTCGAAAAAGTATTATGAACTTGTGCCTGCTGTTATATATGGACTTAGATCCATACATTTGTGATCTGCAGGTGCTTCTCTATATGAAAAGAAAAATGACCCGCAAATATTGTGCTCAACGTTAATTAGATCCACACACCAATCTAAGATTCAAATACCAATAACAAAGATGGAAATGAAAAAAGTCCCATAACATAACATTGCTTTTTAAGTGCAAACGCCTGGACAATAAGATTCATAATTAACTATTCACACACATATATATTGATTTTCAGAAAATATTGATTATTTTGAAGTTAACAACTCCTGATTTGCACAGATAATCCACCAGCTATAGGCAGACACATTCCTAAATATACATGGTTTCTATGAAGAACAATTTCAGAAATTTGTTTATAAGATCATACATAACTAAGAGAAAGTGTTCTGTGCATGCACCTAAACTGCGTAATACTTTTCGGGTAACTAGTACGATCACTTTTTCCAACATAAACAGACTAGCATTTTTTCGGGCCCAGTCAAGATCTTATTTGGGTCTCACTTCTTCGTGTGTACAACCCTGCTCCACTGCAATATTTGCCTGCCAAGATTAGAATATAAGCCATTTTCAGTGAGTTGCTAATCTGGTTTACGAAATATACTCCGTGAAGGAATTAGATCTAGTGCAGTGGGGTTGAAACTACACCTTGTGCAGTAGTAAAGAAATGACCTCTATATCATAAAGAAATAAAATCTAACCTCTTAATTCGTCATGATTACCCACATCCAGGACCAATGTTGAGCTTGAGTCTACCTCCTTCTTCCTTAATTTTCCTGGCATACTCAACTGCAGAAGTATGGAGATGCTCGATGTCCAATACGGTTAGGCTTTCAGCCAGGCATATTGGAATTTCTAAGAGATTTTGACAGTTTTTCAACACGAGCTCGGTAAGACTATGGAAGCATCCAGATGATGCACATTCCCAGTGAAAAAAATCTGCCTTGGCAATCAGCAAGAATTGAAGACGAGAAAAACTATGGCCATGAGCTTGCCAACACATTCCCGTGAATGCATTATTCTTCAACTTGAGAACCTCGAGCGTATTGATTTTTCCCAATACAGACATTTCTGTCCAATCCAAGTATGTAGCGGACAAAGTTAGCCTCTTTAGAAATGGTGGGAAGAAGTCCAACGAAGGGAGCCTGACCAACCTATCTCCAGATTGTGGTTTAGTAGTCAATAAATCATTCATCAGCGTCACGTCTACAAGACGGTTAAGTCTTTCCAGGCGGTAACTCGAGGTGTTGTTAAGAAACGTAGCTAAGTTCCCACGGATCCCCAATCTCTTTAAGTTAGGGATCCTATTGAACACTTGTATCGTGCAGTTCTCGGGTGATAATCTACTCAGTGTTTGTAAGTTCTGACCACCATTACCATCTCCTTCTCCTTGTATGGACAGAATAATGGAGGCTTTTGTCTTCAGATGCCTTAGTTGAGTCATCCCCCAAATATTTGCTCTCAGTTCGATTGTAGGCGAGTCAGTATCGAGCACGAGTGTTTGTAAGTTCCTTAACGCAGAGATGGGTTCGGGGAGAACTTTGAGATTTTCATATGACAGAGTGATGTACTTTAAATGAATCAGTTTGCTAAGCTTCATGGGGAATCTACTGAAACTGATAGACTTGGATTCCAAAACTCTGAGTAGCTTGAAAGTAGTAGAGATAGTTGAGTCGTAGCCTGGAGGTATGTATCCCTCGTTGAAACATAAAAGAGAACGTGTGCGCGGGCTATATATCTGTTCACCAGCAGCAGCTGAGAGGAATTCCGGCAGATGGTTATGGATAAAAATACGACGAATTTCTTGCACCTTCGGAACCAGAGTGTGAAAACATCCATCCCTGAACGATATCTCTTGGACCAAATCATCCTCGTCGATCCCAGCTTTAGAAATGCAGAGTGCACGCACAGAAAGATGAAGACTACATGTTTTAACTTGGCCCAGGGAATTTCTTTTCCGAATGGTCAATAAGTTTCTGTTGATAAGATTCTTGAGATTATCTTCCGCAGCTTCCTCCAAAGTCTGACCCTTTTTATTATTCCGTATGAATCCCTCAGCAATCCACAACTGCGTTAATGTCCAAGTTGATATCTCATAATCTTCAGGAAACACCGCCAAATAAAGAAAGCAATCCCTCAAGTCTTTAGGCAATCTATTGTAAGCCAATGATACAATAATTGATGTGAGACGATCCGGATCATATCCGTCGCAGTTACTTCTCAGAATTTCAGAAATGTCATTCCAAGCATTTATAGTCGCAGTACTATTCACCGTCTCTGAGTTTGGTTGGTACGCAAGAATCCCTCCTATCAGCAATATCGGAAGTACAAATCCTCCACATTGACGCACTATATCTCTGCCAATGAGTTCCAATTCCTTAGGACATCTTTCGTCTGACTCTCCAAATACCTGTAATTTGAGAAGTTGCCAGCATTCCTCATCCCGGGGGAAACGTAGCATGTGGGGTCTTATGTTATGATTAGCATGTTGAGCGACATGATGTTGTCGAGTGGTTATCAAGACTTTACTCATATTATTGCACAATGGTAAGACATGTTTGACATGATCCCAGTCTTCAACACTCCATATGTCATCCAAGACTAACATGAACTTTTCATCCCTCAGGCAGCCACGGACCTTTTCGGCTAAGTCTTGATCACTCATGCTCGTCACATCGCGACTCGTGAATGCCTTGATAATACGGAGAAACACATCCCTTGGGTCATATGCACCCGAAATGTAGAGCCAGATGCGGGTAGGATATTCGTATTCTATTTTCTTGCTTTTGAAGATTTCCCATGCCAATGCTGTCTTTCCCAAACCAGGCATACCGACAATGGAGACAACATCAAGCATTTCCCCAGCTGGTAGAAGATATCCAAGTAAAGCAGATACCTCATCCTCATAGGCTACCACGTTGTCACTGCTTTCCTTCGAGCCCTAGAAAATATATTTCATATATAATGTGGTAGGATTAGAAGAAAATCAAGGCAAAAATTATGTAACACAAAAAAAATGATCTTTTGAGTGGTCCAGTATTTGTCACAATTTATGAATATTTGTCATAATTTTATTATTAGAGACAATATATGGTTCCTAATTAGTCATCTCAATAACTCGAATGCAAATAATATATTTGTGACGACAAAAATGGTCTCAAATATTTTTGCAACAACTAGTTGTGTCTAAAAATTTCCCTAACTTTAAAAGTCTAGGTAGTTTTACAAAATAATATAGTAACAAAAATGCCCTCTACTATATAAATTATATATAAGGAGACATAAGAGACAAATACGTAATTCATCTTATTAATATATATTTATTGCAAAGAATTAATAAATTCATCCATTTATTACTTAATTATCGATTGTTTAATTGTATTATTTTAATTAAACTTTAGCATTAATTTTTAATTTTATTAAATTTCGTAAGATTTATTTTGGTTAAATATATTATTTGACATGAAGTTTTTTAGAAAAATATATGCTAATTCAATATATCATATGGAGTCACCCTAAAAACTCTTAAGGAGTAAAATATGGAAGGAGAATCCAGTTAATTGGATATTGACAAAACTTTTGATTATAGTATAAATTACAAGATTATTCTAATATAATATTTTTAAAGAAAAAAATATAAAAATATCACGCACTGCAGTTTTCATGCTAAGTTGAAAAATAATTTTAAATTAAGTAGCACTAACACCTCACAAATTCTTAAAATAGGATTATAGACTTGTCATTTTAATTTTAGATCTTTATTAACAAATGATTTGTCTTATAACCTTTTGTGTTGTATACGATCTAAGTATAATTAATTTATTTTTTAACATAGTTTTTTGATCAAGTGTATAATAGGTACAAAAATGTGAATTTTAATAACCATAAAGGCACAATTTGAAAATAAGTACACAATTTTTACACTAATTCAAACTCACATAAAGCCCCTACCTATAAAAGTGTGGGTGTTTCTTACAAAATAATGTAGACGTAAATACCCCTACATCTATAACTACAAGTTAAGATCAAACATGTAAAATCTTATATAATTAAGTTGCACTAATTAATTTCAAAACAATAATGGTAGAAAAATAACCTATATTTATCACTATAATAAACTCCCACTAAATTAAAAAAGATATAATAAAAAAGAAAAGAAAAGAATAACCTATTTATATTTAAGTTTTTGTTACTTTGTCGTTATATGATATATTTATTACGTGTTTAGCTAAATTTTTATAAATGAAATTTTAAGTGAATGCAATTTTATTTAATTTAAGCTTATTTAGTTGTAATTTTTATGACCAATAACTTTTGTATTTCAAATTATGTTTGAATTATGAAGCCTTCTACTAAGTAATTAGATGAGAATGTAATATTTCACTACTAACGAAAATAATGTTTTTTTTCTTTTTAATGATATGGATGATGGCGTTATATCAAAATAGTATGTATACTTAAACTTCAGCTTACGCCTATCCATATCTTCCTAATTCTTAAAATTATGAGTTGCTTCTTAAAAATTAATATCATAACTAAAATATCCTTAGATCATAATATAACATATACAAAGAATCAAGTAATTTAATATATATATATATATATATATATATATATATATATATATATATATATATTCGGTAAGATTAAATTGGATTATTAAGATGTCTATCATAAAAATTCTGAATAAGATTTAAAATATATTGAGAAGGGTAAACGAGAGTCCAGTAGTTATTTTCTAACTTGGATTTTTTTTTAATTTAATAAAAGTTAATTTTATATTAAGTTATATATCAAGAGCTTGCAAACTATTTAAGCATATACTTAGATATTTATTTGATGTGATTTTTATCATTTTAAGCCAATGATTATGAAAAGTTAAACATTTTGACCTTTTCAATTTTGACGAAGTGATGCAAGTAAGAAATATATAATTTTAGAGAAAATAAAGAATAAGTTTATTCCTGAATCTTCAAACTAATAGAGTAAATTAATATAATAGAGGTAGTTTAAGATTTTTTCGTTGAAATTTATTATTTTAATTGTGTCATATCTTTTAGATGAAAAAATTAAAAAGGTTCTCGTAAGCACATAGTAAAAATTTAATTGATAATATTTTCATCATTTGTAAGTTAAGGATTAACGACATTTTCTATATATGTGATTTTTAATTAATCATGAGTGTAAATATATTAAAATATGGAGAAGAAAAAAATTATAGATTAATGAGTTGTGATTTTGTAATTAAGTTTAATCAACATTGGTGTTTAATAAAAAAATTATAAGCAAACATGACAAATATTTCGATTTGTTAAATTATGTTTATTTTTCTTCATTTTTAGATGGTTTGATTTAATTACTTACTTATGTCATATCTTATAATGAAAAATTTATAAAAGAATTTCTTGTGAAGGGAAAAAAAATAAAGAAATAGTGTCCCTGATATAAAATCAATCTAAACTAGAAAAAGAATCTCTCTCTCTCTCTCTCTATATATATATAATAGTTACTAAAAAATTTGCAAATTTGCAAAGGAAAAGGAACGAGAAACAACAAAAATAATTCTGTTATTACTTTAAAGAAAAAAGTGAAAAGATTCACAATACAAATAATTATGTCTATAATAAGTAAGTCTCCAGGAACCACCATGAACCATTCATAGAAAAATTAACCACTTAAAATTATTACATAAATATGTATCTTTATGGCTTATTAGTTTTGACAACTAAAATTAATGGGTAAAATTTAAAATTTAGTCCTCTAATTATAAAGCTCACTAACCTTTGTGGCTACGTGCATTTTGTCAATATTACAAGAAATCATCTAAGATGGATATATATATTTTTAAAAAAAAAATGAATATCCAAGAAAACATAAAGTGAGACCTTACACAAAAACTATTTTCTGTTGATGAAAAAAATTACAGTATCGGAAGTATACTAAACATATTTAATTATCCAATCAGTTCTTAAGTTAGAACACTAAATAATATTTTCTAGCCTATTTGATCAATGTATTAAAAAATATAATCTTGAAATTCATGAGTACATTGTATAACGCAATGAACATAGAGAACTAGAAGTCTAAATAAAAGACAAAAATCAAAAGAGAACAAAAAAGTAATAAATAATTCATGCATACACCAAAATAAGATCATTTATACAACATGGTCATATATCAAGGAAATAAGTGATGATGTTTTTTTAAAGAGAGTGGCCATGATTTTAAAACAATCTAAACGTAGGATAAATATATGTCCATATATATGTATGTTTAAAAGAAAGATAAAATAAAATAATAAAGCTTCACGTAACATTAAATATAATTAATTTTAAAATAAAGGAATATATAAAACAAAAAATATTTTGATTTACGATTATAGCTTTTAAGCATGTACGTTTGGACAAAAAATTTACTTCAAAAATTATTTTCATATTTGCAAAGTGGAAGAAGAAATAATAAAAGTAATTTTGCTATTACTCTTAATAATAGTGAAAAGATCACAATAGAAGCAAGTCTTCAAGAACCATTCAAAGGTTTTAGAAGGTCCTAAGTTTAAGTAAACAAAATTAATCACTTAAAAGTGATTACATAATTATGTATGGTGGCTTATTAGCTAAATAGGTAGTATTATAAATAAAGAATCTTTGTGGCTTATTAGCTTTGCCATCTAAATTTATTAGGTGAAATTTCAAGCTTTAATCCTGTAACTATAAAGCCCGTTAACTTTTGTGGTTATGTGCATTTGATCATTTTTACTTTAAATCATTGACAACATCCACCAAAGATAGAAATTTTTTCAAAAAATAATAAATATCCAACAAAACATAACGTAAGACCTTGCACATATAATGTGAAAATAAATATCGAGCAAAACCTCTTTTGTATTGATGGGAAAAAAGTACTGAAAGTATTCTAACTATATTTAACCATCTAATTAATTCTTTAGTCATAGAACAATGAACATTAAGAACAAAGAGAATAATATATTCATACAACATAATAAGACCATTTAAGCAACACTGTTATAAATCAAGCAAAAATTCCTTTTATGTTGGTGTTTTCTTTTTCTTTTCTTTTCTTTTTTTGTAAAAGAATTTCCGACTCTAAGTTTATTTTATTTAATTTTTTTCATGATACACCTTAATTTTTTAGCCAATTCGATTTGAATTAGATTATGATATATTTTCTTTTATAATTCACGTGTGCCACGTGCAACGCACGTGAGACTTTACTAGTAGTCTTAAAATGGTCTCAAATGATTTATAAAGCGATTTGTGACAATAAGTGATCACAAATACTTATTATTAGTGACCACAATTACATCCAAAGTGTTACATGAATGTATTACATATTCACACATGTTACAAAAGTGTTACATGAAAATATTACGTAAAAATCAAAATTTTGAAAATGTTACAAACAAGATATTACATGAAGTCATAATATTGTAATGCAATTTTCTAAAGCATAACTAATTTAGTGTGAACCGAACATGAATATTTATCTGCTGATATATAGCAAGCATGGGAACAGACCTATTTAGGATTGTGAAAGTGGTTTGAGCAAATGAAGGTCGGTCGAGGCGCATTAATTGGTGGTGATGGCGATACAATTAAATGATAAAAAATATAGTCAATGTTGTACCTTTTTAACTAGTTTCCATGAATCTTTTCCCTGAGATCCGTTCCCAATTTGCAGGTTAGCAGCAAAGTCCAACAATGGTTTGATCACCATATCTTCTATGAGGAACTTTAGCGCTTGTAGCTTTAAATTGCGAAATCGGTTCAAGAACTTGTTGCCCTTTGCTGAAGAACTGATGATATGAGAGTCTATGGTGTCTTCAGCATCATAGACGAACTCTCTGATCCGCCTCTCCGTTTCTCTCAAGGGCCCCTCCTCCCCCTTGGTCGCCTCCTCAACGATGCCTCTCAATGATACGACTTCGTTCTCCAGATTTTGCAGCTCATTTTCCGCGGCAATGATGAAATCGACATTTGAATACAGTAGCAGCGACAAGTTCTCAAGCAGGGATGACACTGCAGCAACAGCCATGTTAATCAATGGAAGGTTACAGAGCTCTAGATCTCTCTCCCTTTGAGCTTGCTACTATCATGTTAATCAATAGATGAATTAATGAGCATACAGATCCTGGTGAGTGGTGACCTTTGATCGGTTGAACTGTTAGCTATTAAAATTAGCAACTTGTAATTAGTTTAATGTTTCCAAACTCAATCAGTGTCGGCTGATCCACGTATAATGAATGTAATTAATAGATTCATTGCAAGTTATCGGTTGGTGAATGTGATGAAATAGAAGATGTAACACCAAATGCAACGGATGATCTCACGGGAATTAATAGATTAATTGCAAGTTGCTATTGTTTACAACAATCAAAGCATTGACATTGGTTATTGCTTTCACATGATTCATTTCAAATTTGACGTTTGTGCAGAGTTCTCAATGTGCCAAAAATAAATAAATAAAAGCAGGAGTTGTTAATTCATGTTGACAGTGCAGTTTCAAAACCCCCCCCCCCCCCCCCAAAAAAAATGTTCATTATTTGCCGTGGTTATAATATAAACCAAATGACAGTATTTGCATTCAATTTGATCTGATCCTTCCAGCTGCTATCATAAACATCACAGCATTGATTTTTTCATAATAGAGTAATATATATTATTATTGGTGACCTCAGAATCTTTAGCTGTAACCACAGAACTTTTAGTAGTTAACAAAGAGTAGATGTTGTATGTTAGGGTATCCGATATTTTAGTGATCAGATAAAATATGGTATATGATATTATAAGTTTATCTTACCACCTAATAAATATATATGTTATAAAACAAAAAGAAAATAAAGTTATTAATACAACAAAAGGGGAAAATGGCTGAACGACCATTTAGGCATATAATTTGATAAAGAAAGGGACCGGAGAAAAGACCATAGAAATTGTTCAATTAGTTAATCTTACACGAATTACATCGATCTTCCTCTCAATTTACCCAGTGTCGTCTCTGTGTGAGTCGTACTCTGTATGTACAAGTGTGTGTTTTGTCTCTGTTCGTTTATTGATGGGCTTATTTAATTAGTATGGACTTATTGAATTGATTAAGAAGTTAGTTGTTAATTAAAAATAGAGTATAAATCAAAATAGAAAGGATTAAGTAATGGGCCTCATGTAATGGGCCTATTTAATTAATAGAAGTTAGGCTGATCATTATCACTATTAGATTAAGATACTACTAAGCATAGGAACTAATTTTGTTACTAAGTTTAACTAGACAATTTATATAATGGGCTTGCCTAATTTAAATAATAAATAAATAAATAATAAATAAATAAACAAATAACTTCCACTCTCACTTCTGAGTTTAAATATTCGTATGTTGTGATTGCTTAAGTTGAAATGTATTATGTAACTTACATGTGTAATGATGTATGCATAGTATGCTAAAGTTTCACAGACAAGGCCTGTTCTATATTGGGGTGTACCTCGCCCTCGGTGAGGAATAGATCTGCCAGTTGGGATGACCCAATTGTGTTAAATTTATCCTGCCTTAGGCTAGGTGTACAGACCGCCCTATCATGACGGGTATGATCTATGAATATACACCGCCCTATATTGATGTGTATGTTCTGTCATAAGTTTGGTCAAACTTACCATATAGGTATAACACCTCCCTACATTAGATATCATTTGAAATAAAGAATCTTATCTGACTTCTACTACTTTTGTTGAGTATAATTTTGTATGATTCTCTATTGGCTCCTCATGCATATTGTTTTTCATATTTCTATTGTCCTGGCTATAGTAATCTGGATGTCACTCATTGGATGTAATTTTATCTGAAATGCGTTTGGCGAAATGTTAAACAACTTATAAAATGTGAAAAAAAAATTATTTTATGATCCAACAATTACTTTAGTGAATAGCCCGGTAACGACACAACCATCACAATTTGATATTGTTACGTGTGCATTAAGATGAAAAATAAATTAAAGGCGTTATATAATAGTTGATAGATCATCTTATAAATGATAATTAATCAAATTATTATGAATTTTTAAGTATATAAGCCTCATTTACAGACGTCGCCGAAATAATAAGAAAAAGGTTGAAAACAGTATAAAGATTGAAGAGATAACACATTAGATGGTCAAGTGTTTTGAGTTTGTATTTAGTACATTTTGTCTATTTACTTGTAACAGGATTACTGTTGTTCATACTCCGTAAGAACATCAGTAATCTAAAAACACTTCTCGGGAGATTAGTGTTTGTTTTAGTTCGAGAGAACTTGTATGATTTCGGGAGAGTTCAAGTAGTGCAGTTAGAAGAGATTCTCTGCACGTCTAAAGTCCATGTGGAGGACCAGAAGGCTGAGATTGTTGTTAGGGGGATCAATTACAACTTAGACTGTTTAGGAAGGAGTCCTATAAGTCTTTTCTGTGTTGTATTGCATTTCAACCTTATTTACAAGCTTAAGAGGAAGAAGGGATTCTTCTTCGATCTGTTTTTCAATTCACATACTCTATCAGTTCTTATAAAGTTGATACTTAAAAGAACTTAGATTTATTTTTTATTAATTGAATCTTTACATTTGATTTTATTCAAACACACTGCACACGCGTACAAACTCTGACATTTCAATTGGCACCAGAGCAGGTTCCAGTTACTTTTAACAGGTAGATCCAGGGACCCGAAAGGGCTTCTGTAGATCAACCATCATTATAACCTTCGTTTTTAGACGGGACAAACTACTCCTACTGGAAATCCATGATGATGGTGTACCTTCGTTCAAAGAAATGTTGGCTTGTGGTTGTAAATGGATGAGAATGGCAAAAAATTGAAAATAAGACTAAACAGATGATTCCAAAACCAGAGGAAACCTTCAGTAACAAAGAAAAGCAAGAATCGGAAGCAAACTACACTGCCCTATTTGCACTGCTGGCCTTAGTAGATCAAATGCATCACAAGATGATAGTGAAATGTACCACAACCAAGGATGCTTGGAGAGTATTGCAAAGCCAGTACGAAGGGAATGCATCGGTCAAGACCTCCAAACTTCAAAGACTATCACTAATGTTTGATAACATTCGTATGAACGATGAAGAGAAAATCGAAGGATTCTACATCTGTTTCTGTGATATTATCAACGAATGCTATATTCTTGGTGAAAACATCTCCAAGGAGAGACAAATTTCTAAAATCATGAGAACCCCACCAACAAGATTTTGTGAAAAGATCACAGTACTTGAGTCATTTATGAAAATCAAGGAGATGACGTTGGATGATCTCATGGGTGAACTCCACAAGTTCAAAATCAACAATGGCTTTGACAAGGTTAAAGGCAAAGGAATAGTACTCAAAGCTGAAATAACTGAAAAACCTAAAGAAGAAGCTGCATATCTAGATATGGTGGGATTTGCGGACACCATGGAACTCCTGGCTAAAAACTACGGGAAAATGTTGAAGAAGTTCAACAACTCCAAAGGACCAGGAAAGTACTTTCCAGGAAACTCTAACAAAAACAAGACTGGAGGAAGAAATATGTCCCTGAAATCCTTGGAAAACAAGAAAGAAAATGATCAATGCAGAGAATGCAAAGGTTTTGGACATTATCAAGCTGAATGTCCAAATTTTCTGAGAAAAAGCAAAGCATATAAAGGCACTTGGAGTGATTCTGAAATTGATGAAGAAACTCAGTCTGAAGAAACTTCGCAACATACGAGCAATTTGGCTCTCTGAAACTCTCCAAAGGACTACACTTGTCTAATGGCTCATGTTCGTTCTTCAAAAGGACTTTGTGGAAAAGACAGACATCTCGGATTCTGATGATGAAGCATGTCCTACTGCAGAACTGTTGCAGGCCATGTATGAAGAAATATCATCGAGAGCAAACAAATCAGCTGATATCATAAAAACTTTGGAAGCAAGGGCCAGACTTTATGAGAAAAAGGGAGACCCAACCACCCTATCGCAAACAGAGGAAATATTCTCAGAAAAGTACACCTTGCTGGAAAATGAACTCAAAGCTGCTAAACAGGTAATCAACTCAAAAGACATCTCAATAAGTTCCTTAGAACAAGAACTTGCCTTTTTTACACAGGTCAACAAAGATAGAGAGAAAAGGAAATTCTAATACTCAAAAGGGAGATGTCCAGAATGGTAGCAGTATCACTAGAATCATCAGTCATAACTTTATCCGCTGACCATTCAAAAGGTAAATCTGATGAGGTAAGGTACCACAATGAAGTCTGCGGTAATTCAAGTAGAGAACGAACAAGGTTTTAACATAGGGCAAAACCTCAAACTATTCGTTCTGAACTTGAACAATCTACATAATACACTCGCACAAGTCATAAGAACTTCAAATTTATTCCTACATGTCATTAATGCAGTATAAAAGGACATATCCGACCTAATGGTAATAGGATGAGATATGACTTATATACTGGTAAAGTCATTCTTAGGGATATTTATAATGTTCAACCAACACACCTTCAAAAATCATATCCTAAAACTAAAATAGACTTGAGCAATAAAAAACAGACCAAAATCTGGGTTCAAAAGGCGAACAAGTGTCTTACTTCTATTCTTGCTCTAAAGTCAAACCTTGGTGGGACATGGTATTTTGACAGTGGCTGTTTTAGACACATGACAGGTGCTAAAATGAATCTCACTTACATAACACCTGTAAATGATAAATTTGTCACATTTGGTGATGGTGTCAGAAATAAAGTTGTAGGAACAGGAACTCTGAACGTAAATGGTATGCCTAATCTGGAAGGTGTACTTCTCGTGGAAAACTTAATGGCAAACTTGATAAGCATTAGTCAGCTTTGTGATTCAGGATTGAATGTTAAGTTTACACAAAACAAATGTCGGGTACTTGATGAGAATAATGAATGTGTCCTTACAGGGTCCAGAACTGTGGATCATTGCTACATCTTAGATCTTGATGACTCATGTCATTTTAGCTCCTTGAGTGAAGCAGAAACATGGCATGAAAAACTTGGGCACGCCAACTATGATCATCTGGTTAAGTTGTCTGACTCGCAGGTTGTTCAAGGTTTGCCAAAATTAAAAAAGAAAGCCCCTAGCACATGTGGGCCTTGTTAACTAGGCAAACATAAACACACATCTCACAAAGCGATTCACAAGGTTCTTACCAATCAAGTACTGGAACTACTGCATATGGATCTAATGGGTCCAGTATAAACTGAAAGCGTCAGCGGTAAGAAGTTCATATTCGTGTGTGTTGATGATTTCTCATGATACACATGGGTTCATTTCATTAGAGAAAAGTCTGAAACTTTTGAAACATTCAAAACCTTGTGTTTAAAACTGGAAAACGAGAAAAATATGGAATATCCAAAATCAGATCAGATCATGATCGTGAATTTGAAAGTTCCATGTTTAGTGAGTTCTGTACTTCTAGAGGCATAGCTCATGAATTCTCTGCACCCAAAACACCCCAGCAAAACGGGGTCATTGAGAGAAAGAACATAACACTTCAGGAGATGGCCATAGTCATGCTAGCTTCGAAAGGTATATCTCAAAGATGGTGGGCTGAAGCTGTAAATACAGCTTGCTACATCATCAATCGAGTGTACCTAAGAAAGGGTATGGGCATCATTCCATACTAGACTTCGAAAGGAAAAACTCCTAACTTAAGTCACTTTCATGTCTTTGGATATAAATGTTACATTTACAAAGACAAAGAAAATCTTGGTAAGTTTGACTCTAAAAGCGATTTGGGTTTTTTTTCTTGGTTACTCTAACAATAGTCGAGCTTACAAGGTCTATAGTCTCAGAACTCAAAACGTCATGGAAAGCATAAATGTTGTTTTTGATGATCACTCCAGAACCTATGTTGAGTGTGATATCCAAGAAGCAATTCAGATTTACCTCAATACTCCAGAGGCTCCTTATCTGAATGAACATGATGTTGTGGATCCTAAAGATGGGACGTTATAGAAGAAGGGACTAGTTCCAAAAGGGACCCTCCTACCAAAGTTCAGAAAGATCATCCAAATGATCTAGTCATTGGTGAACTAAATTATGGAGTAAGAACCAGAGGTAACCCCAAACCCCATTACCGGAAAATGATGGGTTATTCATACTTTGCTTGTTACACCTCCATTATTGAACCAAAGAATGTTAAAGAGGCTTTAACTGGTGAGTATTGGGTTAAAGCAATGCAGGAAGAGCTGGAGTAGTTTGAGAGAAATAATGTTTGGGAGCTTGTTCCTAGACCAAAAAGCTCAAATGTTATTGGAACCAAATGGATTTTCCGTAATAAAACTGATGAACTTGGTAACATAACTAGAAACAAGGCAAGACTGGTTGCCCAAGGTTACACCCAAGTGGAAGGGATAGATTTTGAAGAAACTTTTGCTCCTCTAGCACGATTAGAATCTGTTAGGATGTTGTTATCCATTGCATGCATTTAAAATTTTCATTCTCTATCAAATGGATGTGAAAAGTGCTTTCTTAAGTGGTTTTTTAAAAGAAATAACCTTTGTTGAACAACCTAAAGGATTTGAAGATCCTTTTCATCGTGACCACGTGTGTAAACTCAAGAAGGCACTGTATGGACCCAAACAGGCTCCTCGAGCTTGGTATGACAGACTGGCTCAGTATCTTCTTGACCAAGGCTATAAACATGTCGGAGTTGACAAAATTCTGTTCATCCAAAGTACGAACAAAGACATCATCATAACACAAATTTATGTGGATGATATTGTCTTTGGATCGACTTCCAAAGCCAAGGTCAACGAGTTTGTTCACATCATGTCCAATGAATTCGAAATGAGCATGGTAGGAGAATTGTCTTACTTTCTTGGATTGCAGGTCAAGCAAAGTAAGAATGGTATTTTTGTTCATCAAACCAAGTATGCACATAATCTGGTAAGAAAATTCGGTCTTGAAGGGGCAAAACATCCTTTAGCACTCCCATGAGGACAACTGTAAAATTGTCCAGGGACGTCTCTGGAACAGCTGTAGATCCTACTCTCTATAGAAGCATGATAGGGAGTTTGTTATACTTAACTGCTAGTCGACCTGACATATGTTTTAGTGTTGGAATGTGTGCTAGGTATAAAGCAAATGCTAAGGAATCCCACTTGAAAGCAGTCAAACATATAATCAGATACGCGGGTGGAACATCGGACTTCAGAGTATATTACTCCTAAGGAACTAATGCTAGTCTTGCAGGATATTGTGATGCAAATTGGGCAGGAGATATTGATGATTGAAAAAGTACTTCAAGAGGTTGCTTCTTCATTGGCAACAATCTAGTGTCCTGGATGAGCAAGAAACAAAACAACATATCTTTATTACGGCCGAGGCCGAATATATTGCAGCTTGCAGTTGTAGCGCTCAATTGATATGGATGAAACAAATGCTTCAGGATTATGAGTTTGATCTCATCTTTGTGAATTTATTTTGTGATAATACAAGCGCTATAAATATTTCCAAAAATTCTGTCCATCATTCTCGAACGAAGCACATCAATATTCGATATCACTTCATTCGAGAACTAGTTGAAGAGGGAACTGTGGTTTTGGAGCATGTTCCTACACAGGAACAACTTGCCGATATTTTTATAAGACCCTTGATGCAAATCGATTTTTATCTTTAAGGAAATCTCTAGGTATAGGTAATGCATAGTATTTCATGTTTTTTTTTTTTGTTCTGTTAAAAAAAAAAAAATTAGGTTTTTAGGCCTTTCCAACATTCATGCATGTTAGTTTTCTTGATCCTTCTTCTTCATGCCCCTTATTTGTAATCTTAAAGCAGCGAGAAGCATTTTCTCTGATACTTTTGTTTCCTAATAAATGTCATCAAACGCTGCCTTCGGGAAATGATGCCATGAGAAAATAAGTCTCAGGCACAGAAAATGACTGAGTCGGTGAAATGCTTATGACAATAGTTCTTGCAAGGTACAAACAAAAAGCACTACTAAGTTTCAAGAAGTAGTGGGGTAGCTTTCCGGCGAAAAAATTCGATGGCTCTAAGTGAACGATGATGCTGACAAATCATAAAGTAGTGGGGTAGCTATCGGACGAAAATTCCGTCAGCTCTAAGTGAAATATGATTAGTCTTTAAGGACACCACAAAGTAGTGGGGTAAACTTCGGATGAAAAATTTATGCTGTCTCTAAGTGAAAAGTGGCATCCAAAGTGCATTTTGTTATTTATCTCAGCCATTTCATTCTTTCCCTCAGCCAACTCTTCTTCAGCACTGTCTTCAACTGTCCTTTTCTCCCCCTTTTTCGATTGAGAATGCGAAGGGGGAGAATGAGGAAGCTGAAGACAGTGGAGAAGGAGATCATATCTCCACTAATGCTGAAGCAGATGAAGCTGATGAAAGTCCTTGCTTTTAACAAAGCATTATTAGACACTACACTACTGCACTAGTCACTTTACTACTATGTTTTTTTCTCTTCTCTATTTGGGCTGTGTTTTCTGAACAATTTACTTAATGTTTTGTTTTTGAATTCCTATTATGCATGGTTTAGTAATAGTTGGTTGCTCCCATCTGATTAACTGATCTGATTGTTCTTACCATGATTGAACTGTACATAATTGATTGTGCATCTAACTATGAGTTGCAAGGATAACAACAGTATTTTTCGAACTAGAATGCCAAGGGGGAGACTGTAAAAACCATCGTTTTAATAATGACATTTTTGTTGAAAAAAAAAAAAAAACTCTTGATTAATAGGTTCTTGATGATTGAAAGCTACAAAAGGAAATGGAACAAAGTGGAATTTGAACCAATCCCCCAAGTCAAGAAATCAATTAAGAATCTTGACACAACAAGGAAAGTCAACAAACTCCCCAAATGATCTCATTCACATCCTGATTCCATAATTGAAGAGTTAGAAGGGCTGGAAGAAAACATTATAAAGATTGAAAAGATAACACATTAGATGGTCAAGTCTTTTGAGTTGTATTTAGTACATTTCGTCAATTCACTTGTAACATGATTACCGTTGTTCATACTCCGTAAGAACATCAGTAATCTAAAAACACTTCTCAGGAGATTAGTATTTGTTTCAGTTCGGGAGAACTTGTATAATTTCAGGAGAAATCAAGTAGTGCAGTTAGAAGTGATTCTCTGCATGTCTAAAGTCTATCTGGAGGACCAGAAGACTGGGATTGAAGGTCAATCAGGCAGTTGTGTTACATCATATAGAATCAGTAGCTTGATTTTTTGTACGTAATTCGATCACACCATATGCAAGGACATAAATTTGTGCAACGGGTCCCACCCTAAAAATCTGAAAAATGTACCGATGGTTGAAAATGCGACCCAGATACGCAACAATACACGGATCATTCATTTGCTGGTACACTGGCGAGCACGTTCAGAGTTGTACTTGAAAGTGTGATATTTTCTGAGACGATTCAAAAAGTAACAATATTTCGAGAAAGAGTAACTTTTATCAATAAAAAATAATACTTTTGAACAATCTCAAAATGTATTACTCTCTCGAAAAAGTATTATGAACTCGTGGCTGCTGTCATATGGACTTAGATCCATACATTTGTGATATGCAGATGCTTCTCTATATGAAAAGTAAAATGACCCGCAAACATTGTGCTCAACGTTAATTAGATCTACACACCAATCGAAGATTCAAATATTAATAACAAAGATGGAAATGAAAAACGTCCCATAACATCACATTGCTTTTTAAGTGCAAACGCCTGGACAATAAGATTCATAATTAATTATTCACATACATATATATTGATTTTCAGAAAAGATTAATTATTTTGAAGTTAACAACTCCTGATTTGCACAGATAATCCACCAGCTATAGGCGGACACATCCCTAAATATACATGGTTTCCGTATGAAGAACAATTTCAGAAATTTTTTATAAGATCATACATAACTAAGAGCAAGTGTTCTGTGCATGCACCTAAACTGCGTAATACTTTTCGGGTAAACTAGTACTATCACTTTTTCCAACATAAACAGAATAACATTTTTTCGGGCCCAGTCAAGATCTTATTTGGGTCTCACTTCTTCGTGTGTACAACCCTGCTCCACTGCAATATTTGCCTGCCAAGATTAAAGAATATAAGCCATTTTCAGTGAGTTGCTAATCTGGTTTACGAAATATACTCCGTGAAGGAATTAGATCTAGTGTAGTGGGGTTGAAACTACACCTTGTGCAGTAGTAAAGAAATGACCTCTATATCATAAAGAAATAAAATCTAACCTCTTAATTCGTCATGATTACCCACATCCAGGACCAATGTTGAGCTTGAGTCTACCTCCTTCTTCCTTAATTTTCCTGGCATACTCAACTGCAGAAGTATGGAGATGCTCGATGTCCAATACGGTTAGGCTTTCAGCCAGGCATATTGGGATTTGTAAGAGATTTTGACAGTTTTTCAACACGAGCTGGGTAAAAATATGGAAGCATCCAGATGATGAACATTCCCAGTGAACAAAATTTGCCTTGGTAATCAGCAAGAATCGGAGACGAGAAAAGCTACTGCCATGAGCTTGCCAACACATTCCCGTGAATGCATTCTTTTTCAACTTGAGAACCTCGAGCGTATTGATTTTTCCCAATACAGACATCTTTGTCCAATCCAAGTATGTCGCAGACAAAGTTAGCCTCTTTAGAAATGGTGGGAAGAAGTCCAACGAAGGGAGCCTGGCCAACCTATCTCCAGATTGTGGTTTAGTACTCAATAAATCATTCATCAGCGTCACGTCTACAAGACGGTTAAGTCTTTCCAGGCGGCAACCGGAGGCGTTGTTAAGAAACGTAGCTAAGTTCCCACGGATCCCCAATCTCTTTAAGTTAGGGATCCTATTGAACACTTGTATCGTGCAGTTCTTGGGTGATAATCTACTCAGTGTTTGTAAGTTCTGACCACCAGTACCATCTCATTCTCCTTGTATGGACAGAATAATGGAGGCTTTTGTCTTCAGATGCCTTAGTTGAGTCATCCCCCAAATATTTGCTCTCAGTTCGATTGCAGGCGAGTCAGTATCGAGCACGAGTGTTTGTAAGTTCCTTAACGCAGAGATGGGTTCGGGGAGAACTTTGAGATTTTCATATGACAGAGTGATGTACTTTAAATGAATCAGTTTGCTAAGCTTCATGGGAAATTTACTGAAACTGATAGACTTGGATTCTAAAACTCTGAGTAGCTTGAAAGTAGTAGAGATAGTTGAGACGTAGCCTGGAGGTATGTATCCCTCGTTGAAACATAAAAGAGAATGTGTGCGGGCTATATATATGTTCACCAGCAGCAGCTGAGAGGAATTCCGGCAGATGGTTATGGATAAAAATACGACGAATTTCTTGCACCTTCGGAACCAGAGTATGAAAACATCCATCCCTGAACGATATCTCTTGGACCAAATCATCCTCGTCGGTCCCAGCTTTAGAAATGCAGAGTGCACGCACAGAAAGATGAAGACTACATGTTTTAACTTGGCCCAGGGAATTTCTTTTACGAACTGTCAATAAGTTTCTATTGATAAGATTCTTGAGATTATCTTCCGCAGCTTCCTCCAAAGTCTGTCCCTTTTTATTATTCCGTATGAACCCCTCAGCAATCCACAACTGCGTTAATGTCCAAGTTGATATCTCATAATCTTCAGGAAACACCGCCAAATAAAGAAAGCAATCCCTCAAGTCTTTAGGCAATCTATTGTAAGCCAATGATACAATAATTGATGTGAGACGATCCGGATCATATCCATCGCAGTTACTTCTCAGAATTTCAGAAATGTCATTCCATGCATTTATAGTCGCAGTACTATTCACCGTCTCTGAGTTTGGTTGGTACGCAAGAATCCCTCCTATCAGCAATATCGGAAGTACAAATCCTCCGCATCGACGCGCTATATCTCGGTGAGTTCCAATTCCTTAGGACATCTTTCGTCTGACTCTCCAAATACCTGTAATTTGAGAAGTTGCCAGCATTCCTCATTTTTAACTAGTTTTCATGAATCTTTTCCCTGAGATCCATTCCCAATTTGCAGGTCAGCAGCAAAGTCCAACAGTGGTTTGATCACCATATCTTCTGTGAGGAACTTTAGCTCTTGTAGCTTTAGATTGCGAAATCGGGTCAAGAAGTTGTTGCCATTCGCTGAATAACTGATGATATGAGAGTCTATGGTGTCTTCAGCATCGTAGACGAACTCTCTGATCCGCCTCTCCGTTTCTCTCAAGGGCCCCTCCTCCCCCTTGGCCGCCTCCTCAACGATGCTCCTCAATCATACGACTTCTTTCTCCAGATTTTGCAGCTCATTTTCCGCTGCAAAAATGAAATCGACATTTGAATCCAGTAGCTGCGACAAGTTCTCAAGCAGGGATGACACTGCAGCAACAGCCATGTTAATCAATGCAAGGTTACAGAGCTCTCTCTCTCTCTCTCCCTTTGATGAGCTGACTAATACATATACCATGTGAGCACACTTTGGTAATAATCACTATAATTAACTAACAGACTAAGTAAAGGTTGCTATTATTTACAATGAAAGCATTGATGACATTGGTTATTGCTTTCAAATGATCCATCTCAAATTTAACGTTTTCTGTAGCTTACAGTTGTTTCCCATTGCCCAAAAATAAAAAAATAAAAAATGGGGCAACTTGGGAGTTGTTAATTCATGTCGACATTTACATGTCAACTAGGGGAGGTACTAATAATATTATATTGGTATTAATTATTGATTTAATCAAGGCATAACCTTACTTGGGACTATTAATTTACTGTGATCAATAAATAATAGATTAATATATTATTATTGATGACTTCAGTATCTTAGCTGTAAGAATTTTTATTAGTTAAGAAAGACTAGATTTAATTTCATTTTAATTAATATTTTCAACCCTTTGATTAACTATTCTGCTTTGTTTTATAAAGCAATAATTTTGATGGATTCTCAATGATTTAGTGCTCAACTATTGTTTCATAGTGATCAGATATGGCTTATGCTGCAGTGGTCTCTCTGTTAGATATTCTAAAGCAGCTTCTGGATTCTGATGAATATCCAAACCCACAGATCAAGTCCCTCTATGACAAGGTCTGGTCCTTGCAATCCTCTCTCAAAAAAATATTTCCCGTACCAAAAAGCATTAGGAGTCACATTAATGATTGCGAAATCCAAATCCGAGAAGCAGTCTATGAAGCCCAAGACACCATCGAATCCCTCCTGATTAACCCTTCAGACAAATCAGATTTCTTGCAAGACTTAACGAAGATAGTTGAGGATGTTACAGAAAAGGCAGAGAATATGGCGGCTTCTATGGCTGATTTGCTGTCTGAGAATCGTCATCATAATCCGCCTTCTGAATCCAGCAGCTCCGATGATGCAAACATGGAGATTGTCGGACAGGAGAAACACTTGGAGCTGCTCAAGTATCAACTACTGCGAGACAAATACGAGCGTGATGTCATCCCAATCATCGGGATGCCTGGCATTGGTAAAACTACTCTAGCAAAATGTCTTTATGATGATGCACAGGTAGTAAGCCGGTTTGATATTCGTGCCTGGATCTCCGTATCTCAGGAGTATGACCTTGTACATCTCCTTTTGAGCCTCTTGAGTTCCATCGAGGGCGAAAAGGTTGATGTCTCACATCTCATGGATCAGAGTGCGGGTCATAAGAATTTAGCTGTTCATCTCTATCAAACTTTATTCGGTAAAAGTTACCTCATCGTGATCGATGATATCTGGGATGTAGAGGTGTGGGATGAAGTAAACAGATTCTTCCCACATCAGAAAACTAGCAGCAGGATTATTCTCACGACTACAACCGCACGGGTTCCTGAATCTGCCGGCATCTCCAACTTTATGTTCCAAATGCCGTTTCTTAACGATGATGAGAGCTGGATTCTACTTCAATTGGTGGTCTTCGCTACTGTTGGTTCGTGCAGTTACCAAATCGAGCAACTAGGGAAGCAGATCGCCAAGAACTGCCAAGGACTTCCTCTGGCAATAATCGAAATTGGCAAATTCCTACATGACCACAACACGGTCGACAAGTGGAAGGAAGTAGCAGAAAATGAAAATCCACTTATATTGATACAAGGCGACAACACGCCTATCTACAAGGCAGTGTCCCGGAGCTACCATCACTTGCCCCCACACCTCAAGGCTTGTTTCTTGTATATGGGAGCATTCCCTCTCAAGTCTGAAATCTCTGTCCGTAAACTCATAAAGCTATGGATCTCTGAGGGACTTCTCGAACCAAACTCAAGAGAAAATGCCGAGGAGTGTCTGTCTGAACTTGCTTCCAGAAGTCTCGTAGTACTCGGCGAGCGCAGCTCCAGGCCGAGTAGAACTAAAACCTGTAGATTCCATCTTGTCTACCGGAATCTATGTGTTGGTGAAGCAAAGCATGAAAAGTTCTTCCATGTCATCAACAAACTTCTCGATAGTTTCCCGGAAGGCACGAGTGCGCAGCGGCGCCTCTGCATCCACAATAACAATGTAATCGGCCTCAAAGAAGTGCACACCTCGATGAAATCAGTTTCAGCTGCACGTTCTCTCCTCTTTTTGGGTCCAAAGAACCACGATTTTGGGTTACAGGTGTACTTGAATTACAAACTGCTCAAGGTTCTAGACGGCCTCAAAATCCGCTTTTACATATTCCCTGAGAATGTTCTAGAGCTAGTCCGGTTAAGGTACCTGGCCATCACTTACAATGGGGAGCTCCCGGAGTCCATATCCAGACTCTTGAACTTGCAGGTCTTGATTGTGCATCCACAATACAGAATCAAACGCTCCGACGCTCCGCGTTATCTGCCTATGGCGATTTGGTATCTTCACCAGCTGAGGCACCTTGAGTGTGTGGGCTTTGACCTGCAAGATCCTTCTTCAGCTGCAAAGGGGATCAACAGTGACGACTCTCTTATCCTGCGAAATCTCTTAACACTTTCAGGTGTAAGTGCTCACAGTTGCACACAGGGCATTCTCGCAAGGATGCCCGGTCTAATCAAATTAGGGATCCGGATAGACTCGAGACATGATGGAGATGAAACCTTCAGCTTTTCTGGTGATTGCACCATCCTCCATCGCCTCGAGACATTCAAATGGGTATTTGTGAATCCTTGTCCGGAATCTAAAGCTGTCTTTCCAAGTCTTGCCTTTTCTTACAGTCTTGGAAAGTTAACTTTGAATGGATGTGGGTTCCGTTGGGAGGACATGACGTACATCGGCGAATTGCCCAATCTGGAAGCACTGAAGTTACAGTGCCGTGCATTCCGAGGTCCTGAGTGGGTTACAAATGCAGGAGAATTTCCAAAGCTGAGATTCTTGCTGCTAGAAGATTTGGATTTGGAGCAATGGGAAGTTGGATCTGACGAGCATTTCCCATTTCTGAGCCATGTTATCATTAGGCATTGTTACACACTGAAACATATCCCCTATGAATTTATATATATCTCTGCACTTGACGTGATAGAGGTGGTCGATTGCAGGCCATCTCTCGTGGAATCAGCCCAGAATCTACTGCAAATTGTGGGGAATCCTCCTTTTCGAGTTCCCGTTCTTTCCTCATGGAGTGATAAGGCCGGAAAATCGTGACCCTCTCATTGGATCAAAATGTACTCTTTTTTTTTTTTTTTTTTTTTTCTTCCTTTTGGTGTGTGCTTTTCATTTAATTTTCTCCGACCAAGCATCCATGTTTTTTACATATATTGATGGGCTTGTGAAGATTTATCAGTATCTACTACGAACTAGCTACAAACTCTCATTTGGTATGCAATATTTTGAAATGTTTCTTGTAAGATTGTGTTTGTTTTATGTAACTTCCGTATGGTCGTATCTTGGAGCATTATATCACTAGGACACAGGTTTAGAAACTCACACTGATACAGCACCATCAATTTTGCATTTGTTGTTGTACTAATCTCTTGTTAGGCTACACATGTGGTGTACATATACACTTTAGAATATCATGCCACCGACATCAACTTCCGACTATTTGCATGTTACAAAGTTACATACTTACATGACATTGCCTTACTTAGAGGACTTAGTGGACCAGAAAGGTTCACATTTGATTCATCCTTGCGTTATGTTGGTTTCTAGTTAAGAATGACATCATCACGTGACTTGGCTTAAAGGTTAGTCAGGTAATGTTCAGAGATTCAAAAATAGTCATCAAGCAATAGACTCTCTATATATGCATGTTCACATCGTTGACACGTGTATCCTTTTGTTGAAATCAGGAAAATAGTGGTGAATATGAAAAAGTGACTTGCAGTAAGTGGTAATGAATCACAGATTCCAGGTATAAGAAACTGTGATAAAATCTAACCTCTTACCCAACCATGATTTCCCACATCCAGGACCGATGATGAGCCTAAGTCAACCTCCTTTCGCCACCGTTCGTATTACCCAACAGTAGAATTTGTCTTTTCGTGTATGATTGAGATGTTAAGTTATCTGTCGCCCAGAGGCAATTTTGAAATATTCGATCCTAGCTAGGAAGGGCGTATGTCATCTAGGCGCTAGTTAGGCTGTAGATTGGGGCCTAACGCCTAATCGGGGTCTAGGCAGGGCCGGCGTATAGAGGAATCAGGAAAAAAATATGCGGTGAATGAGATCCTAAAGCCTAGGCGGAGATTAGTCGGAGCTAGAGATTAGTCGGAGCTAGTTGGGGATTTTGCAACAGAGTATAATTGATGGATCTGTCAGCTCCCTCAAACGGATATTCAGATATCTTTGGGTCCCATAGTAACAAACATTGGCGAGTGGGAAGTCATGAATTTCGTTCTGTTTCGTTGCTTCCTCTTCATCTAAGTCCTTCCTTCCTAGTTATTAGGAAGATCCTCAGCATCATTAAGGAAATCCTTTCTCTAGACATTTCTGGTTCTGCAAATTTTCAGGTCTATCTTCCAATCCTGATGATAGCGATGGCGATGGCTACTCGTATGTTATACAACTCAGAGGATAATTTCTGTTGTTCAAGAGCTGGGGTAAATAGTGTCGCCAAGTTTCTTCATTTGACTATAGATGTATATAAATTGGATCTCGAGGAATGCAAAATAGGTCTTGCCTCAATTAGATCGAGAATAAAGGAAGACAGTCAGAAGATGACAAGCTTTAAACTTCCTGGAGTAACGAAGAGCAGTTCTCATGAATTTATGGTCGAAACACAAACGGAGCCGTTCAGTTTTCATTATTTCTCCTGCATTTGATGTCACAGGATGCCATTAGATAACAGAATCCATGGATCAATCTTCCTTGGTAATATAAGTCTTGTGATCTTACTCTCTTGATTTTGGCTCGTGTGTTTGAATTTCATGGATCGACCTTTGATTTTGGATACATTTATCTTGTGTCGTCAAGGTTAGCACGAGATAAGAAGCAAATGTCATTTCTTTGAAGGACGTATAGCGCCGTTTCTGATCAGAATCATATGTTGAAAGAAGAGCAGCTCTTCCTTTTCAAAGAGTTTATTTCAGACTGTTAACCAAAGTACTTGAGAAAGATCACTTAAACCTTTTATCAAACACCTAATGTGTGTGTGCGCAAATAGCTATGATCAACAAGAAAGCAAGAAAGAAACGCCGGAATTACATGGTTCGGCTAAATCAGCCTACATCACGGAGGTTACAACCTTTACTAGTGAAACAAACCTCAAGAATCAGCAATTTACAAATCTCACATGGATCAATCAAGAAGTGATTGAATCTCACTTTGATCTCTCTAATATCTCTCTCTCTAAGTGTTGTGTGTTTAAATGTGTTAACAATGAGAATAAAGATTGATAAGATATGTCTAATCTCAACCCTCAATCAAACTACTCAATACAGGAAGAAAAGTTAAGCTGAAAACTGCTACAGCCAATCGACATCGGTGTTGACAACTTTCACAACGGTTTCAACCGTTTTAGCAGATTCAGAAACTGTTGCGAGCTCTCTTTCTTTTATTAGACTTGTTCCACTCTTCTAGCTACAACTCTCCTCCTTTTAGTTGATATTACTGAGTTGTTAGCCACATACAACTGATCTCAACACAGAAAATGTCTTGGATTTCGTTAGAAATGAATCTCTTTTGTAATATTTTGTCTTTGGTTATATGTTTTGGATCACTCATTTCGAATCTATTTTAATTTATTTAAGTGCAGTATTTACCTAAGATTATTTGTCATTCTAAAATTCTCTACAACTTTTGTATTTTATTTATCTATCTATATATATATCTATCTAATAACGTGAAGGTCGAATTAAAGAAAAGAGTGGAGTTCATCGTTCCTATATCCATGGTGAAAGTTTGTTGAGTTTCAGATGTGTATATAGGAGAGTTAACTGACTTCCATCTCGTGACTCTCCGCCTCAGATTCCTCTCTTTCAAACAACTGAATCTTTTAAAGGAAAAAATTGATTGTTAAAGTTAATGAAGCCTACATCTTTAGCAGATATGAACAATCTTTCAATGTCTTTGATAGATTAGTCAGCCATTGAACTACTGATGAGAAGTATTACCAGAGGAAGAGACTAATTTCTTTTCTCCTCTTGTCTTTTTGGTACATTTTACATGGTTGGCTAATATGAATGTTCTCTTTTCCTTCTAATGGGTGTAACATCAACATTTGACACAAGGGATGTGTGTGCGTGAGTGTAAAGGGTTCCTCCCCAAGGATCGCCCTGAATGATACAGCTTCATTTTCCAGCTTTCGGAGCTCATTTGCCACACCAAAAATGAAATCGACATTTGAATGACACCTTACCGTCAGCCATGTTAATCTATGCAAGGTTATATAGCTCTCTGTCTCTCTCAGCTGACTGATGCATTTATCATAGTATCATGTAACTCAATAGATGAACTAATGAAGATAGGCTAGCTGTCTTGACTGGTTGAATTGTTAGCTTTTAAAATTAGGGCGACAATATTTATTTCCAACATTAATGAACAAATGCAAGGCTCTAACAGGGCATGGAGGCTGCCCAGCGATTCACAACACGCTTCAGCTCATTGTTAAACAATCTAGCGCTGCCCTCGAGTGAGCCTACACAGGCTGATCCATTTCTGCCCCTGCTGAGCTGTCCAGGGATGCAGCCTAATGGCCCAAAAAGCCCAGATACACACTTTTCGCGCACCCAAGTTGTGAAGTGTCTGTCGTTACCCTATTGCAAGCATCGATTATGGGAAGAAGAAAAGTGCGATGAAATTATGTCCTGACCGTAAGCTGCTCCGAGTATTATTGAGCTAAGACTGGAATATTCTTGTGGTGTGTAATGGGTGCTTGTTGTTGGGATTTGTGCTTTGAATCTAATTGGGTTAGAATTGACGTTCGTATCGAGGTGGAGGATTAAATTTGGTATTGTTGGAATTGGGTCGCGTTGGAAGACGCGGCCGCGACGGCTGGTCGCGGCCGCGACCATATGTGACAAGAAATTGAAGATTCGCGCTGGAAAGACGTCTCGGCCGAGACGTACGAGAGATCTCGGCCGAGACGACGAGTTAGTTTTTGGTGACATTGCTGTAGTAGGATTGCATCGGCCGAGGCGAGGTAGACTCGGCCGAGTCTAGTTGGGCAGAGAGATTGCCTCGACCGAGGCGAGATGGCCGCGGCCGAGGCGGACCTGGCGGCGCAGCAGATGGGCCGACGCAAGTCTAGGCCCAATTGGACTTCTTCTTTGTATAGAATTAGGTTTTGGGGCTTATATATAGGTCCTATTGGAGACCTTTGATATAGAGAGATTAGAGAGTCTTAGAATTATTTTTGACTTGATTATTCAAGCGTTGATAGTTTGTTTGGGTCGAGTATCAATTGATAGATACTCGATTATTGGTCTTTGTTTGACTCTCGTTTGAATTTGATTTGGGATCCTTCCCTTTTGGTCATGGACGTAGCTAACAAGTTGTTAGTGAACCACGTTAATTCTCTGTGTCGATTTTCTTATTTCTTGCACGGTTATTATTTGCTTTGTTCGTTTCGTTTGTTCGTAATTTCCCAACAAGTGGTATCAGAGCTTGGTTCGAGTTTCCGCTGTCTTTGTGGGAAATATGTCTAGGATGAGCGTGCAAATTGAAAAATTCAATGGGAGGGAGAGTTTTAGTCTATGGCAGATTAAAATGAAGGCCTTGTTGAAACGTGAAGGATTATGGGCGCCGCTGATGCCAAAGAAGGACAAAGGCAAGGGCAAAGTGGGCGATAAGGAAGAGGCCGTATCTGCCGAGATGGCCACTTTGGATGAGATAGCGCACTCAACGATCATGTTGTGTCTCGATGACGACATCATCACCGAGGTAGCAGAGGAAGAAACTGCACTGGGGTTGTGGTCGAAGTTGGAGAATTTGTACATGACAAAGTCGCTCACCAATAAGTTGCTTCTGAAGCAACGTCTGTTTGGACTGCGTATGAGTGAAGGTCAGTCTCTTCGCGATCACTTAGATCAACTAAATAAAATCTTTTTAGAATTGCGTAATATTGATGTGAAATTGGAAGATGAGGATATTGCGTTGATCTTGTTGGTTTCTCTACCACCATCGTATGAGAATTTTGTGCAGTCGTTTGTTGTTGGAAAGGATTCTGTGTCTCTAGAAGAAGTGAGGTCGTCGCTGCATTCTAGAGAGTTGCGCCATCAGGCAAGTGGTTTGTCTGGAGAATCGGGTGCAACCTTAGCAGTTGGCAATAATCGAGGTTCGGGAAATCCGGGGAGGAGGTTCAAGAAGAATTCCGGTCCCCAAAGGTCCTAAGCCAGGAGATATCTGCAACTATTGTAAGGAGAAAGGGCATTGGAAGTATGCCTGTCCAATGTTGAAGGAGAAGCAGGAAAGCACTGCTGACTCTGTTGTGGAAATTGAAGCAGACTCTGATGGAGATGATGCCCTAATCGCTGAGAAACAGACAGGTAAATCTGATTCTTGGGTTCTTGACTTGGGGGCGTCATACCACATATGTCCGCGTAGGGAGTGGTTCACAACCTACAAGCAGGAGGAAGGTGGCAATATTTCATTGGCCAATGGTTCCAAATGCAAGGCGGTTGGGATAGGCTCAATTAAGGTGAGGACACATGATGGTAGACTGCGTACATTGAACGATGTCAGACATGTTCCACTCATGACGAGAAATTTGATTTCACTGAGTTGATTAGACAGCAGGGGTTTCAATTTCAAAGGTGAAGGTGGAGTTTTGAACGTCTGCAAAGGTTCGAATGTAGTTGTGAAGGGCATTGAGAAGGGAACTTTGTATTTGATGCAAGGTTCTACTTTGGTTCGGTCTGCTGCTGTTCGAAGTTGTTAGTGTCCCATTGTTTGGGACAAAATTGGTACTTAAGGCGCATCTGGTACATTGGGTACAACTGGGGCAAAATTGAGTTTGGTTTTGTTTGAATTTTGTGAGGAGGTTTGATTTGAGGTGACTTCGTCTGAAGAAGCTACATCATTTGGGGATTCAAGACAAGGTGGAGATTGTTGGGATTTGTGACTTGAATCTAATTGGGTTAGAATTAACGTTCGTATCGAGGTGGAGGATTGAATTTGGTATTGTTGGAATTGGGTCGCGTTGGAAGACGCGGCCGCGACGGGTGATCGCGGCCGCGACCATATGTGACAAGAAATTGAAGATTTACGCTGGAAAGACGTCTCGGCCGAGACGTACGAGAGATCTCGACCGAGACGACGAGTCAGTTTTTGGTGACATTGCTGCAGTAGGATTGCCTCGGCCGAGGCGAGGTAGACTCGGCGAGTCTAGTTGGGCAGAGAGATCGCCTCGACCGAGGCGAGATGGCCGCGGCCGAGGCGGACCTGGCGGCGCAGCAGATGGGCTGACGCAAGTCTAGGCCCAATTGGACTTCTTCTTTGTGTAGAATTAGGTTTTGGGGCTTATATATAGGTCCTATTGGAGACCTTTGATATAGAGAGATTAGAGAGTCTTAGAATTGTTTTTGGCTTGATTATTCAAGCGTTGATAGTTTGTTTGGGTCGAGTATCAATTGATAAATACTCGATTATTGGTCTTTGTTTGACTCTCGTTTGAATTTGATTTGGGATCCTTCCCTTTTGGCCGTTGACGTAGCTAACAAGTTGTTAGTGAACCACGTTAATTCTTTGTGTCGATTTTATTGTTTCTTGCACGGTTATTATTGCTTTGTTCGTTTCGTTTGTTCGTAATTTCCCAACACTTGTTGGATAATACTCCAGTAGATAGTAGTTGTTTATGTGCGTAATCTATCACACCATATGCATGGACCTAAATTTGTGCAACGAGTCTGATCCCACCCTGAAAATCTGAAAAAATGTACGGATGTTTGACAACCCGACCCGGGTCCTCAACAATACATGGATCATGAGTCTGCTGGCACACTGGCTCCGGCGAGCACGTTTAGAGTCATACTTTTATCGTGACTAGTAAATCTCACGTGCGTTGCACGTGGCACACATGAATTATAAAAGAAAATATATCATAATCTAATTCAAATCGAATTGGCTGAAAAAGCTAAGGGGTATCATGAATTTTTTTTTTTTAAATAAAATAAACTTAGAGTCAAAAATTCTTTTACAAAAAAAGAAAAAGAAAACACCAACATAAAAGAAATTTTTACTTGATTTATGACAATGTTGCTTAAATGGTCTTATTATGTTGTATGCATAAATTATTCTCGTTGTTCTTAAAGTTCATTGTGTTGCATATCGTATGCATGAATTTTCATAATTATATTTGTTGATACTTTGATTAAATAGGTTAGAAAAGTTCTTTGTGTTCTATGTCTAAAGAATTAATTAGATGATTAAATATACTTAGAATACTTTCAGTATTTTTTTTCCCATCAATACAAAAGAGGTTTTGCTCGATATTTATTTTCACATTATATGTGTAAGGTCTTACGTTATGTTTTGTTGGATATTTATTGTTTTTTAAAAAAATCTATCTTTGGTGGATGTTGTCAATGATTTAAAGTAAAAGTGATCAAATGCACATAACCACAAAAGTTGGCGGGCTTTATAGTTACAGGACTAAAGCTTGAAATTTCACCTAATAATTTTAGATGGCAAAGCTAATAAGCCACAAAGATTCTTTATTTATAATACTACCTATTTAGCTAATAAGCCACAAAGATACATAATTATGTAATAACTTTTAAGTGATTAATTTTTTTATACTTAAACTAAGGACCTTCTAAAATCTTTGAATGGTTCTTGAAGACTTGCTTCTATTGTGATCTTTCCACTATTATTAAGAGTAATAGCAAAATTATTTTTATTATTTCTTCTTCCACTTTGCAAATATGAAGATAATTTTTGAAGTAAACCTTTTATCCAAACGTACATGCTTAAAAACCATAATCGTAAATCAAAATATTTTTCGTTTTATATATTCCTTTATTTTGAAATTAATTATATTTAATGTTGCGTGAAGCTTTATTATTTTATTTTATCTTTCTTTTAAACATACATATATTTTTCCTAAGTTTAGATTTTTTTTTTTTTTTTTAAATCAGGGCCACTTTCTTTTAATAAACATCAATACTAAAGAATTGTTTCCTTATTGATATATGATCATGTTGCTTAAATGATCTTATTTTTGTGTATGCATGGATTATTATTTTTTTTGTTCTCTTTTTATTTTTGTCTTTTATTTAGACTTCTATTTCTCTATGTTCATTGCGTTACACAATGTACTCATGAATTTCAAGATTATATTTTTTAATACATTGATCAAATAGGCTAGAAAATATTATTTGGTGTTCTAACTTAAGAACTGATTGGATAATTAAATATGTTTAGAATACTTCTGATACTGTATTTTTTTTCATCAACACAAAATAGTTTTTGTGTAAGGTCTCACTTTATGTTTTCTTGGATATTCATTAAAAAAAAAAAAAAAAAAAATCCATCTTAGATGATTTCTTGTAAAATTGACAAAATGCACATAACCACAAAGGTTAGTGAGCTTTATAATTAGAGAACTAAATTTTAAATTTTGCACATTAATTTTAGTTGTGAAAGTTAATAAGTCATAAAGATACATATTTATGTAATAATTTCAAGTGGTTAATTTTTCTATGAATGGTTCATGGTGATTCCTGGAGACCTACTTATAGACATAATTATTTCTATTGTGAATCTTTTCACTTTTTCTTTAAAGTAATAACAAAATTATTTTTGTTGTTTCTCGTTCCTTTTCCTTTGCAAATTTGTAAATTTGAGAGAGAGAGAGAGAGAGAGAGAGAGTTTTGTTGTTTCTCGTTCCTTTTCCTTTGCAAATTTGTAAATTTGAGAGAGAGAGAGAGAGAGTTCTAGTTTAGATTGAGAGAGTTCTAATTTAGATTGATTTTATATCAGGGACACTATTTCTTTTACTTTTTTTCCCTTCACAAGAAATTCTTTTATAAATTTTTCATTATAAGATATGACATAAGTAAGTAACTAAATCAAACCATCTAAAAAAAAGAAAAATAAACATAATTTAACAAATCGAAATATTTGTCATGTGTGCTTATAATTTTTTATCAAACATCAATGTTGAATAAACTTAATTACAAAATCACAACTCATTTAGTCTATAATTTTTTTTCTTTTCCATATTTTAATATATTTACACTCATGATTAATTAATAATCACATATATAGGAAATGCCGTTAATCCTTAACTTACAAATGATGAAAATATTATCAATTAAAATAATAAATTTCAACGAAAAATTCTTTAAATTAAAAAAAAAAATCAAGTTAGAAAATAATTATTGGACTCTCGTTTACCCTTCTCAATATATTTCAAATTTTATTCAGAATTTTTATGATAGGCACCTTAATAATCCAATTTAATCTTACCGAATACATATATATATATATATATATATATATATATTAAATTACTTGATTCTTTGTATATGTTATATTATGATCTAAGGATATTTTAGTTATGATATTAATTTGTAAGAAGCAACTCATAATTTTAAGAATTAGGAAGATATGAATAGACGTTAAGTTGAAGTTTAAGTATACATACTGTTTTGATATAGCGCCATCATCCATATCATTAAATAAAATAAAAAAAATATTTTCGTTAGTAGTGAAATATTACATTCTCATCTAATTACTTAGTAGAAGTCTTCATGGTTCAAACATAATTTAAAATACAGAAGTTATTGGTCATAAAAATTACAACTAAATAAGCTTAAATTAAATAAAATTCCATTCACTTAAAATTTCATTTATAAAAATTTAGCTAAACAAGTAATAAATATATCATATAACGACAAAGTAACAAAAACTTAAATATAAATAGGTTATTCTTTTCTTTTCTTTTTTTATTGTGTCTTCTTTAATTTAGTGGGAGTTTATTATAGTGATAAATATAGGTTATTTTTCTACCATTATTGTTTTGAAATTAATTAGTGCAACTTAATTATATAAGAATTTACATGTTTATTCTTAAATTGTAGTTATAGATGTAGGGGTATTTATGTCCATACATTATTTTGTAAGAAACTCCCACACTTTTATAGGTAGGGGGAAAAATGTGATACTTTTTGAGATTATTCAAAAGTAATAAAAGTAATACTTTTTGATCCATGCATTTGTGACACACAAGTGCTTCTCTGCGAAAAGTAAAACGACCCACAAACATTGTGTCGAACGTTAATTAGATCTACACACCAATCTAAGATTCACAAAGCAATAACAAAGATGAAAACAAAAAAAGTCCCATAACATCACATTGCTTTTTAAGTGCAACGCCTGCACAATAAGATACATAATTATACTGCTCATAAGAAAAAGAGAAATTGATTTAACTATTCGGGCACATATATATTGATTTTCAGAAAATATTGATTATTTATTGATGTTAACAACTCCTGATTTGCACAGATCTATCCACTAGCTATAGGCAGACACATTCCTAATCAAATTTGCGTTGTTTCTGTTTATTATGGAGAACAACTTCAGAAATTTGCATGTAAGATCATACACAACTCCTTCACAGTACATATATTTAATAACCACAAATCAAACAGAGAGACAGAAAGTACTAGGACAAAACACAAGTACCAGTTAATTATCACACACAAATGCAAGTAATTTGAGTTGTTCCTTATTTGAAGCAATCAGGATCTTAATTAGGTCTCACTTCATCATGTATAACCCTTGTTCCACTGCATTATTTGCCTGCCAAGATTAAAGAGTGTAAGTTATTTCCAACTAGAGATTCATAACTAGTCATCAAGCAATAAACTCTGTATATTTGCATGTTCAGATCATTGACACGTGTATCATTTTTTTGAAATCGAGAAAATAGGGGTAAATATAAGCAAGAGACCTGCAGTACACCTTTTAGTGAGTAGTTGACAATCTTGAATATGAGATATACTCTGTGAACCACCAAGTGTTGAGAATATATAATATATTTGAGGTATACGAAACTGAAAATTAAATCTAACCTCTTAATTAATCACATCCAGGACCAATGTTGAGCTTGAGTCTACCTCCTTCTTCCTTAATTTTCCTGGCAGACTCAACTGCAGACTTATTGAGAAGGTCAATATCCAATAATGTTAAGGTTTCGGCCAGGCATATTGGGATCTCTAAGAGATTTTGACAGTTTTTCAAAACGAGCTGGGTAAGAGAAAAGCATCCAAACGATGCACATTCCCAGTGAACAAAATCTGCCTTGGCAATAAGCAAGAAACTGAGACGAGAAAAGCTATAGCCATGAGCTTGCCAACACATTCCCGTGAATGCGTTATTTTTCAACTTGAGAACCTCAAGTGTGTTGATTTTTCCCAATACAGACATTTCTGTCCAATCCAAGTATGTACCTGATAAAGTTAGCCTCTTTAGAAATGGTGGGAAGAAGTCCAGTGGAGGGATCCTGACCAACCTATCTCCAGACTGTGGTTCAGTTGTGAATAAATCATTCATCAGTGTCACGTCTACAAGACGGTTAAGCCTTTCCAGGCAGCAACCAGAGGTGTCACTTAGGAAAGTAGCTAATTTTCCGCGGATCCCCAATCTCTTTAAGTTAGGGATCCGATTGAACACTTGTATTGTGCAGTTTTCGGGTGATAATCTACTCAGTGTTTGTAAGTTCTGACCACCATTACCCTCTCCTCCTCCTTGTATGGCCAGAACAATGGAGGCTTTTGTCTTGAGATGCTTTAGTTGAGTCAACCCCCAAATACTGGCTCTCACTTCGAGTGTAGGCGAGCTGGTATCGAGCACGAGTGTTTGTAAGTTCCTTAACGCAGAGATGGGTTCAGGAAGAACTTTGAGATTTTCGTATGACAGAGTGATGTACTTTAAAGGAATCAGTTTGCTAAGCTTCATGGGGAATCTACTGAATCTGATGGACTTGGATTCCAACACTCTGAGTAGCTTGAAAGTAGTAGGGATAGTAGAGACATAGTCTGGGGGTACCGATCCCTCGTTGAAACATAAAAGAGAACGTGTGTGCGGGCTATATATCTTTTCAGCAGCAGCAGCTGAGAGGAATTTCGAGAGCTGGTTACGGATACAAATACGACGAATTTCTTGCACCATAGAAACCAGAGGGTCAAAACATCCATCTCTGAACGATATCTCTTGGAACAAATCATCCTTGCGGCTCCCAGCTATTGAAATGCAGAATGCACGTACCGAAAGATGAAGACGACATGTTTTAACTTGGCCCACGGAACTTCTTTTACGAACAGTCAATAAGTTTCTGTCTATAAGATTCTTCAGAATATCTTCTGCAACTTCCTCTAAAGACCGTCCGTTGTCATTATTAAGCCGTATCAACCCTTCAGCAATCCACAACCGGGTTAATGTCCAAGTCGATATCTCATAATCTTCAGGAAACACCGCCAAATATAGAAAGCAATCCCTCAAGGCTTTAGGCATTCCATCGTAAGCCAAACGTATAATTTTTTATATGAGGGGCTTCCGATCATATGTGATGCACCGCTTTCTCAGATTTTCAGAAACGTCCTTCCAAGCATTTATAGTCGCATTGTTCACCGGCATTGAGCATTGGTAAGCAAGAACTCCTCCTATCAACAATATTGCAAGCACCAATCCACTACATAGCCACGCTATATCTTTGCCAATGGATTCCAACTCCTTAGGACATCTTTCGTCTGAGTCTCCAAATACTTGTAATTGGAGAAGTTTCCAGCATTCCTCATCCGTCAGGAAACGTAGCATGTGGGGTGTTCTGTCCCGATTAGCATTATCTGCCGCACATCGGTGCCGAGTGGTTATCAAGACTTTACTCATATTATTACTCCATGGTAACACAGGTTGGATATGATTCCAGTCTCCAACAGTCCACACATCATCCAAGACCAACATGAACTTTTCTTCCGTGAGGTAGCGATGGACCATTTCGCCCAACTTTTGAACACTCATGCTAGTCACATCCTGACTTGTGAATGCTTTTACAATGCGGAGAAACTGGTACACGCGTTTATTTATGCACTTTAAGTCTGTTAGAGTGATGAATTGTGATGTTTGCGTGTAGAATGGAGAGTATTTGGGTTGTTTTAAGTGCCTTTGGACTATTTGACGTTTGTGTTTTCATTTTGAGTTAAATAGGTGATTTAAGGCTAAGTAGTCGTACTCGGCCGGATGCACAACGAGGAAATGAAGCCCGGATGTCAAAAGGATGGAAAAATCGCCGGAAAATGAAGAACAGAGTACCGCGACCGCGGCAAAATGGCGCGGCCGCGGTCCAAGTGAAGAAATAAGCAGAAAATCTCTGGACAAGTAGCGCGGCCGAGGCATACTTGCGCGGCCGCGGCGTGGTGCTGGACCAGGAGCGGGCGCGGGCGCGGCCCATGAGCGCGGTCGCGGCCCGTTAAGGCGGTTAATTAATCCTTGGGCCACAAGAGTTCCGTTTTAAAGCCCAGAATCGACCCAAATTGACTTTCTCTATAAAAAGGGATCCTTATGCTCGGAAATAGGGGACGAGAACATTACGAGAGAGCAAGATTGAGAGATTCCGAAGGAGACGAGCAATCAAGATCGGCAATACTCGGGTTTTCTAGTCCTTAAGTCTTTTCAATTATGTATTTTCAGTTTAATTTGTCTTTTGTCACCGCCATGAGCGGCTAGTAGGCTATTTCAGTCCTTAGTCGAGTCGAACCCTAGTTTTACTATTTTGTGATATTTACAGTGGTTATTAATCAGTTGATTCCTTGAAACGTTGTTATACTATTTGTCTATCCTTCAATGCTTGTGTGTTTATATGCTAGATTGATCACCTAGGATTATAATTGCATAAGTAACGCTAGGTTATAATCGTAATCCGTAATTGTTACGAACCTATAGCCAATTAGTAGCAAATAGCGAGTGATATCGCTAGGGTAGTATATAGCTCGGTCTGAATGGGTCCGAGCTTACGAGGTCCACACCGTGTCTATCCCGTTATCCTAATTCTCTAGGCGTCCGGTTAATGAGATCCAGAGAGCTTATTCTGAGGTCACTCAACTGGATAGACTAACCAAAGAGCTTGTTTTGGTTAGTTAAACATAAGGGATAACGAGGTTAGCAGAGCTTGTTGTTAACCTCGGGGTAGGAGTTTTAAGGATAAAATTGGTTAATAATTGCATCTATCACAGGGTAGTAATAACTAGGGGGAGATAAGATTAAGGGCTGGGATTCGTTATTTTGATAAGTAGAACAAGTCATAGTTAATTTGCTTAATTTTTGTTTTAGTTCTTTAGTTAGTATACATCAATTCATAAACTCCCATTATTTATATATTTATATATACTAGCAATGAGCACGTGCATTGCACGTGGGCTCATTTTATTTATAACTATTAACTTTTTACAATATTAAAATTAATTTGAACGTAGAATGACACTCTCAACACCTCACTCCTTTTCACTTTCTCTTTTAGTCCCTTAATTTGTGAGCATAATCATGAACTTTATATGGGGAAACATGCATGCATAGTATTATATATCTTTGATTCATTGTTTTTATTATTTGTGTACTACGATAATTAGTGTTTAGACTTAATGAAATTTCATTTGTTTGTTAAATATCGTAAGATAATGTGTGAAGAAAGTTGATGACTATGTAAATTTAAGTTTTTTAAAAAAAAAGACTAAAGAAAGAAAAAACAAAAGATGTAAAACGTGATAAGATTAATATTTATATATATTGAAGTGTTAATACATGTTTTCTCTATTAATTATATAATTTCTTAAATTTCATAATTATGTTATACTTTTTATATTTATTTGACCATGTCTTCCTCTCTCTAAATTGTAGCTTCTAATGTACTTTAGTTTTTATTGTCATACTTATTCTTTAAGTTCACAATCTGATACATGAAGAAGCAAGAGAAGAACAAAACGTGAGCCTAAATCTGTTGATTCTAAGAATACCCCGAAAAAGACATAAACTGGGAACAAAACTCATTTTCTATTATAAAAATATCAAATCAACCATTTAATACAATACTGGACTCCTATTTATACTAATAATTGAACCCTAGAACAATAAATCACTACCATAATAATTAAAAAATAACAAATCAAAACAAATATTCTAAAAGATAAACTATATCAAATCTAATATAAGCTAATAAATAACAGATCTAATCAAATCTTCTAATATTCTCTCATTCTCTTCTCCCTAAAAATGATTCGTCCTCGAATCGTGTAGGTCGTGTATGTGCAAAGATGGGCTGGGACATCTTTATACTCATGCACCCATGGATCAACCATAGCATTCATAAATGTATGGACCAAGTGAGTAAAAATCTGTAAAACAAATGCAGCAGCCACAACCATGCATGGAAGTAATCGAATCTGATTTAGCTTTGAAGACAAGCATATCCAAAACTCGATGGACGTATTCTTCATTGGACTTCTCATCATAAAAAATGTAGTTGATCATAACAACCATTGTTGACCTCCACACAAGTATCAATAATTTCATGGTGAGAAATTGTATCATCAATCTCATCCGAGAAGTATTCGCATGATGGGGAAAATAGATCGTCAATTAAAGTCTTATTGACATCAAATTCCTCATAAAAATTAGTGGTCCATCATAACCATCATGATCATTTGCCAACAAATCAATTTGTTGGTGTATTTGCATAAATTTGTCTTCGTTCAACTTCTCATAGAAAATGGTTGTAACAACATAAATTGCACAATTAGAATTTATTGATATATTTGGACTTTATGTTACAATCTATAGTTAAAAGTCTCTGATTCTTCTTTTCGGTTGCCTTTGGAATTTGATGGATAGGTTGCTTAGATAAACGCGATCGAAGGGGCTCCGCACCTTGATCTTGGATCGTAAGATGCTTCTGGAGGACTTTGACGAAGAACACTTTGATTTCTTCGAATGACACCTTGAATGTTGGAGAGGATTTCGCCTTTGCTCTTGATTCTCCAACTTCCGTTGTGGTGTATCTTGGAATGAAAACATGACCCTTATATAGGTGTAGGATGTAATCTCTTTGCCATTGAATAACATGATTTGATTGTTTATTTTGATTTGTTTATAAGTCTTTCCTTGAATAGGAAGATATGATTAGATTTGGTGATCGTCTCGCCTTTGGTAGGAAGATATGATTTCATTTCATTTTGTTACCAAAGTATTGGTAATTATTTTCCATATTGGCAAGATTTGATCTTGATTGCCAAGAAATAAAGATTTAGACACTTGACAATATCTGATTGACCATTTGATTGGGCACAAATTTTATACGCTTACAAGTACCCCCTCGAGACTTGTTCTCGGATAACATGCCTTGGAGTGAATAAGTGTCGAAATCTTTCACTATGTAGATCAACGTCTTCTTTGATTTGTTTAGATATGTAGATAGTTTATACTCATATGTAGGAGCCTTTAATTTAGACTTGGATTTGATAGCTAGTTTATACTCATATCTAGGAGCCTTCAATTTGGACTTGGATTTGATAAATACTTTATACTCGTATCTAGGAGCCTAATATTTGTACTTGGATTTGATAGATAGTTTATCTCATATCAAGGAGTTCCTTATTTAGGTTTGGAGTTGTAGATAGTTTGTACTTGTATCAAGGAGTTCTTTAATTTAGATTTGATTTGTAGACCTTTTAAACTCGTCTCAATGATTATTCATTCTTGATATGTAGAACTTTTAAAATCGTGTCAAGGAGTTTTGATTTGAATTTGATTGGTAGACCTTTTAAACTCGTGTCAAGGAGTCTTAATTTGAATTTGATTTGAGAGACATAGATATTTTTTACTCGCATCTAGGAGCATCATAGATAGTTTAAACTCGTATCAACAAGCATCATTTATTTTTTTGGACTATAGAAAGTTTTTTATCTAAGAGCATTATAGACAGTTTAGGATCGTATCAATGGGCATTTTTTTTTTATTTTTAGACTTTTTTCGCTTGTATCCAGTAGCATTATGGACAGTTGATGCTCGTATCAAAGAGCATTGAGTCTTATTTTCTTCACTTGGAGTGTGGGGAGAAGCTTTGCCCCCACATGCTTTTAGTTTGAAATGACATCTTCATGGTTCACCGAAACATCGCCATTGATGGAAGATAATTCTTCCTTGGGACTTCAAACTTGTCTTCAAAGAAGAGATTAGAGGTAGAGATTGTCCCACCGAGCTTGTCAAAAAATTTAACAACATAAATTGCACAATTGGGATTTATTGATGTATTTGAGAATTTGTGTTATAATCTCTATTTGAAAGCCTCTGATTCTTCTCTTTGGTTGGCTTTGGAGTTTGATGTATAGTTGGCTTAGATAAACACCGATCGGAGGGGTTTCGCACTTTGATCTCTGACTGAACACTTTAAATGTCTTCACATGACACCTTGAATGTTTGAGAGAATTTCGTCTTTGCTCTGGATTCTCCAACTTCTATTGTGGTATGTCTTGAAATGAAAACAAGACCCTTTATATAGGTGTAGGATATGACATCTTGTCATAAAATAACATGATTTGATTAGTCATTTTGATTCTGTGATGAGTCTTTCCTTGGATAGGAATATATGATTAGATTTGGTGATCTTCTTGGCTTTGGTAGGAAGATATGACTTGATTTGATTTTGTTACCAAAGTATTGGTATTTTTTTTTTTTTTTTATATTGGTAAGATTTTATCTTGATTGCCAAGAAATAAAGATTTGGACACTTGGCAATATCCGGTTAACTATTTAATTAGACACAAATTTTATATGCCTACAATAGTATCAAGAACCAGTTGACACCTCGAAATAGGGATGCAAATGAACCGAATCGAAGCGAATATTAAGAGATTCGATTCGAATTCGTGAAATTTGGCTTCGATTCGAATTCGATTCGATTCGATTCGTTGATCGAATTTTAAATCTGATTCGAATTTGATTCGAATTTCTTTTCCGAATATATTCGATTCGATTCGTGATTCGTAAATTTGAAATTTTCAACAAAAAAATTTAGAAAATATTCGATTCGAATTCGATTCGAAATCAAATTTGTCTAGATTCGAAAATTAGAAACCATATGTTGTACTAAGGGAATTTGTTTTATTTACTATGTTTTATTTACCATATGTTTTATTTACTATATATATATATATCGAATCGAATCATCGAATTTGACGAATCGAATACATATATATTCGAATTCGGTTCGAAATATAAACAAATAAAAAATATGATTTGAATTCGAATTCGAATTCGAATTTTACCGAATCGAATCATCCTAAACGAATTCGAATCACGAACCGAATCAGTATAATTTGATTTGACTTGCATCCCTACCTCGAAACCATCATCGAAGATCGTGACTGGTCTTTGATTACCAACTAATGCAGACAAAAGCAAGAGAAGAAAAATGATACGTGAGTCTAAATTCATTGATTCTAGGAATACCCGAAAAAAGATATCAAATGGGAACAAACCCCGTTTTCTATTGTCAAAATATCAAATCATCCATGTAATACAATAATGGAGACTCCTATTTATACTAATAATTGAACCCTAGAACAACAAAACACTACCATAATAATTAAAAGGAAACGAATCAAAATAAATATTCTAGAAGATAAATTATATCAGATCTAATATAAGCTAACAGATAGTAGATCTAATCAAATCTTCTAACATTATCTCCATCATTGATCTTAACACGTTTTATATCTTTTCTTATTTTGTTTACTATTATATCATATTTCAATAACTTAAACTTGTTTATCTAGAGACTTTCTAAAATAATACATTACAATGTTTTGCCTAACAATCAGGTTTTTTTTTTTTTTTTTTGTTAAGAACTAATCAGTTTATAGACTCATCATTTTGATCAATCAATGATTTAAATTCAGATGATAATTTGCAACAACTTGCAAGTTCATATGGTAAATTAATTGTAACAAAAGAAGTTTGTATGACGAAGTATAAAAGCATGCAAAGTTGAGATGACAAATTGTTATTTTCCCTAAAATAACATTAGTGATGAAGTAGTGCCAAGACGTCACATGCAAACTCTATGATGCGTTTCTCAAAATCTTCTCTTATTTTAATTAGGAAATCCAAAATCTTGACTCGAGATCAATAGAAGATTGATGAAAACTTTGTACGAACAAATGCAATCAAAATAATTCATCATAATAACATAAAGATAAATTTCATCTTAGAAAATTCTTAAATATAGAAGATTAAGTTAAACTATTGAAGTCTATGTAACATTTTTGACATTCACATGTGTGTGTTTGTGTAAATTTTATTAATATGTTTACTATCTTAATCATACATGCTAACTAATTTTGTATATATATTTATAAATCTTTATTTAGTTTTTTATATCAGTTCTATTAACAATATAAATTTTAATATTTCATTCTATATACTATTTTTATGAATAATAATATATATGAGTTTCTAATTTCATATTATTCTTGTTTTAGTTAAACTTTCTTTTTGTGTTTGTTCATATATATTGAGTCGTTGTACCTTTATTTACATAAAAATTGGGCTACTGTATTTAATGGTCATTTTATTTATATGTGATAAGACACAATCAAAGAAAAATACAATAAATCAAAATGCTTTTCCAAAATAGAATCGACTGTAGTTTTTGTTTAGATTTATTTAACAAATTTTCTACTGATTTTGTTACACAGGCTTATTACAAGGAATATAATGCAATGTAATTTTTTATGGAATAAAATTGGGTATCCTGTCATTCACATATATCATTCCTCGCCTTCGTTTTTTCAATCTTCGCTCCTCAGTCGTCCTGTAGCATTTTCAAAATTTAGCCTACTGCCTTGAAGTCTCAAGATTGCTAAGTCTGATGTCAATAAGAGGAGTTTGGGCTCTGACGAGATGCTTGAGATACACGAGCAAAATTTCGGATTAGTTCTAAAATTGCAACCGACCTATACTTACGAGACTGTTTTTACAACTTTCTTGAATATAACATGTAAAAATAAAAATTCCTCCTGTAATTTAAATATATGAATAGTGAAAATTAAATGTAGGGAATATTACAAATAACAATCTGACCTTAGTCCCTTTTTACCCTTAACAATACTTAATTTTCCGCGTTGTGGATTCCTATATAACCTTTCCGCGATTTATAAGTACCTAAGATCATATGATTATTTGTAATTTTCCCTTAAATGTTTGTATCATATAAGTTGTGAGATTATGTCATTAATTTATCTTTGTTTTAAAACTAATTGACAGTGTAAATAGTACAAATATGACAATTGTAGAAAGGATGAAAATTTTAATAAATTAATTCGATTTTTTCATAGTACTATACTTTAGCCAACTATGTTATCTAGTACAAATCTTTAAGTATTTCAAAAGAAGAAATATATGCAAATAACATATCATAGAAAGCAATTTAACTGTATTAAATTATAATTAAAGGAATATAATTAAGTAATATTTTCACAGTTTTGTTTCACGCAAAACATAAGCAAAAACAAACTAAGATAAGTCTAAATTTAAAACTTAAAGTCACGATAGAAGGGTGTAAAAATGCAAAACTAAATTAAAATAATAAACTCAAAAGTCAGGATAGACGAGCATAAAAAATGATGGGATTTGGTGTAGAAATTAGACCTTCTCTTTCTTAATCTTTTTGGGAACTATCTTAGTATTCGTTTTTGTTTTTTATTTTAGTAATGCATTGGGTAATTGCCACTTCATCATCACTTTTATCTGAAATGCAATCTTCATAAATCTTTCTTTTAATTTTTCGTTTGCCTCTTCCTTGTTCATCATTTGTTTTCTCGTTCAATGGTATTAGAAAACGAATCTCTTTGTGTGCTTGATGTTAGTCGTGTGTAGTAGTTAAAATCCTTATGTCCCTGAAAATCATTTATAATTTAATTTTTTTTTTTTTATTTCGGGCTCTTGGGTTTGTGATCATGCTTCCGGATTTTGTAATTGACTTATAGTGTATTTTTTTTCTTAGCATTGCTAATGATGCGATATATTCTTGGACCGAACATTCGACATGCGTAGCTGCTATGTTGCCAAAAACTATAATCTCATTGAATGACTTTTAAATTCACTCGGTACCTGTCCAATTTTATAATAGGTAGGGTAAGTGATCATTTACCCATTGTGCTAACTTTCATATTTGTATGAGTTACACTGAAAACAAAAGAGTGTACATATTGATAAGGTTAAACAAACGATTTTATCTATAAATATATTTTGAATTCTGTATTTTATATTTTTATTTTTGCAACATTTAGAATATATTACCTGGGTTTAGCTTCAATGGATTTTCCTATACACTTTTTGCCAACAACTTTATCATCTTCCTTGTAGGTTCCTCTATTACATTTGTCACATGCTTCATACCACATCTTTATAATATTCTCCACATTATCTACTATTCCGTTAAAACAACAATAGATTCCCAAGTACATTGATAACAAATATTTTTTTAATCAAAATATAATATAATATATGCTCTAAATTATTTGTATATTAAACTTACCTCTGTCAATGTCTCTCTATTTTCTATGATATCTTTAAGAGTCACTTTATGAGCATTTACCATTGTTTGATTCGTAGTCATCTTAGATATCTTAATTGGATCTTGTATTATGTTTGACCTGCATATATTATTTTTAATGTGTCAGAAAAATAACTTTCCATCATCTTACTTGGGTTTTCTAGTTTATTGCTTACCATCGGCAAATGTGCTCCATCAGAATTTGGGTTTATTTGCAAGACGCTTGCTGCTGTAGTTTGTAACTTTAAGTCAGTTGTTAAGAAAATAGATAACAATTAATGCATTCCGTTTTGCGTTTTCTTTTATGACTTTCCACCAGAAAAGTTTTACGTTTATTTTCTTTTTTGATGGCATATAAAATATTTATGTAGACATATATTATTATATTTTTCAAGAATTTTGTTAGATAAGAATGACGAAGATTACTTGAAAAGAGTTCGAGGAAGATTTTACTTACTGTGTGTCCATGATGGTTATTTCCCTCAAGGTTAATTTTTGTCCCTTAGTACTTTTTACTATTTTGTTATCACATTTGCAAGCTTTCCACAAATATCTAGTACATTCAAAATATATCTTTGTTATTTTTTTTTTGTCAAATTAAGTCGTATTTATATAGAGACTTAGGGTTTCAGTATTTTACCAAATCATTTTTTGTCTCCAAGCTTGGTCTCGAGGTAAAAAAAAAAAAAAAAAGATTTTAGCACCTTTTTTTGTCGTCAAGAATAACCTTAAATAGTATCTTTCACCTTCAGATATATTTTGAGCACTTATACGTCCAATCACTTCTCCTTTGTTCCTTTATTTCTAACGCTTGTCTTTTTGCCCCAGACATAATGCTCTGGAAATTCCTTGTAACAATATTTCTCGCATCTCTATCTTTAGCACGCATGGAAAAGAACTTCGTGAGTATTATTTTTAAATAATAGTGAACATCCATTATTTTCTACAAATTTTGATTAATCCAATAGGTGATATATTATTGGTTAGGTAGATAAAACTGCAATGTTACAACTGCTAAGTATATTTCATTTAAATTAAATTAAAAAATTCTTCACCTAGCTTCTTGAGTAGAAACCCATTGTGCATCTGAATATTGTTTAATTTTGTCTATGGTGGTATTGTCATCATTTTGTGCCACATTAATCGCCACTTTATCATGACCTTTATAGATGTACTTGTACAAATACTTCACAACTTTTGCTCCAGAACATATTTCTACATTGATATGACCATTATATATAGACAATAAATATGGGTTGTAGGGAACTACCCAGTGGTTATCTAATCGTGCATTATCTTTAACCACATATGATTTTTTTAGATTTTTTCCTCCACATAGTCTGTGCATCATATGTTTCTTTACCATCTCATATAGTTCATGATATTTTTCTAGATTAGGAATTTTTGCACAAATATACTTATCAAACTTATCGACATTATTTATCGGCTTCAAAATAATAAGCATGTGTGGCAATCCCCTTTTTTAAAATTCGACAACATGAACATGTGGTACTACTTTTCACATATCTCTTTTTTGAATAGTTGATCTTTCAAGTCATGCAATTTGTCCAAAAAACTCTTACAATTAAATCTGGACGATCTTGTGGTTCGCTGGCCATCATATAAATTTTCTTGAATTTTCTTACAATCATAATTGCAAGTCACTGTGATAAACATAACTGGTTTTCCAAATCTATGAACTCATGTCAATGCATCTAGATATCTGGCCCACATATCCCTTAGACCACATATAAATGATTGTGGAAGAATGATTCTCTTTCCAACTCCACTGCCTCTAGTTTCTTCTTTGAAGACAATGTTCATGATTCCTTAATATAATTCTACTCCCAAATTTGTTTGATTATTTCAGAAAAAATTTAATCTTGTTGTCTCCAACTATATATAGTTATCAACTGTATATTGTTGCAATAATCGTCCAGCTAATAAAGACGTGAATCGCCTTTAATTTCGAATATGAAGACTATCACAACTATATTCTCTAAATGAAACTTTCTTATCACTTCCTTTATCAACAACTATTTTAAAAAATAATAAAGATGAAATTAGAAAATAAGTAATATATCAAATATATTGTGAACATACATAACATTATTTAGTTAATTCTGTGGTTGATATTGATATAAAAATTAGTTATTATTGAAATAATAAAATAACCTTTTGATATGAATATATTTGCCTCTTCTTTTGTTCTTCAAAATATTATTTTTGTATTATTCTGCGGAATTCAAATTTGCATATTTCCTCTTCCGGACATCAAGCTCCTTCGTCTTTTTTATTCTTCATATGTGGGCAATTTGATTATGTAATAATTGTAGTATCTAAATTTGGCATTATAAATTTTGCTTTAAATTAAAATTACCTGAATTCCGTTGCACAATTATCGATTGATACACCACCAGGAATGAAATAAATCAATATAATTAGTAACAAAAAGAAAAAAAAATATAAAACCTATATCTAAGAGGACATCACAATAATTTATTAGTTAGTGTGGTTGACTCAACCATCTTTTCATTGAAAAACAACACAATATATAAGTTCAGTTTTTAGGATTTAATCGTAAAAAATGAACTTATATTGAATTGAGCGGAAAAAAGAAACATTACCATATTTTCTATATTCTCTGCTAATTTCTTGAATTTCGGTTCTCCACTAATTTCTTCGATTTTGGATTATGCTTCTCTACATTTTCTACTAATTTCTCTAACTTCGGATCTCCGTTTATTTTTCCAACTTCGGAGTATGCAAGCTTTGACCAATGATTGTTAGGCTAAGTGTATTAAATAGGTTTATAAATTAGGTAGTTTAATGATTAAATATGATTAGGAAAGAGATATTTTGGATACGTGAATTTTTGTTGGATATATTGATATTAAATAGAATTAAAAATTATGTAGTTTAGATTGTTGGATTTATGTTGGATAAATGATATTTAATGATATTTTCATTATTTAATAAAAAGATAAAAAAAAAACTATTTTATTTTGGTAAGTTCCCATTTGTTTGATTATTCTAGGTTTATTCGATTTTGAATTAATATTAGGAACCTACCTGCCTACTTTTTGTGCCAGCGTGTGTGTTTTCCTCAAAGATTCAGTTTTCATAAGATATTACGTTCTACTTTGTGATTAGAGGTGTAAATGAGATATTAATATTTTTTTTATAAAGCAAATGTTAGTTTTGAAAATGATGTTAAATTTGTCGTACGGCAAGCTACACATGTGTCTTTGTTATATAAGATTCAATTTTGATAAGAACGTTTGCTATCACGATTCTTCATATGTTAATGTTTGTATTAGATAAGATTTATCACAACAAATTTGCTCACTATTTCTTTTTCTCATTAAAATATTTTAGGCTTTTCATTCTTTTAATATGAACTAACTTAAATAAATATTGTTAAGAAAATATAATATTTTTATTTTTTCTATATCTATATACCTTTTTTCTCTTCGTATTGTATTAAAATAATTTTAATATATAGTCGCATTATATGCAAGCATAATAGCTTAAATTATGTTTATTTTTTAATGGTCAATTAAATAAATTTAACATGTAAAAATAAAAATTGTAGTACAATATCTAGTCAATAGTACAAACGTAAAGTTTTAAGATTATGCCATAAAATTTATGTTATTTTTTTAAAAAATAATTGACAGTGTGAATATTATAATATGGTAGTTCAGATAAGATTGAAAAATATATAAATGTGATTGTTTTATAATGCCTTAATGTAATATTATCTAGTACAATTGCTTAAAATAAATGCAAAGAACATATCACTGAAAAACTCTATAAATATGTTTTAATATGATATTAATTTCATTTCAAAATGCAATTGTATTTGAAAGTTTAAATATGTAGTTTTTTAGGAGGAGTTTGAATATAAAATGACTCTTTTTTATAATCACGTAAGGAAATATAAATTATTTTAAATTACTTAACCACCCTTAAATTTAATACCTATTAAGAATATTATAGGCACCAGAAGATAAGACGAAACATAAAATAAGACAAAAAAATCCATACTTTTATATGTAACTAAGTTTTTATTCCAAAATTCAATGTATTAATAGTGTAGAAGAAGAATAATTTAAGTATGTATTTTTTTAGGAGGAGTTTGAATTAAATAAAAACTCTTACTTTTTATATATAAGTAATTAAATGATAATATATTTTAAGTTACTTAATACTACTAATGCTTCGTACCAAATATATTTAATTTATTTATAGTGTATAGCCAAGGTATGTATTTTTAAAATTCACTATGATCAGAAAACATTATTTATTTTTGGTATACTACATATCTATTCTATTATGGTTAAGAATCCTTAAATTCTATTTAAAAAAAGAATTCTTAATATGATTAATGAAAAAGATATTCGATCTCGCAAAGAAAGATATTTGAGAATAGCACTATGACAAATTTTAGCAACACATGTGAAATAATTATTGAAATCTTGATCGGGAGCTTCAACTAATTCATTAAACTAAATTATAAAGTGTAATTTTCATGTTTGTAGATATAGTGTCTGAAAACGAATGGCTCTAAATTAATTAATTAATTAGACTTATTTTTTACAAAAAATCATCCAATCACAATTATATACTCTTCTTAAAATAAATATTAGATATATTTTAATATGAAACAAATTTTATTTTAAAATTCAAAGTATTGAAAGTGTAGAAGAATAATAATTTAAGTATGTAGTTTTTAAGGAGGATTTTGAAATATAAAGGAACTCTTGTTTTTTATAATGAAGTATGAGAAAACATAATTTACTTTAAATTACTTTAACTATCCATAAATTTAATACTTAGTAAGGATATTACAGACATCACGAGAAATGACGAAACGAAATAATAGGTCGAAAAATTCATATTTTATATTTATACTATTACTAATTAGCAATAATAGATAGATAGATAGATAGATAGATAGATAGATAGATATAGATATAGATATAGATATAAATATAGATATGTTGAATTTATGTTGGATATATTGAAATATTTTATTATATGATAAAATTCCTTAATTATCCTTGATATTTAATATTTTATAGGGATATTATAGTCGTCACAAGAATATTTATACTATTACTAATTAGCAATTATAAATAGATAGATAGATAAATAGATATAGATTTAGATATGTTGGATTTATGTTGGATAAATTGAAATATTTTATTATATGATAAAATTACTTAATTATCCTTGATATTTAATATTTTATAAGGATATTATAGTCGTCACAAGAAAAGACGAAACATTCACACTTTTATATTAGTAATAGATATATTGCTAGTATTAGGGTTTACTTAAACACTAAGATTCTTCCTGCTCCCTGTGGGATCGACCCTACTTACCACTTCTACGAGTTAGAAGGGTAGCTAGGTTTAATTAATTTTACCGCATCGCGACAGTGCGGTCAAATTTTGGCGCCGTTGCCGGGGAGCGGTGCAAGATTTTAAGTGTTTATTTTTATTAGTTCTATATTGAGTCTCGTAATTCTATTTCTTTTAGTATTTGCGTTACACTTGAACTCACTTAAGTTTCTTTTTGTTTTAGCAGTGAATGATCACTCGTTCACGCCAAAATAAAGAATTGCTTTTCGACCCTGAAATAACTCGTAGAGATCGCATCCTAAGAAGACAAGCAAGAGAGAATCTAGAAGAATTTGAAGCCTTACCCTTCGCCACCGAAAATTCCGCGTCTGAACCTGAGCAAGAAGCAATGGCAGCCGAAAGGACTATGCGGGAATTGGCCACCACTGGCACTACCCACCAGCCTCTATGCATCACCTTCCCTGACTTGGGGAAGGACACCACTTTCGAACTCCGATCAGGGTTAATCCACCTGTTACCCTCTTTCCATGGGTTAGCAGGAGAAGATCCGCACAAACATTTGAAGGAGTTCCACATCGTCTGTTCGAGTATGAAGCCGACGAAAGTCACTGAAGAACAGATAAAACTTCGGGCATTTCCTTTTTCTCTGAAGGATATGGCCAAGGATTGGCTCTACTACCTACCCTCAGCATCTATAAAAACTTGGGAGGAAATGGAGACCCAGTTCTTGGAGAAGTACTTTCCGGCATCTAAGGCCACGAACATCCGGAAGGAAATCAGTGGAGCGGTACAACTGCCCGGAGAAACTTTGTACGAGTATTGGGAACGCTTTGAAAAGCTGGTGGCTAGATGTCCCCAACATCAGATCACAGAACAGTTGCTCATCCAGTACTTTTATGAAGGGCTGACGCAGTCAAACCGGAACATGCTGGACTCTGCCAGTGGGGGAGACCTATGTGACAAAACCCCGACAGCTGCTAGAGCACTCATTTCGAAAATGGCGGCTAAGACTTAACAATTCGGGACACGGGATGTTTCAACACGGATAGTGAGGGAGGTGAACGATTCTCAAATGGATGCGAAGATTGATCAGCTTACCAAAATGGTCCAGAAGGCTGTTTTGGGGGGGAGCTCAAATATCCGACCCTGCCGAATATGTGATACTACCGATCACACAACCGATAATTGCGAAGTTCTGGGTAATGAGCTAGAAGCACACGCCAATGCTGTCGGAACTGGAAACTTCCAAGGCCGAAAGTACGACCCATATTCCCAGTCGTACAACCCAGGATGGAGGGATCATCCGAATTTCAGCTATGGTAATCAGCAAGGCCAGTCAAGTGAGCAAAACAGACCTCCACCACCTAGAGGTATGTATTACACAAAGCAGCCAGCTGAACAAGCACCTGACTCATCCTTGGCGGATATTGTGAAGACTTTAGCAACAAACACTGTGCAATTTCAAAAGGATGCAACATCAAGCATCAAAAATCTTGAGACACAGATGAGCCAGATGGCAACCGCTATAAGTCGACTAGAGAATATGCAAAGTGGTAAACTGCCATCACAACCTGAAATGAATCCTAGAAATGTCAGTGCCATCACATTGAGGAGTGGTAACCAGCTTGGAGAGCTTAAGAAGCCCGGGCAACCATTGGAAGATGATAAGAACGACATTTCGGAGAGGACAGCCGCAGACAGAGCCGCGACCGCGGCAGACGTGCGCGGCCGCGGCCAACTCGACGTTCCTGAAGAGAAATTATCTGTAGAAGTTGCGCGACCGCGGCAACCCAGCGCGGCCGCGGCCCCTGTTCAGCAGAAATCAACACATTCTGCATCCATTCCGCCTCCGCCACTTCCTTTCCCCAGTCGCATGATCAGACCGACACGACCTGACAAAGAGAAGGAGATATTAGAGGTGTTTCGAAAGGTTGACATCAACATCCCCTTGATCGATGCTATCAAGCAAATTCCCAGATACGCCAAGTTCCTAAAGGAGCTATGCACCAACAAGCGTAAACTCAAGGGGGATGAAAAGGTCCTGATGGGAGAAAACGTCTCAGCAATCTTCCAAAAGAAGATGCCACCAAAATGTAAGGACCCAGGTATGTTTGTCATTCCTTGTAGAATAGAGGGCATAAACATTGAATGTGCCATGCTAGACCTAGGAGCATCCATTAACATAATGCCAAGAACAATATTTCATGCATTAAAACTAGGACCACTGAAAGAAACGAGGATAGTACTTCAGTTAGCAGATCGTAGTAACACATACCCCGATGGTCTAATCGAAGACGTCTTAGTTGAAGTAGGTGACCTAGTATTCCCCGCTGACTTCTATGTTTTGGACATGCAAGGAGATTCCTCTACATTTTCTCCAATTTTGTTAGGGCGGCCGTTTCTGAACACCGCCCAAACAAAGATTGATGTCGGTAAAGGGACTCTGACTATGGAATTTGATGGCCACATCGTTAAGTTAAATATTTATGATGCTATCGGACATCCTGAAGATGCTAATTCTGTTTTCTCACCTGATGCGACTAACTCTTTTGTTGAGAATGATTGTGAGAATAGGTGCAGGAGTAGGCTGAATTGGTCCGCATTGGTGCGGCATCGTAAAAAGGAAGATGAAAGGCGGAATGGGGGTAAAGTGCCTGAATTGGTCTGGGCCCGTGTGGAAACCACCTTGGCACAAACGCTAAGGGAAGATGCAGCCGTCGAGCCAACGACGTAAAACAACAGCGCTTGTCGGGAGGCAACCCGATGTTTACGGTTCTTTATTTATTTCGTTTTTTTTTTTATTCAGCATTAGATTAGTTCTCTTTCATGTTTTTTGCATTTTTTTACATAATAAGGATTACCATAAAACATAAGACGGAGGGTGACCGCTGGACATAGCAGCAGACATGGCAGGAGCAACAGCATTAATGGCGAGGACAGTAAGAAGCGCAGTGGAGATACATGCAGTCCTTTTTGGGGAAAAGGGGGGTCATCCACCTCCGCCTCCGCCTCAGTAAAACACTGTAAGTACGTACCAAGCCGCACCACTTTTTCTTCCCTCAAACTTTGATTTTCAACCAAGTTTGGGGGAGGGGGGTGTGACGTGGGGCGACTTGGCCGCATTTCTAGTAAGCTGTTTGTTTATTTCTAGTATGCTGCCCGGTTCTATTTGTTTTATTATGCATTATTGTTGGGCCTGTGAGCCAATTGGTTGATGATTGGGCCTGTGTGCCAAGTGATAGTGTGTTGGGCCTGTGAGCCGCGGTTTTTGTTTTAGTATTGTGTTTTGTGGAGTCTCGATGTGTTTATTTTGGTAGAGTTTAGATTGAGTCTAGAAAGGGAAAAGAAAACTGAATTGTGCTGTAAAGATAAAATTAACACATTAAGGTGATGATAAGTTGGCAATGAGTTTATGATGATTGTTGTTAAAACTTGTTTTGAATAGCATATGATAGAGCATGACGGGTAATGGATATGAAATTGAGCTGTAATTCGCAACATTGATCAGTAAAATTGCCTTGTGAGGACTTTGAGCCTATTTTGTACCTCCAGTCTTGGAGTAACTTGTACAAATTCTTTCGGTGTGATTTTCATTGATTATGTGCATATAGACCCTAAAACTTGCCTTGCATGTCTGTCGTGAATAAGTCAATGTGTGTTGTGGCTTAGAAAGTGATCTTAGGTATTTCTTGATCAGCCTATTTCAGACACTCAACATAATTACCTTTTTGACCGCAAACTTGAAAAAGTAATTTCCCTTAGTTAGCCCAGTTGAGCCGTGAGCCTATCACTTGTTAGCCGAATATTACAAGCCGGATATCTTTCCAATTGGCCTTTGACCTTATTCGACTAATCTAGTTAAGAGGGAGGCGAAAGGAGAGGTAGTTGGGAATGTTATTTGGGATTCCTATGGGCTGAAAAAGGGGAGTGAAATGAGAAATGAAAAGGGAATTGGTGATAGAGAATTCAAGAAGGTTTCCATCCTATGTGCTAAAAAGCTTAGACTTGTTAATGTGTACAATGCAAAAGCAAGAAAAGAAATGAGGATGGGAGTAAGAAAAGTGCTTAGTAAAAAAAAAAAAAACGGGTAGTCCTAGAAAATGTGGTACCCACGTGAAAAAAAAAAAAAAAAAAAAAAAAAGAGAAGCACTTGGTTGTAACGGATGCGGACGTGGGGAGAAGAAGTCATCCCTTGGGGTGATTTACTGAGTTTTGGAAAGTGAGATGTGAGTAATTGTTTTGAGGGGTGGTTGAGTAGGAATAACTCGATTAGTCCACATTTTAGTCACTTTCATCCAAATTTTATCCTACCTTACCTAAGCCTTTATTACAACCGAATTAAAGACCTTTTTGATTCTTTGCCACACATGCTGAGTACTATGTCCGACTTAAATAATAGGCAAGCATATGGTGGTCGTTGCATATAAGTCAGTGTGAGTGTAGTACTTTACATACCTTAAACACTTGAGAGAAGAGTGATACACAATCCCGGTGAGGATCAATTGTTGAAAATCATAAGCAATGAAAGTAGTTGAAGTTGCTCTGTCAAATATGCTCGGTTACAACATGTTGCTATGTTTTATTGGAAAACCTTTCTGAAACTCGTAATTGCCACTTAAAGTGCCTTAAAACCCGTGTCTTGATTGTTGTTTGATTTAGATTTGTTCGGGACGAACAAAGGGTTAAGTTTGGGGGATTTTGGTACACGCGTTTATTTATGCACTTTAAGTCTGTTAGAGTGATGAATTGTGATGTTTGCGTGTAGAATGGAGAGTATTTGGGTTGTTTTAAGTGCCTTTGGACTATTTGACGTTTGTGTTTTCATTTTGAGTTAAATAGGTGATTTAAGGCTAAGTAGTCGTACTCGGCCGGATGCACAACGAGGAAATGAAGCCCGGATGTCAAAAGGATGGAAAAATCGCCGGAAAATGAAGAACAGAGTACCGCGACCGCGGCAAAATGGCGCGGCCGCGGTCCAAGTGAAGAAATAAGCAGAAAATCTCTGGACAAGTAGCGCGGCCGAGGCATACTTGCGCGGCCGCGGCGTGGTGCTGGACCAGGAGCGGGCGCGGGCGCGGCCCATGAGCGCGGTCGCGGCCCGTTAAGGCGGTTAATTAATCCTTGGGCCACAAGAGTTCCGTTTTAAAGCCCAGAATCGACCCAAATTGACTTTCTCTATAAAAAGGGATCCTTATGCTCGGAAATAGGGGACGAGAACATTACGAGCGAGCAAGATTGAGAGATTCCGAAGGAGACGAGCAATCAAGATCGGCAATACTCGGGTTTTCTAGTCCTTAAGTCTTTTCAATTATGTATTTTCAGTTTAATTTGTCTTTTGTCACCGCCATGAGCGGCTAGTAGGCTATTTCAGTCCTTAGTCGAGTCGAACCCTAGTTTTACTATTTTGTGATATTTACAGTGGTTATTAATCAGTTGATTCCTTGAAACGTTGTTATACTATTTGTCTATCCTTCAATGCTTGTGTGTTTATATGCTAGATTGATCACCTAGGATTATAATTGCATAAGTAACGCTAGGTTATAATCGTAATCCGTAATTGTTACGAACCTATAGCCAATTAGTAGCAAATAGCGAGTGATATCGCTAGGGTAGTATATAGCTCGGTCTGAATGGGTCCGAGCTTACGAGGTCCACACCGTGTCTATCCCGTTATCCTAATTCTCTAGGCGTCCGGTTAATGAGATCCAGAGAGCTTATTCTGAGGTCACTCAACTGGATAGACTAACCAAAGAGCTTGTTTTGGTTAGTTAAACATAAGGGATAACGAGGTTAGCAGAGCTTGTTGTTAACCTCGGGGTAGGAGTTTTAAGGATAAAATTGGTTAATAATTGCATCTATCACAGGGTAGTAATAACTAGGGGGAGATAAGATTAAGGGCTGGGATTCGTTATTTTGATAAGTAGAACAAGTCATAGTTAATTTGCTTAATTTTTGTTTTAGTTCTTTAGTTAGTATACATCAATTCATAAACTCCCATTATTTATATATTTATATATACTAGCAATGAGCACGTGCATTGCACGTGGGCTCATTTTATTTATAACTATTAACTTTTTACAATATTAAAATTAATTTGAACGTAGAATGACACTCTCAACACCTCACTCCTTTTCACTTTCTCTTTTAGTCCCTTAATTTGTGAGCATAATCATGAACTTTATATGGGGAAACATGCATGCATAGTATTATATATCTTTGATTCATTGTTTTTATTATTTGTGTACTACGATAATTAGTGTTTAGACTTAATGAAATTTCATTTGTTTGTTAAATATCGTAAGATAATGTGTGAAGAAAGTTGATGACTATGTAAATTTAAGTTTTTTAAAAAAAAAGACTAAAGAAAGAAAAAACAAAAGATGTAAAACGTGATAAGATTAATATTTATATATATTGAAGTGTTAATACATGTTTTCTCTATTAATTATATAATTTCTTAAATTTCATAATTATGTTATACTTTTTATATTTATTTGACCATGTCTTCCTCTCTCTAAATTGTAGCTTCTAATGTACTTTAGTTTTTATTGTCATACTTATTCTTTAAGTTCACAATCTGATACATGAAGAAGCAAGAGAAGAACAAAACGTGAGCCTAAATCTGTTGATTCTAAGAATACCCCGAAAAAGACATAAACTGGGAACAAAACTCATTTTCTATTATAAAAATATCAAATCAACCATTTAATACAATACTGGACTCCTATTTATACTAATAATTGAACCCTAGAACAATAAATCACTACCATAATAATTAAAAAATAACAAATCAAAACAAATATTCTAAAAGATAAACTATATCAAATCTAATATAAGCTAATAAATAACAGATCTAATCAAATCTTCTAATATTCTCTCATTCTCTTCTCCCTAAAAATGATTCGTCCTCGAATCGTGTAGGTCGTGTATGTGCAAAGATGGGCTGGGACATCTTTATACTCATGCACCCATGGATCAACCATAGCATTCATAAATGTATGGACCAAGTGAGTAAAAATCTGTAAAACAAATGCAGCAGCCACAACCATGCATGGAAGTAATCGAATCTGATTTAGCTTTGAAGACAAGCATATCCAAAACTCGATGGACGTATTCTTCATTGGACTTCTCATCATAAAAAATGTAGTTGATCATAACAACCATTGTTGACCTCCACACAAGTATCAATAATTTCATGGTGAGAAATTGTATCATCAATCTCATCCGAGAAGTATTCGCATGATGGGGAAAATAGATCGTCAATTAAAGTCTTATTGACATCAAATTCCTCATAAAAATTAGTGGTCCATCATAACCATCATGATCATTTGCCAACAAATCAATTTGTTGGTGTATTTGCATAAATTTGTCTTCGTTCAACTTCTCATAGAAAATGGTTGTAACAACATAAATTGCACAATTAGAATTTATTGATATATTTGGACTTTATGTTACAATCTATAGTTAAAAGTCTCTGATTCTTCTTTTCGGTTGCCTTTGGAATTTGATGGATAGGTTGCTTAGATAAACGCGATCGAAGGGGCTCCGCACCTTGATCTTGGATCGTAAGATGCTTCTGGAGGACTTTGACGAAGAACACTTTGATTTCTTCGAATGACACCTTGAATGTTGGAGAGGATTTCGCCTTTGCTCTTGATTCTCCAACTTCCGTTGTGGTGTATCTTGGAATGAAAACATGACCCTTATATAGGTGTAGGATGTAATCTCTTTGCCATTGAATAACATGATTTGATTGTTTATTTTGATTTGTTTATAAGTCTTTCCTTGAATAGGAAGATATGATTAGATTTGGTGATCGTCTCGCCTTTGGTAGGAAGATATGATTTCATTTCATTTTGTTACCAAAGTATTGGTAATTATTTTCCATATTGGCAAGATTTGATCTTGATTGCCAAGAAATAAAGATTTAGACACTTGACAATATCTGATTGACCATTTGATTGGGCACAAATTTTATACGCTTACAAGTACCCCCTCGAGACTTGTTCTCGGATAACATGCCTTGGAGTGAATAAGTGTCGAAATCTTTCACTATGTAGATCAACGTCTTCTTTGATTTGTTTAGATATGTAGATAGTTTATACTCATATGTAGGAGCCTTTAATTTAGACTTGGATTTGATAGCTAGTTTATACTCATATCTAGGAGCCTTCAATTTGGACTTGGATTTGATAAATACTTTATACTCGTATCTAGGAGCCTAATATTTGTACTTGGATTTGATAGATAGTTTATCTCATATCAAGGAGTTCCTTATTTAGGTTTGGAGTTGTAGATAGTTTGTACTTGTATCAAGGAGTTCTTTAATTTAGATTTGATTTGTAGACCTTTTAAACTCGTCTCAATGATTATTCATTCTTGATATGTAGAACTTTTAAAATCGTGTCAAGGAGTTTTGATTTGAATTTGATTGGTAGACCTTTTAAACTCGTGTCAAGGAGTCTTAATTTGAATTTGATTTGAGAGACATAGATATTTTTTACTCGCATCTAGGAGCATCATAGATAGTTTAAACTCGTATCAACAAGCATCATTTATTTTTTTGGACTATAGAAAGTTTTTTATCTAAGAGCATTATAGACAGTTTAGGATCGTATCAATGGGCATTTTTTTTTTATTTTTAGACTTTTTTCGCTTGTATCCAGTAGCATTATGGACAGTTGATGCTCGTATCAAAGAGCATTGAGTCTTATTTTCTTCACTTGGAGTGTGGGGAGAAGCTTTGCCCCCACATGCTTTTAGTTTGAAATGACATCTTCATGGTTCACCGAAACATCGCCATTGATGGAAGATAATTCTTCCTTGGGACTTCAAACTTGTCTTCAAAGAAGAGATTAGAGGTAGAGATTGTCCCACCGAGCTTGTCAAAAAATTTAACAACATAAATTGCACAATTGGGATTTATTGATGTATTTGAGAATTTGTGTTATAATCTCTATTTGAAAGCCTCTGATTCTTCTCTTTGGTTGGCTTTGGAGTTTGATGTATAGTTGGCTTAGATAAACACCGATCGGAGGGGTTTCGCACTTTGATCTCTGACTGAACACTTTAAATGTCTTCACATGACACCTTGAATGTTTGAGAGAATTTCGTCTTTGCTCTGGATTCTCCAACTTCTATTGTGGTATGTCTTGAAATGAAAACAAGACCCTTTATATAGGTGTAGGATATGACATCTTGTCATAAAATAACATGATTTGATTAGTCATTTTGATTCTGTGATGAGTCTTTCCTTGGATAGGAATATATGATTAGATTTGGTGATCTTCTTGGCTTTGGTAGGAAGATATGACTTGATTTGATTTTGTTACCAAAGTATTGGTATTTTTTTTTTTTTTTTATATTGGTAAGATTTTATCTTGATTGCCAAGAAATAAAGATTTGGACACTTGGCAATATCCGGTTAACTATTTAATTAGACACAAATTTTATATGCCTACAATAGTATCAAGAACCAGTTGACACCTCGAAATAGGGATGCAAATGAACCGAATCGAAGCGAATATTAAGAGATTCGATTCGAATTCGTGAAATTTGGCTTCGATTCGAATTCGATTCGATTCGATTCGTTGATCGAATTTTAAATCTGATTCGAATTTGATTCGAATTTCTTTTCCGAATATATTCGATTCGATTCGTGATTCGTAAATTTGAAATTTTCAACAAAAAAATTTAGAAAATATTCGATTCGAATTCGATTCGAAATCAAATTTGTCTAGATTCGAAAATTAGAAACCATATGTTGTACTAAGGGAATTTGTTTTATTTACTATGTTTTATTTACCATATGTTTTATTTACTATATATATATATATCGAATCGAATCATCGAATTTGACGAATCGAATACATATATATTCGAATTCGGTTCGAAATATAAACAAATAAAAAATATGATTTGAATTCGAATTCGAATTCGAATTTTACCGAATCGAATCATCCTAAACGAATTCGAATCACGAACCGAATCAGTATAATTTGATTTGACTTGCATCCCTACCTCGAAACCATCATCGAAGATCGTGACTGGTCTTTGATTACCAACTAATGCAGACAAAAGCAAGAGAAGAAAAATGATACGTGAGTCTAAATTCATTGATTCTAGGAATACCCGAAAAAAGATATCAAATGGGAACAAACCCCGTTTTCTATTGTCAAAATATCAAATCATCCATGTAATACAATAATGGAGACTCCTATTTATACTAATAATTGAACCCTAGAACAACAAAACACTACCATAATAATTAAAAGGAAACGAATCAAAATAAATATTCTAGAAGATAAATTATATCAGATCTAATATAAGCTAACAGATAGTAGATCTAATCAAATCTTCTAACATTATCTCCATCATTGATCTTAACACGTTTTATATCTTTTCTTATTTTGTTTACTATTATATCATATTTCAATAACTTAAACTTGTTTATCTAGAGACTTTCTAAAATAATACATTACAATGTTTTGCCTAACAATCAGGTTTTTTTTTTTTTTTTTTGTTAAGAACTAATCAGTTTATAGACTCATCATTTTGATCAATCAATGATTTAAATTCAGATGATAATTTGCAACAACTTGCAAGTTCATATGGTAAATTAATTGTAACAAAAGAAGTTTGTATGACGAAGTATAAAAGCATGCAAAGTTGAGATGACAAATTGTTATTTTCCCTAAAATAACATTAGTGATGAAGTAGTGCCAAGACGTCACATGCAAACTCTATGATGCGTTTCTCAAAATCTTCTCTTATTTTAATTAGGAAATCCAAAATCTTGACTCGAGATCAATAGAAGATTGATGAAAACTTTGTACGAACAAATGCAATCAAAATAATTCATCATAATAACATAAAGATAAATTTCATCTTAGAAAATTCTTAAATATAGAAGATTAAGTTAAACTATTGAAGTCTATGTAACATTTTTGACATTCACATGTGTGTGTTTGTGTAAATTTTATTAATATGTTTACTATCTTAATCATACATGCTAACTAATTTTGTATATATATTTATAAATCTTTATTTAGTTTTTTATATCAGTTCTATTAACAATATAAATTTTAATATTTCATTCTATATACTATTTTTATGAATAATAATATATATGAGTTTCTAATTTCATATTATTCTTGTTTTAGTTAAACTTTCTTTTTGTGTTTGTTCATATATATTGAGTCGTTGTACCTTTATTTACATAAAAATTGGGCTACTGTATTTAATGGTCATTTTATTTATATGTGATAAGACACAATCAAAGAAAAATACAATAAATCAAAATGCTTTTCCAAAATAGAATCGACTGTAGTTTTTGTTTAGATTTATTTAACAAATTTTCTACTGATTTTGTTACACAGGCTTATTACAAGGAATATAATGCAATGTAATTTTTTATGGAATAAAATTGGGTATCCTGTCATTCACATATATCATTCCTCGCCTTCGTTTTTTCAATCTTCGCTCCTCAGTCGTCCTGTAGCATTTTCAAAATTTAGCCTACTGCCTTGAAGTCTCAAGATTGCTAAGTCTGATGTCAATAAGAGGAGTTTGGGCTCTGACGAGATGCTTGAGATACACGAGCAAAATTTCGGATTAGTTCTAAAATTGCAACCGACCTATACTTACGAGACTGTTTTTACAACTTTCTTGAATATAACATGTAAAAATAAAAATTCCTCCTGTAATTTAAATATATGAATAGTGAAAATTAAATGTAGGGAATATTACAAATAACAATCTGACCTTAGTCCCTTTTTACCCTTAACAATACTTAATTTTCCGCGTTGTGGATTCCTATATAACCTTTCCGCGATTTATAAGTACCTAAGATCATATGATTATTTGTAATTTTCCCTTAAATGTTTGTATCATATAAGTTGTGAGATTATGTCATTAATTTATCTTTGTTTTAAAACTAATTGACAGTGTAAATAGTACAAATATGACAATTGTAGAAAGGATGAAAATTTTAATAAATTAATTCGATTTTTTCATAGTACTATACTTTAGCCAACTATGTTATCTAGTACAAATCTTTAAGTATTTCAAAAGAAGAAATATATGCAAATAACATATCATAGAAAGCAATTTAACTGTATTAAATTATAATTAAAGGAATATAATTAAGTAATATTTTCACAGTTTTGTTTCACGCAAAACATAAGCAAAAACAAACTAAGATAAGTCTAAATTTAAAACTTAAAGTCACGATAGAAGGGTGTAAAAATGCAAAACTAAATTAAAATAATAAACTCAAAAGTCAGGATAGACGAGCATAAAAAATGATGGGATTTGGTGTAGAAATTAGACCTTCTCTTTCTTAATCTTTTTGGGAACTATCTTAGTATTCGTTTTTGTTTTTTATTTTAGTAATGCATTGGGTAATTGCCACTTCATCATCACTTTTATCTGAAATGCAATCTTCATAAATCTTTCTTTTAATTTTTCGTTTGCCTCTTCCTTGTTCATCATTTGTTTTCTCGTTCAATGGTATTAGAAAACGAATCTCTTTGTGTGCTTGATGTTAGTCGTGTGTAGTAGTTAAAATCCTTATGTCCCTGAAAATCATTTATAATTTAATTTTTTTTTTTTTATTTCGGGCTCTTGGGTTTGTGATCATGCTTCCGGATTTTGTAATTGACTTATAGTGTATTTTTTTTCTTAGCATTGCTAATGATGCGATATATTCTTGGACCGAACATTCGACATGCGTAGCTGCTATGTTGCCAAAAACTATAATCTCATTGAATGACTTTTAAATTCACTCGGTACCTGTCCAATTTTATAATAGGTAGGGTAAGTGATCATTTACCCATTGTGCTAACTTTCATATTTGTATGAGTTACACTGAAAACAAAAGAGTGTACATATTGATAAGGTTAAACAAACGATTTTATCTATAAATATATTTTGAATTCTGTATTTTATATTTTTATTTTTGCAACATTTAGAATATATTACCTGGGTTTAGCTTCAATGGATTTTCCTATACACTTTTTGCCAACAACTTTATCATCTTCCTTGTAGGTTCCTCTATTACATTTGTCACATGCTTCATACCACATCTTTATAATATTCTCCACATTATCTACTATTCCGTTAAAACAACAATAGATTCCCAAGTACATTGATAACAAATATTTTTTTAATCAAAATATAATATAATATATGCTCTAAATTATTTGTATATTAAACTTACCTCTGTCAATGTCTCTCTATTTTCTATGATATCTTTAAGAGTCACTTTATGAGCATTTACCATTGTTTGATTCGTAGTCATCTTAGATATCTTAATTGGATCTTGTATTATGTTTGACCTGCATATATTATTTTTAATGTGTCAGAAAAATAACTTTCCATCATCTTACTTGGGTTTTCTAGTTTATTGCTTACCATCGGCAAATGTGCTCCATCAGAATTTGGGTTTATTTGCAAGACGCTTGCTGCTGTAGTTTGTAACTTTAAGTCAGTTGTTAAGAAAATAGATAACAATTAATGCATTCCGTTTTGCGTTTTCTTTTATGACTTTCCACCAGAAAAGTTTTACGTTTATTTTCTTTTTTGATGGCATATAAAATATTTATGTAGACATATATTATTATATTTTTCAAGAATTTTGTTAGATAAGAATGACGAAGATTACTTGAAAAGAGTTCGAGGAAGATTTTACTTACTGTGTGTCCATGATGGTTATTTCCCTCAAGGTTAATTTTTGTCCCTTAGTACTTTTTACTATTTTGTTATCACATTTGCAAGCTTTCCACAAATATCTAGTACATTCAAAATATATCTTTGTTATTTTTTTTTTGTCAAATTAAGTCGTATTTATATAGAGACTTAGGGTTTCAGTATTTTACCAAATCATTTTTTGTCTCCAAGCTTGGTCTCGAGGTAAAAAAAAAAAAAAAAAGATTTTAGCACCTTTTTTTGTCGTCAAGAATAACCTTAAATAGTATCTTTCACCTTCAGATATATTTTGAGCACTTATACGTCCAATCACTTCTCCTTTGTTCCTTTATTTCTAACGCTTGTCTTTTTGCCCCAGACATAATGCTCTGGAAATTCCTTGTAACAATATTTCTCGCATCTCTATCTTTAGCACGCATGGAAAAGAACTTCGTGAGTATTATTTTTAAATAATAGTGAACATCCATTATTTTCTACAAATTTTGATTAATCCAATAGGTGATATATTATTGGTTAGGTAGATAAAACTGCAATGTTACAACTGCTAAGTATATTTCATTTAAATTAAATTAAAAAATTCTTCACCTAGCTTCTTGAGTAGAAACCCATTGTGCATCTGAATATTGTTTAATTTTGTCTATGGTGGTATTGTCATCATTTTGTGCCACATTAATCGCCACTTTATCATGACCTTTATAGATGTACTTGTACAAATACTTCACAACTTTTGCTCCAGAACATATTTCTACATTGATATGACCATTATATATAGACAATAAATATGGGTTGTAGGGAACTACCCAGTGGTTATCTAATCGTGCATTATCTTTAACCACATATGATTTTTTTAGATTTTTTCCTCCACATAGTCTGTGCATCATATGTTTCTTTACCATCTCATATAGTTCATGATATTTTTCTAGATTAGGAATTTTTGCACAAATATACTTATCAAACTTATCGACATTATTTATCGGCTTCAAAATAATAAGCATGTGTGGCAATCCCCTTTTTTAAAATTCGACAACATGAACATGTGGTACTACTTTTCACATATCTCTTTTTTGAATAGTTGATCTTTCAAGTCATGCAATTTGTCCAAAAAACTCTTACAATTAAATCTGGACGATCTTGTGGTTCGCTGGCCATCATATAAATTTTCTTGAATTTTCTTACAATCATAATTGCAAGTCACTGTGATAAACATAACTGGTTTTCCAAATCTATGAACTCATGTCAATGCATCTAGATATCTGGCCCACATATCCCTTAGACCACATATAAATGATTGTGGAAGAATGATTCTCTTTCCAACTCCACTGCCTCTAGTTTCTTCTTTGAAGACAATGTTCATGATTCCTTAATATAATTCTACTCCCAAATTTGTTTGATTATTTCAGAAAAAATTTAATCTTGTTGTCTCCAACTATATATAGTTATCAACTGTATATTGTTGCAATAATCGTCCAGCTAATAAAGACGTGAATCGCCTTTAATTTCGAATATGAAGACTATCACAACTATATTCTCTAAATGAAACTTTCTTATCACTTCCTTTATCAACAACTATTTTAAAAAATAATAAAGATGAAATTAGAAAATAAGTAATATATCAAATATATTGTGAACATACATAACATTATTTAGTTAATTCTGTGGTTGATATTGATATAAAAATTAGTTATTATTGAAATAATAAAATAACCTTTTGATATGAATATATTTGCCTCTTCTTTTGTTCTTCAAAATATTATTTTTGTATTATTCTGCGGAATTCAAATTTGCATATTTCCTCTTCCGGACATCAAGCTCCTTCGTCTTTTTTATTCTTCATATGTGGGCAATTTGATTATGTAATAATTGTAGTATCTAAATTTGGCATTATAAATTTTGCTTTAAATTAAAATTACCTGAATTCCGTTGCACAATTATCGATTGATACACCACCAGGAATGAAATAAATCAATATAATTAGTAACAAAAAGAAAAAAAAATATAAAACCTATATCTAAGAGGACATCACAATAATTTATTAGTTAGTGTGGTTGACTCAACCATCTTTTCATTGAAAAACAACACAATATATAAGTTCAGTTTTTAGGATTTAATCGTAAAAAATGAACTTATATTGAATTGAGCGGAAAAAAGAAACATTACCATATTTTCTATATTCTCTGCTAATTTCTTGAATTTCGGTTCTCCACTAATTTCTTCGATTTTGGATTATGCTTCTCTACATTTTCTACTAATTTCTCTAACTTCGGATCTCCGTTTATTTTTCCAACTTCGGAGTATGCAAGCTTTGACCAATGATTGTTAGGCTAAGTGTATTAAATAGGTTTATAAATTAGGTAGTTTAATGATTAAATATGATTAGGAAAGAGATATTTTGGATACGTGAATTTTTGTTGGATATATTGATATTAAATAGAATTAAAAATTATGTAGTTTAGATTGTTGGATTTATGTTGGATAAATGATATTTAATGATATTTTCATTATTTAATAAAAAGATAAAAAAAAAACTATTTTATTTTGGTAAGTTCCCATTTGTTTGATTATTCTAGGTTTATTCGATTTTGAATTAATATTAGGAACCTACCTGCCTACTTTTTGTGCCAGCGTGTGTGTTTTCCTCAAAGATTCAGTTTTCATAAGATATTACGTTCTACTTTGTGATTAGAGGTGTAAATGAGATATTAATATTTTTTTTATAAAGCAAATGTTAGTTTTGAAAATGATGTTAAATTTGTCGTACGGCAAGCTACACATGTGTCTTTGTTATATAAGATTCAATTTTGATAAGAACGTTTGCTATCACGATTCTTCATATGTTAATGTTTGTATTAGATAAGATTTATCACAACAAATTTGCTCACTATTTCTTTTTCTCATTAAAATATTTTAGGCTTTTCATTCTTTTAATATGAACTAACTTAAATAAATATTGTTAAGAAAATATAATATTTTTATTTTTTCTATATCTATATACCTTTTTTCTCTTCGTATTGTATTAAAATAATTTTAATATATAGTCGCATTATATGCAAGCATAATAGCTTAAATTATGTTTATTTTTTAATGGTCAATTAAATAAATTTAACATGTAAAAATAAAAATTGTAGTACAATATCTAGTCAATAGTACAAACGTAAAGTTTTAAGATTATGCCATAAAATTTATGTTATTTTTTTAAAAAATAATTGACAGTGTGAATATTATAATATGGTAGTTCAGATAAGATTGAAAAATATATAAATGTGATTGTTTTATAATGCCTTAATGTAATATTATCTAGTACAATTGCTTAAAATAAATGCAAAGAACATATCACTGAAAAACTCTATAAATATGTTTTAATATGATATTAATTTCATTTCAAAATGCAATTGTATTTGAAAGTTTAAATATGTAGTTTTTTAGGAGGAGTTTGAATATAAAATGACTCTTTTTTATAATCACGTAAGGAAATATAAATTATTTTAAATTACTTAACCACCCTTAAATTTAATACCTATTAAGAATATTATAGGCACCAGAAGATAAGACGAAACATAAAATAAGACAAAAAAATCCATACTTTTATATGTAACTAAGTTTTTATTCCAAAATTCAATGTATTAATAGTGTAGAAGAAGAATAATTTAAGTATGTATTTTTTTAGGAGGAGTTTGAATTAAATAAAAACTCTTACTTTTTATATATAAGTAATTAAATGATAATATATTTTAAGTTACTTAATACTACTAATGCTTCGTACCAAATATATTTAATTTATTTATAGTGTATAGCCAAGGTATGTATTTTTAAAATTCACTATGATCAGAAAACATTATTTATTTTTGGTATACTACATATCTATTCTATTATGGTTAAGAATCCTTAAATTCTATTTAAAAAAAGAATTCTTAATATGATTAATGAAAAAGATATTCGATCTCGCAAAGAAAGATATTTGAGAATAGCACTATGACAAATTTTAGCAACACATGTGAAATAATTATTGAAATCTTGATCGGGAGCTTCAACTAATTCATTAAACTAAATTATAAAGTGTAATTTTCATGTTTGTAGATATAGTGTCTGAAAACGAATGGCTCTAAATTAATTAATTAATTAGACTTATTTTTTACAAAAAATCATCCAATCACAATTATATACTCTTCTTAAAATAAATATTAGATATATTTTAATATGAAACAAATTTTATTTTAAAATTCAAAGTATTGAAAGTGTAGAAGAATAATAATTTAAGTATGTAGTTTTTAAGGAGGATTTTGAAATATAAAGGAACTCTTGTTTTTTATAATGAAGTATGAGAAAACATAATTTACTTTAAATTACTTTAACTATCCATAAATTTAATACTTAGTAAGGATATTACAGACATCACGAGAAATGACGAAACGAAATAATAGGTCGAAAAATTCATATTTTATATTTATACTATTACTAATTAGCAATAATAGATAGATAGATAGATAGATAGATAGATAGATAGATATAGATATAGATATAGATATAAATATAGATATGTTGAATTTATGTTGGATATATTGAAATATTTTATTATATGATAAAATTCCTTAATTATCCTTGATATTTAATATTTTATAGGGATATTATAGTCGTCACAAGAATATTTATACTATTACTAATTAGCAATTATAAATAGATAGATAGATAAATAGATATAGATTTAGATATGTTGGATTTATGTTGGATAAATTGAAATATTTTATTATATGATAAAATTACTTAATTATCCTTGATATTTAATATTTTATAAGGATATTATAGTCGTCACAAGAAAAGACGAAACATTCACACTTTTATATTAGTAATAGATATATTGCTAGTATTAGGGTTTACTTAAACACTAAGATTCTTCCTGCTCCCTGTGGGATCGACCCTACTTACCACTTCTACGAGTTAGAAGGGTAGCTAGGTTTAATTAATTTTACCGCATCGCGACAGTGCGGTCAAATTTTGGCGCCGTTGCCGGGGAGCGGTGCAAGATTTTAAGTGTTTATTTTTATTAGTTCTATATTGAGTCTCGTAATTCTATTTCTTTTAGTATTTGCGTTACACTTGAACTCACTTAAGTTTCTTTTTGTTTTAGCAGTGAATGATCACTCGTTCACGCCAAAATAAAGAATTGCTTTTCGACCCTGAAATAACTCGTAGAGATCGCATCCTAAGAAGACAAGCAAGAGAGAATCTAGAAGAATTTGAAGCCTTACCCTTCGCCACCGAAAATTCCGCGTCTGAACCTGAGCAAGAAGCAATGGCAGCCGAAAGGACTATGCGGGAATTGGCCACCACTGGCACTACCCACCAGCCTCTATGCATCACCTTCCCTGACTTGGGGAAGGACACCACTTTCGAACTCCGATCAGGGTTAATCCACCTGTTACCCTCTTTCCATGGGTTAGCAGGAGAAGATCCGCACAAACATTTGAAGGAGTTCCACATCGTCTGTTCGAGTATGAAGCCGACGAAAGTCACTGAAGAACAGATAAAACTTCGGGCATTTCCTTTTTCTCTGAAGGATATGGCCAAGGATTGGCTCTACTACCTACCCTCAGCATCTATAAAAACTTGGGAGGAAATGGAGACCCAGTTCTTGGAGAAGTACTTTCCGGCATCTAAGGCCACGAACATCCGGAAGGAAATCAGTGGAGCGGTACAACTGCCCGGAGAAACTTTGTACGAGTATTGGGAACGCTTTGAAAAGCTGGTGGCTAGATGTCCCCAACATCAGATCACAGAACAGTTGCTCATCCAGTACTTTTATGAAGGGCTGACGCAGTCAAACCGGAACATGCTGGACTCTGCCAGTGGGGGAGACCTATGTGACAAAACCCCGACAGCTGCTAGAGCACTCATTTCGAAAATGGCGGCTAAGACTTAACAATTCGGGACACGGGATGTTTCAACACGGATAGTGAGGGAGGTGAACGATTCTCAAATGGATGCGAAGATTGATCAGCTTACCAAAATGGTCCAGAAGGCTGTTTTGGGGGGGAGCTCAAATATCCGACCCTGCCGAATATGTGATACTACCGATCACACAACCGATAATTGCGAAGTTCTGGGTAATGAGCTAGAAGCACACGCCAATGCTGTCGGAACTGGAAACTTCCAAGGCCGAAAGTACGACCCATATTCCCAGTCGTACAACCCAGGATGGAGGGATCATCCGAATTTCAGCTATGGTAATCAGCAAGGCCAGTCAAGTGAGCAAAACAGACCTCCACCACCTAGAGGTATGTATTACACAAAGCAGCCAGCTGAACAAGCACCTGACTCATCCTTGGCGGATATTGTGAAGACTTTAGCAACAAACACTGTGCAATTTCAAAAGGATGCAACATCAAGCATCAAAAATCTTGAGACACAGATGAGCCAGATGGCAACCGCTATAAGTCGACTAGAGAATATGCAAAGTGGTAAACTGCCATCACAACCTGAAATGAATCCTAGAAATGTCAGTGCCATCACATTGAGGAGTGGTAACCAGCTTGGAGAGCTTAAGAAGCCCGGGCAACCATTGGAAGATGATAAGAACGACATTTCGGAGAGGACAGCCGCAGACAGAGCCGCGACCGCGGCAGACGTGCGCGGCCGCGGCCAACTCGACGTTCCTGAAGAGAAATTATCTGTAGAAGTTGCGCGACCGCGGCAACCCAGCGCGGCCGCGGCCCCTGTTCAGCAGAAATCAACACATTCTGCATCCATTCCGCCTCCGCCACTTCCTTTCCCCAGTCGCATGATCAGACCGACACGACCTGACAAAGAGAAGGAGATATTAGAGGTGTTTCGAAAGGTTGACATCAACATCCCCTTGATCGATGCTATCAAGCAAATTCCCAGATACGCCAAGTTCCTAAAGGAGCTATGCACCAACAAGCGTAAACTCAAGGGGGATGAAAAGGTCCTGATGGGAGAAAACGTCTCAGCAATCTTCCAAAAGAAGATGCCACCAAAATGTAAGGACCCAGGTATGTTTGTCATTCCTTGTAGAATAGAGGGCATAAACATTGAATGTGCCATGCTAGACCTAGGAGCATCCATTAACATAATGCCAAGAACAATATTTCATGCATTAAAACTAGGACCACTGAAAGAAACGAGGATAGTACTTCAGTTAGCAGATCGTAGTAACACATACCCCGATGGTCTAATCGAAGACGTCTTAGTTGAAGTAGGTGACCTAGTATTCCCCGCTGACTTCTATGTTTTGGACATGCAAGGAGATTCCTCTACATTTTCTCCAATTTTGTTAGGGCGGCCGTTTCTGAACACCGCCCAAACAAAGATTGATGTCGGTAAAGGGACTCTGACTATGGAATTTGATGGCCACATCGTTAAGTTAAATATTTATGATGCTATCGGACATCCTGAAGATGCTAATTCTGTTTTCTCACCTGATGCGACTAACTCTTTTGTTGAGAATGATTGTGAGAATAGGTGCAGGAGTAGGCTGAATTGGTCCGCATTGGTGCGGCATCGTAAAAAGGAAGATGAAAGGCGGAATGGGGGTAAAGTGCCTGAATTGGTCTGGGCCCGTGTGGAAACCACCTTGGCACAAACGCTAAGGGAAGATGCAGCCGTCGAGCCAACGACGTAAAACAACAGCGCTTGTCGGGAGGCAACCCGATGTTTACGGTTCTTTATTTATTTCGTTTTTTTTTTTATTCAGCATTAGATTAGTTCTCTTTCATGTTTTTTGCATTTTTTTACATAATAAGGATTACCATAAAACATAAGACGGAGGGTGACCGCTGGACATAGCAGCAGACATGGCAGGAGCAACAGCATTAATGGCGAGGACAGTAAGAAGCGCAGTGGAGATACATGCAGTCCTTTTTGGGGAAAAGGGGGGTCATCCACCTCCGCCTCCGCCTCAGTAAAACACTGTAAGTACGTACCAAGCCGCACCACTTTTTCTTCCCTCAAACTTTGATTTTCAACCAAGTTTGGGGGAGGGGGGTGTGACGTGGGGCGACTTGGCCGCATTTCTAGTAAGCTGTTTGTTTATTTCTAGTATGCTGCCCGGTTCTATTTGTTTTATTATGCATTATTGTTGGGCCTGTGAGCCAATTGGTTGATGATTGGGCCTGTGTGCCAAGTGATAGTGTGTTGGGCCTGTGAGCCGCGGTTTTTGTTTTAGTATTGTGTTTTGTGGAGTCTCGATGTGTTTATTTTGGTAGAGTTTAGATTGAGTCTAGAAAGGGAAAAGAAAACTGAATTGTGCTGTAAAGATAAAATTAACACATTAAGGTGATGATAAGTTGGCAATGAGTTTATGATGATTGTTGTTAAAACTTGTTTTGAATAGCATATGATAGAGCATGACGGGTAATGGATATGAAATTGAGCTGTAATTCGCAACATTGATCAGTAAAATTGCCTTGTGAGGACTTTGAGCCTATTTTGTACCTCCAGTCTTGGAGTAACTTGTACAAATTCTTTCGGTGTGATTTTCATTGATTATGTGCATATAGACCCTAAAACTTGCCTTGCATGTCTGTCGTGAATAAGTCAATGTGTGTTGTGGCTTAGAAAGTGATCTTAGGTATTTCTTGATCAGCCTATTTCAGACACTCAACATAATTACCTTTTTGACCGCAAACTTGAAAAAGTAATTTCCCTTAGTTAGCCCAGTTGAGCCGTGAGCCTATCACTTGTTAGCCGAATATTACAAGCCGGATATCTTTCCAATTGGCCTTTGACCTTATTCGACTAATCTAGTTAAGAGGGAGGCGAAAGGAGAGGTAGTTGGGAATGTTATTTGGGATTCCTATGGGCTGAAAAAGGGGAGTGAAATGAGAAATGAAAAGGGAATTGGTGATAGAGAATTCAAGAAGGTTTCCATCCTATGTGCTAAAAAGCTTAGACTTGTTAATGTGTACAATGCAAAAGCAAGAAAAGAAATGAGGATGGGAGTAAGAAAAGTGCTTAGTAAAAAAAAAAAAAACGGGTAGTCCTAGAAAATGTGGTACCCACGTGAAAAAAAAAAAAAAAAAAAAAAAAGAGAAGCACTTGGTTGTAACGGATGCGGACGTGGGGAGAAGAAGTCATCCCTTGGGGTGATTTACTGAGTTTTGGAAAGTGAGATGTGAGTAATTGTTTTGAGGGGTGGTTGAGTAGGAATAACTCGATTAGTCCACATTTTAGTCACTTTCATCCAAATTTTATCCTACCTTACCTAAGCCTTTATTACAACCGAATTAAAGACCTTTTTGATTCTTTGCCACACATGCTGAGTACTATGTCCGACTTAAATAATAGGCAAGCATATGGTGGTCGTTGCATATAAGTCAGTGTGAGTGTAGTACTTTACATACCTTAAACACTTGAGAGAAGAGTGATACACAATCCCGGTGAGGATCAATTGTTGAAAATCATAAGCAATGAAAGTAGTTGAAGTTGCTCTGTCAAATATGCTCGGTTACAACATGTTGCTATGTTTTATTGGAAAACCTTTCTGAAACTCGTAATTGCCACTTAAAGTGCCTTAAAACCCGTGTCTTGATTGTTGTTTGATTTAGATTTGTTCGGGACGAACAAAGGGTTAAGTTTGGGGGATTTTGGTACACGCGTTTATTTATGCACTTTAAGTCTGTTAGAGTGATGAATTGTGATGTTTGCGTGTAGAATGGAGAGTATTTGGGTTGTTTTAAGTGCCTTTGGACTATTTGACGTTTGTGTTTTCATTTTGAGTTAAATAGGTGATTTAAGGCTAAGTAGTCGTACTCGGCCGGATGCACAACGAGGAAATGAAGCCCGGATGTCAAAAGGATGGAAAAATCGCCGGAAAATGAAGAACAGAGTACCGCGACCGCGGCAAAATGGCGCGGCCGCGGTCCAAGTGAAGAAATAAGCAGAAAATCTCTGGACAAGTAGCGCGGCCGAGGCATACTTGCGCGGCCGCGGCGTGGTGCTGGACCAGGAGCGGGCGCGGGCGCGGCCCATGAGCGCGGTCGCGGCCCGTTAAGGCGGTTAATTAATCCTTGGGCCACAAGAGTTCCGTTTTAAAGCCCAGAATCGACCCAAATTGACTTTCTCTATAAAAAGGGATCCTTATGCTCGGAAATAGGGGACGAGAACATTACGAGCGAGCAAGATTGAGAGATTCCGAAGGAGACGAGCAATCAAGATCGGCAATACTCGGGTTTTCTAGTCCTTAAGTCTTTTCAATTATGTATTTTCAGTTTAATTTGTCTTTTGTCACCGCCATGAGCGGCTAGTAGGCTATTTCAGTCCTTAGTCGAGTCGAACCCTAGTTTTACTATTTTGTGATATTTACAGTGGTTATTAATCAGTTGATTCCTTGAAACGTTGTTATACTATTTGTCTATCCTTCAATGCTTGTGTGTTTATATGCTAGATTGATCACCTAGGATTATAATTGCATAAGTAACGCTAGGTTATAATCGTAATCCGTAATTGTTACGAACCTATAGCCAATTAGTAGCAAATAGCGAGTGATATCGCTAGGGTAGTATATAGCTCGGTCTGAATGGGTCCGAGCTTACGAGGTCCACACCGTGTCTATCCCGTTATCCTAATTCTCTAGGCGTCCGGTTAATGAGATCCAGAGAGCTTATTCTGAGGTCACTCAACTGGATAGACTAACCAAAGAGCTTGTTTTGGTTAGTTAAACATAAGGGATAACGAGGTTAGCAGAGCTTGTTGTTAACCTCGGGGTAGGAGTTTTAAGGATAAAATTGGTTAATAATTGCATCTATCACAGGGTAGTAATAACTAGGGGGAGATAAGATTAAGGGCTGGGATTCGTTATTTTGATAAGTAGAACAAGTCATAGTTAATTTGCTTAATTTCTGTTTTAGTTCTTTAGTTAGTATACATCAATTCATAAACTCCCATTATTTATATATTTATATATATATATTGCTAGTATTAGGGTTTACTTAAACACTAAGATTCTTCCTGCTCCCTGTGGGATCGACCCTACTTACCACTTCTACGAGTTAGAAGGGTAGCTAGGTTTAATTAATTTTACCGCATCGCGACAGTGCGGTCAGAAACACATCCCTTTTGTCAAATTCAAGAGAAACTTTGAGCCAGATGCGAGTAGGATATTCATATTCTAATTTCTGGTTTTTGAAGATCTCCCGTGCTAATGTTGTCTTTCCCAGACCACGCATGCCAAGGATGGAGACAACATCAAGCTTTGTCACAGGCTCAGCTGGCACAAGATACCCAACTAAGGTAGATACCTCTTCGTCAAAGCTTACATCCATATCCTCCAGGGCATAGAAAAAGATCAAGACAAAAACTTAGGTAAGATCATAATGTAGTAAGAAGATGGATTTTCAAATCTTAACACTAATGTAAAAGTGTCTTAACTTTCAGCAAAAAAAATATCCCAAAAAAAGTAGCAAATGTTAGATGTAAAGGATAAATGTCATTCTACAACTATAGCAAAAACTAATCCTACTCTATACAATCTCAAAATAAACATACATTTTTACTATGCACCTTTATTTCTAAATTCTAGAATTTCAAATGCAAGATTTCCCCGACTCACTTAAGCTTAAACTAAACACCCCCTTAGTTACATTTACTCGAAGAGAGAGCAAATATATTATGGATGTTGTACCTTCTTCAGTAGTTGCCATGAATCTTGTCCTTGAGCCGTCGTTTCGGCAGACCCGTTGCAAATTTGCCGGTGAGCAGCAAAGTCAAGCAGTGGTTTCACCCTCTCTTCTCGGAGGGACCTCAGCTCTTGCGCCAGGCTTCGACTGTGAAGTCCGGGCAAGGCTGAAGTAGTCATACAAGAGTCTATGGTGTCTTCTACATCGTAGACAAACTCCCTGATCCGCCCCCTCATCTCTCTCAACTCATCTTTCTCCTTTCTCGTATCCGCCGCCTCCTCAAGGATGGCCCTGAACGATACGAGTTCTTTCTCCAGCTGTCGGAGCTCATTTTCTGCGCCAAAGATGAATTCGGCATTTGAATCCAGTAGCAGCGACAAGTTCTCAAGCAGGAATGATACCGCAGAAACAGCCATGCATGTTAATCAATGCAAGGTTACACAGCTCTCTGTCTCTATCTAGATCTAGATCTCGCTCCCTTTGAGCTGGCTGATACATGTATCATATGTTTATCAATAGATGAATTGATGAGCATGCTCACTATAATTAATTACAAGTTGCTATTGTTTACACAAACCATTGACTTTGGTTATATTAAAAAAAATGAAGCGGGAATTGTTAATTCATGTTGACAGTTCCAACCCCCCCCCCCCCAACCCCAACCCCACCCCCACCCCCACCCCCACAAAAAGGAGTATATAAAATTTAGCTTCATTAATTGCGGTCAGAATATTTTTTTTAAAAAAACTCTCCCTGTATTTTGCATTCAATGTGATTTGATCCTTCCAGTTGCTACTATAATATCAGAGGCTTGTTTTTGTCATAAATATTGATTATTTAAAAGTAATAGAGTAATATCTTATTATTATTGATGACTTGAGAATCTTAGCTGTATTGACGGACTTTTTATTAGTTAAGAAAGACTAAATGTTTTGTCATTTTAATTTACTAGCAATACGCACGTGCGTTGCACGTGAATACGTGATCACTATTATGTTATTATTATAAGTGTTGTCTAATCAAAAAAATAAATTCAAACGTAAAATAATTATACTTTGCTGTGGTATACATATGTCCGCGTAGAGAGTAGTTCACGACTTACGACTTACAACGATTTTCTATTATCTTTACTTATAAATATAACGGCTTTACAAGAAGGATAACAATTTTCCACCGTTGTCTGTAATTGAAAAGACAACGGTTTTATACTATTGTGGACACCATTGTTTATTTCCAAACAGACAATTGTTTTAAATTGTTGTCTATCTAAAAAATTCTTGGGAAGTCGCCTCCAGGATCTATGCAACCCCTCCATAAGAAATGATTATTGCATCACCTATATACAAGACCTCCTTCATAGTACATATATTTAATAACCACAAATCAAACAGTGAGAGAGAAAGTAATAGGAGAAAACAAAAGTACCAGTTAATTATCACACACAAATGAAAATAATCTGCGTTGTTGTTTCTCATCAGCAAGATCAGTGTCTAATAAAATGAAGTTGCAGAGCACTTAATTTCTAGTTCCTCAATTCATGATGTATAACCCTTGTTCCACTGCATTATTTTCCTGCCAAGATTAAAGAGTGTAAATTATTTCCAACTGGAGATTCGGAATTACACGTTCATATCATCGACACATGTATCACTTTTTTAAATCGGGAAAATAGGGGTAAATATAAGCAAGAGACTTGCAGTAGTTGACAATCTGGAATAAGAGGTATACTCAGTGAACCACCAAATGTTGAAAATATGTAATATATTTGAGGTATACGAAATTGAAAATTAAACCTAACCTCTTAATTAATCACATCCGAGACCAATGTTGAGCTTGAGTTTACTTCCTTCTTCCTTAATTTCCCAGGCAGACTCAACTGCAGACTTATTAATATGCTCGATATCTAATACGGTGAGGCTTCGGGCTAGGCATATTGGAATTTCTAAGAGATTTTGACAGTTTTTCAACACGAGCTGGGTGAGACTACAGAAGCATCCAGATGATGACCCTTCCCAGTGAACAAAATCTGCCTTAGCAATCAGCAAGAATCGGAGACGAGAAAAGCTATGGCCATGAGCTTGCCAACACATTCCCGTGAATGCATTATTTTTCAACTTGAGAACCTCGAGTGTGTTGATTTTTCCCAATACAGACATTTCTGTCCAATCCAAGTATGTCGCTGATAAAGTTAGCCTCATTAGAAATGGTGGGAAGAAGTCCAACGGAGGGAGCCTGACCAACCTATCTCCAGATTGTGGTTTAGTAGTCAATAAATCATTCATCAACGTCACATCTACGAGACAGTTAAGTCTTTCCAGACGGCAACCGGAGGTGTTGTTAAGAAATGTAGCTAAGTTCCCACGGATCCCCAATCTCTTTAGGTTAGGCGCCTGACTGAACACTTGTATTGTGCAGTTTTCGGGTGATAATCTACTCAATGTTTGTAAGTTGTGACCAGCATTACCCTCACCTCCTCCTTGTATGGCCAGAACAATGGAGGCTTTTGTCTTCAGATGCCTTAGTTGAGTCATCCCCCAAATATTGGCTCTCATTTCGAGTGTAGGTGAGCTGGTATCGAGCACGAGTGTTTGTAAGTTCCTTAACGCAGAGACGGGTTCAGGAAGAACTTTGAGATTTTCATACGATAAAGTGATGTACTTTAAATGAATCAGTTTGCTCAGCTTCATGGGGAATCTACTGAATCTGATGGACTTGGATTCCAAAACTCTGAGTAGGTTGAAAGCAGTAGGGATAGCTGAAACGTATTCTGGAGGTATTGATCCCTCGTTAAAACATAAAAGAGAATGTGTGCGCGGGCAATATATATCTTTGGTAGCAGCATCTGAGAGGAATTCTGAGAGATGGCTATGGAAAACAATACGCCGAGTTCCTTGCATCTCAGAAACTGGAGGGTCAAAACATCCATCTTTGAATGCCATCTCTTGGAACAAACTATCCTCGTCGAACCAAGATTTAGAAACACAGAATTCACGTACAAAACGATTAAGACGACATGTTTTAACTTGACCTAGGGAATTTCTTTTACAAATTGTCAGTAAGTTTCTATTGATAAGATTCATCAGATGATCTTGTGCAGCTTTCTCCAAATTATGTTCCTTGTTATTATTATGTTGTATGAACCCCTCAGCAATCCACAACCGGGTTAATGTCCAAGTTGAGATCTCATAATTTTTAGGAAACACTCCCAAATAAAGAAAGCAGTCTCTCAAGTCTTTAGGCAATCTATTGTAAGCCAACGATACAATATCTGATATGCAGTCATACGAAATATATCTGTCACGGTTACTTCTCAGAGTTTTTGATAAATCATTCCACGCACTTATAATCTCATTTTTCTCCGGCATTGAGCATCCATATGCAAGAATTCCTCCTATCAACAATATTGCTAGTTTCATTCCATCACATAGACCCGCTATTTCTCTGCCTAAGAATTCCAACTCCTTAGAACATTGATTATCCAACTCTCCAAATACATGTAATTGGAGAAGTTTCCAGGATTCCTCTTTTGTCAGCAATCGTAGCATGTGAGGTGTTCTGTTACGATTTGCATGTTTAGCAACCCTACTGTTAAAAGTAGTTATCAAGACTTTACTCATATTATTGCTCCATGGTAAGACATATTGGATATAATTCCAGGCTTCAACAGTAATTACATCATCCAAGACTAACAGGAACTTTTCTTCCCTCAGGTACCCGCGGACCATTTCGCCCAACCCTCGAACACCCATGCTAGTTACGTCCCGACTCGTGAATGCTCTGACAATGCGAAGAAATAAATCCCTCTGGTTGAATATAAAAAAAAGGTTAATCCAGATGCGAGTAGGATATTCGTATTCTATTTTCTTGTTTCTGAAGATCTCCCATGCCATTGTTGTCTTTCCTAGACCAATCTTGCCGACGATGGAGACAACATCAAGATTTATCCCAGGCTCAGCTCGTATAAGATACCCAACTAAGTCATATACCATTTCATCAAAGGCTACAGCTATATCCTCCGGGGCCTAGAAAAAAATCAAGACAACAAACTTCTGTAGGACCGTAGTCTAATGATAAGATGGATCATAAAATATTTACACTAATGTAATTTCTTTTAACGTCTTACCTAATTTTCCCTCTCAAAGTAGTTAGTTTATGGTTAATGATCTAATTTGCCTTCATAGTTTAGCCTAACTCTATTAGCTCTTATACATCCCTTATTTTTACACTATATACAAGTGCTTTAAGTTTCATCCAATTTTTGTTTTAACTAGTCTGCACTTTCAAAATAATTAGCTTAGGGTTAATAATGTAACCTCCTTTCATACTTTTGTCTAATTCCATCAGGTCTTATGTATCTCCAACTCCATTGGGTATTGTATATCCCTTATCTATAGTAATTAGGCTTTTAATCTTTTCCCATATAGATTGTTACGACAAGGTCAAACAACCTTGAGTTTCAACCATGAGAGTCAATCAAGCTTGAAGTATGAATTTGAGCTAATGATGGAGAATTGCGAAAATTAGTTCAAATTTCTGTTAGTTTAGTTATAAAACTACTTCAAGGGTATTTATGTCATTTCTTGTATTAAGTTGAGGGTTAAGTTGTCAATTAAGAGGATCATTGAAATGAGGGGAAATTGAACGTGAATATGCCCTAATTTCTGCATGAAGGAATTAAATGCTTTAATTGTTGTTCCTCTTAGCAGTTGCAACAAAATTGTCTGCAAAAGCTTAACAAATGAAGTGAGAGAGTAGCTCAGATCATTATTCTTCAGTGCCGAGAGAGTAGAGAAGAGACAGTGTGAGTGAATGTGTGATTGTATCTCTAGCATGTGAGAAGCATTTCTGGAGATCTTCTTGTAAACTCTGATTCTTGTTTAAGTGATAAGAGTGTTTTGGATTGGCTCTCCGGACGTGGAATCTCTCAAGGATTCGAACCATGTAAATCTTGGTGCAGTGAGTGTTTTGAATTCTGTCTCTGAATTGTTGATTGCATATCTTGTTTTGTGTGTTTGTTGTGAGTTTGTTTCTAGATTCTGTTTCTGGATTGTTGATCAAAGTTTCGTGTTTAATGTTTACATGTGTGATATTTGGGAAATGAAAAAATATGTGATTGTTTTTTTTAGGAATCTGGACGGCAAGTTTGGAAATTAAGTGGAAGGAGTTTTGGTACATAATGATGATGACTGGACTTTTGGAAAGAAGTGATCTGCAAGCCTTTAGTAGAAAGGTGTTGAAACATAAACTAGATTATTCAACAATAAAAAAAAAAAAAAAAAGATAAATGTGGTCAAAGTTTCTTGATAATTTTAGAGTAGTTCATGTATGTGTTTTTTGGTGTGTATATGTATCTAGTTAGGTGAATGTATTAGAGTTAGATGTGGGTTCATGTATTAGTTTAGAGTCATGTTGGGTATCACCTATAGATATCTATACTTTGTAGTCATATGCAACAAGTCAAGTAGAATAGAACAAGTTAGTAAGAAGTTCCTCCAATATTATCTTCCACATTTTTATATTATATGCTCTCCAGTTTCTAACAAATTGATATCAAGAGCCATTTGTGTTTGGAGGCAAAAGCTTGTAGAATGATGTCGAATGGAACTCCATATCATGTTCCATCTCTTAAAGAAAATTATTATAATTGGTGCATAAGAATGAAGGCTTTGCTTGGAGCATATAAAGTTTGGGATCCCGTAGAGAAGGGTGTCGAAAGTGAAACTGATGCAACCGCCAAGAAGAAAGACCAAAAGGTGTTCACCCTCATTCATCAAGCATTGAGATGAGAAGATGTTCAAGAAGGTTTCTACGACAACCACATCCAAGAAAGCATGGGACACTCTTCAAGCCTCATGTAAAGGAGTCGATTAAGTAAAGAAGGTGCGTCTTCAAATGCTAACCGGCGAATTCGAGTTTCTACACATTAAGGAACTTGAATCCATTTCGGATTATATTTCAAGAGTTCTTGTATTACTAACCAAATGAAGAGGTATGAAGAAGATATAAAAAATGCTCGAACTGTTGCGAAAATCTTCGGATCCTGTTGCCATATATTAGTCAAAAGACTTGGACTCAATGATTGTTGATTAACTTGTTGGATCGTTGCTAGTTCATGAAGAAAGATTAAATAAGCCCGGTGTTCAAGAAGTTGAACAAGCCTTGAAATCAAACTTATCTTTGAAGGAGAATGAGACAAGTTCAAGTACGTCTCAAAGAGGATGAGGTCGTGGAGGAGGCCAAGGTCATGGCAAAGTAGGGCCCATGGAAGAGGAGAACGAGATGATAGAAATGGTTCTAACAATAAAGAACCAAAATAAAATTTCAATGAAGGAAGAGGCCGTGGACGAGGAAGAGGTCCAAGAGGAGGAGAATATAGGCCAAATGAATCAAGGTATGATAAATCGAATGTTGAATGTTACAATTATCATCGATTAGCCATTTTACTTGGGAATATGGAAATAATGTAGAAAAGACGAGTCATTTCAGAGATAGCAACAACAAAGAAGAAGGAGGTCCCATTTTGCTGCTCGCATGCAAAAGCAATCAAGAAGGGGAGGATCATAGATGATACCTTGACTTCGGAGCAAGTAGTCACATTTGTGGAAAGAAAAGTTTGTTAGTGGAGCTTGATGAATCAATTAATGGATATATGACTTTTGGAGATTCTTCAGAAGTTCCGGTGAAAGGGGAAGGTATGATTCTGATTCATTAAAAAGATGGGAGTCATCAATTTATTTCTAATGTCTTTTACGTGCCGGAGATGAAAAGCAATATTTTGAGCTTGGGACAATTGTTGCAGAAGAATTTTGACATTCACTTAAAGAATAGAAGTTTGACAATGAAAGATGAAAATGGAAGATTACTTGTTAAGGTGCCTATGACAGCGTATAGAATGTTTTTCCTAGACATTCAAAGTGATGTTCCCATGTGTTTGATGTCTTGCTTCAATGATTCATCTTGGTTGTGGCATATGAGCTCAGACACTTGAATTTCGATGGCTTGAAGATGATGAGTAGACAAAAAATGGTGAACGGACTGCCCTCCATAAATCATCCAAATCAACTTTGTGAAGGATGTGTTTTTGGGAAGCAAGTAAGAAAGAGTTTTCCCAAGGAGTCTTCAACAAGAGCCCAATATCCATTGGAGCTAGTTCACTCAGACATTTGTGGACAAACCAGCATCACTTGGTGAGAATAATTACTTTGTAACTTTTGTTGATGATTATTCTCGGAAAACTTGGGTGTAATTTTTGAAGGAAAAGCGGTGTTCAAAAAAATTTAAAACTTCAAGCGATGGTGGAAAAATAAAGTGGCTGTCAAATTGTCACTCTTCTGTCCGACAGAGGTGGTGAGTTCATCTCAAATGAATTTAAAGCCTTTTGTGAGAAGAATGGAATTTATCAGCCCATGACGAATCCATATACCCCACAACAAAATGGAGTGGTGGAGATAAATAATTGGAGCATTGTTAACATGACAAGAAGCATGTTGAAAAGCAAGAACATGCCAAAGGAGTATAGATGCGGAAGGCGTTTCTTGTGTCGTATACTTTATGAACCGAAGTTGCACCAAGAGTGTTCATGGCATGACACCTCAAGAAGCGTGGAGTGGTTACAAGCCAAGCATTTCACACATTCGAGTGTTTGGAAACATAGCTTATGCAGATGTTATTGATCAAAAGAGAACCAAGCTTGATGATAAAAGTGCAAAGTACATCTTCATTAGCTATGATGAGAGTTTGAAAGGCTCTAAGCTTTGTAATCCGAGCAATGAACGAATTTTCATTATTCGAGATGTGGAGTTCAATGAAGAAGGTGTTTGGGAATGGAGTTCAAAAAATCAAGATAGTGAATATAGGCCATTCTTTGACGATGACAAAGAAAATCCTACTACTCCACCGTCTACACCAGCATCACAAAATGCTGAAGTTGGTGATGCAAGCTAGGGTGGAAGACCAAGGAGATTTAGAGGGTTGTGACATATATGAGTCATATTGCGAATGGAGCCTGAAAGACGAAGAAAGTGGCGCGGTCGCGCCGGGGTAGGACGTGGTCGTGTTAAAAGTAGTCCAGTTTGGACTGGCGAAGTTGTGAAGTGCAAAGCCACCGCACCAAGGAGGGCACGGTCGCGGTAGAAGTTTCCTGGATTAGGCAGGTAGAATTAGGCGATGCGGTTGCGTCACTAATGGACCCAGACGCGTCAAGTTGAGGCGGCAGATTTGCGTGGGCCTCAAGCTGAGGTCTAATTTTAGGTCCATTGAGCTATTATAAATAGTTATTTCCTTCATTGTATTATGTAATCTGAAAATTATCATATCAAAGTGAATCCCTGGCTTGATATTGCCCCTGGACGTAGTTACACATCGTAACAAATTAGGTAACCAAATATAGTGTATTTTATCGTTCTTTGTTTTCTTCAATTTTGTGATCGTGTGTTGGTTTAAATTCTAACAAATGGTATCAAGAGCTCTGGGTTCGAAGGGAGTATCACGATGGAAGGAAAGGTGTCGATTGAGAAGTTTGATGGTTCTGACTTCAGATTCTGAAAGATGCACATGGAAGGATACCTCTACAGTAAAGATCTGCACTTGCCTTTATAAGGGAAGCCCGAGAAGATGGAAGCAGCGGAGTGGGCGTTATTGGACAGGAAGGTAATGAATGCGATATGCTTATCGTTGTCCAAGGATTTCTTATCACACGACTCCAGCAAAGTCCACGGGAAAGATGCTGGCGATTTTGGAGGAGATGTATCAGAAACCATCGATGGCAAACAAGGTACATTTTGATTAGGAGATTGTTCAACTTAAGGATGTCGGAGGGTACATCGGTGCAACAGCACCTGAACGAGTTCAACATGATTACCTCACAGGTGAACTCGGTGGAGATTAAATTTGACGATGAACTATGCTATCGTCTCTACAGATAGTTGGGTCGATATAGTGATAGCAGTTAGCACCACAGAAGCTAAGCTGGTTTGACAAGGTAAGGGATCTGATGATTAGTGAGGAGATTCACAGGAAAGAATCAGGATCTACTTTGGGTTCAACACTGAACACTGAGAACAGAGGCAAACCGAAGGGAAGGCAGCAGAATCGGTGAAGTTCCATATCCAGAGGAAAGAGCCAATCTAGCAATGATATGAGCTCTATCAAGTGCTGGAACTGTGACGAGTTTGATCACTGGTACACGCGTTTATTTATGCACTTTAAGTTTGTTAGAGTGATGAATTGTGATGTTTGCGTGTAGAATGGAGAGTATTTAGCTTGTTTTAATGCCTTTGGACTATTTGACGTCTGTGTTTTCATTTTGAGCTAAATAGGTGATTTAAGGTTAAGTATTCGTACTCGGCCGGATGCACAACGAAGGAATGAAGTCCGGATGTCAAAAGGATGGAAAAAGTCTCGGAAAATGAGAACAGACCACCGCGACCGCGGCACAGTTGCGCGGCCGCGGTCAAACTAAAGGAACCGGGGAAAAAGTTCTGGCGTGCTGCTGGACCAAAAGCGGGCGCGGGCGCGGCCCTTGAGCGCAGTCGCGGCCCGTTAAGGCGGCTAATTAATCCTTGGGCCACAAGAATTCCGATTTAAAGCCCAAAATCAACCCAAATTGACTTCCTCTATAAAAAGGGACCCTTATGCTCGGAAATAGGGAACTTGGAAAGTACGAGAGAGCAAGATTGGGAGATTCCGAAGGGGACGAGCAATCAAGATCGGCAGTACTCGGGTTTTCTAGTCCTTAATTCTTTTAATTATGTATCTTCAGTTTAATTTGTCTTTTGTCACCGCCATGAGCGGCTAGTAGGTTATTTCAGTCCTTAGTCGAGTCGAACCCTAGTTTTACTATTTTGTGATATTTTCAGTGGTTATTAATCAGTTGATTCCTTGAAACGTTGTTATGCTATTTGTTTATCCTTCAATGCTTGTGTGTTTATATGCTAGATTGATCACCTAGGATTATAATTGCATAAGTAACGCTAGGTTATAATCGTAATCCGTAATTGTTACGAACCTATAGCCACTTAGTAGCGAATAGCGAGTGATATCGCTAGGGTAGTATATAGCTCGGTCTGAATGGGTCTGAGCTTACGAGATCCACACCGTGTCTATCTCGTTATCCTAGTACTCTAGGCGTCCGGTTAATGAGATCCAGAGAGCTTATTCTGAGGTCACTCAACTGGATAGACTAACCAAAGAGCTTGTTTTGGTTAGTTAAACATAAAGGGGTAACGAGGTTAGCAGAGCTTGTTGCTAATCTCGGGGTAGGAGTTTTAAAGGTTAAAATTGGTTAATAATTGCATCTATCACAGGGTAGTAATAACTAGGGGGAGATAAGATTAAGGGCTGGGATTCGTTATTTTATAAGAACAAGTCATAATTAATTTGCTTAATTTCTGTTTTAGTTCCTTAGTTAATATACATCAATTTATAAACCCCCATTATTTATATACTTATATGCGGTTCTAGTATTAGGACCTATTTAAAACACTAATAGTCTTCCTGCTCCCTGTGGGATCGACCCTACTTACCACTTCTACGAGCTAGAAGGGTAACTAGGTTTAATTAATTTTACCGCATCGCGACAGTGCGGTCAATCACTTTAGAAATCTGTGTAAAGAACCAGAAAAGAACACGAGGGATCAAGCAGACAAGGGGACATCGAACGCAACCACAGAGGAAGATGATGGTGATGCATTGGTCCTAAGCGTATCTAGTCCCATGGAGTCTTGAGTGTTGGATTCTGGAGCATCGTTGTTCATGTGGGAATGTTGAAATTATGAATGACTATGTTTTTGGCAATTTTGGACAGGTATATCTTGCAGATAATGAACCCCTGAAAATTGTTTAGAAAGGGAAGTGTACGAGTTGCGACCTTAAACGGATCCACTTTGGTGCTGAATGAAGTCCGCCACATTCCTGGGCTGAAAGAGGAATCTACTTTCAGTTTGGCAGCTAGATAAGAAGGGTTACGTGGTAACATTCGGCTGCAGTAATTGGAAGATTACCAGAGGAGCTATGGTAGTAGCTCTGGGTAAGAAGGAAGGTACGTTGTATATGACAACGAATTCCAGAGATTGCATTGATCTTGCAGATGCCGCAAGTGATGTGAATTTGTGGCACTGTCGGTTGGGCCACATGAGTGAGAAGGAGATGAAACTAATGTGCTCGAAAGGTAGACTATCTGGCCTGAAAACTATGGAAGTTGGTAAGTGTGAAGACTGTGTGTTCGGGAAACAGAGGCGAGTGAGTTTCTCAAGAGTTGGTAGAACCTTGAAGACTGAGAAGTTGGAGCTGGTCCATAGTGATCTATGAGGACCGACCTGTGACGTCCCTTGGAGGAGCATCATACTACATGACCTTCATCGATGATTCCACAAGAAAGGTATGGGTTTATTTTCTGAAAAGTAAATCTAATGCATTCGACACTTTCAGGAAGTGAAAAACTATGGTTGAAATCGAGACAGGGCTGAAGGTGAAGTGTCTGAGGTCTGATAATGGAGGTGAATATAAACTCAAGGAGTTTAAAGACTACTGTGCTGAGAACGAGATTCGCATGGAGAAGACAGTGCGTTAAACTCCCTAGCAGAATGGTGTAGCAGAAAGAATGAACAAAATGCCGAATGAGCAGGCTAGATGCATGAGGCTGAAAAGCGGGTTTCTAAAAGGATGTTGTTAACACAGCTGCATTCTTGATCAACAGAAGCCCATCGATTCCACTGAAAAATCGGATACCGGAGGAGGTATGGACGGGAATGGAGGTAAACCTATCATTTCTATGTATCTTTGGTTGTGTTGCATATGCTCATGTAATTAGTTATGTTGATAGAAGTAAGCTAGATGCAAAATCTATTAAATGTACGTTCATTGGTTATGGTAGCGATGAGTTTGGTTATAGGCTTTGGGATGAGCAAAACCAAAAGGTGATTCGCAGTAGAGATGTGGTATTTAAGGAACAGGTGATGTACAAGGATAGATTGAAGGTATCGAGCTCTAACAGCTCTGATCCCAAGGTAGTCGAGTTAGAAATCTCAAACTCGAGCTAGAGTAAGGAGGGTTAAAATGAAGAGGAGGTTCTTGAGGGTGAGCCAAGAACTCCGCCACCACCTCAGGATATTGTTCTACTACAGAGACCGGCTAGAGAGCGACGTGCACCTCATAGGTATTTGCCCTCTAACTATTATTTATTGCTTAATGACGGTGGTGAACCTAAGAGCTTTACAGAAGCAGAACAGGTTGATGATAGACGAAGATGGAAGACTGCCATGGAAGATGAAATGACATCTCTTCGTGTGAATAACACTTGGGAACTAAGTGAGCTTCCCAAGGGAATGAAGGTTTTGCACAGGAAGTGGGTCTACAGAATCAAGAATGAGGCAGATGGTAGCAAGCGCTACAAAGCTAGGCTGGTTGTGAAAGGTTTTGAGCAACGATTTGGTATTTACTATACTGATGTATTTACTCCTGTTGTGAAACCGAAGACTATTCGCATGGTTTTGAGTATGGTTGCTGCAGAGAACCCGTTGTTACATCAGATGGATGTGAAATCCGCTTTCTTAAATGGATATTTGGAGAAAGAAGTTTACATTGACCAACCAATAGGTTACGTTGTGAAGGGTCAATGTTGAGATTGAAGAAGGCTCTCTATGTCTTGAAGCAAGCCCCTCGTGCTTGGAATTGTCGAATTGATAAATACTTCAAAGCAAATGGTTTCATCAAATGTCCATATGAACATGCCCCCTTTATGTAAAAGTTGACAAGAATGGTGATATTTTACTTATTTGTTTATATGTGGATGATTTGATCTTTACAGGCAATAATTCGAAGATGTTTGATGCTTTCAAGAAAGCTATGGTGAAGGAATTTGAGATGACGGACATTGGTCTTATGTCCTACTATCTTGGCATCGAAGTGAAGCAAAGAGATGATGGATCTTTATTTCTCAAGAAGGATATGTCAAAGACGTTCTCAAGAAATTTGAGATGTAGAATTGCAAGCTTGTAAGCACTCCCCATCGAGTGTGGAGTCAAATTGCACCAAATCAAGATGGAGAGAGAGTTGATCCAACATTTTTCAAAAGCCTTGTTGGAAGTTTGAGGTACTTGACTTGCACGAAAGCTGATATTCTTTTTGTCGTTGGACTTGTAAGTCGCTTCATGGAAGCTCCCACAACATCTCATTTGAAAGTAGCCAAAAGAATTCTTCGATATATCAAAGGTACGATTGATAATGGAATTTTATATACTCATTGTGATGATTTGTTGGCTATTGTGATAGTGATTGGACTGGTGATCACTACAACATAAATGGGCTAATGTAACACCCAAAAAGTGTTACATATATACTAAAATATGTTACTATAGACTTTAGGTAACACTTTATTGGTGTTACATTTGCCGGTGCTACCTAAAGTCTAATGTAACACTTTTGATGATCTTTAGTAACACTTTTAATAAGTGTTACATTAGATTTTAAATTGTAACACTTTATGGTAACGCTAAAAAATGTTACATATAACCCCCTTTATGTAACACTTTTAATTGAAAGAAAAAATTAAAAATTTTGTCATTATTGGGTTTCGAACCCAGGTTGCTAGATTGCAGGAGCTTAAGCGCAAAGTCTTAACCACTAGGCTACAATAACTTTTTTAGTTATTATTTTAAGAAAAACAATATATACACAAGATTTTATTATACCATCAATAAAATACACTCAAAATTAAGTTTTCATCAAATTACAATCTAACTTAATTTTATTTACATTATTCATATCAATTTGACACAATATTTCCACTATTTGTTTTTTCATTTTCATCCACTCATATATATATTTATATATATACAACTTATTTTATATCACATTAATTTTATACATCTAGTTATTGTATATAAATCTTAAGACATTATCATTAATTTTAATTACCATAATTTTATGTATTAAGACACCTTAATTGTTGTGTTTCATAGATTTTAAATAAAAAAATAAACTTACAAATATGAAGAGACATGACAAAATGTCCCAAGTCTAGGCTCTCACACTTAAAAAAATGTATTCAAATTCTTAAAGGCTAAAGCTACAAGTCTATTTTGTAATTGTTTAGTAAAAATATAATGTGTGTATATCTATATACATACACACAAATAAGTCACAAATAAAATTTAATTTATTTTTGATAGCGAATAAGTAAATCTTTAGGTGCTCTAATGAATTGTTATTTTTGTAGGTCTGAGTTGATCGCTTTCACCACTTATGTTACAGATATTCTGTTGTGATAATTAAAATGTAACACATTAGACAAATAAAAATTAAAGTCACATAAGAAAAATAATCCACAAATATTTAATTAATTTAAAATAAAATAAATAATTTTATTATTTACAAGTGTTACTTATTTATAAGTGTTACATAAAAGTGTTACTTATTCAAAAGTGTTGCGTAAAAAGTGTTACTTATTTGAAAGTGTTACCTAAATGTGTTACAATTTAAAAGTGTTACGTTCAAAGCGTTACATATTCTAAAAGTGTTACATGAAAGTGTTACATATTCGCAGATGTTACAAAAGTGTTACATGAAAGTGTTACATATTCGTAAGTGTTACAAAAGTGTTACATAAAAGTCAAAATTTTAAAAGTGTTACAAACGAAGTGTTACATAAAGCCATTTATGTTGTAGTGGATCTTAATAATCGTAAACGTACCACCATATTTATTTTCTATATGCATGGGAAATTTAGCTTTTACTTGGAATTCAAAAAAGCAGCCGATTGTGACTTTATCGACTTGTGAGCAAAATATGTTGCTGCTATTTCTTGTGTTTGTCATGCTATTTGGCTAAGAAGTTTATTGAAGGAGTTGAAGTTGCCACAAGGAGGTCCTACGGAGATTTATGTGGATAATAAGTCCGCAATTGCATTAGCCAAGAATCCGGTGTTTCATGATCGAATCAAGCACATTGAAACTAAGTACCATTTTATTCGAGATCATGGTTCCAAGAAAGAAGTAAAGTTGGAGTACGTAAAATCGCAAGGCCAAGTTGCGGATATTTTCACGAAGCTATTGAAATTTGATGGTTTACGAAAGCTATGTTTTGAGCTTGGAGTAATAAATCTAGTTTAAGGGGGTATGTTGAAATATAAACTAGATTATTCAATAAAAAAATAGGATAAATGTGGTCAAAGTTTCTTGATAATTCTAGAACATTCTATTCATGTATTTGGAGTAGTTCATGTATGTCTATTTTGGTGCGGACATGTATCTAATTAGGTACATGTATTAGAGTTAAATGTGAGTTCATGTATTAGTTAGATTCATGTTGGTAGCACCTATAAATGCCATCGTTTGTAGTCATTTGCAACAAGTTGAGTAGAATAGAACAAGTCAGTAAGAAATTCCTCCAATATTATCTTCCATATTTTTATCTTATATGCTCTCCACTCTCTAACAAAAGGAAATAACTTTATTTGGTCACGTTAAAGATATGATACATGATGCCTATCTATCCAATCCACTGCCATTCTTGTGCTCTCTAGATTCTACTAGGATTTATTTTCATTTCTACATACATTAGCTTAAGTAGATAATTCTAGGTGCATCTTTTTATTTATTATATATTAATATCCTAATGTATTTTAGATTATACAAATAAAAGTGCATTATTTATTAACAACATCCATAATAATTTTTATTTAAACAATGATATAATGTAATTTAATGTGATCTTTTTCCTAAGATATTGGTTTTTGATTCAATGGTATTTTCACTTTCTAATTGGAACATTAAAATATGACATACATGGATAAAAATTAATACAATAATTAAATGATTAGAACATTTTATTGAATTCAAATATTATATTGTATTTGACAAATTATAACTTAATTTAACTTTGAATATTTTAATGAATAAGAATGAGAAAAATGGTCATAATTGAAAGTTTATGTTTAACAAAGGGCTTTGCTATTTGGCCAGATTCTGACTGGCCATAAAAAAATTATGTCAAAACTAAATTTTTCCGATCAACATCTACTTAAAATTATAAATATAAGTATCATTTTTTTGAAGCACTTTAAAAAAATTAGTGTCATATTTTAATTTTTACCCGAAATCGAACATTAATATTAAAACTTTAATTACCATCATAAATACTTCCTCCGTCCCGGTTAACTTGTCACGGTTAATCGGGCACGGATGTTAAGAAAAAAACAAATTTTGTGGAATCTTTGACTTTTTTAAAGGTGAAGATTGAATGTGGATATTTTGAGGGTGGAGATTGTTGCCTTTAATTGTTATTTATGGGTGTGACAAATTAAGTGGGACGGTTCGAAATGAAAAGTAGAACAAGTTAACTGGGACGGGGGAGTATATTTTTATACATTTATCAAGTTAAAAATTAATTTTCTAAAACAAATTGTGGCCAGCCAGTATTTCCGTTTTAACAAAATGGGAGCAATATGGTGGAGAGAATAGGTTGTTGTACAGGTACTGTACCTTTTTCACTAGTTTCCATGAATCTTTCTTCTGGGACGTTTCGGCAGATCCGTGGCCAATTTGCAGGTTAGCAGCAAAGTCCAACATTGGTTTCAAGTTATCTTCTGTGAGGGACCTCAGCGCTTGCGCCAGGTTTAGATTGGGAAGTCGGGGCAAGGACTTGTCGCCCATTGCTGACGTACTCATACAAGCAGCAATGGTGTCTTCAACATCGTAGACAAACTCCCTGATCCGCCACTCCATTTGTCCCAAGCCTTCATCCTCCTCCCTCGTGGCTGCCTCCTCAAGGATGGACCTGAATAGTACGAGGTCTCTCTCCAGCTGTCGGAGCTCATTTTCCGCGTCAAAGATGAAATCGCCATTTGAATCCAGTATCTCCGACAACTTCTCAACCAGGAGTGATACTGCAACATCAGCCATATTAATCAATTCGAGGTTAAAGAGCTCTCTCTCTCTCTCTTTCTATATCTATCTCCTCTGAGCTGACTGATATAGATCTATTAATCGTAGTGGAGTATTTTTCTTTTTTTAGGCTTTCACATGATCTATCTCAAATTTGACTTCTGTGCAGAGTTCTCTATTTGCCAAACAAAAAATTAAAAATGAAGCAACAATTGGGAGTTGTTAATTCATGTCGACAGTTACATTACGTGTTATAGTTGGGACGATTCAATGTGATCATGAATAAATAATACTAGAGTAATAATATAATACTATATTGACAACTTCAGAATCGTAGCTGTAACCACAGAAATTTTAGTAGTTATTAAAAAAGACTAGATGTAATGTCATTTTAATTTATATTTTCTACTCTTTGATTAACTGTTCTGCTTTGTTTTCTAAAGCAATAACTTTGATGGATGCTCAATGATTTAGTGCTCAATATTGTTTCATAGAGATAAAATATGGCTTAAGCTGCAGTGGTTTCTCTGTTAGATATTCTAAAGCAGCTTTTAGATTTTTTTTTTTTTTAAAAAAAAGAAACAGAAAATTTTATTACTAAAAAATTGGAGGGATGAGAAGTCCTTCCAAAATTACAACTAGTACAAATTTACAAGGCAAAAGTTCAGTCTCTAGTCAGATCAGACACCGAGAGACCTTGAAACATAAAAAGACTCGAAGACCATAAGGCGACCCTAAATTTCACCCTAGACCAAACTTCCTCTGAAGATTCCTCCCTATTGTAAAAAATTCTCGCGTTCCTGTCTAACCACATATAGATTATAGTACCACAAATACAATGATTTTCCATAGAAATTTGCCCCTTTTGTGATAGAGTTAAGACTGTAGAATAAGGGAAAAACTGCAATTGAATAGCAAATCCTCAAAGAGGCCTCAGAACGATGTTCTGCCACAGCGCAAGGCTGCTAACTTCAAAATATCAGAATACCCTAGTCTACGTAAGAAATGAAATAAATACTAGTTCCTACTAAAGCCCATGCATAAGGCATAAAGCCAATACAAGCAATTAATAAAATTGAATAATAAATAAATAAGGAACTAATGATAAAGCCCGTCAGGAGGTTCTTGTTGTCTTCTTGAACTTGCACCGGGTATAAACCTTCCATCCACCCGGCACGACTCCATCAATTGCCCCCGACGACGAAACATTCTTGTCCTCAAGGCTGAAGTTGGGAAATTGCCCGCGTATATCAGCCACATCCACTCAACTACTCTCCTCGATCCCTAAACCCAGCCACTGAATGAGCACTTGGTCCACCATATCACCATCACGAACCACAGAACGATGTTCCAACACCATGCTTGGAATAAACGACGGGTCAACCGCGAGTACGTCGTCCGGCAAAACAGGGGAAACGGGAGCTGCTCCAACTGTCGGCCTCAACAGAGAAATGTAAAAACCGGATGCACTTTTGAATCTATCCACCACCACGAGGATGCAATCAAATCCCCCAGAACGCGGTAATCCGATAATAAAGTCCATGCTAATGTCATCCCAAATTTTAGTAGAACGGGAAATGGGTTGAGCAGGCCAGCTGGGCTCTTAGCTACATACTTATTTCTTTGGCACACATCACAAGCCGCCACTTACTTGGTGACCGACTTCATCTATCTGAGCCAATAAATGATAGTCGCCAACCGACGGTAGGTTCAAAAGGCATTAAAATGACCGTCTCCGGGGGTCGCATGGAACTCAGCTAACAACTTTTTCGCCCAAGAAGATTCAGAGGGAAGAACAATCTGTCCCTAATAGAAGAGCGTCCCGTGCGCATAACTATAGTGCTTCGGTCCCGGCTGCCTATTCTCCAACGCTATGATAATACGAGATAGGCCCGAATCCGCCTTCACTGCTCCTTGGAGGGCCTGTCAATCCACCCACTGTGGTATCGATACCGCTCCCAACTCAAGCTCTTCATCACGTCTAGATAGGGCATTCGACGCTCTATTAAACTGCCCCTCATTGTACATAATCTCAAAATCTAAACCCAAGAGCTTTGCAGCCCAGTTTTGTTGTGCTGGGGTTGCCAAAGCCTGGACCAACAAATGCTTCCAACTGCGTTGGTCCATATAAACCATGAAATGCCGTCCCATCAAGTAAGGATGCTAGTGCTGGACTGCAAGCACAAGCGCCATAAGCTCCTTCTCGTACGCTGATTTAGAGAGCAGTCGCCCCGACAAACTCTTACTGAAATATGCTAGTGGTTGTCGACCTTGTATAAGAATCACGCCGATACTGTGGCCTGACGCATTACACTCAATCACAAAAGGTTGGGAAAATCAGGCATGAGCAACACCGGAGCTGGGGTGAGCGCGTTTTTAAGAGCCTAGAATGCCTCTTCCACCTCGGCAGGCCAACTCCATCCCTACTTTCCCTCTTATTTTTTAAGAAAAGCTATCAACGGGGTAGCAAGCTTACCATAATTACAAATAAAGTGACGATAGTAACATGTTAATCCCAAGAAACACTGTACCCCTTTGACAGACGTAGGGGTCGGCCATTTTAATACCGCTCCGACCTTGGTCGAGTCCATCTGCACACCCTTGTTGGAGACAATATGGCCTAAGTACTCAACCTGCGATGCGCCCAGTACACACTTCTTTGGGTTAATAATCAGGGAATGGGCATTAATTATAGAAAGTACCTCGCGCAAATGGAATAAGTGATCGGCCCAACTAGCACAGTAAATTAATATGTCATCGAAGAACGCTAGCATAAATTTTCACAAGTGGAGCCACAATTGGAGGAGGGGTAGGAGATGGGGATGAGGGTGTTGACTGAGAGGACTAAGAGGATATGTGCTTGGATTTGCTAGAAGATGTAGTAGGAGTTGGAGGGGTAATAATGGGGGAACAACAACAAAAATAATCGGTAGAGTCGATGAGACCAAACATGTATTTGAGTTAAACTGATTATCAGAAAATAATGTGGGATAGGGAAATTCATGTTCATTAAATGATATGATTCTAGCAATGTATAATCGGCCCTCAGGAGTAAGACATCTATATCCCTTGTGTTTGGGACTATATCCCACGAACACACTCTTGACAGATTGAAATTGAAGTTTAGAGTGATTGTAGGGCCTGATGTAGGGGAAACGCATACACCCAAGCACCTTTAGGAATGTATAATCTGGTTGACTATGAGTGAGTTAGGTAAATGGAGACACAAAGCCCAGTGCAGAGCTTGGAAGTCTATTAAGAGGTAAGTAGCAGTAGAGAAAGCTGCCACCAAAACTTAGCAGGAAGTTGAGCATGAGCCAAAAGTGTGAGCCCAGTTTCCACTATATGTTGGTGTTTCCTTTCAGCTGAACTGTTTTAGGTGTGTGTGTGAGGGCAGGGATGTCTGAATATGATGCCTAAGGTTGAGAGAAAGGGTTGAAGAGGTCCATATTCCCCACTCAAGTCAGATTGCAACACTTGAATTTTTGTGTGATACTGCCTTTCTATCATGGAATTAAACTCTATAAAGATAGATGTTACTTGAGATCTTAGAGCTAAAGGGTATATCCATGTAAATTTTTTGAAATCATCAAGGAAGTGGACATAATATCTATAACCCTTAGTAGATGTAACAGTGGAAGGTCCCTACACATTAGTGTAAACTAGTTGAAATGGAGCAGTTGTAGTAGTAGCATTTCTGGCCTCAGTAGACCAGAAATGCTATGCTTACAGACAAGACTACCTCTCTTCCTAAAAGCTTCGCGAGACTACTTTACGATGATGGACGACCGCCTATAGGGGGTTTACTACACAAGGCCCCTGCAGAGGAAAAGCTTTATCCCAGCGAATAAGTGATGCTCGACTCCGCACAACATAGGGATTGACACACTTTCGTGAAGAACATAGATTTATGGGGGCACTAGCACAAGCAAAAATAGGGGAAAAGTTTACTGTTTGAAAGAGAGTAAAACAACTCGGAATCTCAGGAGCTAATCCAAAATCACCATTTTCCACCTCTGCACTAAGGGGTTTCCTTCGAGGTCGAACTTGATGGCCAAAGATGCGGATAAAGCTGAGTCTTGACTTCAATAGGTCCTTGGTTTGACCTCTCGTAGTGATCCTTGCTTTTAAGAAAGCTCCACAGGGCCACTTTCTCATACTTGCTTAGTGTGCCCCCTTTCTTCGAGTGCCCCACCTGGTTCACTGGGATGTTGGCCCACCAAGCATTTGCCCGCTGCCTCTGCCGCCTTCCTTTCTTTATTTAAGCTCCGTACAAGAAAAAAAGCATTTGCCACTAGTTTTTTGCAACTACAAAGTAGTTACTAAAAATAACCCCTTTTGTAACTACTACTAGTTACATAAAATATTTCAAACAATTTTAACCAAATTTGCTACAATATGATAAACTTTTTGGCAACTACTTATAGTTACAAATATATTAGTAACTACATACTAGTTGCAAAAAATAGTTACAAATACATTAGTAACTACAAAGTAGTTGCAAAAAAACTGTTTGCATCTTATTATAAGTGACTACCCTATAGTAACTACTTTTAGATATTTAGTTACTAAAAATATTTTTGTAACTACTCTTCCTTTTTTGTAACTACATTTGTAGTATCAAAAAGCCTTGTTTCTAGTAGTGGCTCCTTATTCTGACTTTGATCTCTGCTAGGACCCTCCAATTGCTCTAGCCATAAGCTATGGCATCTGCAGCTCACAACCACAAGGCCTGACTGTATAAGGATATACATAAAAGGACGAATCCCAATGAAAACGTCGAATAAATTGAATTCGGAAGTAATACTACCGCCAGACTTCCTAATATAAGACCTGATCCAAGAAAGACTAAAAGAAAATAATGTATTGGTCTAGGTAAATCCATTTGATTTTATCAAAATCGATACACTTCATGTCTTTTTTGACCGAACCAGGAAAACCGAATTTATCCTATTTTTCAGGATATTTCTTAATTTTTAATGAATTTAATTTGAAAGAGGGTGCACTTCGGATCCTGCTCCTTTGCTATTTTTGGCCCCATATTCTGGGTGTGCCATGGGGGAATATTTTCCGCAATAATGGAATGCACGCATTAATAATCTATGATGATCTTAGAAAATAGGCCATGGTAAGTCCGCTCTAGATGCAGCAGCTGGGGAGGCCCTACCATGGTCCGGCTGTAGGTGCGATCAACCAGCTAACAGGTGAGTCTAGGTCCGAACCAGTACAGGTTTGATCGAACCGGTGCCACCAAGGGTCAAAAGGTATTCTCCTGAAAATGCACCACAACTCTTCGAAAAATATAAATAGACCACAAAATTTGCATTTCCATTAAGTAAAACATTCAATGTGCATTTGCATTCTAGATCCTGAGTATCGAGTAGTTCGCCAAAATCTTTGGTTTTGTAGCTAAAAGTTGTATCTTGGGGGACGATTGTCGAAGACCGAGAGCACTAGAATTCGGGGCAATATCGTGTTACAGATAGCAGGTCAAGCTTGTGCATCGACTTTATCAACAATATAATTGAGTTAGTCTTTCAAGTACACCTCACCGAATACCAAAAGTTACAATATAGGCAATTTGAGACTGAAAGGTTAGACTAAGATGACAAACACAATCATCTTGATCTAAGACACAAAATTAAACCTACACGCATTAATGGAGTATTTTGGAATATATTTCTCCATACTTTCACAGAAAAGAGTAACTATGTGTCACTGTAGTTTGCACTATGTGTAGAAAGATGTTGTGACACTTTTTGGTACTCTTATTTCCCTCATTCTAGAAGCGGCAACTTGTCACGATCTTTGTCTCTCCATTTATAATATTTTCATCAAGTATGGCGGTGACCTAAGACGAGAGAGAGAGAGAGAGAGAGAGAGAGAGAGAGAGAGAGAGAGAGAGAGAGAGAGAGAGAGAGAGAGAGCGCTAACAGTTGTTTATATAAAAACCAAAAGAAAATAAAACAAAAACAAATTAAAGGTGGGGAAGTGAAAGCCTATCCGTGCCACAAGACGACCGAAGTAGATATATAAAAATAGAAGTCCCATCGAACCTATATTCAATGAAAATTATAGCCCGAAAAGGCATCATGTAGGTCGAGGTCATCAAGATAGTCGCTCCACTTCTTATTGGCCACCAATTGCATAGCCTGTAAAGTGACGTTACCCGAAATATCAGAGACATTATGGTAATTGGGCATAGCCTATAAAACAGTGTTATCTGAACTAGCACGAATGTAAAAATCCGTACCCGCAACCTCTGTAATACGTCGAGGGTCCGCAAGAGCCAAAGAGGCCAAGAGATGCTTGGAAGTTTCTCGAGTCATAATAGGATCTCATACAGGATGACTATTTCTGGGAGGAAGGGGCTCAATCTGTGGGGAAGAGACACTCGTAGTGTAGACCTTTGAGTCAGTGGCCGCAGACACTACTGGCACAAGGATTGAAGAAGTAATATTCTCGGAGCAGAGAACTAATCCAGTAGTCGTATCACAAGTGTGCTAAAGTGTTCAATACCTTCAGGCTCTATACTCAAACAACGTTACCATCAATGCTTATAACACCATGACCATTGCCACCCTTCGGAGCTAAAAATTGTATCATATATATGAGGTATGATCAGAAAATAATTAACGTAGAAACTTCTGTAAGACGATAACACACGGATGGTCAATTAAGTTCAATATAATCAACTGTGTTGATCATACTTATTCATATTTGACTCTTAATCTTACGGTCATACAAGAATCGATGGTGTCTTCTGCATTGTAGATGAACTAATGAACATAGGCTAGCTATCTTGACTGGTTGAATTGCTAATTAGTGGTGAATTGTTAGTTTTCAAATTAGCTAATCAATAGCCAACAATAATGTCAGCTGATCCACGTATAACTACTATAATTAATTAATAAATTAATTGCGGGTTGCTATTGTTTACACCATGGACATTGTTATTGCTTTCACATCATCCATCTAAAAAATGAAGGCAAAACCTTAGTTGGGACGATTAACTGTGATCGGTAAATAATTTTTAATTTGTTTTGGTGTAATTGTTGTTTTCGTTCATCAGCTTCTAAATAGAGTAACTATGTTGACAAATAAGACTCAAGATCACCGAGAAACACACAAAACCAATTCACAAGCAGGTTGTGTGCAAGTGTGTGTTTAGAAGAATGAAAACCTAAATCAAATCTTGTGAGACAAAGATTTACGTGGTTCACTATAAACCTACTTTGACAGGGGTTGAGTATCCTTCACTATCACCTCAATCAAAGATTACAAGAATCGAAATCAAGAGCTCAAAGCTCATACAAAATGATCAACAAATTATCTCTCCACTCTTGTTTCTTTCCCCTCTTGCTTCTCTCTTGAATGACTAACTTTCTAGTACAGCCAATATGCACATTTATATCCTAACAATACTTTACAATAATTGGAGATTGAGAAAATGATGAAAAATCGCATCATAAACCACCAACTGCAACAACTTAAACTGCAAACTGCAATTAGTGAAAGGACATCGGTGAACGATGATGGTTTTAATAGAATTAACTGTCATAAAAACTGTTGTCGAAGACCTATCCTAAAAACCGTTTGCATAAGCTGTTCTCACAGCTTCTTCTCAGCTTCTTCTCAGCTTCTTAGCAGCTACTCTTCTGATGTATTTAAACTGCGGAATTTGCTGAATGATTTGCCACATCTTCTACTTCATCAAACTACAATCTCTCAAATGGCATGCAAATTTTGGATTTAATGGTTGTCCCAAATTGAAAATAAATGAAAGAGGCACTACTAGCTTATATATAGCCCACTGAGGTACTACTCACAATGAGCTTCTGTTATTGTTGTTTACTATTAGTATCCCCATGCGATGCACAGTTTGTAAGTGTAAATGAATAAATTAATATTTTTTTATATTTTTATATAATTTTAATATAATAAAATATTACAATCAATAAATAATAAGATATGAAAAATTATATGTTAATGAAAAAAAAGTGCAGTGAAAAGCAGAAGCACCCCCACATTGCTTCACTTAATAGCATAATTTCATGCTTTAAGCAATCAATCGGTCCTCATTCTTACCCATTAGACGTGTGTATAGGAGTTTCAAAGTTAATCAAGGCTACAACTTTAGTAGATTTGCAAAATGCTGAGATGTTGAAGTTTCTAGTTCATGGATTGAAGGTCAATCAGGCAGTTGTGTTACATCATATACTATCAGCAGCTTGATTTTTTTGTACGTAATTCGATCACACCATATGCAAGGACCTAAATTTGTGCAACGGGGTTGATCTCACCCTGAAAATCAAAATGTGACCCGGATCCACAACAATACATTGATCATGCGCTTGCTGGCACACTGGCGAGCACATTCAGAGTTGTGCTTTTATCTTGAAGATGTGATATTTTCTGAGATTATTCAAAAAGTAATTATATTTCGAGAAAGGGTAACTTTTATCAATAAAAAGTAATACTTTTGAACAATCTCAAAATGTATTACTCTCTCGAAAAAGTATTATGAACTTGTGCCTGCTGTTATATATGGACTTAGATCCATACATTTGTGATCTGCAGGTGCTTCTCTATATGAAAAGAAAAATGACCCGCAAATATTGTGCTCAACGTTAATTAGATCCACACACCAATCTAAGATTCAAATACCAATAACAAAGATGGAAATGAAAAAAGTCCCATAACATAACATTGCTTTTTAAGTGCAAACGCCTGGACAATAAGATTCATAATTAACTATTCACACACATATATATTGATTTTCAGAAAATATTGATTATTTTGAAGTTAAAAACTCCTGATTTGCACAGATAATCCACCAGCTATAGGCAGACACATTCCTAAATATACATGGTTTCTATGAAGAACAATTTCAGAAATTTGTTTATAAGATCATACATAACTAAGAGAAAGTGTTCTGTGCATGCACCTAAACTGCGTAATACTTTTCGGGTAACTAGTACGATCACTTTTTCCAACATAAACAGACTAGCATTTTTTCGGGCCCAGTCAAGATCTTATTTGGGTCTCACTTCTTCGTGTGTACAACCCTGCTCCACTGCAATATTTGCCTGCCAAGATTAGAATATAAGCCATTTTCAGTGAGTTGCTAATCTGGTTTACGAAATATACTCCGTGAAGGAATTAGATCTAGTGCAGTGGGGTTGAAACTACACCTTGTGCAGTAGTAAAGAAATGACCTCTATATCATAAAGAAATAAAATCTAACCTCTTAATTCGTCATGATTACCCACATCCAGGACCAATGTTGAGCTTGAGTCTACCTCCTTCTTCCTTAATTTTCCTGGCATACTCAACTGCAGAAGTATGGAGATGCTCGATGTCCAATACGGTTAGGCTTTCAGCCAGGCATATTGGAATTTCTAAGAGATTTTGACAGTTTTTCAACACGAGCTCGGTAAGACTATGGAAGCATCCAGATGATGCACATTCCCAGTGAAAAAAATCTGCCTTGGCAATCAGCAAGAATTGAAGACGAGAAAAACTATGGCCATGAGCTTGCCAACACATTCCCGTGAATGCATTATTCTTCAACTTGAGAACCTCGAGCGTATTGATTTTTCCCAATACAGACATTTCTGTCCAATCCAAGTATGTAGCGGACAAAGTTAGCCTCTTTAGAAATGGTGGGAAGAAGTCCAACGAAGGGAGCCTGACCAACCTATCTCCAGATTGTGGTTTAGTAGTCAATAAATCATTCATCAGCGTCACGTCTACAAGACGGTTAAGTCTTTCCAGGCGGTAACTCGAGGTGTTGTTAAGAAACGTAGCTAAGTTCCCACGGATCCCCAATCTCTTTAAGTTAGGGATCCTATTGAACACTTGTATCGTGCAGTTCTCGGGTGATAATCTACTCAGTGTTTGTAAGTTCTGACCACCATTACCATCTCCTTCTCCTTGTATGGACAGAATAATGGAGGCTTTTGTCTTCAGATGCCTTAGTTGAGTCATCCCCCAAATATTTGCTCTCAGTTCGATTGTAGGCGAGTCAGTATCGAGCACGAGTGTTTGTAAGTTCCTTAACGCAGAGATGGGTTCGGGGAGAACTTTGAGATTTTCATATGACAGAGTGATGTACTTTAAATGAATCAGTTTGCTAAGCTTCATGGGGAATCTACTGAAACTGATAGACTTGGATTCCAAAACTCTGAGTAGCTTGAAAGTAGTAGAGATAGTTGAGTCGTAGCCTGGAGGTATGTATCCCTCGTTGAAACATAAAAGAGAACGTGTGCGCGGGCTATATATCTGTTCACCAGCAGCAGCTGAGAGGAATTCCGGCAGATGGTTATGGATAAAAATACGACGAATTTCTTGCACCTTCGGAACCAGAGTGTGAAAACATCCATCCCTGAACGATATCTCTTGGACCAAATCATCCTCGTCGATCCCAGCTTTAGAAATGCAGAGTGCACGCACAGAAAGATGAAGACTACATGTTTTAACTTGGCCCAGGGAATTTCTTTTCCGAATGGTCAATAAGTTTCTGTTGATAAGATTCTTGAGATTATCTTCCGCAGCTTCCTCCAAAGTCTGACCCTTTTTATTATTCCGTATGAATCCCTCAGCAATCCACAACTGCGTTAATGTCCAAGTTGATATCTCATAATCTTCAGGAAACACCGCCAAATAAAGAAAGCAATCCCTCAAGTCTTTAGGCAATCTATTGTAAGCCAATGATACAATAATTGATGTGAGACGATCCGGATCATATCCGTCGCAGTTACTTCTCAGAATTTCAGAAATGTCATTCCAAGCATTTATAGTCGCAGTACTATTCACCGTCTCTGAGTTTGGTTGGTACGCAAGAATCCCTCCTATCAGCAATATCGGAAGTACAAATCCTCCACATTGACGCACTATATCTCTGCCAATGAGTTCCAATTCCTTAGGACATCTTTCGTCTGACTCTCCAAATACCTGTAATTTGAGAAGTTGCCAGCATTCCTCATCCCGGGGGAAACGTAGCATGTGGGGTCTTATGTTATGATTAGCATGTTGAGCGACATGATGTTGTCGAGTGGTTATCAAGACTTTACTCATATTATTGCACAATGGTAAGACATGTTTGACATGATCCCAGTCTTCAACACTCCATATGTCATCCAAGACTAACATGAACTTTTCATCCCTCAGGCAGCCACGGACCTTTTCGGCTAAGTCTTGATCACTCATGCTCGTCACATCGCGACTCGTGAATGCCTTGATAATACGGAGAAACATATCCCTTGGGTCATATGCACCCGAAATGTAGAGCCAGATGCGGGTAGGATATTCGTATTCTATTTTCTTGCTTTTGAAGATTTCCCATGCCAATGCTGTCTTTCCCAAACCAGGCATACCGACAATGGAGACAACATCAAGCATTTCCCCAGCTGGTAGAAGATATCCAAGTAAAGCAGATACCTCATCCTCATAGGCTACCACGTTGTCACTGCTTTCCTTCGAGCCCTAGAAAATATATTTCATATATAATGTGGTAGGATTAGAAGAAAATCAAGGCAAAAATTATGTAACACAAAAAAAATGATCTTTTGAGTGGTCCAGTATTTGTCACAATTTATGAATATTTGTCATAATTTTATTATTAGAGACAATATATGGTTCCTAATTAGTCATCTCAATAACTCGAATGCAAATAATATATTTGTGACGACAAAAATGGTCTCAAATATTTTTGCAACAACTAGTTGTGTCTAAAAATTTCCCTAACTTTAAAAGTCTAGGTAGTTTTACAAAATAATATAGTAACAAAAATGCCCTCTACTATATAAATTATATATAAGGAGACATAAGAGACAAATACGTAATTCATCTTATTAATATATATTTATTGCAAAGAATTAATAAATTCATCCATTTATTACTTAATTATCGATTGTTTAATTGTATTATTTTAATTAAACTTTAGCATTAATTTTTAATTTTATTAAATTTCGTAAGATTTATTTTGGTTAAATATATTATTTGACATGAAGTTTTTTAGAAAAATATATGCTAATTCAATATATCATATGGAGTCACCCTAAAAACTCTTAAGGAGTAAAATATGGAAGGAGAATCCAGTTAATTGGATATTGACAAAACTTTTGATTATAGTATAAATTACAAGATTATTCTAATATAATATTTTTAAAGAAAAAAATATAAAAATATCACGCACTGCAGTTTTCATGCTAAGTTGAAAAATAATTTTAAATTAAGTAGCACTAACACCTCACAAATTCTTAAAATAGGATTATAGACTTGTCATTTTAATTTTAGATCTTTATTAACAAATGATTTGTCTTATAACCTTTTGTGTTGTATACGATCTAAGTATAATTAATTTATTTTTTAACATAGTTTTTTGATCAAGTGTATAATAGGTACAAAAATGTGAATTTTAATAACCATAAAGGCACAATTTGAAAATAAGTACACAATTTTTACACTAATTCAAACTCACATAAAGCCCCTACCTATAAAAGTGTGGGTGTTTCTTACAAAATAATGTAGACGTAAATACCCCTACATCTATAACTACAAGTTAAGATCAAACATGTAAAATCTTATATAATTAAGTTGCACTAATTAATTTCAAAACAATAATGGTAGAAAAATAACCTATATTTATCACTATAATAAACTCCCACTAAATTAAAAAAGATATAATAAAAAAGAAAAGAAAAGAATAACCTATTTATATTTAAGTTTTTGTTACTTTGTCGTTATATGATATATTTATTACGTGTTTAGCTAAATTTTTATAAATGAAATTTTAAGTGAATGCAATTTTATTTAATTTAAGCTTATTTAGTTGTAATTTTTATGACCAATAACTTTTGTATTTCAAATTATGTTTGAATTATGAAGCCTTCTACTAAGTAATTAGATGAGAATGTAATATTTCACTACTAACGAAAATAATGTTTTTTTTCTTTTTAATGATATGGATGATGGCGTTATATCAAAATAGTATGTATACTTAAACTTCAGCTTACGCCTATCCATATCTTCCTAATTCTTAAAATTATGAGTTGCTTCTTAAAAATTAATATCATAACTAAAATATCCTTAGATCATAATATAACATATACAAAGAATCAAGTAATTTAATATATATATATATATATATATATATATATATATATATATATATTCGGTAAGATTAAATTGGATTATTAAGATGTCTATCATAAAAATTCTGAATAAGATTTAAAATATATTGAGAAGGGTAAACGAGAGTCCAGTAGTTATTTTCTAACTTGGATTTTTTTTTAATTTAATAAAAGTTAATTTTATATTAAGTTATATATCAAGAGCTTGCAAACTATTTAAGCATATACTTAGATATTTATTTGATGTGATTTTTATCATTTTAAGCCAATGATTATGAAAAGTTAAACATTTTGACCTTTTCAATTTTGACGAAGTGATGCAAGTAAGAAATATATAATTTTAGAGAAAATAAAGAATAAGTTTATTCCTGAATCTTCAAACTAATAGAGTAAATTAATATAATAGAGGTAGTTTAAGATTTTTTCGTTGAAATTTATTATTTTAATTGTGTCATATCTTTTAGATGAAAAAATTAAAAAGGTTCTCGTAAGCACATAGTAAAAATTTAATTGATAATATTTTCATCATTTGTAAGTTAAGGATTAACGACATTTTCTATATATGTGATTTTTAATTAATCATGAGTGTAAATATATTAAAATATGGAGAAGAAAAAAATTATAGATTAATGAGTTGTGATTTTGTAATTAAGTTTAATCAACATTGGTGTTTAATAAAAAAATTATAAGCAAACATGACAAATATTTCGATTTGTTAAATTATGTTTATTTTTCTTCATTTTTAGATGGTTTGATTTAATTACTTACTTATGTCATATCTTATAATGAAAAATTTATAAAAGAATTTCTTGTGAAGGGAAAAAAAATAAAGAAATAGTGTCCCTGATATAAAATCAATCTAAACTAGAAAAAGAATCTCTCTCTCTCTCTCTCTATATATATATAATAGTTACTAAAAAATTTGCAAATTTGCAAAGGAAAAGGAACGAGAAACAACAAAAATAATTCTGTTAGTACTTTAAAGAAAAAAGTGAAAAGATTCACAATACAAATAATTATGTCTATAATAAGTAAGTCTCCAGGAACCACCATGAACCATTCATAGAAAAATTAACCACTTAAAATTATTACATAAATATGTATCTTTATGGCTTATTAGTTTTGACAACTAAAATTAATGGGTAAAATTTAAAATTTAGTCCTCTAATTATAAAGCTCACTAACCTTTGTGGCTACGTGCATTTTGTCAATATTACAAGAAATCATCTAAGATGGATATATATATTTTTAAAAAAAAAATGAATATCCAAGAAAACATAAAGTGAGACCTTACACAAAAACTATTTTCTGTTGATGAAAAAAATTACAGTATCGGAAGTATACTAAACATATTTAATTATCCAATCAGTTCTTAAGTTAGAACACTAAATAATATTTTCTAGCCTATTTGATCAATGTATTAAAAAATATAATCTTGAAATTCATGAGTACATTGTATAACGCAATGAACATAGAGAACTAGAAGTCTAAATAAAAGACAAAAATCAAAAGAGAACAAAAAAGTAATAAATAATTCATGCATACACCAAAATAAGATCATTTATACAACATGGTCATATATCAAGGAAATAAGTGATGATGTTTTTTTAAAGAGAGTGGCCATGATTTTAAAACAATCTAAACGTAGGATAAATATATGTCCATATATATGTATGTTTAAAAGAAAGATAAAATAAAATAATAAAGCTTCACGTAACATTAAATATAATTAATTTTAAAATAAAGGAATATATAAAACAAAAAATATTTTGATTTACGATTATAGCTTTTAAGCATGTACGTTTGGACAAAAAATTTACTTCAAAAATTATTTTCATATTTGCAAAGTGGAAGAAGAAATAATAAAAGTAATTTTGCTATTACTCTTAATAATAGTGAAAAGATCACAATAGAAGCAAGTCTTCAAGAACCATTCAAAGGTTTTAGAAGGTCCTAAGTTTAAGTAAACAAAATTAATCACTTAAAAGTGATTACATAATTATGTATGGTGGCTTATTAGCTAAATAGGTAGTATTATAAATAAAGAATCTTTGTGGCTTATTAGCTTTGCCATCTAAATTTATTAGGTGAAATTTCAAGCTTTAATCCTGTAACTATAAAGCCCGTTAACTTTTGTGGTTATGTGCATTTGATCATTTTTACTTTAAATCATTGACAACATCCACCAAAGATAGAAATTTTTTCAAAAAATAATAAATATCCAACAAAACATAACGTAAGACCTTGCACATATAATGTGAAAATAAATATCGAGCAAAACCTCTTTTGTATTGATGGGAAAAAAGTACTGAAAGTATTCTAACTATATTTAACCATCTAATTAATTCTTTAGTCATAGAACAATGAACATTAAGAACAAAGAGAATAATATATTCATACAACATAATAAGACCATTTAAGCAACACTGTTATAAATCAAGCAAAAATTCCTTTTATGTTGGTGTTTTCTTTTTCTTTTCTTTTCTTTTTTTGTAAAAGAATTTCCGACTCTAAGTTTATTTTATTTAATTTTTTTCATGATACACCTTAATTTTTTAGCCAATTCGATTTGAATTAGATTATGATATATTTTCTTTTATAATTCACGTGTGCCACGTGCAACGCACGTGAGACTTTACTAGTAGTCTTAAAATGGTCTCAAATGATTTATAAAGCGATTTGTGACAATAAGTGATCACAAATACTTATTATTAGTGACCACAATTACATCCAAAGTGTTACATGAATGTATTACATATTCACACATGTTACAAAAGTGTTACATGAAAATATTACGTAAAAATCAAAATTTTGAAAATGTTACAAACAAGATATTACATGAAGTCATAATATTGTAATGCAATTTTCTAAAGCATAACTAATTTAGTGTGAACCGAACATGAATATTTATCTGCTGATATATAGCAAGCATGGGAACAGACCTATTTAGGATTGTGAAAGTGGTTTGAGCAAATGAAGGTCGGTCGAGGCGCATTAATTGGTGGTGATGGCGATACAATTAAATGATAAAAAATATAGTCAATGTTGTACCTTTTTAACTAGTTTCCATGAATCTTTTCCCTGAGATCCGTTCCCAATTTGCAGGTTAGCAGCAAAGTCCAACAATGGTTTGATCACCATATCTTCTATGAGGAACTTTAGCGCTTGTAGCTTTAAATTGCGAAATCGGTTCAAGAACTTGTTGCCCTTTGCTGAAGAACTGATGATATGAGAGTCTATGGTGTCTTCAGCATCATAGACGAACTCTCTGATCCGCCTCTCCGTTTCTCTCAAGGGCCCCTCCTCCCCCTTGGTCGCCTCCTCAACGATGCCTCTCAATGATACGACTTCGTTCTCCAGATTTTGCAGCTCATTTTCCGCGGCAATGATGAAATCGACATTTGAATACAGTAGCAGCGACAAGTTCTCAAGCAGGGATGACACTGCAGCAACAGCCATGTTAATCAATGGAAGGTTACAGAGCTCTAGATCTCTCTCCCTTTGAGCTTGCTACTATCATGTTAATCAATAGATGAATTAATGAGCATACAGATCCTGGTGAGTGGTGACCTTTGATCGGTTGAACTGTTAGCTATTAAAATTAGCAACTTGTAATTAGTTTAATGTTTCCAAACTCAATCAGTGTCGGCTGATCCACGTATAATGAATGTAATTAATAGATTCATTGCAAGTTATCGGTTGGTGAATGTGATGAAATAGAAGATGTAACACCAAATGCAACGGATGATCTCACGGGAATTAATAGATTAATTGCAAGTTGCTATTGTTTACAACAATCAAAGCATTGACATTGGTTATTGCTTTCACATGATTCATTTCAAATTTGACGTTTGTGCAGAGTTCTCAATGTGCCAAAAATAAATAAATAAAAGCAGGAGTTGTTAATTCATGTTGACAGTGCAGTTTCAAAACCCCCCCCCCCCCCCCCAAAAAAAAATGTTCATTATTTGCCGTGGTTATAATATAAACCAAATGACAGTATTTGCATTCAATTTGATCTGATCCTTCCAGCTGCTATCATAAACATCACAGCATTGATTTTTTCATAATAGAGTAATATATATTATTATTGGTGACCTCAGAATCTTTAGCTGTAACCACAGAACTTTTAGTAGTTAACAAAGAGTAGATGTTGTATGTTAGGGTATCCGATATTTTAGTGATCAGATAAAATATGGTATATGATATTATAAGTTTATCTTACCACCTAATAAATATATATGTTATAAAACAAAAAGAAAATAAAGTTATTAATACAACAAAAGGGGAAAATGGCTGAACGACCATTTAGGCATATAATTTGATAAAGAAAGGGACCGGAGAAAAGACCATAGAAATTGTTCAATTAGTTAATCTTACACGAATTACATCGATCTTCCTCTCAATTTACCCAGTGTCGTCTCTGTGTGAGTCGTACTCTGTATGTACAAGTGTGTGTTTTGTCTCTGTTCGTTTATTGATGGGCTTATTTAATTAGTATGGACTTATTGAATTGATTAAGAAGTTAGTTGTTAATTAAAAATAGAGTATAAATCAAAATAGAAAGGATTAAGTAATGGGCCTCATGTAATGGGCCTATTTAATTAATAGAAGTTAGGCTGATCATTATCACTATTAGATTAAGATACTACTAAGCATAGGAACTAATTTTGTTACTAAGTTTAACTAGACAATTTATATAATGGGCTTGCCTAATTTAAATAATAAATAAATAAATAATAAATAAATAAACAAATAACTTCCACTCTCACTTCTGAGTTTAAATATTCGTATGTTGTGATTGCTTAAATTGAAATGTATTATGTAACTTACATGTGTAATGATGTATGCATAGTATGCTAAAGTTTCACAGACAAGGCCTGTTCTATATTGGGGTGTACCTCGCCCTCGGTGAGGAATAGATCTGCCAGTTGGGATGACCCAATTGTGTTAAATTTATCCTGCCTTAGGCTAGGTGTACAGACCGCCCTATCATGACGGGTATGATCTATGAATATACACCGCCCTATATTGATGTGTATGTTCTGTCATAAGTTTGGTCAAACTTACCATATAGGTATAACACCTCCCTACATTAGATATCATTTGAAATAAAGAATCTTATCTGACTTCTACTACTTTTGTTGAGTATAATTTTGTATGATTCTCTATTGGCTCCTCATGCATATTGTTTTTCATATTTCTATTGTCCTGGCTATAGTAATCTGGATGTCACTCATTGGATGTAATTTTATCTGAAATGCGTTTGGCGAAATGTTAAACAACTTATAAAATGTGAAAAAAAAATTATTTTATGATCCAACAATTACTTTAGTGAATAGCCCGGTAACGACACAACCATCACAATTTGATATTGTTACGTGTGCATTAAGATGAAAAATAAATTAAAGGCGTTATATAATAGTTGATAGATCATCTTATAAATGATAATTAATCAAATTATTATGAATTTTTAAGTATATAAGCCTCATTTACAGACGTCGCCGAAATAATAAGAAAAAGGTTGAAAACAGTATAAAGATTGAAGAGATAACACATTAGATGGTCAAGTGTTTTGAGTTTGTATTTAGTACATTTTGTCTATTTACTTGTAACAGGATTACTGTTGTTCATACTCCGTAAGAACATCAGTAATCTAAAAACACTTCTCGGGAGATTAGTGTTTGTTTTAGTTCGAGAGAACTTGTATGATTTCGGGAGAGTTCAAGTAGTGCAGTTAGAAGAGATTCTCTGCACGTCTAAAGTCCATGTGGAGGACCAGAAGGCTGAGATTGTTGTTAGGGGGATCAATTACAACTTAGACTGTTTAGGAAGGAGTCCTATAAGTCTTTTCTGTGTTGTATTGCATTTCAACCTTATTTACAAGCTTAAGAGGAAGAAGGGATTCTTCTTCGATCTGTTTTTCAATTCACATACTCTATCAGTTCTTATAAAGTTGATACTTAAAAGAACTTAGATTTATTTTTTATTAATTGAATCTTTACATTTGATTTTATTCAAACACACTGCACACGCGTACAAACTCTGACATTTCAATTGGCACCAGAGCAGGTTCCAGTTACTTTTAACAGGTAGATCCAGGGACCCGAAAGGGCTTCTGTAGATCAACCATCATTATAACCTTCGTTTTTAGACGGGACAAACTACTCCTACTGGAAATCCATGATGATGGTGTACCTTCGTTCAAAGAAATGTTGGCTTGTGGTTGTAAATGGATGAGAATGGCAAAAAATTGAAAATAAGACTAAACAGATGATTCCAAAACCAGAGGAAACCTTCAGTAACAAAGAAAAGCAAGAATCGGAAGCAAACTACACTGCCCTATTTGCACTGCTGGCCTTAGTAGATCAAATGCATCACAAGATGATAGTGAAATGTACCACAACCAAGGATGCTTGGAGAGTATTGCAAAGCCAGTACGAAGGGAATGCATCGGTCAAGACCTCCAAACTTCAAAGACTATCACTAATGTTTGATAACATTCGTATGAACGATGAAGAGAAAATCGAAGGATTCTACATCTGTTTCTGTGATATTATCAACGAATGCTATATTCTTGGTGAAAACATCTCCAAGGAGAGACAAATTTCTAAAATCATGAGAACCCCACCAACAAGATTTTGTGAAAAGATCACAGTACTTGAGTCATTTATGAAAATCAAGGAGATGACGTTGGATGATCTCATGGGTGAACTCCACAAGTTCAAAATCAACAATGGCTTTGACAAGGTTAAAGGCAAAGGAATAGTACTCAAAGCTGAAATAACTGAAAAACCTAAAGAAGAAGCTGCATATCTAGATATGGTGGGATTTGCGGACACCATGGAACTCCTGGCTAAAAACTACGGGAAAATGTTGAAGAAGTTCAACAACTCCAAAGGACCAGGAAAGTACTTTCCAGGAAACTCTAACAAAAACAAGACTGGAGGAAGAAATATGTCCCTGAAATCCTTGGAAAACAAGAAAGAAAATGATCAATGCAGAGAATGCAAAGGTTTTGGACATTATCAATCTGAATGTCCAAATTTTCTGAGAAAAAGCAAAGCATATAAAGGCACTTGGAGTGATTCTGAAATTGATGAAGAAACTCAGTCTGAAGAAACTTCGCAACATACGAGCAATTTGGCTCTCTGAAACTCTCCAAAGGACTACACTTGTCTAATGGCTCATGTTCGTTCTTCAAAAGGACTTTGTGGAAAAGACAGACATCTCGGATTCTGATGATGAAGCATGTCCTACTGCAGAACTGTTGCAGGCCATGTATGAAGAAATATCATCGAGAGCAAACAAATCAGCTGATATCATAAAAACTTTGGAAGCAAGGGCCAGACTTTATGAGAAAAAGGGAGACCCAACCACCCTATCGCAAACAGAGGAAATATTCTCAGAAAAGTACACCTTGCTGGAAAATGAACTCAAAGCTGCTAAACAGGTAATCAACTCAAAAGACATCTCAATAAGTTCCTTAGAACAAGAACTTGCCTTTTTTACACAGGTCAACAAAGATAGAGAGAAAAGGAAATTCTAATACTCAAAAGGGAGATGTCCAGAATGGTAGCAGTATCACTAGAATCATCAGTCATAACTTTATCCGCTGACCATTCAAAAGGTAAATCTGATGAGGTAAGGTACCACAATGAAGTCTGCGGTAATTCAAGTAGAGAACGAACAAGGTTTTAACATAGGGCAAAACCTCAAACTATTCGTTCTGAACTTGAACAATCTACATAATACACTCGCACAAGTCATAAGAACTTCAAATTTATTCCTACATGTCATTAATGCAGTATAAAAGGACATATCCGACCTAATGGTAATAGGATGAGATATGACTTATATACTGGTAAAGTCATTCTTAGGGATATTTATAATGTTCAACCAACACACCTTCAAAAATCATATCCTAAAACTAAAATAGACTTGAGCAATAAAAAACAGACCAAAATCTGGGTTCAAAAGGCGAACAAGTGTCTTACTTCTATTCTTGCTCTAAAGTCAAACCTTGGTGGGACATGGTATTTTGACAGTGGCTGTTTTAGACACATGACAGGTGCTAAAATGAATCTCACTTACATAACACCTGTAAATGATAAATTTGTCACATTTGGTGATGGTGTCAGAAATAAAGTTGTAGGAACAGGAACTCTGAACGTAAATGGTATGCCTAATCTGGAAGGTGTACTTCTCGTGGAAAACTTAATGGCAAACTTGATAAGCATTAGTCAGCTTTGTGATTCAGGATTGAATGTTAAGTTTACACAAAACAAATGTCGGGTACTTGATGAGAATAATGAATGTGTCCTTACAGGGTCCAGAACTGTGGATCATTGCTACATCTTAGATCTTGATGACTCATGTCATTTTAGCTCCTTGAGTGAAGCAGAAACATGGCATGAAAAACTTGGGCACGCCAACTATGATCATCTGGTTAAGTTGTCTGACTCGCAGGTTGTTCAAGGTTTGCCAAAATTAAAAAAGAAAGCCCCTAGCACATGTGGGCCTTGTTAACTAGGCAAACATAAACACACATCTCACAAAGCGATTCACAAGGTTCTTACCAATCAAGTACTGGAACTACTGCATATGGATCTAATGGGTCCAGTATAAACTGAAAGCGTCAGCGGTAAGAAGTTCATATTCGTGTGTGTTGATGATTTCTCATGATACACATGGGTTCATTTCATTAGAGAAAAGTCTGAAACTTTTGAAACATTCAAAACCTTGTGTTTAAAACTGGAAAACGAGAAAAATATGGAATATCCAAAATCAGATCAGATCATGATCGTGAATTTGAAAGTTCCATGTTTAGTGAGTTCTGTACTTCTAGAGGCATAGCTCATGAATTCTCTGCACCCAAAACACCCCAGCAAAACGGGGTCATTGAGAGAAAGAACATAACACTTCAGGAGATGGCCATAGTCATGCTAGCTTCGAAAGGTATATCTCAAAGATGGTGGGCTGAAGCTGTAAATACAGCTTGCTACATCATCAATCGAGTGTACCTAAGAAAGGGTATGGGCATCATTCCATACTAGACTTCGAAAGGAAAAACTCCTAACTTAAGTCACTTTCATGTCTTTGGATATAAATGTTACATTTACAAAGACAAAGAAAATCTTGGTAAGTTTGACTCTAAAAGCGATTTGGGTTTTTTTTCTTGGTTACTCTAACAATAGTCGAGCTTACAAGGTCTATAGTCTCAGAACTCAAAACGTCATGGAAAGCATAAATGTTGTTTTTGATGATCACTCCAGAACCTATGTTGAGTGTGATATCCAAGAAGCAATTCAGATTTACCTCAATACTCCAGAGGCTCCTTATCTGAATGAACATGATGTTGTGGATCCTAAAGATGGGACGTTATAGAAGAAGGGACTAGTTCCAAAAGGGACCCTCCTACCAAAGTTCAGAAAGATCATCCAAATGATCTAGTCATTGGTGAACTAAATTATGGAGTAAGAACCAGAGGTAACCCCAAACCCCATTACCGGAAAATGATGGGTTATTCATACTTTGCTTGTTACACCTCCATTATTGAACCAAAGAATGTTAAAGAGGCTTTAACTGGTGAGTATTGGGTTAAAGCAATGCAGGAAGAGCTGGAGTAGTTTGAGAGAAATAATGTTTGGGAGCTTGTTCCTAGACCAAAAAGCTCAAATGTTATTGGAACCAAATGGATTTTCCGTAATAAAACTGATGAACTTGGTAACATAACTAGAAACAAGGCAAGACTGGTTGCCCAAGGTTACACCCAAGTGGAAGGGATAGATTTTGAAGAAACTTTTGCTCCTCTAGCACGATTAGAATCTGTTAGGATGTTGTTATCCATTGCATGCATTTAAAATTTTCATTCTCTATCAAATGGATGTGAAAAGTGCTTTCTTAAGTGGTTTTTTAAAAGAAATAACCTTTGTTGAACAACCTAAAGGATTTGAAGATCCTTTTCATCGTGACCACGTGTGTAAACTCAAGAAGGCACTGTATGGACCCAAACAGGCTCCTCGAGCTTGGTATGACAGACTGGCTCAGTATCTTCTTGACCAAGGCTATAAACATGTCGGAGTTGACAAAATTCTGTTCATCCAAAGTACGAACAAAGACATCATCATAACACAAATTTATGTGGATGATATTGTCTTTGGATCGACTTCCAAAGCCAAGGTCAACGAGTTTGTTCACATCATGTCCAATGAATTCGAAATGAGCATGGTAGGAGAATTGTCTTACTTTCTTGGATTGCAGGTCAAGCAAAGTAAGAATGGTATTTTTGTTCATCAAACCAAGTATGCACATAATCTGGTAAGAAAATTCGGTCTTGAAGGGGCAAAACATCCTTTAGCACTCCCATGAGGACAACTGTAAAATTGTCCAGGGACGTCTCTGGAACAGCTGTAGATCCTACTCTCTATAGAAGCATGATAGGGAGTTTGTTATACTTAACTGCTAGTCGACCTGACATATGTTTTAGTGTTGGAATGTGTGCTAGGTATAAAGCAAATGCTAAGGAATCCCACTTGAAAGCAGTCAAACATATAATCAGATACGCGGGTGGAACATCGGACTTCAGAGTATATTACTCCTAAGGAACTAATGCTAGTCTTGCAGGATATTGTGATGCAAAAATTGGGCAGGAGATATTGATGATTGAAAAAGTACTTCAAGAGGTTGCTTCTTCATTGGCAACAATCTAGTGTCCTGGATGAGCAAGAAACAAAACAACATATCTTTATTACGGCCGAGGCCGAATATATTGCAGCTTGCAGTTGTAGCGCTCAATTGATATGGATGAAACAAATGCTTCAGGATTATGAGTTTGATCTCATCTTTGTGAATTTATTTTGTGATAATACAAGCGCTATAAATATTTCCAAAAATTCTGTCCATCATTCTCGAACGAAGCACATCAATATTCGATATCACTTCATTCGAGAACTAGTTGAAGAGGGAACTGTGGTTTTGGAGCATGTTCCTACACAGGAACAACTTGCCGATATTTTTATAAGACCCTTGATGCAAATCGATTTTTATCTTTAAGGAAATCTCTAGGTATAGGTAATGCATAGTATTTCATGTTTTTTTTTTTTTTGTTCTGTTAAAAAAAAAAAAATTAGGTTTTTAGGCCTTTCCAACATTCATGCATGTTAGTTTTCTTGATCCTTCTTCTTCATGCCCCTTATTTGTAATCTTAAAGCAGCGAGAAGCATTTTCTCTGATACTTTTGTTTCCTAATAAATGTCATCAAACGCTGCCTTCGGGAAATGATGCCATGAGAAAATAAGTCTCAGGCACAGAAAATGACTGAGTCGGTGAAATGCTTATGACAATAGTTCTTGCAAGGTACAAACAAAAAGCACTACTAAGTTTCAAGAAGTAGTGGGGTAGCTTTCCGGCGAAAAAATTCGATGGCTCTAAGTGAACGATGATGCTGACAAATCATAAAGTAGTGGGGTAGCTATCGGACGAAAATTCCGTCAGCTCTAAGTGAAATATGATTAGTCTTTAAGGACACCACAAAGTAGTGGGGTAAACTTCGGATGAAAAATTTATGCTGTCTCTAAGTGAAAAGTGGCATCCAAAGTGCATTTTGTTATTTATCTCAGCCATTTCATTCTTTCCCTCAGCCAACTCTTCTTCAGCACTGTCTTCAACTGTCCTTTTCTCCCCCTTTTTCGATTGAGAATGCGAAGGGGGAGAATGAGGAAGCTGAAGACAGTGGAGAAGGAGATCATATCTCCACTAATGCTGAAGCAGATGAAGCTGATGAAAGTCCTTGCTTTTAACAAAGCATTATTAGACACTACACTACTGCACTAGTCACTTTACTACTATGTTTTTTTCTCTTCTCTATTTGGGCTGTGTTTTCTGAACAATTTACTTAATGTTTTGTTTTTGAATTCCTATTATGCATGGTTTAGTAATAGTTGGTTGCTCCCATCTGATTAACTGATCTGATTGTTCTTACCATGATTGAACTGTACATAATTGATTGTGCATCTAACTATGAGTTGCAAGGATAACAACAGTATTTTTCGAACTAGAATGCCAAGGGGGAGACTGTAAAAACCATCGTTTTAATAATGACATTTTTGTTGAAAAAAAAAAAAAAACTCTTGATTAATAGGTTCTTGATGATTGAAAGCTACAAAAGGAAATGGAACAAAGTGGAATTTGAACCAATCCCCCAAGTCAAGAAATCAATTAAGAATCTTGACACAACAAGGAAAGTCAACAAACTCCCCAAATGATCTCATTCACATCCTGATTCCATAATTGAAGAGTTAGAAGGGCTGGAAGAAAACATTATAAAGATTGAAAAGATAACACATTAGATGGTCAAGTCTTTTGAGTTGTATTTAGTACATTTCGTCAATTCACTTGTAACATGATTACCGTTGTTCATACTCCGTAAGAACATCAGTAATCTAAAAACACTTCTCAGGAGATTAGTATTTGTTTCAGTTCGGGAGAACTTGTATAATTTCAGGAGAAATCAAGTAGTGCAGTTAGAAGTGATTCTCTGCATGTCTAAAGTCTATCTGGAGGACCAGAAGACTGGGATTGAAGGTCAATCAGGCAGTTGTGTTACATCATATAGAATCAGTAGCTTGATTTTTTGTACGTAATTCGATCACACCATATGCAAGGACATAAATTTGTGCAACGGGTCCCACCCTAAAAATCTGAAAAATGTACCGATGGTTGAAAATGCGACCCAGATACGCAACAATACACGGATCATTCATTTGCTGGTACACTGGCGAGCACGTTCAGAGTTGTACTTGAAAGTGTGATATTTTCTGAGACGATTCAAAAAGTAACAATATTTCGAGAAAGAGTAACTTTTATCAATAAAAAATAATACTTTTGAACAATCTCAAAATGTATTACTCTCTCGAAAAAGTATTATGAACTCGTGGCTGCTGTCATATGGACTTAGATCCATACATTTGTGATATGCAGATGCTTCTCTATATGAAAAGTAAAATGACCCGCAAACATTGTGCTCAACGTTAATTAGATCTACACACCAATCGAAGATTCAAATATTAATAACAAAGATGGAAATGAAAAACGTCCCATAACATCACATTGCTTTTTAAGTGCAAACGCCTGGACAATAAGATTCATAATTAATTATTCACATACATATATATTGATTTTCAGAAAAGATTAATTATTTTGAAGTTAACAACTCCTGATTTGCACAGATAATCCACCAGCTATAGGCGGACACATCCCTAAATATACATGGTTTCCGTATGAAGAACAATTTCAGAAATTTTTTATAAGATCATACATAACTAAGAGCAAGTGTTCTGTGCATGCACCTAAACTGCGTAATACTTTTCGGGTAAACTAGTACTATCACTTTTTCCAACATAAACAGAATAACATTTTTTCGGGCCCAGTCAAGATCTTATTTGGGTCTCACTTCTTCGTGTGTACAACCCTGCTCCACTGCAATATTTGCCTGCCAAGATTAAAGAATATAAGCCATTTTCAGTGAGTTGCTAATCTGGTTTACGAAATATACTCCGTGAAGGAATTAGATCTAGTGTAGTGGGGTTGAAACTACACCTTGTGCAGTAGTAAAGAAATGACCTCTATATCATAAAGAAATAAAATCTAACCTCTTAATTCGTCATGATTACCCACATCCAGGACCAATGTTGAGCTTGAGTCTACCTCCTTCTTCCTTAATTTTCCTGGCATACTCAACTGCAGAAGTATGGAGATGCTCGATGTCCAATACGGTTAGGCTTTCAGCCAGGCATATTGGGATTTGTAAGAGATTTTGACAGTTTTTCAACACGAGCTGGGTAAAAATATGGAAGCATCCAGATGATGAACATTCCCAGTGAACAAAATTTGCCTTGGTAATCAGCAAGAATCGGAGACGAGAAAAGCTACTGCCATGAGCTTGCCAACACATTCCCGTGAATGCATTCTTTTTCAACTTGAGAACCTCGAGCGTATTGATTTTTCCCAATACAGACATCTTTGTCCAATCCAAGTATGTCGCAGACAAAGTTAGCCTCTTTAGAAATGGTGGGAAGAAGTCCAACGAAGGGAGCCTGGCCAACCTATCTCCAGATTGTGGTTTAGTACTCAATAAATCATTCATCAGCGTCACGTCTACAAGACGGTTAAGTCTTTCCAGGCGGCAACCGGAGGCGTTGTTAAGAAACGTAGCTAAGTTCCCACGGATCCCCAATCTCTTTAAGTTAGGGATCCTATTGAACACTTGTATCGTGCAGTTCTTGGGTGATAATCTACTCAGTGTTTGTAAGTTCTGACCACCAGTACCATCTCATTCTCCTTGTATGGACAGAATAATGGAGGCTTTTGTCTTCAGATGCCTTAGTTGAGTCATCCCCCAAATATTTGCTCTCAGTTCGATTGCAGGCGAGTCAGTATCGAGCACGAGTGTTTGTAAGTTCCTTAACGCAGAGATGGGTTCGGGGAGAACTTTGAGATTTTCATATGACAGAGTGATGTACTTTAAATGAATCAGTTTGCTAAGCTTCATGGGAAATTTACTGAAACTGATAGACTTGGATTCTAAAACTCTGAGTAGCTTGAAAGTAGTAGAGATAGTTGAGACGTAGCCTGGAGGTATGTATCCCTCGTTGAAACATAAAAGAGAATGTGTGCGGGCTATATATATGTTCACCAGCAGCAGCTGAGAGGAATTCCGGCAGATGGTTATGGATAAAAATACGACGAATTTCTTGCACCTTCGGAACCAGAGTATGAAAACATCCATCCCTGAACGATATCTCTTGGACCAAATCATCCTCGTCGGTCCCAGCTTTAGAAATGCAGAGTGCACGCACAGAAAGATGAAGACTACATGTTTTAACTTGGCCCAGGGAATTTCTTTTACGAACTGTCAATAAGTTTCTATTGATAAGATTCTTGAGATTATCTTCCGCAGCTTCCTCCAAAGTCTGTCCCTTTTTATTATTCCGTATGAACCCCTCAGCAATCCACAACTGCGTTAATGTCCAAGTTGATATCTCATAATCTTCAGGAAACACCGCCAAATAAAGAAAGCAATCCCTCAAGTCTTTAGGCAATCTATTGTAAGCCAATGATACAATAATTGATGTGAGACGATCCGGATCATATCCATCGCAGTTACTTCTCAGAATTTCAGAAATGTCATTCCATGCATTTATAGTCGCAGTACTATTCACCGTCTCTGAGTTTGGTTGGTACGCAAGAATCCCTCCTATCAGCAATATCGGAAGTACAAATCCTCCGCATCGACGCGCTATATCTCGGTGAGTTCCAATTCCTTAGGACATCTTTCGTCTGACTCTCCAAATACCTGTAATTTGAGAAGTTGCCAGCATTCCTCATTTTTAACTAGTTTTCATGAATCTTTTCCCTGAGATCCATTCCCAATTTGCAGGTCAGCAGCAAAGTCCAACAGTGGTTTGATCACCATATCTTCTGTGAGGAACTTTAGCTCTTGTAGCTTTAGATTGCGAAATCGGGTCAAGAAGTTGTTGCCATTCGCTGAATAACTGATGATATGAGAGTCTATGGTGTCTTCAGCATCGTAGACGAACTCTCTGATCCGCCTCTCCGTTTCTCTCAAGGGCCCCTCCTCCCCCTTGGCCGCCTCCTCAACGATGCTCCTCAATCATACGACTTCTTTCTCCAGATTTTGCAGCTCATTTTCCGCTGCAAAAATGAAATCGACATTTGAATCCAGTAGCTGCGACAAGTTCTCAAGCAGGGATGACACTGCAGCAACAGCCATGTTAATCAATGCAAGGTTACAGAGCTCTCTCTCTCTCTCTCCCTTTGATGAGCTGACTAATACATATACCATGTGAGCACACTTTGGTAATAATCACTATAATTAACTAACAGACTAAGTAAAGGTTGCTATTATTTACAATGAAAGCATTGATGACATTGGTTATTGCTTTCAAATGATCCATCTCAAATTTAACGTTTTCTGTAGCTTACAGTTGTTTCCCATTGCCCAAAAATAAAAAAATAAAAAATGGGGCAACTTGGGAGTTGTTAATTCATGTCGACATTTACATGTCAACTAGGGGAGGTACTAATAATATTATATTGGTATTAATTATTGATTTAATCAAGGCATAACCTTACTTGGGACTATTAATTTACTGTGATCAATAAATAATAGATTAATATATTATTATTGATGACTTCAGTATCTTAGCTGTAAGAATTTTTATTAGTTAAGAAAGACTAGATTTAATTTCATTTTAATTAATATTTTCAACCCTTTGATTAACTATTCTGCTTTGTTTTATAAAGCAATAATTTTGATGGATTCTCAATGATTTAGTGCTCAACTATTGTTTCATAGTGATCAGATATGGCTTATGCTGCAGTGGTCTCTCTGTTAGATATTCTAAAGCAGCTTCTGGATTCTGATGAATATCCAAACCCACAGATCAAGTCCCTCTATGACAAGGTCTGGTCCTTGCAATCCTCTCTCAAAAAAATATTTCCGGTACCAAAAAGCATTAGGAGTCACATTAATGATTGCGAAATCCAAATCCGAGAAGCAGTCTATGAAGCCCAAGACACCATCGAATCCCTCCTGATTAACCCTTCAGACAAATCAGATTTCTTGCAAGACTTAACGAAGATAGTTGAGGATGTTACAGAAAAGGCAGAGAATATGGCGGCTTCTATGGCTGATTTGCTGTCTGAGAATCGTCATCATAATCCGCCTTCTGAATCCAGCAGCTCCGATGATGCAAACATGGAGATTGTCGGACAGGAGAAACACTTGGAGCTGCTCAAGTATCAACTACTGCGAGACAAATACGAGCGTGATGTCATCCCAATCATCGGGATGCCTGGCATTGGTAAAACTACTCTAGCAAAATGTCTTTATGATGATGCACAGGTAGTAAGCCGGTTTGATATTCGTGCCTGGATCTCCGTATCTCAGGAGTATGACCTTGTACATCTCCTTTTGAGCCTCTTGAGTTCCATCGAGGGCGAAAAGGTTGATGTCTCACATCTCATGGATCAGAGTGCGGGTCATAAGAATTTAGCTGTTCATCTCTATCAAACTTTATTCGGTAAAAGTTACCTCATCGTGATCGATGATATCTGGGATGTAGAGGTGTGGGATGAAGTAAACAGATTCTTCCCACATCAGAAAACTAGCAGCAGGATTATTCTCACGACTACAACCGCACGGGTTCCTGAATCTGCCGGCATCTCCAACTTTATGTTCCAAATGCCGTTTCTTAACGATGATGAGAGCTGGATTCTACTTCAATTGGTGGTCTTCGCTACTGTTGGTTCGTGCAGTTACCAAATCGAGCAACTAGGGAAGCAGATCGCCAAGAACTGCCAAGGACTTCCTCTGGCAATAATCGAAATTGGCAAATTCCTACATGACCACAACACGGTCGACAAGTGGAAGGAAGTAGCAGAAAATGAAAATCCACTTATATTGATACAAGGCGACAACACGCCTATCTACAAGGCAGTGTCCCGGAGCTACCATCACTTGCCCCCACACCTCAAGGCTTGTTTCTTGTATATGGGAGCATTCCCTCTCAAGTCTGAAATCTCTGTCCGTAAACTCATAAAGCTATGGATCTCTGAGGGACTTCTCGAACCAAACTCAAGAGAAAATGCCGAGGAGTGTCTGTCTGAACTTGCTTCCAGAAGTCTCGTAGTACTCGGCGAGCGCAGCTCCAGGCCGAGTAGAACTAAAACCTGTAGATTCCATCTTGTCTACCGGAATCTATGTGTTGGTGAAGCAAAGCATGAAAAGTTCTTCCATGTCATCAACAAACTTCTCGATAGTTTCCCGGAAGGCACGAGTGCGCAGCGGCGCCTCTGCATCCACAATAACAATGTAATCGGCCTCAAAGAAGTGCACACCTCGATGAAATCAGTTTCAGCTGCACGTTCTCTCCTCTTTTTGGGTCCAAAGAACCACGATTTTGGGTTACAGGTGTACTTGAATTACAAACTGCTCAAGGTTCTAGACGGCCTCAAAATCCGCTTTTACATATTCCCTGAGAATGTTCTAGAGCTAGTCCGGTTAAGGTACCTGGCCATCACTTACAATGGGGAGCTCCCGGAGTCCATATCCAGACTCTTGAACTTGCAGGTCTTGATTGTGCATCCACAATACAGAATCAAACGCTCCGACGCTCCGCGTTATCTGCCTATGGCGATTTGGTATCTTCACCAGCTGAGGCACCTTGAGTGTGTGGGCTTTGACCTGCAAGATCCTTCTTCAGCTGCAAAGGGGATCAACAGTGACGACTCTCTTATCCTGCGAAATCTCTTAACACTTTCAGGTGTAAGTGCTCACAGTTGCACACAGGGCATTCTCGCAAGGATGCCCGGTCTAATCAAATTAGGGATCCGGATAGACTCGAGACATGATGGAGATGAAACCTTCAGCTTTTCTGGTGATTGCACCATCCTCCATCGCCTCGAGACATTCAAATGGGTATTTGTGAATCCTTGTCCGGAATCTAAAGCTGTCTTTCCAAGTCTTGCCTTTTCTTACAGTCTTGGAAAGTTAACTTTGAATGGATGTGGGTTCCGTTGGGAGGACATGACGTACATCGGCGAATTGCCCAATCTGGAAGCACTGAAGTTACAGTGCCGTGCATTCCGAGGTCCTGAGTGGGTTACAAATGCAGGAGAATTTCCAAAGCTGAGATTCTTGCTGCTAGAAGATTTGGATTTGGAGCAATGGGAAGTTGGATCTGACGAGCATTTCCCATTTCTGAGCCATGTTATCATTAGGCATTGTTACACACTGAAACATATCCCCTATGAATTTATATATATCTCTGCACTTGACGTGATAGAGGTGGTCGATTGCAGGCCATCTCTCGTGGAATCAGCCCAGAATCTACTGCAAATTGTGGGGAATCCTCCTTTTCGAGTTCCCGTTCTTTCCTCATGGAGTGATAAGGCCGGAAAATCGTGACCCTCTCATTGGATCAAAATGTACTCTTTTTTTTTTTTTTTTTTTTTCTTCCTTTTGGTGTGTGCTTTTCATTTAATTTTCTCCGACCAAGCATCCATGTTTTTTACATATATTGATGGGCTTGTGAAGATTTATCAGTATCTACTACGAACTAGCTACAAACTCTCATTTGGTATGCAATATTTTGAAATGTTTCTTGTAAGATTGTGTTTGTTTTATGTAACTTCCGTATGGTCGTATCTTGGAGCATTATATCACTAGGACACAGGTTTAGAAACTCACACTGATACAGCACCATCAATTTTGCATTTGTTGTTGTACTAATCTCTTGTTAGGCTACACATGTGGTGTACATATACACTTTAGAATATCATGCCACCGACATCAACTTCCGACTATTTGCATGTTACAAAGTTACATACTTACATGACATTGCCTTACTTAGAGGACTTAGTGGACCAGAAAGGTTCACATTTGATTCATCCTTGCGTTATGTTGGTTTCTAGTTAAGAATGACATCATCACGTGACTTGGCTTAAAGGTTAGTCAGGTAATGTTCAGAGATTCAAAAATAGTCATCAAGCAATAGACTCTCTATATATGCATGTTCACATCGTTGACACGTGTATCCTTTTGTTGAAATCAGGAAAATAGTGGTGAATATGAAAAAGTGACTTGCAGTAAGTGGTAATGAATCACAGATTCCAGGTATAAGAAACTGTGATAAAATCTAACCTCTTACCCAACCATGATTTCCCACATCCAGGACCGATGATGAGCCTAAGTCAACCTCCTTTCGCCACCGTTCGTATTACCCAACAGTAGAATTTGTCTTTTCGTGTATGATTGAGATGTTAAGTTATCTGTCGCCCAGAGGCAATTTTGAAATATTCGATCCTAGCTAGGAAGGGCGTATGTCATCTAGGCGCTAGTTAGGCTGTAGATTGGGGCCTAACGCCTAATCGGGGTCTAGGCAGGGCCGGCGTATAGAGGAATCAGGAAAAAAATATGCGGTGAATGAGATCCTAAAGCCTAGGCGGAGATTAGTCGGAGCTAGAGATTAGTCGGAGCTAGTTGGGGATTTTGCAACAGAGTATAATTGATGGATCTGTCAGCTCCCTCAAACGGATATTCAGATATCTTTGGGTCCCATAGTAACAAACATTGGCGAGTGGGAAGTCATGAATTTCGTTCTGTTTCGTTGCTTCCTCTTCATCTAAGTCCTTCCTTCCTAGTTATTAGGAAGATCCTCAGCATCATTAAGGAAATCCTTTCTCTAGACATTTCTGGTTCTGCAAATTTTCAGGTCTATCTTCCAATCCTGATGATAGCGATGGCGATGGCTACTCGTATGTTATACAACTCAGAGGATAATTTCTGTTGTTCAAGAGCTGGGGTAAATAGTGTCGCCAAGTTTCTTCATTTGACTATAGATGTATATAAATTGGATCTCGAGGAATGCAAAATAGGTCTTGCCTCAATTAGATCGAGAATAAAGGAAGACAGTCAGAAGATGACAAGCTTTAAACTTCCTGGAGTAACGAAGAGCAGTTCTCATGAATTTATGGTCGAAACACAAACGGAGCCGTTCAGTTTTCATTATTTCTCCTGCATTTGATGTCACAGGATGCCATTAGATAACAGAATCCATGGATCAATCTTCCTTGGTAATATAAGTCTTGTGATCTTACTCTCTTGATTTTGGCTCGTGTGTTTGAATTTCATGGATCGACCTTTGATTTTGGATACATTTATCTTGTGTCGTCAAGGTTAGCACGAGATAAGAAGCAAATGTCATTTCTTTGAAGGACGTATAGCGCCGTTTCTGATCAGAATCATATGTTGAAAGAAGAGCAGCTCTTCCTTTTCAAAGAGTTTATTTCAGACTGTTAACCAAAGTACTTGAGAAAGATCACTTAAACCTTTTATCAAACACCTAATGTGTGTGTGCGCAAATAGCTATGATCAACAAGAAAGCAAGAAAGAAACGCCGGAATTACATGGTTCGGCTAAATCAGCCTACATCACGGAGGTTACAACCTTTACTAGTGAAACAAACCTCAAGAATCAGCAATTTACAAATCTCACATGGATCAATCAAGAAGTGATTGAATCTCACTTTGATCTCTCTAATATCTCTCTCTCTAAGTGTTGTGTGTTTAAATGTGTTAACAATGAGAATAAAGACTGATAAGATATGTCTAATCTCAACCCTCAATCAAACTACTCAATACAGGAAGAAAAGTTAAGCTGAAAACTGCTACAGCCAATCGACATCGGTGTTGACAACTTTCACAACGGTTTCAACCGTTTTAGCAGATTCAGAAACTGTTGCGAGCTCTCTTTCTTTTATTAGACTTGTTCCACTCTTCTAGCTACAACTCTCCTCCTTTTAGTTGATATTACTGAGTTGTTAGCCACATACAACTGATCTCAACACAGAAAATGTCTTGGATTTCGTTAGAAATGAATCTCTTTTGTAATATTTTGTCTTTGGTTATATGTTTTGGATCACTCATTTCGAATCTATTTTAATTTATTTAAGTGCAGTATTTACCTAAGATTATTTGTCATTCTAAAATTCTCTACAACTTTTGTATTTTATTTATCTATCTATATATATATCTATCTAATAACGTGAAGGTCGAATTAAAGAAAAGAGTGGAGTTCATCGTTCCTATATCCATGGTGAAAGTTTGTTGAGTTTCAGATGTGTATATAGGAGAGTTAACTGACTTCCATCTCGTGACTCTCCGCCTCAGATTCCTCTCTTTCAAACAACTGAATCTTTTAAAGGAAAAAATTGATTGTTAAAGTTAATGAAGCCTACATCTTTAGCAGATATGAACAATCTTTCAATGTCTTTGATAGATTAGTCAGCCATTGAACTACTGATGAGAAGTATTACCAGAGGAAGAGACTAATTTCTTTTCTCCTCTTGTCTTTTTGGTACATTTTACATGGTTGGCTAATATGAATGTTCTCTTTTCCTTCTAATGGGTGTAACATCAACATTTGACACAAGGGATGTGTGTGCGTGAGTGTAAAGGGTTCCTCCCCAAGGATCGCCCTGAATGATACAGCTTCGTTTTCCAGCTTTCGGAGCTCATTTGCCACACCAAAAATGAAATCGACATTTGAATGACACCTTACCGTCAGCCATGTTAATCTATGCAAGGTTATATAGCTCTCTGTCTCTCTCAGCTGACTGATGCATTTATCATAGTATCATGTAACTCAATAGATGAACTAATGAAGATAGGCTAGCTGTCTTGACTGGTTGAATTGTTAGCTTTTAAAATTAGGGCGACAATATTTATTTCCAACATTAATGAACAAATGCAAGGCTCTAACAGGGCATGGAGGCTGCCCAGCGATTCACAACACGCTTCAGCTCATTGTTAAACAATCTAGCGCTGCCCTCGAGTGAGCCTACACAGGCTGATCCATTTCTGCCCCTGCTGAGCTGTCCAGGGATGCAGCCTAATGGCCCAAAAAGCCCAGATACACACTTTTCGCGCACCCAAGTTGTGAAGTGTCTGTCGTTACCCTATTGCAAGCATCGATTATGGGAAGAAGAAAAGTGCGATGAAATTATGTCCTGACCGTAAGCTGCTCCGAGTATTATTGAGCTAAGACTGGAATATTCTTGTGGTGTGTAATGGGTGCTTGTTGTTGGGATTTGTGCTTTGAATCTAATTGGGTTAGAATTGACGTTCGTATCGAGGTGGAGGATTAAATTTGGTATTGTTGGAATTGGGTCGCGTTGGAAGACGCGGCCGCGACGGCTGGTCGCGGCCGCGACCATATGTGACAAGAAATTGAAGATTCGCGCTGGAAAGACGTCTCGGCCGAGACGTACGAGAGATCTCGGCCGAGACGACGAGTTAGTTTTTGGTGACATTGCTGTAGTAGGATTGCATCGGCCGAGGCGAGGTAGACTCGGCCGAGTCTAGTTGGGCAGAGAGATTGCCTCGACCGAGGCGAGATGGCCGCGGCCGAGGCGGACCTGGCGGCGCAGCAGATGGGCCGACGCAAGTCTAGGCCCAATTGGACTTCTTCTTTGTATAGAATTAGGTTTTGGGGCTTATATATAGGTCCTATTGGAGACCTTTGATATAGAGAGATTAGAGAGTCTTAGAATTATTTTTGACTTGATTATTCAAGCGTTGATAGTTTGTTTGGGTCGAGTATCAATTGATAGATACTCGATTATTGGTCTTTGTTTGACTCTCGTTTGAATTTGATTTGGGATCCTTCCCTTTTGGTCATGGACGTAGCTAACAAGTTGTTAGTGAACCACGTTAATTCTCTGTGTCGATTTTCTTATTTCTTGCACGGTTATTATTTGCTTTGTTCGTTTCGTTTGTTCGTAATTTCCCAACAAGTGGTATCAGAGCTTGGTTCGAGTTTCCGCTGTCTTTGTGGGAAATATGTCTAGGATGAGCGTGCAAATTGAAAAATTCAATGGGAGGGAGAGTTTTAGTCTATGGCAGATTAAAATGAAGGCCTTGTTGAAACGTGAAGGATTATGGGCGCCGCTGATGCCAAAGAAGGACAAAGGCAAGGGCAAAGTGGGCGATAAGGAAGAGGCCGTATCTGCCGAGATGGCCACTTTGGATGAGATAGCGCACTCAACGATCATGTTGTGTCTCGATGACGACATCATCACCGAGGTAGCAGAGGAAGAAACTGCACTGGGGTTGTGGTCAAAGTTGGAGAATTTGTACATGACAAAGTCGCTCACCAATAAGTTGCTTCTGAAGCAACGTCTGTTTGGACTGCGTATGAGTGAAGGTCAGTCTCTTCGCGATCACTTAGATCAACTAAATAAAATCTTTTTAGAATTGCGTAATATTGATGTGAAATTGGAAGATGAGGATATTGCGTTGATCTTGTTGGTTTCTCTACCACCATCGTATGAGAATTTTGTGCAGTCGTTTGTTGTTGGAAAGGATTCTGTGTCTCTAGAAGAAGTGAGGTCGTCGCTGCATTCTAGAGAGTTGCGCCATCAGGCAAGTGGTTTGTCTGGAGAATCGGGTGCAACCTTAGCAGTTGGCAATAATCGAGGTTCGGGAAATCCGGGGAGGAGGTTCAAGAAGAATTCCGGTCCCCAAAGGTCCTAAGCCAGGAGATATCTGCAACTATTGTAAGGAGAAAGGGCATTGGAAGTATGCCTGTCCAATGTTGAAGGAGAAGCAGGAAAGCACTGCTGACTCTGTTGTGGAAATTGAAGCAGACTCTGATGGAGATGATGCCCTAATCGCTGAGAAACAGATAGGTAAATCTGATTCTTGGGTTCTTGACTTGGGGGCGTCATACCACATATGTCCGCGTAGGGAGTGGTTCACAACCTACAAGCAGGAGGAAGGTGGCAATATTTCATTGGCCAATGGTTCCAAATGCAAGGCGGTTGGGATAGGCTCAATTAAGGTGAGGACACATGATGGTAGACTGCGTACATTGAACGATGTCAGACATGTTCCACTCATGACGAGAAATTTGATTTCACTGAGTTGATTAGACAGCAGGGGTTTCAATTTCAAAGGTGAAGGTGGAGTTTTGAACGTCTGCAAAGGTTCGAATGTAGTTGTGAAGGGCATTGAGAAGGGAACTTTGTATTTGATGCAAGGTTCTACTTTGGTTCGGTCTGCTGCTGTTCGAAGTTGTTAGTGTCCCATTGTTTGGGACAAAATTGGTACTTAAGGCGCATCTGGTACATTGGGTACAACTGGGGCAAAATTGAGTTTGGTTTTGTTTGAATTTTGTGAGGAGGTTTGATTTGAGGTGACTTCGTCTGAAGAAGCTACATCATTTGGGGATTCAAGACAAGGTGGAGATTGTTGGGATTTGTGACTTGAATCTAATTGGGTTAGAATTAACGTTCGTATCGAGGTGGAGGATTGAATTTGGTATTGTTGGAATTGGGTCGCGTTGGAAGACGCGGCCGCGACGGGTGATCGCGGCCGCGACCATATGTGACAAGAAATTGAAGATTTACGCTGGAAAGACGTCTCGGCCGAGACGTACGAGAGATCTCGACCGAGACGACGAGTCAGTTTTTGGTGACATTGCTGCAGTAGGATTGCCTCGGCCGAGGCGAGGTAGACTCGGCGAGTCTAGTTGGGCAGAGAGATCGCCTCGACCGAGGCGAGATGGCCGCGGCCGAGGCGGACCTGGCGGCGCAGCAGATGGGCTGACGCAAGTCTAGGCCCAATTGGACTTCTTCTTTGTGTAGAATTAGGTTTTGGGGCTTATATATAGGTCCTATTGGAGACCTTTGATATAGAGAGATTAGAGAGTCTTAGAATTGTTTTTGGCTTGATTATTCAAGCGTTGATAGTTTGTTTGGGTCGAGTATCAATTGATAAATACTCGATTATTGGTCTTTGTTTGACTCTCGTTTGAATTTGATTTGGGATCCTTCCCTTTTGGCCGTTGACGTAGCTAACAAGTTGTTAGTGAACCACGTTAATTCTTTGTGTCGATTTTATTGTTTCTTGCACGGTTATTATTGCTTTGTTCGTTTCGTTTGTTCGTAATTTCCCAACACTTGTTGGATAATACTCCAGTAGATAGTAGTTGTTTATGTGCGTAATCTATCACACCATATGCATGGACCTAAATTTGTGCAACGAGTCTGATCCCACCCTGAAAATCTGAAAAAATGTACGGATGTTTGACAACCCGACCCGGGTCCTCAACAATACATGGATCATGAGTCTGCTGGCACACTGGCTCCGGCGAGCACGTTTAGAGTCATACTTTTATCGTGACTAGTAAATCTCACGTGCGTTGCACGTGGCACACATGAATTATAAAAGAAAATATATCATAATCTAATTCAAATCGAATTGGCTGAAAAAGCTAAGGGGTATCATGAATTTTTTTTTTTTAAATAAAATAAACTTAGAGTCAAAAATTCTTTTACAAAAAAAGAAAAAGAAAACACCAACATAAAAGAAATTTTTACTTGATTTATGACAATGTTGCTTAAATGGTCTTATTATGTTGTATGCATAAATTATTCTCGTTGTTCTTAAAGTTCATTGTGTTGCATATCGTATGCATGAATTTTCATAATTATATTTGTTGATACTTTGATTAAATAGGTTAGAAAAGTTCTTTGTGTTCTATGTCTAAAGAATTAATTAGATGATTAAATATACTTAGAATACTTTCAGTATTTTTTTTCCCATCAATACAAAAGAGGTTTTGCTCGATATTTATTTTCACATTATATGTGTAAGGTCTTACGTTATGTTTTGTTGGATATTTATTGTTTTTTAAAAAAATCTATCTTTGGTGGATGTTGTCAATGATTTAAAGTAAAAGTGATCAAATGCACATAACCACAAAAGTTGGCGGGCTTTATAGTTACAGGACTAAAGCTTGAAATTTCACCTAATAATTTTAGATGGCAAAGCTAATAAGCCACAAAGATTCTTTATTTATAATACTACCTATTTAGCTAATAAGCCACAAAGATACATAATTATGTAATAACTTTTAAGTGATTAATTTTTTTATACTTAAACTAAGGACCTTCTAAAATCTTTGAATGGTTCTTGAAGACTTGCTTCTATTGTGATCTTTCCACTATTATTAAGAGTAATAGCAAAATTATTTTTATTATTTCTTCTTCCACTTTGCAAATATGAAGATAATTTTTGAAGTAAACCTTTTATCCAAACGTACATGCTTAAAAACCATAATCGTAAATCAAAATATTTTTCGTTTTATATATTCCTTTATTTTGAAATTAATTATATTTAATGTTGCGTGAAGCTTTATTATTTTATTTTATCTTTCTTTTAAACATACATATATTTTTCCTAAGTTTAGATTTTTTTTTTTTTTTTAAATCAGGGCCACTTTCTTTTAATAAACATCAATACTAAAGAATTGTTTCCTTATTGATATATGATCATGTTGCTTAAATGATCTTATTTTTGTGTATGCATGGATTATTATTTTTTTTGTTCTCTTTTTATTTTTGTCTTTTATTTAGACTTCTATTTCTCTATGTTCATTGCGTTACACAATGTACTCATGAATTTCAAGATTATATTTTTTAATACATTGATCAAATAGGCTAGAAAATATTATTTGGTGTTCTAACTTAAGAACTGATTGGATAATTAAATATGTTTAGAATACTTCTGATACTGTATTTTTTTTCATCAACACAAAATAGTTTTTGTGTAAGGTCTCACTTTATGTTTTCTTGGATATTCATTAAAAAAAAAAAAAAAAAAATCCATCTTAGATGATTTCTTGTAAAATTGACAAAATGCACATAACCACAAAGGTTAGTGAGCTTTATAATTAGAGAACTAAATTTTAAATTTTGCACATTAATTTTAGTTGTGAAAGTTAATAAGTCATAAAGATACATATTTATGTAATAATTTCAAGTGGTTAATTTTTCTATGAATGGTTCATGGTGATTCCTGGAGACCTACTTATAGACATAATTATTTCTATTGTGAATCTTTTCACTTTTTCTTTAAAGTAATAACAAAATTATTTTTGTTGTTTCTCGTTCCTTTTCCTTTGCAAATTTGTAAATTTGAGAGAGAGAGAGAGAGAGAGAGAGAGTTTTGTTGTTTCTCGTTCCTTTTCCTTTGCAAATTTGTAAATTTGAGAGAGAGAGAGAGAGAGTTCTAGTTTAGATTGAGAGAGTTCTAATTTAGATTGATTTTATATCAGGGACACTATTTCTTTTACTTTTTTTCCCTTCACAAGAAATTCTTTTATAAATTTTTCATTATAAGATATGACATAAGTAAGTAACTAAATCAAACCATCTAAAAAAAAGAAAAATAAACATAATTTAACAAATCGAAATATTTGTCATGTGTGCTTATAATTTTTTATCAAACATCAATGTTGAATAAACTTAATTACAAAATCACAACTCATTTAGTCTATAATTTTTTTTCTTTTCCATATTTTAATATATTTACACTCATGATTAATTAATAATCACATATATAGGAAATGCCGTTAATCCTTAACTTACAAATGATGAAAATATTATCAATTAAAATAATAAATTTCAACGAAAAATTCTTTAAATTAAAAAAAAAATCAAGTTAGAAAATAATTATTGGACTCTCGTTTACCCTTCTCAATATATTTCAAATTTTATTCAGAATTTTTATGATAGGCACCTTAATAATCCAATTTAATCTTACCGAATACATATATATATATATATATATATATATATTAAATTACTTGATTCTTTGTATATGTTATATTATGATCTAAGGATATTTTAGTTATGATATTAATTTGTAAGAAGCAACTCATAATTTTAAGAATTAGGAAGATATGAATAGACGTTAAGTTGAAGTTTAAGTATACATACTGTTTTGATATAGCGCCATCATCCATATCATTAAATAAAATAAAAAAAATATTTTCGTTAGTAGTGAAATATTACATTCTCATCTAATTACTTAGTAGAAGTCTTCATGGTTCAAACATAATTTAAAATACAGAAGTTATTGGTCATAAAAATTACAACTAAATAAGCTTAAATTAAATAAAATTCCATTCACTTAAAATTTCATTTATAAAAATTTAGCTAAACAAGTAATAAATATATCATATAACGACAAAGTAACAAAAACTTAAATATAAATAGGTTATTCTTTTCTTTTCTTTTTTTATTGTGTCTTCTTTAATTTAGTGGGAGTTTATTATAGTGATAAATATAGGTTATTTTTCTACCATTATTGTTTTGAAATTAATTAGTGCAACTTAATTATATAAGAATTTACATGTTTATTCTTAAATTGTAGTTATAGATGTAGGGGTATTTATGTCCATACATTATTTTGTAAGAAACTCCCACACTTTTATAGGTAGGGGGAAAAATGTGATACTTTTTGAGATTATTCAAAAGTAATAAAAGTAATACTTTTTGATCCATGCATTTGTGACACACAAGTGCTTCTCTGCGAAAAGTAAAACGACCCACAAACATTGTGTCGAACGTTAATTAGATCTACACACCAATCTAAGATTCACAAAGCAATAACAAAGATGAAAACAAAAAAAGTCCCATAACATCACATTGCTTTTTAAGTGCAACGCCTGCACAATAAGATACATAATTATACTGCTCATAAGAAAAAGAGAAATTGATTTAACTATTCGGGCACATATATATTGATTTTCAGAAAATATTGATTATTTATTGATGTTAACAACTCCTGATTTGCACAGATCTATCCACTAGCTATAGGCAGACACATTCCTAATCAAATTTGCGTTGTTTCTGTTTATTATGGAGAACAACTTCAGAAATTTGCATGTAAGATCATACACAACTCCTTCACAGTACATATATTTAATAACCACAAATCAAACAGAGAGACAGAAAGTACTAGGACAAAACACAAGTACCAGTTAATTATCACACACAAATGCAAGTAATTTGAGTTGTTCCTTATTTGAAGCAATCAGGATCTTAATTAGGTCTCACTTCATCATGTATAACCCTTGTTCCACTGCATTATTTGCCTGCCAAGATTAAAGAGTGTAAGTTATTTCCAACTAGAGATTCATAACTAGTCATCAAGCAATAAACTCTGTATATTTGCATGTTCAGATCATTGACACGTGTATCATTTTTTTGAAATCGAGAAAATAGGGGTAAATATAAGCAAGAGACCTGCAGTACACCTTTTAGTGAGTAGTTGACAATCTTGAATATGAGATATACTCTGTGAACCACCAAGTGTTGAGAATATATAATATATTTGAGGTATACGAAACTGAAAATTAAATCTAACCTCTTAATTAATCACATCCAGGACCAATGTTGAGCTTGAGTCTACCTCCTTCTTCCTTAATTTTCCTGGCAGACTCAACTGCAGACTTATTGAGAAGGTCAATATCCAATAATGTTAAGGTTTCGGCCAGGCATATTGGGATCTCTAAGAGATTTTGACAGTTTTTCAAAACGAGCTGGGTAAGAGAAAAGCATCCAAACGATGCACATTCCCAGTGAACAAAATCTGCCTTGGCAATAAGCAAGAAACTGAGACGAGAAAAGCTATAGCCATGAGCTTGCCAACACATTCCCGTGAATGCGTTATTTTTCAACTTGAGAACCTCAAGTGTGTTGATTTTTCCCAATACAGACATTTCTGTCCAATCCAAGTATGTACCTGATAAAGTTAGCCTCTTTAGAAATGGTGGGAAGAAGTCCAGTGGAGGGATCCTGACCAACCTATCTCCAGACTGTGGTTCAGTTGTGAATAAATCATTCATCAGTGTCACGTCTACAAGACGGTTAAGCCTTTCCAGGCAGCAACCAGAGGTGTCACTTAGGAAAGTAGCTAATTTTCCGCGGATCCCCAATCTCTTTAAGTTAGGGATCCGATTGAACACTTGTATTGTGCAGTTTTCGGGTGATAATCTACTCAGTGTTTGTAAGTTCTGACCACCATTACCCTCTCCTCCTCCTTGTATGGCCAGAACAATGGAGGCTTTTGTCTTGAGATGCTTTAGTTGAGTCAACCCCCAAATACTGGCTCTCACTTCGAGTGTAGGCGAGCTGGTATCGAGCACGAGTGTTTGTAAGTTCCTTAACGCAGAGATGGGTTCAGGAAGAACTTTGAGATTTTCGTATGACAGAGTGATGTACTTTAAAGGAATCAGTTTGCTAAGCTTCATGGGGAATCTACTGAATCTGATGGACTTGGATTCCAACACTCTGAGTAGCTTGAAAGTAGTAGGGATAGTAGAGACATAGTCTGGGGGTACCGATCCCTCGTTGAAACATAAAAGAGAACGTGTGTGCGGGCTATATATCTTTTCAGCAGCAGCAGCTGAGAGGAATTTCGAGAGCTGGTTACGGATACAAATACGACGAATTTCTTGCACCATAGAAACCAGAGGGTCAAAACATCCATCTCTGAACGATATCTCTTGGAACAAATCATCCTTGCGGCTCCCAGCTATTGAAATGCAGAATGCACGTACCGAAAGATGAAGACGACATGTTTTAACTTGGCCCACGGAACTTCTTTTACGAACAGTCAATAAGTTTCTGTCTATAAGATTCTTCAGAATATCTTCTGCAACTTCCTCTAAAGACCGTCCGTTGTCATTATTAAGCCGTATCAACCCTTCAGCAATCCACAACCGGGTTAATGTCCAAGTCGATATCTCATAATCTTCAGGAAACACCGCCAAATATAGAAAGCAATCCCTCAAGGCTTTAGGCATTCCATCGTAAGCCAAACGTATAATTTTTTATATGAGGGGCTTCCGATCATATGTGATGCACCGCTTTCTCAGATTTTCAGAAACGTCCTTCCAAGCATTTATAGTCGCATTGTTCACCGGCATTGAGCATTGGTAAGCAAGAACTCCTCCTATCAACAATATTGCAAGCACCAATCCACTACATAGCCACGCTATATCTTTGCCAATGGATTCCAACTCCTTAGGACATCTTTCGTCTGAGTCTCCAAATACTTGTAATTGGAGAAGTTTCCAGCATTCCTCATCCGTCAGGAAACGTAGCATGTGGGGTGTTCTGTCCCGATTAGCATTATCTGCCGCACATCGGTGCCGAGTGGTTATCAAGACTTTACTCATATTATTACTCCATGGTAACACAGGTTGGATATGATTCCAGTCTCCAACAGTCCACACATCATCCAAGACCAACATGAACTTTTCTTCCGTGAGGTAGCGATGGACCATTTCGCCCAACTTTTGAACACTCATGCTAGTCACATCCTGACTTGTGAATGCTTTTACAATGCGGAGAAACTGGTACACGCGTTTATTTATGCACTTTAAGTCTGTTAGAGTGATGAATTGTGATGTTTGCGTGTAGAATGGAGAGTATTTGGGTTGTTTTAAGTGCCTTTGGACTATTTGACGTTTGTGTTTTCATTTTGAGTTAAATAGGTGATTTAAGGCTAAGTAGTCGTACTCGGCCGGATGCACAACGAGGAAATGAAGCCCGGATGTCAAAAGGATGGAAAAATCGCCGGAAAATGAAGAACAGAGTACCGCGACCGCGGCAAAATGGCGCGGCCGCGGTCCAAGTGAAGAAATAAGCAGAAAATCTCTGGACAAGTAGCGCGGCCGAGGCATACTTGCGCGGCCGCGGCGTGGTGCTGGACCAGGAGCGGGCGCGGGCGCGGCCCATGAGCGCGGTCGCGGCCCGTTAAGGCGGTTAATTAATCCTTGGGCCACAAGAGTTCCGTTTTAAAGCCCAGAATCGACCCAAATTGACTTTCTCTATAAAAAGGGATCCTTATGCTCGGAAATAGGGGACGAGAACATTACGAGAGAGCAAGATTGAGAGATTCCGAAGGAGACGAGCAATCAAGATCGGCAATACTCGGGTTTTCTAGTCCTTAAGTCTTTTCAATTATGTATTTTCAGTTTAATTTGTCTTTTGTCACCGCCATGAGCGGCTAGTAGGCTATTTCAGTCCTTAGTCGAGTCGAACCCTAGTTTTACTATTTTGTGATATTTACAGTGGTTATTAATCAGTTGATTCCTTGAAACGTTGTTATACTATTTGTCTATCCTTCAATGCTTGTGTGTTTATATGCTAGATTGATCACCTAGGATTATAATTGCATAAGTAACGCTAGGTTATAATCGTAATCCGTAATTGTTACGAACCTATAGCCAATTAGTAGCAAATAGCGAGTGATATCGCTAGGGTAGTATATAGCTCGGTCTGAATGGGTCCGAGCTTACGAGGTCCACACCGTGTCTATCCCGTTATCCTAATTCTCTAGGCGTCCGGTTAATGAGATCCAGAGAGCTTATTCTGAGGTCACTCAACTGGATAGACTAACCAAAGAGCTTGTTTTTGTTAGTTAAACATAAGGGATAACGAGGTTAGCAGAGCTTGTTGTTAACCTCGGGGTAGGAGTTTTAAGGATAAAATTGGTTAATAATTGCATCTATCACAGGGTAGTAATAACTAGGGGGAGATAAGATTAAGGGCTGGGATTCGTTATTTTGATAAGTAGAACAAGTCATAGTTAATTTGCTTAATTTCTGTTTTAGTTCTTTAGTTAGTATACATCAATTCATAAACTCCCATTATTTATATATTTATATATACTAGCAATGAGCACGTGCATTGCACGTGGGCTCATTTTATTTATAACTATTAACTTTTTACAATATTAAAATTAATTTGAACGTAGAATGACACTCTCAACACCTCACTCCTTTTCACTTTCTCTTTTAGTCCCTTAATTTGTGAGCATAATCATGAACTTTATATGGGGAAACATGCATGCATAGTATTATATATCTTTGATTCATTGTTTTTATTATTTGTGTACTACGATAATTAGTGTTTAGACTTAATGAAATTTCATTTGTTTGTTAAATATCGTAAGATAATGTGTGAAGAAAGTTGATGACTATGTAAATTTAAGTTTTTTAAAAAAAAAGACTAAAGAAAGAAAAAACAAAAGATGTAAAACGTGATAAGATTAATATTTATATATATTGAAGTGTTAATACATGTTTTCTCTATTAATTATATAATTTCTTAAATTTCATAATTATGTTATACTTTTTATATTTATTTGACCATGTCTTCCTCTCTCTAAATTGTAGCTTCAAATGTACTTTAGTTTTTATTGTCATACTTATTCTTTAAGTTCACAATCTGATACATGAAGAAGCAAGAGAAGAACAAAACGTGAGCCTAAATCTGTTGATTCTAAGAATACCCCGAAAAAGACATAAACTGGGAACAAAACTCATTTTCTATTATAAAAATATCAAATCAACCATTTAATACAATACTGGACTCCTATTTATACTAATAATTGAACCCTAGAACAATAAATCACTACCATAATAATTAAAAAATAACAAATCAAAACAAATATTCTAAAAGATAAACTATATCAAATCTAATATAAACTAATAAATAACAGATCTAATCAAATCTTCTAATATTCTCTCATTCTCTTCTCCCTAAAAATGATTCGTCCTCGAATCGTGTAGGTCGTGTATGTGCAAAGATGGGCTGGGACATCTTTATACTCATGCACCCATGGATCAACCATAGCATTCATAAATGTATGGACCAAGTGAGTAAAAATCTGTAAAACAAATGCAGCAGCCACAACCATGCATGGAAGTAATCGAATCTGATTTAGCTTTGAAGACAAGCATATCCAAAACTCGATGGACGTATTCTTCATTGGACTTCTCATCATAAAAAATGTAGTTGATCATAACAACCATTGTTGACCTCCACACAAGTATCAATAATTTCATGGTGAGAAATTGTATCATCAATCTCATCCGAGAAGTATTCGCATGATGGGGAAAATAGATCGTCAATTAAAGTCTTATTGACATCAAATTCCTCATAAAAATTAGTGGTCCATCATAACCATCATGATCATTTGCCAACAAATCAATTTGTTGGTGTATTTGCATAAATTTGTCTTCGTTCAACTTCTCATAGAAAATGGTTGTAACAACATAAATTGCACAATTAGAATTTATTGATATATTTGGACTTTATGTTACAATCTATAGTTAAAAGTCTCTGATTCTTCTTTTCGGTTGCCTTTGGAATTTGATGGATAGGTTGCTTAGATAAACGCGATCGAAGGGGCTCCGCACCTTGATCTTGGATCGTAAGATGCTTCTGGAGGACTTTGACGAAGAACACTTTGATTTCTTCGAATGACACCTTGAATGTTGGAGAGGATTTCGCCTTTGCTCTTGATTCTCCAACTTCCGTTGTGGTGTATCTTGGAATGAAAACATGACCCTTATATAGGTGTAGGATGTAATCTCTTTGCCATTGAATAACATGATTTGATTGTTTATTTTGATTTGTTTATAAGTCTTTCCTTGAATAGGAAGATATGATTAGATTTGGTGATCGTCTCGCCTTTGGTAGGAAGATATGATTTCATTTCATTTTGTTACCAAAGTATTGGTAATTATTTTCCATATTGGCAAGATTTGATCTTGATTGCCAAGAAATAAAGATTTAGACACTTGACAATATCTGATTGACCATTTGATTGGGCACAAATTTTATACGCTTACAAGTACCCCCTCGAGACTTGTTCTCGGATAACATGCCTTGGAGTGAATAAGTGTCGAAATCTTTCACTATGTAGATCAACGTCTTCTTTGATTTGTTTAGATATGTAGATAGTTTATACTCATATGTAGGAGCCTTTAATTTAGACTTGGATTTGATAGCTAGTTTATACTCATATCTAGGAGCCTTCAATTTGGACTTGGATTTGATAAATACTTTATACTCGTATCTAGGAGCCTAATATTTGTACTTGGATTTGATAGATAGTTTATCTCATATCAAGGAGTTCCTTATTTAGGTTTGGAGTTGTAGATAGTTTGTACTTGTATCAAGGAGTTCTTTAATTTAGATTTGATTTGTAGACCTTTTAAACTCGTCTCAATGATTATTCATTCTTGATATGTAGAACTTTTAAAATCGTGTCAAGGAGTTTTGATTTGAATTTGATTGGTAGACCTTTTAAACTCGTGTCAAGGAGTCTTAATTTGAATTTGATTTGAGAGACATAGATATTTTTTACTCGCATCTAGGAGCATCATAGATAGTTTAAACTCGTATCAACAAGCATCATTTATTTTTTTGGACTATAGAAAGTTTTTTATCTAAGAGCATTATAGACAGTTTAGGATCGTATCAATGGGCATTTTTTTTTTTTTTTTAGACTTTTTTCGCTTGTATCCAGTAGCATTATGGACAGTTGATGCTCGTATCAAAGAGCATTGAGTCTTATTTTCTTCACTTGGAGTGTGGGGAGAAGCTTTGCCCCCACATGCTTTTAGTTTGAAATGACATCTTCATGGTTCACCGAAACATCGCCATTGATGGAAGATAATTCTTCCTTGGGACTTCAAACTTGTCTTCAAAGAAGAGATTAGAGGTAGAGATTGTCCCACCGAGCTTGTCAAAAATTTTAACAACATAAATTGCACAATTGGGATTTATTGATGTATTTGAGAATTTGTGTTATAATCTCTATTTGAAAGCCTCTGATTCTTCTCTTTGGTTGGCTTTGGAGTTTGATGTATAGTTGGCTTAGATAAACACCGATCGGAGGGGTTTCGCACTTTGATCTCTGACTGAACACTTTAAATGTCTTCACATGACACCTTGAATGTTTGAGAGAATTTCGTCTTTGCTCTGGATTCTCCAACTTCTATTGTGGTATGTCTTGAAATGAAAACAAGACCCTTTATATAGGTGTAGGATATGACATCTTGTCATAAAATAACATGATTTGATTAGTCATTTTGATTCTGTGATGAGTCTTTCCTTGGATAGGAATATATGATTAGATTTGGTGATCTTCTTGGCTTTGGTAGGAAGATATGACTTGATTTGATTTTGTTACCAAAGTATTGGTATTTTTTTTTTTTTTTTATATTGGTAAGATTTTATCTTGATTGCCAAGAAATAAAGATTTGGACACTTGGCAATATCCGGTTAACTATTTAATTAGACACAAATTTTATATGCCTACAATAGTATCAAGAACCAGTTGACACCTCGAAATAGGGATGCAAATGAACCGAATCGAAGCGAATATTAAGAGATTCGATTCGAATTCGTGAAATTTGGCTTCGATTCGAATTCGATTCGATTCGATTCGTTGATCGAATTTTAAATCTGATTCGAATTTGATTCGAATTTCTTTTCCGAATATATTCGATTCGATTCGTGATTCGTAAATTTGAAATTTTCAACAAAAAAATTTAGAAAATATTCGATTCGAATTCGATTCGAAATCAAATTTGTCTAGATTCGAAAATTAGAAACCATATGTTGTACTAAGGGAATTTGTTTTATTTACTATGTTTTATTTACCATATGTTTTATTTACTATATATATATATATCGAATCGAATCATCGAATTTGACGAATCGAATACATATATATTCGAATTCGGTTCGAAATATAAACAAATAAAAAATATGATTTGAATTCGAATTCGAATTCGAATTTTACCGAATCGAATCATCCTAAACGAATTCGAATCACGAACCGAATCAGTATAATTTGATTTGACTTGCATCCCTACCTCGAAACCATCATCGAAGATCGTGACTGGTCTTTGATTACCAACTAATGCAGACAAAAGCAAGAGAAGAAAAATGATACGTGAGTCTAAATTCATTGATTCTAGGAATACCCGAAAAAAGATATCAAATGGGAACAAACCCCGTTTTCTATTGTCAAAATATCAAATCATCCATGTAATACAATAATGGAGACTCCTATTTATACTAATAATTGAACCCTAGAACAACAAAACACTACCATAATAATTAAAAGGAAACGAATCAAAATAAATATTCTAGAAGATAAATTATATCAGATCTAATATAAGCTAACAGATAGTAGATCTAATCAAATCTTCTAACATTATCTCCATCATTGATCTTAACACGTTTTATATCTTTTCTTATTTTGTTTACTATTATATCATATTTCAATAACTTAAACTTGTTTATCTAGAGACTTTCTAAAATAATACATTACAATGTTTTGCCTAACAATCAGGTTTTTTTTTTTTTTTTTTGTTAAGAACTAATCAGTTTATAGACTCATCATTTTGATCAATCAATGATTTAAATTCAGATGATAATTTGCAACAACTTGCAAGTTCATATGGTAAATTAATTGTAACAAAAGAAGTTTGTATGACGAAGTATAAAAGCATGCAAAGTTGAGATGACAAATTGTTATTTTCCCTAAAATAACATTAGTGATGAAGTAGTGCCAAGACGTCACATGCAAACTCTATGATGCGTTTCTCAAAATCTTCTCTTATTTTAATTAGGAAATCCAAAATCTTGACTCGAGATCAATAGAAGATTGATGAAAACTTTGTACGAACAAATGCAATCAAAATAATTCATCATAATAACATAAAGATAAATTTCATCTTAGAAAATTCTTAAATATAGAAGATTAAGTTAAACTATTGAAGTCTATGTAACATTTTTGACATTCACATGTGTGTGTTTGTGTAAATTTTATTAATATGTTTACTATCTTAATCATACATGCTAACTAATTTTGTATATATATTTATAAATCTTTATTTAGTTTTTTATATCAGTTCTATTAACAATATAAATTTTAATATTTCATTCTATATACTATTTTTATGAATAATAATATATATGAGTTTCTAATTTCATATTATTCTTGTTTTAGTTAAACTTTCTTTTTGTGTTTGTTCATATATATTGAGTCGTTGTACCTTTATTTACATAAAAATTGGGCTACTGTATTTAATGGTCATTTTATTTATATGTGATAAGACACAATCAAAGAAAAATACAATAAATCAAAATGCTTTTCCAAAATAGAATCGACTGTAGTTTTTGTTTAGATTTATTTAACAAATTTTCTACTGATTTTGTTACACAGGCTTATTACAAGGAATATAATGCAATGTAATTTTTTATGGAATAAAATTGGGTATCCTGTCATTCACATATATCATTCCTCGCCTTCGTTTTTTCAATCTTCGCTCCTCAGTCGTCCTGTAGCATTTTCAAAATTTAGCCTACTGCCTTGAAGTCTCAAGATTGCTAAGTCTGATGTCAATAAGAGGAGTTTGGGCTCTGACGAGATGCTTGAGATACACGAGCAAAATTTCGGATTAGTTCTAAAATTGCAACCGACCTATACTTACGAGACTGTTTTTACAACTTTCTTGAATATAACATGTAAAAATAAAAATTCCTCCTGTAATTTAAATATATGAATAGTGAAAATTAAATGTAGGGAATATTACAAATAACAATCTGACCTTAGTCCCTTTTTACCCTTAACAATACTTAATTTTCCGCGTTGTGGATTCCTATATAACCTTTCCGCGATTTATAAGTACCTAAGATCATATGATTATTTGTAATTTTCCCTTAAATGTTTGTATCATATAAGTTGTGAGATTATGTCATTAATTTATCTTTGTTTTAAAACTAATTGACAGTGTAAATAGTACAAATATGACAATTGTAGAAAGGATGAAAATTTTAATAAATTAATTCGATTTTTTCATAGTACTATACTTTAGCCAACTATGTTATCTAGTACAAATCTTTAAGTATTTCAAAAGAAGAAATATATGCAAATAACATATCATAGAAAGCAATTTAACTGTATTAAATTATAATTAAAGGAATATAATTAAGTAATATTTTCACAGTTTTGTTTCACGCAAAACATAAGCAAAAACAAACTAAGATAAGTCTAAATTTAAAACTTAAAGTCACGATAGAAGGGTGTAAAAATGCAAAACTAAATTAAAATAATAAACTCAAAAGTCAGGATAGACGAGCATAAAAAATGATGGGATTTGGTGTAGAAATTAGACCTTCTCTTTCTTAATCTTTTTGGGAACTATCTTAGTATTCGTTTTTGTTTTTTATTTTAGTAATGCATTGGGTAATTGCCACTTCATCATCACTTTTATCTGAAATGCAATCTTCATAAATCTTTCTTTTAATTTTTCGTTTGCCTCTTCCTTGTTCATCATTTGTTTTCTCGTTCAATGGTATTAGAAAACGAATCTCTTTGTGTGCTTGATGTTAGTCGTGTGTAGTAGTTAAAATCCTTATGTCCCTGAAAATCATTTATAATTTAATTTTTTTTTTTTTATTTCGGGCTCTTGGGTTTGTGATCATGCTTCCGGATTTTGTAATTGACTTATAGTGTATTTTTTTTCTTAGCATTGCTAATGATGCGATATATTCTTGGACCGAACATTCGACATGCGTAGCTGCTATGTTGCCAAAAACTATAATCTCATTGAATGACTTTTAAATTCACTCGGTACCTGTCCAATTTTATAATAGGTAGGGTAAGTGATCATTTACCCATTGTGCTAACTTTCATATTTGTATGAGTTACACTGAAAACAAAAGAGTGTACATATTGATAAGGTTAAACAAACGATTTTATCTATAAATATATTTTGAATTCTGTATTTTATATTTTTATTTTTGCAACATTTAGAATATATTACCTGGGTTTAGCTTCAATGGATTTTCCTATACACTTTTTGCCAACAACTTTATCATCTTCCTTGTAGGTTCCTCTATTACATTTGTCACATGCTTCATACCACATCTTTATAATATTCTCCACATTATCTACTATTCCGTTAAAACAACAATAGATTCCCAAGTACATTGATAACAAATATTTTTTTAATCAAAATATAATATAATATATGCTCTAAATTATTTGTATATTAAACTTACCTCTGTCAATGTCTCTCTATTTTCTATGATATCTTTAAGAGTCACTTTATGAGCATTTACCATTGTTTGATTCGTAGTCATCTTAGATATCTTAATTGGATCTTGTATTATGTTTGACCTGCATATATTATTTTTAATGTGTCAGAAAAATAACTTTCCATCATCTTACTTGGGTTTTCTAGTTTATTGCTTACCATCGGCAAATGTGCTCCATCAGAATTTGGGTTTATTTGCAAGACGCTTGCTGCTGTAGTTTGTAACTTTAAGTCAGTTGTTAAGAAAATAGATAACAATTAATGCATTCCGTTTTGCGTTTTCTTTTATGACTTTCCACCAGAAAAGTTTTACGTTTATTTTCTTTTTTGATGGCATATAAAATATTTATGTAGACATATATTATTATATTTTTCAAGAATTTTGTTAGATAAGAATGACGAAGATTACTTGAAAAGAGTTCGAGGAAGATTTTACTTACTGTGTGTCCATGATGGTTATTTCCCTCAAGGTTAATTTTTGTCCCTTAGTACTTTTTACTATTTTGTTATCACATTTGCAAGCTTTCCACAAATATCTAGTACATTCAAAATATATCTTTGTTATTTTTTTTTTTTGTCAAATTAAGTCGTATTTATATAGAGACTTAGGGTTTCAGTATTTTACCAAATCATTTTTTGTCTCCAAGCTTGGTCTCGAGGTAAAAAAAAAAAAAAAAAAGATTTTAGCACCTTTTTTTGTCGTCAAGAATAACCTTAAATAGTATCTTTCACCTTCAGATATATTTTGAGCACTTATACGTCCAATCACTTCTCCTTTGTTCCTTTATTTCTAACGCTTGTCTTTTTGCCCCAGACATAATGCTCTGGAAATTCCTTGTAACAATATTTCTCGCATCTCTATCTTTAGCACGCATGGAAAAGAACTTCGTGAGTATTGTTTTTAAATAATAGTGAACATCCATTATTTTCTACAAATTTTGATTAATCCAATAGGTGATATATTATTGGTTAGGTAGATAAAACTGCAATGTTACAACTGCTAAGTATATTTCATTTAAATTAAATTAAAAAATTCTTCACCTAGCTTCTTGAGTAGAAACCCATTGTGCATCTGAATATTGTTTAATTTTGTCTATGGTGGTATTGTCATCATTTTGTGCCACATTAATCGCCACTTTATCATGACCTTTATAGATGTACTTGTACAAATACTTCACAACTTTTGCTCCAGAACATATTTCTACATTGATATGACCATTATATATAGACAATAAATATGGGTTGTAGGGAACTACCCAGTGGTTATCTAATCGTGCATTATCTTTAACCACATATGATTTTTTTAGATTTTTTCCTCCACATAGTCTGTGCATCATATGTTTCTTTACCATCTCATATAGTTCATGATATTTTTCTAGATTAGGAATTTTTGCACAAATATACTTATCAAACTTATCGACATTATTTATCGGCTTCAAAATAATAAGCATGTGTGGCAATCCCCTTTTTTAAAATTCGACAACATGAACATGTGGTACTACTTTTCACATATCTCTTTTTTGAATAGTTGATCTTTCAAGTCATGCAATTTGTCCAAAAAACTCTTACAATTAAATCTGGACGATCTTGTGGTTCGCTGGCCATCATATAAATTTTCTTGAATTTTCTTACAATCATAATTGCAAGTCACTGTGATAAACATAACTGGTTTTCCAAATCTATGAACTCATGTCAATGCATCTAGATATCTGGCCCACATATCCCTTAGACCACATATAAATGATTGTGGAAGAATGATTCTCTTTCCAACTCCACTGCCTCTAGTTTCTTCTTTGAAGACAATGTTCATGATTCCTTAATATAATTCTACTCCCAAATTTGTTTGATTATTTCAGAAAAAATTTAATCTTGTTGTCTCCAACTATATATAGTTATCAACTGTATATTGTTGCAATAATCGTCCAGCTAATAAAGACGTGAATCGCCTTTAATTTCGAATATGAAGACTATCACAACTATATTCTCTAAATGAAACTTTCTTATCACTTCCTTTATCAACAACTATTTTAAAAAATAATAAAGATGAAATTAGAAAATAAGTAATATATCAAATATATTGTGAACATACATAACATTATTTAGTTAATTCTGTGGTTGATATTGATATAAAAATTAGTTATTATTGAAATAATAAAATAACCTTTTGATATGAATATATTTGCCTCTTCTTTTGTTCTTCAAAATATTATTTTTGTATTATTCTGCGGAATTCAAATTTGCATATTTCCTCTTCCGGACATCAAGCTCCTTCGTCTTTTTTATTCTTCATATGTGGGCAATTTGATTATGTAATAATTGTAGTATCTAAATTTGGCATTATAAATTTTGCTTTAAATTAAAATTACCTGAATTCCGTTGCACAATTATCGATTGATACACCACCAGGAATGAAATAAATCAATATAATTAGTAACAAAAAGAAAAAAAAATATAAAACCTATATCTAAGAGGACATCACAATAATTTATTAGTTAGTGTGGTTGACTCAACCATCTTTTCATTGAAAAACAACACAATATATAAGTTCAGTTTTTAGGATTTAATCGTAAAAAATGAACTTATATTGAATTGAGCGGAAAAAAGAAACATTACCATATTTTCTATATTCTCTGCTAATTTCTTGAATTTCGGTTCTCCACTAATTTCTTCGATTTTGGATTATGCTTCTCTACATTTTCTACTAATTTCTCTAACTTCGGATCTCCGTTTATTTTTCCAACTTCGGAGTATGCAAGCTTTGACCAATGATTGTTAGGCTAAGTGTATTAAATAGGTTTATAAATTAGGTAGTTTAATGATTAAATATGATTAGGAAAGAGATATTTTGGATACGTGAATTTTTGTTGGATATATTGATATTAAATAGAATTAAAAATTATGTAGTTTAGATTGTTGGATTTATGTTGGATAAATGATATTTAATGATATTTTCATTATTTAATAAAAAGATAAAAAAAAAACTATTTTATTTTGGTAAGTTCCCATTTGTTTGATTATTCTAGGTTTATTCGATTTTGAATTAATATTAGGAACCTACCTGCCTACTTTTTGTGCCAGCGTGTGTGTTTTCCTCAAAGATTCAGTTTTCATAAGATATTACGTTCTACTTTGTGATTAGAGGTGTAAATGAGATATTAATATTTTTTTTATAAAGCAAATGTTAGTTTTGAAAATGATGTTAAATTTGTCGTACGGCAAGCTACACATGTGTCTTTGTTATATAAGATTCAATTTTGATAAGAACGTTTGCTATCACGATTCTTCATATGTTAATGTTTGTATTAGATAAGATTTATCACAACAAATTTGCTCACTATTTCTTTTTCTCATTAAAATATTTTAGGCTTTTCATTCTTTTAATATGAACTAACTTAAATAAATATTGTTAAGAAAATATAATATTTTTATTTTTTCTATATCTATATACCTTTTTTCTCTTCGTATTGTATTAAAATAATTTTAATATATAGTCGCATTATATGCAAGCATAATAGCTTAAATTATGTTTATTTTTTAATGGTCAATTAAATAAATTTAACATGTAAAAATAAAAATTGTAGTACAATATCTAGTCAATAGTACAAACGTAAAGTTTTAAGATTATGCCATAAAATTTATGTTATTTTTTTAAAAAATAATTGACAGTGTGAATATTATAATATGGTAGTTCAGATAAGATTGAAAAATATATAAATGTGATTGTTTTATAATGCCTTAATGTAATATTATCTAGTACAATTGCTTAAAATAAATGCAAAGAACATATCACTGAAAAACTCTATAAATATGTTTTAATATGATATTAATTTCATTTCAAAATGCAATTGTATTTGAAAGTTTAAATATGTAGTTTTTTAGGAGGAGTTTGAATATAAAATGACTCTTTTTTATAATCACGTAAGGAAATATAAATTATTTTAAATTACTTAACCACCCTTAAATTTAATACCTATTAAGAATATTATAGGCACCAGAAGATAAGACGAAACATAAAATAAGACAAAAAAATCCATACTTTTATATGTAACTAAGTTTTTATTCCAAAATTCAATGTATTAATAGTGTAGAAGAAGAATAATTTAAGTATGTATTTTTTTAGGAGGAGTTTGAATTAAATAAAAACTCTTACTTTTTATATATAAGTAATTAAATGATAATATATTTTAAGTTACTTAATACTACTAATGCTTCGTACCAAATATATTTAATTTATTTATAGTGTATAGCCAAGGTATGTATTTTTAAAATTCACTATGATCAGAAAACATTATTTATTTTTGGTATACTACATATCTATTCTATTATGGTTAAGAATCCTTAAATTCTATTTAAAAAAAGAATTCTTAATATGATTAATGAAAAAGATATTCGATCTCGCAAAGAAAGATATTTGAGAATAGCACTATGACAAATTTTAGCAACACATGTGAAATAATTATTGAAATCTTGATCGGGAGCTTCAACTAATTCATTAAACTAAATTATAAAGTGTAATTTTCATGTTTGTAGATATAGTGTCTGAAAACGAATGGCTCTAAATTAATTAATTAATTAGACTTATTTTTTACAAAAAATCATCCAATCACAATTATATACTCTTCTTAAAATAAATATTAGATATATTTTAATATGAAACAAATTTTATTTTAAAATTCAAAGTATTGAAAGTGTAGAAGAATAATAATTTAAGTATGTAGTTTTTAAGGAGGATTTTGAAATATAAAGGAACTCTTGTTTTTTATAATGAAGTATGAGAAAACATAATTTACTTTAAATTACTTTAACTATCCATAAATTTAATACTTAGTAAGGATATTACAGACATCACGAGAAATGACGAAACGAAATAATAGGTCGAAAAATTCATATTTTATATTTATACTATTACTAATTAGCAATAATAGATAGATAGATAGATAGATAGATAGATAGATAGATATAGATATAGATATAGATATAAATATAGATATGTTGAATTTATGTTGGATATATTGAAATATTTTATTATATGATAAAATTCCTTAATTATCCTTGATATTTAATATTTTATAGGGATATTATAGTCGTCACAAGAATATTTATACTATTACTAATTAGCAATTATAAATAGATAGATAGATAAATAGATATAGATTTAGATATGTTGGATTTATGTTGGATAAATTGAAATATTTTATTATATGATAAAATTACTTAATTATCCTTGATATTTAATATTTTATAAGGATATTATAGTCGTCACAAGAAAAGACGAAACATTCACACTTTTATATTAGTAATAGATATATTGCTAGTATTAGGGTTTACTTAAACACTAAGATTCTTCCTGCTCCCTGTGGGATCGACCCTACTTACCACTTCTACGAGTTAGAAGGGTAGCTAGGTTTAATTAATTTTACCGCATCGCGACAGTGCGGTCAAATTTTGGCGCCGTTGCCGGGGAGCGGTGCAAGATTTTAAGTGTTTATTTTTATTAGTTCTATATTGAGTCTCGTAATTCTATTTCTTTTAGTATTTGCGTTACACTTGAACTCACTTAAGTTTCTTTTTGTTTTAGCAGTGAATGATCACTCGTTCACGCCAAAATAAAGAATTGCTTTTCGACCCTGAAATAACTCGTAGAGATCGCATCCTAAGAAGACAAGCAAGAGAGAATCTAGAAGAATTTGAAGCCTTACCCTTCGCCACCGAAAATTCCGCGTCTGAACCTGAGCAAGAAGCAATGGCAGCCGAAAGGACTATGCGGGAATTGGCCACCACTGGCACTACCCACCAGCCTCTATGCATCACCTTCCCTGACTTGGGGAAGGACACCACTTTCGAACTCCGATCAGGGTTAATCCACCTGTTACCCTCTTTCCATGGGTTAGCAGGAGAAGATCCGCACAAACATTTGAAGGAGTTCCACATCGTCTGTTCGAGTATGAAGCCGACGAAAGTCACTGAAGAACAGATAAAACTTCGGGCATTTCCTTTTTCTCTGAAGGATATGGCCAAGGATTGGCTCTACTACCTACCCTCAGCATCTATAAAAACTTGGGAGGAAATGGAGACCCAGTTCTTGGAGAAGTACTTTCCGGCATCTAAGGCCACGAACATCCGGAAGGAAATCAGTGGAGCGGTACAACTGCCCGGAGAAACTTTGTACGAGTATTGGGAACGCTTTGAAAAGCTGGTGGCTAGATGTCCCCAACATCAGATCACAGAACAGTTGCTCATCCAGTACTTTTATGAAGGGCTGACGCAGTCAAACCGGAACATGCTGGACTCTGCCAGTGGGGGAGACCTATGTGACAAAACCCCGACAGCTGCTAGAGCACTCATTTCGAAAATGGCGGCTAAGACTTAACAATTCGGGACACGGGATGTTTCAACACGGATAGTGAGGGAGGTGAACGATTCTCAAATGGATGCGAAGATTGATCAGCTTACCAAAATGGTCCAGAAGGCTGTTTTGGGGGGGAGCTCAAATATCCGACCCTGCCGAATATGTGATACTACCGATCACACAACCGATAATTGCGAAGTTCTGGGTAATGAGCTAGAAGCACACGCCAATGCTGTCGGAACTGGAAACTTCCAAGGCCGAAAGTACGACCCATATTCCCAGTCGTACAACCCAGGATGGAGGGATCATCCGAATTTCAGCTATGGTAATCAGCAAGGCCAGTCAAGTGAGCAAAACAGACCTCCACCACCTAGAGGTATGTATTACACAAAGCAGCCAGCTGAACAAGCACCTGACTCATCCTTGGCGGATATTGTGAAGACTTTAGCAACAAACACTGTGCAATTTCAAAAGGATGCAACATCAAGCATCAAAAATCTTGAGACACAGATGAGCCAGATGGCAACCGCTATAAGTCGACTAGAGAATATGCAAAGTGGTAAACTGCCATCACAACCTGAAATGAATCCTAGAAATGTCAGTGCCATCACATTGAGGAGTGGTAACCAGCTTGGAGAGCTTAAGAAGCCCGGGCAACCATTGGAAGATGATAAGAACGACATTTCGGAGAGGACAGCCGCAGACAGAGCCGCGACCGCGGCAGACGTGCGCGGCCGCGGCCAACTCGACGTTCCTGAAGAGAAATTATCTGTAGAAGTTGCGCGACCGCGGCAACCCAGCGCGGCCGCGGCCCCTGTTCAGCAGAAATCAACACATTCTGCATCCATTCCGCCTCCGCCACTTCCTTTCCCCAGTCGCATGATCAGACCGACACGACCTGACAAAGAGAAGGAGATATTAGAGGTGTTTCGAAAGGTTGACATCAACATCCCCTTGATCGATGCTATCAAGCAAATTCCCAGATACGCCAAGTTCCTAAAGGAGCTATGCACCAACAAGCGTAAACTCAAGGGGGATGAAAAGGTCCTGATGGGAGAAAACGTCTCAGCAATCTTCCAAAAGAAGATGCCACCAAAATGTAAGGACCCAGGTATGTTTGTCATTCCTTGTAGAATAGAGGGCATAAACATTGAATGTGCCATGCTAGACCTAGGAGCATCCATTAACATAATGCCAAGAACAATATTTCATGCATTAAAACTAGGACCACTGAAAGAAACGAGGATAGTACTTCAGTTAGCAGATCGTAGTAACACATACCCCGATGGTCTAATCGAAGACGTCTTAGTTGAAGTAGGTGACCTAGTATTCCCCGCTGACTTCTATGTTTTGGACATGCAAGGAGATTCCTCTACATTTTCTCCAATTTTGTTAGGGCGGCCGTTTCTGAACACCGCCCAAACAAAGATTGATGTCGGTAAAGGGACTCTGACTATGGAATTTGATGGCCACATCGTTAAGTTAAATATTTATGATGCTATCGGACATCCTGAAGATGCTAATTCTGTTTTCTCACCTGATGCGACTAACTCTTTTGTTGAGAATGATTGTGAGAATAGGTGCAGGAGTAGGCTGAATTGGTCCGCATTGGTGCGGCATCGTAAAAAGGAAGATGAAAGGCGGAATGGGGGTAAAGTGCCTGAATTGGTCTGGGCCCGTGTGGAAACCACCTTGGCACAAACGCTAAGGGAAGATGCAGCCGTCGAGCCAACGACGTAAAACAACAGCGCTTGTCGGGAGGCAACCCGATGTTTACGGTTCTTTATTTATTTCGTTTTTTTTTTTATTCAGCATTAGATTAGTTCTCTTTCATGTTTTTTGCATTTTTTTACATAATAAGGATTACCATAAAACATAAGACGGAGGGTGACCGCTGGACATAGCAGCAGACATGGCAGGAGCAACAGCATTAATGGCGAGGACAGTAAGAAGCGCAGTGGAGATACATGCAGTCCTTTTTGGGGAAAAGGGGGGTCATCCACCTCCGCCTCCGCCTCAGTAAAACACTGTAAGTACGTACCAAGCCGCACCACTTTTTCTTCCCTCAAACTTTGATTTTCAACCAAGTTTGGGGGAGGGGGGTGTGACGTGGGGCGACTTGGCCGCATTTCTAGTAAGCTGTTTGTTTATTTCTAGTATGCTGCCCGGTTCTATTTGTTTTATTATGCATTATTGTTGGGCCTGTGAGCCAATTGGTTGATGATTGGGCCTGTGTGCCAAGTGATAGTGTGTTGGGCCTGTGAGCCGCGGTTTTTGTTTTAGTATTGTGTTTTGTGGAGTCTCGATGTGTTTATTTTGGTAGAGTTTAGATTGAGTCTAGAAAGGGAAAAGAAAACTGAATTGTGCTGTAAAGATAAAATTAACACATTAAGGTGATGATAAGTTGGCAATGAGTTTATGATGATTGTTGTTAAAACTTGTTTTGAATAGCATATGATAGAGCATGACGGGTAATGGATATGAAATTGAGCTGTAATTCGCAACATTGATCAGTAAAATTGCCTTGTGAGGACTTTGAGCCTATTTTGTACCTCCAGTCTTGGAGTAACTTGTACAAATTCTTTCGGTGTGATTTTCATTGATTATGTGCATATAGACCCTAAAACTTGCCTTGCATGTCTGTCGTGAATAAGTCAATGTGTGTTGTGGCTTAGAAAGTGATCTTAGGTATTTCTTGATCAGCCTATTTCAGACACTCAACATAATTACCTTTTTGACCGCAAACTTGAAAAAGTAATTTCCCTTAGTTAGCCCAGTTGAGCCGTGAGCCTATCACTTGTTAGCCGAATATTACAAGCCGGATATCTTTCCAATTGGCCTTTGACCTTATTCGACTAATCTAGTTAAGAGGGAGGCGAAAGGAGAGGTAGTTGGGAATGTTATTTGGGATTCCTATGGGCTGAAAAAGGGGAGTGAAATGAGAAATGAAAAGGGAATTGGTGATAGAGAATTCAAGAAGGTTTCCATCCTATGTGCTAAAAAGCTTAGACTTGTTAATGTGTACAATGCAAAAGCAAGAAAAGAAATGAGGATGGGAGTAAGAAAAGTGCTTAGTAAAAAAAAAAAAAACGGGTAGTCCTAGAAAATGTGGTACCCACGTGAAAAAAAAAAAAAAAAAAAAAAAAGAGAAGCACTTGGTTGTAACGGATGCGGACGTGGGGAGAAGAAGTCATCCCTTGGGGTGATTTACTGAGTTTTGGAAAGTGAGATGTGAGTAATTGTTTTGAGGGGTGGTTGAGTAGGAATAACTCGATTAGTCCACATTTTAGTCACTTTCATCCAAATTTTATCCTACCTTACCTAAGCCTTTATTACAACCGAATTAAAGACCTTTTTGATTCTTTGCCACACATGCTGAGTACTATGTCCGACTTAAATAATAGGCAAGCATATGGTGGTCGTTGCATATAAGTCAGTGTGAGTGTAGTACTTTACATACCTTAAACACTTGAGAGAAGAGTGATACACAATCCCGGTGAGGATCAATTGTTGAAAATCATAAGCAATGAAAGTAGTTGAAGTTGCTCTGTCAAATATGCTCGGTTACAACATGTTGCTATGTTTTATTGGAAAACCTTTCTGAAACTCGTAATTGCCACTTAAAGTGCCTTAAAACCCGTGTCTTGATTGTTGTTTGATTTAGATTTGTTCGGGACGAACAAAGGGTTAAGTTTGGGGGATTTTGGTACACGCGTTTATTTATGCACTTTAAGTCTGTTAGAGTGATGAATTGTGATGTTTGCGTGTAGAATGGAGAGTATTTGGGTTGTTTTAAGTGCCTTTGGACTATTTGACGTTTGTGTTTTCATTTTGAGTTAAATAGGTGATTTAAGGCTAAGTAGTCGTACTCGGCCGGATGCACAACGAGGAAATGAAGCCCGGATGTCAAAAGGATGGAAAAATCGCCGGAAAATGAAGAACAGAGTACCGCGACCGCGGCAAAATGGCGCGGCCGCGGTCCAAGTGAAGAAATAAGCAGAAAATCTCTGGACAAGTAGCGCGGCCGAGGCATACTTGCGCGGCCGCGGCGTGGTGCTGGACCAGGAGCGGGCGCGGGCGCGGCCCATGAGCGCGGTCGCGGCCCGTTAAGGCGGTTAATTAATCCTTGGGCCACAAGAGTTCCGTTTTAAAGCCCAGAATCGACCCAAATTGACTTTCTCTATAAAAAGGGATCCTTATGCTCGGAAATAGGGGACGAGAACATTACGAGCGAGCAAGATTGAGAGATTCCGAAGGAGACGAGCAATCAAGATCGGCAATACTCGGGTTTTCTAGTCCTTAAGTCTTTTCAATTATGTATTTTCAGTTTAATTTGTCTTTTGTCACCGCCATGAGCGGCTAGTAGGCTATTTCAGTCCTTAGTCGAGTCGAACCCTAGTTTTACTATTTTGTGATATTTACAGTGGTTATTAATCAGTTGATTCCTTGAAACGTTGTTATACTATTTGTCTATCCTTCAATGCTTGTGTGTTTATATGCTAGATTGATCACCTAGGATTATAATTGCATAAGTAACGCTAGGTTATAATCGTAATCCGTAATTGTTACGAACCTATAGCCAATTAGTAGCAAATAGCGAGTGATATCGCTAGGGTAGTATATAGCTCGGTCTGAATGGGTCCGAGCTTACGAGGTCCACACCGTGTCTATCCCGTTATCCTAATTCTCTAGGCGTCCGGTTAATGAGATCCAGAGAGCTTATTCTGAGGTCACTCAACTGGATAGACTAACCAAAGAGCTTGTTTTGGTTAGTTAAACATAAGGGATAACGAGGTTAGCAGAGCTTGTTGTTAACCTCGGGGTAGGAGTTTTAAGGATAAAATTGGTTAATAATTGCATCTATCACAGGGTAGTAATAACTAGGGGGAGATAAGATTAAGGGCTGGGATTCGTTATTTTGATAAGTAGAACAAGTCATAGTTAATTTGCTTAATTTCTGTTTTAGTTCTTTAGTTAGTATACATCAATTCATAAACTCCCATTATTTATATATTTATATATATATATTGCTAGTATTAGGGTTTACTTAAACACTAAGATTCTTCCTGCTCCCTGTGGGATCGACCCTACTTACCACTTCTACGAGTTAGAAGGGTAGCTAGGTTTAATTAATTTTACCGCATCGCGACAGTGCGGTCAGAAACACATCCCTTTTGTCAAATTCAAGAGAAACTTTGAGCCAGATGCGAGTAGGATATTCATATTCTAATTTCTGGTTTTTGAAGATCTCCCGTGCTAATGTTGTCTTTCCCAGACCACGCATGCCAAGGATGGAGACAACATCAAGCTTTGTCACAGGCTCAGCTGGCACAAGATACCCAACTAAGGTAGATACCTCTTCGTCAAAGCTTACATCCATATCCTCCAGGGCATAGAAAAAGATCAAGACAAAAACTTAGGTAAGATCATAATGTAGTAAGAAGATGGATTTTCAAATCTTAACACTAATGTAAAAGTGTCTTAACTTTCAGCAAAAAAAATATCCCAAAAAAAGTAGCAAATGTTAGATGTAAAGGATAAATGTCATTCTACAACTATAGCAAAAACTAATCCTACTCTATACAATCTCAAAATAAACATACATTTTTACTATGCACCTTTATTTCTAAATTCTAGAATTTCAAATGCAAGATTTCCCCGACTCACTTAAGCTTAAACTAAACACCCCCTTAGTTACATTTACTCGAAGAGAGAGCAAATATATTATGGATGTTGTACCTTCTTCAGTAGTTGCCATGAATCTTGTCCTTGAGCCGTCGTTTCGGCAGACCCGTTGCAAATTTGCCGGTGAGCAGCAAAGTCAAGCAGTGGTTTCACCCTCTCTTCTCGGAGGGACCTCAGCTCTTGCGCCAGGCTTCGACTGTGAAGTCCGGGCAAGGCTGAAGTAGTCATACAAGAGTCTATGGTGTCTTCTACATCGTAGACAAACTCCCTGATCCGCCCCCTCATCTCTCTCAACTCATCTTTCTCCTTTCTCGTATCCGCCGCCTCCTCAAGGATGGCCCTGAACGATACGAGTTCTTTCTCCAGCTGTCGGAGCTCATTTTCTGCGCCAAAGATGAATTCGGCATTTGAATCCAGTAGCAGCGACAAGTTCTCAAGCAGGAATGATACCGCAGAAACAGCCATGCATGTTAATCAATGCAAGGTTACACAGCTCTCTGTCTCTATCTAGATCTAGATCTCGCTCCCTTTGAGCTGGCTGATACATGTATCATATGTTTATCAATAGATGAATTGATGAGCATGCTCACTATAATTAATTACAAGTTGCTATTGTTTACACAAACCATTGACTTTGGTTATATTAAAAAAAATGAAGCGGGAATTGTTAATTCATGTTGACAGTTCCAACCCCCCCCCCCCCCCCAACCCCAACCCCACCCCCACCCCCACCCCCACAAAAAGGAGTATATAAAATTTAGCTTCATTAATTGCGGTCAGAATATTTTTTTTTAAAAAACTCTCCCTGTATTTTGCATTCAATGTGATTTGATCCTTCCAGTTGCTACTATAATATCAGAGGCTTGTTTTTGTCATAAATATTGATTATTTAAAAGTAATAGAGTAATATCTTATTATTATTGATGACTTGAGAATCTTAGCTGTATTGACGGACTTTTTATTAGTTAAGAAAGACTAAATGTTTTGTCATTTTAATTTACTAGCAATACGCACGTGCGTTGCACGTGAATACGTGATCACTATTATGTTATTATTATAAGTGTTGTCTAATCAAAAAAATAAATTCAAACGTAAAATAATTATACTTTGCTGTGGTATACATATGTCCGCGTAGAGAGTAGTTCACGACTTACGACTTACAACGATTTTCTATTATCTTTACTTATAAATATAACGGCTTTACAAGAAGGATAACAATTTTCCACCGTTGTCTGTAATTGAAAAGACAACGGTTTTATACTATTGTGGACACCATTGTTTATTTCCAAACAGACAATTGTTTTAAATTGTTGTCTATCTAAAAAATTCTTGGGAAGTCGCCTCCAGGATCTATGCAACCCCTCCATAAGAAATGATTATTGCATCACCTATATACAAGACCTCCTTCATAGTACATATATTTAATAACCACAAATCAAACAGTGAGAGAGAAAGTAATAGGAGAAAACAAAAGTACCAGTTAATTATCACACACAAATGAAAATAATCTGCGTTGTTGTTTCTCATCAGCAAGATCAGTGTCTAATAAAATGAAGTTGCAGAGCACTTAATTTCTAGTTCCTCAATTCATGATGTATAACCCTTGTTCCACTGCATTATTTTCCTGCCAAGATTAAAGAGTGTAAATTATTTCCAACTGGAGATTCGGAATTACACGTTCATATCATCGACACATGTATCACTTTTTTAAATCGGGAAAATAGGGGTAAATATAAGCAAGAGACTTGCAGTAGTTGACAATCTGGAATAAGAGGTATACTCAGTGAACCACCAAATGTTGAAAATATGTAATATATTTGAGGTATACGAAATTGAAAATTAAACCTAACCTCTTAATTAATCACATCCGAGACCAATGTTGAGCTTGAGTTTACTTCCTTCTTCCTTAATTTCCCAGGCAGACTCAACTGCAGACTTATTAATATGCTCGATATCTAATACGGTGAGGCTTCGGGCTAGGCATATTGGAATTTCTAAGAGATTTTGACAGTTTTTCAACACGAGCTGGGTGAGACTACAGAAGCATCCAGATGATGACCCTTCCCAGTGAACAAAATCTGCCTTAGCAATCAGCAAGAATCGGAGACGAGAAAAGCTATGGCCATGAGCTTGCCAACACATTCCCGTGAATGCATTATTTTTCAACTTGAGAACCTCGAGTGTGTTGATTTTTCCCAATACAGACATTTCTGTCCAATCCAAGTATGTCGCTGATAAAGTTAGCCTCATTAGAAATGGTGGGAAGAAGTCCAACGGAGGGAGCCTGACCAACCTATCTCCAGATTGTGGTTTAGTAGTCAATAAATCATTCATCAACGTCACATCTACGAGACAGTTAAGTCTTTCCAGACGGCAACCGGAGGTGTTGTTAAGAAATGTAGCTAAGTTCCCACGGATCCCCAATCTCTTTAGGTTAGGCGCCTGACTGAACACTTGTATTGTGCAGTTTTCGGGTGATAATCTACTCAATGTTTGTAAGTTGTGACCAGCATTACCCTCACCTCCTCCTTGTATGGCCAGAACAATGGAGGCTTTTGTCTTCAGATGCCTTAGTTGAGTCATCCCCCAAATATTGGCTCTCATTTCGAGTGTAGGTGAGCTGGTATCGAGCACGAGTGTTTGTAAGTTCCTTAACGCAGAGACGGGTTCAGGAAGAACTTTGAGATTTTCATACGATAAAGTGATGTACTTTAAATGAATCAGTTTGCTCAGCTTCATGGGGAATCTACTGAATCTGATGGACTTGGATTCCAAAACTCTGAGTAGGTTGAAAGCAGTAGGGATAGCTGAAACGTATTCTGGAGGTATTGATCCCTCGTTAAAACATAAAAGAGAATGTGTGCGCGGGCAATATATATCTTTGGTAGCAGCATCTGAGAGGAATTCTGAGAGATGGCTATGGAAAACAATACGCCGAGTTCCTTGCATCTCAGAAACTGGAGGGTCAAAACATCCATCTTTGAATGCCATCTCTTGGAACAAACTATCCTCGTCGAACCAAGATTTAGAAACACAGAATTCACGTACAAAACGATTAAGACGACATGTTTTAACTTGACCTAGGGAATTTCTTTTACAAATTGTCAGTAAGTTTCTATTGATAAGATTCATCAGATGATCTTGTGCAGCTTTCTCCAAATTATGTTCCTTGTTATTATTATGTTGTATGAACCCCTCAGCAATCCACAACCGGGTTAATGTCCAAGTTGAGATCTCATAATTTTTAGGAAACACTCCCAAATAAAGAAAGCAGTCTCTCAAGTCTTTAGGCAATCTATTGTAAGCCAACGATACAATATCTGATATGCAGTCATACGAAATATATCTGTCACGGTTACTTCTCAGAGTTTTTGATAAATCATTCCACGCACTTATAATCTCATTTTTCTCCGGCATTGAGCATCCATATGCAAGAATTCCTCCTATCAACAATATTGCTAGTTTCATTCCATCACATAGACCCGCTATTTCTCTGCCTAAGAATTCCAACTCCTTAGAACATTGATTATCCAACTCTCCAAATACATGTAATTGGAGAAGTTTCCAGGATTCCTCTTTTGTCAGCAATCGTAGCATGTGAGGTGTTCTGTTACGATTTGCATGTTTAGCAACCCTACTGTTAAAAGTAGTTATCAAGACTTTACTCATATTATTGCTCCATGGTAAGACATATTGGATATAATTCCAGGCTTCAACAGTAATTACATCATCCAAGACTAACAGGAACTTTTCTTCCCTCAGGTACCCGCGGACCATTTCGCCCAACCCTCGAACACCCATGCTAGTTACGTCCCGACTCGTGAATGCTCTGACAATGCGAAGAAATAAATCCCTCTGGTTGAATATAAAAAAAAGGTTAATCCAGATGCGAGTAGGATATTCGTATTCTATTTTCTTGTTTCTGAAGATCTCCCATGCCATTGTTGTCTTTCCTAGACCAATCTTGCCGACGATGGAGACAACATCAAGATTTATCCCAGGCTCAGCTCGTATAAGATACCCAACTAAGTCATATACCATTTCATCAAAGGCTACAGCTATATCCTCCGGGGCCTAGAAAAAAATCAAGACAACAAACTTCTGTAGGACCGTAGTCTAATGATAAGATGGATCATAAAATATTTACACTAATGTAATTTCTTTTAACGTCTTACCTAATTTTCCCTCTCAAAGTAGTTAGTTTATGGTTAATGATCTAATTTGCCTTCATAGTTTAGCCTAACTCTATTAGCTCTTATACATCCCTTATTTTTACACTATATACAAGTGCTTTAAGTTTCATCCAATTTTTGTTTTAACTAGTCTGCACTTTCAAAATAATTAGCTTAGGGTTAATAATGTAACCTCCTTTCATACTTTTGTCTAATTCCATCAGGTCTTATGTATCTCCAACTCCATTGGGTATTGTATATCCCTTATCTATAGTAATTAGGCTTTTAATCTTTTCCCATATAGATTGTTACGACAAGGTCAAACAACCTTGAGTTTCAACCATGAGAGTCAATCAAGCTTGAAGTATGAATTTGAGCTAATGATGGAGAATTGCGAAAATTAGTTCAAATTTCTGTTAGTTTAGTTATAAAACTACTTCAAGGGTATTTATGTCATTTCTTGTATTAAGTTGAGGGTTAAGTTGTCAATTAAGAGGATCATTGAAATGAGGGGAAATTGAACGTGAATATGCCCTAATTTCTGCATGAAGGAATTAAATGCTTTAATTGTTGTTCCTCTTAGCAGTTGCAACAAAATTGTCTGCAAAAGCTTAACAAATGAAGTGAGAGAGTAGCTCAGATCATTATTCTTCAGTGCCGAGAGAGTAGAGAAGAGACAGTGTGAGTGAATGTGTGATTGTATCTCTAGCATGTGAGAAGCATTTCTGGAGATCTTCTTGTAAACTCTGATTCTTGTTTAAGTGATAAGAGTGTTTTGGATTGGCTCTCCGGACGTGGAATCTCTCAAGGATTCGAACCATGTAAATCTTGGTGCAGTGAGTGTTTTGAATTCTGTCTCTGAATTGTTGATTGCATATCTTGTTTTGTGTGTTTGTTGTGAGTTTGTTTCTAGATTCTGTTTCTGGATTGTTGATCAAAGTTTCGTGTTTAATGTTTACATGTGTGATATTTGGGAAATGAAAAAATATGTGATTGTTTTTTTTAGGAATCTGGACGGCAAGTTTGGAAATTAAGTGGAAGGAGTTTTGGTACATAATGATGATGACTGGACTTTTGGAAAGAAGTGATCTGCAAGCCTTTAGTAGAAAGGTGTTGAAACATAAACTAGATTATTCAACAATAAAAAAAAAAAAAAAAAAGATAAATGTGGTCAAAGTTTCTTGATAATTTTAGAGTAGTTCATGTATGTGTTTTTTGGTGTGTATATGTATCTAGTTAGGTGAATGTATTAGAGTTAGATGTGGGTTCATGTATTAGTTTAGAGTCATGTTGGGTATCACCTATAGATATCTATACTTTGTAGTCATATGCAACAAGTCAAGTAGAATAGAACAAGTTAGTAAGAAGTTCCTCCAATATTATCTTCCACATTTTTATATTATATGCTCTCCAGTTTCTAACAAATTGATATCAAGAGCCATTTGTGTTTGGAGGCAAAAGCTTGTAGAATGATGTCGAATGGAACTCCATATCATGTTCCATCTCTTAAAGAAAATTATTATAATTGGTGCATAAGAATGAAGGCTTTGCTTGGAGCATATAAAGTTTGGGATCCCGTAGAGAAGGGTGTCGAAAGTGAAACTGATGCAACCGCCAAGAAGAAAGACCAAAAGGTGTTCACCCTCATTCATCAAGCATTGAGATGAGAAGATGTTCAAGAAGGTTTCTACGACAACCACATCCAAGAAAGCATGGGACACTCTTCAAGCCTCATGTAAAGGAGTCGATTAAGTAAAGAAGGTGCGTCTTCAAATGCTAACCGGCGAATTCGAGTTTCTACACATTAAGGAACTTGAATCCATTTCGGATTATATTTCAAGAGTTCTTGTATTACTAACCAAATGAAGAGGTATGAAGAAGATATAAAAAATGCTCGAACTGTTGCGAAAATCTTCGGATCCTGTTGCCATATATTAGTCAAAAGACTTGGACTCAATGATTGTTGATTAACTTGTTGGATCGTTGCTAGTTCATGAAGAAAGATTAAATAAGCCCGGTGTTCAAGAAGTTGAACAAGCCTTGAAATCAAACTTATCTTTGAAGGAGAATGAGACAAGTTCAAGTACGTCTCAAAGAGGATGAGGTCGTGGAGGAGGCCAAGGTCATGGCAAAGTAGGGCCCATGGAAGAGGAGAACGAGATGATAGAAATGGTTCTAACAATAAAGAACCAAAATAAAATTTCAATGAAGGAAGAGGCCGTGGACGAGGAAGAGGTCCAAGAGGAGGAGAATATAGGCCAAATGAATCAAGGTATGATAAATCGAATGTTGAATGTTACAATTATCATCGATTAGCCATTTTACTTGGGAATATGGAAATAATGTAGAAAAGACGAGTCATTTCAGAGATAGCAACAACAAAGAAGAAGGAGGTCCCATTTTGCTGCTCGCATGCAAAAGCAATCAAGAAGGGGAGGATCATAGATGATACCTTGACTTCGGAGCAAGTAGTCACATTTGTGGAAAGAAAAGTTTGTTAGTGGAGCTTGATGAATCAATTAATGGATATATGACTTTTGGAGATTCTTCAGAAGTTCCGGTGAAAGGGGAAGGTATGATTCTGATTCATTAAAAAGATGGGAGTCATCAATTTATTTCTAATGTCTTTTACGTGCCGGAGATGAAAAGCAATATTTTGAGCTTGGGACAATTGTTGCAGAAGAATTTTGACATTCACTTAAAGAATAGAAGTTTGACAATGAAAGATGAAAATGGAAGATTACTTGTTAAGGTGCCTATGACAGCGTATAGAATGTTTTTCCTAGACATTCAAAGTGATGTTCCCATGTGTTTGATGTCTTGCTTCAATGATTCATCTTGGTTGTGGCATATGAGCTCAGACACTTGAATTTCGATGGCTTGAAGATGATGAGTAGACAAAAAATGGTGAACGGACTGCCCTCCATAAATCATCCAAATCAACTTTGTGAAGGATGTGTTTTTGGGAAGCAAGTAAGAAAGAGTTTTCCCAAGGAGTCTTCAACAAGAGCCCAATATCCATTGGAGCTAGTTCACTCAGACATTTGTGGACAAACCAGCATCACTTGGTGAGAATAATTACTTTGTAACTTTTATTGATGATTATTCTCGGAAAACTTGGGTGTAATTTTTGAAGGAAAAGCGGTGTTCAAAAAAATTTAAAACTTCAAGCGATGGTGGAAAAATAAAGTGGCTGTCAAATTGTCACTCTTCTGTCCGACAGAGGTGGTGAGTTCATCTCAAATGAATTTAAAGCCTTTTGTGAGAAGAATGGAATTTATCAGCCCATGACGAATCCATATACCCCACAACAAAATGGAGTGGTGGAGATAAATAATTGGAGCATTGTTAACATGACAAGAAGCATGTTGAAAAGCAAGAACATGCCAAAGGAGTATAGATGCGGAAGGCGTTTCTTGTGTCGTATACTTTATGAACCGAAGTTGCACCAAGAGTGTTCATGGCATGACACCTCAAGAAGCGTGGAGTGGTTACAAGCCAAGCATTTCACACATTCGAGTGTTTGGAAACATAGCTTATGCAGATGTTATTGATCAAAAGAGAACCAAGCTTGATGATAAAAGTGCAAAGTACATCTTCATTAGCTATGATGAGAGTTTGAAAGGCTCTAAGCTTTGTAATCCGAGCAATGAACGAATTTTCATTATTCGAGATGTGGAGTTCAATGAAGAAGGTGTTTGGGAATGGAGTTCAAAAAATCAAGATAGTGAATATAGGCCATTCTTTGACGATGACAAAGAAAATCCTACTACTCCACCGTCTACACCAGCATCACAAAATGCTGAAGTTGGTGATGCAAGCTAGGGTGGAAGACCAAGGAGATTTAGAGGGTTGTGACATATATGAGTCATATTGCGAATGGAGCCTGAAAGACGAAGAAAGTGGCGCGGTCGCGCCGGGGTAGGACGTGGTCGTGTTAAAAGTAGTCCAGTTTGGACTGGCGAAGTTGTGAAGTGCAAAGCCACCGCACCAAGGAGGGCACGGTCGCGGTAGAAGTTTCCTGGATTAGGCAGGTAGAATTAGGCGATGCGGTTGCGTCACTAATGGACCCAGACGCGTCAAGTTGAGGCGGCAGATTTGCGTGGGCCTCAAGCTGAGGTCTAATTTTAGGTCCATTGAGCTATTATAAATAGTTATTTCCTTCATTGTATTATGTAATCTGAAAATTATCATATCAAAGTGAATCCCTGGCTTGATATTGCCCCTGGACGTAGTTACACATCGTAACAAATTAGGTAACCAAATATAGTGTATTTTATCGTTCTTTGTTTTCTTCAATTTTGTGATCGTGTGTTGGTTTAAATTCTAACAAATGGTATCAAGAGCTCTGGGTTCGAAGGGAGTATCACGATGGAAGGAAAGGTGTCGATTGAGAAGTTTGATGGTTCTGACTTCAGATTCTGAAAGATGCACATGGAAGGATACCTCTACAGTAAAGATCTGCACTTGCCTTTATAAGGGAAGCCCGAGAAGATGGAAGCAGCGGAGTGGGCGTTATTGGACAGGAAGGTAATGAATGCGATATGCTTATCGTTGTCCAAGGATTTCTTATCACACGACTCCAGCAAAGTCCACGGGAAAGATGCTGGCGATTTTGGAGGAGATGTATCAGAAACCATCGATGGCAAACAAGGTACATTTTGATTAGGAGATTGTTCAACTTAAGGATGTCGGAGGGTACATCGGTGCAACAGCACCTGAACGAGTTCAACATGATTACCTCACAGGTGAACTCGGTGGAGATTAAATTTGACGATGAACTATGCTATCGTCTCTACAGATAGTTGGGTCGATATAGTGATAGCAGTTAGCACCACAGAAGCTAAGCTGGTTTGACAAGGTAAGGGATCTGATGATTAGTGAGGAGATTCACAGGAAAGAATCAGGATCTACTTTGGGTTCAACACTGAACACTGAGAACAGAGGCAAACCGAAGGGAAGGCAGCAGAATCGGTGAAGTTCCATATCCAGAGGAAAGAGCCAATCTAGCAATGATATGAGCTCTATCAAGTGCTGGAACTGTGACGAGTTTGATCACTGGTACACGCGTTTATTTATGCACTTTAAGTCTGTTAGAGTGATGAATTGTGATGTTTGCGTGTAGAATGGAGAGTATTTAGCTTGTTTTAATGCCTTTGGACTATTTGACGTCTGTGTTTTCATTTTGAGCTAAATAGGTGATTTAAGGTTAAGTATTCGTACTCGGCCGGATGCACAACGAAGGAATGAAGTCCGGATGTCAAAAGGATGGAAAAAGTCTCGGAAAATGAGAACAGACCACCGCGACCGCGGCACAGTTGCGCGGCCGCGGTCAAACTAAAGGAACCGGGGAAAAAGTTCTGGCGTGCTGCTGGACCAAAAGCGGGCGCGGGCGCGGCCCTTGAGCGCAGTCGCGGCCCGTTAAGGCGGCTAATTAATCCTTGGGCCACAAGAATTCCGATTTAAAGCCCAAAATCAACCCAAATTGACTTCCTCTATAAAAAGGGACCCTTATGCTCGGAAATAGGGAACTTGGAAAGTACGAGAGAGCAAGATTGGGAGATTCCGAAGGGGACGAGCAATCAAGATCGGCAGTACTCGGGTTTTCTAGTCCTTAATTCTTTTAATTATGTATCTTCAGTTTAATTTGTCTTTTGTCACCGCCATGAGCGGCTAGTAGGTTATTTCAGTCCTTAGTCGAGTCGAACCCTAGTTTTACTATTTTGTGATATTTTCAGTGGTTATTAATCAGTTGATTCCTTGAAACGTTGTTATGCTATTTGTTTATCCTTCAATGCTTGTGTGTTTATATGCTAGATTGATCACCTAGGATTATAATTGCATAAGTAACGCTAGGTTATAATCGTAATCCGTAATTGTTACGAACCTATAGCCACTTAGTAGCGAATAGCGAGTGATATCGCTAGGGTAGTATATAGCTCGGTCTGAATGGGTCTGAGCTTACGAGATCCACACCGTGTCTATCTCGTTATCCTAGTACTCTAGGCGTCCGGTTAATGAGATCCAGAGAGCTTATTCTGAGGTCACTCAACTGGATAGACTAACCAAAGAGCTTGTTTTGGTTAGTTAAACATAAAGGGGTAACGAGGTTAGCAGAGCTTGTTGCTAATCTCGGGGTAGGAGTTTTAAAGGTTAAAATTGGTTAATAATTGCATCTATCACAGGGTAGTAATAACTAGGGGGAGATAAGATTAAGGGCTGGGATTCGTTATTTTATAAGAACAAGTCATAATTAATTTGCTTAATTTCTGTTTTAGTTCCTTAGTTAATATACATCAATTTATAAACCCCCATTATTTATATACTTATATGCGGTTCTAGTATTAGGACCTATTTAAAACACTAATAGTCTTCCTGCTCCCTGTGGGATCGACCCTACTTACCACTTCTACGAGCTAGAAGGGTAACTAGGTTTAATTAATTTTACCGCATCGCGACAGTGCGGTCAATCACTTTAGAAATCTGTGTAAAGAACCAGAAAAGAACACGAGGGATCAAGCAGACAAGGGGACATCGAACGCAACCACAGAGGAAGATGATGGTGATGCATTGGTCCTAAGCGTATCTAGTCCCATGGAGTCTTGAGTGTTGGATTCTGGAGCATCGTTGTTCATGTGGGAATGTTGAAATTATGAATGACTATGTTTTTGGCAATTTTGGACAGGTATATCTTGCAGATAATGAACCACTGAAAATTGTTTAGAAAGGGAAGTGTACGAGTTGCGACCTTAAACGGATCCACTTTGGTGCTGAATGAAGTCCGCCACATTCCTGGGCTGAAAGAGGAATCTACTTTCAGTTTGGCAGCTAGATAAGAAGGGTTACGTGGTAACATTCGGCTGCAGTAATTGGAAGATTACCAGAGGAGCTATGGTAGTAGCTCTGGGTAAGAAGGAAGGTACGTTGTATATGACAACGAATTCCAGAGATTGCATTGATCTTGCAGATGCCACAAGTGATGTGAATTTGTGGCACTGTCGGTTGGGCCACATGAGTGAGAAGGAGATGAAACTAATGTGCTCGAAAGGTAGACTATCTGGCCTGAAAACTATGGAAGTTGGTAAGTGTGAAGACTGTGTGTTCGGGAAACAGAGGCGAGTGAGTTTCTCAAGAGTTGGTAGAACCTTGAAGACTGAGAAGTTGGAGCTGGTCCATAGTGATCTATGAGGACCGACCTGTGACGTCCCTTGGAGGAGCATCATACTACATGACCTTCATCGATGATTCCACAAGAAAGGTATGGGTTTATTTTCTGAAAAGTAAATCTAATGCATTCGACACTTTCAGGAAGTGAAAAACTATGGTTGAAATCGAGACAGGGCTGAAGGTGAAGTGTCTGAGGTCTGATAATGGAGGTGAATATAAACTCAAGGAGTTTAAAGACTACTGTGCTGAGAACGAGATTCGCATGGAGAAGACAGTGCGTTAAACTCCCTAGCAGAATGGTGTAGCAGAAAGAATGAACAAAATGCCGAATGAGCAGGCTAGATGCATGAGGCTGAAAAGCGGGTTTCTAAAAGGATGTTGTTAACACAGCTGCATTCTTGATCAACAGAAGCCCATCGATTCCACTGAAAAATCGGATACCGGAGGAGGTATGGACGGGAATGGAGGTAAACCTATCATTTCTATGTATCTTTGGTTGTGTTGCGTATGCTCATGTAATTAGTTATGTTGATAGAAGTAAGCTAGATGCAAAATCTATTAAATGTACGTTCATTGGTTATGGTAGCGATGAGTTTGGTTATAGGCTTTGGGATGAGCAAAACCAAAAGGTGATTCGCAGTAGAGATGTGGTATTTAAGGAACAGGTGATGTACAAGGATAGATTGAAGGTATCGAGCTCTAACAGCTCTGATCCCAAGGTAGTCGAGTTAGAAATCTCAAACTCGAGCTAGAGTAAGGAGGGTTAAAATGAAGAGGAGGTTCTTGAGGGTGAGCCAAGAACTCCGCCACCACCTCAGGATATTGTTCTACTACAGAGACCGGCTAGAGAGCGACGTGCACCTCATAGGTATTTGCCCTCTAACTATTATTTATTGCTTAATGACGGTGGTGAACCTAAGAGCTTTACAGAAGCAGAACAGGTTGATGATAGACGAAGATGGAAGACTGCCATGGAAGATGAAATGACATCTCTTCGTGTGAATAACACTTGGGAACTAAGTGAGCTTCCCAAGGGAATGAAGGTTTTGCACAGGAAGTAGGTCTACAGAATCAAGAATGAGGCAGATGGTAGCAAGCGCTACAAAGCTAGGCTGGTTGTGAAAGGTTTTGAGCAACGATTTGGTATTTACTATACTGATGTATTTACTCCTGTTGTGAAACCGAAGACTATTCGCATGGTTTTGAGTATGGTTGCTGCAGAGAACCCGTTGTTACATCAGATGGATGTGAAATCCGCTTTCTTAAATGGATATTTGGAGAAAGAAGTTTACATTGACCAACCAATAGGTTACGTTGTGAAGGGTCAATGTTGAGATTGAAGAAGGCTCTCTATGTCTTGAAGCAAGCCCCTCGTGCTTGGAATTGTCGAATTGATAAATACTTCAAAGCAAATGGTTTCATCAAATGTCCATATGAACATGCCCCCTTTATGTAAAAGTTGACAAGAATGGTGATATTTTACTTATTTGTTTATATGTGGATGATTTGATCTTTACAGGCAATAATTCGAAGATGTTTGATGCTTTCAAGAAAGCTATGGTGAAGGAATTTGAGATGACGGACATTGGTCTTATGTCCTACTATCTTGGCATCGAAGTGAAGCAAAGAGATGATGGATCTTTATTTCTCAAGAAGGATATGTCAAAGACGTTCTCAAGAAATTTGAGATGTAGAATTGCAAGCTTGTAAGCACTCCCCATCGAGTGTGGAGTCAAATTGCACCAAATCAAGATGGAGAGAGAGTTGATCCAACATTTTTCAAAAGCCTTGTTGGAAGTTTGAGGTACTTGACTTGCACGAAAGCTGATATTCTTTTTGTCGTTGGACTTGTAAGTCGCTTCATGGAAGCTCCCACAACATCTCATTTGAAAGTAGCCAAAAGAATTCTTCGATATATCAAAGGTACGATTGATAATGGAATTTTATATACTCATTGTGATGATTTGTTGGCTATTGTGATAGTGATTGGACTGGTGATCACTACAACATAAATGGGCTAATGTAACACCCAAAAAGTGTTACATATATACTAAAATATGTTACTATAGACTTTAGGTAACACTTTATTGGTGTTACATTTGCCGGTGCTACCTAAAGTCTAATGTAACACTTTTGATGATCTTTAGTAACACTTTTAATAAGTGTTACATTAGATTTTAAATTGTAACACTTTATGGTAACGCTAAAAAATGTTACATATAACCCCCTTTATGTAACACTTTTAATTGAAAGAAAAAATTAAAAATTTTGTCATTATTGGGTTTCGAACCCAGGTTGCTAGATTGCAGGAGCTTAAGCGCAAAGTCTTAACCACTAGGCTACAATAACTTTTTTAGTTATTATTTTAAGAAAAACAATATATACACAAGATTTTATTATACCATCAATAAAATACACTCAAAATTAAGTTTTCATCAAATTACAATCTAACTTAATTTTATTTACATTATTCATATCAATTTGACACAATATTTCCACTATTTGTTTTTTCATTTTCATCCACTCATATATATATTTATATATATACAACTTATTTTATATCACATTAATTTTATACATCTAGTTATTGTATATAAATCTTAAGACATTATCATTAATTTTAATTACCATAATTTTATGTATTAAGACACCTTAATTGTTGTGTTTCATAGATTTTAAATAAAAAAATAAACTTACAAATATGAAGAGACATGACAAAATGTCCCAAGTCTAGGCTCTCACACTTAAAAAAATGTATTCAAATTCTTAAAGGCTAAAGCTACAAGTCTATTTTGTAATTGTTTAGTAAAAATATAATGTGTGTATATCTATATACATACACACAAATAAGTCACAAATAAAATTTAATTTATTTTTGATAGCGAATAAGTAAATCTTTAGGTGCTCTAATGAATTGTTATTTTTGTAGGTCTGAGTTGATCGCTTTCACCACTTATGTTACAGATATTCTGTTGTGATAATTAAAATGTAAAACATTAGACAAATAAAAATTAAAGTCACATAAGAAAAATAATCCACAAATATTTAATTAATTTAAAATAAAATAAATAATTTTATTATTTACAAGTGTTACTTATTTATAAGTGTTACATAAAAGTGTTACTTATTCAAAAGTGTTGCGTAAAAAGTGTTACTTATTTGAAAGTGTTACCTAAATGTGTTACAATTTAAAAGTGTTACGTTCAAAGCGTTACATATTCTAAAAGTGTTACATGAAAGTGTTACATATTCGCAGATGTTACAAAAGTGTTACATGAAAGTGTTACATATTCGTAAGTGTTACAAAAGTGTTACATAAAAGTCAAAATTTTAAAAGTGTTACAAACGAAGTGTTACATAAAGCCATTTATGTTGTAGTGGATCTTAATAATCGTAAACGTACCACCATATTTATTTTCTATATGCATGGGACATTTTAATTTATATTTTCTACTCTTTGATTAACTGTTCTGCTTTGTTTTCTAAAGCAATAACTTTGATGGATGCTCAATGATTTAGTGCTCAATATTGTTTCATAGTGATAAAATATGGCTTAAGCTGCAGTGGTTTCTCTGTTAGATATTCTAAAGCAGCTTTTAGATTTTTTTTTTTTTAAAAAAAAGAAACAGAAAATTTTATTACTAAAAAATTGGAGGGATGAGAAGTCCTTCCAAAATTACAACTAGTACAAATTTACAAGGCAAAAGTTCAGTCTCTAGTCAGATCAGACACCGAGAGACCTTGAAACATAAAAAGACTCGAAGACCATAAGGCGACCCTAAATTTCACCCTAGACCAAACTTCCTCTGAAGATTCCTCCCTATTGTAAAAAATTCTCGCGTTCCTGTCTAACCACATATAGATTATAGTACCACAAATACAATGATTTTCCATAGAAATTTGCCCCTTTTGTGATAGAGTTAAGACTGTAGAATAAGGGAAAAACTGCAATTGAATAGCAAATCCTCAAAGAGGCCTCAGAACGATGTTCTGCCACAGCGCAAGGCTGCTAACTTCAAAATATCAGAATACCCTAGTCTACGTAAGAAATGAAATAAATACTAGTTCCTACTAAAGCCCATGCATAAGGCATAAAGCCAATACAAGCAATTAATAAAATTGAATAATAAATAAATAAGGAACTAATGATAAAGCCCGTCAGGAGGTTCTTGTTGTCTTCTTGAACTTGCACCGGGTATAAACCTTCCATCCACCCGGCACGACTCCATCAATTGCCCCCGACGACGAAACATTCTTGTCCTCAAGGCTGAAGTTGGGAAATTGCCCGCGTATATCAGCCACATCCACTCAACTACTCTCCTCGATCCCTAAACCCAGCCACTGAATGAGCACTTGGTCCACCATATCACCATCACGAACCACAGAACGATGTTCCAACACCATGCTTGGAATAAACGACGGGTCAACCGCGAGTACGTCGTCCGGCAAAACAGGGGAAACGGGAGCTGCTCCAACTGTCGGCCTCAACAGAGAAATGTAAAAACCGGATGCACTTTTGAATCTATCCACCACCACGAGGATGCAATCAAATCCCCCAGAACGCGGTAATCCGATAATAAAGTCCATGCTAATGTCATCCCAAATTTTAGTAGAACGGGAAATGGGTTGAGCAGGCCAGCTGGGCTCTTAGCTACATACTTATTTCTTTGGCACACATCACAAGCCGCCACTTACTTGGTGACCGACTTCATCTATCTGAGCCAATAAATGATAGTCGCCAACCGACGGTAGGTTCAAAAGGCATTAAAATGACCGTCTCCGGGGGTCGCATGGAACTCAGCTAACAACTTTTTCGCCCAAGAAGATTCAGAGGGAAGAACAATATGTCCCTAATAGAAGAGCGTCCCGTGCGCATAACTATAGTGCTTCGGTCCCGGCTGCCTATTCTCCAACGCTATGATAATACGAGATAGGCCCGAATCCGCCTTCACTGCTCCTTGGAGGGCCTGTCAATCCACCCACTGTGGTATCGATACCGCTCCCAACTCAAGCTCTTCATCACGTCTAGATAGGGCATTCGACGCTCTATTAAACTGCCCCTCATTGTACATAATCTCAAAATCTAAACCCAAGAGCTTTGCAGCCCAGTTTTGTTGTGCTGGGGTTGCCAAAGCCTGGACCAACAAATGCTTCCAACTGCGTTGGTCCATATAAACCATGAAATGCCGTCCCATCAAGTAAGGATGCTAGTGCTGGACTGCAAGCACAAGCGCCATAAGCTCCTTCTCGTACGCTGATTTAGAGAGCAGTCGCCCCGACAAACTCTTACTGAAATATGCTAGTGGTTGTCGACCTTGTATAAGAATCACGCCGATACTGTGGCCTGACGCATTACACTCAATCACAAAAGGTTGGGAAAATCAGGCATGAGCAACACCGGAGTTGGGGTGAGCGCGTTTTTAAGAGCCTAGAATGCCTCTTCCACCTCGGCAGGCCAACTCCATCCCTACTTTCCCTCTTATTTTTTAAGAAAAGCTATCAACGGGGTAGCAAGCTTACCATAATTACAAATAAAGTGACGATAGTAACATGTTAATCCCAAGAAACACTGTACCCCTTTGACAGACGTAGGGGTCGGCCATTTTAATACCGCTCCGACCTTGGTCGAGTCCATCTGCACACCCTTGTTGGAGACAATATGGCCTAAGTACTCAACCTGCGATGCGCCCAGTACACACTTCTTTGGGTTAATAATCAGGGAATGGGCATTAATTATAGAAAGTACCTCGCGCAAATGGAATAAGTGATCGGCCCAACTAGCACAGTAAATTAATATGTCATCGAAGAACGCTAGCATAAATTTTCACAAGTGGAGCCACAATTGGAGGAGGGGTAGGAGATGGGGATGAGGGTGTTGACTGAGAGGACTAAGAGGATATGTGCTTGGATTTGCTAGAAGATGTAGTAGGAGTTGGAGGGGTAATAATGGGGGAACAACAACAAAAATAATCGGTAGAGTCGATGAGACCAAACATGTATTTGAGTTAAACTGATTATCAGAAAATAATGTGGGATAGGGAAATTCATGTTCATTAAATGATATGATTCTAGCAATGTATAATCGGCCCTCAGGAGTAAGACATCTATATCCCTTGTGTTTGGGACTATATCCCACGAACACACTCTTGACAGATTGAAATTGAAGTTTAGAGTGATTGTAGGGCCTGATGTAGGGGAAACGCATACACCCAAGCACCTTTAGGAATGTATAATCTGGTTGACTATGAGTGAGTTAGGTAAATGGAGACACAAAGCCCAGTGCAGAGCTTGGAAGTCTATTAAGAGGTAAGTAGCAGTAGAGAAAGCTGCCACCAAAACTTAGCAGGAAGTTGAGCATGAGCCAAAAGTGTGAGCCCAGTTTCCACTATATGTTGGTGTTTCCTTTCAGCTGAACTGTTTTAGGTGTGTGTGTGAGGGCAGGGATGTCTGAATATGATGCCTAAGGTTGAGAGAAAGGGTTGAAGAGGTCCATATTCCCCACTCAAGTCAGATTGCAACACTTGAATTTTTGTGTGATACTGCCTTTCTATCATGGAATTAAACTCTATAAAGATAGATGTTACTTGAGATCTTAGAGCTAAAGGGTATATCCATGTAAATTTTTTGAAATCATCAAGGAAGTGGACATAATATCTATAACCCTTAGTAGATGTAACAGTGGAAGGTCCCTACACATTAGTGTAAACTAGTTGAAATGGAGCAGTTGTAGTAGTAGCATTTCTGGCCTCAGTAGACCAGAAATGCTATGCTTACAGACAAGACTACCTCTCTTCCTAAAAGCTTCGCGAGACTACTTTACGATGATGGACGACCGCCTATAGGGGGTTTACTACACAAGGCCCCTGCAGAGGAAAAGCTTTATCCCAGCGAATAAGTGATGCTCGACTCCGCACAACATAGGGATTGACACACTTTCGTGAAGAACATAGATTTATGGGGGCACTAGCACAAGCAAAAATAGGGGAAAAGTTTACTGTTTGAAAGAGAGTAAAACAACTCGGAATCTCAGGAGCTAATCCAAAATCACCATTTTCCACCTCTGCACTAAGGGGTTTCCTTCGAGGTCGAACTTGATGGCCAAAGATGCGGATAAAGCTGAGTCTTGACTTCAATAGGTCCTTGGTTTGACCTCTCGTAGTGATCCTTGCTTTTAAGAAAGCTCCACAGGGCCACTTTCTCATACTTGCTTAGTGTGCCCCCTTTCTTCGAGTGCCCCACCTGGTTCACTGGGATGTTGGCCCACCAAGCATTTGCCCGCTGCCTCTGCCGCCTTCCTTTCTTTATTTAAGCTCCGTACAAGAAAAAAAGCATTTGCCACTAGTTTTTTGCAACTACAAAGTAGTTACTAAAAATAACCCCTTTTGTAACTACTACTAGTTACATAAAATATTTCAAACAATTTTAACCAAATTTGCTACAATATGATAAACTTTTTGGCAACTACTTATAGTTACAAATATATTAGTAACTACATACTAGTTGCAAAAAATAGTTACAAATACATTAGTAACTACAAAGTAGTTGCAAAAAAACTGTTTGCATCTTATTATAAGTGACTACCCTATAGTAACTACTTTTAGATATTTAGTTACTAAAAATATTTTTGTAACTACTCTTCCTTTTTTGTAACTACATTTGTAGTATCAAAAAGCCTTGTTTCTAGTAGTGGCTCCTTATTCTGACTTTGATCTCTGCTAGGACCCTCCAATTGCTCTAGCCATAAGCTATGGCATCTGCAGCTCACAACCACAAGGCCTGACTGTATAAGGATATACATAAAAGGACGAATCCCAATGAAAACGTCGAATAAATTGAATTCGGAAGTAATACTACCGCCAGACTTCCTAATATAAGACCTGATCCAAGAAAGACTAAAAGAAAATAATGTATTGGTCTAGGTAAATCCATTTGATTTTATCAAAATCGATACACTTCATGTCTTTTTTGACCGAACCAGGAAAACCGAATTTATCCTATTTTTCAGGATATTTCTTAATTTTTAATGAATTTAATTTGAAAGAGGGTGCACTTCGGATCCTGCTCCTTTGCTATTTTTGGCCCCATATTCTGGGTGTGCCATGGGGGAATATTTTCCGCAATAATGGAATGCACGCATTAATAATCTATGATGATCTTAGAAAATAGGCCATGGTAAGTCCGCTCTAGATGCAGCAGCTGGGGAGGCCCTACCATGGTCCGGCTGTAGGTGCGATCAACCAGCTAACAGGTGAGTCTAGGTCCGAACCAGTACAGGTTTGATCGAACCGGTGCCACCAAGGGTCAAAAGGTATTCTCCTGAAAATGCACCACAACTCTTCGAAAAATATAAATAGACCACAAAATTTGCATTTCCATTAAGTAAAACATTCAATGTGCATTTGCATTCTAGATCCTGAGTATCGAGTAGTTCGCCAAAATCTTTGGTTTTGTAGCTAAAAGTTGTATCTTGGGGGACGATTGTCGAAGACCGAGAGCACTAGAATTCGGGGCAATATCGTGTTACAGATAGCAGGTCAAGCTTGTGCATCGACTTTATCAACAATATAATTGAGTTAGTCTTTCAAGTACACCTCACCGAATACCAAAAGTTACAATATAGGCAATTTGAGACTGAAAGGTTAGACTAAGATGACAAACACAATCATCTTGATCTAAGACACAAAATTAAACCTACACGCATTAATGGAGTATTTTGGAATATATTTCTCCATACTTTCACAGAAAAGAGTAACTATGTGTCACTGTAGTTTGCACTATGTGTAGAAAGATGTTGTGACACTTTTTGGTACTCTTATTTCCCTCATTCTAGAAGCGGCAACTTGTCACGATCTTTGTCTCTCCATTTATAATATTTTCATCAAGTATGGCGGTGACCTAAGACGAGAGAGAGAGAGAGAGAGAGAGAGAGAGAGAGAGAGAGAGAGAGAGAGAGCGCTAACAGTTGTTTATATAAAAACCAAAAGAAAATAAAACAAAAACAAATTAAAGGTGGGGAAGTGAAAGCCTATCCGTGCCACAAGACGACCGAAGTAGATATATAAAAATAGAAGTCCCATCGAACCTATATTCAATGAAAATTATAGCCCGAAAAGGCATCATGTAGGTCGAGGTCATCAAGATAGTCGCTCCACTTCTTATTGGCCACCAATTGCATAGCCTGTAAAGTGACGTTACCCGAAATATCAGAGACATTATGGTAATTGGGCATAGCCTATAAAACAGTGTTATCTGAACTAGCACGAATGTAAAAATCCGTACCCGCAACCTCTGTAATACGTCGAGGGTCCGCAAGAGCCAAAGAGGCCAAGAGATGCTTGGAAGTTTCTCGAGTCATAATAGGATCTCATACAGGATGACTATTTCTGGGAGGAAGGGGCTCAATCTGTGGGGAAGAGACACTCGTAGTGTAGACCTTTGAGTCAGTGGCCGCAGACACTACTGGCACAAGGATTGAAGAAGTAATATTCTCGGAGCAGAGAACTAATCCAGTAGTCGTATCACAAGTGTGCTAAAGTGTTCAATACCTTCAGGCTCTATACTCAAACAACGTTACCATCAATGCTTATAACACCATGACCATTGCCACCCTTCGGAGCTAAAAATTGTATCATATATATGAGGTATGATCAGAAAATAATTAACGTAGAAACTTCTGTAAGACGATAACACACGGATGGTCAATTAAGTTCAATATAATCAACTGTGTTGATCATACTTATTCATATTTGACTCTTAATCTTACGGTCATACAAGAATCGATGGTGTCTTCTGCATTGTAGATGAACTAATGAACATAGGCTAGCTATCTTGACTGGTTGAATTGCTAATTAGTGGTGAATTGTTAGTTTTCAAATTAGCTAATCAATAGCCAACAATAATGTCAGCTGATCCACGTATAACTACTATAATTAATTAATAAATTAATTGCGGGTTGCTATTGTTTACACCATGGACATTGTTATTGCTTTCACATCATCCATCTAAAAAATGAAGGCAAAACCTTAGTTGGGACGATTAACTGTGATCGGTAAATAATTTTTAATTTGTTTTGGTGTAATTGTTGTTTTCGTTCATCAGCTTCTAAATAGAGTAACTATGTTGACAAATAAGACTCAAGATCACCGAGAAACACACAAAACCAATTCACAAGCAGGTTGTGTGCAAGTGTGTGTTTAGAAGAATGAAAACCTAAATCAAATCTTGTGAGACAAAGATTTACGTGGTTCACTATAAACCTACTTTGACAGGGGTTGAGTATCCTTCACTATCACCTCAATCAAAGATTACAAGAATCGAAATCAAGAGCTTAAAGCTCATACAAAATGATCAACAAATTATCTCTCCACTCTTGTTTCTTTCCCCTCTTGCTTCTCTCTTGAATGACTAACTTTCTAGTACAGCCAATATGCACATTTATATCCTAACAATACTTTACAATAATTGGAGATTGAGAAAATGATGAAAAATCGCATCATAAACCACCAACTGCAACAACTTAAACTGCAAACTGCAATTAGTGAAAGGACATCGGTGAACGATGATGGTTTTAATAGAATTAACTGTCATAAAAACTGTTGTCGAAGACCTATCCTAAAAACCGTTTGCATAAGCTGTTCTCACAGCTTCTTCTCAGCTTCTTCTCAGCTTCTTAGCAGCTACTCTTCTGATGTATTTAAACTGCGGAATTTGCTGAATGATTTGCCACATCTTCTACTTCATCAAACTACAATCTCTCAAATGGCATGCAAATTTTGGATTTAATGGTTGTCCCAAATTGAAAATAAATGAAAGAGGCACTACTAGCTTATATATAGCCCACTGAGGTACTACTCACAATGAGCTTCTGTTATTGTTGTTTACTATTAGTATCCCCATGCGATGCACAGTTTGTAAGTGTAAATGAATAAATTAATATTTTTTTATATTTTTATATAATTTTAATATAATAAAATATTACAATCAATAAATAATAAGATATGAAAAATTATATGTTAATGAAAAAAAAGTGCAGTGAAAAGCAGAAGCACCCCCACATTGCTTCACTTAATAGCATAATTTCATGCTTTAAGCAATCAATCGGTCCTCATTCTTACCCATTAGACGTGTGTATAGGAGTTTCAAAGTTAATCAAGGCTACAACTTTAGTAGATTTGCAAAATGCTGAGATGTTGAAGTTTCTAGTTCATGGATTGAAGGTCAATCAGGCAGTTGTGTTACATCATATACTATCAGCAGCTTGATTTTTTTGTACGTAATTCGATCACACCATATGCAAGGACCTAAATTTGTGCAACGGGGTTGATCTCACCCTGAAAATCAAAATGTGACCCGGATCCACAACAATACATTGATCATGCGCTTGCTGGCACACTGGCGAGCACATTCAGAGTTGTGCTTTTATCTTGAAGATGTGATATTTTCTGAGATTATTCAAAAAGTAATTATATTTCGAGAAAGGGTAACTTTTATCAATAAAAAGTAATACTTTTGAACAATCTCAAAATGTATTACTCTCTCGAAAAAGTATTATGAACTTGTGCCTGCTGTTATATATGGACTTAGATCCATACATTTGTGATCTGCAGGTGCTTCTCTATATGAAAAGAAAAATGACCCGCAAATATTGTGCTCAACGTTAATTAGATCCACACACCAATCTAAGATTCAAATACCAATAACAAAGATGGAAATGAAAAAAGTCCCATAACATAACATTGCTTTTTAAGTGCAAACGCCTGGACAATAAGATTCATAATTAACTATTCACACACATATATATTGATTTTCAGAAAATATTGATTATTTTGAAGTTAACAACTCCTGATTTGCACAGATAATCCACCAGCTATAGGCAGACACATTCCTAAATATACATGGTTTCTATGAAGAACAATTTCAGAAATTTGTTTATAAGATCATACATAACTAAGAGAAAGTGTTCTGTGCATGCACCTAAACTGCGTAATACTTTTCGGGTAACTAGTACGATCACTTTTTCCAACATAAACAGACTAGCATTTTTTCGGGCCCAGTCAAGATCTTATTTGGGTCTCACTTCTTCGTGTGTACAACCCTGCTCCACTGCAATATTTGCCTGCCAAGATTAGAATATAAGCCATTTTCAGTGAGTTGCTAATCTGGTTTACGAAATATACTCCGTGAAGGAATTAGATCTAGTGCAGTGGGGTTGAAACTACACCTTGTGCAGTAGTAAAGAAATGACCTCTATATCATAAAGAAATAAAATCTAACCTCTTAATTCGTCATGATTACCCACATCCAGGACCAATGTTGAGCTTGAGTCTACCTCCTTCTTCCTTAATTTTCCTGGCATACTCAACTGCAGAAGTATGGAGATGCTCGATGTCCAATACGGTTAGGCTTTCAGCCAGGCATATTGGAATTTCTAAGAGATTTTGACAGTTTTTCAACACGAGCTCGGTAAGACTATGGAAGCATCCAGATGATGCACATTCCCAGTGAAAAAAATCTGCCTTGGCAATCAGCAAGAATTGAAGACGAGAAAAACTATGGCCATGAGCTTGCCAACACATTCCCGTGAATGCATTATTCTTCAACTTGAGAACCTCGAGCGTATTGATTTTTCCCAATACAGACATTTCTGTCCAATCCAAGTATGTAGCGGACAAAGTTAGCCTCTTTAGAAATGGTGGGAAGAAGTCCAACGAAGGGAGCCTGACCAACCTATCTCCAGATTGTGGTTTAGTAGTCAATAAATCATTCATCAGCGTCACGTCTACAAGACGGTTAAGTCTTTCCAGGCGGTAACTCGAGGTGTTGTTAAGAAACGTAGCTAAGTTCCCACGGATCCCCAATCTCTTTAAGTTAGGGATCCTATTGAACACTTGTATCGTGCAGTTCTCGGGTGATAATCTACTCAGTGTTTGTAAGTTCTGACCACCATTACCATCTCCTTCTCCTTGTATGGACAGAATAATGGAGGCTTTTGTCTTCAGATGCCTTAGTTGAGTCATCCCCCAAATATTTGCTCTCAGTTCGATTGTAGGCGAGTCAGTATCGAGCACGAGTGTTTGTAAGTTCCTTAACGCAGAGATGGGTTCGGGGAGAACTTTGAGATTTTCATATGACAGAGTGATGTACTTTAAATGAATCAGTTTGCTAAGCTTCATGGGGAATCTACTGAAACTGATAGACTTGGATTCCAAAACTCTGAGTAGCTTGAAAGTAGTAGAGATAGTTGAGTCGTAGCCTGGAGGTATGTATCCCTCGTTGAAACATAAAAGAGAACGTGTGCGCGGGCTATATATCTGTTCACCAGCAGCAGCTGAGAGGAATTCCGGCAGATGGTTATGGATAAAAATACGACGAATTTCTTGCACCTTCGGAACCAGAGTGTGAAAACATCCATCCCTGAACGATATCTCTTGGACCAAATCATCCTCGTCGATCCCAGCTTTAGAAATGCAGAGTGCACGCACAGAAAGATGAAGACTACATGTTTTAACTTGGCCCAGGGAATTTCTTTTCCGAATGGTCAATAAGTTTCTGTTGATAAGATTCTTGAGATTATCTTCCGCAGCTTCCTCCAAAGTCTGACCCTTTTTATTATTCCGTATGAATCCCTCAGCAATCCACAACTGCGTTAATGTCCAAGTTGATATCTCATAATCTTCAGGAAACACCGCCAAATAAAGAAAGCAATCCCTCAAGTCTTTAGGCAATCTATTGTAAGCCAATGATACAATAATTGATGTGAGACGATCCGGATCATATCCGTCGCAGTTACTTCTCAGAATTTCAGAAATGTCATTCCAAGCATTTATAGTCGCAGTACTATTCACCGTCTCTGAGTTTGGTTGGTACGCAAGAATCCCTCCTATCAGCAATATCGGAAGTACAAATCCTCCACATTGACGCACTATATCTCTGCCAATGAGTTCCAATTCCTTAGGACATCTTTCGTCTGACTCTCCAAATACCTGTAATTTGAGAAGTTGCCAGCATTCCTCATCCCGGGGGAAACGTAGCATGTGGGGTCTTATGTTATGATTAGCATGTTGAGCGACATGATGTTGTCGAGTGGTTATCAAGACTTTACTCATATTATTGCACAATGGTAAGACATGTTTGACATGATCCCAGTCTTCAACACTCCATATGTCATCCAAGACTAACATGAACTTTTCATCCCTCAGGCAGCCACGGACCTTTTCGGCTAAGTCTTGATCACTCATGCTCGTCACATCGCGACTCGTGAATGCCTTGATAATACGGAGAAACACATCCCTTGGGTCATATGCACCCGAAATGTAGAGCCAGATGCGGGTAGGATATTCGTATTCTATTTTCTTGCTTTTGAAGATTTCCCATGCCAATGCTGTCTTTCCCAAACCAGGCATACCGACAATGGAGACAACATCAAGCATTTCCCCAGCTGGTAGAAGATATCCAAGTAAAGCAGATACCTCATCCTCATAGGCTACCACGTTGTCACTGCTTTCCTTCGAGCCCTAGAAAATATATTTCATATATAATGTGGTAGGATTAGAAGAAAATCAAGGCAAAAATTATGTAACACAAAAAAAATGATCTTTTGAGTGGTCCAGTATTTGTCACAATTTATGAATATTTGTCATAATTTTATTATTAGAGACAATATATGGTTCCTAATTAGTCATCTCAATAACTCGAATGCAAATAATATATTTGTGACGACAAAAATGGTCTCAAATATTTTTGCAACAACTAGTTGTGTCTAAAAATTTCCCTAACTTTAAAAGTCTAGGTAGTTTTACAAAATAATATAGTAACAAAAATGCCCTCTACTATATAAATTATATATAAGGAGACATAAGAGACAAATACGTAATTCATCTTATTAATATATATTTATTGCAAAGAATTAATAAATTCATCCATTTATTACTTAATTATCGATTGTTTAATTGTATTATTTTAATTAAACTTTAGCATTAATTTTTAATTTTATTAAATTTCGTAAGATTTATTTTGGTTAAATATATTATTTGACATGAAGTTTTTTAGAAAAATATATGCTAATTCAATATATCATATGGAGTCACCCTAAAAACTCTTAAGGAGTAAAATATGGAAGGAGAATCCAGTTAATTGGATATTGACAAAACTTTTGATTATAGTATAAATTACAAGATTATTCTAATATAATATTTTTAAAGAAAAAAATATAAAAATATCACGCACTGCAGTTTTCATGCTAAGTTGAAAAATAATTTTAAATTAAGTAGCACTAACACCTCACAAATTCTTAAAATAGGATTATAGACTTGTCATTTTAATTTTAGATCTTTATTAACAAATGATTTGTCTTATAACCTTTTGTGTTGTATACGATCTAAGTATAATTAATTTATTTTTTAACATAGTTTTTTGATCAAGTGTATAATAGGTACAAAAATGTGAATTTTAATAACCATAAAGGCACAATTTGAAAATAAGTACACAATTTTTACACTAATTCAAACTCACATAAAGCCCCTACCTATAAAAGTGTGGGTGTTTCTTACAAAATAATGTAGACGTAAATACCCCTACATCTATAACTACAAGTTAAGATCAAACATGTAAAATCTTATATAATTAAGTTGCACTAATTAATTTCAAAACAATAATGGTAGAAAAATAACCTATATTTATCACTATAATAAACTCCCACTAAATTAAAAAAGATATAATAAAAAAGAAAAGAAAAGAATAACCTATTTATATTTAAGTTTTTGTTACTTTGTCGTTATATGATATATTTATTACGTGTTTAGCTAAATTTTTATAAATGAAATTTTAAGTGAATGCAATTTTATTTAATTTAAGCTTATTTAGTTGTAATTTTTATGACCAATAACTTTTGTATTTCAAATTATGTTTGAATTATGAAGCCTTCTACTAAGTAATTAGATGAGAATGTAATATTTCACTACTAACGAAAATAATGTTTTTTTTCTTTTTAATGATATGGATGATGGCGTTATATCAAAATAGTATGTATACTTAAACTTCAGCTTACGCCTATCCATATCTTCCTAATTCTTAAAATTATGAGTTGCTTCTTAAAAATTAATATCATAACTAAAATATCCTTAGATCATAATATAACATATACAAAGAATCAAGTAATTTAATATATATATATATATATATATATATATATATATATTCGGTAAGATTAAATTGGATTATTAAGATGTCTATCATAAAAATTCTGAATAAGATTTAAAATATATTGAGAAGGGTAAACGAGAGTCCAGTAGTTATTTTCTAACTTGGATTTTTTTTTAATTTAATAAAAGTTAATTTTATATTAAGTTATATATCAAGAGCTTGCAAACTATTTAAGCATATACTTAGATATTTATTTGATGTGATTTTTATCATTTTAAGCCAATGATTATGAAAAGTTAAACATTTTGACCTTTTCAATTTTGACGAAGTGATGCAAGTAAGAAATATATAATTTTAGAGAAAATAAAGAATAAGTTTATTCCTGAATCTTCAAACTAATAGAGTAAATTAATATAATAGAGGTAGTTTAAGATTTTTTCGTTGAAATTTATTATTTTAATTGTGTCATATCTTTTAGATGAAAAAATTAAAAAGGTTCTCGTAAGCACATAGTAAAAATTTAATTGATAATATTTTCATCATTTGTAAGTTAAGGATTAACGACATTTTCTATATATGTGATTTTTAATTAATCATGAGTGTAAATATATTAAAATATGGAGAAGAAAAAAATTATAGATTAATGAGTTGTGATTTTGTAATTAAGTTTAATCAACATTGGTGTTTAATAAAAAAATTATAAGCAAACATGACAAATATTTCGATTTGTTAAATTATGTTTATTTTTCTTCATTTTTAGATGGTTTGATTTAATTACTTACTTATGTCATATCTTATAATGAAAAATTTATAAAAGAATTTCTTGTGAAGGGAAAAAAAATAAAGAAATAGTGTCCCTGATATAAAATCAATCTAAACTAGAAAAAGAATCTCTCTCTCTCTCTCTCTATATATATATAATAGTTACTAAAAAATTTGCAAATTTGCAAAGGAAAAGGAACGAGAAACAACAAAAATAATTCTGTTATTACTTTAAAGAAAAAAGTGAAAAGATTCACAATACAAATAATTATGTCTATAATAAGTAAGTCTCCAGGAACCACCATGAACCATTCATAGAAAAATTAACCACTTAAAATTATTACATAAATATGTATCTTTATGGCTTATTAGTTTTGACAACTAAAATTAATGGGTAAAATTTAAAATTTAGTCCTCTAATTATAAAGCTCACTAACCTTTGTGGCTACGTGCATTTTGTCAATATTACAAGAAATCATCTAAGATGGATATATATATTTTTAAAAAAAAAATGAATATCCAAGAAAACATAAAGTGAGACCTTACACAAAAACTATTTTCTGTTGATGAAAAAAATTACAGTATCGGAAGTATACTAAACATATTTAATTATCCAATCAGTTCTTAAGTTAGAACACTAAATAATATTTTCTAGCCTATTTGATCAATGTATTAAAAAATATAATCTTGAAATTCATGAGTACATTGTATAACGCAATGAACATAGAGAACTAGAAGTCTAAATAAAAGACAAAAATCAAAAGAGAACAAAAAAGTAATAAATAATTCATGCATACACCAAAATAAGATCATTTATACAACATGGTCATATATCAAGGAAATAAGTGATGATGTTTTTTTAAAGAGAGTGGCCATGATTTTAAAACAATCTAAACGTAGGATAAATATATGTCCATATATATGTATGTTTAAAAGAAAGATAAAATAAAATAATAAAGCTTCACGTAACATTAAATATAATTAATTTTAAAATAAAGGAATATATAAAACAAAAAATATTTTGATTTACGATTATAGCTTTTAAGCATGTACGTTTGGACAAAAAATTTACTTCAAAAATTATTTTCATATTTGCAAAGTGGAAGAAGAAATAATAAAAGTAATTTTGCTATTACTCTTAATAATAGTGAAAAGATCACAATAGAAGCAAGTCTTCAAGAACCATTCAAAGGTTTTAGAAGGTCCTAAGTTTAAGTAAACAAAATTAATCACTTAAAAGTGATTACATAATTATGTATGGTGGCTTATTAGCTAAATAGGTAGTATTATAAATAAAGAATCTTTGTGGCTTATTAGCTTTGCCATCTAAATTTATTAGGTGAAATTTCAAGCTTTAATCCTGTAACTATAAAGCCCGTTAACTTTTGTGGTTATGTGCATTTGATCATTTTTACTTTAAATCATTGACAACATCCACCAAAGATAGAAATTTTTTCAAAAAATAATAAATATCCAACAAAACATAACGTAAGACCTTGCACATATAATGTGAAAATAAATATCGAGCAAAACCTCTTTTGTATTGATGGGAAAAAAGTACTGAAAGTATTCTAACTATATTTAACCATCTAATTAATTCTTTAGTCATAGAACAATGAACATTAAGAACAAAGAGAATAATATATTCATACAACATAATAAGACCATTTAAGCAACACTGTTATAAATCAAGCAAAAATTCCTTTTATGTTGGTGTTTTCTTTTTCTTTTCTTTTCTTTTTTTGTAAAAGAATTTCCGACTCTAAGTTTATTTTATTTAATTTTTTTCATGATACACCTTAATTTTTTAGCCAATTCGATTTGAATTAGATTATGATATATTTTCTTTTATAATTCACGTGTGCCACGTGCAACGCACGTGAGACTTTACTAGTAGTCTTAAAATGGTCTCAAATGATTTATAAAGCGATTTGTGACAATAAGTGATCACAAATACTTATTATTAGTGACCACAATTACATCCAAAGTGTTACATGAATGTATTACATATTCACACATGTTACAAAAGTGTTACATGAAAATATTACGTAAAAATCAAAATTTTGAAAATGTTACAAACAAGATATTACATGAAGTCATAATATTGTAATGCAATTTTCTAAAGCATAACTAATTTAGTGTGAACCGAACATGAATATTTATCTGCTGATATATAGCAAGCATGGGAACAGACCTATTTAGGATTGTGAAAGTGGTTTGAGCAAATGAAGGTCGGTCGAGGCGCATTAATTGGTGGTGATGGCGATACAATTAAATGATAAAAAATATAGTCAATGTTGTACCTTTTTAACTAGTTTCCATGAATCTTTTCCCTGAGATCCGTTCCCAATTTGCAGGTTAGCAGCAAAGTCCAACAATGGTTTGATCACCATATCTTCTATGAGGAACTTTAGCGCTTGTAGCTTTAAATTGCGAAATCGGTTCAAGAACTTGTTGCCCTTTGCTGAAGAACTGATGATATGAGAGTCTATGGTGTCTTCAGCATCATAGACGAACTCTCTGATCCGCCTCTCCGTTTCTCTCAAGGGCCCCTCCTCCCCCTTGGTCGCCTCCTCAACGATGCCTCTCAATGATACGACTTCGTTCTCCAGATTTTGCAGCTCATTTTCCGCGGCAATGATGAAATCGACATTTGAATACAGTAGCAGCGACAAGTTCTCAAGCAGGGATGACACTGCAGCAACAGCCATGTTAATCAATGGAAGGTTACAGAGCTCTAGATCTCTCTCCCTTTGAGCTTGCTACTATCATGTTAATCAATAGATGAATTAATGAGCATACAGATCCTGGTGAGTGGTGACCTTTGATCGGTTGAACTGTTAGCTATTAAAATTAGCAACTTGTAATTAGTTTAATGTTTCCAAACTCAATCAGTGTCGGCTGATCCACGTATAATGAATGTAATTAATAGATTCATTGCAAGTTATCGGTTGGTGAATGTGATGAAATAGAAGATGTAACACCAAATGCAACGGATGATCTCACGGGAATTAATAGATTAATTGCAAGTTGCTATTGTTTACAACAATCAAAGCATTGACATTGGTTATTGCTTTCACATGATTCATTTCAAATTTGACGTTTGTGCAGAGTTCTCAATGTGCCAAAAATAAATAAATAAAAGCAGGAGTTGTTAATTCATGTTGACAGTGCAGTTTCAAAACCCCCCCCCCCCCCCCCAAAAAAAATGTTCATTATTTGCCGTGGTTATAATATAAACCAAATGACAGTATTTGCATTCAATTTGATCTGATCCTTCCAGCTGCTATCATAAACATCACAGCATTGATTTTTTCATAATAGAGTAATATATATTATTATTGGTGACCTCAGAATCTTTAGCTGTAACCACAGAACTTTTAGTAGTTAACAAAGAGTAGATGTTGTATGTTAGGGTATCCGATATTTTAGTGATCAGATAAAATATGGTATATGATATTATAAGTTTATCTTACCACCTAATAAATATATATGTTATAAAACAAAAAGAAAATAAAGTTATTAATACAACAAAAGGGGAAAATGGCTGAACGACCATTTAGGCATATAATTTGATAAAGAAAGGGACCGGAGAAAAGACCATAGAAATTGTTCAATTAGTTAATCTTACACGAATTACATCGATCTTCCTCTCAATTTACCCAGTGTCGTCTCTGTGTGAGTCGTACTCTGTATGTACAAGTGTGTGTTTTGTCTCTGTTCGTTTATTGATGGGCTTATTTAATTAGTATGGACTTATTGAATTGATTAAGAAGTTAGTTGTTAATTAAAAATAGAGTATAAATCAAAATAGAAAGGATTAAGTAATGGGCCTCATGTAATGGGCCTATTTAATTAATAGAAGTTAGGCTGATCATTATCACTATTAGATTAAGATACTACTAAGCATAGGAACTAATTTTGTTACTAAGTTTAACTAGACAATTTATATAATGGGCTTGCCTAATTTAAATAATAAATAAATAAATAATAAATAAATAAACAAATAACTTCCACTCTCACTTCTGAGTTTAAATATTCGTATGTTGTGATTGCTTAAGTTGAAATGTATTATGTAACTTACATGTGTAATGATGTATGCATAGTATGCTAAAGTTTCACAGACAAGGCCTGTTCTATATTGGGGTGTACCTCGCCCTCGGTGAGGAATAGATCTGCCAGTTGGGATGACCCAATTGTGTTAAATTTATCCTGCCTTAGGCTAGGTGTACAGACCGCCCTATCATGACGGGTATGATCTATGAATATACACCGCCCTATATTGATGTGTATGTTCTGTCATAAGTTTGGTCAAACTTACCATATAGGTATAACACCTCCCTACATTAGATATCATTTGAAATAGAGAATCTTATCTGACTTCTACTACTTTTGTTGAGTATAATTTTGTATGATTCTCTATTGGCTCCTCATGCATATTGTTTTTCATATTTCTATTGTCCTGGCTATAGTAATCTGGATGTCACTCATTGGATGTAATTTTATCTGAAATGCGTTTGGCGAAATGTTAAACAACTTATAAAATGTGAAAAAAAAATTATTTTATGATCCAACAATTACTTTAGTGAATAGCCCGGTAACGACACAACCATCACAATTTGATATTGTTACGTGTGCATTAAGATGAAAAATAAATTAAAGGCGTTATATAATAGTTGATAGATCATCTTATAAATGATAATTAATCAAATTATTATGAATTTTTAAGTATATAAGCCTCATTTACAGACGTCGCCGAAATAATAAGAAAAAGGTTGAAAACAGTATAAAGATTGAAGAGATAACACATTAGATGGTCAAGTGTTTTGAGTTTGTATTTAGTACATTTTGTCTATTTACTTGTAACAGGATTACTGTTGTTCATACTCCGTAAGAACATCAGTAATCTAAAAACACTTCTCGGGAGATTAGTGTTTGTTTTAGTTCGAGAGAACTTGTATGATTTCGGGAGAGTTCAAGTAGTGCAGTTAGAAGAGATTCTCTGCACGTCTAAAGTCCATGTGGAGGACCAGAAGGCTGAGATTGTTGTTAGGGGGATCAATTACAACTTAGACTGTTTAGGAAGGAGTCCTATAAGTCTTTTCTGTGTTGTATTGCATTTCAACCTTATTTACAAGCTTAAGAGGAAGAAGGGATTCTTCTTCGATCTGTTTTTCAATTCACATACTCTATCAGTTCTTATAAAGTTGATACTTAAAAGAACTTAGATTTATTTTTTATTAATTGAATCTTTACATTTGATTTTATTCAAACACACTGCACACGCGTACAAACTCTGACATTTCAATTGGCACCAGAGCAGGTTCCAGTTACTTTTAACAGGTAGATCCAGGGACCCGAAAGGGCTTCTGTAGATCAACCATCATTATAACCTTCGTTTTTAGACGGGACAAACTACTCCTACTGGAAATCCATGATGATGGTGTACCTTCGTTCAAAGAAATGTTGGCTTGTGGTTGTAAATGGATGAGAATGGCAAAAAATTGAAAATAAGACTAAACAGATGATTCCAAAACCAGAGGAAACCTTCAGTAACAAAGAAAAGCAAGAATCGGAAGCAAACTACACTGCCCTATTTGCACTGCTGGCCTTAGTAGATCAAATGCATCACAAGATGATAGTGAAATGTACCACAACCAAGGATGCTTGGAGAGTATTGCAAAGCCAGTACGAAGGGAATGCATCGGTCAAGACCTCCAAACTTCAAAGACTATCACTAATGTTTGATAACATTCGTATGAACGATGAAGAGAAAATCGAAGGATTCTACATCTGTTTCTGTGATATTATCAACGAATGCTATATTCTTGGTGAAAACATCTCCAAGGAGAGACAAATTTCTAAAATCATGAGAACCCCACCAACAAGATTTTGTGAAAAGATCACAGTACTTGAGTCATTTATGAAAATCAAGGAGATGACGTTGGATGATCTCATGGGTGAACTCCACAAGTTCAAAATCAACAATGGCTTTGACAAGGTTAAAGGCAAAGGAATAGTACTCAAAGCTGAAATAACTGAAAAACCTAAAGAAGAAGCTGCATATCTAGATATGGTGGGATTTGCGGACACCATGGAACTCCTGGCTAAAAACTACGGGAAAATGTTGAAGAAGTTCAACAACTCCAAAGGACCAGGAAAGTACTTTCCAGGAAACTCTAACAAAAACAAGACTGGAGGAAGAAATATGTCCCTGAAATCCTTGGAAAACAAGAAAGAAAATGATCAATGCAGAGAATGCAAAGGTTTTGGACATTATCAAGCTGAATGTCCAAATTTTCTGAGAAAAAGCAAAGCATATAAAGGCACTTGGAGTGATTCTGAAATTGATGAAGAAACTCAGTCTGAAGAAACTTCGCAACATACGAGCAATTTGGCTCTCTGAAACTCTCCAAAGGACTACACTTGTCTAATGGCTCATGTTCGTTCTTCAAAAGGACTTTGTGGAAAAGACAGACATCTCGGATTCTGATGATGAAGCATGTCCTACTGCAGAACTGTTGCAGGCCATGTATGAAGAAATATCATCGAGAGCAAACAAATCAGCTGATATCATAAAAACTTTGGAAGCAAGGGCCAGACTTTATGAGAAAAAGGGAGACCCAACCACCCTATCGCAAACAGAGGAAATATTCTCAGAAAAGTACACCTTGCTGGAAAATGAACTCAAAGCTGCTAAACAGGTAATCAACTCAAAAGACATCTCAATAAGTTCCTTAGAACAAGAACTTGCCTTTTTTACACAGGTCAACAAAGATAGAGAGAAAAGGAAATTCTAATACTCAAAAGGGAGATGTCCAGAATGGTAGCAGTATCACTAGAATCATCAGTCATAACTTTATCCGCTGACCATTCAAAAGGTAAATCTGATGAGGTAAGGTACCACAATGAAGTCTGCGGTAATTCAAGTAGAGAACGAACAAGGTTTTAACATAGGGCAAAACCTCAAACTATTCGTTCTGAACTTGAACAATCTACATAATACACTCGCACAAGTCATAAGAACTTCAAATTTATTCCTACATGTCATTAATGCAGTATAAAAGGACATATCCGACCTAATGGTAATAAGATGAGATATGACTTATATACTGGTAAAGTCATTCTTAGGGATATTTATAATGTTCAACCAACACACCTTCAAAAATCATATCCTAAAACTAAAATAGACTTGAGCAATAAAAAACAGACCAAAATCTGGGTTCAAAAGGCGAACAAGTGTCTTACTTCTATTCTTGCTCTAAAGTCAAACCTTGGTGGGACATGGTATTTTGACAGTGGCTGTTTTAGACACATGACAGGTGCTAAAATGAATCTCACTTACATAACACCTGTAAATGATAAATTTGTCACATTTGGTGATGGTGTCAGAAATAAAGTTGTAGGAACAGGAACTCTGAACGTAAATGGTATGCCTAATCTGGAAGGTGTACTTCTCGTGGAAAACTTAATGGCAAACTTGATAAGCATTAGTCAGCTTTGTGATTCAGGATTGAATGTTAAGTTTACACAAAACAAATGTCGGGTACTTGATGAGAATAATGAATGTGTCCTTACAGGGTCCAGAACTGTGGATCATTGCTACATCTTAGATCTTGATGACTCATGTCATTTTAGCTCCTTGAGTGAAGCAGAAACATGGCATGAAAAACTTGGGCACGCCAACTATGATCATCTGGTTAAGTTGTCTGACTCGCAGGTTGTTCAAGGTTTGCCAAAATTAAAAAAGAAAGCCCCTAGCACATGTGGGCCTTGTTAACTAGGCAAACATAAACACACATCTCACAAAGCGATTCACAAGGTTCTTACCAATCAAGTACTGGAACTACTGCATATGGATCTAATGGGTCCAGTATAAACTGAAAGCGTCAGCGGTAAGAAGTTCATATTCGTGTGTGTTGATGATTTCTCATGATACACATGGGTTCATTTCATTAGAGAAAAGTCTGAAACTTTTGAAACATTCAAAACCTTGTGTTTAAAACTGGAAAATGAGAAAAATATGGAATATCCAAAATCAGATCAGATCATGATCGTGAATTTGAAAGTTCCATGTTTAGTGAGTTCTGTACTTCTAGAGGCATAGCTCATGAATTCTCTGCACCCAAAACACCCCAGCAAAACGGGGTCATTGAGAGAAAGAACATAACACTTCAGGAGATGGCCATAGTCATGCTAGCTTCGAAAGGTATATCTCAAAGATGGTGGGCTGAAGCTGTAAATACAGCTTGCTACATCATCAATCGAGTGTACCTAAGAAAGGGTATGGGCATCATTCCATACTAGACTTCGAAAGGAAAAACTCCTAACTTAAGTCACTTTCATGTCTTTGGATATAAATGTTACATTTACAAAGACAAAGAAAATCTTGGTAAGTTTGACTCTAAAAGCGATTTGGGTTTTTTTTCTTGGTTACTCTAACAATAGTCGAGCTTACAAGGTCTATAGTCTCAGAACTCAAAACGTCATGGAAAGCATAAATGTTGTTTTTGATGATCACTCCAGAACCTATGTTGAGTGTGATATCCAAGAAGCAATTCAGATTTACCTCAATACTCCAGAGGCTCCTTATCTGAATGAACATGATGTTGTGGATCCTAAAGATGGGACGTTATAGAAGAAGGGACTAGTTCCAAAAGGGACCCTCCTACCAAAGTTCAGAAAGATCATCCAAATGATCTAGTCATTGGTGAACTAAATTATGGAGTAAGAACCAGAGGTAACCCCAAACCCCATTACCGGAAAATGATGGGTTATTCATACTTTGCTTGTTACACCTCCATTATTGAACCAAAGAATGTTAAAGAGGCTTTAACTGGTGAGTATTGGGTTAAAGCAATGCAGGAAGAGCTGGAGTAGTTTGAGAGAAATAATGTTTGGGAGCTTGTTCCTAGACCAAAAAGCTCAAATGTTATTGGAACCAAATGGATTTTCCGTAATAAAACTGATGAACTTGGTAACATAACTAGAAACAAGGCAAGACTGGTTGCCCAAGGTTACACCCAAGTGGAAGGGATAGATTTTGAAGAAACTTTTGCTCCTCTAGCACGATTAGAATCTGTTAGGATGTTGTTATCCATTGCATGCATTTAAAATTTTCATTCTCTATCAAATGGATGTGAAAAGTGCTTTCTTAAGTGGTTTTTTAAAAGAAATAACCTTTGTTGAACAACCTAAAGGATTTGAAGATCCTTTTCATCGTGACCACGTGTGTAAACTCAAGAAGGCACTGTATGGACCCAAACAGGCTCCTCGAGCTTGGTATGACAGACTGGCTCAGTATCTTCTTGACCAAGGCTATAAACATGTCGGAGTTGACAAAATTCTGTTCATCCAAAGTACGAACAAAGACATCATCATAACACAAATTTATGTGGATGATATTGTCTTTGGATCGACTTCCAAAGCCAAGGTCAACGAGTTTGTTCACATCATGTCCAATGAATTCGAAATGAGCATGGTAGGAGAATTGTCTTACTTTCTTGGATTGCAGGTCAAGCAAAGTAAGAATGGTATTTTTGTTCATCAAACCAAGTATGCACATAATCTGGTAAGAAAATTCGGTCTTGAAGGGGCAAAACATCCTTTAGCACTCCCATGAGGACAACTGTAAAATTGTCCAGGGACGTCTCTGGAACAGCTGTAGATCCTACTCTCTATAGAAGCATGATAGGGAGTTTGTTATACTTAACTGCTAGTCGACCTGACATATGTTTTAGTGTTGGAATGTGTGCTAGGTATAAAGCAAATGCTAAGGAATCCCACTTGAAAGCAGTCAAACATATAATCAGATACGCGGGTGGAACATCGGACTTCAGAGTATATTACTCCTAAGGAACTAATGCTAGTCTTGCAGGATATTGTGATGCAAATTGGGCAGGAGATATTGATGATTGAAAAAGTACTTCAAGAGGTTGCTTCTTCATTGGCAACAATCTAGTGTCCTGGATGAGCAAGAAACAAAACAACATATCTTTATTACGGCCGAGGCCGAATATATTGCAGCTTGCAGTTGTAGCGCTCAATTGATATGGATGAAACAAATGCTTCAGGATTATGAGTTTGATCTCATCTTTGTGAATTTATTTTGTGATAATACAAGCGCTATAAATATTTCCAAAAATTCTGTCCATCATTCTCGAACGAAGCACATCAATATTCGATATCACTTCATTCGAGAACTAGTTGAAGAGGGAACTGTGGTTTTGGAGCATGTTCCTACACAGGAACAACTTGCCGATATTTTTATAAGACCCTTGATGCAAATCGATTTTTATCTTTAAGGAAATCTCTAGGTATAGGTAATGCATAGTATTTCATGTTTTTTTTTTTTGTTCTGTTAAAAAAAAAAAAATTAGGTTTTTAGGCCTTTCCAACATTCATGCATGTTAGTTTTCTTGATCCTTCTTCTTCATGCCCCTTATTTGTAATCTTAAAGCAGCGAGAAGCATTTTCTCTGATACTTTTGTTTCCTAATAAATGTCATCAAACGCTGCCTTCGGGAAATGATGCCATGAGAAAATAAGTCTCAGGCACAGAAAATGACTGAGTCGGTGAAATGCTTATGACAATAGTTCTTGCAAGGTACAAACAAAAAGCACTACTAAGTTTCAAGAAGTAGTGGGGTAGCTTTCCGGCGAAAAAATTCGATGGCTCTAAGTGAACGATGATGCTGACAAATCATAAAGTAGTGGGGTAGCTATCGGACGAAAATTCCGTCAGCTCTAAGTGAAATATGATTAGTCTTTAAGGACACCACAAAGTAGTGGGGTAAACTTCGGATGAAAAATTTATGCTGTCTCTAAGTGAAAAGTGGCATCCAAAGTGCATTTTGTTATTTATCTCAGCCATTTCATTCTTTCCCTCAGCCAACTCTTCTTCAGCACTGTCTTCAACTGTCCTTTTCTCCCCCTTTTTCGATTGAGAATGCGAAGGGGGAGAATGAGGAAGCTGAAGACAGTGGAGAAGGAGATCATATCTCCACTAATGCTGAAGCAGATGAAGCTGATGAAAGTCCTTGCTTTTAACAAAGCATTATTAGACACTACACTACTGCACTAGTCACTTTACTACTATGTTTTTTTCTCTTCTCTATTTGGGCTGTGTTTTCTGAACAATTTACTTAATGTTTTGTTTTTGAATTCCTATTATGCATGGTTTAGTAATAGTTGGTTGCTCCCATCTGATTAACTGATCTGATTGTTCTTACCATGATTGAACTGTACATAATTGATTGCGCATCTAACTATGAGTTGCAAGGATAACAACAGTATTTTTCGAACTAGAATGCCAAGGGGGAGACTGTAAAAACCATCGTTTTAATAATGACATTTTTGTTGAAAAAAAAAAAAAAACTCTTGATTAATAGGTTCTTGATGATTGAAAGCTACAAAAGGAAATGGAACAAAGTGGAATTTGAACCAATCCCCCAAGTCAAGAAATCAATTAAGAATCTTGACACAACAAGGAAAGTCAACAAACTCCCCAAATGATCTCATTCACATCCTGATTCCATAATTGAAGAGTTAGAAGGGCTGGAAGAAAACATTATAAAGATTGAAAAGATAACACATTAGATGGTCAAGTCTTTTGAGTTGTATTTAGTACATTTCGTCAATTCACTTGTAACATGATTACCGTTGTTCATACTCCGTAAGAACATCAGTAATCTAAAAACACTTCTCAGGAGATTAGTATTTGTTTCAGTTCGGGAGAACTTGTATAATTTCAGGAGAAATCAAGTAGTGCAGTTAGAAGTGATTCTCTGCATGTCTAAAGTCTATCTGGAGGACCAGAAGACTGGGATTGAAGGTCAATCAGGCAGTTGTGTTACATCATATAGAATCAGTAGCTTGATTTTTTGTACGTAATTCGATCACACCATATGCAAGGACATAAATTTGTGCAACGGGTCCCACCCTAAAAATCTGAAAAATGTACCGATGGTTGAAAATGCGACCCAGATACGCAACAATACACGGATCATTCATTTGCTGGTACACTGGCGAGCACGTTCAGAGTTGTACTTGAAAGTGTGATATTTTCTGAGACGATTCAAAAAGTAACAATATTTCGAGAAAGAGTAACTTTTATCAATAAAAAATAATACTTTTGAACAATCTCAAAATGTATTACTCTCTCGAAAAAGTATTATGAACTCGTGGCTGCTGTCATATGGACTTAGATCCATACATTTGTGATATGCAGATGCTTCTCTATATGAAAAGTAAAATGACCCGCAAACATTGTGCTCAACGTTAATTAGATCTACACACCAATCGAAGATTCAAATATTAATAACAAAGATGGAAATGAAAAACGTCCCATAACATCACATTGCTTTTTAAGTGCAAACGCCTGGACAATAAGATTCATAATTAATTATTCACATACATATATATTGATTTTCAGAAAAGATTAATTATTTTGAAGTTAACAACTCCTGATTTGCACAGATAATCCACCAGCTATAGGCGGACACATCCCTAAATATACATGGTTTCCGTATGAAGAACAATTTCAGAAATTTTTTATAAGATCATACATAACTAAGAGCAAGTGTTCTGTGCATGCACCTAAACTGCGTAATACTTTTCGGGTAAACTAGTACTATCACTTTTTCCAACATAAACAGAATAACATTTTTTCGGGCCCAGTCAAGATCTTATTTGGGTCTCACTTCTTCGTGTGTACAACCCTGCTCCACTGCAATATTTGCCTGCCAAGATTAAAGAATATAAGCCATTTTCAGTGAGTTGCTAATCTGGTTTACGAAATATACTCCGTGAAGGAATTAGATCTAGTGTAGTGGGGTTGAAACTACACCTTGTGCAGTAGTAAAGAAATGACCTCTATATCATAAAGAAATAAAATCTAAACTCTTAATTCGTCATGATTACCCACATCCAGGACCAATGTTGAGCTTGAGTCTACCTCCTTCTTCCTTAATTTTCCTGGCATACTCAACTGCAGAAGTATGGAGATGCTCGATGTCCAATACGGTTAGGCTTTCAGCCAGGCATATTGGGATTTGTAAGAGATTTTGACAGTTTTTCAACACGAGCTGGGTAAAAATATGGAAGCATCCAGATGATGAACATTCCCAGTGAACAAAATTTGCCTTGGTAATCAGCAAGAATCGGAGACGAGAAAAGCTACTGCCATGAGCATGCCAACACATTCCCGTGAATGCATTCTTTTTCAACTTGAGAACCTCGAGCGTATTGATTTTTCCCAATACAGACATCTTTGTCCAATCCAAGTATGTCGCAGACAAAGTTAGCCTCTTTAGAAATGGTGGGAAGAAGTCCAACGAAGGGAGCCTGGCCAACCTATCTCCAGATTGTGGTTTAGTACTCAATAAATCATTCATCAGCGTCACGTCTACAAGACGGTTAAGTCTTTCCAGGCGGCAACCGGAGGCGTTGTTAAGAAACGTAGCTAAGTTCCCACGGATCCCCAATCTCTTTAAGTTAGGGATCCTATTGAACACTTGTATCGTGCAGTTCTTGGGTGATAATCTACTCAGTGTTTGTAAGTTCTGACCACCAGTACCATCTCATTCTCCTTGTATGGACAGAATAATGGAGGCTTTTGTCTTCAGATGCCTTAGTTGAGTCATCCCCCAAATATTTGCTCTCAGTTCGATTGCAGGCGAGTCAGTATCGAGCACGAGTGTTTGTAAGTTCCTTAACGCAGAGATGGGTTCGGGGAGAACTTTGAGATTTTCATATGACAGAGTGATGTACTTTAAATGAATCAGTTTGCTAAGCTTCATGGGAAATTTACTGAAACTGATAGACTTGGATTCTAAAACTCTGAGTAGCTTGAAAGTAGTAGAGATAGTTGAGACGTAGCCTGGAGGTATGTATCCCTCGTTGAAACATAAAAGAGAATGTGTGCGGGCTATATATATGTTCACCAGCAGCAGCTGAGAGGAATTCCGGCAGATGGTTATGGATAAAAATACGACGAATTTCTTGCACCTTCGGAACCAGAGTATGAAAACATCCATCCCTGAACGATATCTCTTGGACCAAATCATCCTCGTCGGTCCCAGCTTTAGAAATGCAGAGTGCACGCACAGAAAGATGAAGACTACATGTTTTAACTTGGCCCAGGGAATTTCTTTTACGAACTGTCAATAAGTTTCTATTGATAAGATTCTTGAGATTATCTTCCGCAGCTTCCTCCAAAGTCTGTCCCTTTTTATTATTCCGTATGAACCCCTCAGCAATCCACAACTGCGTTAATGTCCAAGTTGATATCTCATAATCTTCAGGAAACACCGCCAAATAAAGAAAGCAATCCCTCAAGTCTTTAGGCAATCTATTGTAAGCCAATGATACAATAATTGATGTGAGACGATCCGGATCATATCCATCGCAGTTACTTCTCAGAATTTCAGAAATGTCATTCCATGCATTTATAGTCGCAGTACTATTCACCGTCTCTGAGTTTGGTTGGTACGCAAGAATCCCTCCTATCAGCAATATCGGAAGTACAAATCCTCCGCATCGACGCGCTATATCTCGGTGAGTTCCAATTCCTTAGGACATCTTTCGTCTGACTCTCCAAATACCTGTAATTTGAGAAGTTGCCAGCATTCCTCATTTTTAACTAGTTTTCATGAATCTTTTCCCTGAGATCCATTCCCAATTTGCAGGTCAGCAGCAAAGTCCAACAGTGGTTTGATCACCATATCTTCTGTGAGGAACTTTAGCTCTTGTAGCTTTAGATTGCGAAATCGGGTCAAGAAGTTGTTGCCATTCGCTGAATAACTGATGATATGAGAGTCTATGGTGTCTTCAGCATCGTAGACGAACTCTCTGATCCGCCTCTCCGTTTCTCTCAAGGGCCCCTCCTCCCCCTTGGCCGCCTCCTCAACGATGCTCCTCAATCATACGACTTCTTTCTCCAGATTTTGCAGCTCATTTTCCGCCGCAAAGATGAAATCGACATTTGAATCCAGTAGCTGCGACAAGTTCTCAAGCAGGGATGACACTGCAGCAACAGCCATGTTAATCAATGCCAGGTTACAGAGCTCTCTCTCTCTCTTTCCCTTTGATGAGCTGACTAAGACATATACCATGTGAGCACCCTTTGATTACAATGAAAGAATTGATGACATTGGTTATTGCTTTCAAATGATCCATCTCAAATTTAACGTTTTCCCATTTGCCCAAAAAATAAAAAAATAAAAATTGGGCAACTTGGGAGTTGTTAATTCATGTCGACATTTACATGTCAACTAGGGGAGGTACTAATAATATAATATTGGTATTAATTATTGATTTAATCAAGGCATAACCTTACTTGGGACTATTAATTTACCGTGATCAATAAATAATAGAGTAATATATTAGTATTATTGATGACTTCAGAATCTTAGCTGTAATGACAGAATTTTTATTAGTTAAGAAAGACTAGATTTAATTTCATTTTAATTAATATTTTCAACCCTTTGATTAACTATTCTTCTTTGTTTTCTAAAGCAATAATTTTGATGGATTCTCAATGATTTAGTGCTCAACTATTGTTTCATAGTGATCAGATATGGCTTATGCTGCAGTGGTTTCTCTGTTAGATATTCTAAAGCAGCTTCTGGATTCTGATGAATATCCAAACCCACAAATCAAGTCCCTCTATGACAAGGTCTGGTCCTTGCAATCCTCTCTCAAAAAAATATTTCCTGTACCAAAAAGCATTAGGAGTCACATTAATGATTTCGAAATCCAAATCCGAGAAGCAGTCTATGAAGCCCAAGACACCATCGAATCCCTCCTGATTAACCCTTCAGACAAATCAGATTTCTTGCAAGACTTAACGAAGACAGTTGAGGATGTTACAGAAAAGGCAGAGAATATGGCGGCTTCTATGGCTGATTTGCTGTCTGAGAATCGTCATCATAATCCGCCTTCTGAATCCAGCAGCTCCGATGATGCAAACACGGAGATTGTCGGACAGGAGAAACACTTGGAGCTGCTCAAGTATCAACTACTGCGAGACAAATACGAGCGTGATGTCATCCCAATCATCGGGATGCCTGGCATTGGTAAAACTACTCTAGCAAAATGTCTTTATGATGATGCACAGGTAGTAAGCCGGTTTGATATTCGTGCCTGGATCTCCGTATCTCAGGAGTATGACCTTGTACATCTCCTTTTGAGCCTCTTGAGTTCCATCGAGGGCGAAAAGGTTGATGTCTCACGCCTCATGGATCAGGGTGTGAGTCATAAGAATTTAGCTGTTCATCTCTATCAAACTTTATTCGGTAAAAGTTACCTCATCGTGATCGATGATATCTGGGATGTAGAGGTGTGGAATGAAGTAAACAGATTCTTCCCACATCAGAAAACTAGCAGCAGGATTATTCTCACGACTACAACCGCACGGGTTCCGGAATCTGCCGGCATCTCCAACTTTATGTTCCAAATGCCGTTTCTTAACGATGATGAGAGCTGGATTCTACTTCAATTGGTGGTCTTCGCTACTGTTGGTTCGTGCAGTTACCAAATCGAGCAACTAGGGAAGCAGATCGCCAAGAACTGCCAAGGACTTCCTCTGGCAATAATCGAAATTGGCAAATTCCTACATGACCACAACACGGTCGACAAGTGGAAGGAAGTAGCAGAAAATGAAAATCCACTTATATTGATACAAGGCGACAACACGCCCATCTACAAGGCAGTGTCCCGGAGCTACCTATAGAATATATTTGATTGAAAGATGATTTATATTATTGACATTGGAATGTATTTATACAAGATACATAGACTCTATTCTAGAGTACAAACAATGTGGGACAAAGTAATACATACAAACTAAGATACATCCAATATATACAAAACTATGACATATCCAATAGCCTCCCTCAAGATGGAGCACGATCAGTGACGCCAATCTTGGACAGAAGTAGAAGTAAGCGAGCTCTGGAGAGAGGTTTGGTAAGTGCATCAGCAAGTTGATCGGATGATGAGACATGAGAGACCCGAAGACGAGACTTTTGAACAAGATCACGAACAAAGTGATAGTCAATGGCGATATGTTTCATGCGTGAGTGGAAAACTGGATTAGAGCAAAGATAGGTGGCACCAATATTGTCACTGTAGATAACGGGAACAGAGGACAGGGGAACCCGAATTTCAGTGAGTAGGGATTGGACCCATTGAATTTCAGCAGCGGCAGCAGCAATGGATCTGTACTCTGCTTCAGTGGAGGAGCGAGCGATAGAACGTTGCTTGCGAGAACTCCACGAAATAGGGTTGGAGCCAAGGAAAACAATGTAGGCAGTAGTGGAGGAGCGATCATCACAGTCACCTGCCCAGTCAGCATCCGTGAAGCAGTGAAGAGAGTTGGGAGAAGCACGGTGAAGCGTCAAACCAGTGTTACGAGTGCCATTCAAATATCGAAGTAAGCGTTTGACCGCGCCCCAATGAGTTTCAGTTGGAGCATGCATAAATTGAGATAGTTTATTGACTGCAAAGGCAATATCTGGCCGAGTGAAGAGGAGATATTGGAGGCTACCAAGAACCTGACGATACGAAGATGCATCAGTTAACGCGGTGCCATCATGGAGTGAGAGGGAGACACCCGGTGCCAAAGGTGTCTGAACAGGTTTGGCTTGAAGCATGTTGTGTTTGGCAAGGAGATCGGTGATGTACTTTCGTTGCACAAGAACACAGGAGGATGATGAGCGAAGAACTTCAATACCCAAAAAATAGGAGAGTTCTCCAAGGTCTTTAACAGAGAAGGATGTGGCTAACGCAGAAACCACCTTATTGAGAAAAGTAGAGTCATTACCTGTGAGAATTAAATCATCCACATAGACTAAAAAATAGGCAATGACACCCCCAGCTGCATACACAAAGAGGGACTCATCAGATTTTGTATGTGAAAAGCCGATGGAGGCAAGGAATGACCGAAGAGCCTGGTACCACGTGCGTGGGGCTTGTTTGAGACCGTAAATGGATTTTTGAAGTTTACAGACATAAGAGGGATAGTTCTTATCCAAAAATCCAGGTGGTTGAGACATATACACTTCATCAGAGAGACTACCGTGAAGGAAGGCGTTGTTGACATCAAATTGACGAAGAGGCCAATCATGAGAAACAGCAAGACTTAATATAACACGAACTGTAGCTGGTTTAACCACAGGACTAAATGTGTCCGAAAAATCAACACCCGGACGTTGATGAAAACCCTTGGCCACAAGACGAGCTTTGAACTTGTCAAGAGATCCATCAGACTTTCGTTTGATACGAAATACCCATTTGCAACCCACAACATTCTGAGAGGTATCTGGGGGAACTAAATCCCAAGTCCCATTTTGGAGAAGAGCATTAAATTCAGAGGACATGGCATCACGCCAACGAGAATCAGCTAAAGCCTGTGCAACAGTAGTGGGTTCAATATCAGAATGTAAGGTAGAGGTGAGACAGTACCTCGAATTGGGTTTAGTAATATTGTTGCGCAGCCGAGTCACCATGGGATGACGAGATGTAGCAGGAGGCGGTGATGGATCTGTCGGGGGAGAGGATGACGATGATGGATCCGTCGATGGAGGAGTGGAGTGATCTGGTGTAGGTAGTATAGGGGGAGGAGGGGGAACAGGAGTAAGAGCATCGGGAATAGGTATGAGGGAAGGAGGAGGAGATTGTGACAATGTGAGGAATGGAAATTTTTCTTCAACAAAGTCAACATGACGGGAAGTATATATTTGTGAAGTAGTGGGGTCGAGACAGAAGTAGGCACTTTGAGTGAGAGAGTAACCCAAAAACACACAGGGTGTGGACCGGGGGTGAAGCTTATGAGGAGAGTATGGTCGAAGCCAGGGATAGCATAAGCAACCAAAGACACGTAGTTTGGAGAGATTTGGTGGGTGGTTGAGTAATTTTTCATATGCAGAGATCATGGAAAGAGACACTTTGGGTAAACGGTTTATGAGATAAGTGGCAGTGCTCATGGCATAAGGCCAATATGTGAGTGGAATAGAGGCCTGATGTAGTAGGGCAAGACCCGTATCTACAATATGACGGTGACGGCGTTCAGAATACCCATTATGTTCAGGAGTGTGAGGAGGTGTTGTGAGGTGAGTGATACCATGAGATGTAAGGAAAGCACGAAGAGCAGTATACTCGCCTCCATTATCAGAGTATAGAGTTACAATTTTGGACTTATGATAATTTTCAACAAGTGCTTTGAAAGCAACAAAAGTAAATAAAACATCAGATTTGCGTCGTAATGGATATAGCCAGACATATTTAGTGAAATGATCAACAAATATGACATAATATTTAAATCCATCCACAGATAAAACCGGAGAAGTCCAAACATCAGAGTAAAGCAATTCAAGTGGTTTAGAGGAAGTAAGACTAGAATCATAAAAAGGAAGTTTGTGACTTTTAATGCTTTTACATGAATCACATGAAAACTGAGATGCGTTCTTAGTGGAAAATTTATTGCGAGAAATAACAGAATTGAGTATATGAGGAGAAGGGTGACCCAGTCGAGCGTGCCATGTGGAAAGAGACTGACAGACGGATGAGAGAGCAACGGGTGATACACCAGCAATCGGCCAAAGGTAAAGCCCATTAACGCGAGGACCGCGTAGGCGAATCTCCCCCGTGTGACGATCCATCACCTGAAAACCAATGTTGGAGAAGACAATATCAACATAATTATCATGACATAGCCGAGATACAGAAATGAGATTGCGAGCGATCATCGGAACGTGTAAAGTATCACAAAACTTGAGAGATGGGAAAGCAGGAAAATGCATAGCACCAATATGAGCAATACTTAAACCAGACCCATTACCAATAATCACACCATCAGTACCAGTGTATGGAGTGTGAAGAGAGAGATTGGCGAGGTCAGTAGTTATATGATGTGAAGCTCCCGAATCCAAGATCCAATCCGACGAGGTAGGAATGGAGTGAGCCGTGTGTGCCGAGGGCGAGGTATAGGCTGGCGAAGGGGACACATTTGTGGGACGAACTGGGGAATACTGAAAAGAAGGGCAACGCTTGGCAGCATGTCCTTGTTCGCCACAGAGTTGGCATTTTCCCATATACGGACGGGGAGCAGCAGCGGGCTGTCGGAATCCGGAAGAACCAGGTTTCTGTGAAGTGGTGAAATTAGACGAGCCCTGAGACGGAGCAGTGGATGAGACCTGCCGGAAAGCAGGCTGTCCTTTGGCAGATCGAGAAGCCGAATGGTGAGGAGCAACCATGGCCGTAATTGGCTGAAGGGAAGACGGCGGGAGGCGAGAAGCCAGTTGTGCTTCCATACTGAGCAACTTTTCATGGAGCTCATCGAAGGTGATCGAAGAATCCCGAGCTTGAATGGCATGAGATAGTTCCTTGTACGAGTCCTCAAGCCCATTGAGAATTTTCAAGGTCAGGTCTTCCGGGTCAGTAGTGACACCAAGTAAGGCAAGTTCATCGACCGTACCTTTAATATCGAGCATGTAGGCTGTGATCGAACGACTGCCTTTGGAGGGGTTGTGCAGCTTGTTGCGGAGAGCCAGAATACGCCCACGAGATGCACGACCGTACGTATGAGCAAGAGTATCCCATGCCTGTTTGGAGGTCGTGGTGCTGGCAATGAAGGGAATAAGACTTGGCGTGAGAGAGCCAATAATGGCACTGAGGAGAAGCTGATCTTGCCGAACCCAGTGAAGATATTCCGGATTCGGGGAGGTAACATTATTGACAGTGATGGTGGATGCGGGGCAAGCTATGGAGCCATCAACATAGCCCAGAAGATTGTAACCCGTAAGGAGGGTGCGAAATTGAAAAGACCAGGCCATATAATTGGAGGAGGTGAGTTTGAGAGGGGCCTGGGCTCCGATATTGAAGGCTATCGGACCGGAGGCCATGGCAGCAGCCAGGGAGGGGACGGTGGTGAGGTCAGTGACAGCGGAAGAGGTGGTGATATGGGAGGCAGTAGACATGGCGGCTGGGAGACGAAAGAAAAAAAAAAAGGAATAGGTTAAGGAGAGTACGGAGCAGTTGGTATGTTCCAAGAAATTTGGAATCACTACTGCGAAAAGTTAGGAACTGATATAAGGATATACCTTATGTGGCTCTGATACCATATAGAATATATTTGATTGAAAGATGATTTATATTATTGACATTGGAATGTATTTATACAAGATACATAGACTCTATTCTAGAGTACAAACAATGTGGGACAAAGTAATACATACAAACTAAGATACATCCAATATATACAAAACTATGACATATCCAATACTACCATCACTTGCCCCCACACCTCAAGGCTTGTTTCTTGTATATGGGAGCATTCCCTCTCAAGTCTGAAATCTCTGTCCATAAACTCATAAAGCTATGGATCTCTGAGGGACTTCTCGAACCAAACTCAAGAGAAAATGCCGAGGAGTGTCTGTCTGAACTTGCTTCCAGAAGTCTCGTAGTACTCGGCGAGCTCAGCTCCAGGCCGAGTAGAACTAAAACCTGTAGATTCCATCTTGTCTACCGGAATCTATGTGTTGGTGAAGCAAAGCATGAAAAGTTCTTCCATGTCATCAACAAACTTCTCGATAGTTTCCCAGAAGGCACGAGTGCCCAGCGGCGCCTCTGCATCCACAATAACAATGTAATCGGCCTCAAAGAAGTGCACACCTCGATGAAATCAGTTTCAGCTGCACGTTCTCTCCTCTTTTTGGGTCCAAAGAACCACGATTTTGGGTTACAGGTGTACTTGAATTACAAACTGCTCAAGGTTCTAGACGGCCTCAAAATCCGCTTTTACATATTCCCTGAGAATGTTCTAGAGCTAGTCCGGTTAAGGTACCTGGCCATCACTTACGATGGGGAGCTCCCGGAGTCCATATCCAGACTCTTGAACTTGCAGGTCTTGATTGTGCATCCACATTACAGAATCAAACGCTCCGACGCTCCGCGTTATCTGCCTATGGCGATTTGGTATCTTCACCAGCTGAGGCACCTTGAGTGTGTGGGGTTTGACCTGCAAGATCCTTCTTCAGCTGCAAAGGGGATCAACAGTGACGACTCTCTTATCCTGCGAAATCTCTTAACACTTTCAGGTGTAAGTTCTCACAGTTGCACACAGGGCATTCTCGCAAGGATGCCCGGTCTAATCAAATTAGGGATCCGGATAGACTCGAGACATGATGGAGATGAAACCTTCAGCTTTTCTGGTGATTGCACCATCCTCCATCGCCTCGAGACATTCAAATGGGTATTTGTGAATCCTTGTCCGGAATCTAAAGCTGTCTTTCCAAGTCTTGCCTTTTCTTACAGTCTTGGAAAGTTAACTTTGAACGGATGTGGGTTCCGTTGGGAGGACATGACGTACATCGGCGAATTGCCCAATCTGGAAGCACTGAAGTTACAGTGCCGTGCATTCCGAGGTCCTGAGTGGGTTACAAATGCAGGAGAATTTCAAAAGCTAAGATTCTTGCTGCTAGAAGATTTGGATTTGGAGCAATGGGAAGTTGGATCTGACGAGCATTTCCCATTTCTGAGTCATGTTATCATTAGGCATTGTTACACACTGAAACACATCCCCAATGAATTTATATATATCTCTGCACTTGACGTGATAGAGGTGGTCGATTGCAGGCCATCTCTCGTGGAATCAGCCCAGAATCTACTGCAAATTGTGGGGAATCCTCCTTTTCGAGTTCCCGTTCTTTCCTCATGGGGTGATAAGGCCGGAAAATCGTGACCCTCTCACTGGATCAAAATGTACCTTTTTTTCTTTTTCCTTTTGGTGTGTGCTTTTCATTTAATTTTCTCCGACCAAGCATCCATGTTTTTTACATATATTGATTGGCTTGTGAAGATTTATCAGTATCAACTATGAACTAGCTACAAACTCTCATTTGGTATGCGATATTTGGAAATGTTTCTTGTAAGATTGTGTTTGTTTTATGTAACTTCCGTATGGTCGTATGTTGGAACATTATATCACTAGGACACAGGTTTAGAAACTCACACTGACACAGCACCATCAATTTTGCATTTGTTGTTGTACTAATCTCTTGTTAGGCTACACATGTGGTGTACATAATACACTTTAGAATATCATGCCACCGACATCAACTTCCGACTATTTGCATGTTACAAAGTTACATACTTACATGACATTGCCTTACTTAGAGGACTTAGTGGACCAGAAAGGTTCACATTTGTTTCATCCTTGCGTTATGTTGGTTTCTAGTTACGAATGACATCATCACGTTCTTGGCTTAAAGGTTAGTCAGGTAATGTTCAGAGATTCAAAAATAGTCATCAAGCAATAGTCTCTCTATATATGCATGTTCAGATCGTTGACACGTGTATCGTTTTGTTGAAATCAGGAAAATAGTGGTGAATATGAAAAAGAGACTTGCAGTAAGTGGTAATGAATCACAGATTCCAGGTATAAGAAACTGTGATAAAATCTGATAAGGATAATGTTTTGGATAATTAATTTTGTAATCTTATAGATATAGGTGAATATATTGTTGTAGTCATTTTCCTGTTTTCTTGAGGATATCTGTTGTAAAAGCACTTATATATAGTAGAAATCCGTCTGGTTGAAGCTGGAGGTGCGTGGAGTAGGCTCTTTGGAGGCCTGAACACAATAAATCTCAACACCAGTCAAATTCGAGGCACGCGGCGTTATGCCACTAGAATGCATTCCTTTGTTATACAAAGAGAGTGGCACAGACGAGGTGACGGCGGGCCGACGATAGGGAGACGGCGGGCTGACGGCGGAACGATAGTGGTGAGACGACGGGGAGAAGCGACTAGGGTTTGGGAATTTTTACTGAAGGTGAAAGTGAAGTTCTAAAAACGTGATAAGTAAAAGTTAATCCGTAAATACATTTTTTGTTTTTGAGAATAAAAAAGAAATTAAAGAAAAAAGTTATTGTTTTTAGAGAATAAAAAAATTAATTAAAGTATAAAAATAGCTCAGTGCTGAACAGCAACGAGACTACAACGGCTAAGAATAACCGTTGTTGTTCAGCAAATTGTTTAACAAAATTACAACGGTTACAGAAACAACAACGAAGACTTTTTAATAGACAACGATTTTGAAGGAAAACCGTTGTCTTTGGACCGTTATTATTTTGCAGATGTCTTGTAGTGAAAACTTTACAAAAATAATTAAAAAATAATTGAAAAAAAGGGATAAGCACATGATCTTACCTTGTTGACCATTAGATGAGACTTTTTAATATTTTGATGCCATCCTGTTTCACCTCTGAGTAGAAGAAGAGGGTATTGAGTGGATCATAACACCCAAAGTAATGTTTTATTCTATGTTGCTCGCTTGAATGTGCGTGAACGAAAATTTCTCGATGTTGTATTGTCATTATTACCCTCTACCCAAATAGCTGCTACTTGATCTGCAGTAGGAGAATTATACAATCGTTGATCTAAACTGATACCTTTTGAAGTTTGAAGCCGAACATTCTCCATTGTACTATGTTCTTGTAATCTTCGAAAAATTCTTGAGTATAGATTTACTTCAAGGATTCGTATGACTTTCTTCACAGGCTCTTCTGACAAAGAGGAATTTCACAACACACTACACCTATTTTGAACCTCTTTATGTGTGTCAACAAAATACAATTGAAAATATTTCGGACAATCTTTATTTGTTTTCAGTCTCGGAAGGACTGTGATAAGTCATGCCTTGCGCTCTAAAGGTATAAACTACATGCCTTCTAGATGCGAGTTCTTTATCGTACTTAACTCCAAACGAAGTAAAAGAGAATATACTATTGTACAATATTCTAATATTTTTTTCTGAATTCAACACTCTCTTCTGAATTTGAAGTAAATAAATTGTATAATTCATCAGGAATTTCAATAGAGGAAACTGAATTTTTCCATTATCACAACAAAAGGTTGGAGGTTCGTACTCAAATCTTGCAGCTCCACAATAAATGCAATTTGGAATTTTTCACGATTCATGTCTCTCTGTGCATTCAGATTCATAGATTCTTGTTCCTAAAACAATATAAATTTCATAATAGATAAATTAGATTTATAAATAAATATAAAACATATTTACATTAATACACTATTTGTTTCTTTAAAATGTAACGTGGCTCACCATTTGATAGGCATGAAATTTTTGTGGCACGTGCTCTTTTTTGTTGTTACTAATTTTATCTATATATTTTTTTTTTTCAATAGCACTTAGTTCGGCATCCTTATTTTTTTCTCTTGCACATTTCCTTTGTTGGTATACATCTGCTGTTGTTGGACTTGTTGTAGACGTCTGATTTTACAAAAAAGAAAAAAGAATTATACGTTATATACATATAACAGGTACTATTTGATTGGTGCATGACATTTTTTTCTATTTTTTCCTTATAGGAAATATTTCAATAATAGATATAAATTTTGAAAAAAATTATTGTTTGTAAAATTTTAAATTACTGAAATAATTATCAAAAGAAACATAATTTTTTTTAAGAAATAATCTAAACACAAGTCCATTTAATGAAACTAATAATTACACCAAACCCTTCGCCTTCACCGTAATATTAGTAGGGTTTTTTTTAGGGAATAACATGTTTGAGATAAGTTCACAGAGCAGGCTTAACATTAACCCTGTTTGATTAGTTGGTTTGTAATCCATCTAAATCGAATAGCAAATTGAATCTCCTTCCTATTTCGTAATTATCTCTGACTGTTTTTCTTTCTTTTTTAAACCAATTGAGTTTCTTACCACCCCAATTGCTCTGTTTCTTATAGGTTTCGTGTAATTTTTACAAGTCATAAAATATCATGAGTAGTAATACTATTCAAGGTTACAAATTTGAGGTCAATGTTGTGCGTGTATCACTCAGCGAACAATTAAGGTCAAACAACTTTTAACAATTAATCGATACCATCAAATAATTTTGCACATGTTGTGACAAAAATAGCAGGTAGATATCTAGCATGAAAGATTATGTTTTTAATTCTAGTAAAATCATATGTATTCTTTATGTGTTAGTAAATTAATTACCTTATTTGTTCATTTAGTTATCACCATTCATTCAACTTCATTTCTTCACACATACAATAGACCATAAACACGCGCATACACAAACCCACACCAAAAATTATGCGAAGCTTGTATTACATATCAAAATATCTCATTCATATTCAAAAGTAATTTTATTATAGTGACCGCACTGTCGGGTGCAGTCAAATAAGATGATTTATTTCCTAACTATTCCTAACAGTAGCTAGAGCAAGTCAGGGTCGATCCCACAGAGAACAAGAATTAACTAAATAATTATATTAACTAATTCTATATAAGTACTAATAATATAAATATAATAAGGGGCAATTTTGATTTGATTTAATTAACTAACGCAAAGAACTAAAGATGATTTAACTAGTAAATAAAAAGTATCCCGCCTTTAACCCAGTATCCCCCTAGCCTGAATATTCATGTAACTAATGCAACTACTTAACTAATTAGTTCTGAGACCCCTACTCCAAGAATTAACAGGTACGCTTAGCTAACCCTTGTTACCCCTTAAGTATAATTAATCCTAAGAACTTAGCAATTAATTCTATCCAATTAAGTAGTCCTAGGAGACACTCGCTAGAACAATCGTAATTAGACGCATAGGGAATTAAGGCAACGGAGTAGGTACGGTGTTGTACTCACGAAAGCGGTACAAGTGACCGCGACTTTATGTTATCCTAGCGAGTAACCACTTTTTGCTACTTTTGGGCACAAACGCATAACAATTACGGATTATGAATTCATGACCTAGCGACAGCTATATGCCTATTCCTAGGGTGATCAGTCCACATAACAAACATATAAAAGATAGAGTAATCCAATAACACAAGTAATCTCAAAACATAATTAAATTAAGCAATTACTGAATTAATTACATAAATAACAATCTAGGGTTCAACATAGTCAAAGACGGGAAAATAGACGCTTAGCCGATCATAGCGATCGCTAAGAACAAACTAATAAAAGAAAACATAAAGCTATAAAACTATAAAACCCGAGTTGCTAAATCTTGAGTCTTCGTGTTCTTCAGAATTTCCAAGTCCGCGCTCTCGAATCAATGCAAAAGTCTTCTCCCTTGATGTCTAGAGCCTTGAGATATATATAGGAGTACATCTATAGGATAAAGAGGGATAAAACCTAATTGGAATAGGAAAATAAGTCTAAAATTCGTTTTTGTGCTTGTGGGCCAAGTAATGGGCCGACACTGCATTCCTTTTCCAACTTCAAAGCTATTTTTGAGGGTCTTATGGTCATTTTTTAGTTTTTCTTCTTTCACGCAAAGTTGTAGCTCTTCGAATCAGCTTTCCAACGCCACTAATTGAGCCTAAATCGGAGTTGTATATCTCAAGATATGGCCAAAATTCTAGAAGTGTATCAATCTGTCTCGGCCGAGAATGACTGTCTCGGCCGAGACTCTTCTACAGCCTGAAATCCAAATTCTCTGACCTTCTAGCTCGGCCGAGACTTACTAGCTCGGCCGAGCTCAGTTTTCTGCAGCTTTCAGGGCCATTTTTCTTGGTTTTTGACTTGTGGGACTTGTTCTCATCGTCCATTATTAGTCGAGTTCGACTTTTTGGTCTAAATTCACCCAAATAACTTCAAAACAAGTCACAAACATCAAATTACCCAATAATACAAATACGAGCAATACACTGTCAATTACGCATGCAAATGCCACTAAATAGACACTTAACTCGACCTATTATGTATGCATAAACACGTTTACCATATACAATTTCAACGTTGTTGCAGCACATGACTTAAAAAGGAAGAACTAAAGCAGATTCTGAATGCATAGTATAATTTTTCTCCAAAGAAGGTCAGAGAAGCTTATTAAAACTCCCCCCATATTATATTTATATTATTATAGTTAGTTATATAAATTGGTTAGTACAATAATACAATTAGTTCCTGTTCCCTGAGGGATCGACCCTGACTTACTCTACCTACTATTAGGAAAGAAGGTTAGGAAATAAATAACTAATTTGACGTGCCTCGACAGCGAGGTGAATTAGAATACAATTAAGATACAATACATAAAAATTCATAACAAATTCTCCATAAGCAAACAAGAAAACTCAACAGAATAAAATATATAAAGTAAGAACATAATTATCCCCCCAATTCAAAAACACCATAAGCCCAAAACCCATGTTCCAAACTCATAAGATCCAAACTTTTCAAACCCTAATTAGAACAAAGATATAATCATTCATCATCTCCGCAACTATCATTCAAAAATCCAACTTTTAAACACTTCAACGAATCGGAAAATGAAAAAAAGTAAATCGGGTAAAAAAACTAAGAAATCGTATATTGCCTATAAGAAATCGATTTTTGAATGTAAAGAATTAGTAACAATGGACCTCTAAAATCGAGACTGCACTCCACAAAATCTCGTTTAGTAAGCGATTCATTTTTTTATTTTTTTTTTTTGCTTTCTTCGAGGTTAGCCACAACCGAGAATGACGATTCAATTACCGGTGCAATTCAAAAATTATCTGCCAAGTTCTAGTTCATAAGAATATATAAGAATTGTTGGCAATTCATAAAAGTCTAATCCATGCAAAAATTGTTGCAAAGTTTCGTAACTTGCCATAGAATTATAAGAACATGTAATGGTGTAAATAGTAGCAGATATGCATAAGAATATATAAGAATTGTTAAAGATTTTTGTTTACCGAATCCCATGCAAAACATATATATGAATATAATTAGAATAAGAATTGTTAAAGTTATTATTTTACGGATGCCATGCAAAACATATCTAGTCTAGGAATCGAGGAATATAATTAGAATAGAATTAGGATACATACAACATGAAGTTACAATATTATAATTTAAAAGGGTAAAACAGGCCAAACATAAATTGGCTGAAACTTAAGGCACTTTTATATTAGTGTATAGATTCAAAAAGTTATAATATTTCGAGAAAGAGTATAATTTTTACCAATAAAAAGTAATACTTTTGAGCAATCGAAAAAAGTATTACTCTATCGAAAAAGTATTTTCCACCTCGTGCACGCTATTTGCTGGGTGGGCACATTATTTTCAAAATTAAATGAGTTTTTCAGGTGTTGCTAGGTCAAGTAAGCCTATAAATTACATGGCCTTAGATCAATACATTCTTCATATATAGGTGCTTCTCTGTATGAAAAGTAAAATGACCCACAAACGTTGTGCCCAACTGTTGGAATGCCATGAATCTATTTTTTCTGGACTGAACGCAGCTAGAAGAGGAGACCGCGATAGGATGGAGCACGACCGCGACGAGAGCATTCTGAATAAGGTTGTGATGTATGTGGGCTGAACGCGACCGTGACAACACAGTCTGGATAAGGCTGCGACATATGTGCTTTGAACGAGACAGTCAAATAAAGTCGCGTCTGTTAAGGCATTTTTTTGAGTTCAGCCTATTTCCAGGCCCAATCAGTTAGGGATTATATATAGCTCTATTATTTGACCTAGGGTCATTCTGTAATCCGTGAACATCTAATCATAATAAATAATTCCTCTCTTCTACTCGTGGATGTAGCTATAACATTGTTAGTGAACCACATAAATCTGTGTTCCTTTATTTCGCATTTATTTATCTTTCTCACATATGTTATGACAAATTGGTATCAGAGCCCGGTTAGGGTTTTTTCCGCAATCTGGTGAGAAGGATGTCTGCGTTAAACGTGAAAATCGACAAATCTACGAGGAGGAACAATTTTAGTCTGTGGTAGATCAAGATGAGAGCCTTGTTGAAACAATAGGGGTTGTGGTCACCGCTGATGTCAAACGATAAAAAGGGCAAGGCGGTGGCTCTCGGAGAAGGCGCACTCAACGATCATGTTGTGTCTCGCAAATGATATCATTGCCGAGGTCATAGAGGAGAAAACTGCGGCAGGTCTATGTTTGAAATTGGAGAATCTGTATATAACGAAGTCGCTTACAAATAAGTTGTTGTTGAAGCAATATCTTTTTCGTCTGCATATGCACGAAGGTCAGTCACTTCGTGAATATTTTGATCAATTAAAGACAATTTTATCAGAATATTGCTTAAAATTGATGTTAAAGTAGAAGATGAGGATGCTACTTTAATTATGTTGGGTTCCCTCCCCTTATCGTATGAGAACTTTGTGCAGTCTTTCATTATTGGAAAAAACACTGTGACTCTGGAAGAGGTTAGATCTTCTCTGCATACCAGAGATGTGCGCCATAAGAAAACTCGTATGAGCACGGATAGTCAGGCTGCTAGGCTAGTAGCCAGTGGGAATGGGAATAAGGGTTTTGGAAATTCGGGGTCAAAGAAATTAAATAAGAAATCAGTCTCCAAAGGCCCTAAACCAGATGATACTTGTAACTATTGTAAAGAGACAGGGCATTGGAAGAATGATTGTCCGAAGAAGCGGAAACAAAAAAATCAAGCAGGTACTGCTGTTGTTGCTGAAGGAGATAACACTAGCTCCGAAGATGATTTAGCCCTAGTTGCTGGCTCGCTGCTGAACAAACACGTCACACTGATCTGTGGGTTCTTGCTTATAGGACATCTTACATATGTCTGCGCAGAGAGTGGTTCACGACTTACGACTTACAACGATTTTCTATTATCTTTACTTATAAAGATAACGGCTTTACAAGAAGGACAACGATTTTCCACCTTTGTCTGTAAATTGTCATTGAAAAGACAACGGTTTTATACTATTGTGGACACCATTGTTTATTTCCAAACAGACAATTGTTTTAAATTATTGTCAAAATGGTACTTTTAACAACACCACTATTGATAACAGACTTGTTTATAACTAGACAACAGATAAAATCTGTTGTCTATCTAAAAAATTATTGGGAAGTCGCCTCCAGGAATAACTCTGTGCAACCCCTCCATAAGAAATGATTATTGCATCACCTATATACAAGACCTCCTTCATAGTACATATATTTAATAACCACAAATCAAACAGTGAGAGATAAAGTAATAGGAGAAAACAAAAGTACCAGTTAATTATCACACACAAATGAAAATAATCTGCGTTGTTGTTTCTCATCAGCAAGATCAGTGTTTAATAAAATGAAGTTGCAGAGCACTTAATTTCTAGTTCCTCAATTCATGATGTATAACCCTTGTTCCACTGCATTATTTTCCTGCCAAGATTAAAGAGTGTAAATTATTTCCAACTGGAGATTCGGAATTACACGTTCATATCATCGACACATGTATCACTTTTTTAAAATGGGAAAATAGGGGTAAATATAAACAAGAGACTTACAGTAGTTGACAATCTGGAATAAGAGGTATACTCAGTGAACCACCAAATGTTGAAAATATGTAATATATTTGAGGTATACGAAATTGAAAATTCAACCTAACCTCTTAATTAATCACATCCAAGACCAATGTTGAGCTTGAGTTTACTTCCTTCTTCCTTAATTTCCCAGGCAGACTCAACTGCAGACTTATTAATATGCTCGATATCTAATACGGTGAGGCTTCGGGCTAGGCATATTGGAATTTCTAAGAGATTTTGACAGTTTTTCAACACGAGCTGGGTGAGACTACAGAAGCATCCAGATGATGACCCTTCCCAGTGAACAAAATCTGCCTTAGCAATCAGTAAGAATCGGAGACGAGAAAAGCTATGGCCATGAGCTTGCCAACACATTCCCGTGAATGCATTATTTTTCAACCTGAGAACCTCGAGTGTGTTGATTTTTCCCAATACAGACATTTCTGTCCAATCCAAGTATGTCGCTGATAAAGTTAGCCTCATTAGAAATGGTGGGAAGAAGTCCAACGGAGGGAGCCTGACCAACCTATCTCCAGATTGTGGTTTAGTAGTCAATAAATCATTCATCAACGTCACATCTACGAGACAGTTAAGTCTTTCCAGACGGCAACCGGAGGTGTTGTTAAGAAATGTAGCTAAGTTCCCACGGATCCCCAATCTCTTTAAGTTAGGCAATTGATTGAACACTTGTATTGTGCAGTTTTCGGGTGATAATCTACTCAATGTTTGTAAGTTGTGACCAGCATTACCCTCACCTCCTCCTTGTATGGCCAGAACAATGGAGGCTTTTGTCTTCAGATGCCTTAGTTGAGTCATCCCCCAAATATTGGCTCTCATTTCAAGTGTAGGTGAGCTGGTATCGAGCACGAGTGTTTGTAAGTTCCTTAACGCAGAGACGGGTTCAGGAAGAACTTTGAGATTTTCATACGATAAAGTGATGTACTTTAAATGAATCAGTTTGCTCAGCTTCATGGGGAATCTACTGAATCTGATGGACTTGGATTCCAAAACTCTGAGTAGGTTGAAAGCAGTAGGGATAGTTGAAACATATTCTGGAGGTATTGATCCCTCGTTAAAACATAAAAGAGAATGTGTGCGCGGGCAATATATATCTTTGGTAGCAGTATCTGAGAGGAAATCTGAGAGATGGCTATGGAAAACAATACGCCGAGTTCCTTGCATCTCAGAAACTGGAGGGTCAAAACATCCATCTTTGAATGCCATCTCTTGGAACAAACTATCCTCGTCAAACCAAGATTTAGAAACACAGAATTCACGTACAAAACGATTAAGACGACATGTTTTAACTTGACCTAGGGAATTTCTTTTACAAATTGTCAATAAGTTTCTATTGATAAGATTCTTCAGATGATCTTGTGCAGCTTTCTCCAAATTCAGTTCCTTGTTATTATTATGTTGTATGAACCCCTCAGCAATCCACAACCGGGTTAATGTCCAAGTTGAGATCTCATAATTTTTAGGAAACACTCCCAAATAAAGAAAGCAGTCTCTCAAGTCTTTAGGCAATCTATTGTAAGCCAACGATACAATATCTGATATGCAGTCATACGAAATATATCTGTCACGGTTACTTCTCAGAGTTTTAGATAAATCATTCCACGCACTTATAATCTCATTGTTCTCCGGCATTGAGCATCCATATGCAAGAATTCCTCCTATCAACAATATTGCTAGTTTCATTCCATCACATAGACCCGCTATTTCTCTGCCTATGAATTCCAACTCCTTAGAACATTGATTATCCAACTCTCCAAATACATGTAATTGGAGAAGTTTCCAGGATTCCTCTTTTGTCAGCAATCGTAGCATGTGGGATGTTCTGTTACGATTTGCATGTTTAGCAACCTTACTGTTAAAAGTAGTTATCAAGACTTTACTCATATTATTGCTCCATGGTAAGACATACTGGATATAATTCCAGGCTTCAACAGTAATTACATCATCCAAGACTAACAGGAACTTTTCTTCCCTCAGGTACCCGCGGACCATTTCGCCCAACCCTTGAACACCCATGCTAGTCACGTCCCGACTTGTGAATGCTTTGACAATGCGAAGAAATAAATCCCTCTGGTTGAATATAAAAAAAAGGTTAATCCAGATGCGAGTAGGATATTCGTATTCTATTTTCTTATTTCCGAAGATCTCCCATGCCATTGTTGTCTTTCCTAGACCAATCTTGCCGACGATGGAGACAACATCAAGATTTATCCCAGGCTCAGCTCGTATAAGATACCCAACTAAGTCATATACCATTTCATCAAAGGCTACAGCTATATCCCCCGGGGCCTAGAAAAAAATCAAGATAACAAACTTTTGTAAGACCGTAGTCTAATGATAAGATGGATCATCAAATATTTACACTAATGTAATTTCTTTTAAAGTCTTACCTAATTTTCCCTCTCAAAGTAGTTAGTTTATGGTTAATGATCTAATTTGCCTTCATAGTTTAGCCTAACTCTATTAGCTCTTATACATCCCTTATTTTTACACTATATACAAGTGGTTAAGTTTCATCCAATTTTTGTTTTAACTAGTCTGCACCTTCAAAATAATTAGCTTAGGGTTAATAATGTAACCTCCTTTCATACTTTAGTCTAATTCCATCAGGTCTTATGTATCTCCAACTCCATTGGGTATTGTATATCCCTTATCTATAGTAATTAGGCTTTTAATCTTTTCCCATATAGATTGTTACGACAAGGTCAAACAACCTTGAGTTTCAACCATGAGAGTCAATCAAGCTTGAAGTATGAATTTGAGCTAATGATGGAGGATTGTGAAAATTAGTTCAAGTTTCTGTTAGTTTAGTTATAAAACTACTTCAAGGGTATTTCTGTCATTTCATGTATTAAGTTGAGGGTTAAGTTGTCAATTAAGAGGATCATTGAAATGAGGGAAAATTGAACGTGAATATGCCCTAATTTCTGCATGAAAGAATTAAATGCTTTAATTGTTGTTCTTCTTAGCAGTTGCAACAAAATTGTCTGCAAAAGCTTAACAAATGAAGTGAGAGAGTAGCTCAGATCATTATTCTTCAGTGCCGAGAGAGTAGAGAAGAGACAGTGTGAGTGAATGTGTGATTGTATCTCTAACATGTGAGAAGCATTTGTGGAGATCTTCTTGTAAACTCTGATTCTTGTTTAAGTGATAAGAGTGTTTTGGATTGGCTCTCCGTGGACGTGGAATCTCTCAAGGATTCGAACCATGTAAATCTTGGTGCAGTAAGTGTTTTGAATTCTGTTTCTGAATTGTTGATTGCATATCTTGTTTTTTGTGTCTGTTGTGAGTTTGTTTTTGGATTGTTGATAAAAGTTTGGTGTTTAATGTTTACATGTGTGATATTTGGGAACTGAAAAATATGTGATTGTTTTTTTTTTAGGAATCTGGACGGCAAGTTTGGAAATTAAGTGGAAGGAGTTTTGCTACATAATGATGATGATTGGACTTTTGGAAAGAAGTTATCTGCAGGCTTTTAGTAGAAAGGTGTTGAAATATAACCTAGATTATTCAATAAATAAAAAGATAAATGTGGTCAAAGTTTCTTGATAATTTTAGAGTAGTTCATGTATATGTCTTTTGGTGTGTATATGTATCTAGTTAGGTGAATGTATTAGAGTTAGATATGAGTTCATGTATTAGTTTAGATTCATGTTGGGTATCACCTATAAATACCCATACTTTGTAGTCATATGCAACAAGTCAAGTAGAATAGAACAAGTTAGTAAGAAGTTCCTCCAATATTATCTTCCACATTTTTATCTTATATGCTCTCCACTTTTTAACAAATTGATATCAAGAGTCATTTATGTTTGGAGACAAAAGCTTGTAGAATGATGTCGAATGGAACTCCATATCATGTTCCATCTCTTAAAGAAAATTATTATAATTGGTGCATAAGAATGAAGGCTTTGCTTGGAGCATATGAAGTTTGGGATCCCGTAGAGAAGGGTGTCGAAAATGAAACTGATGCAACCGCCAAGAAGAAAGACCAAAAGGTGTTCACCGTCATTCATCAAGCATTGAGATCAGAAGATCTTCAAGAAGGTTGCTACGACAACCACATCCAAGAAAGCATGGGACACTCTTCAAGCCTCATGTAAAGGAGTCGATTAAGTAAAGAAGGTGCGTCTCCAAATGCTAACCGGCAAATTCGAGTTTCTAAACATTAAGGAACTTGAATCCATTTCAGATTATATTTTAAGAGTTCTTGTATTACTAACCAAATGAAGAGGTATAAAGAAGATATACAAAATGCTCTAACTGTTGGGAAAATCTTGAGATCCTTGGACCCAAAATTCAATCATGTAGTTGTTGCCATATATTAGTGAAAAGACTTGGACTCAATGATTGTTGATTAACTTGCTGGACCGTTGCTAGTTCATGAAGAAAGATTAAAGAAGCCCGATGTTCAAGAAGTTGAACAAGCCTTGAAAGCAAATTTATCTTTGAAGGAGAATGAGACAAGTTCAAGTACGTCTTAAAGAGGATGAGGTCGTGGAGGAGGCCAAGGTCAATGGCAAAGTAGGGCCAGTGGAAGAGGTGAACGAGATGATAGAAATGGTTCTAACAATAAAGAACCAAAATAAAATTTCAATGAAAGAAGAGGCCGTTGACAAGGAAGAGGTCCAAGAGGAGGAGGATATAGGCCAAATCAATCAAGGTATGATAAATCGAATGTTGAATGTTACAATTGTCATCGATTTGGCCATTTTACTTGGGAATGTGGAAATAATGTAGAAAAGACGAGTCATTTCATAGAGAGCAACAACAAAGAAGAAGGAGGTCCAATTTTGCTTCTAGCATGCAAAAGCAATCAAGAAGGGGAAGATCATAGATGGTACCTTGACTTCGGAGCAAGTAGTCACATTTGTGGAAAGAAAAGTTTGTTAGCGGAGCTTGATGAATCAATTAATGGATATATGACTTTTGGAGATTCTTCAAAAGTTCCGGTGAAAGGGAAAGGTATGATTCTGATTCATTTACAAGATGGGAGTCATCAATTTATTTCTAATGTCTTTTATGTGCCGGAGATGAAAAGAAATATTTTGAGCTTGGGACAATTGTTGGAGTAGAATTTTGACATTCACTTGAAGAATAGAAGTTTGACAATGAAAGATGAAAATGGATGATTACTTGTCAAGGTGCCTATGACAGCGTATAGGATATTTTTCCTAGATATTCAAAGTGATGTTCCCATGTGTTTGATGTCTTGCTTCAAAGATTCATCTTGGTTGTGGCATATGAGCTCAGAAACTTGAATTCGATGGCTTAAGGGTAATGAGTAGACAAAAAATGGTGAACGGACTGCCCTCCATAAATCATCCAAATCAACTTTGTGAAGGATGTGTTTTTGGAAGCAAGCAAGAAAGATTCTTCCCAAGGAGTCTTCGACAAGAGCCAAATATCCATTGGAGCTAGTTCACTTAGACGTTTTTGGACCAATCAAACCAGCATCAATTGGTAAGATAATTACTTTGTAACTTTTGTTGATGATTATTCTCGGAAAACTTGGGTGTACTTTTTGAAGGAAAAATCAACGGTGTTCAAAAATTTTTAAAACTTCAAGCGATGGTGGAAAAATAAAGTGACTGTCAAATTATTGCCTTTCTGTCCGATAGAGGTGGTGAGTTCACCTCAAATGAATTCAAAGCCTTTTGTGAGAAGAATGGAATTTATTAGCCCATGACGAATCCATATACACCACAAAAAAAATGGAGTGGTGGAGAGAAATAATTGGAGCATTCTTAACATGACAAGAAGCATGTTGAAAAGTAAGAACATGCCGAAGGAGTATTGGGCGGAAGTCGTTTCTTGTGTCGTAGACTTGATGAACCGAAGTTTCACCAAGAGTGTTCATGGCATGACACCTCAAGAAGCGTGTAGTGGTTACAAGACAAGCATTTCACACATTCGAGTGTTTGGAAGCATCGCTTATGCACATGTTATCGATCAAAAGAGAACCAAGCTTGATGATAAAAGTGCAAAGTACATCTTCATTAGCTATGATGAGAGTTCGAAAGGCTATAAGCTTTGTAATCCGATCAATGAACGAATTGTCATTATTTGAGATGTGGAGTTCAATGAAGAAGGTGTATGGGAATGGAGTTCGAAAAAGCAAGATTGTGAATATAGTCCATTCTTTGACGATGACAAAGAAAATCCTACTACTCCACCGTCTACACCAACATCACAAAATTCTCAAGTTGGTGATGCAATCTAGGGTGGAAGACCAAGGAGATTTAGAGAGTTGCGTGACATATATGAGTCATGTTGGGAATGGAGCCTGAAAGACGAAGAAAGTGCGGTCAAAAGTACGTGGTCGCGTCAAAAGTAGTCCAGTTTGGACTGGTGAAGTTGTGAAGTGCAACGCCACCGTGCCGGGGAGGGCATGGTCACGTTAGAAGTTTCCTGGATTAGGCAGGCAGAATTAAGCGATGCAATCGCGTCACTAATGGATGCGAACACGTCAAGTTAAGGCGGCAGATTTGCGTGGGCCTCAAGCTGAGGTCTAATTTTAGGTCCATTGAGCTATTATAAATAGTTATTTCCTTCATTGTATCATGTAATCCGAAAATTATCATATCAAAGTGAATCCCTGGCTTAGTATTGTCCCCGGACGTAGTTACACATCGTAACGAATTGGGTAACCAAATATTGTGTATTTTCTCGTTCCTTATTTTCTTCAATTTCTTGATTGTGTGTGGGTTTAAATTCTAACAAATGGTATCAAGAGCTCCGGGTTCGAGTATCACGATGGAAGAAAATGTGTCGATCGAGAAGTTTGATGGTTCTGACTTCAGATTTTGAAAGATGCACATGGAAGAATACCTCTACGGTAAAGATCTATACTTGCCTCTAAAAGGGAAGCCCGAGAGATGGAAGCGGCAGAGTGGGCGTTATTGGACAGGAAGGTAATGAATGCGATATGCTTATTGTTGTCCAAGGATTGTTTATCACACGACTGCAGCAAAGCCCACGAGGAAGATGCTGGCGATTTTAGAGGAGATGTATCAGAAACCATCGACGGCGAACAAGGTACATTTTGATTAGGAGATTGTTCAACCTAAGGATGTCGGAGGGTACATCGGTACAGCAGCACCTGAACGAGTTCAACATGATTACCTCAGAGGTGAACTCGGTGGAGATTAAATTTGACGATGAACTATGCTATCGTCTCTACCAGATAGTTGGGTCGATATAGTGATAGCAGTTAGTGCCGCGGAAGCTAAGCTGGTTTGACAAGGTAAGGGATCTGATGATTAGTGAGGAGATTCGCAGGAAAGAATCAAGATCTACTTCGGGGTCAGCACTGAACATTGAGAACAGAGGCTGACCGAAGGGAAGGCAGCAGAATCAGGGAAGTTCTAAATCCAGAGGAAAGAGCCAATCCAGCAATGATATGATCTCGATCAAGTGTTGGAACTGTGACGAGTTTGGACACTTTAGAAATCAGTGTAAAGCACCAAAAAAGAACAAGAGGGACCAAGCAGACAAGGGGACATCGAACGCAACCACAAAGGAAGATGATGGTGATGCATTGGTCCTAAGCATGTCTAATCCCATGGAGTCTTGGGTGTTGGATTCTGGAGCATCGTTTCATTTTTGTGGGAATGTTGAAATTATGAATGACTATGTTTTTGGCGATTTTGGACAGGTATATCTTGCAGATAATGAACTCCTGAAAATTATCGGAAAGGGAAGCGTACAAGTTGCGACCTCAAACGGATCCACTTTGGTGCTGAATGAAGTCCGCCATATTCCTGGACAGAAGAGGAATCTACTTTCAGTTTGGCAACTAGATATGAAGGGTTACGTGGTAACATTCGGCTGCAGTAATTGGAAGATTACCAGAGGAGCTATGGTAGTAGCTCGGGGTAAGAAGGAAGGTATGTTGTATATGATAACGAATTCCAGAGATTGCATTGATCTTGCAGATGCAGCAAGTGATGTGAATTTGTGGCACTGTCGGTTGGGCCACATTAGTGAGAAGGAGATGAAACTAATGTGCTCGAAAGGTAGACTATCTGCCCTGAACACTATGGAAGTTGGCAAGTGTGAAGACTGTGTGTTCGGGAAATGGAGGCGAGTGAGTTTCTCAAGAGTCGGTAGAGCCTTGAAGACTGAGAAGTTGGAGCTGCTCCATAGTGATCTATGAGGACCGACGCTTGTGACATCCCTCGGAGGAGCATCATACTACATGACCTTCATCGATGATTCCATGAGAAAAGTATGGGTTTATTTTCTGAAAAGTAAATCTATGCATTCGACACTTTCAGGAAGTGGAAAGCTATGGTTGAAACCGAGACAGGGCTAAAGGTGAAGTGTCTGAGGTCTGATAATGGAGGTGAATATAAACTCAAGGATTTTGAAGACTACTGTGCTGAGAACGGGATTTGCATGGAAAAGACAGTGCGTTAAACTCCCCAGCAGAATGGTGTAGCAGAAAGAATGAACAGAATGCTAAATGAGCGGGCTAGATGCATGAGGCTGAAAATCGGGTTGCCAAAGAGATGTTGTTAACACAGCTGCACTCTTGATCAACATAAGCCCATCGATTCCACTGGAAAATCGGATACCGGAAGAGGTATGGACGGAAAAGGAGGTAAACATATCCTTTCTAAGTATCTTTGGTTGTGTTTCACATGCTCATGTTAGTTAAGGAAGTAAAGATGGAGTACATAAAATCGCAAGGCCAAGTTGCGGATATTTTCACGAAGCTATTGAAATTTGATGTTTTACGAAAGCTGTGTTTTGAGCTTGGAGTGATAAATCTAGTTTAAGGGGGATGTTGAAATATAAACTAGATTATTCAATAAAAAAAAATAGGATAAATGTGGCCAAAGTTTCTTGATAATTCTAGAGTATTCTATTCATGTATTTGGAGTAGTTCATGTATGTGTATTTTGGTGTGTACATGTATCTAGTTAGGTGAATGTATTAGGGTTAAATGTGAGTTCATGTATTAGTTAGATTCATGTTGGTAGCACCTATATATGCCATCGTTTGTAGTCATTTGCAACAAGTTAAGTAGAATAGAACAAGCCAGCAAGAAATTCCTCCAATATTATATTCCACATTTTTATCTTGTATGCTATCTAACAAATGGAAATAACTTTATTTGGTCACGTTAAAGATATGATACATTGATGCCTATTTATCCAATCCACTGCCATTCTTGTGCTCTCTAGATTCTACTAGGATTTATTTTCATTTCTACATACATTAGCTTAAGTAGATAATTCTAGGTACATCTATTTATTTATTATTAATATCCTAATGTATTTTAGATTATACAAATAAAAGAGCATTATTTATTAACAACATCCATAATAATTTTTATATAAACAATGATATAATGTAATTTAATGTGATTTTTTTCTAAGATATTGGTTTTTGATTTAATGGTATTTTCACTTTCTAATTAGAACATTAAAATATGACATACATGGATAAAAATTAATACAATAATTAAATGATTAGAACATTTTATTGAATTCAAATATTATATTGTATTCAACAAATTATAACTTAATTTAACTTTGAATATTTTAATGAATAAGAATGAGAAAAATGGTCATAATTGAAAGTTTATGTTTAACAAGTGCTATTTGGCCAGATTCTGGCTGGCCATAGAAAAATAATGTCAAAACTAATTTTTTCCGATCAACATCTACTTAAAATTATAAATATATTTTATAATTATTAAAATACGAAATTTAAATGTTAAGTATCATTTTTTTGAAGCACTTTAAAAAAATTAGTGTCTTTTTTATTTTATTTTTTACCCAAAATCGAACATTAATATTAAAACTTTAGTTACCATCATAAATATATTTTTATACATTTATCAAGTTAAAAATTAATTTTCTAAAACAAATTGTGGCCAGCCAGTATTTTCGTTAACAAAACGGGAGCAATATGGTGGAGAGAATCCCACTAGATCACCTGTTACACTTTGGTGTTACATCTTGTGTTTCACTCATTCACTAACCGACACGTGTATGATACGATGTCACAAATTAATATGTGTCACTTAGTGAATTGAGTGTAACAGGAGATGAAACACCTAGTGTAACATGGAATCCGAATTGGGAGAGAATAGGTTGTTGTACAGGTACTGTACCTTTTTCACTAGTTTCCATGAATCTTTCTTCTGGGACGTTTCGGCAGATCCGTGGCCAATTTGCAGGTTAGCAGCAAAGTCCAACATTGGTTTCAAGTTATCTTCTGTGAGGGACCTCAGCGCTTGCGCCAGGTTTAGATTGGGAAGTCGGGGCAAGGACTTGTCGCCCATTGCTGACGTACTCATACAAGCAGCAATGGTGTCTTCAACATCGTAGACAAACTCCCTGATCCGCCACTCCATTTGTCCCAAGCCTTCATCCTCCTCCCTCGTGGCTGCCTCCTCAAGGATGGACCTGAATAGTACGAGGTCTCTCTCCAGCTGTCGGAGCTCATTTTCCGCGTCAAAGATGAAATCGCCATTTGAATCCAGTATCTCCGACAACTTCTCAACCAGGAGTGATACTGCAACATCAGCCATATTAATCAATTCGAGGTTAAAGAGCTCTCTCTCTCTCTCTTTCTATATCTATCTCCTCTGAGCTGACTGATATAGATCTATTAATCGTAGTGGAGTATTTTTCTTTTTTTAGGCTTTCACATGATCTATCTCAAATTTGACTTCTGTGCAGAGTTCTCTATTTGCCAAACAAAAAATTAAAAATGAAGCAACAATTGGGAGTTGTTAATTCATGTCGACAGTTACATTACGTGTTATAGTTGGGACGATTCAATGTGATCATGAATGAATAAATAATGCTAATATAATACTATATTGACAACTTCAGAATCATAGCTGTAACGACAGAAATTTTAGTAGTTATTAAAAAAGACTAGATGTAATGTCATTTTAATTTATATTTTCTACTCTTTTGATTACACTACAAGAAAAAGGGTCTTTTGAAACCACAAAAAAATGGTTTTAAATAATGAGTATTTGCCACAACTTAAGCAAAGTGGTCTCAAATAATGAGTATTTGTCACAACTTTATTGTTGTCTCAATAACTCGGTCGCAAATTATATATTTGTGACCACAAAAGTGGTCTCAAATGTGTCTCAAATATTTTTTGCAACAACTAGTTGTCTCTTAAAGTTGTCTCAAATAATTTGTAAAGAGATTTGTGACAACAAGTGGTCACAAATAACTTATTATTAGTGACCACAATTGTGGTGTCAAAAAGTCTTATACGAAAGACTTTTTTTGTTGTAGTGTTACCTGTTCTGCTTTGTTTTCTAAAGCAATAACTTTGATGGATGCTCAATGATTTAGTGCTCAATATTGTTTCATAGTGATAAAATATGGCTTAAGCTGCAGTGGTTTCTCTGTTAGATATTCTAAAGCAGCTTTTAGATTATTTTTTTAAAAAAAAAAGAAACAAAAAAATTTATTACTAAAAAATTGGAGGGATGAGAAGTCCTTCAACTAATACAAATTTACAAGGAAAAAGTCCAGTCTTTAGTCAGATCAGACACCGAGAGACCCTTAAACATTAATAAAAGACTCGAAGACCATAAGGCGACTCTAAATTTCACCCTAGACCAAACTTCATCTAAAGATTCCTCCCTATTGTAAAAAAATTCTCGCGTTCCTCTCTAACCACATAGATTATATTACCACAAATACAATGATTTTCCATAAAAATTTGCCCCTTTTGTGATAGAGTTAAGACGGTAGAATAAGGGAAAAAACTGCAATTGAATAGCAAATCCTCAAAGAGGCCTCAGAACGATGTTCTGCCACAGCGCAAGGCTGCTAAATTCAAAATATCAGAATACCCCAATCTACGTAAGAAAGGAATTAAATACTAGTTCCTACTAAGGCCCATGCATAAGGCATAAAGCTCGTACAAGCAATTAAAAAAATTGAATAATAAATAAATAAGGAACTAATAATAAAGCCCGTAAGGAGGTTGTTGTTGTCTTCTTGAACTTGCACCGGGTATAAACCTTCCATCCACCTGGCAAGACTCCATCAATTGCCCTCGACGACGGAATAATCTTGTCCTCAAGGCTGAAGTTGGGAAATTGCCCGCGCATATCAGCCACATCCACTCAACTACTCTCCTCGACCCCTAAACCCAGCCACTGAATGAGCACTTGGTCCACCATAACACCATCACGAACCACAGAACGATGCTCCAACACCATTCTTGGAATAAACGGCGGGTCAACCGCGAGTATGTCGTCCGGCAAAACAGGGGAAACGGGAGATGCTCCAATTGTCGGCCTCAACAGAGAAATGTGAAAAACCGGATGCACTTTTGAATTATCCGGCAGCTTAAGGCGATAAGCGGCTGTGCCAACTCGAGGCACTACTTCAAACGGCCCAAAAAGACGTGGCACGAGCTTGGAGTTAATAGCGAAAAACAAACTCTTCTGGCGATACGAGCAGAATTGAGGTACACCTGGTCGCTTACGTTATACTCTAACGGTCGCCAGTGCTTATTTGCCTCGCGGACCATGCGCTCCTGGCACACTGCAAATGGAGTCGCAAGTGAGCGAGCACCTCATCCCTGTGGCGGAGTAAATCCGCCACAGCCTGCACCCTAATTTCCCCAGGCAAGAAGGGACCAAAAGCGGAGGTGATCGTCCATACACTGTCTCGAAAGATATCATACCCGCACGTGACTAGAACCCAGCACCCAAGAAAGCAACTACCCCCAACTCTTCGGTCGTTCGGAAGCAAAGCAACGCAAATAAGTTTCAAGACACCGATTCATAACCTCCGATTGACCGTCCATTTTGGGATGGTATGCGGAACTCTTACACAGCTTTGTTCCTGGGGTTTTAAACAATTCGCGCCAGAAGGCACTCAAAAAAATCGGGTCACGGTGAGACACTAGCGACGTCAGCATCCCATGCAGCCGGACAACCTCTTTCGCGAACAAATCTGCCACGGATCGTGTTGTGAATGGGTGTCTCAATTCAAGAAATGACAATATTTGGAGAATCTATCCACCACCACGAAGATGCAATCAAATCCCCCAGAACGCGGCAATCCGATAATAAGGTCCACGCTAATGTCATCCCAAACTTTAGTAGGAATGGGAAATGGGTTGAGCAGGCTAGGTGGGCTCTTAGCTACATACTTATTTCTTTGGCACACATCACAAGCCGCCACGTACTTGGTGACCGACTTCATCTATCTGAGTCAATAAATGATTGTCGCCAATCAACGGTAGGTTCGGAAGGCATTAGAATGATCGTCTCCAGTGGTCGCATGGAACTCAGCTAACAACTTTTTCGCCCAAGAAGAGTCAGAGGGAAGAACAATCTACCCCTTATAGAAGAGCGTCCCGTGGGCATAACTATAGTGCTTCGGTACCGGCTTCCCATTCTCCAACGTCGTGATAATACGAGATAGGCCCGAATCCACCTTCACTGCTCCTTGGAGGGCCTGTCAATCCACCCACTGTGGTATCGATACCACTCCCAACTCAAGCTCTTCATCACGTCGAGATAGAGCGTTCGCCGCTCTATTAAACTGCCCCTCATTGTACATGATCTCAAAATCTAAACCCAAGAGCTTTGTAGCCCAGTTTTGTTGTGCTGGGGTTGCCAAAGCCTAGGCCAACAGATGCTTCCAACTGCGTTGGTCCATATAAACCATGAAATTCCTTCCCATCAAGTAAGGATGCTAGTGCTGGACTGCAAGCACAAGCGCCATAAGCTCCTTCTAGTACGCTAATTTAGAGAGCAGTCGCCCCGAAAAACTCTTACTGAAATATGCTAGTGGTTGTCGACCTTGTATAAGAATCGCGCCGATACCGTGGCTTAACGCATCACACTCAATCACAAAAGGTTGGAAAAAATCAGGCATGAGCAACACCGGAGCTGAGGTGAGCGCGTTTTTAAGAGTCTGGAATGCCTCTTCTGCCTTGGCAGGCCAACTCCATCCCTTCTTTTTTAAGAAAAGCTATCAACGGGGTAGCAAGCTTACCATAATTACAAATAAAGTGGCAATGGTAACATGTTAATCCCAAGAAACACTGTACCCCTTTGACAGCCGTAGGAGCCGGCCATTTTAATACAGCTCCGACCTTGGTCGGGTCCATCTGCACACCCTTGTTGGAGACAATATGGCCTAAGTACTCAACTTGCGATGCGCCCAATACACACTTCTTTGGGTTAATAATCAGGGAACGGGCATTAATTATAGAAAGTACCTAGCGCAAATGGAATAAGTGATCGGCCCAACTAGCACAGTAAATTAATATGTCATCGAAGAACACTAGCATAAATTTTCGGAAGTGGAGCCACAATTGGAGGAGGGGTAGGAGATGGGGATGAGGGTGTTGACTGAGAGGACTCAGAGGATATGTGCTTGGATTTGCTAGAAGATGTAGTAGGAGTTGGAGGGGTAATAATGGGGGAACAACAACAAAAATAATCGGTAGAGTCGATGAGACCAAAAATGTATTTGAGTTAAACTGATTATCAGAAAATAATGTGGGATAGGGAAATTCATGTTCATTAAATGCTACAGTTCTAGCAATGTGTAATTGGCCCTCAGGAGTAAGACATCTATATCCCTTGTGTTTGGGACTATATCCCAAGAATACACTCTTGACAGATTGAAATTGAAATTTGGAGTGATTGTAGGGCCTGATGTAAGGGAAACACGCGCACCCAAGCACCTTTAGGATGTATAATCTGGTTGACTATGAGTGAGTTGGGTAAATGGAGACACAAAGCCCAATGCAGAGCTTGGAAGTCTATTAATGAGGTAAGTAGCAGTAGAGAAAGCTGCCCACCAAAACTTGGCAGGAAGTTGAGCATGAGCCAAAAGTGTGAGCCCAGTTTCCATTATATGTTGGTGTTTCCTTTCAGCTGAACCGTTTTGGGTGTGTGTGTGAGGGCAGGGATGTCTGAATATGATGCCTAAGGTTGAGAGTAAAGGTTGAAGAGGTCCATATCCCCACCCCAATTAGATTGCAACACTTGAATTTTTGTGTGATACTGCCTTTCAATCATGGAATTAAACTCCATAAAGATAGATGTTACTTGAGATTTTAGAGCTAAAGGGTATATCCATGTAAATTTTTTGAAATCATCAAGGAAGTGGACATAATATCTATAACCCTCAGTAGATGTAACAGTGGAAGGTCCCTACACATTAGTGTAAACTAGTTGAAATGGTGCAGTTGTAATAGGAGGTATGGAAGGAAAAGACATTTTATGTTGTTTGACTAATTTGCATGCATCACAGATTGTACTCCCTCCGTCCCACTGAGTTTTGCACACTTTCCGTTTCGGTCAGTCTCATTCAATTTTGCACAACCTTAAAAATGAAATTTCTCTTACAATCTCCACCTTCAAAACTCCACATTTGAAAAAGTCAGCCAAAAAAGAAAAAAATATTTTTTTCTTAATATATTTGCCCACCCCTACGTCCAAAACTGAGCGGATGACCCAATCTAGCATGTCATAGAGCCACCATATACCATGTTTTGGCATGGATGACCTAATCTAGCATGTCATAGAGCCATCATATCACTACAAGTCTGAGTACCAACATAATTACAAAGGTGAAGTGAGACACATAAACTGAGGATTGGAGGTGCTGATAGCTGTTGGAGTGGAAGCTACAGTAGGCTCAGTGTGTTAAAGTAACTTGTACTTACCATCTTTGAGAGTTTCTTTCACTAGGACTTGATGTGTGTGGCAATCCTTGATAACACATGCAGAAGAGAAGAACTAGATGTAAGCAGAATTGTCATGGAGTAATTTAGTCACACTGATGAGATTTTTTGTGACTTGGGGGACAAATAACACATTTGTGAGCAATAGATTTGTAGTATACACACAAGTACGAAAGACAATTTGACCAACATGAGATATAGTCATAAGAGAGCCATTACCCACAACTAATGTATCCTTACCAGTGTATGGTTTCTGAAGTGTGAGATTGTTGAGATCATTGGTAATGTATTGTGTAGCACCATTCTCAAGGTACCAATCCGGTTCATGAGTAGTAATGGAATTGTTGGATGGAATATAGGAGCCTGCAAGTGATGGAGAAACAGAACTAGAAACAGAGTTACTGTAAGAGAAAGAAGGTGAACCATTATGAAGAGTGGATGTGTATGGGTTAGGTTGGTTAGAAGGAAGCAATGGGGCTGATGGAACCACAGTGTGACCATTGCTAGGTGTTGCTTAAAGAGAAACAACATTTGCTTAAATTACTTGAGTATCTAGACCAAGATACTCTTCATCAAACCGATAGTAGCACTTCGGAGCAAAATTATTTGTCCTACCATAGATTTGACAAAACATTTTGCCTCGACCAAAACTAGTAGATCTGCCTCTTCCACCATGATTTTGTCCTCCTGCATTTGCACCTCTAGGAGAATTAGAGCCACGAGAATCGGCAACCTTTTTCCACTTTTGTGGCCTTCTATTCAACACATTAGCATTTGGTTGCACATCGCCAACATGATACTGCCTCAATCTCATCTCATGAGATTGCAACCGATACTAAACCTCAGAAACAGTTGGTAACTCGCGTTGACTCGTGAGATTCAAAATAACCGACTCAAACGCTGGTCCTAAACCTCCAATATATGCAATATCAGTTCATCATCGTCCATTGTATGGCCTGCAGCTTGAATGTCATCTGCAATACCTTGAATTTTGAGAATATATTCTTGAATACTCAGATCATCTTTTGTAGAAGAGATTTTAAGTGCAGAGCACAAGCTTTTGATGAGAAATTGAACATTGTAGCAAATATTGACCACAACTTTGCAGATGTCTTGCATCGACGTGTAAGGCCAAGCATTGGTTCACTCATGGAATTAAGCAACCAACTATATAAGAACTAATCTAATTTTAAACACTTGAGAAATAATGGATTCGGAGTACTTTTCGTTGGATAAACGGCATCTGGATCAAACTGATATGGTGCTTTGTTATGACCAAGAAGAAGATCATTTAACCCATGCGTAGTCACAGTTGCCAGAACTTGATTACTCTAGTACAAGTAATTCTTCCTATCTACCCTAATCATGAGTGTGTTCATCGTTGGAAATGATTCTGCCATAGCTAGAACAATGTATGAGCTTGAATTCTACAGGAATCGACAGGCAATTCTGGCTCTAGATACCATGCACACACAGAGAGAGAGAGAGAGAGAGAGTATCTGATTTTATTTGATCAAGCTCAAATGAGAATTACAACAAAAACGTCTATTTATAGAGACTAAAAGATCTTTCTAGAAGCTATCCTATGTGGCAATTCATAACTGAATTATGTTACGCTTATGTCATGCATGAAATCACTCATGCTGACATGGACGAGTTGCATGCATGAGCTACGCCTTCTGATTCATTCTTGCTCTTCTGTTTTCTCGCAACATTTACACTCTTAACAAAAAGTAGTCTTAAAATAGTTTCAAATAAGTTGTGACATATGTGATAACAAGTGGTCACAAATAACTTATTATTAGTGACCACTAATAATACTTATTATTAGTGATCACAAAAACGCTACCACGTCAAGATTGACCGGATGACTTACTGCCTACAGTTGATTGCGGGCTATAAATTTCGGTTCGATTCCATTATTTTAATAAATAAAAAAATTACAAAACCGAACCAAATTAACCAAAAATCCTAAAAACTGTTGGAAAAGCTAATGAAACGGTAACCAATGAAACAGTAAAATGAGAAGACGGCCATAGCTGATAGAGTAGTGTTTGCAGCTAGAGTATTAAATTCATTTATCAGAATTGGAGTTGTGTACATATATAGTAAGATGCAACCTTAGCTGATATTCTATCCCTAGCTCAAGATGTTGACAGCACATCCTTTATCCAACGACTATTCAACTCTTACGAACATAACATAATAAATGCATGTAGACTCAATTAATGTATGCAAAGTACATCTGCTACATAAAATAAGAACAACTATACACATTTCCTAATTAAGCAATAATCTTAACATCCCCCCTCTTCTTGGAATTAGGAAAACTAACAGAATAACAAACTGGCTTAACACAGTTGCTCACAAGTCTAGACTATGAACTTGATTGAATTGGAAGCCCTATGACTCTAGGGACATTAGTCTTGGTCTTCTCGGCATTAATGAGCTCAAACTTGTAAAGTCCTTCTTCAAGAATCCTTTGGAGAAGGATTGTTCCAGCGGTTTGATCCTTGACAAAATAGTTGGAAGAGTGAAATTCAAAATATACATCATTGTCTTTTGGGAAACAGTGATAAGGTTTTGGTAATTTTAGGGACATGAAGGAGGTTTTTTATATTAAAGACTCTATTAAAGGAAGGATTGAGGGATTGATATTTAGAATCACCAACATGAGATATTAGCAAACCTGTTCCATTACCAAGGTGAAGTTTGTTACCTCCTTGATCCGAGGCAACATTCAGATTTCCCAAGTCGTATGTGACATGACTCAATGCTCCAGAATCTGGGAACCAGCTTGAATATTCAGAACCGTTATCCTGCTGGTTGAAGGTAGTATTGACTTGGTTGGCTTGAGGAGCATCATTGAATCTGTTTCGTTGACCTCCATTGTTTCTAAAGTTCTGGAAATTCTGGTTGTTACCAACTGGTTTGTACCCCTGCTCCTTGTAATAGCATTTTTCAGTTGTATGTGTGTTTTTGAAGCCACAAATGTGACAAAACAACTTGCCAATATTGAATGACCTGCCACCTCTGCCATTGCCATATCCACATCTTCCAAATTTTCCAGCATTACTACCACCTCTATTGTTGTTATTGCCGCCCCTTCCTCTGCCATTTCCAGGCCTATCACTGCCTTGAGAGGCAACATTGGCTGTAGGAAGTGATGTTTCTTCAGTGCTTGAAGAGAGGGTCTCAAACATGTTCTCATGGCTTAGAAGAAGAGCACACACATCTCTAAGGGAATAAACATCAATCTTAGAAGTCACAGACACCATGACAGGGTAGTAATCTCCTCCTAAACTACCAAGGACATACATGATTTGATCTTCCTCGTTGAGTTTCTGTCCAGCAGCTGCTAAAGCATAGCATCATGCTTTAACCTTGTTTAAATAATCTTTCATGCTAAGATTTCCTTTTCTGAGGCTTTGAAGCTCCAACCGGTATTGCATCTTCTTTGCCTTCGTTTGACTGGAAAAATTGGCTTCAAGTGTTGTCCATAGCTCTGTAGTGGTTTCTAAACCCACCATCATAACCAGAATGTTATCACTGAGTGAGGAGAGACGCCACGAGGCAAGAAATTGGTCTTGCCTCTGATAAGCCTGAAACTCAGAATTGATCTTCATATCTTTTCCTTCATCTTTGATGAACTTTTGTGGGATGGTGATATTTCCAGTGAGATAATTTTGCAACCTGTATCCTCTCACCGCAGCTAAAACTTGCTGCCTCCACATCAAGTAGTTGTTGTCTCTGAGTTTCACAGACACAACTTGGCTTTGTGGTTGCACAATCTGTATCTGGCTTTGAGAAATGGATGTGCTGAGTCCACTCTCAACTTCTCTTGTGGTGTTTTTATCACCAGTTTCTGCTGCTCTGCTAGAACCTGTATCATCTGTCATCCTTTATGGCTGTATTTATTAATGGGTGAAAATCGAGGTAAATGAAGAAAGGGGAGTGGTAGTAGTATCAGAAACAGGATCTTTAATCCTGCTCTGATACCATGTTGGAAAAGCTAATGAAACGGTACCCAATGAAACAGTAAAATGAGAAGACAACCATAGCTGATAGAGTAGTGTTTGCAGCTAGAGTATTCAATTCATTTATCAGAATTGGAGTTGTGTACATATATAGTAAGATGTAACTCTAGCTGATACTCTATCCCTAACTCAAGATGTTGACACCACATCCTTTATCCAACAGCTATTCAACTCTTACGGACATAACCTAATAAATGCATGCAGACTCAATTAATGTATGCAGAGTACATCTGCTACATAAAACAAGAACAACTATACACATTTCCTAATTAAGCAATAATCTTAACAAAAACTAAAACCGAAAACCGAACCGATTATTAAAAAACCGATCCAAATGATGAATTTTGATTCGATTGATCGATTAATTCGGTTTAAACCAAATTCTGCTCAGCCCGACCTCCCTCTGAGCTGACTGATACATATCATACTGTCATGTTAGTCAATGGACGAATTAATTAACATAGGTTGCTGTCTTGACTGTTAGAATTGTTAATTAGTGGTGAACCTAACTCTAACGCAAGTTAGCTTTTAAAATTAGCAACATGTTTTATTTAACTAGTAAAGGCTCACGTGCGTTGCACGTGGTACAAATGACTTTATAAAAATAAATATATTATAATTTAATTTAATTAAAATGTGTTGACTAAAGCATATCATGTAAAAGAAAATAGTAAGATGATTAAATAAACTAAGAATCAAAATATTTTTATTTTAAAAAAACAATCAACATTTAAGAAGCGTTTGCTTGATCTATGACTGTGATGCAAAAATGATCTTATTATTGTGTATGTAAGAATTACTACTTTATTTTTTTTTTTTTTTTTGTTCTTTTTTGTTTTTTTTTTTTTTTATTTAGATTTCTAGTTTCAGAAGTTAATTGTGTTGTATATGGTATACATGAATTTTCACTATTTTTTTTTTTAAAAAAAAATTGATTAAATAAGCTAGAAAAAGGTGTTCTATGACTAAATAATTTATTAGAGGATTAAATATACTTGGAATACTTTCAGTACCATTTTTTTTCCTATCAATACACAAGAGATTTTGCTTGACCTATTATCACAATATATGTCTAAACTCTTATTTTATGTTTTCTTGGGTATTCATTATTTTTTGAAATATTTTATCTTAGGTGGATATTGTCAATAATTTCTAGTAATAATGATCAACTGCTAACAACAAAAGTTAATGAGTATTATAGCTAGATGACTAAATTTTAAATTTTCACCCAATAATTTTAGATATCAAAGCTAATAAGACACAAAAATACATACTCCCTTTGTCCCGGTTAACTTGTCACAGTTGACCGGGCACGGATGTTAAGAAAAAATAGATTTTGTGGAATCTTTGATTTTTTTAAAGATGGAGATTGAATGTGGATATTTTGAGGGTGGAGATTGTTATCTTTAATTGTCATTTATGGGTGTGACAAGTTAAATAGGACGGACCGAAATAGAAAGTATGACAAGTTAACTGGGACGGAGGGAGTATTTATGTAATAACTCCTAAGTGATTAGTTTTTGATTACTTAAACAAAAGACCTTCTAAAATTTTTGAATGGTTCCCGCAGACTTACTTATGTATTTTTGTTGTTAATCTTTTCACTTTTGTTGAGGTAATAGCACAATTATTTTTACTGTTTCTTCTTCCTATTTCTTTGAAAATTTGAAAATTATTTTTGAAGTAAACTTTTCATCCTAAAAATATATGCTAAAATCATAATTACAATTCAAAATGTATTTTGTTTCCTATATCCCTTTTGAAATTTTATTATTATTGTTGTTATTATTATTATTATTATTATTATTATTATTATTATTATTATTATTATTATTATTATTATTATCATTATTAGTCATATTTTTTCTTTCTAGATTGATTTAAAATTAGGGACTAATTTGTTTTGCTTGGTTTAAGACCATGCTGCGTAATGGTCTATTTTCTTATGCATGGTTTTTTTTTTTTTTTTTTGATTCTTTTTTGTTTTAATTTTGTCTACTTCTAGTTCTCTATGTTCATTTTTCCTCATCAACACAAAAGATTCTTGTGTGATTTATTATCACACTATATGTGTAAACTCTTATTTTATGTTTTCTTGGGTATTTTTTTTTTAGAGAAATTATATCTTAGGTGGACTGTCAATGGTTTCTAATAAAAATGACCGTGTAATACTAATAACACTAATAAAAATGCACATAACCACAAAAGTTAGTAGGATTTATAGTTAGAGGACTAAATATTGAATTACACTGATTAATTTTAGATGTAAAACCAATCAGCCACAAAAATACATATTTATGTAATAATTTTAAGTGATTTATTTCGTTTACTCAAACTCAGGACCTTCTCAAATCCGTGAATGGTTCTTGAAGGCCTACTTATAAACCCTGCCTATTTCTATAGTGAATCTTTTCACTTTCTTTTTAAAGTATTAACAAAATTATTTTTATTGTTTCTCTAACCTTTGTCTTTGCAGATTTGAGATTTGATTTTGTACTGAATTTTTAATCCTAAATATATATATATATATATATATATAGACACACATATATCTTGTTTCATCTATTCCTCTATTTTGAAATTAATTATACTTAATGTTACACGAAACTCCTTTAACTTATTTTATTTTTATTTTCATAATATCTCCTTTAATTTATTTTATTATTATTTCCATAATTATTATATATTGACATATTTTTTTTCTTTAGTTTAGATTGATTGAAAATAAGAGACACTATTTCTTAAAACTTTTTTCCCTTCACATGAAATTCTTTCTAAACTTTCATGACAAAATTAAGTAATAAAATCAAACCAACCAACAAATAAATAAATAAATAAATAAATAATTTAACAACTCAAAATGTCTATCATGTTTACTTATAATTTTTAATAAAGACCAATATTGACTAAAATTAATCATAAAGCTCAAATCATTAGTCTATAATTTTTTTCTTCTCTATTGAATTGTAATATATTTACATCCGTACTTAATTTATACATAATTTGAAATTGGCTATGAAAATTAAATGTCCTGATATCAATGGTCTGAAAAATAATGTCGTAAAATTTAAAAATTGATACTCTATAAACTCAATCCAAAACACAACCAAATAACTAACCATCGACTTAAAATCTCATTTAAAAAAATTTAACTAAACACATAATAAATATAAATATATCATATAACGGCAGGTAAAAGAACTTAAATATATATAGGTGATTCTTTTTGTTTTTTGTTTTTATTTTTCTTTGTTTATGTCTTCTTGAATTGAGTGGGAGCTTATTATAGTGATTAATATATGTTATTTTTTCATCATTATTATCTTGAAATTAATTATTGTTACTTAATTATATGACAATTTACTTGTTTAATCTTAACTTATAGTTATGAATGTAGGATTATTTTTGTCCATACATTAATTTGTAAGAAACCACCAACCTTTTATAGGTTGGGGATGTTTTCAAACTCAATCAATGTTCAACATCGTCGGCTGTTGCTATAATTAATTGCAGATTGCTGTTGTTCACAATCAAACCATTGACACTGGTTATTGCTTTCACATGACGTTTTGTGTAGTTTTTTATTTGCCAAAAATAAATAAAGAAGCAACATTTGGGAGTTGTTTTTTTTGAGGTGGACAACTGGGAGTTGTTAATTCATGTCGACCATTACTATGGGTGGTACTAATAATATTGGCATTAATTATTGATTTAATCAAGGCAAAAAAAGTAGAGGAATCTACTTTTTATTTATTATAAAAGTATGAGTTGTTTTTTACAAAATTTAATTTGCCTATTATATCCTTAGTGAATTTTAATTTTTAAGGTTAGTTTGGTAACTATATCTTTAAAGTTTTATTTATAAACTATATCTTTGAATTTTTATTTATGTGGTTAGACAAAATTTGATTTGTCTATTATATCATTAATGAATTATATTTTTTAAGGTTAGTTTATTAACTATATTCTCAAAGTTTCATTTATTTGGTTAGAGCCCTATATAGTCCATCTATCAATTCATGAATATGATCCCTAAAAAAAAACACGGATATGATATAATTCATCTAATGGCATAAGTTGAACCTACATATAATCATACTTTATATTTTTCTTTGTTTTTAATAATATACATTATTTTTATTTATATTTATTTTTAAGTTTCTTTTTAAATTTCTTATATCTTTTATAACGAGATTCTTTTATATAATTGTCAAAAAAGAAAATTGTAGAAAAAACCATTAATTAGTAAATTTTTATCGCTAATTTAGTGACTTTATTTTTTAAAGTTTTATTTATTTAGTAAGATCCATTTTATAATTGAATTTATCTCTCAAGTCTCAACTTATCAAATTTTCTATCACATTTCATATAATATATAGTTCAACTGATGACATAAGTTGAACCTAAATATTCATAATATCTTATATTATTATGCCTTTGTAGTAAAATTCATTATATTATTTTTTTTTATATTTTATTCGATTCTTTATAAATTTCTGATAATTTTTCTAATTTGTTTCTTCTATAATTGAAGAGAAAGGAGAAAGACCAATTAGCACAAATGTACTTAGAATAAGTAAAATTATTTTAGTATATGATTCTCATGATATTGAATAATTGAAGTTACACAAAAGATATTTATGTATTTATAAGAAAATTATTGAAGATTAAACATATTATAGGACTTTAGTAACTCTTAAGTTTGATTTTTTTACTAGGATAATGATTCCAAGACTTTTAATTTCAAATAGTGGTACTTTAGAGTTATTTAGATATTAAATGTCTGCAAAATTATTAAGTTTTGGTGTTTTCATTGTGAAAAAAATACTAAAAGATTTTATGATTAGCAACCAAAAAAAAAAAAGAAAAAACTATACACATAAAAATTAGAACAATTAAATAATAGTGAAAGTTCTTATTTATCATTTTTCATTTTAGAGATATTTTTTATTTTTAGTTTACTTTTTCTTTTCAATTTTGATACATAGTTATAATATATATATATATATATATATATATATATATATATATATACTCATTCTACTAATCATAACAAAAAAAAAAGAAGAAGAAAAATTTGACGAGACAACTATAGTGTATCATATTCCTTTTATTTACTGTTAAAATTTTGTGAATCGAACTTTCTCCTTTCTCTACAATTGTAATAGAATCCAATTAAAAGAACTATGAAATTTATATATGAAGAACTGAAGAAAGTAGATAAAAAAATTAAAAAAATGATATAATGTATATTACTAAAAAGGAATAAGAATATAAGATATTATGAATATTAATGTACTTTAGTTTATGATTCTCAAAATATTAAATAATTGAAATGTACACAAAATATATTTATAGAAATATATATATATATATATATATATATATATATATATGTATGTATAAAATTAGAGAAAATTAAACATAATTTAGTAGGAGTTTAATAGCTCCAAACTTTGACTTCTTTGTTAGGTTAATGACCACAAGAATCTTAACTTGCAATAGTGGTATACCATAAAGGTATTTAGGTATTGAATGTTATATTAAGTTTTTGTATTTTCATGGCGAAAAATTATTAATAGATTTTAGGATTAGCAACAAGAAGAAAAAATCATATACATAAAAATTAGAACAATGAATAATAGTGAAAGCTCTTCTTGATTTAATTTATCATCTTTAATTTTCTGGAGATAATTTTTTTAGTTTACTTTTTTTTTTTAATTTAGGTACGGTACGTAGCTATAACATCTATATACTCAATCCAATAACTACAACAAAACAATGATAGTGCATTATATAATATTTAATTTACCATAATATATGAATGACTCAAAATTAATGATACTTACATGATAAAATATTTAAAATATGTAAAATGTAATAGTTTAATATGATTTCAATAGTTATAAGTTTGACTTCATAGTCGAATAATTGACGCAAGATTGTTGACATATGATCGTACTTATATTTTTCTATTATATAAAAATAATTGAAAGTTAAATTTAAAAAATGCCAATAAAGAATTATTCTGAAAAGAAAAATAGATGAGATTAAATTAAATCTTTTATTCTATTTAAAAAAATGTACACATTATATGTCAGAACAATATGTAAATGATTCACAGTGATTTATATTACTATGTATAAATTATTGACAAATTCTTACATAGTGTTTGGTCATAAATAAAATAGTCAACTCATTAGTTTTTATTACATTGAATAATCTACGAAGTTGTGTATATATATTACAGTGATCACAATGTACAATTATTTTACGTTCAAATTAATTCTTTTATTAAATAATAGAAAACAATTATAACCACGTGCATTGCACGTGCGTCGTGCTAGTATATTAATATTGGTGAGTTCAGAATCTTAGTAGTTGAGAAAGATTAGATGCAATGTCATTTTAATTAATATTTTCAGCTGTGGTTTGTTTCGAGCAGTTTCGAAGCATATGATTTAGTGCTCAAATATTGTTTCATAGCATACTTGTTACTTGAGAAAAGATCAAATCTTGCTTATGCTGCAGTGGTTTCTCTATTAGATATTCTAAAGGAGCTTTTAGATTCTGATGAATATCCACAGCCACAAATTAAATCTCTCTATGACAAGGTCTTGTCCTTGCAATCCTCTCTCAAGAAAATATTTCCTGTACCAAAAAGCATTAGAAGTCACATAAATGATTTGGAAATCCGAATCCGAGATGCAGTCTACGAGCCCAAGACACCATTGAATCCCTCCTGATTATCTCCTACGACGGATCAGATATCCTGCAACACTTGGAGAAGACAGTTGAGGATGCTACCGGAAAGGCAGAGAAGTTGGCAGCTTCTATGTCTGATTTGCTGTCTGAGAATCGTCATAATCAAGCGCCTCCTGAACCCAGCAGCTCCGGTGATGCAGGCACAGAGATTTCCGGACAGGAGAAACACTTGGAGCTGCTCAAGTATCAACTACTGCGAGACAAATACGAGTGTGATGTCATCCCAATCGTCAGGATTCCCGGCATTGGTAAGACTACTTTGGCAAAACGTCTTTATGATGATCCACAGGTAGAAAGCAGCTTCGATATTCGTGCCTGGATCTCCGTATCTCAGGAGTATGACCTTGTACATCTCCTTTTGAGGCTCTTGAATTCCATCAAGGGCGAAAAGGTTGATGTCTCACACCTCATGGATCAGGGTGTGGGTCATAAGAATCTAGCTGTTCATCTCTATCAAACTTTATTTGGTAAAAGTTATCTCATCGTGATAGATGATATCTGGGATGTAGAGGTGTGGATGAAGTAAACAGATACTTCCCACATCAGAAAACTAGCAGCAGGATTATTCTCACGACTACAACCGCACGGGTTCCTGAATCTGCCGGCATCTCCAACTTTATGTTCCAAATGCCGTTTCTTACCGATTATGAGAGCTGGATTCTACTTCAATTGGTGGTCTTCACTACTGTTGGTTGAGGTTCGTGCATTTACCAAATCGAGCAACTAGGGAAGCAGATCGCCAAGAACTGCCAAGTACTTCCTCTGGCAATAATTGAAGTTGGCAAATTCCTACGCGACACGGTCGAAAAGTGGAAGGAAGTAGCAGAAAATGAACATCCACTTCTATTGATACAAGGGGACAACACGCCCATCTACAACGCAGTGTCCCGGAGCTACCATCACTTGCCCCCACACCTCAAGGCTTGTTTCCTCTATATGGGAGCATTCGCTCTCAAGTGTGAAATCTCTGTCCGTAAATTCATAAAGCTATGGATCTCCGAGGGACTTCTGGAACCAAACTCAGAAGAAAATGCCGCGGAGTGTCTGGTTGAACTTGCTTCCAGAAGTCTCGTAGTACTCGGCGAGCGTAGCTCCAGGCCGAGTATAACTAAACCCTGTAGATTCCATCTTGTCTACCGGAAGCTATGTGTTGGTGAAGCAAAGCATGAAAAGTTCTTCCATGTCATCAACAAGCTTCTCGATAGTTTCCCGGAAGGCACGAGTGCCCAGCGGCGCCTCTGCATCCACAATAACAATGTAATCGGCCTCAAAGAAGTGCACACCTCGATGAAATCAGTTTCCGCTGCGCGTTCTCTCTTCTTTTTGGGTCCAAAGAACCACGATTTTGGGTTACAAGGTGTACTTGAATTACAAACTCAAGGTACTAGACGGCCTCAAAATCCGTTTTTACATATTCCCTGAGAATGTTCTAGAGCTAGTCTGGTTAAAGTACCTGGCCATCACTTACGATGGGGGAGCTCCCGGAGTCCATATCCAGACTCTTGAACCTGCAGGTCTTGATTGTGCATCCGCATTACAGAATCAAACGCTCCAACGCTCTGCGTTATCTGCCTATGGCGATTTGGTATATTCACCAGCTGAGGCACCTTGAGTGTGTGGCTTTGACCTGCAAGATCCTTCTTCAGCTGCCAAGGGGATCAACAGTGACGACTCTCTTATCCTGCGAAATCTCTTAACACTTTCAGGTGTAAGTTCTCACAGTTGCACACAGGGCATTCTCGCAAGGATGCCTGGTCTGATCAAATTGGGAATACGGATTGACTCGAGACATGACGGAGATGACACCTTCAGATTTTCTGGTGATTGCACCATCCTCAATCGCCTCGAGACATTCAAATGGGTATTTGTGAATCCTTGTCTGGAATCTAAATCTGTCTTTCAAAGTCTTGCCTTCTCTTACAGTCTTGGAAAGATAACTTTGAACGGATGTGGGTTCCGTTGGGAGGACATGACGTACATCTGTGAATTGCCCAATCTGGACACACTGAAGTTACAGTGCCGTGCATTCCGAGGTCCAGAGTGGGTCACAAATGTAGGAGAATTTCCAAAGCTAAGATTCTTGCTGCTAGAAGATTTAGATTTGGAGCAATGGGAAGTCGAATCTGACGAGCATTTCCCGTTGCTGAGCCAAATTATCATTAGGCACTTACACACTGAAACACATCCCCTATGAATTTATATATATCTCTGCACTTGACGTGATAGAGGTGGTCGATTGCAGGCCATCTCTTATGGAGTCAGCCCAGAATCTACTGCAAATTGTGGGAAATCCTCCTTTTCAAGTTCCCGTTCTTTCTTCCTGGAGTGATAAGGCCGGTAAATAAGGTCCCTCTCTCTCCTTGACAAGAATGTACTGGAGTATTTAATTTGTTCTGGAGTAACTGCACGTTTGGAGGTGGACTTTGTTGAATTATCTCGACCAATAATCCATTTCTTTCGCATATATTGATTGGCTTGTGAAGGTTTATCAGTATAAACTAACTACGGCATGCAATATTTGGAATTAATGGTTGTTCCAAATTGAAAATATATGAAAGAGACAGTAGCTTATAGCCCACCGAACTACTCCTCACAATGAGCTTTTGTTATTGTTGTTTATCTGCTCCTTCATTTTTCTACTTTCTTTTTATGCAGTGAAAATTGAGTGTTCGAGCAGATATAGAGGGTGTCTGCAAATGTTTAAAATAATTCAGAAAAGCTGAAAATGAGTGTTTGCAAGTGATAACTTCTGCATAACTTCAAGCTGATTAGGGCTAAAAATTGTACGCCATGAGTTGTTACTTCTTACAATCACCTATTTTAATCACTTCTTCAAAAGTAAAAGCACCTCTATAGACGCATTGCATCACTTTTTAGCATAATTTACCCATGGCCCTCGCTCGTACCCATCAGACGTGTGTATAGGAGTTTTAACTGTCTTTTGTCTTGAGTTCAGATTCCTCGGTGCCAAACAACCGAATCTTTTAAAGAAAATTTGAAGTTAATGAAGCCTACATCTTTAGCAGATTTGAAGAATATTTTTCTCTCCTTGTATTGCGCGTAACATAAGGGATGCTTTGAGAAATTCTGGAGTACAGGCCATTAGAAATCAGGCAGTCCTTTTACATCATGATAGTGTATCAGCAGCTTGTTTTTTCTACGTGAATTCGAAATAAGCCAATCACATCATATGCAGGGAGCTATATCCGTGCAACTAGTCTGATCCCACCCCAAAAATCTGAAGAAATGTACAGATGTTTGACAACTCAACCCGGATCCGCAAGAATACACGAATCATGCGTCTGCTACAGTCATACTTTTTAAGATTCACATCTACACACCAATATAAGATTCACATTGTTTTTTAATGGCCAGCACAAGAAGATACATTATTATACTGCTCATAAGAAAAAAAAAAAAATTGATATATCTATTCACACACACATATATTGATTTTCAGAAAATATTGATTATTAAGTGAAGTTAACCACTCCTGATCTGCACAGATCTTTCCTCAAGCTATAGGCAGACACATTCCTAATTAAATTACATTGTTTCTGTTTATTATGAAGAACAACTTCAGAAATTTGTTAATAAGATCATACATATAACTCTGAGGATTGGAAAGTAGCCTCCTGGCACTAAGAGCAAGTCTTTTGTTTATAAGGTAGTATACCATATCTGTTCCAACATGAACAGACAACTAGGTGCAACTCTTCCGTAAGAAATGATTATCGGAACACCTACATATATATGACCTCTTTCATAGTAGATACTGTTGGATTATGAATTTTACATGGATTGATATCTTAATACACATTAGATTATAGTATGTATTAAGTCATTAATGCATGTATTCTGATTAATTCCTTTTGATTTGACTAGACCAGCTAGACATGTTAATGCTTATTACCATATTTGGTAATAAAGCATTCTAGCTTAGGAAAAGTATTAGCTAGTGTTGCTTCTTATAAGCACACATTTATGTCTTTTGTCTTTAGCATTAATTAGCTAGGTTTTGCTGCAATGTGTGATATATAAACACATTTTTTTATCTGCAGCTCATCTTGTAACAAGCTAGCAGCCGCACTTCTTCAGTTCTTCATTTATGAAGTTCATTCAATGAAACCAGATATTGTGGTTGCAATCATTTCTGCTTGTTTCATTAATTATGTTTGATATGTGTTTTCTGCATATTCTATAAATTTCATCATGGTACCAGAGCAGCGTTGATCCATATATATGTCATCAACCGGAAGTGCTTGGCATTTACCACAAGAAGAGTGGCCACAACTCAGATCTGAAGGAACTGAAAGAGCTATGACTACATCAGAGTCTGCCACAGCTCAAACTGCAAATATTTGCCTTGATAATGATCCATTGAGTCTTCATGGCTCGGATCACCCTGGTATGTCCCTAGTATCTACAAAACTGAATGGAAGTAACTTCTTACCATGGAGTAGATCTGTTCAAATAGCTCTCTTAGCTAAAAACAAGATAGGATTCATAAATGGAAGCATTACCATGCCCACTGATATTAGACTTAAAGAGCAGTGGGAAAGAGTGGATGGCATGGTTAGAGCATGGCTATTAAACTCTTTGTCCAAGAAAATATCAGAAACGTTTCTTTATGCTAAGAGTGCAAAGGATCTGTGGGAGACAGTCACCAACAGATTTGGAGACAGCAATGGACCCCAACTGTTTCATGTCCAGAAGGAGATATGCAACTTGACCCAAGGGAACCAATCAATGGCTGTTTACTATAACAGCTTGCATAAGCTGTGGAATGAGCTATCTATGCTCAGATCCTTGCCAATGTGCACCTGTGGGGCCTGTTCTTGTGGAGCTACTAAAGGATGGGAGGAATTTGATATGTCTGGAAAGTTGATTCAGTTCCTAATGGGATTAAATGAATCATATGATCCCATTAGGAGTCAAATCCTGCTGATGGATCCACTTCCAAGTGTGGATGAAGCATACTCAATGATTTTAAGAATTGAGAAACAAAGGAATGTACATATATCTGGAAATGAATTGATGAATAGCTCAGCTATGAATGTGAAATTCAACAATGGTGGTAGAGGATCAGCAAGCAGACTGGCCCATTTTGGCTCAAATAGCAGAGGAGGACATTCTAATGGTAAAGGAAGAGGCAACATCAGATTAACAAAGGAAGAAAAGGCAAAACTACTTTGTTATCATTGTGGAAACCATGGACATGTGATTTCCAACTGCTTCCAGTTGAAAGGATATCCAGATTGGTGGAAGGGAAATCAGGGAAATTATGCTCACTCAGCTGATATAACTGGAGAGGATGGGACAGCAAATGAGCAGTACACTGAAAGTCACAACAGGTCTCCAGATATATCAGCCATTGTACAAAGGGAAGTGGCAAGGATTCTCAATCAATCAGAACTGAAACAGCAAGCAGAGAATTCAAGGGTGAAAAATGCAAACAATACACATGCTGGAAGCTCATTTTTTGCTTTCACATTAATAGATGGAGTGGATGATGGGGCATGGATCATTGACACAGGTGCCAGCAGACACATGTCCAATGATCCAACTCTGATGAGCAACCTTAGACCTATGCAACACACAGCTATGGTAACTTTACCAGATGGAACAGAAAGAAAGGTGGAGCAGTGTGGAAGTGTTCTCTTATCAGACAAGCTCACATTGACAGAGGTATTTCTTGTGCCAAGTTTCACTTGCAACCTGTTATCCATATCCCAATTGACAATGGACACAGGAGCAAAGGCTGTATTTGACCATGAATGATGGAAGCATTATTCTCACTGGACATCTTGTTGGAAAGCTGTATATTGCCAAGCCAGCATACTCAGAAGAGGCTTTAGCAGCATATGCAGCTAATGCAGAACACTATAACAAGTTGTTCAAAACATGGCATAGAAGATTGGGACATGCATCACCGGTTTCTATGCAGCATCTACACTTCCTGGAGCACATGTGTACTCCACCTGTTCTGGAATTGCATAAGCATTGTGAAATCTGCCATATCTCAAAGCAAACCAGGATATCTGGGGACCATATAGTCAACCCAGCATCACCAACACTTCCTATTTTTTAACCATTGTGGATGATTACAGTAGGATGACCTGGGTGAATCTTATGGCAAGCAAGACAAGCAGTGAGCTCACTCAAGGAATTTATCCACATGATCACAAGACAACTGGAGAAGACAGTGAAGATGGTCAAAACAGATAATGGAGCAGAGTTCTTAAGTGGAGATTGCCAGCAGTTTCTTAAGGACCAGGGAATAATACACCAAAGAAGCTGTGTCTATACTCCACAACAAAATGGAGTAGTGGAGAGAAAACACAGACATTTACTTGAAATGGCCAGAGCCTTGATGAAGGAGTCTTCGATTCCGCACTATTTATGGCCATACTCCATCCTTACTGCCACACACATCATAAACAGATTACCCACCAGAGTCTTAAACTGGCAAGTCCCTTTTACAGTCATGTTTCAAAGAATACCAACATATGCAATGATGAAGCCTTTTGGTTGTCTTGCATATGCCACTGATACCAGTCCACACAAAAATAAGTTTGATCAAAGAGCCAAGAAATGCATCTTCTTGGGATATGCTCCTCATCAGAAGGCTTACAGAGTATATCACATTGCTAGCAAGCAAGTGATTACTTCAAGAGATCTTATTTGCCTTGAGAACACTTATCCATGTGTTGATCCTAATTTTGAAAACAAGACAGAATCATCTCCAATGCCAATGTTATTTCTGAATGATGAGGAAAGCTCTTCAACACCTATCTCAAGTCCTTTAGCTGTCCCTGTTCCATCTAACACACCTAACCCATCAGAGGAGTCAATTGAATCAGAAAGGGAAGCAGATGAGATTCATGGAAGCCCAATACCACTCAGAAGGAGTGTCAGGTTAACACAAAGAGATCAAATTCATACAGAAACAGCACCAACAAGAAGAGATATCAGACACACATCTGAATTAGAGGAAGGAGCAGCTCAACCGAGTGCAGAGCCAACACCACTCAGGAGAAGCACTAGACAAATACAAAAACCAGCTCGTCTGCAAGATTTTGTAACATCCATGTTCAAGCATCCACAATCTCATGCAGCTTTTCATGCCAATCACTTAGTTGTGCCAGAACCTAAGAACTACAAGGAAGCTATCCCTATCCAGAATGGAGGGAGGCCATGAATCAGGAACTTGATGCTCTAGAAGCCAATGATACATGGGAAATAACAGATTTACCAGAAGGAAAGAAACCCATTGGTAGCAAATGGGTTTACAAGATCAAGCTCAAACCAGATGGTCTAATTGAAAGGTGTAAGACAAGGTTGGTTGCCAAGGGGTATAATCAGATTCTGGGAGAGGATTATGAGGAAAGTTTTTCTCCAGTTGCCAAGCCAGTGACTATGAGATATCTCATAGCACTTGCCACTATGAAAGGATGGCCATTGCATCACATAGACATCAACAATGCCTTCTTGCATGGCTTTCTGGACAGAGAAGTATACCTACAACCACCAGATGGATACACAAAGGCTGGTCCTGGACAGGTATGTAGACTTAAGAAGAGTCTATATGGACTTAAACAAGCCTCTAGACAGTGGAATGCAGAACTATGCACCAAATTGCTTCATTTTGGTTTCATACAATCTGCACATGATCATTGCTTGTTCACATTGACTGGGAATGATGATTTTTTGGCTTTATTAGTTTATTTTGATGATGTTCTGATTACTGGGAATAATCCTGATCTTTTATGTGCTGTAAAGCAGTTCATGGATGCTAGCTTTAGCATCAAAGATCTAGGAGAGGCTACTTATTTTCTAGGCATGGAACTGAGTAAGAATGACACAGGTACTTTCCTTTGCCAAAGAAAGTACATTCTGGACATTATCAATGATGTAGGATTGGACAACTCTAAGCCCACTTCTACACCACTTCCTTATGGTCAGAAGCTCAATAATTCAGATGGATTGCCTTTTGCAGACATTGAATCATACAGAAGATTGATAGGAAGGCTATTATATCTAAATCTCACAAGGCCAGACTTAACATTTGCTACACAACAGTTAAGTCAGTTTGTCAGCTCACCAAGAAGCTCTCACTGGAATGCTGCCTTACACCTTCTCAAATATCTGAAGGGCACTTCCAATTTTGGTCTTTTTTATCCAAGAACAGGTGAATTATCCATTCAAGCCTTTTGTGATTCTGATTGGGGTGCATGTCAAGATACCAGGAAGTCAGTTACTGGTTATTGTGTCTTTCTAGGAAAATGCCTTATCTCCTGGAAATCTAAGAAACAAACCACTGTTTCTAGAAGTTCAGCAGAGGCTGAGTATAGGGCCATGGCTTCCACCACTTGTGAATTAATGTGGTTGAATTATATTTCCTCAGACCTGCAGATTGAGGTGCCAAAGCCACTGCTTCTTGGATGTGACAATCAAGCTGCTGTCCACATAGCTGAAAATCCAGTCTTTCATGAACGCACCAAGCATTTAGACATTGATTGTCATGTTGTGCGCAATCAATTCAAGGATGGATTTCTCACCTTCCAGTCATTATCTTCCAAGGATCAATTGGCAGATATCTTCACCAAACAGCTACCTCCCGGACCATTTGCTGGACTCCTTTCCAAGCTTGGATTGTGTTCATCCACACATCCAGCTTGAGGGGGGAGTGTTGGATTATGAATTTTACATGGATTGATATCTTAATACACATTAGATTATAGTATGTATTAAGTCATTAATGCATGTATTCTGATTAATTCCTTTTGATTTGACTAGACCAGCTAGACATGTTAATGCTTATTACCATATTTGGTAATAAAGCATTCTAGCTTAGGAAATGTATTAGCTAGTGTTGCTTCTTATAAGCACACATTTATGTCTTATGTCTTTAGCATTAATTAGCTAGGTTTTGCTGCAATGTGTGATATATAAACACATTTTTTTATCTGCAGCTCATCTTGTAACAAGCTAGCAGCCGCACTTCTTCAGTTCTTCATTTATGAAGTTCATTCAAAGAAACCAGATATTGTGGTTGCAATCATTTCTGCTTGTTTCATTAATTATGTTTGATATGTGTTTTCTGCATATTCTATAAATTTCATCAGATACTGTTACAATAATAACCACAATCAAACAGCAAAAGAGAAAGCAATAGGAGAAAACACTAGTATCGGTTAATTATCACGCATCAATTAATGCAAATAATTTTGAGCTGTTCCTCATCATCAAGTTTTCAACGAAATGAAGTGCAGCGAACCTATTTGAAGCAAGCAGGATCTTAATTAGGTCACAGTTCATCATGTATAACCCTGTTCCACTGCATTATTTGTCTGCCAAGATTAGAGTGTAAGTATCAAACAATAAACTCTATATATGCATGTTGAAAATACTGTGGAATATACTCTGTGAACTACCAAATATTGAAAAAATATATACATATTCGAGATATATGAAACTGAAAAGAAATCTAACCTCTTAATTAATCATGATTACCCACATCCAGGACCAATGGTGAGCTTGAGTCTACCTCCTTCTTCCTTAATTTTCCTAGCATACTCAACTGCAGGCTTATTAAGATGCTCGATGTCCAATATGGTTAAGCTTTCGGCCAGGCATATTGGGATTTCTATGAGATTTTGACAGTTTTTCAGCACGAGCTGGGTAAGACTACGGAAGCATCCAGATGATGCACATTCCCAGTGAACAAAATCTGCCTTGGCAATTAGCAAGAATCGGAGACGAGAAAAGTTATTGCCATGAGCTTGCCAACACATTCCCGTGAATGCATTATTTTTCAACTTGAGAACCTCCAGTGTGTTGATTTTTCCCAATACAGACATTTCTGTCCAATCCAAGTATGTAGCAGATAATGTTAGCCTCTTTAGAACTGGTGGGAAGAAGTCCAATGGGGGGAGCCTGGCCAACCTATCTCCAGGTTGTGTTTCAGAAATGAATGAATCATTCATTAGCTTCACATCAACAAGACGGTTAAGTCTTTCCAGGCGGCAACCAGAGGTGTCGTTAAGAAAAGTAGCTAATTTCCCACGGATCCCCAATCTCTTTAAGTTAGGGATCCGATTGAACACTTGTATCGTGCAGTTTTCGGGTGATAATCTACTCAGTGTTTGTAAGTTCTGACCACCATTACCCTCTCCTCCTCCTTGTATGGCCAGAACAATGGATGCTTTTGTCTTCAGATGCCTTAGTTGAGTCATCCCCCAAATATTTGCTTTCACTTCGAGTGTAGGCGAGCTGGTATCTAGCACGAGTGTTTGCAGATTTCTTAACGCAGAGATGGGTTCGGGAAGAACTCTGAGATTTTCATATGACAGAGTGATGTACCTTAAATGAATTAGTTTGCTAAGCTTCATGGGAAATCTACTGAATCTGATGGACTTGGATTCCAAAAATCTGAGTAGCTTGAAATGAGTAGGGATAACTGAAACGTATTCTGGAGGTATGGATTCCTCGTTGAAACATAAAAGAGAACGTGTGTACGGGCTATATATCTTTTCAGCAGCAATAGCTGAGATGACTTCTGAGAGATGGTTATAGATACAAATACGGCGAACTTCTTGCACCTGAGAAACTGGAGGGACAAAACATCCATTTCTGAATGTTATCTCTAGGAACAAATCATCCTCCCAGACTCCAGCTTTAAAAATGCATAATTCACGTACCAAAGAATGAAGACGACAGGTTTTAACTTGGCCCAGAGAATTTCTCTTACGAATGGTCAGTAAGTTTCTGTTAATAAGATTCTTTAGATTGTCTTCTGCAACTTCCTCTAAAGTCCGTCCGTTGTTATTATTATGCCGTATCAACCCTTCAGCAATCCACAACTGCGTTAATGTCCAAGTTGAGATCTCATAATCTTTAGGAAACACTGCCAAATAAAGAAAGCAAACTCTCAAGTCTTTAGGCAATCTGTCGTAAGCCAATGATATAATTCTTGGTATGTTGCCATCCAGATTATCGCGCCACATCTTTCTCAGAATATTAGACATGTCACTCCACGCATTTATAGTCTCATTGTTCACCGGCATTGAGCATTGGTACTTAAGAATTCCTCCTATCAACAATGTTGCAAGTACCGATCCATTACATTGATCCACTATTTCTCTGCCTACGAGTTCCAACTCCTTAGGACATTTTTTGTCCAACTCTCCAAATACTTGTAACTGGAGAAGCTGCCAGCTTTCCTCGTTCACCAGGATACGTAGCCGGTGTGGTTTCTTGCTTCGATTAGCAAATTGAGCTACAGTAAATTCACGAGTGGTGATCAAGACTTTACTCATATTATTGCTCCCTGGTAAGACACGCCGGATAGGATCCCAGGCTCGAAGACCCCATACATTATCCAAGATTAACAGGAACTTTTCTTCCCTGAGGTAGCCACAGACGGTTTTACCCAACTGTTGATCACTCATGCTAGTCACGTCCCGACTCGTGAATGCTTTGACAATGCTGAGAACATGATCCCTTGCGGTTCCTTGAGAAATGTTGAGCCAGATGCGAGTAGGATACTCGTATTCTATTTTCTGCTGGTTTTTGAAGATCTCCCATGCCAATGTTGTCTTTCCCAGACCACGACCGCCGAGTATGGAGACAACATCTAGCTTTCTTCTAGGCTCAGCTGGCACAAGATACCCAACTAAAACAGATACCTCGTCATCAAAGCCTGCATATCCTCCATGGCTATCCTCTGGGGCCTAGAAAATATTTCATATATATGGTAGGATTAGAAAAAAATATTGGCAAAAACTGCATGTAATACCTTGTTTAAATACCCTTAATAAGGAAATGTGACTATTTCTTAGACATCCAAAAAAAAAAGAGCCTATTTTTGTGAATCAGGGCGTATTACCTGTTTCACTAGTTTCCATGAATTTTGTCCCTCGGTCATTTTGCCAGATTCGTTACCAATTTGCAGGCTAGCAGCAAAGTCCAACAGTGGTTTCACCGTGCCTTCTCTAAGGGACCTCAGATCTTGTGCCAGCATTGGATTGCCCTTTACTGATCGCTGACTCATACAAGAGTCGATGGTGTCTTCAGCATCGTAGACAAAGTCCCTGATCCGCCTCTCCATTTCTCTCAAGGGCCCCTCCATATTCGATGGTCTCTCAAGGATGGCCTTCAACAATACAACTTCTTTCTCCAGCTGTCGAAGCTCATCCTCCGCTCCAAAGATGAAATCATCATTTGAATCCAGTAGCTGCCACAACTTCTCAAGCAGGAATGACACCGTAGCAGCACCAGCCATGTTAATCAATTCAAGGTTGTTATAGAGCTCTCTCTCGAGCTCTCTCTCTCTCTCTCTCCCTCTGAGCTGACTGATTGATTTATGTCATACTATCATGTTAACCAATAGATGAATCAATGAGCATACAGATCGTGGTGAATTCTGCAAGTTGTCACTGATCCACGCATAATCACTTCAATTCATTGCAATTTGCTATTGTTTACAATTTAATGAAAGCATTGACATTGGTTATTGCTTTCACATCATGCATCTCAAATTTCACATTTTGTATTTGCCAAAAAATATAAGAAAAATGAAGCAGGAATTGTTAATTCATGTTAACGGTTCCAACCTCCCAAAAAAAGTATATAAAAATTATGTTCATTAATTGCCGTCAACCATAGGCCAGTATTTTAAATTCAGTTTGATCTGATCCTACCAGCTGCTACTAAAATATCAGAGGCTTGATTTTTTCATCAAAATAGATTATTTGAAAATAATAATAATAGAGTAATATATTGTTATTATTATTATTATTGATGACTTCAGAATCTTAGCTGTAATGACAGAACTTTTAGTAGCTAAAGACTAGATACATTTTCATTTTAATTAGACTTCTTCATGGAGTGACAAGGCCAGAAAATCATGACCCTCTCTCTCCTTGATCAAAATGTACCATTTAATTTGTTCTGGAGTACTTGCACGCTTGGAAGGTGGTTTTCGTTGAAATGTTTCCGACCAATAATCTATTTTTCCGGACATTGATTATCTTGTGAAGGTTTATCAGTATAAACTAACTACACTATGCACTATTTGGAATTGATGCAACGAAAATATATGAAAGAGACAGTAGCTTATAGCCCAGTGAACTACTCCTCACAATGAGCTTATGTTGTTGTTTATCTGCGGCGGAAAGTTCGTGTCTGAGCCAATATAGACGAATTGCTTCACTTTTTAGCATAATTTCATGCCTACATCTGTAGCAGATTTGAAGGATCTAGTGTTGCCTTATTTCTTTTCCTTTTTTTTCCCTGAAAGTTACATTCCAAAAGTTTTGAATAGTTAATCGGGAGCCTAGGCGGGATTAAGTAGGGAGGAGTCGGAAAAAAACCATAAGCAGCCAAGAACTGTTTAATGCCAAGACGGGGTATAGTCGGAGGTAGATTGGAGCGTTTAGAGCATAGCTTAAAGGTCAATCAGGCTGTTCTGTTACATCATATAGTATCAGCAGCTTGATTTTTTATCCATGAATTCGAAATATGTCAATCGCATTATTTTTTCGTCTGATTTCACCCCAGAAATCTGAAAAATGTACGGATATTTGACAACCCGACCTGAATCTGCAAGAATACACGGATCCTGCGTCTGCTGGCTCATTGGCGAGCACGTTCAAAGTCATACTTTTATCGTGAAAATATCATACTTCTTAAGATTATCAAAAAAATAACAGTTCGAGAAATAGTATAACTTTTATCAATAAAAAGTACTTCACTTTTGAACAATTGCGAAACATATTACTCTATCTCGGAAAAGTATCATGGACCTTGTGCGAGCTGTTGCTGGATCGACATGGATTATTTAAAATTAAACGAGTTTTTCAGGTCTTGCACATTATATGGACTTAGATCCATGCATTTGTGACACACGGGTGCTTCTTTGTATGAAAAGTATCATGACCCACAAGCCTTGTGCCCAACTTTAACTAGATCTACACACCAATCTAAGCTTCACAAAGCAATAACAAAGATTGAAAACAGAAAAAGTCCCATAACATCACATTGCTTTTTAAGTGCAGAGTCTCTACGACTCTGTGCAACTCCGACCTGCACAAAGTGACTACCGGAAAACCTATATGTAGGATCTCCTTCATAGTCGGAATGTTTAGTAACACACAACTCAAACAAACAGAGAGAAAGCAATAGGAGAAAACAATAGTACCACTTAATTATCCCATATAAAGGCAAATAATTTGGGTTGTTCCTCATCAATCATCATCAATATCAGCGTTTAATGACATGAAATACAAAGCACTTATATGGTGCAACCAAGATCTTAATTAGGTCTCAATTCATCATGTGTAACCATTGTTCACCGCATTATTCGCCTGCCAAGATTAAAGAGTGTGAGTCATTTCCAGCTAGACATTTAAAACGATTAACTCTCTGTATATCCATGTTCTGATTATTGACGCATGTATCATTTTCTTGAAATCCGGAAAACAGGGGTGAATATAAACAAGAGACTTGTAGTAAGTGGTACTGGTTAATAAACTTTTAGTGAGTTGCTGAAAATCTGGAATAAGGAATATCCTCTGTGAATTACCAAGTGTTGAAAATATATATGTATATGCAGAGGTATACGAAATTGAAAATAAAATCTAACCTCTAAATTAATCATGATTACCCACATCCAGGACCAATGTTGAGCTTGAGTCTACCTCCTTCTTCCTTAATTTTCCTGGCATACTCAACTGCAGACGTATGGAGATGCTCGATGTCCAATACGGTTAGGCTTTCAGCCAGGCATATTGGGAGTTCTACGAGATTTTGACAGTTTTTCAACACGAGCTGGCTAAGACTACGGAAGCATCCGGATGATGCCCCTTCCCAGTGAACAAAATCTGCCTTGGCAATCAGCAAGAATCGGAGACGAGAAAAGCTATGGCCATTAGCTTGCCAACACATTCCCGTGAATGCATTATTTTTCAACTTGAGAACCTCCAGTGTGTTAATTTTTTCCAGTACAGACATTTCCGTCCAATCCAAGTATGTCGCCGATAAAGTTAGCCTCTTTAGAAATGGTGGGAAGAAGTCCAACGAAGGGAGCCTGACCAACCTATCTCCAGATTGTGGTTCATTAGTGAATAAATCATTCATTAGCTTCACGTCTACAAGATGGTTAAGTCTTTCCAGGCGGCAACTGGAGGTATCGTTAAGAAAAGTAGCTAATTTCCCACGAATCCCCAATTTCTTTAAGTTAGGGACCCGACTGAACACTTGTACCGTGCAGTTTTCGGGTGATAATCTACTCAGTGTTTGTAAGTTCTGACCACTATTACCCTCTGCTCCTCCTTGTATGGCCAGAACAATGGATGCTTTTGTCTTCAGATGCCTTAGTTGAGTCATCCCCCAAATATTGGCTCTCATTTCCAGGGTAGGTGAGGTAGTATCGAGCACGAGTGTTTGTAAGTACCTTAACGCAGAGATGGGTTCAGGAAGAACTTTGAGATTTTCATATGACAGAGTGATGTATCTTAAATGAATCAGTTTGCTAAGCTTCATGGGGAATCTACTGAATCTGATCGACTTGGATTCCAAAACTCTGAGTAGCGTGAAAGCAGTAGGGATAGCTGAAATGTAGTGTGGAGGTAGGGATCCCTCATTGAAACATAATAGGGAACGCGTGCGCGGGCTATATATCTTTTCAACAGCAGCAGCTGAGAGGAATTTCGAGAGATGGTTATGGATAAAAATACGACGAATCTCTTGCACCTTAGAAATCCGAGGGTGAAAATGCCCATTTCTGAACGATATCTCTTTGAACAAATCATCTTCCCAGGTTCCATCTTTATACATGCATCGTGCACGTACTAAAACATGAAGACGACATGTTTTAGCTTGGCCTAGGGAATTTCTTTCACGAACGGTCAATAAGTTTCTGTTGATAAGAATATTCAGATTATCCTCTGCAACTTCCTCTAAAGTCCGACGCTCCTTGTCATTACGCCGTATGAATCCTTCAGCAATCCACAGCCGGGTTAACGTACAAGTAGAGATCTCATAATCTTTAGGAAACACTGCCAAATAACGAAAACAATCTCTCAGCTCATCAGGCAAGCTATTGCAAGCAAATGATATAATATTTGATATGCGTTGCTCTGGATCACAGCGCTCACTATCTCTCAGAAGTTTAGAAATGTCATTCCACACATTGATAGTCTCATTGTTCACCAGCATTGAGCGGTATGTAAGAATTCCTCCTATCAACGATACGGCAAGCACCAATCCATCACACCGACGCGCTATATCTCTGCCGATGAGTTCCAACTCCCTAGGACATCTTTCGCCCGACTCTCCAAAAACTTGCAATTGCAGAAGTTTCCAGCATTCCTCTTCCGTCAGCAACCGCAGCATGTGGGGTACTCTGTCACGATTAGCACGTTCAGCGACTACACGTTTCCGAGTGGTGATCAAGACTTTACTCATATTATTGCTCCACGGTAAGAAAGGTCGGATATTATTCCAATGTTCAACATTGCATATATCATCCAAGACTAACAGGAACGTTTCTTCCCTCAGGTACCCACGGACCATTTCGCCTAACTCTTCGTAACTCATGCTAGTCACGTCCCGGCTCGTGAATGCTTCAACAATGCGGAGAAGCCCGTCCTTTCGTTTGTATTCTTGAGAAATGCTGAGCCAGATACGAGTAGGATATTCGTATTCTATTTTCTGGTTTTTGAAGATCTCCAATGCCAGTGCTGTCTTCCCAGAACCACCCATGCCGACGATGGAGATAACTTCAAGCTTTATCTCAGGCTCAGCTGGCAGAAGATACTCAAGTAAAACAGATATCTCATCATCAAAGCCTACAAGGCCGCCATTGCTATCCTCCGAGGCCTAGATAGATTGTCAAATAAGTTAAATTGGTATTGTGCTGATCATATTCTAAAATTTATAATACTATATATATATATATGTTACTTTTCAGATCAGACGTGAATGAATCAGTTATTCTTTTTGAGGGCAAAGTAACTCCTTTTGAAATTTTATAAAGCTAAACTGGGAAAAATGTTCTTTTAGTTCTTTATGTTCTTGCCTAGTTGCACTTTTGGGAATCTCCGTTTGCTGTTTTCAATTTCTATCCTCTAACAATAATTTTTTTTGCGATTTAAGGTATTTTGTCATCGGAGCAGTCCAAATTCTCAGGCTGCAAAACGATTAACGTAGAGTTCAGAAAGTGCAACAGGCCAAAAACCAAATGTAAAACTTGTGATAGGAACGAATTTAGTTATTGCATACGTATCTTGTCTGATCTACTTTGTTTTATATACGTTCCTCATCCTGCTATAGAAATAAAAACCAAATGTAATACTTGTGATATACTCCCTTCGTCCCATAAAAAGAGTTTTATATCAAAACTATTCATGTTCCATAAAAATAGTACTGTGTGAAAAGTCAAAGTTATTTATCATAAAAATTACTTCGATGCAGTTACAAAATCCTGTTAACACTCTTTTGCCATCAGTATATTGATGAGATTAATAAATTAATAAATGGTAAAACTGACAATCACGGCTTATAAAGGATTGTACTTTGATTAAGTTTCCCAAAGATAAACATTGTACATCCATCAAACAAGACTTTTTTTATGGGACGGGGAGTAATTCTTTTGAATACAAAGGAGTAATATGGATAATGAGAATTGAGCGCTGTACCTTTTCCACAAATTGCCATGAATCTTGTCCCTGGGGCATTTTGGCAGATCCGTTGCCAATTTGCAGGCCAGCAGCAAACTCCAGCAGTGGTTTCACCTTTTCTTCTCTGAGGGACCTCAGCTCTTGCCCCAGGTTTCGACTGCGAAGTCTGGGCAAGGCTGAAGTACTCATACAAGCGTCTATGGTGTCTTCAGCATCGTAGACGAACTCCCTGATCCGTCCCTCCATTTCTCTCAACTCATCCTCCTCCTCCTCGTCCCTCATGGCCGTTGCCTCCAGGATGGCCCTGAATGATACGAGCTCTCTCTCCAGCTGTCGAAGCTCATTTTCGGAGCCAATGATGAATTCGGCATTTGAATCCAGCAGCTGCCGCAACTTCTCAAGCAGGAATGACACCCCGCCATCAGCCATGTTTATCAATGCAAGTTGTAGAACTCTCTCTCTCTGAGCTGACTGATATAACGTACTATCATGTAACACAAGTTAGCTTTTAATTACAAGTTGCTTTTGTTTACAATCAAAGCGCTGACATATGTTATTGCTCTCACATCATCCATCCTTTGTAATAAAAGTCTCTGTCTAGTTCCGACTACACCCCGTTCAGATGTTAAACGTCCCTTCGCCGTTTATATTTTTTTCCGCTTAACCCCGCTTGGACCCATTAAATGCTAGACCGTAATTTGTCTCTCGACTAGCATCTAGCATCTTCAACGTCTTGTATAGTTCTCTATTTACCAAAAAAACAAGAAGAAAAAAGGGAGCAGGAGTTGTTAATTCATGTTGACAGTTCCAACCCCCAAAATAAGTATATAAAAATTATGTTCAGTAATTGCTGTCATATAATATACAAAAACAAGTCAACCAAAGGCCAGTATTTTGCATTCAATTTGATCTCATCCTACCAGCTGCTCCTATAATGTTAGAGGCTTGATTTTTTCATAAATATTGATTATTTAATAAAAAATGAAGCTAACTTGGGAGTTGTTAATTCATGTCGACAGTTACAGTCAACCACTACAATAAAAAAAGTATTTGTAGCTAGTCTTTTGTAACTACAAGAATAATTGCTAAAAGTAACTCCTTTTGTAACTATTAGTAGTTACACAAAATATTCCATACAATTTTAATCAAATTTGTTACAATATGCAAGTTCTTTTGCAACTACTTGTAGTTACAAATACATTAGTAAATACAAAGTAGTTAAAAAAAATAGTTACATATACATTAGTAACTACAAAGTAGTTACAAAAAAACTTTTTGCATCTTATTATAAATGACTACCCTATAGTAATTACTTTGTAGTTACTAAAAAGTATTTTTGTGACTACTCTTTTTTTTTTTTTAATTACATTTTGTAGTGACAAAAAATCTTATTTTTAGTAGGGAATTAGGAGAGGTACTGATAATATTGGCATTATTGATTTAAATTTAATCTAGGCATGATCTTAGTTGGGACGATTAACTGTGATCGATGGAGGACGGTGCAATCACCAGAGAAGCTGAAGGTTTCAACTCCATCATGTCTCGAGTCTATCCGAATTCCCAATTTGAGCAGACCAGGCATTCTTGTGAGAATGCCCTGAGTGCAACTGTGAGCACTTACACCTGCAAGTGTTAAGAGATTTTGCAGGATAAGAGAATCGTCACCGTTGGCAGGATCTTGCAGGTCAAATCCCAGACACTCAAGGTGCCTTAGCTGGTGGAGATACCAAATTGCCATAGGCAGATAACGTGGAGCGTCCGATCGTTTGATTCTGTAATGCGGATGCACAATCAAGACCTGCAGGTTCAAGAGTCGGGATATGGACTCCGGGAGCTCCCCATCGTAAGTGATGGCCAGGTACCTTAACCGGACTAGCTCTAGAACATTCTCTGGGAATATGTAAAAGCGGATTTTGAGACCATCTAGTACCTTGAGCAGTTTGTAATTCAAGTATACTGGTAACCCAAAATCGTGGTTCTTTGGACCGAAACAGAGGAGAGAACGCGCAGCCGAAACTGATTGCATCGAGTCGTGCACTTCTTTGAGGCCGATTACATTGTTATTATGGATACAAAGGCGCCGCTGGGCACTTGTGCCTTCCGGAAAACTATCAAGAAGCTTGTTTATGACATGGAAGAACTTTTCATGCTTTGCTTCACCAACGCATAATTGAGGTAGACAAGATGGAATCTACAGGTTTTAGTTCTACCCGGCCTGGAGCTGCACTCGCCAAGTAATACGAGACTTCTGGAAGTGAGTTCAGCCAGACACTCCTCCGCATTTTCTTCTGAGTTTGGTTCGAGAAATCCCTCAGAGACCCATAGCTTTATGAGCTTAGGGACAGAGATTTCAGACTTGAGAGGGTATGTTCCCATATAAAGGAAACAAGCCTTGAGGTGAGGGGGCAAGTGATGGTAGCTCCTGGATACCGCCTTCGAGATGGGAGTGTTGTCGTCTTGTATCAATATAAGTGGATTTTCATTTTCTGCCACTAGCTTCCACTTGTCGATTGTGCTGTGGCCACGTAGGAATTTTCCAACCTCGATGATCGCCAGGGGAAGTCCTTGGCAGTTCTTGGCAATCTGCTTCCCTAGTCGCTCAATTTGGTAATCGCACGAACCCACAGTACCGAAGGCCACCAATTGAAGTAGAATCCAACTCTCATCGTCGTTAAGAAATGGCATTTGGAACAGAAAGTTGGAGATTTGAGCAGTAACAGGAACCTGTGAGGTTGTAGTTGTCAGAATAATCCTGCTGCTAGTTTTCTGGCGTGGGAAGAATCTGTTTACTTCATCCCACACCTCTACATCCCAGATGTCATCGATCACGATGAGATAACTTTTACCGAATAAAGTTCGATAGAGATGAACAGCTAGATCCTTATGACCCACACTCTGATCCATGATGTGTGAGAGATCGACCTTTTGGCCCTCGATGGAACTCAAGAGGCTCAAAAGGAGATGTACAAGGTCATATTCCTGAGATACAGTGACCCAGGCACGAATATCGAACCGGCTTACTACATGTGGATCATCGTAAAGACGTTTCGCCAGAGTAGTCTTACCAATGCCAGGCATCCCGATGATCGGGATGACATCACGCTCGTATTTGTCTCGCAGTAGTTGATACTTGAGCAGCTCCATGTGTTTCTCCTGTCCGACAATCTCCGTGCCCGCATCACCAGAGCTACTGGATTCAGGAGGTGCATGATGATAACGATTCTCATACAGCAAATCAGCCATAGATGCTGCCATCGTCTCTGCCTTTTCGATAACATCCTCAATCGTCTTCGCCAAGTCTTTCAAGAAATCTGATCCGTCGGAGGGGATAATTAGGAGGGATTCGATGGTGTCTTGGGCTTCGTAGACTGCTTCCCGGATTTGGATTTCCAAATCATTTATGCTACTCCTAATGCTTTTTGGAACAGGATATATTTTCTTGAGAGAGGATTGCAAGGACCAGACCTTGTCATAGAGAGATTTGATTTGTGGGTTTGGATATTCATCAGAATCCAAAAGCTGCTTTAGAATATCCAACAGAGAAACCACTGCAGCATAAGCCATATTTGGTTGCTTCTCAACAATGAAACAATATTTGAGCATTCATCAAAGTTATTGCTTTAAAATAAACCACAACAGAATAGTTAATCAATGGGTAAAGATATCAAACAAAATGGCATTACATCTACTCTTTCTTAACTACTAAAAATTCTGACATTACAGCTGACAATAATATACTATTTTACTATATCTAGTTGACATGTAACTGTATGTCGACATGAATTAACAACTCCCAAGTTGCTTCAGCTTCTGTTAAATAATTACTTCCTCCGTCCCGGCCTTATTGTCCAACTTGCCATATTTGTTTGTCCCAAGTTAATTGTTCAAGCCCATAAATGACAAATTCTCTCACAATCTCCACTCTAAAAGTTTCTATTTTTAATCTCCACCTTTGAAAAAGTCAAAGATTCCACAAAATCTGTTTTTTCTTAATCTCCGTGCCCGGCCAAGGTTGGACAATTAGGCCGGGACGGAGAGAGTAATATTTATGAAAAAATGATATTATAGGAGCAGCTGGTAGGATGAGATCAAATTGAATGCAAAATACTGGCATTTGATTGAGACTTATTTTTGTATATTATGATGGAAATTAATGAACATATTTATATACTTAATTTGGGGGGTTGGAACTGTCAAAATGAATTAATAACTGCTATATTTACTTATTTATTCATGTGAAAGCAATAACCAATGTTAATGCTTCGATTGTAAACAATAGCAACTGCAATCAATTATAGCGATTATACATGGATCAGCTGACACTATAACAATTTCGTTAAACGACAGCATTTGAAGATCGTTGTTGTTTATGACAATTTACTAGTGTTGTCCAATCGAATAACAGAAGGAGAACATGATGGCTGCAGAGACGGAATGGCTAGTGGCGACAACCGACCCACTCAAATTTTTCGACTAAACTACTATATCTACTAATATCATTTAATGATACTTAAAAACAGATTTCTCCGCATAAAGATCCAAAAATCTTGATAAATATTTTACTAAGCATATATAGAGTTATCATAGCGCCACGTCATCTTTAAGAATCACTAAGGAATATAATGAAACCTTGACAAGGATAAATCAAAAATTGATTCTTCTAACAATATTCAAGAGTTATAAAAAAGTTTGCAAGACTTGCATCATCGAGGAAGATTGATCCAAGGATTTAGTGGTCGAATGGCTTCTCTTGTAATAAAGCTTATGTTCAGGTCTATTACAAATGCTAACAGGCCTTTGGCCCATTGAACCGACTCGATCGGATCAAGTACTACTTTTAACCTATATTTTATGATTCAGTCCTTCTAAAATATTGAGCAGACCAATTTTATTCCTCCACCTGCAAGCAGTGTGGAGCAAAGGTAGAGAAACGCGATCAAGAGGGTGTTTGCAAATAAAACTGATTGTGGAAAAGTGATTAAAATTGATTGTTGTAGTAAAATAAAAATTTGATAGTGTTTGGAAAAAAAAAAAATTTAAGAATTGATTTACAGAAGCTACTCTCTCATTGATTCTTAAAAGCAACTTAAAAGTGCTTCTGATAATTGATTTTGGAGATATAACATGAGTTTGCAAACATAACTAACTGTCATGATTTTAAAAAAGGTAGAGATACGTTGCACGTGATCCATAACATTTGCTAAATATATATTAGTATGTTTTTCTAAATAAATATCTTAAAAAGTTTTATAGTATGTCAAGATTAAAATATATACTTCTTAATATAGAATTTTCTAATTGACTAAAATATACTCCTTAATACATTTTTTATTAATGTCTTACGTAATTTAATAGAGTACTTTAAGTGCTTAATCACTAAAAAAGATATATATTAAGTAAAATTTATAATTAAATAAAATTAAACGATGATATTGTTTATTATTACCTATATGTTCCATAAAAAGAGTTATTTTTAAAAATAGTTTATGTTTAGAAAATGAATCAAGTTTCAACAGACAAACCATTGTTTTACTAGTCAAAGTAAAAATATTAAAATTAATTATAAATTGATATGGTTGGATAAGTCAAATAAAAAAAATATATGAAGTCGTATATGTGATAACTCACGGTTTTTAGAAGTCATAAGGTTTTTTTATGTATTTAATTTAGAAGTATGAAAATATTGTACTACATCATTTTTAAACTAAAGTTACTTGATGTAACGTTAATATTATTTTAAATTTCATTGAAATTACTTCATTCATGATACAAAAATACTATCAAATATAAATTAATTTTTTAATAGGAAAATGTAAATTATATATATTTTTTCAAATATTTTTACTTGAAACTATGATCGGATACTTTTCAAGTAATTATCAATCGTTATAGATAAACTTAGTTAACTTTATATTCAAGATATATATTAAATAAAGATATATTCAAGTTTGATTCAGGAATTCATCAAGTTTCAAAGATCAAATTAAGTGGACTCTTGTAGAGATTAAAAAATATGATTCCGGAATGTTTTGAATATTTTTATCTTCTATCTAGGAGAGAACGGTAAATTTAATTCTTTTAACAAGTGCTACTAAGTTTATTAACCAACTCTTGCTTAAATAATAATTATTTAAGTCAACTCAACTTATAGTGAAGAAAATTATCATCTCTAAAAATCTATCTCCAACACTAAACCTAGTCACCGCCTTCTTCATATTCCCGAATGGGATGACGGGGAAGGTTTCATCTTTGATTTTTATTTTATTTTTCTCTTTCGTTTCTCTCAATGAGATATTTTCTGTCTCTCGTTATGGGAGTTTTCGTCTCACCTCAATAAGTGGGAGTATATCAGTTCCCGAAATAATGGAATATCCATTGTTCATGGTTCCTTTTTTTAAGATTCAATTATCATTAGGTATTTCAACAATGATTTGCTCACTTTTGGGAACTATCACAGGAAAATTAGTGATAAATTCGAGATCAATTTTTCTGGTACTCGATTTTTCTAGCACATCGGCAATTTGTCTAATTTAATTACTTGGTTTATATCTTGTAGTTTTTGAAATATATATTAGTTTTGCTTACTTGGTTTCCGCTTTCAATGTCGATAATTGGAAGAAGAGAAAAAACCTTCAATAAGAATTACTTTAGCGACCGATCAACCTCAAAGTTACTGCACTTGTCCCTTTAACTTACATGATAGCTTCTTTAATTTTTTAACTACAAAGTAATTCAGGGGTTTAAGTGAAGTCGATGATAAGAATGTAGATGGGTAAATTTGTTTCCCTTTTTTATATCTAAGACTAAGACACATAATTTTTATCTGTTTTGAGGCAGCATCCAACATGACAAAAGTCTCTTTAGCTCCGACAACCGCATCATCACGATCTTGCCAAAACTCACGCAGATTTTTTGCAATTTTAAAAGAGATATGATTAAATTCCAAAAAAAGGTAAAAGTCATGTATTATTTTACAAGTATTCTTAAAAAATATATATCAAGTATATTTTCACTTGAGTGTGAAGTATATTTCAATAAGAATTACTTTAGGGACCGATCAACCTCAAAGTTACTGCACCTATTTCTTTAACTTACATGAGAGCTTCTTCAAATTTTCAACTGCAAAATAATTTAATGTTTTAAGTGAGGTCAATGATAAGAATGTAGATGGATAAATTTGTTTCCGTTTTTTATATCTAAGACACATGATTTTTATTTGTGCTAAGGTAGCATCCAACATGACAAAATCTCTTTAGATCCGGCAGCCGCATCATCACGATGTTATCAGAAACGTTTATTGGTGCATTGAATTGCAAAATTTTAAAAACTCACGCATTTTTTTGGCAATTTAAAAAAGATATGATTAAATAGCAAAAAAAGTAAAAGTCATTCATTTTTTTACAATTATTCTTAAAAAAATATATATCGAGTATATTTTCACTTGAGTTTGAAATATCACTTTTAAAAACATAAACAAAGATTCGACTTTAGCTATGTAGATAATAACTCATTAAATAGGTCATGCATTAATTGCATTTGCATAGTTATAGAACAAATTTGAATAAGGAGAATATGTTTAACAGTGAAATTAGTGATATTCTTAAGAGTACTATTATATATGAAACATTCTCATTATAAAGTATCTATAATCTCATCTCACATTTGTATATAATATTATGTAAGTTTGAATTTTTTGAAAAAATGCATACTTCTTTTCAATTTGTCTGTTATGATTATTAAAATTCACATTTTTGTACCTATAATGTATACTTGATAAAAAAAAATATGCTCAAAAAAATAAATTAATTATACTTAAATTATATATTACACAAAAGGTTATAAGACAAATAATTAATAAATAAAGATCTACAATTAAAAAAACAAGTTTATAATCCTATTTTAAGAATTCGTGAGGTGTTGTGCTGCTTATTTTAAAACTACTTTTCAATTTAGCATCAAAACGGCAATGCGTGATATTTTTTTTTGCTAGAAATATTGTATGAGAAATATCTTATAATTTATACAATAATTAAAAGTTATGTCAATATTCAATTGACTGAATTCTCCTTCCATATTTTACTCCATGTGATTTTTTTAGAGTGACTCCATATGATATATTGAATTAGCATATATTTTTCCAAAAAATTTCATGTCAAATAATATATCTAAGCAAAAGAAATCTTATGATATTTAATAAAATTAAAAATTAATGTTACATTAAGTTTAACTAAAATAATACAAATAAAGAATATATAGCTAAGTAATTAATGGATGAATTTATTAATTCCTTGCAATAAATATATATTAGTAAGATAAATTACGCATCAGTCCCTTAGGTCTCCTTATATATAGTTTGTATGATAGATGATATTTTTGTCACTACATTAATTTGTAAGAAACTATCTAAACTTTCAAAAGTAAGGAGATTATCTTTTTACCACTTTGACCGAAATTAACAAATTAAATGTTTTATCTCATACTCCACATGCAATTCGAATTTTCCGTTACACTACCTATTGCCTTTTTAATTACATTGCACAATGTACTACACTGACATGTGTTAATTAGTGACATCATTCAATATATGTGTCGTCATATGTTAATTAATGACATCATTCAATATACGTATATAAATAACACACAACTAAGATGAAACACATAATGAAGATGAAACCTAAGATGACAAACATAATGAAACGGATGTCTTATAGGTTTCACATGAACCATGTATATGGAAACAAACTTATATTAAAGCACAGTTTGTTCTGATGGACACTCATTAACTCTCTCAGTCAGATTTGACTCAGCACTCTCTAATCTTAAGCAATAAATTTGATCCAGCACTCTTCAATCTTAAGCAAACGGACCGTTGTTCGAGGTGAGTTGAGGGGAAACCAGAGTTTCGACGTACGTGATCACGTTTACAATAAGGCGGTCTTCATCCAGAAGAGTCTTGCATTTAAATTCTGGCAATTTGCATAACACAATTTTACTCCGTCCAACAATAAAAATCAGATCTTCTTCATCTGTAACTCCAACCAAACTTATTTTCATGTAATTGTTAAAAACACCTACTACATTCCCACAACAGAGCATATTAATGTCGCACTTGAAACTTGTTGAGTTAGTCCATGATTCCTTCATCTCCCAAACTTGAAAAATGCATTCATTACCTCTGTCTATTGTTTGAATTGCAGATAGACACCCATTCATCACGCATAATCTGGCATACAAATTCAATCTCCCATATGGCAACGATATTTCTTCGAAACTTTTGAGTCTCAAATCATAACAAAAAACCACAGGAACCAACGAAGTCGTCACTTTACCATCAATCTGCTTACATTCTAACCAATGAACTCTTCCGTTGAAAAGGATCCCCGACGCGTTTTCAGATAAACATAAGTATTTGCCATTCAGTAGTTGAGTTGAATCACAATCTTCTTCAGTGGCATATGGCTTGATGAGGTGAATGCGAACGCGCCCGTTTCTTTGAGAGGCCCCTATTACTAACTTGTACTCGTCGTCATCAGCAGCTCATGACCGAACCAGTAAAACGTGACATTGGAGAGTGATTCTATGGTTTCTAAACTTTTCGATGTCCTTGTGGCTGGATTCCAGACGCATATATTTCTATTCACGTTATTGAAAAAACATATCAAGCCATCACAGCTGCTCAATAAATTTACATTAGATTCCCAAGGCAACAATGGTTGGTCCTTGATCATAGCATGTTCGTCATCATATTTGATAGACGTATACTTATTACCACCTGATCGTACGAGAATCCGATGGTCGGAAGGGCAAGAAATAGCTTTCTTCAAATGCAACTGAATGAAGTATGAGCTTGAGATTACGAAATTCCATTTCTTGCACACAGACTTAGATCTTAACAGATCGATGACTTGCAGCCTTAGCAGAATCAATTCCCAAATGTCTTCAGGGAGTTTCTGTATGTTTCTCATAACTCTACAGTAAGACCAAATATCATGCATTATGAGAATCTCTAACAGATAACAAAATCCCTCAGAAACACAAAAAATTAAGATAAAGACTACCAGGAAGCGATGAGTTGCAAGTCTCTTACAAAATATATTTACCCAACCAGAAGACGAATTCAATTACTCCCTTCGTCCCGGCTTATTTTGCACACTTTTCGTTTTCGATCGTCCCAACTTATTTTGTACACCTCTAAAAAGGAAACTTTTCCCACAATCTTCACCCTTAACATTTCAATCCTCAATCTCCACCTTAAAAAAAGTCAAAGAAAAAAAAAATCTGTTTTTTCTTAACATCTGTGCCCGGTCAACTGTGCAAAATAAGCCAGGACGGAGGGAGTGCATCTTAATAAATACTCCCTCCATCCCACTTAACTTGTCACAGTTGATCCGACACGGATGTTAAGAAAAAACAGATTTTGTGGAATCTTTGACTTTTTTAAAAGTGGAGATTGAATATGGAGATTTTCAGAATGAAGATTGTTATTTTAATTTCCATTTATGGATATATAAAATTAAGTGAGATGAACCGAAATAAAAAATATGACAAGTTAAGTGGAACGAAAGGGAGTAATCAATTAGACTAATTACGGCCACCAAAGCCATAACAAATATTGTAATTAATTACAACTGGGTAAATTCTAGATGTCGTCGTCTTGTAACTTAGTCACTACAATAAAAGAGATCTTTTGTATAATATTTTTTGACATCACAATTGTGGTCATTAATAATAAGTTAATTATGACCACAATCTTCCTACAAATTACTTGAGATCATTTTAAAACTAATTTTAGAGCCTACTAATTGTTACAAAAAATATTTGAGACCACTTTTGTGGTTACAAATATATTATTTGCGTCCGAGTTATTAAGACAACAATAAAATTACAATAAATACTCATTATTTGAGTCCGATTTTTGTAATCTCAAAAGACCATTTTTCTTGTAGAGTGGAATGTCTCGAAAGCAATCATTTAACTTTAAATGCTCATCTTTGCATACGAAAAGATGAGCACCTTCAAAAAGATAAATCAGAGACTTTGGAACCTCGTAATGAGTGTTGTAATTTTGACATACTTGTAGTATAGCATCAGTTCATGAAAACATTGTATGTATAAAGTGAATGGTAATTGAACAAAAGGGTACATCTGAAAATACATCAAATTCCAATAATCCAAAATGTAGATTTAGAAGCACAAAACAAGATCAGGTTTAAGTGTCAAGCATATCACGTCGAAAATGAATACCGATAGCACTGAATATTTAGGAGAAACTCCTTTCTGAATATCAAAATCAAACATGTAAAAACAAACAAAATCTTAGAATTGTAATGAATTTCAACGGTGGAGAGAGTTGTTTTCCAGTAGCAGGTGGTAATAACATACATAAAACCGCATAATATACATGTCGTAAATTAACAAACACGTGATGCTATATACTCCCACCGTCCCGGTTACTTTTTCCTATTTTTTATTTCGGTCCTACTTTTTCACATCTTTAAAAAAAACTTTGTCTCACAGTCTTCGTCCTCAAAATCTTCACACTCAATCTTCATCTTTAAAAAAATAAAAGAAATGCAAAATTTGTTTTTTTTAATCTCCGTGTCCGATCAACTGTGAAAGGTTAGTCGAGATGGAAGGAATATCTAAGTGCGTGGAGAAATTAAGCACACAAATAGCTGTTGATATACGATAGCGGGAATCAAAATTTGTACGCCAAAGAACAAGTGTAAAATAAAGAAATTCAATACGTACAGTACTATATAGCGGCGGCTTTGCGGCGGAGGAGGGCGGATTGTGGGCGGCGGAATTATGCAAGTTTGAGGATTAGGGATTTTGGAATTTGGGGTTCGGTTTTATGGTTTAGTGGACTAACCTTTACTTATATTTACTTATAACATTCTATATAGTGCCTTTGAATCATTTTTTTTAGGTAACTTTTTAATCGTGTAATTTTAGCTTTAAAATAAAGAATTTAGTCACGTAATTTTAAAATTATTTCGAATGTTTCGCCGTCAGTGACTAAGTTGACCAAAAAATCGCACGTGTCGATCATGTGACTCATTTTTCCAGCCAAATTTTAACTACCTGACGTTGGCAAATGACTTTGGAGTAAAATAGATAAAAATATAAATTTTAAGAATTAAAAATAAAAGAGGGATTTTATTCGTTTTATTTTTTTTTTTTAATTTCTCGTCACTCGCCAGTGTCATGTATTTAAAAATCGGCTAAAAAAGTGAGTCACATGAACAACACGTGCAATTTTCCGACTAAAGTGGTCAGCAATGTCGAGAAAATGACTAAATCTAGACCAATTCCAAAATTATAGGACCAAATTGAAAGTTTAACTTGTCTTGGAATCATAATTATACGAGTGAGAAATTACGGAACCAAAAATAATTTTAACCCCTATATAATATAGAAAGATGGCAAAAACTCGTATGTGACCGTCACACGGTGGTCACACGGTGTGACAGGAAAAAGTATCATTTTTTGTGGTAAAAGTATCACGTTTATCTGTAAAAGTATCACTTTTTTTGAACAAAAAAAAATCACTTTTTGTAGCAAAAGTATCACATTTATCTGTAAAAGTATCAATGTAGTAAAAGTATCACATTTTCTTGTAAAAGTATCATTTTTTCTTGTAAAAGTATCAATATTTTCTGTAAAAGTACATTCCGTCACACATGTGACCGTTCACACACAAGATTCACTCTAGAAAGCTATTTGGCAAATAAAATAACCCTAATCCTTAGCCTTTTTTATTGCACATCCTTCATTGTTTATTTTCTACTCTTTCTTAATTCGTTATCATCACGAATTAGCTTTTGTGCAATTAAAAGCCACAGATCAAAATCCGTATTTGTATTGCATCATAAATTCATAATCTCCTCAGTAAACGATTATATTGGGAAATTCATCATCACCTGGCAATGACAGATTTATGATCAAGTAAAAATGCACCAATCTAGCTGACATGTTTCACCATGAATCCAATACAATTATAGATAAATTGGGTCATAAAAATCTTGACTCAAAGTATCTTCGGAACCCAACAAGGACAACATGATGGATTAATGGTCCAATAGTGTAGGATGGACTGGGGTTGGTTTTGCAATTTTCGATCCAACAAAATCTCAAGCCTGTCCAACCCAACCGAATATACAACATTGGCCTAATGTGCTCGACTGGACGGGTCGTGCGGCCTTAGTAGCCAACTCCACAATAGATACAAATATAAGCTTGTACCTGCAGAATCTAAGTTATAAGTCAAAACACTAGGCCATACATGAAATAAAAAAGAGCACTATATTCCAAAATTCTTAAGCAATCAAATCTCAAAAACACATGTGACGTTCACATAAGCTGCCAGGTTGGATTGGTTTGCTGGATTTTTTAAATTGACCGTGCACGTGACCATTCACATGCCAATTACTAATTTCCAATGATAAATGTGCATAAATTGCGTAATTTCAGTACCTCATGGGCGCAAATTGCCAGGCTAAGCATGATGAATACAAGTTTTGCAATTTCCCTTGCTAAAAAAGAAAGAATCCCTTCTATGGCTAAAATTGCACTTTCACTTGCACAATGAAAATGTTCTCTTTTTCTCTTTCTCTCTTCCTTTTGGTTATTAAGCGATTATTTTATGTTAATTTCTATTATTTTATGTGGTGACAGTACTCATCAATCCCTATATAATCCCTGTTTATACACAACCATCAGCATATATTGCCCTTATATTTCAAACATAACTCTAAAACCACATCAAGAAAATATGACATTTATGTTAGAAGGCTCCAATCCCCATCTCAGTCCAAAGAAAATAACCAGTTTGAAATGCACATAATTGCTAAGCAACTTGTGCTTTAATTAGGAAGATTTCCCATACAAATCTGAATAAAACTGAAACATTAATTGAGACTCACAAAATCAAATCCTAGATGACTTGGTTGTTTACCAACTATTACAAAAACTACTAGTAATGATCTGGTGAATAACATAATACTGCATCTCTAATAAACGAAACATAACTGGGATCCCAAAAGGTAATACTTCAACATCACACACAAACAAATGCCAACCTCTATTCCTTCCCATTCATCAAAATCAAGGCTTTACAAAACAACACCAAGGTCTTATGATAGATGAGACCACACTACAGCTTTCTGCTTCAATTTTGTGGCACCCTCTAAAAGAAGATTCAACCAGTCCATTTTTTATTGAGTTGGGATTTATGACAAGACCTGCCGACACAAGATATTTACGAAGCTGTATTGTCTAGCGATAACCTTACCTGGACAAGAGTAAAAAATGTACTCAAAAGACATGAAGAAAGCCGAAATTAGTCTCTTACCCTGGAAATACTTCTCATCAGTAGTTCAATGGATGATTAAAGATCAAAGACTTCTGCAATACATTCTCGTGGAAAAAAAGGCTATAAGATCTTATACATCTCCTAATGTGTAGCCATGTAAGCTTTATTCAATTCAATAATCAGATTTTCTATAAGAGATTCAGTTGTTTAGAAGAGAGCAATCTGAAGTCAGGACAAAAGTCAGTTAAAACTCTTACATACACATCTAAAACTCAGAACAATTTCACCATTAATGAAGCAACAACCAACACCACACTTTCATTAGTTCAACCATCACATTATTAGATAGATAGATACATAAATAAAATTCTTACTAGCTAAAATGAAACACAATACATGTAGAGCAATTTAGGACAACAAATAATCGAAGTTAAAATGTTGCTCTTACATAATTAAAATGGATTCAAAATGAGTTATCCACGAAATACAACCACAGTGGTATTGAATGTTTGATCTTCTCATGCTGCTCGAATGAAGGACAAGCTTTGACCATTGAACCGGAATTTGGATTTGAGCGGTATATCGTAAGAACTGATCTTGGTAGCTCCAGGGAGGGGAAGGGGTCCCCTCTTCCCCAGGGGAAGGCATTCCTTCTTCTCACGGTCTTCCATTTCTTTCAACCTGATTGAGTCAAGTTCCCTTCTGCATTCTTGAACATCCAATTCGTATACGTATAAGAGCATATGAGGTTGTTTGGTATCACGTGTTACCCCAACTTTCAGAAAGCACAAATGGATTGGACTTTGTGTACCAAAATCATCCTCCAAAACAGTCATATCACCATATGCAAATGTATAACCAAGTTCAGGGACTGAGGGTAGATCTGGAAAATCGTAGTGCCACCTCATCCTGAATGGATCTTCACCTTTTTCAAGGTCACACAAATCAAAGGCACAGAATGGAATCAAACATAATGCCTTGTCAATTACTACGAAGGAACGACCAGGATGAGTAGGAAGCATTCCAGCACCGGGAAAGCTATGGAATCCCCACTCTTTGCCGTTGAGAGGATGCTCCAGATTAATATTATAACCACCCTGCTCTTCAGTTTGAAGGACCAAATTGTTCTCCATTATAGTGTGTGATATAATAGAAATTGTACGACCCGGAAAATACTTAGGGCGAAGCTTAGGAAGTTCATAAGATTTGCCTTCAACAGGATCGAATATTTCGAAGTCACATCTGGGAGGCTCATATCTCCCAGTGTTAATCTGAGTCGAAAACACTACAATCCTATCATCAGATAATACAGTTGCCATAGGGCGCAGTTTGCCATCATTCAAAAGTCCAGCCTTAGCAAAATCAGTTCTACATAATGTCAAATCAAAACAGGTTGAATTTGGTAGCTCATATTTCAATACTAATGTGCATCGGTGTGGGTCTGGATCATATGTATTCTGGCGGCATTCAAAAGCATAAAGTGTTGAGCCTATAACACAAAATGCAGCATTATAGATACATTTACGACTGACTCGAACCCTAGATTTTTCATACGTATCAAATGTAAAATATAAGTTCAAAATAAAAATTTCGTAATCGAGCTCGTCAAAAAACTCATTAACAGGGTTCTCAGGTGTACCCATGGTAACAATACAAACCTTTTTACCACCCATCAGAAGAGATCAAAAGAAAACCTAACCGAAATTCAGAACTCTTATGGCGGAAGGATGATTTAGCTGTGAATTGCAATAACATAACCGATAGTGAAGGGGAGAACTGACGAGTAATTCTACGCTTGTTCCTTTCAATGTTGTTCTGTTTTTAAGTGGTGAAGAGCCCATTATGGTAAAATAGGCCCAAAACTGAAGGGTTCGTTTTATCTTTTTGTCTCATTCTAACTTTCCTATTTTTCTTTTCGGTTTGTCTCAATCTAATTGACCAATCTATAAATGAAAATTTCTTTCAAAATCTTCACCCTCAAAATCTCCACCCTTAATCTCCACCTTTGAAAAAGTTAAAGATTTCACAAAATCTATTTTTTCTTAGTCTTCGTGTCCGGCCAAGGTAAGTCAATTAGGCCGGGACGGAGGGAGTATCATTTATTGTTAGTGTGTACATCATTATGAAAGTATCACGAACATTATATTGTTGATATTTTTTTACCTTGATATTACTTCTATTGGCTCATCGTTGCATTTGCTACATATTACAGTAATTTCATTTTTATGCACCGATTCAATACAAATTTTCCAGGAATTATATCATAATTTTGCCTCATTTTCAGCATCTTTATTCATTCTGGTAAAATAGTAGTAGGTATCCCATGTTATTGAAGTTTCAGAGTTACTGGTCCATATTTTGTCTATCTCTAGGCTTTCATGAACTACAGATATATTCTCAAGTATTTCAAATCTGCTACTTCTTATATGTGATCATGCATATGATGTGGCTATAACAACTTTATTGAAACTTAAACATCTCCCCAGTGCTAACACTCCGGATTCCACTATTCTTGGTTATTCTGATGCTGATTGGACTCGTTGTGTGAAAACTCGTCATTCCACCTATGGTTATGCTATTTTTCTTGAGGATAATTTTGTTTAATGGAGTGCTAAGAAGCAACTGACTGTTGCTAAATCCAACTGCGAGTCAGAATATCGAGCTCTTGCTCATGCTGCTCAAGAAATGATTTGGCTTACCCAGCTTCTTACAAAATTGCATGCCATGCCCGTTTCTCGTCCACTTCTCTTGTGTGATAACAAAAATGCCCTTTTCTTGAGTCAGAATCCCATTGCTCACAAACGCGCCAAGCATATAGATGTTGATTGTCACTTTGTTCGTGAGCTAGTTACCAGCCAACGTCTTGATACCAAGTTTGTCCCATCTCATCTCCAATTGGCTGATATTTTTACTAAGAGTCTATCACGTCCATTTTTCGAGTTATTTCGTTCCAAGCTTTGTGTTTCTGAAAACCCCACACTTCTCTTGAGGAGGTGATAAGGAGAATATTCTAGATTAGTTGTTGTAATCTTGTAGATATAGATTTATATTATTTGTTGTAATCTTTTCATGATATCTCTAGGAATATCTGTTGTAAAAGTACTTAGAAATAATAGAAATCAGAAAAGCACCAACGGTGACACAAATCTTTTCTCACAGGCTCGATAAATTGGTGTAGTCCGTTCGATACTTTAGATAAGTTGTGCCAAGTAAATTTAGGCCCACAAAATTATTGGATCCAACAGACCCGATTCTATGGGCCAAAAGCCCAACGGGCCATGGACCGATCAAAAAGCCTTGTGTATATTTAAGGAAAACAGATTGAGTTAGGCTCAATAATTGTTGGTGTTTCTTGGCCTGACAGGTAGGTCGGGGCGGGTCGAATTGCCACTTCTACCTAAAATGGGGTCGGATTTGTGTTTGTCGTCCTATGTTACGAATTATCAATCCTACTTGTATTAGAGGATTCCGATTGATAATTTACTCTTATAAATCATAATTTAAAGGGGTGTGAATATGCTAGGTTTTATATTGGATGGATTATGTCTGGCTTACAAATATCGGGCCCAAACCTAGTCTATCATCAGTAAAAGGTTAGTCAATATTTTTAGTTCTCATATACACTAAGTACACGGATCTTATTTTCATACAATTTGGATTAAAATAGATCCATGAAAATGTATTATTGTTTACACGGAAATATATTACTTTATCTAAAACAAATCACTTTTTTACATGATGCTTTTGAGAATAAAGACTAATACATTTTCAGCATAATATTTTTCTTAAGAACAAATATTATCTTTCAGCATAAAACTTAATACATTTTTACGAAAAATTACGCATGACCCAAAAGATCCGTGTGGAGCAAAACAATAAACCCGAGAATTCAATTAATTAAGACATTATATTGTGAATGAAATCCTAAAAAAACAATTCAGAAATCACCCGAATTTGCACCCTTTATTTTTTGGTACGTTCCACACTAATTTGCATAGTCTTAAAAAGAAAAATTCTCTCATAATCTCCATCCTTAAAATCTTTATCTTCAATCTCCACCTTTAAAAAGATTAATCAAAAAACAAAATCAATTTTTTCTTAATATACGTGCCGGGTCAACCGTGCAAACTCCCACGGGATAAAGGGAGTATTATTTTGCAGTTACATTATAAGAGAAATTGATGTTACAGATGTGTGTTAGTTTGAAAGCACAGCCTTTCCCAAAACCCAAATGCACGTAAACTAAATTTGTTAAGTAAATTATAAATAGTATTTCAAGCAACGCTAAATTACTAAAACACTAATCTAACTGCTCTAAATTATACACAATTACTAATACAAATTACTTTAAAAACACTAATCTAACTGCGGTAAATTATACACAATTACTAATACAAATTAATACAAATTAGTTAAAGTGCTCAAGTCAATTAATTCTTTCTTCCTTCCATCCTTCTTCTAGTTTTGCACTTCCTATGGGTGGGGCTGCTTCTCCTTCGATCACTCCGTCAGATGATGAGGGCTTTGTTTGCGGAGGGACAACATTAAGAGCCAGTATCCCTCCTTTGATGATAGTTGGATGATGAGTGCTTTGTTGTCCTGCCGACGATGAAGAAAAGTTCTAGAGCCGTTTCTCAAGCTTATGCATGTTCTGAACTTTGATTTTCCCACGCATCCATGGCCATACAAAAGCTCAGTCATACAAAAGCTCAGTCTTCCTAGGCGAATTATCATTTTCCTATTCCTCCCATTCCAAAAATACTTTCAAGCATATCCTACCCATAATCTTATTTTTGGTTCACAGCTTCATCTTTCATAGTTTCATCAACCAAAACTAATTTATTTACTTTAACTGACATCAAACTTCAAAGTAAAAAAAAAAAAAAAAAGAACTGTATCTATAGTCGGTTCAAACACGAAATAAGCTCTCTCTTCAATGGCGGCCAGGGTTTTGCAAACAAAGTAAGATTCTAAACTGAGATTCTTCAAAAAAGTTTTTGCAAACTCAATTGCAACACTAAAATCAGTTTAAAAAGCAATTTTAATTTAAAGGGGCGTTTGCAATCTCACATTTGGGGTCTCAAATTATTTTTCAAAAGTGCTTTTAAGAATCTCCAAAACTATAGATTTTGGTAGCTTTTAACTTTTTTCAAATAAATGGAACTATTGTTTTGTTTATTTATTTGTTTTGAATCACTTTTCTTCAAACACTACCGCATTCTAATTTTGTCACAAAATTAATTTAAATTAATTCTCTAAAAACACTATTGTTTGCAAAGACAGGTTTAAGAAATCGAACCTTACACGAAAAAAGTTATAATTCTAACACAAATCAATAATTGAATGAAGATGATAGACAGTTCCTCCCAAATGTGTAAGACAGAGATTAGAGACGGCTTTTATAAAAAAAGTAGAGAAATGCCACAGCCATGTCTAATGGGGCTTTTACTTTTTTGCCCTTTTACAATAGTGGTAATTCTCAAACCCCACCTAATCTGACTTAATTTTATTGGGAGAAACTCAAATTAATCAGATACGAATACGATTAATTTAATTTTCAGAGATGTTAGAAAAGTCCGAAATTATAGGATCACCCCGAAATCGCCCAAAACCGTGCAAGGTTATGTCATCATATTGTCGATCCATTTAAAATGACTCAACTAAATTGAGGTCAGATTAGTTCGAAACCCTATATAGATTTGGGACACTCAAAAAAAGAAATACAAGCTTATATAATTGGGACGGAGGGCGTAATACTATTGATGCTTCGTAGGCTTTAAAATCTATGCTTCCTAGCCTTGCGTTTGTTCATATTCTTAATGATAATAATGTGTGTCATTATATTGCAAATCCTAAATGAACAATAATGTCAAAGTCATGTATATGTTTTTTTAAATGTAGGGGTTAGTGTTAGGTTCATCATATTGTCGGCCCGATAAAAATAATCTGACTAAATAGAAGCTTAAATAACTTGAAAATCACTAAGTTTAGTCCGAGGACGTTAAAGTTTGTCCGATTGATATTCCTACTAATTCTATCCCGAAATTAATAATTTATTATAAAATGTAATAAATATATATTTTAAATAAATTTTGATATATAAACTCGAAATCAAGCAAAAACACGATCCGAATTGCGTGACTATACAAAATGACAGAGGTACATAACAACCACATTGTACTATGTTCGACTAGGACAACTACATTTGTTCCTGTTTGTTCCACTTACACTTGCACTGCATCACATGCATCCTTAACATTGATTTAATTAGGCTATGAAAATGGTCGTGTCGGGTCAGTTCAGTTTAGTTGGGCCAAAGTGAAAATTTCGGTCGGACTATGTTGACTTAAATCTTTTCCGGCCATTAGAATATTAGTTTGGCTCAATCATTTTCAGATTATGGGGCCAATCTCGACCTAATATATTATACATTTTTTCGAAAAAGATTCATTTAATATCAAAACATTCTTACAAACATAAATAAAAATCTCAATGGCATTTCTCTTTGTTTTTAAAAAAGACGTAAAAATACATCAATTTTAAAAGGTGTGCAAGGAGGAAGAAGATGAAAATAAAAATACGGCGGACGTTGAACACAAAAAAGATAAAAGCGGAAGACTCAATTTCTTTTTGGTTTATTACATGATGTGTTAGGTTTTTAGATTTACTCATTTCATTTCTCAGATTTAAAAACCCAAAAAATAGAGGGACTTTTTCCTCTAAAAATAATTAACAAAAATATTTAACTACCCGAAATAAATTACATAATTCATAGATAGTGCTTATGTGGTGTTGCGTTTTCCATTTAAAAAATTAAAAAAAAAAAAAAACAAAAAATGAAAGCTTCTCAGGTCAATATGAGCTGACCTCATCCAATCTGTTGGGCTGCTCGGGTCGGGCCAATTCGAATTAGACTTTTTCGGACTAATGAAAATTCAGTCCAACCCAAATTATTCTTCGGATTGGAAGCTAGCTCATATGACCGAGCTTATTTTGACAGCTCTAGATATAATGCTTCAACATACCAACTCATAAAGTTACATAAAACAAACACTATGACGAAGTTGGATAACTCAAGTGGCAGAGCATCTACTACCTATGTTTTAGGTCCTGGGTTCGAGTCACCGTGGAGGAGAGAAGAGGATTTTTTCTTTTTTCTTAGATTAGAAGAAAAAAAATTTAAAACAAACACTATCTTACAAGAAACAATTCAAAATAGTGCATACCATATGAGAAATTGTAGCTAGTTTATATCCATAAGTCATCAACAGCCCATCAATGATGCCTTATGATGCTTAAGAATAATATCATAGGAGGATGGAAGCATCAAAATTTGTTTGTAGAGTTGAGAAATTCACACGTCCACAGAGAAGGAAATAAGACTGCATATCATTTAGCCAAAGCGGCAATTAAAGAAGAAAGCATCTTTGAGTTTTTTTTATATTGATTTATATAAAAGCCTAAAAGCTTTCTTTGAATAGATGTTTTTTGTCTTCTCAACTTTAGATTCCCTTCATAATTCCCTTTATATTAGTCTAAGACTTGAATTTGGTGTTATGTTCAGAGCTCATTTATAAATAGAAATAATAATGATTAATAGTAATTATTTAATTAATAACAGCAACAATCACAAGACCATTATCTTTGATCGATAAACTAATTAATAATGATTAATCGAGAACGATTATATATTATTAAAAATAATGGTAATCAATTATAATAAAAATAACAATAACTAGTTGCAGTAGTAAATTCATCGTAATCAATAATAATAGGAAATAATAGTAGTGATAGTGGTAGTAGTGGTAGTAGTAGTAGTGATCATGGTAGTAGTAGTAGTAGTAGTCGTAGTAGTCATGGTAGTAGTAATAGTAGTAGCAACAGTACCCGAAAATTGATTAGCCCGATTTTGATCCAAAGGACCCAATCAATAATTTATCTCAAAATATAATAAATATATGTTTCAAATATTTTTCTTATATATAATCTAAATCTATTCAAATCGAACATTGAACCCGACTCGATAATTCGAATTTCCACTCCTACGTTGCTATCCAAAACTTGTTCGACTATCCAATCACCATCCTTATTTTACTCCGCGTAACTTTTTCTTTCTTCCCTCAAATTTCTTTTTTTTATTTTAGTTTCTCTGCGTTAACTTCGACGGGATAAAAATATGGTCCCTATCTATTATTCAAGATGTTTACTTGCACAACATGAATTGGGAATAACCAACCAATCTACTAAAATGCAACACTTTAAAATTGAGTAAACTAGTAGTTACCCCGTGCAATGCACGGGAAAGAGTTTAAATTAATATTTTTTATATAAAAAATATCATTTAATTTAGTGCTAAAAGTGTAACATGTTGGAATTTGAATGTGTAACTTTTGTATGTGCGTGTGTTCTTGTTAGGAATGTTTTAATTGTCATTTTTACTCTCATAAATGTATCCTGAATAACAAACATAATAACATCAAAATTCATCATAAATAAACAACAGGAATTCAAAAAATTCGAAATTAGTAGGTTTTCTTAAAAAAAAAACATCATGCAAAAACACAAAAGGTTTAATATCAACATACTATAACAAAAAATTACTGGATAAACTAATATAGATCATTCAAGTTTCTAAAAAAACATAAATGTTAACGAATTTTGAAATACTTATTTATACACGAACCTGTAGTAGCTTTCCCATTGATAGGGATGGCCCGATCACTTCGGGTCGGGTTAATACCTTGGCCCACTGACCGGCCCAGAAGGTCCAGAAGTACGCGTCCCAGATAATGTGGCGCGGCCCAACTTGAGGTTGGTGCCGCGATTCGAGGCCCACGATCCGTTCACAACCGCCATGCAGCGGGAAATAGGCGCGACAATAGGGAGTTAGTTAGGGTTTTATTAGGAGATAGTATAAATATGCGGAAAGAACTCTGAATTAGGGTTCGCATTCTGTATTCTGAAATTACTACGTGTAAACTCAAAGATCTAGTGAAAGAAACACCTCGGCAGGTGCTATTTTGTGCCCGTGGACGTAGATCTCCGGATCGAACCACATAAATCTTGTGTTTTTCTGTATTTCTTACGTAAGCTTTCGTTAAGTTTCTTGGATATCAGATTGCGCATTATCAATTGGCACCGTCTGTGGGAAACGCAAGTAGTTTTCGACATTAACAGTGCATTCAAATATCATGGTGATGACTCGTCTGAATCAATCTCGCCAGGGTGATCAAGCCAATCAAGATCCACCCGTGGATCAAGTTTTGCCGCCGAGGCAATCGCCGATAAGAGGTACGTCTCATCATCAGGGAAACCAAGGCCCGGTTATGAATCCAGACAACCAGTTCTTACCTCCGCCCCCACAAGACATGCAAAACCCTAATCTCGCTGCTGCCCGGCCACCGGCCAATATTCAAATAACTCCAGAATTACTCCAGGCCTTCCTACAAGAGCATGCTCATGTTCTTCAGGACTGGGCGGCCAATCGCCTAAATCCCGAGGGACCTGCCGGACATGATGCCAATCCCGCGGTGCCTCCACATCATCAGCACTCGCATGATCGACAAGACCCGGTGCACCGCGGGCGTCAGGATCGGCGACGGAAACGACCTGGTTCTCCCGAGGATCATGGAAGTTCTAATGGGTCAAGACAGCGCAACGACGAACCTACAGATGTCGATCGCCGCCGTCCACTCAACGCTGCTAAAAGAGTTCGTTATGCCAATCCTCATACTCTAGATCTTCAAGAGTATGAGCGAGTCCAACGCAATGTCGAGCTCGACAGAATCCTGGGCCTTGATGCCAATGGAGATATCATCACACCGTTCTCTCAAGAAATCATGGCCACCTCCCTTCCCGAAGGGTTCAAAAGGCCTGCCATACCACCTTACGACGGCACCGGAGATCCAGCCAATTTTCTTGGAGCTTTCCGGCACAACATGCTTAGCCGCGATCATACTACGTCCCTCCATTACTGTAAGATTTTCCCTGAGTACCTTCAGGATGAAGCTCGGGTTTGGTTTGATTCTCTCCCTCGCAATAGCGTATCCTCTTTTAGAGAACTCGCCGAACACTTTTGGGCGCGTTTCGAAGCACGTGCGAAGCCCATGGCCACCCTGGCCGACCTCATGAATATGGAACAGCGGGACGGCGAAACCGTTACCCAATTTCTTGACCGCTTTACAGCGGAGAGTCTCAAGGTGGGAAGTTGCTCAGATGATGTTATCATCAACGCATTCATGAATGGACTCCGTCCCGGACCACTCTACACTGAGTTGGTTCGTAATCCACCGGTCACAACCCGAGCACTGTTTAATACGGTGTGCAGATATGCTAAGGCCGAGGAGCAGACTCGTCGGAAACGTGAGAAACATGCTAGCAAGCGGCAGTCCGACAGGGCACAAGTTGGGCCTAGCACATGACCTAGTGCCTTTTCTCGTCTGAACCAAGGGCGTTCAGAATCTCGAGGTGATATTCCACAATTCACTCCGCTGACAATATCACGAGCTGAAATTCTTTCCGTTCACAAGAATGATTTACGGCCCTGTCCGCGGATGACTGCTCCGCCTGAGAAGAGGAACCGTGGAAAGTGGTGTGCGTACCACCGGGATCATGGGCATGAGATAGAGGAGTGCCGAGAGCTCAGCAAGGAAATTGAGGAGTGTTTAAGGAAAGGTCTCTTGCGATAATACATTGCACGGACCGATGACAAACCTCGAACAAGTCAGAATGGGGGTTCGTCTCATAACCGCGGAGGTTATCATGACCGGGGTACACAACAAAATCGGCCGCCGTGGCAGAACAATCGGCCGGGGCCTAGCAATTATGCGCGGCAAGACTCTGGCAATCGCCAACAACCTCGTTTTCTGCCACCACCTCCTCCTCCGGGAGGACCCGGAGATAATGCACCCACTCACGTAATAAACGTGATATATGGGCCCTCCCCACCGGGGCTTCGCGAAATGCCTTGAAGGCAGAGGCTCGCCGTCCTCCTCCCGAGGAGCCACGTCATAAGCGCCTCCATCGATCCGAAACTGTTAGTTTCACAGATAGGGACCCAGTTCCAGAGATAACACCTCATACTGACGCCATTGTCATCGACATGATTGTAGCCAATTTTACAATAAAGCGGGTCTTCGTGGACAATGGAGCCGCAGTAAATGTTATATTCGCCGACTGTTTCCAAAAGATGAGGATTCCTCGGGAACAACTTCGGCCGGCCCCCGGGCCATTGCAGACTTTCACCCAGGGTGAAGTCCAGCCAGAAGGTGTCATCACTCTCCCGGCGTCTCTGGGGACCTATCCGGCGATAAAAACCATTTTCGTGGATTTTTACGTGGTTAACTCCCCGTCACCTTACAACATGATCTTGGGTCGGGATTGGCTTACTCCCGCCAAAGTCATATGCTCCACATACCACCTCGCGCTAAAATTCCCCACCTCACATGGCGAAGTGGCTATCCGCGGTAGTCAGCGGGTTTCTAAGGAGTGCATGTACGTGGCACTCAAAAAGACTACCAAAGTTCCTCCTAAACAGCAGCTTCAGGTAGCATCATCGGCTCTTGAACCTCAGGTATGTACCTCATTGGGGGATACCACCGTCCAGGTACCGCTTGATCCGTCCAAACCAGAACAAACTGTAACTGTCGGTGCCGTGGATGTGCCATGGTTACACCAGGCCATCATTCAGACCTTGCGAGAGTATTCCGATGTCTTTGCATGGTCCCCTTTGGATATGCCCGGGGTCTCTCCCGATATAATAACTCACAAGTTGAACATCGATCCCAGCGTAAAGCCTATACAGCAAAAGCAAAGGAAGTTCGCTCCGGAGCGAAATGCAGCAATTCGAATCGAGGTGCAACAACTCTTAGATGTGGACATTTTGTTCGAAGTGTATTACCCTTCTTGGCTATCCAATCCAGTGATGGTGATGAAGTCCAGCGGGGCATGACGGATGTGTGTCGATTTCTCCGATCTCAATAAACATTGTCCGAAGGACTGTTATCCTCTACCTTCCATCGACCAAAAGGCCGAAGCCATTACTGGGTACGCGGCACTTTGCTTCTTAGACCAGGATGCCTTCAAGACGACATTTATCACTGCTTTTGGGTGTTTTGCTTTTAAGAAAATGCCCTTCGGGCTCAAGAACGCTGGAGCCACATATCAACGTCTCATGGACCGCGTTTTTCGCGATCAAATTGGCCGCAACGTCGAGGTTTACGTCGATGATCTGGTTATAAAAAGTATCTCCCATTCTTCATGCGTGCAAGACATTGCCGAAACGTTGCGTACTCTGCGGCGTTACAATTTGCGACTTAATCCGGCAAAATGCACTTTCGGCGTTGGCTCCGGCAAGTTTCTTAGTTATATGGTTTCACAACACGGTCTTCAGGCCAATCCGGCCAAACTTCGGGATGTTTTGGATCTGCAGCCACCGAAGACGTTCAGAGACGTTCAACGCCTCACGGGTGGTTTGGCGGCCTTAAATCGCTTTTTATCTAAAGCGGCAGAGCGCCAACTCCCATTCTTCAAAATTTTGAGACAGGCGAAGTCATTTGAGTGGACTCCGGAGTGCACTGAGGCTTTCGAGGCTTTGAAGCATCATATTCAGCAATTGCCCACTTTGTCAGTTCCTCTCTCCGGAGAGCCCCTCTATATGTACTTGGCTTCCGCCGAGGAAGCTATTAGCGCCGCACTCGTGCGAGAAGTCAATGGTATTCAACATCCCGTGTATTTCGCAAGCCGAGTACTTCACGGGACGGAGACACGGTACTCCATGTTGGAAAAAACCGTGCTGGCCCTTGTCATGGCGGCTCGGCGTCTGCGGCCATACTTCCAAGGGCGCGAAATACGAGTTCTGACCAGTCATCCTATCTGTCAGATTCTTGTCAAGCCCGAGGTGTCAGGGCGCCTCGCCAAGTGGGCTGTCGAATTAGGCGAATATGATATTCAATGTCTTCCCCGCCGAGCTATCAAGGGTCAAGCACTTGCAGACTTTTTGGCTGAAACCCCGGGGGATAATCATGAATCTTCTGCAGGCAATGGTACCCATCATCCTGCTACCCCACCTCGCAAGTGGCAATTATATGTGGATGGTGCATCCACGAAACGCGAAAGTGGTGTCGGGGTGCTTCTCATTGACCCCGAGGGAGTTGAGGTTAAGTACGTCATCCGATTCAAATTTAAGGTGACCAATAATGAAGCAGAATACGAGGCAGTTCTCGCCGGGCTCCGGCTCGCTCAATCCTTAGCCATTCGCCATCTTGAGCTCTTCACGGACTCCGAGGTCGTGTCCAAGCAAATCCAGGGAACTTATGTCGCCAAGGATGAAACAATGATCAGGTATCGTGCTTTAACACTCAAACTTATGTCAACTCTTGATACAATTGTTATCCAGAAAATACCACGTACTCAGAATGCTAGAGCAGATGCGCTCAGCAAATTAGCCTCCGCGGTCCGAACTAACATATCTCCGGATATTATAGTCGAAGACTTATTTCATCCGGCAATTCATGAGGCAACGGTTTCGGTATTGACCGATAGTGATCCGAATTGGATGGCCCCTATCGTTCAGTATCTCCGAGATGGAATTCTGCCTAATGATAAACTGCGAGCTCGGCGAGTAGTTCTCAAAGCCCCCAAATACTCCTTTCATGATGGAGTCTTGTATCGACGGTCGTACCTACAACCGAGTCTCCGGTGCCTCGCTCCTGCCGAGGCTAATCAAGTTCTACGGGAGGTTCACGAAGGGGCCTGTGCCAGTCATATCGGCTCCTGGACGTTAGCCAAGAAAGTTCTCCGCTGGGGATATTATTGGCCAACTTTGTTTAACGATGCCCACGACTTAGTGACCAAATGCAGCAAGTGTCAGCTACATTCTCGTGTGAAACACCTGCCACAAACCGAGCTCACTGGAATTCAAAGTGCGTGGCCATTTATCCAGTGGGGAATTGATATTGTTGGCCCATTTCCGGTCGCTCCGGGGGGATTGAAGTTTCTGGTGGTCGCCGTGGATTACTTCACCAAATGGGTAGAAGCGGAACCTCTTACTGCCATCACTGGCCAAAACATCTTGAAGTTCGTCTGGCGAAATATCATATGTCGTTTTGGCATACCGAGCACTATTATCTCGGATAACGGCAAACAATTTGCCAACGATCCCTTCCGGTCATGGTGCGAGGAGCTTCATATCAAACAAATTTTCACCTCGGTTGCTCATCCTCAAGCCAACGGTCAGGTTGAAGTCACCAATCGAACACTGCTCACGGGTATAAAGAAACGCCTGGATAATGCCAAAGGTCTTTGGGCCGAAAACCTTCCGCAAGTTCTATGGGCTTATCACACGACACCGCATACCTCTACCGGGGAGACCCCCTACAGCCTAACTTACGGCTCCGAAGCAGTTATTCCGGCGGAAATCAGCGTACCAAGCCCCCGCCTCATCACATTGATTCCCGAGGATAATGACGAAGCTCTCCGTGCAAATTTGGATGAGCTTGAATATCGTCGTGATCAATCATTCATCCAGCAGGCCAGGTGTAAACAACGTGCAGCCCAGTATCATCACCTCCAGGTTCGAGGCACTCAATTCAATGTCGGGGACCTAGTACTTCGACTCAATTCAGCCAGCAAAGTTGCCCCCGAGGGGAAATTACATGCTTCGTGGGAAGGTCCTTATCGCATCGTTGCCGCGCAAGATTCCGGATCCTATCAGTTAGAGCGTCTCGATGGAACCTCAATTCCCCGAAGCTGGCATGTTACCAACTTGAGACGCTTCTATCTGTGAATGCCAAATGACAAGTATCATCTTATCTTTATGCTCATTGTACGCTTCTTTTATGTTGTTATCTTTCTTTGTATCCTTCAATTTGCTCCGGCACTCATCATTGAATAAATACTCTATGTTTATGCATCTTGTTGTGTTATCTTTTACGTTACGGGGACGCCCTAACGCAGTCGTATTATTATTATTCGTCTCCGGACAACTAAAAATCTCTCTCTCGGTCTGTCCGAGGAGATTCACATTTCGTCCCCGGACTCGTATCACTCTCTCGCCTATTTAACCGGGGAGGTGTTTGCTCCCGCCTGATCCGTCCGGAGAGATTTTACTCCCGCTCGATCCGTCCGGGGAGATTTAATTTGGAGTTATCCATATTATGTTCCCGAACACCCGTAAAAACAATTATTACTTTTGGTTAATAACTTGTTGTTTTCCTTAACACAACTATGCACACCAAAACGATTTTATTATCCTCCTTCGAGGTGATGCCAAAAAGTTTTTTACATAAGACTTCAAAAAAAAAAAAAAAAAAAAAACTAACTAACAAACAATTATCTACGGCCCCCGAGCCAGTATTCAGCGCCCCGGCGTTGAGGCCTACTCCTAGACCGACGCTGTTTCTTGTCGTTCTTCTGCCTCGGGCTCCGGCTCTTTCCCCCCCGCGGGCTTCCCGACGCCGTGGACTTGTTCTTGGCGCTTGTCTGGGAACTTCGTCTCTTGTACGAGCACGGCTACTTGGCTGTGGAGCAGACCTCGGGGTTTGGGCCCATTGCACAGGGTCCCATTCCTCGGGGGCCATCACCTCGATTTCTCTGGCCAGTTCTTCGACTACCTCTTCGGCGACAACGGCGGGCTCCTCTTCAATCGTAGTCACTGGAACTGGCTCTCGAATCACAATGCCTGTGCTCTTTCCCTCGGGCTTCTTTTTACCCTTCCGGGGGGCTTTTGAAGTACCTTGGCTCCGGCTTGTACTCGCAATGTATTCCTCGGCAGAAGGCCTCCACCTGCCTCGGCCCTTCAGTCCTTCATACATGCTGAGGAGCAGCTCCAAAACCTCTCGCTTTCTTACAAGCTCCGAGGACTCGGCTGGGTCATTTGCCATAAGTGCAGAGATTTCGCCCTGAATCTCTACGACCCGCTCCTCTACTTCTTCAAAAGTCAGAAGGCCGAACTCAGACAGTATCCGGTCATACTCCCTTTGATGAACGAGGACACGGCTCATTTCAGCAGCTTTAGCCCGGTACTTCAGTTCGTAGTCCTTGGCTCTTTCTTCGGCTTCCTCCGCTTTTCTAGCCTGGGCACTACGTGCATTTGCAGGTTATCCTTCTCTCCGCGGAACCACTCTAGTGATCGCATGAGTTTCTTTATCGTTTCGTGCAATTCCGCGGTATTCTAAACAGACAAAAGAATCAACGAGAACAATCAATCTCAAGCATACAATGAGCGGGAGCTCAGTTCAAAAACAAAATTTATATATTCAACAAAGTCAAAGTACATTATCCGTGATTCAATCCAAACTCTACGTCTACTCCTATTGTCTAATTACATTAAATTTAAGGGGAACGACTGACCTCCTCCTCGGTCCCCTCGACCTCTTCGGGCACCTCCTCCAGTCGTCCTTCAGCCGTTCCTGCATCCCCCACTTCGGCAACAGCGGCAGTTTCTACACGGGGGGGGGGGGGGAGGTGGCTCTTTGTTTCGGAGTCCAGAGGTGAACTCACCGCGACGGAATGCCAGGAATTCCTGGTCTTGGTCCGTATCGCAGCTCGCCACCTCCTCGGCCCTCAGTATCACCTTCTTCTCCGCCAGAGCTTTTATGAGGGGCCACTCCGGGAGGTGAGTTAGAGATTTGTAGTAGGCCTCCTCCACCCCGGCCACAGCATTGTAGTCATACCCGAACTCTGGACAGTATACGTCCACATTCGGGTAGACTTCTTTGATTTGCTCTAGTAACAAGGAGCGCGTGGCCGTGTCCCCGATAGCGACGAAGTCCGTCTGAAAGTCCAAGAATGTCGTCGTCTGGAGTAATTTTTCAGCAAATGCTTTCAGCATTGCTTCCTGGCCTTCGACGATCGCCACCTCCCGAGCCTCCATCTCTGCCCGCAGCTGCAGTATTTCCCCTCGGAGGACACCGGCTTCTGCCTCCACTCCGCGCAGACGCGCAACCTCATTTTCAACCAAGGCTGCCCTCTTACGCGCCTCGGTCAGGTCTTGTGTTAACCTGTCGTTGCGCGCCCGAAGCTCTCTAGCCACTTCGGCTAGCTCCTCCTTGCCTTCCTTCTCGCTCTTACGACCGAGTTCCATGATTCCTCGCGCCAAGCGCAGAAGTTCTTCGGCATCGCCCCCCTCCAACCCCAATAGACTTGAAGGCCCCTGCTCCTTCAACTGCCATCAATAACAGCACACAGAAATCAGCACAGATAAATATACACTGCATTTGCGTTGATAGTAACTAACAGCACATCTTGAATTTACCTCCATACTCTTCCCCGTGCGGAGTCTTTTTGCTGTTGCTGGAGGGGTCCCAGATGGCTCTGGCCTCTTCTTAGATACAGGGGTAGGCCTCGCCGCTCCTACCTGCTCCTCAGACCCAGCGATGGGCCTTGCACCAGGTGACATCTTCCCCCGGGGAGATGCCTCAGCAGTTTTTCCTTTCTTTTTGGCTGCCGCAGCCACCGCGGGGCTTCCAGCCGGCTCTTTTCCAAAGCGTCCCACTGCATGCAAAATTTGAAGTTAGTCCTGTACAAAACAACAGTTTGTAAAAAGCATAACATGAGAACTCCTACCCTCCTCGGCAACCGCATCGCCCGAATAATACGGGCTCAGTCCGGCCCCCTCCAGTTCCTCCTCAGTACAGAGGGTCTTGAAAGTCCCCACCGACCGGAATGTATGTACGACTTCGGCCTCCGGGTTCTCCACCGGGGCAGTATCAAGCACCTCATCCCTCCTCCACTTCGGGAGAGCTACTCCGTTCTTCACAAAAATAAACCTCTGCTTCCATCCCTCCACCTTACTCGGGTTTTGCACCTTGAACCCACCTCGGGCTCGGGGACTGAAGGAGTACCACCCCTTGGATTTACCGAAGGCTTTTAGTTGGTAAAAAAACCTAAATAGCTCTACGGTTGGTTCTACCCCGGCATTCTTGCACACTACGGTGAATCCGACTACTTGCCTAACCGCATTTGGCGCTAGTTGGCTTAAGGCAATGTTATAGTATCTCAGTAACCGGACCACAATGTCCCACAGGGGCAATCTCAAACCTATTCTCAGGAAGTCTATATACACACTAATGAAACCCTGCAGCGGGCAACATGCCCTATCGCCGGGGTCCGGTACTATATATTCTAAGTTAAATGGAAGGAAAAATGAGGGGATTTCTCTCTCAATCTGCACCCGTGCCATCCGCGGTGCTATTGTGGATACCTCGAACTCCTCTTCCGTACACTCGTAAAAACCGACCATCTTGACATTGGTTTCCCTGCCATCGGCTCGATCCACAGTCCTAATCTCATTCCTCTCTGGAATTATGACTCGCAGAGGTGGCACATCTAACGGAGCGCTCTTAGTCCCTACTTCCTGAACAGAAGAAGAAGATGAAGAAGAAGGCATACTTACTTGGTTTGAGTTTGAGAAGTTTTTGATTCAAGATGAGTCACACGCGACCAGATTTCTCCTTTTTTCCCGCTTTCTAAACTGGCAAATCGCAATGAAGAAGATGAAGAGTTACTGTGCCATTATTCCAAATATATACACAAAAAACCAACGGCTCTGATACGGCCTATTCAAATTCAGTGTTTGAGATTTGGACGTGATATTCACGCGCTTTACGGTTCCCAAGGCGCGTGGGGAACAGATTCATTGGAAATCGCAGAGCGTGTCACTTCACATCTCTCTCTCTCATGATGGCGCCGCAATCACATCAACCCCACTCTTGGCCAGGAAGATTTGGACTACACTCCGGTGCTCCCTTCATTTTGGCCCGACTACTACACTCCAGTGATCCCTTCACCTCGGCCAGACTAATGTCTTCTTCCGCTGCAATTTCTCGTTTTTGGAACTCGGTATCTCGCTATCAACTCAATGTACTTCGGCCTAGTTCGGTTCCGCTTCCACGGACTGCGCCGCGGGGTCCCTTAGACGCGGGACAGACTTGGTCATACACAAACACTTCGGCTCGCCCGCGACCACGGCCCATCTTGCTTAAAGTTCCACCCCGGTAACAACCGAAGCTCCTTCCTCGCTCCGGCTGGGGGGAGGGGCATCTGATAGGGATGGCCCGATCACTTCGGGTCGGGTTAATACCTTGGCCCACTGACCGGCCCAGAAGGTCCAGAAGTACGCGTCCCAGATAATGTGGCGCGGCCCAACTTGAGGTTGGTGCCGCGATTCGAGGCCCACGATCCGTTCCCAATCGCCATGCAGTGGGAAATAGGTGCGACAATAGGGAGTTAGTTAGGGTTTTATTAGGAGATAGTATAAATATGCGGAAAGAACTCTGAATTAGGGTTCGCATTCTGTATTCTGAAATTACTACGTGTAAACTCAAAGATCTAGTGAAAGAAACACCTCGGCAGGTGCTATTTTGTGCCCGTGGACGTAGATCTCCGGATCGAACCACGTAAATCTTGTGTTTTTCTGTATTTCTTACGTAAGCTTTCGTTAAGTTTCTTGGATATCAGATTGCGCATTATCACCCATAAAATATCAAAATCTTCAACCATTCTTGATTCGTAACTCTAAAAACAACTAAGAATATACCACGATAGAAGATTGACTTACTAAAGAGCAATCCTAATCTGATTGCGAAAATATCAAGTTGTACCATCAATTAGTATATATCGTCAATTCCAGTAGTATCACAAACTCCCACTTTTGAAAATATGGTCTTGAAAATATTGAAAATAACATCGGAAAAGAAAGAAAAAGTCGGTATACAATTTTCCCTATTAGGAACTACTATAGAAAATAATATCAAGAAAATGTTTGTCATTTGAAACTTTTGCAGAAAAGCAAGAGAATATAATCTACAAATTGTTCCTCGGTGGGGACTTTGCAAAAGGATCCACCAAAATCTACATCATAAACCTAGAAATATTTCTTTAATTATTCTCATAGAAGAAAGTAATTGCTTACAAGATCTTCAATTTCTGAAACTCATACATGAACTATAAATGTGAAGCAAATCAGGGTATTGTTATTACTTATATAATGGAGAATAGATTTCTCCCTAGCAATAATCAACCAAAAAAAATAAAAATTAAGAAGTAGGTAGTCAACATGGGGAACTTCCATAAGAATTTTTTTTTCTCCATAAACTAATTAATGTAGTACTACATCCCTTTTTTTAGTTGTCATTCTAATTAATTTATTTTGTTTGTAAATAGTTGTCATTCTAGCGATGCACGGGCTATTTTTTTAAAAAGTAAATTAATATTAACATGAACAGTACTTTATATTGAAAACACATTTTTATTTGATAATATATAACAAAAAAGGAATTGGTTAAAAAATTTTACAAAGAAAACTTTTGTATTCTTTTGCAATGTTATTCATTCATTGCCTCTTACTCCGGAAAATCAGTAATTTCCACTAATAAAAACACATTTTAATTTTTTCACGAATTTCTTACTCGTATCTTGTTCCATTTTTTTTTTTAATCTTGTCTCTATCAAAACATTAATATTAAATTATGATAAATTTTGAATAGACTACACTGATTGGTAATAATAAATAAAGCGAACATACATAATCCAGAATCCGATATCAGTTAATAGAATTGAGAAACAAATAATCTTAAGGATTATTCTTATATAAAATATTTTATTAGTTTACGTACAAAACATTTTCTATTAGAAACAGACATAACTTTCTTTTAAGGATTATTCTTATATAAAATATTTTATTAGTTTACCTACAAAATATCCTTTATTGGAAATAAATTTTAAGAAAAACATAAAAAATACAATTTTATTTAGGATAAACTGAATCTTCATAGTCCATATGATGAGCTCATTCATATAAATAGAGTTGGATTTGGATTTAGAATTTTAAAAGACATAGATGACTTTAAATCTTTCAATTTTTTTATCCAATAATCTCCTATATCCATAAGATGAGCTCATTAATATAAATAATGTTGGATTTTAATTTAGAAAATTAATGGACTAAACTAATAAAATACTTTATATAAGAATAATCATTAAGAAAATATATTATTTTCTCAATCTTATTAAATTGTATTGCAATTCTGGATTGTATATCTTGGTTGTTTGTTTATTATTATTAATCGGTATGATCTATTTTAAAATTTATTATAATTTAATATTAAGATTTTGGAAGAGAGATGAGAGAAGAAAAAAAACAAATGAAATTATTTTCGAGAGAAGAAATAAAACGGATAAAATACTTTACAGATAAAATAATTTTGGGAAAAAATAATATTGTACTGTGGAAAAAAACTAAAAAAACTGATTTTGTGAAATAAGAGGCGAGGAATGAATTAAAAATATATTTAGCGATGTTTTTTTTTTGGTGGAGTGTGTTAACTGACCGAACACATCATGGTGGGCTCTATAAGAAAATTCACTGGTGGTTCTATATCATTATTGATATACAATAATCTATATATAGTTTGATACATTGATTTTTACAATTTAGAAATTTTTGAGATCAATTTTGCCTTTTTATAGGAGTATAGAAAATTAGAAATCATATCTGAAAGATTTGGAATGATCTGGACATTCTGTTATCAGATATCTTCAATTAAAGATTTATAGAAGTATAGAAAATCAGAAATCATATATTTGAAGGATTTGGAATGATCTGGACATTCTGTTAACAGATATCTTCAATCAAAGATTACATATTATTATATATTAAAAAATTAATAAAATCACAGCTATTTTTTTATAAAGCTATGGTAATTTATATATTAATATACACATCATAATTACAATTTATATTAAAATAAAAATTCGATTTATAATGTGTATTTATTTCGTTAATCATTCCAATTATGTGATAGTTCTAATTTATATGTGATATCATTTTATAGTTGTTATCAACCAATCTGTGTATTAAATTTAATTTTTTTATAAGATAATATTTTGAATTTTTTTCTGCAATAGTTCATGATAGTTGTTAAATGGGATATTTCTTCTTAAAAGTGTTGCGTATATTAAACGTTTTCGACTGAGTTTTATCAAAGTTTAATTGTAAACATATTGTAATGACAAAAATAAAATACCGCCATAAAATTAGAATTTCAATTGAAGTTGATACATGAACTTATTTTTGTAGAAATTAAAAAACTGAATTCTGGTACAATAAAATCAAAATTAGTTTTCAATCTCAGCTGATCGTCGGATGAGTTGATTGTCTCTAATCTTCTGCCAATATTTTGAACGGATTGAGACTGTACATGTTATAAACAAAATGTAAAGTTTAGCACAATATATGGACAATAATATAAATAATTCACATAACAGAAATTAAAAATATAGGTTGAATTTTTATATGATTACAGATTACAGATTACCGTAAAAACGATGATGGTATATAGATTAATATTCTGCAATCGTCAAACTTGTTTTCGCCATAATCAAGATTCAGTGTTGCTGACATTTTCTTATCTTGATTTGCATGTAGTACTTTTGGAGCATCCATTGTGAAGAACCTATTAAAGTTGACCCATAATAATCAAGGAATGAAGGAATTATTGAAATTTGCAGAATCATAGAAATTTGCAGTAAAAAATATAAATTGCCAAATGAATAAGAAATAGAAATACCAGCTGCAAAAGTGATTCTCATTTACTGAAGACCTTATGTATATACACTACAACAAATAAGGGAATTAGGGACGATTTATTTTGAGACAATTTTTAAATCGTCTCAAATAGGTTGCTTTTTGGGACGGTTTTTATATATTGTCCCAATTTTTAAAAAACGTCTCTAAATGGTATACTATATGTGACGTTTTCTTAGAAACGTCTCAAAATGAGGCATCATTTTGTGACCTTTTTCTAAATACGTCTCAAATTGGTGTATATTAGTGACGTTTTTCTTAAACATCTCAAAATGTTACATTATTTTGTGACATTTCTCAAGAACGTCTCAAAAAGATGTATATTAGTGACGTTTTCTTAGAAACGTCTCAAAATGAGACATTATTTTGTGACCTTTTTCTAAATACGTTTCAAAATAGTGTATATTAGTGACGTTTTTCTAAGAACGTCTCAAAATGTTACATTATTTTGTGACATTTCTCAAGAACGTCTCAAAATGATTGAGATAAGTGACGTTTTCTTAGAAACATCTCAAAATGAGACATTATTTTGTGACCTTTTTCTAAATACGTGTCAAAATCATGTACATTAGTGACGTTCTAAGGACGTCTCAAAATGTTACATTATTTTGTGACATTTCTCAAGACCGTCTCAAAAGGATTGATATTAGTGACCTTTTTTTATAAACGTCTCAAAATGAGACATTATTTTGTGACTTTTTTCTAAATACGTCTCAAATTCGTGTATATTAGTGACGTTGTTCTAAGGACATCTCAAAACGTCACAATATCATTTTCTTTTAATTTTACAATTACTTATAACACATTTTGTGACGTTTCCCCCTAAAATGTCACAATATCATTTTCTTTTAATTTTAAAATTACTTCATTACATTTTGTGACGTTTTTTCCTAAAACGTCACAGTGTCATTTTCTTTTAATTTTAGAATTATTTAAACACATTTTGTGACTTTTTTCCTAAAACGTCGCAATATCATTTTTTTTTAATTTTAAAATTACTTTTAGCATGATTTGTGACACTTTTCCTAAAATGTTACAATATCATTTTATTTTAATTATTTATTTTTTTTTATAATACATTTTGTGACGTTTTCTCTGAAACGTCACAATATCATTTTTTTTCTAATTTTAAAATTACGTTATTACATTTTGTGACTTTTTTCCTAAAATGTCACAATATTATTTTCTTTTAATTTTAAAATTACTTAATAACATTTGTGATGCTTTTATATAATTTAAAATTAAAATTTATAAATCACAAATTGTATAAACTATAAGCAAAACTTTTATTTTTTTTATTTTTTGGAAATACATTTTTTCTTTTAATGGCCCTCCAAATTATACTTATTTTCTTTATAAAAAGAGATCTCATATGTGACGTTTTTCTAAACTGTCACCAAATATTTTGTTTTAATTATCCGAGGACAGTTTTTCCCTTTAGTTAATCTATCTACAGAAACAAAGATGCAAGTCTCATTTGGGACGTTTCCGAAAACGCCACCAAAACATTTTGATTTAATTTCTTTTTTTGAGAACTCAAAAGTGAAAGCATAACCTTTTTTTATGTTTTATTATTCTTTTTCTTCTTTTATTCTTAGCCATTTCAGATTTTCCCCAAACCTCCTGGTAAACGTGTTTATGCATGCATAATAGGTCGAGTTAAGTGTTCATTTAATGATATTTGCATGCGTAATTGACCGTGTATTGCTCGTATTTGTACTATTGGCAATTTGATGTTCATAACTTGTTTTGAAGTTATTTGGGTGAATTTAGACCAAAAAGTCGAACTCGACTAAGAATGGATGTTGAGAACAAGTCCCACAAATCAAAAACCAAGAAAAATGGCCCCAAAAGCTGCTGGGAATCAGTCTCGGCGGAGCCAGAGCAGCTCGGCTGAGCTAGAAGGTCAGAGAATTCGAATTGCAGGCTGTAGAAGAGTCTCGGCCGAGACAGTTATTCTCGGCCGAGACAGATTGACACACCTCTACTAATTTGGCCATATCTTAAGATCTACATCTCCGATTGAGGTGAAATTGGTGGCGTTGGAAAGCTGATTCGAAGAACTACAACTTTCCGTGAAAGAAGAAAAACCCATGGGCATAAGACCCTCAAAAACAGCTTTGAAGTTGGAAAAGGAATGCAGTGTCGGCCAATTACTTGGCCCACAAGCTCAAAAACGTTTTTTAGACTTATTTTCCTATTCCAATTAGGTTTTATCCCTCTTTATCCTAGAGATGTACTCCTATAAATATCTCAAGGCTCTAGACATCAAGGGGGAACTTTTACATTGATTCAGGAGCTCGGATTTGGGAATTCTGACCTCCCCCACCACTTCATAGCGCGAGTTCTCCCTCCTCGCTGATCGGCGCGAGCTCTCTGGCAGTAACCGTACCCATCGCCGCCCTGGTTGTTAGTATAAAGCTTCCGCCGCCGTTCTCTAACAGTAAGCCCTTCTCCTTTGTCTAGAATATACTTCAAATACCGCTCGCTAATCGCTTCGCAGTGGCGTCTATGCCGGTAATAGTAAAGAGGTGGGTGATGAGGCTAGCGGTACAGTCAAGGAAGAAGATCAGCAAGAGTGCAACTGTGGATACTAAAGCAATTGAGGTAATAATATGCTCTGTTCTATTTGATTGACGAAGAAGGTTTACTGTTTGAAGATAAATGAAGTTATTACAATTGTAATTAGGTCAATTGATTGGGAATGCAGTGTCTGCTAATCAGGAACTAATTCATAAAATATGAGCGTGTGTGGTTTGTTATGGATTATTGCAGGGATTTGGAATTGAAAAGAGCTCATAATTTTGTGCAATTGATGGCTTTGCGTTGAAAGTGGAAATGTTGGAGTCACGGTTTTCCATCACAGGTTAGTTTGTTCGTGTTCTGGGTCTTAGTTAAATATATGGAAATTTCAGAGGCAACCAAGCTATGCTTGATCTTCTAATTATTTTCTATCAGAACTTGTGAGCTACTAATATCTTGAAGAAATTCTTTGACAAGCTTGAATTGTGGACTAGCCTTTCATATTGTCGGTAAGAATCAGTCGAATACTCTGAAATCTTAAGCCTAAGTTTAGGAAAAGCTTCTTGTACTAATCTATGTCACATAATTTATTGATGTTTTGCTCTTTCGTATTAATAGTGAGAATATCCAGATTTTTTTCATTATCTTCACTGTTTTATAATTACCACATTGAAGTAGAAGAACATGAACTGATGCACCTGTTTTTTATCAAAGCAACCCTTCACTAGCACTTTGCACCCACAAAATTGTTGTATATTGCGTAAATAGCCCCTTTTGGTAGGTAGTACACTTTATAATTTATACTGCCAATACATCTTATTTGTTGGGTTGCATCATTGTTTTACAGATTGTGAAGGGAATTGATCGTTGTTGGTGTAGATGGATATGACGCAGAGACTAAGAATGTTGTTAGAAAGGTTGCTTTTGGTTTGCGCTTGACGAGGGAGGTTGCAATGTCTATTGCTAGTAAAGCAGTAAATATTAATAAATCAGGATATACCATGTATCGAAAATTCTTCAAGTTGATACATTTGACAGTTTCTTCTTGTTTCATCTCTTAAGATCGGTTTATTGATATTCAAAATATTAATTCAATTGAAATTGTATGCAAGTGTAGTGCCATTCTTGAAACATTTGTATAGAGTTTAATATTTTTATTATATGGAGCTTTTATATGTTATTAAAGAGATTTTTTGAGACAGTTGAAAAAATGTCATTGAAAGAAATATGTTGAGGTAATTGAAAAAACATCACTGTTGTAAAGTTTTTTTTTGAGACAATCTTTAAAAAGTGTGACTAAAAGAAATTTTTTGAGACAATAAATAAAACGTCACCAAAAGAATTTTTTTGAGACAATTAAAAAGAACGTCACCAAATAAATTTTTCGAGACATTAAAAAAAAAGTCACTAAAAAAGATTTTTTGAGACAATATTTTAAAAATGTCACTAAAAGAATTTTTTTGAGACAATAAAAAAACGTCACTATAAGAAATCTTTTGAGACGTTAAAAAAAGTCACTAAAGGAAATCTTTTGAGACAATTGAAAAATGTTACTAAAGGAAATCTTTTGAGACAATTAGAAAAACATCACTAAAAATAATCTTTTGAGACAATTAAGAAACGTCACTAAAAAAATGTTTTAGAGACGTTTTGAAAAATTCGTCTCTAAATACTATTAACGACTAGGATATTGTTAAGTTTTTAGATTTGGGGCACGACGTTGAACACAGAAAAGAAAAGATTCAATTTCTCCTTCATTTATTACACGATGCGTTAAGTTTTTAGATTTACTCGTTTCATTTCTCATAACATAGTAAAAACCCAAAAATATAGAGGGTCTTTTACCTCTAAAAGTAATTGAAAGAAAAAAATCTTTAACCACTTGAAATAAGTTACATAATTCATAGATGCTGTTGATGTTCGTGTTGCCTCTTCTATTAAATATTAAAAAAAATTGAAAAGGAAAGTTGGGTCAACCCAAACTTTTCGAGCCAAATCAGATGAGCCCACCTGGTCCGTTAGGCTGCTCAGGTCGAGCTAGTCCAGGTTAGACTTTTTGGACCAATCAAAACTCAGTCCAACCCAAATTTTTACATTTAAATATTGAACTTTTAAAGGTTAGTTTGGAATTTTTATGTTGTTGAATATATGGAGTGCAATTTTATTAAAGGTTATGTCTCTTATCCCATCTACTTAATTGTAGAGTTGTTAACATTAATTCGGCATGATGGGCTGGCCAATTTGTCTGATATTTAGATAAATTGGACCATAGAAATATTAGACCGACGTAGTATCAGGATGTTATCACAAGTTTCAATTGATGGATTAAAAGCCTGATGTGTTGCAAGACAACTCGAAAATCTTATTATATTATAAAAGGATTGGTTAGGCTCACTAATTTTAAGCCGATAAAATTTTGGGCCAACCTAATACTATTTAACATAATGCATTGGCCCGGCGAACCGGGCCGAGACGCTCAATGGCCACGTCTAGTTGATTGTTGTTGAGAATTCCGACTTCAAATCCAGAAATTAACACCACAAACTCAATACGAAAAACAAATTACACTATTCTAACCTAAATATTCAAATAATATTTATTTTAAAATTTAGTAATTTTAAATTTCAAATATTTTTTGATATATAATCTGAATCGTTCAAATCCAACCTGGAATCTAACCCGATAATCCAAATTTCCACCCGACTTAAGTTCAACATAACGCAGCATAATGATGAGCCCGACCAAGTGCAACCCATTAGACCAATGCCACATGCTGAATAGGGATGGATCATTGAGCCAAAATCAATGAGTTCATCCAATTCATCTCCATAAAATATGATATGACTTTTGGGTTGGCCCGCTTCCCATTAAATCATTGGTCTATCAGTCGATGATATTTTGATCTAAAATTTATATGATCCAATCCATCTTAAATATTACACGGGTTAGGACGGCCCATCGAACCGACGCGATTTTGTCACATGTAATAATGATATGGAAGTCCTAACAATAAAATTTATCATGCAATATATAGTACTTATTTGTTATTTGCCGGTTTAAAATTGTATTTATATTTATTTTATAATAACTAATCCTTTATAATCCTGTGTATTACAAAGTATACACATGAGATCCTCCATCCCACATTTTATTTGTGTACCACTAGATGCCCAAAAAATTGATAATATTACTTATTTATTGTTGTAAAATAGGACCAAAGTTCACGATTCGTGTGTAAATTTAATGTTTAAGGTTTGGTCTCAAAACTTTCAAGCCTCCTTTTCTTTTCTTTTTTGTTTCCCACTTTTAATTTCAAGTTCTGGGTTTATGATTTCATTATTTAGATATCTTTGTTCAAAGTTCATGATTCATAATTTTAAGATTTTTGTTTTATATTTAGATCGAAACACAGTAAAAGGTAGAACATAGGATTAAGAGTGAACCAATTTTGCTTACTGAGCCATCATTTAGTGAAGAAGTAATGAGCTTTGGCAATATTTACTACTCCCTCCGTTCACATATAAGTGTCATTTTAGACTTTCAGGTGAGATTTAAGAAATTATATAATGGACGACAATACCCCTCCAATTTTCTCTCCATCATTTTTTTTTATTACCATAAATTTCTCCAAACCTTCTTTATTTAATATTATAAAGTTTTGTAAGGATAATATTGAAAGAAACATGCAAAAAATGCTACAATGACACTCTTTTGTGAAAAAATAATTTTTCCTAGAATGACATTTATTTGTGAACGGAGGGAGTATATTTTTCATCCAACTAAAAGAAAAATGCAAAGCAAATGTGAATATTCACAAAGAGGCTAAGTTCTAACTACTAATTCTTGTAATTAAAGCTAGTATAATGTTGTAAATGATGAGATTATGTGATTTTTGGTTACTGAAAATGAAGTGTTCTTTTTTTTTTTTTTTTTCAAATATACTTTGAACACCCTCCGAATCCGATGGAGAATCCTGACCTGAGCATGATAATGGGGCGAACGGGTTTTAATCTTCCAACCCGAATATCCTGCTCTGCTCATCCTGATTCTCTAAATAATTTATATAATATATAATTATAAATAAGTATATACATAAAAAAATTATTATCATTTAAAAATATATATCTTATTTAGTGATTAAAATTTTAGTCTGTTATTAAATAAAACATATAAAAATAATATAATCATACATAATAATTAGTTAAAGTATAAAATTATGAATAAAAATAATATTTCAAATGCAATTGATTTAAATGGGACACCCAACTCCCCTCAATCCCCGATTAACCCCTTCTCGGTCATGCCTCAATCCTTCGCGGTCGGGATGATAAATTGCAATTAAACTGAAATATTCTTAAATAAATGTCCTGACTAAAACCCGAGTAGCCCCGCCTCGATTTAAGAATGCTTCATTGGGTAGAGAAATAAAATGAGTCATTTATACCGTGAAAACGAGAATTTATAGGGTTTTTAAGATTGTATTTTTATTAAATTGCTAAAATAAGAAGTTATATTATCATATATTTGGACTCTTTCTGGGAACGAAATTCAAACAAGCTAAGTGGTAGTGCATCGCTCTCTCATTTATAGGATGTGTTTACTTATAACTTGACTCAATACATTGAGAATTGGCAATCAAGTCGTGTTTTTTTGGGAGTTGCTGGTAATATATTTTCACACATCACATCATCTTTTACATTAAAAATAAACCTCAACTCAATCCCCAACCAAAAAAACCAACACCAAACACCCATTTATTTAACTCAACATTCTCTTTCTACTTTATTTTCTATAATTTACGATACTACAATCTCCTTCAGTCATAAGTAAACACAGTCATAGAGATCTAAGGTCGTAGGTATTCTAAAATACCTTATTTTTGCACAAGATAAAGTTATTTGTGCCACGTGATAAGGAGTTTTGCAATTTTAGAAAACAACTCTAAAATATAGAATACAATAATTAATAAAAAAATAAATAATACGAAGCAGCTGCCAATCAGATTTCGTTAATATTAGTTTTTCAAAACTTTTGGTAACTACTGCATTTTCAAAATTATCTTGAAATAAAATGCTTCTCTCCCCTAAGAAGATTAAGATTAGCAACTGGCAATAGGGTGGGCGCAAACTCGAACCCATGGGAACATGAAACTCGTTTCGATTACATTTGTAAAAATTTAATTAAAAGAGGTTTAGTAGGTTTAAAGAGGGTAAAGGATTTTGATAAATTCGTCACTAATTCGACCCAAGTATATTTCATATATAAATATTTTATGTTTTAATGAATACTTAACACATAACTAATTATTTTACAATAGTTTACGCCTCCTCCCACCTCGGTGATAATGTTTTGTTTTAATATTAATTTTTTTAAGTATATTTTGTATTATTCATAATGATATTAAAGTTTTTGTGTATGCTTTATATACGTTAATTTTTTTGTTGGATGAATAACTAATGTAACTTTTTTTAGTTATTCAGCAGTCTATGTCTTTATTTAGACATTAAGTTGTTTATTTGGTATTTGATTGAAGAGTTATCTTTTATATTTAATATTTTATTTTATTTCATTTCAATATGGGACGGGGTAGCTAAGCAAGTAGTAAACCCTGCGGGACGAAGCGGGTTATGGATTTATAATTTCTAGCTTTGTTATTATGGTATTAAACTAGTAATTCCTAGCTCGACGCAATAAACCGAAGGCCCTGAACCAATCCGATGCAGATTTACTAAGAAAAACTCGAAAGCCACCCTAACACGAACCGATTAACCTGATCTTGACCTGAAACGTTACATCAAGCTTTTGCATAGGGGTCGTAATTCCTAACTCGACTAGTTGAATCCGTCAAACCCGAACTAATCCGACACAAATTTACTGAGAGAAACCCAAAAGCAACCTGACATTAACCGATTAACCTGATTTTGACCCGAATCGACTCAGTTACAATACTTTATTTCAAAATGTAATAAATATATGGCTCAAATATTTTTTTTACATATAATCCAAATCGACTCAGAATCGGACCTTCCTTGATAATTCAAATTCTCACCCATACTTTGGTATCCAAAACTTTGTTCTACCGTCCAATCACCATCCTTATTTTACTCCGGGTAACTTTTTGTTTCTTCCCCTCAAACTTCTCTTTTCTTTTAGGATGTGTTTACTTAAGGTTTGACTCAATAGATTTAAGGGCTCAAATCCCAAAAAAAAATTTCTCGGTCAAATTTGACCCAACATTCTCCAGCATTAAGTACATCCTTAGTTTCTTTGCGTTAATTTTGACAGGATAAAAATATGATCCCTATCTATCATTCAAGATGTTTACTTGCACAACATGTATCCCCACCAATTTACTAAACTGCCCCACCTTAAAATTGAGCAAAAGTTGCAAAATGGAGAGATGGTAAAATCGATCCAGCACAGTTCTCAACATTTTATATGAATTTGATATAGTTTGTGGGAATTTTGGCCCAGTATACCATCATGCTAACAACCACAATGAACCGATCTTAAAATCTTAGTGAAAAGGGCTAAATTAATTAACTTCCAGAATGATGAAATTTTGGATCGCCGAATTTCCCTAAAATAACATCATTTAATTTTTCTTTTTAGAAAAGATGAAGTTCCAGCATCAATTTAAGTGATATGGAGAAGGTGCATCACACACTGCTGAAGTGAATGACATTAGAAAACGAGAATTTGAATAAATGAAACAACCATTAACAAGAATCAATCACAATAAAATTTGATAATTTCATCATTACAATGTCAACTGTGTCTTTTTATTAGTGAAGCTATCGAACTATACTAATGTTAAATGTGTCTTTTTATTAGTGAAGCTATCGGAAATGCAAGTAAATAAATTATTAATACTAATATTAATCCAACTAAATTACTAATACAAATTGATTGAAGTGTTCTCCATCTCCTTTTACTTCCTTTCTCTTTATGAGTTCTTCTAAATTGCTATCTTTTGTCTTCGTCTTCCTCCCATGTGAGAGATGAATATAATGGTCATTTTGACAATTAGGCTTCCAACAGGGAGATTCTGCGGCTCTTTCGGAAGATAGGGATGAGGTCTTCATTTGCAACAACCGCCCCATGATTCGGACTGAGGAGAGTTACAGCCCAGAGTCATATTACTTCGAAGACGATTCAGAGCAGATAGAAAGATAGAGAAAGACTTTGCTTTCCTTTTTTGCCACTGTAGGCCCGCTTTTCTTTTCCTATTCCTTCCATACCGAAAATCCTTTATAGCACATCCTACCAGAATTATTTTGTGCATATATCTCCTTCCGAAATATTTTTCTTTTGGACAAAATAGCACAAGCAGCAGCTAGAGAATCGCTAATTGCTGGTTTTTTTCTTTCGTTTTCAACGTTTCAGCTAATTTGTTTTGTATGACTGAAATGAGAAAGAAAGTGCAAGATGCAAAGAAGATAGATACACGGAGAAGACACAGAATCTGGAGATTGACATGAGAAATGTGTGTACTCAAAACAGCTCACACTGTGTGCAACTGAGAGAAATACCAAAAAGCTAACAAATTGTAACAGAAATGTTGTACTCACCATTAATAATTTGGTAGGGATGTTCGTGATTGCTTTTGCTTTTGAAAAAAATGATTAATTTACTTTTTCTAAGTATTTTTCAGCTTATAACTTAAGAAAAATCATTTTGTACTGTTTGCAACGTCAACTTCTGTTTTAAAAAACGTGTTTTCAATGTAAAAGTTAAAAGCAGAAATTTAATGTTTTTCTCTACTCAATGGCAATTCTGTAAATAATATGATATTTTTTTTAAAATACATAAGTGATTTTGTAGCAAACGCTATAACTTCTACTTTTATTGGAAATCACTTTTTTTTCAAACACTACATACGTTTTACGCAAGTGATTTTTATAGAATCTCTAATTTTAATCATTTTTTCAAGGGTTAAATACTTAAATCAACATGTAATTTGTGAGTTTACATTTAAGTACCTAAAATTTATTTTTTGATTGATTTCAACCTGAAGTCCACGAATTATACAAGTTGCAACCCCCATCGATTCTTTTCGGCCAAATATGAAACACATGACAATCTCATGCCAAATTGCGAGGATTTTTGCAATTTGTATGATTTGTTTAGGCAGATTCAGTGATTCACATGCCAAACATGTGACAAAATCAGTTTGCTATTGTCAAGTTCTGAATTTGCCTTAACAAATTATAGTAAGGAAAAGAAGAAAAAAAAAAAAAAAAAAAAAAAAAAAAAAAAAAAAACCTCAAAATTTCGCATGTGATTGTCACGTGTTTCTTATTTGGCTGGAAAGGTTCGACGGAGGTTGCAACTTGTACAATTAGTGGACTTAATTTGCAATAGGTCCAAAAACAAAGTTTATGTACTGAAGTTTAAAAACTCGCAAACTACATGTTGATTTAAGTATTTAACATTTTTTTCATAAGCAAAATCAATCGCAACTTTTCTCAAGTGCTTTTTATCTTCTAACTTGAAAAAAGTTGTTTTGAAGTGTTTGGAAAATAACTCTAATTTTAATAGAAGTAATCTTAGACCAAAAGTTAAAAGTAAAAAATATTTGTTTTTTTCCAAGTTTTTGGTGTTTTGGAAAATAGATAAAAGTTTTATGTCAGATTCATAAGCTAAAAGCTGCTTAAGTATCAAACATTCCAACTTTTACATTTGTCCAAAATTACTTTTATTCTCAAACAATATCTACTTTTTATTTTAAGCAATTTTAATACAATCTCTACTTTTATTCACTTCTTCAAAAGTTAAGCAAAGGAAAACACCCCTAAATTAGAGATTTTATAAAAATCACTTATATAAAAAATAGATAGTGTTTGAGGAAAAAATAATTTCTAATAAAAAGTAGAAGTTGAAATATTTAGTTACTTTCTTTAAAGCACGAGCTAATTTACAAATACTACAAAATAATTTTTCTTTTTAAGCTAAAAAATGTTTAGAAAAAATAAAAAATAAAATAGAAACGGTCCTTATCCTTCTCAAGTAAATCTCTTATAATTAATGACCCAATAACTAAAGCCCATCTAAGAGGCCCACGGAAGAAATATATACATCAATACATTTTTTACGCCCTCCGTTCGGAAAAGATAATTATTTCCTCCGTCTCAGTTAAATATGCACATTTTTTTTTTTGTCCGTCCCATTTAAATTTGCACATTCTTAAAAAGGAAATTTCTCTCACAATCTCCACTCTGAAAATCTCCACCCTCAATCTCCACCTTTGAAAAAGCCAAAGATTTTCCAAAATCTGTTTTTTCTTAACATCAGTGTCGGGTACCGTGCAAATTTAGCTGGGACGGAGGTAGTACGTGGTTTTTTTCAAGTGTCACAAATCCTCCTTTACTATTAAAGGAGAATCGCCAGACACGTGTCGCCATTTGGTGTGTTTAAACACCTTAAAAAAATAGCTTCTTCTGCTTCTGACACGTGTCCTTTTAAATTATTTTAATTATCTTCAATTATCTATCCCTAATTATAAGGAAGTGTAATAACTTTTCCCCTCGAATTTTAGAAGTGTAATAACTTTTTCGTCTCAACTCCGTTTTCTATGAAAATTATATTAAATTAATCTTATTTTCACGATCTTTGATTTGACATCCATGATGTATATGTTTAAGTAAAATATTATTTTTTAAAATGTGAAATATATTTTTTATGATTATTATAATATTAAAAGTAAAATATATAAATAAATAAATACATATATGATATGACATGGAAGGGGAAGAAAAATGATTAAATATAATATATTGATAGGTTAATTTATTGACACGTATCCCACTTTATATTTTGAAGTAATGTATATTTATTAATATAACAGAATATATTACCCGTGCATAGCACGGGAGAACATCTAGTTATAGTTAATTTTCATATAAATGATACAATTTTTTTCTAAAATGCTCTCATTTTATTTATTGTAACGATTAATAATTCTCCATTTTTTAATCACTCACGTAATGTATTCTAAAATATAAGGATATAATATAAAAAGAGTAACACTTGTGTGCATGTGATGTACAATAGACTTATTGTACATCACTATAATTTAACACATGGACTTCAAAAAATTTGCTGAGATATAATTATAAAAAATTCGCGTCCGCCAACTGGCTCAGCGCGCGGGTCGCGCCTTTTTTTATTAAAAATTCTACTGCAAGAACACAATAAATCTACTGTAAGAACACAATAAGTCTACTCTAAATACAAAATAATTATACTGCAATAACACGATAAGTCTACTGAAGAACACAATAAGTCTACTCTAGACACAAAATTACTATACTATAAGACTCTAAACACAAAATTACTATAGTACAAGAACAAAGTAAGTCTACTGTAAGAACACAATAAGTCTACTCTGAACAAAAAGTAATTATACTATAAGAACACGATAAGTCTACTGAAGAACACAATAAGTCTACTCTAAACACAAAATTATTATACTACAAGAACATAATAAGTCTACTGTAAGAACACAATAAGTCTACTGTAAGAACACAAAACACTGAAAATTGCGTGCGCGTCGGGCCAACAACAACGAGTCGCGCGTGGATCTCAATATGGACTGGTGTACAATAAGCCTATGGTGCATCATATGCACACAAATTTTTGCCATATAAAAATAGTGGGTGAAAATGTATTTCCAATATCAGTAAAGATGAGTTTTTAATTTAAGTGTAAAAGTGTGACTATTTTCTTAAAACGGAAGGAGTAATTGTTGAGTTAAATAGTAAATATACATACTTTTAGAATTTTAGTATTTTAGGTTTATAGTGTATAAATAATTAATTATAATTCATGATTTTTCATAACATAATTATCGCAAATAAAAGATGGGCCGACCTACCCAATCCGTGGCCATGGTGGCCTGGGCTAAACCGAGGTTTTTGTAGCCCGTCAATTTTGCGGTCTGCTCCGCCAAATGATGGGCTCTGTGGGCTTTGGTCTGCCCTATCCTACCAATCTATTATATCAGCTCTATCTACAGCTCTCAAAAAATATAAATACACAGTCACATGACTTATTTTATTTTTTCACTAACTTATTTAATCATGTCTAAGTTAACATATGAGTTAAAAAAAAAAAAATCAGTTTTTACTTGAACAAGTAAGTATGACGTTGATTTTTGAAACATGACTCTTATTTTAGGACAATAATTTTTCTAATATAAAACTCTTCTATGAGACGAATATAATATTTACTTTACACCATTACGGCAGGATTGATATGAATGAATGGAATGGGAATGGAATGATCATTCACTAGTCATTCATACTCCTTTGATTAGTATAAATTTGTGATTAGAATAGTCATTCCCAAAGGAACAGTTACTCTCATATTCATGGGATTAGCCATTCCTTCTACCCAACATGATATTAGTTATTCCTAACAACAGGAATTTGACTAATTATTTTATTATTATTACTATTATTAATTGATTAATTTAGTTGTTATTATTTCTATGATTACTAGTACTATTCCCGTGCTTTGCACGGAAGTTTATTTAAAAAGTAATGATTTTAATAAAATTAAATATGATATAGTCTAATATTTAAATATGTGATGGTTTTACCCTAATAATTTTTTTTTTTTAAATGTAGAATAAAACATAAATAAAATTATAAGTAATGTGAATATAAGTTTCTCGCATGTTATACATGAATTTAATATAACTCACTTTATATATAGGTATATTATATATGTCTATATATAAAAATTAATATTAAGATAAATATCTTTTTCAAAATGTTCATTTCTTATCTTTGTAATCCGAACATACATTTAGTATGTCTGTTTCATTCTCCGCCTATATGAATTATAGCTTAATTAATTATGAATGTTAAAACAAACATAAATATTTAACTATCAAGTCATATTATTAAATAAAATAAACTGAATAATGTTATAAGTAAATTATTTTTCTTTCATTTTTTTCTATTCTACTTTAAATATTTAAATTTATCTAAATAAAAATTTAAATTCTAATTATAACTATTTACTTTTAAAAAATCTTAGTTGCAAGTTTTAATACATTACTTGGTATTTTAGATATACAAAGAATAACAAAATAACAAAATAAGATTCAAAAGTTATTCAATAGTTGGAATAACAAAATAAAACATCTTTTGTTTTTTTTTAATAGTTCGAATGACAAAATAAAACATATGAGTTCTTCAATATTTCTTAATACTTTCATATATATGTTGAAAAGTTTCAATTAAATTATACGTTTATATTGTAAATAGTAGATTCATCTAAAGATACACATTGGTTAATGTAAAAAAATTGCTTAGGTTGCAAAATGTGGAAAAAAAAAAAGGGACATAATTGAGATTAGCAAATAAACATTAGCAAATTTAATAATTTAATAAGATGATTATAAATCAAATAATAACTATCACTTTTAATTCGATATAATATGTGTTCAACTGTATATACAATGAGTTTTCTCTCAATGTAATAAATGAAGAAAACTTGAGACAATTCAAGTCAAATAAATCAAATTGATTAGTTGTCGTTATAATGAAATAATCAAGTAATATAATTTGTAAAGAGAATTATTTGAATGATTTTTCATTTTGTTCCGAATCAATGCTATATTTGTTTTGCAACCTACAATAAATATTGAAATCTTACTCAATGCTATATTTGTTTTAGTATATATACACATATGAATGTTAAATCGAATATCGTCAAAATATGATTAATTTGATATATTATACATAATAAATATATGAGAAATGGAAAAAGATATTTGCCACCTTAGAAAGTAAAATTAATTTTGATTCTTACCAAATGTGACAACAACTTATCAATCACAGTCTGAAATTTTAGGCTGGAAAATGCTACTTACAGAAGTGACCATACCGTGGCTTATATGTATAAATATATATATATATATAGATTTTTAATTTATAAAATAATTTTTAAATTCTAACTATAAATAATTTAAAATATTCATGAAATATATAATAAACGGAACAATGCTATTTTATTTGGGTAGTTCATATGTAATGTAAAGCTTAATTTATTTTTCTTTATGTCCTTACTTTTATTTTATATATTTTTTTTAATTTATCTAAAAAACTTTCAAATTCTAATTATAAAGTTAGATTTTTTCATTTGCAACTTTTGAGATTTCATTTGGTGATTTCAAATATACTTAAATAATTTTATTTAAGAAATTCTTATTTTAATAAAATAAAATTCAAAAGTTATTTTAATAATTCAAATAACAAATTAAAGTCTATGAGCTCTTCAAAATATTTGGATATTTCCGTATTTTATATGGTATTGTAAATTATTTATATAAATGTTATATTTTTCTTACAAATAATTTATTTATTTGAAGATAAAAATTGATTAATGCGGAAAAAGCTATTTAGATTGTTAAGAGTAAAAAAGACAGTTGATGTTGATTAGTGCGACAAAGTATTATTTAGCTTACAAAGTTTAAACATATATAATTGAATATTAGAAAAGTAAAAAAATTAAAAGGATTGAAAAAATTAACAAATGTCATAATTTAGGCTGCAGAGAATAAATTTTCTTAAAAGAGTAATCTTAACAAAATACACATTATTAAAAATATAAATAGGTAATTAAAAATAATTATAAAAAAATACTCATGATTTTTTTAAAGAAATCATTTTACTAATTTTAGTTGCAATTAAAACCAAAATATTATAGTTCAAGTTACAATGACCATCAATTATAACACAAAAATTAACAAACAAACAATCCGTTTATTCAAATCAAATATCTCATTATAATGTATGTGATATGGATGTCAAATCGAAGCTCGTGAAAAGATGAATAATTTGGTATATTATGCATAAAAATCGGATTTAAGATGAAAAAATTATTTGTATTTAAAAATAAATAAAAGAAAGTTATGAACATACCAAAAAAAGGATAAATTACCAATTATAGTCTAAATTTTTTGGAGGAAAAACTAAAATGACACTAATACCCTCCATTTTACTTTTATATATGTAGATTCATTAACAATATATTTAATAATTTTTAATATTCTCAATTAATTATTATTAATTAATTTATTGATTAACGATAATGGTGTTCTCGTTCTTGTGATTGTTGTTGTTGTTGTTAATTAACTAATTACTATAATTCACTATTATTCCTAATTTAATTATTAATGATATATTTCATAATTTTAATTAATTTTTTAGTTAATAATAAGAGTAATTATTCTGGTTACACATCTGGAGTTGGGATCGCCAAAATTTCAATTTCGAGTTTCACGTCAGCAATTAGAGCAAAATTTTTATTGGGGGTGTATTGAGTTGAAAAAATCATAAAGTTGATGAATTTCTATGTTATGTTTGAAAGTTCATGTTGTAAATGATAATTAGCCAAAGATCGTGAATTTTTAACAAAAAAAAAATGGCAGATTCATTGTCTTGTCGGTGGGGCCTACTTGAGGAACTTGTACGAGTGAAGGGCGTTGACCTGTGAAGAGAGGAGGAGAGGAATGGATAATCGGGGACGGTACCGTTTAATTTTGAAAAATTCTTTTTGTCTATATAAATGAGAGCTCTTAAAAATCAAAATATAATTAATATAGTGAGTGAGGCTGGCATGAGAATGCTGGGATTGATCCCTCTCTAGTGCAAGGAACATTTTTTTTTTTACAAATTAAATTATGTGATGTCTCCGTCAAAGTTTGAGGTCATTCGAACATAATCCTATTTATACAATCCATTAGAGCATAATCTTATTTATTCAAGGGATGAGATTAGTAAATTACCGAATGATCATTTATCTATATTTATTTTGATGAGATTGAAAAGTAAGTCGTTTATATATTTTATATTACATTTAATTTTAGTAGATTATTTTTTTTAGGAACAATAGTTTTAATATTGTAAGGAGGACCAGATTAGATCAACTCTATAAAGAATCGATTCACACCGTAACTCTAAAAGCAAGCTATTTAGGCCCTTTTGTTGAGTTAGTTGAAATAGGCTCGGCTCAGGTTCAAAAACATTGACCTAGTTTCGAAGAATAAATTTAAGTTTCAGTTTTGGTTCGACTCCTTCCCAAATTGTAAATCGACGGTTAAATATTTATTTTTTTAATATATATATTCTTTTAGTAAACACGTGCACGATTAAAATTCAGTGACCGTTGTGATTAAGTAACCAACTGACCATTGAGGAACCGTTCAAAATCGAAATCGACTTAAATTTAGGGTTAATTGCAGCAACCATATCAAATTATTAGCGTTTTTGCATATAAATCAGCAATTTTTTTTTTGTAGCACTGATACATATAAACTATACGGATTTAACAGATAAACCATTAAATTTATTTCTCATTTTAAACTATACAGTCTCGATGAATTAGAACAGCGAATCAGCTAACGTGGCACGTTGCGCTTCATGGATTTAATTTACCGTGTTTTTGCACTATCGTTGATGGGCTGCGTGGAGAAGATGAACATGTATTATTTCGTTTTTCTATTAACAAAGATTGAGCCCAGCGCCAAGTGGATGTTTGGATTAGGAAGTAAGAGAATGCGTACATTTTTCATCCAAAATCTAACCTATCTTTTACAAATTTCAATTACTACATAATCAACTAATTATTAATTATGCCACCTTCCAATATTATATTATAAACTTATTAACTCTAATAACTTTCAAATTATTATCCATCACTTCTTACAATATAATAATATGAATCACCATCCAGCGACCTATATTGATTTGTAAAATGGCGGGTGTGCTTAGTGGAGCAGGGTTATAGATATTTCATGTCGTAATATAAGAGCAAAAGTGCTAGAGATATATAAGATTGGCTCTACACTGTGGGTGTGTACCACAACTAGAGTGGCAAAATTGACCCGGTCCGACGGATCAGCTCAGTAAGTTCAATATTTTAGATAGATCGGGTCATAGAAATGTAGGCCTGAAATACTATTTGGCTCGATCGGGCTGGCCCGATCGACCAAAAGCTCGACGGGCTCCGGACCACCAAAAATCTAAGTATATTATAGGGAAATACTCCGGATCGGGCATACTAATTTTAGGCCTTACCAAATTTCGGACCGACTCGAAATATGACGTTGGCCCGATGAGCTCGATCCGATCGAACCGGGCTGCCCGAATTGTCACCTCTAACCACAATAATATAAAATCACCATTAAAGCACCGCAGAGTGATGAAAATGTTGCTAGCCATTTGAAGCATTTTCAACAACTAAATTGAAGTCAAAGAAGTTGGATAGTTCAAGTGGTAGAGTATCTACTTTGCTTCTGGATTCGAGTCACCTAAAGGGAGGAATTTTTTCTTTGTTGTTAGATTAGAAGAAAAAAGCATTTAACAACTAAATTAAAGTCAAGTCAACCTTGAATCACAAAGTAATTATAAAAACAAGATGAGATTTGACTAGCAATAGTAGCACAAGCCAATTACATGTTGATTTAAGTATTTAACCCTTGAAAAAATGATTAAAATTAGAGATTCTATAAAAATCACTTGCGTAAAACGTATGTAGTGTTTGAAAAAAAAGTGATTTCCAATAAAAGTAGAAGTTATAGCGTTTGCTACAAAATCACTTATGTATTTTAAAAAAAATATCATATTATTTACAGAATTGCCATTGAGTAGAGAAAAACATTAAATTTCTGCTTTTAACTTTTACATTGAAAACACGTTTTTTAAAACAGAAGTTGACGTTGCAAACAGTACAAAATGATTTTTCTTAAGTTATAAGCTGAAAAATACTTAGAAAAAGTAAATTAATCATTTTTTTCAAAAGCAAAAGCAATCACGAACATCCCTACCAAATTATTAATGGTGAGTACAACATTTCTGTTACAATTTGTTAGCTTTTTGGTATTTCTCTCAGTTGCACACAGTGTGAGCTGTTTTGAGTACACACATTTCTCATGTCAATCTCCAGATTCTGTGTCTTCTCCGTGTATCTATCTTCTTTGCATCTTGCACTTTCTTTCTCATTTCAGTCATACAAAACAAATTAGCTGAAACGTTGAAAACGAAAGAAAAAAACCAGCAATTAGCGATTCTCTAGCTGCTGCTTGTGCTATTTTGTCCAAAAGAAAAATATTTCGGAAGGAGATATATGCACAAAATAATTCTGGTAGGATGTGCTATAAAGGATTTTCGGTATGGAAGGAATAGGAAAAGAAAAGCGGGCCTACAGTGGCAAAAAAGGAAAGCAAAGTCTTTCTCTATCTTTCTATCTGCTCTGAATCGTCTTCGAAGTAATATGACTCTGGGCTGTAACTCTCCTCAGTCCGAATCATGGGGCGGTTGTTGCAAATGAAGACCTCATCCCTATCTTCCGAAAGAGCCGCAGAATCTCCCTGTTGGAAGCCTAATTGTCAAAATGACCATTATATTCATCTCTCACATGGGAGGAAGACGAAGACAAAAGATAGCAATTTAGAAGAACTCATAAAGAGAAAGGAAGTAAAAGGAGATGGAGAACACTTCAATCAATTTGTATTAGTAATTTAGTTGGATTAATATTAGTATTAATAATTTATTTACTTGCATTTCCGATAGCTTCACTAATAAAAAGACACATTTAACATTAGTATAGTTCGATAGCTTCACTAATAAAAAGACACAGTTGACATTGTAATGATGAAATTATCAAATTTTATTGTGATTGATTCTTGTTAATGGTTGTTTCATTTATTCAAATTCTCGTTTTCTAATGTCATTCACTTCAGCAGTGTGTGATGCACCTTCTCCATATCACTTAAATTGATGCTGGAACTTCATCTTTTCTAAAAAGAAAAATTAAATGATGTTATTTTAGGGAAATTCGGCGATCCAAAATTTCATCATTCTGGAAGTTAATTAATTTAGCCCTTTTCACTAAGATTTTAAGATCGGTTCATTGTGGTTGTTAGCATGATGGTATACTGGGCCAAAATTCCCACAAACTATATCAAATTCATATAAAATGTTGAGAACTGTGCTGGATCGATTTTACCATCTCTCCATTAAGATCATAAGAATTCACTTCTAAACAGAGCCGTTTTGCAACTTTTGCTCAATTTTAAAGTGGGGCAGTCTAGTAAATTAGTGGGTTATTCCCAATTCATGTTGTGCAAGTAAACATCTTGAATGATAGCTAGGGACCATATTTTTATTCTGTCAAAATTAACACAAAGAAACTAAGGATATGTTTACTTAAGGCTGGAGAGTGCTGTGGCAAATCTGACTGAGGAAGTTCTTATCGGGATCTGAGCTCTTAAATTTACTGAACCAAGCCTTAAGTAAACACATCCTAAAAGAAAAGAGAAGTTTGAGGGGAAGAAACAAAACGTTACCCAGAGTAAAATAAGGATGGTGATTGGACGGTAGAACAAAGTTTTGGATACCAAAGTATGGTGTGAGAATTCGAATTATCAAGTAAGGTCCGATTCTGAGTCGATTTGAATTATATGTAAAAAAATTATTTGAGCCATATATTTATTACATTTTGAAATAAAGTATTGTAACTGAGTCGCTCCGGGTCAAAATCAGGTTAATCGATTCATGTTTCATGTTTGGTTGCTTTTGGGTTTCTCTTAGTAAATTTGTGTCGGATTAAATAAAATATTAAATATTTAAAAGATAACTCTTCAATCAAATACCAAATAAACAACTTAATGTCTAAATAAAGACATAGACTGCTGAATAACTAAGAAAAAGTTACATTAGTTATTCATCCAACAAAAAAATAAACATATTTAAAACATACAGAAAAACTTTAATATCATTATGAATAATACAAAATATCCTTAAAAAATTAATATTAAAATAAAACATTATCATCGAGGTGGGAGGAGGCGTAAACTATTGTAGAATAATAACTTGTTATGTGTTAAGTATTCATTAAAATATAAAATATTTATATATGAAATATACTCGGATTGGATTAGTGACGGATTTATCAAAACCCTTTATTCTCTTTAAACCTACTAAAACTCTTTTAATTAATTTTTTACAAATTTGATCGAAACGAGTTTCATATGAGTTCGAGTTTGCGCCCACCCAATTGACTGCTAATCTTAATCTTCTTAGGGGAGAGAAGCATTTTATTTCAAGCTGGTTTCGTATTATTATTTTTTATTAATTATTGTATTCTATATATTAGAGTTGTTTTATAAAATTGCAAAATCTCCTTATCACATGGCACAAAATAACTTTTTCTTGTAAAAAAATAAGGTATTTTAGAATACCTACTACCCTTGATCTCTATGACTGTGTTTACTTATAACTGAAGAAGACTGTAGTACCGTAAGTTATGGGAAATAAAGTAGAAAAAGAATGTTGAGTTAAATTAATGGGTGTTTGATTTTTTTGGTTAGGGATTGAATTGACGTTTATTTTTAGTGTAAAAAGTGATGTGATGTGTGTAAATATATTGCCAGCAATCCCAAAGTAAACACGACTCGATTGCCCAATTCCCAAAATATTAAGTCAAGTCATAAGTAAACACATCCTATAACTGGGAGAGCGATGCACTACCACTTAAGCTTGTTTGAATTTCGTTCTCAAAAAGTGTCCAAATATATGACGATATAATTTTTCATTTTAGCAATTTAATAAAAGTACAATCTTAAAAAACCTATAAATTCTCGTTTTCACGGTATAAATGACTCATTTCACTTCTCTACCCAATGAAGCATTCTTAAATCGAGGCGGGGCTACTCGGGTTTTAGTCGGGGCATTTATTTAAGAATATTTCAGTGTAATTGCAATTTATCATCCCGACCGCGAAGGATTGAGGCATGACCGAGAAGGGGTTAATCGAGGATCAGGAGAGTTGGGTGTCCCATTTAAATCAATTAAATTTGAAATATTATTTTAATTCATTATTTTACTTTAACTAATTATTATGTATGTTTATATTATTTTTATATATTTTATTTAATAGCAGATATATATTTTTAAATAATAATTATTTTTTATGTATATACTTATTATAAATATAATGATTATATATTATATAAATTATTTAGAGAATCAGGATGGAGCAGAGCAGGATATTCGGGGCGGAAGATTAAAATCCGCCCCATTATCATGCTCAGGACGGGATTCTCCATCAAATTCGGAGAGTGTTCAAAGTATATTTAAAAAAAGGAACACTTCATTTTCAATAACCAAAAATCACATAATCTCATCATTTACAACATTATACTAGCTTTAGTTACAAGAATTAGTAGTTAGAACTTAGCCTCTTTGTGAATATTCACATTTGCTTTGCATTTTTTTAGCTAGATAAAAAATATAGTAAATAATGATATCTAAATAATGAAATTATGAATCTTGAACTTGAAATTAAAAGAGAAAAAAAAAAGAAGAAAGAAAAAGGAGGCTTGAAAATTTTGAGACTGTCAACTCTAAACCTTAAACATTGAATTTATACACGAATCGTGAACTTTGGTCCTATTTTACAACAATAAATAATTAATATTATCAATTTTTTCGGCATCTAGCGGTACACAAATAAAATGTAGGATGGAGGATCTCATGTGTATACTTTGTAACACATAGAATTTATAAAATGGATTAGTTATTATAAAATAAATGTGAATACAATTTTAAACCAGCAAAAAACAAATAAGTACTGTATATTGCATGACAAATTTTATTGTTAGGACTTCCATATCATTATTACATGTGACAAAATCGCCTCGGTTTGATGGGCCGTCCTAACCTGTCTAACATTTAAAACGAACTGGATCATATGAATTTTAATTCGAAGTACCATCGAATTCCCCACGCCCAACCTGATAGGTTAATGGTTTGATGGGTAGCGGGCCAACCCAAAAGTCATAATATATTTTATGGAGATGAGTTGGATGAGCTCATTAATTTTCGCTCGATGAGACTTTGGATCAATCGAGCCCTATCTAGCATGTGGCATTGATCTAATGGGTTGGACTTGACCGGGTTAATATCATTATGCTGCATTATGTTGAATTTAAGTCGGGTGAAAATTCGAATGATTGAGTTGAATTCTAGGTTGGATTTGAACGATTCAGATTATATATTAAAAGATATTTGAAATTTAAAATTACTAAATTTTAAAATAAATACTATTTGAATATTTAGGTCAGAATCGTGTAATTTGTTTGCGTATTGAGTTGGTTTCTCTCATTAATTTGAGACCAAGTAAGGTTTCGTGTTGTGGTGTTAATTTCTGGATTTGAAGTCGGAATTCTCAACAACAATCAACTAGACGTGGCCATTCAGCGTCTCGGCCCGATTCGCCAGGCCAATGCATTATGTTAAATTGAATTAGGTTGGGCCAAAATTTTATGGGCTTAAAATTAGTGAGCCTAACCAATCCTTCTATAATATAACTAGTAAATGCTCCCGTGCGATGCACGGACTATTTTTTTAAAAAGTAAATCAATATTAACATGAACAATACTTTTTTATTGAAAACACATTTTTATTTGATAATATATAACAAAAAAAGAAATGGTTAAAATTTTTTACAAAGAAAACTTTTGTGTTCTTTTGCAGTGTTATTCATTCATTGCCTCTTACTCCAGAAAATCAGTAATTTCCACAAATAAAAACACATATTAATTTTTTCACGAATTCCTTACTCGTATTTTATTCCAGTTTTTTTTTTATCTTGTCTCTATCAAAACATTCATATTAAATTATGATAGATTTTGAATTGATTACACTGATTGATAATAATAAATAAAACGAACATACATAATCCAGAATCCGATATCAGTTAATAGAATTGAGAAACAAATAATCTAAAGGATTATTCTTATATGAAATATTTTATTAGTTTACGTACAAAACATCTCATATTAGAAACAAAAATAATTTTTTTAAGAATTATGCTTATATAAAATATTTTAGTAGTTTACCTACAAAATATCCTCTATTGGAAAAAGATTTTAAGAAAAACATAGAAAATACAATTTTATTTTAGGATGAACTGAATCTTCACACGAGCTTATTCATATAAATAGAATTGGATTTGGATTTATAATTTTAAAAGAGACCTCAAATCTTTCAATTTTTTTATCGAATAATCTCCTATATCCATAAGATGAGCTCATTAATATAAATAAAGTTGGATTTTGATTTAGAAAATTAATGAACTAAACTAATAAAATACTTTATATAACAATAATCATTAAAAAAATATATTCTTTTCTCAATCTTATTAAACTGTATTGCAATTTTGGATTGTATATCTTCGTTGTTTGTTTATTATTATTATTAATCACTATGATCTATTTCAAAATTTATTATAATTTAATATTAAGATTTTGGAAGAGAGATGGGCGAAGAAAAAAACAAATGAAATTATTTTCGAGAGAAGAAATAAAACGGATAAAATAATTTACAAGATAAAATAATTTTGGGAAAAAAATAGTGTACAGTGGAAAAATACTAAAAAAACTGATTTTGTGGAATAAGAGGCGAGGAAGAAATAAAAAATATATTTAGCGATGTTTTTCTGTTGGAGTGTGTTAACTGGCCGAACATATTATAGGTGGGCTCTATAAGAAAACCCACTGGTGATTCCATATGCAAATTAATAAATGATGAAAAGGTATGGTAGAGTTTTCAAAGTAATTAAGAATGTATAGTTGAAGTAGGCAATCTGCAATAATATACAACCCTAGTTTCGAGATCAAACTCGTATAGATTGTCGGCGTTTCTTTTTTCTCGTGGTTCATGCTCTGAGGTCATTCCCTCTTTCCCCTTAGACATTTTTTCAGTCAAACTGGTACTTGAAAACATAAAAGGCGAACAACAATAACTAAAAGATCAAATCGAAAGAAACTGTTCAACGTCAAACCATAAACTATAAACTTTGATGTCATTTGGGGGTCAGGGTTGGGGTCGGGTTTTTGTTAGGTCAGGTTTCTGAGTGCCCTATTCTAATAAAATTAATCATAAACCTACACCTCTTTCAACAACTTTTAAGAAGCAAAAAATTATTCAACCATAGAAAAGTATTTTGAAAAGAACTCGACCAAAGTAGACGGGTACTTGCAAGATCGAGTTTTTTTGTTTTCCCGAAAAATTCGACCCGATCCCACCCCAACCTCGAATCACAAACCCAATGGATTAGGCCCGACTTACTAATTTTCAGCTCAATAAAATGTTGTATCAGTTCCGCCCTGACCAGCATGTTAATGAACATGGAGAAATATACGGAGTAGTTTGCTTACCTGGCGTTTTCTTTGTAGGAGGGAGCAACAACGGCATCGACGGCGGCGACACTAGGTGAAAATCAAAATGGTTCTAGCCCTAAGTGAGAAAAAATAAAATGGAACAGTATGTTGTTTTTTCTTGCAAAACCATTCAAAGTTGTGTATTTCCTTATTAGATTGTACTTCTCTTTCTTTTCTGTACTGTGTTTTTATTTCTTTCTTGCAAAAAACATTCAAAGCTTTGCAGACTTCTTTCTTTTTTGTACTGTATTTTTGAAGGATATTGTATTTGCAATTAACCGAGAAAAGGGGATAGAGTAAATTATTAACAACTTCTATTGATAATTTATCTACTCTTTTAGATGTGTTTTACACTTTGGGTAATTTGAGAAGAAGAGATTAAAACAAACCCTAACTGAAATCGCAACTCTGATGGCTGAATGATGACTTAGCTGTGATTTGCAAGCACACAACTGATTACGTTGTTGCGGGAAATCAGTGATCAATGGCGGAGAATTTCTCGATTCCGCGAAAACCTAATTCATAATTTATTGGGTTAATTAATGAAAAATCACGATCTTTTATCAATTATCATGTGTAGCTTGAATCTTCACACATAACTTAAAAATATACTCCCTCCGTCCCAACTCAATTTGCCTATGTTGGTCGGGCACAGAGGTTAAGAAAAAACAGATTTTGTGGAATGTTTGACTTTTTTAAAGGTGGAGATTGAATGGGAAGATTTTGAGGGTGAAAATTGTGAGAGAAAGTTATCATTTATGGGTTGACAAATTAGATTTGAACAAACCAAAAAGGAAAGTAGGCAAATTAGAGCGGGACAGATGGAGCATTATCTTTATGACTTTTTAAATTCGATGCACTTAAATAGGATTTTGGCTCCAATTGTCGAGGTTTAGTCCGAAATCAAAATTTTAGTTATTTCATTTACTTATCATCATACAATATTTGTAAATTCTTAATTAAATAAAAATAATAACGCTTAGTGATTATGTTTAATGATAAAATAATGTCTTCGTACAATCACATGTATATAATTAAGCGGGTCAAATTTTCATTTTCGGACTTCATATTAATAAGTAGAGCTCAAAAGTTTTTTCCGCGTATTGAATTGAATAATTTATAAAAATGATGCATTTATACATTACAATTAAAAGATCGCGAGTTCATGATTTTTTTTTATGTAATTAACCCGATTTTTAAATGGTTGTGCCTTTCATATATCATATGGGCCCAACAGTGTTTCTAATTCTAACTTCTAAGCAGTCAGCGAGCCCATTATTTTTAGATAGGCCCAACTCTGATTTGTTTATCTTTATATATTTTGTGTGGGCTGAAATAATTTTTGATTCCCTAACTTTTAATTGTATAATTTTGATTTTAAAAAAAGGTAAAAAATTAAATTTGGTCTCATAATTTTGAAATAGATTCAGATTTAGTTTTTTTTTAATCGTCGGTGACGATAACTAAATTGATCGGAAAATTGCACGTGTCAGTCACCTGACTCATGTTTCCAGACAATTTTTAAATACTTTGCACTAACAAGCAATGTAGAAGTAACAAAATATTCAAAAACTTAGAAAGTTAAAATAATAATATATATTTATAGTTTTTTTTATTCCTTATCACTCGTCGATACCGCGTATATAAAAATCAGCTAGAAAATGGAGTCACGAGACCGACATATGCGATTTTCCAATCAAATTGGTCAACGGTGACGAAAAAATGATTGAATCGTGACCAACTCCAAAGTTACGGGACTAAATTGAAATTTTTAACTTTTTTGGGACCAAAATTGTAGGAGTAAAAAGTCACTGGACAAAAATGAGGTTAGCTCTATTTTATGTCCCGTAAGTGTAAAAGAGTTGTGTGTGGAAATATAGACATTTTACTTTAGGTCAATTTTATGGAGATATAACTCAAAAAAACTATTATACGTACTCATACAACTTATTTTATTTTTTTATTTAACTTATTAAATAGTATCTAACGAATGAATTTATTTATTTTTAGTTGAACTAGTAAATTTAGATATTGATTTTTGAAATATGACTCTATTTATATCATATAGATAGATTATTTATTTTATTTATAAATTTGACCTAAATGAAGGCTGCTTGCTGGACATTTGGATGGTTCATATTGTCTTGGTTAATATTTGAAAGAATCACCTTTTGCACCAAATTTAGAGTCCGTTTGCTTAATGAGGGTACTTTATTGAGATTCGATCCTCTAAATTTACTAAGCCCAATCTTAAGCAAACGGACCCTTATTTTTTATTAGATTGTTGTGTATTTTGTTTTAGAAGATTGCATACGAAGCGTCCACTTTATTTAAAGAGAAAAAATAGATAAAATGAGTGGTAGGGTTGATTTATAAAGTCGATTATGGTCCAACTGGAGGATGCAATTTGAATGGTCTCATCTAGCCCAGTTCATTGGACCAATATCATAGGTCGAAACGGGTTGGTTCAACTTAAAAATGTATCGGACAAAAAATTATTGAACAAATCTCGGCCCATTATTCTACAGCATACTATATTAATTTTCGGGTCAGTCCACACCCTATCTGGTTTTTAACCCATCGGATCGGACACGTTGGGCTCAATTATATTTCAAACCAAGGTTTATGTGATCCGATTCTTCTAAATTATCGCACAAGCTAGGTCGGTCCAACGGAACGGCCCTCTTTGCCACCTCTAGTCCCAAAACTTACACTACAATGATAGTTGGATCTGAATTTTCAAAGTCATTATTGTGAAGGCTCCCTCTTTATGTTTATAGAGCAAGATCGACCTTTATTGACATTTCATTTTGACCTGAAAGTCTAAATAGAACAAGAAAAGTAACGAAATGATTTAACTATAAAAGTTTTAGATAACCCAAGCATGTTGTAACATTAAATAAAGTTTTATGTTTATTCCAAAATATCGTTATAGATCTCACGTATAAATTAACAAATTATGAAAAAAGATCTGTGCATGAAATATGTGTATGATTATATTATTAAGTATTTTACAGGCTGTTGGACTCAATTTGTTTAATATTCTATTGTAACCTAATTTACTAATAAATACCTTGTATATTATTTAATCAATTAATTATGTAAAAAGTATTACATTATGGGAAAATACTAAACTCACTTTTAAGTAAATGAAATTACATTTTCTTTTTTCCTTAAGCTGGAATTACACTATCAATATCTATATGACACATAAAAAAATTCAGTTCTAAAAGTCACCGTCTACCTCCGACAACATTATATGAGACGATTCTCGTCGTCTTTTTTTCCTAACTTCTCCCTGATTCATATCATTTCTAAAATACTAGATGTAAAAATGCATCTATACACCTAATAATCAACATACATGAGTAGACTTACATTACTGACGATCTCTTCTTGTTTTTCAGGCGCTTCCATAGCTACCTGATAAATTAAGAATTCAAAACACCAAAACCCTAAGTAAACCCCTCGATCGGAAAGAATCCGTCTCAGAATCTATTTTGGGAATTTGAGGAAGCTTCAGTGGCAACAAAATATGGGTTAGGTCTCGGGTCAAAATGTTCTGGTAGGCACCGCCTCTGGGTATTTTCATAAATGGCCTAGTCAAAGTAACTTATCAAGAATGAGCTTACTTGTTCTAAACAATAAAAATAGCCTCTTTTTTAAATAATTCATGTTTTGACATATTAAACAACTACTGAGTTGTTTAAACAATTAGGTTATTTGATTAAAAACAACACCATTGTTTTAAACAACCCAGTTGTTTATACACAAAACAACCATGTCGTTTTAAACAACTCAGTCTTTTTAATACAAATCTACCGTATTATCTGCACAACTTGAATAATGGGAAAGAAAACTATCATATATGTATATAATAACAATCTCAAATCTTAAAAGAAAAAAACATAATGTTTATAGATTGAATATCAAAATAAAGTTTGCTATGAAAAAAAATAAGAACAAACCCACACCTGCAAAAATTATCCGAACATGATTGATGGAGTTGTGAAAGAAAAGAAGAAGTGGAGAATTGACAGAAAAATATATGGGGAGAAAATAATAAGAGAAGAGAAAAGAGAGAATACATATGAGGAAAAAAGGGGAAAATGAATTTTATTCAAATTTAAAATTTCAAAATCTGAAGATATTTAATTTTCTTTTTTAAAAATTAAGTGAAATAGGAGGAAGACTATTTTTAATTATAAGTCGAGTAATCCGACCATATTTGATATATACCACTTTTCTCAAACGGAAGTGAGTAAATAATTGCACCAGGTGCAGCAAGAAACGACGTCGTCTTTTGTACTATTTTTTTCTTTTCTTTTATGTTTTCTTTCTTATTCTTTTTTTTTCTTATTATTTTTCTTTTCATTTTCTACTCTCCAGGATACCGCAACTACCGTATTGAAATATTATCGAAAATACTGAAATTCTCAGTATACCGAATGATACGATAAGAGTATGAGAATTTAAAAAAATTCGTATTTCTATCCATATTGAAATACTGAAAAAAGTTGGTATTTCGATATATATCAGTATTTTGGTAGTTCACAATCCAGATCCTCTCTTACAATATGGGTTTCATCTTCCATTACACTCAATTTAATACACGAAGCATATTAATTAGTGACATCATTCAATCCACGAGTCGATTTGTGCATATTGTGAAACACAAGATGAAACACCAAAATGTAACAGATGATCTCATATGAGTATTTCGTATTTTAGTATGCCAAATTTCTAACAGTATATTTCGGTATAGCAAAATCAACGATAAGTAAAGGCATGACTAGTTATGATATACCTTACCGAATCACTCATATCTATTACTTCGACAGTCCCCCTACCTCTTTCTACTTTTCTCCGGCCATTCTTATACTTATTCTTCTTATTAGTTTTCTTTCTGATAGAGGAAATATGTACACCCACCTCTACTAGGTAAAGAGTAATCAAATAGGGGCACGAGGGTTCAGCTTTGAGAGGAGCTGTCGGAATCACCTCTTCGTGAAATAGTAGAGAGACCAGTCCCAGCTTTGAGAGAGGAACCACCCCCCAGGTGGGGTCAAAGCTGAGTGACTCCCTGCGACCCTGAAGGAGCTCGAGCGCAGGGCAATTTACCAATTCCGTTACTACTTTAATTTAGAAATAGATATCATGTAAATCCGTCTCTAATTTGATTTTTTTTCTTGTAGTGATGCATACTTCGTTTCTGACCAGAATCAGATATCAATATTACGATTTCTTAGTCCATTTTACCCGATTTACTTTTTTCTGTTTTCGATTTGTTTGAAGTGTCTTAAGAGTTGGATGTTTGAATGATTAGTTGCGGAGATGATGCATGATTATATGTTTGTTCTGTTTTGACTTTGGAAAGTTTGGATCTTGTAAGTTTGGAAGAAGGGTTTTGGGCTTATGGTGATTTTGGATCCGGGGATAATTATGTTCTTACTTATATATTTTTATTCTGTTGAGTGTTCTTGGTTGCTTATAGAAAATTTATTATGATTTTTTTATGTATAGCATCTGATCGAAAGAGGATTTGACTTGTACATTAGTTATTTGAAGATTTGGCTCAGTGAATCTGTTCTTTCTCGTCCGATGTGTTGCTAAATCTTGAGTTTCTTGTAACGTCTTGTTCTGAATCTATTAAAACTCTAAATAAAATAATAAGAAAAAAGGAATGGTTTTACCCAGGATTTGAGTTGTTTTCGATATGGATGTTCAAATTACTCTTTTTCTTGAAGAAAAAAAGAATGAATTTACCCAGGATTCGAGTTGTTTTTGGTTAGTCTATGTTTGCTTATGGATTTGAATTTGTCTGTTCGGATGGAGGACGGGATAATTTAATTTAAATAATTTTATTACTTGTTTTCTTATTTAATACATTTTGAGCACTTTTGAAACATTTTTCACAAATATCTTATAAACTCCTTAAAAAGTGCAACAGTTTGACATTAAAGATGTTTTTATTGCTAAAAACACATGACAAATAGCCAAATTTCAGTAATAAGAGTAGCAATCATTTATCAACTGCAAATTCGTATTGCAAAGTGTCTCAAATCATGATTGGAGACTTTAAAGTGCAACCTTTTATTTTTACTGCTCCTCTTTGTTAATTGATTGTAGCATCATTGTGGCGAAGTTCGTACATTTGCCTAGATTATATGTTGTATCTGATAGGTTCTCCTTAAGCAGATTATGTGAGTGGTAATATTAGTACGGGAATCACAACCTCGAAAGATATTGGTGGGACTCTGCTGCCTTCGATAGAAGATCTTTTGTGTTCAAATTATTCCTTAAAAGTTTTCATGTGTGTTTTGGTAATTATTTCAGTAATTTAAAATTTTACAAACAATAAATTTAATCAAATATTGTTGTTAAACATCCATAGATTTATGTATTATTTTTAAGAGAAACTCAATAGTGGAATAATAATTCTAATATATCTATTATTGAAATACTTCCTATAAGGGAGAATTAGTAAAAATGTCATGTACCTATCAACATAATACCTGTTATATGTATATAATTTATAATTCTTTTTTTATTTTTGTAAAATCAGATGTCAACAACAAGTCCAACAACAATAGACGTATATCGACAAAGGAAACGGCAAGGGAAAAAAACAAGTATGCCAACTTAAGTGCTATTGAAAAACTTAAATATAAAGATGAAGTTAGTAACAAAAAAAAGAAAAAAAAAAACGTATCACAAAAATTTCATGCCAATCAAATGGTAAACCACTTTACATTTTTAAAGAAAAGAATAGTTATTAAAGTAAATATGTTTTATATTTATTCATAACTCTTTAATCTATTATGAAATTTATATTGCTTTAGGAACAAGAATCTATGAATCTGAATGCACGGAGAAACATGAATTGAAAAATTTTCCAAATTGCATTTAGTGTGGAGCTGCAAGATTTGAGTATGAACTTCCAATCTTTTACAAGTTCCAATTCGAAAAATAAATTTATGGGATTGCATGGCAAAAAAGGAAGAACAAACATTATAGAGAATAGTCAATCAAAAGTCAATGATTGTCCTTACAAAGATTACAGCAAATGAATTCAGAGGTAATCAATTAAAAAATAAAAATATAAAAATATTAGAAAATCTCAATTAAGTTGAAATATATTTTCATTTTAGGTGAGCTTCAATTGCAAACAATACCATCATCAACTGTACAAATTAATCCACCTTCTAAAGAGCTTAAGGATATGAAACAATGGTAAAAAGTATATATATAATTTGAAAACAAAAATAGTATGAGTAAATTCTTATTAAAAAATTTATGCGGATAGTTAATATATCAAATTTTGTGCAGGTGATGCACCATTCAGGATTTGTGAGATACGTGCAAGCTGTCGATGATACAAAGGATAAAAAGTGCAAAGGAGAAACTTGAAGATTTCATAAAGCAAAATGAATGTTTGACAAAAGTAAGAATAACAAAAAATATAAGTAGACAATAAAATATAACAAGAAAAAAAATCAAAATATATATAGTCGTGTATTTTAATAGTGGTTACAAACATATATTAGGAAATCTGCTAAACAAAATTATTCAATTAAATTAAGAAATAAATTAACCTAATAGTGGTTCTACTCATATGATACCTACTACTATTTTACTTGAATGGTTGAAGACGTTGAACGAGGTAAAGGTATGGTATGACTCCTTCAAAATTTGCAATGGAACGGTGCACAAAAGTGAGACTAATGCAAGATGCAACAAGTGCTTCGATGAGCCAGCGGAAGCATACCAAGGTACAAGTATGTCTATAATATAATCTTCGTCATACTTTCATAATGACGTACACACTAACACTGAATGATATTTAATATACTACAGATAGATAATAAAACCAAGCTTTCATCAAGGAATCTACAAAGTGACAATAACCCTGGTTGTTGAGATAACAACAGTATATGTTGGATGCTCAGCACATGAGCACATTAAATTAATCGAAAGAAAATGTAATAAATTACTTTGCAATAACCAACACTAATAAGTTCGTACATTGAAAAATGCAATCTTACTAACATAAATCTATTACAGGGACAAAATGAATCTAAATATTACATAAAATTAATCTTACAGAATGCAAATAACATAAGGTTCTTGATTGAAAAAAATCAAAATATAAAGTTGTCGAAGGAAGACTGAATGCAATAGCAGATGCAATAGAAATGATAGAATTCACAGAGCAAAAAGAAGAGAACGAGAAAAATACAGCTACAACAATACTTGAGGAAAAAACTATAAAAGTAGAGGAGAAGAGAAGAAGGCGAACAACAAAGAAAAGATAAGAGAATAAAGAAACTACAAGAATGGAAGAGAAGAAATGATTGTATACAAAAACAAAAGTAGAATATTGCATTCAAATTGGAAGCGAAGTTGAGGTCATAGAGATCACAAAAGAAAAAAATAGAGGGGTACAAAGGGAAGAAAACAAGAGCAATATCAAAGAAAAAACAACGTGAACAAACAACAACAATAGAGGAAAAGAAGAAAGGAAGAAACACAAAGAGAAAAATACAAGACAACATTCAAGTAGAGAGCGATATGAGCAAACACTGAAACAATGTTTTAACAAGTCCCAATAGAAAAACCTTGACAACAAGGAAGATCAAGAAAGAGAAAAAACAGAAATAAGTGAATTCGTAAAAAGAAAGAATTACGCCATTTCAAAATAATTTTCACAAATAAATAGTTTTTTTATTTTTCTTCTTTTCCATTTTATTTTTAATTACGACTTTTATGATGTTACAATTCATTTACATACTAGGAAAATTTTATGATGTTACAATTTCCCTTGGATTACTTATAGTATTTATTATTAGTTAATTTGGTAAAATGTTGTAGATACTATATGCTTTGTTTCAGATTTTACTCAAACTGACGTTTTAATAATTGCACTATTTTACGACAATGTTTATATAATAAGGTTTTTAAAAATAGGTTACTATTGACATATAATCAGTTTCACAATTATACGGGAAAGAAGTGGTCTTGTGATAACATCATATTCACTTACACAATTCTTCGAGTAAATGATTTATTCTGTGAGCACTACCCATTGAAAACATTTTGAAATTGCTAAAAAAAATAAACAAAAGAAGTGTAAAAATACAATTTCCAAAATTAATATACTAAGTGCCGCACGTGCCAAATTCTAATCTGAAAAATGTACGGATGTTTGACAACCCGATCTGAATCCGCAAGAATACACGGATCTTGTGTCTGCTGGCTAATTGGCGAGCGCGTTGAAAGTCATACTTTTATCGTAAAAATGTCATACTTCTTAAGATTATTAAAAAAATAAAAATTCGAGAAATAATATAATTTTTATCAATAAAAAGTACTCGACTATTGAACAATTGCGAAAGGTATTACTCTATCTTGAAAAAGTATCATGGACCTGGTGCGAGCTGTTGCTGGATCGACATGGGTTATTTAAAACTAAACGAGTTTTTCAGGTCTTGCCGGGTCTGGTCAGCCCATTATATGGACTTAGATCGTTACGTTTGTGACACACGGGTGCTTCTCTGTATGAAAAGTAACATGACCCACAAGCCTTGTGCCCAACTTTAACTAGATCTACGCACAAGGACGGAGCTATAGGCCGTTGGGCCCCCCTCAACTTTTAATTATTTCATAGGGGTATTTTTGTAATTTAAAAATATTTACTTTATTTCGATAAAAATAAAAATCCTATCCTAAAAAAATAACTAGGTTTATATTAGATTAAATTAGTATGTCTTTTCTGAATTTAGCTATGTTACTATTTATACACAACTTAACGTGCACAATTACCAAATACATAGACATAGCCTCTAGAAAATAGAATTAGTTATTTCTAAATAATTTTTACGAGCATTTCTACTAAAAACACTAAATGTAATATATTAAGTTTAGAGGAAAAAGTAACCGGAAAACTATTTCTAATTTTTCTTTACAACTAATGTTTCATTACTTATCTTTATATATTGAGTTTTTATACATCTTTTTTTTACTATTAGTAGCCACATTTAAAATTATGGAGTAATGATTTCTTATTTTTAGCTAAAAGGATTGAGTAAGAATTATTCATTTCAATCTTCTTATTACATACTCCCCTCCTTCCTGACCTAATTTGCCTACCTTGGCCGGGCACGGAGATTAAGAAAAATCAGATTTTGCGGAATCTTTGATTTTTTCAAAGGTGGAGATTGAATGTGGAGATTTTGAGGGTGGAGATTGTGAGAGAAATTTGTCATTTATGAGCTGATAAATTATATTACAAACCGAAAAAGAAAGTATGCAAATTAGAGCAGGACGGAAGGAGTAGTTGATAATTTAGGTATGTGATGTAGTGACCTATATTTATTTTTATTAACTTTATACAAATAATATGTTTTTTATATTTTAAATTTTAGAATTGATATATTATTTTATTTTAACACTATAATTGAGCCCCCTGACTAAAAATCCTGGCTCCGTCACTGTCTACGCACCAATCTAAGCTTCACAAAGCAATAACAAAGATTGAAAACAGAAAAAGTTCCATAACATCACATAGCTTTTTAAGTGCAACGCCTGCACAGTAAGAAATAATTATACTGCTCATAACAAAAAGAGAAACTGATATAACTATTTACGCATATAAAATATTGATTTCAGAAAATATTGATTATGTACTGAAGTTAACAACTCTTGATTTGCACAAATGTATCCACAAGCTTGTCGGGAATTCGACCCACTCACAACCACGACACGACAAGATAATCGAAAAAGAAAAAGCAATAAACAATCACACAATAACACAGCAACTTGGTAACCCAGTACGATGTGTAACTACGTCCGGGGCCGATAGCAAGCCAAAATATGCACTAATATGATGAATTTTCGGAATACAATGAGTGGAGAAGGATTCTACTATTTATAATAATCCCAAAACTTGTTCCCCAAGTTTCAGCCGCGTCAATGGGTCGCGCCCACGACACCCAATCACGCCCGCGTGCCATCTTCGCGCCTGCGACTCTTTGGTCGAACCAATGCCCCTGTAATTTTCGAACCAGAGAATAGGCAATTTCAGGGGTTGTGCACGGTCCGTGCAGCCTCACACGGGCATGACCGTGCACAAACTCCGGAAATGGATTAATTTCAGCCCATTTATGTAATTTTGAGCCCAATACTTTGTAAAAAGCCCCAAATGGGGGGTATAGACTTGAATTTTTAGATTTTTTAGACACACACGCTTTCATTTTACTTACTTTTTAGAGAGAGAAAGCTAGGGAAAGCATAGTGGGGGAATTACTTGGAGATCAAGATTTATCTTCCCAATAGGTTTTGTCCTTCCATTTTCATTTAAATTTTGTATAAACATGATTATATCAATATATTTGTGTTTATTTATTATTATGATCATGGTTGACTAATTTCCTTAATCTAGGTTTAGAAAGTAGATTATGGGTGATCAGTGATTTTTACTCGATTAATTTAATCCCGTGTTATGCTATTAGTTGATTAATGGTTTATTATGCTTGTTGAATGATTTGATCACTTATTTAACATTATTGAGGATTAAATTGAAACCGAGAGGGGAGATTTGATCCGAGATCACATTAATCGACATGATTAAGCAATAAAACTAAGAGGTTTGAGCTAATTGTGGGAACTTTGATCTTAGGACCGATTGTGAGTTGTATTTGATTAATCGACCGGGGACGGCGATTAATCCTATACAATCAACACGTAATTTGCTCCGAGAGGGGATCTTGCATATAATTATGATCGTTTCCTAATACATAGCATTCGGTTTAAAGGTTAAATTGATCGGGATAATAATTGCTAACTACCCTTAATTGAAATCTAATCCTTAATTATCTTTATTAATCGGTTAATTCCTATAATTTGTTCTCTAGTCTATCTTATTAGTTTTAATTGCTTGTTGATTTAAATTAGTTCTTAAAATATCAAAACCAACCACTCGATCGTCTAGTTAGCCACTTAAATATTTAGATTACTTCATCTTTCCGATATCGAGTCGATTCCTCATGGGATCGACTTTGTGCTCACTTAGTGCTACTTTGACGTCGTATACTTGCGGTTGTTCGATTTAGTTACAAACAACTAAGCGTGTGTCAAGTTTTTGACGCCGTTGCCGGGGAATCAGTAACAATAGCCGGAAAGTGTTATTCTAGGCATTTAGTGATACTCTAGACACTTTCTTTTTATTCGTAGTTTAGTTTATTTTAATTGTTGTTTAGTTATTAATTGAGCTTACGGGATCTCTTTTTTATTGTTGTGCAAGGTGTTGATGCACTTGAGGTCACAAGGATTGGAAGACTTGCTACCTATTGATCCGGAAATCGAGGCAACTTGTAGACACAATCAAGGGAGAAGGAGTAAAGAAAGAAGCATGGAAGCCGGAGATAACGACCCAAGAGTCGTCAATCAAGTTGAGAGGAATGCACTGGTTATTCCACCGGATCAAGCAAACATTTATCATCAAATGATAGAGATGATGCGGAAACAACAAGAAGAGGTGAATGCTCTCCGGAATTGGAGGGAGCAAGTGCTTAAACCGCCACCACAAGATACTATACAAGACTTTCTACGACCGGTAGCAAATCGAAATTTTGATGGGATGGGTAGAGTACCCGTGAATGCAGTGAATTTCGAACTAAAACCGGCACTCATTAACATCATTCAACAGAATCAGTTTGGAGGACAAGCTAGTGAAGACCCGAATTTGCATTTGTCAACGTTCTTGGAAGTATGTGGGACGATTCAAATCAACCAAGTCCCGCATGATCAAATTAAGCTCCGCCTTTTCTCATTTTCATTGAGAGATAGGGCAAAGCTGTGGTACAACTCCCTCGCCAACTAAGATATCCGAACATGGGACGATCTCTATTAGAGGTTCCTTCAGAAGTACTTCCCGACGAGTAAGACCATTAGATTGAGAGGAGAAATCACGCAATTCCGGCAGTTTGATTCTGAATCATTGTGGGAAGCTTGGGAGCGTTTTAAAGACCTACTCCGGAAGTGTTCCCAACACGGGTTGCAAGATAAGGAGCAAATTTGTTACTTCTATAACGGATTATTCGGGTCTACAAGAGAAATCATAGATGCAGCCGCCGGTGGTGCATTGTTGGCAAGAACGGCGAGAGATGCAACATCAATTATTGAGGATATGACCACAAATTCATATCAATGGCCAACCAAAAGGAACAAACCGAGGGTGGTTGCAAGTGTAGTGGAAAAGGAGGCAAACTCTTCGCTTTCAACTCAAATAGCGGCTTTGTCAAAACAATTGGAGTCACTAACCAAAGTCGCCTCTTCGGTTCAAGTGGAACACAGTGCAAAGGCCGTTGTTGCACAAGAAGACCCCGAGGATTGTAACTTTATTCATCAAAGGGGTCATGGAAACCAAAGGGGACACCAATATCCATATTCGGGGGAAGGTCAACATTCGAACTACAATCACAACCAACACCAATCGGGTCATTACCAATCGGGATCAAAGGGGCATCAAAATCTTTCCTATGGCAACCCAAACAATTCTGTCCAACCACCACTCGGACTCTCCGTTACCAATGGGGTAATAAATGAAGGAAGGGAACCAAGCTTAAAGGAACTCTTGACATCGTTCATTTCAAGGACAGACGAAAGAATGTCACAAATGGACAATTCTTTCGCGAAGTTTCAAGTTGATGTCAACAAGAGCATTGTGACGAATGGGGCCGACATTAAAAGCTTGCAATTGCAAATGAGCCAGTTAGCCCAAGCCATTAGTCCCCAACACCAAAAGGGGCAGTTTCTGAGTGACACGGTGAAGAATCCAAAGGAACAATGCCAAGTAATTCGATTAAGGAGCGGAACCGAGTATGAAGGACCAAAGCTACCGATGGAAGGTGACCAAGTGATTGAGAAAGAGCATTTAGAGGAGCAACCAAACCCAAGGATTGTGGAGAATCAAGTGAAAAAGGGGTCGTGAAGCCAAACTCCACTCCTAACTCTACTCCTCTTACTTATGTCCCTCCCCTCCCATTTCCACAAACTTATCAAAAGAAAAAGTTGGATAACCAATTTGCTATGCATATTGAACATTCATCGTTTGGGTATGTTCCTCCTTAGTACTCGGCGACTCCTTCTTCGACAGCTTAAAGTGACCCCCCAAGAGTACATTAACCGGCTTCGAATCCTCCATGTTAAACTTTTCCAGGATCTTCTGAAAATAATCCACCTGCGAAAGATACAACGAATTTGCCGCCCTATTCCTCTCGATTCTCATACCTAAAATTTGTTTCACTTCTCCAAGATCCTTCATGGAGAACCTCTCAGACAATTGCTTCTTCAACCTCTCCAACTCCCTTGGATCTGCTCCTCCAATCAACATATCATCAACGTATAGTAATAGGATAAGATAGCTTTTGTCAAACCTCTTATAGTAGCAACAATGGTCGGCGTAACATCTATGGTAACCTATCTCCATCATGAAATTGCCGAACTTCATGTACCACTGCTTCGGAGCTTGCTTCAATCCATACAAGTTCTTCTTCAATTTGCACACAAGATTTTTCCTTCCATCTACCACGAATCCCTCCGGCTGTACCATGTACAACTCCTCTACTAGATCACTATGAAAGAAAGTCGTCTTCAAACCATCTGATGCAATAACAGGTTCTCCGCAACCACCATACTCAACACCATGCGAATTGTAGTCAACTTCACAACATGAGTTAATACGTCTGTATAATCAATAGCATACGGTTGCTCGAACCCTTTCACAACTAACCTTGCCTTGTAGCGCTTGCTATCATCGGCCTCATTCTTAATTCAGTAGACCCACTTGTTGTGCAATGCCTTCATGCCCTTAGGAAGCTCAGTCAATTCCCAAGTGCCATTCACACAAACATACCATTTTATCTTCCATGGCAGCCTTTAATCTTCGTCTATCACTAACCTGCTCTGTTTCTGCAAAGCTCTCAAGTTCACCACCATCACAGTCAACAATAAGTAATAGTTAGAGGGCGAATACTTATCTGGTGGCCTTCGATCTCTAACTAGTCTTTGAGGTGGTGGTGGTGTTCTTGGTTCATCATCAAGAACCTCCTCATCGGTCGTACTCCCCTTACTCCCACTCGAGTCTAGATCAGGTAACTCGGCAGTGCAGGGTTTTTCAGTATTAGTGCCCAAATCCTTAACCTGTCCTTGTACATAACCTGTTCATTGAATATAACATCCCGGCTGCAAATTACTTTTCGTTTGCTCATCCCATAGCCTATAGCCAAACTTATCACCTCCATACCCAATAAATGTACACTTGATGGATTTAGCATATAACTTGCCTCTATCAACAGAATCCACAAGAGCGTAAGCAACACAATAAAAAATACGTAAGTAAGACAAGTTTACCTCATTTCCAGTCCATTCCTCCTCGGGTATCCGATTATCCAAGGGAACCCATGGACCTCGGTTGATCAAAAACGCAGCTGTGCTTACTGCATCTGCCCTTTTCAAAATTCTATAATTAACATTTAGCCTTACCGTCTTCAAAGTATTCTTTAAATAAATCTCTTCGTCTAAACAAATCAACTCTAACATTTCCGGAGTAAGTAGTAGTAGTGGTGGTGGTAGTAAGTTATTGAGCCAATATCTTTTTTTTCTTTTTGAGTGGAATTTATTGGGCGATTATCGGGATGACCTAACATGACCCGAATTTTATCGTGTCTTATCGGGTTGATCGGATAAGAACCAAAACTTGAAAAGTATCAATCCAAACCCGATATTATTGTGCTGGTTCATGTCGTGCTATTAGGTCGTACTTTACCACCCCCTACCAGGAATATGGCGGACTCAAATTGTTCTTTTTCTTTTTTAAATTTCGCTAATAAAACGTGGCAGTTGGATAATTTTCAGGAATTCCAAATTTGTAAAATTTGCAATTTAATGCTTTGGGAAAGTTGTGGGGCCTTGAGTACCATAATGGGCTTAATCTCTTTTCAATTTAGATGGGTTGTCCAGCCCATACTATCCAAACACAGAAATGGACTCCATTTTTTACTTTATATAAATTCTATTGAGTTGTTACATATAATGCTATTTCACAACTTGAAACACACACTGTTATCTCAAATAATGAAGACATTAGAACAATTTGGTTTTTTAGGCAGTTCCTTTTCTTATTGTTTTTTATGCTGTAGCAGAATCACTCACACACTATCTCCCTCGGAAGGAAACCTGTCGACTTAACCACAGGAGACGAAGAAGCTAACTACTATAAAATTCAGCTTGCCGAAACGAAAATAACAACAGATTTTCCAGAATTTGGTCCGAGAAAACCGTTGTCTTAAATCAAACGTGAATCTATACAGGTGTACTTCAGGCAAAGAGGACATAATAAAGAGAAAACCGTTGTCTCAAATAATTAGCAACACAGTTTTTATGCATAACTGTGCAGATACAATCTATCACCCTTCGTATGGCAGCATAAGACCCACAAAACAGTAAGCAACCATACTTGATCATCATCATCACAAACACAAAGATCATCACTAACTTCATAATCAAATTCATGTTTTCACAAGTAGTTTGATACTAATTGGGCACTGATAATTAATACACAATCTACCTCTTTTTCTATTAGTCGGCCTAAAAAATGAGTCTCAATATAGAGTACAAAAGATAAATGAGACAAACTTCATCTGCAGCCGAAGGCACAATTCAATTCTTTATCTTCAACAATTGGCAACGAAATCCTACATAAATGAGAGTTTTATAGGTAAGTTAAAAAAGCTTATTGAATTAAAATAAAACAGAAAAGATAGAAAACACAACCTAAATCATATATTTTAGAAGATTGTTAAGACATAAGAAACCCGGAATAGCATCAGTTTATCACCAAGCGTTTTCATAACCATCAGGTCAATCTCTCTCACCCCAAAGACCGCTTCCCCGAAGTGCTCATCCAAATGACTCACAAGGTTGTGAGCGCATCTAATAAAGTCCTGGTTCGAATCACTGTAAGAACTGCCGCTCAAGGTATGATGATCGAAGCACGCCACCACATGTCTGAAAGTATTTCCTTCTTGAAATCTATTTTTTCAGCCGGTATTATCGCCCATTTTTTCAAACGCATCTTGATATGCTAAGCCCTTCTTGGCTTGTGATTGAATCCTCTACCCACATCATACAAATTCTTAATAAAGTTTATTCGATGGACATGCCTCATTACGGCCGGATGACTCTTTAAATAAATTTCACCGGCAACACTAAAAGGAAAAAAAAGAATTAGAATTTATAAAATATAAATACTCTTTTCAAATTTTAAAAGTAAATAATTTACTTGTTATATGACGACTTCATGCGCCTAAGCAAATGCTGCAAATCTTTAATCGCCAGCTTCAAAATGATATAACGCTCGAAAATTTTGGTCGTTATCAGCTTATATATTACATTGCAATCTTCTTTAAAGTATTGGTCGTTAGATATTATCTCTAAAATATACCTCGCAAAAGACAACCTCTCCATTTACGATAAACAAATTCTCTAGACCTACTCGAAGGGTACTACAGTTTGATTCTCCATTTACGATAAACAAATTCTCTAGACTACTCGAAGGGTACTACAGTTTGATTCTCCATTATGATTCTCCTCGTCAAACACCAAGACTGATCTACGCATTTATCATTCTAGTGAATTTTAATAAGGAAATCTATTGGACCCCCTAGTAGGGTCCGAAATCAATCAGGGACAAAATAACAAGAATTTGCTTCATCATCTTGGATCCATAAAACATGACTGGAGAAATAATTTTACCAGGATAAAATTTGACATAGTAGGATAGACATTAGTTTAGCATATTTTTTGGACGTTTTGATATCCTTTTCTATTTTTAAGATATGTATACAGAGAGGAATGATAATGAACTCAATATCGAGTTTCGTATGGAGCCTAATTGAAGAAATGTAAGTGAAATCATATTCAATATGGAGTTTCGTGTGGAGCCTAATTGATGACATGTAAGTGAAATCATATTATTCTTGTAAGTGAAATCATATTATTCCTTCTGAGATTATGTATATCACTAAATATTGGGTTTCTATGGAGACTAATTGATGACGTGTAAGTAAAATCATATTACTCATGTATATCTCAAGAATTTTGAATTTACTATTTTACATAATCTCAAGAGTTTTAAATTTGCTAAATTACATAATATCAAGAATTTTAAATTTGCTAAGTTTAAAGATAATGTGACAATATATGTCTATATGAAATCCAACATTAAGTTTTTTCGTATGGAGAACAATTGATGACTTGAGTTGCCGCTCAAATTTAAAGTTGATATGGCAAGACATATCACCAATTGAGGTTTATATGAAAGCCATCATTGATTCCTAAAACAGTAAGCAAGCATACTTGATCATCATCATCACAAACACAAAGATCATCACTAACTTCATAATCAAATTCATGTTTTAACAGCAAGTTTGATACTAATTGGGCACTGATAACTAATACACATTCTACCTCTTTTTCTATTAGTCAGCCTAAAAAATGAGTCTCAATGTAGAGTACAAAAGATAAATGAGACAAACTTCATCCGCAGTCGAAGGCACGATTCAACTCTTTATCTTCAACAATTGGCAACGAAATCCTACATAAATGAGAGTTTTATAGGTAAGTTAAAAAAACTTATTGAATTAAAATAAAACAGAAAAGATAGAAAACACAACCTAAATCATATCAGAACATTGTTAAGACATAAGAAATCCCGGAATAGCATTAGTTTTTCACCAAGCGTTTTCAATCTCTCTCACCCTAAAGGTCGCTTCCCCAAGTGCTCATCCAAATGACTCACAAGGTTGCGAGCGCATCTAATTAAGTCCAGGTTCGAATAACTGTAAGAACCGCCGCTCAGGGTATGATGATCGAAGCACGCCACCATATATCTGAAAGTATAGCCTTGAAATCTATTTTTTCAGCCGGTATTATCGCTCATTTTTTCAAACGTATCTTGATATGCTCTTGTGATTGAAATCCTCTACTCACATCATACAAATTCTTAATGAAGTTTATTCGATGGATATGCCTCATTACGGCCAGATGACTCTTTAAATAAATTTCACCGGCAACACTAAAAGGGAAAAAAAAATTAGAATTTATAAAGTATAAATACTCTTTTCAAATTTTAAAAGTAAATAATTTACTTGTTATATATGACGACTTCATGCGCCTAAGCAAATGCTGCAAATCTTTAATCCCCAGCTTCAAAATGATATAACACTAAATTTTGGTCGTTATCAACTTATATATTACATTCCAATCTTCTTCAAAGTATTGGTCATTGTTAGATATATCCCTAAAATATACCTCGCAAATGACAACCTCTCTCCATTTACGATAAACAAATTCTCTAGACCTACTCGAAAGGTACTACAGTTTGATTCTCCTTGTCAAACACCAAGACTTATCCTCGTCAAACACCAAGACTGATCTACGCAGCATTTATCATTCCAATGAATTTTGAGAAGGAAATCGATTGGACACCCTAGTAGGGTCTGAAATCAATCAGGGACAAAATAACAAGAATTTGCTTCATCATCTTGGGATCCATAAAACATGACCGGAGAAATAATTTTACCAGGATAAAATTTGACATAGTGGGATAGACATTAGTTTAGCATGTTTTTTTGGACGTTTTGATGTCCTTTTCTATTTTTAAGATATGTATACAGAGGAATGATAATGAACTCAATATCGAGTTTCGTATGGAGCCTAATTGAAGACATGCATGTGAAATCATATTATTCAATATGGAGTTTCGTATGGAGCCTAATTGATATAACATGTAAGCCAAAACATATTATTCCTGTGAGTGAAATCATATTATTCTTTGTAAGTGAAATCATATTATTCCTTCTGAGATTATGTATATCAATATCGGGTTTCTATGGAGATTAATTGATGACTTGTAAGTAAAATCATATTACTCATGTCAAGAATTTTGAATTTACTAAAGTACATAATCTCAAGAATTTTAAATTTGCTAAATTACATAATCTCAAGAATTTTAAATTTGCTAAGTTTAAAGATGATGTGACAATATATGTCAATATGAAACCCAACATTAAGTTTTTTCGTATGGAGAACAATTGATGACCTGAGTTGCCGCCCAAATTAAAAGTTGATATGGCAAGACATGTCACCAATTGAGGTTTATACGAAAGTCATCATTGATTCCTCACATCATTCATCTATATATTTTTACATTATTTTTAATTTTCCAGTAATTTAAGTACATTTTTAGCTAGTGTATTCTATTTGAATATATATTAATATACTATTGTTTGAGACCTAAGCTATATGTGGTCTATTTAGAAGACAATATTTAATCCAATCAGAAAGAGAAAAAAAAAAAAAAAAAAAAAAACTATATTTTCTAAAAAGATATTTTTATATATGGATCTTTGCTCATTTTTTGTTGTAGATGCAAGAAAAAAAATTATTTATCATTACTTTTAAATTAAAATAAATCATTTTTTATGTGTGTACAATAGAGGTGGCAAAATTGAGCAGGTCCGATAGGCCGTCCAGTAGACCCAATATTTTCGATAGTCTGGGTTATAGAAACATTGACTCGAAGTACAATTTGGTCGATCAGAACGACCCGATAAGCCAAAAATTCGACGAACCATAGGTCGTTCAGATGATTTTAGTATATTATAGGGGAATAAGTCGAGTCGAGCCGACTAATTTTAGGCTGATCAAATTTTGGCAGCCCGATCCGAAATACGGCTTTGACCTGTCGAGTCTGGTCCGACCGGGTCGGAACTACCGAATTATCACCTCTAGTGTGCAATGATAAAAAAAAAATGAAAAAGTTAATTTTTTTTTAATCATATATTGAATATCTAGTGAAGTGGAAACACTACAATAAAGGTATGTGAACATCCACTACAAAAAAATACCTGTGAAATTCCAATGAAACAAAAGGGTTGGAAAATAGTGATTTTTCGTTGGAATTTAAGATTCCAAAAGAAATTCTAATGTACTACCTCCGGGTTTTTTTTTTAATTGTCATTCTAACTTTGAATCAAAAAATTAAGGAACTTAAAGGAGTCGACAATTTAACCATTAACTAATTTCCTTAAATCTCTTGATTTTTTTTAATCATTTCTATATGTTGTTAACACTTTCCATAACTATAAGGTTAGTATTGTTATAAAAAATGGTAAAATAGCTAGAATGACAATTATTTATAAACAAAACAAATAAGTTAGAATAACAACTAAAAAAAAATTAGGTAGTATGTGTTACTCTTAAACAACCTACTTAATTTAGTTAATTATATTTTCTTATTGCACAAAAAATATTCCAATTAAATTGATTATGTAGGGATGTACCTGTCCTTTTTACTGATCTTTATTAAGTAGGCAAACTGACCTATTCGGTCGGCTTAGAATCCTTTGCAGCTAGAGGATACCTCTTGCACTCATAAGGCGCCTAAAGAGCACCATTCCATCCGAAGAGCCCTGCTGCTTGCCATTGATGTGCACGGATTGTATCAAAAGCTACGACTGCTCTCCCTCTTTCCCCAGATCGTTCTGTCGGTCAGTCAGACGTATGTTCTAGCATTTATTCCTTCGACACCGCCTTCGGAGTCTGTTCTCTCGCCTCTTAGGCCCCGTAGCGAGGTCAACCACATTAGGGGGTGGTTTTCAAGGTGCCAAAAGGGCTCTTTTTACGCACGTTGCCTACTCTTTTTACCTGTTTTCTCCTGTCCGGGCTGCCCTTAGACTCATTACCTTGTTTGACTGAACTCGTTGGCTCCATCCTCTATTCGGTCGAAACCCTGGCCTTTTTTTTCACATCATTCACCCGTCTTCAGCCCATTCTCAATGACCCTTTCCCTACTTACTAATCTAATGCACATAGCTCTTTTTTCCTTGCGAGCAAGAAGCACAGCAGCGTGCGTTGCGTGATTCTACTGTGTTTTTTGCACGTTCTGCTCCCTTTCTTTCCTTATCCAGCACTAGGCCGTCTTAGTGGCGGAGAGCATAGTGGAAGCCCTGTGTCTTCTGTCTCGACAGTTGTAAAATCGTTCGGGTTTAGTACTCCAGGCTCTCCCGATCTTAAAGGCTTCGCAGAAGGAAAGTAGCATGTCAGAGTGTGAGTTATTGTTCTTACTTTTTTGTTGTTTTTTATATCAGTTGGAGTGGGTGTGCCTCATTTAAGGAAACAGGAATTAGGGGTGGTAATTCCTCATCCGACTCGACGAATTCGAACTAACCCTCCATTTCTCATCACCACTCCGCCTATCCGATTCATCCGTGGCAATTTAGCGGCCAGAAATCCAGTGCATGTTGGACAGCAAGAGTCGACGTTCTCTCCACCTTCATACTTTCATTACGGAAATAAAATCGATTCTATCAAACCATGCAAACCACAAATGAGTTGCAAAAATTGCATGAAATTTGGGGTCCTGTACCTTTGATATTTCCGTCAGCCAGTCCATCATTGACCCACAGCCCCAAACGTCAGAAATATCGATCCGAAGGGGATTGTTTCTGTAACACCCCCACCCTCTTGTAGCTTAAAATAAAACAATTAAGAAATATTTCTACTAAATAGCATTTGTGTGCACGGGCTTTTTTGTTTAAACAAACATAAAACTAACTAATCTACTATTACTTTCACACTTTCAAAGGTCATCACAAAACCCAGGACATACTTTAGAGACTCAATACAAAACCCAGACTATGAGCCCGACAGGTCTTCATCCATGTACACAGCTCTCAGAATCTGAAGGAACTTCAACCTCCAATATCTTTGACGAGTTAGCCTACAATACGAGAACTACATGAGCTAGAGCTCAGTCAGCAGAAATCATGCAGGGTTGAATGCACAATACGACTAACTTGTAAAATTTCAAGTCTTGCATGAGACCATTTCCTGAAGCTCCTTCTCAAGATAAATTATTTCATTGGAATTGGCTCCCGTCACCAACACAAACCTTCCCAAAGTATCACTCATTGGCTATACTCGTGACTATCAAGGGTTCCTCCTCCCCCCTTATAGTCCACCCGAGATATCATTGATGGTTGGTACGACCAAGTGGCTATCCTTCCAAGACTACCAGGGGTCCGCCTCCTGCTTGCCCCTGCAGTCCACCGGAAAGTCTACCTCTTCTCGTACCCATCATCATAAAGGTGTTGAAGTGGGAACCTCTTCCGTGTGCACGCCTGTCACCGGAAGCATCCCGAGAGACACCACAAATAATATATAACTCTCAATGTGCCAGTGGTGGCCAACCCCAAAACATTTTCAATTTATGAAATTACGCTATTTTGACTTCTCTCATGTACACATGCAAATTCTTGTAAATGCTAATGCTCATGATTGATATGCTCACCAGTTTGCTATTAATAATGAAATAGAACACTTTATATATAGATATACGACTGCACGTGTTATAATCAATTAACACAAATAATAAGCAACAATACTATTTTCAAGCATTGTAGTTGCAGATGGATTTCCACTTACCTCTTCTCCGATAGTAACTATTTGAAATTTCCTGTTTGCGAACCGGCGTAGTTAATCTATAATAGCATGTCAGCACAAAATTTAATTCAGCTAAGTGATAACGTATTCTAAAAACACCGACTACACCATCATATAAAATATCCTTGTAACGAGATCATTTATTCTCATGTTAAAGACTAGCACTATACTTGTGTAAATACCTTCAGGCAACCAAAATATAAAGGTCAACACTAATTGGTCTAAATTTTATTTTTACATACTAAAAGTCTTCAATATCTTCGACGTAGAGTTAATATAGAAAAATGACTTCAACAAACCAAGTATACCTATACATGTCAGCATCTTTATTACATCTAAAACTATTGTGAATAACTACAAGTTAATTCTTTAATTAAAGACATATTCCAAGAATAAATTGATTAACAATAATTACAATATATTCCCAACTTCAATCTCTTAAGTAGTACATAAGCCCATTAGTACGGCATATAATCAAGTTTACCTTTAATTTTTTTATTTGAAAGAAATTAGTTATGCAAACCTAACTTTAAACCTAAAGTTAGTTTGTTTTGTAAAATTCATTAAAACCCATAAACTTCAAGAGGTGTCTTCAAATTTTAACCATACACCCCTAACATCATATAATATAATAGTTTTCGAAAATGTAAAGTAAATATTTTTATAAAATTTCCAAAGTCGCATGTAGAACTTGAAATTAGATAAACAATGTATTCAAATAAAGTTCATACATTTAGATCATATAATCTCTACTTATATAATATCCAAAATCATACAAACTTATAAACATTTATCCAACATGCGTGTACCGATTTTACTTCCTCTAGCAAAATTGATAAATTTATGATCAACCATGTAAGACTCATAAGTCATGTATATTATCAACAAGCAAAATTTATGGATCTACAACGAATGAGAATCACTTTTTTCTAGTTAATAAATATTCAATTAGTCAATTTAACATACTAAATCCTACGGGAAACATTCAACACATGACTTAAGCTTAATTGTATTTTAGTTTCATAATTGCTCAATAAAATAGGGTCTACATGATTATCATTTTAATATCATAAACCAGCAAGTAAATCCAATAATAATGTTGGACAAATAATATGCTTTATTATACAAATATAAAATGAAGAAAGAGAAATTTCATTCTATTATTTCTATCCAGTTTAATGAAACTAATTAACTAATTAAATTAAATTTTTCTTCTACCCACAAAATAAATGTACAAAATTAATTAATTAGTAGTATTTATACATGAATACTTAATCTACAACATGTGCATAAAAGCTATATGTCAATTTCATGATGATAAGTGATATTCATCAAAACAATAACTTAAATACCTGCATGGTCAAGCAAATTGCGAAGCACAACTGATGTGTTCTCCCTCAATCTTCTTTTTTTTTTTTTAAATCTTATCCACTAATTAGGTTACAACATTAACAAAGTGGATTTATCCTCATCTACTTCCTTAGCCGGCTTACTAAGGCGGCGGAAATTATAATTATTATATTATATAAGTATTTTTTTTTTAATAATATTTTCTACTCCTCCGGTAATAATGTTATTTAATTGTTTTACAAAATATCAATTACATTTTATATGATTCTAATGTTTCTACAGGTCATCTAGTGGGTTACACATTTTAAACTGGTCATGTGTGACTCTTATATATTATAGACTCTCTCAATAATTTTTTTTTTTAAAGAGTTTTTCCGCTACTAGTGTAAATATCTCAAAATTTAATCTGAAAATATAATACAAATAAAATACAATTTGCAATATTAACAGAACATAAATAGAAAGTGAAAATGTAAAATTTAGTGCATGGAATGTAAGAACTATATTGGCCAATGAGTTGTGAGAGGCTCGGGTATTACAATTTCTCCAAAAATCTCTTGTACAGTCACAATCCCGTAATGCATGAATTGCGGTTTCAGGCTCTAGTCCACACCTGCGGTATATTGGATCAATATCCACCTTCTTCACAAGATTGATTGAGCAAGCCACCCAGTCATGAACACGTTTCCATATAAACGTTTGAATTTTTTGTGTCACGTCAAGATTCCAAACCCATTTCCACGGAGGCAAGTTAATTTTATCCAACTCTAAGGCTACATGGTACCCCGTCCGTACCGAGTAGCTGCCATCCTTGGCATAAAACCAACTCAGCCTATCTTTTGTGTGCGTTTTTGGCAGTGGCATGGCGAGGACAATGCAAGCTTCTTCCTCATTAAAACATTAACGCACTTGATTCTCATCCCACATAACCAACTCCTCATCCACCAGATCCCTAACCACAGAAACTCCAAATTCCTCCACGAAATGTGACCGCGATAAAAAAGGGTAGGAGGTCGGTATCTATGGGTCTCTCCAAACACTGACCTCTAGCCCCGATCGTATTGTCCAAAGCAACCCTCGTCTGAGCAGCTCCCCGCCCGTTATTATGCTCTGCCAGGTATAGCTGGGGTTGTGTCCCACTTGCGCATCCAAGAGAGTTCCATTCGGGAAGTATTTTGATTTGAGGGTTCGATATATAAGAGAATCATGCGCCTGTAACAACCTCCAGCTTTGCTTGGCTAGCATAGCCACATTAAAAGCCTGAATATTTCGAAAGCCCAACCCGTCTTAATTTGTCGACTTACACAGCCTTAGGCCACGATCCCCAGTGTATTTTTCGCTCATCATCCTTTTGCCCCCACCAAAACCTGGAAGTGATTGAGTTAATATTATCACAAATACGCTTCGACAACAGAAAACAACTCATTACGTATGTCAGGATGGCCTGAGCCACTGATTTTACCAATACAGATCGTCCAGATTGAGATAGGGTCTTGCTCTTCCAGTCGTTCAATTTCTTCCCAACTTGGTTGACAACGGATTGGAAAATACTTTTTTTTTACCTCCCCACGGTAGCCGGCAAACCCAAGTAAATTTGGTGCTTCTCCACCAGAGAGACCCCCAATTGAACTACTAAAGTCGCAACTCTTTCCCCTTCAACTCCACCACTGAATGCAATTTCTAACTTATCCAAACTGATCATTTGTCCAGATGCTGCTTCATATTGATGAATAATCTCCTTTACCGCCTCCGACTCCAACTAATTTGCTCGACAGAAAATAATACTGTCATCGGCGAAAAAAAGATGTGAAATGGGCGGCGCTCGACGACATATTCGAATGCCACTAATCCTTTTTTGCATCTCTTGCTTCTGTATAAGGGAAGAGAATGCTTCTGCACAAAAAAGAAATAAGTAACCGATAAAGGGTCCCCTTGCCGGAGACCCCGAGATGGAACAAACCTATCTCCCGGATTACCGTTTATGAGAATAGAGTAAGAGACGCTCGAGACACACTTCATGACAATACTAACAAAAGAATTGCCCAACACCAGCTTCAACATAAATTTCTCTAGAAACGACCACTCCACCCTATCATATGCCTTACTCATATCTAATTTAAACGCAAAATTTCCCCTACACTTAGCTTGGTTATTCTTCATGGAATGAAAAACCTCAAATGCTAATAGAGCAATATATGTAATTAATCGGCCAGGAACAAATGCGGACTGACATGGGTCAATAATATGGTTTAGGCACCCCTTCACCCGATTAGAAATGGCCTTAGTAATAATTTTGAACACCACATTACAAAGACTAATCGGCCTGTAATCCTTAGTGGAAATCGATTTTTGCTTCTTCAGAATCAGTACAATATGGGTATGATTGATTATTGCCGGGTCAGCATTATTATTCAATATATCAAGTAGACAACGAATAATATCAATTCTCGCAATGGATAAAAAATTATGATAGAAGATAGCAGACATACTGTCTGGCCCAAGGGCTTTTGTCGGGTGCATCTGAGACAGAGCGGTCACCAGTTCGTCTTAAATCTCTCAAAATTACCAATCCTTAAATCTAATTACTTCTAATACATAGTCATGACAAATTCTACCCTATGGAAGTGGGAACATCCATTTAGATTATCCATTATATAATTGGGGGGTGATTCTATGGTACCACCGTGGTATCGGTACTATTAAAAGTTAAAAATGACATCGTATATGATTTAGTGAGTCCCTTATATTTAAATTATTTTTTCTTCTCTCATTTTGAGCACTTCATTAATAAGGTGTAGAAATTCTTATTTATTTATTATTGTGCATCAAATACCGTACATAATTTTTGGTACACCGAATTTGTATCGTATCGGTACATATTGTTACTTACTGTTGATTTTGATATACAACTAGATTCTTGATATACCGCTAAAAATTTGATATACCAATATATATGCATAATTTCGATATACTAATATGTACCGAAATACCGATTACAATTTTTTTTGGTGTGCCGATATATATAGAGATACCGAATTTTTTAGTATTTTGGAATACAACGAAATACGAAATTTTGAATTTTCATACTATATCGAAAATATGATGTACCATTTTTTTTTTTTGTATTTTCAATAATTTTTTAGTTCGATAAATACGATATTTCAATATTTTTTCCAATTTCTAAGTCGAATAATATAAAACAAAATCGAAAGAAACGTACTACGAAAACAAAACAAGTAATCTGGGAAATTTAAAAAAAAAGGAAAGAAAAGTAATAGGAAAACAAAAATAAAAGAAATAATAAAGAGGAGATAGTTTGATTTTTTTCTTTCAGCAGTGGATTTTTTTTAATTGAAGTTTGTTTTTGTATAGAGAGAGAGAGAGAATGTACTTAATTGGGTGAAACATAACAGTGGTACTGAAGTTTGACTCATAATTGAAAAGTGTATAGAGATCAAATAATATTAATTATTGATCTTAATACACTTTTTAAGTATACGGAGCTATCCAAGCGGGTAGCCTATAATTAGTCGAGTGGCAATGGAGCAGAAGGGAACGGATTTTGACATTCTTGTTCCTCTATGAATGATCGATCATGATCGGGACGGGGTTAATGAAAAACGTGGAGGAGTCGAGTATCCCATTTTAATTAATTATTCCTACAGACGAACCTTTCAGACGCCCTTTTTTATTTTTAAATATTTAAAAAATAATATTCAATTATTAACTTTATTATTTTCCTAATTAAATTATTTTTTATCTTGTAGATATTATTTATATGAGTTTATTTTAAATATATTTTATTTTTTAGGATAAATCAATTTTTAAATATATTATACATACTTTATATAAAATAATATTTAATATATAAACAAGTCAAATATTTAAATTTTTGAAACTAAAATACCAAATATAACTATATTTGTATTTTAAATCATCCACGCTGAATTGACAATTAGTTCTTGCCTTAGCCCAGATTCGGTAAGTTAAGGTATTATTTGTTCTGAATAAAAGTACATAAAAAGTAATACATTGACACCTTTAAGCATAAATTCTAATATTTAATCTGAATTACATCGTGCACCTGGTGTATAAGAGATTTTGTCAAATAAAATATTCGGCAGCCCCAAAATATGTATCTTACAATCTTATTACACGAATAAACAAACCTAAGCCCAAAATAACCTACTGCGCTAGTCTATTATGGGGATATCAATTCAAATAATCGGGTGGGGTTTGTTCTCCGGTCTAGGTTGATTCGGATTATATATCAACATTTATTTAAAATATATAGTATTTATATTTTAAAGATAAATGATTGGTCTTGGGTCGTCTTGAGTTAGAATTCGATTAGTTGTGTTTGTGTCAGATTCGTTTTGAATTTTACTTAATAAATTTAGATTTTATTCTAATTCAATTATCGATATTTTAAGCTTAAAATAGAAAAAGAAAAATCAAGATTTTGAACCTACTAGTTTCCATACTAAAAAGAAACATACGTGCTTTTTATTTACACACTTATATGGTATGCACAGGCAGTGTCAAAATTCGTCCAACCCACTTGATAATTTAAATGGACTGAATCATAAAAATGTAGATTTGAAATATTATTTAGCTCAATAGGTCCGACTCAATGAACAAAAAAGTTGACGGGCCGCGAACCAATCCATTTTATATATATATATATATTAGGGTTTGGATGGGTTGGATTCATTTATTTTAGGGTCGATCCAGCTTGATCTGATGGGTTGGCCGAAACATGTATTCGACCCAAATTGCCATCTTAATTTGCGCTCGTTTAATTGCATTTGAGTATCAGACCATTTGAATATATTACAAATCCTATGATTCTATTGGTTTGCTCTTGAAAGAGTCCAAATACATGAAAACATAACGTTTTATTTGTAGTTAATTTAATAAAAATACAATTGTTTTACCACAAAAATTAAAATAAAAATACAATCTTTAAAAACCTATAAATTCTCATTTTCACCGGAAATAACTATGGCAATTGTTGTTTCCTATCTTTTCTTTTTTTTTTTAATTTTTTTCTCCTAATCTCAGAATAAAGAAAAATTCCTCCCCTCCCCTCCCCATGATGACTCGAACCCAGGACCAAAGGCCTAGGTAGTAGATGTTCTACCACTTGAGTTATCCAACTTCGTCTCCTATCTTTTCTATTCACGCACAATATATCTAGTAGAATACAGATAATGTCGTAATGAATAGCGCCCCATCCCAAAAATAATAAAACAAATAAATTTTGTGGAGAGTAGTAAAGTGAAAATTTGGAAAAAGGGGCTCGGAATGAAACCAAATGTTGTATTGCCGTATAGGAGAGTTCCATGAGTTGTGATTGTGATTTGTGACTGCATTGGGCCATGAGTTCTCTATTAAAAACAATATTATCTTAAAATAAGAGTCATGTTTAATGAAGTAACGTTTTATTTTACTGATTCAAGTAATTTTTTTTTAATTCACATATTAACTAGATATGATTAAATAAGTCAAGTAAAAATTTAAAATAAATCGTGTGACTGTGTATTTATATTTTTTGAAAATTGTACCTAGAGTTGGCGGAGCTAACTGAAGGGGCGCGGCAAGCGAAAATCCATTAGAGCACATAACGAGGCTGGCCGCAAATTGGCGAGCTACTAAAACACCGGCCTAGGCAAACCCGCCCCGGGCCATAGGTTAGGTGGGTCGGCCCATCTTTTATTGGCGATAATTATATTTTGAGAATCATGAACTATAATTAACTATCTATACAATGTAAATTTAAAATAGCAAAATTCTAAGAAAATATATATTTACTACTTAACTCAACAATTAGACACACTATAATCTAATCCCTCATTCATTAACCAATAAGCATAAAAAGAATTTTCAAAGTAATTAAGATTGTACGCAAGTTGTTGTATCGAACTAAAATAGCCAATGTAAAAGAATGTTCACCAAGCATCTCTCCAGTTGTGTGAAACTAAAGAAACTCTTCAAATCCTTCATCATTATAGAACAACTACAAGACAGTGGAGAAGTCAGGAATTTAAAGTTGGGGGCAAGACTAAAATTTATTTTGATCTTTTAATTATTAAAGTAGGACAAAAGAGTAGCCAAAAATCCTTTATCTATTGTTGCAGTATAGTGAAAACTGGAAGAGTATATATTTACATATATATAGTGGTACTGTTGGAAAGTTGAGGGAGACCGGCGGCCTCTGCCAGCCCCCTACTGGCTCCGCCTCTGTTACAAGATCAATTCATGAGGAATCAGAGTTCACTGAAAAATGGTGTAACTTATTGATCAAGAGGAAACATTAGGTCTTACATCTGGTATGGAAGCTCATCAATGGCTGACTGAGGCAACCAGCAAGTAAACAGCCAGAATAAGATAAGCTTGGATTCTTTGCATTGTGTGGCATACATCCCAGAAATGTGTTCAAACAGACTAAGAGGACTAGAGTTCGCAATTCAGCCCGGCCTAGCCTGTCGAGTTAAGGTGTATGCTTGGGTTGGGTCTGGTGAGCCCAATATTTATTGGGCTGGTAAATGTATAGCGTAGCCCACCTCGGGCTGGGTTGTCCCTTCTTTTGCCAATATTAATTGTGTTATGACAAATAAAAGATTTAGATTTTGAACAACCACAACCAAATAATCAACAAAATGAGAAGTTTAATTTCGAACTTGAAGGGTAATTTCGAACTTGAGTTAAGAGTAGAATTAAAAAATACTCCCTCCGTCCCAAGCTAATTGTCCTACCTTGGCCTAGCACGGAGATTAAGAAAAAACAGATTTTGTGGAATCTTTGACTTTTTTAAAGGTGGAGATTGAATGTGGAGATTTTGATAGTGGAGATTGTGGGAGAAATTGCCATTTATGGAGTAGGACAATTAGCTTGAGACAAATAAATAAGGCAAGTAGGACAATTAGGCTGGGACAGAGGGAGTATCTAATTAGAATTTACTAATTATTATTTAATTAAACTAAAAATCAATGCAAAAACTAATAAAGTACCTACGTGTTGATGAACTGATGCACAGTGGTATGAATGTTAAAGACTTACTTAACTACTTAAGGGTGAGAGTACGAAAAAGGAGATTCGGGAAAAAGAAAAATAGAGGGAGGATTAGTCCGCGGCCCATGGGCTACGATGGGCCGAAACCATAGGCTACTGGGCCACCCCACCTAAAATGTCAAACGGGCCGGAGCGGCCCTATGGGGCTGGGCCGATTTTGCCGGCTCTAAGGACGACTATACAATATTGTGCTTAAACTAAAGAAGAAAGTGTACAGTTTCTTCACTCTTTCAAGAAATAGCATTTCCCTTTCTTTAATAAAATCAGCATTAAATTTGAAGCATATGTAATGACATCAACAATGGCATCTGCATTCATTTATCAGTAAATTCAACATCTTGCTACACCAAATACGAGTTGGCAAAAGAAATAGAAAGAGATATGGACAGAAACTCTAACAATCTATTCAACATAAAGTGAAATCTCATTTCTATTTGATCTTCTTCAATGCCCTCTTCAGTCTTTGTATCCTTCTAACATCAAGTGTAAAGCTAGCAATCTTCTCAAAAATCAGTATAATATGATTTCTCCATTATTCACCTCTTCTCCACCTTGATTGGCCAGAAAGGAGAGTCTAATACACGGTCAAAATTAGTCACCTTGTTTACATAAAAAACAACCACGCGCAGACTCAAGGGCACTACATGTTCTGGTTGTTGCAGTTCACACTGAAGCCCTACTTGTTTAAATTCCCTTCAAGCCTCTCAACTGCAGCAGCAATACCGCTTTTTGCTTCCTCAGTATCACTACCGTCAGGTGAAAATTTCCCTTCATTGGCTTTTTCTACAAGCTTTAATTGAAGCCAGCCTGCAAAAATGAGCTTTGATTAGCGTCATTACTAATTAGGTTGGAGCAGGGTTCAGATTCCTCCAGTCAGTTGTTTGATCCTGGCATAGTCCCTATTTACTTAAAGTTCCACTTATGGAAATTAATTTATTTTTAGTAAAACTAGTGGTAAGAACTATCAATAGGATTCTCCAACAACTTCAATAGTTCAACCATACAAGTACCGATTGGAATTTTGAGAAAATCAAATCGCAAAGACAAGACTGTAAGCAAAGAAAAACTGATGACAGTGCAAGCCAACCGCAACTTCATTGCCTTGAAGATTTAACTCGTCCTTAATTTCATGAGCTGAAATAAATTGGCGATTTATTACCAAAAAAGAAAAGAACATATCTAATAATCACAACCATAAAAATGACTAAAACTTTATGAAGTCACCAAAATTCTTGAAAAAATTATCACTGCCACAAAGAGGTCAGTATATAGGTACAATGATAAATAGAGTTCTTTATTCAGTACTGTCAATTTTGCTTGTTGATGTAATAGTATACAACTACTTAGTAGTATAAAAATTTTACCAAGTGGGAAGCAGATTGCTGCACCCAAAGCTGAACCCAATATCGCGTTCCTTAAGCGCCAACGAAGTGATCCTGGCACTGTAAACGTCGAATTAAGTCAGAAGAAGCATTATTACTTTCCATAAACTATCAAAAGCATATTAGGATGGTTCTCAAATAAATTCCCTACTTACAGATCAAACCAAATGTAGATGCAGTAGCTGAACCAGCTCCCACTACATTATAAACATCATGTACACCTCGTTTTTCAGCAAGGAGGTTCTGCAAACTGCAAAAGCCAGCAGTAAATATCCCAAGGCGAATCCCACCAACTATTGAACCACGAGTGACTCGGATAAATCTTTTCTCCATTGCATCTCTCATAAGTCGATATTGTTCACGCTTGTCTGGAGTGCTTCCAAGTTTCAGCATTACTTCTGCATCCTTGCTCTGTACACAAATGAACAGATTTATTCCTCAAACATCTATACAAATAAAAGAATCTGCTGAGAATATATCAAGTATCAACACACTTGTCACACATAAATAAACCTAAGCAAACTAGCAAGCTTGTTCTTGAATTCAAATTGAACAAATTGCTATTTATTAGCAATTCCTTCAATATAGTTCAATACATTTTCTTAAACTTCAGAATGTAGTTATTACATGTAGCATGTTCCCGATGTACAAAGTGCAAACCTTCTACAACTCAAATGAATGAAGTGTCATAAAGAACATCCTGTAAGCTGAAGTGAAGATCAGTGTAACTTTTAAACAAAAAAAAAGCATGAATTGGGCATTGAAGATATCAACTGAATATACACCCAGGAGTAGATGTAGATCACAAGTAAAAATCACATTGTGGGTCCATTTAATGATCATGGGCCGGCTTTTGTCGCCACACCAAATCCAGAACAAATTCACATAAATAACAAGTAAGACTTCTATCTCTAACCACACCTATTTGACTGTAACTAAACATAAGATCATGTTGCCAGAAGGTCAAATAACAGCATGGAAAGATTTGTTTGTAACACTTAGTTTCCTACAGGCTGCTTGATCTTTTCCCAGACAGCACGGATAAGAAGTACGGGATCACAAATTCATCTTTTAAAATGCAAGAGATAGAGTTTATAATTAATCAGCTGGCAGATGTTACTTCAATTTCATACTGCCTTCATACCATAACTTTCAACTAAAAGCTAACTTTAGGGATGCATACTTACAACGGAAGCAGAGGCCTCTTTGCTACCTCCATACAACATTCCAGCAAATATTCCAACAACAGTTGCCGTCCCCCAGTTGACAGTCCCAGCCATCTTTTTACTCCCCTGTCATAGATAATGATCCAACCTATCAATTAGATCCATATAATCTCGGATAAGTACACATGAACACATTTTCATCAAATTCTGACCAGCAAAAAGAAATTGCAAGCTTTCTAAATGCAAGCGGAGCTAAATTCAAATTATATAAAAAATGATTAAGCTAAATTCAGAGTTGGAATTGTTGTGCTTTCAAGTTTCAACCACAGAATCAAGAACAGCATTCACTACAGTAATGCAAATATTTACAATCAATCACACCAAAAAAACACTCGAACCAAGTCATCAGCTACAAATCGACGAGATAGAATTCATACAGAATCCCTGATTCATATCATTTCTACAATACTAGATGTCAAATATGCATCTACACACCTAATAATCTACATACACGAGTAGACTTACATTACTGACGATCTCTTCTTGTTTTTCAGGCTCTTCCATAGTTAGCTGATGAATTAAAAATTCAACACTAAACCCTAAGTAAACCCCTCGATTGGAAAGAATCCGTCTCAGAATCTATTTTGGGAATTTGAGGAAGCTGCGACTTCAGTGGCAACAAGTACGGGTCCGGGTTCGGATTCAGATTCGGAATCGGTTCGGTCTAGGATCAAAATATTCGGGTAAACACCGCCTCCTTTTCGGCTTTTCTGCGACATTCCTCAAAATTCTTTTGTGGTTATTTATTTATTTTCACTTTTCCCTCTTTTAACAATCATCTATGCCTCTCTGGTTCTGCAAGTATATGTGGCAATTTGAGCGGCTCAATCTAATCAGATTAGATCGTCGGATCAACATTATATTTTAGATCAGATTTGATTGTGCTAAAATTTGATCGGATTTAAAATTAGTAAGTCCGACCCAGCTTATTTTTATATAATATATTAAATTATCGGGCCGGCTCGATCTAAGCAAATAGTACTTCGATCAAGATTTCTATGATTCAGTCCAACTAAAATATCGGGCTTCCCTGGCCGACCCATTAGACCAGGCTAATTTTGTCACATCTACCTGTAAATCTGTAACATCGCATCACATACAATTGAAATTATGATCATTGGATTGTCTTCCTTTGATCACTGACTCTTCATTTTTCCATCCTTACTTTTACCTCTTCAAGTTTACAGTAATAAAGGTAAAATGCATGTTTAGGTACTTCAATTATCCGTGCATGTTTGTAAAGGTCCCTCAATTATCATGATAGAGGTAGAGGTCCCTCAGTTATGGAATATTAATTTGTGTAGATCCTTTCATCTTATTTTATTAGTGGTGTATACTTACGCACCGATAATTGTGAATGGACTTGGGTATTAATGCCAAGTAACTAAAAATGACAAGTCGATTGTTGAGTTAAAAAAATGACGTTTTAGTTTGTTGCTTCGGTGATGTTGGGATTGTGGTATATCAGAAATTATGTTTTTTTCTTTGCTTAGATTCGAATTAGGGCTTGGGATCTTAGATGCACCGAAGAACGAAGGAAAAAAACTATAAATATGTTCTTCCTTTGGTTTTCTTATTAAGTAGAGCCAAAAAAGATAAAAGGAAACGAGAGAGATGACATGTAATGTTAGGTGGAAATTTTAGAAAATAAATATTGCTGACATATACAAATCTATACACTAATATAAAAGTGTCTTAAGTTTCAGCCAATTTATATTTGTTCTATTTTGTCCTTTTTAAGTTTAAATATTAAGGATAATATTGTAATTTCCTAACATATCCTAATTATTATATTCCAATCATAATTCTAGCTAATTATATTCTAATCACATAATATTCTAAGGATAACATTATAATTTACTAACACATATATCCTAATTATTATATATTCCGAGATCCTAATGATCAAAGAGATTTAATAGGTTCTATACATAATTTGCATGTACGTACCCCACTTACAATTTAAAGAAAGTATGGAATATAAGATTTTCTTCTCCTCGGGGTTCAATAATTCTTATTTTTTTCTCGGAATAGTTAAACTTCTGATCAAGTCATCACTAATAATATATTATTAAAATATTTCCTATAGGTAAAATTAGTAAAATGTCATGTACCTATCAACATAACACCTCTTATATGTATATAATTTATGATTCTCTTCTTTTTTTTTTTTTGTGAAATCAGATGTCAATAACAAGTCCAACAACAATATATGTATATCGATAAGAAAACATGCAAGGGAAAAAACAAGTTTGCTAACTTAAGTGCTATTGAAAAATAGAAATATAAAGCACGTGTCATAGAAATTCCATGCCAATCAAATGGTAAGCTACTTTACATTTTCAAAGAAAAAAAGATATAGCATTAAAGTAAATACATTTTATATTTATTTATAACTCTAATTTATCCATTATGAAATTTATATTTCTTTAGTAACAAGAATCTATATATATCTGAATGCAAAGAGAAACATGAATTGGAAAAAGAAAAATCCAAATTGCATTTATTGTGGTGTTGTAAGATTGGAATACGAACCCCCAACCTTTTATTGTGATAATGGAAAGATTCAGCTTTCCTTTATTGAAATTCCTGATGAATTATATAATTTGTTTACTTCAATGTTAGATTGTACAATGTAATATTAAGTAAAAGAGAATATATCACATGTTCCCTTATATTTTGCTATGGCCACTTCGACCTGAAATTCTAGAGTTGAAATTCAAAGTTATAAATCTTAATATAAAATAATAATCAAATTTAAATTTGAATTTTAAACAACTCAAAACTTAAATGAAAAACATAAAGAATCAACGATAAACATATTAAAATTACATAACCTATAAATGTATTTAAAATCTTTTTCCTTTTTGTTTAAAGTAGTCACATAATATACTACTCCCTCCGTTTCATATTAATTGACGTTTTAGGATATTCTTCTCTTTTCCTATTAATTGAGTTTTACATATTTTTCACCAATTCTACCAGTTTTCTCCCTGGGCTCCATCCTAAAAAATTTCTATCTTTCAATCTATCAAATATATTTTTATTTGGTCAAATCTTTATCCCCTAAATTAGGTAAGGTTATATCGGTCAAAAAAATTCATTCTTAATTCTTCATTTTCATCCTAAAACGTCAATTAATATGAAAAAGAGGGAGTAAATGTTAATATAAATTGCCAAATCTATCTATTGTTTGTTGTGATTCTAATCATTCTTTTCTCAATTAAAATTGCAACGTCAAATTCTTAGGATAAAGTATAACAAAACAAAATAAAGCATGAAACCCATAATATTAACAATATATGTTTAAACTAATGTCTCCATATTCTAGAATACGACTAAAAAAAATGAATCATATAAAGAAAGTAGATCCTGTTGTGTTGTTTAATGTAACAATATAGATTTTCTATAATCCCCGTCTAATTTTTACAATAAATCAATTACTTTCATATTACCCCCCAAAAGAATAATGATACTTCTTCACATACAAGTTTTTCTTCTGCTGAGGTCCTGAGGATATTCTTTGTCAAGAGCAGGATGGTATGTATGTTGAACTTTTCATTTTCACTACATTAATTGCTTTATAATTGTACATAAAATATATTTGCCAAAGATCATATCGTATCACTTTTTCAAGTAATTAATATATTTTCTTACAATATAAGTTTAATACATTATTCTCTAAAATATTAATATTTTTGGAAATTGGCGTAACATATAATATAATCTTATATTTATAAAATTGTTGATAGTCGCAGTTGTTGAGAAAGGGAGTGACAAAAAAGTGTCATGCAGAGAATATTACCGTTACAAATTGCAAATGAGGAATCCAAGGGAATCATCCGTTTTAAAAGATTTCAACATGAAATTTCCCTCAACAACACATATATCCTCTGTTCTAAAAATCCCCGACTAGCTCCGATTAATCCCCGTCTAGGCGCTAGGCTCCCAGTGACCGCCTACGTTTATTTTTCGATTCCTCTCCGCCTAACTACATCTATGCCCCGATTAGTCCCGCCCAAACCCCGATTAGTCGCTAGGCCCCAGTCCACCGCCTAATTAACGCCTAGCGACTTTTAGAACCTTGCATATATCATAAAAGATGCAACAATGAAAAAAGTTAATCCTACGTATCCAAGTGCACATCCAGAATTTGAGCTTATACTTAGAAGTTTCAGCACCACAACGAAAGCCTCGGAAAGTATACAAATGAACATCACCTATAATTTTGTGAAGTTCAAAGATATTCCCCAAAAGCACAAACATAATGAAACATTTGGTAAGTACATTTTCTCCAACTATTATATTAATTTTCAAATCAATTAAATATATAAATCATATAAAATGTGCAGATTTCTACGATATGTTGACAAGGGTAAAGGAATGCATGAAAATCCGTACTCATAATAACGAGCTCAAAGATAAGAGAGAGAGCACTATCATCAACAAAGAGTAAGTCAAAATTGCATTATACTTATAAATTTATAAAGAGAGAGAGTGAGAGAGAGAGAGAACGCAATTCATTGATAATATTATAAAATTATTTTCCTACTATACTATCTAATTTGCTTATTAATTTTACAGGTACCAATTCATAAAAGTAAATCTAAACTGAAGGACAAACACTAGAGGAAATAGTTAATCAAAAGTCAATGATTGCCCTCGCAAAGATTACAACAAATGAATTCAGAGGTAATCAATTAAAAAAATAAAAATATTAGAAAATTTCAATTAAGTTGAAATATATTTGATGTTAGGCGAGCTTCAATTGCAAACAACATCAACCTCAACTGTACAAATTAATCCACCTCCCAAAGAACTTGAGGATATGCAACGATGGTAAGAACTCTATATATAAATTATAAACAAAAATACTATGAGTAAATTATTTTTAAAAAAAAAATGTCCATACAAATAGTTAATATATTAAATTTTATACATGGCATTCACCATTTATGATTCGTTGGATACGTGCAAACTATCAATGATCCAAAAGATAAAAAATACAAAGGAGAAAATACTTGATGATTTCATAAAACAAAAATGAAGTTTTGACAAAGGTACAAATAACAAATAAATAGATGATAAAATATAACAAGAAAAATAAAATCAAAATATACATAACCGTGCATTTTAATGTTGGTTATAAACATATATTATGAAATCTGCTACATTCTAGCTATAAAATTAAGAAATCAATTAACTTAATAGTGGTTCTCTTTATAGGATACCTACTATTATTTCACCGAAATAGTTGCAGGTGTTGAAAATAAGGTAACGATATGATATGACTCCTACAAAATTTGCTTGATTGGTTCACAAAAGTGAGACTACTGCAATATGCAACAAGTGCTACCATGAGTCAGTGGAAGCAATTTCAAGGTACAAACATGACGATAATCTAATCTCTGTGATATTTTCATAATGACATACACACTAACATTAAATTATATTTAATATACTACATGTACATAATAAAACTAAACGCTCATCAAGAAATCTGCAATGCAACAATAACTATGTTTGATGAGATAGCAATAATATATGTTGGATGCTCAGCACGGGAGTACATTAAATCAATAGAAAAGGTAATAAATTACTTTGCAATAACCAACACTAATAAGTTCGTATATTGAAAAATACAATCTTACTAAAATAATTCTAATACAGGGACAAAATGAATCCAAATACTACAGACAATTAATAACATAATGCAATTACAGGTTCTTGATAGCACAAAATCAAAATACTAAAGTTGTCGAAGGAAGATTGAACGCAATTGCAGAGGTAATAGAAATGATAGAACCCACAGAGTAAAAAGAAGAGAACGGGAAAGATACAACAATACTTAAGGAATATACTACAAAAGTGGAGGGGGAGAAAAGAAGGCGAACAAACCTTTCATTTTATATCTACACATCAATCCAATGGTGTATGGTGTATGCAGGTATTACTCATGGGGGTAGGGTAGAAAAAAACCCAAAAATAGAAGATTGCATTCAGGTTGGAAGCGATGATGAGGTCATAGAGGTCACAAAAGAAAAAGTAGAGGGGGCACAAAAATATAACTTTAGTTTTGGAGGATAAAAGAAGTTGAAGGGAAGAAAACAAGAACAATATTAAAGAAAATTAAAACACAACATGAACAAACTGCAACAATGGAAGAGAAGAAGAAATTAAAGGAAGAAACAAAAAGAGAAAAATAGAAGACAACATTCAAATGAAGAGTAATGATGAGCAAACACTCAAACAATTTCTTAAAAAGTCACAACAAAAAAGGCCTATGTAACAAAAAAAAATATCAAGAAACTGAAACAATAGTAACAAGTGCATCCCTAGAAAGAAATAATTACGTCATTTCAAAATAATTTTCAATACAAACAGGTTTTTCATTTTTCTTTTTATTTTCAATTAAGATAGATGAATTATTTTGGTGGAAATGTTGTAGATCTTGTTCTACATACTATGATTCAACTTTTACTTAAACTGATATTTTAAAAGTTACACTATTTACGGCAAAATTTATAGAGTAGTTTTTATTGAAAATAGGTCAGTATTGAGATATGATCAGCTTCACTTACACAATTCTCCGAGAAAATTATTTATTCTCTGAATACTTCTCGCTGAAAATATTTCGAAATTGCTAAAAATAACAAAATAAATACAAAAAATAAGTACCAAATTATAATTTTCAAATTTAATATACTAAGTGTTGCCAAAATCTAGTTTTAACAAAAAATATGACGGGCATACAAATTTTCGTCGCATTCCAACTCGTACAGATCTACAAAAAAATCATATCCATAATTGAGGGACACCTCCATTATTATAATAACTAAGGGACATACAAATTCATATTCAATAATCGAGGGACATCTACCACCATTATCAGAGACGGGGTTACGTTCCCTGTTATGGGGGCACGTGCCCCCACATTTGTTATGTATTTTTCTAAAGATTAATACATTAAATAGGTTAAATAATATTGTATCCTCATAGTTAATCTTTTTATATTATATTACTTTATATTGATTGCACTCCCTTGAATAATAATTGTGCTCCCGTCATAAAAAAAAAAATTCTAGATCCATCTCTATCCATTATAATAATTGAGGGACCTTTACAAATATTTATGGATAACTGAGGGATCTAAATATGCATTTTGCCCTACAACAAAAATGAGGATTTCGGAGTTTGACCAAAAAAGCTCTCTCTTTTTTTTGGGCATGTAACTACACCAAGAGATTTTCCCTTGACATTTGGGGGTATATGGCCTCTTAGAACCACAACCCGAATAGGCAGCAGCGGGATGATTTGGCGCAAAACCTAAAGACGGTGCACCACCTCATCGGCTGGTGTTAGACGAGTTATGGGAACCACGTCCATTGGAGCGATTAGTCGAGCCACAATCGCCACCTGAATTAGTGGAACTTTTTGCATAAAATGCGGCCTGTGGTGGAGGGGGATCTGCAACGACTAAGGCATGTTCACGTAACTCGAGATCAAGAGCCTGAATCACAAGGTCACAGAAGGGCAATTGGGGAGTGATGGCAAGGCGCATATTAGTGAATGTATGGAATTGCGGCCCTAAGCCACGAAAAAACCACCTATTCTTGTCCCCATCTGAAACAGCATCACCAATCGCTGCAAGTTTGTGACTTAGAACATTGAATTGACAAGTGAAATCCATTACGAACGAATTACCTCACTTCAAGAACTGCAGCTCATCATGCAATTGTTGAGCGTGAGAAGAAGATGCGATGACTGAATGTTGTTTCCAACGCAACCCAAACATCGCACGTCGTTTTCAGACTGACGACCTCAGACATAGATTCTCTAGTGAGAGAAGAAAGGAGGAAACTAAGCACATGATCGTTTTGTTTATACCAGGACCTATACGCAGGATTTGGGACATTTTCTTTAGAAGAATTTTTCACAATTTCAGGCGGTGCAGAAGTAGTGCCATCAACGAACAAGTCCAGGTCAGCCAATTTGACATCGACAGTACCTGACCTTGCCAAAGTAGGTAATTGGAGGAGATGAGAAGAATTCTCACCATATGGATGAGAGTAGTGAGTGGGACGATGTCATGAGAGGAATCGGCGGCAGCCATTGAGAGAAGACAGTTGGAAAATAGTGAAAGAGAAGTGAGACGAGAAGAAATGGAGGAAATCTCTAGGTTTTAGGTGTATTTGTTGATGCCATGTAAGAGAAGATTTGAATCACCGTGAAGATAGGTGAATTGAGCTCTACTATAAGTAATAGTGTTTACAACAAAGATATAAAGATACTTCCGAAATACAAGGAAAGAACCACAACAAAATATACACCTATATATACAAGATATCATATCAATTTATCTAGTTGACCAAGTCTAGCATATTTTCCTTATTACTCTAATTGCATGTGCATCTCACATGATCATGTCAACTTGATTTTTTTTTTTTTTAGTGGATCTCATGTAGTCTCATTGGCATCTCAACGTCATTTATATCGCTGAAGAAATGAAAATAACTTATTTCTACGTATATGAATACGACGCACATGTAATTGTTAACCAATTATTTGAAATTCTAATAAAAATGATCAAGTTCATACAATTAAAAGCTAAATAAACCAACCTATAAAATATTATATATATATATATATATATATATTTCTTTTAAATCCGAATAAATTACATAATGAGTTTTATAATTTATTCCACGTAGTCCTAACAAGTTGACAAAAATAACACATAAAAGTTTCAAATTTGTTTAAAATATTCTAGCCGTCCTTTTCCCACTCTTGAAATTTATTAAATAAAAATTAATGTCACAGGGCCCACAAAGATTATTTACAGAAAAGTCACTTTTCATCGGATTTTTTCATTTATGTTTTAGAAAATATTCACATGGCTGACAGATTGCAATTTAGAAAATAAGAAAACTAGTTCATATCGATTGACTTTGATTATGTCCAACATATAAACTATAATTTATGAAATTTTCGTATTAAAAACAACTTTTAATTTTGTCTAATTTACTTAAAATTTCAAAACTAGCTCGAAATTATTGACGTAGCGATCGAACTATCTAGATTTTGGTCAAATGTAAAAGTTGGAGTGATTGATACTTCAACAGCTTATAGTTTATGGGTGAGAGAAAAAAAAATATTTATTTACCAAAATACAAAAAAGATGAAAAAGACAACTGTTTTTTACTTTTAAGTTTTGACCTAGAATATTTCTATTAAAGCTGAAGTTGTTTTCCAAATACTCCAAAAATAATTTTCCCAAGTTATAAGCTGAAAAATATTTGGGAAAAATAATTGCAAACACCCCCTTTAATCTACCTAATAAGTTTATTGGATTGAAAATAGTAACCCAAACTTGACACACTAATAACCCGACGCCCGAATTTTTATCCATATCCATATATATATATATGAATATCATGTTCATCAGGCCCACTATATTGCCATAATTGTCCATTTTTGTAAAAAAAAATATATAAAATAAATTTGTAATTTATATAACTATTACGTATATTATATAATCAATCTTTATTCACATAATAATAAACAAAAACGAAACAATAAAGAAAAGATTGTCAAATAGGTATTGAGAATGAGCCACGGTTATTTAACGAAACGCTCTCAAATTTCCTAATGAAAGCTTTTGAATTCTCTAATCAACTTTTCTTTCTAGGCATTCTGTGCTACCTCAACTTTAAATTATTTTTATTTAGGGTCTGCTTAGTTGTAAATCATCAATGACAATAGAAATATGTATGAATGATGTGTCAATCATGCTGGAATGAAATTGAGAAAATTGTTAATAAAATAGGGTAATGATTAACTTATTTATTATGTATCAAACATCATAAATGGGAATGAATCATCATTCACTTCCATTCCTTATCCACTAAATTCCCGAACTAAGTGGACCCTTAATTAATCAATCAACTCCAATATTTTTAAATAAGTATAACAAAATAAAAATATTCTACTATTATTAGAATTTTGTAAGTATTACAATTTGCAAACGTATTATGAAATTGCAAAAATACTAGCTACTAATCTTCTTTTATAAAATAAAATAAAATAAATAAAATATCTGATTTTATCTAATTGACATTTTCTTTGTCGGGCATTATCTGACCCGATACTGACCCGAAAATTATAGTAATCAAACCAACTAAAAAATCGTGCATTTATGTCGTATTATTGGATGAATCGAAAATTTTCACCCTGTTACCCGAAAGAGAAAAGAAGCAAGTGATACTCAATGTAACTCGCCATGTATAGATGCAAGTGACAATTAATGAAAGTATCATAAACATAATCGTGGAGCTCCGTGCAATTTGGGTCATGAACAAAAATGTATTATATAGATTATGAGAGAAAATATATTAATATTTATGTCTAAAATATACTCCCTCCGTCCCGCACTAATTTGCACACTTTCCTTTTTCGGTCGTCCCACCTTATTTTGCACACCCCTAAAATGGAAAGAAATCTTACAATCTCCACCCTCAATCTCCACCTTTAAAAAAGTTAAAGATTCTATAAAATATGTTTTTTCTTAATATACGCGTCGGAGCAGGTGTGCAAATTAAGCCGGGACAGAGGGAGTACATGTTATGAGTAAATGTATTATAATGAAAATGCATTAATGTCTATACTTAAAGATATCACTTGTTCTGAGTAAATGTATGTATACCTTTACCCATAACAAGTGATACATTAAGTATAAATTGTGATACTCACCCAAATTGCATCGTGCAATTGATGTAAATGAGACTTTGCCAACATAATCTCATGTTTTTTTAATTAAAATAAAACATAATACTTTTTTCCGTGTCATTAAAAAATTACGTCTAAAAAAATTTGCTTCAAAATAAGAGTCATGTTTCAAATGTCGATATCTCGTTTTCTTAGTGTATGTAAAAAAATAATTTTTATTTATTTCATGAATTATTTATATATAGTTAAATATGTCAAATTAAAAAGTGAAATAAATGGTATAAAAAAGTGATACATTTTTAAATATTTTTTCTTTTTATGGGACGGGGGTATCACGTTAGGGTCCCCGAATCAGTAATTATTAGTAGGGTTAGTTACATCAAACCCACTAAATTATTAGAGTTTTTTCACATAAATTATTAAACTTTTTTTTTTGGACAACCATGCATATAAACTATACGGGGTTTAACAGATAAACTGCCAAACTTATTTTTCGATCATTTTTGCCGGAATTCCCCATGCGACTTGTACGTGATGAACTTTTAAAGGCTTTTTTCCCAAACAACTTTTTTAGTATGCAAAAAATGTAAAATTCCTTCACATTATTTGAATTGACAACGATTATATCTCCCAATATGTAGAATATACATTGTTGAAGATTGACAAATCCTCTACCTACAAAAAAATATGTTTGGACTAAAAAAACTTTTAGAAATCTATCACGCACTAGTCACAAACGGAATTTCGGTGAAAATTTGTTGAAATATAAATTTGGTGATTTATCTATCAAATCCCGTATAATTTAGATGTATCAGTGCCACAAGAAATTTCTTTTAGTAATTTATATGCAAAAATACTACTTCCTCCGTCCAAAATGAACTTGCATAGGGAGATCGACACAGATATTAAGAAAAATTATTTTCTGCGATTTTGTTGACTTTCTAAGGTGGATTGAAGGTGGAGATTGTGTTATAACTTTCCTTATTAAAAAATGCATAAATTTGTTTGGGACGATCGAATCTGAAAAATTACAAATTCATTCGAGACGAAGGGAGTAATTGTTTAATGAAATTGTTGTCATTAACCCTTGTAGTAATTAACATCAAAGGAAAAGTCTAAATAAAAATAAAAACAGCTTAAAATAAATAATAAAAAAACAGCTTAAAATAACAACTGCTGTGTTTCCTAAAAAAAGAAAAGGAAAAACAAAACAACTCTGTTAATCATTTTCAACTTGCCAAAGAAGGCGTCTGTCGTCAATTTTCCAGAATCTGAAAACCCTAACCAAATCTTAATTATTGTTTTCTCCAAAATCTAAACTGCATTTCTAGTGTTTGGTATCATTTGTAGGACGCCATTATTCATTTTCTGAAGCATTTATTGCGCCATAATTTAGAGCTGAATTCAACTGCATTGCTGCTTATCGTACTCCTATCCTGAAGAAATTCACTGGAAAAATGTCAGTTTCGCATCATAGAATTATCTGTCTCTCTCCATCTCGGTTTCAGTATTCGTCTTCTGTTCATCACCATTCTACTGCACGATATAATGTAAACAATCCGAAAATTGACGCCGGTTTTCGTATTAAGTTATCGAACTGTCTGCCTTCTGCTGTGCCGAATTCAATCAGCCATGCATCCCCTGTTTCTTCATTCAGTCAGGTAATAGGTAATTAGCATCTCGTTGGGGGGGGGGGGGGGGGGGCGGGAGGTTGGTTGTTGAGAGTTCTGTTTTCTTCTGACTTTGATTGATTTGTTTTTGCTGTTGTAGTTGATCGAGGCTTTGATAAGCGGGGTGAATTTATCCGAAGCTGAAGCTGAGGCTTCTCTGGATTTCTTGTTGGATGGTGCTGATGAGGCTTTGATTAGCGCGTTTTTGGTGCTCTTAAGAGCTAAAGGAGAAACGTATGAAGAAGTAAGTGCTTTTTTAGATGTGTGTTTTTCCATAGAATTAAGGAATATGCTCATATGCATGTCATATATATGTTCCTGTATCTATTGGATGTCCATTTTAGAGAGAATTTGTAGCTTTGAAATAGTACCTATTTTCTGCCGTTGGAAGTTGTTTTTTTATGCAGATGATAGCACATTAGCCTTTGTATGATAAATTTTTATGAAAATCTTGTGCTGATGGAATTAGAATTGGATCTGAAACATATGAGAAAGAAGCAAAACGTATGAGAAGTCTCTTTTTAAGCTTTAGTTTGGTTTAGTTTCGGCGCGGGAAGTAGAGTTTGTGAATGTACTTATATGTGTTGCTTTCTGCTATTGGCATAAATGTATAAACTGATAGGAGTAAACGCACACGAAATATAGTTGTTTATAGTAAATTCATACTGGAAATAGAAAGTAGCATTTACTAGTCTTATTATGATATTGAGAAATGTCCCTGTATAAGAAACACAAATAAATACTGATTGCAGTGAATTAAATGCGCACTACAAACTGTTAAAATAGGTGGTTGGGCTAGCAAAAGCAATGATAAAGCACTGTAAACAAGTGGAAGGACTGAGTGATGCAGTCGACATTGTTGGAACTGGTGGTGATGGTGCCAATACTGTGAATATCTCTACTGGGGCTTCAATTCTTGCTGCAGCTAGTGGTGCAAAAGTGGCTAAGGTGAGTCAAAAAAAAGTCTGTTCACTGCTCATTTTTTGTTTCTTAAATGAAGTTTCTGATGGTTTGGTTAAACTGATATTTTGAAACTTTATGGTTGCATCCCAGCAAGGTAGTCGGTCTAGTTCGTCTGCTTGTGGTAGTGCTGATGTACTTGAAGAATTGGGGGTTGCAATTAGCTTGGAACCAGAGGTATGTGTACAGAGAGTATAATTCCTTGTCTAACTCTGGCTTTGGAACTACTACATTTCGTTGAACCAATTACAGATTTTAAACTGAAGCCCTAGTTTGACTCACGGTTAAAAGTTAAGGATCTTCTAGAATGTAAGAGATGAGTTGTTTGAACCATTCATACTGATAAATTTAGCACACAAAGTGCATGCTATGATTAAGTAGACTAAAATTAAAGATAGGGAGGAGCTTGATCGGTGCGTTTATCTGTTCCTTTTTATGCATAATATGGAAGGGAAAGGGAACCAACATGAAAACCCTCTTGGGCATGATCATATAGGTAATGTTATGGATAGAATTACGTAATCAGCTTCATTCGTGCTACTCTATGAGAAGATTGTTTCTTTATACACAGCATCAGCATCAGCATCTCAACCAAACCTACTTTTGCGTGTGTGTGTGGGTGGTTGTTTTCTGAGGTTTGATTATACAAAGACGTTCTTATGTGTGGTATATGTACATTATACACATATAGTCTGAGTGAGTTTATACAACACGATTTGCAGAGTTTAAACTGCATTTTCGAGCACTTGGACTGGAGTTGGTACAAGCATGACTGTAACTTTAGCCTTGCTATGCTCATTTTTCCATCCATTTGCTTATTGACTTTGTATTCTTTTCTTTTCTGGTGGTGTTCAGGGGGTTAAAAGGTGTGTAAATGAAGCAGGGATCGGTTTTATGATGGCTCCAATCTATCATCCAGCAATGCAAATTGTTAGACCTGTGAGGAAAAAGCTCAAAGTAAAGACCGTATTCAATATATTAGGCCCCATGTTGAATCCAGCAAGAGTTCCTTTTGCTGTTGTTGGGGTCTACACGGAAGACCTTGTGAGTACATTGGCCAAGTTGTGGTGATATGATTTTATTTATGCTAGTTGGAGTTGGATTTGGTACTTAATTTATTTTTCTAGGATTCTATTAATGGTGTTTGAGCATAATAAAGTATGCCATTATAAAAAGCCTTTATTGTGCTGTGAGAAAAAACTTGCTGTCTTTTGCTAGGTTCATAAGATGGCGGGCGCGCTTCAAAGGTTTGGCATGAAAAGGGCATTGATTGTTCACTCAGAGGGGCTGGATGAGATGAGTCCCCTTGGTGAGAAATTCTTGTACTATAACAAAACCAATCTCATTTTCATGATTCTAGTATTAATTATAAAAAATTAACTGGAATTTCCCGAAAACCTAAACAGGGCCAGGACTAATCCTTGATGTCACTCCAGATAAGATAGAAAAGTTCTCATTTGATCCATGTAAGAATTTGTTTGCTGCCTTCATCAAACCTTATATACTTTCCTGGATGAAAAATAGAAACAAAAGTAGCAAACTGTAGCCTCACAATTGCTAATTCTGCTTCAATGATTTGTCAGTGGACTTCGGAATCCCTCGTTGCACACTGGATGATTTGCGGGGTGGAGGCCCAGAGTACAATGCTGATGTACTTAGACGCGTACTATCAGGAGAGAAGGGTTCTATAGCCGATGCCTTGGTAATTTCTTTCTGAGCTAGCATTTATCTTAGGATACTTGCAACAAATATCGTTAAGGTTTGGCCTAATTACAAAAAAAATAATAAAAACCCACTGGAGGATGTTATCTTACGAATACCCTCTTAAGATTCTTGCGGTTGTATACACACTCCTTACGTGGTGCATTTGTATGGAAACAATTTTTTGTGGGCTTTCCAGTTATCATGCTAAACCTTAAGGGTAGTTCTTGTAGTTACTGAGGCAAATAACATCAACCAATGAGTTTACTGGGCTTGAGAGAGTTCACATACCCTGAATAATAGAAGTAATCTCAGGAAAGAAAAATTATGTATTATTAAACACATCTAAAAGCTTCTGATTGATTGTATAAGCAGGTACTAAACGCAGCAGCTGCTCTCTTGGTCAGTGGGTGTGTAAACAATCTGGCCGAAGGTGTTAATCTTGCTCGAGAAACACATCAATCCGGGAAAGCTCACAAGACTCTTGATCTCTGGATCGATATATCCAATGTAAGAATGAATTCTTTCTTCGTTGCTTGTGAAAGAAGTGCTTTTTAGCTGCAACTCAACCTTTTCTGCTCGTACCACCTACTTAAACCCATACAACAATAAAACACGGGTCATCCTACCAGAACCCGTAACAAGATCTAAGTTGTTCCACTTATACTACCCCGTACCATCAAAAATCAAGTATAGACAATAAAAATACCGGAAGGACACAACTGACAAAAAGCTTTCTTGAATAAAAGAGACTGAAACTTAAGATGTGGTTAAAAGATAAGTTCTTTCTTTCACAAGATTCGACAAACATAGAACGCAGGTAAGTACTTCTCTCTGTGGTTGACACAAGACGGGTATTTGGGTTGGGTAGAATTAGCCCTTCTCTTTTACCATTTCCTGCAGAAGTTAACGACTATTGTTCATCTGTTTCAGAAGGTTAGAGAAGAAGCATTTAGTGGTGCTGCAATCCCTTCCTAGATGCCGATACAGCTGGTTGTCATTTCTCACAACCATACTGCAAATCGTATGTCCAGTAAAACATTTTTATCCACCAATAAGTGAAGAAAGCTCAATTTTTTTCTTCATTCGAAATTCAAGTGTAAAATAAATTGCTTCTTGCATGCAAGTAACAGGTCTGTGTTTTTACCCTTTAGAGTTGCATGCTGCCCGCGAACGACCTTTTCTATGTTCTGTTTGTTTTGTTTTGTTTTGTTTTTTTTTGTTTTGTTTTTTTTTTTTTTTTTGGTTTTTTGCTTTAATTTTTTTTTTTTTTTTTTGTTTTACTGCAAAAAAACCTGCTGATTGTTCAAAGGGATATGGGCTCAATATCTTGCCATTTTGGCGAATTTTTTAACCTCCAAAGCGAAATGAGAGGTGCAATATATTTTTGTCAAAATTTGCAGAATTTTCGCTGAAATATTGATTAATTTCGATTTTTTTTAAATGGCAGAGTTGATAGTGTGACAGATTGATGTATATATTTTACTAATATTGGACATTTTGGAGATAGATTCTATATTTTGAGAATAAAATCGTAATAGCCCGAACAATGTTACCGTGTTCGTATTATTTAATATTTATAAATTAGTTATAAACATGTCAATTTATATAAACTTTTAAGGTAAATGGGCACATTAAGTTAATTATAACAACATATAAAATACTATGTTACATTTTTCGATTTTCAAAACATATTCCAGTAACTCCTATAAAATGCACCGATATTTCACCGGTTTTTATGAAAAATAAAATACCAATATTTTCATAAGGTAGACTATGTTGGCTCGCATAAGAGAGAAACATATCGACTCGCATTGAAATGTAAATTTATCAAAACTCGAGACACAAGATCATTGCACATTTACAACATTTGCATGATACAAGCATTGCAACTTGAATGCATCAAACTACCAGTACAAATAGGACAAGAGAAACACAAGATAAATCCATAATAGCAACTGCACCAGTTAAAAGCCTCACAAATTAGTGACAGCATAAATATTATTACAGCTGTTTTCTTGATTTTATTACATAGATTGATTCCCAACAACTACTCAAACTTTAGGCCTGAGTGGTTTGTTTTGGAATTGCACCACACTCAGCAAGCATGGGCACAAGTTTGCCCTGCTGATGTTTTGCCAGAACCGCTGCAAGAACAGAGACAATGTTAGCATCATCTTAAACTAGGGCTGTTAACGAATAGAACATTCGGTAGAAAGCTCGTGTTCGAGTTTGGTTAGCCTCGTTCAAACAAATTTATTTATGTCGTCGGCTTCTAAACATGTTTTAGACTCATAAATTTTTTTTTCATAATATTTATGTAACTCATTTTATTTAAAATGTCTATGAAGTTGTTGTAGAAAGAATAGAACCCAATATATTTTTGAGCAGAACTAGGATAACAATACATTTATATTTACGTTCACAAACACAAACACAATATGCTAAGAAATAAGAAATAGTGTTCGTTAATGTTCGCGCACTGTTCCCGCACACTAACGAACACCAAATTAGCCTGCTCGAGTTGAGCTCGGTTCGCTTCAAAATTTAGCAAATATTACGGAAACAGTCCAAAACTCAGCTCAGCGCCTACGAGGTTCATTAACAAACCTATCTCAAACATAGAGAGAGGAAGAGGGAGAGAGTATACCATCACAGCCACCTATGTGTTGACCGTTGATGAAAACATTCGGGACGGTTCTCTGCCCCGTCCACTCCAGAAGGGCAGCCTGAATTGCATCACCATCACCTTCAAAAGCAAATACAAAAGCTCTTTATCTTCAATAATCTTGACGAATACCAGGTTAGAATCGAAAACAAATAGTAGTCGTCAAACTCACTTTCTTCATCTAGTTCAACGACTTTGTGAGTTGCTTTTAACTGGGACAACAACTGCTTCACTCTACTGCTATATCCACACCATGTTTTGCTGCATTAAACAAAACTTGGCATTTGAAACTACTAAGGAATAATAGTGTTAAATTGAGCTCGGCACGATCCAATACATAAAGCTATATCCACAGTATAGCAAAGCTTCTTATTTGAGGCTATATCCACAGTATTATAAACTAGTTATTTGAAGCTATATAAACATAATACAAAGGGTTAATTACAATAACCCCACCAAACTATCATCGTTTTGCACATAAACCACTAAACGTTTTTTTGACACCGGTATATATAACTATACGAATTTTGCAGATAAACAACCAAACCTATTTTGCAGCCATTTTTTGCCGTAATTCCGCATGTGACCAATTTTTAAGGGGTTTTCTTGTCCAAACAACTTTTTAATAGGTAGAGGTCCTAGAGGAGCTGCTCATCTTCAACAATGGAGGTTCTAAATTTTGTGATTCAACGAAATGTTAAGGAAAAAGAAAGGTGCGAAAGAATTTGGCAAGTTTGGCCTATTAAAAAAGTCATTTGGACAAAATAACCCTTACAAGTTTACCCCGTGCAAGCCACTTGCGAAACTCCGATAAAAAAATGGCCGGCAAATGAGTTTGTGGTTTATTTGTCAAATCCATATAGTTTGTACGTAAATAGTCTAATGATTTATGTGCAAAAAATACTGATAAAGTAGGGTTGCTGGAGTTAACCTTAAAACAAAACTTATTTGTGGTTTATTGTGAAAACTCAGTTCAATGATTAATGAACAAGGAGAATCGAAGATCACGCTGATAAAAATTAAAAAAACATAATTTCATTTCCTCCATGCTATCAACTAATTTTAGCAGAAATTACCTCTCTGAAACGCATAAAGTATTATATTTCAAGATTCCAACAATCAAATTGCTATAATTTCCTGCTGATATGCAACGCAACTCTAATTACATTAAGAAAATCTGTTCAAATTTCAATTCGAAGAACATCATTTCCTCTCCAAGAGACGTCGGACTAAATCCCCAAACCCTAGAAAAGTCAAACTTCTAAGACTAAAATTAAAAAATAAAATTATCACAAGAAGATGATGAATTACCTGAAGATCACAACGGGATTGGATGAAACGATCTGTTTGGCCTTGGCAAGAGCCATTTCTAAGTCTTCCTTAGTGTGAGGTGAACTGAGAAGCGATCCCATTTTTACAGTTATTTGGGGATTATATATTTTCTGCAAAGTCAGCAGAAGAAAACATGTGTGGGATATCTGGATCTGCTTAGTGTCCAGAAACAAAAGCACAGATGTCAATTTATAAAACCGTAGGGAAGGAAACGTAGAGGCACAGACGGTGGGATTTGTTTTCAGCTAATTTGGACCGCCAGATGAGGAACATTCCTTCTTACTTTCCATATTTAGAGATGTAATTATATCAAACGATTCGAATTTTGGAACAGATGAATATTCATTCAGAATCATCCATTGTCCTGAACGAATCAAGCTCAAGCTCAATTTTAAACTCATAAAAATTTTGAGTTGAATTTGAGCCTGTTGATATTTGGTTAGTAAACTTGCGAGCTTATTCGCGAGTTCAACTTCAGTATATATATTAATCCAAAAAAATATACTCCCTGCTCAGTTTTATACGTAGAGACGGACACATATATAAGGAAAAACTATTTTTTATATTTTGGTTGACTTTTTCAAATGTAAAAATTGAGGGTGAATATTTTGAGGATAGAGATTGTAAGAGAAATTTCTTTTTTAAGGGTGTGCAAAACTGAAAGGGACGGACCGAAATAGAAAGTATGCAAAACTGAACGGGACGGAGGAAATACTTGTATTTAATATGATTCAAACACTAGACCAACAAGAACCAACATGTTTCACGAACTCGAACTCGAACTCGCACTATGTTATTGAACTTTTTCGAATTGAATTCAACCTATAAACAAACTCAGTAATTACACTTTTAATGAACTCGAGCTCGATCTATGTTCGTTTATTACATTATGGAGCTTCCCGAGCTTAGTAATTACAAAACTAATCGAACTCAAACATAATTTTAAAATTTCAAGTCGAATTCAAGCCGAACTCGAACATACTAAAAAATCGAACGAGCTGAACTCGAGCCTTGTGCTATTAGACTTGATTCGACCTGTTTACATCCCTACCATCTTAAACAAGTGTCATTTTAGATAGAATTACTTCCTTGATAAATACTTGGCCATTTTAGAAAGGTATGTTTGTTTATGAATTGAGTGGGACATCACGACACAAATCTTAGAATATGAGAATTTGAATGATAGTATAAATTGTGTTTATGTTAAATATTCATTATTGTAGAAAAATAAAAAGAAAATATTAAAAATTTATTTTATAATGAGTGCATGGAGAGAGTATAGACTAGGCTTGAATTTAGAGGGTGTTTGACTGAGTTTATAAACTTCTAAGAACATCTTACAAGATCTTTAGGAATTTATAAGTTCTTGTGTGTGGCAAAAAAATAAGTTTTTTTTTTGAGCTGGGAAAAAAATAAGTTTCGGAGCTTATAAGAAATAAAAAAAAAATAATCCCATCTTATTTCACCTCACACACACTTCACACCTACACACACTAAACATACTACCCACACTACACAAACTAGACACAACAAACACATTACACACACTACACACAATAAACAATAAACACACTACACACACTTCACACAATACACACACCCCACACACTTCTTGTACTAGTTAATGTATATTTGATGATAATTTTTAAATTAATCCTCTAAATTCATGTTAAGTCACTGCATTCAATTGTAAACTTATAAGTTATTTTATTCAAACACTTTATTAACTTATAAGTTTTTGAAAAATTACATCTTATAAGCTCTTGAGAAATTACGTCTTATTAACTTTTGAAATAACTTATAAATTATTAAAGTTTATAACATATTTAAAATAAATTTAGCCCCGGCCCATCTGGGGCAGGGGGAATCATAAGAGACTCAAGTGCTAAATTTGTTGCTGGTTTTTATTAGTTTTTGGGCAATTCAGACACCATCACTGCTGAATTTACTGCTATAGTACAGGGCCTGAAATTGTGCCTCAAAATGGAAATCCATTCGGTGTGGCTTGAAATTGACTCTCTTGCTTTATTTTATTTGTTGAGCAATAACAGAAAGGGTCATTGGACTCTTCAAGCACTACTATCAGAATATTTGAGAATTTCATAGGTGATGGAGGTGAAAATTTCTCATATACACCGAGAAGGGAATAAAGCTGCGGATCACCTAGCTAATCTGGCGGGGAAAAGAAGAGAAAATGTTGAAATCTTCAATTTGAACAATTGTAATAGTCTTAAAGGATTTGTTCTTATGGATGGTTTAGGTTTACCTAGCTTTAGATTCCCTAAATAGGCTTGTAAATGTTGTGCCTTGATTTCCATATGTATGCCCAAGACGCTTTGAGTGTTAATATACAGGTAGGGGATCGGCCTTAATCCCCCACCATGTTGGTGGTTTAACTCAAAAAAAAAAAAAGATTAGCGAAACACCCTCCTATCTCTTACGTGTAATAAGGACTCTAACCGAAATACACTTTACATCAAGAAATAAAAAAATAAAAAAATTGTAAGTATAGTAACCAAATATGCACTATTCCTTGCACCAAAACACCACTTTACACAAAAAAAGAGACAAAAAGAAACACCACCTTAGAGAAATAGAAAATGCCCATCCTGAGAGTCTATTATTTTGGTTTTCAAATTTCACTAATATTTGTGAATATTAACGAATGCTAAGCGTATGAAGGTTTTTGTGTCCGTGAAATATTTGTTACTATTCTAGTTATGTAAAAAATAATCTTGGGCTTTTTGTTTCAACCGAACGATCCCTGTTTTCACGAAGTGTATGAATTGTATGTGTTCGTGAAATATTAGCTACTATTAGTCTATTATAGTTTTGCAAAAGTAATCTTGAATTTTAGTATTCCACAATGAATGGGTCCTTCAATGCTAAAGTTCTGTAAGTTCTATTCATTCATCAGGTGAACATAAATTAACGAGGCTTAAAGAACGCTAACCAAGTTCTTAACACGAACTTTTTACCGAATCTGCTCATGAGCAGCCCTACTTGGCGATATTTAATTTGCTCTCACCTCGTTGTTCTCTCTATTTCTGTAACAATAAATCTTCTACCCGAAATTGTACTTTATTTCTTGTTACATTTTATCAGTATGTACATTGATCATATCATCATCATTACATAATTCATGTAAGCAAATGAAGATAATGAAGCAAGAATCATCAACCCTTCTCTTCCATGGTCGAAAACAGTCGTCGGGAAAGACGATTTTGCCCCTCATCCTCATCTCTACCCAACTTTAACCAATGATAACACCTTTCATTTGGATGCAAAAATGTCTTCCAACTCCTTGTATAACCTTGGTTTCGACTTAAAATCAGTCGATGTAGACGCCGAAGCGGACGAACTTCCACTCCTCTTACTCTTCCAAAACCCACTCCATCTAGACTTACTAGTAGAAGGATCATTTGGAGTTGATCCCTTGCTTCCTTCTTTACTAAAACTAGACCTTGCTAGCTCCCTTATTTGCCGAAGCCATGGCTTCTCACCCGAGCTTCGGCTGCCAGAACTCCTGTTCCTGTCAGCCGAAGGGGTGTCCGTTTCATTGTTTATCGGAAACCTGTTTTTCAACCTCTTGATCGGACAAATAAAGATTACGAATCCAATGAGAGCAGTTTCTAGGCCGCGCAAGAACGAGTTTGTTATAGGATCAAGCTGCTTTATCTGTCTGTACAACGCATTCCACTCGTTCATCATTTGGGTTACAAATGCTACCAAGAAGATCACAACCATTGCAATCCCGAGTTTCCTCTCGTCAACAACTGAGAAATCTCGATCCAAGAGAACGATGCAGAAGGAGAAAATCGCGAGCTCACATGATACAGAGATGATCTCGACTAGCTGGACCTTTTTCTTGATGAAAGGCTTTTTCAAAACCATGAAGAAAAGCTGAAACGACGTTATGCAGAGTAGGGTGATTGTAGGGGTTCTAGAAGACCATTTTCTTGAGTAGGCCCCGCTAACTATCCCGAGAGCTACACGTCTCACGCATTCGATCAACGTGTAGTATATCCTCAGAATGCCAAACAGTTTCTGGATAAATGGGGCTTCTGCATCTTCTGTCTCGTCATCCGAAGCAATGATCCTGTCGCCTGGTTTGTTGGCGCTGACTCCGGCAATCTGGGACAGCATGTACTTAGGCGGCCCCCTCAGGTCCTCGAACAACGGCCCTAAGATGGTGAGATAGATCGAACGCCTCTCATTCTTCCATGTCCACTGGCCTCGTTTACCGGGGCCTAGTGTAACTCGAATGAGCTCTTGATACCAGTGGAATTTCTGGCCTTCTTGGTGCACTTCCTTGTACTGAAGTAGCTTTCCGAAAGTGATTCCAAACGAGAGAAACAGAAGCAGGCATAGTAGCAGGAAAGCTACTAAGCTGAGTATGAGGACACCAACAATCGTCCCGGAAGATGTTGATCCTTAATTTTCAAACAAGATGTTAGAAAATAGCATATGAAAAAATGGAGTCTTTGTCTGAAAAACGCGATTGATTACCTCTGATTAAAGATGCAGATGCTTCAGATAAGCAAGGGAGTGCAAGAATCAGAAGAAAGATCTCGAATCGTGGAAAAATAAGTGCTCCGTAGCTTTGTTTTTCCTTGTTTTGCTTTCTGAGTTTAAGAATTATTAGAAATAGAGCATGCAATAGTATCAAACTCCCGCCGATTACGGCTAACCAGAACATGCTTCGACTGAAATCTCTCCACCTGAAAAGAATAAGGTGATGATGAACATTTGATCGTGTTTAAGTTTAACTAGTAAAGTGCACGTGCTTTCGAATATCAGCCAAGTACTTACCCGTGTGAATTCTGCGGGTCTATTATGTACTCGGCTTCAGGCATCATAGAATGGCTCTGTCGTAAAAAGGGGCACCGATCAATATACAAAAGTGAAACGCAAGATACAAGTAAGAAAGTGATTAATAGCTGACCTCGAAATACGATTGATACTCCATAGGCGAGAGAGGTAACCCAAAAACTTTGGCAGCTGGATTTGTATTTGCAGGTTGCGGTTGAAGGCCCTGGATTGCTATCGAGTCACGAGCTTCTGGGATGCGTAATAGTCGATCCTTTGGAGAAGTGGAACCCACCATGACTGGTTGTGTGCTTCCTTTCTCCCATGGGAGATTGAAGTAGGGAATGCTCCATTGTAAGCCTCTGGCAAGTTCGTAGTATTCAACTGGCAATGTCACTGCTAACCATCTCGAGAGAGCGAACACTTGAATGTGCGAAGCAATCCTCTGGTTAAACGATTACAACATTAAATCGTAGAATGACAGATTGATACGAGTAAGAATAACGATTAGAGAGAGTAATGAGAGATTACGAAAAGATTCCTGGCAGGGTCGGAGCACAAGATCGAATTTGGCCTAGAGAATGCTCCAGCAGAAAGCAGACTTGCAGTCGAAACGCTTAGAAATGCAGCAACTAAAGCTGTCGCAGCAAAAGCAGCAGTCGCAAAGTACGAAATCACCATAGATTCAACAGGTACAGAATCTGCAAAGAGTACAAACAGTCTAGCATTGGAATAAACATCAAAAAATGAAAATTTTATTCTAAGAAAAAAGGAGAACATCCTTACAATGCCTGACTTGCAGAGTATTAGATGCTGTATTTCCATTCCCAGAAACATCCGACGTCACATTTTCGGGAATACTGACAGATATAGCATCGCTTTCTGCTCGTACATGGACCGTATAACTTCTCCTACTCATCTCTTCAAAACTGTATAACAATACATACTCATGGAAAATCACAATCTGCACAACAATGTCTGTTTATTTCGTAGAAAAATAGCACACCTTTGCAAATGGCCACCCGAAATCGATAAGTGAGACGAGTTAAAACCGAACACAGGCTTCATGAATTTGATCAGAATAAGAACAGTCTTCTCTTTAGTCCTCATTTTACATGTGGTGCTCAGTTTGACTGCAGGCCTTTGAGAATCTTCAATCGAAATAAATACAAAAAAAACTCAAATTGTGTGTGAAAAGAGAAGTTAGTTTGTCCTAAAAGCTACATTGGTTCATTTGCATACCGTAGAGGAACGTTACAGGCGATACTGAAGCAACCGGAGTTCCCTGTCTGCTTATTACCATGTTTGACTGCAGGCTCACCGTGACAATGGCCAACTCTGTTACATTTTCAATCTACAGAGAGAGAGAGAGAGAGATCAGTACAAGTGCCATAGCTGTTAACCAAGTATAATCAAGCGAACCTGATAGCCGAATCTACGTTGTCCATGGGTACTCCCACTTATAGGAACAAGTGATCCTTGGTTCGTGTTGATGGAGTTCAAGATTTCGGACGAGGAGTTCATGACTGGTTCTGTGAAATACAGATACAGCTTCAAGAACTTGTTCTGGTTTGTGGCCAATATCGTTCTAGTTTCACTGTTTATCTGAAGCAACCTTTCTGGTATATGAGTTCTCATGTTCACGAATACGCTTCTCCTATCTGCACGCGTAAATTAGTATCTTTTGCTTAGGAGATATTACGCGTTTATTGTGGAAATCAAACTCACCAAAATGTACGAACAAACTTGAATTCTCAGATCGTGTAAATTCGTTTCCTGCAGGATCTGTACACACATTTTTATCCATTACCAAGATCAAACGTCCGTACCGAATTCTTTCAGACACTCTGACAACAAGAGAGTACGTCATGTTCGGCTGGATAACACTAAACGTAGATGGTATGACCTTTCCAGCACCATAAACAAGAAGCTGCAAACAACAACACAATCATACATCGATACAGAGAGATCAATAAAGATCTAACTGGCAACCTACTCACATTGCAGGCATTTGCAGACGAACAACTGAAACCACCACACGGTTCACTGAACGATACGTTCACTGGAATACGCGAAGCATTCGTAAAGGATGTTGCAGCTGTAATAACCGCTGTGGGTTTAACCGTGTCTGCAACAGACAGGCAAGACTAGTTAAGTCGGAATCTAGAACCATTACAAGCCTACACCGGCTTCATTTATGATCAACTAATATATCATCAGCGAACGAGAAGTTAACTATCAGTTAACATGGTACAATGCTGTATTTTTCGTGTTCCAGCACAACTTAATGCAGATATATTATAATGAAACAAGAGAAGTAGGAAGGATTGCTCAACCAACAGTCCAGTTATAGCGAGCACAGGCGAGTCCCGGTGGCTCGTCCGTGCACGCCTCGAATGAATGGTTCCCATCTAACAGTCTTGCATAGGAAATTTTACCACCTTCACAAGCTGAAAAATTGCCCTGATCAAGCTGCATTTATTCAATACAATTAGCATTATCAGAAGTCTATTCAGAAAGCGTATATTTTTTTCTGTTTTTTGCTTGTAATATCCTAAAAGTAACAAGAATTACAAGTTCTTGAATTGAGATTTCTGGAGAAATTTAAGATGAAAACTCAATTTTACAAGTATAACTACCTAACACTGAAATATGCACTAATAACAACTCTTGTGTTTCCTAAGATGAGATAGGGCTAAAATCACTTTACGTCCCATAATTTTCTGCTCGTTCCATTTTTGTTCAAAATTTGTTGCTTTTCCAATTACATGCAACAATAAAAGAAGTTGCTCATGTCGATCAATTTCTGCTGCCGATGAGCAAATCAACGGGAAAAATGCACATGACTGTCACGTGAATCAATTTCCGTCCATAACTTCCCGCTCGTTTAATTTTCGTCCCAAGAAAACGTCAGTGCCGGTGCCATGTCAATTAAAATCGGCCAAAAGTCGATGTCATATGACAGTCACGTGAAATTGGTTCAAATTCAAGCAATTTTTTAATTATGAAGACAAAATTGGAAAAATAACAAATTTTAGGACGAAAATTAAATGGACGGAAAGTTACGGAACAACAATTGATTTTAGCCCACATGAGATAATAACTAGGGTGAAAATTCCTAATTCGACGCGGCAACATGAAGCCAGACCGAATTTAGTGAGAAATCGCATAACCAACATGAAACAAACTCAAGTAACACAATTCTGACCCGAATTGAGACGAAATCTATATTTCATCGTAAATTGTGATAACTACATGTTTCAATTAAACTCTCCATATATAATTCGAATCCACCCAAAATCGAGTATGAACTCGACCCGGTAATTCGAACCACCAGTAAAGAAATTATCGCACCAGCGTCCAGCAAATAAGCAACTGAGAAGATAAAACTAAAATATTAACCAATTATGGGAGGAACAGACATCCCTGTCACCTACTCACATCCCTACTTAATATAAAAGTAGGATGGTTTAGGGTGATGTGTCTTCACCACCTTAATTCTAGGCTTTAAACAAAATAATTAAAAAAATAATAATAAAAATATTAAAAAAAAAAAAAAACCAATCAACGTCCCTCACACATCTTTTTTTTTTTTTTTTTTTTTTTATATTTCCAACTATAATTTAAATTGCACATAACTTTTTTCGTTCCTAATCTATATTCGAAAAATAATATATCAAATTAATCTTCTTGCTACGATCTTTGGTTTGACACCCATATTAAATATATAAAAACCAATTACTTAAGAATAAAATATTAGACCTAAAATATGAACTATAATTTTTTGTAGTATTGAATTATTTGCTTAGTTTTGTAATATGTACATAATTAAATTATTTTTATGGGTTTTAGCCACAAGTATTTAAATTTTCATTTTATAATAAAAAATAATCCGATTCTTAAATTTATATTATTGATTGTTTCATTATAATATTTTTTAATATGTGGTTATTTCTATAAAAAAAATTATTAACAAAAATTGTAATAAAAAAAAAAAATCCCCTTTACTATTACAGTAAGAGGAACATACATGTCATCTATATAAGTCCTCTATCAGGAAAAACACGTGTCATACAGACTATAGGAGTTTGCTTTTATTTTTATTTTTAAAAGGAAAAAAAAAAAAGAATTGGACGTACCAATCAATAAAATTTTCTCTTCAATTGTTTTTCTTTTTAACTTAAAATTTTGAATATTTATAACTTTTCATATCAACTTAATTCTTGATGAAAAATATATCAAATTAATCATTATTTCACGATATTCAAATAGACATCCATATTATATATAATAAATTTGTTGGATTTACATTGGTCAATTGTACAAAAACTGTATGTTAGAAAAAAAAAATATGGGTATGTTTGTTTATAATTTCTCTCAGTAGATTTAGGAGACCAATTTCAATAAAGCACACTCATTAACTCTCTTAGCCAAGTTTGGCTCGCACTTCTCAACCTTAAGCAAATACACCCTTATGTGTATTTGTTTCCAATTATTTATTTCATATTAGAAAAAAAAATATGGTATACTACAAAAGTTCAAATAACTTATTTCACTTTTTGCGAAATTGGATTTAGAATTCATATTGCTTACATAAAAAAATAAATGTTAATATTTACTTAATTTTAATACATAAAACATAGTAAAATGTATAATGACTTATATATGTTTTATAATGACTGGTAGCAATATTATAATTTAATCACATATTATTAATGTAATAGAATATTTTATCCCGTGCATTGCACGGGCGAACATCTAGTGGCATATAATGATATAATCTTGTTTTTGTTTTGATTTTTTATTATTTATTTTTGTTATTCATTGTATAGTTACAAGTTACAACTCTTCCAAACACTTAAATTATAAACTTAAAAACAGAGACATCTCAGGGGAAATAAAAAATAAATTTAAATTGCTGACACATGTTTTTTTGGTGCATGCATTGAACAAGATGTAATTTTTCATTTTTTCTTTCTGGAAGCTCCGGGGAAGCAAAAGATGTAATCTTCAAACTTCTCTAAAGCGTTTCAGATTCTAAAATTTCAGTTTTTGATAGCATTTTGTAATATCTATTGAGCAAATATGAGAGAGAAAGTGAAGCAATGAATACGGAGGTGGCAATTCGGCGATCGAACCAATTCTGAATTGTGTTAACCGAAATTTCATTAGACAAAATATTAATGAGTCCAGTTTAGCTATTTTTTTAAATACACTAAAATTGTCTGGTCTACTGGCCGCCCGTCGGGCTAAAATTCTTATGACCCAACTCGTAAAAAATATCAGGCGGGCTGAGCCGGCTGATTTTGCAGACTCTAATGAAGACTAACCTTGCAAATGGTGGAACAATGAGTGCAAATGGTAGCATTGGCAGCCACCAGAACTTGGAAAGAAAAAGCAGCATAATTTCTGTTGGAAAATGCACGAGGAGTCTCCAGTAACTTCACATCAAAACCATCACTGTGAACTCCCAAACTCAAAACCAGGAAAACCCAACAATGGAGAATCAAGAATGAACAAAATCTGGACCCCATTTCGCCAAACACTATGAAAAATGTGGTGTACTTTGCATCACACTAGCATACCATTTGCATGAACAATGTTTTCTCTCACATTGCAGAAATTCTTTTTAGCCAGACTTAAGCCAGTTCTTTGGCATACAGAAGTGAGAGAGAGAGAGAGGAAAAAAAAAAGAGGTAGTGGTGGAGGGAAGGTTTGATTGGAGATAAAGCACATGAGACTGACAGAGCAGCTGGAGATAAGAGAGAGAAAGAAGAGAGAGAGTGAGAGAGATTCTTACATATTAAATGAAGACACAGTAACATCACTTTCTTCTGATTCTTGGCCATGAATGAGAGAGAGAGAGAGAGAGAGAGAGAGAGAGAGAGAGAGAGACGTTACTTTTTCAATGCAATTGACAAATTTGTGCAGAGAAGAAAGTGACATTCAGGCCTTAGCTATTTATGAACCTTTCATTTACATGTGTTGCTTATTATTCCTGCAGAGATAACCCATTGGATACTCGATTTCCTTACGAATATAACGGGATTTTTCTCGTCGAATTGTAGGGGTTTGGAGCAAATTTGGGTCCACCCCGACTAGCCAACGCCATGTGTTGGGTCGGGTTAACGGGCTCAAAGTTTGATTGGGCAAAAAATAAGTGAGCTCAACCATCAAGCTTTAGGCGCTAGTCGAAGCTGTTACGCTGGATGATACTTTTGACTAAATTTTATGTGGCAAAGTCCATCTAAAATGTCGAACAAACTATTGGTCAAGTCTAACTGATATTGTAACCTCTATGTGAATTAAAATATATATCAAATCAAGAAGCTAGTTAGGATAAAAATAATGATTAACTAATTAGTTGGATTGTGCGGATGGTCGATCATTCGTTTGGATTAGGTGGTAATTCGGATAGTTCAGTTTGATCGGACCTAGTTTATCGGGTTAATACTATATGTTAGGTTAAGTCGGGTGGATTCGAAATTTCATCGAGCCAAAAGTTATTTAGCCCGGCTCAACCTACCCATATATACTAAGATTTTCGAGTCGATTCGGATCCGTCGGGCTTTTAGCCCATTAGATTGGGCTTATTGGGTCCAATGATACTCCAGACCTACATTCTTATATCCAATCCATCTAAAATATCGGGTTAGCTGGACCGATTTTTCCAACCATACTCATGGTATTGCATGTGTGCCCTGACGCATGAGTGAACCTTCTGATGCACCAACTACAAAAAAAAAGGGTCTTTTAAAAGAAATAAAAAGGTTTCAAATAATGTGTATTTATCGCAACTTTATTACTAAAGATAACATGTTATCACTCATTAGTAATCTTAAAAACTCGGGAGCAAAAATAATATATTTGAGACGACAAAAGTTGTCTGAAATGCGTCTCAATGATTTTTGCAACAACTCTTTGTCTCTAAAAATAGACTGAAAATTGTCTCTAATAATTTATAAAGTATTTTGCGACAACAAGTGATCGTAATTAATAATTTATTATTAGTAACCTCAGTTATGACTTAATAAAATGTATTACAAAATAAATTTTTTGTTGCAGTGAACATAGAAAAATTAATAAGATCAAATGAAATAATGATAGATGTTTTGTAGTTACATGTTTTTAAATTGTTTTAAGAGTAAAATATATAAATACCCTTGACAAGTGTGAAACTGAATATGCAAACATGCATCCGAAATATCATGACAATTCGGTATAAATAGTAATGTTGCATTTAAAGATAATGTTGTGTATTGAAGGGAAAATGGCTGAAAACATGTATTCCTAATAATTGTCCATAAAATATTTAAACTTACGGTTAAATACGTAAAATAATATGTACTTTACGAGTTTTATATTTCAGTTCTTAAACTTTATTTTTTGACCGATTGTAATTGAAGTCCATGAATTGTATAAGTTGTAACTTTCGTTAAATTTTTCCGGTCAAATGTCAAACACGTGACAATCACTTTGTTATTGTCAAGTTGCGACCTTCGACGAATTGTGTATTTGCTTTAACAAATCATGGAAATAGTAAAAGACAAAAAACAATTTGGCATGTGATTGTATTTGATATTTGACTGGAAAAATTTGATGGAGATTGCAATTGGTCAAAAAATAAAATTTAAGTACTGAAATGTAAAAATTCGTAAAGTATAGATTGATTTAAGTATTTAACAATTAAACTTATTATAAAATTTGACTAAAAACACCCAATAAGACAAATATTAAGATATATAATTATTTTTATCTTAGTCGGTACAATTCAACCTTATATAAACTCTAAATTAAGGGGATTGAAATTTGTAATTCAGGAAGAGAGGATGAACAATATTACTCAAGGGGGACCTTCTCATGTGGATAAAGTCTCATTTACGTCAGGTACAAGGTGTAATACGAGTTGGATATTACGATTTATGCTTAAGGATATACCTTTATCTAGAACAAGTAATACATTCAATACATTTTTACCACAATACATTTATCCATAATATATAATACATTTAGGCATAAATACTAATACATTTTTACTCATAACTCAAATTGCACAGATCTAAAATCCGTACAACAAATCATGGATCCATCTTACCAATTATGGGGGCACGTGCCCCCACCAAAAAAAAAAAATTTATCTTATTATTTGATCTTTTAGAAGATTAATACATTGAATATGTTAAATAACATAGTATTGTGCCCCATAGTCAATTATTTTCTATATTATATATCGATTGAACTTCCTTGTATATTAATTATGTCCTCTTATAAAAATTTCTGAATTTGTCATTACATTTAATTGGTATACTAATTTATGTATGAAGAAAAATGTTATAAAATTTGTTAGACGTGCAAAAGTAAATTTTGTAACTACATGTGTTCCCAAGAGAGGTACAGACAACTTGAATTTGTAAGGCATATATATGGGTCTACAATATTTATTTTTTCAGATGCAGTTAGTTAATAAAAACCGACAGTTGGAAACAACTTTTGTGCCTGAGCTGAGCCCACAAATCCAGCTATACTTAACTTAAGGTTATAATTTCAGGTGAAACAAAATAAGGGTTCGTTTATTTAAGATTGGACTCAGTAGATTTAGAGGATCGAATCCCAATAAAATGCACTTATTAACTCCCTTAATCTGATTTAATTCAGCATTCCCTAGTTTTTAAGCAAACGAATCCTAAATTTGGTTTTAATTGCAACCTCAAATATGATCATTCTGTTACTCTTGTGTAAAAGTTTTTTTTTCCCTTGATTGCACCATAAATTATACAATGTATTTAATAAAAGGATATAATCTAAAAATAATTTTAACAATTTTCCAAATAATTTCAAGATATTTATAAATACTTTTTTTTTATAGATTTTTTAACATAATTTTTTATTTTTTAAATACTATAGCAGATTTTTAAATAAGTTTAATAAAAATAACTGAAATACCATTAAATTTTGAATTTTCGTTGAATTTCTTTTCGGAGGTTACAAACGGTAAACCTCGTATATTTTTAGAGTGCAACAGGAAATAAAGAAAGAAAAGGAAAAAAATATATTTAGGTAAAAAACGGATAAAACTATCAATCATATTTGAGGGTACGATTGAAAGTAAAAATTTACATTAAGTAACAATGTGATAAAACAAACATACGACTACAATTTGATATTAACCCAATAAAATTTAGTGTAGATATAGAGTGGGGTGACACTAGGGGTGTTTTCCGTTGCTTAGCTTTTGAAGACGTGAAAAATAGAGATTGCGGTAAAATTACATAAAATTAATAGGTATTGGTTGAGAATAAAATTGACTTTTGTAGATATAAAAGCTGAAGTATTTGATACTTAAGCAGTTTGAGCTTACGTGTGAGAGAAAAAAGTTATATTTATTTACCAAAATATCAAAAAGTTAGAAAAAAACAACTATATTCTACTTTTAATTTTTAACCTAGAATCAATTTTATTAGAGTTGAACCCATTTTTTAAAACACATCAAAATAATTTTTTTCAAATTATAAATTGAAAAGCACTTAAAAAAGTAATTACAAACATCCTAGATATGCTAGATTAACTTTAAACTCGTTTAGTATTTTTCTTGCACCAATCTCGTATTCTTTTCCACACAACTGTTATATATGTATATATACATACTAGTGCAACATTCGTGTAACATCCGAGTTTGTATCGAGCCAGATAAAAAATAAACAAATAAATAAGAATATATATTATTTATGGATGAAGATGGACGTGGAGTTTATGGTTATGTAAATTTTAAATTTACATTTGTTTTTGCAATAGAATATAATCACTTTATATATATTGTCAAATCATACTTAAAACATGACCAAAATATACTAAATAATTATGTAATAATTGACATAATTATCAAAATTGGATCCATCTATCTCCATCCGGACGGTCTAATCTATAAACAAACATAGCCTAAAAAAGCCTAAAGAAATATGTCATTTTGCAAGTATTATATATTTATTAAATATTTAGTTAATAATATAGTACATGCCTAATTGTTTAGCAACGTTATTCTGCTTGAATTATATATTGTTTACATAAAACAATATATCCTTGGTGAAAAATTGCCTCTTTTTACGGCATTTAAGCAATGTAAATTCAAAAGTATAAATACTCTAATACTTAGTTACAGAAAGTTGAGAATCTTATATATTTAAATAATATTTATTTGATATTGCTATGCTATTATTCTGAAAGCACTATCTAACATTTAATTGTTGTAAAATTATAATTAAATAATTATTTTCTAAATAAAAGAATTTCGAAATAAAATTGGAGGAGGCTGTAAATGGGATCCTAAAAATTAGCGTAGTGGGTAGCAATTTTCTTTAAACATGTTTGACAATAAATTTCATATCCATTTAATATTATTTTATTAATTAAAAAGTTCCTAAAATGACTCTTCTCAAGCCACATTTTGACCTAAGCGACCATTCTTTTAGTAAATTAAAATATATACATAGGAAAACTTACACCACCACCAATGGGGGACTAGATAAGCGAACTAAAGAAAATAAAAGAGCAAAGAATAGCAAGAAAAAGTTTCTATCTCCGCTACATCACCACTGTTGACATATTGTCATCATTTGTCATTATCGTTATCTTTACCACCATTGTATTTGGATCTTTCACATCTATTTGTATTTGAGCAGAGCAAGATAGGAGGTCTTGCAGGTAGAGATGGAAATTCAGGCGACCCGGACCTAGCCAATCGGGCCAGCACCTTATTTTTTATCGGGCAAAAACTTGGTCGAATCTATAATCAGCGCAGCCAACATATTCTCTTATAATATACTAAGATTATCGGGTCCGTCCACGACCCGTCAAACTTTTTGACTCATCGAATCGTCTCTATCGAGTCAATTGTATCGATTCGTCAGATCGGATCGATTTTACTACCTCTACGTACAGGAACAGAGTCAAGCTGGAATTTGGGATGGTTGGATGGATTTGGAAATTGGTCTCAAGAAGCAAAAATATTAGGATTATAAGATAAAGCAAGAGAGTGAACTTCTACAAAACAAAACCATTCATATGGCCTACGACAAAACAAAACCATAAAAAGAAATCATTTTTTAGTGACGCTTGTGTGTAACAGTCTCACGTGTGACGGAATGTATTTTTACATGAAAAAATGATACTTTTACAAATAAAAGTGATACTTTTGCTACAAAAAGCTATATATTTTTTTGTTCAAAAAAATTGATACCTATAAAGATAAAAGTGATATTTTTGCTATAAACAATCATATTACTTTTTTTTCTGTCACATCGTGTGACGGTCTCATACAAGTTTTTTCCATCATTATTTTATGAATGTGATTTCTTTTTTGAAAAATTTAATGAAAGTACAACTTTCAAAACTATTAATTATCATTTACTCTCTCTGTCCCGGTTAACTTGTCACACTTGACCGGGCACGAATGTTAAGAAAAAATAGATTTTGTGGAATCTTTGTTTTTTTTAAAGGTGGAGATTGAATGTGGATATTTTGAGGGTGGAGATTGTTGCCTTTAATTGCTATTTATGGGTGTGACAAGTTAAGTGGGACGAATCGAAATGAAAAGTAGGACAAGTTAACTGAGACGAGGTGAGTATAATATTTCATTTGTTGATTTGTTTTACTTCATGCTTTAGCAGGATTGTGCCAAAATTTATGTCCAACTATTGCAAAAAAATATCATGGAAAACATCCTTTGAAATCTATAAAAATTTACTAAAAATTTAAATTAAATAATCAAAATAAATAAATACAAATCCACATAATACACACTTAATAGGACAGGCAAAGTTGCATAGGTGTGCTAAAGACATAAAAGGGATGTCCATTGGGATAAGCAATTTGAGGACAACCTTCAAACTATCTCATTTATTTTTCCCTTATATTTTACACCACAATTTTTTTTTTTTTTTTTAATAAGTCTTCAAAATAATTGAATATCGATAAAGACTAATTTTTTCTTTTTTTCTGAGTAGAGTTTAAAATACATTAATCAATCAGTTTGAAGGACAAGAAATCATTAATATGGGTTCAATCCGGTCTCCCATTATAGGTTAGACGGGGCAGGGATGGTTCTAAATTTTATCGAACAAAAAATTAGTGATCAAAGTCTGACGCATCTTCGGGTGGACCAACGGAAAGTTGGGTTTTTGATCCATCGAATTAGGCTTGTTGGATTCAGTGGTACTCTAAGTCAAGATTTCTATAACCAAACTTGTCTAACCTTAAAATAGAAAGACCAAGAAAAATGATGATTTCTTACTTGTTTAAAGTTTTGGTCCAATCGCGTTTCATTTTGGGAATTAGTTCAATAATTCGAATGAACCAATTTTCAGGTCAGTTACCCAAGTAGGTTGTAAATGAGTCGAGTTGAGTCGAACGTACTGTTGTTTAAACTTGTTTGAAATATTGTCAAACTTCTAATATTATGTTTGAGCTTGTTTGATTATTGATTGAATCAAGTTTGAACAAGGTTTAACCGAGCCAAACACGAGTCAAGCTCAGGTAGTTTGACATTTTCCACTTGTTTCACATTTTTAACTTATTGAGCTCAAATCGAGTTTTAGATTTTATCAAACGTAAAAGTATGTTCAAATTTTTTTTATATCTTTACTCAAATATCAAACGAACTTTTCAAAAATAGTCTCAAATTATGTATCGAGTAGCTTGATTTCCGATCCTTACGCAATTGCTTACTATTGAAGTCCTTTCAAATTTCTATTGTTTCTGGAAAAATATAATAAACAAATTCTATGGTTGGCTAATCCGAAAGATGATTTTTTTGCACGTTAAGACAATTCACTAATCTGATATATTTTTTTTAATTTTTTTCCAAATAATTGTTATTAGTGATTAATTGTCGTATTTCCCCAGAAAAGAGTTTTCAATGAGAATAGCTTAGTTCCAAGTTCAACCACCACATTTTCTTCAGACAAAGTATAATACTCACTAGTTGTACGGTGTAATTTGTGTTGAATATCACGATTTATGTTTAAAAATATTACAAATCATGAGTAAAAATATTACAATACCTTTACGGAGAACATGTAATACATTTAAGTATAAATTGTGATACTTTTTCAGCATGATACATTTACCCATATATAATAACGTTAATCATAAATAATAATATCTTTTAACCGATGCTCCGAATTGCACGGATCTTAGATCCAGACCTTCCTTTTTCTAATTATTTAATTCCATAAGTTGCTTTTCTGAAAATCAAATAAAAAATAGTGAGAAAACTAATGGGCCTTTAATTATGGGCCGATTGACGATCCTGCAGTAATAGAACCACAATTGGCCCAAATTTACTAAAATGGTTTCTATTATTAAAAGTTTAGTAATGAACAGTAACATGTATGTATATGTGTATATATAGATGATACTTTGTAATTTACGTGAATAATAATATTAATTAAAGTTTATAAATATCCAATAGTTTGTTGAAACAGACTTCTGAAATTGTAAATAATTATATACGTACACATTGAATAAATAAAAAAACTAAAAACATGTAAAGGAGAACCTATATTTTCTAAAAATTGACTTTTATATAAAATATCTTCTGAGGTTACCTCTAAAATATTTTCTATTATAAAGAAATTTGTCAGAAATGTAGGAAATAAATTTATATTTAGGATAAAATTCAATTTACATTATCCATGTGACGATCTCATAAGAGTTAGTAAAATAGAGTTGTGTTTGTTTATATTCAAGATGTTTGTAAGCCTGTACACTCCCTACGCCCCGGTTTATTTTACACAGTTGATCGAGCACGCATGTTAAGAAAAAATAAATTTTGTTTTTTTTTTTTTACTTTTTTAAAAATGGAGATTGAGGGTTCAGATTTTGAGGGTGAAGATTGTGGGAATTAGTTTCTATTTTACAAGTGTACAAAATAAACTGAGATGATCGAAAAAGGAAAGTGTGCAAAACTAGCTGGGACGGAGGGAGTATTATTTAAAATGTATTGAACTATATTGAAGGACTTGCTACTAAATTTGTTCAATTTGAATTCAAGATCAAGCTCTGCTAGTTTGCTTAGTTTATTTATGTACGACAAATTTGTTGATACTTGATATATTCACAGTGGATTCTTTTATTTGAGGAATAAATCTTTTCACTGCAGAGCAAGGATGAAGTAATGTTGAAACTTGGAAGTATTCTGTGGATGCGCGGTCTTGATCGGTGTTGAGGACAGAGGATTGTTAGAATAATTAAAATAATGATTGTGCTGATGTGAGCACTAATCCACAATCAAAAAGTGACAAAAAGTGTGATCGATGATCTAAAAGAAGATAACGTGTGATTGATCGTTTAAGATAAAAACAGGGGAAAACGATCGTCTGATGCGATCGTAATGTTTATTATCACAGTAAAGATGTAGCTTACACTTGTATTTTCTCTCGTGTTTGATATTTATTTTCTCTCTCTATCTAGCTCTCAATAGGATTTGTGTCGAATTTCATATATCTTCTACAAATACATGTGAGACATTTATAGAAGTTTAAGCAGCTGTGGACAACAGGTGGCAAGTCTAACTACCACGGGTTTACCACTTGGCACGCCCCAACTGCGGTGGCACCATGAGCATTCCGCGTGTTTGGCATGTGGGATAATCATCCTTTTCTGGTTCAGGGTTGACGATTGATGCCTTCACACTTGCGGTCAATGGTGGTGGGCCGGTCCCCTCATAGCGGACTGTTCTTGTATATTTGGGGCGGTCTTTGTTGTAGCGATCTTGACGTGGCACGGTTTTTTTGCGATCATCATTCGAGGTACCAACGGTGATGGTCATGTAATTACAGATTTTGGTAATATTTATAAGATAAAAATGATCACTAATATTTAATTAGGCGATCGATGTCCACACACTCCATACAAGCGTGCAAGGTTGTCAAACTCGCGATTTTAAGTAGAATCGGTGGAGTGTCCATAAAATCGGATCGTAAAATCGAATCTTAAAATCGTAAGATTCTACGACCTATACAAAATAACCATATATATGAATTATTCTATATTATATTTTAATTACAAGATATCCCATGCAAAAAAAAAAAAAAAAAATACATATAATTATATACACAATTTATCAAAAAGAAAAAATATACGATATGAAGAAATATTTTAGTCATCATGGTTTATATATACATGTAGTAAGGCATTCCTATATTATAATTATGATACTTTAATTTTAAGAGAAGATTAAAAAATAATCTTAGTAAAATTAAGTACTAGATAAGAAAAGTTGTATTTTTTATGAAGCTTATATTTTAATTTAGAACTTGATAATTAAGAAAAAAAAAAAAATTTCAGCAAAATTGGCTCTCTTTGTGTATACTTTGCTCTGGAAACGTTTTAAAATCTCAATTTTAAGTTAATATAAATTTTACAATTGGTATTGTATGTCTTTTAATTGGTAAAATAAAATAAAAAATGACATATTATGAAACGGTTAAACTCGTATACAAAATCGTAAAATCGTTAAACTTAAAATCGCATGAGTTTACTCCGATTTCATCAGACTCGATTTTATTATGAGTTAACTCGTTTAGGAAGAAATAACTCGTAGAATCATAAGAGTTAACTCGAGATTTTGACAATATTGAGCCTGAACAATATCGACTTATGAGAGATGCAATGGAGAAGATTTATCCGAGTCACTCGTGGTTCAATAGTTGGCGGGATTCGCCTTGGGATGTTTTTTGCTGCCTTCCGCGCGCGGTTTGCAGAACCTCCTTGCTGAAAAACGAGGTGTACATGATGTTTATAATGTAGTGCGAGCTGGTTCAGCTACTGCATCTACATTTGGTTTGATCTGTAAGTAGGGAATTTATTTGAGAACCATCCTAATATGCTTCTTCTGACTTCATTTGACGTTTACAGTGCCAGGATCACTTCGTTGGCGCTTAAGGAACACGATATTGGGTTCAGCTTTGGGTGCAGCAATCTGCTTTCCACTTGGTAAAATTTATATCCAACTAAGTAGTTGTATACTACTATATCAACAAGCAAATTTCACAGTACTGAATAAAGAAATCTATTTATCATTGAGCCTATATACTGACCTCTTTGTGGCAGTGATAATTTTTTCAAGACTTTTGGTGACTTCACAAAGTGGGAGTTAATTTTATGGTTGTGATTAAAGATATCTTCTTTTCTTTTTTGGTAATTTATCGCCAATTGTTTCAGCTCATGAAATTAAGGACAAGTTAAATCTTCTAGGCATTGAAGTTGAGGTTGCAATGCACTGTCATCAGTTTTTCTTTGCTTACGGTTTTGCCTTTTTTTAGTTGATTTTCTCAAAATTCCAATCGGTACTTATATGGTTGAACTATTGAAGTTATTGGTGAATCCTATTGATAGTTCTTACCACTATTTCTACGAAGAATGATTTAATTTCGATAAGTGGAACTTTAAGTTAACAGGGACTATGCCAGGATGAAACAACTGAGAGAAGGAATTTGAGCCCTGCTCCAACCTAATTAGTAATAACGCTAATCAAAGCTCGTTTTTTCAGGCTGGCATCAATTAAGCTTGTAGAAAAAGCAAATGAAGGGAAAATTTCACCTGAAGGTAGTGATACTGAGAAGCAAAAAGTGGTAATGCTGCTGCTGTTGAGAGGCTTGAAGGGAATTTAAACAAGTAGGCCTTCAGTGCAAACTGCAACGACCAGGACATATAGTCTAAATGAATTAGATTGCAAAGGCCGAAGTTGGAATAGTGCCCTTGAATTTGCTGATGAATGAATGCAGATTTCATTGTTGATATCATTACATTTGCTAAAAGTGAAATGCTGATCTTATAAAAAGAAAGAAAGCGAAATTCTGTTTCTTGAAAAAAGTGCAACACAGATGCTGCATTCAAAAACATATATTATAAGATCAATGAATGATAAGAAACTGTTTACGCTTTCTTTTCTAGTAGTACTTGTAGTCTATTTGAACAGATTATTGCATGTATGCCACATACTGCAAAGAATCCAAGCTTATCTTATTCTGGATGTTGCTTGGTTGCCTCTGTCTTTGACTCTTTTCAGTCAGGCTGTATGAGCTTCCGTCCCAGATGTAATACCTAATGTTTCTTCTTGTTCAATAAGTTACACCATTTTTCAATAAACTCTGATTCCTCGGGAACTGATCTTGTAGTTGTTTTATAATGATGAAGGATTTGAAGAATTTCTGTAGTTTCACCCAACAGGAGAGCTGCTCGGCAGACATTCGTTTCCTTCTCCTTTATGGCTTTCCGGTGGCACATCTTGATTATTGCGCGCATCAAATTGGTAAGACTAGCTGCTAGTATGTTTGCTATCATGTTGCAAAGTTGTTCAAACAATCTTTCATCTGTCTGAAGATAATCACCTTCATATGCTATTAGAAGCCTGTGACAGATTCTGTACATCGAGTTAGCAGCAATGACCTTAACTGGCCAGTTAAGGGGGTTTTCCATTCGGAAATCTTTCACCTCTCTCTTGAAATCTACAACAGTCTTTTGAGCTTTGCTCAACAGTTCTTCCAGCGTCTCCTTGGAGTCTCTGCCTTTGAGAGAGGTTTCATGGAGATCATTGGCCTGCCACTTCCGATATAGTTCAACACCAACCCAAACGACATCTGCTGCATTTCTGCTGTTTACTAGCTTTCCCTTTTTATCCAAGGTTTTCTCTATGAGTTTGACATAGAAGAGCCCTTCATCTAAGCCCTGTAATAGCCAATTGACATCTTTCTTGGGAATGTCGGGAAGTGCAATGGCGATACTTGCCAGTGTCACCAGAGGCAAAGACCAGCATTTGGGAGGTTCTTCAGAGTGCAGACTTGGAACTTGGTTCTTGTCAACTTCGTTCAGACATCTGAAGTTGCCGACTTTGTGCAGAAGTCTTATCAGGTTCTTGGGTTGCTGTTTGCTACCTTTCTGAATCAGTTGGTCGACATGACTGGAGATATTCATTTGGATCTTCTGAGGTAGCTCTGCCTCACCTTCAAGAAGCAGAACATAATGGCTCAGGTCTATCTCTGTCCGAATTTCTGGTCCTGATTCAGAAATCCCATGAACTTGTGATTGTCCGGAGTTGAACACGTTCTTCAACCTATTGAGGTAGTGGAAACACAAAAATATTGGACTCGCAAAGCAGTAAGATATGTACTGAACTCCTTTGCTGCAAAAAACTATTAGAATCTGAACTTTAACAAGAAAACACAGAATCAGGCCCTTTATGTTATGGACAAATTTCCTATGCTTGCGGTTTCTAATCTGCAAAGGCAAAGAGCTTTCTTTCCACTCCACCAACCTTTGTGTCCAGTATGCATCGATCTTGAATTCATCTCTAAAGCTTTTCTTACCATTGTCAGAACATTTGAACTTTATTGCATTGAAACATCTGGTAGCAGGTGCAATTGAACCCACTGCCACGCCAATAGACTGAGTAAGAACGATCCATTTAATTGACCATCCATATGTGGAAGCAGTTATATCGATTCCTTTGTGCTCCATTATCATCCGGTACTCAGCTTGCGCTAGTACCAGAAGAGTCAGGACGCAAATGATGCCTGAAGCAGTGCAGGTTACAGAACGTGCAATCACAAATTGGGGGCTACTAGTTTCAGCCATCACCCAGTATTTCTTTATCATTTGCCTCAGTTTGTCAATGCTAAAAACCCCCTCCTCCATGGACTCCAAAATTTGTTCATCAGAAGTCCTTTTCATCATCTCGTGATATTTTGACTCCAGGTACCTTTTGGTTGCAGGTACCATTATAGCTGATGATATCATCATAAGAAGTGAAAGAAGCATGAACACAGCTTCTGTAATTTCTTCAGCAAACATCTTTCTACCACTGAGAAAATTTCGCATTTGGAAAACTTGAATGCAGAAATTTACGATGATTGTGACCACAAGAATTGCTAAAGCAGTTGTATTCATTAGGATATCTTTATCATCCATTGATCCCAAACATGTCATGAAATTTCCCATAGCCGTTGACATGAAAGCAAGGTTGCATACCTTGGCAAGCCGATCTGTTGGAGCATACATCCGTGTTGTAAGATCCACTGGAAGCTTCATAGCCACAGCTAACAATGTCAATGAAGTGGCGTTGAGCGAAAAGAATTTGCTGGGAAACCAGTATTTCTTGTCTTTGAATCCACGGAAAGTATCAGATGCCATTGAAAGTGTGCAGATTAGAGAGGCGGCGGCAACATACATTCCTATCCATGGCATTGGAGCCTCGAGTCTCCTCTCCACGTCTGCCCCGTAAGACTCCTCATCTAGCATGGTAGCAGCTCTCTGTGAGGTGAGGTCTTCTGTTTTTACCAGTAGAGGAATAGTTTATTGGATTCGTTATTTATGTGCTAATGCCATTACTGATAGACCAGCATATTATGAATTTGTTGACCAAAGAATTCAAGGACCAGTGTTTCTTGAATACTTTTTTTACCTTTTGGCTCTCAAAGAGAAAAGGAAAAAATGGTGCATCAAGAGAAATGTGTGAAGGCATCAAATAATGGAACATTATTACAGCTTTTGATTTGGCCCAGAGTAGTCATTTGAATTGAATTTTTTTCACAGAAGGCGCCTTGAATCTTTGACCGTATTCTAATATATGTGAGCTGTTTTGATGACAATCTACTCTAAAGTATTGCAAACGATCTTGTTTGATTAGTATTTAACTAATCTGAACTTCTCCTCATTATTAATTGTTTAAAGTGATTACTATATCTTAGGCCCATTTGGTGGGGTGATGTTCCTACCTAATTCGTTGAAAGACCTGCTACTATATTTATTTGTTCTTGGTGTCCAAAGTCAATAATGAGTCAATGACCTTATTCTTATGAAAGTTAACTTTCTAAAGAGTGATCTTTTAAATTGCAACCATGAATTAGTTCACATGAGGAAGTATCGTCATCTTCAATTTTGGCTGCTATGGCCAAAGTACTCTTCCTGTTCACATTGTTGACTTGAAACTGACCAGATGCTATTCTTCCATCTTCAATATATTGATTTGACAATTAGTTCTAAGTACAGGTCCAATTTGACTTTAAATTCTCAAGCAAGCTAAACAGATGCTTTTCTGAGAAGAGGAACTTATGAAGAATCTATTTATGTGCTTGAATAGTGGACTCTTTGCTAGGATTTTAGTCACAAAAGTATGAATGATTGGTCTTTCAGTTAGTTGGGTTTTGGTAAAGATCATAATGATTGATGCTTGAAAACTTTTACAAGGATCACAAGTGGGCTGTAGTTGCATGTAAATGGGCTTAAGCAATAAGCGGCTAGCAATTGTGGCGTGTCAATTGAGGCGTGTTGCTTCTTAATCATTAGTATATTTTTGAATAATCTATTTGCATGTAATAATGAGATTTTACTGGCAGAAGAGATTATGGAGGGCAAACATTTAATTAAAGCTTCAAATGAAAAGCATGGATTTGTGTTACTATACATGTTGGAGAAGACTCGGTGTATCATGATAATATCAGCAACATGTCATCCCTCCACTTTTACAGTTATACCATCTCTGGATTTTGAATGTCTCTCCCAATGTTAGGCCTGTGAGTAGAGCCTTGATCATTCTGATTTTCCTACTTGACTGAGGCTCGCCATTCTTCAATATCGGCTGCTTGATTAGGAGCCAAGATTGGTAGCTCGCGTTGCTGGAGAAGTGCAATAATTTCTTCAGTTTCGCCCAGAAGAAGAGCTGCTTTACGCACGCTTTTTTCTCTCTCCTCGATGGCGTTCCGGTGACACTTCATTGTTATTACATGAGCTACATTTGTAAGACATGCCGCTAATATATCAGCAATCATGATCAATAATTGCTCAAACAATTCCTCATCAGTTTTGTCTCTTTCACTTTGATTCTTTAGCAAAATTGTTTTGCTCACCCTGTACATTGAGTTTGCAGCAATGACTTTTCCAGGCCAGTTAAGAGGATTTTTCATCAGGCAATCTCTGGCATCTCTCTTGAACTCCACGACAGTCCTTTCCGCTTTATTACAGAGCTCTTTCAGTATCTCCTCGGCGCTTTTTCCTTTACAAGTTGTTTCGTGGAGATTCTTGTCTTGCCACTTGTGGTACAGTTCAACTTTTACCCAGACAACATCTGCTGCAGTTCTTATGTTTGCTAAACCACCTTTTGGATCCAGTGTTTTATCTATAAGTTTCACAAACCGGAGCGCTTCAGTGACACTAGTCAGTAGGCCATCAGATTTGCTCTTTTCAACATTCGGAATTGCAAGCGCAATGCAAGCCAGGGTGACCACAGGCAAAGACCAGCAATAAGGAAGGTCTTGCGAATGCAGACGTGGAACTTGACTACTATCGAATTCTGTTACCCCTCTGAAGCTGCGAGATTTGTACAGAAGTTTCAACAAATTTTTTGGTCTCCTCATCTTACCTTTATGAATGACTTCATCCACTTCCCTCTGAATACTTTCCAGAGTTTCTGTCGGCAGCTCTACCTCCCCTTCAAGCAGCATAACGTAATGCTTAAGGTCCACCTCTGAATTTACGTTAGATTCTGGATCGTGTGAGGACACAGAGTGAGATATCTGTGTCTGTCTCTTTAAGTTTCTGAAATAATTAAAGCATGAAATGGCTGGACATGTAATACAGATAGAGATGTAAAGAAGGACTTTGCTACAGAGAACAATCAGATACTGAACACAAATACAGAATTTAAGAAACAGTCCCCTCAGATCGTGAAGAAGTTTCCTGCTCTTGAAATGCCGAATTCGTAAGGACAACGAGCTTTGTCTCCACTCCACCATCTTCTGGGTCCAGTAGCCCTCGACTGTTGTCACGCTTCTGATGCTCCTTCGGCCTTCATTTGATGATCTAAAGTTTATTGCAACGAACCATCTGAATGCTGGGGCAATCGTACCCACTACCACTCCGATAGTCTGAGTGAGCAGAATCCATTTTGTTGACCACCCATAGTTGGAATAAGTCTGGTGTAGTAGCTTGTACTCCATTCCCAATCGAATTTCAGCTGCCACCAGAACCAGAGCAACGACCAAGCTCACTACTCCAGATGTCGTGCAGGTCACTGAACGAGCTATCACGAACTGAGGACTGCTAGTTTCTGCCATCACCCAATATGTCGTGATCAAAACTCGCAGTTTATCAGTGTTAACCCTCCCCACATCTACTTGCTCTTCATTTAAAGCTGATCTGTGCATTTCATGGTATTTTGTTTCCAGGTACCGCTTTGTGGATGGGATCATCAGAGCCGATGAAATAAACATAACAAGCAAAAGAAGCAAACAACCAACGGCCAAAATTTCTTCCACGAAAGCCAACCTACCACGAAGGTAAGAGTGCATTTGGATAACCTGGATGAACACATTCACTGTCACAGTAGTTACCAGAATCCCTAAGGCGGTGACATTCATCAGAACATCCTTGTCAGCCATGGACCCTAAAGATGTCAAGAAATTGGCCATGGCTGTTGACAAGAAAACCAGGCTGCTTATCTTCGCTAGGCGATCAGTTACAGCATACATCCGAGTAGTGAGATCAACAGGCAGCTTCATTGCCACTGCTAGCAGTGTCAATGAAGTGGCGTTAAGCGAGAAATATCTGGACGGGAACCAATACTTTTTGGTCCAGAACCCGTGCAAAGTATCAGAAGCCATTGCCATGGTGCAGACTAGAGATGCTGCTGCTACATACATCCCTATCCATGGCATCGGCGCTTCAAGCTGTCTTTCCACATCCGTATTCGTTTCTTCCCAAGGCATCGGTGGCTAAACTGAAACTAAAACTGAAACTGGAACTAAACTGAAACTAAAACTGAACTGAACTAAACTGAATCTTAAACCGAAACCTCAACGATTCCGGTCAAGAACCATCTGACAACACGTGAACTGGATTTAGAGGATCTTTCTGTGTACTATTGTTCGTCAGAAGGATCAGTAGATGGTAAGAAGATAACATAGAATTATTGGAGTTAGCTTAATCTTTGGACCCTTGAAAGAATTTAAGAAGATTATTCAAAAGGGTGATGAATATTTTAACTGCCATTACAGCTCAGATTTGGACACGATATCTGCTTTGAGGCAGGTACAAAGACTTTGATATTTTAACATGCACATTATATATTGTTTCATTTGTTATACCTAAACAGTGGAAGGATGATTATTTTGAAAAAGGTGATCATTCATAGAGATTCGAGTTTTTATCTTCTAGTTCTATCTGAGGATTTTTTAATTTTTTTTTTTCTGCAACACTGCGAAGGGGGATGATTTAATTGGACTTATAGAACCTTTATCTTGGTATTTGTATTTGTTGTAAACTTCTATATGTTCTCACACATTTTTTAATGGGGCAAACACTAAAACGTGGGTAACTTTGAAAGAAGTTATTTTCAATCTCTTTCAGGTATGAATCTATCTAATTCAGAAGGAAAGAATTTGTATCAGTATCAATGTTTGAATAGGTGTGTTTAATGAAGTTGGATAACTTAAGTGGCAGAGCATTTTCATTCGAGTAATCGTGTGAAGAGGGGAGGGTTTTTTCTTTGTTCTTAGATTAGGAGAAAAAAAAAATTTTAAAAAAATTTGTTTGAATAAGTGTGGCAATTCGGATTATTGAATTGGATTTCATGCTTGATTCGGTGTATGTATCAAAAGTTACTTTAAATATTTAATTATTTATCCTTCCTCTGTTCTAATTATAGAGGGTTGTATTCATTTTCTGAATGTTCAAATATATAGTCCAGGTTATATATAGTACTACCTCCGTCCCGGCTAATCTTGCACAGGGGAGATTGGCACAAGTATTAAAAAAATTTGTTTTTAAGTGTTTGTTGACTTTTTAAAGGTGGATTGATGCGTTATAACTTTCATTTTTAACGGGTGTGCAAGATTAGATGGGACAGACGAAAACAGAAAGTGTCCAAAATTAGCTAGGACAGAGGTAGTAACACATATTTAACTAATTTACTAATATACTCTATGAACATTAAATAATATACTGAATATTATAGTACTCATTAAATATGGGCATATTAGGAAATTGATCACATATTTATAATCCTTGTGCAAAAAGCAGACAACAAATCTATATAATTAGGACAGAGAGAGTAATACTTTAAAATAAATTATTTATTTCAGGTTGAATCGTATTTGTGTCGGGATGGATTCTGAAATAAAACTTTTATTTTACAATGGAAAGAGTGTATTCTAATATCATTTGCATTACTTGATACATGGTGCATAGATGTATAAGCTAATACAACAAGAAATAAAGTTAAAAGATCAATGCAGAATGAAATGATAGATGGTGTCATTAATCAATATGTATCGTGTTTTAAAAATAATTTAACAAAATATGAAACAAACATAAGAAATTAGGGTTATTCTGCTATGCAATTGTTGCATATGTACAACCAAGGGCTAATTTTGTCATTTTAGTATTTTTAGCCGGACTCAATTTTAATTTTTATTCCCCAAAACATTTCATGTTCAAATTCAAGCCTATTATTCATCATTTATGCTGACTTTCGGTTAATTCAACAACTAAAATCATGAAATTGACTTCGTCAACATCGGTTAATTCCTTGTTCCTTGTTGCTTCTATTTTATTTGATTGAATGTTAGTTGTATTTCATGAGATCTTAACATATTAATTGGTGATGTATCAACTTGTACTCATAGGGAGCAAAACTATACATACGCACTAAGTCAACATGAAATAATATTATTTACGAGTATTGATCTCGAGCACTACAAATAATTGCGCTACATACACTATCGCTCTCAACCTTTCATTCTTTTTTTTTTCCTTCGACAAAACAACCTATTTCATTCTTTCTTTTTTCTTTCTTTCATTTTTGAACATCAGGACCCGTGAAACATAAAACGTGAATCGTGAATCAAGAATTCATCTTTCACCTTCTCAACAACTTGAAAATAGAGGTGGTAAAATCTATTCGGTCCGATGAGAGCCCAACCTGGTCGATATTTTAGACGGGCTGGACAATAGAATTCTTTGTCTGACATACCATCGGGACCAATACACCCAACTCAATGGGTCAAAAGTTCAACGAATTACAGATCGGATCGAAAATCGTAGTATATTTTACCAAAGGGATTGTACTTTGCTCACTAATTTTTTGCCGAATAAAATTTTGCGCTACCCCAACATAACATTGGCCGGACAGGCTGAACCGAACTCGATCTCTCCAATTGCCACCCCTACCTGACCTAAGAACTAGCTCAAATATTACACAACATAGTTGGACATCAAAATTCAAATCTCAGTTACCAAATCTGTATCTTGGCTATGATCAAGAAAGAATCTCAAGGCCAAGTAAATCTCATCCCTATTCTTATGTCTCTTATCTCCAGTCACAAAAACATGAATCTTGCTTCTAATTTCAATCCAACTGCTCCCAGGAACCCTCTTCAATCCCTTCTCTCTCATCTTTCGTCTCACATCCAACACACTCTCCCATCTCCCTACAGCAGAATGCGCATTCGAAAGCATCACGTAAGACGAAACATCGCCAGGATCCAACTCCAGGATTTTCTTCGCTGCAGCTTCCCCGACTTCCAAGTTCGAATGCACCTGACACCCGCCAAGTAACGCTTTCCAGAACCCCAATCCCGGATCAAATGGTAAATCCCTTATAAATCCCTCAGCTTCCCGGAACCTCCCAGAGCGCGCGAGTAGGTCAATCATGCACGCGTAGTGCTCGGGTTGTAGTAGACTTGGATCCTCATTGAAGTACTTAAACCCCTCGTCAACGAGGCCTACATGGCTGCAAGCCAAAAGCAGACCAAGAAGAGTAACACTATTCGGTTTCACACCCGTCACCTTCATCTCCTCATACATGTTAATCGCATCATTTCCTTGCCCGTTCTGTGCGTAGCCACAAATCAGAGCGTTCCAAGAAACCACATTTTTCTCACGCATTTTCTTGAAGACCAATAGACTATCTCCCATGCTGCCACATTTCGCGTACAAACTTATTAACGAATTTGAAAGAAACAAGTTGAGTTCACCTAAGAACTTCATTGCACAAGCATGAATGCCCCGTCCTAAGCCTAAAGAACCAATATTAGCAGCTGCTATAACGGCGCAAGGATACGTAGATTGAATAGGAGTAACACCTTCTCTCAACATTTCAATGAAAAGATTCACAGCCTCCTCGTTTCTCCCAGATTGGCTGCACCCACTGATCATCGTATTCCAAGACACCACATTTTTATCGGGCATTGATCGAAAAACAACACCAGCTTCAGCAAATCTTCCTTCTTTAGTATATGCACGAAGCAACGTGGCGTACGAGAACACATTTGGCTCGTTGATATCGTGGAAAGCCCTTAGAGCATTGTCAATATTGCTTAACTTCACATAAAGATCCAATATTGCACTACCTACAAAGACATTAGAACTAAGACCAACTTTTTTGGCGTAGGATTGTATTTGTCTGCCCAAATGGAGGTCTTTTAAAACAACAGAGGAATGTATAACCGTGCCAAAAGTGTACTCGTTGGGTCTGATGTCGAAATGAAGCATTCTTAGGAAGCAAACAATTGCTTCTCTGTGCTGGTTTTGCTTCGCGAATTGGCCTATTATAGCCGTTGCTGATCTTACATTTCGTTCAGGCATTTCATCGAACAGTTCGCATGCATCTTGTTTCAAATGCCTAGTGTCAGATAACCGTGAAAATATTTTCCTTCTTTGGAGGAAATAATACCGTCCAAGTACTGCCACCTTATTGTCCCCAACAAGATTTGGGATTAGTGACATTTCAATGGCGGATATCGCCTACAAAAAATTATGCTCCAGTCAACAGACTGATCATTTATCCCCTTTGATTTTTCTGACACGTGTTCTTTTGGTGCTTCCGTTGAACTAGATGCATATTCTTTTCCAGAAGCTTCGAAAAGATTTGATCTTCAAGCTTCTCTAAAGCGTTTCAGATTTTAAAAGTTCAGTTTTTTATAGCAATCCGTAATATCTGTAGACAATATGAGTAAATATGTGTGAAAGAGAGAATGTGAGAGAGAAGTCGAAGGAGGAGATTTAGGAGGTGGCGGCGGCGGAGCTGAGAAGAAATTGCCGAGAGCGGCGGCGCCGCCTGAGAAAACGGTGGCGTCAGTTTTATGTTGATGAAAAAGAAATGCTCTTTTTCAGGATTTTGTTATATGGAGTAATGACGTGGCGGGTTTTTGTCCATGGGATTCACTTTAAGGGCCCAGATTGTTTCAAAACAAATTATACATTTTGTATCTGAAATTTGAGTAGATAAAGTAGAACCCTCCAACAACCTTCTCTCTCTGACGTACACATTCTATAATATGAAGAATTGACCACTGCTAATTTCAATCCACTGACCTCAACAATGTCGTTTTGAGCTCTCGTTGAGCGCCATGAGTACGAGTTTTAGTTCAGACTCTTCTTCTCCCGCCGCCGCCGCTGACTGGAAGTTCTCCCAAGTATTCGGCGATAGACTCCCCGGAGAAGATGTTCAAGACAGTAATTTCTCCTACTGCTGCTTATTTGACCTTAATCTCTCTTTTACGGTTGCTGATTTTCGAAAATTTGGGGATTCCTTGCAGTTGATATTATTTCGGCAATTGAATTCGATAAGAATGGCGATCACTTGGCTGTAGGCGATCGAGGCGGCCGCGTCGTCGTCTTTCAGGACGATGGTGGTAAAGATGTGCGAATTTCTTCTTCATAATTTTCTCTTCATTGTACAATTCACTGTTTGTGTCTGTGTTTTTTAATGGCTATGGAAAGTCAGAAATTGATGGTTTGTGTTGAGAATAGCATGAAAGTTCACTCGTTTTCAATAAGATTAATGGTGTTCTCATTGGCATTGTAGGACTTGGCAAAACTCACTCCTCGGAATGAGTTAGAGCAACTTGATACTGTTGCTTCAAAGCATCCTAAATTTCGGTACAAAACCGAGTTCCAGAGTCACGAGTCTGAGGTTCATGCTCTATCCTCTAGCTTATAGTCTATTCGTTGAAATTTTGTATGCATAGGTTTATTTAGTTTGATCTTGATTGTATACTTTTATTACAGTTTGATTATTTAAGGAGTGTTGAGATTGAAGAGAAGATCAATAAAGTCAGATGGTGTGCTCCGTCAAATGGAGCATTACATCTTCTTTCATCGAACGATAAGACTATAAAATTATGGAAGGTATAATACCCTCCTCGTTTATCATTCCTATAAGATATGATTGCTGGATTAAGGTTTTTTATATGGTATTTCATTACGAAAAATATAACAAAACTCAAGTGTGCGTGGTAACAAGGTGATAAGTGAAGTATTAACTACTTGAGAATACTTTAAGGTTGGTGCACGCTGTTCTAGTCGTTGAAATTCTATCTACGGGAAAAAGAAAATTGATTATATTCACTTAATATTCCGTTGGCTTTGTGATGATTGAATAACTCTAGAAGCTGGAAATTTAGTTTATCTATCTTCAGGACGAAACTCATATAGGAATTTTTTCTCAGATAAATTTGACTTTCAACTGATGATATGTTCTTATTCCCTTTAAACAACTGTACCTTCGTACTGTTATCTTAACGGGGTCCTAAAGGCAGGTCAAGGACCGTAAAGTTAAGCAAGTCAAAGAAATGGATACCAGTCCATCTATATCTTCAGAGAACTCACTTTTGGCCGAAAAGAGTTTTATGAATGGGCAAAAATCATATTTTGCCAATGGTCATTCCTTAGAATGGACAGGAAACTTGGAGAATGGTGTGTCGTCGCAAAATGAAACACATTACAAGGTTAGTGTTTGTTTCAGAGTTTAAATTGGTAATCTTTCCGTAATCATGTACATCGCCATGAAGTCTGGTTTGTTTTGTATTTAGATAGCAAGTTCAGAAGATGCTAGTGTTTCAAAGTGTCGAAAAGTGTATGCACATGCTCATGATTTCAGTATCAACTCTATCTCGGTTAATAGGTATAGTCCTTTTTCTCCATATTTTTAATCAAATTTTGTTCTATAATTGAAGGGAGGAGTATTGATAATGTAAATTGGACAGCATTTCCATGGGATAATTCAATTTTTTGAATTTGCAGTGATTGGGAGACGATTCTTTCGGGAGATGACCTAAGAATAAATTTGTGGAACCTTGAAGTCAGCGATCAATGTTTTAATATCATTGACTTGAAGCCTATAAACATGGAAGATCTCATAGGTGATTCCTCAAACAGATCGTCATTCATTTATTCTCTGCGTCTATTAATCACTCGTTTTTTAATGAGCAGTTGGTAGGATATATCATCCTTCCCTAACTCTCTCTCTCTCTCTCTCTCTCACACACACACACTATAAAAGTGGAACTTATAAATTTCACACAGAAGAATCATATTTATGAGTTCTTGGCCTTGATTATAATATTTTGACATTTTGTTGTGCTCCAAGTTAAAATTAATGATTCATTTGAAATTTTGTTCAGAGGTTATCACAACAACAGAGTTCCATCCATCACACTGTAATTTGCTGGCTTACAGCAGTTCAAGAGGATTTATTCGGCTTGTAGACATGAGAAAATCAGCATTATGCGATCACAGTGCAATGATGTACAATAGCTTCTCTACATCTTAGTTTCAGTGTCATTATTGTCTTGCTACTTATATCCTTGACTTCGAAATTTTATTTCTACAGATTGAAAGATGAGGATCCCAGTGGGCAGAAATCATTCTTCACTGAGATCATTGCATCAATAACTGATATGAAGTTTGCATATGATGGAAGGCATATTTTAAGCCGTGATTTTATGAATCTCAAGGTCTTTCAGCAACTCTCATCATTTTCATATGCATTTTTTGTCGTCAGGGCTCTGATTTTGCACTTTATCTTCTAATGCCAGTTGCCACATTTTGTGTCTTCTTGATTGGTTATGGAAGAAATTCTTTAATAGTTATAATTTAGAGAAGGCGTTCAATTTCTAAAATTCGAAATTTCTAACGTCATGCTTGCCAAGTATATTATAACTTTACAAAACAGAAGCCTTGCTTGCTGAAAACATCTATATTTCATACATTTTCTTGTGCTTTTTTTCCATTAAAGTGATAAATTCCATTCTGGTTTCCAAATCCAGATTTTTCTGATTGCTCAATTAAGAAACAAATGTGGAGAGATATTGGGTTGTTTTCATTTCCTTGCTAAACCTGTTCTTTTTAATTTCAGCTTTGGGATATGCATATGGACTCTGGTCCAGTTGCTACAATTAAGATTCACGAGAACCTGCGGCCAAAGGTATGCATGTTATATGTCACAAAATCCTGACTGGTGTAGTTTTAGCTAAATTATGTCGCAGTTAATAGGGTTCCTTTAGGAAAAAAAACTGAAATATTCATGTTCATGTCTTGTCATTTTGTAGTTCAATATCATCCCAAAATTTCTCAACTTCCTCATCTATCTTTCGCTAAGGCTGAACATGCTATTTATGTTGTACAGTTGGCTGAATTGTACAATAATGATGCAATTTTCGATAAGTTCGACTGCTGTGTTGCTAAAGATCGTCTTAATTTTGCAACTGGATCTTACAGGTTGGTCCAAATATTTGCCAGCCATAGTTCTCCCCTTTCTTACACTAACTTGGTTATTCTGTTCATATATCAGCAATATTCTTCGTGTATTTCCTGATGGAAGTGGGAACGACGGTGTTACTATTGAAGCCAGTAGAAATCCAAACAGGTTATAGTTCCTTAAACAATTTTAAGATTTAATTTCACGCTATACTTATTAATCTAAACATATCTCTCTCTCTCATTAGGAAGCCGTCGGGGCAAACCACATCAAGACCCCGAAGAGCATCTCTGAGCAACTTGGCTAGAGGATTCTATAGACAAGGTTAGCTCTTCTACTTTCTTCTTCCTTATCAAAGCTTTTATCGTGTTTAATCTCTGTTACTGCTTTTCCTTGGCTCGATTCAGGACAAGATAGTCAAGGGGGAGGAAGTAACGAGTTCTCGTATGATTTCAATTCGAAGTTGTTGCATCTGGCGTGGCATCCGGCGTCTAATCTCATTGCTTGTGCTGCTGGAAGTAGCTTACTTATGTACTATTCGTAAGTGTAAATAACAATGTACAGACATGTGGGCTTTAGATGGTTCTTGATTGGTATACCGTAGGAGGTCTATGTTAAGATATGAATGATTTTGAGCCTTTGAAATTTTGTTTTGGAGGACTTTGTGCATATCGTTCTTTTTTTGTAACTGGATGAATGATTGGACCTGGGTTAGATAGTTGATTTATAATAAATTATGTATAGCCATTTTGGTTGATTTTGATCAATTTAAACGAACCTATACTTGTTGTCCACTATTAGATTGAGACGGTTTATCCTAACTGAATTTTGAAAGGGTAAATTGCACTCAGATTGATGTGGTTTCATAATTTTACGCGAGATTCACATGACTTATAATTTTATGGAACACTTGCATGATCTCAATCTAAAGTTCATTTTCGTGCAGAAACGTTTATGTTGTTTTATTTTATTTTTCATGTTTACTGTCAAGTCCTATTTTAACAGTAAAACAAAGAATTAATAACGCAAACATTTCGTTAGAAAAAGGGAAATTGTGTTGAATTGTCGAATCCATGTAAGATTTTGTACCATTTAAAGACCTTGTGGGGGAATTTGTGCGAAATTATAAAACCATAAAATATCGTGCTGCAATTTACACAATTTAAAAGTGACGGTTCTATACAAAAGACAAACTCACATACCGGAGGGCCACTTCAATGCTACCCAGTCGGGTAGTGCCCAACTTAATCATCCAACCACACCTAGAAAATGAATTAAGACTAGTGGCAAATATTTATTTGATCTTCATTCACTTTTTGGATGGATGATTGAATCATCCAGACGGGATTCTTATGTTTTACTCTTTTCCACTTCGATCCTTACATGATAAAAGGTAACAATTAAAAGATGAACAATCAAAAACGTCCAATTTTTTTATTAATTGTGTCAAATACACAAAGGGATTGATTTGCAGATGGTATTTTGAAGACATTAATAATCTCAATTCCACCATCCAATTGACAGAATCTGTCATTACAACCAGAGAACAAATTTACATGTACAGTGGGACCCTCATTGAAAACCTCACTTTTAGGCTCACAAAATAATATAATACAAATAGACCTTAAAATGCATCTGATAAAGGAGAAGCACCTCAAATTTAAAATTTAAGATTACAAAAATAGGATCTTTATCAGTTATCACATAGACAGGGATATGCTCTTTTGTGTACCAAGGTTTTGTGATCTTATTTCCCATGATTCAATTTCTTCTGCTTCCTCTGGGAGGATAAAAGGCAAAGATATCTCACGGATCATTAAATCACCACAAAATGGGCATTCACTAGCAATGGCATCGTCTAACTGCAATCGGATCTGCAAAAAAATCAGCACGACTAGTAATTCTACACCCCTGTATATGTATTAAAAAATCGACCAAATGAAGCAATCAGACGTGAAATTATTACATTAGACATATCAAATATGAGCATCATTATAAAAGTTGACTAGCTCAAGTGGTAAGAGCACTCACTACCTTGACCATGGTCCTATGTTCGAGTCATGCATATAGATATGAGCATCACCGATCATATTTGTAAAATAAAGGAATTGGAAGAATAAAGACTTCAGGTTCTTATTTACTAAATAACGGGACTCAAAACCGAAACAGAAAAAAACCCATAGACCAATTCATAATAAGGTCAGAGACTTGGAAAATGTAATTCAAACCTTGTCTCCAGGAGTCATGGTTGCTATTGGTTCCTCTTCTGTTAACCCTCCATTCATTTCCTTCCTAGGTTCATTGCCCAGTAAAGTCAGCTGTTTTTGCAAATCCAATATGTACTCAGCCTGAAAACCGTTGAGAAAACCAAAAAAAAAAGAAAAAGAAAAGTGAGGAAAACAAATTAGATAATCTTCAAATAAGATGCATGAATTTCTTGACCAAAAAACCTCAACAAAAAAATTAAACTCGCAAAATTGAAATTTTGAAAGATAAATGGGTAAGCTTCCCCAAATCTAATCTTTCACAGAATTGTATTGCAGATTATTTCCAAGTCGATATGTGTGAATTACTATTTTGCTGGACCATTAATCAATAAGTCAATAAGAACATTAAAAGCCACAGTTTCAAGTTCAACGAGACAGAAAAAGGCAAACAAACGAAGCATTGTTATTGGTTTCAATCAGTTTACACATGTAACTGACTTACTTGAGCTTCACTAGAGCATCTAGTCACGTGTGCAATCAAGCAGTTTGCATGAAAAGAATGTCCACATGGAAAGACATAAAATGGAGCCATCTGCCCAACTGACGTATAGACCCTAGCCATTCGGTAATCATCCGCTACATTTAATATTTTCCTTCCACAGACCTGTTAACAACAAAGTGAGGATAAGAACTTAAAAATGAGTCAGAAAGTAGATGGGTTTATTGCAGCCAGCAAATGAATTGTTAGAATCAGCATTGTCTTGCCTTAGGAGATTATTAAAAAAAGCATCATGCTCATTAGAGGCGGGCGAAGACAGGGAATTTTGGATAGCAGGTGGCAAAATCAAAGTGTCAATGATCACATGTTTTTTATATACTAGTACATTTTAATTACATTATATTTGTAATCAAATATTGTATCAATAGTCATCTCAAAAAAATATCTAATATGCATTATTACTCACAAATCTTGTTAATTTAAAGCGTCGTTTACATGTGAATTTATGTTAAGTTCTAGCACTTTGATTTTCAATACACACATAAAAAAGTTGGTCAAAAACCTCGATAGAGGTATGGGTGATGGGGCAATCAATAGTGGCTTCTCCCCAGAGTAAAGTGTATAGCCACATAAAGTATCCAAGATGTATTTCAGAGGGTCAAAAAGAATAATGGATCATTACCCCACATCCCTCATCCTTCTTAATGAGAGCATATCGTTGAGCAAGTGCACTGATATCATTCCTTATGTTGTCTGCTCCGTGAGTAGCATCATTCATCTCCTGCTTGAGTTTTTCAATTTGCTCGTTGTAATCCTCCAGAGATGAGCATATTGCTTCCTACGCTCACATTGGAAAAGGTCAAGCCGGAGAATAAAATGGGAATCAGTTTTAATTTGCTTCCTATAGCACACTCCAATGCAGGAAGCTAATCAACACAAACCAAATAATGAGAGAAAAAATCACCACCTACTGATTACAAAATAGGTAAGTAAAGCAAGTGAACATACCTTGAAATCATCAATTAACGTAAAATCTGGAAAAAAGGGTAAGATATCTTCAATTTTAAGAAGTCCATCAGTTTCCTTGAGAAATGCTATAGCTTTCCGGATGTTCTCCCTCTTTGTACCCTTCTCTTGTTCAATGACATGCTTCGCAACCATAAGCCAGAGCTTCTTCCTTAAGTCTTCATCATCTTCAACCTTATCAGCTTCAGCCATTGCAAGCTCTGGATCGACCTATTGATCATAAACATACATGACAAAATATCTTTTTTCCTCTGATAAGAAACACGGACTTTATTAATAAAGAGGAGACATCCTTTACAAAATATCAATGCCTCAGTGTCACAGGGATTAGAAGGTCCAGCTCAGCAGAATCTTAAACTGCCCTAACTTTCTAATGTATTTAATAATCATTCAAGAACAGTGTTCACAAAAATAAATGAAAGACAGTAATTTAATGAGCAAATAACTTCTTTTCAATTCTTAAGTGGAAGCCTTATAAATAGATTAAACATTAATCTCACATAATTTACTGAATAACTGAAACTTCACAATATTTGGGAACAAACATGAGCATGTAGTTCCAACCAGAATTTTGGAAAAAGTTGTTCTCAACATAAAAACAAACTTAAGAAAAACCTAACTTATTCAGTTTGTGACAGCATATGAGAAATTTTATGAATTCTTGCGTAACTAATCAGCAGTTGGCTTACTGTTTCATCCCAATCATCATAAATATATGAGAAAAATTATAAAATATATAATTTAGAACAGGAACATAAAATATCAATAGCAGAATATCACCTGTAGAGCAAGAGCAACTGCTTCTTCGTGCATAGACATCATACTATAAATGTGAACACAGGCACGCATCCTTTTTTCCTTTAAACAAAGACGCAAAGCATATTTTGGATCATAGAAGAACTCAGGGCCATCTGGCTGCCCCTTCCCAAACTTGCATTGGAGAAAACGCAAAAGGGTGCTTTCATCCTCCTAAAGCCAGTAGATGGAGACCAATTCAGATTAATGAGAACTATGGAAATTTCCTCTGAACATCCTCCGAGGGAATCTAATATTAAGATCCTATATTAGATTTAATCCAAATGAATTGTTGGTTTACATGATAAGTGACATTATTCAATATAATAAAAAATTGAGAGATAATCAGAGAAAAATATTCGTGAAGGTAATTAAATATTCTTGGAAGAGAAGCCAATAGATGCAAAAGATGGCATATAATATTTAACCAAAATACTGGAAGCACTATTAAGCAAGCCAACCTGCTTGGCATATAAAGAGAGTAACAAATTGTGTACACCAGGATCCTCATTCTGCAAACGATGAACACAGTACTCCAAATATTTTATCACTTCATGAGTTTCATTCCTGCATATTAATCATTAATAGATTGAGCAAGAACATTTTCATACAAAACAAACACAATTTTATCCTCACTGCAACATTTATGAGTTTCCAGACATGCATATTTTTAACTATCTTACAGAAGAATGGTTAATCATGCATAATAACTTATGACATTGAGTTAGCATTTTTCAACAAAATAAATTTACAAAATTGTACTTCTGAACTTCAAGAAGAGATCAACTCAATTCATCTAAACGCAGAAGGTAAGAAGAAATTAATACAATCTTATCATGTTGGCAACATATCTGGTCTAGCTAAAACACAAGAGAACCAACTTTTCTTATAGATATCTTAGTGTTTCTCTCTTGAGTGATCAAAAATTTCTCATGCTCTATTGATATTAACCTTTGGCCTCTGAGTTGACCTGGCTGAGTTTATTAACTTTTCAAGTTATCAAGTATATTAGACAAGTCTCGTATTCAAAATTTTAAGTTTGCTCATCTAATGATGCATCAATTGAGTATCTCTTTAGCCTCAAATGTTCCAGTATGTCATTGAATAACCCCAATTAGCCATTTCAAAAGATCTCATCAAAGTTATAAGTTCAATGAGAGCTGCAAATCAGATTAAACAGACAACCAAATTGTTAGGCATATAAACTAGGAGCCCTAACTTAATCCAAAACCATGGTCAAAGGCAAAGGGTTGACTCCTACTTATATGCCTTCCACACTTTCATGTGGAATCGATGTGGAATATCGTAACAATCCAGCCCCCTTTCAAACCGGACGTCCACGGACGGCACACTCCGAGTGGCAACCCATACCAAGGCTCACTTCCCAGGTGGCAACCCCCCTCGAGCCCACGTCCACGGTGGCAACCCCTGGGCCCACCATCGAGTAGCCCCTTTCCATAGCCCACCCAAATCCGGCAGGTCAGACCAAATTGTTAGGCATATAAGCTAGGGAGCCCTAACTTAACCCAAAACCATGGCCAAAGGTAAAGGGTTGACTCCCACTTATATGCCCTTCCACACTTTCATGTGGAATCGATGTGGGATATCGTAACACAAATAGAGCTTAAACCATCCGTAGTCACATCAAGAAGCAAGAGGAGAGACATATAACAACTCCCAAAAAAAACATAGTAAATACACAAGACAGAAAACAAGCTACATAAAACTATAAACAGATATGCATATTACTTTGCATGTGGTTCACTTGAATAACGCAACATTGCAGGAATGAGCTTTCTTGGATTCAGGTCTTTGGTGGTCATCCATGATTCAACAGTTTCATATGCATCAAGCATTATAAGGTCTGGCGCAAACTTGTACTGCATAAAAGAAATTTTCAGTAACGTGCACACCAGGGATAAAAGGTAGGATGTATATATAGTTTGAGTGAAGACATGAAGAGGATGGAAAGAATTTAGAGAACGTCTTAGTCCACACTAACAATGGGGAAGTTCAGATAAATTTCACTTCCCCAAGTATACCTGAAGTTCTGTAGGAACATTAGGTTTCTGTAGAACTCGCAGTGCTTTCTTCGCTTCTCCTAGCTACACAATATCAAAAAGTAAATTTAAACATGAACACAGTTTAGCTAGAAAACATCATAGTGATCGAAAAAATACACTCAGATTCTCTTAAGCTTTGAGCAGAATGTATGCCGCCTCTGATTAAATCAGCATTTCACAAAATTTATGGAACACAGGCAGGGCATGGAAAAGCAAAAATACCATAATGTGGCGATCCAAACAACAAAGTTAAGTCAACCCCAACAATGGTTTCAATTAAATATAACCTGGCATCAGTCTTAGCTTCCACAACCATTTAGGATTTTAATAGTTCCATTTCACATTAACGATTAATGAAGTGCCATACGTTTCAATATTTAAGAGCAAGTTTCAGAACATGACTTCATGAGCAAACAAGATTACGCCCTGCTTCAATTACAGAGAAAATAAGGTTCAATATAATAGCAGCCTACAGCTGGTACAATTCCTTTGGATGGTGACACATTTTACCTTTTTTCCCTCAGAAGCTCCCCATCCCAAAAGTAATTTCGCATAACAAAAAGTAGTAAAAGGAACCAAGAAAAGGAACAAACGTTATATACAGGCTTCAGCACTTAATTTACCAAAATCCATTTATTTAAATAAACTATCTTATATAGCAAACAAAAGAGTTCTGTTAATAACAAAAAGAAATGTGCAGAGGAACAAGGAACAAGCTAGCAATCTAAAGCACAATACTCCAATCTCTAGCAATATCAGTCACAGAGCATGATTAAAGTTCTGTATGATATGAAACCCATCACACTACTCTAGGCTTAACATTGTCCCACACTGACTCTAAAGATTCTTGCTATCTTCAAATATTCTAATGTCCTTTTGTAGCCATAATGGCCATCATGATACTTAGACAGCAACAGCGTGTCACCCCTTTTACTTATGCAGCCACCGAGATTCAACAGGAGAAGGGAAAATATATAGAATATATATATATATGTGTGTGTGTGTGTGTGTGTGTGTGTATATGTAAAATTGGTAACAGATTGTAGTGGGCACCCACGATAAGCCCAATTACTTATTCACTTTGCTCCACAAGAGAGACAAAATCACAGGGTGCGATAAAGGCTTAGCTTGTTGTTGAATGACAAGATACAAAGAGGTCAAAGTGATAGTGAAGACTGGGCCGATTTTAAGGAATATGTATAGGTTTGGACCAAAATCGATGTAATTACAGGTCAATGGGATGCATTGAGACTGAAAAGTAGCTTGAAGTGATCGTAATTGTGCATGAGTTGTGAAAAGAAATGTATAATAAAGAGACGAGGGTTATAAGAAATTCAACTAGCTATAAAATCAATTAATAGCATAGCATAGAAGAAGCACCTGAATATAATGATGAACCACAATCTCATGTTGCTCCTTGAGACTGGCAAAGAATACCAGCTCATCAACTCTACCATAGCTGCAAAATTTCAAATAGGCGTGTTTGAAGTGGAGATTTTGCCAAGTGAATTTAGAAAAGAAATGACATTAGTTAATTAAAGAAGTCAAAATACGATACTGCATCAGCAGGTTTGGCTTTTTGTATAGCTGCTCCTTCTGAAGTATATATCAAATTGGAATGCCACTCGTATATTTTCAAAGATGAATACTTTAACTACTAAACTGCAATGGAAGCTTAGATGCGAGAAAATAGTTCCGTTATAACACTAGGTACCCCGGACATTTTTCGAGACCATAGATATGGGCTAAGGTTTGTGGAGACAACACTAACTAAAATGGAAAGTACCTTTCTAGAAGTTTCATCGTAGTAGCCTCATCCAATACATCCTTGCAGTCACTCAAAAAGGCACGAAATTCTGTGATGATTGATTGATACATCGAGCTCATATTATCAGATGCAGCGTCATCTTCCAAAAGTAGTCTATTGATCTGAAACCAAAGAGGGATAGGCACAAAATAAATAACTAATAAAATCACAAACAAATAACAAGTGCGACAAAAAGTAGGTGCCAATGATAAACAAGTCAATATTATCTAGAAGCATTTCAATGAGCCAAGACAGATTTAACAAGATTTGATGTCCCAATAAATAATGCAACAGTGCTATGTTTGAAACATCACATAGGACCCAGTAAAATTAGTTATAATTGTCCAGGCATTAGCAAAGCCGGAGACCAACCTTATCCAAGTACAATTCAGTTACCCATGTGGAAATCATTGTTATTTGACATTTATCATCCTTCGAAAAATTATCAAGCTTCCGCAGCAAAAACGTCCTTAAAGCATCCTGCAAGCAGAGAAACAAACTAGTATATGAGTACACCGGAAACGTCTCAGACGTTGACATTTTCCATAAAAAGATGTAACTAAGAACTCCTTTTACCTGTTCACTTATGCTAATAAACTTCAACGTGATCTCTTCAAATGATAAGGCAAAATTAATCTGCACAAGATGCAGCCTGGAGTTATGAGGATATCCTCAAGAGCCAAAGTAAATAAGCAATTTATCAGAGCATACCCTTCTGGAATTCAGTGGTTTACCACTAACTACAGTATACCAAGTACCAGGAGAATGTCACAGGAGCTAGAAATCAGTAGAGGAATAAAACTTTCAACGTAAAGTCGCTCAACGGAAAAGTTTAAACAACTCATACTTAGCCTGAATTGGTATCTCACCAGACATTGACCAAAACTAAATACAAGTGCATGTCACATAAATGATCAATCTTACAGCTCACCCTAGTTGAAGCAAACAAATAAGTGCTCTACATGCTCACGTAATTTTAGTCCAAAAACACAAAATTGCTGCACCAAATAATAACCATTTTCACCCTACTTGCAGATATATCTGCAGACCATTTTCATATCCATTACCAAACATACAATAACTTTCTGAATGTTATCATTTATATAATCAATTTGAATCTACAATTTTAATCAGTGAGAAATATATTTCTTTTATAGTGGACTCTAATGCTTTTCACGTAAATAAATGGGTCTGCATCATCATACCAGCGATCCGTAGAACTCAACTTCTATAATCATCTAGTAATTATATTCACCAATCAGAGGCATAAAGCCAAATATTGTGCTGCCACATTCTAGCAGCCTATATCGATCATGTTCCTAAGCTAATCATGGTTTTTTAGTAAATTGTCCATCTGCTTTTGTGATAAAATCTATAAATAATGCCCATGGATTAGCGATGGGCCCTGCACAAGTTAAAGGGAAAAACAGACTACCTTTGCATAAAAGGAAGATGCTCTGAGATAATCCTTTGCAGCAAAAGCAGCTTCAGCCTGCATCAAAATGTTTTCAGTCCTAAAGCTGCAAGTATGTGATTGTTTTAGCAGTATTCTGCTGTAAATTTCTATGACGGAGTTATAAATGAAAATACAAGATATCATGTATCATGTATTTAAAATAAAAATCTTACCTGCACCAGATAAACTTGATCTCTCTGGAGAGCATCACGACAATTTGCCAAAGCAGCAGCATATTCCTTCAAGTCTAAATACACTTTCCACATGTCTCGGCCTTCGTCATTCACAGATACCTATATTAACAGTTTTGGATTTACTGATGTCTAATTGATGCATAATAAGCAACGTCTGAGATAATGTTACCAAAGCAGCACCTGAAAGATGGAATTCTGGTCATATGCGTAGAAAAGCCCAGCCGATGCATCGCTGCACAAACCTAGAACACCCCTTGAAACTGCATCTGGTGTTTGATCAAAATAAAGCTCCTCAACAATCTGCTCGCTGATCCTATTAACAACCTAGAAAACATTTTTAAAGGATAAGTTATCAATACTCTTAAATAAAAAAAGGAAGCATTATAAAGAAAACAAAAAAAAAAAAATATACAAAAGTGATAGTTTAGGAGATATTCTATGAGCCAAAAATCAAAGAAGTAAGTTTTGACTTCAAGCCTAGAAGATAAAAGATGAGCGAACAGCAATTTTCACTTACGTCAAGAGCACCACCACGGCAATGCAACAAAATAATTTCAAGATGTGAACATGATTTTATTTTCAGCTATCAGAAATTTGAGAATATACCTGATCCAAACAAGTTATATTTAATAGATCGAAATATTAAATCAAGTTGTTGATTGAAAGCTGAAAGAAATGCCAATAGAAGTTTTGCCTCATACTTGAAAATCTGCCTAATCATATGCTGAAGGTTTTGCTGACCTCTACCATTTCTTCTTAACATTTGTTGGATATGTATGTAAACAGACTTATTACAAATTATCAGTTTACATCTATAGAAGAGGGTTTTGAAGAAGAAACCTCAAGGAGATACTAGTAGTACCTCAACAAGGTATTGTAATTCCAAAACATGGTTTTTTTCCTTTTTTTGGATAAGTTAAAAGAACTATATTTATGTATAGAAAAATTACAATGGGAAGAGGTTTCCCAATATTTACTCATACACCCGTTCAACTATCAACTGCCAATCTAAAATAGAACAGTACTAAGATCTCATTGCAAATCAGAAAGAAACAGCTCCCAAAATCTTTATGGAGTGATATTGAACAAGCTGCCGTAAATTTAGTTTTTGCCCACACTTCCTCTAGTGAGTCTTCTTTGTTGTCGAAGATTCTCTTTTTCCTTTCCAGCCATATGGACCAACACACAGCATGTACCATTGCCGTCCATAGAGCCTTGACTCTCGTGTATTAGTAATTCCAAAACATGGTAAGGTTTTCTTTTTCCTAAATAGCATAGATCTCAAGTGTGGCTTTGGAATCATCCAGTAATTTAAATATGAGTGGTTAGTCACTTTTGGTTAATCGACAAATTTCTCAAAACCCTAGGTGTATCACACTCTCACCTCAAATAACAGCCATTAGGTGTTGTTCAAGGATCTAAATTATTCTCTAAAACCAACAAATGCAGAATGGCTTGGCATAACTAGGAAATAATCTGGAAATCAGTGTGCTTTTCCCATTGTACAAAGAACAAGCTGCTGAGATTACCTTCATAGTTTTGTCATTGAATTTGTAGGACAGTATATTTATATTTGTGACAGATGCAAAATAAATAAACAAATGGAGCAACAAAGAAAAACATTCTTAGTGATATTTGGCCCTTGAGCATCATGGAAAAATGTGACAAAATTGATGACTACAGAAACTTAAGCATTGCATAACCTAGAAGTGAGATAAAATTATGGATCTATTTGTTTGCTTCCAGACTATCTGTCCCACTGTTCTTTGAATCCTATTCATAAACTTCAGAAATGTTGGATTTGGCAGATCTTAGTCCAGCATAGCATATCAATGGACTTTGTTCTACAAGGAATTCATTCTAATCATCAAACAAATATGAGCCCATAGCTGCAGCAGCAACGTGGATAGTAATGAATGATCATGACACGCACCTTAACCTTGTTTCCTACCAGAAGAAGAAAATGGAATTCAGACACTGCCAAGGAACTAGGTTTGACCATCACACCTTCACCAAGTTTTGAGTAATCCAAGAGGGCCTTGTTCTCCACAAAGTTTTGGTCCCCATTTGGTGAACTAAAATGAAATTCCAAAAGTGTTAGTAATAAGATATAAGAGCCGAAAAATTTTAGCTTATTAAATCACTAAAGAAGAATAGAAGTCAGGATATAGGAACACCAAATTTGTTACTTATTAAGTCGCTTGAAAGGAGTAGAAGTCAGCAGTCCACTTATCTACCTATGGTGTGCTCCAAAATTAAGGCCACCATGATAGATTCCAGCTCCAGATAACCATGCAAAATGTATTGCTCTTCTCTGCTTGATGAAAAAATGAAGCTCACTGCAAGAATAGCACATATAAGTTCCTCCTTCACATTTAATAAAAACATGTAGTTGCTTATACATATTAATCAGAAGCCAAAAGTTCTAATTTAGGACTTTGACTATAACTTACAGAATTTTTTCATCAGTTTGTAACCAAACCAGAATAGATAGAACAAACTTGTCATAAGAAGACCAAATGCAACCCTAGCTTATATATTACTTCTCATCTTAGCCAAACTTTATTTTAGTCAAACCTAGCTACTTCCTTTAGATAAGACTCGGGTAACCAATCAGGTCCAATAAATGGCTTCTCACCAGATAAGGAAAGCATAAGCTTTGCATCAGCAGACAAATAGGACCATGGAGAATTTGAACTCACAAACAACAAACAATACCGGAATGCGTCTCATAAGGGCTCCCTGTTGTAATATGCCATTGGTTATTATTTTTGAATTATCATGGGTGAAGGGTGTTAAACATATCTAAACTCCCTGAAGAGAACTTTGATTTTAAATAGACGAAAGATAGACCTCATTAGCTTCTAATATGACTGATCACAAAAAAGATCATTTAATCAACTTCAAGAGATATTCCGTTCACATAAATCATTTTAACGTAAAAATGGTTAGAAAAATTGCTTCAGGCCAATATATGGAATATCAATAAAAAATATAAGGCTCCATGTACTTGCCTGTTTGGGATTTCACCAGGAAGTTCCATGAAGTGAACAGCACGTTCTACATAGCCAGCAAAAACAGACTGCAAAAACGTTTTGAGCAAAAGGCATTATATTATTGTCCAACAGTTTCTTAATTATTTTCAGAATTTTACCTCATAAACATTAGCTGGGGAGAAGATCAGATATCAGGCTAGTTGGAAGGAGGGATTAAAAAACCAACTGAGAGTTCATGACATACTAGGCCAAAACTATTAGAAAAGTTGCGGGAAGATATGGGCTAGTAAATGACTTAACAGTCACTTCCAAAGCTGTCCGATATTCGTAAAGGATAAGTAACAGTTTTAATTGGACAAGTTGATTACATCCCAAGGGTGCTTAGTTGGAAGGTTTTGGGCAAGGAGAATGAAAGGTGGTGGTTGGATTTACATAGGGACCTAAGCGTTGTACTTATGTAGTGTTCTTTAGAACTATAGAGTGGTTTTTGGGAAATCTCTTCCCATTGTAATCCCCTATGTAATATGTCCATATGCTAATTAAAGCTTTTGTTTAAAAAAACAAGAAAGGTGGTGGTTGGACAATGGAATCATAGTGCTACAGTATATTTGATTCCCCAACCAAACCCTTCTAAAATACGGGAAATCAAAGCTATTGCATACCCATTCCTATTCCTCTATAGTTACCAAGCGTCCCCCTTGATGCAGCTAAAGGCAAAAGAAACCTATAGGTATTAAATCTAGATTAGCAAATGGAAACAGAAAATGGACCTGAACATCAAAATAATCATTACTTTGAAGTAGGAAAATTAAATACGACATAGTGAGAGAGAAAGAAAAAAAAGAAAAAGAAACAAACACAATAGGGTCCTCTGTACGATTTTTTACACCTAATTTACGTTACTGGGAGCTGAAAATGATTGTAATTTATTAGCAAAAACAAATTCAGACCACTGCTTCAACAGGAAAGAAAGAAAAGATAACAAAAGCAACATCTGCTCAGAGCAGGAGGATATATTTGATGGTGACAGACGAGTTTTGACATCCAATTATTGCTTGAAAAATTTATAAAAGAATTACAGATCCCTTTATGATGCATGATGTAATTTACACTTCCAGATGCAGAATAACCGCTAGATTGGAAATTGACAAGGAAAAGGTCAATCTAAACTTACCTCCAATGATCCTATTCCTGTGAAAGAATAAAGTCGGGTGGGAGTGACCGCCATCACATAGTATCTAGTTCCATTACTTACGCTCGTTGTTTCCATCTGGAAAACAAGCAGAAAAGGTTCAAGTCATAACCGGGAGCACTTTTTTGGTCTCATGACTAACACACATGTGCATCAGCATTACCAGAACCTAGAGCAAGTAGCACAAAGAAAATAGAGAAAAAACCAACACAGAAACAGACAATTGGATGGTCTATAAAATCCACGCCACCTTCTTTCTGAAGGAAGAATATTTGTATGCACACTACCAAGACAGTTTCCCATGTTTACTCCTGCCTAAAACCAATCTATATATCAGTTATGATCCTGAAGTTAACATATAAATTGAGGTAAAACTCACAGCATCCATCCACAAACTCTACTACTAATCATAAATCTAATAACCTGTCAGATTATAAAAAATTAATTGGTAACAATAATCATTGACGCACCAATTGTTGTAGCATATGCTTCCCAGAACTCATACAGACAGAAACTAAATTGCTACTTAATATCTTAATAGACATGCATGTTTCTCAATCGAGCACAGTTTTACGCATATTAAATCCTCACTAGCAACGAAAAAAAATGATGGGAGGAGAATAATGTGGCTGCATTAAACCTGCAATCCTGTGAAAGCTTCAGGAAGCTCATTGAGTTCAAACAAAAATTTCATGTATTTTTCCTTCTTGTCCTTCTCATCTACAGAAACTTCATGAAGTTGGCCATTGTCTGTACCAAGAATAATTTCTCTTGTCGAAGCTGCCAGAGAGCAGCAAATACACGAAAAGTTTGGATCAAATACACGGAAAAGATGACAACCCGAGACAATTCATTAGCACAACTTATTTACCTTCTGTAATATGCTGCCTGTTCCACGCAACTGCATTCACGATAAGGCCTTTCAATTTGGTCAAGATGCGAGGCTTGGCCCACTTTTTATGTGTGTAAAATGTCTCAGATGTTCCACCACCAACTACAGTAGCAATGCAGTGACTACCTCCGGGGTCAACAAAAACCCTGTGGATTGACTGCTCTCCAGGTCTCCCCGTAGAGAGATCGATATCTACCCAATAGATACCCATATTTCAATATAAATTTAGAAATGAACAAATTGTCACCAATCAAAATTCAATTGTCACCAATCAAAATTGAACTGAACTGAACAAATTGTCACCAATCAAAATTCAATTGCAGTGAACACTTGGATGGAGGGAAGTTTCTATCAAAAGAGAAGAAAAATCAACAAGATATAACTCGGTGTCCATTTAATTTAATATCAGTTTCTCATGTGCTAGAAGAGTTCAGTAACATGAGTTACTAAACCAACATTCGAATACCGTCTCAGTAGAGTGAACAAGATCACCTAAGTCTACCCAAACAATCATAGTTCACAAACATAGTGTGATATGCAATTGCTACGACACTCTTGAATGATCAATGGAGCGGTGATTTGCATGCCAAGTAACAGACTTAATACTCATTGACAGATAATACACATGTAAAACAAACGCATTGATAAACTCTTCCTTCCATGCCTTAGGATACAATAATACAGCTAAATACGTCAGGGTTCCAAAAACGCCTCAGATTTTTATCCAATTACCCCAAAACATTAACATTCTTATTCCAGCACAAAATGCAAATCAAGAACTAAAAGTACGAGTACAGTCTTCAACATTAGCAGAAGCAAATCAATTAATGACTAAATTGGCATGACGATGGGAACCGTGAGATTCACATCGTTAGCAATACGGCCTAATTAATTAGATCACAGGTGCACAAAATTTCTATCAAAGTCTCGAAAAAGCAACGCCTATTCAACTAATTCCCAACAATAATGTGGCGATCATCAAACTGGTCAGACTCTTTTTCCAACAGAATGATCAAAGCAAAAACAAGGAGTTAAGGATTATCAATTGAACTGCATACTCACCAAATGAATCGCCAGCCCCGAAATCAAGGCGAATGACCCAGCCCTTGCTGGTCCCCAACACAATGACGTCATTTCCGGCGGTCATACAAGTAATCACTCCCCGCCCCTTGGCGGCGTACCGTTCCAACAAGTCCACGGAGAACACCTGCCGCCTCGACTCCATTATTTCTCCTCCAAGCTTTGATGAGTTTCAGTGGAGGAAAGGGGCGAGAGATTCCAATTGAACTTCTAACAAATGAGCTCACTGAATTGAACAAACATGATCATAATTCAATTAGCGGGAATAAAATTGATTACATGTATTTCAGCCATTAAAGATGAAAATTTGATTGTGATGTAAAACTAGTACCGGGGATCCCTGCTGTGGGGTTTAACAGCGTGTGGTTGCTGTCCGTGCAACGACTGCGTTTTATGCAGGTGTCCATTTGATACCACAGTTGTTTCATTTTACCGTTAAATTTGTATTTCCCATTATGGTCTAACGTGTGACAATTGACATAATACATTTTTAGAGGAAACATTGATAATTTTATAGGAAAAAGTCATATTTTTACATATAAAAGTTATATTTTTACTACAGTAATACTTCTACAAATAAAAATGATATTTTTGCTACAAAAAATAATCTTTTTTTCCGTCATACCATGTGACGATCGTATCACGATCTCATATAAGTTTTTGTCTTTTCTTTTTTATCTTTTTCTTTAATTCTAGCTTTTGTTTTTCCAGTTGATTTTGACGTGAAAAGATTTTGGGTGTGTTTATTTACGAAATTGTCCTTTTAAATGGAAAACAGATCGATCGAGATTTGCATTTGGTTTAAAATTAAAATTAAAATTTTTTAGTCCATTTTTATTTTACTTTCTCTCTCCACTACTTTCTTTCTTTCTTTCTCTCTCTATAGACTCATTACAAACAACTTTTTAATACTTTTTCATTGTTTTTTCCAGCATAATGAGGGGTTTCGGGAGAGATGCTTTTACACGGCTAAATGCGATCTGGAATACCACGTTTACAACCGATGTAATAATGACTAAACAACTTCTCAGGTCGACCAAGGAGGCGAAATAAGATGTTTCATCCTAAAGTGCTACGCTGAATGCCCAAAAGATCGTACTCCAACTCAAAGAGAGGAGGTCGTTCACGCCATCTTTAACCAAATAATCAGGAATCGCCCAAGGTGGATAACGGGGATGTGACTCATGCACGAGTCGACTTAAAGGGGTAGAGATCGCTAAGACCGGGCATTGTAGCCGTAGGTTTGGGAAAACCTCCTAAACATCCTTAACCAAAAAATAGACACATTCGCACATAGATGCATGTACTTGATGCCCCGTCCGAGAGAGAGACCCAAGTCCTAGTAACCCTCTAAATGGTGATTCAACATAGATTCTACATCTTGAAACCAAGTCAATTTTAAGACCATGTTTTACAAATCCTATCATATTCCCTTATAGAACAAACACAAGATTACATAATCATTTTGATTTATACGTCCTAGGATTCGCACGTTTGAATTTGTCACACCCCACTCAATACATAAACAAACATAGCCTTAGGTTCTCAGCAATATATTATGAGATGTCAAACCTACTTGTTCATCATTTATTTACCCCATTCAACTGTACTTAAACATTTTTCAATCTTAAATAAACACGCCATTTATGATGAATTTTAATTTGTTTATGTAGGGTCGAATTATCTCAAGATGTGTAATATCTTCCTAATGTAACGTAAATTGACTGTAGTAATTACAATAAACATGCCACCAGTATTGTAGGTGTCCACATAATACACACCTACTTCCTAATATAACATTAATTAAATTAGAGTAAATTTCTTGTACATTAGTCGCATGGTCTAATAATTTAGGTTGTGGACAATTTTTACGGAAAGCTCTCCATGTTTATAGTGAAAGTTACTTGTTTGAATAAATGTAAAATAAAAAGATTTTAGTGTTTATCTAGAAAGGTAATAGTAATACATTTTCATATAAACAGTGATAATTTTCGTGGATCCATACTTTAACATGAATTGCACGGATCTGAGAGTAATTTCAGCCCCACTAAAAAACTCTATGATTATTAAATATTTTCTGTCCTATTGCATCATCTTTAGTTTTTGTTTAATCTTTTTAAATTATTAAATATTTTTTTTAGTTTTTATGTTGTTCATTTTTTAATTTATTAAATACTTTTTAATTTAATTTGTTATATTTTTTGTTTATTAATTACTTAATTTAGTAAATACTTGAAACTCTATAAATCGGGAAATTTACACAGTATCCCCCAACTCCCCCAATAAATAAAGGGACACTGTCCATCCACACAAAAATATCATATTATATATTATATTATTAAAATACCCCCTAAACTCAACTTTAATTACATAAATGTCTACTTGTATTATCATATGTATTTAATATTTTATCTTATTTATTAATTTTAATTACAAAAAATATTTGATTAAAATAAGAATGTGTTATTCTTTTTATTAAAAAATTGGTCTAAAGTGTGTTGAAGAAGGTTTACACAAAACTGTAAATTTAGTTTAATGGAACAGGCAGGACCTATCTCGACAGCTGAGAGTAAGTCGCTGATTTGCATCATGCTTGCCCCCCACCAATAAACATCTACCCTTGACTTGACTTTCTCAGTCTTATTCATGTTCCTCGACTGATGCTAACAGGTTAGTTTGAAAATAGTATCCACAAAAACTGTAAATTTAGAGAAAAATCACATAATTTATTGTATTAGAATTATTTAAAATCAATGCACCTAGGAGACTTCGTCACTATAAAAATTAGAAATCTCTTTGTCACTATAAAAATTAGAAATCTCTTCCTAATTTAATGTGAATTTACTGTGACAGTTACAATGAAGATGACTTAGTAACTTTCCATATAATATACTCCCACCATTTAATAATAATAAATCATATTTAAAAGGAAAAATTTATCCATGATGAGAGTGATATTTTAAAAATAATGTCTCAAATTATTAGTTTAAAAAAAAATTGACAAATTAAGTATATGTGATTGAATAAATCAAATAAAAAATAAAATAAGTTATGTGAGTACGTATCCGGTAGTTTTCAGAGAGCTATATTTTCATTAAATTAACAACAAATCAAAAATTGTACATTTTTAACACAATTTCTTATGTAGAGTATTGATCTTGAGCGCTATAAATAATCGCTACATGAGCTAATGTATTCAACTTTTCATTCTCTCATTCATTTGTCTCCTTCCACAAAACAACATATTTCATTCGTCCTTCTCTTTTTCTTTTGTTTTTTGAACATCAGAACCCGTGATACATAAAACCTGAATTCACGAATCATGAATTTATGAAGCTTGAAATAAATCAATAGCCTAATAACAAAGCTTAATGTAACGATCCGAATTATTTTACGGGTTATTATTATTATTATTTATTGAGCCCAACATACATCATAAATTCCATGTGGGTCAAATCAAGTTATTTGGGCCCAAATTTAACCTAAATCATAATTCATGTTTATCCATAAAAGGGTTGTTAGTTATTACGTATATTGACAATATATATATATATATATATATATATATATATCCATTAGATATTCTTCTAGCTGATATGTGATAGTAAAAAATTACTTTTTCTATGGGGCTTCCGATTAATACCTAGTTGGAGAATACCCTGTATAAATATAATACACAAAATAAATTACACTTTCTTTCCTAAAAGAAAAGTCGTCCTTATTTCCTAAAAGAAAAGCCGTCCTTTCTTCTCAGTGGATTGTGGATCAGTTCGTTCCATTCTTCACATCAACTGGATCAGTTCGTTCCCTTCTTCACATCAACAGCAGCAGGGATCTATTCTTCACATCAACAGCAGCAGGTAATTTAAAGTTTCTTTTTCTAATTTCTTAGATCAGTAGCAAACAATTTTTTTTTTTTTATTTCCTTAGATCAGTAGCAAACAAGTTTTTGTTTTAAATATTTATTTATCTAAACTCGGTTATGTTATAAGGGATGGTAGATATATATACATATCTGTGTACGAGTGCGTGCGTGTATATAAACATAGAATAACTGGTTGTTTGAGTTATATATATATATATATATATATATGCTTGTTGGAGTTAGCTATGACGTATGTATTAGGTAGTAGTGTGTGTGCGTATATATACATATATATATATATATGGTATGTCATGTGTGTTATGTACACATAGTTACATGATGTGTGTGAGAGTGATTGTAGTAGTGTATGTACGTGTTATATATATATATATACGGTGGTGCAGTGTAAGTTATAATTATATTATATAATATGTTTTGTGGTGTATGTGTTATACATATATATATATATATATATTATATAAAGTGCGATGTTTTGTTGCGTGAGTATGCACGGTGTGTATTGTATGTAGGTGTGTATTGTATGTATTAATGAAAGTAAGGGATGTTTTATGGGGGACCACGTAGGGTAGTATATGAAGAAAAAGAGATTTATTTTCCCATTATCTCAATTCTCTTTTGGCAGAATTTTTTTACCCTTTATCAAACTTTATTATTTAGCAATATACAAGCTTATATCCCTTCCTGCCAACATATTATTCATCTTTCTAATTAGGATCCCTCATCAAATATTAATTAATATATAACATGTATTGTTTAGGTTTGTCTGTCAAGAACACGGTGACTAGGTTTTTTCGTACGACATTATTCATTCAACAAATAAGGTTCCGTTTATGTGAATGGTCTAAGTGCATATGGTGATATGATGATATGGTGGCACATGATATGGTGATATTATATTTAGATACTTATGGTGATTTGCTCATATTTGTAACTACTGGCTTGTATTTAATTTTAGCAAACTAAACCTCACGAGCTGGATGTAGCTCACCCCCTTTATAAAAATTTCCTTTCGGGTTGATGGAGTTGTTTGTGAAGCCAAGAGAGGGATGTGATGACATATGTGATGACATATGAATAGGTACTACATATCTATTATTATACACACGTGAAAGCACTATTACAATAGTTTAGGTTTTATTTTTTAAAAAACAATACTAATGATTGAGCGGTCATGATTTTAAAAATTTCTATGATTGAGCGGCCAATACATATATTAAGATCTTATTTATGAAGTTTTTTTAAAAAATAATTACCATGACATTATATACATGCTTTCTATTTAATGAGCAGTCATGATTTATCAAAATAGTTGTTAAATGTTGTTAGTGAAATATTATCTGGAAAACTATATTGAATGTATTTCTAGTAAAAGTTTTTTTATTTCGTATTTGAGGCATTGAGTTAAATCACCATGTTATAAATTTAATTTTCATGTTTCTTCAAATTTATTTTTTAGAGGTCATTTTAGTGAAATATTATTTGGTAAACTATATTAAAGGTGTTTATTAAAACTGTTTTAATTCGTATATAGTCTAACGGCCTAAATTATATAGTTAGCTTGATTTTCTAAATGTTAGGAATATTTTACTTGTCTGAAACATTTTATTTCTTCTAAACTTGATCAACTAATTTTCTAAAGAAAAACGACTTCATTGCATTTCAATGTTTTATTTATAAATTATGACAACTCTTAAGCTAAATTAGTTAATTTACTTCCGTATATTTATAAAAGTATTATTCATGTTAATTTTAAAAAGTTTGGAAATAATATGACTTTATGCTTTAAAGCATATCAATAAATATATTTTAATTAAAATTTTAACAGCCTTCGTTTCAAATTATGTGGATATTTTTATTATTCTCTTTTTAAATGTAAAGCTTTATTGTTATTTAATATATATATATATATATATATATGTTTATGAAAATCCGGGTTGTTACACTTAAACCGTAGGAGGTAAATTTGAATCCGAACCATGAACTTATGAATGAATTATGAACCAGAGCACTGAATTGTGCATGAAACAGATTAATTTGTGGAGCAAAAAAAAAAAGAAGAAGATGAAAAGTTGAGCGGTAGCGCAATTATTTATAGCGCTCAAGATCAAACCTATCAATATGTATATGTTTTAGTGACTTTGGATTTTGTAATTATAGGAGTTGAAAAAATAAGTTTTCCATATGTCAACTGGCCAAGTTGGGTCGGGTATTTGACTGCCCCGCACCGTGCACTTGAGGTCCTTCCCTCGCTCAGGTTAATGATCTTTGCCCCGCGCCCTCTCTCGCCGTCAAATTTTTAATAGAAAACGCATATTGCTTTATGCATACAAAAAGCAAACCTGCAACAATATTTAAATTGAAGTAGAAAAATAAAAAAGAGTACGTAGGGTTTAATTTAGTTTAACACTGTCGATTTAATATTTTATTTAGTTATTAGAAACTATAAAGTAAAAAGTTAGAACACATTGTTATCTAGTGTAATTAGAAGTTAAGATGACATACATATACACATATTATATATAATAATATATATTTTTACATGTCTATATATATGTATATATATAAGTTTAAATAATATATATATATATATATTTATAAATTTTAATTAAGTATTTTATACGGGGCGTGTCGGCTCATAGAATCCGTGCCCGACCTGTGAAAAGGTTGGAGCTGACCTGCCATGTTTTAGAACAAGTCAGGGTTTGACGAGCCCCAAACGTCTCAGGGAGGGTTTGGACGAATCAAGATTGAAATGCCTACTTCTCTGGCTAAAATGATCACTTAACTCTTTTTTTCTTTTCGTTTTTGATAAAAAAAATAATGTAATTGGACTGGGTCATCCATTATATATAAGAAGATCCATGAATATGTTGTATATCATATCTTATATATGAGATAAAGAATTAAGGAAGATAAGATATTCAGTACCTTCTATATTTATCGTGATATGAGATTTGGAGAGAAAGAATATGTGTATCTATAAAAGATGAATATATCTAGGATACATAACTATAGGAGATGAAGATATTCGGTATCTTTTATAAGATGTAGATACTACATCTATAGAAGATTAATATATCTAAGATACATAACTATGGATTATGAAGATACTCGCTAAGATAGATACATAACTATGGAAGGATATGTAAAAATAAGGAGATGAAGATATGTGGTATATATGGAAGATAAAGATATGCAGTATCTTGAATAAGATATTTCAGTATCTTCTATACTTATTAACAAGCTTATACTAGTACAAAAAACCTTATACGATATCTTGATGAAGATATCCCACTATCTTTGAAGAAGATATTCCATATCTTCTATACTTATTTGCAAACTTATACTAAAACTTATTCCATATCTTGATGAAGATATCGCGTTATCTTCTATACTTATTAGTAAACTTATACTTACTAGTATTGGAAAATATCACACATATTTTATAGGTATGGAATAATTGACAAATCAAGTATTTTTATTGATTTGTTATGCAAAAATATTGAATCTAACATGGTAATATGAAGTGAGGATTGAAATTCCTTATTCCTATAAGTTATCTTTCCCGATGACATACGGAATACACATAATATAAAATTCTCTCAGTCTCATGTTTTCCCTTCAATACAGAATTCTCTCACTCTCATACTTTTTGTTAGCATCATTATTCGTCAATGTGAGTGGCAAGAACGGTGTATTTCATTGTATTGCAATAGAGGTCTTGAAGACAGGCTGTTCTAGAGAATTGATCATTCTTCTTCGCTCCTAAACAAGGTATACATCGATTCTTATCTTCATAATTTATGTGCAAATACGTGCTTATGTGGAAACAATTAGAAAACTTAGAGAGAAACAATATTTTTATTTATTTATATATATGTGACATGTATATTTTATATCCGCTATATATTTTATTCATACACAAAATAATAATAATAATCTATACTAGAGAAAATACAGTGCATACACATTTTAAATTTTATATATATTTTTTTATATAATTTGTTTACATATACATCTTACTTGGTATTTCATGTTGAAACGGAAATCTACAAAACTTTATAAGTTGGGAAAACTTCAATGATTATTAAATGAATTTGGTTATATATTGGTTTGAATTGAATGCACAAAAAAATGTTGCTTTTTTCTTCTTTTATTTAATATCGCAAGAATACTAGTTGTCCTATGAACCGCATGCTAAATTAGGGGTATGCACGGAATAGAACAATACGGGGATTTAAGAAATTTAGTATAATCTTAAAGTTCGGGATTTCAAAAATCTAAGTATCGGAACGATCTAAAACTTATAAAGATCCGTATCAAACTGTCCCAAAATTTAAGACAGTTCGATATGGTAGTTTAGATTTAAATCTAGTTATATGGTTTGGTTCAGGACGACATACTCGATTATTCAAATAATTTTAATATCAACGTTAAAACTGAAAAATAAAAGTCAAAATACTCTTATCAGAATTACTACTAAAATTAAAATTTATGGTAACATAAACATCAAGTTATAAGTGAATTTTTCGCGAAGAATTTCGGACATAGTTATATGTGAGCCAAAAATCGTCAAATCTATTCGAATTGGATTGATACAAATATGTCAACTCCAATATATTTGAATATGTGACCTAAAAAGTACTGGTGGCATGGGCCGGGTCGACCCAGTAGGTCTTATATTTTATATGGGTTGGGTCGTAAAAATGTAGGCCCGAAGTAATATTTGGTTCGATAGGTTAAAAGTTCGACGGACCCTGAACCGATCTAATAATCTTAATATATTATAGGGGAATATTTTGAACCGGGCCGACTAATTCTAGATCCGATCAAATTTTAATCTGATCTGATCTAATTCAAAATATGATGTTGATCCGACAGGCGGGTTTAAATGAAGTAATAAAAGTGTACATTAAAAATACTAAATGTAGCTATATCATAAGTGCCAATGTACCATTGACACTTGCCGAGTTTTGGGTATTTGTCCAGTGAAATTAAACGTCACAACGTGACTCATTTCAATAACTAAAATAAAATGTGATCCCGCCAAACTAAAGATCGAGGGGATATTTATTTTGGAATGTTCTAATCTCGTTGGAACATGATCTGTTCCCAACGTATTTTATTTTTCGAATAACTTATACGTCTACCTACATATTCTGTTACCTACATCATCTTTTATAATTCTCAACACATCTTTTACAATTTCTAATACCCATAATACTCTACAAATCCCTTAAACAAAAATATATTTACACTATTTAAGTAGATGTACCATCCAAGAATGTGTCACAGTAAACATGACACGTATTACTACATGACTGAATTTATTTATACATAACTATTATAGGCTTAGGCCAAACACATTCATGTAACTCTCAACCATTGTCAACCCATGTATTTATACTAACTTTTCCAAATTTTGTTATTGAATGTTAGAACCATTACCAAACCCATCTATTTATATGATTTAGTTTAATTAATAGAAAATTACCTAGTAGTTTCGATTAATCTCTGTTTAAGTGTTGAATTTTCATTGACCGTCCAAGTATTTTTTCGACTTCTCACTGTCTAAGGATGTCAATGCCCTCATTAATCGCTAGACCTCAATTTACTGTCTAACTAACACCTAACAACGTTTACAACATTATACACTTTTCACCGTAGAGATTGACAAAGAATATACTAGGCTCCTTCCATAAAGACTACCTTCCACGCTAACAAAGAATATTAGACTCCTTCTATCAAAACTACCTTCCACATTAACAAAAAATATTATAGACTCCTTCCATAGACTCATTTGGTCAGGTGTATAAGATAAGTGAATAGTAGCTATCAATAGATAGTTTAACATGTTTAGATAGTATAATATGTGACATTCATTCATCTGATAGAGTATGTAGTGTATAATATAGTGGGTAGAAGCTACCTTTTCAATTTGAGCACATATGGGGTAATCATGGTTATCTATCGGACCCCTAAGTTTAGTGAAGATAAGATATATGAACTACCACACGTACGACTAAACCTGATTATTTATTTACTCACCCCTTATCACCCGTATCAAATGGGGGCTAAAAGGAGTACCTTCTACTTTAATAAAGAATATTATAAACTCCTTCCATAAAGACTATTCTAAAAAATATGGTGTGTTTGTTTAAAACTTGGCCCAATATATTGGAGACACACACAACTTATTTTGCACCTACTTTCACCTAATTTTCATTATCTTATTTACCTTAATCAATCTTACTTCAGTATTTTTCAGAATTAAACTAACAATACTCCAGCACTTTCCAAACTTCATCAAACTTAGTTTTCTTAACATTTCATTTCCAAATATATTTTATTTGCCAAAATAATAAAGAGTTGAAAAAAGGAAACTTTACCTAGTTTTGTGCTTTTGTTTTAGAAGTTATTCTTAGGATCCGTTTACTTAAAATTGAACTCAATAAATTTAGAAAATCAATCTCAATAAAATACGTTTATTAACTCTCTCAGTCAGATTTAATCCAACACTTTCCAATTTTAAGCAAACGGACCCTTATTAAAACGGAAGCTATAACTTAAAGACCTATTAATTTAATTTAATGTAATTTAATACTAATGTGACTTTGCCAATTCTCCAGAAAACACGGAAGTTTGATTTTTTCAAATAATTTACTTCGTCCCTATCACTCAATTATCACGCGCCTCTTCTACAGCTGCCCAACTTCTGTAGTTCTCCTTGAAATCTGTGTATGAAAATGGATGTTTGGAGAAATTATTACCAAAAGTAGTGTTTATACTCTTTGAATCGCACAAATTGCAAGAGATTTCCAGAACTTATAGTTATAGCTCTGTCTCCCCACCCACCCACCCATATTAACGCGAATCTAGGGCTCCGACTGTAGGTGCGGAAGTTACGAGGGCGCCTCTGCTATATCAAGGAAAATCAATCAGTTTTTGTGCTAAAGCTGTTCGAGTTGTGTGGTATGCTTTCTGAATTCCGAGCCGTACGGCGTTTAAGTTTATTATTGTTCGATTTGTTATCTTTTTTCTTGTTGTAGATATTATGCACATTGAGTTGGGTTATGACTTTTATTCCGGTTGCGTTGTTATAAGATTTAGCAGGAAATTTTACAGTGAAAACCCTCATGAATAAACGCTCTGTAGTTCATATTTGAGCAGTTTTTAGGTTATATTCAGCTTCTTTTTTTGTTTCATGCGATTGCTTAGAATTTTTAAAAGATACTTTTACACTATGGTTTGATGGACATCGTTATATACTAAAAAAATTAAAATCGAGTTGGAAACTGAAGCCCCCAAGTAATCGATACATTTGACTTGGTAAGAGAAAGCTTGCAATGTCGTGGTAAGTGGTAACCATAGCCAACAGGGGTGTTGAAAGACCTGCTGTAGATAGATGTAGGTAATTATTACCTCATTTTTCTCATTAGGGTTGGAAAACCTTTGAGTGGCATTATTGTCAAAGGAGTAATGTTGGACTCATTCAGATGGAAGCTAGGGTGTTGGGGTCGTTACTTCCTGCTCTACAAAATTATGGGTTGTCGCTTGTATGAATGATCATGTTAGGAATGTTAAATGGATCTCATCAGTGCAAGATTGGAGGATCATGGTGTGTTTAATGATGAGCAATGGTTATCTTTACTAGTATGAGACCTTTCAGGGGAAATCTAAAAATAAAACTATGTTGACTTTGGCCTAAAATGAACAGTGTCATTCCAATGGGGAAACTGGTGACCATTGGGGGATCGACAAATGGTAACTAGAGCTATGATCTTTAGATTGAACCATTTGGTGGAAACCGATCGGCCGGAAAAGACAAACCAAGGGGATGGGCTCTATGGACCAGCTATGCACCCGGTGCTTCGTATAAGGTGTGCAACCAAGACCACCGAGTGGCCATTCGAGTGCAACATTACGTTAGGTAAAGTATGGAGTGCAACCAAGAACACAGATGGAGTGGGCTCTCTAGTGACTAAATTGGCACGCCTAGGCCCTCGTTTAGGCATTAGGCGAGGTGTTTTGGGGGTTGGGTGCCTAAAAGTACAGGGGGCGAGGCGTCCTTGGCAAAGGCGTCCCTTAGGCGCACGCCTTTTGGAGAAGCGAGAGGGGCTAAAAGGCGCTGGCTTATTTTACCTTGCTTTTATCTATTTATTTATTTAATGAATATATAATTTTTTCTTATGGTAAAATGTTTTTATGCGTATATCTGCTATTTTTAAGTTTGGGTGCCTCACTTTGATGAGGCGGACGCCTTGCCTCGCCTGTGCAGTGACATAAGTTTGCGCCTTAGGATGGCTTTTGCATCTTAAGTTACTCACGTGAGGTGCAACTGACAAATATAGTGAAAAATAGGCAGGGGCGGCAAAGTAGGTTTTAGGTTCGTGGTTTTGTTGAGACAATTCTTATAAAGTGGCTCAGATTTAGTTGATCCGAAATTGACCCAGTTGGTTATTGAGTTACTCGGTTCGAGAATCTTGAATTTGCTAGCTTAACCAAGATAATTGTACTTGAATATAAATGAGAACATGTGTCTTGGCGGAGTATGGGGTCGAGTATATGATCCTTATATACAAAGTGATGACACTTGAAGAGAAACTAGCAAAGATTACTGTACTTGAATATAAATGTGAACATGTGTCTTGGTGTAGTATGGGGTCGAGTATATGTTCCGTATATACAAAGTGATGACATGTATCTCTATTGGTGTCGGGCCTTTTAAGGGAAGTTTAAAACAAAACCGTGCAGGCTCTGGTGAAAAGCGGGACAATATCATGCCATTATGAAGAAGGGGAATCCATATCAAAGGAAGCAATTCGTTTAATAATGACTTGACTTTGATGCATTGTTTATGGTTTCTAGCCTAGCCTAGGTATTCATCACATAATATGGGTTGTGACAGTTTATTGCTGATATGTGTTTGAGGCTATTTTGTGTGAACACACACACTCATACACACGGGACTTCTAGCAGGAAACAGAAAATTTCTATCATACCCCTTTGATTAATGGATGCTATCACATCCCTTTTGTTAGAGGACTGAATAATTGCCTCCGAATTACAACCCAATTGCATCAGACCTCATTGATAAGGAGATTGCCAAATTACCAATTTTGTTTTATGTTTTTTTATTTATTATTATTACTCAATTTATTTTTGGGCAACTGTAACCTCCTATTTTGGCTTCATTTTGAGAATTTTTTCCACAATACATGGGGGGAGGGGATTTTCTTTGTTTCTTAGAGTAGGATTTCCTAAAAAGAAAGAAATATAATTTCATTTTCTTTCTAAAAGTACATAAAAACTTATTGTGTGGTTTATTGGAGGCCATCTCTTGCCACTTTTACTTTCCCTTTCCTTACGATAAAATACAAACTTGTCTAAAGCAACTCTTTTCCCAATTTTCAAATTGGATGAAAACTTTTAATGCTATTCTTGCTTTCTGGTAATGTTCATTACTGGCCTATTATCAGTCTGTGCATCGTAATTTGCCACTGACCAGTGAAAACTTACATTTTCCCCCTTATAGTAAATCTATAATGTTTTCTTGGTATATTAGGTAACTAATCGACCTACATTTCATTTCTCCAGTCCCTAAAATGGGTTCTACGAACTTAAATAGCAACCATGATCTTGGAGAGGTTGGTGTGAAAGCTGTTAAGTTGGAGCAAGATTTCGATGGAGGAGCATTGCAACAAAACAAGAATCCCCAATTTGATTTAGTCTGTCGTGAAGAGTCAGATTCACTTATTAGAAGGAAAGAAATCGAATATAGTAGAAGATCGAGCATTTTAACTGCTCCGAATAGTGGCGCAAGTGTCATGGATCAAGAGCTGCCGCAAATTGATGATTCAAGCTTTTGCTCGACATCATCAATATGCCCAGCCCCTGTTGCTCGTCAGTTCTGGAAAGCTGGAAATTATGACGACAAGCTTAACACTAAGCAAACATGTCAAAGTAATTCACTTCCTGATAATCAAAGTTGACAAATTTACAAATTATTTTCATTCTGACATGTGATGTGGACGACTGTGAATTACCAAGATTTAAAAAAAAAATTGTTATCTTGCATCAATGTGCACATATTCTAGGTTAATCAGCTTTATGAACTACGATCACTAAAATGCAGTCGTTGAGTATCTTTTTCTTTTTAATCTGGAACTCTTTGTTTGATTGACAGATGGCACAGGTTATCTTCGTATTCATCCGAAATTTCTCCATTCTAATGCTACTTCTCATAAATGGGCATTTGGTGGTATGTAATTTCGATATAGTTCGTTGGTCCAGCTTGAATGTATTATAATGGATACTGCTGCTCTATATCTTCTCATCCCTTTATATTTGTCCCATGTTAACAGCTGTGGCAGAACTACTTGATAATTCTATTGATGAGGTAATTTATTATGAAGATCATTTTTTCTCCTCTTCTTTATGCTTTTCATATTCTGTTCGGGACTTTGGTGTATGACTGATAACCTAGAAGGCAGAAGCTACAATCCATTCTTCTGTTTCCCTCCCAACCTTGCTTTCTCCAAGTGGTTCATCTTGTTGAGTGAATTGAGTTCAGAGCATAACTAGAGTGTTGCTCATCTTTTTAACATCTGATGATGGGCGTATATATGCTCCAGCATGATTACCTTTTTCTTTTTCTTTTTGCATTATTGCCTCTGCTCATCAATCTTGGGTCAGGCAAATTAGTGTAGCCTAAGCCTTCTAGCTGCATTTTTCTATCTCTCTTTTATTTGGATCTCCTTCATATTAGATTATGAAAATACCAGATATTGGAGCTAATTTCATGCATAAATTCGTTAGTCTCGCCGGGGTTGCTGTTCTTGTTTCATGCATATTTATTCATGTTTCGATGTTCATGGTTTGTCATGTGTGTCCATTTTTTGGCAGATACAAAACGGCGCCACCTCTGTCATCATAGATAAAACCATAAATCCTAGGGATAGGACTCCAGCTTTGTTGATTCAAGGTATTTGATTTCTCAAACTCAGAATTATGCTAATAGAATCTTTAGCTGCTCAACGATGGTTTCTGTTAACATTCTGTACTGGATTATATTAAAGTTACATGGTTGTAATTGAACTTCTTTGCTATTAGATAATGGTGGTGGAATGGACCCTGCAGCAATGAGGTGTTGCCTTAGTTTTGGGTTTTCAGATAAGGATACGAAGAATTCCATTGGACGGTGTGAGTATAAAAATGTCATTTCTTTTTCTTTTTTCATCATCACAGTAAGATGTTACTTTTAACTTTTCAGATGGAAATGGGTTTAAGACCAGTTCTATGAGACTTGGGGCAGATGTTGTTGTCTTCAGCCGATCCACACGGAACAGGTTCCTTTGATTTTCTTATCTTGTTTTTTTTTTTGTTTTTTTTTTTGGGGCGAGGGGGTAGTATTTAAGAATTCTATGTGGCTGCCGTTCATTTGACTCTTATTCGTCTATAAACCTTTTGATACTACTGCATATGTGAGTACACACACTCAAACACAGACACTTTCTTGTGTTCTACACTTCTGAATGCAGTAAACCTTACAGATACAGCTAGGTCCTAGAGTGATTGTTGCTAATTGAGTTGATGTCTTAAATGTGAGAAGTTCATAGGACACAGTTTTGGTGGTCTTTACGCTGGCCATCCTCGAAAAAAGGCAAAATTAAGATCATGAAGGGTGAACAAGTTTGCTGGTATCTGCATAGATGTACTCTTGATACCAGTTAGAGAAATTCATGTGATTGCACAAAATGGAAACTGTAACCACTTGTGTCCTCCATGTTCTATAATGCAGGATGCGATTCGCATCTTCCGATCCTGCAGGACTGAGTAGTATCACTTTATGCATATACTCATTGAAATGAAAAATTCAGGAAATATACTCTGCTAATGCAAAACATTTTCCTGATGGCCAGATGATCTGTGTCCTTTATGAACCCCCTTTTTCTCTTTCTCGCTGTCTGTGGATGGTCAAGTTCTTTTGATAGTTCTAGTGAATCATCAGATCAAATTTTGTTTCAACATTTAGGATTTTTCTCGCAATATCCTGTCTTACTATGGTTTAACTAGAGCTGGAGCCTATTCATGTCAAAGCTAAAGTTTTTTCTGCAAATCTTGGATTTATTTTTTCTAATTTTACCATAGAATGATACTTTTAGTAGTAGTTCATATTTCGTTTAAATTTCATTATGTTGTTAATCAAGTGGGAACTAATCTTGAGAATCTTTAACATGCTCCGTCTCCCTGCAAAATCTTAAATCTTTTATGTCCATTTGTTGCTAATTTGATCTTATCATTCTTTTTCTCTCGACCAGGAAATTGACCCAAAGTGTAGGTCTGCTATCTTATACATTTTTAATGCAAACAGGACAAGATAGAATAGTTGTCCCGATGGTGAGCTTTTACTTCTGGTCTTAGGTTGTAATTTTATCTCAATGATTTCAATTCTTTTGGTATCTTTGAGTTACAGGGATTTATTTGGCGGTAAATTATTTTGAAGCTAAAGAAAAATGAAAAATATTTAATATTTCCCATGCCTTTTGTGTTTGCTATAGAGTACTTCTGTATATTTTATGAAGGAACTTATGTGACTAACGTCTCATTCAACTCCTGCTTGATGGTTTAAAATGTGAGTGGGCGATAGGTTTAATATAAACATCAAAGTTTATTAAAATGTAGTTGACTGGACGAAAAACCTGCGCAGCGAGAACTGTATAACTAGTAAAATATGAAAAATAATTTAATCCTCTGATTCTCAATCATTAGTAAATGATTGTCCTTCTCACTCAGCATAATCTTATAGCAAATCTTTAAATATTGCTCTTCCAGTCCACAATTAGACCTTTTAAAATAGAACTTTTCAGTGACGGTGGTAGAGATGAGAAATGTTTCTGCCATGTGAAGAGGATCCACACAACTTTTTCTGCCGAATTTTTAACTCGGGAAAAAAATTGAATTTGTTGCGTTGCATGTCTTTTTTGGCCTTGAGATAATTTTAATATACATTATTCTGATGCATATGATTATGGCCAGGAGTTGTTTTACTAAGTATCATATTTCTGTTTTGAGGATCTCTTACTCGTAGATGTTGATGTAGTTTTTCTTTTGCAGATAAATTTTATAGTTTTTCATTTTTGTTTTCGAATGAAATGATTGGTTTACTTTTTCTTGTTTTTTACAGTTGCTTAATCTTTCAGATCGACAGATAATATTATGTGCTGATCATGCTTATGGCTAAGTTCTCTTTGCATTTATGCAGGTCGATTATCAGTTTGACTCGCATTCTGGCTCATGGAAAGCATTACACAATGAGCAACATCTAAATAGTAATCTCTCCATCTTGTTGCAGTGGTCTCCAGTTACCACAGAAGCCGAACTTCTGAAACATGTACGAGTATAACTTTCTAGGAGCTGTTTTCATTTCATTTCATTTTAACCTTTTCTTCATTATCTCTAACGACCCTCCCGAAGGGAATGATAGAAAACTATTCTCGTTGTCTCTATGTTTGTCATTAGTTTGTCATTGTTACATTCCTGTTCGTGTAATTATCTTATCTTGGAAATTTAGTATTTTAATCTCCTTTTTGTTCCTATTTTGTAGTGTGATGACCTCGGCCCTCATGGTACGAAGGTCATAATCTACAATTTATGGCATAATGATGATGGGAAAATGGAGCTTGATTTCGAGTCAGATCCTGAGGTTTGTGCTGAGTGCTAAATTACTGCCATGACAGGATTTATTGCAATTAATCACTTATCTTTTCTTTCTTACTGGGTTAATATTCTGCATTAGTTTCATAATCAGCCTCATCTAATATTTTTGTTATCAGGATATACGTATATCTGGGAAGCATAAAGAGACTGCAAAACTTCCCTCTATGTTGAAAGCAAGTGAACAACATCTTGCTAACCGTCTAAAATATTCGCTTCGTGTAAGTTTGCGCCTGATATAATAATATATGCACAAATCTCAAACACTTTCTAACACTTGGGCATCTTATTTCTGCAGGCATATTTATCTATCTTATACCTGGAAGTCCCAGACAACTTTCGCATAATCTTGCGTGGACGAGATGTTGAGCATCATAATATTGCAAGTGATCTCAAATTTCCAGAATTCATATTGTACAAACCGCAGAATGTTGAGGTATGGATTTGTTACAGTAAATTTTGTGAAGATACATGATGTAGATAAACATAAAAATATTTGTAACTAGAGGTGCATTTTGATCATTTGGATGAATGCATAAGTACAGTGGATTTATGCTTGACCTGAATGCAGGTATAATGAAAGTTATAGAGTTCTTTCTCCTTATCTCTTACTAATCTGAATGAGGTGGAGAAGTAATTCAGAATTCCATCCACTATTTAGATTTCACTGTCGTCTCAACTCAAATAGAAACTTGTGATCATTATACATCTATCCATATGCTTTTACATGGTGCTTAATCATAAACGATCAACTCTGGAGATTTTTCATCCTTGCTGTACTGACTGCAGGGTTCGGTCATCACGACAATTGGCTTTCTGAAGGAAGCTCCAGTAGTGAATATACATGGTTTCAATGTCTACCACAAGAATAGACTGATATTGGTAACTGCTTTTCCTTTCATTACTCATCATAGTGTGCTGATAGGGCCTACTGTTTAACTTGGATTCAAGAAAGTGAATTTCTGGGTCTTCCTAGTGAAACGATTATTATAATACTGTTTGACTCATTTTGATGTAAAGCATGCTTCCTGAAACTTCTGTCAGCCTGTCAGACTACCCAATCTTTGCATAAAGAAACAATCCTGCTCCCTTCTAAACTTCTCTAGTAAAAGCATTACCAAGCTGAAATTTGTACACTACCACCATTTTTGTTTATCATGTCTTAATGTTAATTATCTGTGCCTGATGGTTGTTCTGCGCTAGGGTGTGCAATCATACCAACGCTAATGCACCACATCCATTAGAACTTTGAGCACGTTGCAGGAGTAGTACTAGGATGGGTGACCCTTCGGGAAGTCCTTGTGTTACGCTCCTTAAAGATGCTTATTTCTCATTGGTCAAATCACTTTTCAGCTCATAACTGCACCTTTTTTAATTTATTATTATTTTTTTTGAGAGAACTCATTACTGCACTTGATGAGGTTTGAGTTTATTTTCTCACACTACAACAATGTAATTATCTCCAAATAAGTGTGGTGATCTGCTTTTTGCTAATTTATGTTTTAAGATGTTATTCACCCTGGCCACTGATTAGCTTTTGAAAGATGCTTTTACTACAGCGTGTAAAAGTTTGGCCACTGCTTTTTTAGTTAGATGCCGTGTGGATCATGTCACAGTGTCATGCTATTGTTTTCGTGTATTGTCCTACTGATAAAGACATCTGGCCTGTGAAATAATTATGATCTGGTCAAGTTTCGGTGTATGTCAAAACATTACTCCATTTCCTTTGAACTCCTAAATAAGAATAAAAGAAAAGAATGCAGAACAAAAGGATAATATGATGCATAACTTAATGTGTTACTTTGTGGACTACATCTCATATCCATATTTGCCTTTTCACTGCAGCCGTTTTGGCATGTTGTTACTTATACCGACAGCAGAGGCAGAGGAGTTGTTGGTAAGAATTCTGTACATTTTCATGTCTCGCATCTTTGTCCTGAATTGTATGTATTTGGTGCTACATCACTTTCTACTGGCATCGCAGGGGTTTTAGAAGCAAATTTTATCGAGCCTACCCACAATAAACAGGAGTTTGAGAGAACTCCAGTTTTCCAAAGGCTTGAAACCCGCCTGAGAGAAATGACACAAGAATACTGGTTAGTCAGTTATTTGGGAAAAAGAAAAAAAGAAAAAATAGATGCATAATCGCTTCCAGTTTATCCAGCTGGCTTCTGGAATATAATATGATACTCATCTAATATTCATTATGTTTTTTATCTTCTGTTGGGAACGTCTTGATAATCTAGTTTTCCTGTCTGTTCCTTGGTAACCTATAGTTTATCAATCAGTGACAGAGCAAGAAGATATAGTCGGGGGGGCCAATTATAGTATTGCAATAAAATAATGTACATCAGCTTTAAAATGGAATATAATAAATTAATACTATTTATTATTAAATTAATATAAATCAACCATGTCATCAGATTTATGTAATCAGATAATCAACAGTGTATCATAGAAATTAAAATGAACAATTGTCGCTCACAACTTTTAGTTAAAAAAATAACTATTTTATTAAGATTTGAGGGGGCCCAAGGACTCGGTTAAGGGCTCGGTCATTGTTTATCATATAAACTGTAGTAAATTTCTGTCGTGGCTCATGCGTATGAATTTCTGCCTTGGCAGGGATTATCATTGTGGACTCATTGGCTATCAAGTTAAGAAAAGACCTCAACCAATCTCGGTACTCCGTGCTGCTTCTGATCCTAGACCAGGTCCTGGCCTAGTGCAACCTGTTGTGCTGGGTAAAGCCTCCTCAGGAACTATTGGTGCAAAATCTGGAATACCTGGACAGTCCTTACATCTAAATTCACACTGTAAGAACTAAAAAATGTCGATATTTGAGTCTTCCTCGAGTCTTCTTTTAGTCTCTTTACCAAAGTGAGTCTGTTAGGGACAAATGATATAGAGCTTGTTCTTCATTAAATTTCACAGCGGCAACTCTCAAAAGAAAAAGACCTGACCATGTTGTAGAGCCTGAAAGTGTGAAGATGATGGGTGGCATGGGGTCCAGACCAATCAACAGTGCTCGTGTTGAACAAGTACAGATTTCTCCTTTTTTTTTTTTCTTCCGAAAATAGTTATTTATGGCAATCATTTTAAAAAATAACAAAATTAAGATTCTTACTGCAATATTTTTTCCCATGGAAACATTCTCATTTTGGTAAAACTACTGCAAAGAATTCCATTTACTAGTTATATTAGATCTTATTGCGTCTTCTCATTCACAATACAAGATTTGGATCTCTGACCATATTAAAGATTCTCTTCATGCAAACCTGCAATTTTATGTGTGCTTGCTTGTCTGCGAGACGGTGCTGGATGGTGATCAGAACAAATACCTCATTTGTTTTGAGTTCAATTGTGGACATGTCTGTACATATTTCATTATTCATGTCAATGCCATTATATTATTTTGCATCATTTCGTTTCACATTTTCTCGTAAGAAGCCATCCTGGAGTCGGAGTATCTCTTGCTGATTGCTATTTCCTTCCATGCAGCATGTTGGTAACCCCGCAGAACAGTCAAGAGACAGAGATGCTGCTAGCATAATTCGAGACAACCAAAGGCTCCGTGCTGAGTAAGTCATAGATCATCCATTGCTCTAACTAAACATACTAAATGCTAATAGGTAGCCTAACTAATCATAAATCAATATGTATACGGATAATTACCAGAATTACCCTTGAAGGTAGCCTATTTTAGAAAACTGGATGAAGTTACCTTTCTTACAGTATCCCTTGACAATACTACAAATGGCCCCGTATGTAAGAAAACGCACTTTCATTGGGTTCCTTTATCTGGTAACTACACCTCAAGGGTAGTTATGTAACTGTCCCTACCCCAAAAGAAACAAGCAAAATCATTCCTTCTCACACTGAATCATAGAGAGGATGATAAACGTTTTGTGCTTCTTCATCTGGTCTGTACATTTATACTAATGTGCACTCACTCACGTGTGCATCTGCTTGTGTTTCAGATGCGCGAAGTATGAAAAGGCAGACGAAGATCTGAATCTCAAGGTATTTGTTTCTAAGCTTGATCCAGCACTTCGACATTTTTATCTCTAAAGTTGAAAATCCACTCTGTTCATTGAGATATGATAATTTTTGTGCTTGTTTATGTAGATAACACGTCTCACTGTGGCAATACAAGAAGCACGACGCGAGTATGGTCGTCTGCTGCTTGACTCGAAATTATTGGACAAGGTTAAAAAGGAAAATAGCGAAAATAGAGAACGTAGACCTGTCTGATTGTGTAACTTGCACCTAATATTTTTCTGAAGTGATCTTTTTTGTAATATTATGACTTTGTATTTTGATGTCTAGTAAGAAAGTAGTCAGTTTCTTGTTTCTTTGTTTCTTTCTTCTTGTTCATTGTTTTGCTTCTCTATTCTTGAAATTTGTATAAAACTGTGAACTTTATTTGGCAAGTTATTTCACCTTTGTACCAGAAAAAGGGTACTACTTTATATCTATATCTGTATATATAGATATTTTTCTTATTATTTTTGTCTCAAGGAAGTTATTCTTAGAAACTTTTATTCAGAAATTTAAACATTAAACATTAAAAGTAACAACTACAAGTCTATAAGCATTACTTTCAAAGTAAACAAGAAATAATATATCAAACATAAACTATTCCAAAAATGTTGAAAACAACAAATAAATAAAAAAATAAATTAATTAGTAAGTAATAATCAATAATACATTTAGAAGTCACTAGATTCTATCTGATCTCCTCCCTTGAAGGGAAGTCTTTGTGCTTAAGCTTTGTTTTTTCATATATTATATGATAGAGTCCTTCTACTATACACTTGGTGTATTAATACACCTGAAATTTAAACCATTAGATCTAACTTATTTCAATCCTAATCACTGAATTTATAACCAGTTACCTGATAAACTAGTCACCAAATTATTAATTGAAAATTATGACGACTACTCTGCTATAATTAAATTTGCCCAAAAGTAGTTCATCGCCTTCAACATTTTCAAATCTCTTGGCATGCCAACAGCCTATCATAGGTTTTGTTTTTATTAATTATGTTTCTTCTCTTTTTTTATAAAATAATATTTATAAGATTAATTAATTGTATTTTTTTTTCAGAAAAAATTCTTCCAACTGCCAAATTAGTAAAACGAAAATATATTTAACTATAACACTCTAATTTGATAAAGTACAATCTTCATAGATTAATAACAATTGGACCAGACAAAATATATTTAATAAAAGAATAATATTAGTTCATCGATATCAATTTAATCAATTGACCTCGAATGAGGACCGGAGAAATTTATTTTATTAAATAAATTATTAATTTATTGAGTATCAATTTAAAGAGATTATATTGTATCACAACTTATTTTAATTTATTCCCAATAAAAGGCATGCACATCGAGATATTAACAATACTAACAGCAAATTATATATAAAGTTTTCGTGTCATTCTCTATTTTCATTGTTACCCACTTTCTCTCTTTAATTTATAATACTTGATGAGACAAACAAATAATTATGTATTTACTAACGCTAATAATTTTTTTATAGTTGTGGAAAAAAAACAAAAAACCAATTAGTTAGTTTCCTTATATAAAATTAGATAGTCGTGATATTGGCATGTTATCAATAGATATTAATATATGTCGCGGTAGATATACACAATACTATGTTATGCCATGTTTCAATATTATTTGTATTATAATTGAACCAATTGAATGTCATTTAACATCTCTCGACCTTCTACTTTTTCTTAACTTACAATAATTGAATTATATACGTAGTGATTATTGATAAATTTGCGTGCTCGGCCTAAAATAATTATATTATCACTTCATTTTATTTCTTCTTTCTTCAATTCATACAATATTTAGATATAATATTTAGGAAGTTTCAAAAGAAAAAAAGTATTAATCCATATAGGATTTGATCAAATGTCCACCGATGGACACCAACTTATATATCCACCGATTATGTGGCACGCCACATAAGTAGGGGAGACCACCATTGTGAAAGAAATTTGTCATTTATGAGGCTGACAGGTTAATGTGAGACAAACCAAAATGGCAAGTAGGTAGGTTAAGCTGGGACGGAGGTAGTATATTTCATATTTATCCTCATTTTATTAATTAAGTTAAATATTTTGTGCTTATATTTTTCTAGCCCCATCTTTTTTCTATTTTATAAATCTCGTCCCATGAAAGCTTTTTTTTTCAATTCTCCGATTTTTCTATTTCGCCTCTATGAATATCGCATAACTATGTAATCTCGTCCTGTACAAGCTATTTTTTTCCTGGTGTAACGTTATATCCATAGCCCCATCCCAGATTTTTGGCAGAAGAATGGATGGATTTGGAAAAATCGATGAATTTGAAGAATTTGAAAATTAATCAGAAGAATAGTTGAATTTGAAGAAATTTTCAAAGAAAAATAATATTTCAATAAATCACATGTGAAATAGAAAAAAATCGGAGAATTGAAAAATAAGCTTTCATGGGACAAAATTTATAAAATAAAAAAAGATGGGGTTAGAAAAAAAAACACCAACTATTTGACTTAAGTAATAAAATGGAGCTAAATATGAAATATATATAAATACGGGGATGAAATTAACAAAATAAAGTAGATAATGGTGGGCTCATTTACATATGTGACGTGCCACATAAGCGGTGGACATAAAAGTTGGTGCACGCCGGTGAACATGTGATCAAATTCTTAATTCATATAAGTTCTAGATAGCTTTTTAACACAATACGAGATTCATCAGTTTACTCGTAAATATTTTCTTTCTTATAATTAACTCATTACTCTACCTAATAAATGAAAAGTTTTTATTATATAAACAAACGAAAGTTTGTTGTACACAACTGAATTAATCAGTTAGAAAAAGGAAACGGAAAAAGTATATTAGTTATTAATTGTTACTTATGAAATATTTTCTTCATTGGTTGACATTATAATTTTTTCAATATTTATGCATCATTAAAATTTAAAACTATAAAGGAGTAAGAACCTCAAAAAATAAAATAAGAAAAGGAATAAAGTAAATGTGTTGTGGGTCCAACATAATTGGCTAAAAATAATTAAAAAATTACTTAATAGTAACCTGCTATAACAGGTAAAATAAACAGGTGTATTAATACACCAGGTGTATTATAGAATTATCCTATATGATATTGCATACAATAAAAACTCGAATCTAGATCTGGTCGACAAGTGTTCATGCATCCAGCATACATACAAATGGCAATGGAACAGGTCAGGCGGATATTTAGAAAACCAAGTCTGCCCCACAACCCAAGTCTGCCCCACAACCCGCCCTTCTGCTCTGTCACGGTTTGTTAAAAGTTGCCCTGCTCTATTTCACCCTAAAATAAGACAAAAAAAAAGTATGGCGATATATATATATGTGGGACAGAGTGGAACAGGGCGGCATATGAAAATTAGGTTCGACTTGCCCTATGTACAGGCCGGGGTTGACCTACCTTCTTACTCGTTCCATACCCCTCGAATCAGGACGGGTCCGATCGCGTTAATATTGCCATCCTTATACATTCAGTTTACGAAAAATTTGCAATGTACTTATATATAGGAAGTTTGTCGATGCTTAAAAAAACTACTTCAAAACTTTTGGGCTAGAAAAGGTAACTATTCCATAATGGTTAAAAATTAATAAATTTTAAGCAATTTCATAACTGAATCGAATCGGCTGATTTAACCGGTTGAATCGGAAATGTGCTTGAATCGATCCGGAGTATACAACAAAACCGTTTTTATGGTTCAACGGAAAAATGGTGGAACCGGAAAGAAGCGGTTATTCTTATGTTTTTTGCTTTTGTTTTTATTTATTGAGGTTTTTTAAAAAAATTCTTTTGTTCTTATTTCACTTATAGATTTCTTTACTTTAGTTTATGAGTTTATATAATTTTAACAAGTTACTCGTTATTGACCACATTTGTCGTGTTTGAAAATAAAATTTGAATTTAAAAGAAATTTATGGATTATAAATTATTAAATTTTATTAAAAACATCCATATTCTTAAGTAGTATATTAAGTTATATGGATGGTAATATGTATAATTACATTGAAAACATAAACAAAATGATAGAATTATTAAGTTTTCGATTAGACCGGCGATTCAATCGGTTTAGTCGCCAATCTATACTATATAATATAACAAAATCCGCCAGGAATAGTAATATCAACATTTTCCCGCCCAAAACAACACTGCTAATTCTGGAAAACTTCAATATTAGCTGCATTAACTAATTAAGCCTTATGTATGATATAATTTGCTGCATTAATTGATATTACCTTATATATGTTAAAACATTCAAATCATTTAATTCCGAAATTGCATTTAAAGTTGGTAATAAGTTACAATTGATTTACACAAATCTCGCAACATAACCTTTTCAACTCAAACTCAAGACAGTATATCATATTATAATTTCCAAATATTGTGATTGATAAATATTCATGTTTTGGGCTCGGTAATGAAGCCCAATTGATTTTTCTCCAGGAAGGTGTTTTTCTCCAGGAGCCATCGTATTTCAGTCTGTTTAGTTTTGAGTGTTAGAGTTTAATAATAAACCTCTCGGTAGTAAAAAAATGAATCCTCAAAAATATCATAAGTAGCTAAGAACAAAACAATTAAAAAGATATAACTAAATGTTTCTTGCTCTTGAATTCTTGAACTCTTCCTTGAATCCCTTGCTTGACACTCCAAATTATGACGGAAGATGTATAAAATTTTATCTTTAGGTCCCCCTTTATAGTTGGAGAATTAAGATATGAGTTGAAGGGTGAAAATCCTAAAAAAATTAGGAAAAAACGCATGTAAGACTCGACTCATATCGCATGGGCCGTGGAATGGGCTGGGTGACCCAAAGCTGCATTCTTCTCCAACTTCAATGTCGTCATATTTGGAGATCTTATGGTTAGAATTTGGAAAGAACTACCTATACTTAATATATTAACAAAATCCACTGAAATTAGTAACTTTGAAGTTTTCCCGCTCAAAATCTATTACCAATTCTGGAAATCACAATTTTTCATATATAAATTCAACCCAATATAAAACACAACTATTGGCAATAACTTGCCATATATTAGCCTAAATAAATATGATAAAGCTATTTGGGCTGATTTTGTCTGGGCCGAAAAAAATATTTTTTCTTTAAATTATTTTCTTTTTATAAATTATTGACTATTATTAATGAAAAATTATTTATGAAGATGGTAACTAATTTTTAACATTACAAATATATCCTCTGTCAATCGCATATTGCAATTCCAGCCCCAATCATCAACATGACTTCTATGGAAGGATGCTAGAGATATTCATACATTAAGAAAAATAAATATTCACTCTAATATATATTTTAGTCTTTAATATTTTTCACTGCACTCTTTTTCCATTAACATATAATTTTTTATATCTTATTATTTATTGATTGTAATATTTTATTATATTAAAATTATATAAAAATATAAAAAATATTAATTTATTCATTTGCACTTACAAACCGTGCATCGCACGGGGATACTACTAGTTCTGTTATATAACAACACAGATTGAAAGCAAGAGCATCTAGAGAACCTTTTTTTCGCTTCATATGCATTTCCTTAAATACCTTGAAGTTCTTTTCACAACTTTGCCCTCAATAATATGATTATAACCCAGAAATACCCCTCACACAAAATTTCTGAAATTAACAGACGGTTTTTGATGATCGTGGCTGAGTTTTGGTTTATAAAAAACAAAAAAAGTACTGGGTTTTATTAAGTAAATAATTTGCAGCTAATAGTTATTATATATACAAAATAATGTAAATTATTATTAGTATTATGCCGGTCTCTAAAGGGTATGTTGACGAGCTATAAATAGATGAGTTCATCAATGTTTAGATACTAAAATTTGCAGTCAGGTGATGCACAATTTAAAATATATTTATTTGTAACATAAAATTAGTTAATCGAATAAAATAAACCGAATAACTTGTTACATAAATAATATTAAATAATCTAAATAACGTTTTATTTTATGGATAAAAAATATTTAATTTATTTTTATTTGCAACTCATATCCAATATACGTAATTCAATCCACATCAAATCTAAGTACAATAATCAACCACCAAACTATTGCTTATTTAAAATTTTGATATACTATATCGAAATATTCAATATAAATATCATATTAAGTACTAAGAAAGTGCTAAGAAAGATGATTTATTTACATAACATCAACAGTATAGATGTCAAATTAAAGGTCATTATTTTTTTTTATTTAATATATTTTACATAAAAATAAAAAAGAACAGAAAAAATTATTTGCATTTTAATTTGAACTTTTAATTAAATAAATCAATTCACAAGTTGTTATCTATAATTTTTTCTTTTCAGGAAGAAAATTGCAAAAGAAAAAATAAATAAATTTAGAACTAATTTTGATATGATTTTACAATATATGCATATCTTTTATTTCTCATTATATTAATAATGATTTAAATTAAGTCTATCTATTTTTAGAAGATGGAATCAGTGGGAAAATATGTTTAATTTACAAAATTCCATTTTATTATATAGTAATATTAGTAAGATTCGTTGTACTAGAAAAACACTAGAAATGTTCGTCTATAAATTGTTAAGTGAATCTAAATACACGAAATAAGATGAACACTATGACTATGTTTGCTTATGAATTTGTCAGTTCGAATGGAAACGTGATATTTTAATTCAAATAATATTATTAATTGTTATTTTATTTAATATACGTTAATTCCTTTTAAGGATGATTTGACAATATCTTATAAAGTTTTGTCACATTCTATCACAAAATAAACGTTAGACTAATATGTTTGTTTAATGCTAGGGAATAATGAAGTACTGCTGACTGAGGTAAATAAAGTGATAAATAGTAGGTGAAAAAGTAGGTTTGATTTTCCCCAATATATCAGGGAGAATCGTAAACAAGCAAATCTTTATAATTTATACAATAAAAATTTCATGACCAATTTTTTAACTCCCCACTTCATCCATTGAGAAATATACCCTAAGATAGTATTGTGGATTGAGTGGGGCATGATCAATTTAGATGTGCAAATTATAGGACGTGTAAATTTAAATAATGATTTAAATTTTGTGTTTATTTCAGTAGAATTTGTTTAAAATTTAAATGCAATCATTATACTGAAAAATAAAAATAAACTATTAAAATTTTATTTTGTAATGAATATATGGAGAAGAAGAGTCAATAAATGCTTTGTATAAATGGAAAAAAGAAAGAAAAACCGACTAAGAGATCCTAATTTTAAGTCTCAAACAACCCTAGTTAAATCAGAACAAGAGTTTTGTTTTTTTTTGTAAAAACGTTTTATTCATACACGGGCCCGCACAAATTCCAGTTTATTAATGCTGTAGTGGCGCCATTTCTGCCGCTGTTCAAAGTTCTCGGCCTCTGTGCGCATGAAAATAGCAGTTATGGAGAAAGCTTTTCGTCTTCCTTTTTTGTTTGCTTGAGCGAAATTGAGTGTATCTCAGTGACTGTAATGTTGCTATTCTTCTTATCGAACAAAAACATTTTTGAAGGATACTGTTGTAGAATTTCAGAGCTCCGGTAGTGGTTTTGCTTAACCAGTGCGAGTACTGTGGTATGATTTCTGGCAACACGGTTTAAAGCTCAATTGAGTTTATTATTGTTGTAGATATTATGAGCATTATTGTGATTTTAATTCCGATTACATAAGAGTGACTAGAAATGGTGTCCAGCAAAATCCGTCGTGAATAATGGTAGTATGATATGATCATTTTAGGGTTGAATCAGACTCATTTTGTGCATGCATGCTTAACGATTGTGTATTTCTGTTACCCATGTTTTGAGGGAGATCACAGCACACTTGAATTCGAGTTGGGAATCGAAGCCCCAGGTAATCTATACATCTGACTTGCTTTTATTAAGAGAAAGCAAGCTGTGTCTGGGTAACCATAGATGTGTTGATATACCTGCTGTAGCTGTAGTTGCATGTGAGCTTAGGTTACTCTGGTGTGTGCTTTGTAAATGGAACTCCGAGAATCTGGATCACGCTTTTGTGCACTGCACTTTTTCTTTCTTACTGTGGAATAGGGCATTAGCAACACTAAAATTATGTCGGGTCAGTCCTCAAAGGATCAAAGAGTGCTTCTTAGTTAACATGGGCGGTGTAGTGAGCAAGAGAGCAAAGATTCTGTGGACGGTGATGACACATGCCGTTGTTTGGTCCATTTGGATGTAAAGAAATAGAAGAATCTTCGAGGACAATGAAGAATCATTAGAGGATGTGTGGGAAAAAACTATGTTCAGAATTGTTAGTTGGATTTTTGGCCATAAATTCAAGGGTTTTTTCTTATCAGATTTGCAAAGAGATTTAAGCTTTGTACTTATGTAGCGATAGAATTCTGTATGAATATTGAGTGGGAAACCTCTTCCCATTGTAATTTTGGAATATTAATAAATTTTTTTGTTTCACATATATAAAAAAAGAAGATTAGGTTTCTCATTAAGGTTCGAAAAAAGTGTGGGTGGCATTGTAGCTGGGGAGTAATGTTGGATAATTCATTTTGGATGGAGGTTAAGAGTGTTAGAGCCATTTTTCCTTGCAGGATACAGAAGTCATGGGCTAATGCCTCTGGCTAGATGAATGTCATGTTAGGAATGTAAGATAGGTCCGACCAGTTCGTGGATCATGGGTATCTATTATGGATAAACCACACGTATTTGTTGACTCTGGGTATTATGCCTTTTGAGGGAAACCCAGAAGCAACACACTGCTGATTTGGGCCTAAAGCGAGCAATAACAGTTCAGCGTGGAGATTGAGGAGCCCAAATAGTGGCGATAACCCTATTTTGGCTTGCAATGCTGGTGATAAGATTCTCCCACATTATATGTTTACATCTTCACTCATTATATATATATATGTATAAATATTTGTATTTTCCACCTTTATTTGATATAGAATAATATATATTATTACAAAAGCTTGAGTTGACACTACTAATCTGGCAGAGCTCATTACATGAAATTCATGGTTTATATGCATCATTAAATGAAATCAGAACATGGTTTATATGCATCGTTACATGAAATCATCATTATCTCCAACAATTATTCTAAACACCCAGGCTCCCTCCCAGTTCCTAAAACATCCAATAACACCCAACATAGCATTTCATTTTCATTGTCAAAATTGCAAAAGTTGCTGTACATGGAAACTTATTTTGGATGAGAACACATGGTTTAATGCTATTCTTTCTTTCTGTACGTCTCCCTTCTAGTTTCCAGAGCCAAACTTTGTCTCTGGTTATTATTATTATTTCTTCATCTACTTCTTTATTATCTGTGTTCACATCGTGTTTTGTCTCCGACAAGTGAATATTTACATTTCAGCCATAATAGTAAATCTATAATCTTCCATTAATAAATTTGGTAACTAATTGGTCCTATGCTTCATTTTCTCAGTCCTAATATGAGTTCTACGAAGTTATATAACAACCATGGTCTTGGAAAGCTTGGTGTGAAAGCTGTTAAGTTGAAGCAAGATTTCGCCGGAAGAGCAATGCAACAGAATGAGTGCGACGAATTTGATATGATCACTCATGAAGGATCTGATTCACTTATTAGAAACCCTGAAATTGAATATAATAGGAGGCCAACCACTTTAAGTGCTCCAAATAGTGGCGCAAGAATCTTGAATCAAGAGCAGTCTCCAGTTGGTGATTCAAGCTTGTGCTCTACATCATCTATATGTCCAGCCCCCATTTGCCGTCAGTTCTGGAAAGCTGGAAATTATGATGACAGACTTAACTCTAAGTCAACATATCAAAGTATTTCACTCTTTGATAGTCAAAGTTGACCTTATTTACAAATCATCCTAAAACTAAAATGTTACAAAAAAAAATTAGTTTAAGTTATTAGCTTTTATCAGTTGTCCACATTTTTGTAATCTGTTTTCTAATATGCCGCGTGGTGAAGTGGTCTTTAATGTTTCATTTTCTCTTAATCTGGACTTCTCGTATGACTGGCAGATGGCACAGGCTACCTTTGTGTGCACCCGAAATTCCTTCATTCTAATGCAACTTCTCATAAATGGGCCTTCGGTGGTATGTGTTTTCCATATAGCTACTTGGTACAGCTTGAATATATCATATTTTGTACTTCTGCTTTATATCTTTTCATCTCTCTTATTTACTATCCTGTATTAACAGCTGTTGCGGAACTGCTTGATAATTCGATCGATGAGGTAATCTTTTACGAAGTTCTTTATGTTTATATATTATATCTTTTGTTTGGGTTGTTACTGATAATTTAGAAGCTACCTCTCCATTCTCCTGTTTCTCTACCACTCTAGCTTGCTCCATTTACTTTGTTTGTTGATGCTTAAATGAAATTCTGAACATTGGCTAACTGTTTCTCTTCTTTTTAACTCCTGACAATGGATAAATATGCTGTACCATGATTACCTTTTCTTTTATCTTTTCTACCGACATTGATTCTGTCCTTGAATCCCTGGTCAGATAAATTACCATAGGCTTAAATGAAATTCTGAACATTGATTACGTGCTGCTCTTCCTTTTTAACTCCTGACGATGGATATATATGCAGTACCATGGTCACCCTTTCTTTTATCTTTCTACCAACATTGTTTCTGTCCTTGAATCCCTGGTCAGATAAATTAGCAGAGTCTTCTTGGTTCCTCTCTATTGTATTGGCATCACCTGCTTGCTAAGGATTTGAATATGTAGACATTTGCTGGATACGGCACATAGAAATGTCGAATCTCCTCGTGCATATGCTTCTATAGACAAAGATGAAGTATCACTTCATTATAGGATGTATACTGGTTTGAATTATCACATAGAATGTCTAGTGGAGTTGCTGATTTACGTTACTCTTCTGGCATGATCCTGGGGTTTCTTGTTTGCAAAAATGACATGTTGATTCAGTTTGATGTTCACGGGGTGTATGTCATGTCTTATATTGTTAGATACAAAATGGGGCCACCTCCGTCATTCTAGATAAAACCTCAAATCCCAGAGATGGCTCTCCAGCTTTATTAATTCAAGGTATTTGGTCCCTCAAACTGAGAATTATGACACTAGATCTTTTAAGCACCTTAATAACAATTTCTGTTGAATTCATGCACTTAATAAAACTGAAGGTTACATAATGTTAGTTGCATTTCTCTTCTATTAGATGATGGTGGTGGAATGGACCCTGAAGCCATGAGAAGATGCCTTAGTTTTGGCTTTTCAGATAAGAAGTCAGGGGCTGCCATTGGACAGTGTGAGTATGAAAATGTTGTTTTTTTTTTTTCTTTGTACCACAGTAAAATGTTGACTAGTAGCCTTTCAGATGGAAATGGATTCAAGACCAGTTCTATGAGACTTGGGGCTGATGTTGTCATCTTCAGTCGCTCCATAAGGGACAGGTTCCTTTTCTTTCTTTGTTTTAATGTCATCTATCCTTTTGTTTGTTTATTTGTCTAAAAACATTTTGACACCCTTCTGTGTTATGATTTTGTCTATATGTATGTCTGCCGGTGTTCTAGATATCTGAATGCGGTAGACCTTATAGATATGACTAGGTTCTTATTGACTTGGTGCCTTATATGTTAGAAGTTTATAGGACACTTTTTAATAAGAATCCAGCTTTGTTGCACTGGCTTTTTAGAAAAGGCAATTAAAACCATGAAGCTGATCGAGTTCCTTGATGGAAGACACAGAAGATGGTGTCTGCATTTTTCTTGGTATCTTTGATTTTTTCTCTCAGCGGATCCTTCGTTTCTGAAAGTTTAGAAGTAGATCTTCTCTTGACATAACGAGAATGCACACCCATTTGATCTTGATCCTTGTGGATCAAAAGTGAAACTAGACTGGATCTGCGCAGCCTTTCTAATAATATCCACAAATGACTTGTTTTTGGTAATAAATGAACATTCCAGTATGTAAATTCGGTCTCATGATACACATCGCCCCAGTGCATTTCTCCGTCTGAGTCTGAATAAATATGTTTTCGGACCTTCTCTTCAAAATTAAAAGTGGGTGTTCCGGTGCGAATCTCAGCAACCACCTGTTTCTATTCTACATATCGATCATTTTGAACTAAAAGAAAACTTTGGGGTGGAATATTTACATTATTTGAATTATAGTTGATGATGATGTTTGAGGCATAAGCTGGTAGACATCATACAGTTATGTATTCCAAGTTTTATGTCACAGGTTTAGAGTTTAGACTCACATCTTCTATTCTGTAGGGTTGGAAAGTATCGATATTTCTATTTCCAGGTTACTGATGTCGTTATATGTAATTTTTATTTAATCATATCATGCTTCTGAAGGACAAGCGGGTACATGCACATTATATATTTTACTAAGCTCATTAAACTGAAATTCAGGACTTTGCTAATGCATTTTTCTTCAGATGGCTTGTATCCTTTATCAACTCCCTCTTTTCTCCTTCTCGCTGTCCATGGATCGTCAAGTTCTTTAGACATTCTACTAGATCATATCAAATCGCATTGTGTTTTTAATCATAAAATGATACTTTTAGTAACATTGCATATTTTTGTTGATATTTCTGTACACAAGTAATTAAGGGAGAAATAGTCTTGTGAATCTGGAGTATGCTCTTCATTCTTTTCTGTCCTTTTCTTGCTAACTTGAGCTTATAATTTTTTTTATTCTTCGACCAGGAAGTTGACTCAAAGTGCAGGTCTGCTGTCTTATACGTTCTTATTGCAAACAAGGCAAGATAGAATAGTTGTTCCAATGGTGAGTTTCTAGTTCTGGTCTAAGTTCGTAATTGATCTCAGAATGTTGATTAGGTGCATTGGCAGTAAAATTGCAAGTTACTGCAGTGACGATGCAAAATGTTTCCTATCAATTTGATTTGCGTTAGTATGTCTTTTTTATATTTAATGCAGAAAATTTTGGTGACAAAAATCTCATTCAAGCTTGATGGTTTATATTCTTACGGACAAATAGAATTATTATACAAACATTAAAACTTAAAAAGAAATAGTTGACTTGTTGGGAAAGTTGGGCAATCCTAACCAAATAAATTATAAATAAGAAACACAAGTTGAGTCTTTGCTTCTTAATTTAGGATGAAATAGTAAAATAACCATCATTAGTAAATGATTTTTATTCTCAAACATCAGTATGATTAAGTAGGCAATCTTAGTTTCAGTGTTGCTCTTGCAATCTATCTACATATTTTCTGAAAGAAAGTCTGCCAATAATGTTGTTGGAGATGTGAAATGTTTTGCCATCCATTCTCAGGCCTAAAAGAGGATCCGTGCATTTGTTGCTGCCCAATTTTGATGTCGCAAATATTTGAATATTTTTGCTGTAATCTTGGTTGGTCATAATGTATGTTGGGTTAGATCTTAGATCTATGATGTTTGTAGTTATTACATTTCTGTTTCAAGATGCTTATACTACATCTGTCTCGTAAAAAGAGTCTTATTTCAAAAAAAATTCTTGTCCCAGAAAGAGTCCGGTTTCAAAAATCAATGTCTTGCTTTCTTAGTTAAAATAAAACTTCAAAATTTTCTAATTTCATGAATAAGTTACATATGGTTGAATAAGTCAAAACAACAACTATAAGAATTCGTAGAAACGACAATTATAGTTTTTAGAAGGTTGTAGCTTAATTGGCCAAAAAATAAAAAGTTGTACCTCCGTGAAAATGATCCTTTTTTGTGCGACAGGGGGAGTATAATTTTTTTGCATGTAATAATATTGCTAGCTTTTACTTTTCTGAGTTTTCTCAAGTAAATGATTGTTATCTTCCAATGTTCTCCTTTGCCAAGACTACAACAGTGTTTCTTTTTTTTCTTGTTTATGGAGGTTATTTTTCTGATTGTAGTAAGTAGCAAACATACTTTAAAGGCAAGTTTTTCTTTGGATTTATGCAGGTTGATTATCAGTTCGACTCAGAGACTGGTACATGGAGTTTATTAAACAATGAACATCTGAACAGTAACCTTTCTATCTTGTTGCAGTGGTCTCCAGTTGCCTCAGAAGCCGACCTTCTGAAGCAAGTATGCACAAGCTTCATTTTATCTCCCCCCAATCTAATCCTCTTAGAGGAAATAACAGAAACTTATTCTCATTGTGTCTATGTCTGTCATTGATTTGTCAAAAGTCAAAAATTTTCCTGAAGTGGTATTATCAATTTTTGAGTTTCATTCTTTAATCTTGTTCCTGTTTTGCAGTATGATGACATCGGCCCTCACGGTACTAAGATAATACTCTACAATTTGTGGCATAATGATGACGGAAAAATGGAGCTTGATTTTGAGTCAGATCCTGAGGTTTTGTGCTGCCTGTTATATTACGGGCATGTTAGGATTTAGTGCCATAAATCAGTTCAGAAATTTCTCTTACTGGGTTTTATCCTGCATTAGTTTTCATAATCAGCATCATTTGATTCTTTTGATATCAGGACATTTGTTTATCGGGGAAGCATTACAATACTTCCTCTCAGATGGAAGCAAGTGAACAGCATCTTGCTAACCGTCTTAAATATTCACTTCGTGTAAGTCCGTGCTTAATGTGATAACATTTGCATAAATCTGTACATTCTTGCTAACAATTTGGTCTTACTATTCCTGCAGGCATATTTATCTATCTTATACATGCGTGTCCCAGAGAACTTTCACATTTACTTGCGTGGACGAGTTGTTGAGATTCATAATATTGCAAAAGATCTCAAATTTCCAGAATTCATAATTTACAGACCTCATAAGATTGAGGTACTGATTTGTTTCAGCAAATTCAATGAAGAAGCACGAGTTAGATACGCGTATACTACATATACTTGGACATAGAGATGCATATACATGAATGCATAGGGATACTTGGGTAAATTAATGCTGTCTTCAGCAAATATGCAGCCTGCAGGCACAGACAAAGTTATAGAGATCTTGAAAACTAATTAATTATTTCTAGAAACTTTATCTCTTATAAAAAATTAAAAAGTCCTTATACTTTAGCTGACATACTGCTAATGGTAGGAGTTAGTCTTTCAGTATTACTCTCTTAGTGATCTGAATGAGAGATGGAGAAATGATCAACTTCCATTGCCCTGTCATTTCAAAGAAAGTTATGATCATTGAACATAAATCCATATGTTTTCTGATGGTGCGTTAACACAGCAATCATCCTTCTCTGTGGCCTTTAGGCTGAGATGGGATTCTTGGAGATTGTAACCTTGCTTTACTGACTGCAGGACTCGGTCATCATAACAGTTGGCTTTCTGAAAGAAGCTCCAGCAGTGAATGTACATGGTTTTAATGTCTACCACAAGAATAGGCTGATACTGGTAACTGCTTTAACTTAATATATTTGCTGACAGACATCAACGTTAATCGTTATTAATCCATTTTTGAGCTATGTAAAACTTCTCTTAGTAAGTTAAAAGCATCCATTTTAGATATCATTATTTCCTTTGACGTATGTATTTTATATCTGATATATCTGATTGGCCAAAGCATACTCAGTTATACTCCATGGTGAAAGTACCTTAGCTTTGCACAGAGTCGGCCCTACGTCCCTCTAAATTTCTCACAGTAAAATCATGGTTATACTCGAGTTCCTGAAACTGCTGCTTTACCCTTTTTCTTTTGGCATGTCTTATTTAAGTTTCCTCACCTGGTGCTTTTATCTGCATTGGTTTATCATTTCTCTGCTTGCTGGTGTACTTTATGATGTTCGAGTTTATTTTCTCACATATCAACAATGTACTTCACTATAAATATGCATATGTTACTTTTTGTTTTCTTGATAATGTTCAAGATGTTATCACTCTAGGATAGCTCTTGAAAAATATTTTAAGTATTCTTTGGGAAAAAAAGAACAAAAAGAAAATTGGCCGTTGTTTTCACAGTTAAATGCCATATTAATCATGTCATAATGTCGGGTTGATATTTTCTTATACATAGCTAGGTTTTAAGATAAAAATGATTTGGCCTACAATATAATGACAATATGGTTAAGGTGGTGTTTGCAAACACAATACACTAACCTAAAATCACTTTTGGTAATCTAAAAGTGATTTTAGAGTGTTTGGAAACTCTTAAAACTGATTGTCAGAATCACTTAAAATCTGATTCTGAGAAGCTGCTATCACTCAGCTTCTATCAACTTTTGGCTTTAAAATCACTTTATTTTCAAACACTACCAAATTCTGATTTTTCTACAAAAATCAATTAAAATCACTTCTCTAAAAGCACAAACATTTGCAAACACCCCCTAAGTTTTTGCTTGATGACAACATATTGGTAGTTCCCTGACAAATAAGGATAAAAGAAATAAACTACAGAATAAAGTGACAATGTGTTCCATCAACTACTGTGTTGTTTACTGGCCTACATCATATAACCATCTTCTGTCCGTCTCTTCATTGCAGCCATTTTGGCATGTCCTATCCTATTCTAGAAGCAGAGGCAGAGGGATTGTGGGTAAGATTGCTTTGTTTCTGCATCTTTGTCCTAAGTTGCATATATTGCTGCTATATCATTCCTACTGTGATGGCAGGAGTTTTAGAAGCAAATTTTATTGAGCCTACCCACAACAAACAAGAGTTTGAGAAAAGTCCAGTTTTTCAAAAGCTTGAAGCCCGCTTGAGAAGCATGACACTGGAATACTGGTTAGTGGTTCATTTGGAAAAAAAAAAAAAAAAATAGATGCAAAATTATTTCTAGATAATCTACTGGCTTGTGGAGTAATATGGCAATATTATCTATTATTCACCAACATGAGTGCCTCGATAATCTAGTTCCTGTCTGTCTCCTCTGTCATCTGTAGTATCTTATACAAATTACAGTGACATTTTGTCCTTTTGGCTCATGCCTATGCAACGAAATTTATGCCTTGGCAGGGATTATCATTGTGGACTTATTGGTTATCAACAACCTAAGAAACTCCCGCGACCAGACATGCTACACCATGCCGCTTCTGACTCTAGACCAAGTCCTGGTATATATCAACCTGTTATGCTGACTAAAGACACCTCAGGTGCTATTGGTGCAAAAGAATCCTTGGCAGCTGGATCTAGTCAGGGATTAGATTTTGTGCAAACAAAATCTGGAATCTCTGTATTTCATCGAAATTTACAGGGTAAGAACTAAAAAATGTGATATCTGAACCTTCCTCACATCTGTTAATCACTTTACTGAAGCGAGTCTATTAAGGACAAACAATTTGGCTTGTGCTGCAATAAATGAACAGGGGCATCTTCCAAAAGAAAAAGACGCGACTATGCTGTAGAGCCGGGAAGGGCAAAGATGACAGTTGGCATGGACTCCAGACCATTTGACAGTGCTTGTGACGAAGATGTAGAGGTGTTTTTCTTTTTTCTTTGTTTTGGCTATTTATGGCCGTTATTCCACAAAACTAATATTCCTACTATAATATTCTGGTCCTTCTTGGTTAGCATATACCATCAAGATGTTCTCATTTTGATACAACTTCTTCAAAACTTTGATAGACAGTACCACACATTTCAGATCTATCAGCTTATGCTGTTCTGCTGATTTTCTAAAAGTCCGACATACTCATTATAATCCCCCTAAATTTGTCAGACCTAAATGTTGTCATCCCTAACAAGATTGAATATGCATGCTGAGAATTACAACATGAAAAATCCTACTACCTTGTGTTTACTTTCTTAGTTCACACGGGATGACATTGCTTCCCTGATACAGTGTTTTAGATCTTATTGAGCCTAATTCTCAAGATTTTGATCTCTGATCATTGGTAAAAGTTATCTTTGTGTAAATCTGCATATTTTCTGTGTGCATGTGAGTTTGTTGGGGTTGGCTGGAGAGTGATCGGAACAAATAAAGCATTTGGTTGTGAGTCCAAACGAGGATTTTCTACACATACCCATCATTATTTGTCAATGCCTTCATGTTGTTTATCCCCATTTAGTGTTTCACATTTTCTCTTAGAGAAGCCATCGTTGAGATGGAGCATCTGTTGCTCATCATTTTCTCCCTTTCATGTAGCATGATGTTGATCCAGCAAAACAATCGGAAGACCAAGAGACTTCCAGTGTAATTCAAGAACACCAAAAGCTCCGTGCTCAGTAAGTCTTTATCATAGAACTATTGTGTGGGGTCATGCAGACCAATGACTCAACAAAAACAAGGGAAACGGCACATTTTGGTTCTTGTGCTCTCAGTTTTTGTGTGAATTGGGTGATTGGTTCTTTGTACTTTCGTTTGTAAACATTTTTTCCCTGATACTCACAATTTTGTTTGATTTGGGTCCATGTAATTTCATTTATAAAAAATCAAGTCCCTGTTAATTTATTGTGAACTGGGTCCATGTACTTCCAATTTTGTTTGAATAGGTCCGTGTACTTAGTGGCTTAAAGGACCAAGTTTAAGTTCAATAGAGAGCACAAGGGTTGATTTTTACCAATGGAAACACAAGGTTCAAACAAAATTAGAAGTATGGGGACGTAATTAAAAAAAACTGAAATACAGCATCAAATTATGAGGACCCAAATCGAACATTTTGAAAGTACAGGGCTCAAATGTGTTTTTTTCTTGACATATTTATGCATGAAAACAAAACCATCCGGCATTATGGCATCTTTCTCCCATCAAACTATGGGATAAATGTTAGTGCTATCATATGCTCTTGATACAGACATGCTCATGTGTGCATCTACTTGTATATTAGGTGCGAGGAATATGAAAAGACAGATCAAGAACTCAATCTCAAGGTACTTCTAGTCATGTTTCGACATTTCTCTCTCCCTCTCTCGTTTAGAAATTCTTTTTGATACTCTATGATAATGAATCATAATGCATCAGAGGGCCTTCAAGCGGGGTATAATGCACATTGGTGGAATGTACCTTCATCCAGATTCTAGTGAAATTATCATCATATAAACTTTTCAGGGCCGGAAATATGTTTCCGTTTGATGACTGATGTGGGAATATCTGTGCTTGTTTATGTAGATTACCCGTCTCAAGGCAGAAGTACAAGAAGCACAATCCGAGTATGCTCGTTTGATTCAAGAATCCAAATTATTGGAGAAAGTTGAAAGGATTGACTTGCTGTGATATATAAGTATATGTAGTTTGATCTTTTTGCTGTATGCTGCATTTTGACGTCCAGTAAGAAAGTAAATCAGCTCCTTTTGTAGTTCCTTTTTGTTTCGGTCGTCATTTTCTTCAGTTTTGCTTCTCTTATTTCTACTAGCAAGTTTAAAGCTTAATTCTTCTCATCCATGTGATTAAACCCGGGGCCGTAAATGAGTCGAGTGGAGGCGAGGCAGTACATTGTTTAAACTTGCTTGAGTTTGTTTGATTATTAGTTAATTGAGCTTGAACAAGCTTTAATCGAGTTGAATTTGAGTAGTTTGACATTTTTACACTCACAATATCTTTTATTTATCGAGCTGGAATGCGAGATGAACTTTTGATTTTATCAGACGGAAACGTATGTTTAAGCTTATTTGATACTACCTCCGTCCCGCTTTAACTTGTCTACTTTCTTTTCGGTTTGTCAAAACTTAACTTGTCAGCCCATAAATGACAAAAAAATTTCACAATCTTCACCCTCAAAATCTCCACCATCAATCTCCACCTTTAAAAAAATTAAAAATTCCACAAAATTTATTTTTTCTTAATCTCCGTGCTCGGTAAAAGTAGGTAAGTTAGGCCGAAACGGAGGAAGTATTTCAAATAATTTAAATAAACTTTTAATAAATAATTTTAAATTAAATATCGAGTAGTTTAGTTTATTATGAGCCCTAACTAAAAGGAATCTGTTGTGGATTTATGGTAGCTCAGATTGTTGAGCTGATTGGATCAAATCACATCAAATCTCTCTCCAATCTGGATTTGTACTCAAAAGAAACAAGAAAATAAGAGGGTTATTGGATTTTTTGAATCGCTCGTAGAATTTGTTTATCGTTAATTTTATTTCAGAAGTTAATTAATAATTTCAAAATTTCACTAAAATAATTGTAATTAGAAAATAAATTTCAAATTAGTACACTTTTTTGTTGGACCTCAAACAGATCTGTTTGGGCCTGCATGCTATAACTTCCAACTTAAAGATGGGTCGGGCCCATTCCTAAGTGTACCGCGTTCATTATTCTTATTGGCACGTTTTGTTGGGCCAGTTTAGTACAAATGTAGATTTTAACTAGATTGTAAATATATACTCCTCCGTCTCAATTATAAAGGTTTGTATTTTTTTTTATGTCCCTAATATATAGTTCAGTTATTATGCATGATAATATTTATTTAAGTCATTTATTAATATACCACTATTAATTAATCTTGAAAAGATAAATTATTCAACGTTTCTCCTACTAACTTCTCGAAAACTACATATTCATCATGAGATATTGTTAATTATTAGGATAAATCAGGTACACCATTAATTATTACACATAAAAAAATAATCTAAAAACTAAACTCATTAAATGTGGACTTTAGAAGTAATTTACTTAGTCAATTATTTTCTTAATCTCCGTGAAAAACTCAGTCAACCTATATAATTGGAATAGAGGAAAAACTTTTTTTAAAAAATAGATTGTGAAAATACATACTCCCATCCCATATATAAACTGATCAACATTTTCTTCACAAGGATTAATAAAGTTACTTTAAAAGATATTACAAATCAAATTTCTAAAATGTTTATAACTAATGATGATTATTGATGATGAGATCCATTTTCACTGTATTTGAATAGATAATATCTTACCCCTAAAAAATAGATATCTTACATATATCCTTTGTTCCATAAAAAATGTTCTAATTAAAATTTTTTTGTCCAAAAATATTAGTCTTGTATTAAAATCAATGCCTTGTTTTACTAGTTCAAGTAAAAAGATAAAATTTATAATTTATTAGATATGATTGAATAATTCAAATGAAAAAATAAAATAAATTGTGCAAATAGATATCCATGATTTTTGGAGAGTTATGCATTCATCAAATTAACAAAAAAATAAAACTTGTAAACTTTCAAACATGCCATTCATTTTTTTTATGGGACGAAGGCGTGGTATTTACTTGCACTATTTTAATGGTTTTTAGAATTTCAGTATGTATATAATATCTAGGATATTATTTACTTGCACCATTTTAATGATTTTTGCTTTGACTTTATTGATTATTTGTTCTTTGACTACAAGTTATATATACTAATTCTGCCGTTCACAAATAAATATAATTTTAGTGAATTTTTTTTTTTCATAAGAGTGTCATTCTAACATTTTTTTGTATGTTTTTCTAATATTGTTCTTAGCTAAATCAAAGAAAATTTCTAAACAATTTTTTGTAATATTAACCAAAGAAGGTATGTATAAATTTATGGTAGAAACAAAATTGATGGAGAGAAAAATGGAGGAGTGTTGTTGTCCATTCCATAATTTCTTAAATTCAACCGTTTAAAATGACACTTATTTGTAAACGGAGGGAGTAGTTTATTTTGGTTAGTATTCTTATAATTTAGCATGTACAATATCTTAGATATTATATACTTGCACCATTTTAATGATTCTTGCCTTGAAAAAATCTGATTCCTTCCCAATTCTAGCACTAATTTATTATTTTTCACTAACTTACCGAATATTTTCTTGGAGTTTCTTTATTTTTTTGAACTCTCAATATGTCAATGTATTATCCAATATAATATTTAATGCTGCGATTAAATAGAATTATATTAGCAACAGAGCTAAATAGATATTACTCTCTCCGTCCTATTTTATTTTGCACAGGGATATTTGACACAAATACTAAGAAAAATTGTCTTTTGAAATTTTGTTGACTTTTCAAAGGTTGATTGAGGGTGAAGATTTTGAGGGTGTGGATTGTATTATAACTTTTCTTTTTAGAGTGAGTCTTGTGTGTGAACGGTCACACGTGTGACGGAATACACTTTTACAGAAAACATTGATACTTTTACAGGAAAAAGTGATACTTTTACAGGAAAAAATGATATTTTTACTGCATTGATACTTTTACAGATGAAGGTAATACTTTTGCTACAAAAAGTGATACTTTTTTTGTTAAAAAAAGATGATACTTTTACAAATAAACGTAATACTTTTACCACAAAAAGTAATACTTTTTCTCGTCACACCGTGTGACGGCCGTGTGACGGTCACATACGAATTTTTGCCTTCTTTTTAAGGGGTGTATAAATTTGCTTGGAACGAACGAAAACGAAAAGTGTAGAAAATAAGGTTGGACGAGGAAGTACTATATATTAGTTTCATTCAAAAACGAAATGTGGAGGGAGTATATATATCTTCCAATTGTAAGATTATGTTCCATTCCGATGAAAGACTTGATAGTTTAATTTCATATTCATTTCAAAATAAACAATAAATCTAAAATTTATATAATTAAAAATTTCTACATTTAATTTTTTCACACCTTTCGTCCATCCAAATTTTATTTATTGACCATAAGGTCATTTTTTAACAGTGTTTGTGGAACTGGATCGATGATCGAATTGGACAAGCTGTTCAATGTTCGATTAGTTCAATCGATCAAAGACAACTTGTTGACTTTTGAATTTCAATAGTTGTTTATGTGTAATACAATCTAACTTGATATTAGAGTTTAACTTGTAAAAAAAAGTTCAACATATATCAATATCAATTAATTCAAAATTCTAATTTTTTAATAACATCCAAGTGACAAATTTAAAATTAGATGAGAAAAATAAAGGCAAATGAAGATAAATGTGAAAATTCCATTTTTTTTTACTTAACACAGGTCAAAACACAACTTTATTTAAAAAAAATAAAAAAATTAATATAATACCGGTTTAATGGTCCGATGATGGAATCCATTTTCACCGATTTTATAATATTCTGGATTATTTAACATTATCGGATCGATTTTGGATCCGATTCCTAATTGAACCGATCGAATTGTCCGGTCCGATGACACAAACCATGTTTGTTAGTATCTGTCTCCATAGCACACACACCAAAAGAGATAAGCTCGACAAGAAATAAACATAAACGCACCTATTAAAAGAAAAGGAAAAATAATAAAATAGGATATTAATTGTACGGGCAAGCCAAGTTGGCTGCCCTATAAGGAAACCCCTCTGCCCGTTTGCCCGTTAACATTAAAAAGAATATTTAAACTAGTATCCTCTAGCATATACCGCCTCAACATTTTAGCTATAAAAACCCCAAACAAACCCTACTCACAAATCCCTCAGCCCCCTTCCCCCTCTACTTTCTTTTCCCATTTAGAAACTAACACATTTCTTGCTCGTCAGAAACTCTCCGACTAGTTCCGACTATCTCAATCTAGGGGTTATGCTTTTATTTGTTGGTTGTGTTTTCTCCGGTTCTTCCTTGTCTTATTACTCTTATGCCGCACTCAATCCCGTTTTGTCTAGTCCCTAACTTATGATTCGAGTAAAGTCTAACGACTTTTACAATGTTCATATACATATTTATAATATGTATGTATGTATGTATTATGCATGTTATAGACATCTATATGCATGTAGGTATTTTTACATAATGTTTAAGTTTTATATCGTTTGTTTCCATATAAACATATTTATTTCATATATAAATGGTTATTTTTCTATAAAATAGTGTCATTCTAACAGATTTACATATTTCTTTCAACATTGTTCGTAACTAAATCTCCATACAAATTATGATTTTGGTGTTATTTATTTGCAAAAATCTTCCATCCGGTTGCAAAATTATGATTTGCAAGACGGCCATATTTTGCAGAAAATAAGTTGAATTAAGGCAACAATTTTTTTGTGCCATTGATTTGCTGTTTACAAGAGGTTGGTGTTTGTAAATACACTCAACCTTTTCTTGATTTTTGCAGCAGACATTTTTTAGTGATTAATATTTTAATATTCAAATCCCTTGTCCCATCACCTTTTTATTTTATTTATTTGTTTATTTTCTGTTTGGGAGGTGCCGGTGGGGTACATTTCGGATCTGAATTCGGTGTTCTAACAACACACACAATATACACTACACACTTTCTCTCTTTTGTTCAAACACAATGTATTGAATTTAGTATAATTACAATACCGAATTCAAATCCGTAAATTTCGATTAGATTTCCTTGTTTGCCACAAATAGTAAATACATGTAATAATTTAATTGTTTTAGTAAGTACCAAAAGTATACATAGGAAATAGCAACAATATTGCCAATTACGAGGACTAAATTCATGTAACGTATAATATAATATTTAGGGGTACGTTTGAGTAGAAATAGGTAAAAACAGTCAAAACTTATTTTCACATTTTCATATATAGAATCATATTTAAATATATCTTTCTTAATAAATTTGATGAAGATACTCTCTTCTGAAATCATTATTACGTACTTAATCAACTTTTTTTTTTATTTGACTTATTTAATCAAATCTAATTAATTTGTAAAATTAATACAATTTTTTTAGTTTTGACTTGAACTAATAAAATGAGATGCAACTTTTTGAAACATTGCTCTTATTTTGAGATAATAATTTTTAAACAGAAATATATATATATATATATATATATTTTTAATTCAAACCATCAACATGATGGGGGGATTGAGGCAGTTTCCCCAACCTGTATATTGTAGAATTCAAGTTTTTTACAAACATCAAAGGACAGCTATTACATTTGAAATATTAGGAAGAAAACCTAAAGCATGGTAGGCCCAAAGCATCAATAGTTAAAAAGCCACGAAGGCTGTTACATTTAGATATATCATCGAACTCAAATCTGCTTTGCTTCTTAATGGCCAAATTTGCCAAATGATCAGCAGCCTTGTTTCCTTCACGATGAATGTGCGATATTCGAAGCTCTACCATCTCCTCCAGCTTCAAAAATTTTGCTATAAGCTTCTGATATCTCCATCCTCCTACACCCTTCTGTTTCAATATCAGAAGCACCGCCAATGCATCCACTTCCAACCAAACTTTGGTTAGACCAAGCTTAATACATAAGGACAATCCTTCACAAATAGCTGTTAGTTCTGCAGACACTGTATCAGAAGTGTTCAAAAATGTATAAAATCCGGTTGCGATAATGTATAAAATCCATTTTTATAAAATGGAGCAAGTTTTCTTTTGCCTCTTGTATCCATTATGCCCTTTTGTCCTTTTTTTTTTTAATTTTTTTTATAGTTTTTCTTTAAAAAAAAAAATTAAAATGTGCAAAAAACTTCCATCCGGTTGCGATAATGTATGTAGTGAGCAAAACGGCCATTATTTTGCACAAATTGAGTAGAATTCAATTAATGCACTTTTTGTTGTGTCAATAATTTGTTGTTTCCAAGAGGTTGCTGTTGTGTGTATAGCCTCAACGTTTCTTGGATTTCGCACCTATATTTTTCCATACACCAAATACTTAAAAAGTTGGTCCGATTTGATGTGTTGAACCAGCTTGTTCGATATTTTAGATGATTTGGCCATAAAATTTTGGACCTGAAGTGTCATTAGGCCCAACATGTTTGATCTAGCGAGCAAAAAGTTCAACGAGCTGTGGATTACCTTAAAAATTATACATATTATAAGGGGAATAAGGCAGGACTTTACACACTAATTTTTGGTTTGATGGAACTTTGGCTTGAATTGTACTGATCTGACATATGACGCTGGCTCGATATATCGGGCTGGGTTGGACGGCATGAATGACCGCTTCTAATCTCTTGTATGATTGTTTCAAATGAGATTGATTTTATACAACAGTTAAAAATATTAAAAATATGATAAACTACAAAAAAAAATAAGAAAGATATATGAACCTAAAACTGAAAAAACTATAATGAAAACCCTTATTAAACTTAATATTAAATCACTAAAATCAGTAAAAAGAATTGAAAGAGAAAACACTCAGATCTCAAATTTAAATATGTGATATTGTGATTAATGTTTAATTTTTAATTTACTCTTTTAATGGAGTATTTATAGTTGTATACATGACCTTCTATGGGCTTATTAATCTTTGGGCCCTTTATTTGTTTTTCCTGGACCTTTACTATGGGCCAGATGGGCTTTAACTTATCAAACCTTATGAAAATAATACTTCAAGTTTGTACATCATCGAAATCAATTAGTGAAAAATTTGAGGCCTCTGATCCAGCTGAATACGAAACAGGATTGAATAGTTTGATGATTTTTACTTTTAAAGATCGAGTCAAACTTTAGATTCCACAGATCATGTCTAGCTTGTTTAAATATTAATCGAGCTTTTAAGAAACGTATTATTTTCTTGAGAAAAAAGAAACGATCTTAAATTAAATATGAAATAACTTATTTTGATTTACAATGCTATGTATAATATATAAAAAATTACATCGGAATCATTTCGAAAATAACATTGTGGATGTTCGAACATAGTTTAAATGTGACTTTTAAAAGTTATAGGCTTTGTTTAAGCTAAGTTGGAAACAACAAATTGTGGGTTACACTAAAAACATAAAATTTGAAGAAAGCTAAAAATCCTAAAAGAATAATGTATAATTTTAGGAAAAATAAGAGAATTAAAAAGAGAAAAAATTCAAAAAATAATAATTTAAGCTCCATCTCACAAAAATGCATACCGTGAAACAGTTAAATATAAGGCATTGCCATTTTATAGTGGAATAACTATCAAAATTCTCCTAAACAAAAAAAAAAAAAAAAAATCCTTCCTCAAAAAAAAGAAAAAAAATATCGATAACTAGTGATATAAAGAATAAAAACCGTCTACACATAGATAATCTAGTATTATGAATTTTGTATAATACAAACTAAAAAGATGGATTCATAAAAATGTATCACTATTTGTAGAGTACATTTTTTACAATAATTAATATTTTTCAGTATGATTACTAATTAAGAGTGGCAATGGGCGAATTTGGGGCTGAGATTGAACGTCCCATACCCATTTCCGTTTTACATCCAAAATACCATTCCCGCAACATTTTCCACTTAAGAAATTTGGGTGGGGATCGATCGGATCCCTCCGGGGAGTCGGGTCCCCACATATTTGTTTTCTTTAGCTCAAATTTTCTTATTTTTAACACAATTTTGATATAAAATTTAAATTTCTATTACCTTTTGAAATTTATTGAATCAAGTATTACTTATAGTAAACCAATAACACACATCTTATATGTTCTTTCAATTTATTTATAAATTATAAATATGTTTGGTATTTTTATACAGAAGTAGAGAAGGAATATTATACATGCAAGTTAGTTTGTTGGTCGAAGAGAATTCAGAAATATTGTAGCTAAAATCTCCATTTTCTTAAATATGTATATATATTACAAAATGACAGATGCTAAAATAAATAATTAATAATTGAGAATGAAAACAAATTTAATTTTAATTAAGCGGAGATGAGATTGGGACGGGATGATGAGCATGGATTCCATCCTCGTTTATCCTAAGCGGGGAATCCCCATCCCATTCCCACCCCGCTATCATCAAGGAATCCCCTACCCAATAATCTTGGATCCCAGCGGGTATGGACATCCATGAGAATTTTGCCACCCTTATTACTAATACATTTTCAGCATAATATATTTCTTCAAAACAAGTACTGTCTTTCAACATAAACACTAATACATTTTTATAAAATACTGTTCATGAATCAATTACACGGATCTTATACAATTAGTGTACGAGAGAATTACTCAAAGATAAATAATAGATCATATTCTAAAAGAGAAATATTTTCTTCAGCTTGAAATGCAATCAAATTGTTAATATATATTTTGAGCTATTATGATTGTCATTCGAGTCGAATTTAAACGAACTTTAACCTTTTGAATGTGAGTACTTTGATATTTTATACTTGTACTCCCTCCGTTCCATCTTATAAACACTTTCTTTAAATGGTCGTCTCACCTTATTTTGCACAACCTAAAAAAGAAAAGTTATAATATAATGTCCACCCCCAAATCTCCACCCTCAATCCACCTTTGAAAAATTAACAAACAACCAAAAAATAACTTTCTTTAATATCTGTGTCGATCCCCCTATGCAAGATAAGTCGGGACGGAGGGAGTATTAATAAATTTTATTTATCGTCGAAGTTAGATTTTTTTAAACCAAGTAAAAGTATATTCAAACCGTTCTCCCAAAAAAAAAAAATTATATTCAAACTGACCTGATAAATCCTGCATTTACAAAACTAAAATAGAAAAATAATAATAATAAAAAAAAAATGAAAATCCTCAAACAATCGAATTGCTCTTCGCGCTAAAAATGCATGCTGTATCATCAACTTGCTTCGATTTCCAGCTCCAAAACCGATCACTACTCTTGATTCTCTCTCCGCCGTAAATCCACTCTCCCTCCTCTTTCTTCTCCTCCAAACCGCCGTTTTCCGAGCAAGAAACCGCCACCTTCCGCCAGTTCCACCATATCCGCAGCATGATATACATCAAGAACAAGCAAATCAAAGTGGAACTGAACACAATCGCCACTATAATCCCCGCCACTTGAGATTCCGAAAGATATTTTCTCGCCGATGATTGCGAGCAAGAAATTAATGGTGGGCCGCACAGCCTATCATTGCCCAGAAAAGAACTCAGTGGGAATCCTGAAAAGGTGGTGGGTAATTGGCCCTGGAGATGATTTCTCGAGAGATTAAGCTTGTGGAGACTGGATAATCTCCCTAATGACGAAGGGATTTTGCCTTGTAATAAGTTGAATGAGAGATTTAATCGTTCTAGCTTCATCAGATTTCCGAGCGACGGTGGGATTTCGCCGCTGAGTTGATTGAAACTCAGGTCTAACACGACCTGCAACTCGCTGAGTGTGCCTAATTCGGGCGGGATTGGACCGGATAAATCGTTTTGAGAGAGTCTGAGTTCGTATAGCTTCTTGCACTGCTGAATTGTAGGAGGGATTGTACCGGAAAGATTGTTGCTTTGAAGGTTTAAGACGTTAAGCATGTTTAGGTTTCCGATTTCGGGTGGGATGGGGCCTGATAATCTGTTGCTGTGAAGAGAAAGCTTGATCATCCCTGAACAGTTTCCAATTTCTGCTGGTATATTAGCACTTAAGGTGTTCGACGAAAGGTCTAGCTCACCTAGTTGTTGAATTTTTCCTAGCCACGTTGGAATATTTCCGGAGAAATTGTTGTTGCTAAGTAGAAGGTGACCAAGATTAGTTAACCCCGAAAAATCGGTTTGAAGATCTCCCGTCAGGTTGTTGAATGATAAATCAAGAAACTGAAGCTCTTTGAGTTGGCTAAACTCAGAAGGGATGTTACCACTGAGAAAATTATGGGCCAGGCGTAAACGGGTCAGGTTTTTCGACATGGCTAGACTAGATGGGATGTTGTCTGAGAAACTATTGTTGGTTAAGTCCAGTTTGGTTAAGGAATTCGAACCAGTAAGAGGAGACATGCTACCACTAAACCGATTGTGCGAGAAATTGATAATGCTAAGATTCTTGAGACGGAAAAGTGATTCTGGAAGTGGGCCTGATAATGAATTGTTGTAAAGAGTGATGAGAAAAAGCTCGGAAAGAAATTGAAAAGTCGGTGGGACTGATCCAGAGAGCTTGTTATCAGCTAAAACCAATCTTTGGAGCTTTCTGCAGTAGCCCAAACTTGATGGAATTGGGCCCGATAATTCATTCTGCCTCAGTTGAAGGATGACCAGATTCTTGAGCTTTCCTATAGTTGGAGGAATCGGGCCCGAAAAATGGTTTCCAAAGAAATCAATCTCTTCCAAGCTCGAACAGTTTGTTAACTCTCTTGGAATATTTCCAGAAAGTTGGTTGTCATAGAGATATAGAGTGGTTAACATCTGCAACTTTCCGATTTCTGCTGGAATTTGGCCTGTGATCATGTTACCAAAGAGAAATAAGCTCTTCAAATTGCTCATATTTCCGATTTCAGGAGGCAGAGTTCCCGTTAAGCTGTTGTTGTTGAGCAAAAGATCGGTGAGGCTGTCAAGCTTATCGATGCCAGCTGGCAAAATGCCGGAGATTTTATTACCAGAGAGGTCTAGTTGTAGGAGAGATGAGCAGTTGAGTATCTCCAGTGGAAATTCACCAGATATGCCATTCTGGGCCAGAAAAAGAACGCGTAAATTCGACTTGCTTATGCAAAGATTATCTGGGATTCTTCCTGTGAGGTGATTTTCAGACAGGACTAAGACTTCAAGATTCTTGAGGTTAATATTAGAGAGACTGATCTTGCCTGAAAGATTGTTTCTGGATAAATCCAGAGTATCCAACTGAACAAGCATGTTGAGTTCAGCGGGAATTTCGCCTCCTAATTTGTTTCCTTGCAAGTACAAGTACTCCAAATTTGACAGTTGGCTTAATTCGATTGGTATTGAGCCGGAGAGGCTGTTGTTGGCTAGATTCAGGATTTGTAGTGATTGAAGAAGGCGTATTGAACTTGGGATTTCGCCTTCAATTCTGTTGTTCGAAGCTGCAAACTTTTGAAGCTTTATGCATCCACCAATCTCCTCTGGTATCTCACCAGAAATAGAATTCTGCTGCAAATCCAGAAACTGAAGATTCTTCAAGTTTCCAATCTCTTTTGGTATGCTCCCATTGAACTGGCAATAAGCAAGGCCCAATACTCTCAGCCCGGTTAAGTTGCCGATAACCGGCAAAACTTGGCCTGTCAGCAAGTTATCTCCAATTCTGAGAATTTCCAGCTTCTTCAAAAGCCCAATCTCTTGAGGGATTGGACCACTGATTGAATTCGAGAAAAGACGAAGCTCTTTGAGGTTTTGAAGCTTGCCAATATCAGGTGGGATAGGGCCAGTAAGGTAATTTAGAGACAAATCCAGTGTTTCAAGAAAGGTGAGTTTTGAGAACTCAGGAGAGATGATTCCAGAAAGGCCAGATTCTGAGAGATTTAGAGACAAAATGTGTGTTTTGTCATTTGTACATGTGACTCCTTTCCAAGAACACATGCTGGATTCTTGAAACCAGTTATTGAGAGCTCCGAACGGGTTGACGAACTCGGATTTTATTCTTAGTAGCCAGTGTGAATCAGAGGAATCATCTGCAAGATTGGGATCAAGAAAGGCTAAAAGTAAAGAAATTGAAAGAATCAGGTGACAAAAGTGAAGGGTTGCCATTATGGGAAAGTGAGGATAAAGATTGAAGCTTGGAGATTATATAGTTTCATGGAGAAACTATATTGCTTTGTGGATTTAAACAATGTTCTTTAAGGTTGTTTTTTTCACCTTTTGGCTTTTAGAGATTTTGCTAAAAGTTTGGATATTTTTCTAGTTTGTGTTAAGGTAATGATGGAAGTATGGAGAATGAAGAAACAAAAGAAGATAAGATAGTGTGCTGGAAAAAGAGAAAAGTTGGGAAGAGCTATGGGGGAGACCCACTATACCATGTTTGGAAAATCCAAAAATATTAGGTGGGGGTTGCCCCTAAGTCTATACATGGATGTATACAAAAGTTCCATTGTATATACAATGGACAATTGTTGATGGAGATTTATGGTGGCCAACATACATGATGGCATTGTAGGCTTGCCGTTAGCCGGTGACAGATTAGGATCTAGCTTTTAGTCGGATTTAAGCAGGGTTAACGGGATTTAGGCATAATTCAACAGGAAGAGAAATATAGACGGTTGATAACAATCTAGCGTCTAGACAGAGTCTAATCAGAACAAGGTGATCAACTTGGACGTACAGGATATTTTTTTTTTTTTAATATTATTTATTATTTGTTTTTTTTAATAAAGAATACAAAGAAAAATATTTGAAGTTGACTTTCAAGAGAAGAGGTCAGATCATCTTCTGCAATTGTCAACTTAATTGGTAAAAATCCAATATGTCATTGTCTTGCCAAGATTGTAAAAAATTCCTTGCAATCAATATTATGGATTCATTAAATTATTTAAAACCCAGTTTGTATTGGCATGAGGAGAGAACCCCAAGATCATGAAATTATTAAATGTTCAGAAAAATCAAACCACTCGTATGATGAATTTGGATCCTCTAGAGTACTTCACGATATATTTCAGAAAGAGAGCGACACATTTCATATATGAATAAAATATAGAATTATAAGGTCTCCATAAAATGTGTCATTCTTTCTCCAAAATGTACTGAGAGGTATTCTAGAGGATCTAAATCCCTCATGTGGCATGCTTAGAACTTCTTCAAACGCGATTTACTTGATAAGACTGAAAAATAACTTTAAATCTCGATAAAATTTCAAACAAACTTAAATCGTAGAATGACGTGCTACTGTTTTTATTCATGTCTACATCCATAATTTTAGGAGGAAACTTGTGATCCCTACTACTTCAACTTACTTCTGTTTTTATTGAAGCTAGTCAAATATCCTTGATTATCTTGCTCTAATTTTATTCCTCCCCAATTGGCTATTTGACAGATAATCTTCTCTTCCCTAACCAAATCCCACCTAATACAAAATTTTAATATAATGAAAAAACAAAATACAAGAACCTGCCCCCCTTTTTACTAATCCTATAATTCAGATCATTGTTGGTCCGCGGTCATTCGGGCTTTTAGCTCATCATGTCGGGATTATTAGACTCGATAACACTTTAACCAAGATTTATGGCTCAACAAGTCTGAAATGTTGGGGCAGTTGGTTTGGCCCGTTGAGTCAGATATTTTGTCATCTCTAGACGCGACACATCTAAAAGAAGTCACTTGCTAATAATTTACAATTTTTTCATGGGAAACATTTCGTTTTGGTCCTGTAACTCAGGATCGGTCCAGAAAAAGTTCTGTATGTTTTGATTTATCAATTTTAATTATGTATGTTGTAAAATCAACCGGAATTTGTCATGTGCATTGTTCACAAATTTTGGGGCTTTCCGAGCAATTTTGGAGGGCAGTATTGTTGCCACATAAGCATTTTTGGACAAGGCAGCAACAATTTTTTTATCAAATTCCAGCCGATTTTACAACTTCCGGCGAAATTTATTTTCTAATTGAACTCGATCTTAACATACAATATCAAAATTAATATTTTAAAATATACAGAATTTTTTCTAAACCGATCTTAAGTTATCAAACCAAAACCATAATTTTATCTTTTTTTAAAGTTGTGTCACATGTCACACATCCTATGTAATACAAGTACTACCCTCAAGAGTACATATAAGTTGCCCTCATATTCATGCAAAACCCTAGGGATAAAACCAAAACCAAAACCAACCTCATGTGGAGTTGTACTTCTTGCAATCAGAGAGGTACCTGAGTCTACATTTGAGAAAACCAATGTGTTCATCATGTGAGTGTTGCTAAAGACATCACATAATATGTGAGGACAAATGTGTCATTTTCATAGATGGGAAGTTACATGCATGCATTACTTAGGTTTTTACTTTCTCTCGAGCTTTCATAGTTGCTTAGTAGTCCAGGATTCCACTTGGGGATTGGAAAACATCACAATCACTTTGTCCCATCAAAATCCACAATAGATCAAAATTTTCACCAACTTGGGCCAATAAATTTCTTTATTGCTTGATTACATTTTTAACTCACTATGAGAGAAAAAAAATATTTTATACAATTTTCGAGTGTCTCGCGAAGGTAATGTTGCAGATGATGTCCTTTCGAGTTACTTTGAGGACTATATTTAATGGTCTTTAGTTCTGGATTTTTTTGCATTCGGCGGTTTCTTATGAATGCATTATTCAGAATTTTTTTTTGTTTTTCTTAGTTTGAGGTTCTTTCGATACTGTTTTTCCTGCTCATGGGTTTTCCCCATACTGAATTTTTCCGTGGGAAGTTTAGGGAGGCTAGGACCATAGGTAGAGGGTGGATGTCGGTCCTCTTCTTTTCTCTTTTTTCGCTTGTTGTTAGCGTTTTGTTTTTTCTGTTTCTGAGAGTGGTCGCCTTGTAGCCTCATTTTTTCTCTCTTTCTTGTTTCAGCACTTATTTTTCTTTTTATGGCATCTCTCCGATTTATTTTAAAAAATATACAACAAATATTATCTCACATAATAATAATTTATTACAATTACATTATCGAGACATGCCGTCACTAATTAGCCGTCTCAATAATCTGGTTGTAAATGTTTATATTTGAGAAGGCAAAAGTCGTCTTAAATATGTCTTACATGTTTCTTTTTTAGGTTATGCAACAACAATTGTCTTTAAAAGTAGTTTAAAATAACCTTAGATAAAATTTTGTAACGACATGATCATCACATAAATTTATTATTAGAGATAACTATTTTTATCTCAAAAACTTATTACCAAAGACCTTTTTTGTTATAATAACTTACAACTAAACCAATGTCATTAGAATTGAAAGTCAAAACTAAACTGCTCGATATTAAACGATTTTATAAAGATCAGTCCAATAAATATAACACACAAACGTGAAAACAAATCTAGGTTTGACATAGTCTAAAGTTTTAATAAGATCAAACAAAACGTAAACATAATGCATATACTCAGAAATATGCTTTAAACACGATAACAATATAAATTCAAATAACTTTTAATAATAGTGCATTTGACTCGGTTCTATTCAATTCTAGAGCAATACATGATGTGGAGACTTTTTCTTGTCAAGTAGAATGGTTAACTTGACTAATGAAACTTGTGTTTGTCACTTAAGAAAGAATGTGCAAAAAGTAACAAACCAAATCAATACTCCCTCCGTCCCGATCTAATTGACTTACTTTTCGTTTTTGTTTGTCCCAATCTAATTGACCAGTCCATAAATGACAAATTTCTCTCACAATCTCTACCCTTAATCTCCACCTTTGAAAAATTCAAAGATTCCACAAAATCTGTTTTTTCTTAGTCTCCTTCCCTGCCAAGGTAGGCCAATTAGGCCGGGACGTAGGGAATACTCCCTCCGTCCCACTTAAATTTGCACACCTTAAAAAAGAAATTTCTCTGACAATTTCCACCCTTAAAATCTCCACCCTCAATCTCCACCTTTGAAGAAGTTAAAGATTCCTTAAAATCTGTTTTTTCTTAACATTCGTGTCAGGTTAACCGTGCAAATTTAGCTGGGACGGAGGGAGTATTATTTAACAAGTTGAGGACATTTGTAACTTAACCTGCATAATAATTTTGTGTCTTTACCTAATCTTGTCTTGTTATAAAATGTTCCATCTGTGTAGTAAAAACAAACAGAATGTTGTCATAGGAATACCAACTCTTAGAATTAAGAATGTAATGCAGAGCATAATTGAGATTGACTTATCACTACCAAATAACCCAAGGAATGATTTTAAGTATTATATAAAATATAAATCCAAAGGAGAAGGTACATTATTGATGGTTTGATTATAAATATAATTTTTTTAATATATGATGGATATATATGAGATAAAGTAACCAGCCTAAAAGTACCACATAGGAAAACAACAAAATATTATTAAAGTGGTGTTTCTTGACCAAATTGGTAGGAAAAATTGATGTTAAAGAAACTAATAAATTAGATAGTGAAAGTAAATAGAAATAAGAAATAAGAAGATGTAATAGATCACTTTCCAAATTTGACAGACTATCCCTCCGTTCATAAATAAATGTCATGCTAGGAAAAATATTTTTTTTTTATAAAAGAGTGTCATTTTATCATTTCTTACATGTTAATTTCAATACTGTTCTTAGCCAAATCTGAGGAAATTTCCATATAAATCTTTATAATATTAAATAAAGAAGGTTTGGACAAATTTATGGTAATAAAGAAAATGATGGAGAGAAAATTGGAGGGTTGTTCTAGTCCATTCCATAATTTCATAAATTCCACCTGAAAATCTAAAATGACACTTATTTGTGAACGGAGGGAATACATGTTTTTTCCAGTGCACTTTGTCCTCTTTTCGGATTGGACGGATTGTCCTATAAACCAACACAAGTCTTTTACTGCGGCACGGGGTCACCATCATGGAGTTGCTCAATGTCACAAATCAAAACAAGTCTTTCCCAACACGAAGGACTCACAGATTATAAAATTGCTCTAAGTTAAATGCGTTTAATTAACCTTAGACTTTTTCTCACAATGACTGCTGAAATAGAAGATAGACCTTGTTAATTAGTATGAGTATCACTAAACAATTCTTTAAGTTCTTTTCAAATGTGCAGTATATGTACGCAATCTCGGAATGGCTTTTTAGGCTCAAATATAAAGTCTTGTAAGTCTTGTACCCGTGCGCGCGGCCTCATGATACTCTTATTTTTTTGTGTAGGATCAATTCGTTCATGTCTCTTTTCATCTAAAAGGTTTTTATGATTCGCTCATCGCTTGTATCTCACTACAATAGAAGAGGTATTTTCTCTTTTTATCTAAAAGTTTGTTATGATCCGCTCATCGCTTGTATCTCACTACAATAGAAGAGGTATTTTTTATAACATTTTTTTAGATCGCAATTTTGGTCACTAATAATAAGTTATTTGTGATCACTTGTCACAAATCTCTTTACATATTATTTAGGTCATTTTAAGACTACTTAGAGATGGCTAGCTATTGCACTTTACATATTATTTAGATCATTTTAAGACTACTTAGAGACGACTAGCTGTTGCAGAAAAGATTTAAGAAGTATTTGAAATCACTTTTGTCGTCACAAATATATTATTTATTCTTCGAATTATTGAGACGACATGTTATGTCTAATAATAAAGTTGTGATAAATACTCATGTAAGGACCTGACGGACTCCAATCTCCACAATTGATATGATATTGTTCTCTTTGGGTCAGATCCGTACGAATTTATTTTTGAATTTTATCCCAAAATGCCTCATACCAATGAAGAAGCATGCCCAACTAATATGATTATAATCTTTTCCGAATTTAATCGATGTAGAACTTTGATTGACACCCCGAAACCCTAACAACTCATGAATCACTCCCCTCTCTCTTTAACTTGTTGGTGGGCAGTCTACGTTGTCATCATAACTTTTATGAAAGTATTCTTTGTTGGCATAAAATTGTTTAAACAATTTTAAATATTGCAGCAGTCAATGCTCTCTAGTGAAGTAGGAGTTGACTTTAATATGTTCAACTTTTCACAAAAAATCATTCAATACGTACTTCCTTCGTTTGAAAAATAATGTCATTTTAGATAATTTTAAAATTTTTACAATAAATATCACTTTACCAAGAAAATTATAATTCTTCTAATATTATCTTAAACAATCTACTTAATTTAGTTGATTATTTTCTTATTTCACAAAACATACTAATTAAATATAAATTCTTAATTTCTCAAAGAATAACTAAAATGAAATTCTTTTTTAAACGAATGGGGTATATTATTTCATATATGGATCATCCAAACTTGTCACAAAATGTTGAAATTATTTTTAGAGATAATTAGTTGTTATAAAAAATATTTAAGATACATTTAAAATAATTTTTGTCAGTCTTAAATATATTATTTACGATCGAATTATTATGATGATTAATTAGTAATAATATGGTGTTTCTACCAATAAAATTATAACAAATACTGATTGCTATCTCAAAATAACATTTCTTGTAGTGTCAGATACAACTTGCACATAATCCTGAACTTTTAAGAAACTCTGAACATGTCCCTAGAAAACTATAAATGTACTACCTCCGTTTCTTTTTAGTTGTTATTTTAGCTTTAGATAAAAAAATTAAAGGACATACAAAATGGACATTTTGCATAACATTTTTTAGACCATAACTGTGATTACAAATAATAAGTTATTTATGACCACTTATCACCACAAACTTCTTTACAAATTATTTTAAACTATTTTAAGACTACTTTTAGAGATAACTAGGTGTTGCGAAAAAAGTGAGACGCATTTGAGATCACTTTTGTCGTCATAAATATATTATTTGCGTCCGAGTTATTGAGACGATTAATTAATGACGATATATTGTCTCTACTAATAAAGTTATCACAAATATTCAGTATTGAGACCACTTTTATCGTCTCAAATGACCATCTTTTTATAGTGTACCTTAATAAGTAATAAAAGGTATTGGAGAATGCTATAATTGCACTTTAATAATTTTGATGTATGGTTTAATGTCAAGATTTTAGGTTGTAACTTCTTAAATATTTGAAAAATTATAATAAAGGTAATTTCATTTTAAACACGCCTCAGGAGCTTCCAAACAATATATCATAAGCATCTATTTAAACAGTTATTCGATGTTATCTTCATCAATATAAGTTAAGCATTATGAATAGTTTAGTAGTCTTTTACTTTTTCAATTTAAATAAATTAATCTAGATATTGGAGAGAATTAAGAGATCAAATTTATTCATAAATCATTAGATTAATAAAATGAGATCAAGTATCTACTTTACAATGTAAATATCTGAAAAACTGAAGGAACATGAAAAATGTTCTGGATTTGTTTTATGAGGATTTCTCCTTAAGTTCTGACTTTTTTTTTTGGATTAGAAGTTCAAATAGGATTCATAAACACAAATACAATAACTTACTTTTATATTATTTCATTATTTTATGTTGAGGATTATCAAGAATTACATATTCATGTATTTTTTTTAACTATTTATGTGACATTACGATTCTCCGAAGAAGGAAAAAAATCTTCTTACTTAGAATGTGGATGTTTAAGAAGAAAAAAAAGGGGAGCATGAGAACTACATTGATTTATTGTATATATTTTAGGAGTGTTTTACTTATTGTGTTATGTCTTAGTTTGAAAATTTAAAAAGGATTCGAATGAAGGAAAAAATATAAAAGAAAAATAAAATACAAGAAACATTATCAATTTTTTTCAATAAAATAAATTAATAGAAAATAAACTTAAACTAAAAAATAAAAGAAAAATAATTTCTCAGAAAACAACAAATAGAGTATTAGTATATTATATATATATTTCTTTTGGATGAGAAATTTATCAAAATTTGATTTTTAAATTTGAAAAGAAAAAGGATGTAATAAACAATGAGAACAATTATTTAATTAGTTTAGAGAAAGAGTTAGATATATCCAAAAATTCCACAATTTATTACAATTAACTTCCGCAATTCATTCCACAATTTATTTATTAATAATTCTTAATTATTAGTCAAAATGGTAATTTTCATTATTATTAGTCAAAATCGTCTTTAAATATTGCTTTAAAAGAATGTCATAATTATTCAATTTTTAGGCAATATATAAGAAAGAGTGCCATGACAATTTAACTTTTTATCTTAAACATTTCCACAGGATAAAAGAAAATGACTAGATTTCTCACGCTCATTCTCTTGATAACGTTTCCTATGATCCGCGGGTTCACGATTAGGATTTGTGTAAACAAAGAGAAAGAGGTTCTCATTGTTAACCATCTTCCGGCGAACTCTCCATTGTTAGGAGTACGCTGTCAATCCAAAAACGACGATCTCGGATATCATTTGGTCAAACCTAATGAAGATTTTCATTGGAAATTTTGTGAAAATATTTTTCCTAATACATTGTTTTTTTGTCATTTGTATTGGGGTAAAAGAGAAGTGGTTTTTGATGCGTTTGTATCGAGTAAGGCAAAGGAGGCTGACCCACACACTTCTTATTGGTATGCCAATAAAGATGGAATTTATTTTTCTCACTCCTCCGATCCCAAAACTTCAGTCAAAAAGTTTATGTGGATATGCGGCGACAAACATGAATAAATTTTTAATTGTTCAATGATATTTGGTCGTGGTTTTTTATTTATGTGTTGTTTTGTGCCTTTCTGTTCAATGACTCAATCCGTCTCATAAAGATATTATTAGAGGTGGTAATTCGGTTGGCCCATGAAATCGGATCTATTGTGCCAAATAGTACTTCGGCCCAAAATTTTTATGGCCCAGCCCAGTTTAAATATCGGGCGATTTGCTAACTCTAGGTATTATTTCCTTTTCTATTTAGATGCAATTTTAGTATTTGACAAAGATATAATTGTTGAAGTGGAAATTCGGTCGTAAATAATTTATTTGAGAAAAAAGTCATCTCAAAGACTTTTAATTTTAGATCATGTTTTTTAAAAGAATAGTTTTCTCTAAACATATCTTTGAAAATCTTATTATAAAGCGTTTCATGACAACTTATCGTCACATAAACATATTATTAGATACGACATCGTCATCTCAATATCTAAAGATATTTTTTCTCATAGTAAAACCATAGGCCAACATAATGAAAGACTGAAATGAAATAACAATGTACTTTTATTATAAAGCTCAACAATTTGCTTCATCTATAATGTTTGGAATAACAACTTTGTGATATAGTTCAAAGATTTTTTTTTTTTTTTAATCTGTTTGGGGAGATTTTTTTTTTTTTTTTTTTTTTTTTTTTATTATAACCCTGGAAAGCTTCTTTTGGAACCAATGTAAATAATTTTGAATTTTAGTTAAAATAGGTATAAATAAATAATTAAGAATGGGGTAAATTAATACAAACGTTAGCTATCTAGAAAATGATAAGAAAAGTTAAAATTATTCTAATTCTATAAAGGAGTTATGATTATATCAAATTTTGTGGAAAATGTTATTTTCTCCACTTGTCACTAATAATTAACCATTAATGGGTTGTTACAAACAATATAGAATTATTGTTACTATTATTATTATTTTGCAATCTTTTTTCTCGTCTTTAGATCTCTTGACAAATCTAGGAACACCGACCAGAATGTTGTGATTATAATTTTATATAGTATTCAATCAAACCCTAAGAACTTTATTTAAAAAATATTTCTTTTTGTTAAATAAGAGTTCTATTCCAAAAATACTTCCCATCTTGAAATAAGAGCCTATAACGTCAGTAGGGATGACAATGGGGCGGGTTTGACTTTTCCCATTCGTATGAAAAGAATTAGATTCGTAACCGCTTCGACTCGCCTTCTCAGAAAACCCGCCCCGCCCCGCTTCCATAAGCCGACGGGTTTAGACCTGACCCGCCATTTTTTTTAGTTTTTCTTTTTTTTTTTCCCCAATATATACAATATTATTTTTTTAATATATTATTCCATAATTAAAAAAATAATATAAAATATAAATTATTGATTAAAAAATCTATTAACGAAAACAACTAAATAAGTTCTCAAACTAAATCAAACACAACAAATAATAAAAATGTGAATATATTGGTAGTAAGAAATAGTAGCAAGTGGAATATATTATTATAATAATAATAAATATTAATATAAATAATATATATGGGGCAGGTTAGGGGCGGGTTTAGCAAAATCCACAACCCGATTCAAACCCGGCATTACCCGTTGAATCGAGTTTGAACCTGCTCTATACGAAACGAGTTTCAACCCGATTCATTGTCATCCCTAAAAGTCAGGTCTCTTTTTTGTCAGGTTCACTAAACAAATTATTTTTTTAGCTCTTAATTAAAAAGTTACCTTTAATAAGTATATCAAATTACCAAAAAAAACAAATTTGATCTTATGCTTATATATGATAAAATAATTACTAAATTGACCAATAATCTGTATTTTTAAACGACGAGACAAGAATAATTACCTCACCACAAAGTTTTGCAACTAAGGTGAGCTACGTATTAAAAATAATGGAATACCTAATGAAACATCTTACGGGACCGTTAACAATTATCTTCTAAATAGGAACTTCGATTTTATGTAGTGTGAATTTCCCTAACTAGGAAGGTAGCTTGAAAGCAGAGAAAGGACATCTTCCGTGGAGACATTCTGTAAATCTATAAGATGATCAACTCATCGAACATAATTCTACTCTTTTTAGTAAGTGCTAAAACGGGTGTATCTTCTGATAACACCTCTTGCCAATGCTCCGATGCCATCAAAATCTCTTTTTTCTTTTACCCTATAAGCGGGTTAAGGCATGATCTCGTACATGTATATTTCTCTACAAATAAATTCGAGTACATCATGATGTGTACCAATCACAATCCAAAAGGTTACTCATAAAATCGAATTAAACTACAAAAAAAGTACAATAAAAATAAAAATAATAGTTTATGACAACAAAGGTAACAAATCAGAGCTACACGAAAGAGAAAGTCCAATCATCAAGCCCAAATCATATAATCCCAGGAAAAAATATAAGGCCCAATCTTCCAATCAATAGGTACAAGCCCAATACCATCTATTACAAATAAAGAAATAAGCCCACTATCGATCGGCCCAAATCCGTCCAAAACCAACCTCCATCGGCCCAAATCCGTTGGGCTCACCCGAAAAATAAAAGTGGGTCCAAACACATTTTAATAGTGAAAAAAAAACCATCCCAATGCATCATAATTAGATCCAGGCCCAAACCAATAAAAATTGATCTTCCTAGCCATAATATTTTCGAAAAAGTAAGCTAAGAAAATACCAATCAAGCAAAACAAAATCAACCAGCAGTGGGGCGCACGTAACTACACCGAAAATTAAACCAAACGACTCGATACTCGATTCAAGATCGTTCGTCAAAAGTTCGTTTAAGCTATGCACAATTAAAGATAATCAAACAAGCTTGAACATATTATTATGTTTGATGAAATCTAAAGTTTGACTGGAGCTCCATAAATAAAAAAATACTAAAACAAGTGTAAGATATAGAACTATTCGAGCTCGGTTCGTTTTAGACTCAATTAAAGCTCATTCAAGTTATATTCAGTTAATAACCAAACAAAGGGGTTCCATCCCCATACACCCACCCCCACTAAAAAAAAAAGCTTGCCTTGGATTGTTACTGATAAATATAATGTATCCCGAATTTGGGCTAGATTGTTACTAATAGAGATTACACGGGAGAATACCATAATTTCTTTTTTTCTCTTTCTTTTGTGTTAGAGATTTTGAAATTCTCCGAAACTTGAATTGTTTCTTTTTTTTTTCAAGACATGAACCTTTACTATTTTAGTGCATTGGACTTGAATCTTGAGCTCAAAAACATGAACTTTGTAACGAGATGTATCAAATAAAATTGGTATAATGTAATGTAATTCTCTATTAAGACATTAGGCTTTAATTAAAAACTTAAACAAATTACAAATTAATGGACATACAAATAATAATAATCCCCAATATAAATTAAGCTTGAAAATATTAAATCAGCTTGTTGGGTCTAATCTCAATATTAGATAAATAAATAAAATGATTGACCAATTTAATAAATTAATAAATAATGGAGTAATAATAATAATAATAATAATAATAATAATAATAATAATAATAATAATAATAATAATAATAATAATAATCTAAAAAAATACCGAAAGTTACAATTTCAAATTCTTACATTTCAACCCTCATTGTAAACCAACCTAAACTAATGATGCACATAAGATCCAATATTACCAACCATATCAATACTTTACCATGAAAGAACTTGCCCTAGATAAACACGTAAATTTTCATGTATATTGATCACAAAATATACGTAACTTACAGTCATGCAAGTCGGGTCATGGATAAAACTACAAGTTACATAATTTTTTTAATAAAAGTATAGTAGTATTTATACCAAAAAGTATTACCCCATTCGTTTCAAAATAAGTGTCTTTTTAGATGAAATAATTTTTTTAAAAATGAGTATCGCTTTAGCACAAAAAACCACAATTCTTCCAATTTTATCACAAACAACCTACTTAATTTATTGATTATTTCCTTATGCCTCAAAATATATCCAATAAAATAAATTTTGTATAAAAATATTTGTCTTTTATATCTATCCTTATTTTTGTAAAAAAACTAAAAAGACACATTTTTGAAACGGAGGGAGTGTTATTTTGAAGATAGGTTTCAGAATTTAGAATATTAATGCGCGTTCTAGAATCTATTTATTTAGAACAAGCACATCTTTTGGTAAAGCTGGTGAAATTAACCTAGCCCGTGGGCCAGTCCAGCCTAGCTCCTCCAAATTTTAGTCAAGCTCGGCTATAGGATTTTTGGCCCAACATACCTGAACCAATGAGTCAAAAGTTCAATAAACCAGCCCTAAAATCATAGTATGTTATGGGGATGGGCAGGTCTTTGCTCGAAATTTTAGGTCCGATGGAATTTTGGGTCAGCCTGGCCCAATCCTACATATGATGTTGGTCCGACAGACTACGCTAGGCAGCCCGTCACCTATACCTTTCAGCATAAACACTAATACCTTCCTCAAAAGACTACAACCCGCGAATCCTCCCGCAAATTAGATTACACGGATCTTAAGTCCGTACAACTAATATACAAGAGAACTACTCTGATAAAAAAACACCAGAAATTCAATGGAGATAATTGAGTACAAATATTGGTCCGTAACAATGAAGGTAAGAACCCCAGTTCAAAAATGGCCTCAGCAATTGTACCTCTGAATATTTCACCCTAAGAAATACCACCAAAACAAAGAACATGAATTTAAACAGATATCAATACTATATAAGATTTGCCCTCTTCAAAAACCTGATCGTTCTGCAATACGTTGGCCATATTGATTCGACAAAATCGAGGTATCTCTCCACCAACCACTCGCGCAAATCCTTCAATTTTCTGCGTGTGAACACTCTGTAATCCATATTTGTAATACCGGCCAAACGCTGCCACAAATGTTTGTGCATAGCTTCTTTTAGCTTCCCACGGAAAAGGTACTCGTATACCAGGAAAGAGTAGGCAGGCAGGTTCTTGATTATTCTGACCGTCTGCTTGAAGCTGAAGATATAGAGCCCACATATTGCGCGAAACATCTTTACATAGAGAGCCATAATTAACGGCCCAGCAATCCATAGAGGGGTCAGTTCTTTTGACACCTCTGATCCGTATACAAGGTTTACTGCAAGGTACAGTGGAGTGCTGCAAACACAATGTAGAGCAAGTTATAAACGATAGGCTGTAGGAGGTGTGATGTAGTGTAATATATCATCTAAAGAAACTGTATATTGAATCTCGACGAGGAATGTAAGCATGTAATAACACAACTAAAGACAACTAAAGAAACCACATTTTCACACATCTTAATTTTAGGAAGCATAATAGATAATAACTTATCAGAATTCTTAATCAGCAAAAACTAGAGTCAGTCTCAGGGTTACATAACTATTTTTCTGAGACAATGGAGGCAGCCCATAAAACCAAAATTATTAATTTAAATTCCAGAAATATTATACTCCCTCCGATCCAAAAAAAGGATCGTGTTTCTTGAACATAGAACTCCTATTTTTGGTCACATGAATGAAGGTACAACCTTCTATAAACCATCACTTCTCACTTATACCCCTCTATTTATTTATTGGTATAACTCATTCAATCACATTTAAATCTCAATCATATATAAGGGCATTATATTCAGTAAAAAAAATTGACTTTTGAATATGCACCTTTTTTAACTAATAATATCTTGACATGACTCGTTTTCTGGGAGGGGGTGAGGGTAATATGAAGGGCTTCTTATTGATCTTTCTTCCCTTGGAGAATATGACACGGTAAATATAATTGCATGCACCAATGTCAAAGTCTGTGGTTACACCCACAGATCTCAAACCATCTAAAGTTTTTGCAGTATGTTGTTGACCCAAAAGACAATGTATATTCATGCTACACACACAAGCATATACACCCAGGCCAGCCAATCATAACACGCACACAAAGTTCAACCATGACACTTACAAGATTAGCAGGGGTATCTTTATGGTTGCATCCAAGCCCATAAAGTAGCCCCATGCTGCCTTCAATATTTCACCTCTTTCTTGCTTTTGCACAGCATTAGGCTTTTCTGGTGCTTCCACACAAGGTTCCTCTGGAGGTCCCTCGACTGGTACCGTTCGTGAAGGTGTTCGCAATAACATCAACCAGTTCTTAAATAGATTTTGTATAGCAAGAGACCTCGTCGTCGTCTCATCTGCTGCTGAGTATGGACCAGGCACAACATTCTGTACCTTGGAAGATTCCACAGAGGATTCTTCACTCTCATGTTGTAAATAAGAAACTTTAACAGGATTCTTTAGTGACTTCGAACCATTAGCTCTGCCACCTGGATCATCATGTTGGCTCCCACCTTTGAATGCCGATATTTTAAATGTTTTTGACTTTGGTCCAAGAACAAGAGAAGTTCCTCCACTGCAAGCAAGACGCTAGATCAGTAACATAATTAACCTGCATATGGGATAATCCCTCCAGCACAAATACGTAAACAAAACAGGCGAAATGATGAAATCTATTTTTTTTTTAGAAACAGATACCCGATCACGATACTGTATCATCAACAAATATATAAACTTCGTCATTCATGAAATATTGGCAAGATGTAAAAATGTAAAAGTTCCCAGGAAGTCCACAATTGATTTTATCAATTTTGCCTCAGATTTTCACCCATTAGTTCTGTAATAAAAATAATAAGAAAAAAAAAAGAGTTGCAAGAGCACATATGAAGAATCCACTTCTCATACAGGCATCAAGGTTGATGTTGAGATATCAATAATGATAAAGAAAGCAATCCACTTCCATCATGACTTTAAGCAACCAACAAAAGCTGGCTTTCCCTTAATGTACTCTACTTAAGACCCATAGGTTCCCTTGGAAATGGAAATGATGGTCCAAGATCAATATTGGATACAGCTTCTCGCAAAATATTAAAAAACATGAATTCAGAGGTGCACAAGGTCTCACCTTGGATGCGATCTACATCTCAAGGAGATTAATCTATTCTTTCTCCCAACTGGGTAAAATGCAGGCAAAAATGGTTTTAGCTTGCTCCCTCTGCTCCACGATGAAGGCACAGAGGGGAGAGTGCTACAAGAACCCTGATTAAAGACAACAAGAAGATCAAGATTCAAATTTAACGTTGGGAAACAGTCGTGTCAGAATACGAGGACAGATGAAAACAGAGTTCATAAAGCAGAGTATATACAAAAATAAGGTGCTACAGTTGTCACATCATGAACCAAATTTTTTTAGGCTATATGCTCCCAGATAACGACTCAATCTTGAAGAATACTAAAAAACTTAATCCAAATGCATTATTTATAATTTCATAACCTGAAAAAAACAACTTGTTTGGTTAAGATACTAATCATGTCCACTAGCAAAAGTGAAGGGGTTCTCTCAAGCTGCCCAGATGCGTGAGAAAGTCGTGGAAAACCCTAGTCCATAAAACCGAACCTGGATAAAAGTACAACAGCTCTACAGGTTATGCAAAGGTTACACTAGGAACATGCACATGCAAAGCCTTCCCAGACAACACTCATTGCCGGGGATCCTGGTAAATAGGTCAGAAAACCACCTTTTTGGCGTATGGCAGTAAGCTTCATCAAATTAGACTACAGAAATGATAAATCCAGAAGCTATTAAGCTTTCTTGACACAGGTTATATTCTTATATATGTATTAATATCATGAGCTCAGGAATTATTTTTCCAGACTATTGAGATTTAAGAGTATATTTGCTCCTTATTAAGTAAAGCAGAGGTATATGGAAGAACTGTTGCAGTCCCATGTCAAGTCTTTAGAAATTGCAGTCTTCTTTCCCCATATTATATGAATAATTGACTATTGACAAACGGTAAAGTGGACAGATATAGCTAGAAAGTCTTCATATCATGAAAAAAAAAAACAATGATCTAAGACAATATGTTGCTTGCTTCAAACATGCATTCTGAGAAACAAATTACAATCGAAGCATCAACCATATAAGTTTCTAAATTTAAGACTGAGAATTATGTCCAAAATACTTTCACTTGTGAGAGTATCAAATTCTAGCAACACAGTAATATTAATTATTTTTTTCAACATTGTGAGAGTTGATCATAAGCATATTTACGAGTAGGATAAGGTGCAGCCATCCAAGTGATACCGCTAGCAGTTTTTTGAAAAGTCTCGGGTAAATTTATCACAGTTTGCAGCAGATCACTATTGAAAGTTAAGGAACCAAGTGCTAAGCCTGAGAAATCAGAGATAAATGCTAACGACATCCTGAACCTAATTATGGTCATTAGGGCTTCCCCAAAGTTGTGTTGATTGAAATCTTGGAAGGTCAAAAATGTTCATCAACACTGATATGCAACTATTTACATAATGTAAAAATGTTTTGCTTCCACATCATAATGCATCTGATGATCATTTCAATACTAAGACATTACTCCACTCCACGAATATCTCCCAGGTGCACACTGAAGCTATAAGCTCGATTACTTTAATGTTAACAATGAAGATCGGAATAGTAATATGTACCTGCAACCGATATGTTGCTAATGCCATCATCTATGCCAGCTGCACACCAGAACTAGCAACTGAATCCATATTTGCACCAACAACAGTGAGCCCTTGAGGAAAACAAGGAAAAAGAAAGGGAAAAAAATCAAGTTGGGCAACATAGATGATATGATCCAGTATATGTTCAAATTTTAACTCATGATCCTAACATTGTTAATCCTCCATAACCCATACATGTGATATAACTGATCCCCTTCCTGATGTTGATAAGGCTTACTCTTTAGTTTTGAGGGTTGAGAAACAGAATTCTGTTCAATCTTCCTACCCAAATAACACTGATACTTCAGCACTCTTTACGAAATCCAGCCAAGGCAGAGGCTATACCAACAGTACAAGAGGATCACACACTTAAAATAGGGGTGCTAAAGGTAGAGCTGCTCCACGGAGAACTAAGAACAAAGGAGAAATTACGGTTGCAGTCCTAGACCCGACAAACAGCACGAATCCCACCCTACATGAATTTACTAAGAGAAACTCAATACCAACCCAACACGGAAACAATTAAACAGAACTAACCTGAAGCCGAAAATCTTACTTAAAATGTAATAATCATATATTTCAAATAACTTTTGATATATAACCTGATATCGACCCAAAATCGAGCACAACCCCAGCCCCATAATCCGAATTGCCACACCTAGGAGAAATCCCTTCCCTAAAACATTCAGCATTTATGTTTGTTTTTATTTACAATTGGAAAGTAAGGGTGGGGAAGGATTTGAACCCCACCTTTTCTCTCATACAACCAAGTACCACCTCTCCTAGCAAGTATTGATCACAGCAAACTATTTGAATTGGTAACAAATATTTTTTCTAAACAACTTCCCTACAAGATCATCATAACCAAATAAATTATGTAATATTACGACAAAAGTTTCCCACACTCTATATTTAAGCAACATACATTCATACTCATACTCAAACTCGAAACAATCTAATACATAATTTCTATAAACACACACGCAAACTACAAAGAGAAGAAAGGGAGAACTTACGATAAACTCTAAGAAGGGGGGTGTGCTGAAGTTATGTATGAATTCGAGAAGAAAAAGTTTCCCCCGGGGAGTTTATCCTTGAGAGGGAATTTGCAGAAATGGAGGAGATTCGGATAGAGTCAATGGAAGGGACGAAATTGTGAAATTAGGGTTCTTTAGGGGCTATTTTGATTCTATTTGGGAATGTAAAATTATATTTATATATTTTATTTTATGTACAAACTAAAAGATGAAAATGCAGAGTTTGATTTAGAATTTGTGAAAAAAATAAAATAAAAATTGTGATATTAGTTGTCTCCGTGTAAAAGTAAGGACCTCAATAATTGTATAACAAACTAACAATTTTCTTTTTCTAACTTGGCGGCCTATAATGTCAAATTGAGTCAACACAAATATTATTTAGCTTCACAAAACTTTTCTTTGAAACCAAAAGAAATTTTTAAAAAAACATATATATATATATATATTCTATTCTTTTTAATTTACTGATATGATAATGATGTGGTAGCCAAATCATGATGAGATGGGCTCTATATTGGGTTCCTTATCAAACCCGATATTGAGCTATGGTTGTTATTAGAGGTGGCAAAATCAGTCTGATCCAATGCACCGGCCTTAAAGGCCCAATATTTTATATAGGCTGGACCATATAAATCTTGGTTTAAAGTACTATTAGGCTAAAAGCCCGAGGAACCATGAGCAGACCCGATAATCTTAGTGTATATATATAAGAGAATAGGTCGGGCGGATCAACTAATTTTAGGTCGGATTATTTTTGATCGGCCCGACCCAATTTAAAATATAATATTAGCATGATGGATCCGAGCGGATTGAGTCGTCCGAATTGTCACAATTTCATATATGTTTATTCCTAAAAAAATATGTATGTTTAGAACACTTAGGCCAGATTTATTCTTCTTTCGAGTGCTAAAAAAACATATCAATTTCCCTCTTTCCTTTCTTTCCCGTGTAGACATCTTCTCCTTAAATTACGAGTCATTAGACGAGGAAAGATTTGCTCTGACTCATTTATTCAATAACGATGTTACATAATTTAATGTAGGACGTCTTCTCCTTAGGTTTCATTAGGCTTACCCAATTATCATAAAGTTATCTTCTATGGCTTTTCAATGCCTACATCGATACATCCTGCATTATTCACTATTCTTTAGAGAATTATAGCTTACCACCTCCATAAAAAGTTGATTTCCTTCGAAGAAAAATAAATGAATAAAGGTTTGTGAGATCTTGTTCAAACAATAACAACAACAATAAATTTTTATTATTATTGTTATGGTTATTATTATTATTATTCTTTTCCAATGGGTTGGATTATTACACGAATAAAGGGCGGGTTTGCTCATTAAGCAAAACGGTAATAATATATATGATTCCATTTCCATTACATTTGATGGCCCGATAGAAGTGACAAAATAGATCCGACTTATGGGCTGACCTAGTTTATCCGACATTTTAAATAGGTTATGTTATATGAATATAATTCTTGGCTAGAAGTAACATGGCCAACAAGCCCGACTCGATGAATAGTGAGTCGTCCCAGGAAATATGCCGAGTTTTGGTCACTAATGTTGGATTGAGAGATTTTTGGATTGATCCAATCCAACTCGACATATAATGTTGGCCCGATGAACGGCTGGGCTGACCCACACAAATGGCCACATCTACAAAATAGATCTATAAATCTGATATTGCCAAATCTTGTGTAGTCTGAGATAACAAAGATGAATTATAAAGGGTAATCATCAAAAGCTATAATTAATTTTCTTACAAAAAGTGTTAAATCTTAAAAAATTGGTAAGAGAAAAAATGTACCCAACTTTAAATCTCTGAGGTGCTTAATGTTTGATTAAAAGTTTATCATTAATATTAAAACTTACTTCAAAAATATTTTAATATTAAAACTTACTTCAAAAATATTTTATACTGTCGTTCCAAGAAACTGAAAAATAGAATAAAATGTAAATTAACAACTTTATTTTGGTAATTGAATTCACATGTAAAAATAAAACTATGTCACAACCCATCTTTTGCATTTTAATTTGGAGAAAATATTAAAGCCCAATATCTTGCCCAGAAATCCTACGAAATCAAAAGAACAAAGCCCAACTTAATTGGGCTGAGCTAAAAGTTTCAGAAAAATGAAATTACAAGAAATAAGTAATATTCACTTCGAATTAGACTGCGATGCACATGATACTTTGTTAATTATGATTATTGATTTATTAGTGATAAAATATGAAGCATATTTTAAAATAAGAATCTCATTTTATAGATAAGCTATTTTAACTTAAAACTTAAAAGAAAAAAAAAGCTACAACCTCCTTAGGTCTTAGTTTTTAAACTTTGTTGGACACTTTTAAATTTTTTATAATATACACAAAATTTTTGAGTTAATTCACCATATCGTAAAAGCAATAATAATCACCATATCACTTGTCTGATAAATAGTGAGTCTTGTCTCCGATGGTATCACGTGTGACGAAATATATTTTAAAAAAAAAATGATACTTTTATAGGAAAAAGGTGATTAATTTACAAATAAAAGTGATACTTTTACTACAATGATATTTTACAGGAAAAAGTGATACTTTTACTGCAAAAATTGATACGTTCTTTTGTTAAAAAAAAAAGTAATATTTTTACAAATAAATGTGATACTTTTACTATAAAAGTTAATATTTTTTTATTGTCACACCGTGTGACGGTCGTATGATGGTCTCATATAAGTTTTCGCCGATAAAAATATGCAGTGATAAAATGAAACATAAAATTGAATTGCAATAAAAATAATAGGGCAAGACAATTTACCTAACTGCTAACGAATGGTTCCCAAGTTCTCAATTATTTATTTATTTATGTAAATTTGATTTAAATAGTGTTATATTTCAATAACAACATTTTGAACTTATACAAAATTAATTTATCATATAACTTAAAAAAGAAAGAAACAATAAAAAAAAAAAAAAAAGAACTGTCGGTTCTAAAAATTGAACCTCGAAATCGAAACTGTCGGTTCCAAAATTGCAAGGATTGGAATCGGTTCCTAGTATTGTATATAACAGTTTCAAATCTAAATAAGAATCTGGTCAGGTTAAACCAAACCATTGATCACGGTTCTAATGACAGAATCGAATCACTGGTTAAACCGAACCATTGATTATGGTACGGAATTACCAATTCTGATTCGGAACCCATGTGTAAACTACCTCAGAGAATAGCCTCATGCTTTAATAATACAAACTATATTTAAATAAATAAAAAAAATCACTAGTAGATTGAAGATAACTCAAGCAGTATACAACGATTATAGTTCATTGGCTAAATGTCTTCAATTAATTTGGGAGTATCTAAAGAAAACATTGGAGATCTAGCGCTTAAGATCTGGACTTAAAGAACTTAGAACAGGCAGTCACTAAAATCTACTTAATTACGAGTAACTGATAACCTCTAAAAAAAACTCAAATTCTCTAAAATGATCTCAATCCGATATATTCGAAACAAAATAAAACAAACACAAAACACATATCTTTACCACAACCTAGTAACTAAACTCAAAGAAAATGTATAAGAAAGTCACTCTTAAACGAAACTCAAGGTTTTAACTTTGTGGAAATAATCCTCTGTGCCATATTAGAATGTTAAAAAAACGTACTTGGCACTTTAACATTCAAAATGCAAGACTAGCCACAATACCACTTATACCTCTGTTTTAGTGGGAAAGCTACTAAATTGAATTGGGTTGTGAGTCTTGTGACTTACGGTAGCGTACATGATATTGTGTAAGTCATACACGATATCGTGTAGAAGACTTACAGGATATCGTTGAATAAGGGGGTGGGGTTGGCCGCCGCCCCTCAAATTTAGAAAAATTCAGAAAGTATATATATGCATAGTGTAATATAAAAAAAAATAAAATTTGCCCCCATAAAATTCTGAAAATTTAATCTCCTCTTCCCTCCCCCAACTTCTAAATACATCAATTAGTCACTGTAGAAAAGAAACAATTAAATTATGGTTGAAAAAAAGTTATATCATCCCACTTAACTAAAATTGCTGGTGCCGCCCCTAATCGTGTATCTAAAAATTTATGTACACAATGTGTAAAATACTTAATATGATGTATCTAAAAAGTTGTGTACATGATATTATATAGTGGTGACAGTGAGAATGAGGATGAGAGTACACTAAATAAATAGTATAATAGACAATCACAGTCGTAAGTATTTTGACAATTAAAAAATCAAAATGTCAATATAAATTTTTACAATCTTCTGCACGGGCATAGTGAATTTTTTCTCTTTCAACTTTCAACTATATTTAGATTTAGATTTAGATTTAAACAGTAACAATAGTAATAAATATAAAATAAAAAATAAAGGAAGCATAAAATACGAAAGGCATTTGGGGTGAGTTCCTAGGATGAGGCTTTCATTTTCCACCATTCGTCAAAGATAATAAAAATCAAATATAGTCACCCTTCCTTTTCCACCTCCTGCTTTCTGTTACACCCAAAAAAACACACAAACACACACAGAGTGTGAAAATGGCACTCAGAATGTGGGCTTCTTCTACAGCCAATGCTCTCAAACTCTCAACTGCTGCTTCAAGATCAGCCCCTGCCTTTTCTCTCTCTAGAACCTTCTCATCTGGTAAGTAACAACTTTCCCGAAAATTTCACTGGAATGTCTGAATTTTTTGAATTGTATTAATAAAAGGCTTGAATATTATTTGTTCTCAATTCGGAACTTATATTTTGGAATTTTCTATATTTTATGTGTTACTCTTAATTGAGACTTACGTGTTTTAAATGTAAGTCCCTAATTGAAAGTGATATATAAAATGAAATTTGAAATTAAGAAAATTCTAGAATATTAGTCCCAAATTGAGAACATACGAAATCCAGGCCTTTTACTGATACAATTCCTAAAATTGAAGGCCTTAAATTCAAGCACAATTTTCCTTTTTTCACTCTGCTTTCTTTAAATATATTAAATTTGCAGTGTTGGAGGGTTTCAAATATGCTACATCACATGAATGGGTGAAGCATGAAGGGTCTGTTGCTACCGTTGGAATCACTGACCATGCCCAGGTTTACTATACATGCATTGTGTGTGTAATATATTTGTTAGTAATATATAAAGATGGCAAAACTGATTCGGCCTTAACACTTGTCCGGGACAGTGTGACATTTAGATGGATTGAGCTATAAAATTTTTGACTTAAAAGCCTACAACATTGACCTAATTAACTAAATTTTGGTGGGGCTGAACAGCCTCAACTACACGAATTACTAACCCTATCAATCGAGGGTGTCATTACAATAATTAATGTATGCGTTAAAAGAGGAAATTCCGTTATAGTATTAGCACCTTACCGAATAGGTCACGTGGCATATTTAAAGGAAAATTGTAACTTTTTCTAGCTTTTTTTGAAATGTTTCATAAACAACCCCAAAAAACCAGAAATTTTATGGAAATGAGGGTTAAAAGAATTATGTACACATTTCAATATTTTTTTTAAAATAAATGTATATTAAAGACTATGAATAGACTAGTTGCCCCTTTCTAATCAAAATTATCAAATGAATATGAACTCTTTATGATATCATACTCATGATCCAATGGTTATTATTATATATCTTTTTTCACTTTAAAAAGAAAAAACTTAACTATTAAATTATCCAATATTTTGTGCATATAGTATTGGATGTTATCAACATTTGTTTTTGTATTTGAATTATGCCAAAGGCAAGGTTGCTTATGAATTACATAATAAATTTATGCTTTACATGATATAAACACGGGCACCTTATCATCCTACCGTGAATATATTTTAATATGTCTATTTGTAAATTAGGACCATCTAGGAGAAGTGGTGTTTGTGGATATGCCGGAGGCAGGAAAAGTGGTGGCACAAGGGAGCAGCTTTGGGGCGGTTGAGAGTGTGAAAGCCACAAGTGACATCAACTCTCCCATCTCCGGCGAGATTGTGGAAGTCAATCCTAAGTTGACCGATTCCCCTGGATTGGTAACTCATCACACTTTTATTATCGATCATTAAAAAATTGTACATTTTTCAGTTGTAAGTAATATCTTCATAAAAATTAATAAAAGATAAAAAGTTTTATATTTTTCAAACATGATTCTTTTTAAAAAATTATGTACATATCATTGGATATGTCAATACGATAACGAAATAAGTTGTGAAAATTTAAAGTCATAACTTTTAGAAAATTATACCTTCGTTAAATTGACATGTAAAGAATTATACTTTTTTATTCCTCATGTCGAATATGACGTATCTATTTGAGTTCTAAAAAGGTATTCAAGATTATGATTTGTCACTAGCATATGACAATTCAGGCGGTTCGGCTCAAACTCATCTAGTTAATGACATATGTTGGATTGAACAAAAAATTCATAGGATTGAAAGTGAGTGAGTCTATCTTAATCCAACCCCCTAAAATATACTAAAATTTTTGAATCTGGTTATGGTCCACCTAACGATTGGCCCGTCGGGCTAGACCTATTGGACCCAATGGTACTCTGGGCCAAGATTTTGATGGCACGGCTAGTCTAGAATGCGAGCGGACTGGACAACCCATCAACTAAAATCGGACCGGCCCGCCTGACATTTTAGATGGGCTGAGCCATTATAATCTTGAGAGCCCGACAAGTCTGATTCGGTAGGCCAAAAGTCTGACGAACCGCAGACCGATTCAAAAATCGTAGTATGGTTTAGGAGAATAGGTCGGACTTTGTTCACTAATTTTATAACCAGATATAATTTTAGACCGATCCAACATATGACGTTGGCTCGACAACAAAACCCAAGAGTTGTAGTTAGAATTTGTTGTTTTAACATACTAATATATATTGTTTTGCAATGGAATGAAGATAAATTCAAGCCCCTATGAAGATGGATGGATGATCAAAGTGAAGCCCAGCAATCCTTCAGAACTGGAATCCTTAATGGGCCCAAAAGAGTACACAAAATTCTGTGAAGAAGAAGATGCTTCTCATTGAAAATGTTTTATATTTTCTTTTGTTTTTTTTTCCTAAACTCATGTTTAATTTTTATGCAATATATTGATTAAGTTTGGCTTAATTATTAACCACTTGTATCTCTTAATTCTAAGGGTTAATTACGTAAAAATTTATGAACTTTTGGTTAATTATCATTTGCAATATGATCTTTCAATTGTAACGTAGAAATGCACCATCTTTATAAATTTTTCAATTCAATGCATCCGAACAAATTTTCGGCTCCAATTACTGACGTGGAGCATGAAATTGAGGTTTTGATCTACCCGATTTCATACGTATAATTGTACGAATCTTGTTTACCCTTCATTAAATAAAAATGACATTGTTTTATCATTAAATCTCAATTTTGGGTTTTACGTTTGCAATTGGAGCCAAATTTTTGCTCGGATGTATTGAATTGAAAAAACTATAAAGATGATGTATTTTTACATTACGTTTAAAATGTTATGCTATAAATGATAATTGACCAAAAGTTCGTGAATTTTTACGTAATTAACCCTAATTTTAATATGTGTGTCAAATCTTTTTCTTTTGTTTTTGAATTTCATGTACTAAACAACATAAAATCAAAACAAACCACTTGATACTCGATTCAAGATTGTTTGCTAAAAGTCCGTTTAAACGATGTTAAACTAAATATATTATACAAGTTTGAACATACTTTTACGTTTGATAAAATTTTTGCAACTCAATAAGATAAAAATATTAAAACATGGGTAAAAATGTCAAACTACTCAAATTCGATTTATGTTCGGATCGATTATAGATCGTTCAAGCTCGACTCAGTTAATAATTAAACAAACTTAAATATAATAGTAAAAACTCAATAACATCTCAAACAAACTTGAACAACAGGAAATTCGACTCCACTTATTTACAATCCTGACTATTTTGTCTGTATATACATAGCTCTCAACTTAATTTGTTCCCTATTTGGTTTATGAAGAGTGCGAAGAGTTATAATTAGTTAATTCAGTGTCATTATCATAAATAAAAGAATCAGTGTCATTATCAGTGTCATTGTCATTATGTACTTAAATATCTAGATATTGGTGTCAATGTCACTAGTCATTGTCATTAGATAAAATATCTAGATATTATTAGTCTTTGTCCTTATGTCTAGAATAATATCTAAGGAATATGCTTTGTAATATTCCTCAGGACTTGTAGTATAAATAGGGGTGCTTGGCATATGTTACAACCAAGTTAGGATAGAAGCTAAGCTAAGTGAAAGTTGAGTTGAGTCCAGAGTCCTCTCTTGTAATTCTTGTTCATACATAAATAAAAGTCTTATCCTTGGTATATCTCGAGCCTTTCCTCTTATCTCATATTCAAATCCTTATCTTGATCCTGATAAACCTCCTTAGTGGTTGTACTTACTATGTGTTCGTAATTCTTGGTATCAGAGCCATGGCAGTCTAAGCTTTGGCTCTTATCCTCCTGAGAAATTTTATTGTCAATAAGCTATCTCCTATCATATGCTTTGTATAGAAAGTATGCTCTGTGGTTGCCACACAGTGGATCCTCCACAACAGAAATCTTACTAGCAAAGATAAGAAGAATATAGAAAAATCAGCCAACATGAGTTTTAAGGCTTGTGTACCTTGAGGCTTTTAGTAGATTGAAAGTGTTGCCTCGGTTTTATAGCCTTAAAACAAAATATTGGTTTATTTTTCTATAATTCTCAGCTTTGTATAGAAAAAGGAGATAACTTATTGTCTTTAACATTTCGAAGGATGGATAAGAATTAAGGCATTCTGTCTTGGTTTCTGGTCTCAAATTACACCATGGATAGTACCTCTACTACTTTAACTCATTGTCCTTCCTCTTTTAGAAAATCAAATTCCAGTAAAATAGATTATCTCTATGAAGTAGAATATGTAGGAGAAGATAGTAAAGTTCCTATTACCCAACTCCCTCTATTAAACCCATATCGAGCATTTACTAAACCAAGTTCTTCTATTCCAAAAGTAATACGCCATGCATTTGGTTCCAACAAGCATATTGCCAAAGAGCTTGTTTTAGCCTCACAGCTAGAACAACATTTGGTTCCCGCTACAGAAGCTGAGCAAATGATTCCACTTCATCTCAACGAAGGAATGATTCATCAGTGGAGATTACATGGCTACACTCATTTGCATTATGGAGTAGTTCGTCTAGCACTCACTCTTCATGGAAGAAAAGGACTACCAGTTGTAGCAAGAATCGCCCTACTTGATACCAGATATAAAGAGTACAGACATGCATGCGTTGCAACTCTGCAAACAACACTCAACGCAGGCACCGTGTTCGTCACTCTTTTTCCCAACTTCAACATGGCTCTAGAAGATCCACAAATCTTTCAGAGCATCAAAATTCAGCTTCAAATCACGGGAGCACCACAAGTCGGAAACACCTATGCTGCAACTCTTCATTATCAAATGGCCTATCGAGTTCAAAATCATGCCATGGACCTGAGTCTTCCAAGAGATACAGATGATGCTCTACTCGTACAGATGGAGTCTCAGCATAGTCCGTCATGCATCCACATTCCCAGGCAAATTCCAAAAGAAGAGTTACTCAAATTGCTTCCAGAATCATGGGTAACCAACTATGAGAAGTTCCATGAACACAACAACCCAGTTCAATCTGTTGATTCAACAATCAATAAAAGAAAAGATGGAGCTGTGGAGATCTCATTCAAAAAAGAAGCCAGTGAAAGACCCAGGCCATCTATTTTCTGCACAGAGATAAATACAATCGAGCAACTGTCTGTTCCAGTCAAAGCAGAAGAAGTTTATCTCGCCAACACTCCAATTGAAGCTTTCAATTCCCTTGGAGATCCCATATATGCCTTCACTGATGACAAGGGGCATAAGTTCTTCGACGTCTGCTATTGTGAAATGTGTACGATGCAAAGTTCAGATGAAGAAGAAACACCAAGGCGAAGCAGAAGAAAGAAAAAGCCCTCCCAACAAACTTTGAAAGAAAGATATGAATCAGGAGACTCTAAAGTTGGTCTTCTAGGAGAACCAACTGGAAAATCATTTGAATACTATGTTTTGTATTCAACAGATTCTCCATCAACACCTCCCAGACAAGATGAAATCCCATCTTGCTACATGTTCGGGCCATCCTCTTCAAACTCAGAGTTTCCACCATTGGATTTTGAGAAGGATAACTCTAAGCATTCTTGGAAGATAAAAAATCCTATCATCAAAAATCCAGATGGGTCTGAAAAGCAAATCAGCGCAGCAGAAGCAACACTGAATTGGCAATCAGAGAACGCGCTGGCCCAGAATAATCTTCTGAATCAACTAAACAATAAGGTAACAATCATGGACCTTGCAATCAAAGAGCTAAATCAAAAATTCTCTTCCTTACACCAAGAACTTTTGCATTTAGCCACTACTGTATCCATGACATCCCCAATAATGTCACAAAAAGAGTCAGAACTCAAATTCTTGAAAGCACATTTATACTCTTTGCAAAATCCACCAAAAAACCCAGCCACTGTACCCTATGATATATTTACCCCTTATCCAATTTATACACCACCTCCTTTGCTGACTAATCCACAACCTCTTCCACCACTTCCCCAAGATCCAAGTCCTTTTGGTTCATCCTCATTTCTTCCTACAAAAGTACTTGAAGAGCATGTTGCAAAAAAGCGACATTCTACCAGTGACTCTGAAAGAAAAACATCAACTGCTGACCCAACAGAGTCAAAACCTCAATCTCACGAAGGAGGTTATGGTAGAACACAGTGTTAATCCATTATCCTCATTTCTTGAAGAACTAGCAAAGTCCAAAAAGAGCAAAGAGCCTTGTTTGATCCTACGATGTGAAGATTCATCTGAAACTTCAGAAGAGGAAATCATAATGCCAGAATTCATGATGGCAGAACCAACTCCTTTTGAAGAAGAGGTAGAAAGTGAAGCAGACAATCCTCCAGACGAAAGGCAAGATCAACCAAGAGCACATCCACCACCAGGTTGGACGTCTAAAACCCAAGGAGATTCTTATCATGGTTTCTCTTTTGACAATATCCCTCCCTCAAAATGGAGAGATAAAGTCTATGAAATGCATGCTTGGTGTATGGAGCAATTACTCTACCCAGGAAGCAATCTCCCTGTAGTCATAGACAGGATAGTGTCCAGATTCCATGGACGCTTGAGACAATGGTGGATCAGTCTAGGAGGATACAAACAACTACAAATTCGACAATCTCAAAATGTAGACGCCTTCATTGGACACATTCATAATGAATTTCTTGGCGCTTGGGAACACTACACAACTCAAGCAAGAGAAGAATTTCTCAGCATGAGATGCTGCTCTTTTAGAAGAAAAGATCTCGAACGACATTATGAAAGAATGTCAAAAAGATTTTATGCCCTTGGTGGCATGGATGATGTCAATCTCAAGCAGGCATATTTAAATTCTCTTCCAGACCCCTTGGGAAATGAAACTTCCAGGCAGCTATCTCTCAAGAGCATTCCTCTTAATACGGCCACACTTGGAGAGATATATCAGACCTCCCTCGCAGCTCTTGAAAAATTATGCAATCATCAAAGATTTTTCAAGCAATTGCAGGAGCAAGGGAAGCTTCTAGGAAAAGCTTGTGATCGTCCAGAGCTGTCTATCAAATGCAAGACAAAGAAGTGTGGATGTTCATCATCTCCAAGAGACAAGAAGTACAAGTGGAAGAAAAAGTTTCCACAATTATCTGGAAACAAAAGGTGGAAGTTCTTCAGAAAAAAGAAAAGGAGGGGGTTCAAGAAGTCAGATCGGTGCTACATCTGCAAGAAGAAAGGGCACTATGCAAAGCAATGTCCAAATAAAAGGAAGAGAGATAATCTTGTTGGATATCTTGCACAAATTGAAGATATTGATGATGCAGATATCGAATCCATATTTTCTCTCGACGATGAGCCAACTGATGACACCGTTCTTGCCATGGGGATAGAACATGAAGAAAGTTCATCAGATGACTCAGAACAGGATACAGAAGAAGAAGAAGAAGTTGATGACCAATTCATGTTGTTTGATCTCTACACTATGGACATGTGCAAAGCTGAACAACCACAAGAAACCAGATTAGCCTATCCTTCCCAACCTTCTCCAAATGGAAAAATCTACATCTTTCCCACCAAATATGACAAGCCTATCCCTATCATTGCCTATTTTGATACTGGAGCAGCATCCTCTATCATGAAACCAGAAATCCTTCCATCCACTCATTGGGAAACGTGTTCTGTTGCTTTCAAAGCTGCAAATGGCCAGGTTTTCCATATATCCACTACAACAAAAAACGTTTAACACTACGGTAAAAAACCGTAGTTAAATGCATACAGTGACCGTAGTAGTACATACCGTAGTCGTAGACCCTCTACATATAACTACGGTTCAGAACCGTAGTGGTTAATACAAAAGACCACGGTTGGGAACCGTAGTCGTTCTAGTAGCTTCAACAACTACGGTATATATGACTACGGTTGCGAACTTCCTTTGGCTACGGTTTCAACCGTAGTGATTTATACAAACGACAACGGTTCACAACCGTTGTATTTCATCACTTTGACAACGGTTAGGAACCGTAGTCGTAGAAGGGGGTCTATGACAACATCACCTACGACTACGGTTGTTGACCTACTAAGACAACAGTATTTAACCGTTGTCTTTGGTTTGTTATTATTATTTTTTTTTTTTGTATTGGCTAATATATATATATATATATATATATATATATATATATATATATATTATATTTGCATGTCAAATTAAAAAAAATAAAAATAAAAATGGATACCAAATCAGAAAAAATACTCTAAATTTATTAGAGTATTTCACCCAAGTACTCGTACAAAGTCGAAGGAAAAGAGTTAAATTCTCAATTCTGATAAAAAAATATTACATGTGGTTAAAGTTCTGAACTAGCTTTTCTATCTATAGTCCACTTAGTTTCTTCCTGCATTGATCCCTTGAGTGGATACACGAGAATAAATGAACGCTCCCCTTGAAAAGCCGATACTCATATATCCTGAAAACATAAACATATAAAATAGAAAAAGAAAGGACCAAATCAATTGTATTACTATATATTATGTGAATCATACATAATTTAAAACAACATAATGTAATGAAACCCTTCTAGATAGAAAATAAAACACAACTAAATTTAATTCAGACACTACATATAATAGCCAAACTACCTTGACTTGACTCTACAATGTTTATTCAAACTGAAAGCGAGAATTACCTAGGATTCTAATGCCTAGTCAAGCCAGGATTTCTTCAATCTGGAGATGCATCTGATTATACAACAATCAAATCGATTTTCTTTTACAATCATACACTTAATTGAGTAAAAACAGAAAATATAGAAACCGATTGTGGATTTCTCTTCTATTTTTCATGTCAAAATGGAACAAATAAAGTTATTGCAGCATAAAGTTATTGCAGCATAAAAATGGAACAAATAAAGTTATTGCAGCATAAAAGTCTGAAGACAGCCACTATATGCCCAGTTTAATCGAACTACACTAATACAAAAAAAAAAAAAAAAAAAACAGGATTGCCATGGATAATAAGTAATACAAACCTTATAGACAGAGATCCTAAGATTGCTCCATTGTCGTTCAGAGCTTCTATAGCACTCTCAGCTTAACAACCTGATGCTTGGAATCTTGATTAAATTAGTAAATAAAAAAAATACAAATCAGATTCACCAACCACCTTATATTATAACCTCAAAGTTCTTGACAAAAGAAACTGATGGAGTCTAGACTCTTAAAAAGAAAAATCATATATAGCTTTATTGAAGTGTTGGAAGGAAATAAGTTCACTATGTAATAGGAGAATAATGTGATGCCAACTAAAATGCATAATATTCTCAACAATATATAACTTAGGTAGATACACAAATTATGGTGCCTCTTAGCTAAACAAATCTCACTTATCATACATAAAACAAATAGCTCATACTCAATTAAGAAATTACCAGCTGGTGCACATGAGACGTTGTCTTAATTGATTGATTGGACAATATAATTCTATAAAACACAATTATTTTGTTAAATATATTGATCAAACGCGAGTGGCACGTGATTTTTGCATGTAAAAAAAATTAGTATACATGTCATCATTAAATTTAGCATATATAGTTGTGGCATCCTGCTACAGATAATTGCTAACAAAATAGAGAGATGACCTTACACAATTTATTTCCTTCTTATTGTGTGAAAAAGACAGCTTATTTAAGAGTATCCACAGAAAAGAGAGGGCCAAGTGTTAGCAAGATAGTGATATTTAAACATGAGAGAGACATAAGTACTACTGTACTAGCCATTAGCAAATAATGATATGTTGCATTATGTTTGTGATTAAGTATCATCATACCTAAAAAGCATTATACCCATTTATACTGGCTTTTTTTAGGAACAGACATCACATGGTTAAAATGCAACACTGTTTATGGCCATCAAAATTTCATCATATAAATCCTTTACAGCTTGTAGAATGAAAAATCATAAACCAAATAAAAGCAACATACAAGGCCCAATCACCACATAGCAGCTCATAAAGGTGGCTTAAATGGCGTGTCCAAATGGATACCACTAACTCAAATAGACCACAGAAAAGAGCAATTCACCAAGAAAAACAAGAGCAAGCTGCAAAGTCATTCAAAAGTACGGAATGGTCGAGTAACATAAAATCGTCACAAACTAACAGCAAACAATTGAACAATATCAATATGCACATAAACAGACACATGGAGCAGCATCAAACAAATAGAGACTTACATCATCTGACTCCTCTTTCTTGGACTCAGCCCACAGCTAGACCGCTACCAGCAGGAACGGATGCCAACTTCTCACTTCCAGCTCCAATAAGCTCTGTAATATCTTTGTTCTTGTGCCAACAGAAGCTCAACCTATCATCATCAGCTTCAACTCCAACTACAAGACATATAGAAAGAATGTAAAGATAAAGCATGAAAGAATCCCTTAAAAGCAAAAGATATGAGATAATGCAGATGGAACAACATTAATTCGTAATTCAAGGAAAAGATTCAGATATAGGTGACACTTGTAAATTTGTTAGCTTAATTTATCATAGCAAAGAGGGGGAAAGAAGAAGAAAAACTTGAATATCTTTGATGAAAGAAACTATAAGTATGCCACATATTAGGGTATCAACTAGATGTTGTATGCCTCTAAAGAACAAATAAAGTATGCTTATTAGCATAATGACCATGCTGTGAGAGTTGAGAACCAGGCAAGTAAAAACCACATTGACACCTAAGAGGCTAAGACATAAACAAACTGAGAAAATGTATATACCTAGCTCTAACGATGTGTAACAATCACTGGCAACCATTAAAAAAAAAAAGTCATGTAGCCTTCCAATTTATAATATGAGATAAATGAACTAAATTGCTAATTTGCATGTCTGTAAGCAAGAAGAGATGACCATAAGTTTTCTAAATATAGCAAACACCTTGAAGGCAGGAAACAAAAACTTAATCATAATTTAATAGATAAATTATTTATAGATGCGCCATTTGCTACAGTACCACCAACTTATTTTATGTATCGTGTAAATCATAATAGAGAATTAAAGACCGTATAGGCATTGGAGAGGTCACTTCCAAAGAAAAGCAATCAAAGGTAATAAAATAAGTTTTGGAGGAGAGAATAATAAAGAGGGTCAATGAGCATGATATAGAGACGTGGTAAATAGGTGATTAACATAATTTAAGTTAGCATGATAGTGGAGCTGTCTCTAGCTGAATTATGGCTATAACTGATTTGCATTAAGTATCTAGACTAGTATAAATAACGACTTTTTGATGCGTAGGAGAATCAGCAGTTTCTGGTTTGCAAAAGCCACAACCTGCAAAAGATGATGTTAAGATGCTTCTTGAATAGTTAAAGATAGCTAAAGAAGATAGTGAGAAGTAGATTCTTATAGAGGAGGCCTCATTTATTTTCATAGAACTCAATATTAGATGCTTTCAAGCCAGAATTCGAGATTGCTTTCAGAATGGCAATGGCTGTAGCAGTTATGAACAACTCAAGATCAAAATTCTCAAAGGAAGTTATATCTATAATACTTATAAAAATAAGCATTGACTCAAATACATAACTATCAGGATTATCACAGCCACACGAACCACCCAAATCACATAAATTTTGGAAACTTGTTTCTCGTGTGAAAAGAATAAAGAATTTCAGTGATTGCGATAGTGGCGCCAAAAACAAAAATAGAAACTCATGTTTCTCATGTATCCCTTGTACAATTATTTATATGAAAATTCATACAATCTGACTTTCTTATGAACTCTAATCAAGAATAGCATAATCTAATAACTAAGTTGTTCTTATGAAGTGTAGTCAAGAAATTTGTAATACATAAAAGCTCCCGACTACTTTATTTCTGATTTATAACTTATCAATTTACCAAAGAAACAAACAGGTTGCCGGCAGAAATCGGAGCAGAAAAAAACAGAGCAACTTATGTTGCAGGACAAAAAGCTAAAACTAGCATCATAAGCAAGCGAATTAAATCTAGCACTAGGAAGGGATCTCTCCATTGATCAAGTTCACAAAACTTACATTAATAGGATTATAAGAAAGTAACTCAACCTCCTTTTAAAAATTTCAATCGCCGATATATCTCTTACCTCTAATTTTTGTTGCAAGCTCGATCAATAAAACCTAATTACAAGCCCTAATTCCTATAACAGTAACATCAAATACCAAGCATTATTTTAGATCCACATTAAACAAATCTCCAAAATCAATGCTATGAACTAAAATATGGAGCTAAAATTGAGAAGTTCTGTAATACCCCAACAGCAAGGTATTCAAGCACATCTGCCAAGTAAACCGGTGCACATGAACCCAACCGCTGAGCATACCGGCCCTTCTTCAAATACCGCCCGATTCTACCCATCGAAAACTGCAGACCGACTTTCACCGACCGGGAAATAGACTTCTTCTTCGGACCGCCGGGCTTCCTTTCGCCAGCTCCTTTCTTCATTTTCCCACCAGTTTCCATCATCTACCACCAGTGGATAATCAAGAATCATCCGCCGCCGCCGCTGCTGGATATTCTAGTATCGTCTGTTGTTGGTGGATTTTCAAGAAGCATTGATCCAGAGGTTGAGATTTCATAGCGAGAGAGAGAGCAATAGACAGTTAAAATGAGACTTATAGAGGATTCCTGTGTGATAATATTAACCATGCCGATAGGCGAAGATCGATAAATAGCGAGAGACAGAGAGAGAAGAAATTAGAAACATAAATACATGGGGTTTAACTACTAATAAACAAAATAAAAATATTTACAGCATTCCATACCTGCTTCACATCGACGGCAGTGGAGATGCACTGTCCGATGACTCCGATTCGGTGGAAGAGGGGTTGAAGGGATGAGAAGGGTTTCCAAGAAAGATCGTGAAATTAGAAGTTAGAAGTGTCAATATTATTTGTTCTATATTAATATTGAGCCCTTTATTTATTTTTTCTTTTAAAAGTGATTTGAATTGGCGGAAGTATTACCGCCCTTTTTTAGCGAAAATATCCCTTTAGGTATTTAACTACGGTTAAATCACAACGATTTTGCGAACCGTAGTCTTTTAGCGAAAAATAAGTATTCGACTACGATTAAATCACAACGGTTTTACGAAATCGTAGTCATTTAGCGAAAAAAAAATGTAAAACACTACGGTTTGTACAATGACCACGGTTGAGCGCTAAACGACTACGGTTATTGCATAAAACCGTAGTCTTTGGGGTGTTGTGATTAACAGTTTTTGTTGTAGTGATCTTTGATTAGCAAACCAATATACATTCAACTTTTTCCTGGATATATGGTAAAAGCCAAGGTATATGGGTCTAACCTTCCTGGAAAAGACTTCATACTTGGATTTGATGTCTTACACAGCCTCAAAAGAGTTTCATGGCACCCAAAAGGCCTGAAACATAAAAACCATCTGTTACCTTGGACAACAGTCTCTCATCTCTACCCAATAGAAATCCTAAATCCCATCAAAGATGAGATAATCAAAACCTCATGTGCCAGCTCTCATTCTGAATTCCTCACAAAGTGCTCCTCACCATTGTGGAAGAATCCCCAGTTCTTCATTTCATTACCATTCAAGAAAAATGAAGACATCAATCCTACAAAAGCCAGTCATCCAGGGATGAATCCAGATCATTATAACTTGGCTCTCCAAGAAGTAAATCAACTCCAAAAGGAAGATCTCATTGAATCTACTACCTCCCCATGGGCATGTGAAGCATTCTATGTCAACAAAAGATCAGAACAAGTACGCGGAAAGCTGAGATTGGTGATCAATTACCAGCCACTCAATCATTTCTTGGCAGACGATAAGTTTCCATTACCAAAACGGGATGTTTTGTTCCAGAGACTTCCACAAGCACAAGTCTTCTCAAAGTTCGATCTAAAGGCGACCTAAAACAGGTTTCTGCATTCCAGATCGTCATTACCAGTGGAAAGTCATGCCATTTGGATTAAAGACAGCACCATCATTGTTCCAGAAAGCGATGATCAGAATCTTCGAGCCAATACTCTCAAACGCTCTGGTATACATTGATGATATCTTACTTTTCTCTCCAGACATTGATTCTCATACAAAATTGTTGGAAAAATTTCATAACATTGTCCAACAATATGGAATCATGTTATCTGAGAAAAAGATGGTCATTGGTGAGACAGAAATTGATTTCTTAGGCATGCACATATCAAAAGGGCAATACCATCTACAGCCTCATATCGCTTCTCAACTGGATGAATTTCCAGATGAAAATCTCTCATTCAAACAGATTCAGCAATTCCTTGGCATTGTCAACTACATGGCAGATTTCATCCATGGCTTGGCAAAACACAGGTCAATCCTTTCAGCACAACTACGAAAGGATGCTTCTCCATGGAACCAGAAGTGCACAGAGGCAGTAAAAGAACTGAAGAAAATATCAAGAACTCTTCCAGCACTAAAAATTCCATCAAAAGGCAGAAGAATTCTCCAAACAGATGCAAGTGATTGTTACTGGGGCGCTATCTTATTGGAAGAAGATGAAAAAGGAAACATGCATTTGTGCGGCTACAAGAGTGGAGTCTTCAAAGAGAGTGAAAAGCATTATCACTCTACATATAAAGAAATCCTTGCAGTCAAAAGAGGAATAGAAAAGTTTGAGTTCCATCTTGTAGGACAACATTTCCTCATAGAAATGGATATGTCCTCGTTTCCAAAAATGATCCAATTCAAGCAGAAGGTCCTCCCTCAGGCACAATTACTTAGATGGGCAAGCTGGTTCTCGCAATGGAAGTTTGATGTCAAACATATAAAAGGAAAAGATAACTTCCTCCCAGATTTCCTATCTAGGACACAACGACAAATTTCATCAGTCATTCCGATAATCTACATGATGAATCCTGAAAAGCCAGAAAAGGAACACATGGAGGCTATGATCAAGCACATGCCGCAGAACCTTCAAGAAGAGATTCTCAAAGACGTTATCGTCATCATGGGAATCAAATCCCTTCATGGATTCTTGAAAATATACATCCATCGATACGGCTTAGATCAAGGACCACTCCTACATCTGCCTTATCATCCGGTATATCCTTTCCTCACCACCATATACATGAACCCACGTCACTATGGTTCATTTCCAAAAGAAGCATACCTACTCTTATGGTATCTTGCTGATCTGTATGCAATAGGTGTGCTTATTGATAAAAGCACAATACTGCAATACTTAGCAAAATGCCTCATGAACAGGAGAAAATCACATTACAAAATACTATGTAAGTGGTTAACACTGTTTCATGACATTACTTGGTGGCAAAAGAATATCAGGGAACAAAGTGGACACACTGTTTTCGTCACGTTCAAAATATCCACTGTTCCAGAACAGGAAAAGGAGGGAATCAAAATCAAGAAAAGATACGAAGCCCATGTGCAGACTGGTTACAATGATTCAGCCTTTGACGGAAAACACTATCATGCAAGAGCTCGTGCTTTAACAGTACTAAATGGAATAAAGGAATCAACCATCAATGAAAAGCTGCTCGAGCACGTCGGATAAATATTATATGTTAGATTGGGTTATGTCGAAAACCATCGTGCTAAAATAGTGAATCCAAACATTTTAAAATACATTAAATTTTGTCTGGCCGATCTATCTGACCCGTCGAGCCACTAATCTATAGGATGAATCTAGTGTCCCCATATCAATGTTGGCCGCAAGAATGAAAATATCGGTGATTATGGAAATATCGGTGTTTCAATTTAGGAAGATCTTGGTAAAATCTCGATTAATATCGAAATATCGCTGTAATTTTTTAAAAAATACCGAAAAATGTATTAAAATATGTAATTTATCACCATATTTTATAGATTGCTATAAACCTACTTAAATTCAAATCTTTAATCTAAAAATTGAGTCAAATTTACACATATACAACAAGTTGGTAAATTCAAATATATTAAAGTCTTTATCAAATTTTTTTCAACATTATGTAAGTTAAAGCAGATATTTACAATATATATTTTTTTTCTTACTTGACCTATAACATTTTTTATTCAAGAACAACACTAATTAAAAGCTAAGCCCAAATAAATGAGGAATATTTAAAAGCTATACTAAATACTAAATAAAATTAAGAAAGATAGAAATCATAACAAGTTCTTGACTTGGTCTGATGGTTAAAGTTTGGAGATTCATTCAACAGGTCCTGTATTCGAAATATTAAACAATATAAAAGATGTATTTACAACTAATTTATAAATATTAAACAATATAAAAGATGTTTGACAAAGCTATTGTTTTTCATCAGAATTTCTTCTTTTTCTATGTTCAAAATTTTATTTAGCTCAAATAAGAACCAATTGCATATCATGTCAAACATTTTAAAAAAATTGAAAATTTCTCGAAATTTCACTGAAATTAACCGATATTCATCGAAATTTCTGTAAAATTTCAACAAATTATACTTGGAGATAGTCCAAATTAAAATTTAACCGAAATTAATCGAAACTTTACCGAAATTAATTGATATTCACTGAAATTAACCGATATTCACCGAAATTTCACCAAAATTTATCGTAAATTCTGTAAAATTTCAACAAATTATACCTGGAGATAGTTCAAATCGAATTTTTTGGAGATTTCACAGAAATTTCGGAGAAATTCTGACAGAAATTTATTACATTCGAATATCGTTTCGAGATTGCAAGAAAATAAAAATTTCGAAAAAATATCGGTGACTATCGAAGATATTTTAATCCTCTACGATTCTTTTGACAAATCGGATTAATTTTACTGCTTCTACGATCAAGTACTCCCAATTTTTATATGTTGTATCAGCCTAAACTTTTAATTCAGTTCATATCCCCATAATTAATATATTAAAATAACTAAAACAAAAAGTAAGAAGAAGAAGAAAAAAAGAGAAAACTATAATTGTCTAAACGAAGCGTTCATCACTCATTAGCAGCTGTAAATCTTGTAATCATATACTCAACAGTAACTGTAACTGGATCTGTACTCTGTAATCTTTTCCCCTAGGCCCCATAAGCATCTCGTAGATCTGCAACCTAAAAAGGTATGTTTATGTTGGTATTTCATCGAACACCTTGCCTGCAATTCATCCTTGACACCGTTTATAAATTGATTAGAACCTGAAGGTGATTACTGTTCAGCTCTGCTCGGGGTTATGTATATTACGAATGATGATTATGGTAGTTGTTGTCGATTTGGATTCCATGCGATGTTTTCAGTGTCTCATGGATCGAATTTCGCAAATAAAGATGATTCAGTAGATCAGCTCTGTGTGTTTTTGCTTTGAATTACTGAGGTTTTAGAATGGATCCTAAGTCGCCATCGAAATCGAAGATTCAAACAACGTTGTTATCTCAAAGTCCCAGTTTGAGAAAGGTTATCGTAGTCTTAGTTTCGATAATCTTGATATTAGGAATAATTGTTGCGCATTTAATTCCTAAAGGTCAAATTTTTATGTCTGAGAAGATGAACACATATTTCACTGTTGTTTTGGACTGTGGTAGTACTGGATCAAGAGTAAATGTGTTTGAATGGATGATCGGAAATGGAAGTGAAGTTTACGGAAACTTACCTGTTTTGTTGCATAGTTATCCAGATAATTTGAATAAGACAAGTGGCTGTGAGTACCATTGTATGCAAACTGAACCAGGGTTGCATAATTTTGTCGATAATGCAGTTGGCGTGAGGGCGTCTTTAGAACCGTTGATTAGATATACAGAGCAATGGGTGCCTTTGGAGAGGCGTTCAGAAACGCCTATATTCGTTTTAGCTACAGCTGGAATGAGGAGGTTAGTGGCTAAGGATGCTAATGGAGTTTTACAGGATGTAGAAAATGTAGTGAAAGAGCACGGTTTTCTGTATAGGAAGAACTGGATTAGGGTTTTGAGTGGGATGGAAGAGGCCTATTTCGGTTGGATTGCGTTGAATTATAAAATGGGCATTTTTGGGAGTTCTGTAAAGTTTCCCACATTGGGACTTCTTGATTTAGGAGGCTCATCGTTGCAGGTGGTGGCTGAAGTCGATGTTTCAACAGAAGACGAGCATGCTTTTAGCTCAACGATGGGGTCTGCTGAACATGATCTAGTAGCATATTCTTTACCGGCTTTTGGCTTGAATGAAGCTTTTGATAGGACGATTGTAATGCTGAGCCATACTCAGGCGCTGAGAGAAAGCGTCGGTGGGATCTTTGAAGTGAGACATCCTTGTCTGGGTTCGGGTTTTGTACAGAATTATACATGCAGTGGCTGTTTTGGTGGAGTTTCAAGAAATTTGAGCAATCATATGCAAGAGAGTGAGTTGAATTATGTGTTACTTATTGGGGAGCCGAATTGGGACCGTTGTGAAACGATTGCAAGAGCAGCTGCTATCAATTCAAGCAGTCCAGATTCGTCAGACCTGTTTGATCGATCAAAATGCATAGGCTTGTTTTCTTATGGAGGTTAGTTGAAATTATCTAAAAATTATACTCTAAGTTGTTTAATGATTACATTTTTTATACCCTCTATAAACAAGCTGTTACCTTTTGATCTTTATCATGCTCTGTAGAATTCACAAATAGATTTTTTCCATTTTTAGCAAACATGGTTTTCTATATCTTAGACACGGTCGAAGATCATGTTTGTAGCTTGAGGAGATATGACTAGTTTAAAGCACTGTTGATTGTGATTAGTTATCAATTAAAGGAAGTATTATGCCTTGTTTGCTTTGAGCATAGTTGAAGATAGGGCTGCAAACAAATTGAGTCTAGCCGAACTTGTAGGTGTCTGTGTTTGTTTTGTTTATCTTTAATTGGACTCTAGCCGAACTGAGCGGTGTTTGATTTAGTTTGTGAATGTGCTTGTGAACATTTTTTACCATGTTCGTTAACAATTAATTACTTTATTGACGAATTGCAAATAAACAAATGTTCACTAGTATAACATGTAATATTGTTGTTTTTATCAACTGGGTCTTGAACGGGCTTGCTAATGCACGAGTCAATCAATGTTCAAGCACCGTTCATTTTTAAGACGAGCTTAAAAATTCGTTCTTTTGTTCAAATAAACAAGCTTGTTCACGAGCTATTCAATGAAAGTTCTGTTCGTCTATAGACCTAGCTGAAAATCTGTTATATTCTGAATATCTACTCTCTATTTCTCATCTGCAGGCAATACAAAACTGAACTTAACAAAAACATTGCATACCGTCTCAAGATACCACGCATTATCCGGATTTTTCGCTGTCTACCACGCACTAAACCTGAGCCAGAGAGCAAATCTGACTACAATGTGGGAGTTGGGGAAGAACCTATGTTCAAGATCATGGGCGGATCAGAAAAGCATCAACGGACAATATTGCTTTCGAGTTCCCTATCTGACGTCTCTCATACAGAACGCTCTCTGTCTGAACGGTGTGGAGATAATCTTTGGACCTGGAGACGTTTCTTGGACATTAGGTGCTTCATTAATCGAGGGGGAGTTCCTGTGGCACCGCGATGAGCAGTTGGAAAACGGGGTTTTCATTTTGAAAGACGGCGTAATGAGAACTTCTCCATTAGTCATATTTGTTCTGCTTTTGTCCATTTTAGCCATTGTTTACTATTGTCAAGTTAAGTTGCCTATGGTAGGAAGCAAAAACGGTGGTACTAGGACATCGTTGCCATCTTATTTGGGTCCTAAACGGCAGCCTAATTGAATATTTAGTTGCATTCTTGATTAGAATAGATGATAGAAAAAATGAGTGATTCTTAGTGTGTGTATAGGTACTATACCTCATCAACAATTCTTTTACATTTAGAAAAAAAGTTGCATCTTTGAATCTTGAAGTTCACTTGTTTTTGTGATGTTGCCTGGTGCTGGGTTTGAACTGGAACCAAAGTTAATCTTGGCTTGATTCAACAGTTAAAAATTGTGACAAGACTGCTTTACCATGTATCTTGGAGAGAGTGACACACATAATATGTGAATAAAAAATACGTACGTGTAGGCTCCACACATTGTGTGTCACTCTTTTCGAAATTCATGGCGAGTACTTTGCTTGATCTAAATCTCAATCTTTATGTGAACTGTCAGTTCACAATAGCAACTATTCAGCAACGTAATGGCCAGGATGATTTAGGAATGGTGAAGCGCCTAAACTAACGTTACTTTTGTTGTAAAAAATATTACTTTGAGTGTTGACCTTTATAAAAGAGAAATAATTTTTAGAAGTTACAGTTTCGTGTGGTGATAATAACATTGTTCACGTCAAAAGTAATATTTTTAATGGTAAAGGTGACTCCCATCTTACTGAAGACGGTTTTACGCAAGTGTTACTCAACCATTATACAGTTTATCTGAATCTAGATACCATATCAGGCAAATGAAGTTTGCAGAACTCTCAATTTACACCAAGATAAAACATAAAACCCAGAGTGTAATATGTTAAAACTTTTGAGTCTCTGCAGCCAGAAGTACAACTCTACAAACAACAAAAGAAAATCACAGCCTTGGCTTTCACCAGTTAAGCTATTCAGTACGCAGCAACAAGCCCCGGTTTGCATCCGTTCGTCTCGGACCCACCAACGTCCACCCAAACCTCATTAACGCGTGAAATAAACTTAAACGGAGAATTATACTGCGCGATAGAGTAAGCATATCCACTCTGTATAGAACTAGAGTTTGCCCATTCAGTCCTGCTCAAACTGGCAGCCAGTTTCTCAGCCTCCTTCACAATGTTGTTATCCCTAGCGAAACCCGAGAATTTCCTCACGGCTATGCAGTGACTCTCCCACCAATCGGGATGAAGGTTTAGCTCTGGCAGGGGTAGAGGTGGGTCTGCCTGAAACTTTGCCGGGAGGTACAGTTTTACGAAGTAGGCTGATGAGTGTAGAGGTCCAGCGCCTGGGACTATGCTTGTTAAGATGGGGACGGTCATCGGTATCCTGGAGAAGTTCAAGTTTGCACCTTCTATGAACTGGAACAATCTGGAAACCAGGAGAAAAATTGGAATGAGTAGTAGCACACACAAACACATACCAGGGCTGTTGCCTTGCACATAACTATTGAGCACCTCTGTGGGACCTGCTGACGTGGCAACGAGATATAGATACTGTGTTCCTGTCACGTTAGCAGGTGTTCACCGGAGGTGCAAGGTGACATTTCCCTATATGAAAAATTGAATTGTGTATGTATATATTTTAAAGAGAGAAAGCACAGTTAGAATAATTGCAGTAAAGATTCAACTGAGTTTCATCATCTTTTCCATCTCATAACTTCAGATAATAATCGAATAATCGTTTATCGATTGCTTTATTACTCAAGAATGGAAAACAGTCGTAATTATACATAGAAGATACTTTGAAGAAAACTGAGTAAAACAGTTTCTTTTTTCTTTTCATTCTAAGGAAAAATAAGCAAATGTGCAACTTCTTATATGAAGGAAAGGTACGGTTAATAACATATTTCACTTTCTGAAAGCTCCTAAATAGCCGAGGCAGATACTTATATAAGATCGTTTTAAGGAAATAATTTTTATCATAAAAAATATTACTCCCTCCGTCCCGGCTTAAGTTTCCTACTTTGATCGGGCACGGAGGTTAAGAAAAAACAGATTTTATGGAATCTTTGACTTTTTTAAAGGTGGAGATTGAGAGTGGAGATTCTGAGGGTGGAGATTGTGAGAGAAATTTGCCATTTATGGGCTGGAAAGTTAAGTTGGGACAAACCGAAAAGGAAAGTAGGAAAGTTAGAGTGGGACGGAGGTAGTACATTTAACGTAAAAAGTATTACTCTGAGTCTGAGTGTTAACCTTTATAAGAAACAACAATCTTAAAAAGCTAACAGTTTTTTTCTAACAGTAGTATTGTTTATGATAAAACTTAAAAGTGATTATAGTTTTAGAAAAAAATGATCTTAATAAATACTCCCTCCGTCCCACTTTATCTTACACACTTGCTGTTTTCGTCCGTCCCAGGCCAACTTGCACACCCCTTTATACCACAATTTCCCCTCTCAAAATTTTCACCCTCAATCACCCTTTGAAAAATTAACGAAATTTCAAAAAATAATTTTTCTTAATACTTGTTGGATGGAGGGAGTATCTCCTACATACCACTGGCTAGATTCTAGAAAATCCAAGAACAAGAAAGACATTGAAATTATACTCTACAACAATTGAAGCACATGTAATCCAATCACAATTAATTCCTTTTTCCATTATTCAGTACCCTTCGAATTCGATCAATCTAAGATATGGTAGATACCAGCAAACCCCTAAAAATAAAATAAAATATTGCAGAAAATGATCATAATTAATTTCAAAAAAGAAAAAGAAAAAAAAGTACCTGTGGAAGCCATTTTTGGTAGCTTTGTCGAAGGAAATTTGATCAACAGGGGCAGTCATCCAAGCAGTTTCCCTGTAAAATCTCACCTCAAAATCAGATTCCGAATGCACCACTCTGTACTCTGGCGATTCTAATGCCTTAGCAATTGAGATTGTTAAGAATACAATTACCCCCAAAATCGAGATTCTAGGGCAAACCATTTTGTAGAAACAAGCAACGAAATTGAAGATGGAGAGGATGAAAAATTGAGTCAATGGATGACACTCTTTCTTCAACTAGACAACTGTTGAGAGACAGTTTGTGAACTTTGGTTAGATGCGAGTATGGTTGTAATTGAAGGATACTGTAAATAAAGTAACAGAAGAGAAGCTTCAAACTATACAAACAGTCAGGAAGGGGAAATGAAGAGTATAGATCGAACTTGAGTTCGTGAAATATGTAATTGGGCTCAATAACGCCTGGACATAGAGCTCGTTTATAATTGAGCTCGAGCTCAAGATTAGTACAAAATCTTCAATTTATAAGTGGCATTGATTTTTTACATTTTCCTTGATAGTCTAGAATTCGATTCACACTGAACATAAACATATATATTTTTGAATTAATTATATGTAATCAAACTGGGTCTGCAAGCTAAGTACGTGCATAAGCTTGAGAGCTTACGAATCAAATACTTGTAGGTTCAAGTTCGACAATTTTGAGCTCTATTCGTTTAGGTCACGTACGATTCCGAATAAATACATTTTTGAGCCTAGATCCGAATAATTTACGAATAATTTGATTTGGTAACATCCTATTCGTTTATGAATTTTGCTTGAGAACTGAATTACATGAAGTATCATAAAAAGCCCGAATTTAATTTGTTCTCACTTCGAACTCATGTTTCGAAATTTTCTCAATTCGGGACTCGTATTATATGTATATCTCTCCCAATTAAGGACTTGCATTTTATGTATCAATTCATCTCAATTAAGAGTTTTACAAGCCACGAATTAGGAATAAACAAACTTTCAGGCATTTTGTTGATACAATTTAGGCCTCGCGTGAAAATTTCCTCTCCAATTAATTAGTCAAAGTAGAATATTATGATATTTTTTATTTTAAAAATAAGTTATATATAATTGAATAAATGATCTTGACAATAAAAATCACACAAACAATAATTTATAGTTTTTAGAACATAGTGCATTCGCTAAATCAACTAAAAATAAAAAATGTTACACCATTATAAATCGAATAGAGGGAAAAGAATTCTGTTTATTGTTTATTCTTCTTTTTCCTGTTTTCTGTATATTGCTTTTTTGAAGTGCTTAATCTGTCTCAAGATAAAAATACAAAACTAAAATACAAGAAATTGAAGTGTATCTGAAAGGAACCCTCGAAAGCTTCTTATAACTGCAGATTTCCTGGCAACTGTTTCCCTCAATGTCAAGGTTCACCCTCCGAACTTTGCCGGAACGGTATCCGCCGTGAAGTACTTTTCTCTCACATCTTTCGCCGAGCAAAACCTCACCTAACGACAGCCGAAATACACGTGAATAACCACCAAAAGCAGCTTGAAAAACAAGTCGAAAATATGACAGGAAGTACTCACCAGAGAGGCGTAGGATTTCACCAAGGGCTTAACTAGCTGCCAGAATGGCTTGAATATGAATGGTGCATCCACGAACAGGACTTCACCCAATCGTCTTGGATAGTAGCAGTAGAACGCGTCAAACTGTCAGTTAGTTGAACGGTTAGTGACAAGAAAAACGAACAAAAGCTATCTGAAGTATTAGGCAAACCGGTTATAGGGATGTACCACAAAAGTTATGAACTTAAGGTCAGCATTTTTTGTCCCAAATCCACGGAGATCAACGATAACCAATAATTCTCGCTTTCCTTCTGGAAGTTTCCTTATTGCCTTCTCCACCAAGAATATAAGCAGCTTTTCGTCTTCATAAACTTCATGCTCCTGTTTTCATGATACGAATCTCATTAATGAGTTCGGGTTTTCAAGTTTATCATCAACCGAAATAAAACAAGATCAGACTGGTACCTCAAAGCACGGGAACTAATTCTATCAAAAGTAAGGGCTTAATGTTCGGCTGAATTATTAAGCAACTGTTTTATGGGCTAATTTACTTTCTTAATCCAGAAAGAATCGAGCTGATAGACGACGTACCCCTGGAAAATGCTTGGATGCATCCACTATTAGCACTGGTCTGTCATTTACATCAAGATGGTCGTGCAGGCAACCTTTTCCAGTTTCTGCTACTCGTTTGACTGATTCTTCAGACAATTCTGATACACCGAAATCCTTGCGCCAACTCTGTTTCGATTAAAGAATTTAATCGAAGTGACACATATCAGTAAAACATACTTTGTTATATATTCATTTTGAAGATTTTTATTATAACAATCAGAAACACTGCTTAAGGAAAGGGCTGAGCTTGTTCACAATTAGAAATAAAATTCTTTTCTTTTCTCTTACAAAAAAGAGTTACACTTTCCGTAAGACGGGAGTTACATTAATCATAAAAGTATTACTTTAAATGTAAAAAATTGTTACTTTTATCACAAAAAACAGTTATTTTTAAAAAAAATCTGTTGCTTTTGTATAAAGGTTGATGACACTTAAAAAGCAACACTTTTACGTAAAACATACCAATTTTTTTATGATAAAAGTAACTTTCGTCTTACAGAAACGAATCAGTAAGATGATCTTACTTGACCGTTGCCTATAAAAAAACAACTCCACTGAGCAGGAAAAACTTTGAAAGTTAACCTTCTCAGCATAGAAAGAGAAGTACAGAAAGAATGGTCTTTGCCTAGACTATCAATCATACTCACAATTGCTTTAGACAATTTGGAGACGGTCTCGTCGACAGAAAACTTCCGATCCTTCAGAAACCAGAGAATCATCTCTTCGTCATCTCTTCCATATTTGCCCACCGGCAGCCCACTATGCTCTTTTTCAAGCTTTTCTTTGACTTCTACCACAAGCTGCAACAAGAAAGACCTAATCAACTACATAAGCTTATTGGATCACTATGGACACTAATAGAATATAATAGATACAGTAAAATGTTTCTATGATTTCTTCTTCAACATACCAGGCAAGGTCGAAGAATGCTTGGCAATTGGGAAAAGAGTACAAAAAAGCATAGGCTTTTGACATTTCGGTGAACTTTCTACCCCTCTTAATAAATATTAATTTCCTTTGGTCATTGCCCGAAACACGACTAGCAGAGGAAGAGTTATACCACCAAAATCAAACCAAGTAATAAAGGTGGGAAAGAGTTGTCTATGATGCAAAACATGAGCAAAATTTTCGAAGAAAAAAAGACATTACGGAAGGTACTTCTGTGTAGGCATATATGGATTCTTTTTCTTTTTCGAAATGATATAGTTCATTCATGAAAACTCTGAAGATACTACAATGAATCAATGATTGTATCCAACTGACATCTGTCTCCAAATGAATCTGAAGAAACAAAAAAGGACACTGGAGACCAAACCCCACGGCAGGGATGGAGCTAGCGGTGGCAGCCCCACCTAAAATTTTCCGGCAAACTACTGCGTATATACATATACAGTGTAAGTGTAGTTAAGTAATGGATTTTGCCACCCTCAAATACTAAAAACTTTGATAACTATCCAAAAAATTATATCGCCCCTTTCATTAAGAAATTCTGGCCCTTTCCCAACGTGCTGGAGTACGAAGGGCCCTGATGCCCAGTAATACCTGTCCAAAAACGGACAACTGGAGAACTTTGAAGGCATATCTGGATTATTCTACTAATCAACTTGGAAAATATGGCATTTTCCAAATGCAATTCAACTAATAATCATATTAATCTAATTTCACTTCAATTCACAGTCAGACTCTTCATCAACCAAACAGAAAGGAGAATCAGATAAATTTTACAATTGAATGAAACGTGAAACTGATAAAAATAATCATGTATCAGTTCATAATTTCATATAGAATAAACAGAAAGGAAGTAAAGGAGATTACTCTGTGAGTATTTTCAGGAGCCGCTGAACAGCTGCGAACATTGAGCTTGAAAGCCTTTGCAGGTTTCTGGTAACGAACGGAAACTGCCTTGAAATGGTGACCTAAAGGATGTGGGAGTCTCAGCGCCATTTCATCGAACAGTTTGTGATCCTTTTCTGTGTTCTGAGTTTAGCAGTTGCCTTTGAGAGATTAAATTCTTGCTAAATTTCTAACATGTTGTTTGTTCGTTATCGGTACTTATCAATAATTTATAATATATATATATATATATATATATATTATTTTATTTATTTTCTAATAAGTAAATGAAAGTTATAGAAAAAGAAACGATTTGTGGATTTCCATCAAACAGAACCTTAATTATTATTTATGAATGTATGCTTCTCCCTTGTATTTATTATTTATTAGTTTGATTATTTTGATTAATATTTTATTTTCTATTGTAGTATATAAGTGATCAATTTCATTTTTAGTAACAGCTCAACTAGTTAAACTAACAACTTAATGACTAGAGCTAGTGCCTAGTGGGACAGAACGATAAGGGGTAGACTACTAAAATTTTGGCCTAGCCCAACTCACCATGGGCCACAACTCACAAGGCGAGGCAAACCAAACCAGTCTCTCATATATATACATATACACCCTAGAAAGAGATTATAAACCACTCATAATCTTATTCATAATTTGTTAATAGTTCCATATGTTCCTTCATCTTTTAACAGTCATCAACATAGTATATAATATATAACTCTACAAAATAACAATAAAGTTGTAAGTAGACTAATAAGACGAGTCACTAAAACTCTGATCCAACCCGTCTATTATATTAGGCGGAGCGAGCCAATCCAGCACAGGTCAAAATCATTTTAACAGATCTACTAATGACCCAATCGGTTGAATGACCAACCAAACCTACTTCAAATATAATTGAAGCATCTACTTCCCTAAAAAATTAAAACACGTAACATCTACAATTATTATATAATCCGCTTCGAAATTTAATTGCAATGGTAGTAATGAACCAAACATAATAATTGCAGCCTTGAGTGTACTCACTGGGTGCGACTTTTAGTCGCCCTCTTTGAACCATCAAGTTGCCAAATTTGATTACATTTTTGGAGATGTACATTACATTAATTGGGCAAATTGGAAATTTTTTTTCTTTTCCAAATAAGAGTTCATTGATAAAAGAGTTAATTGCAGCAACTTTATTAAACTATTAATGCTTTTGTATATAAATTAATTAATTTTTTTTTATGACATCGATACATATAAATTATATAGGTTTACAGGTAAGGCACTAAACTTGTTTTCCGATTGGTAGAGAAATCACCAAACTATTTTTCGATTATTTTTCGTCGGGATTTCGCACGGCACTAGTGCGTTAATAAATTTTTAATGGTTTTTTTGTACAAGTAACCTTTTTAGTATGCCAAAAGTATAATATTCTTTCATATCTTTCTTTTCCATAGCAATTTCTTTGAATCATTAATAGTTATCTCTTTCAATATCTAGAACCTCCATTGTTGAAGATGAGCGGCTCCTCTACCAACTAAAAAGTATGTTTAGATAAGAAAAGCCCTTAAAAATTTATAACGCGCAAGTTACATGTGAAATTCCGACTAAAAATGATTGGAAAATAAGATCGGGGGTTTATCTGCCAAAATCCATATAGTTTATATATATGGGTACCACAAAAGAAAGTTCAGTGGTTTATGTGCAAAAATGCTGATAGTTTGGCGGGGTTGCTGTAATTAACTGGATAAAATTTGGAAAGAACTTACATGGCTGTCAACTGGTTAATATCTCTAGACGAATCTAAAAAAAGAAAAAGCGAAGAGAGACACCGAGACTTAAACTCAATGGGTTGGAATGCAAACAGTCTTAATGCTTGCTATGACATGCCAAAAAGGAAAACTTGAAACCTCCGTACTCCGGAGCTCAATCCCCTTCCGAGAGGGAATTAAAACACAAAAGCTAAAAACACAATCCAACCAAAAAAATACTTCCCTAAACCTAACCAAAGAAAGTCTGCACGATGCGGAGGCATCCTACAAAACCCAATCTAGCAGCTGTCAAGAAAATCTCCATCATGGATGCAATAAGTTATGTAGGGCAGATTTGCTGAACCTGTCTCAATTTGGTATTCTGGCCATAACTTTCTCTAGAAGACTATGATTCATGCATTGTTTACGGCATTGAAAAACCAACTCGATTATCTTTTCAACCATATATTACGGTCCGTCAGATTCAAAGTATTCAGAGAGTTATGGTCATTCAAAGTCACGTTCAGAAACCAAGAAGTCTCTTTGGAAGTTTGAAAGTTGTTTTCTCTTTATTCATTGAATCACTTTACTTTTATATCCTATAAATACTTGAAGTCTTGTGGATTGTAGGCAGATTTGAATATTGTATGAATCATTTATCAAGATTGAGAATAAAGTTCTCATTTTCTTGTTGTTCCCAACTTGGAAGTCAAATATAATATTACATTTTGTTTCACTTCTCTTTTCTTTGTTTCCGACCCTCATCAATGAGCAAGAAAAAATAGGCAAAACCTAAACAACAAACATTAGAGGAAATGAGGTCTCCTCCCTTCTTAAACCTCTGAGGCCCGTCACCAACTTCGCATCGGCACCATATCCTCGATCATCGGCCAAAACTCTTTTGAAAAATGTCGAGAGCGAACTTCGACTGAGGACTGGACAAAGGATGTGAAGATGACACCCCCACACCTTGACGTCACAAAGAGAATCTAAAATTGAAGCACCACCCTCGGAGTCTCAACTGTCCACCATCTACTGCCGAACATTGTCACAGATGCAAAAACAAGTTCAAGGCTTTTGACACCCAAGATAATTACGCCTATCCCTATTAGAATTTGTAATTGTACCCATACCAAAACTTTTACTAAAAAGTCATATCTAGATAGATGATATTGTACAGTGATTGTATCATATCAACTATCATCAGCTTATATATAGTATAGATCAGTTGAACATACGCTGAGTATTTATACCTTTACTCCATAAAAAACTCACGATTTAAAACATTTTGTTCCAGAAAAAGAATATAAATTTAAAACATAATGCCTCGTTTCATTAAGCAAAGTAAAAAGATAAAAAAAATTGAATATGATTTTATTTTTGGATCCCACCCTAAGGTCCCTGTAAGCAGCGAATTAGAAAAATAAAAAATTAGCATGCAAGCATACATACCAAAAAGGACAAAAGCTTCACAATTAACCACTTAAAAGTTGTAAAAAACTAACTTAAGGACTAGACCACAACTTCATAACCATTAATTTCTCCATACAAAATCAAGAACTCATTAACATCATAGAATCTCTAAGAAGAGGCTTGCTTTAGGATGAAGCCCTACATCTTCGAGACTCATCCCCATTTGATCAACACCGTACACTTTCCTAGGAAAATTCGATATCAACCTATAATTTCCTTCTTGAGCAAGTCCTAACGAATCGATATACTGATAAATTGCCCGAATTTTGTCCTTGCACGAGAAGCTCTGCTCTCGCCTTTCCCCGTTGGGGAATCGGATCAAAATCTGATGGTCGGATGACTATGTTAGTCGTGGACACGAATAAATTAAATGTAATATAATTAAAAAAATAAAATAAAGAAAATTATTGTACCTGAGTTACTTCAACACCCCTTTTGCCTCCACTTGAATCTTTTCTTTGAGAGGTTTGTGCATTATTAATGGTGATTTTGGTAGGCTGTTTGGTTACTGAATTTTCCTTGGGCTTCATAGGTTTTGGATTCTTTTGTTGCCTTTCTTTCTCCTACAATCACACAAACATGGTCTAGTGTTAGAATCTTCTATGTTTTATAATTTTTAAAGTCAAATTGAAAAAAAGTGTTGGATGAACCATCCAAAGTGCTACCTATGAAAATTTTAGATTTTGCGAAATATTTTAAAATATATGTCTTTTTAATTTTTTTTCTCGCTTTTTTTAATACTAGTCCTTAATAATTAAAAAAAGTATATAATAAAGTAAATAGTGGAGACAAAATAGGGATTTGAGGGTAGAGGAAAAAAAATTAAATCAGGATTTTTTGTCTATTTCATATGCTCCTTAATTTTCTTATGATATCAACTAAACTTTATATTCATTCTCACTTGCCTCTTGAACTTCAAGAACATTCCAATTAATACTTAGGAGATGGTAAAATACAAAATTTTATTACTTTAAGATTTCAGTTGCAAAAATGTCCAATTAAGTCTAACTAGTCCTTAGTTAAACACTCGACTTTTTTTTTTTTTTTTTTTTTTTTTCCTTCTTTTTCTAGTTGAGGTGAATTTTTTGGGAATCCATCCCTAGTCATGGTCTGGATTACAAAATGTTCTACCGATTGTGCAAGACTTTTAATGATTGTTTATTTTTATTTTTTCGGTTCCTCCCTTCGAATCATGTTTATATTTCGCTCTGCTCAACCTAGACTCCGATTAAGTACATAGCCACTTTTACAAATGAGGGTAGTGGATAATAAATGTTGAGTTGGCAAATGCAAGAAAAGAAATAATTGGGATGCAAAAATAAATAAATAAATAAATCATCAAATTGTATGGACCTGATCAATCTTGAGAGCTGCTAAAAAAGCAGCATCTTGTTCTTCCTTCAACCGTTGATCTGCTACTCTTTTTTCTTCCAGTTTTGCCCTTCCACTCCCAAATGCAACCCCTTGTTCTTCCAGGGTTCTTTGCAGAATTTCTACTAATTCACCTGGTGTAACTGGACCTTCAATCTAAAAAATAAAATGTATATTAAAAAACTACTATAAAAAGGGAAAATTTAAATTCATGTTCGTTAATTTTGCTCATGTTCAATTATATTCTTTAAGTATGGTCTTGCAAAATGCCTATACCTTTTAATTTTGTCCAATTTATGCTCGATTTAATTGCCAGAATTTTAAAAATTCACCAAAAATTTCTGAAATGACATTTGTGAATGGATAATTTCACTTGTCACGTCGGGCTGCCATATCAACAACTTCTAGCAAGTTTTAGAAAAATGGACATAAGTTGGAACTTTCTGTAGCAATATTTACGACTCCCTTTGTCACAAAATAATTATCACTGTAGCATAAGAATGTTGTCAAAAAAATAACTGTGTTCTAGGAATTTAAAACATAGTTTTCACTAATCTTCCAATATTCCATATTCTAGGAATTTAAAACATAATTTCCATCATTCTTCCAATATTACCCATAATATGAATGAGTATTGAAAATGAAAAAAGAGGTGTTAAATATAATAGAAAAAGACTATACTAACTGAAATTGAATAAGGGCATATTAGTCATTTTGTGCGGTACTTTAATTTGTGTAAAATTCTCTAAAACGATGAGTATTTTTTGGATGGAGGGCCGAGGGCGTACCAAATATTATTATTTGGAATAATGTTATAAATGTTGCTAGCGCTTATTATGCAGTAGACTTGATCTAGTGACTAGTCTGAACCTAGACGGGAAGAATCAGCAAAAATAATGATAGTTTAACGCATATACAGGAAATAGTTGAAATAGTTAATGACTTTTACAAGTGAGCAAGAAATCAAGAAAACATCAAATTTGAGCAAACCTGTTGAAGAACAGCAAGATTATCATCACCAGGAGCAGGAGCAACAATGGCGCAAAACGGAAAACCCGAGACCCTCAAAGCAGCCGCCATTGACAGACCTTCACCTCTATCACTAACACCACCCCAGCTAACAAAATTCGCATCAACAAACTGCACAACAATCTCCGAACACAGCGTCTCTCTACAGAAAGACCCTGTGAACGGATGTTCAACACAATGGAAGTACACGAACATCAACTTCTCCTCATCCCGCGCCATCTTCAACGCGTCCCTGAACCGGCAAGCGTAGAAGAAGGGATGAGTGGGCCCGTATTGCTGCTCGAAACAGGCCAGAAAGGCCCACTCTTCTTGAACTAATGGCATGTTTAAGGGCTGAGGTTGATTGTTGTGGTGAGGATTATAAACATTTCTTTTTCCTATAAAAGTATCTATTGTTTGGTCTATTACTCTCGTGAACCCTCCTAAGATGTTTCTGGGGAGGGTTACGATACGACGCACGAACCCGTTCGTTGCCACCCCGAATACTCTTGCAGTTCCTCTTGATGATGATGGCATTTTTTGGTGATTTAGAAATGGAAACTTTGATGCATTTTATTTTGTTTAGTAGGGAATTAAGGTATCCTATGTTTGTGTAGTGAGACAAGTGTGGAAAAGGTTGTGTAATGTCAAGCATGTTGTGGTACTTATGTCTGAATCAACTTTAGAACTTTGTCTTTTTCTTTATTAAAGTTAAAATTTAAAGTGACAGGATAATAGGATCCTGTGTAAGAATTCAGATACATGCTTTTTCTTTTTCTCTTTTACTTTGGTAAATATCTACGGATCGATAATGGGTAATTATTCTAATATTTTCGGGTTTAGTTTGCTACAGACATTTTTTCGATTGAGTTATCTTATTTATAGGGGAGAATTCGTCAAAATCCAAGATAAAAGGATTGATGAATTTCCATCTAAAACATTTAAGTAAAATTCCTCTTATTTTAGAAACAATGTCAACAAGTAAACGTAAGATATGTATAAAAAATATCTTTATTTATCAGTTTATCAAAGAATGAACTCTTAATTTTTTTTTTTCAAGAATTTCATTATTCAGCTCCTTTATCTTGATGAATTGGATAGTAATTTTTTTTAAAAAATGGCAGAGTATCATACTATTAGTCCAATAGGGTATTTCTAGTCAAATTTTATAAGCCTGTATATTGTTTAACCGTTGTTAAGAGTGCATATTTCTTAGTCATATTTCTCCAAAAAAATACTATTGCCCTTAATAAATAGAAGTCCGTCATGGAAAACCACTGTTTTTTTTAGAAAAACTCACTATATGTATTGAAAGTCATGACATTTGATACATACATGTTTATGATGAAGGTTATGACCTTTGTTATATACATATTTATATTGAAGCTTACGAGCTTCGATATAAATATAGCATGAACATACGAAGATATATCGAAAATCACTGTTTATTTCGAAAGTAATAGCTTTTCATATAAACAGTGGTGCTGCATATTTATGTACTACTCCCTTCGTCCCATAAAAATAGTCATGCATTGAAAAAGTTTCTTACCCTAGAAAAAAAATCACGTTTAAAAAATTAATACCTTATTTTATTAGATCAAGTAATTTTTTTTTTTTTTTTTTTTTTTATGTTACTTAGATATGATTAAATGAGTCTATCTAGCGACCGCTTCCTTTACTATTTACTATTACGAGTAAATGCTCCCGTAATTTATTTTTTTAAAGAGTAAATCAACATGAACATGAAAAATTCTTTTTATTAAAAACACCTTTTATTTGATAGTATATAACAAAATAAGAAATGGCTAAAATTTGTTAGAAAGAAAACTTTTGTTTTCTTTTGCAGTGTTATTTAACATGATTTTAGTAAGTGAAAATTGAATGAAGTTAATAGAAGATATAAATTTACGATTTGCTAAAGCATTATAAGAAAAAAAAAAAAATTCACAAATTTTAAAATATCTGCTTATACTTAACATTCATAGTCTTAGAGTTGCCTTTTGTTGAGGTTCATGGACATCTTTAGGGTGCCCACAACGGTAGTCCTCCATTTTAAATTTTCTAATTTTTTTTTTAAATGTAAGTTATTTAATATTTTAAGTTTATAGTCTAATATAAATTAATTTAATTTCTAGACTATTTAGAATTTATCCCTGATTAATTAAAATATTTTCTTATTTAATGGATTGTTTCAAAAGATTTTTGTGTCCCACAACCTGCTCACTAATAGATTAAAAAATTGTGATAATCATTATTTTCATTTCCAATTACAGAGAAAATTTTATTAGTAAAAATTCTTATAATACGCAACTGGATCCAAAATTCAAAAGTTTTGTTTTATATCTAATCTAATTAATTATTTTTGCTGAAAAAGAAAGAGTAAATTCCTCTTTCAGTAACTTAACTTTTTGGAGGAAAATATACACTTACTATAAGTAGCGTGCTTCTATTTGTATGTATATATATATATATATATATATATTCTGGAAAATAGGTATAGTTTGATAGATTGATTTTTTCGGATACCATGATATATTTAATTATATCCCATATTTTATCCGCAAGTTTAGGAAGGCAATTATTTTTTGACAAATTGAATTAACTCCTTTTTCAAAAATAGTTATATGATAAAAGATACTCCCTCCGTCCCAGCTAAATTTACATACTTTCTTTTTCGGTCCGTCCCACTTAACTTTGCACATCTTAAAAAAGAAATTTCTCTCACAATCTTCACCCTCAAAATCTCCACTCTCAATCTCCACCTTTGAAAAAGTCAAAGATTTCCCAAAATCTATTTTCTCTTAACAACCGTGTCGGGTCAACCGCGCAAATTTAGCCGGGACGGAGGGAGTATATGCTAATACATACCTAATTTTCGGAAGATAGTTATATTCTAGCTATTTGAATTAGTGTTGTTTAAATTTAAATGTTCAAATATATCTACTTATAGTAAATATTATTTTTGGGCGCAAAAAATTGAATTAAGTTTTTATTATCGGTGTGAATTGCCCCATTTTTCAGCCTTACTTTACGACGGGATTTCAGACTTAATTATGCAGAATAAATGGATAAACATGAGAAATAATCGGATAAGTATTAATTCAAACTTTCAAAATAATCGGATAAATATTAATTCAAATTTTCAAAATTATTCGGATAAGCATGAGAAATAATCGGATAAGTATTAATTCAAAATTTCAAAATATATCTATATTTAGTAATTTATAGTTTTTGCGGATAAATTATACTTACTAAAACTTGTGTACTTCTGTTATTCTGTATACTAGTAGTATCCCCGTGCGATGCACGTTTTGTAAATTTAAGTGAATAAATGATAAGAATTTTAATATAAATATATATTACAATCAATATATAATAAGAGATGAAAAGTTATATATTAATGAAAGAAGAGTCAATGAAAAATATTAAAAATTTAAAATATATAAATTTGAGTAAGTTACAGAATATTCATATGTGTTTTTCTTAATGTATGAATATCTCTATCATCCATGTATGGAGGTCATGTTGACGGATATATATATATATATATATATATATATATATGTATATTTATAATTTTATGATAAAAGTTTATATTTATTCAAAGTATCTAAACTTTTAATTTTTTCAAATATAATGTTAAGAAATTTCCAAAAGCTTTTAGTCATGAGTATCAGTAACACTATATTCTAATTTTATTAATTTTTATTTGTAGTACATACACACTAAACAGCTGTAGAGTATTCCAAAATGGGATGCTGCAATTAAAAAAAACACACAAATGACAACCCAAGAAAAGAAAAAAAGAAAAAGTAAATGAGATTATACCATTTAGTTGCTAATTTTTTAGTACAAGATATTCAAGTAAACTCTAATTCTTCAAACTCCAAAAGTATCATCTCTCCTCCCTCCCCCCCACCAATCACTTCCTAGATGCTAAAAGTTACGCCCTCCGTTCCGATTCAATTTGCCTACCTTGGTCGGATACGGAGGTTAAGAAAAAGTAGATTTTGTTGAATCTTTGACTTTTTTAAAGGTGGAGAATGAGGAGATTTTGAGGGTGGAGATTGTGAGAGAAAGTTGTCATTTATGTGTTGATAAATTAGATTGGGACAAACCAAAAAAAAAGTAGGCAAATTAGAGCGGGACGAAGGGAGTAACTAGTTATTGAAAAAGTTAAATAAAAATAGATTGTTGTGTATTTTCTGAAACATGAATGTGAGTGGTGTTTATTGAATCTGTAAAGAATGTATGATTGATTATAGGAGTATATGAGAGTGAAAAGTACTGCAGAAATTGAGGTACATAGACGTATAAACTGAATTAGCTTCTGTTGATATTGTGACTGAGTGCCATTAGCAAGAAACGAGAGCAGTTATGCTCTAATGTTTATATTCACTCTGTTCTGATTTACATGCAAAAGGTGGTATATATACCACTAGCTAGTAGCTAAGATGACAAGAGTGCCCTTATGAATTAACTAACTAACTACAATTAAACTACAATTATAACTTCTACAATTATAACTTCTACAACTTCAATTATTTCTTCATCCCCCCCTCAAGCTTGGCAATGGTTGACAATCCAAGCTTGGACAGTAGAAGCTGAAATTGAGATACTCCAAGTTGTTTGGTGAGCATGTCCGCTAGCTGAAGACGTGAAGAAACATGAACCAGATTTAGAAATCCATCCTTGTATTTGTTACGAACAATGTGACAATCGATGTCTATATGTTTCGTACGCTCGTGGAAGACGGGATTATGGACGATATGGAGGGCCGCCTGGTTATCACAAAAAAGTGTAATCGGTTTAGTGACAGAAATCCGTAGGTCTTGCATGATGTAGTCGAGCCAAATCAACTCACACGTAGTAGTAGCAAGGGCCCTGTATTCTGCTTCAGCCGAGCTACGGGAGACGGTGGTTTGTTTTTTCGTCTTCCATGAGATAAGACTCTGACCAAGGAAAATGCAATAACCGGTTAAAGATTTTCTAGAATCCGAGCAAGAGCCCCAATCCGAATCACTGTAGCTGAGCAAATTGAAAGTGTTACGAACGCCATAAAAAAGACATAGGTGTGGTGTACCCTTAAGATAGCGTAACAAATGCATGGCAGCTGTCCAATGATCTGAGTACGGATTTTGCACGTATTGGCTAAGTTGTTGAACTGCATAGGTGATATCAGGACGTGTGAGATTGAGATAAAGAAGTCGTCCTACTAATCTGCGAAATGGTTCAGGATCTTGAAGCTTGGTACCACCTTGAGCTGCGAGTTTGAGACCTTGAGGTAGTGGAATAGAGACCGGTTTAGATTCTAACAAGCCAGCATCTCGAATAATATCCAAAATATACTTACGTTGACTTAAGTGTATACCATCCGAATTGCGAGCAAGTTCCACTCCCAAAAAATATGTAGCAATGCCTAAATCTTTGATGGTGAAGGCTTCATGGAGATGCTGCTTCAAAGCACAAATATGATCCAGTGAGGTTCCCGTAATTAAGACATCGTCCACATAGACAATTAAGACCATAAATGCATCAGTTTTGGACCAGGTAAACAAACAGTGATCATTTGGTGATTGAGTAAAACCGTATGCAAGGAGAGTGGAACAAAACTGATTATTCCATTGACGCGAGGCTTGTTTTAAGCCATATAAGCTTCGTTGAAGCTTACATACCTGTCCTGGAGCGGCTTTGTTATAACCAGCCGGCGGTGTCATGTAAACTTCTTTGTCGATATATCCATGTAAGAACGCGTTGTTGATGTCCAACTGGTGTAGGGGCCATTCTTTTGCTGCTGCAAGTGCGATAATGAGTCGAACAGTAACTTGTTTGGCAACTGGAGAAAAGCTGTCCAGAAAATCTTCCCCTTGCACTTGATTATAACCCTTGGCCACCAAACGGGCTTTGTACCTTTCAATGGAGCCATCGGATTTCAGCTTAGTCTTAAAAACCCACTTACATCCAATGGCGCGTTTGTGAGGAGGTAAATCTGTTAAGTCCCACGTCTGATTCTCTTCTAAGGCTTGAATTTCTTGTTGCATGGCTTGAATCCAATGTGGATGGTGTTTAGCTTCGTCATATGTTTGAGGATCATAAATCTGAGCATTGCACGACATAAAAGCTGTGAATCTGGAATCAGGAACAAACACGGTTGAATCAATGTCTTGACTAAGGGCTGATTGAGTCAAATAATCATTGAGGTAAGTCGGCTTCTGTATATTCCTAGAACTTCTGCGAGGAGCATGAACATTGTCTTGTTCCTCAATATTGTCTGAAGCAGTAGCAGGTTGTGGCGGAGGGATGGAAACATGATCATTAGAAACATCATGTGGAGATTGAATGTCAGAAATTGGCAGTGGTAGTGGCGCTATATCTGCAACAGGAGGTGTATCCACAAAAGGAAATATATTTTCAAGAAACACAACATCCCTAGAGACGATCACCTTGTGATTTTCCATATCATATAAGCGATACGCTTTCTGTCCCGGTGGATATCCTATCATAATGCATTTTTGAGCTCGAGGTGCGAATTTGTCCTTGTGGGGTGATGTATTCGTGGCATAACACAAACATCTAAATGGTTTGAGCATCTCATAAGCTGGAAATTTACCAAACATAACTTCAAACGGTGATTTCCATGAGAGAATAGCTGTAGGGAGCCTGTTGATGAGGAATGCTGCAGTAAGGATTGAGTATGGCCAAAGGAAATTTGGAGCGGCGGATTCAGTCATTATTGCCCTAGCAATCTCCAACAAGTGTCTATGCTTGCGCTCTACAACCCCATTTTGTTGGGGAGTGTAGATGCAAGATTTCTGATGCAAAACTCCCATTTCTGAGAACAATTTTTGACAAGCTGTACTTGTAAATTCTGTCCCATTATCTGATCGAACAACCTTCACAGACTGTTCCAATTGAACAGTGATCATCTTAGGAAATGTGCCAAGGGCAGTGACAACATGTTTCTTGGAAGGTAATAGACAAATCCATGTAGTTCTGCTGTAGTCGTCCACAACAGTTAGGAAATAAGGAGTGTTGGTAATGCTTGGCTTGGTATAAGGGCCCCAAATATCAATGTGAAGCATTTCAAGAACTCTTTGAGTTTGAATGGAGCTTTTTGGGAATGAAACTCTCGTCTGTTTAGAATAGTGGTAGATTTCACACTCCTTGCTTGCTTGAACAACAGGTGGTGTGCACAAGTGTTTCAAAAAAGCTAGATGTTGGATGGTAGAAACAGCGGCATGGCCAAGTCGTTTATGCCAAGATTCAAAGACAGTCTGATAATGAGCAGCAGATAAACCAAAGCAAATAATCTGATTGGCAGGTGGGGTATGTTGCAATATGTATAATCTACCAATCAGCTTACCAGTGGCTAGTAGTTTACCAGTATCAATGTCAGTAATTTCACAACCCTTGGTGTGGAATAGAGCCTGGATATGAAGTTGATCAGCCAGCTGGGAGATGGAAAGAAGATTGAACTTGAAGTTTGGGACACGAAATACATCTGTTAGTAGAAGAGAATCAGTAACAATGATTTGTCCCATGTGAGTGACTGGTTGTTGTGTTCCATCAGGTAAGGTGATGAATGCTGGTGCTGTCAAAGGCACCAAGTGAGTCATTAAGGAAGAATTGGTGCAAATGTGTTTGCTACATCCTGTATCAATTATCCACGAGTTTGGAGCAAGATCAGCCAAGGTTGTGAAGGCAAAATAAGAGCTGCCCAAGGAATTATAGTCTGACGCATTTGATGTGGAAGCAGAGTTGGCAACATCAGTGGATTTAGCAGCTAAAATCCGAGCAACTTCCTGTTGTACTAAAGATGATATATCAGACACAGTAGACTGGATCTTGGGCTGTTGAGCTGGAGCAGTCGTCTCTGAACCGGATGACACCTCAGTCATGTTAACATGTCGAAGTTCTTTTGGGTTTGAAGTACCAATCCGGATACCCTTTTAACTTGAAACAATCTTGGATTTCGTGCCCCGGAAGCTGACAATGTTCACAAATCAGTTTTGCTCTTTCTTCCTTAGTTTTTCTAGGCATACCTCTCCCCCTTGAACCTCTGTTGTTGGACTGATAAGTCCTTCCAGGTTGAGAAGGTTTGGTCTGTGAAGCTTTACTGAAAAGAGCAGTAGTATCTGTAGGGTCTGGATATGAATTATGAACATCTCTTTGTTTTTCTACCCTTAGAACTAAGGAATAGGCTTTATCAACGTTTGGTAGGGGTTCCATGATAAGTATTGTACTTCGAATGTCATCATATGATTCATGCAGACCCATGAGAAACTGAATAACTTTTCCACTCATTTCATAATCTTCCCATTCTTGAGATGCTCCACAAGTACAGTTGCAACTACATTTTGGTGGTGGCTTCAACAGTGTAAATTCATCCCAAAACTTATTCAATTTGTTGAAATACACTACTAATGGTTGATTACCTTGAGTAATTGTACTAATATTTCGCTGAACTTGGTAGATATAGGGACCATTAGACTCACCGAACCTACGTGCAATAGTGTCCCATAGAGATTTTGCAATCTTAGCATAAAGAAAAGATTCACTAATATCTTTTGAGATTGAATTTATCAACCACGAACGGACCATACCATCGACTCTAATCCATTGATCAACCAGAAGAGGATCAGTTGGCATTTCTACCGAATCGTTTATAAATCCGAGCTTATTTTTAGCGAGCAATGCTATTTGAATAGATTGGCGCCATGGAAGGTAATTGCTACTATTTAAAGGACTGGTTACCAAACTTACACCAGGAGATTCGGAGCCATGTAAACTGAGAGGATCATTTTCACGCAGCATTGGAGTACCAGCGTTCGCTGCAATCGGATCTGAAGGAGATGAGTGTGGAGCAGTTTCTGTGATTGGTGGACCCCTGGCGGTTAGAGCCGGCCAAGCTTCACGGTTAACGTTCAGTTGCTGGTTGCGAGGAGGCGCCATTTGCAATCAAAACAGATATGAAACAGAGAATCGTACGGAGACGACGAAGTAGAACACAATTTGATGTGTTTTAATCGGAGTGAATTTGTATAAATCAAAGAGATGATGAATTTTGAAGGATCAAACCCTAAAATCTGATACCATGTTGATATTGTGACTGAGTGCCATTAGCAAGAAACGAGAGCAGTTATGCTCTAATGTTTATATTCACTCTGTTCTGATTTACATGCAAAAGGTGGTATATATACCACTAGCTAGTAGCTAAGATGACAAGAGTGCCCTTATGAATTAACTAACTAACTACAATTAAACTGCAATTATAACTTCTACAACTTCAATTATTTCTTCAGCTTCGGTTTGGAAAAGATGGAGCAGAATAAAGAAGACAATTGTATGTGAAGAAGCCATGAATGATCTTGCAAATTTGAGTGAGCGGATAACAGCAGTGATATTTAAAAATGGCGTTCTTGGCTGTGTAATTAGATGGGCTCTTGTTATTTATTGTCTTACCTTGAGGACGTACTCCACTAATCTCTCCATATGTACATTTCTAATTAGGTCCCCATGGACAGAGTGTTGGAGGAAATCACCTATCAACGCAAGGTTGAGAAGTGATAAAGCGCAATCCGTTATCAAAAGAGTACCCACCCAAAACAACAAATCGAAAGGTAACCAGATAATAAGACACAAGGTATACGTGGTTCGATCCGGAGATCTACCACTACAAAAAAACTGCCAAATTCCAACGGAAAAAATTCCAACGGCATAAAAACTGTTGGAATTTTTAAAAATTCCAACGGTAATTCCAACGGCAAATGAGCCGTTGGAATAGCTGTTGGAAAAAAAAAATTCCAACAGTAAAAGGATCCGTTGGAATTGCCGTCGGATTCATTTTTCCATTGGAATTTAATTGTTGGAACAAAAGAAATTCCAACAAACACTTTTCCAACGGCATAACAACCGTTGGAATTAAAATTCCAATGGTAATTTAGAAAAAACCTTTGGAATATGGTAATTTTTTGTTGGAATTTCAATTCCAACGGTTTTTATTCCGTTGGAAAAGTGGCTGTTGGAATTTTTTTATTACAATTAAATTCCAACGGAAAAATGATTCCAACGGTAATTCCAACTGAGCCTATTACCGTTGGAATTTTTTTTCCAACAGTTATTCCAACGGCTTCTGCCGTTGGAATTTTTTTCCAACAGCTATTACAACGGACTTTTGCTGTTGGAATTTTGAAAAAAATTCCAACGGCTCACTTGCCGTTGGAATTACCGTTGGAATTTTTAAAAATTCCAACAGTTTTTATGCCGTTGGAATTTTTTCCGTTGGAATTTGGCATTTTTCTTGTAGTGTACGTCCACGGGAAAATGATGTCCCTACCGGGATCTTTTTCTTCTCCTTTTCTTTGTTTAGTTTACAAGTGGTTTTTCTTTGATCAAAGTTCCAACCCCTCTTCTCTCTCTAATTCTACTATTTATATCATACAAATTACAACCCTAACTATATTCCTACAATTAAGGCCGTAAAACCTGCCTTTGTGATTGAGAGAAGATCGTGGGTAAAATCTTCCAGTCCCCCTTGCGCTGCTATCGCAACTTAATTACCAAATCTGTATTTGGGCCAATTACTGGGCCTGCAGCCCTAGACAACTTGGGCCGGCCTACAGCCCTAGACAACTTGGGCCGAGTATTTGTGTTGTAACTTTAGGATACTGGGCCATACCTACCAGATGCCCCTCCCCAAAGAAGCCGAAGCAGAAGGATTCGGCTTGTAAAGTAGATAAAGTAGACCAGAAGTGATGTGAAATAGAAGACCGGACTCCCGAGGTCCCGCAACCGGAGTCGAGAAAAAGAAAACTCCGAGGTCCCTCAACCGGGGTTGAGAAGAGGTAAACCCCGAGGTCCCTCAACCGAGGTTGAGAAGCTTCTTCAACACGAGTGGTGAACAGAACTGAGGCGCGTGACTGACAGATGTACACAGTATTCGAGTAAGCGCGTGTGAAACGGCGCATATTGTGGGTTTCGAGGCGCGTGTATGGCACGTGAAGATCAGGACCATTGATTTTAAACCATCGAATCTGTACCGTTGCTGAATGTATAAGAAAAGGAGGGAAATCGAAACCCTTCACCTTCTTCTCTTATAGTTAACTGAATCATGCATCAGAGAAATCCACCATTGTGCCAACTGTGAAGATAAAACACCACATCAACCAACCAAAGAAAACAAGTAAGTATGTCTATCTCATCTTCGTCTTCATCTAGGGTGGAGGAGGTAGGCAAAGAGGGGGAGCCTTTTAGAGCACCTCCTATACGGGTCATCTTCCCCTTGAATAGTGAAAGTAGGCAAATTCATCGGGGTGATCTTAGTGAAATCAGAGTGGAGGCAGTAAGTTTTCCCCACTGTGAGGAGGAAGTAGAAGGGTTCGAAGTGGCAGGGGTAAGGCCCACTGTAACCGAGACTCAAATTAGGCGATGGATTCCAATTTTTTTCTTACCCTTTGACCTGGAATTTATTATTCCCGAAGATAAGGACAATGCCTGTTGCCCTCCCAAAGGATTCATATTCGTATACGTAGATCAACTGGCCGTAGGATTGAGGTTTCCTCTGTGGGACTTTTTAGTAAAATTGTTGGAGTATTATGGACTAGCTTTGGGGCAGTTAGGGCCCAATACTATAAGGCAGGTGGTAGGATTTTTAGTAGAGTGTAGTAAGGGAGGATTAGTGCCTAGTGTTAGTTTATTTAGGCATTTCTTTCAGCTGAAGACGATGGGGAGAAATAAAGGTTGGTATTACCTTAACCCTAGACCAGGTAAGAGATTCAAAGTAAAGAATCCGAGTAAGATTGAAGGATGGAGACGCAAATTTATTTATGTTAGGCAGGCGACAGTGCTGCCGAAGTGGCAAATGTTAGAGGTAGTAGATAGTGCCCCTGCAGGGGAACCTAGAGGTGTTGACGTATTGAAAAAAGCCGGTGTTCTGGGGTCCAAATTTTCAGAAGAAGTCCTGGACGGAGATGGGTTGAGCCCGTATTATTCCAGATGGGCTGCTGGGACTTCGGATTCCCAAGAGAAAGATACCCCAACCGAGACTGATTCTGACAAGACGCCAAGCGTATCTGAGAGAGAGAGGTCGAGAGCCGGGGCAGAATTAGAGGGTAGAGCTTTTATTTCTGTACAAATTGTGTAAGATAAAATTGTCAATTCTCTGAACATATGACATGTCGTGTGCAGTGGGTAAGTTCAAGAGTGCCGCGAAGAAGAGTACAGAAGCCAGCTCCGGTGGGCAAGATGATAGATCCAGAACCCCGGAGCTACAGAAAACGGCAGCGGGAGGTGGTCACGGAGATGACCACGAGGACAACATTCCACTCTCGGGGTTGACTCCGAGCGCCAAGAGGAGGATCACCTCTCCAGCAACACCACCGCCTCCCAAAAAGGCGCACATGACCCCGGCTCACGAGGTATCTTCGTAAATAGTGTGCTATTACGTATCGCACAGGCCCATTATGATAGTGAGATAATGCAGGGACAAAGGACGGAGATAACTGCGGCCGGGGCCGAGCTGGAACAACTGCTGGAACCAATCCGCGGGCTGGTGGGAAGGTTGGAGAAAGAAACTTCCCGAGACAGAGTAGCCGAATTGGAGGCCGAGGTCACCAAATTACGGGCCGGATTCGCGGAGGCCCAGAAGAGTGCCAGAGTGGCCCGAGACAGGGCAGTACTTGCTGAGAGAGAGACAGCGAGACTACGCGAACAGGCCGTGGAGGTTGCCGTGATCCGGGGTGACCTAACTGCGGCGCGGGAAGAGCTGAAAAAGGCGATCGTGGGCCAAGGAGCCGTTTTAGAAGCCTTCGCCAAAAAATTGATGCAAACCGAGACCTTTTTGAAGTTCCTAAGCACATTCGTGGCTGCAGGTGACACAGCTACAAAAAGCGAGCTGTTGGAGGCCATATATGATAAATACCCGGAGGTCAATGTTTATGATGAAGACTTCGGGTATAACTATGATGCAGTGGGGAATGAAGACGGTGCATATTTCGAGGCGTTGACGAAAGCTCCGAAGTGGCCACTGATCGAGGCCTTAGCCAAGAAGAATACTCTCTTAACTCCCGAAGTTATCAAACGGTGTAATGAAGACCAGGATAAAGACTTCTTGGGTTTTCGTAACGGTTTTTATGTGCGGGAGTTAAGAAACCGGGCTCCCATTCCCCGTAAAGGAGCCGTAATGCCTACCGACGTGGTTGAAGGTTCTGGCAAGGCAATAGAGGTAGCCGGGGACGTTGCAGAGCTCTCGGGTATAAGAAGGACCACCTCTACCCCTGGAGAGGTCAGTGACCTTCCGACTCATGAGCCGAATGTAGAGTAGATGATCTGTAAAACAGAATTCCGTTGTACTTTTTTGCTCTGTTGACCGCACTGTCGCGATGCGGTAAAATTAATTAAACCTAGCTACCCTTCTAGCTCGTAGAAGTGGTAAGTAGGGTCGATCCCACAGGGAGCAGGAAGACTCTTAGTGTTTAAATAAATCCTAATACTAGCAACGTATATAAGTATATAAATAATGGGGGTTTGTAACTTGATATATATTAACTAAAGAACTAAAACAGAATTTAAGCAAATTAACTATGACTTGTTCTACTTATAAAATAACGAATCCCAGCCCTTAATCTTATCTCCCCCTAGTTATTACTACCCTGTGATAGATGCAATTATTAACCAATTTTATCCTTAAAACTCCTACCCCGAGGTTAACAACAAGCTCTGCTAACCTCGTTATCCCTTATGTTTAACTAACCAAAACAAGCTCTTTGGTTAGTCTATCCAGTTGAGTGACCTCAGAATAAGCTCTCTGGATCTCATTAACCGGACGCCTAGAGAACTAGGATAACGGGATAGACACGGTGTGGACCTCGTAAGCTCGGACCCATTCAGACCGAGCTATATACTATCCTAGCGATATCACTCGCTATTCGCTACTAAGTGGCTATAGGTTCGTAACAATTACGGATTACGATTATAACCTAGCGTTACTTATGCAATTATAATCCTAGGTGATCAATCTAGCATATAAACGCACAAGCATTGAAGGATAAACAAATAGTATAACAACGTTTCAAGGAATCAACTGATTAATAACCACTGTAAATATCACAGAATAGCAAAACTAGGGTTCGACTCGATTAAGGACTGAAATAACCTACTAGCCGCTCATGGCGGTGACAAAAGACAAATTAAACTGAAAATACATAATTGTAAAGACTTAAGGACTAGAAAACCCGAGTATTGCCGATCTTGATTGCCCGTCTCCTTCGGAATCTCTCAATCTTGCTCTCTCGTAATGTTCTCGTCTCCTATTTCCGAGCATAAGAATCCCTTTTTATAGAGAAAGTCAATTTAGGTCGATTCTGGGCTTTAAAACGGAACTCTTGTGGCCCAAGGATTAATTAACCGCCTTAATGGGCCGCGACCGCGCTTACGGGCCGCGCCCGCGCCCGCTCCTGATCCAGCACCACGCCGCGGCCGCGCAAGTATGCCTCGGCCGCGCTACTTGTCCAGAGATTTTCTGCTTATTTCTTCACTTGGACCGCGGCCGCGCCATTTTGCCGCGGTCGCGGTGTTTTGTTCTTCATTTTCCGGCGATTTTTCCATCTTTTTGACCTCCGGACTTCATTTCCTCGTTGTGCATCCGGCCGAGTACGAATACTTAGCCTTAAATCACCTGTTAAGCTCAAAATGAAAACACAAACGTCAAATAGTCCAAAGGCACTAAAACAATCCAAATACTCTCCATTCTACACGCAATCATCACAATTCATCACTCTAACAGACTTAAAGTGCATAAATAAACGCGTGTACCAAAATCCCCCAAACTTAACCCTTTGTTCGTCCCGAACAAATCTAAATCAAACAACAACCAAGACACGGGTTTTAAGGCACTTTAAGTGGCAATTACGAGTTTCAGAAAGGTTTTCCAATAAAACATAGCAACATGATGTAACCGAGCATATTTGACAGAGCAACTTCAACTACTTTCATTGCTTATAATTTTCAACAATTGATCCTCACCGGAATTGTGTATCACTCTTCTCTCAAGTGTTTAAGGTATGCAAAGTACTACACTCGCACTGACTTATATGCAACGACCACCATATGCTTGCCTATTATTTAAGTCGGACCTAGTACTCAGCACGTGTGGCAAAGAATCAAAAAGGTCTTTAATTCGGTTGTAATAAAGGCTTAGGTAAGGTAGGATAAAATTTGGATGAAAATGACTAAAATGTGGACTAACCGAGTTATTCCTACTCAACCACCCCTCAAAACAATCACTCCCATCTCACTCTCCCAATCTCAGTACATCACCTCAAGGGATGACTTTTTCTACCCACGTCCGCATCTTTTACAACCAAGTGCTTTTTTTTTTTTTTTTTTTTTTTTTTTTTTTTTTTTTCATGTGGGTACCACATTTCCTGGGACTACCCGATTTTTTTTTTTTTTTTTTTTTTTTTTTTTTTACTAAGCACTTTTCTTACTCCCATCCTCATTTCTTTTCTTGCTTTTGCATTGCTTTTGCATTGTACATATTAACAAGTCTAAGCTTTTAGCACATAGGAGGGGAACCTTCTTGAATTTTCTATCACCAATTCCCTTTTCATATCTCAATTCACTCCCCTTTTTCAGCCCATAGGAATCCCAAATATCATTCCCAACTACCTCTCCTTTCGCCTCCCTCTTAACTAGATTAGTCCAATAAGGTCAAAGGCCAATTGAAAAGATATTCGGCTTGTAATATTCGGCTAACAAGTGATAGGCTCACGGCTCAACTGGGCTAACTAAGGGAAATTACTTTTTCAAGTTCGCGGTCAAAAAGGTAATTATGTTGAGTGTCTGAAATAGGCTAATCAAGAAATGCCTAAGATCACTTTCTAAGCCACAACACACATTGACTTATTCACGACAGACATGCAAGGCAAGTTCTAGGGTCTATATGCACATAATCAATGAAAATCACACCGAAAGAATTTGTACAAGTTACTCCAAAACTGGAGGTACAAAATAGGCTCAAGTCCTCTCAAGGCAATTTTACTGATCAATGTTGCGAATTACAGCTCAATTTCATATCCATTACCCGTCATGCTCTATCATATGCTATTCAAAACAAGTTTTAACAACAATCCTCATAAACTCATTGCCAACTTATCATCACCTTAATGTGTTAATTTTATCTTTACAACACAATTCAGTTTTCTTTTCCCTTCCTAGACTCGATCTAGACTCTACCAAAATAAACACAAAAATTCATAAAGACTCCACAAAACAAAATAACGAAACAGATGACTACGGCTCACAGGCCCACATACTATCAATGGCACACAGGCCCAATCCTCAACTAATGGCTCACAGGCCCAACAAACAAAATAGAAACAAACAGCATATTAGAAACGCTGCCAAGTCGCCCCACGTCACACCCCCCTCCCCCAAACTTGGTTGAAAACCAGAGTTTGAGGGAAGAAAAAGTGGTGCGGCTTGGTACGTACTTACAGTGCTTTACTGAGGCGGCAGCGGGGGTGGATGCCCCCTTTTCCCCAAAAGGACTACATGTATTTCCACTGAGTTTCTTGCTGCCTCTGCCATTCCTGCTGTTGCTCTGACCACGTCTGCATCTGTGCCCGACGATCATCCTCCGTCTTGTGTTTTATGGTAATCCTTATTATGTAAAAATGCAAAAATATGAAAGAGAACTAATCTAATGCTGAATAAAAGAAAACGAAATAATTTAAAAAAACCGTAAACATTGGGTTGCCTCCCAACAAGCGCTATTGTTTTACGTCGTTGGCTCGACGGCTGCATATTCCCTCAGCGTTTGCGCCAAGGTGGTTTCCACATGGGCCCAGACCAATTCAGGCACTTTACCCCATTCCGCCTTTCATCTTCCTTTTTACGATGCCGCACCAATGCGGACCAATTCAGCTTACTCCTGCACCTATTCTCACAATCATTCTCAACAAAAGGATTAGTCGCATCAGGTGAGAAAACAGAGTTAGCATCTTCAGGATGTCCGATAGCATCATAAATATTTAACTTAACGATGTGGCCATCAAATTCCATAGTCAGAGTCCCTTTACCGACATCAATCTTTGTTTGGGCGGTGTTCAGAAACGGCCGCCCTAACAAAATTGGAGAAAATGTAGAGGAATCTCCTTGCATGTCCAAAACATAGAAGTCAGCGGGGAATACTAGATCACCTACTTCAACTAAGACGTCTTCGATTAGACCATCGGGGTATGTGTTACTACGATCTGCTAACTGAAGTACTATCCTAGTTTCTTTCAGTGGTCCTAGTTTTAATGCATGAAATATTGTTCTTGGCATTATGTTAATGGATGCTCCTAGGTCTAGCATGGCACATTCAATGTTTATGCCCTCTATTCTACATGGAATGACAAACATACCTGGGTCCTTACATTTTGGTGGCATCTTCTTTTGGAAGATTGCTGAGACGTTTTCTCCCATCAGGACCTTTTCATCCCCCTTGAGTTTACGCTTGTTGGTGCATAGCTCCTTTAGGAACTTGGCGTATCTGGGAATTTGCTTGATAGCATCGATCAAGGGGATGTTGATGTCAACCTTTCGAAACACCTCTAATATCTCCTTCTCTTTGTCAGGTCGTGTCGATCTGATCATGCGACTGGGGAAAGGAAGTGGCAGAGGCGGAATAGGTGCAGAATGTGTTGATTTCTGCTGAACAGGGGCCGCGGCCGCGCTGGGTTGCCGCGGTCGCGCAACTTCTACAGAGATTTTCTCTTCAGAAACGTCGAGTTGGCCGCTGCCGCGCAGGTCTGCCGCGGTCGCGGCTCTGTCTGCGGCTGTTCTCTCCGAAATGTCGTTTTTGTCATCTTCCAATGGTTGCCCGGGCTTCTTAAGCTCTCCAAGCTGGTTACCACTCCTCAATGTGATGGCACTGACATTTCTAGGATTTATTTCAGGTTGTGATGGCAGTTTACCACTCTGCATATTCTCTAGTCGACTTATAGCAGTTGCCATCTGGCTCATCTGTGTCTCGAGATTCTTGATGCTTGATGTTGCATCCTTTTGAAATTGCACAGTGTTTGTTGCTAAAGTCTTCACAATATCCGCCAATGATGAGTCGGGTACTTGTTCGGCTGGCTGCTTTGTATAATACATACCTCTAGGTGGTGGAGGTCTGTTTTGCCCACTTGACTGACCTTGCTGATTACCATAGCTGAAATTCGGATGATCCCTCCATCCTGGGTTGTACGACTGGGAATATGGGTCGTACTTTCGGCCTTGAAAGTTTCCAGTTCCGACAGCATTGGCGTGTGCTTCTAACTCATTACCCAGAACTTCGCAATTATCGGTTGTGTGATCGGTAGTATCACATATTCGGCAGGGTCGGATATTTGAGCTCCCCCCCAAAACAGCCTTCTGGACCATTTTGGTAAGCTGATCAATCTTCGCATCCATTTGAGAATCGTTCACCTCCCTCACTATCCGTGTTGAAACATCCCGTGTCCCGAATTGTTGAGTCTTAGCCGCCATTTTCGAAATGAGTGCTCTAGCAGCTGTCGGGGTTTTGTCACATAGGTCTCCCCCACTGGCAGAGTCCAGCATGTTCCGGTTTGACTGCGTCAGCCCTTCATAGAAGTACTGGATGAGCAACTGTTCTGTGATCTGATGTTGGGGACATCTGGCCACCAGCTTTTCAAAGCGTTCCCAATACTCGTACAAAGTTTCTCCGGGCAGTTGTACCGCTCCACTGATTTCCTTCCGGATGTTCGTGGCCTTAGATGCCGGAAAGTACTTCTCCAAGAATTGGGTCTCCATTTCCTCCCAAGTTTTTATAGATGCTGAGGGGAGGTAGTAGAGCCAATCCTTGGCCATATCCTTCAGAGAAAAAGGAAATGCCCGCAGTTTTATCTGTTCTTCAGTGACTTTCGTCGGCTTCATGCTCGAACAGACGATGTGGAACTCCTTCAAATGTTTGTGCGGATCTTCTCCTGCTAACCCATGGAAAGAGGGTAACAGGTGAATTAACCCTGATCGGAGTTCGAAAGTGGTGTCCTCCCCCAAGTCGGGGAAGGTGATGCATAGAGGCTGGTGAGTAGTGCCAGTGGTGGCCAATTCCCGCATAGTCCTTTCGGTTGCCATTGCTGCTGGCTCAGGTTCAGACGCGGAAGATTTCTCGGTGACAAAAAGAAACTTAGGTGAGTTCAAGTGTATCGCAAAAATAAAATAAAAAAATAAAATTACGAGACTCAATATAGAACTGATAAAAATAAACACTTAAAATCTTGCACCGCTCCCCGGCAACGGCGCCAAAATTTGACCGCACTGTCGCGATGCGGTAAAATTAATTAAACCTAGCTACCCTTCTAGCTCGTAGAAGTGGTAAGTAGGGTCGATCCCACAGGGAGCAGGAAGACTCTTAGTGTTTAAATAAATCCTAATACTAGCAACGTATATAAGTATATAAATAATGGGGGTTTGTAACTTGATATATATTAACTAAAGAACTAAAACAGAATTTAAGCAAATTAACTATGACTTGTTCTACTTATAAAATAACGAATCCCAGCCCTTAATCTTATCTCCCCCTAGTTATTACTACCCTGTGATAGATGCAATTATTAACCAATTTTATCCTTAAAACTCCTACCCCGAGGTTAACAACAAGCTCTGCTAACCTCGTTATCCCTTATGTTTAACTAACCAAAACAAGCTCTTTGGTTAGTCTATCCAGTTGAGTGACCTCAGAATAAGCTCTCTGGATCTCATTAACCGGACGCCTAGAGAACTAGGATAACGGGATAGACACGGTGTGGACCTCGTAAGCTCGGACCCATTCAGACCGAGCTATATACTATCCTAGCGATATCACTCGCTATTCGCTACTAAGTGGCTATAGGTTCGTAACAATTACGGATTACGATTATAACCTAGCGTTACTTATGCAATTATAATCCTAGGTGATCAATCTACCATATAAACGCACAAGCATTGAAGGATAAACAAATAGTATAACAACGTTTCAAGGAATCAACTGATTAATAACCACTGTAAATATCACAGAATAGCAAAACTAGGGTTCGACTCGATTAAGGACTGAAATAACCTACTAGCCGCTCATGGCGGTGACAAAAGACAAATTAAACTGAAAATACATAATTGTAAAGACTTAAGGACTAGAAAACCCGAGTATTGCCGATCTTGATTGCCCGTCTCCTTCGGAATCTCTCAATCTTGCTCTCTCGTAATGTTCTCGTCTCCTATTTCCGAGCATAAGAATCCCTTTTTATAGAGAAAGTCAATTTAGGTCGATTCTGGGCTTTAAAACGGAACTCTTGTGGCCCAAGGATTAATTAACCGCCTTAATGGGCCGCGACCGCGCTTACGGGCCGCGCCCGCGCCCGCTCCTGATCCAGCACCACGCCGCGGCCGCGCAAGTATGCCTCGGCCGCGCTACTTGTCCAGAGATTTTCTGCTTATTTCTTCACTTGGACCGCGGCCGCGCCATTTTGCCGCGGTCGCGGTGTTTTGTTCTTCATTTTCCGGCGATTTTTCCATCTTTTTGACCTCCGGACTTCATTTCCTCGTTGTGCATCCGGCCGAGTACGAATACTTAGCCTTAAATCACCTGTTAAGCTCAAAATGAAAACACAAACGTCAAATAGTCCAAAGGCACTAAAACAATCCAAATACTCTCCATTCTACACGCAATCATCACAATTCATCACTCTAACAGACTTAAAGTGCATAAATAAACGCGTGTACCATCTGTAATGAACAACTTTGTATTTCCAGAGAAGTAAACGATGTTGAATCATTTTTATGGATATCAAATGTTGCAATATTCTTATTCGTAACAATGTACATGTATCTGTACGGTCTAAATACCGGGGTTTCTCCTTTGCCAGGAAAACATTGAAAACCCATATGAGGTAATAAAGCAGCTTCAATCATCAATAGTCTGGTTACAGAAAGACCGGGATATTTGGATGTTGCAAGAAGTCCCGCGGTTATCGAAGAAATTAGTATCAGTAGAAAAGAGGTGCGCAGAAGCAGAGAGCTCGTGGAAAGAAACTGCACAACAGATGCGGCAGTATAAAGCAGAGTGCGTGCTGAAAGATATGGAGTTGGAGCAGCTCCGCATAAACCAACAAGAGTGTGAGCACTTGCTTATTGATGGCGGGCGACTATCAATTTAAGAGATTCGTGCCCGGAGAGCAGAAATCCGGGGAGACGTCCAGCAGCGGAGCGAGCAAGGTGATGCCAATAATCCTGAAGTCATAAGGAACCGATTGGTGTTAGGATTTCTGGTAGAGCTGCAAAAGAAAGTTGAGGCCAGGAACGAAGCTTTAAACATTGCAGAGCAGGAGGAACAGGAACACAGCCGCGGGGAGAAGCATCGGGGCAAGAAAACAAAGACTGGTACTCGAGAGAAGATGTTGTCTGAGGACCAAACTGTGGGTGCAGGGAAAGCCAAGAACATGCCCGAGGTGATGTTGGGTGTCCCCCAAGAACCGAGAGAAACACGTGTGGTTGAGCCGGAGGCCAGTGGATCAACAGTTATAGCTTTGGCCAAGGAAATTGATGAGATGCCTGTTGAAGAGTGGGATGCTGTAGAATGGGCAAACACTCCGGGGAGGAGACGGAGAGCAAAATCGTGTTTCGGAAAACACCAGAGCCTCCTCATCATAAGACCGAGGAATACATAACTCAAACCCCCGAGGAGATGGATCCCTTGGCACCACTAGAATGGGGCCATGCGGAATGGATCAATATGTCGGGCCCAAGTAGAAGGTCCGGACATCCTGCAACAGACCGGGGTCCTTGACCGAGGCGAAGTAGAGTATCGTCGGAACGCGCAAGAGACTTCCCGGAGGACTAGGAGTAGTCGATCAGAGACAAGGCGACGAGGTTCCGCATTTTGGTTCGGAGAGGACTCCGAACAACGTCAGTAGGGAATAGGGTAGCCAGAAACCAATCAAAATAATGTAGTGACAAAATAATTAGTCTGTTGTAACAGCCATACGGAATATATACATATTACGGAGTTGAAAAAAAACATTGTTCGTTGTTGTTGTTGTTTTTTTTTTTTTTTTTAAATTTTACTATGATTGAATAAAAACACTTAAACAGATTACCAAGGACGTGTAAAGGAAATGAGCTGAAGTCCGGAGACAGATTAATAACACCTTGTACTCTTTGATCGAGTGGGATGGAATTTGAACAAAACCTTGAGGTTTGATCATGTAACTTGACTGAGTCAAGGAAGTGAGTAATGGAGTCCGGAGACATGTTTTATATACGACGGATCGAAAACAAATGTTCGGAAACATGTAATATAAAGATATCGGGGCGTCCCCGCGGTATCATACACAAATAATAGATAGACGAGAATAGTATTGTTTACTGAGCAGAACTTGTCAGAACCATGTTAGAATAAAAACAAATTATGCAAGAGATAGAAGACCGAAGTAAAACTAACAGTGTTTAGAGAAAAAACTTTCGAAGGTTAGTCACATGCCAAGTCCGAGGCACTGGGGTGCCATCGACGCGTGTAAGCTGATAACTCCCGAGGGGATGGACAGTAACCACACGATAGGGTCCTTCCCATGCTGCATGGAGCTTGCCTTCAGGATTGGCCTTACTGGCAGAGTTGCGCCGGAGCACAAGATCACCGACCTTAAACTGTGTGCACCGAACTCGAGCATTGTAATACTTCGCTGTTTGCTGTTTATATTTGGCTTGTCGGATAAGGGCTTGTTCTCGGCGATATTCTACTTCGTCAAGGTTGGTACGGAGAGCATCCTCGTTCTGTTCTGGGTTGAAATTCAACACCCTAGGACTGGCTACTCCGATTTCCGCCGGGATGACGGCTTCGGAGCCGTAGGTTAGGCTAAAAGGAGTTTCGCCTGTAGAAGAATGTGGCGTAGTGCGATAAGCCCATAATACCTGAGGGAGGACATCAGCCCAAAGTCCTTTAGATTCGCCTAGACGTTTTTTGATGCCTTCAACAAGTGTTCGGTTTGTCACCTCGACTTGGCCATTAGCCTGGGGATGAGCCACCAAAGTGAATGTCTGTTTAATGTGTAACTCCTCGCACCAAGAGCGGAAAGGGTCATTCGCGAACTGTTTCCCATTGTCAGAAACAATGGTGCTAGGGATACCGAATCGGCAAACAATGTTCTTCCAAACAAAATTAAGGATTTTCCTTCCAGTGATGGTAGTGAGTGGTTCGGCCTCAACCCACTTGGTAAAGTAGTCCACAGCGACCACTAAGAATTTAAAACCACCTGGAGCTAAAGGGAAAGGACCCACGATGTCTATGCCCCATTGAATAAAAGGCCATGCACTCTGTATACCTGTCAGCTCTGTTTGAGGTAAGTGTTTAATCCGTGAGTGCCGCTGACAATTCTCGCATTTTGCCACTAGGTCATGTGCATCATTAAAAAGAGTAGGCCAATAATACCCCCACCGGAGTGCCTTTTTAGCAAGAGTCCGAGAACCAATATGGCTTGCGCATGAGCCTTCTTGTAATTCCTTGAGGATGTAATTAGCCTGAACCGGGCCGAGACACCGAAGACTGGGCTGGAGGTAAGATTGTCTGTACAAGACCCCGTCATGTAAAGTGTATTTTGGTGCTTTCAATATTACCTGGCGAGCTTGTAACTTGTCATCGGGTAGGGTGCCGTCCTGTAGGTATTGGACAATGGGTGTCATCCAAGTAGTTTTGGAGTCAGTGATTACCAAGACAGGCTGTTCATAGATTGACTGATGAGACACCTCTTCTACAAGTACATCAGAAGGTATGCTTGAGGGGACCGCGGAGGCCAGTTTGCTGAGAGTGTCAGCTTTTGTGTTCTCTTCTCGGGGAATCTTGTGAATGTCGGCAGAGGCAAATGTGTGCAGGAGACTTTTAGCTAAAGCCAAATACCGCTTCATGGTTTCCTCCTTTGCTGTATATGAGCCATTGATTTGACTAGAAACCACCTCGGAGTCAGTATATACTCGAATGTGTAAAGCTCCTAAAGTCTTTGCAAGGCGAAGACCCGCAAGAATCGCCTCATATTCAGCTTCATTATTCGTGACTTTGAAGTTAAAGCGTAAAACATACTTGACTTCGACATTGTCGGGCCGATTGATGATGACCCCGGCACCACTTCCCCGTGTAGCGGATGCACCATCTACATGGACATGCCATCGTTTGGTTTCGACACTGAGGTCAGTAGGGGAAATGTTTTCAGGATGCGAGTTGGAGTCCGGACCCTCAAAGGTAGCTTCGGCTAGAAAATCAGCCAGGGCTTGGCCTTTAATAGCGCGACGGGGAAGAAATTGAATGTCATGCTCTCCCAGCTCTATTGTCCATTTAATGAGTCGACCAGAATGATCTGGCTTACTCAGGATTTGACGGATTGGTTGGTTTGTGAGGACGTTTATAACATGTCCTTGAAAATAGGGACGGAGGTGGCGGGCCGCCATAACCAGTGCCAATATGGTCTTTTCGATGACTGAGTATCGGGTTTCTGCTCCTTGCAAGGCCCGGCTAGCAAAATACACAACCTTCTGAGTCCCGTGGTCATCGCGGACAAGAGCTGCACTGATGGCTTCATCAGAGGTGGACAGATATATGTACAGGGGTTCTCCAGCAATCGGGGCGGAAATAATGGGAAGTTGGCTGATGTGCTGTTTTAAGGCTGTCAAAGCCTCTTCACATTGGGGAGCCCACTCAAATTTCTTAGCCTGCCTTAAAATCTTAAAGAAAGGAAGTTTCCGTTCAGCCGCTTTAGATAGGAACCTGTTTGATGCAGCCAATCGTCCGGTAAGGCGCTGAACATCTTTTTCCTTCTGGGGTGTCTTGAGATTGAGTATATCCCGAATTTTGGAGGGATTAGCTTGTAGTCCCTGAGGGGAGACCATGTATCCTAAAAATTTGCCTGAACCGACCCCGAAGGTGCATTTTGCTGGATTTAAGCGGAGATTATGGCGTCGAAGTATATCCAGTGTTTCAGCAATATCCCGAACACATGCATCGAAAGTTCGACTTTTGATGACTAGGTCATCGACATAGACCTCTACATTTCGACCAACTTGGTCCTGAGAGACATGGTCCATCAACCGTTGATAGGTGGCTCCGGCATTCTTAAGCCCGAAGGGCATCTTTTTGTACGCAAAGATGCCGAAGTCCGTTATAAATGCTGTCTTGATAGCATCCTTCTTATCCATGTGAATTTAGTGGTATCCCTTATATAGGTCCAAGAAACAGAGTGCGGGATGTCCGGTAATGGCTTCAGCCTTTTGGTCGATAGAAGGTAGTGGATAGCAGTCCTTCGGGCAATATTTATTCAAATCAGTAAAATCCACACACATTCTCCACGTATTATCAACCTTCTGAACTAAAACAGGATTCGGCAACCAGGTCGGATAATGGACTTCGAAAAGGATATCTGCCTTCACCAATGCTTCAACTTCTGTGCGAATAGCAGCTTTTCTGTCGGCAGCAAATTGTCTGCGCTTCTGCTGTACCGGTTTGACCGTTGGGTCAATGTTCAATTTGTGAGTAATCAAGTCCGATGAGACACCGGGCATGTCCAAGGGTGACCAGGCAAAGACCTCAGAATATTCTCGCAGTATCTGAACAATGGCACTGTGAAGTAGAGGTAAATGTATAGCACCGACCTTAACAGTTCGCTCGGGTATGTTTGGATCGAGAGGGACTTCTACTACCTCATCGCCAAGGGGTTGAATCGGTATTGATGCAAGTCCGGGGGTATCTATTTGAAACTGGGGTTGAACCGTCTGTGTAGTTCGCGGTTTGAGTGCAACAAGCATACACTGCTTTGCTTAGCCATCTTCTGATCGCCACGGATGGCTATGGTTCCGAAGGTGAGGGGCACTTCATCGTTAGATGAAACGTGGAACATATGGCTTGGGCAGGAGTAAGCCAGTCTCGTCCAAGAATCATATTATAAGGAGACGTAGATGATACCACGTAAAAGTCAACAAAAACTGTTTTGATTGCAGGATGAGTACCTACCGAGGCTGGTAGATTAATAATCCCTTCTGCGCGAACTTCCCCCTGTGTAAATGTCTGCAGAGGTCCTGGAGCAGGCTGAAGCAGATCCCGAGATATGCCCATTTTTTGGAAACAATCTGAGAAGATAACACTCACAGCCGCACCATTATCAACGTACACCCGTTTGATTATAATATTTGCCACGGTCATATCAATGATTATAGCATCAGTGTGGGGTGTGCGCTCGGGTACAGGGTCGTCCTCGGTAAAACTTACTGTTTCAGTATTGTGGAAACGCTTGTGACGGGGTTCCTCAGGAGGAGGTCTGCGAGCTTCTGCAATAAGAGCTTTGCAGGACACTCCTGCTGGCTGTGTACCATAGATCATATGAATAACACTATTAACAACACGAGCTGAGGGGTTGGTCCCTTCTTCTTGAGGAGGGGGAGCTGGCAATAAGCGAGGTTGTTGCTGTTGAGTACTGTGTCTGCTTCCCTGATCTTGTTTTGGGTAGTGGCTATTCCCGGATCGATTATTCGGCCATTGTGACCGACCTTGTTGGAAGCTACGATTATTATGGCCAGCTCGATTCTATTGCTGGTTTCCACTTCGGTGCTGTTGTCTATTGTCTGATTGAGCAATATACTGGCGAAAATATCCCTGCTTTATGCACTCTTCGATTTCTTTGCTGAGTTCTCGGCATTCTTCAGTATCGTGCCCGTGGTCATAGTGGTATTCGCACCACTTGGTGCGGTTTCGTTTGTCAGCCGGTGCAGTCATGCGAGGGCAAGATTTTAGATCAGCCTTGTGGATGGCATGTATTTCGGTTCGGGACCGATTCAAAGGTGTTAGTTGAGGTAGATCGTGGCGAGTGTCGGGTCGCCCTCTGCCCAGTCGGTTGAAGGCGCTGGTACGGGCATTAGACCTAGATGGTCCTTTATCTGATTGTCTCTTAGCAATAGATTTTTCCCTCTTATGCCGGGTTTGCTCATCTGCCTTAGCGAAACGCCCAACCACATGATAGAGAGCTCGGGTAGTAACGGGAGTATTATGGACTAGCTCGGTGTACAGTGGTCCGGCTCGTAATCCGTTCATGAAAGCTGTGACAATGATGCTATCTGGCTGATTGCCTACCTTCAAACTTTCAGTCGTAAAACGTTCCAGGAACTGAGAGATGGTTTCTCCTTCTTTTTGTTCCACATTCATCAGGTCGGCCAAAGTGGACATAGGCTTTGCACGTGCTTCGAAACGTGTCCAAAAGTGTTCAGCAAATTCTCTAAAAGAGGATATGCTATTACGGGGAAGAGAGTCAAACCAAACTCATGCCTCATCCTGAAGATACTCGGGAAAGATCTTGCAATAGTGGAGAGATGCGGTATGATCTCGACTGAGCATGTTGTGCCTAAAAGCTCCAAGAAAATTGGCCGGATCTCCAGTGCCATCATAAGGTGGGATGGCGGGTCTCTTGAACCCTTCAGGAAGGGGCGTAGCCAGAATTTCTTGGGAGAATGGGGTGATAATGTCTCCATTGGCGTCAAGGCCTAGAATTCTATCTAGTTCAGCATTGCGTTGTACTCGCTCATACTCATGAAGATCTAGAGTATGGGTATTGGCATGACGAGCTTTCTTAGTCACGTTAAGTGGATGTCGACGATCAACGTCGGCAAGTTCGTCATTGCGCTGTCTTGACCCGTTAGAACTCCCATGGTCCTCGGGAGAACCGGGTCGTTCTCGTCGTCGGTTCTGACGCCCATGGTGCACTGGATCTTGTTGGTTGGGCGGGTTCCGACGAGGTGGTTGCGCTACGGGGTTGGTGGTGTGTCCAGCAGGGCCATCAGGGTTTAAGCGGTTGGCTGCCCAGTCTTGGAGAACATGAGCATGTTCTTGTAGGAAAGCCTGGAGTAGTTCCGGAGTCATCTGAATATTAACCTGTGGTTGTGTAGCAGCAGGATTAGGATTTTGTATATCTTGTGGAGGTAGAGGTAAGAATTGGTCATCCAGATTCACAGCCGGGCCTTGGTTGCCCTGATGATGAGATATATCCCGCATTATCGACTGCCTCGGCGGCAAGGTTTGATCCACGGGTGGATCTTGATTGATTTGATCACCTTGGCGAGATTGAGTCAAGCGAGTGGTTACCATGGTATAACAAGTACAATATCAATATTAAAATCCAGTCGTCGTTTTCCCACAGACGGCGCCAATTGATAAAGCGCAATCCGTTATCAAAAGAGTACCCACCCAAAACAACAAATCGAAAGGTAACCAGATAATAAGACACAAGGTATACGTGGTTCGATCCGGAGATCTACGTCCACGGGAAAATGATGTCCCTACCGGGATCTTTTTCTTCTCCTTTCCTTTGTTTAGTTTACAAGTGGTTTTTCTTTGATCAAAGTTCCAACCCCTCTTCTCTCTCTAATTCTACTATTTATATCATACAAATTACAACCGTAACTATATTCCTACAATTAAGGCCGTAAAACATGCCTTTGTGATTGAGAGAAGATCGTGGGTCAAATCTTCCAGTCCCCCTTGCGCTGCTATCGCAACTTAATTACCAAATCTGTATTTGGGCCAATTACTAGGCCTGCAGCCCTAGACAACTTGGGCCGGCCTACAGCCCTAGACAACTTAGGCCGGGTATTTGTGTTGTAACTTTAGGATACTGGGCCATACCTACCAAGAAGGTTTGGGAGTTCTTTCATGCCACTAACACAAGCAAGGAGGAGGACATCTCCGTCCCCTCGTGATGATCAAAGCGACAAGCCTTGGTGTAAGCTTCGCCGGGGAGACCACGACATAACTGAATGTCCCAAGCAAGAATACAACACATTACCTTGATGAATCTCTCGGGGATCAAACTGTTGCTGAAGATTAAGATAGAGCAACAAACAATTTTATTAAGGACCTGCTATCTTCAATTACAAATCCCAAGGAACAACAATAGATCAGTGCTTCCATGCCTTACCAAGGAAAGCATTCCATATGTAATGTGTGAGGAGGAAACCATGGAAGCATCAGAAAATTAGTGTGCTCGCAAAGACTTGATCTTGAAGTTATTTTACTCGAGGTTGCGCTCACTCAAGAAATGATCGTTATAGCCATAGATTGCGTTCAGTGTGGAGGATGGTGAAGAGCCTTACTATCACCTTGAAACTCACCTAATATGCAGATATAGAAACACAATTGAAATGCAGATTTTGGTAGAATGTTATACAAACCTTGTTTCTGATTCAATATGCAGATACTTCATAACAACGAATTAGGCACAGATGCATTGCCATTTGCCCATGTTGTGGTTCAGAGTTTAACTTCTTGCACACGACTGAAAAATGGAGCCATTATATTGAAGAGGAATCTATGTGTTTGTATGTGGTCGTCTTTTGTTGTATAGGAAGAACGAATGTGTCAACAGAAATTTAAAGACGTAAAGTGCAGAGGCCACTATGGCGCATGTAGTTGTGAATACGTAGTGGGATAGAGGCGGTTATTGTTGGTATCTGTAAATATGTAATACGTAAATGGTTGATAGACACGACTAACAGAGGAAAATGTAAAGAGGTTCTACAAAATAATTTTTAGTGTTTTTTGAGAAGTTCACTGAGTTAATTCCAAAAAAGCAGGGTTGAGGTGCGATGTATGCTTGACACGTGTACTTGTGATTTTTGTTAGTAGTTTTTTTTAACAAAAAAACTATATTTACAAGCTGTATATTATAATGCAAGAAATTTTACAAAGAGTACTCAGTGCCACATGATAGTATCCAGTTAAACAAATATTTACAAGCTAAAAAAATAGGAAAGCATTACATCGGAAATCTAAAGCTTGGAAGACCCCAAACATTAGCAACTAAAAAACCATGCAGGTTTTTGCATTTATCACAATCAAGAAAGATGAGACTTTGTTGCTCTTTAATTGCATAGTTTGCCAAGAAATGTACAACTTTGTTGCCTTCTCAGTGGATGTGTGAGACTCTCAATTCCATCCTCTTCTTGAGCCTCCAGAAATCTGCAAACAGATTTTGGTAAACCAACTCCCTTTACCTTCGTTTCGGATTATCATTATCACAGCCGGAGCATTTGGGGCTTTCTGTTCTTCAAAGGGTGGTGAACCCAATCTTTCTGTTCTCCAATGGAGGATTTAGAAATTTCTTCAATTTTGGAGAATTTCACACAGAAACATGAAACAAAATTGTTACCTGAGGTGGATGGTGGCATCGATGAATCTGGTTTCGCCTTGAATGGTTGACGTTGTCGAGCATGCTTTTAAATTTTAGAGATATATATATATATAATTTTTTTTTTAAATTTTAATTTTAAATAAATTTTAGAATTTTTAAATAATTTTTTAGTAATATTTTTTTTAATTTTCTGAATTTTAAATAGATATTAGAATATTTAAAATAATTTTCTGAAATAATTTTTTATATTTTCAGGATTTTAAATAAATTTAGAATTTCTTATTTTATTTGTATAATTATCTGTATTTTAACTAAATTTTAGAATTCTTTAAATTAATTTTTGATTTTTTATATTAAATTAATTTTAGAAAATTTAACATAATTTTTTGAATTTTATATTTATTTTTTGATTGTTTTTAACTTTTCTATTTTTTATTAAAATTATTTAAATTTGGCAAAAGTTGTCCACTAACGTATCCTAGTTGGCACCTCCAAAGTACATGTGGAATCTACCTAGACTGTCATGTAGGATTTCTCATCAAATTTTCTAATAATCGTCGTGCATGTGCTACTCACGTGCGTTTTGAACCCCCCCCCCCCCCCCCAAATAGTCATTTAATGTAAAGTTGTTTTTGTCCAAAATATATTTATAATGTGGAGAGAGATTATTGTGGTGTACATAAAAACAAGGGTTAATTTCAAAAAGCAACCTGAACTTTGCGAGTTTTTACGCTTTGCAACCTAAAGATTTTTTTTTTTCCGACTGGAACCTGTATTTTGCGATTTGACTCAAAACGCAATTCCGGCAATATTTTCAGGTTATATAGGCCATGTGACTGGCACATGACCCATTTTTCTGTATTTTCGTTTTTTTTAAAGCCTAAATACATGTATTTATCATTTTTTTTTCGTTTTTCTTTTCTATCCTTAGTAAAATCAGATTTCACACTAACACTCTAATTTTTTACTACTCTCATTTACCCAATAGGCAATTCCAAAGGTCACTCTTCTTTCTCCTCTAACCCTAATCGCCATTCTGCTCCTTCTTCCCCAAAATTCTTCGACCCAACAAAAACGGAGGCTCATCCGTTGGCGCTAACCAGGAATGCCGTGGACGATCCGCGACGAGAGTCGCCGCAAGCTTCGAGATGGTGCAGTTGGTCTCGATTATGGTAAGCTCAAAACCTAGACTGACTCTGCTGTTATTATTTTGGTTCTAAAATGTACCTTGAGTTGTTTATGGGTGATTCTGCTGATTTCGCGATGTTATATTGTAATTTTGGGGCTGTGTTCCCCGATTTCAAGTTGTTTAAAATAGTATTGTTGATGGTGGGTCAGTTTTTATTCATTTATGGGTTTCGAATTTTTAGGTTAGTCGGTGGTTGGTGCATTTATGGTTTCGAAAGTTTAGCTTAGTCGATGGTGGGTCATAGTGTATTTCAGTTTCTTATTGTCGGTGGTGGGTCAGTGTGCATTTAAGCTTTCGAATATATTGTCTATTGTTTAGTTTTGTAGGGTTGACTTTTGTCTTTATCCGACTTAATTCCATTTTTGAGACCTAATTTGACATTGAGCTCCTTAATAGACCCATTTGGGGCAATTTTGTGTGTGCTCTGTCAACTTGGGATTTCAGATGCTGATATTTGAATAATTTCAGAATATTATTTTGATTCATGTTTTTTGTTTTTTTTTGGTTTCAATTGTTTATTGTTTGCACAGGTCCATATGATGAATATTTTACTATCAAAATGTACCATTCTGGTACATTTCGTGACCTTGGTATAATGTGTGACTATCAAGATGTCGATGCTTGAGTTGTTTGCTATGGTTAAAGAATTAGGGTTAGTCGATGTGGATAAGTTGTATTATAATAGGAGTGGGGTCTATAACTGCAATGACCTTTGGCCATTAGAGATTGACATCGATGCAGTTAACCTGGGTGGGTTTAAGGATAACGATAGAATGGTTGCAGTTTACGTCTGTCACAAAGGGGTGAATATGACTCAGGATAGTACTTCATTTGAAGGGGCGGGTAACACATCACAGTCTCAAGCTGATAATCACAGTCAGCTTGTGATATTTGTAGAAAAAGATGACAAACCTCTACCTCAAACACCCCCCACAGATTTCACTCGGAATGGGTTTGCTGACCTTGGCCAATCTGATGAGAGTGAGGATCTGAATTCCGTTGGAGATGATTCTGACAAGTCTCTAAAATTTGCAGATTCTGAATCCGAGTTATCTGATAAAGATGACTTGGACTTTGAGGAACATGTAGATGATAGTGTTGAGTGGGGGGGGGGGGGGTCTTGGGAGTGGGAATCCTACCCAAAATACGTCTGACACAAACACCGCCAGCTCTAGCAAATCTCCTAAATCAAAACCGAAACATAAGGGTCATCCTGTTTCCAAAGAGTCTCGGGACGGAATTTCACCTCCCCAATTTTTTATTGGCCAATGTTTTGAAACACTTGCCTCCTTTAGAAGAGCTGTTAGGGTGCACTCGATTGTGAATGGAAGAGAGGTTTTGTTCACAATCAATAATGTAGACAAAGTTCAAGCCAAGTGCAAACACCGTACTTGCACTTGGCAGATATTTGCTTCTAGAATGAGGGGGGAGAACACCATTCAAGTGAAAACTTTCTGTGAGACACACAAATGCCCTAGGATACAAAAGGTCAAACATGCCAATGCCAAACTCATAGCTGATGTCTATAGGTCCAAAATATACACTGACCCGAGCTGGCCTATTGATTCCATGGTTGCATGGATCAATAATGATTTAAAAGTGACCGTGACCAAACAGGCCTGTTATAGAGCAAAGTACATTGTATTGAGGCATGGTACCATGTGTGAGAGTGAGGAGTATGCTAGGCTCTGGTCGTATGCTGCTGAAATTGTAGAAACCAATCCCGGTACAACCGTGAAAATTAAATGTAAAAAAACAGTAGAAGTGACTAGGTTTCAGCGAATGTATATTTGTTGAGGGGCTCTAAAGCGAGGGTTTGTAGAGGGATGCCGACCTGTAATTTTCCTTGATGGGTGTCACCTAAAAACAGCAGCCGGGGGGATCTTGTTATCTGCCGTAGGAATAGACGGGAACAACGGAGTGTTTCCATTCGCATATGCTGTGGTTGAGAAGGAAAAATACAAAACTTGGATTTGGTTTCTGAAGCTTATGTTAGATGATTTAGGAGGAGAAAACCATGCTAAGTGGACTGTGATGTCTGATAAACAAAAGGGTTTAATTGAGGCTGTTGAAGAGCTTATGGATGGGTGTGAACATAGATTTTGTGTTACACATCTATACCAAAATTTCAAATTAAAGCATAAGGGTTTGCAACTGAAAAATTTATTGTGGAAGGCTGCTAGGGCCACTCGAGTGGTCGATTTTCAGAATGTGATGGGCGACATTAGGAGGGTTGACAGTGAGGCATTCAATTGGTTAGTTGGCAAGCCACCCCAGCATTGGAGTAGATCACATTTTAGGACATTTTCTTGCTGCGATAAGCTGGAGAATAACATGAGTGTGAGTTTTAATAACATGATCTTAAAGGCACGATCAAAGCCTATTGTTTCGACGCTTGAAACAATTCGAGTGTCTATTATGAAGAGGCTGCACATTCGTAGAGACAAAATTAGGTCTTACCACGGTGAATTCTGTCCAATTGTTGAGCAAATGCTAGAGGAGTTGAAAAAGAAAGCTATGGAGTATCGTGCTGTGTGGAATGGGGAGAATCAATTTGAGGTGGAAAGCCCGTGGGGTAGTCGATGTAAGGTACACTTGGGGGAAGGGACATGTAGCTGCCGTAAATGGGAGTTATACAGAAAAGAGACCTTCTTGAAGACGTATTCTCATTTTCTTGGTGCTTTAGATAGTCCCGACAATTGGCCCAAGACCGAGTGGCCATCACTCTTGCCCCCGGTGGCACAGAAAATGCCGGGAAGACCTAGGTTATTCAAAAGAAGGCCAAGAGCTGACGAGGGAAAAGCACCACCTGTCACGACTCAAATCAGAACCAAGAGAAAATTGAAAAAGCAAGCAGAAAAACCCCTTAAATTGTCAAGGAAGGGGAGTGTGATGACATGCTCCATTTGCAATGGGTAGAACCATAACGCACGAGGCTGCCCGACTAAACCAGCTGCACCGGAGGAAGCAGCAAAGGGAACCGGCAAGGGCAGAGATATCCCTGCTGCAAAAAATGTAAGTTATAAGGTTTTTGTGATTAAAATTTGCATTCTGTTTCTTTTGTTATCACTCTTAAATAGATGTATAATTCAGTTTTTTATCAATTCGTTGTCTAGGTACACAAGAGAGGTAGTGTGAAAGTTGGCGAAGGCACTAGCAAGGGTGCAACTACCTCGAGGAAACCTCCGGTGAGCAAAAAACAGAAGGAGACAGTCCAAAAGAAGGCTGCCCAACAGATAAAAACACGAGGCAAGGTATGGTTTCAGGATTTAGAGTGTTATTTTGTGACTTGAACTTGCTAGAATATGTTTGGTTTAATAAGAGTACATTCTGTTGGTTTTGTATTAAACAAATTCTGCATTCTACAAGGGTGACTCGAAGGAGAATTGCAATGATTTGAGGGATAATAGTGGATTCGATCATATTGAGTCTGTCCCAGATCATTGGTGGAATCTCTCATCCACTCAAGGGTCCTCACAGGTTACTCGGGTAGTGGAAATCCAAAACTTTGTGCTCACAAGATTAAAAATAGCTGCTAAATGGACATTCTAATATGTAGTGCCACTTTGATTTATTCATATGCAGGAGCAAGAGGAAGCTCAATGCACCCCGGGTAGAATGACAAGGAGCCGAGCAAGTCAGATGCTTGAGCAATCTTTGAAGAAGGTGAATAGAGACGAAGGGCATAAAAGGAAGACAACTACAACCCATCCAAAGACAGCAACAAAAACTGTTGAAGCAAACCCTGACAGTTCTGTAACACAAAAGGAGACACCCAAAAAACGAGGGCTCAGGAAAATCACTCCCAAGCGTTACGGCAAGACTAAATATGCTGATGACAATATGCAGAAGTGCACACAGGAGTCAACAACGGTTGCTGCTGCCACAACCACCCCAAGTGCGAGAAGAAAACTTGAGGTACTATGACTTAATAATTTGTTGGTGCTAGTATCAGTCGTACGTCTTAGATATGATTGTATACCTTCTACATTACGCAATTTACTTTTAATTGTCGTAGGTGGGGAAAAAATCAGTGGCAAGAGATCGACAAGCTGGCCCATCCGTTCTGATTGATAAGCCAAATCCACGGGATTTCATCAAGCGGATGTTCCAGTTGTGCCCAATAGCCTTACTGATAGCGTCAGATTATCCGCCACGATTCGCGAGGTTGCATCATCTGGTTTGTTCGTCCCATCAGAAGGCACACCTAAGTGTAATCAAATGTAAAAAGGGGTTGTGTGACTTTTTTTGACAGTTTGGTCTATTGACTGTTTATGTAATAGGATTTCTTTTGTATGTCCAAGTTGTATGTAACCGACTTGGATACTAGCTTACTTTTTGAGTGACTAGTCGAGTAGTCACTTTTTGGTACTCGAACTGAGGTTTAGTATGCCTCTTTTTTTTGGAAAATCCTTCAGGACAGTCAAGCACCAAACTGGTTCTTTTTTATCATGTATAAACATGTCCAAACCTTCATTCAAGAGTTGAATGTATGGTGAATTGTAATTCAAGTAAAAGGTTTCCTAATTCTTAATGTCTTGATAGTATGATTTGTATAAGTTGTATGAAATTACTCCGAAAATTCAGGGTTCGTTTCATTTGCAAACTTGGGGGATTATGTGCATTCCACATGAGTAACTCACGTTTAGTCAATTGGGCCCAAGATGGGAACCTTCTTATATAGTTAAGGCCAAATTGGGCCCAAGATGGGCTTAAAATCATAAAACGCACATATTCTGTTTTGGACTCGGAAAGCTGCCTCGACCGAGTCAGAATCGGCCTCGACCGAGTTGGGTCAACTCGACCGAGGCAAAATACCCCTCGACCGAGTTGTAGTCTCTGACCAATTTCGTGTTTTGCTCTTCATTTTTCACTCGACCGAGTTACTAAACAACTCGATAGAGTCAGACTTTCTGACCATGCTTCAACACATCTTTGCTATTTCCGACTTTTCTTGCTCGTTTTCCATCCGAACCTTGCCCAAACGGAATTTTTGGCCTTTTTATACCTGAATAACACTAAAACAAGCAAAAACACGTCATCTAGCTCAAAAGATGGATTTTAATCACTTTTCGCCCAAATACACATGCATATGTCCCATATTACGACCTTTAATTGACCTAATATACATGTAAAACTAACATGTATCACTAAACGATCCAAAAATTGGCATGGTTTATCCAATATTACATCCACTTAGTGATTCAAATATCCACCAAAACAAATACAATTCTAACCAAAAAATCAGTTAGCAAAAACAAGCTTCACCAAAACAAATACAATTCGAATAAACGAACCAAAAATTGCAATACCTAAAAAACTTCCAGAACACAATCACAATTCGACTGAATCAACAAAACTTTATAGTCATTGAAAACAAGCTTCCATTAATGTCATGATTGATTCTTTACAGCAAAAACAACGCATTCATCATTCAGCCGAAATCCACAAAACAAACAGTCTAGACGGGTTAACAACCATACACTACCACACTTCTTATCACAACACTAACCTAACCTTTAAAGAAATACAATAAAATGCAAATTGCTAAGACAACCCAGATCCACTTCTCCCTCTTTTTGACCCGAACAATTTCATCTTCAAGCAGCACAATTCTCTCACCATCATCATTATTGTTGGCACGTTGCAAATCACCTCGAAGGTTGTTAACCCGTCTCAACAGTCCGGGAATTATCTGGCGAGCCCTTTCGTCAGCTGGTGGGTCAATCCAACGAAAAAAATCGCAGCCATTTAGAGCCTGCAAAAGAGTTAAATCATTGAAATATGGCCCCAAATACAACACCAAACCCTAATTTGTTGGGCAAAAATGAACTCAACTAGTTTTTCATACAGAGTCTGCTCAAGCAATTTACCAATCGTTTAAGAATGCGAGAGTGATAAAGAATGGAGAAGAGAGTGTTTGGGCGTTTCGATTCTTACCCGGTATCGTTCACATACAGCGTAGCGCCTGCCTGGATTTCGTTCCGTCCACGATGTACGGAGCACAACAGCGTCACCACATCTGCATTGCCATTCCATCTTGGAGCCTAGCGGTGGTGACTGGTTGAGGATGCGGGTGTGCAATTTTTTACAGGGATTGTGAGTCACTTCTGGTTTTTAGCTTCTTAGATGGAGTGAATTAACCCTAGGCTATTTAAATCTGATTTTACTAAGGATAGAAAAGAAAAACGAAAATAAAATGATAAATACATGTATTTAGGCTTTAAAAAAACGAAAATACAGAAAAATGGGTCATGTGCCAGTCACATGACCTATATAACCTGAAAATATTGCCGGAATTGCGTTTTGAGTCAAATCGCAAAATACAGGTTCCAGTCGGAAAAAAAAAAATCTTTAGGTTGCAAAGCGTAAAAACCCGCAAAGTTCAAGTTGCTTTTTGAAATTAACCCTAAAAACAATGTACTATCTTTCATCATAGTAAGATTTACCTTCCACAGTTATACATTTTCATCAACAGACCTCTACACAATCCAACATTGATGACATGAATTACACGAATCTAGTCCTATACATGAGAACTTGCACATTTAATATATCGAAATTTGGACTATTCTATTACTTACTTATTTCAATTATTTTTAGGATTTGGAATAAAGTTATTTCGGTGCACGTTTTTATCATTGTCAAATACATAAATTTTCATGTATATTAGATTTATGGATCTTAAATCAGTGCAATTCAGATTGTCGGTGGATTATTGAAAGGATATCACTATTTATGTTGACATATACTCAGTTGCACACTTTTTTTTCAATACGTTCCAATATAATTTGCACACCCTTAAAAAAAAAGTTATAACACAATCTCCACCCTCAAAATCTCCATCTTCAATCTCCACTCTCAATCCACCTTTGAAAAGAACATAAAAGCAAAAAACAGATTTTCTTAATATGTGTGCATCTTTAGAGGTGCAACTTAATTCCGGACAGGGATAATATTATTTATTCTAGAAAAATGTATTAGCTTTTACAAGTAATATATTTCAAAATAAACGCTAATACATTTTCAGTGTAATACATTTCTATATTGTAATATCTTTTAGTATAAACACTGATTCCTTTCCATATGAATCTGCTCGTGATGCAACTTGAATACATCTAAAATCCGTGCAATTATTATATAAGAGAACTAGTCTGTCATATACAGCTAATAGGTGATAAATCATCCCTAGTGGAAAAAAAGTCAAAATATTCCAATAAATTTATAATTTTTTGGATCTGGTCCCATTATTTATTACTTTTTTTATTTAGTCATATATTTCATTCAAATGCTCAATTCTGACCAAATTTTAACTGACTGATCGAAAAATGTCACATATATCTCATGTGCCGGTGCGAATTTGGAGATTTCGACGATTTATCACACGTATCGTCGAAATTATGAGGAGGATATGCCAAATAAAAATTTGCTGAAATCAAAATTTACGACATTAAAAAGAAAATTCCAACATGAATTCTCAATAATCTATTAAAAGGGAACAGAACAGGGGTAAAGCTAACAAAATCTTTCTTTTTTTGCAATGTGAAAGCTAATAGATCGTGGATATGGCAAAAATTTGTATGTGATTGTCACACGGTGTGAGGAGAAAAAGTATTACTTTTTGTGATAAAAATATTACGTTTATTCGTAAAAGTATCACGTTTTTTTAACAAAAAAATGTATTATTTTTTGTAGCAAAAGTATCACATTTGTCTATAAAAATATCAATATAGGAAAAATATCACTTTTTTATGTAGAAGTATCACTTTTTCTGTAAAAGTATCAATTTTTTCTGTAAAAGTGTATTCCGTCACACGTGTGACCGTCACACACAAGACTCACTCCTTGAATAAATAGACGGTTTATTCCCAGAAATAACATTTTATCTTTTATTCTGACATTAGAAATATAATGTGATGTCATAATGACATCATAAATAAAGATGTGTAGTGTGTGTTGATGAAAGTGATAAGGATCCTCTATTCCACAATTATGCTGTTCGAATAAGATCCCACTTTAAAATCGAGTCATGCAATATGGTTCAAACTTCAAAGGTTTGAGAGCCATTTAGGGGAGGTCAAGAGTCTGAGAAAAAGATCTTGCTCCAGGTAAGCCATGTCGGATTGATGCAGGAACATCCAAGCTTCAATGCCATCGTTATCTTTAGTGTTCATCATAATGCACATGTCTTTGAGAGGAGCTTCAACCAAACCTACCCACACAGGTTTCCCGAACCCAAAATCAAGCTCGTATTCTCCGAATTTGGACCAATCGGTCATCCATAAGATCTTGTAATCCGGGTGCTCTGCCTTGTGTTCTGCCTCTGCATAACTGTCCACCAGCACCCACCGCCCAAACTCTTTGTCGCTCAAGATTCTCGCACAGTCTTTCAGCCCCTGAAGGACGGTGCCCCGCATCTTGAGCGCTATCGCCGGAAAATCACTCTCCATAGCTCGAGTCTCATTGGGGCCGAATTCCATGGAGGATAAGGAAGCCCACGTGCCACAGGAATGTTCGGGCACGGGTGGAACAGTCCTTCCGCGGATGTTGATGGCCTGCAGAATGAGTGAAGTACGTGACTTGCCAGCGTGTTTGGCGCGGTCAGCCCGAAGAAGAGCCTGGGTCATGACGGAGGACACCATTACTACCCGGGATGGGGGGCGCTGGATTCCGGCGGATACCCAATGTGGGTTGAGGAGTTTCCGTAGTCCAGATATGACATGCTTTTCGAACACAAACCTTCTAACGACAATACTCTTGTCACGGATCCTAGAGAGCTGGAACTCAAGAGCGGGCAAGTTCTGTGGGGGAAAGTGGTCTGAGATGTCGAAAACAGGGGTAATGACTAATCCCCCCTTGGTGGTGGCGTTGGCCCATGCCTTGAGGAATATGCTAATAGAGGCTGAATCGAAAATCCTATGTGCGACGAATACGACGACAGCCAGGCCTCCACATCGAAACCTGTTGATCTGGACTGCGAGGATCGGATCGGTGGATTCATCGGCTTCGCAGACGCCCCTCGGGGCTAGGAGGTCGATGTGGTCCATCTTGGGGCCGGGGCTTTCGAGGAATTGAGCAAGTTCGCAGTCGACTTGTGCTTCATAGTACTCAGCACCGTCGTCATTGCAATCAACCTCGTGTTTTAGTTTATTGTATCTCCCAGCGAGTGGGTAAAACTGTGTCAAAACTTGGGGTAAAGACTCCTCCAAGGCAATATTTTGAGGAGCTTGATTGAAGTATAGTATGCGAGGCATGTATAGTGATGGGTTGAGTTCATCTATAAGAGATATCTTGTATGTTCTCAGATGTGAGGGAGTTGCCTTGCATGGCTTCACCAACTTCCGACTAAGAACCGCCACAAACATGATCAATGAGAGAGAGAAGAAATCAAGTAGTGCGCTGCTATGCTGTGCTGTTTCACTCTGTTTATATAGATTGCTGTGTTGCGGGAAGCAGATGAGATCCTCTATTTCAATTCGTGTTCCATCTTGTATTTCAGAAAAATCACCACACGCTCACATGTATATGATGATATCACTAATTAACACATGACGTGTAGTGGATATAATGAAATAATACTAAATAAAACACAAAATTGAATATAAGATCCAATCCAGGAAGGGTGGGCCAAATGGATTCATTTTCTTTATCACAAAAAGTAATTTTATATTCGCAACCAATAAATTCCTCCATATAGCCGCAATAAATCTCATTTATTATTTTGCCCTTAAAATTTACAACCTTTTTCTAAAAAAAATTCCTGTTTAAAAAAAGCCACCGAAACTCATTCTACTTCCTTCGGTTGTTCCTGCAGGAGACTGGAGATCCACTACTTTCATTCTCTAAAGTTATTTTTTTCTTCTATCATCCATAATTGTCATCCGTATCTGTTCTATCCACAATCCATCAACGTTGTCTTTAGAGCCAATCCAATCTTTCTAGGTTCGGTCCGAAAAAAATAATTAGACCCCTTACAATATTAATAGAAAATAGAAAAATAAAATCAGAGGCCCTCGCCGGTTGGGGGCTCGGCGCCGCCTTGCTCCCTAAAGGCCGGCTCTGGTTCTCTTATTCTGTCACACTCTCTTCCTCTCCGGTGGTGACAAAAAATGAAAAAGCTCCTCCGCCATTATTAAAGCAGAAGAATAAGAATGGAGCAAACAGAAAGAAAGGGAATTTTCTGGAGAAGCACCTCCACCAATTTTAAAGATTTATTTTTAGAATGTGTTTCTGGTGGCCGTGTCGAAAGAAAGACTTGATTGTGATGAAAAGAAAATGATGATAGTCCTTTGGTCGGGGAAAAATTCATTTTTATCAGTAAAAGTTCTCTATGTTACAAAATTTTAATTTTAGTCCTGTACATTTTAAAAATTGTCTAATTTAAGGATACTAACCATTACAAACAATCAATTTGTCCGCAATTAATCAAGTACAACGCACGTGACTAATAAATTTGAGAAAGATGAATAAAGAAAAAAAAAATGCACCTTATACGGAAATTAGGGTTTAATTTTTTCTTTTCTTTTTTGGGCGAGTTACTAAAGGAATTTAATTATTTGACATGTTATCAAACAAATACTTGACACATAAGCATTAGCACTTGAAAACCCTAAATTTATTAGTCTAATTCCGGCTAAATTGGTCGTCGATGATGATTAGTGTCCTTAAATTGGACAACTACTGAAACATACAGGACTAAAATATAAATTTTCTAACATACAAAACTTTGACTAGACAAGGCCTAACTTATACGACTAAAAACGAAATTTTCCTTTCTAATTGTGAGGAAAGAGAAAACATATTAGCTATACGAAGCGCTTCAGATCACCTTTTGCCTATAAGTTACATCGTCAGTTACGATTTTTTCTACCTTATCCTTGTAGGTATTATCCTCATGTATTATGTATCATTGGATTGGTGTATATGCAGAATGGAAATAAATTAATCCTTCATCTTACATCTATACATCAATCTAATAATATATAATACATGCGGGTAATATCCAAGGAAGTAGGGTTACATATATCCTCTTCCTATTTCTTTTGCTAGAAAGTCATTATTAAATAATTTGGTTGAGACCTCGCTTAAATTTTATGTGTTCAACATCTCACATGGGTGTACATTATTTGTGTTCAGAATTGATTCATCAAGATTTAGTTTGACTTATGAACCAATTATCTTCCCACGTTGATCTATAACTCTTGCTCATAATGTTGGCTAAACCAATGTATACTAGTTAATATATGAATTCTATTCTTACTCAACATCCATGTTGTGAGGACGAACAAGCTTTTAGCATCTAAGCGCACAACTAGGTCGATTTATGTATCACTAAATTTAAACTAATTCATAAAAATAATCGAGCGTACATTAATTCTGTCTGTCTAGTCCTGTCGGCCAAAATCATATATTGGGTCGCTCGGGCCGTCTTGAAATTTCATCAGGCCAACATTAATTATTGAGCCAATTAGCTCATTCCCCTTAAATATATAAAGATTTTCGGACCGACCTGTGGTTTATCGAATAGGGTTTGTTGGACACAATGGTCCTGCGAGCCTGAATTTATATGGCCCAGCCCATAAAAAGCTTTGCTCGAGCTGTGCCGACCAATCAGGCGCTACAAATCGATGTTCTCTGACAAAAAACCAATAAGTCACTGACATTTTCTCAAAAACTTATAATTAGGGTGTTCGTAGGTCGGTTTGGATGGTTTCGATCAAAATTCAATATCCAAACAAATAAAATCAGTTTCTAAATATCTCAAACTTTAACCAAACTAACTAAAACTCAAAAAATCAAACTAAAGCTATCGAATTTGGTTTGAATTGGGTCGGTTTGATGGATTTGTCGATAAATAAAAAAAAGTCAATAGTTAATAATACATAGATAACGCAAATATCCTTCAATCCATTAATTTGCACTGATAAAGAGGACGGATAGATATTCTTCGTCGATTTACTTCGTGTACTGATGATCGTCGCTGATTGACTTCGATTATGAATTTTGTGTGTCAATTAAATAATGAATATTAACTTAAACTTTAAAACTAAATAAAGAAAAAGAATCCTCATATAATCAAACTTGATCTATTTCATTTATCTGTTTACCAGCGAACAACTCAAATCAACTAACAACTAGCCTTAGAAACTCACTTATTTAAGGGTAGGTCTTGGGTGCACTCAACACACAATAAGTTTATTGTGCACTCCCCAATTTAATTTGGAAATTAGATATATATTAAGGACTGCGTTTGGATATTAAAAAATGTTGGTGGCCCAGCGGTCAAAGCCTTGTGCGTGCGCTTAGAGGTCTTGTGTTTGAGCCTCATGCAGTGTGCGTAGGTTTTTCCTTTTTTTTTTTGGCTTCAGCCCATTAATAATATATATATGATAACATATAATAGGTTTAGGGGTTAAGGTTTAGTTTTACTTTAGTTTAGTTTAGTTTAATTTTAGGAGGTGCATGTTGTGCCCTAAAGGGCATGGGTTCGAATTTATATATATCCAGATTTGGTGTGATTGCTTGCTTGATCTTATTTAACATATACTAGTATAATTCAAGTGGTTATGTTGCATATCGCATCTTTCCACCATGACTTGATTCTATATTATCAAATGGTGGTGCCGAAATTCAAGTATTCCTTTCGTCCCGGTTAACTTTTTTTACTTTTTATTTTGGTTCGTTTCACTTATTTTTATACACTTAAAAAGAAAAGCTCTCTCACAATTCCACCCTCAACGATCTCACTCTCCACCTTTAAAAGAGTAAAAAAAAAAGTAAAATTTGTACTCCCTCCGTCCTAGTTAACTTATCCTACTTTCCATTTCGATCCGTCCCACTTAACTTGTCACACCCATAAATGGCAATTAAAGGCAACAATCTCCACCCTCAAAATATCCACATTCAATCTCCACATTAAAAAAAATCAAAGATTGCACAAAATCTGTTTTTTCTTAACATCCGTGCCCGGTCAACTGTGACAAGTTAACCGGGAGGGAGGGAGTATTTTCTTAACATCCGTGCTCGATCAACTGTGAAAAGTTAGCTGGAACGGAGGGAGTATTAACTTATAAATCACTATATCTCGTTTATTTCCTCAATAAAACCTATATCATCGACGAATTTGAAAACAATTATTAAATACACTTTTTAATTAGTGTCTGAATTATATGTAATATGTGTGTTGTTTGTGTAATATCTCTAATGTATGTAGAGTGTGTGCGAAGTGGGTGTAATGGCAGGCTCAAATGTGAATAGAGTGTGTTTTAGTTTCTGAGTTATTGATATTTTTATTACAAAAAGATGCGAAAAACAATAAGGGTACGTATAGATGTTTGTTTATGAATTATTTTCGTTTGAATAGAGTTTTTTTATCACTTATTAACGATGGAAGTTTGAATGTAAGAAATGTGGGTCGGAAATGAATTTTTTCGTTTGAATATGAATGAATGATGACTCATTTTTATTTATGGTGCTTGTTACATAATAAATAGGTTAATCATTACTCCATTTTATTAATAATTTCCCTCGTTTCATTTCATAGTATGGTTGATCCTTCATTCATACTTATTATCATTGCTATTGATGATTTATAATCAAGCGGGCCCCTATTTTAATGGATGTCCATCTTCTATAAAATATTTTTTTCAAATTTTTATTTTTGATGAGTGAAATGCTTTCATTAATACCCACGCATAATGTACTTGAGAAATCGTCTTTTATGATTTTATTTAATTTCTATTTCATTACCGACAGAATATATACTAGAATTAAATATTATATATGACTAATACTTCTAAGGCTCTAAGCACGGACATACGTACATCGGGCCAAGGAGACACGTCATAATGTGCTATAATATATGTGTATTCTGATTAATTTTAATTTCTTAATTATATAAAATAAATAATCCTCTTGTTTAACTTGAAGTAGATGGATGTATTTGTTATGTACGTATAAGCAATAGAGATAAATATATTAGAAGATATATATAATGAATATAGAAGCATTATACCTTTATATTTTTCCTTCTCTTTGTAATTAAAATAATTCATTGATCTTATCTAAACTGTTAGTATTTTTCTAGTTTATTTATATAATTGACTATATTTAGGGAGCGCACAAAGGTAGTCCTTTAAATTTTCTTAGATATTATTTTTAATCCAATTTATCCAATATTTTAAGTCTGACAAAGTCTTATGTGCACCAGTTGCACAGTGCAATCCTGGTTGAGTATCACCATTATGCTAAAAGGTATTACATGTATTGGGTAAATGTATTGTAATACCTAATGCAAGATGTTGATCAAGATAATCGTGAGATTATTTATTGTTTGGACAATGCTGAAGATGGTGATAAGTCACGGTTGATTAAAAACCAAATTGAGAATTCTATTTAAAGAATAAAACAGAAAAAAAAAAAACTGTTGAAGAATGGATTAGAAAATTTCAGTCAACAATATGGGTTCAAGGATGTGGCTAAGTGCAGTTCCAGAGTCGTAGATGAATAAAAACTTTTTGATTTATGTGTTTTTTTATTGAAGTCGAATTTAGATCATATGAATATACTCCCTCCGTCCCGACTGAATTTGCACACTTTTCTTTTCGGGACGTCTTATCTAAGTTTGCACACCCTTAAAAAGGAAAGTTTTCTCACAATCTCCGCCCTTAAAATCTCCACTTTCAATCTCCACCTTTAAAAAAGTCAACCAAACAGCAAAAAACAGTTTTTCTTAATATATGTGCCTGCTCAAGTGTGCAAACTCAGCCGGGACGGAGGGAGTATTTCATAATTTCTTATATATGGACTATTTTGAAAGTGTTTGAAATTTTATAATTGTTCAACGTTATTTGATTAGTTTTGCAAAATGAATCTATCAACATTTTCATTTTTTTGGGTATTATTTAGTATCTTATTGTGCTCTAAATTCAATCAATTTTTTCAATGCTGGTATCGGATTAATAAAAAAATTCTACATTTAAATATATATTTGTTTGGGATTAAGCTCTCATACTTCATAGACATTGCATTTAAAATTTGGATAAAATAATCAGAGATGTCATGCAACTAAGTGAATTGCATAATTCCTATCTACCTTTTTGTGGGAATAGAATTATTCTCAGGAGAGAGTTGAAATAGATTGTTCCAGTTATAACAACGGTTTCAAGACAATATGTCCCACTATAATTTTGTCTTATTTGAGGGATGATTGCATAATGTTGCGACTCTTGAGGAACATGAGAATACAAATGCGTCTCAAGTTAAGACATAATATTGTAAATCAAGATTATTCGTTCAATAAAATAAATATGCAACTTCTTTTTATTATGAACATAGTTGATATGATTAAAAAGATCAACATTAGGTTTTAAAATAATAATAAAAAACTCACCATCCGTACATTTTGCACGGGAGAAGAACTAGTACCGAAATATATCACACCCCATCAAATGTATGATAGAAATTATCAACTTTAATCTTATTGCACTATCTAATGATATCTACTCACCTCTAAGGCTACCAAAATGAGATTGCTATAAATTTGATATTATTCAATAACATCCTCAAGCAATACAATTAATTAATTAGGGCCATCCTTTGCTTGTGGGGTATGGTAGGTAATTTGACATGAGTGACTAGTCCAATAGCTTGAAGAAGGGCAACTACATACCAAGTCATATCAATTTGCCACCATTCTAATCCATGTCTCGCTGAAAATTCAAATGCATGATGATTATTATGCCATCACTCTCCAAATGCAAGCATTGCTATCCACCTGTTATTTCATTCACAATTATTTTGATTAATATAAATTTGGAGAAACTAATTAATTATATATAGAGAGAAACAAACAAGAAATTAATACCAATTGTTTCGGGATAGATCACCAGTATTCCATGCCTGCTTACCCCAAACATGGCAAGCTGAATTCACCAGCCAAGTGATATGGTAAAGCCACACGATTCTCACACCCTGTATTCGGAACAAATCACGAATCATGTGGACGATTATATGGAAAATATAAAACTAAATGAGTCATTGTGGCTCACCATCCCCCATACGATGTAGGGATACCCTCCAAGTGCGTAGAGTAGAGCTCCAAGTGCCACCGGATGAATAATATAAGTGCTTCTAAGAAGCCTATAAAAGTACTGTTTCTCTAAATCTGCAGCATTTTGGGCTCCCCACACTATACAATTATTTATAATTACACAAACACATGTTATGGTTTGAAAAATATGAATTCTAACGAAAGGCAAATGTCTAATACACTCAAATAAATGAAAAAAAAAAAAAGATTTAAGTTATGTTTACCTTTTCAAGATAGATTTTATTGTCAAAAAGCCAACCTATGTGACTAAACCAAAATCCTTCAATTGGACTGTGTGGATCTTTTTGTGTGTCCGTATATTGATGGTGGTATCTATGTATGCTTACCAACTCAATTGGATGTCCCTGTACGTGAAATAAGTAACGCATTTCAATATAATCAGTTCCCATAAAAGAATTGTATGGATCTAACATCCGTTTAGTTAGTATACATAAGTATTTGTGTTTCGGTAAGTAACAAATAAACTCATACTGGTTTAGGGCACATAGTAGGATAATTAAAATCAAAATCCTAAGAAACGTAAAGAAAATTCACACTTAATTACATGAAAATTCACGATCTTTTATTTAATATTTTGTGCTAGGACGTGTGTTGTCTGTGTATCTCGTCTATTGTGTCCCTTCTGAAAGAAGTGGAGTTTTAAATCGGCATTGTATTGAATACTCAGGATTTAAAGAGGAAATTACCTTATTCCACGTATATAATAGCAATGCAGTGAGTGTCAGAATATTACCGAGTTGGAAAAAAAAATGATGTTCCCTCCGTCTCGACTTATATATCTTGCACAGTGAAGATCGATACGGGTATTAAGAAAAATTACTTTTTAGTTATTTGTTGACTTTTCAAATGTAAATTAAGGGTGGAGATTATGTTATAACTTTCATTTTTTAGATTGTGCAAGATAAGGTGGGACGATCGTTTAAGAAAAATGTGCAAAATAAGATGGAACGAAGGGAGTATATTCTTGTCTTACATTTTAAAAAATATGTTGTCTATCATAATTCACCCAAAAGTTATCAACTTTCAATCTTTCACAAGTGACAAAAACAGAAACAGAGAACGAACACGGTAAATAATGAGATTAACAATTAAAGAAACCGAGCATCCACGACCTAAATCTTTAGTCCTGAATTCGAATAACGATGCTTTTTTCTTTATTGAAAAAAAAATTAAGAAGAAACCTGTAGTGCATGAAGACCACAATAGGCGCAGAAGTACTCAAGCTATTTGGGAAGCTTGAAACTCCTGTGAGTGAGATTTCTATGGAAAGAGAAGGTGATTCCGAGAAGTCCAGTGATGACATATAACCCGAAAGCGAGCCAAAATGCAGGCCAAGTAAACGTGAAAGGACCCAAAACACAGAGCAAATGCAGGGTTACAACCACCCCAAGTTTCGCCAACTCTGAAGATTCCCACTTTCTGCCCCAAAACACACTCTTCTCTTAGAAATTCTCGACTACATCTAATGTACGCAGCGGAATGATAAATCGAGAATATTGATCGTGATTTATAACTGAATTAAACGTTGAGCATAAATTACGCTAAAGTTGGAACAACTTACTTGTGCGTAATTAGTCGGACAGAATTGAGCGATTGATTCACCACTTTAGGTATCCACGATTGATTCACAACTTCAGGTATCCACGGGTATATCGTCCGCCGCAGGAACTATCCTCGGTACAATTATTCGATAAGTGATCGCTAGGAAATCACTTATCAAATTCTATAGTGCCTCCAATTTTTATCTGATAAAAACCCTTAATTATCTACTATAGAGAATATGTATATATAGTACCATATAACCCTAGGTTTATGGGCCTAATATCCATGTCCACTTAATTAATTAATTAGTCTGACTTATTAATTAATAAAGCCCACATATCCTAATAGATTTAGTTTTTCAGGTGCACGACGATTCCTTTGAGGCCTATTGAGTTGGTTTTGCGTCGGTTCATTCGATTTATTCTGATCGTGAGTTGGTTTCAACATTTTAGAATATTCTCAAGAATTTCACTATGATTCTCTTGAGGTGGGACTGATACAATATCTTGTCTTTGATGCATCTTATTGTCTTGAAGTGACCCTCTAAGAGTTGTTTCCCCTCCCAATAGATCATCAAAACTCCCACTGAGTTCTTGTCCACTCCATTGGACAAGACCTCATCCTCTATGTTATCTTGCGGGTTTGATACAATATCTTGTTTTGATGCATCTCATTGTCTTGAGGTGACCCTCTAAGAGTCATTTCCCCTCCCAATAGATCATCGAAAACTCCCACTGAGTTCTTGTCCACTCCATTGGACAAGACCTCATCCTCTATGTTATTTTGTGGTTCTTGAATCTTTTCAAGATCTACCTTGTTGTGACCTTGTTCCTTTGAGATATAAATATCTTCAAGAAACGCCACATTCTTGGAAACTATCACCTGGTGATATCCAGGGCAGTAGAATTAATATCCTTAGTTTCCTGAGGATATCCACAAAATAGCATTTCTCACTTTTAGTCTCCAATTTATCAGTCGTCATAACAAAAGCAGGGCAACCCCAGGTCTGCATATGGTTAAGACTCGACTTCTTGCCACACCATAACTTATATGGTGTTTGCGTGACTGATTTAAGAGGAACTCTATTCAGAATATAACCAGCGGTTAGTAAGGCATAACCCCAAAGGAATAAAGGGAGACTGGTGAAACTCGGATCGAACCATATCTAATGAAGTTCGATTTCTCCTTTTGGATACTCCATTGATCTGTGGTGTACCCGGAGGTGTCCAGTCTGACCGGATTCCATGTGATTTCAAGTAATCAAGAAAATCTCGGCTTAAGTATTCCCCTCCTCGATCTAATCGGAGAGTCTTAATACTTCTCCCAAGTTGTTTCTCAACTTCTAACTTAAACTCCTTAAATTTCTCGAAGGCCCCAAGATTTGTGTTTCATGAGATACACATATCCATACCTTGAAAAATCATCAGTGAAAGTTATGAAGTACGAATATTTCCTATTGCTTAAGTTGGAACGGTCCGCACACCGCTGTGCGGACCAACTCGAGCACAACCTTGGCACGTAACCCTTTTTCCCAGAAATCGGTTAACTTGTCATCTTTCGTTTGAGATAAGATTCGCAAGCACCATATGATTTGAAATCAAATGATGTGAGATAGTCTAACTTTCTCAATCTTGCTTTTCTTTTCTCATTGATATGACCAAGTCTACAGTGCCACATATAGGGTTTATTATCCGTATTACTTAGATTAGGTCGTTTATTCTTGTACATTGAGAATATTTTGTTCACATTCAAGCATATATATTCCATTCAAAAGAAAGACACTTCCTAAAACAATCCATTAAGCGAAACAAGCATTTACTGTTTGCAAAATAGAAAGAAAAAGTCATAAATGTCTAATATTCGAATGAAAATAATATTCTTTGAAATCTAAAGAACAAAATATCAATTATATAAATCTAATTTATATCACGAAGGTAGATCTAATCTAGTCTAATTTTAATGTACAAAACATACTACCTAAGCTCACATCCAATGCACCATGTGCTTTGAACTTCGGGCAGTCTCTCTTCCAGTGCCCCTTCTCATTGCAGAACAGGCACTCATCCTTTGGTATTCTTGGCTTCTTCTGAACCCCTCCACTCTTAGGCATCAAGGCCGAATCCTTAGATGCTTTCTTCCTCTTCTTCTGCTTATTCTTCTGTTTGGAAGATCTCACAGAAGAGCTCACCATGAGCACAGAGTTGCCTTTAGAAGTAGATGATTCGTAGGTCTTGAGCATGTCGTGAAGCTCTGGCAGTGTTGCCTTCGTGTTGCTCACGTTGAAATTCACTATGAAGTTTTCAAATGAACTTGGAAGAGACTGCAAAATCAGATTTATTGAGACACTTGAGGGTAGCTTCGTTCCAATCGATTCCAACCTCTCAATCAATCCGATCATCTTCAATATATGTTCAAAAACCTGGCTCCCATCATGAAGCTTACACTTGAAGAGATCTCTGAGTATCTCATACTCCATGGTCTGAGTTTCTGAAGCGTACAGACTCTCCAAGTGTTTCAGCATCTCATAAGGGAACATGCTCCAATGTTGCCTATGCAGTTTAATACTCATAGAGGACAACATTAAGCATTGAGCCGATGTGGCATCCTCAACATGTTTCTTATGAGCTTCTTCGTCTAACGTAGCGTACTCAGGAGAATTCTTGTCAGGGATGACACTGATTGGTTTGTCCAAGACATACTCAATCTCGTCTTGCCTTAGCACCAATCGCAAACAACGGAGTCAATCCATAAAATTTGACCCAGTCAACTTGTTTGTTTTCATGAAACATTTATAAGCCAAAACGACATTTTATCTGACCAGAAAATAATAAATGGGAAAATAAATTAGAATAAAGTAAACAAAGATCACATTCGTATCACTAATCAAAACAAGAGTTTATTGTAATGATTAGCTCCCACTAATTTTAACATATTTTGCGCCCCCAAACACAAAATACGGATTTATAACAATTATAAATCTTAGTGGTCCAAGATCCAAGTCTATATTACTGCAGCCTCTGCTTTGGCTGATGACTACAATAATATCACTAGGTAGGCCTCTAAGCCAATTGCAACAACAATTTGCAATTCTTGATTTATTAATCCAATTAATATTGCATCCTCAAACTATTTTGGTCGCTTTGGCGTCTCAAAATAATTTAAGCAAGTCAATTCCATCACACGATGTCAACCATACATCTATGAATGAGCCCGAGGCTTGTCGATTTAGAGTAAACACTTTGGTGTAAAACTCGTGGTCGAAAAGATTTGGAATCTCAAACAATTATGATGGACGACGCATTTTGTTTCTAAACAAGACTTGGTTTTAGTGGGGATTTTATATGTGATACTAATTGTTAAATTTAATATCTAATATTAAATTAAACGCAATTACTGGGTGCCGCCTACCCAGGCATAAGAAATGCGGACCACACATATTGGGCGCCGCCTACCCATACATAATGTCGCGGACTACATGTATTGGGCGCCGCCTACCCAAACATAAAACGGTCTTAAATTACTATAATTTAAATTGAATAAGCATAAAATCAAATAATAGCTTATCACATAATATCAAATTAATGCTCAACAAATAAAATTATTAATCTAATTAAAAGTTTATTCTTCAATTAAATGTGGATTAAATTATTATTAATTCTAAATTAATAAATATACATTTATTATTAATTCCAAATTAATATAAATATATAAGTCTAGTATTATCCTTTCAAAATAATAATACTATTATAATTTATTAATCTAGTAATTAATAAATTAGTACTAGTCTATTAGATTAATATATTAATTCCAAATTAATATATAAGTATACCTTTAATGTTAATTTCAAATTAACATAAATGTATAAGTCTAATATTATTATTTCAAAACAATAATAATATGATTCATTAATCTAATTAACAAATTAATATGTAATTGAGAATTTTAATTAATCTAATTAATAAATCTAATTTAAATAATTAAATTAAATCAAAAGTTTTTTTTTTTAATGTTATTTTAGCCCAAACATCTTTAATTAACATCCAGCCCATTTGATAATAAGTCCAACATTTTATTAAACAAGCTCAGTTTATTAATTAAACAGGTCCAATTTATCAAATAAATTTAGCAGCCCCATTTCTGTCTGGCCCAAACAAAAGACTCAGCACAAGTCCAGGTGTATCTAGACCAGCCCAAAACAAAAGCTCATTTTCGAAATTGGTCCAGAATTTTCAGGCTTGGCCCAACATCGAGTCGACTCACTCAACCCTAGCTAACTGAATATCTACCGTCATTGCCGCTGTCCAGCCGCCGCCGCCGTCGCAATACCATCGGGCGACCGATGCGCCATCGTCGTCGACAGCAACAGCAGCGAAGCTCCGATCGCGCCGCCGTCGTGGATCGACACGCAGCACCAGACACAGCCTCCGACACACCGCCGCCGCGACCAACGCCGTACCGGAAGGACAACAGTCATGCAGTAGCAGTGGTTCTTTGGCCGGACTCCGCCGCTGCCTCACGCAGCAGCGACGCAGCGGCGAGCGTCGCCGGCGTCGCCGCTCCGGCCAACGAAACAGAAGTCGAATGGTAAGTCGTGCTTGAACAGTGATTTCTAAAAATCAGTTTTCAAAATTGAATGTCCCATTCAATACATATACCAGATACATTTGATTCAATGTATATATATATATATGTATCAGTTTGAAGAAAACAAAATAATTCTTGAAAGCAGGTTACTGATTTTGTCAATTATATCCAAATTACAACTTTATTTTCGAGAATAATGTGCAACATATTTCAAAAATTTGCAAATTATTTTCAAACAATTCATCACTGAGTATCAATTTTCATCCACAAATAATTGAGTTAAAACAATTATAAATCGAGCCCTGGGCTCTGATACCACTGTTAGAAATTCTCGACTACATCTAATGAACGCAGCGGAATGATAAATCGAGAATATTGATCGTGATTTATAACTGAATTAAACGTTGAACATAAATTACGCTAAAGTTGGAACAACTTACTTGTGCGTAAATAGTCGGACAGATTGAGCGATTGATTCACCACTTCAGGTATCCACGCGTATATCGTCCGCCGCAGGAACTATCCTCGGTACAATTATTCGATAAGTGATCGCTAGGAAATCACTTATCAAATTCTATAGTGCCTCCAATTTTTATCTGATAAAAACCCTTAATTCTCTACTATAGAGAATATGTATATATAATACCATATAACCCTAGGTTTATGGGCCTAATATCCATGTCCACTTAATTAATTAATTAGTCTGACTTATTAATTAATAAAGCCCACATATCCTAATCTAATCCATATCTACCACAAACTTTGAATCTTTTGCATCTTCACCCTTCTGTATTTTGGGAAAACAAGAAGAAGAAGCAGCAGCAGCAGCCATTTTTGTATTAAGAATTTATGCTTTTTCTGTTCTGTTTAGTACAACTCTGTTTTCTTTGGATATGCCACCTTTTATAACAAGTACTTACATGACCTCGTAAACTTTCTAAAACATCTTGTAAGACGTTTTAGAGCTTATAAGTTTGACCAAAGTGGTAACATCGTTTCTAATGTAAGATCTTAATTTATCTTAAAATAAGTTGTTAGCAGCTTATAACATATTATACATCGAATACTTTCTCCATTTCGGTTAAAGTTATCACTTTGATCAGGCACGGATATTAAGAAAAAATAGTTCTTTGACTTTTTTAAAGGTTGAAATCGAGGGTTGAAATTTTGAGAGTGAGATTGTGGGATTAATTTCCTTTTTTGGGTGACAATTATAGTTGGGACGGGTCGAAAAGACAAATAGACAACTTTAAGCGGGACGGAGGGAGTAGCATCTTATTTTAATTCACTACTTCAAACCTTATATTTTTTAATTACAATAATATTTATATCATTAACACATTTTATAAGTAATATCATCTTAAACACAACGTTTTAACAATTTTTTTAAAAATAAAATTTAACGTGTTATAGCGCTAAAACCATCTTAATAAGATGTTAAGATATCTTCAATAAGATTAGTCAAATATACTCATAATGTAGTGAGGTCGTGCAAAATACAAACCCGAAAAATAAAATATTAAGTTGTCACTTGGTGCAATTGTCAAAGGTCTAATTCCTAAGACGGTGCACGGAGCTTGAAGATTATCGAAATTGGATCGAATAAGTTCCGAATCGTAAAAATTCGTTGATCATTTGACTTTTTTTTAATCAAACCGAACCAATTATCTTTTTGGTACGGATTTGAATATTTCTCAATTTTCCGAACCGAAATCCGTATTGAACTGTATCGAAGCATACCGTACCGTACTGAACCAATAACCAAATAAAATAAATTATAAATTTAAAAATATATTGTCCCTAACAAATTAATTTAAATAAGAATTACAAATTAAATTATTCATAATTTTGTAATTAATTATATGTAACATAAATAATTTAAAAGAATTATATTTAATTATTATATAATTTTCAAAACACAAATAGTGAGTTGGAAATAAATTTGATGTAATAAAATAATTTATATTAGTTAGACGTCAATATATTATGTTCAAATTAAATTTATTATTCAAAAGATAAAAGAAATCTCCAATTATCCGAACCGAACCAAATTGAACTGTTCCATTAGATGCGAAATTCTGAACCGAACACCTAGAAAAAAATAAATAACCGTACCATACCGTCCTCATTTTATGAATCGATAATGAATACTTATTCTTTTAATAATCGAAATTCGATATAAATTTGAATATTTTTAAATATCCAATTTATATTGTACCGTACATACCCCGACTAATTCCGCACAACATTATGGAAGACGTTGATGTTGCTGTTTTAAAATTAAATTAATTATTACCCATTATCGTGTTCCATTGGCTTGGACTAATATGCTCTGATTTTCGTCGTGAATTATTAGGTTTACTCAATAAAGACTTAAATTCGATATACCTCGATACAAACCCAAAAGTATGGGTTCGTATAGTAATTGTGTCGAAAATTGTCACCTTTATATTTTTATAAAAATATTTACTCACAACCCAGCATATCCTTCGCAACCCGGAATAGATGGATCTACAATATGCGTCACTAATGTAAAAGAGAATTACTCCTACATATAACAAATTTGCTACTTATTAAACAAAAAAATAATTTTAACTCATAAAAGATTATACGCATATATATATATATATAAATGGACCGTTATAGAAGATAATTAATTTGATTCATACACAAAAATAGATCACAAAAACTTACAATGGGTGAGATCTACTCAAAAGTAGGTTAAATTATGGCATTTACCACATTTAGCAACTCTCAACGATTAATATTTTTCTCAGAAAAAAAAAACTTGCAATTTTTTTAAAAAATGAACGTTTTTTTCTTTTGTTTTTTTAAATATGTTAATTATAAGTAAATAATGAAATTAAATGATGTACCTTTGTATAAACTTGATGGTGAAATTTGAAATAAAACTTGATAAGAACACGTAATAAAGTTTAAAAGACATAAGGTTATTAAATTTGAAAATATTTAAAAAAGGTAGTACTTTTTAACAGAAATATAATACTCTTCTTTTAAAACGTATTACCTTTTCTGAAAAATTACCTTCGTCCCGTTTTAACTTGTCTACTTTTTTTTTTTATTTGTTCCAACTTAATTTGTCAGTCCAAATTTTTTTCACAATCTCCACCCTCAATCTTTACGTTTAAAAAAATTAAAAATTTCTACAAAATCTGTTTTTTCTTAACTCCGTGCCTGATCAAAGGAGGCAAGTTAGGCTGGGATGGAAGGAATAATAGTTTTATAGTAATTCAAGTGAATAATAGTTGAATAATATTTTTGAAAATGGAAAAAGTTGTAAGGGCCCGCTTGGTTGTAAATCACCAATGACAATGGTAATGGGTACGAATGATGGATCAATCATACTATGGAATGTAGTGGGGGGAATTGTTAATAAAATACGAAAATGATTAACTTATTGATTATGTACCAAAACGTCATAAATGAAAATGAGGCATCATTCATTCTCATTCCCTACTCCTAAACTCCCGACCAAACGGGTCATAAGTTTTTTGAAATATGTATCATTCCATATAGTTGTGGATACGCAATTTTATCTTTCAATTGAGCAATAAATTTCAAACTCAGATTGGATGGCATCCATTGTATATATAACTAGATTTATATAAGTATATACTCGAAAGATATTGTAGTATATAAGAAACTTGAAGTGTTGATATAAAAAAGATTTACAAATTATTTTATTATAAACGAGAACACAACTAAAGTTCTGAAAATGACACAAATCATGAATGTCATAGGTATCTTGAGTCTGGGAGAGATAATCTCCTGGTCATATTTTAAAGTTCGAGGAGGTCTCTCGTGCATCAGATCCGATCAATTTAGATCATGAATTAAAATATATTACTATTTATGCATGAATGTATTATATGTGATGTATAAATGTATCATGGTTGAAAGATATCACTATTTATGCTTAAAGGTATTACACTTACATTCTGAGTAAAGATAATGTACTACATTCACCCAGAACGTATAACAACCTTTAAACGTAAATGATGATATTCAACCTGAATCAGGGGCGGATCCAGAACTCTCGGTTAGGGGAGGCCGATAAAAAAAAAAAATCTTCATCGAACATTAACATATATGTGGTAATAAATATTAAATATATTATTTATTATTTAAATAGAATATCAACAATATTTATCATTATATATGTTGAAATATATCACCAGTTATCTATAAATTAAAACTTAGAATATATTTATTGTATATAATGAAAATTATCTAAGTATACCCTCGTATTTTATAATTTTAAGGGGGGTCAAACACTCATTTTCTTCAAAACAAATACACAATATACATATTATACACGTTTTAAACATAAAAATAGTGGAGTATAGGTCGGAGTTGGGAGAGGGACCAGGACCACCCCACTCATAAGAATGAATCCGCCTCTAACCTGAATTGCACCATGAAACTTTGTCTTAAAGGTTTAGTCATACATAATATTTAATTCTAGAATGTACTAAAATCTTAAAAGACTTCTCATGTGCCTTATGCGTGTATAATAAAGCATCATCTAGCCAACACAGAAGGACAAAAAATGATACAAAAATTGAAAATAATATTTTATAAATACTATCCGTTGCTCTGTAAATAATAAAAAATAATATTTTCCCCATGGAATCCGCTATTCCCAATCTGAAAATCTCAACGATGTAATTAAATTTTCCAGCGATATACTTGCACAACATGTCAACGATAATAATAAATTTATATGTACTACCTCCGTTTCTTTTAGATGTATTTTTAGCTTTTGTGTTATGTTTATAATTAAATGTTTATTTAATTTTTTCTCTACAAATTTTTCGATACTACCTATTTGACTATTCTTAAAAAATCTCCCATTATACAACCTGTCATATAATTAGATAACAATAGTAAGAAAATATGGAGAAAGTTAAGGGATTTAAGGGGAAAGCGAAATCTAAAGAGTGGCTTATTTGTCCATTCTCCATATCCTTTAATTTTCTTATCCAAGTCTAAAAAAAAATGGAGGTAGTATATGATAAGCCACGTACACTACTTTAGTAATGTTCTTTTTCCTCCAAAAACATAACTTACTATATGTAACATTATTTTTAAAATCTAGATTTCTATATTTATATTTAGATTCGGAAAATCAGCCTTATGATATGAGTTTAAAATTCTATCCAAAAATAGGCTATTCACTAGACGTTGAATTTGAAATTTAAAATCCTATCTGTAACTCCAAAATTATAGGAAATGAGTTTTCAAATGTAAAAATTGAAATTTAAGAGGTTGAATTTCGAACGATTATTCACGAGCGAGACTGAAGGAAATCATTAATATGTATCAAAAAAATATTTTCCTTTTCCTACTTATTCTTCTAACTAATCGTTTCCAATTTTTTTCAAAGAAAATTCTACAAGATCTAATTTAATAATGATCTATATTAAGAATTTATATACAAAAACTAACCCATACATATTATAAATGATAGATATGGTATTAGTTTATCTGCAATTATTTCATCTCTCACATAATATCTGTTACAAATTCTTCATCTCAGCAAAAGAAATAAAAAAATATTTCTATATAAACTCACATCTCATCTAATCGCTCATATGTTTTCCATTTTGTTCATAGTGTCTGTTGTAGAAAGCTCGTCCTAAACTGTATAGAAGAAAATATTGGTCAAGGAGAAGATATATGAAAGTGGGTAAATTTTTGGGATTTTTGTTTGTGTTTTATTCTTTGATTTATACCTTTGATGTTTCCGTATTTTCCATTTACTATTTTCTTTGGAGGACCTCACAATCTTATAACAATTTAAAGAAAAAAATTAAGTTAAAAATCTATCTACGAGGAATTCTTAAACCTTGAATGAGAAAAGGTAATGCTCTTTTGTTCTTTTTTTTTTTTTTTTTCTCTTTCCTTCTTTTGGTTTGAATATTCTGCATTTTAATTTCTACTCTTTTGTTGTTATTTCCCTTTATTTCGATTATTTAATTCGTTGTGCTTGCTGTTGAAAAGTTTGCAATGAGGGTATCTAATTTTTTCCTTTTTTATTTTTCCTGAGTGTTATATATTCTTTGTTAAATGTCAATATGTTGAATTAACATTAATTTTCTTTGAATGTTTGAGTGCAATAACTTCAAGATATCATCAATTTGATTATTGTTGAATGATCTTCGATTATTCCATAAATTGATATTTCTTGCAAAATTTTATAGAGATATATTGCAAAATAGTTGAATTTGAGGACATTGATATGTTATTTTCTCTATCGTTCATTATACACACTGGATGTACTATTTTGAGTGTATTGTCTCTTTTTAATGGTCCAGGGGAGTATGAATGAAGTAGTAGCAAACATGGATTACAAGGTAGTGTCTCCACCTATCTAAGTACTCATCTTCTTTCTCTTTATTTATTTATTACTAGTATCTTCCCCCGTGCGATGCACGGGAAAGATCTTAAATAATTTTATTTTATATACAACAACACCCATTTTGTTTACTGTTAAGAAATTAGGTGGCAAAACCTTGCACGGCTCATTACCATGACACAAACTCGTACGACAATTTTGAGTTCGTGCAGAGGTCTATCGGGCTCGAGCCCTTATCGGGTCAACCGATAAGACACGATAAAATTTGGACCGAGCCAACCAAATAGTTGTTCGATAACTTTAATATTATAATTGTTACTTATTATAATAATTTATTTGGAAAGATTGGAGTTGATTGATCTAGTGGAATAAATTTTGATATTTGTTTATATTCATTACATATTTAGTTTAAATACTCATTGTTTTTTTTCCAGAAAAAGTAAACAAAAATTCGATTTTTTGAATGAATAATTACTACTGAGATGTGTCTTTTTATAAATTTATGTGCAATTAGTCACATATATGTTTTGTTAATTTATTTATTAAATTAGTTTATTTGATGTGATACCATGAGGAAACATATAAAACTGATTTGCATGTTCTTTATATATTTTTTAATATATGTAATCATCTTGATAATTATATTTGTTCTATTCTCAATAATTATTGATTTATTGTAAATTTGTTTTTATGCATCAGTGTGTCCTCATACCTCTGCTGTATATTTTAGGCAATTTTTTTTTTAAACCACGCTGATGATGACTTTCTCTGTTTTCTTTGTATCTGCAGCAAACAATTCCAGAAATTTTATTTCGATGATGATATACCCGACAAAACCAACGGTTTAAAGCAAAATGATGATAATATTAGTTTTTTTTTGTTGATTTTGCTACATACAGCTGAGATTGGAGCAATTTCTTCAAGAAAGAATGTGGTACCACAGTTGTACACAACATGATTGAAGATAAAAAATACTACAATGGAACTGAACAAAACAACTTCAATTGTACAAAATCAAATTAACATATAAAAGACGCGATCAATCAATTTCAGCTGGAAAAATATATATATATATATATGTATGCCAAAAACATGATAGTCAAAATGTATGAAATAGAAGATTACTCACAGTATTAGAAGACCTGTCGATTTTCTCATATTTGAATGTTGAATGAGTGATTGAGTGTTCTGCTTATTCCGGTTTTTAAATAGAAAAAATTAGGGTTCAACTCTGAAATCAAAATCCCAATTTTTGTGGAAATCACAACCGACAAATTATTAAAAATACTTATGATTTGATTTTAGCTAATCTTGTTGTAGAGAAAATATCTCAACAATTGTATCTAGTAGAACTGAAATGAGATAATATTCAACAGATTGGCTAAAAACTCTCCAACAGAATGATTTTTCAACACGTTAACATATCTGATAGTTTTCGCCAATTTTTTTTTCTTAAATTGGCATGTGCAAATGGGCGGGAAAATGCATTATTTTCCAATTATGGTAACAATACATTTTGTTTTTATATATATATAGATTATTAAGTTCAAATATTTCCTAAAAAAATAATAAGTTAGAATTTAATAACAACCTAATTGTTAATATTTAGAATTAAATAGCAATTTGTGATAGATAATTTCACTAGGCTTAAAGCAACACAATTTAATCTATATATATATAAAAACAAAATGAGTTGTTACCACAATTGGAAATAATGTTGTTTTCCCGCTCATTTGCACATACTAAATTGGGAAAGAAAACATGCTGAAATCATAGATGTCAAAGCCTAACTATACCAACGGTTTTCTGGCAAACAAAATCTCGAAACATAATCTTAAGATGTCAATGTTGAATGAATGTTGAATCAACAGTTGTGCATATGATAAGAATAACAGTTGTTCACCAAAATAATATCTTGAAACATAATATTTAAATATTTGTTTTTCCCGATATCTATGAATCTTGAAAACTAACTAAACCCTAATTAATCATCTATAAAAACTTGATACAACATAGAGATGTTCGCATAATTCATCCTGCGTATTCATTCGTCGCTATCCGAACTATTCTTGCTGTAAGTTCGAAATTCATCTAATCTGTTGTTGTACTTCTTCAATCCTCGCATCTGAATTTGTTGATGAAACTGTTGCTTTGACAGGTTACTGCTATCGCCTATGAAAAGAACAAATATGCCATGTTGCTTCATTTTCATCAGATTGACGGAAATGTTAAAAAAAGTAAACAAGTATATTAGTTTTCATATTATGGGTACAAATTTATTGGCAAAATCAATTGTTGTTTTGGATGAAATGATTCAAAAAATTAGTAATTTTAATATAAGTTTTATGTTTATGCAGAAAATGTCTCCAGTATTTCAAAGATAAGTGACGTCAATGCAACAAGGTGTGATTGGGCTCTGAAGCTGCGGTTGGTTAGGGCTTACAATATACCAGTTTTCAATCAGCCAGAACAGATCCAAAGTTTTGAATGTGTCTTCAATGAGTATAGTTAGTTTCATTCAATCAATGCAATTAGTCATAATGTTTTAGTATTCAATTTTTGTTGTTATAAGATGGCTCCAATATTTGCAAAGATCAGCAAGTCAATGTTACAAGATCCGACATTTGCAAAGATCAGCGAAGTCAATGTTACGAGATCCGACTGATTTCTAAAGCTGAGGTTGGTTAGAGCCTACAATATACCAGTGTTCAGAAATCCAGAACAACCAGAAAAATTCAAAGATGTATACATACTGTCAAATGCTGCATATTTTGTTTTTATTTTTATATATACTCTTCTGTTGTTTATTGTAGATATCTATGAAGATGAAAGGATATAATAATAAATTTGAAAATTTGCATTTGAGTTGAGTAATCTATCTAATCTCAACATTCATTCGCCATTTTACACATCTTATGTAAATAACATCTATACACATCAAATTAACTAATTAAAAACATGGAATTTCAGTCTGTCATTTTCTGTCAATTTTAGCATATTTTATTTTTTTACATGTATAGTGTTATGTAGTTTAGACACTATCATTTAAGTTTACTGATCTGTCTAATATCATCATATAATAATTTTTTTACACATAGTCTTACGTTGTTTACCTTATGTTTCTCTTTACACATTATTGAAGTGAACCACTAATCTCAAACAATTAGATATGTACAACAATTGGTCGGAAACATTCAATAGATGGCACGGGGTTTTTTTCCTCATATCATGTGAAACTGCTACTTGATTAGAAGATATTGAGTGAATATGGACTTATCTGTGTATTATGAGCATTCTTTTAATGTCAATGTCTCCATGAATGTTCAACGTTCCTTTTTTTTTTTCAAATTATTGTAAAAGTAACTGCAGCGTCACTAATATTTTGTTAATATCATTATAACAATAGTCAACTACTCTATCTAAATGATTTAGACTATATAGAAATGATTGTCTAATTAGAGATAGAAAGTATAATAGAATCCTAAGACATGTTATGACATTAACAGTCCTGGATGCAGTGATCACAACCCTAATCATTAGCTAGGGAATGTATATAGTTCTATTCTTTTATCATAACCATCAAAGGTATTACTTAGGTATGCATGGAAATAATAGTCACTAACATACACTTTTGACACATTAAACATTAAAATGTATGCATTTACATGCAAGTTTTATATTGTCAGTTTTTTAGGCATAAGAAAGTCATGAATGTTGACATTGGATAAGCCTCTTAGGATTAGGAAGCAGATGATTACTGATAGTGGACATCAAATGAGAGTAATCCTCCAAATATGTTTCACCATATATAAAATAATAGGTTGAACTGATTGGATAATTCTTTTTTATCAATATATTTGAAACGAACATGTAATTCATTGGGTTTAGTAAGGAAAATAAATTCTGAAATATTTAAATATTGCTAATCGTAACCTATTCATATTAAATATTGTTGTACAAGAAATTATTAACTATAATCATCACACTCATGTTTAAAGCCTACCGGAATCCGTCCAGTAATCACATTAATAGGTCTAATATAAAAGTGAAAACATATCAGTAAGAAAAGAGGCAGAAAAATCATATTACAAAATATGTTCTACTTCAAATAATCCTCATGAAACAATTGTCACATGTTCTCAAACAACAGTATATAATCAGATCAACCACAGAAAACATGTCAAGGTATTTTGTTGTAATGGCAAAATGGTGAAACTATCTGGATAACCTATAATTGTTCAACAATGTTCAAGAGATGGTTTGTTTTGTATTCTTAGATTATATGAAACTGCTATTTGTTTAGAAGATATATAGAGATATGTACTTATCTTTGCATTGTCAGCACTCTTAAAATGTTAATATCTCCATGGATGTGCATATTTTTCTGTTTGTTGACCTTATTGTATAAGTACCTGCAGTGTCACAAGATATTTTGTTAAGTATGATCATAACAATAGTCAACTAATCAATCTAAATGATTTAGACTGTGTAGAAATGATTGTCTTATTGAAGATAGAAAGTATAATAGAATCCTAACACATTAGGTCACACAAATTATGAATGCATACATCACAACCCTAATCATTAGATGAGAAATGTATAGAGTTCTATTCATTTATCATAATCATCAAAATTATGATTTTTCGTATAGACATAGGGTGTGTTTGCTTAAGGCTGGGGAGGGCTGAGCCTGAGGGAGTTAATAAGTGTGATTTATTGAGATTCGGTTCTTTAAATCTACTCAGGCCAGCCTAAAACAAACACACTCATAGATTGAAACAACAGTCGCTAACATGCACTTTTAACACATTAAACATCAATATTTTATGCATTTACATGTAAACTTATAGAATAAGCTTTTTAGGCATAAGGCATGAATGTTGATAATAGACATCGACAAAATGTTAAATAATTAGCCTATAGTCTTATATAGTAGATGTATTAGGCATATTTAAGACATGACTGTTTAGTTATACTGCACAACAACCAGCCTATGATACTTAGGCAGTAAATAACTACTGACAATGTACATCAGAAAATAAGACTTATAATTCAAATATGTTTCACCATATGAAAAATCTTAGGTTGAACTAATCAGATAATACTTTGACTTCAAAGTAACATTTAATTCAAGGTGTAATCATATGAAAAAATTAAAAATTTAGCAAGAAGAAACTAATATTCAAGTCAGGAAACAGAGTCTATGTACTACAATAATCAAAACAAAGTCTTTACTTTTATGCATAGTGAGCAGGTCAAGAATTGCTAACTTAACAACATACATAGTAACAAAATCGTTATTGTGCTTCTGCATAGACTTATAAAAAAACGTAAAAAAGAAAACAAAAAACTAAAATATTAGGAATGTTTATCTTCAATGATTTAACACAAATGTTAATGTAAAATTCTAAAATACCTTATTTTTTATACTTTATTCCATCGATATAGACCGATCCTTTTGCTCGACGCTAAAAAATAAACATGCAATATTGCAGAACATCTAAGTTAGGCATCACAACAACAAATATCGAACTGCTTCTAAGAAATAAACAAATATTCATGGTTGTGTTAAAATTATTGTGTAATAGATCTAGAAACAACAATAAATGAACATGCAACTATTGCATAATTTTTTTTAAAAAAACTACTGAAACCGAAGGTAGTAACTGCTTCGATGACGACCGATCCTTTTTCAGAACAACAATAAACGAACATGCAACTATTGCATATATAAGTATAAATATCTAGAAAATCTTAAAACGTCAACAGTAACTAGCCCTTGGACGGTGAACATATTTAAAAAAAAAAAAAAAAAAATTACTTGATTATACTGTTAAATCTACCTATAAAGGGCTTAAAATTGTTCGATTAAATTACCTGTTGATCCTGTACCGCATCGGAATCGATACTGTAATCTGGCCAAAAATAAAAAATAAACCGGATCGGAAGCTTTAGAACTTAGCAATTCAGCATTTTAGGGTTTTTTGCATCTCAAGAAAATGAAGAACAAGATTAACTTGCTAATATAAACATACCTCTGTTTACATTAGACGGAAAATTTAGTTGTGGAGGATATAATTTCATCGGAGTGCAAACAAACTTTTATGGGGTAATGATAATTCAAAAATTGATGAACTTGTGGAATTGCTTAGTATCTTGGACGGTTAGATGGAGGAAGAAAGGGGATTGTGCTGGAAGATGAAGGGTTTGGTGAATGAAGGAGTGAAGGGTCACTCAAAGCTCATGATGACCTTTCATTGTTTTCCCGAAATGAAAGAAGTGAAAATAAGTTATTGGATTGAACAATTTGTTTTGTCGCGTTTTAATTGCAATCCGCATTTTTTTCCTTCAATTAAATGATTGTTTGGTTAATGACGGGTTATATAATAGATGGGCCATTTTAATTGAACATTTAAATCTAGCCCAATTTCAAGCAGCCCCATATTTTGGGCTTTTACTATTTTTTGTTTTTTTTAAAATAATCTTTAAGCAAATTCATCTTAATTTGTGGCCTATTATAATTGTTTGAAAATTCACAAAGGACTTGCTTAATTACAAGTCATCAATGACAATGGTAATGGATATGAATAAGGGGTCAATTATACTATAGAATAATGTAGAGGAATTGTTAACAAAATGGAGTATTGATTGACTTATTAATTATGTAACAAGCACCATAAATGGAAATGAGTGTCATTACTAATATTATAATAGCTGAGAACTTTGCAAAAAAACAATTATTTAGATATTCACAATTATAAATTTATTTGTGAATACATTTTCGAAGGTCAATTGTACTAATTTAATTGATATTTTTTTAGTGTTGATTTAATATTTACTTTTCGTAAGTAATAATATGTATTTATTCAAATTTATATGCAATAAAATATTATAATTTACTATATTGAATAACTTATGTGCTGGATGAAGGTGATAATTTGGGCTGAAAATTGTTCTTATTCGTTATGGCTCAATTAAGTTATTCTCATTTAATTGGTGCTACACTGAAATGTTGATAAAATCTTAAAAATGGTTGATAGTCTATTAATTTGGAAATTGTAAATGACAACTGAGGGGGGCTAGCAATTTGATAATTGAATTTAATATATATATGCATATATATATATATATTAATAATAATGAAAGTCTTTTATTTTTTAAGTGTCACGAACCGTTGGTTGATTTCACGTTGATTAAAGACTCTTCCACCAAATATTCATTGTGTATGCGACCATCAATTCGTCTTATTCATGGTCTCATTTCAAAGTGTTACAATTAATAAAGAATATGAGACTGCAGAATCTTTTTAATGATGCAGAAGGACATGAGCTAAGAACATGTTTGAATGAATAACAAGTATATGTGATGATATTATTGGTGGTCCAAATGATGGAGAAGTGGAGATTGACATCCCGGAAGATATAATGTTACATAGTGATGAGAATCCCATAGCGACGATTGTTGAGAGTAGGTATTCAAATTTAGGTACAGTAGGCGACGATACGGCATATCTACAGGGTAGAACTTTATTGGCACCAACGCTGAATATTGTGGAGCCTATTAATGAATATATATGACTTCAAAGAATACTTCTCAAGGTAGGACGTACTTGAGTTCGGACACTCCGTCCAGATTTGATGATAATGTAGATCTTTACACCCCTGAAATTTTGAATTCAATTAAGTGTTCGGGGCAGCCAAATCACGAAATAAACCTCAAAATTGGTATGCCGATTATGTTGTTGCGAAATATAGATCATTCACTTGGGTTATGACAGTTGAAAGAACTTGAACATCTTAATATGTGACGATGAAAATTCGGAGAAAAAGACTACGACAAACGTTGTTTATAAGAAAGTATTTCAGCATTTATAATAGTTACTTTAGTGTTTTGTTGAGACAAGCGTGTTACTATATAAATTTGTTTTATCTATCTAACGTGGTTATATCTTGACTCATCTTAGTTTATATTACATGAGTAAGATAACATTTTTTTCGCTCATCAGAATATTTTAATTGTACGTAATTAACCATGATCGACAATATTTTGTAATTGCAATAAGAATTAACTTTAGAGCTTAAACGATCTTCCACGGGCAACCACTAGTCTTCTATAATATAAAAACACAATCGTCCAAAATTGGAAACCATAATAGTTTCCCGCTCAAAACACTATTCATTAGTAGAAAACACGTTTTTGGGCTTTTTGTGACTAGTATTGTCATTGTTAAACGCATAATCGCGTTCGGTAGCGGCAATCCTTTCACTAGCAGCAATAAAGAAAATATAAATGGATTTGCTAATTTTCATCAATTCACCGCCGAATCAGCCCTATTTATTACACAAATCAATTTATTCAATCAACTTAGGGTTACTCAATACTTATACCACCCCTAAACTTAATCCACCAGGTAAATTCAGAATCTCCAAATACTCCCTTCATTCTATATTAATTGTCATTCTATTACTTTTCTTATTTTTCCAATTAACTACGTGTTAGATAATTTTCACGAATTCTATCAATTTTTTCATTGAGCCCAATCCTAGAAAATCTCTACTTTTCAACCTAACAAATATTTTATTTGGTCAATTTTTTATACCCTAATATTAGTTGAGGGTATATTTATCAAAATATTTCATTCTTAATTTTTTCATTTTTCTAAAACGACAATTAATATGAAACGGAGCAAGTATTTATTATTACATCGTGATGAATAAGTTAAATCAATACTACATATAATATCGATTAATATACTTAATATACATCATGATAATTATCGTGGATCAACCTGTTCATTCATGCATCTTCCATATTAATAGACGTTGATTTTGGGTATTGTGCCTGCAAAGAAAACCTGGTATGAATTATCCACACTGATATGATTAAACATGATTGGTGTCCGTTAAATGAAATTGCTCATTAATTTACAATATTTGAAACCCTCAGAAAATGCTTTATAGTATCAATTTATTTATATTTATAATTTATAATATCAATTTATTTACTATTTACATTTTTAGAATGCATTTAAAACACCCTTAAAACTTGGTTCACCAAATCAGTAGATAATATATCGTATTATCAGAAAATCAGAATCTGTTACTGGTGAATTATTTTAGGAATGCCTACGAATCATCCTTTATCATTGGACTGAATAAAAAAATAAGTATGCTTACTAAATATAAAAGATTACAAAGATTCAGCTAATCAATCATGTCCGCAATCTTAAGTCAAACGCAGTGATTGAATGAAATTTACAACCAAATTGCATTCCTCATTTCAACATATCAGGCTACGATTTATATGCATATACAAACTCCAATTACCCGACAATTCGCTCAAGCCCCTTTAACATTTCTGGAAAACACCATTTTTTATATATAATATTCGACAACAATACAAAATACCATGTTGAACGGATCAATTTAAGTTTGCCTTAAATTGTTGGGAAGTACACAATACTCTCTTCGTTCACAAATAAGTGTCATTCTAGGAAGAATATTTCTTCACAAAAGAGTGTCATTCTAACATTTTTGGCATGTTTCTTCCAAAATTATCCTTAGCTAAATTTAAGGCTTACAAAACTTTATAATATTAAATAAAGAATGTTGAGAAATTTATGGTAATAAAAAAAATGATGGAGAGAAAATTGGAGGGATGTTGTCGTCTATTATATAATTTCTTAAATTTCACCTGAAAGTTTAAAATGATACTTATTACAAAGTTCAGAATAACATAACAACAAATTAAGGCATTTTAGAAAGTTTGGAAATTTTGCAATCATATCAATATGCATATAATATAAAATATTAATATCATTATTAAGATATACTTCCTCCGATTAAAAAAGAAATGGCGCTTTAGAGAAGATAAATTGTTAAAAAAAAAAGTCATTTTAGCACAAAGCAATCACAATTCTTCCAATATTACCGTAAATGACCTATTTAATTTTGTTAGCTGTATTTTCTTATTCCACAAAGCATATCTTAATTAGATGCTTATTCCAGAAAGCATACCTTAATTAGATGAATTGTGTAGGGATATATGTGTCGTTTTCACACTATCCTTAAATTTTCCAAAAATGTCTAAAGTGAAATTTTTTTGGACCAACGAGTATTAGTTATGCATCATGATTGTCGCCTTTAAATCATGTTTAGATATATATACCTTAACATAGACAATTATGCTGATAAGGTCTTTACCATGTGTGATTTTATCTTCAATCTTTCTGGAAATCATAACCATATTCTAGCCGAGATTTTGGGTTATACGTCACCCACGTACGCACTCCAAATAAACATTATTTTAGTTTTGTTTGCTCTGCTATCATAGAAATCTGCGGCACAAACAAAACTTTGATTCATCAATCACACATATTCATATACCAAAAAAATCGCTAATGTAATGACATATCAGATTCATTAGTGAATATATTCACTAAAATCTGCACAAATAAGCGTTATTTGTTCTAAAATTTATTTTCTACTGTACGTGAGCATGAAATATGTCAATCAACCTAAAATGGTCCACTAACATGTCATGAGAATAGTAGTGGCAAATATAAATTGATGCATTTTGGCATTCAAACGTTATATTCTCGGACTCGATACCTATTCCTGCTTATAATATTGTTTTCCTGTTTCCCCATGGCTCCCATATATATTTTGGCCGAGAATATCAATCCATCGAAGACTTTGTGGGCGATGAAGTTACGATTGTTTCGTACGTATGATTGTCCGACTTATGGTCAGCATAATCGAATTGTCAACACTGAGTGTGTTTTTCATAATTAAGAGGTATTTCTATTGTTTGTCTTATGTACCTTAAATGTGTTTCATCAGTTAATTTCTATTATTCTAATTAGTCTATGTTTATGATAAAAGGGTGACTGAATTCATGCTACAATAAGATCAAATCAGAGGGAGATGTGCACGAACAAACTCTTTGAAGGGCCTCTTCTATGCTGTACAGAATTTTGTAGTTGTTGATTACATATGCACTATAAAACAACCATGAATAAGTTTAAAATTCTATTCATAGTCAGAACCGATTGACTGAAGTTTTTGACGAATCTTTTCCTTAATCCCTACCTTTATGACTTTGTTGTCGTGCAAAAGCTTATGAATTTGGATGAATTCGATGAGAGTTGGCTAATAGGTAAATCTGAGAGTACTTTTTTATTCGTTCAATTATACATAAGATTTTGATTTTAATTTTATTTTATAGATGATCTTTAATTCAAACTAATACATTACCATTAGATGTATTTTTTTCTTATAAATATCAGATATTTTGGCGAGGGTTGTATCAGTAATCTTTAAAAAATGAATAGCGGAAGCATTTCTAAGAAAAAAGAGGTATCATTTCTTTATAAATATATGGGCATTTTTAATTTCAATTTCAAATACTTTTATAACATCTTCATCAACCTATTTACACGTCCAATTTTTCTCAGGTTAATTGCTTTTGCTGGTTGGTAACTCTGGTGATGAGGTTAGTTCGCTAGAAAAGAGAAGTTGCTCTGTAAGTCTAGGCAAAGAAGGTGTTATCGACGAGTGCAAACGTAGTTTGTATGATTCATTCTCACCGAATGAGACGTTGAAGAGGTGCATGACGATTGTGAAGGTTGAGAAGGACTGATATTTTGATGTCCCGTCGTTTTTTAATAAAAAGATATTTTGTTGCTACGATTTTGGTGTATGTTCGGTTGGATTGCCTTTTTAGTAAGCAAGTTATGAACATGGTATGCGTTTTCCTCCATATCCGGTTTGGATCAAGGCTTTCATAAGTTTTGAATGGTTCATGTGTTTTTGAACTCCACCTATCTGATTTAGGAGGTGGATTATTAAATAACTAACATTATTACCTACATCTTCATACGTCTATTATTTCCATTATGCAATGTTTCTTTGATACATTATTTTCCTTCTACGTTAATTGAACAAAAAACATCTCCACTTTGTCTAACTTATAGTCAGTTATGGATCTAGAAATTTAGTTTAGGGGGGCCCATTTATAAACAGGCTTAGGAGTTGTTTCACGGGGCTTTCTTTATATGCTAACATAAAGTGACAATTTTCACCAAACAGGGGGGAAAATTTGAGTAGACTATAAATCAAGTTCTTTTGTATTTGGTTCTTAATATATTGGATAAATTAATTAAAAAAATAATATTTTAGAAAATCTAAAAGGAGAATTACCGTTGTGCGCCTCCTAAATATGTCCATGAGCCTCAACAATAGTCAACTCTATAAATAAAATTAGAAAAGTACTAACAATTTAGATAAAATCAATAAATTAGTTTAATTACAAAAAGAAAATAAAAAAGATATAATGTATCTATATTCATTATATTTTTAACATCTTTATTTGTATTGCTTATACATAATAATACATTCATCTAATACGAAACAATAGAATTATTTATTTTATTTAAGTGAACAATAAAATTATTTATTTTATTTAATTAAATTGTATTAAAATCAACTAAAATACACATACAATAGCACATTATTACGGGCCAGGAGGCTATGTACGCCCCTCTATGCTTATAGTTTTTTATATGAAATCAAGAGATAATAAAACATCTAATTATCAATCCAATTAACATCATCTAATTGGACATTGTATTATACTAGATTATAATAAAACCCCCCATGTTGTGTGTAAAGAGGTGATTTGAAATGTATAGATTTTTTTACATTTGTTCAAATAAAAAATCTTTCCATAATTATGTTGTTTTTCCATAATTAATAACCTCTATATTCTACATTCTATTTGTTGTTCAATCACTTTCTTTTACATATGTGTACAATCAGATATGATATCAAGTGCTTAAATTAAAATCGATTAGAACTCATTATATATTCTCATCTTACAAAAATATTTTATAACTGTGCATCGCACGGGTGATTTACTAGTAGACTAATAATAACTCTATCTTGCAAATCATACACAAGGAATACCAAAGTATAGAAGGAAAACTTTTTGTTCTAACTATATAAAAAATAATGTGGCTAGAAGTTTACGTATAAGAAGCATCTTATTTTATTTATCTTACTTTTCAATTTTGGACTTCATATCTTTTTTAAAGATATATTATTACCATCTTTTTCTATAGGATCAAATTTCAAGTGCAAATATCAAATAGCTTAGACGTTTGGAGTATTAGAAAAACAAGAAGGGAAAATCAATATCAATATCAATGACGTATGGGGTTACTTTTTAATAGTTGATAACTTATACAAATTATTGAGATATATATTGGCTAAAACTATGATTTACTAATTAATGAAATTTAGTGAAAATATGTCATTTAGTAAAACTAGCATAAATTATAAACAACTTTTAAGATAAGATATGACAAATCAAAATTACTTTAAACAAAACAACATATATATGGCAGAAAACTTCTTAATATTTACCAAATTAAGACATTCTGAATAAAGTTTATATGTTTTTAGATTGTTCATTTTATTTTCTAAACTTAACTTAATTCCGATCTTCAATAACTATCATATATTTACTTGACTCGAACATATACCAATTAACTAATAGTATCCCCGTGCGATGAGCGATTTGTAAATGTAAATGAATAAATAATAAAAAAATTATATATTTATATAATTTTATTGTAACAAAATATAACAATCAATATATAATAAGAGATGAAAAGTTATATGTCATTGAAAGAAGAGCCAATGAAAAGTCTATAAAATAAATTGAGTAAGTTATAGAATATTCATATATGTTTCCTAAATATGAATATCTCTAGCATCCTTTGCATGGAGGTCGTGTTGATCATCTTGTATAAATGGTGAGTGTATATATGTATATTATAATAAATGTTTATATTTATCCAAAGTATCTAAATTATTTATTTTTTCAGATATAATGTTCAAGAAATTTTCAAAAGCTTTTAGTAAGTACCAATATCATTAAATTCTAATTTTTATTTATAGCACAAACACACTAAAAAATAACCCACATAATCAACCAGAAACATAACATATATATAATATGGTGTCAAATTATAGGTCAACAATAGATGGCCAATTTAATTTATAATACACAAAGAATCACATTAGACATGGAAAAGAAAAACGTTATCTTTATATAAACAAAATAAATTATTTTTTGAAAAAAAAAAATGATTGGTTGAAATTATAAAATATTTACTAAATTATTCAATTTTTACTTTTTATATGTTTAAAAAAATTAATAAGAAAAATAATTAATAAAAGAATGAACAAAATTCAAATAACTATTAAAAAAAGACCATTAAGGGTTAAAACCTTACTAAATCGATTTTTATGTTTTGATTTTTTTCTTTATTTATTTGTTGTTCCTTTCTAGGTATAAATATACCTCACAATAAAACTTTTATACATATAATTGATACCACACGAATTAAAGAACACATTAAGTGAAAATAAATATCGCACTGTCCGATATCAGTTTATCCGAACTAAAGCGTTCCGTTAGGTCCGAAATTTATGAACCGAACTATCCCGAAAAAAAAAAAAAATCGCACCGTACCGTCCCCATTTTTTGGATCGGTGATAGATACTCACTTTTTAAATAGCCGAATTTGATATTGATCTAGATATTTTCAAATATCCGATTCACATCATACCGTGCGCACCCCTAATTGTTACGATGTTTACTACTACTACTACTATTATTATTATTATTATTATTATTATTATTATTATTATTATTATTATTATTAGCAAATGTATAATTTAAAAAGAAAAAATCAAAATCGCCTATAGCATAAAAAAAATACAATTAATTGAAGTCGCCCCTTTCAGGGGCGACTTTGAACAGTGTTTTGTAATTTTTTATGAAGTCACATGTGGCACAAACGACTTCACTTAATTCTGTAAATACACAAAAGGACACTTATTGTTTTAATGATTTTGTGAACAGTATGATAATTAATTAAATTTGCTCACGAATTAAGACGGACTCTTGCTTTGCTGAGCAAGTTGAAAAGGCGAATGTTTGCTCTGCCGAGCAACTTTTGCTCGGGTGAGCAAAACTTTCTATTTAATGATGGTTTGGAACTTTGCTCGGCTGGACAAATCTTTTTGTTATCGCTTTCTTGACTTCTTCTTTTGGACTGGTCCGACTTTGTTTTGGGCTGGTCTAAGTTCTTTCTTAGGCCCGATCACTTTAATTCCTCTTTCCAGACTCATTCTTCATTTGGTTTTTTCTCCAAAATTTCACAATTATTCTAAAAATACCCCAGTTTGTATAAAAAATGATGCAAAATCAACAAACAAGTGAAACTCACAAAATACATAAAGATGACTGTCACTAAGCATCATTTTCATGTATTGTTGCACTGTTTTTGCTATGAATTAGTGCCTAAAAAAATATAGAATATGGATTGATCTGATTCAGGGCATCCAGATTGTAAGAATAGTCTTTTATATCTCGCATTTATTTTTTGTTGATGACACTCTTCTTTTTTGCCTCGCCACGAGGGACGAGGCCCATAATCTTGTATTGTTTCCGGCACTTCAGCTTCCATGATCTCTTTGCAGAAAGGGGACTGTGGGCTGGAGGTCGTTCGCCCATGAGTGCCATCTTCAAGGACGGCCAACCTCCTCATCAAATCCTCGATTTTCGGCTACTGAACTTAAGCTCCTTTCCTACCCTTTATGAAACTAAACACCTCACAAACAGCCGAGGGACACAGTTGGGTTGGGTGAGCATCTCTCCTTGCCAAGACCTGACATCGTGCCGATCAAACAAGACAACTTCCCTTTCCTCGTGCCGAGTTTTTCTCTTCTCTGTCTGCCATGCTCGTTCTCTAGCACTCCCAGATCGGCGCCTTGACTCAACTGTTTCCTCATGAACTTCGCGAGCTCGGATCTGCGGTGCCTCTGCGCCATCCTTGTTTTTGTTGAGGGCAGGACGCCTCTTTCTCAGATTGTACCAGCCCCCAGCTCGCGGATTGTTCAGCCTTGCAAAGATGTTTCCTTGCAAGTCAAATTATGGCTCCGGCACATGCGTACAACTATCGTCACCTAGGAATGCAGCATGTTTTTCTTACAATCTTAATGATCTAGTTGACATGGCCGCTGTGTTGCGGGATGGATATTGGGATGTCCCGGCACTGGATCTTTCCATCGGAGTGTGTGCCTATGTCTAGTCATGATCTCGAGCTCTGGTCAAGGAAGCCGCATCACCTGGGGAGCGAGGCATCCCTCTTTCTTTAAGAAAATTGTCAAGATTTGCCTAGCCTGTAGCAAGGCTTCTGGGTCAGTGTCCAGATCGACAAGAAATTGTCTTGTTGGTTCGGAACGATTTCAAATTCAAATTTTTGAATTACATACAAAAATGAAAACTTAAAAAATGGACGGTGATAAAACGCGATCCGTTATCAAAAAAATTCGGAGTAAAAGAAAATTAATTGGGGAAACTGTCAAATGCAAAAAAGACGAAGAACACAAGATATACGTGGTTCAATCCGGAGATCTACGTCCACGGACAAAGACAATCACCTTCCGGGGTGTTTTCCACTTCGGTGCTACTGTGGATTATTTCCAGTTCGAGCAATGTACTGCTGGAACATACCGACCTTGATGCATTCCTCGATTTCTTTCATAAGTTCACGGCATTCCTCAGTGGTGTGCCCATGGTCACGGTGGTACTCACACCATTTGTTTTGATTTCGTTTCTCGGGAAGGGCTGTCATTGGCGGGCACTGTCGGAGATCATGCTTGTGTAGGGCGAAGATCTCAGCCCGCGCATGAGTGAGAGGAGTGAATTGAGGTTTTCCACCTCGGGACTCACCGGGGAACGTTGCTGTACCTCGGAGATCTAGTGTGCCCTTGCCTAGGCGACTGAAGGCACTAGTTCGGGTGTTAGATCCGGCCTATGGTTTGTCGGACTGCTTTCTGGAAGAAAATTTCTCACGCTTGCGCCTACTTTGTTCATCGGCTCTTGCATACTACAGCTTGTAAGATTAACAGAAAGATAGTGGAAAACACCCCGGAAGGTGATTGTCTTTGCCCGTGGACGTAGATCTCCAGATCGAACCACGTATATCTTGTGTTCTTCGTCTTTTTTGCATTTGACAGTTTCCCCAATTAATTTTCTTTTACTCCAAATTTTTTTGATAACGGATCGCGTTTTATCAGACGGAAAAAAGTAAAACTTACTAAATTCGGCTAACTTCCCTTATGATATATACCTATAGATTACTTGATTATTAACAGAGTTCTTTTTCATTCTTACATGTTAATGGGCCGGGGATCTCAAATTATGGTTGCAATCTGATGGGTATTGAAATGAAGTACCCAGCTAAAGTTCAACGCGACTCTGATCCATTTATAAGGCCCAACAAGTCTTTAGGCTTTAGACCCGTCTACTTGTTACATGGGCCGACACCCGACCCAATGGGGTCAACCAAGACCCATCCAACAATTTAGAGTTGATTGAAATTGATATCGGACAATACAATGGGTCTCGTATGTATATTATCATCAACAATAGATTAAGAATAAGATATTATACGTCAAGTATCGACAATTATAAATTGACACTTTTGGGTGATTCTTTGGTGCAATAGTTGCACACATGCAATTAAAGGGTATATGAGTCAATTTTTTTATTTTGTCTTGTTGCACTAGTTGGACTCTTGTAATTAAAGGCTAAATGAGTCTATTACTATTTTTTGTCTTAGTGCCCAATAGAACCGTCGGCCAGGGTTAGTGTCGGACCACGAGAACCACATCGGAGCTCTCTGTGGGGGCTTACACCAACACCTACGCTCATCCTCATCGTAATCGAATCTGGGACCCCGAAAATACGGCAGATCTAGTCCCCTCGGGTTGGCCCGACGACCGCCCGCGACATTGTTGCTGTTGGAGGATGCCCAACTGTCATTTGTCATAATGGAGGCAATTTTCGAGAGGTAGGATGAAGGCCGAGGAAGAAGCTGCAAATTGCCTAGCAATGGTAAAACTAGGTGGGTTGGTCGAGTATCAAGAAATGGTTTAGGATGATAGTGGGAGAGAGATTATTTTAATTGGAGGCATGAGAAATTGTGAGTTTTGTCAATAAGTTAAACTTGGGAAATGTCACCTATACCCTTTTCTTTTTTTCATAAATTAAAAATTTCATGAATGGTCAAGATGATCTTTTAGAAGATCCAATTGTTGAAAAAAAAAAGTTGCACATGTGCAACTATTGCACACAAGTAAGTCTCGACACTTTTTTTTTCCCCTAAACATCGAGAATCTCATTAATCAATCTCAGTTACAAAATCTCAATTAAATAAGAAAAATTAGGACCTATCTACACAATAGGACCGGCTGAAGAAAAGAAATACGACGCATAAGCCTATGAGCAATTACATTAAATAATCGATAAAAAACATACACGACAAGAAGCCCAATAGCAGTAAGACTGATTCATGTCTCGTGACTGCATACACAGCTGTAAACCAACTACCTTTAACTTTGAATCAAGATCATCAATCTCCATCAAACTTCGTCTTGGATGCTTGTCAATTTCAACAACCATCAAAGTCGAAAGATTCATAGAAGACCGAAGTTCGGAGGCTACACAAGGCGTGGAAAGACACAAGAAAGCCGCAGATAATCGACATTTTTAAGAGTGTCTCTGTGGTACACATTGGAGTACTAATATCCCTATAAATCTCAACTATTAGATTATCAGCGATTTAGGAGCACCACTTAAGGGCGGTTTGGTTGCAAATCATCAATGACAATGATAATGAGTATGAATGAGGGGTTAATCATATTAAGGAATGAAATAGAGAGAATTGTTAATAAAAGGGGATAATGATTAATTTATTTATTATGTTCCAAGCATCATAATAAGAATAAGTCCTCATTCATTCTCATTCCTTACCCCTACACCCCAATCAAGCGGGCCCTTAATTTAACTACCGACTACTTAAACAACATGCCATCCAATGAATGTAGCATCTAGATTAATTATATTTCAAGAATAATTAGGGGTATTTCGGATTACGGAGCTATAAAGTAGGAAATTTTAGTTTTCACAATCTTTTTTGGTAATATCACAAAATAATATTTATTTCAAATTTAAATTATTAAAGTTTAACGGCAAAGTTTCAGGTTTACTAGTTGCACGGTGCAATTCAAGGTGAATAACACAATTTATGTTTAAAGGTATTACATGTTCTGGATAAAAATGATATAATACCTTTACCTAGAACAGTTTACATATTTAAGCATAATTTGTGACACCCTTACCCAAATTATGTAATATCTTTAGGTATAAAGAATAATATTTTTTGTTACATAACACGGATTGTACGAATCTTGTACAAAAGACCTCCCCAAATTTAAAACTTAAAATAGTAAAAAGTCCACAATCAAAACCATAATCCAAAGTCAACAATCCAAAATTCAAGCCCAAAATTTAAAATAATAAAAGTCCAAGTAAATATACAGAGTACTAACCTGTAATAGATAAAGTTAATACGTATATGATACCCCACTGCACCATAGAATTCCTCGTGTGATTTTATAGAGTAATGCAATGTCCTATGTGTACACCATTCATGGAGTGCATGCGCCACGAGAAGCTACAAATGTCCTAGGTGGAATCATTGGAGATAATCATTTTTGGCCTACCACAAATTTTCATCATTCACACCGACTATTTATTAATACGTCCTTTTAAAAAATTTCGACTAACTCCAACTAATCTGTCTATATATTAAGTTTTTATTTGAAATTCCTGGACTGCACAGTTTATGTTCCAACACAGAAACTGACAAAAATAAAAAACAGAAAAACGAACACCAAAATAAACACATGGTTGAATCCCTCAGACCCCTAGGACCTTTTGTTATTGATACTCCGTATAACGATAGGTTTTACAAAGAGACTCGATTCCCTAACACCTAACCTATACTATACCAACAACGCCCGGCGACTTCCGTCGACTTGTTCGGCACTAACACGGCAAACCACCGAAGGCCGGACGAGCTCTCCCGAACCCGCCTTGAAGTTTCTTCTCCCGAAGGTCCTTCGACACAACTACTATTGACACGACTGTCCACAAGCACGAATTGCTAAAACAACTATTAAATCCCAATTAAAACATATGAGTACTGCTATAAAGTTCTGCTCATCAAATTAAATATATAAAGAACTTGATCATCTGTTGTATTCCATAATTCCTCAACCTGCCGCCAAGCATATGTGTATATATATAATGATGATGTCAATTTATCTTAAATGATATTACGTGATTTATTTCTTCCATCCTTATCTATTGTAGATTCTTGATATCCAAGTAATACTTGACACTCAAGTATTATCTATCCATATCTTTTCCGATATATATTTTAAACATATACTCCATCAAATCTTATCCGTTTCTTATGATCCGACTACAAAAACAGTGAAACATTAAAATAATAAAATATTAATTATGGATAATAAATCTAATAAGTTCAATAAATTATATAAACATAATATAAGGATTTTGACAAAAATATTGCCAACATAAAATACTCTAACAATCTCCCCCTTTGGCATTTTTGTCAAAAATCCGAAAAATAACTAATGATCTGCAAAAGCAAAAGTTACGACATCATAACAAAAACATTACTCCCCCTAAACATAAGCAACAATGATGGTAAAGTAGTTTGGCAGCAAAAAGCAATTAGCAACGAGAAAAAAACCTAGCTAGCAACTAACATATTATAAACAAATATTTTCAACTCAAGCCATATAGAATTTTTATCCATAACCTCATAGAAAGTCATGCAGGGGATGCCTAAAAATAAGAAAACAATAGAATGCAGACTCAATTCATCTTATCACACCCACGGTATTAGGCAAACAGAAGTGTTTGGCAAAAAACTAAACAAAATTCCACATCAACTTCATAATTGATTTTGACTTTTTGCACACAACAATTTAGAGGCTGAAACGAAAAAAAATTAACTCAAGGTATCCTTATTCCTCCAACTATTTTTACCCTCTCGTGGAGTAGCTCGCAAACCCCACGAGCCAATACCGCACTAGGAAAACCCGGTGCGACGAGCTCTTGTTGATCCTTATAACCCCTTTGATAATAGAGATACAAAAATATTAAGCAATTTATTTTTGTGGTCGGCGGCTTTCACAAATCAATCACTTTCTGTGCTAGTAGCTCTTTCCGATTTGTGGACCGGTAGCTGCTCTCAACATCAATTCATGACCATAGCCCTTTCCGACAAGCAGGGGATAATTAATACATGATAGTCTTTATCAACTAGAAGGAAAAGGAATGTAAAGTTTTAAGCCAAATAAATCTTTGAACTCGCCCTTTTGCATGGAATTTTATAAAGAATAAAATTGAGATGAATGCATGAAAAACAATGCCTAATGCAGAATCCTACATGATATGCATGTTGCAACATACTCTTTTTTTTCTTTTTCCCTTTTTTTTTTTAACGACTATGCAACACAAACGAACAATAATCCTAAAGATTTTCCAGAGAGTTACGAAATTTTCTCTATTAAATGCCTTATTTTCAGTTGATTCGCTGCTGGAATATGATCAATTCTTTTAGCACATTAATATACCAATACCCAAAAACAGTGGTGACACGGGCCGACGAGCTTACTTTTGGGAAGTTGAACAAGTAGATTTTCTAACCCATATTTTTCTTTGAGTGCGATTTATCAAATCTACTTTAGGTCTAGGGACTCGACGTGGCATTCCTCTAATATCCAATCTACCAATCTTACTATTATAAAAATCAAAATGCATTCTATAACAATTTGGATGTATATGACCCAAAACACCACAATAATGACAAATAGGCACAAACGAGAATTTTCAGCAGTTTTTTACTTTCCATGTTGAAACATAACCGTACGAGCAGTATTATTAAAATGTGCGTAATGTGATCCTCGACCAGAATGTGCAAAAACAGTCCGTTTCTGAACTGGGGCAGTGTGTGCACATTGATTATGACCAGATTTCTTATTAAATTACAGTGATCATTCTGTGTTGTAACATACTGACCAGAATTCAGGAAACCCCTTTGCGAATTTGAAGAGGACTCACCATGATAACCAAGACCAGTGACATCACCATGACTTTTGCCTAGATTAACAAGTTCGGTTAGAGTGGCCTTACCAGAGTTCAGTCGTTTCAGAACCTGTTTGGATTGCTCCAAATCGGTGGATAGCTTCTCAATTGTTTGATCTTTGCTTTCCATACTGCTCCTACATGTGCCAAGATCACTTTGCATCGTCTGGAGGTCAGATTTCAAAGAATTTACCTCAGTTTCTTTTTCGGCCAGTGCATGTTGGAACACAACTTCTAGCTCACAAATTTTTTCTTCCATTATCGCCTCCATGCTTTTCTTTCTTAATGTGAGCTCCTCATTCAGTTTACTAATGACCAGATCTTTCCCTTTAACCTCTCTTTCTAATCTTTCAATCATCGCCAGTGATTCTTGGAGTTGACTCTCCAATTTTTTTATGACCTTGCTTCCTTGAAAACATGCGACCGACAGTTTCTTGTACATGTTCTGCATCTCCTCAATTGTGGGACCTGTTTTTCCATCAGAAGCATCAGATTCATAAAAGTTAGGTAAATCATGTTGCAACATACCTGGACTTTTTCTCGGATCAGTATCTTCGGTTTCGGTTTGCCCCACAAAACACACATATGATGTAGATAGAGCTGCCATGTTGTTCGAATGATCGTTCTCTTCTTCATTGTCTGACTCGTCACTCCATGTGGCTGCTAAGGACTTGTTTTGCTTTCTCAGAAACGTGGGACACTCTTTTTGAAAGTGACCCCGTCCATTGTATTCTCTACATCTAACTTTGTCCAGCGTTGAACCTGCAAAACTTGAAGAAGAATTAGGACTACTTATATTAGTTTGACTTGATTTCTTACCTAACGAAGAGGGACTCGGGTCATTCTTTCGGAACTTCTTCATTATGCTCCCAAATTTCTTTGAGAGCAATATCATATTCTCCACAATTTTCGACTGATCTGGATCATGTTCGCTGACTTTTTCATCCTTGCGATTGACTTTTGCTTTGAGTGCTATGCCTCTACTTTTCTCCTTGACCTCAAACCCTTTGTTGAGTTCGAAAGTTAGGAGACCTCCTACTAGCTGATCAATCTTCATATTTTCGACATCTTTTGAGGTGTCGATTGCTGTGACTTTCTCTGAAAATTGGTCCGGAAGGGTTCTCAGAAATTTATCCACCATAAGTGATTCCGGAACTATCTCTCCAAGTGAGAGCCTCTTATTCACGATCCCCATGAACCATGTGTGATAGTCTTCAATGGACTCGCTTTCCTCCATCTTGAGGCTGTCAAATTGATTCCGCAAACTCAGTTTGGACTTTTTCACTTCTTTGGTTCCTTCAAAGTAATTCTCAAGCAAATCCCAAGCTTCTTTGGCTGTTTTGCAGTTGCATATTTTCATGTATTGTACTTCATCAACAGCCGTTTGAATGAAAAGAAGAGCCTTGTGATTCACCTTATACAGTCCTTTTTCAGCAGAAGACCACTCGGATTTAGGCTTTGGTGTGGTCGAGCCTGTGGCAGTAGGTGGAGACCATCCGAATTCAACAATCTCCCAGTATTCATCACCCATCGCCTCCAAGTGAGCCATCGTAAGTGACTTCCAATATTCGTAATTCATGCCATCAAGTAAGGGAAGTCGTACAGTATTGCCACGCAAATCCATAGCAATGTAGTGTTTCAGAATCTACCGTATTAGGATACGGACCCGCTCTTGATACCACTTGAAATTCCTGGACTGCACAGTTTATGTTCCAACACAGAAACTGACGAAAATAAAAAACAGAAAAACGAACACCAAAATAAACACGAGGCTGAATCCCTCAGACCCCTCAGACCTTTTGTTATTGATACTCCGTATAACGATAGGTTTTACAAAGAGACTCGATTCCCTAACACCTAACCTATACTATACCAACAACGCCCGGCGACTCCCGTCGACTTGTTCGGCACTAACACGGCAAACCACCGAAGGCCGGACGAGCTCTCCCGAACCCGCCTTAAAGTTCCTTCTCCCGAAGGTCCTTCGACACAACTACTATTGACACGACTGTCCACAAGCACGAATTGCTAAAACAACTATTAAATCCCAACTAAAACATATGAGTACTGCTATAAAGTTATGCGCATCAAATTAAACATATAAAGAACTTGATCATCTGTTGTACTCCATAATTCCTCAACCTACCGCCAAGCATATGTGTATATATATAATGATGATGATAATCTATCTTCAATGATATTACGTGATTTATTTCTTCCATTCTTATCCACTGTAGATTCTTGATATCCCAGTAATACTTGACACTCAAGTATTATCTCTCCATATCTTTTCCGATATATATCTTAAACAGATACTCCATCAAATCTTATTCGTTTCTTATGATCCGACTACAAAAACAGTGAAACATTAAAATAATAAAATATTAATTACGAATAATAAATCTAATAAGTTCAATAAATTATATAAACATAATATAAGGATTTTGACAAAAATATTGCCAACATAAAATACTCTAACATTATTGATTATTTATGTTTATTTTTAATTGTATGAAGAAATCAAAGCTGATGGCTATGAATTGAATAAGCCGAGGTCTGTAATTGGCATAGTTTCCTTAAAATTAATTCGACCTCTCTTCCCTGGTTCTAAGGGAACAACAGAATGTTGGTTTCCCAGGATACAACAGATTTAGCATAGACCGTAGAACACAATTTCGACTCTACAGTGAACTGAAAGATATGAACTGTATCACCAAACAATAGAGAGCCAAGAAAGTTTACTGGAAATGGTAAGAGAGGAATTTGCAATTGCAGAAGGTATTTTCCAAGTTGTATCAAATGAACTGGAAAGAGACGCTACAAGTAGGCTCAAACTGACTGTTGGTTGAGCCACTTCTTCTGAATTAATATACAAATTAACTTTAGAATTTACAAAAATTAAGGGTACTTAAGCTGAAAAATGGGGAGTGTTTAACAACCATGAAGTTGAAAAGCTATGTCGAATTGAAAAAAAAAACACAAATGAGCTCACGGGGCTGCCGCTCGACCGGACATTCGTGTAAGCAGGTCGCACTCGCACACAAGTCCCTTAGTCTGAGGACCGAATCGACCCTTGATTTGATTCTCCCCGCACCCAGGTGCGCGAAAGAGAGCTTTTATGCTACACATTGACACACTCCTTAGAAAGAGATTATATATATATACTAGCCAATTTTTTCCAATTTTCCAATGTGGGACAAAGCACCAAAACCAACTTCAAGTGCGCTCTACTTTGAGCTTCAATTTCTCATTCACCCAAACTTCGATTTGGGCAAATAATATTTCGTCTCGAACCTCTTCCGGAGGAGAGCACGATACCAACTTAAACTCCACACTCCGTTACCGGGTCGTACCTGAAACATGCCCAAACCGGGCTGCCCTAAATAGGCTTATTCCAACATTAATTCCTCCCCTCCAATCACGTTTATGTCCCGATTAGTTCCGTCTAAACCCGATTAATCGTTAAATTTCAGTGTATCGTCTAATTAGCACCTACGAACTTCTACAACCTTGAATACATCTATCTTAGGGTGAGTAAATGTACCTAACATCGAAATATTGCACTTAGTGCACTAAAAAGTTATTGAAAGTATCAAAAGTTTTGATATATCGAATTTTCAATACGATAACATTATAAAATTTAAAGTTTTCAATACTGTGTTATCAAAATACCTAAACAAATTCATTATTTCTGTATATACCGTATACCACAAAATTTTTGATATTTTGATATATATATAAGTGTACTACAATCATTTCAATATTTTAGTAGTACAATGCATCAGTATGAAATACCGTATAGAAGCACTTAGTTATAGGTCACTCTAGCAAGCCTACTGATTTATTTTGTGAATAAGATCAAACTCGTTTTATCGCAAATAGAAAGCGGAAGGTCAACCACCAAAGAATTCAACTTAAGATCTATCACAAGTATGCGGCTGAAAATAAATCTAGTCGAAATGAGTTTGTAAGTGTTCGAATTTGTTCATTTATTTTTAATCGACCTCGAGCCGAGTTGAGTGGTATTTGAGAATGTTTGATTTTATTCATAAATATGTTCGTGAACGTATTTGACCATGTTCATAAACATTTGTGCTTATAAACAACCAATTATCCTGCTCGCGAATCTAAAATAAGCACACATTTTCCTAAATTTCCATTCAAATAAACAAATTCAACCAAATACTTACTAGTATAACAAGTAAATGAGTAATATAAGAATATTAAATTATATAAAGTATGCATATTGTTGTTTATTATTATTATTATTATTATTATTATTATTATTATTATTATTATTATTATTATTGAGTGGGTCTTGAATGAACTTGTTCACGAGCTATTAATGAACGAGCTAATCAATGTTCAAGCTCTGGTTGTTTATAAATGAGCTCAAAAATTTATTCGTTTATCCAAATAAATGAGCTTGTTCATGACTTGGTCAACAAAAACTCTATTCATAACAATAATGAAAAATTGCAGTTTGACCATTGTAATTATTAATAATTATTTTTTTTTATAAAATAAATTAGATACCAAACTGTAATAATTGAATGTGGACCTGTTCCTATGTTTAAAATCAAGTTGTTTTCACTATCTTAGCTTCAAAGCGACGTAAAGTCTCACTTTATCACTTGCAATAAACACGTAGTAATCAAAAGATAATGAAATTTCATAAACATGATCTAAATATTTGACAATGACATAACAAGTGTAGTAGTTGCACAATCACTTCAGATCTTCCGTTGCAATTACAGTTTTCCACCTATAAAATTACGTCGTGTTGAGAAGTCGATAAAAATTACTCCCTCTGTCTCACATTATCTTGTACTGGGAAGGTTGACACAAGTATTACGAAAAGTTGTTTTTTGAGATTTTGTTGAGTTTTCAAAGATTGATTAAGGATGAAGATTGTGGAGATTTTGAGAGTGGAGATTGTGTTATAACTTTCGTTTTTAAGGAGTATGCAAGTTCGTTTGGAACGGATGAAAACGAAAAGTGTGCAAGATAAGGTGCAACCGAGAAAGTACAAGTTTTTAAGGCTATTAAAACGACAGTTTTATATGTGGATACGATTGAGACACCGTAGTTGAGATAGACACTACAAGAAATTTTCATATTAGAGATGAAAATTAATAACATATTTATCGATCACTAAATAAAAATGAATTACAAATAAAATAGTGGCGAAATGTGTCAATAATGTTTCCTTATATTTTTAGTATTCGACTAATGATGAATTGGCAAACGTAATATTAGAGGCTGACATAATTCATTTCTATTATGTAGGCAATTTTGTCTCTAATTTTATATTTAGTGACGGAAAAAATCAATTTCTATATTTTAAGACGAACACTTTAGAGACCAAAAGTTTCGTCTCAAGTACGTCATCACTTTAGTTAATTTAGAGACAGATGTACTTTTTAGTCTGTAATTGAATTTTTTTCCTATAGTGAGAGGATCCAAAATGGTTTCACAATAAAACAATCACAAAAATAGACGTTGCCTTTCTTCAAAGATAAGAGCACTAACTGGCACTATATGTTTCATGATTAGTAATATGGACTAAAATAACACTAGCTACAAAGCATGCTCAATTAATACTCATCTTTACACATACATGCTAAAGAAATCACTTCACAATTTCAACATTCTTGTTTCATTTCAACCAAAATGCTTCTCTTCTTCTTCCTCTTCAATTTTCTCTTATCCTTCCATCCAAACACGGCCTCCTCCTCACACTGCGCGACAAAAACCTCGTTGAAAACGTTCGATAAATGCATGACACTCCCTACCCAACAAGCCTCCCTAGCTTGGTCATACCACCCCCACAATGCCACTCTTGACCTAGCCTTCTTTGGTAGCTTCATCTCGCCCTCGGGCTGGGTCGGATGGGGCATCAACCCTACCTCTCCCGAGATGACCGGGACCCGTGCCCTGGTTGCGTTCCCGGATCCAAACTCGGGTCAACTAGTCCTACTACCATACATACTAGACCCCACCGTCAAGCTCCAGAAGAACCCCCTCCTCTCCCGCCCCCTTGATCTCCACGTCATCACCTCCTCTGCCGCCTTGTACGGCGGCAGAATGGCAACCATACATAGCGGCGCCACCATCCAGATATACGCGACGATAAAACTTGTACCGAACAAGACCAAGATCCACTTCGTGTGGAACCGCGGGCTCTACGTCCAAGGCTACTCCCCGACAATCCACCCTACAACGGTCAACGATCTTTCCTCGATAACAACAATAGATGTCTTGTCAGGAGCAACTGCCAAGGCACACAACAACATTAGGCCACTCAAGATAGTACACGGTGTCCTAAACGCCATCTCATGGGGATTCTTGCTGCCCGTTGGGGCAGTCACTGCCCGATACCTACGACATATCCAATCCGTGGGCCCTGCATGGTTCTACATCCATGCAGGGCTGCAAATCTCAGCTGTCTTCTTAGGGACAGTTGGGTTCTCTATTGGGATAAGACTCGGGGAGCTGTCTCCGGGTCGGGTATATGGGCTCCACCGGAAACTCGGGTTTGCAGCGTTTTGTTTGGGCTGGCTGCAGACACTAGCCCTTTTGTTTAGGCCCAAAACAACACACAAATTTAGGAAGTATTGGAAGTCATATCATCATTTTGTTGGATATGCATGCGTAGTTTTAGGTGTTGTCAATTGTTTTCAAGGATTCGAGGCGATGGGAGAGAGCGATTCGTACGCGAAATTGGCGTATTGTTTGTTCTTGTCTACATTGCTAGGGATTTGCATTGCTCTTGAAGTGAATTCTTGGGTGATTTTTTGTAGAAAAGCTAAGGAAGAAAAGTTGAAGAGAGAAGGGCTTTTTGGAGCTATTTCTGAGAAAGAAAGTGGATCAAGCCGTGGTTGATTTTTTTTTTTTTTTTATTGGCAAATAGAAACAGAGAACAAAATCATATGGAAACAGGAATTTGAAAATTTATTTATGTTGTGAAAATTGTATGCATTATTTTTTGATACCTATGTAGGATTGTAGCTGCAATGAAGTTGTTCATATGATGTTATAAGGTTGGAAGAATTGTATTTCTAAGATTTTGATGATTTTTTAGGTTCAGGCAACCAACACGCTAATATTACAAAATCCTGATAATTTTGAATACTACAGAATCAGTTAAAACTGTGCATGAGACTCAGAAAATAAATTGTATAGTCAATATATTATATGTGAAAGGGAATGACAATGTATATATACTCTCTTGGAGGAAGATTGGAAATTTGATCAATTTGAATTTCCCAATCTATGTCACAGGTAGGAATGTCAAAATGTATTCGATTTGATGGGCCAGCTCGTTCAACTCGTACTGAATTGAACTTTATTTTCATTAGTCCGAAAAAAGCAGGTCCTACCTGGCCCAACCCGACAGAGTAGATAGGCTCGGCCTAATTTGGCCCTAAAATTTAGGAATAGTCCAATTTTATTCTATTTTATTTTAGTTTTAGTAAAAGGACTTAACTGTAACATTTTGTCTGTTACAAATCTTACTCTACCCTCAAATATTATTGAAAACAAATCAAATAAAACTTTCAAATAGTCTTTTAACTGTTCTTTTTATTGTTGATGCGCCCGGGTTACCAAAATTTAGATTTTCCAGTTTAAGTTTTATATTCCTTTAAAAAATGTTGTACATATGATGATATCAGAAATGAAAACCTTGAGAAATTTCGACAAAATTTTCCAAAATTTTTGAATTTTTCAGCACCTCGAATGAAATTAATAAAACTGCGATAGTACATAAATAAAATTGAGTGAGTCTTGTGTGTGATTGTCTCATGTGTGACGGAATACATTTTTACAGGAAAAGTAGATAATTTTTCCTACAAAAACTGATACCTTTTTATTGGGCTTTGTTTAAAAAAATAATATTTTTACAGATAAACGTGATAACGTTTACTACAAAAAGTAATATTTTTTTTCCGTCACACCGTGTGACGATCTCATATAAGTTTTCGCCAGGAAGTGTTGATGTATACATAATATCTTGAAGGTGAAAGGTTGAAAAAAATGATCAATCTTAATTTTCAAACCTATGTCACAAAATATCAAGATTAGTAATTTAGGTTCTTACAAAGTCAGCTGTTTTGCTGGGAATGCTACATCTTACCAATGCAGTTCTGGATTAGTTGGCCAAAATAGTGAAATATAAGTCTTCAAGATTGAAAATAAAAAAATGTATATATTTTCTCCTCTTTTAGGCTTTTTGAAGAAGTTCATAATGTACATATTTTGTCCTTTCTTTGTGGTATTAGCGTGTTGGTGCCCTAAACAATGCGTGTGTTTCTCCTAAAAAAAAAAAAAAAAACTAAAGCAAAATGGGTTCCTAAAAAAAATGCTACATATATGTACCATGAAAATGGGCCAAGTGAAGGGCCATATCAATAAACAAGTCCAAGAAAGCCCATTTATTTTAGACTGGACAGCAATCAAGCCCTAAAAAGGCTTAAGTTAGCAGATACCCCAACGAGGCCTCAAACTTACGCCATGTTCATTAGGCCCAAATATGAGATTATAAAAAATACTCCCACCGAGCCGAATGAACTTGCATTTTTTTCATTTTTGTCCGTCCCAAGCAAATTTGCACACTTCTTAATAAGAAAAATTATAACACAATCTCCATCCACAAAATCTCCACCTTCAATCCACTTTTGAAAAGTCAATAAAATCCACAAAAAATAACTTTTCTTAATATGTGCCGACCCTCCCTGTGCAAGTTCAGTTGGGATGGAAGGAAGTAGTATTCTTAATTTGTTTATGTTTCTGAACGATTACACAAAGGTAGAAAACAACTTATTACATAACAATTTTTTTAATATTAACTCTCAAGTTATTATTATTCTCAAAAAACATATATATAAGCACCAAATTGTGATCATTCATGCAAGAAAAAAAATTAGAAAAAATAGGATACAATTTCTTAGTCCAATGGAAACGAGAGATAATTCCAGTAAACGCACTAAATTGTCACCAAATTCGAATAAAAAACACTAAAGTTTTTTTTTTCCCGCACCGAATTATATAAATTATACTAGATTGACACTTAAACCACTAACATAATTTCCAGCCATTTTCATTTTGGCAAGTGAGTGCCGCGTGACTTTTTTAGGGGCATTTTTGTTCTTACAACATTTTTACTTTGGGCAAAATTGAAAAACCATTACTATATATGTTGCACACACAAAAAGAAAAAGAAAAAGATAACCCTTAAAGAGATCAGCTGGAAATTTGATGACTAAAGTTCCAATTCCATATACTTTATATAGTTACGTGCCAAAAAATAAATTTAGGTGATTTATGTACAAAAATTGGTAATAATTTGATGGGAATATTGCAAATAATCCTAGTTTAAAAGAAAAAAAAAAACAAAAAAAATCTATAAGTAGCAAGCCGCCTGAAGACTTTCAAAAAACTTAAGTTGCACATGACAATTAATATTTTTGGTATATAGAAAAGTGAAATCCCTTTAACATTGGTCCCAAACCAATTTATTGCTTTATTCTTCAATGTCCAAATAAACCTCATTCCATGAGTTGTTACCATTTGCTTTCTTTTCTTGTACATGACGGTTGCGATTACGGTACGCGGTGGGGGCCGTCATCGACGGAGACGGGGCTGGTCGAGCAGTCGCCCGTATATATAATGATATATGAAATTTGGGTATTGATTTAATTGAATTGAGTAAATTAATAAAGGTCCAAGAAAAATAGATAAGGAGACAAAATTTAGTAAGTCCATCGAGACGTATGTATGCAACTGTAAATTAGGCATTTTTAAGTTCGAAGTCTGCAGTTTCTCTTTCAATCAGTTTTACTGATTTTGGAGGAATTTAACATTAGTACATATTTTTTTTATTTTCAAAGTTATAAGAAAATAAGTCACTATTAAGATCTACATTGGTTGAAGGTTTTATGGAATATTTGACTTTATGGATTTTATCAAATTTAGATTGTGGACATAATTAGGTGGAGTCAGTGTTTTATCTACTCCCCATCCCTAAATCTAGGAGAATATTTGAATTGAGATGTAATGGAATGTGTTTCGTTTGTCGGGGTATATTTATGACTGATTTATTCATAAAGGTATTTTATTTAATGATGTAGAATGGCACGCAAAATATGCACTGTAAAAGTCACATCAATAGGTTTTAGGTGATGTAAGTAATAATTGGTTAATTGAGTAATGATAAAATTGTGTATTAAAAATTGTAAAACATGTATTGGAATTATAAAATATGATATAGAATGTTAGGTAATGATAAAACGGTGAATTGAGAAGTGTAAAATGTAATGAAGATAATAATGTAGGTAATCAGGATGACCGATCAATAAAGTGAAAGAATCTGGATCACATGTTGTAACTTATTAGGGCCAGTGTTTTTGTAGTCTATCTCTCTCACACACATACCTAATACTACCTGACACACACTCACACACACTATAGCCTGTATCTATCGCTCACATACATCAAATCAGGTGCAATTACAGCACCGGATCCAAATCCAAAGTAAAATAAAAGCGGATTAGACTATCCCCAATCTAAATTGCCCAATAACAATCCAAATATCCTAATCGTTCAAAAAAAGAAAAGAGTTCATTATACATATATATATGGATATGTATTTATATGTGCACAAATAGGATGGACATTGTATTGCAAAATAAATTTGTTAGATGCTACATAGGAAAGAATTACACCAACTATTTTATATACCGTAAATTTACATTAATACATGTATATACATATGTATTAATTTATGAATGTGTGTCATTGAATAGTAGTTAGTAGATACACGTGCAAATTGACATAACCCGCTCGACATTTAAGTAAGAGGTTATAGTTTCGATCCGTTGATTGCGAGTGAGCCCCACAAATTTTAAGATATTTAAGAGGATATGCTCTCCGACCAAACACAATTCCAGACCAACATGATGCGTAAAATTCACAATAAATTTGAGTCAGGCTGAATCGACATGACGCAAATTGTCACCGCCAAATGTAGATAGATGAACTACATGGTGTGCAACTGTGCATTCAAATATAGCATGGAACAAACCACCGGTAATATTATTACGCAAATGCAATAAATTATTCATCGGTTTCTTTTTAATTGATTTTTTTTTTTAAAAAAGTGAAATAATTAAGATTTTTTTTTTTTCAATATATCCTCAGGTAATCTTCTTTCTTTCTCACATTTATCTCAAATCTAGGTTAAAAAATATAAAGTATTATAGGGACAAAATTAAGAGAAATGGTGAAAAATAGTAAAAAGATCAATTAATTTAAAAAATGGTTAAAAAATTAAAAAATCAAATAAAAACAAACGGAAGAAGTACAAAATAAACAAAACACAAATTGGAAAATAGGTGGAAATGCCATTTAGCACAAACATGTCTCATCATATGTGACGATAGCAACTTGGGTGGCCCAGTCCATTCCATCAGTCAGTGTAATATGTCTGATCTCAAACTTTTATCGAGTTTAAATTTAGTCAGCTCAATCTAATTCATCCTCTTAATATATATTACTACCTTCGTTCCATTTAATTTGGTATAATTTTTCTTTTGGTCCGTCTCACACAATTTTGCACACCTTTAAAAGAAAATTTTCCTCATAATTTTCACCCTCAATATCCACCTTTGAAAAAATCAACTAAAAAAAAAATCATTTTTTTTTCTTAATATATATGCTCCTTCATATGTATAAAATTAGCTGAAACGAGGGAGAATTATTTTTCATATGATCCGCGACCATTTTTGATCCATTAAGGGGCTCGATAATACAAGTAATATTTATATAGTTCAAACCATTTAAAATATTAATAAAATCAAGTCAATTCCTTAATCCGGATCGATTTTACCACCTCCGATCGGATAATCTGAAAATGGAGATGAGTTGAAGCATGACAATCTTGAATTGGTTAGGGTATGGGCATGTAACATAGTACAGTTCCACCCTACCTACAAATTAATTAACCTAGATCTGCGCGTGCCTGCTCGTGTGCCATCATCACTCATTATTAACTACCTTATCTTTCCCAAATTAATTATTATTATTTCCAAATAATAATAATTAGGGACCAAAGCTAACTTTATTTGCTCATTATAGTCTTTTAGATTAATTATGCAAAATTAAAATAACATAATTTTTCAAATATAACATATAAATATTCTATTTTTATATATAGAAAAATAAAATCAATTTGATATTACCTAATCATTTTTTTCTTCGATTAACGACATTGAGCCCAAAATTAAAATTTTAGCTATCGCAAGTATAGATGTCTAGACCACTAATTAAATGAAAATAATAACTTTTAATGATTATGTTTAATATTAAAAACTTTGCAGTTTTATTTAACTAGAGGTTAAAAGAATGTGTACAATTACACATATGCAAAATTGGTCAGAATCTCAATTTCGAGTTCCATATCAGTAATTAAAGTCCAAAACTTACTCAGATGCATTGAATTGAAAAAATTATAAAAAATGATGCTAAAAAGTCAAGTTGTAGAAGATAATTGATTAAAAAAATGTAAAAATTGATGTAATTAATACACCCTTGTTTTTTTCTATAAACAAATTAAATGGATCACTCTACTCAAATACTACAAATTAAATGCATGTTTATTTTTTTAATTTAATTAAGCTTAAATCGACTTTAATTACCCAAGAATAGATACATATGATTTCCTTTTATAAAATAATTATTTTAGATTTTTATGTTAAATGGAGTTTCATTTGAATATTATATCTTATCAAATAGTATAATTTATGTTTGAACTTGTTCTTTATAGTTTCTTGAACCAAATTAAAATAATACTTTCAGTAAAACTTCTTGAACCAAACATCCCGTAATATGATTCGATTCTCAACCCAAGAATCTAAAGATACCTCAGGAGTACATATCAAGACAATAATTTGAATAGCGATAGAAATTAGTAACGGATATTAGTAAAGGATAATATCGTTCACTAAATAATTAGTAACAGAAAGTGTCAAAAATACTTTTTTACATAATTATTCTCCGATTAGTGATAAAATAGCAACGAAATATTAGTAACAAACATAATCTGTCTCTAGTCTTATAAGTAATTTTGTCCCTAATTTTATAATAGAAACCAAAATTATGTTACTAAATTTAGAGACGAAAAAACCAGTCTCTAAATTTAGAGACGGCATTTTAGAGACCAAATAATTTGTCTCAAGTATGTTACACATTTAGTTTAGAGACTGATATCATGTTATTAGAAACGCATATCATTCCCTAATTTAATATTTTTTTTTATATATATCAGCTGATATGTTAATATCTTGTAAAATAAACTTTACTATCTTTTTCGAAATTTAGGGATAATTTTTTTCCACATCAACGATGAACGGTGGGTAGGAAGCATTTCCGATATATATTATTCTCAAGTTTCTTTCTCATCCATTCTTTATTATATTCTACCCCAAACATGAACAATAAGCTGGCAGCCTTATCAGAAAAGAATTTGTACCAAAAAAACATGCCATCAAAAGCAAGAAATTAACTGCATTTCTCACATGCCCTCCACACCAATTCATGCCACTAACACAATTTTTTAGAAAATATTAAAATTTTAAATTTATTTTTTGAAAAAAAATAATAATGTTTGCCATCTGGGATTGTTGAATATGGAGAATCTGTTGTTTGTGGCCAGCTAAAACTTTACAGAAAGTTAATGTTTCCACTGAGAAAATAAAGAAAGAAATTAAATACTCTGCATGTTGTTGGGTGCTGACTGTGACACTCTATGGCCCAATTATTCCATCAATACACTTTCATTATTCCTTTTAGTGGCCTCTCTCTCAAAAGAAGAGATTGTGATATAAATAATAATTCAATTTTTCCTTAACACAAGAATTATATAGTAAATACTAAGTACCTGATAAGAGACTTGGGAAGCACTGCATACCTCTATGCTTCGAAAATTTTCGACTAACCTCAATTAGTCTCTACCTAGACGCTAGCCTTTTATTGATCGTTTATGTATTTTTCGCGATTTTTTCTCGTCTAATTACGTCTACGCCCCGTTTAACTCTGTCTAGACCTAGCTATTTGTTAGGTCGCAGTCTACCGTCAAATTAGCATCTAATTTCTTTTACAACTTTATTGCCGCTAGATAGCAATCCTCAACCCAACCCAAACTAAAAAAAGGACACGATTAATCCCATTTCTACCCACCATCAATATTTTTTCTAGAATACATATATATATATATAATTATACATTTTCCTTTTTAAATGTCTATTGATGTATAATCTGAATCGACCCGAGATCGAATACAAATATAGACCGATGATTTGAATTATCACCTCTATAATGTTACCGAGAGGTGACAATTTAAGTCGTCCAACCTGATAGACCGACTCATCCATTCGAAATTTAGATTGATTGGGGTTATAAAAACCTTAGTTTTAAGTATTATCGGACTCAATGGTCCAACACAATGATCCAAATGGTCGTGGGCTACATCGAAAATCTTAGTATATTTTACGAGACTAAGCTAAGTTAAACTCACTAATTTCTGCTATGGTAGAATTTTGAACCGACCCAATTCAACCCGACATAACTTACGAGTATGTAAGTGGGCTCTGTCTGAAAAGAAGAGATTGTAATAATAATAATTTGCAAGGGTGGGGAAGCACTATTGCTGGCTCCATAACCCTAAAAAGAGAAGCTATTTTAAGGGCTTCCATACCTTTCTGCTCACCACAAAAATTAGTGCTAAACCACATGCTAATTCTATCAAGAACCCTAAATAGACAACTTTATTTTTAATTATTTATTAACATACTTTATTGTCTATTATTTACCTTTTTTTGTTAAATGGTATGTCTGCATGCCGATCTTGTGTTGTACTTGCTCCGTTTCATAAAAGAAGTTTGATTTCAAAATCATTTCTTATCTTAAAGATATAATATGATTTCAAAAGTTAACGTCTGTTTATTAGTTAAGATAGAACTTCAAGTACTTTAATTTCACAAATTAGTAACATATAATTAAATAAGTTAAATCAACAAATAAGAAAAAAAATTTATATCTAAGCCTTTTTTGTGACAGAAAGAGTATCTTGTATTGTATCAAATTGTAAAGAGATGATCACATCCAATCTAGACACATAAATACGTTATTGACTGATTTTGTCCCAATTGATGTCATGATAGTGCCACTAAATGGTGAGTCGAAATCTTGTTGAAATGTTTTATATTTCTTACGTAAAATATGTTCAGTACGATATACATATTAAAACATCCATGTTGTTTTCATACCGAAAATTTGATATCTTTGATATTTTTTTCAATACGATTAATGTAGTATATTGGTATTTTGGTATTTTTCCACCCCTAAATCAGTAAGTGTTAACATGGCCAACTAAGATCGCATGTTTTCAATATGTGTTTTATCCCATATTCCACCGCAATTAATGCACACAATTTGTTTATTTGTAACACCATTATATTCACATAGATGTATATCACATGTAATAATAGAATTACTGAAAATAAAACAATTTACAATAGGTGATCTCATTCGTATTTGTCACATTAACAAAAGATACATTAATATTTATTTATTATAGGTATGTAATCACTCTTATCAAATTGTAGTAAAGAGTCTAGACTGAATTATTAAAGATGATTATGTAAAGATTTTAGAGGTCTGGATATTGTAACGATGATTATCTCTCCCTCCATCTTATAAAATTAGTCATATTTTAAACTTTACATATATTAAGAAATTTATTTAACACATATATCAAGTTATGTTTATCGTAGATGGTAATTTTCTATATTATTTAGTAGGAGTACATTAAAAAAAATATATATTTAATATATTCCAAATAAAAAATGAACAATGTTTCAAGACATTCCAAAAAAAAATATAATAATAGGAATATCTTTATATGACGGAGGAAATATCTACTCTTTTTCCACTCGCCATATGAATATATCCATAAAACTATGAATAGTAAGTGTTACTTCCTTCGTTCACAAATAAGTGTGATTTCAGATTTTCAGGTGAAATTCATGAAATTATGGGATGGACAAGAACATCCGTCTAATTTTCTCTCCATCATTTTCTTTATTACCATAAATTTGTCCAAACGTTCTTTATTTAATATTATAAAGATTTATATGAAAATTTCCTTAGATTTAGCTAAGGAAAATATTGGAATAGACATGCAAAAAATGATAAAATAACACTCTTTTGTGATTTTTTTTTCCGTAAAATGACACTAATTTATAAACGGAGAGAGTAATATATACTTTCTCCAGTCCAAAATAAAAGTAACTTTAGATTTTTTTATTTATATAAAATTAAGGATTGTTGCAATGGATAAATATATCTATACATCTCCATCAATTTCACCACAAAATTTTCTTTTTTCCTCTTATTAAATATTTCCTTACGTATAATTTAACTTCCGCTCTTCTCTCATACCATAATATCTGGAGGAAACATCGGAAGAATTGTTATTTTTTGCTAAAACAAATTTTTCAATAAAATTATATTACCTAAAATAATTTTGTCTTAGATGGAAGGAAGTAATAAATACTACTATATTAAGCATAACATCTATAATATCAAGATTCATCATGCATATGGTACTTACAGGAAACAAATAATTAATAATGATTTCAACCATGTTACTTTAATCAGATAATATGGTTCGACATGATTTTTTTTTTAATTTTTTTTTTAGGGTGAATGATTAAATGGACAATAATACAACAAATTTTTATCGTCGTTATCTTGTAGGGTTTTTCGCCTTTTTGGATTTTAATTATTTTTTTAATATAATTTTACTTAGATTGTCCAACACTTAAATGGAATGAAAATGATTGATTATCCACTAATTGGATTTAGATATTATTATTTTAGGTAGACTATAAGTCAATTTTAGAGTAGGGTCGATATATGATGCATGGTAGATATAATCCACAACAATAATATCATCTAATTAACTAATCCGAAAATGACATCACGTGAAATTGATCATGACGTCAGACCCAGAAATAGGGATAGGAAATCATCAAATTTTGGATCACCATCACTTTCTAATACTACCCGTCCCGTTTTAACTTATTTACTTTTCTTTTCGATTTATCTCAACTTAACTTAACAATTCATAAATGGTAAATTTTACGCACAATCTCTTCCATCAAAATTTCCATCTTTAAAAAAGTCAAAGATTCTATAAAATCTATTTTTTTTAACCTCTGTGCCCGATTAAAGTAGACAAATTAAGTAAGGACGGAGGAAGTATCTAGTACGCTTCAAATTTCAAAATAAATTTTTACCCTAAGTACCTTTTATGCCAATTTTATTTTGTATTATCTCCGAGTTTTTTTAGTTGTTTATTTAGGTTTTTTGTTTTATTTTTAAATTATTGTTCTTTTAGCTTTTTTTTCACATTTCTCCTAATATTGAACCTATAATAAAGAAAATGGGGAGATAAATTAAGGGATTTAATATTAGAGATAAAATTTATATGAGGTTATATTTGTCCATTTTTCCCTCTCTTTTAATTTTCTTAGAATGAGTCTTGTGTGTAATGGTATCACGTATGACAGAATACATTTTTATAGGAAAAAATGACACTTTTACAGAGAAAAGTTATACTTTTGCTACAATAATACTTTTACAGATAAAAGTAATACTTTTACAGATAATAATGATATTTTTATTACAAAAAATGATATTTTTTTCCCGTTATATGACCGTCACACGTATGACGGAGTCACACAAGTTTTTCTCATTTACTTATCCAAGTTTAAAAGAACAATTAAAAGAACTGAGACAGTATATATTTAAATAACTTTTAGGTGGTTTAAAAGAAGATTTTGTAAATACATGTGTTAAGGTGGAAGTAATTACGCAAATATCGCTTTTTATGAGAATATGGTGTTCTAATTTTATGGAAATAACGATGAAATATTGACACTGATGAATTTCTTTAGAAAGTACAGAAAAATATTTTAAAAATTCAAAAAATTAACATGTAGACCGTTTTTTAGTACATATTTTGTAGATTGTTATAACCAATTTAAATACAAATATTTATCTTTAAACTTTATAAGCAAATTGACATATTTTCAATTAATTTATAAATATTACATAATACAAATGTTGTCGGGCAATATGGCAAACATTGTTTAGGTTCCTACTACTCATTTTTTGCTAAAATATAGAATCCTCATCTAAAAAATGTCCAACATTAATAAAATGGACGTCAATTTATCACACCATTAACTGCTCACCATTTCAATTATAATAAACAAAAAAAATCAAAGTTAACCACAAAATCGAAATCTAACACACAATCACATGGGACACTCTATCACTCTTTTATCCTGTCTCAATCGTGTCCCGCTCCAAAATCAAGTCAATTATAATTATTTTTTGTGATTTATGAATTTAAAGGTCATGGTTTATGTTTAAGATTCAGGATTCATGTTTAGATTTCACACTTGTTTAGGCCCCCACTATTCCTTTATTCCTAAAATATAGGATCCTTATCTAAAAAATGGAAATAACTGGTGATATTACAACAAAATGTACCTTATCTCAACCTAAATCGATATTTACCAAAATTTCTCCAAAATTTTGATGAAATTTTGACAGAAATACATTGCAGTCCTCATTTAAATTCAATATTAACTTGGTCTAAACTATTCGTCCACTACAACAAAAATGGTCTTTTGAGACCACAAAAAATGGTGTCAAATAATGAGTATTTGCCACAACTTATGAGAAGTGGTCTCAAATAATGAGTATTTGTCACAACTTATGAGTATATGTCACAACTTTATTGTGGTCTCAATAGCTTGGTCCCAAATAATATATTTGTGACCACAAAAGTGGTCTCAATTGCGTCTCAAATAATTTTTGCAACAACTAGTTGCCTATAAATATAGTCTTAAAGTTGTCTCAAATAATTTGTAGAGAGATTTGTGACAACAAGTGGTCACCAATAACTTATTATTAGTGACCGCAATTGTGGTGTCAAAAGGTCTTATACAAAAGATCACTTTTGTTGTAGTGGTCATCCACGTGTTATCTCAACGCAACCCATTTATTTAAGTAATTAATGATGTTATTGAAAAATAAAATGTTCTTAATAAAAATAAATTTATTCAACTCACCTCCCTCCTATCTCTTTCCCTTTTAATTAGACAAACACAGGGTTTAGTATCTTAGATGGCAAATTTGATCATGAACCGTGAACTCATAAACTTGCGGATCATGAATATCCATTGAACTGAACCATGGACCCTGAATCAAATTGTTAATAGAATTATTTTTTAATGAAATAGACAAATACTGAAACGGGTGATTTCATGCCCTTAGATCAGAGCTCTTGTTTGCACCTTCTGGATCAAGGGTCGTAATTAGGTCTTGGAGACAATTTAAGCATCCCAAACTAATGATATCCGTTGACTATTTGACTTATCGAACCAAACCGATTTTCTTTTTGTTGTCAGCCCAAACTATTTTGAACCGAAAAATAAAAATAGAACTGATGAGTAGAAACTATCCTAATTAAGTAATTAACTATAGATATATATATATATCTTTTTATTCATTTCTTCTATATTACTCCTCCATCCCATAAAAGATAGTTGTTTGAAAACTTTTTTGTCTCAAAATAAGAGTCATGTTTTAAAAATCAGTGTCTTGTTTTACTAGTTCAAGAAAAAATTATAAAAAATAAAATTAGTTTGATATGATTGAATATGTTAAGTAAGAAAGCAATAACTTGTGTAAAATTTCTTATTATATCTTATATTTATTTATATTCATATATAAAGGTCGAGATCCCAGGTCTAAGCTCACCGCAGAACGATGTTATCCTCCACTTGAATTCTACTATACTCACATACTAGTAGCGCACGGCTCGTTCCTTGTTCTTTTTTTCTTTGATTCTCCGCCTTTCTCGTGAACTCAAAATTTTCTTCTGAAGTCAATTATGATTTTACTATAGTTAATTATATTAATCTTACTTCACTTTCATAGTCTATCTATTCCGTATTGTTTGCAATTATTTATAAAAAAAAAAAAAAAAAAGACAGAAACATGTGTATGAGACAAATCTTATTGAAATGCATACAAATAGAGGTTCATAGATGAAAAAAGAATTGATAAAAAAAGTACAAAGAGGTTATCGATAGTTAATAACTTTTTAATTTAGTGTTATTCTCGTTTAGACGAGACGCCTAGCTACTTCAGTAACTTATAATTATTTTCATAAGTTTGAAACTTGTTGTAATATATAACTTATAAGTTGTACTCCCTCCGTCCCGCTCAGTTTTGCACGTGGGGACGGACACATATATTAAGAAAAAACCGTTGTTTGCTTTTCGGTTGATTTTTTCAAAGGTGGAGATTGAGGGTGGAGATATTGAGGGTAGAGATTGTAAGAGAAATTTCCTTTTTAAGGGTGTGCAAAACTGAATTGGACGGACCAAAATGGAAAGTGTGCAAAACTGAACGGGACGGAGGAAGTATAACATTATACTTTTTTTTAAAGAATGTGGTATCATCGTAAAGACAACATTATAATTCTTTCGTGCATTTTGTTAATAAGATTAAATGAAAAACTCCGAATAACCGAATCGGTCTGAACTATAACATAAATAACTTTATGTAACACTTAGTTAGTAGCACTTCTAATATTTAACTTTTATGTACCACTTACGAATACATTACACTTTCATGTAACATTTTTTGAACGTCTATCAATATGTAACATCTTCACGTAACACTTTAAAATATATAGCATTTTGGATGTAACACTTTTAAATTGTAATACTTCTAAGTAACACTTTTAAATAAGTAACATATTTTACGTAAAACTTTTGAATGAATAATACTTTCATGTAACACTTATAAATAAAAAATATTTTTTTATGTAATACTTTTAACTAATAATTTTTTTTAAACTAATTAATTATATTTAGATTTATTTTTTTCACGTGACTTTTGAAGAATTAAAAAATTTCAATCATTTATATTTTGTTAATGACATTTTGAGGCAAAACTTTGTAGATGTGTTACATCTTAATTATCACAGTAAAGCATTCGTGGCATGAGATGGTAAACACAATTGACTTAGGCCTAAAAAAAAAAAACAATTTATTAGAGCACCTAATGATTTACTTGTTAGTTATCTAAAATAATTTTTATTAGTGATTTGAGTGTGTAGATTCACATTATATTTTACTAAACAACGATAAAGGTGTTTTACAGCTTAACAATTTAAATACATTTTTTAAGTGTAAAAACTTGAACTTGAAACATTTTATCATGTGTTTTTGTGTTCGTTAGTTTAATTTTTTTTATATTTAATTCTATATTCTATTAAACATAACAAAAGTAATTAATTACTTGATTTTAAATGTGATTTTAAGGTGTCTTAAAATTTTCTACAAGTAGATATATAAAATGATTGTAATTGGAAGTAATGATAGTTAAAATTTATATACAATAATTAGATGCAATGAATTACTGCGATATGGAATAAGTTATATATATATATATATATATATATATAAACATACATAAATAAGTGGACGAAATTGCAAAACGAAAAATAAAAATAATTAATGAAAAATTTATATCAAAGCTAGTAAGTTATTTAATTAGATCAATTTAGATTGTAGTTTAATGAAAATTAATCTTGAGAGCAATTTATTGATGTTATATACAGTAAAAAAGTTGTTTTTATATAGATTCTTTTTATAAAATAAGACGAAAGCTATTATAACCTAATAATTCAGCCTTTATAGTTAGGATTCTGCAAGCTTGCAACCTGTGTTTGAAATCCAACATTGAAAAACATTCAGTATTTTTTCGTTATTTTTTTCAAAAGAAGTGTTAGTGTTACACAATATAAACATTTTTTAAAATATACGATTAGACGTAATACTTTTTAGATGTTACATTAACTCTTACGTTGTAATAAAATAATTCTAAATATCTCCAAACACTAACTCGATTCTAGAGATTTTCGTCTGTTCGAAACGCTCCAAACTGTCCTCACCCCTAACCTTAATCATGAAGCGAAGTCCGTCCTTTAATGGCATAATATTCAAAGGAAGACAACAAATAAGAGGCATCGAAAGAGACTCAAGTTTAAATTGACTAAGCATGAAGGATGAGTCTCCCTCAAAGTTCACTAAAAGACCAAACATCAAACAACAAGCATGCATGCTCCAACATCGTATCTGTTTAAAATACGGGTCGAAAATAATCCACGGCGACATGAAACTGGTTGTTGCCTTGCTGCTGTCTTTTTCCGGTTTCGGAGCGGCAGCGCCGGTGGTTATGGAGGAAAGTAAGGGCATGGTGGGGCAGATGAAGTGTATAGAGGACGGGATAACGACATTGTCCGGGGAGGGGGCAAAGTGTTGGAAATTGGTTTGTAATTTTGGGTTTTCACCCAAAATTGACCAATTTAATTATTTTAATTCATTTGTTGAAAATGGAGACAAGTTTCAAATTCATAATCTACTTTTCGAGTAGATGAATTTAATGTATTAATATGCTCAAAATTAATTTCGGGTGAATGAGATATTAATCGTCAAATGTGGCAACTTAAACTTGGAAGTTGAAGAATTTATAAAGGAAAATATGGGAACTTATCCCGTAGAAAAGTTGGAGTAAGTGGATACTCCTTATTTAGTAGAGCACTTGATAAAGAGTTATCAAGTGTGTTCCTCTATGGGGGACTTTATGGTAGATCCCATTGGGATTTTAGCCTTTGGCTAAAATGGACCCGGGCCCGCACGTAGCACATGTCGCATTGAGTCACTTTAGAGGTGCACTTTGCACGTACGCGAGGAGCCTCAAAGTTTTGCATTTTGTCTGCATTTATACATTTCCGTCTGTACACATCTACTTTCCAAATACTAACACAAAGATCATATATCGGGTCTGACTAAGCCCACCCTAAATTCTATCGCGCCAATAATTATTGAGTCTATCAGCTCATTCCTCTTAAATATACAATATTATCGGATTAAATCCGCGATTTATAGGAATTTTGGCCTATCGAATCGGGCTTGTTGGGCCTGATGGTCCTGTGCGCTTAGATTTATGTGACCCAGCCATATAAGGTGTCGGGAGCTGGCCTGGCCCATTGAGCTGGGACTATTTTGTGGGCTCTACTCCCTCCGTCCCATAAAAGAGTCATGTTTTAAAACAAAATTCTTGTCCCAATATAAGAAACCTGTTTCAAATGTTTGTCTAGATTTTTATTCCAAGCCAAAATTTATTTCACAAATTACTTATATATGATTGAATATGTCCAAAATAATAATAATAATAATAATAATAATAATAATAATAATAATAATAATAATAATATAAGTCGTGTGAGTGAGAATTGATAGTTGTACCTTCGTCTAATTGGCCAAAATAAAAAGTTTTACCTTATTCAAATATGATTCTTTTTATGTGAAGTAGGGAGTATATTTTTTTATTAGTTTAATTATGCAGTGTCTACTTTATAGGTGAGATAATTCCACTAATTAATTCATCAAGATAAAGTGTGGGAGTGAAAATTTTAAAATTCTTTTCTAGTTTTACTTTATAATATAACTGACTAATAAAGATATTTCTTATACATGACTTATGTTTATCTAATATAAGAGGGATTTTCACTGAAATGCTCCACTGAAAATTCTTCAACCCTTATCTTGAATATGCCATATTTATCTTAGATTTTAACGAGTTATCTGGAGTTACCAAGATAACCCGAAAAAAGATCACTAACAAAACGAACTCTGAAAATGCTAAGATAAGTATCCACTATCCATAGATTTATGCTAAAGTAAACACTGTCTTAAACAAAATTTGATGGGGTAAATTTAAAAATATAGATCCATTTATTACATAGTCTCGAGTTGTATTGAGAAATGAGTGGTACTTTTAGAAAAATTATGGGTTGCGAATTACGTATATTAACGTCTAGCAAGCAATAAATTCTTGAATTTGCTTTAGACTACAATTAGAGGTGGTAACTTGGGCCATTCAGTCTGACCCAGTCAGTTGGACTAATGTCATATCTCGGACAGAGTTGGACCATCGTAAAATACTCTCGAACGAAAATTGGTGAGTTCAGCCCAATCCATCTTCCTTAAATACGTTAAGATTTTCGAGTCGGCCCACGTCTTGTCAAACCATTTGCCTATAGGGTCGGTTCTGTTGGCCCCGACTTTACTTCAGACTAAAATTCCTATAAACATATCCTCTTAAAATGTCCAACGAGTTGGACAACTCGGTTTTGCCGCTTCTAGCCGCAGGATTGCATAGTGTTCACATGTGATGCGTCAAAATCACATCCCTAGATTTCCAGAAAATTGGGTTATAGGCACATAACATTTGAGTCAAATTAAATAGTCAATCGAATATTGATAAGTATCCAAATCTTTATGTCCCGACAATTAAGATAAAATATTGTCAATATGGAAGAGTATTACCAATAAATTGGTAACAAAATCAAACCATATCAAATCACCCTATATATTAAAGGAAGTAGGATCACCAAATCAAATCTTCATATCAATGGCAAAGGAAATCACTAAATCAAGTCATTCCATCAAGTAGATATGGAATAAACCAATCCTACAAGTATCTTTTCACAATTCAAAACAACTCATGAAGTGAAGACACAAGTGAAGAATTCTAGAGCAATCCAAGACACTCTTCCAGAAATTCATTAAAAAACGGCGTTTGTTCCGAGATTAAGGTGCAAAGCCCCTTAGATCAAGTCATAATAATAATAATAATAATAATAATAATAATAATAATAATAATAATAATAATAATAATAATGCATTAAAACATGCATGTTAGACAACTAAAGTTTAAAGTCAAAAGAGTATTATTAGCAAGTTCAAAAGTTGCAAAGTTGTTCTTGTTCATAGTGAGTGGTATCATTCTTCGTTACAACGTTTTGCTCATAAATCAGGATACAATATTGACTAAAGGTATGTTTGTTTATGGATTAAGTATGACGTGATAAATTTCAACGTGCAAATCTAAGATGTATGAATTCAAATGATGGTGGTGTAAATCTTGTGTTTGTTTGAGTATAAAATAGGGTCGGATTTGCCCAAAAAAAAAAAAGAAAAAATGCAATAAAAAGAGAGATTAGAATAGACTTAAATTTATATTTTTTTTTGAGAAAAGAATAGACTTAAATTTAAGTGGATTATATAATCCTAATTTTAAGTCCTAACCCAAAACAAGATTAGATTGACCCATTCTCCGTCTAGACGGGCAAATTCATAAACATAATATATCCTAAAAGATAATTCATAAACATAATATATCCTAAAAGATTTCCATGATCAATTTTGTTATGATGAATTACTTATTTGTCCCTAGTGCTAAAATTGGGTGAATCAAGTTACAGGGCCCTGCTTTCAAATTTGTAATCAGCCAAAATACAGAAGATGGTCCACCACTCCAGCTGCATTAAAAATTAGTACTGTCATAAAATAAGGCACATTTCCTTTTAGTCTTTCATTTTTTGCCTTCCCTTTTGCTTCATTTTTACTTTCCTTATTTATAATAATAATATTTTATTATTATTATTATTATTATTATTATTATTATTATTATTATTATTATTATTATTATTATTATTATTATTATTACCTTAAAAAAAATTCACATTAAAATAAGGTAAAATCATTTTAGCATTGAACACAAATTTATAATACTAAAATAGATTACTTGGGGTGATATAGATGTTGCACCTGAAGATTTACACCAAATGTCTTATTCACCGCAAAATAACACCAATACATGTAGGGATGGCGTGAATGTGAGCATTTGAATAGTGAATAGGTGACCTAACCGTACTGAATACATCTTCGAATGCAACATGGAATAATATGATGTGGTCATGTAGATACTACATCGGAAAAATTACACCAAATTTCTTGTCCGTTGTAGATCGATGCTAACACATATTTCTAACTTTTAATTTAATAAACGTAGCGTGCGTACAAATGGGTCATGTGAAATCTTATTATAGTACCTCCGTCTTATAATAAGAGTCAAATTTCAAAATTCTTTTATCCTATAACGAGAATCATGTTCTAAAACTTAAAGTCTCTTTTTATTAGTTCAACTAGAAAAATAAAAATAATTTTTTCATGAATTTATTTTAACTCTTATTATAGTACGAAAGAAGAATGAATAGAGAAAATGCTTGGAAGGCATAGAATGCTTTGTAGTTAAGCAAAGAGAATCTCGAATAGTAAAGGTAGAATCATTTGTTGCAATTTGCAGGTGTAGTAACTTGTAAGGTTAACTACTATGGTTTTGCCACCAACAGGAAACTTACACTATCAGGCATGTATGTACAGCTATCAAACCGGGGTGACAATCACTAATCCGACACGGTATTATAAACTCAACTCGTCTTGGCCTGAATTTTTCAAGAGACTCTTGAAATTAAACCGACGCCAATATGATTAATCTATTTTTAATCCAAAACTAATAATTTAATAATAGTTATATCTCTCAAGTAACTTGTACTCTCTTCATCCCAGTTAAATTTACAGGGTTGATCGGACACAGATGTTAAGAAAAAATAAAATTTTGTTTTTTCTTTGATTTTTTTAAAGGTGAAAATTGAGGGTTAAGATTTTGAGGGTAAAGATTGTGGGAATTAATTTTTATTTTAAGGATGTGCAAAGTTAAGTGAGACGGACCAATAAAACAAGTGTGCAAATGTAACTGGAACGAAAATAATAATATATATCTCGAAACGATCCAAAATAAAGCACGAACCCGTAGAATTTGCTGACGTTGAACTTGTAAGTTTCACTATCAAATTTTTACCAGCAGATAGAACCTTACAGAATCAGGCATGTATGTACATGCCACCTAAATAATCTTCATAAAACACACACACACTTTGAGAGAGAGACACTTAGACAGGACCAGTGTCAGCCTATGAAAGTCCCAAATCATTAAAATAAGAAACCCTTTTGATCACAACCTGTTATCCCTGCAAATTCACCTTGTTAAGCGCCTATTTTCACTCATCTCATCTGAAAGTCTCCGTCTAACTTCGACTAAACTTCACTTACACGTTAAATTATTCTCGTCCATCTTCAACTCTTCCAGCTTAATGTTACCTAAATTCTAAGTCCATACTAGACAATACACCTAATTTACCGCTCAACTAGCGTCTAACGTCTTTTAAAACATTGTCCATGTTAATATCCTCATCCTCAAGATTCTCTAATTCACATTCTCACTCAGAGTGTGTGAGAGAGAAAGGAGAGGAGAGAGAGAGAGAGTTATAGTTGTTAAGTTTTATTTTCGTGGTTTTAAAATTTCTCGCTTTGCTCCGACTAAGCTCCACCTAAACGTTAAATTGTTCTCGTTTGTTTATATTTTTTTCAACTTTTCCTGTTTAATTCTATCTAAATCTCATTTAACTCCTGTCAAGTCTCAATTCAGTGCTAGACCTTAATCTACCATTCGAGTTCCAACTAACACCTAGCCCCTACAACATTTCCTATTTTAATAACCTCAGCTTGAAGATTCTTAATTCAGAATCTCAGTCAGCGTGTGAGAAAGAAAGGAGAGAAGAGAGAGTTATAGTTGTTAAGTGTTTATTTTCACAGTTTAAATAGTCCCAGTCCGACTAAGCTCCGTCTAAGCACTAAATTTTTATTGTCCATTTATATTTTTTTCGATTCCTCCCACTTAATTCTAGCTAAATCTCATTTAACCCTGCCAAGCGCTGCTATACTAGACCTTAATTTGCTATCCGACTAACGCCCAACATCTTTTACAACATTTCTTATTTTAATAACCTCAGCTTAAGATTATTAATTCACAATCTCACTCAGTGTGTGTGTGTGAGAGAGAAAGAGTTATAGTTGTTTTGTATCTGTCAAATGGGGTCGTATAAAAAAGCATAGAAACCGGTGAGTGCCTGCATTTTTAACTTTTCCTTTGAATGATTCTGCAAATTTGGTGGTTTTGTATGGATTTGGAGATCACAGAGCTTCCATCGACAAAAATATGGAATGCAAACTCAGATGATCCGACACGACAACACGAACACAAACAAACACTACATTGTTAGAACAACAACAAAAAAACAGATTCTGCTAAAATGGCTGCTTCTTCTTCATCCAAAACCATTCTCTCTCTTCTTGCATTCCTCTTTATTCTCTCTCCTCTCTCTCTCTCCCTCTCCGCGCCGACGAATCAGACTTTTCGACCGAATCACAACCTGAAGAGAGTAAGAAGCTATCTTAGGAAGATCAATAAGCCTTCTGTCAAGACAATTCAGGTTCTTGTTTTTTGTACATTGGATTGAATTAGTTAATGTTTGATTTTCTGTTATTCTGATTTTTCTGTTTTTGGAAATATTTAGAGCCCTGATGGAGATATCATAGAGTGTGTTCATTCTCATCTTCAACCAGCTTTTGATCATCCTCAGCTCAAAGGACAGAAGCCATTGGTACACTTCAAGATCATCTTTATTTTTTTACTCAGACAAATGCTGCAATGCTGTAAAAGTCGTTAGGCGTTAGTCAAGCAGCAGCTTGAAGAAATCGGGAAAAAAAACATAGGCAGCCAATGGTGTCTAATGCCTAAACAGGATTAGTCGGCGATTTTTGCAACAGAGATTAAGCAGTTTTTGTGAAAGCTTTTTTAAAGCAGTTCTATGCTTTTAGCTTAAAAGAAATCTCGTCGGAGTGTTCGTGGAATATAGCTTCTGCTGTATTCGTAACCATTTTTAAGCAGAAGCTCAAATCAGCCCAAGGGGTGCTTTTCGACAATCTCTAAATTTAATTGCTTCTCCAAAAGCAAAAGCATTCGTAAAAACAGCATAGACGGGGACTAGTCAGCGACTTTTGCAACCAGTGTTTGTGAAAGCTTTTTTAAAGCACTTCTGTGCTTTTAGTTTTGAAAAAAAAAATATCTATTTCGAACAATTGTAGAATATAGCTTCTGCTGTAATAGTAATCAGTTTCTGCTATTTTTTAGCAGAAGTTCAAATCAGCTGAAGGGGTGCTTTTCGACAATCTGTAAATTTAATTACGTCTCCAAAAGTAAAAGCAATCGCAAACACAGCCTAATTCAATTAATGTAATGATGTGAAAATTTTGCAGGAGCCACCAAAAAGGCCAAAGGGGCACAAATCCAATGACTCCATAGCAGAGACATTTCAATCATGGATCGAAACAGGCGAATCGTGCCCGGAAGGAACAATCCCGATACGAAGAACAACGGAGGAAGATGTTCTAAGGGCTAACTCCCTTCGTAGATTCGGTCGAAAAATCAGGCGAGGTGTTCGGCGAGACACCATGAGCAGTGATCATGAGGTAACTAGCTAGTTATCTGTATTCAGGGACGGATTTAGAATTTTGTATATAGAATTATTCTTATCTTTTTATTGTTCATACGTTTAATATATGAGAGTTCGTTTATTGTATTATAATTCGAAAAAAATGTCCCTGTCTGTCAAAAAAAATGAGCTCTGTTTTAGCTATCTGAATAGGTACATACATTTTTTAACTTGAACAAAAATGGTTAGAAATAGGGGGCATGGGGGTGTTCGCCCCCTTGAAAGTTTTTAAAATTTTGCTTTCCAAGATAATATTTTTCCTATCTTTTTCTGTTTAGACGTTTAATATATAAGTGTTCGTCCATTATGTGTAATAGAAAAAAATTTCATCGTAGAACGGAATCCTAAGTCGATTATTGACTGTATCATAAATGAAACTCTGTTCTTTAGCTATAAGAATAGGTAAATGCATTTTTGGACTTGAACAAATATGGTTAGGAATAGGAAAGAAATAGGGGGCAAGGGGGTGTTCGCCCCCTTGAATTTTTTTAAAATTTTATCTTTCAAGATAATTTTTCCTATCTTTTTTCGTTTTAGACATATAATACATAAGAGTTCGTCTATTATATTTTACAGAAATAATTTCGGTCCCTAGAACGGAATCCTAAGTCGATTACCAATGTATCATAGTGAATCTCTGTTCTTTGGCTCGAAGAATAGGTATATATTTTGAACATGAATAAAAATGGTTAGAAATAGGAAAAAATAAGGGGTATGGGTGTTCGCCCCCTTCAATTTTTTTTTAAAATTCATCTTTTAAAGATAAAAAATCTCCTATCTTTTTTTGTTGAGACGTTTAATATATAAGAGTTCGTCCATTATACAGCATGCAGTGGCATTTGTGAATGGTGATCAGTACTACGGTGCGAAGGCGAGCATTAATGTATGGTCGCCTCGTGTGACAGACCAATACGAGTTCAGTCTGTCACAGCTCTGGGTCATTTCCGGGTCGTTCGGAAATGACCTTAATACCATTGAAGCAGGTTGGCAGGTCTGTGTATATTACTATCTGACATCACAAAATTTATGGCTCATATCTACCTACTTACATTACAATTTACTGCCATTAATTCGGCCCGAAAGTTAGTTTTTCTGTTTGTATGTTTTCAGGTGAGCCCGGAGTTGTATGGGGACAACTACCCTAGGTTCTTTACGTATTGGACGGTTAGTCGTCTGTCAGCCCTTCGTTGCTTTGATTCGTTTCCTAAATAGGGACTAATGTGGTTTTTAAACAGACGGATGCGTATCAAGCAACGGGGTGCTACAACTTGTTGTGTTCGGGTTTCGTCCAAATCAACAACAAGATAGCAATTGGCGCGGCTATATCTCCGCGCTCGTCGTACAACGGGAGGCAGTTTGATATTGGCATTATGGTTTGGAAGGTAAGATTTATGACATTATTAGGCACTGCTGCAAAGCTTAGAAAAACACTTCTCAACTTTTAGCTTAAAAGAAGTCACATTTTTTTCCACTTTCTTATATTCTTGAAAACAATTTCTATTCAAATCATTTTTTTTCAAATACTATCTACTTTTACTCAAAAGTAATTTTTCAGCAATATGTAAGTTTAATCAATTATTTTAAAGCGAAAGTAATCGCAACCACCGCAAATGAAAAATTAAAACTTTTGTTTATTATAATTAGGTGGACTGGCTAAGAGTATCTTAGTTAATTTGTACAGTTGTGTAGTCAACAAGAACATATAATATTATATTTCCCATAACCTTGATTTCACACTTATCCTAATAAAAAAATGTAAGATTCTCTATTTAGCATGCTAATCTTATTTAATATTGTTTCTTAGTTGAAACTATAGTAGGTCTTCTTGTTTAATCACTGTTTATATTTCCCTAATTAAACACTTCTTAAGGAAGTCTTCCAACATCTCCAGAAACCAATACATTGGTCTTAAACTTGTTGAAACGAATATTTATCAAGTAAAGTGCACGTGCAGAGCACGACTCACAGATAGATCAATTACTTGCCACATGTAAAAGAAAAAAAATTATCTGCAATTTGAGTTTCAAACGCAAAGTCTTATACATTATAAGATTAGTGTGTAGATGTAATTAAAAAAAGTATTAACCTTTGATTTTGTATCTGCACATCCAATCCAATGATGTATAACTTATTTAGGTATTACTTACGGTAGGATAGAATAACCCATCGATAAATAAGGAAAAGAAAAGTAGAATCCTTTTGGCCATTATTCCAATTATACCCTTCTGGCTTTTGATGGTCAAGGCTATGTGGAATGAACAACATGTTGATAATGGCTAAGGGTATCTTAGTAAATTTCCATCAGTTATACTTGTACCATTCCAATTCCAAAGATTTTTTTTAGGTTTTTATAATTAGTTAGGTGAACTGATATCTTAGAACGACTATCAACTAAGTAAAGTACATGCACCGTGCACGAATTAGTTAGGTGAGCTGGCTAAGGTCATCTTAGTAAATTTCCATCAGTCGTCTCTTAGAACGATTATGAACTAAGTAAAGTACACGCGCAGTACACATATCACAGTTTCATACTCCATGATAAATCAATTACAAACTACTTATACAAGAAAAACATATCTATTTTAGTTGCCAATTATACCCTTCTGGCTTTTGGTTGTCAAGGCCATGTGGAATAAACAACATGATATTAATACTCATTTAAGTAATACGGGCATAACACGTCCATAAAAAGAGTAATGTTTCTATAAAGAGTTTTCCAATAACTCAATGTTCATGCAGGATCCGAAGCACGGACACTGGTGGCTAGAATTCGGGCCAGGCCTCCTAGTCGGGTACTGGCCTTCGGTCCTATTCAGTCACTTACGAGGCCATGCGAGCATGATCCAATTCGGGGGAGAAATAGTGAACGGCAGATCCTCAGGATACCATACCTCGACTCAAATGGGCAGCGGCCATTTCGCGGACGAAGGGTTTGGAAAAGCGTCGTATTTTCGAAACCTACAGGTTGTGGATTGGGACAACAGTTTGATCCCTCTTAGTAATCTGCATCTCTTAGCTGATCATTCAAATTGCTATGATATAAGAGCTGGTAAGAATAATGCTTGGGGTAATTATTTTTACTATGGAGGGCCAGGAAGGAATTCTAGGTGTCCATAAATTATAAAAATATATATAATTATGGTTTTTTTTTTTTTTTTTTTCAATTTTGGTTTGATTCTTTGGACCTTCTCTAGATGGGCAGTCAGATTCTTTTTCAGGCAAAAAATATCCTTAAATTCTGAGTTCTAACATGTTTGAAGTTCCCCCAAGTTAACACTTCATGTAAATGTTTTAAGTGATAATATAGAAGAGGTTGTATTTTCTATTTTTGTAATTTTTTTCTTTTTTTTAATCTTTTTGCCTTATTTAATATGTTTGTTCTGCACAAAATGTTGAGGAGGCATAGATGTATATATTGAATTTCTTTATAGTAAAATGACTTAATTACGTAAAAACTCACAGCCTTTATTTGCAAAATAATATTTCAACAATGAAATAAAAATGCACAATTTTCATTGTTTTTCTTTTTACACATACCGATTTTCGATTTCAATTACTGACGTGGAGCACTAATTCGGGATTTGACATGTCTTATTGTAGATGTGTGATTATACGAATTCTTCTAATCTTGGCTATTAAATGTTGCCATCTCATCTAATTAGATAATTAAAAACATTGTGTGATTACACGTCTACAGATGGAAGACATTATTTAATTACTATACTTAATAAGTGTCGACACTCTGTATACCAAAATCCTGATTTCAGGTTTAACATCAGCAATTATAGCTCAAAATTTACTCAAGTGTATCAAATTAAAATGAGTATAACTGTAGTGTACCTCTATGTTACTTCTGAAAACTAATATTAATTTCAAAAAATAATTAATTAAAATATCGTAAATTTTTCTATATTTAAACCGAAATATGAATAAATCGACAACCGATTCTTGATTGAACCGGTTGGTCTAGTTCGATTTTGTCGATTTAAATCTCACAGAAATAGGAGAAAATAAACATGGATTTGCATGTGCAAAACACGTAGAATGCGCCATGGAAACATATCTGGCAGAACCAAGATTTTGAATCTTTCCACAATAGTAAATTATTAATACATATAATATTGGAAAAATTAGCATTCAGACAACGGTTTACTTTTATCAATCAGACAAATAGACAGAAGCAAATAAAACAATAAGTGTATCTCAGTTAGGCCACCAATGCAGTTTGTTTGTATGTATGTAATAATTAGAAAATAATTATGTCACAGTCAACCCAATAAACCATTAATCAATATTTCACCCACCAAGATTGGATTTTTTCGAGAAACAATTTGACAAGTTATTAAATAAAATAAAATTGATTATTTGTCTTGAGGCCATGAACTTTTGTGTCATGTTCTTGAAATTGTGTGTTATCTTAGTCTCACAATTGGGATTGGCCTAGTGTTCAGCTCTTTTCTAGGGTTTACCTCCCCATAAAAAATGAAATTCAATGTACACTAGTTGATAGTAATGTGGACTCGGGAGAAGTAAGACTAACTCCGATTTGAAATCATAATTAAGAGCATGGACGGAGTCAAGATTTTTTATGAGGGCGAACATTCTTAAAGAAAAAGTGAATATAGGGATTGAAGAACCGAAAAATAGCAGAAATCTGTTTCTATAAACTGAGAATAAGAAACTAAGCAAAAAGAAGAAAATGAAATAAATTAATAAAAGTTGAGGTGACGACCCGATGAACCCGGCCCAAATTTATTGAGGAAACTTACAATCAATCCAACATAAATTGATTGACCTGAATCGATTCGAAATTAATATTTTTTATTAAAATATAATAATTGTATATTTTAAATTATTTTTAATATATAATATAAATCGACCAAAAATCAAACACGATGCAATGACCTCAATTGCAACTCCTAAAACAAAAGTCTTCTGTTGGGTAGTTGGGTGGACTTGGATGTCTTCTCAACAGTCACTTCATCTTATTGACTAGCTTGTGTGATTTATACAAATAGTTATAGGATAGGGTGATAGATATACTCGGAAAACTGTAAAACTCATCTGGGAAAAGGCAAAAAATTATACGAGATCGTCACACGGTCGTCACACGATGTGACGGGAAAAAATATTATTTTTTGTAGTAAAAGTATTACATTTATCTGTAAAAGTATTACTTTTTTTTAAAAAAAAAAAATCACTTTTTTTAGCAAAAATATCACTGTAACAAAAGTATCACTTTTTCCCGTAAAAGTGTCAATGTTTTCTGTAAAAGCGTATTCCCCGTCACACAAAGACTCACTCCTGACAAAATCTATTATTTATATTTTTAATTGCTCAAAATTGGCCCTTTTCAGCCAGAAGTCTTAATTTTCATTGAATAACTGTACTTCCATCATATATGGCTGCATCAAATTAAATATTTCTCGGCTTTCCAATAAATTTGTGATTCCCATGACCAATTTTGGTATATTCAGTATCATGTTATTCAAGGTGGCAAGTCCACATCATTTGCAACACCGAAAAACGAAAAACCTCAATTTAACACAATCATATGCGGTGCACGTGCAATTATTCAATAAGAGTTTTGAGTTTCAGTCAAAACAACCAAAGTTGAACAATCACAAAGTAAATGAACAAATCATAAATCCTAAGCTAAACTAAAACTCTTCGAACATTTAAAAAGAAGAATGATTGTTTGAAATTGCTCATAAGTTACAAGACGATTTTTACAATTTACCGATGAAACATGGACTAAAAGAAAATCTTAGAGGGGTGTGTTTGTGTGTAAATGGAATGGTGAATAGTCCTTTCATTAAAAAACTTGATATGCAGAATGGCAATGAATGGACCAAGAGAATGAGATTCACCAAAAGATGCCATTTCCATAAAGAGACCATTTGGGCATTTATTAAAGGGAACTCTTGTTTTTGAGATGGTCAAGATTTAGAAAATGCAATACAAGAATGGTTACTTGTCAATCAATGTACTTAAAAGTCCCCATGAATGAGATCCCACTTTAACACAACAACACCCATGAAGAGGAAGATTCTAATGGCCAAAAGTGGTCATGTAATTCCCTCCCTCCAACTTCTTTTAGAGACCATAAAAACTTCAAACCGAACTCTAAAATTTACGACCGTAGTTAAATGACTAAATGTTTCTAATAAAAAAAGAAAAAAAAAATATTGGAGACTCAAGTTTGGGGATGTTTGTTTTAGGTCGGACACAGTGAATGAAGGATGAATGCAGCCAGTGACGGACACATAATTTAACTTTAAGAAACACTGTATGATTACAAATACATGTAACAATAACTTTCTGCTAAAAGAATACATTTTTACTATTATTATATTCTAAATTTTGATATATTTCAATTACTTCCATATCAAAACCTACATATTTACATATATACATGATAAAATATATATAACGAAATTGTCATAAAAAAATTGGCAGGACAATTTCAATATCAGTAGTTGTGTATTTACGCACATACATATTCAAAATAATTATATATAAAAAGATTATCAAAATTTTGGAGGGTCAGTAACCCTCACTTGCCTCCCTTAAATTTGGCCAAGGAATGTTTTACTGTTGAACGGGATGAAAATAGGAACGACCACATCCAAATCCCATTTGATCCCCTCCACTATTAAAACAATCATATTGATTTGACTGTATCGTACATATCATACCTTACTTCGTCCCATCTCCATCTCACCTCCACCCCTTTCCATTCCCTTTGTGGACCGTTTCGGATTTTAACATCTCGATGGACTATATCCACACCTCCATTCTAAAATAAATATACTCTTAAGAACTACATTAGAAAGAGCCTCCAATGCCCACGACCAACTAACTTGTACTGAGCAAATAAAAATCCTGCGAAGGGAACTTTGAATCCCCGAAGGGAACTAAAGGGCCACTTAGTACGGGGAAGTGGGGGTGATTAATGAGAGTAAAAGAGGCTTCATTCCCATTTCTTATGCTTGATAAATATGAATAAATAAGTTAATCATTACCCCTATTTTATTAACAACTCCTTGCACACTATTCCATAGTAAAATTAACCCCTCATTCATACTCATTACCATTATTATTCTTGAACTTGTACCAAGTGAGGCCCTAAAACACACTAGCTAAATCAAATAATTCTCATTATTATAATTTATACATAAGACTTTTCAGTTTTTTTGCAGAACTCAAACTTATAACAATATTTGGAACCTATATGAACAATTTAAAGTTATATCTCTTTTCATGTCCATTAAAGAAAAAAATCAGATTAATTCTATAATTAGAACTTTAATTTCGACAAAAAATCTATAATTAAATTCAACTTAAAGCGCGAAAATAGATTTAAAAAATGATGCACGTAAAAAAAAATTAAAAATAAAAAAACCTATATGATGTTAGTCGAATAAAAGTTGTCTGTTTCAAATTCTGAGAATTAATAAGAAGGCAAGTTTGATTCTTGTAAACGATGGGCCTATTTGTTTCTTCTATTAGAGAAAAAAGGCCCAAGTCATATACGTGCATCTTAGGCCCAAGAAGAATAGCTCATGGGCCCACCTTTTTCCAAATAACAAATTACCAATAGAATAGCAGTAATTAATAATGAACCAGTAGAAATTTGAACAACAATCTATCTATATTGTTAAAATATCATATACCCCCTCCCCCATAAAAAGAGTCGGTTTCGAAAATATTTCATCCCAAAACTAATCCGATTTCAAAAGTCACCGCCTCATTTTATTAGTGAAAGTAAAAATGAAATACAAAGAAGTTGACGTATTTTAATAAGTCAAACAAAAAACTAACAAAATCGTATAATTGAGAATACACAGTTTTTAGAACACTTGATTGACCAAAAATAAAAAGAAATACAAAGAAGTTGACGTGTTTGAATATGTCAAACAAAAAAACTAACAAAATCGTATAATTGAGAATACACGGTTTTTAGAACACTGTGTATTTATCTGATTGACCAAAAATAAAAAGTTGAGCCTTTTTCGAATCGGAATTTTTTTTGGATGAAGGGAGTAATATATTTGACAAATCAGTTCAGTTCTAAAACGCTACAATAATATACGCTACATGCACTACCGCTCTCACTTTCATTCTTTTCTTTTTTTTTCCTTCCACAGAACAACCCATCATTCTTTTTTACCTTTGATTTTTGAACATCTGAAACAGAAAACGTGAATTATGAACCGTGAATTGATAAATCATGAATTGATGAATCATGAAGCGTGAAATAAAATAAAATTATAGTCTAATAACAAAGCTTAAACCCTAGGCGGTAAATTCGAACCTGAACCCATGAACCATGAATTAAGAAAACATAAAATGAAACAGATTGTTTTGTGGAAGAAAATTTAAAAGAAAAGAATGAAAGAATAATTAGTTGAGCGGTAGCGGATGTAGCACTAAAAGATAAAATCCATTTGACAAATATCAATCAACAATTTGAAGGGGGCAAGATTATGTTTAGACAATAACAAATTAATTGGAATAAAGTAGATTTGCTAGTCAGTTATTACAACATTGCACAGGCCCTAATTCATGTTCTTACCATCGACTACTCATCAGCAAGGTGTTCCCAGATCAAGAAATTTCATACCTTCATCTCACATGGCAGCAGAGAGGTGCGAATCAGCTGAGACGCAACCTGCGATAACTTTCTGAATCACCATTCTTGTTTGAAAGCACAGGGTCTACATCATTCTGGAGACGCTCAAACAAACGTTCATCAATCTTCAGATCCTACTAGTTCCAACACCGAGTCTACAAACATAACCAGATCATTGGGGTTACGAATATGAGAATTGAAAAGATTGAGTTGCTTGATTTCCAGAAGAATTTGATTTGGATCAAAAACTGCTTCCTTATGGCTGTAGATCATGTTATAAGTCTTCCCAAAAGCATTGCAGAACTCCATGAAACCCTGATCCTCGATGGTTTTGATGAGATTAATAGCAGCAATATCACGATTTTCATATGCAGCTACAGATTTGATCTTCAAAGCAATGCCTTTGATGTTTTTAAGGTTGAAATGTAAATGTTGAGCAATTTGCGATGAATTCGAGTTGAGGAGCCTGCTATCACGTGTTAGTTGGTGTAGGAGGAGAAAGTTGGCCAAAGCAAACCGAATCATGAAGATGAAAAAATCCCGGAAATCCATGCCTGCAAGAAAAGACATAGCATAGATAGGAACGAAGTTTTATACACAGACCTAACTTTGTTATTACCCGAATATGAACATCATAGCAAAGATTCATATTGTTAGGCCTGAGAGTACAGGCTAACGTTAGCGCAGATGTATAAGAGCAGGGAAAATTAGTTTTTATTCCAGGTTTTCATTACGTCATGTGAAATGGTGTATGCCAGAATAGAGAACCATGATATGCAACTTAAGCGAAAACAAAATTACGCGCACACACATACACGCATATATAGATATTGAACCGATGTATACCAGCATTGGCTGCAAGATTTTTCTGGCAGAGGCCCTCAAAGTCATCACATATGTCCCTAATGTCTTCAATATATCCTTCAGCCTCGTGATATTCTTTTAAAAGCAATTCCCACTGGTAAATATGAGACATCATAAGTATAAACCCAACTAGTGTATTACATCCAGCTTTTCATTAGCATAGTTTTTATATGTGATGTTCTTACCACCCAAGAAATGTTGTAGGCATTGAACCAGTTGTGATTAATCGATATTGTATCCTCCTGAAAATCGCATCTTTGTAAAAATGAACAAAAATGTATAGGATTGAAATGGATGGGGCATAATTAAATTAAGTTCTACATTATCAAATGCAATTTTAAAGTTCTTTTCGGTCCTTCACAATCAATTATATCATCTTCATTCCCACATTTTCGATTAGGTGCATATCTTTATGGAAAATATAATAAACCAAGAAATTTAAAGTCGAAGTTTAAAGCATACCAGATTATGAACTTGATGATACCACCCACTAGGTACGAAGATGATTTCATTTGGTTCCTGAGTGCATTCCCACCAGATTGCCTGGACCAACATATATAAGTTCGATATTATACGGAAAAATCCCATGAATTACCCGAAACCAGCAAAATAAACATGCAAATTAGTTTTGCAAAGTACCTTCTCAAATCCAGGGTACTTTGATTTGCAAACATCTTCAAATATGTTGTAGACAGAAGATTTCATGTACCTGAGAAAACGAAAAGCACAAGTATATATTATTTTTGAACACAGAAAATCATTTCCTACATACTCTTCCGATTTTAGCTTTTTGGACACATTTATACAACTATTCTAGCCAATTATACGGACCCACAACATATCCGTATTGAAAATATAGTTCTTCAAAGTTTACCAAGACATGGAAGGATAAAAGCATTGATTATGAGATGTTTCATGCTCAAAAGAATGCCAGTGTTGGCAAAAATGAGCTAAGACTACAAACTGCTCGGCTTTTAAGCAACAATCGTGATCTGAATTTTCTGTAAATGATGACTGATGGATAAAACATTACATACAAGTGGTAGCTTATGGCAATAAATATCATTAGAGTATTGTGGATCAGCAAATACTCCACACCACAAGTTTTACCTCAAATTTTCCAGAGTAAAATTTGCTACAAGTCATGCATTTCCGGAACATCACAAAACTTCCCTTCAATATCTCTGGACAATTGGACAAAGGACTGCTCGATAACGTAACATACACACACACACACATATATATACACATTGTGAGAAAGTTAATCCACACCTGTCAAATACCAGGTGATGTTGACTCGGACAGAGAAAATACCATTGTTTCCTGCCACATACATTGGCTGACCAGCTATATGACCTGAAAACATCAGCATGAAGGGGAGTCCATGTACCTGCATTGGAATTAAAAAGTTCATCTTTGTGTCTCCAAGGTAAAACAGAGGTAATTTTTTCATCATCAGCATCGATTACTCAGAATTTATATCAAAATCCAAGGAAAAGAATTGGTGACCTTATGTTCAAACCTTTTGCTCCCATGTACACAAAGCGATAATCTGAGCAATTAATTTCATTTCTTTCTTGGTAAGTTTCGGGATCATTGTGCATACGGTACTTATCGAGATATATATTCAGCCAATCGTCACGGAAAAGCATTGGTGTGTTATAGGCAACATATTCTGGGTACTCCTGCAAATGTTCAATTAGCAAGAAAACAGATCACGATTGTTCCAAGCATGACAAACATAGTAACATCTCTAAATAGAATTAAGCGTAAGTACCACGAAAGATACATTTCCAGAACCCCAGGAAGTGATGCCTCGCCCTTAGAGCAAGGAGATGGGACCTGGTAAAAGGAAGAAAATGGAAAATATTTATACTTCCTTTTCCTGTTTTCCCTTTATTTTTGGGCCCCGTTTCCTCCCGTACTTTAATATATCATAGCTAAACAAAGAATCTAAACGAATTGATCTTCCATAACTAAACAACACAGAAGTTTCTAGCTCAAACATATAGTAAAAGATTGCATAACCTAAAAATAGATTCAATGATTAATACTAAATTCATATCATTTCTAACTAAGAAATTGACACAGTTGTACTATTTTGCGTAGATTGGCAACTAATAGCATCTGAAAGAACACTTTTACACCTTACCCCCCCACCCCCAACACACACACCCACACACTAAAAAGCGAAACAAGAAAGGGCGAAAAATGAAGAGGTACCAAATTTAGTAGTATCACAAAAGCTGAAACCAACAATCTCCAACCACACTTCAAACCCAGTTTCAAAGTCCCCCAGTTTCTAAATCACCCGTCGTTCTTTTAACCATTCATATAGATATTCTGAAATAATGGCAAACACAAGATTCCAAATTCCTTTCATTGCTTTCTCTTAAACCTGGTTCATCCCTTTCTAAATCTTCACGTGCATTACCATTTGCATCCGTTACAGTAGAATGATTTTCATTCTTCTCACCACCAAATCTAGATTTTGGAAATTCTGAGCCGTTTTTCATCTCCAAAGAAGCCGAATTTTCCAATTTGTTCTCATTATTCTCTTATAATGTGTCGTGTGTATATGTATGTACATAGATTGTTTTAATTAACTCAGCTCAATTTAGGTTTTAGCAGAGGATTTCAAATTTAGTTTGATTTCCGTTACTAGGGCAGTCATTTCTATCATTAACAGATTCAACAGAATATGAACAAACATGAAGAAAACACACACACCTTAACAAAATGCCAATCCTTCAAATATAACAACGAATTTCTATCATCCCCGCCATTATCAGACCGCCAATTCTCAATAAATTCAGAAACAGACATTTCAACTCTCTTCTGATCGGTAAATTCCTTCGTAACACAATCCGCAACCTATAAATCAACATTGAGTAACAATAATAATCATCAATAGCAACTATTAACCTTACAGAAACAAGCACGAGTCGACATCGTAAGTGTGACTACCTGGACCGAGGAGGCGCCAAAGTGATCGGAGAAGAAACAGAGATTGGGATTTCCGTCACCAGAAACCCAATCTTTACATGCCCGCCAATCGTCTGTGAGCCCGGTTAGGATTACGGGCTGGTTTCGGGCTAGGTATTTTCCCACAAAATCGGTGTATGTTAGCTCTCTTCCATTTACTTTCTCCACTTTCCCTCCGATTTTCAGCTCCATTCTCTCTCTCTCTCTCTCTAGGCCAGTGGAGAAAAGTATCTCCCGGTTTCACATCAAAAGCGAACTTCGAATTCCAGAGGGTCTTTTTTTTGCTTTCTTTTTTGGAATGTTTATTTTTAATCAAAATCGAGTCGAGATAAGCATGTGGTGAAGTGTTTAAGGGGATAATTGGATTGAAATGTCATCATCCGAATATGGTATGGTGTCACGGGACGCAGTCCTTCCGTCATTCGGACCGTCGTATACTCATGCAGCGGAATATTTCCCGTGCGGCCACAAAGACTCCTTAGCCTTTGTCTAGCCTTCTACCTTCATCGAGTCTCATGATGACTCGTTGCTCAGTTGTCGTACACCGTACACCCTAGCATAAGCATTGAAACGCATCCCTGCGCTGCGCCTTGCGTAAGCACTCGTCTATCCTCAATGATCACCTTCGCCGAGGGCTGCCGGGTTGCACGCCTTGCGTGTCTCGGCCTTTGCCCACAACTAGCTAGCACACTAGCTACGCATCGCGACCATCGCAGGTCCTTTTCGGCCCACTCGTGATGGCATCGAAGCACTCATGCTTCTCCTCGATGCTGAGGGTCGCTCGCACGCCCACAGCGCAACTCCTCGTGCTTGTCACTCACTCGGAGTATCCTAGGTGCTGTACCTATAGCTCCTCATACGTGCCTCGCCCGAGACGGGCAAACATTGTAAACCTTGGCTTAGATAATGTGCCATCAACACATATGCGCCCGACAGTGTTCTCCCGACACTCGGCGTTACCTTCCGACACTTACCCACAATTCTACCCGCGATGCGGTGTTGCCACGCAACCGCATGTCTCAAGCCAACGGTCCCTCGCGGCCTGCCTAGAACCCATAGGCAATGCTTACGAGTCAATTCACGAGGCCTCGGAACGTATGCCTCGATCACTCATTCGTCCTAGAGGCGATCCCCGACACCCAATGGGAACCTAACTGTCCAACAGTAACCTCATGGCCTTTGGGATGCCCAACGTGATCGTCCCCGCTCGGCCAATTCCCAACTCGATTGAGAACTAAGAACATCCTTAGAATGCCCTTAGCTGGCCCCTAGAGGTCCTCTCTCGCCTCTAGGGAGTTTTCACACTTTGTACCCGACGGCACGGGGAGGACCGGCTGCTTGCCCACCGACGCTCAAATGAGCATGTCCCCCTTATAATACCCTTAAAGAAATAATCCCTATTTCCACCACTAGACATTGGATTTCCGAGGAGGTCTGCGGTTTGGTTCTCCCTCCTCCGGGCTCCAACTCTAACTCATGGAAGCTCTCCTTTGCATAACTCAATGGAATTAATTCATTAAGACGTTTTGCTCCAAGGCTTCCTCCAGCCCCCTCATATACTCGCTCGGCAGCTTGCCTCCCGCAACGCATCTCGGCGCTCTGCGTGGATGCGCGTGCCTCTCGCGTCACGGATAACTTATCCAACCTAATCCCGAGACAATCCCGAGGCTTAGGTGTTATCCCGTGATACATGAGTCATCCTCAACGTATTTCATTTTACACCGGATGACCCATCCCTCCACATCCACACCCTATTACCTACATCACCTTTTACAATTTTCAACACACCTTTTACAATTTTCAATACACTAATTTCCAATACACATCCTACCCTACTATACCCTTAAACTAAAATATCTTGTTGGATGTCCCATTCATGGATGTGCCCCATCGAACGTGGTACATGCCACTACATTCCAATCTAATTATCTCCTAACTATGTTGTGAATATTTGTTTATGTGAATAGTTAATTACTTTATTAATGAATATCTATAGACATATTTTCTAAATTTTTAAATAAATAAACGAATTTAATCAAATACTTTCAAGAATAATAGGTGATATAAGAATAGACGGTGGCTAATGTCACCATATAATTTTCTAACTACATCATATTTACTAAAGGCACCACATTTTAATAATTAAACTACTCCTATTTTCTTTACACACCATAATAAATTTTCATTTTATCTTTACTACTACTATAACTAATAATAAAATAAAAAAAAAGATAAATTCATAGAAAAACAAAAAGAAACTAAAGATAATACAAAAGGAAGGAAAAATTATCATCGACTGCATTTCTTGTTGTTCGAAGAATTCGAAAAAGGCGACAACTCAGAAAGTATTCAGAAAAATATCGAACATCAAGCAACATATTCAAAAAGTATTTTTTGTACATTTGGTGATATGTTCGAATTCAATAATATGAACGTTTAGGTCACTGTTCGAAATATGTATTTAGAACGACCAAAGTGTTCAGAAAATGAATGACGAATATAATATGTAGTGTTTCAGATTGTAAATTTCAGAAAGTAGTTGATCGTTTGGGTTATGGTTTTCGAACACAATTAATAAATTTCAGAATATATTTTGCGAACTATGTTTGTTGAAAAACATACATAAAAAAAAAAAAAAAAAGTTGAATTTAAGTCATGAAAAAATATGGAATAGCTTACATCGTTCATAATATTGGATTGTGTATTGTCCATTGTCTTTTATCAATCGGATTAGTTGTCTTCGCATTGGTGACATGTTCGAATTCAATAATATGAACGTACAGGTAACTATTCGAAATATGTAATCCGAACGATCAAAGTGTTTAGAAAATGGATGACGAACATGAGATGTAGTGTTCGGATTGTAAATTCCAAAAAGTAGTTGTTCGTCCAGATTATGGTTTCCGAACACAATTACCAAATTTCAGATTGTATTTTGCGAATGGTGTTTGTCGAGAAACATATATAAAACGCCAATAACGTGTATTTGAGCCATTAAAAATATACAGAATTGCTTACATCGTTCATAAATTTGGACTATGTATTGTCCATTGTCATTTTTCAAACGAATTAGTTGCATTCATGTAGGTTGATGAATGATAGGGTTTATGGGGGAGAAACCGTGAGAGTGAAGGTAGAAGAAGATGAGAAAAACCAAAAAAATTATCGATTGTAAGACTTATTTTTTAACAAATTTTTAATTAACTATAATGTGGTGTACTTAGAAAATTTTGTTGCGTCTTTAGTCATTCTATTAATTTAAAAGGATCACTTAGTCATTTTTCTCAAGATTTTTTTTTCCCATATAAAATTATGGTGTACTTAGAAACTTTCGTGGTGACATTAGCCGCCGCCGCCGCCGTCATAAGAATATTATATATAGTATGAATATTGTTGATTTTATTATTATTTTATTATATTTTACCATGATCCTTTATATAATATAAGAGAAATCACTTGGACAAGTGTAACTCTTTCGAAATTTTGGGAATACAATTTTTTTGTATTATTTAAAATTCGAAATTTTAAATTCCATGATATAAGGTGATAACTTTAGTTGTTTTTATTATTCTCCCATTTTTAAGATTGTTTTTAAATAGGGTTAATTACGAAAAAATTCACCAACTTTGAGTGAATTTTCAATTACAACATGAACTTTAAAATGTAACAATAAAAATCACCAACTTTTATATTTTTTTTTTCAGTTGCAACATGGACCATATTTCTTTACATCTAATTGCTTCATCACCACCATCATTAGAGTTTCTGTAACGAAACTATTGTATATCCATCACATATTTTACAATCTGTTGTTGCAAGCACCATGAATTGATAGTAAAAGTTGTGGGAACCGTAACATAAATCATATATCAATTTATGGCAAATTAATTAGGTGGTGAAAATAGGACGAGCTCATATAAGCAGATGTAATACTGATGATGGCAACATAATTAGATGTCAAAAAATATGATCGATGTTGTAGTTGAAAAAAATTGAAAGTTTGTGAATTTTTTTATTACTGAAATATCAGAATATGTGCGCGTGTGCTATTTTAATAACTTGTATCAAATGATTTAAACAGGAGTTGTACCGATCTAGTTCATAAATGTGAATGAACATGACGTAATATGAAAATAGTTAACGGTTGGGAAATATGAGGAAGACACCTTCCTCTGGAACATATTATTACTGGGATGTGATTTACTTTACAATGTACTATAGAAATTTATATTACAATGCATAAACACACTCCCCCTGAATACTATACTCCTAAGACTATTAAGTACTCAAAATGTAGAGAATCCCTTCCACTACACAAGCAGAGAGTTCTCCCGAACTCAACTTGTTCTCCCGAACAACTCAAGAGTCAATTCTCCCGAATAAACTCTATCTGCTTACCTGTGTTGCAACACTGGTTGAACACAGATTGAACTCTATAGTCAGGACAGCTGTTTTTCCCAGTTATCAATCTGTCAAGCCGCACTCCTCTTCATGGATGATTCTCATCTATATAACTGCGTCAAAAAAGTCTTCCACACAGCATATCAATCAATTTCATCTAACTTATTGACTTTCCTATTTCAGCTTTCTCAACTTTGGCAAGAAGATCAATTTGTCCCTTCATTCCTTGATCCTAGATGATACGCTTTGACTTTCCTATTTCAGCTTTCTCAACTTTGGCAAGAGGATCAATTTGTCCCTTCATTCCTGCAATATAAATCAATTATGCCAAGATTATTTATTTCAAGTTGAATGCTACACAATTCTTGTGTTTACAATTACCTTTTAAAATTCATGTTGTAATTGAAAATCCACTCAGTGTTGGTGATTTTTTTGCAATTAACCCTAATAAATATAACATCATACATCATTCATTCACTGCTGCACCTATGCAAAATCAACATTTCACATTCTTGTTTATGTTGTATATCAGAATCATCTTTTTCTTATTTTTTTTCCATTTACCATGAGTTTTTTTGTAATAAGTATCTCATAATTTTTTTCTTCTTCATTTTTTTTTATCTGCTATGTTGGTATCATCACACAGAAAGGGATCATCACAGACTTCATGGATGAGATTATGATGGAATCCAAAAAATATATCAATATTTAGTTATTTACGCTGCTTTTCAAGGATTTATATAGAATCCGAATACTTTTTCTTTTATCATCTTTTATTTTTTGCAAAAAAAGTATGCATCTAATTTTAGTATACGATTTTAATATGTGAATACTATGATTCAATAATGCATTTTGTATCTAATAACTTATCACTTTTTCATTGAGAAAACAAAAATTAACACATACTCGTGAAAGTTTTCCAAGTACTATACTAGTTATTCGCTGAAAGTTGAACAAACATGTTCTTGAGCTATTAGTAAATGATCCGATCAATATTCAAGTGTATTCGTTCACAGAACAATCCCAAAAATATACCTACTTGTTCAAATAAACAATTGTTCACGAGTTGTCGAAGAAACCCACGTTGATTAATAATATGGTATAGAGTGCCTTCATACTTAACTGACTATTAATGTGATATAGAGTTAGTTAATAATAAGTACCAATTGGTTATTAATTTATGTAAGACACCATCACACAAAACTGATTAATAATAAGTATATAGAGCATTATCATGCCCAAATAGTCAATAAGTATAAAGAGAGCTAATTTATCAACTTGCTAATAATAAGCTTTGAACGGATATTGGACTTAATCAATTGAACTAGAAAAATATAAAATTTATTATGACTATCCTAATAATGTTTGGTTCAATATTGAAATTGCGAGGATCATTATTCTCCAAACGCTGTTAGCACTGTTTAGGTTGTATTTTGCAAATGCTCATCATGAAAATAAATAAAGAACACAAAGAAAAAACTTTAAGCACTAAAAATGGGAAGTGAAAATTATGAATTATTCACAATATCATTACAAAGAAAAAGGTCACTCGTAAAACATTACATTACACATACACTATTACATAAAACCGCACAACAATAATATAATCCAATCAACTCATTACAACAATTAATAGAAATACTCCACAAATTTGTCCAATTAACTCAATTGGACTAGCAAGCTTACCCATCAATGGATCCTTATTATTCCAAACAAACACACCAATGTTGATCACTAAAATATACCAATTCAAAGTTTTGTCCTCATACACCCGTACTCGTTGACCCGGTTCCACTTGCTGTACCGGTAGCCCCACCGGGCAGTGTACTGGTGTTACTAGAAGAGCCATTGCCTGTGACAAATGCTGCGCCGTTGACAATATCAGGTAGGGCACCGGCCAAATCGAAGGTGCCGATTCCGATCTGCAATAGATGACGCGTGGCTTCACGCTTGTGGGTGATAGTTATTATAATTTATATATCACAAAAGATGGTTAGTACTAGAATGATTAAGTATGCAACTAGTACTAACCAATCTTTTGTGATATATAATGATGATCAAAGAGTTTTTGTTGAGCTTATTTTGATTTAGTTGATGAAAACTTATGTCGTGTTTAGTTGTATTTATAGTTGGGGAAATTATAATAAATTCTTTGCAAACCTTGTTACAAAATTGGATTATGACATGCCAGCTTAGGGGGTGTCTTCTTTAAAATAAGAGACATGCTTATTATTATTTTTTGATATAAAATCATACATGCTTATTATTTTTATTATATAAAGATATATACGGATATTGTTGGACACTAACTTCATGTTAACAACAAAATAGGAAAATAATAGTAACGGGAAGTACGGACATAAAACTTTTTACATTATTTAGTGTTCGATTAGTGATGAATTAACAAACAAATATTAGAGACGAGAATTTGGTCACTAAACTCTCTAATTAGACAAATATTTCATCTTAAATGTATCATTATTTTAGTTTAAAGACAAACAACATGCGATCAAAATTGCATATCCAATTTTGTTTTTATAGTGCTAAAAAATCATAAATAAAATGGACACCGATCTAATATTGAAAGCACTCATACGTTACAAAGTCCTAGTAGGTACTCCTCTAACAACTAAGACAAGAAAATAACAATGAGAAATATTTAAGACGAAGTTGGATAGCTCAAGTGGCAGAACATTTACAACCTAGGCGCTAAGTTTTTGGTCTTGGGTTCGAGTCATCGTCGGGAAGGGGAGGGTTTTTTCTTTGTTTCTTAGATTAGGAGATTTTTTTTTTTTAACAATGAGAAATATTCAACATTTTTGACGAAGTTGGATAGCTCAAGTGGCAGAGCATCTACTACTTAGGCATTTGGTCCTGGGTTTGAGTCACTGTGGGAGGAGGGTAGGATTTTTCTTTATTCTTAGATTAGGAGAAAAAAAAAAATACAAGAAAATAATTATTTAGGAAATTTTTTATCAGAAAACCTGAATTTTAGAATATGTCACAATTAGGGAACTAAATTATTGGAGTTCTTACTTCCGACCTTGAATTATGAGCTTTTCTCAATTAGGGGTTTAAATTTAAAATTTCATTATCAATTCAAGTGTTACGTCTTGAGAAATAAGACATATTGATACATCAAAATTTTCAATATGTTTCATACTAAAAATTTTAATCTACTTCGTACCGAATCTTCAATATATCGAATAATGTATTTTAATTTCGAGACCTAAGTCATGAATTGATAATAAAATTCAAAATCTAGGCTCCTAGTTAAGAAAATGGTTAATTACGTGAAAATTCACTACCTTTTGATTAATTATCATTTGCAACATGATTTTTTAAACATAACATAGAAATACATCACCTTTATGACTTTTTCAATTCAATGCACCCGAGCAAAAACTTAGCTTCAATTGCCGACGAGAAACCCGAAATCAAGATTTTGGCTATCGCAAGTACATGCATTTATTCATACGATATTTATAAACTCCCAATTAACTAATATGTTTAACGATAAAACAATGTTGTTTTCATTTAATTGGGTTTAAAAGGATTCGTCCAATATGTATGTGATTGGGTGGGTCAAAATCTTAATTTCATACTTTACGCAAACAATTGGAGCCGAATACTTTCTCAGGTGCATTGAATTGAAAAAATTATAAAGGTCATGTACTTTTTACGTTACAGTTAAAAGGTCATGTTGCAAATAATAATTGACTAAAAGTTCGTGAATTTTTACGTAATTAACTCTTACGAAAAACTCAAAATTCTGACCTGAATTGAGAACTTCTAAAATTCAAACCCCTATTTAGAACTTTTTTTACAAGTCAAGCATTCAACTGAAATTCCGCCGATTTATTTAATACCAAGGAATAATTTTCAACACTTACGGATTTAATTACTTAACAACTTTGCACGATTATGGCGCGCAATTATTAATACTTAGATTGACGATCTTTAATGATTGAATATTAATCGACTTTTATTTATTTATTTATTTATTTATAGTACTTTCGCTTAGGCTCTGTTGGTCTACAGAATTAGGTGGGCCTGGATAATTTGGATATAAATTTTTTGATTTAATAAATTTTAAATTTAATATTTGTTTTGAAAAAGAATGTGATAAAATTAATAGGATATTATCAAACAATTCTTAAAAAAATGATTAAAATGTATTAAAATTTTAGATAATAATTAATAAAATTATTTGAATTAAATTGTCATGTCCCCTCTAAACGTGGAAATTCATAAACAAACATATTTGTTGAGTTGGATTAATACATTATTTAATATTCCGAAAAAAATATTAACTCTTGGGAACAACCTTGCACGTCTATATTTCAAGATATTTGTTAATATGTCTTTTCAAATAGGACAAGTTTCTTGTACATTAGTTGTACGGATTTAAGATCCGTACAATCTGGGTCATTGAATTTTTTTTTTTTTTTTAAAAACAGGATTAATTTTTGTATTCAAACGTGCTACCTCCGTTTTCCATTAGTTGTTCTATTAGGTTTTATAAAATATTTATTAATATTTAACTTTTCTTTTTTTTATATTTTTTTCAGTACTACCCTTAGAAATTGGAGTGAGATATAACATAAAGGAAATAGTGCTTACTTTAAAAAACTTGAGGAAATGAGAATTTGGTAGTCCATTTCACTTCCTATTTAATTTTATAATCTTAAGCTAAAATAAAAACTAAAGAAAAAATGAAGGCAGTATTATTTACTTGTTCTAAAAAATATATATGTAAAGATCGATCACACAAACTCACCAAACTATGTTCGGCCAATAATTGAAGAGCAGTGACCGAACCACACCAGACAAATCGGACGAACCAGAGAACGAAATTGAAAAACGCGAACCGAAAGAAAGAAGAACAACACACGAAAGTTTTACGTGGTTCGAACAATTGTTCTACATCCACGGAGGATTAACACACCTCAATTTACTATCAATCCCTCAAGAACACAAGAATCACTCCAGAATTACACAACTTCTCAGTCTAGAACCCTAAAACTGAAATCGTAATTCTAATCACTCAATTCTCTCTTGATAACGATCAAACCAGAGGGAAAAATGTAAATTGTGTATCTATACATCATATAACACAACTCTATATAAAAGAATCAGCTCAAATCACTCGGGAAAAGAAACTATCAGCTAAACTGTACTGCAACGGTTATAAAACCGTTGTCTATTCTGTTTTTCTGAAACTGCTTCATAACCACCCTGAACCGGTGGTTATGACTTCGGCTTTCTTCATGATTCGGTTATTCCATACCGGTTCTTCAGCTGCTTGACCCGGTTCCTGAACCAACACCATCTTTCATACAGACTTTGGGTATCTTTGATGCAATTGATTCATTCTTCACAAATCTCCACCTCAATAAATCAAAGTGTGTATCATTTCCTCAATCCTCACCATGTATTACTTTAGAAACATGACTCAAGCATAATCAAGCTTGAGCAATAGACAAACTTCGCTCCAGGAACTGATTTTGTCAGAAAATCAGCAGCATTCTCCTTGTTATGTACTTTCTTCACCACCACTGTTCCAGCCTCAATAATATCTTTAACAAAATGCATCTTCACATCTATGTGCTTCGATCTTTCATGAAAAACATGGTGTTTAACCAGATGTAGCATACTCTGATTATCACATAATACTGTAACACACTTCTGTCTTACACCAAAGTCTTTCAGAATTCCTTTTAGCCAAATAGCTTCTTTGCAAGCATCTGTTACTGCAATGTATTCTGCTTCTGTTGTGGATAGTGCCACTACTGGTTGGTGTACTGACCTCCAAGAGACTGCTGTTCTATATAAGGTGAACACATACCCTGAAATAGACTTTCTAGTATCTAGATTTCCAGCAAAATCAGCATCCACAAATCCCAACAAGGGATCACAATCAGAGTTTGTTTTCACATATTTCAAACCTAAGCTGTCTGTTCCTTTCAGATATCTCAGAATATGCTTCAGAGCTTCCCAGTGCTCTCTTCCAGGGTTTGCCATAAACCTACTAACCAAGGATACTGCAAATGCCAAATCTGGCCGGCTACAGATCATACCATACATGAGACTCCCTACTCCACTTGCATAAGGTATACTTTGCATGTATTTCTCTTCAGCAGGTGTCTTAGGGCTTTGATCTCTTGATAGTTTGGTTTGTTGCCCCACTGGAATTACCAATGGTTTTGATTCATGCATGTTAAACCTCTCTAGTACCTTTTGTAGGTAATCCCTCTGAGATAAACACAACACTCCAGCTTCTCTGTCTCTGATAATATCCATTCCTAGCATTTTCTTTGCATTTCCCAGATCTTTCATTTCAAATTCTGTGCTTAACTTTCCCTTTAACTGTTGAATCTTCAGCTTACTCTTGCTAGCTATTAACATATCATCTATATATAACAACTATATCTGATCTGCTTTTGCATTCTTCTCAAAGTATACACAGTTGTCATATAGACTTCTAACAAACCCAATATTTATCATGAACTCATTGAACTTTTTGTTCCATTGTCTTGGGCTTTGCTTCAACCCATACAAAGACTTCCTCAGATGACATACCTTGTCTTCTTCCCCAGGTTTTTCAAAACCCTCAGGCTGCTTCATGTAGATATCTTCCATTAGCTCTCCATGTAGGAAAGCAGTCTTGACATCTAGTTGTTGGAGTTCAAGATTTTCCTGTGTAACTTTTGCCAGCAAGATTCTAATGGAAGTATGCTTGACTACTGGTGAAAATACTTCATGGAAATCAATCCCTTCCCTCTGAGTGAATCCTCTTGCTACCAGCCTAGCTTTATATCTTAGTTTCTCACCATTTACCACTTCCAGTTTCTTCTTAAAAATCCATTTGGAGCTTATAAGTTTCTGACCACTTGGCTTCTTTACTAGATCCCCTGTATGGTTTCTCTCCAGAGAATTCATTTCTTCCATCATAGCATTCATCCATTGTTTCTTCTCAACTCCTCTGATAGCTTCTGTATAATTCTGTGGTTCTGTATACTCAAGAGATTCTGCAGCATTCAGTGCATAATATACCATGTCAGCTTGTCCATATCTCCTTGGTGGGTGAACTTCTCTCCTGACTCTATCTCTTGCCAAACTGTAGTTTCTTAGGTTGTTCTGATCAGGTTGGTCTTCTTCACTGTCTGAGGAACTACTTGATTCTCCAGGATTAACTGGTTGAATTTCCTGTTGAGTTCTTACACCTGATACCTCCACCTCAACTAGTGAGATTTCCTCTTGAGTAACCCCCTCAGTTTCTAACTGATTTCCAGTTGAGAGATATCCCATAACTCCTTCATTGAACTTCACATCTCTACTAATGATAAGCTTCTTGTGTCCTTTTTCAACACACCACAACCTGTAACCCTTTGTTCCTTCTGGATAGCCAAGGAAGACACACCTTAATGCTCTAGGGTCCAGTTTGTCTTGTTTTATGTGAGTGAATGCCATACACCCAAATACTTTGAGCTCTGAATAGTTTGGCACCTCCCATACCAGATTTCATCTGGAGTCTTGAAATCCAATGTTGATGAGGGAGTTTTGTTGATAAGGTAGCAAGCAGTGTTTACTATTTCTCCCCAGAAGACTTTAGGAAGCTTTACATCTATCATCATGCACCTAACCTTTTCCAGAATAGTCCTGTTTAATCTCTCAGCAATGCCATTCTGTTGGGGGTTTAGTGGTACTGTTCTGTGCCTCACAATTCCCCTTTCTTTACAGAATTCTGTGAATTCATTTGACAAATACTCAAGTCCATTGTCAGTTCTTAGATATTTGAGCTTTCTACCCCTTTGGTTTTCTACTTGAGTGCACCAGTCCTTAAACTTTGAGAATGCCTCACTCTTCTGCTTTAGGATGTATACCCACACCTTTCTGCTGTAATCATCTATTATTGTCATAAAATACTTTCCACCACTTAATGTTTCTGTTCTGGCAGGCTCCCATACATCAGAGTGTGCATAATCTAGGATTTCCTTGGTTGTGTGTGCTGCAGTCCCATAAGCTAATTTCTTTGACTTTCCCATTGCACATTGGTCACAAAATTCCAAGCTGTTTGAGTTCATATTTCCAATTACTCCTCTCTTTGCCAGCTCCTTCATTCCTTTTATGCCCATATGGCCCATTCTTTTGTGCCATATCATCACTTCTGATTTACTTAAGGTGACATCTGCAGACCCCATAACAGATTCTCCAAGCAAGATGAACAAACCATTCTGTTTTTCCCCTTTCATTACTACTTTATTATTCTTAGTAATATGAATATAACCATTCACAGTACTAAATTCACAGCCAGTTTCATTCAAGGAACCAAGGGATATTAAATTCCTCTTGAGTGATGGTACATACCTCACATTTGAGATAGTTCTTGGAACTCCATCATGCATTTGGATCTTCACAGAGCCCACTCCTTTGACTTTACAGGACTGATCATTTCCTAGAAGGACAATTCCCCCATCTGTTTTAGTCAATTGTTGAAACTGATGCTCATGAGGACACATGTGAAATGAGCATCCTGTGTCTAACACCCACTCCTTGGTTATTCTACCCTCTGATACATTCAACACCACTGCCAGATCATTTGCTTGTTCTACTACTGCAGCATCTGCCTCCTTTTTCTCAGATTTGTTCTTCCTTGATGGGCAGTTCTTCTTGAGATGCCCTGCCTGTTTACAAGAATAACATCTCCTTTTCTCCACCCAATCTGATGGTTTCTTGAACTCATTTTCACCAGTTTTATGGTCTTTCTGGCCTTGATTTTGATGCTTCTTCTTTTGGAATTGCTTCTTGAATTTCACATTCAAACCTTCAGCAGCAGGGTTGAATTTCTGATCACCTTGAAGTTGTAATCCTTTGGTTTTCAGGGAAGTAACTATTACATCATAGCTTAATTTCTCCTGTCTACCAAACATTAAAGTATCCCTAAAATTTCCAAGTGACTTAGGTAGAGAATTCAATAACATGAGAGATTTATCATCTTCTTCCAGATTTACACCAATATCTTCAAGATCATCAATCAAGTGATTAAAATCATCAAGTTGGTCAATCAACGATTTCTCCTCAGTCATTTTGAAAGACAGCAATTTCTGTTTAAGGAATAGTTTGTTGGTTACCGTTTTTGATTGATACAACTCCTCCAGCTTCGACCATGCCTCCAAAGCTGTTTTGCATCTTGAGATTTCTCTGAGTGGTTTATCTCCCAGACACAAAATAATCGAGCTTAGGGCCTTCTGATTAGTTTCTTGAAACTTTGGCCTCTCTGCAAGTGGCCAATCTTCCTGAGCCTTTAAAGCCATGGATAATCCATTATGAATCAGAATTGCGTTCATCTTTATCTTCCAAAGAGCAAAATCATTCTTCCCCGTAAATCTGTCCTCCTCCATCTTCATGCCCGCCATGGATCTCTTCTCAGGTCGTGGGTTCGTTTCCCACAGACGGCGCCACTTTGTAAAGATCGATCACACAAACTCACCAAACTATGTTCGGCCAATAATTGAAGAGCAGTGACCGAACCACACCAGACAAATCGGACGAACTAGAGAACGAAATTGAAAAACGCGAACATAAAGAAAGAAGAACAACACACGAAAGTTTTACGTGGTTCGAACAATTGTTCTACATCCACGGAGGATTAACACACCTCAATTTACTATCAATCCCTCAAGAACACAAGAATCACTCCAGAATTACACAACCTCTCAGTCTAGAACCCTAAAACTGAAATCGTAATTCTAATCACTCAATTCTCTCTTGATAACGATCAAACCAGAGGGAAAACTGTAAATTGTGTATCTATACATCATATAACACAGCTCTATATAAAAGAATCAGCTCAAATCACCCGGGAAAAGAAACTATCAGCTAAACTGTACTGCAACGGTTATAAAACCGTTGTCTATTCTGTTTTTCTGAAACTGCTTCATAACCACCCTGAACCGGTGGTTATGACTTCGGCTTTCTTCATGATTTGGTTATTCCAGACCGGTTCTTCAGCTGCTTGACCCGGTTCCTGAACCAGCACCATCTTTCATACAGACTTTGGGTATCTTTGATGCAATTGATCCATTCTTCACAATATCATATTGCAAAGGCAAGGTTTATGTTGAATATTACTTGTTTTGAACAAATGTATTATGAACAAAGATACATTTTCATAAATTCGCCATTTAATCTAAATTATACGGATATAAGATCCGTACACCTGATGTGTAGGAGACTTCGTCATTCAAGCAATGTTTGTCTCGTTATGGGAATTATGTTTTACTTGGAAGATATTTTATGGGCCAAATTTTAATTTTTCCGTTTTCTTTTTTCAGTGCTCAATGTTACGAGATTGAGACACACTAACATCTAAATAAATTTCTACATAATCTTTTTCTTATTTTTTAATTTTTTATTTATTTTCTATAAGAAAAATGTGTTCTTGCTATTGCGGGTCAAATATAATATTACTTATACATTATTATACGTTTTAGATTGAAAAGTAAGTTTCTAATTAAGCAACGGATATTTTTAGTTTTCATTTTCCTTGGACGGAGCCTTAATCGAGTCGAATCGTTTATTTTTAATCGAATTTGAGTTGAGGTAAGTGATGTTAAAGAAAGTGTTTAATTTTATTTATGTACTTTTTTGTTAATGCGTTTGACTATGTTGTAAATATTTATCTCCGTGAATAACTAATTACTTTTCCATGAAACATGTAGTAGACGCACATTTTCTAAATCTTTAAACTAATAAACGAATTTAATTAAATACTTAAAAAATAATAAGTAATATAAGAATATTATATTTTTTGCAGTAGATATGAATATTGTTATTTATGTTATTCTTTAATTATAGTTATCATTATTATTCACTGAAAGGTTGAAGATCAATGTTCAAGTTTATTCGTTTATAGAACAAGCTCAAAATTATTGCCGCTTGTTCAAATAAACAAGCTTATTCACGAGTTGTTCAACAAAAACTCTGCTAGTTAATAATAGGATATAGAGCTCTATTGCACTCAAATTATTAATATGATATGGAGAACTATCGTGCCCAATTAATTAATAATATGCATATAGTGCATTATCATACCCACATAATAAGTATATAGAGTGCTACCGTACCAACTTGTTAATAGTAAGTTTTCACTGGATGTTGGGTTTAATTAATTAAACTAGGAAAAACATAAAATTTATTATGACTATCCTAATAATGTTTGGTTAAATGTTGGAATTACAAGGATCTCTATTCGTTAGCATATGATCAATAATATAATTAAATTTCGAGTTAGGTAATTCTTTTTTTGTAAACGCTGCTCGTCAAGAAAATAAACAAAGAAAAAAAAAGAAAAAAAAAACTTCAAGGAATAAACATGGAAAGAGAAACATACAAATTGTTCACAATATCATTACAAAGAAAAAAGTCAGGAGAAACATTACATTACACATACACAATTACATAAAACCACACAACAATAATATAATTCAATCAACTGATTACAACAACTAATAATAATACTCCACAAATTACCAAATGAACCCAAACAGTATCCTTCAATGGATCCTTATTATTCGAAATAAACACACCAACATTGATCACTGCAACATATCATTCCAAAGTTTCGTCCTCATACGCCCAAACCAATCCCCGGCAGCGCAGTGGCTGTGCCGATCACGTCGGTCGCGGTAGTTACTAAACCGGTAGCAGTATCAACTACCGCAGTGCCCGTGCCGATCACGTCGGTCGCGGTAGTTACTACGGTGTTGGCCGTATCCACGGGTCCTTGCAATAGGTGGCGCGTGGCTTCACTCTTGTGGGTGATGGTTATTACCACAAGAATGAAAATTAGTGCATACTGAATCACTCTAGTACTAGCCATCTTTTGTGATATATTGATGATCAAACAGTTTTTCTTGCTTATTTTGATTATGTTGATGAGAAGTTATGTGGTGTTTAGTTGTATTTATAGTTGGGGAAATTATAAGAAATTCTTTGCAAACTTTGTTGACAAAATTGGATTATGACAAGCTAACTTAGTGGGTGTTTTGTTTAAAATAAGAGACTTATTATTTTTTAGATTATAAAGATATTCAAGAATATTGTTGGACAATAACTTTAATTAACAACAATGAAATAAAAATATAATGGCCGGTGACAGAATGTACTAGCATAAAACTTTTTACATTATTTATTATCCGACCCCATAAGAAAAATAGTATTTTGGACAATAAAAAGTAATCTCAAGTAACAAGTATTATCACAACTATATTATAGAGATAACATGTTATCACTCGATCGCAATAATGTCTCAAATTCGTCTTAAATATTTTTTGCAACAACTACTTGTTCCTAAAGTAGTTTGAAAATGGTTTAAAATAATTTGTAAGAAATTTTGTGATAACAAATGGTCACAAATAACTTATTATTACTGATTACAATTATAGTCTAAAAAAATATACTATAGAAGATTAGTGACGAATTAGCAGCTAAAGAGCAGTGACAGACAAAATTTCGATTGGAGATGAGAGTTCGGTCACTTAACTCTCTAATTAAGTTTTAGCGACTAACATAAGCATTTGCATTTTAGAGATTACCATTTCGTCTCAAATATGTCAATAAAAACAAATATTATACGATCATCATGAATTTTTGCATCTCGAAGATAGTATCTAAACAACTTTGCACAACTATGGCGCGCAATTATTTCTGTTTAGATTAATGATTGGATATTAATTGACTTGGAATAATTTATGTTGTTGATTAAGACGTTTATGTTTAATTATTGAGTAGGTTAATTAATTAACTCCTGGGAACAACTTTGCTTGTCTATGTGTAAAGAGAGTTGTAAGTCTCCTGTATAGCAGTGGCACGAATTTTGGGTGATCGAGCAATTTTTCATGAAAATGTATTAGTCTTTACGCTTATATGTATTATTTTTCCTAAGAAAGATTTCATGTCGAAATTAATTGTATTACTACGTACCTCCGTCCCGGCTTATTTTTAGGTAATTTCTGCCAACCGTTTGTAAAAAATCCCTCGTAATTTTTATCGACGGACTAATAATACGTCGATATTTATAGCGACTAGCCATATTATTACCGAATATTTTTGTCGCTATTCTGTCGGTATCATCTCTTAGTGACCAAATTGGTACTCGGTTTTTTTTAAATTTCTTATAGTGTATATTATGTTCAAAGATACTATTTTTTTTTAGAATAAGTAGTCCCTTTCAATATAAATAGTTATACATTTTTATAAATTCTTCTTTTAACTCAAATTACACAGTCATAAGATCCCTAACAATAGAAGACTTTGCCTTTTAAACAATATTTGTGGGGTCAATTTTTTCACTTTTTTTTTTTCAATGTTCAATTTAGAAAATATAGAGAAAAATGGACAAACTAACAAACTTGTGAGCTGTAAGAGTATGCGTGCTAGCTAGCTTAAGAGGTTAAGGTTGCGAGATTAAGAAATAATAACATTTAAATAATTTTTTATAGACAAAGTTTCATGTGCACCAGTTACACGGTACAATTTGAGTTTGGTATCATTATTTATACTCAAAGATATTCCTTATTCTGGACAAATTTATTACAATACCTTTACCTAGAACATATAACATGTTGTAAAACTTAGTCAAGAAACACTCAAACAACTAACACAAAACTCACAAACTCTCAACTCACTTGTGAAACTGAAATGAAAAGAATAAGAACAGAAAATTAAGCACAAAACGAATTACGTGGTTCAACTTTTGAAAGCCTACATCCACGGGCAAAACCAGAAGAAGAATCACTAATAATGAATCACAATGTTACAAGAAATCACTCAAGTATTAATCTCTTATAATCTTGAGATTAATCTTCCTCTCAATTTCTTGTTGTAATCTCTATGATTTGTTACAAGTGTTATAGACTAACTCATCATGTGTATATAAGTCCCTAGAATGAAGATAATGACGAAAACCGCTGCTTAAAACTGATTTCCAGCTCCAAGAAACATAACTGCAAAACTGCTTCTGGAAACACAAATGACAACGGTTTTGTGACAGTTATTCTGTTACAAACCGTTGTCTTTTACTAAACAGAAAAACCGTTTTTCCTTCTCTTATTTCAGATTCTGTTTTCCTTGCTTTTCCAGCTTTTCACTTCTCTTCAGCTTATTCAACCAGCTTCTAGCTCAATCATATCCCACATTTTTGACACTTAATTCTCACATTCTCCACCTTGTCAAACAATGTCATAGAAAACAAAATCACATCTCTAACTCAATCATAGTGGCCACTCCTGATCTCACCAGTTTGCTCCTGTCTTGGAGCCAATGCTACTCAAAATTAGCTACCTGTACTAACTGCAGACAAAGATAAAACTTTTCTGTAGTTAGAGCCTTTGTAAGCATATCAGAGGGATTATCTTCAGACCTGATTTTCCCTAACACCACTGTCCCCTTTTCAGTAATATCTCTAACAAAATGGAACTTTACATCTATGTGCTTACTACGATCATGAAACATCTGATGCTTAGATAAGTGCAAAGCACTTTGTGAGTCACTAAACACCTTGATTGATTTTTGCTTAAAACCAAACTCTTCCAGAATACCTTTCAACCAACAAGCTTCCTTGACTGCTTCAGTAATAGCCATGAACTCAGCTTCTGTTGTTGATAAAGCAACTACAGATTGTAGCATAGATTTCCAACTTACTGCAGCACCAAATAATGTAAAGATATAACCTGATTGAGACTTTCTGGAATCTAGGTTAGCAGCAAAATCTGAATCACAGTATCCACATAACACATTCCCAGTATCTATATCATCCTTCTTGAACAATATTCCAAAACCATTAGTTCCTTTCAAATACCTTAGCAGCCATTTTAAAGCATTCCAATGAGCTCCACCTGGATCAGACATGTATCTACTGACTACTGATATAGCATGGGCTACATCAGGCCTTGTACAAATCATAGTGTACATCACACTTCCTACTGCATTTGCATAAGGAATTCTTTCCATCTCAATTTCTTCTTCTCTTGTCTGTGGCTTCTGTTCTTCACTCAATTTAAAATGTAATCCTAGTGGAACTGATACTGGTTTAGATTCTTGCATGTTAAACCTGGATAGCACCTTTTGAATATAACTCTGCTGATTTAACCATAACACTCCAGCAGCTTTGTTCCTAATGATGTCCATTCCCAATATTCTTCTTGCATTCCCCAACACCTTCATAAAAAACAGACTGAAGCTCTCTTTTCAGATTGTTGATCTCTTCTTTGCTCTTGCTGGCTACTAACATGTCATCCACATATAGTAGGAGAAATACCACAACTTCTTTGCCTTTGAATTTCAGATACACACAGCTGTCATATTTTGATCTCTGAAAACCAATGCTTTGCATATGACTGTTAAATTTCAAATACCACTGCCTAGGCTTTGTTTCAGACCATACAGAGACTTTTGTAACAAACATACTTTGCTCTCAGTTCCAGGAACAATAAAACCCTCTGGTTGTGCCATATATATCTTCTCATTCAAATCACCATGCAAGAAAGCTGTCTTTACATCTAATTGTTCCAACTCTAGATCATATTGAGTAACAATAGCCAGCAAAATTCTTATTGAGGAATGTTTAACTACTGGAGAGAATATCTCATTGAAATCAATACCTTCCTTTTGAGTGAATCCCCTGGCAACCAATCTGGCTTTAAATCTAATAGTTTCTGTCTGAGCTACTTCAAGTTTCTTCTTGAAGATCCACTTGCAATTGACCAATCTTTGATTCCTTGGCCTTTCTACCAGAATCCATGTTTGATTCTTCTCCAAAGAGTCTAACTCTTCTCTCATTGCAAGCATCCATTGAACCCTTTCATTGCTTTCAATAGCTTCCTTATAGTTTCTGGGTTCAAGACTGTCAACATCTTCTGCAGTGACCAATGCATATGCTGTAAGATATTCATCAGCATATCTGGTAGAAGGTCTTGGTATTCTTCTTTCCCTGTCCCTCACAAGCTGATAACCCTGTAAATCTTGTTGATCCTGATATTCTGAGTCTGATCCTCCTTCAAGATCTTCATCTGCTTCAGCTTCTGACTCCACCTTAACTGATGACTTCTTATTGATGTCATCAGCTTGAACTCTGATCTTCTGAGCTTCCTTTAATAGCATGTCATCTTCTGAGAATACCACATCCCTACTGATGATAATCTTCCCTGCTCCAGGTTCAGTATTCCAAAGTCTGTATCCTTTTGTTCCATCAGGATATCCAAGCATCAAGCATTTGATAGCTCTGGCTTCCAGCTTGTCTTGTTTTACATGAGCATAAGCTCTACATCCAAAAACTCTTAAGTGATCATATCTGGGAGACTTTCCTGACCATTTTTCTTCAGGAGTCATATTTTCTATAGCACTAGAGGGACGCCTGTTAATCAAATATGCAGCAGTTGAGGCTGCTTCTCCCCAGAATCTCTTATCTAATCCTGAGTTTGATAACATGCTTCTAACCCTTTCCAGTATGGTTCTATTCATCCTTTCAATAATACCATTTTGTTGAGGATTTGCTGGGACTGTTTTATGCCTTTTGATTCCCTTGGTGTTGCAGAAAATGTTAAATTCTTCAGATACAAACTCAAGACCATTGTCTGTCCTCAAACACTTCACACATGCATCTCTTTCATTTTCCACCTGCTTACACCATATTTTGAATTTATCCAGAGCTTCTGATTTTTGCTTTGGAACATATAACCATAACTTCCTGGAAAAATCATCCATGATGCTTAGAAAATACCTGCCTCCTCCCAGAGTTGGTGTCTTGATGGGCCCCCCAGAGATCAGCATGGATGTATTCTAGAGGGGCATTTGAGCACTTCTTGCCTTCAGGGTAAGGAATCTTCTTGCTCTTGCTAAGAACACAGTCTTCACACAGTTTCTTCTGACTTTCCTCCTTTGGTTTGATTAGCTGCTGCTTTGACAGTTGCCTTAGTCCAGATTCACTGACATGCCCAAGTCTGGCATGCCATAAGTCTAGGCTGATCTTTTCAACAACATCTGCTTCTCCAAGAATCACTGATCCCATTAGGTAGTATAAGCTTGACCTTCTTACACCCCTTAGAACCACTGATTGATTCTTGATAACATCTCGACAACCATTCTCAGATTTAAACCAGCAACCCTTCTTTTCCAAAGTTCCAAGGCTTATCAGATTCCTCTTTAATTTAGGGATATATCTAACATCTATCAGGATAATGATCTTATTTTCATGTGTCCTTAATTTCAGATCACCTATCCCCTTTACACAGCATACTTGATCATTTCCTAGTAACACAGTTCCAGCATTCTGTTTTTTGAAGTTTTCAAACCAATCTAGATGTGGTGTCATATGAAAACTGCAACCTGAATCTAATATCCATTCACTCATAGATTTAGAGTCTGCAATATTTAGTACCTGAGGGTCATCACTTGAGGCTTCTGCAATTTCTGCAGCATTTGAGGTAGATGGTCCTTTCTGGTTCTGTTTCTTCTTCCATTCAAAACAATTTCTCTTTAAATGTCCTGGTTTCTTACAGAAGAAACACTTCAGAGACTCCTTTTGATCAGTTTGTTTCTGCTTTAAATTTTGATTCTTCTTGAAGCTTTCTCCAGATTGGAACTGCTTCTGAAATCTGCCTTTCTTGATGTTTAGTCCTTCAGAAATACTTTCTTGCTTTCCTTGTATCATTTTCTGCAGTGCTTTCCCTTTTAATGTTGATTGAACCTCTGCTAGTGTAATCTTTGAATCTCTTCCATAGAGCATAGCATCCCTAAGGTGATCAAATGACTGAGGCAAGGAATTCAGAAGTAGTACTGCCTTGTCTTCATCCTCCATCTTTACTTCTATGGCCTCAAGATCATCCAGAGTTTTGTTAAACTCATCCAACTGATCCTCCACACCCTTTTCTGCCATAAACTTGAAAGAGAACAGTTTCCTTTTCAAGTATAACCTGTTAGCCATGGATTTGATGAGATAAATCTGATCTAGTTTTTCCATTACTCCTTCAACACTAATTTCTTTGGAAACTTCCTGCAAGACTTTGTCAGAAAGACAAAGAATCACCAAGCTATGAGCCTTTTCTTGGATTTCCAACCTCTGATCAGGGGTAACAGAAGCAGAAAACCCCTTTTCTCCTTTAAGAGCAGCTCCCAGCCCTTGTTGAATCAGCAATGCCTTGATCTTCAGTTTCCAGAGACCGTAATCATTCTTTTCGTTGAATTTCTCTGCTTCAAACTTGGAGATTGACATGATGAGCGAATCTTAACTTCTTCACTTCGTGTTCTTCCCACAGACGGCGCCACTGTTGTAAAACTTAGTCAAGAAACACTCAAACAACTAACACAAAACTCACAAACTCTCAGCTCACTTGTGAAACTGAAATGAAAAGAATAAGAACAGAAAATCAAGCACAAAACGAATTACGTGGTTCAGCTTTTGAAAGCCTACATCCACCGGCAAAACCAGAAGAAGAATCACTAATAATGAATCACAATGTTACAAGAAATCACTCAAGTATTAGTCTCTTATAATCTTGAGATTAATCTTCCTCTCAAGCTCTCAATTTCTTGTTGTAATCTCTATGATTTGTTACAAGTGTTATAGACTAACTCATCATGTGTATATAAGTCTCTAGAATGAAGATAATGACGAAAACCGCTGCTTAAAACTGATTTCCAGCTCCAAGAAACATAACTGCAAAACTGCTTCTGGAAACACAAATGACAACGGTTTTGTGACAGTTATTCTGTTACAAACCGTTGTCTTTTACTAAACAGAAAAACCGTTTTTCCTTCTCTTATTTCAGATTCTGTTTTCCTTGTTTTTCCAGCTTTTCACTTCTCTTCAGCTTATTCAACCAGCTTCTAGCTCAATCATATCCCACATTTTTGACACTTAATTCTCACATAACACCTTTAAACATAAATCGTGATACATTTTCAGCATAATATATGTAAGTATAAATACTAATACGTTTTGACCCATAACCCCGATTGCACGGATATTACACAAGAGACCTCCTCAATTATTGGTCTTGGTATAGCGGATCAAATATAATACTCCCTCCGTCTTGCGGGAGTTTGCACAGTTGACCTGACACATATATTAAGAAAAAGTTATTTTTGCTTTTTAGTTGACTTTTTTAAAGGTGGAGATTGTGAGTGAACTTTCATTTTTAAGCGTGTGCAAATTGATGTGGAATGTACCGAAAAAGAAAGTGTGCATACTCGGATGGGACGGAGAGAATATTATTCATTTATTTGAAAAATATTACTTATAGATCATTATACGGATTGAAAAGAAAAGAAAACTTTTTTCATAAAGCAAGTATGTATTTTATAATTAATGATAATGATGTTTTTACAAAAAAATAGTAAATTTGATATTACTGACATAATTAAAAATTATTATTTATTTATGAGTCCTACTTCTGTGCCACGGTTGTACCGATGCAACCATCGTTTTTCAGTCATTGGATCTTATAAAATATCATCATGATCATCCATTCATTCAGGAGTATTAAAAAAATAGAAAATTATGAAATTGGTATTTCACTCGCTACTCTTTTCAACAAATCACAAGTTCAATACATCCCAATCTTTCTTCGTCGCTAATTTAGATCCAACTTCTTGTAATTCTTCTCGTCTTTTTTTTTTTTTTTTTTTTTCGGGTTCAGCATCGTCACTTCAGACGCCTCCTCCAACTCCTCCCCTGCTTCCATGTAAACTGGCGCCACTGTCGTTGCCCCTCATCTCCCCATCTCGGAGAATTTTTCTTCTAGTTTAAATCTCATAATTTACCACCGGCACTTTGAAATCCCAGATAGAATATTGATGATTCACTTCTCCTTCGAATTTCCATCAACTCAAGATAAGCACCTACTACTAATGATGGCCTATTAAATAAGAAAAGACAAAGTCAAAGTCGAAGAACTCCAAGAAGCAGAAGACAACCCTTGCACGGAAGTGATGAACGTAAAAATTATCGTTTTTCTTACACTTTTCACGTTCATATTTTGTAAGAAATTACGTGTAATTTCTATGTTCACGTGTAATTTCGTGTTTTATTGCATTTTCTGATTGATTTTTATTTTTAATATGATTTGATATGCTTTTGGGTGTTTTTGAGTCGTATTTTGAAGATTAGGAAACTCGAAAGAATTTAGAAGATCATTCAACTCGATTTTCACACTCCGGCCCACATTCCGAGACCCAAATAGGCCCAAATAGGTTAAGGTCAGGCCCAAACTGAAGATCATCAAGCCATGAGAAAAGTTTGTGAATAAATCGGGTCTAGCAGATTAGAAAAACCCCAAATTGAGGAAGGAAGAAGACAAGGGCGATCGCACATGTTTCATGTTCCACCCCGTAAAACGAGGCCTAAACAAACCTAAATTAGACCTAAAAGAGCCCAAATCGAAGTTCTTCGAGTCATGAACAAAAGTCGTAAAGGGGTCGGGTCGAGAAAACGAGAGGAAGGGCTCTAAAACAACGACGAAAGAAAGAGGTGCGAAGCAGGGGCTGAAGAGGACATACAACCACAGCACTTACCGGACCGGCTACCAGACCGGCAGGACCGCCGGAAGTTTCTCCAGTGCCGAACTAGGATTCCAGCCGCAAAGACTACCGGCCCGGCGACGGCTCCGGCGGTTCGCGGGCCGATCTATCTGTTTGTACACTTATTCGTTTTTAAGTTGTAACTTCTTCGTTCGAGCTTCAATTTGAGCGATTCAAGTGGCCACGTGTAGCCAAAACAAAGAACTACAACTTTTATGTTTAGATCTTTAGCTAATTTTGAGCTGATTCTTCTCAAAATTCACATGAAGATCGAGTCGAGTGCACGAAAAGGGGGTTCGATCTACAACTTATAATCCCTTGTGTTTTAAATTGCTTTTAACTATTTTACCCTTACTTATGAGGCATTTTTTCAGAAGATTTTTATCATTGTATGTGTGGGGAATGGGTGTGTATAAATACCCCCTGCCCCTTTGTTCCAAATATATGGTGAATCATTCAACACTTTCATTTTCAAGTAGAATTCTAAATACTCTCTCTCTCAAGCTTTTCTCCTACTTTTCTCTCTAGAACTAGGGTTCTTCATTTTCTCTTCTAGAATTCACTTGGGTTCTTGAATAATTGAAGAATTTTAGGGCTTTTCGGGTTTTGTGGGCGAAATCTAACCACAATCGAAGATTGAAGATCAATCGGAGCAATTATGCTAGACTAAGCTTTCTCATCCTTCCTCATCTCATTTATTACACTCATCCCCATCCCATTTAATGCTTAGCCTATCTATTTATTGTGTTCTTGTTGATGTAGTCATGATTTGTGAGTAATTAGCTGAGGTTTCTAGGGTTGGGAGTAGCCTAACCCTAGAATTTATGATTCTTGTGATTACTAGTTAAATTATGGGAATTAATTGTGTTGAGAATCAATACTACAGAATTGTATGACTTATATTCTAGGTGTAGCTAACCGAGAATATATTGGTTCTCCCCGAAGGCCCATGAAGGACGAAGGGAGAACCCCTCGTGTGTATTGATCTTGTAGGATGTTTTAGGGCTTCGCTCCCTAGGCAAGATCTTCTCGGGGAAGGATTTTTAGGATTAACTAAGTTATTTTCTTAATTTACTCGCCTCTAGGTCTTAATAATTCCATTATTGTCCATAATGATTGGGATTAGAGTAAATTAGGTGATATTTGATTTGGTAAAAGCCCCTATTGTTACCCGTTCGGATTTCCAAATTGGAACAAGACCTTGCAACCCAACCCCTAGTTTAATTAGTAATCGTAAGGCATAGTTTCTAGGAAGTAGGTGAAACCTTACCTTAGAAACCTGCTTTTAGTCGAGAGTATTTCTTAAATCGTAATTGCAACTTTAATATTCCTAGGAATTAATTAATCAAACTCTACTTTTTCACTTAGCCTAAATTTGTTAATCAATTGACTTTTAATGTGCTAGACGACATTATCCACCTTGTGCTTCGACTTATTACTACCTCTGTCTTTCTCATACGCTTGCGAGGATGGAAAACCCTATTCAAAATAAACGTTTTTGAATGGCTTTTCACGGACAAGTTCAAGAAGTGGTAAAAAGCAATCCATCATCGAATTCCGAGCGACCTAAATATTCAAGTTTTTCGCAACAGGAACTTCCTGCATGTAAACCGATTCTCACTCCGATTGTATTGATGAATATGATACTGATTGTATTCTTGAAGGCTCAAGACATAACAAGGTTGGATTTATTCTTAGCCTATTAAATTAAAAAAAGAAAGACAAAAATATTAAATTCATACGGGTCTCATTAAAATCTAGTAAACGTCATTATGCCCCTCGGTTGCACCGGTGCAACGATTGTACAACATAATGACCCTTTATTTTTACCCAAAAAATTAAAGTGTCAAAGGTACTATTGAATACCTAAATTATATTATATGTTAACCAATGGTATTACTACAGATGGCTTATGTATATGCCCTCTCTTTTGAAGGAGGCTTGTTAGAGTCTTCTCAGGTTGTGCGGTAGGTCCTCTATCACCTGATATATCACATATGTAAATTCACGTCGGTTTGGTTTTAACCATGTTCATATCATTTATTTTAAATGTCAATTACCATAGAACTTACATACCTTGGCTCAACAATGTGAGGGCAGACGCTCGGCGACTGCAGCTGTTGAGCAGCACGATTCATTACCTGTTTGTGTGTGATATCACTTGAACTATAAAGTACTATTGTAGCGCCTAAAAATTTTCATTTCATTATTTTATTATACATATCTTATTTATCATTATATACATTCATTCCCTTTTGTCGATTTATTAAATTGGGCCAATCTAATTTAATGTTGGGCCTAGGCCCAATCACAATTCAATTAGGCATATTTTAATATTTTCAAGCACAATTTTATGTGGGATCATTATTATCTGCAGGCCCATTCATAGGTAATTTATTTATTCATTTAAGTTCAATGTCTCAATTATAAAATTAATTCATTACATTAGAAATTTTATACATACATCTTATTACAAAGTTCAGGGCCTTGAGTCCAAGATTCAAGGCAATACCCAAGGCCCATGAGCCCAAATAATCTAGATTCGTGCATAAATGAAGTTACCTAAAACAATTAAAAGGATTGGGATGAGTCTCACCAATCTTTATCAATAAAAGTTTAAATCCTAATACACAACTTCCCTTAATCCTAACTATATATGCAAATAAGTATATATATATATATATATATATATATATATATAAAATTGGAAACAATAGATGGAACACAAAGTAAACAAGAAATAAATTGATGTAATAAAAGTAACGAAGAGAACTTATATAACACCCCGAATTTTATGCAATAATATCTTACTAAAGAGGTGCACGAAAAATATTAATATTCTTAAATATATTTTTATGAAACACATCCATATGAAAAATCAAATGTTTCGATAAATATTATTTTTGTTTCAAATATAATTACCAAAATCATCATCATTCAATATATAGCGGAAGCTACAATATAAAGATAATCCCAAATAAAAGAGACTATCAACACTTTGACTCAAAAATTTGACCAAAAATCTGAATTTCAAAACCCCTTAAATTTAAAGTTTGCAATGCATATAAAAAAGATAAATATATTAGTAAGTATTCTCTCATAGCCTCCACCGCCTCTTCTAGTTTCGAGTTCATTAATCTGAAATTTGTTAGATGTGGTGGCACAACGAATACACTCAGTGGGGGCTATCTGCTATGCATTGTTTAACATCAAATTGACTATGCAAAAGAAAACATGATTACTCATATAAAAGAAGTCAACAATTTAGAGCGAGGTGCGTCCAATGACCATATGACGATCACGAACCTATTCACCGTCCATCACTCTTGAGCACGGTGCCACCAACGACCATTATACTTTCTTGGCCGACCTATTTATGGTTCCCTTCTTATATATTAATACACAAAAATATAAATATTAATATGCACGATGACATCCCCAAGGACCATTTAACGATTCGGAACCTATTAACTTAATTAGGACTAGCAAATTGTCCATCAATGGATCCTTATTGAAACAAACACACCAAAGCTAATCACTGAAGCCCACCAGGACTAAACACAAGCACGTACAAGTAATACACTAATCGTATAGGAGCCCTACAATTTTGACTAACAAATATATTTTGAAGCTAATAGACCGCTCGTGAACAATTCGGATCTCGGTTCGTAAAAAGTCAGACCGGGCTCGTCTAAACTCGTTAGAATAAACGAGTCAAACTCAAGGTTGATGATATTCGGTTCGTTACCTGCGGGCAAATTCGTCTGTAAGCTCGAGAGTTAGTACATAAAAATTACGCTAATGCACATATAATTAATTCCTAATTTTATAGTTATTCTTATAAAAAATAGAATCATATACTTAACTCATGCATTTGTATTTATGTAATTAATTAATCGTAGTAGATATATTATAATTTTAAGAATTTATTGCTTATTCTTAATTAAATACGATCAGTAGCATATTTGTAATTTATATTTATTGAATTCTCTTGGGCTTGATTGGGCTCATGAGAGACTCGAGTAAGCTCGCGAGTCATTCATATATTTGATAAATTAAGCTCGAGTTCGGCTCAATAGTTGATGAACCAAACTCAAACTCTTAGATATTCGGTTCAACTCGATTCGTGTACATCCCTACACCCGTTACATTATATTATTTTCATTCCGCTCCACCAATATGGATTTTGGAAATTCCGAGCCGTTTTTCCATATCCAGGAAACCCGAATTTCCATTTTGTTCTCATAATCCTCTTATAACGCGTGTTCACTTATGCGTGTAGATTGTATTTATGTAACTGAGCTAAAATAAGGTTTGGGGAGGTCTCTTGTGCACCAATTGCATGGATCTTAGATTCGTGCAATTCGGGTCATGGGTCAAAATGTATCACTATATATACCTAAAGGTATTACATGTGATGAGTAAAGGTATCACAGTAAAAAGGTACCACCATTCATGTATAAAGGTATTATACGTTCTGGGTAAAGGCATTGTTATACCTTTACCCAGTACATGAAATACCTTTAAGCATAAATGGTAATACCCAACCTGAATTGCACCGTGCAGCTGGTGCACATGAGACTTTGTCATAAGGTTTTAGCAAATGATTTCAAATTATGATTTTCTTTACTAGGGTAGTCATTCCTTTTTTCTTATAGAAGATAAGATCTATTTAATAGGAATGCGAAGGTAAGTTCAATCATAATCAAATATGCACACACTTGAAGAAAACACACCTTAACAAAATTTCAATCCTTCAAATATAACAACGAATTCTTATCAGCCCCTCCATTATCAGACCACCAATTCTCAATAAATTCGGAAACAAACATTTTATCTCTCTTCTGATCGGTAAATTCCTTTGTAACATAATCCGCTACCTATAAATCAACATTGAGTAACAATAATCATCATCAATAGCAACTACTAACCGTACAGAAACAAGCACCAGACGACGTCGTAGAGTGTGAGTACCTGGACTGTGGAGGCGTCGAAGTGATCGGAGAAGAAACGGAGACTGGGATTTCCATCACCAGAAACCTAGCCTTTTCAAGTGCTCCAATCAACTGATCAGGATGCCTTGAAGCGGCCTCCATTGTTTTCTCCGTCGCGAGCTTGATAAAAGTAGCAGACAAAACCAAGTGCCCCTGAAGTGAGCTTCGCATGGATGACACATGGCGGGCATGCCCTCTTACATGACCTTGATGGGACACTTGCGATTTGAAAGGTTTATGATGATGTTTCCCACAAAATTGTAACCCTATAAATAGGAGAACTTGTATCCAAGAATAGGGGAGAAATTTTAGTGAGAGAAAACTCAAAGAAAAAAAGAAGGAGAGAAAAAGAGAGTGATTCTTGTAATTAACTTGTAAGGGCAACCTCAATAGCAAATAAATCGATATTCTGACTTGCATGGCTAGTTTCCTATATATTTTTTTTTTTTTTGGTTGTGATGATCGTGTGAAATCCTTGCATGTCCAAAATAGCCACATCAGCAAAGCACACCACGTAGTCTTCACACACATACCTCGTCCATGTTAGGACGCTGATATGTGTCAGACGTCTGACACGTCATCCAGGAGCGAACGTGGAGCGTACAGGGTGTAAAGACCTGTTCAAACAAAGACAAACCAGAAGTCAAATAGGCGATCTATAGAATGAGATCGCAGAAGGAGATGGTATCACGACCTGAGTACTACTGAGCTCATTTCTAGGACGTCAAAGCAGAGCATGTCGCCTCGACTTATCAGGATGCCTTGGAGCGACCTTCGTTGTTTTCTTCATTGCGAGCTCGATTAAATAGGCAGACTAAGGCAAGTGCCCCTGAAGTGAGTTTTGCATGGATGACACATGGCGAACATACCCTCTTGCACAACCTTGATGGAACATTTCAATTTGAAAGGTTAATGATGATGTTTCTCACCAAATTTTAACCTTACAAATATGAGAACTTGTATCCAAGAATGGGTATGAAATTTAGTGAGAAAAAAGAACGATTTTATCTTGTAAAGAGAGAAAAAAACATGATTCTTGTAATTACCTTGTAAGGGCAGCCTCAGTAGTAAATAAATCGATATTCTGACTTGCATGGCTAGTTTCCTTAGTTCTTCTGGTTTGGTTGTGGTGATCGTTTGAAATCGTTGCATGTCAGAAATAGCCACATCAACAAAGCACACCATGTAGTCTTCACACACATAACAATTTGGCGCTAAAGAGAGGGGCTTGAACTTACGATCAACCTCTCGGCGATTCCCCGTTGCCAATTCAAAGTCCGAGTTCTCGTTAGCTTTCCAGTAACCTGTCCTCTATCTCCTAAAATAATGTATAAATATCTGTATCTTGAACCTATCAAATGGCCAGCCGCAACACAAATAGAGGTTTTCGGCCAATGAGTCAAATGGAAGCAATAGTCTCAGCAATAGGAGAATGTTATATCGCCGCCATCGGGGGTCATGCATGTAACTCCGTCAAACATGCATAACCAACAAATTCCACCAAACCCAATGACAAACAAGACGATCGACCTAGTGAGGCCACTTGCCTCCCAGGAGTTATATGCCATCGAATATACCAACTGGTCATCTTCCGTTGGCCCCGATGATGTCGATTGGCCCTATTCTGTCAATGTATTAATATACGCAACCTATGTAGTACGCATGATTGCATTGTCGAGGTGCAGTAAAATTAACTAATCCTAACTTTCCCCTCCTAATGTGTAGAAGTGGCAAGACAGGGTCGAACCCACAGAGAGCAGGAAGATTTATCGTGTTTATGTATTAACCTAATAATTTATATATATTTAGAATGGGGTGTTGATAGAATTTTTTGACTTGATTAACCTAAACGCAAGAATTAATTAACTAACACTAGATTTAACTTAAACCCAATTAATAAAGAAATCCCAACCCTTAATCTAGTCTCCCCCTAGTCGAATTACCATTATAATCAATGCAACTGTTATCCTATTTTAGTTATGAAATTCCTACCCCAAGATTAGCAACAAGCTCTATTAACCTTGTTACCTCTTATGTTTAACTAACCAATGCAAGTTCTTCAGTTAGTCTATTCAATTGAGTGATCTTAGGAGAAGCTCGCTAGACCTCATTAATCAAATCGATAGAGAATAACAGGATAAACACAGTGTTGGACTCGCAAGCTCGGTACAAGGGACTTCGACTTATGTTATCCTAGTGATTAATTCACTATTTGCTACTGATGACATACGTTCATAAGGATTACATATTATGACAATTACCTAGCGATAAATGTGTGACTAAATACCTAGGTGATTAATCTAAGCAATAATACATATAAGAATGTAAATACGCTCCAATAGCATAAAATAAATCAATACCAAAACCTTCAAACAGTTACCATAAGAATCACAAAGTATTCGAACTAGGGTTCAACATAGACCAAGGACTGAAATTAAACGACTAGCCACTCATGGTGGCAACAAAAGTGCCGATTCTCTGTTTGCTCGTCTTCTCCAGAATCCTCCCAAATCAAAAGTCAAGTCCCTATTTTCGGACCTAAGGACTCCTATTTATAGTTAGGATCACGTTAGGGGTAGAATTGACCTTGAATTAGGAATTCTTGCAGCCCAAGGATTAAAATCCGAATTAAAGTGTCGGGGCCGCATAGGTATGTCGTGGCTGCACTCATCTTGCTTTTGTCTAGTCGCGGTCGTGCTCTAGGCCGCAACCGCTGAGAATGTCCAGTGATTTTAGCTGTTTTAGCACACTTTGGTCATGGCCACGCAGTAAGTCGCAGTCGCGACTGACTTCTTCGTACTTAGCTTGATTTACCCCGTTTTGGACTTCCTGGGACTTGTTCCTTCGTCCATCCTTAGCCAAATGCACAATTCTGGTCTTAAATAACCTGAATACTCTAAAAAAACAAGTCCAACCCGTTAAATAGTCCAATAATATGAAACTAAGTCAATCACAGTCAAGTATGCATGCAAATGCCATTAAAATGACATTGAAATTGACATAATATGCATGCATAAACACGTGTACCAAGGCACAATAGTATGCTCCCCTCTATGCATATATCCCACCACCCCTTATGTAAATTCCACTGTGTTCCCAGCATTTGGGACCAGCCAAACAACTCGTGGTTGACCTAGATACTGATCCAGAAGCTCTGTTATGGGCCAAACAAGTCATCCACAACCTTCTTAAGGAGAAATAAATGTCTCGTTCCCCAGGAGATGCAGCTTCGCGCACCGGGGCACGTGATTATAACCAACCGTATGTGCCTACCCCAGTGGAGAGGTCTAGCGCTCGCACGTCCCAATACCCCTCTTGTACGCGCGTCCAATACGCTACCAAATTAATATCGTATTGTAATAACAATACTAACCTTACAAACTACCCTACTAAGTAGAGTGGCAAGCAAGGGTCGATCCCACGGGGAACGGCCGATTAGTTTCGATTTTAATACCAAGCAATTAAAATTAAATATGCAGGAAATAAACAACTTAAGAAAGCAATAAAGGTTGGGAGAGGTTTTTAATGATCAACTAACAACCTACTAGTAGCAATAAAAAGCCTTTAAACGAGATTGAAATCAATTAATACTAGAATTCAAAGTAAGCAAATAATCAAAGAGAATAGAATAGATTTTTTGGTTTTTGTTTTTCAAGTATTAAAAACAATCCACCCTTGATCGTGCTTCCCCTTGGTCTAGATAATTTATGCAACTATTGTTAATGCGCAATTAATTGTGATTCAAGCCCTTATCTCAAGACTATTAACAAGCTCTAATAGCCTTGTTGTCTCTTAATTGTAGTTAATCAAAACAAGCTCTTCGACTAGTCCTATTCGATTTAACTCAATCCTCGAACATGCTCTCTTAGATTCAGTAATCAAATGCATTAGGCACCAAGACAACGAGATAAATACGACATAAAACTTATAAGCTCGGTTTTAGTGGTCGAACTTTATGTTATCACCAATGAGCATTCATTGTTTGCTACAAATGAGTCAAAAGCACTACAATTACGAATAGCAATCCCAACTACTAGCAACACATTCATAAATCTCCTACAGGGTGATCAATCCAATAATAAACTCATAAATGTGAATCAATAACATAAAATAACATAAAACACTTAAATACACAATCCATTCGGTAACATTAACCGCAATAATCACATAAATATCTTCAACTCAAAGTTCCACATTGATCAAGGGTGAATAAAAGGGTGCTAGCCACCCATTACACCTAATACAATCAGAAAATAGAAGGAAATACAAGAAAACATGTTAAATCAAGATTAAACCAAGAATTTGGGTTGAGGAGTGAAAAATATTCAATCTTCTTCCTAATCTTGTCCTTGAGGATGATGGTGGCTCAAAAGTGGCTGGAAATATGAGATGAGATAGGTCTAATTCGAATTGGATGTTATATATAGAGAGGGGAAAGTGCTAGTTCAAAGTTGCGCAAAAACATGTTTGGGTTTTAAAATAGGGAGCCGCGCCGCGACCGTGGCACACAATTGGCCGCGGGCACGGTGAGAAACAAGGGTTTTGGGCCCAGTTTGGGGCCTCGGGTGTGACCTATATTTTCCTCGGCCGCGATCTTCTGGATTGGGGTTTTGGACCAAGTGTTCTCGGATGTTGACCACGGTCGAGTTGCAATCTGCCACAGGCAAGATCTTCAGCTGCCACGGCCGAGATCTTATCTCACCTCAGCCATGGTCTGGTTGGGTTGGATTTCATCCCCATCTTCTGGATCCTTAGCCACCGGCGTGGCCATCTCTGGTCGCGGCCGTGGGCCTTGGTTCGCCACGAGCGTGGCTTGAATTTACCTCAGGCGAGGCATTGAAGGCTGAAATTTAGCCAAGTCATGTGGACGATTGACCACGGTTGTGGGCTAGTATGCCTCGACCGTGGCTTGGGCTGCGGGCATGGCTCAACCAACTCGGGCGAGGTCCCGTTTCTTCCTTGTTCTCTTTTCCACTTGAGTTTGAATCGTCAATTTAAGATCTTCAAAACCTTTTTTCGGCCTTAATTCACCTGTTTTGACACGGAAACAAACTAAACACGTCAAACTGCCCAATAAGAAATCAACGCACAAAACAAATGTGAATATGCACACAAAATCCCGTAAAAAGATACTTAAATTGACCTAAATGTGCGTGCGCGACCACGTGTACCACTCTCTAAAAACATGGCAACTATGTGGAGTAGATCGCTGAGATCGTCGAAAAACCATGCCATGCTTTTAAATGATGATAGGTGCATGCAGGTTTCTGAGTCGCAGTGCGACTCAAGGGGTAAGGTATCTGCCAGGCCGGATGACGTGCTGGTTAGGGGCATGTATAATCTAAGAAAGAGATGTCCTTTCCAAAACGTGCTCTACAAAGGTGCCGACATACAGCAAGTTCGAGCTCCCAAAGTTCGAGAAGAAGTAGTGGAGTCAAGGCAAAGATCTAAGGATGCCGGCGAATGGGCAACACAGACCGAGAAAAAGAAAAACCAGCGAGAGGAAACGAGATTGCCCTTCCGCGTCCTGAGAGGGAACAAGTCGCAGAACGGATGGATGATCAGCAACGTCCTTCGGCTGTATCTGAAGTGTCTCGCTTCATGAAGGGCAGAAAAGGGGCTCCTGCTTAGAAGCCGAAAATTGAGGATTTGATGAGGAGATTAGCTTTTCTCGAGGATGGTGCTCTTGGTCGAGCAACCTCTGGGCCAGTCCCCTTTTTGTAAGGAAATCACCAGAGCTGAGGTCCAGAAAACAATTAAGTTGCCCACCATCGGTTCTTATAATGGGACTACAGAACCCATGATGCATAAAAAGAAATTCTTATCTTTGAAGATCCAAAACTTGTCTGAGGCGGTTGTGTGTCGAGCTTTCCCGATCACGCTAGAAGACAGGGCGTAGAGGTGGTTTAGGTCGTTACCAACAGGAAGTATCTCGTCATTGGGGGCAGCTCGTAGAGCTATTCAAAACAAAATCTATGTGTGCCAGGACTCGCTCAGTGCCAAAAGAGAGGCTGGTGACCATAGTGTAGGGGAAAGACGAGTCGCTGTGGAAATACTTGGACTGGTTCAACAAACTGCTTCTCAAGCCAGAGAGAGTATCTGATGATGCAATGTCGATGGCTGCAATGCACGACCTGAAAAGAGGGACACGTTTCTGGTGGAACATCCAAACTCTTAGAACGCAAACTTTTGCGGACTTCATGGCCAAGGCAGAGCAGTATGCTGAAGTGGAAGAAAATTTGGGGAACGATATGAACCTGAGGCAAAGAGTAAAGGAAAAAAAGCAGGGAAATTTGTCCAGCAAGGCAAGGCAGACTAGGGATGCTGAGAACGAAGCACAAGTTAAAGAATTAAAGAAGGTTTTCTCATTAAGTGTGGAAGAGATCTTTGTTCATAAGTCAGCAGGCCACGACACAAATCAATTTCGTGACCTCTTGATAGAGCTATGGATATTATATGAGGAAGGAAAATTGGAAGTATATGTAGACGATATGCTCGTAAAAAGCAAGAAAGGGGAGGACCACATACAACATCTGCGGGAAATGTTTCAGATACTGCGAAATTTTAGAATGAATTTGAATCTGAAGAAGTGTGCATTTGGAGTTAGTTCAAGCAAATTCCATGGTTTCATGGTTAGCGAGAGAAGGATTAAGATGAACCACCAGAAGGTGAAGGTTATCATGGAGATGAAGACACCAAAGAAGGTGTTGGATGTCCAGCCACTAATAGGACTGGTCGTGGCCTTGAGTTGTTTTATATGAAGCTAAATACATTTTGATTATGAAGTAAAGAACAATGAAGCTAAATATGAAGCTATACTATGGGGTTTGAATTTGGCAAAGGAGATCGACGTAGTTGAAGTTGTAGTCATGAGCGATTCACAGCTCGTGGTAAGTTAAATCTTGGGGGAATATGAGGCAAAGGATAAGAAGATGGTGAGGTACCTGCAAATGGTGAGAAAAATGGTGGCTTCCTTCCAAACAGTGAAGTTTCTCCAAATCCCGTGCGTAAAATCTGCTGGAGCTGATGCCCTTACACGGTTAGCGACCTCCGAGGGAGCGGAAAGTTTGAATTCGGTGGAGGTATTCAGATCTTCCAACTCATCAACAATGGTGGCAATGACGAAGGTGAGCCTAGTGCAAGTGTTGAGGGAAAGATGAGGCCGCTTGAAGAGTATCTACGGAATGGGACTACCCCGGTGGAAGTACAAGAGGCACAACAATTACAAGCGAGGGCAGCCCAATACCACATGGTCAATGATGTGTTGTATAGGCGAAGGTTATCCATGTAGCTGCAAAAATGCGTGCCCGAGCATAAACAGGATTATATCCTTAGAGAAGTGCACGAAGGTGTTTGTGGTAGTCACACTGGGGGCCAAACACTGGCCCACAAAATTCTGAGGCAAGGCTACTTTTGGTTGTCCCTCAAAAGAGATACGATTGCTTTTGCAAAGGCATGTGATAAGTGCTAGAGATGCGCACCTCTGGTGCAGAGTGCGGCTGAGCATCTCCCCTCGGTGAGAAGTCCCTGGCCATTTGCAAAGTGGGGAGTAGACCTCATTGGTCCTTTCCCCAAGGCCAAGAGAGGCTTCACTTAGGCCATAGTAGTTGTGGACTACTTTACAAATTGAGCAGAATCAGAGCCCCTCGAGGTGTTACGCATACCAAGGTAATAAATTTTGTATGAAAGCCAATAGTATGCCGCTTCGGGGTCCCCCATTTAATTGTGTCAGATAATGGGAAGCAGTTCAATAGCAAACAATTCCGAGAGTTTTGCAGGAACCTGTGCATTAAGAACCATTTAAAAAGGCCCAACTACCACAGAAAACGGACAAGTCGAGGCTGTGAATAAGGTATTAAAATTCACGCTGAAGGCACGATTGACTAAAAAGAAGGGATATTGGGTGGAGAAGTTTCCAGGGCTACCCTGGTCTTACAGGACTACAACAAGAACTCCTACGGGAGAAACTCCGTTTAGCCTAGCATTTGGGGTAGAGGTTGTGATCCCAGTGGAGATGGGGGAGCTGACCTTCAAGGTGTTGAACTATAATGAAGTGGAGAACGAGAAAGTGTTGGAAGAAGAGTTAGACCTGAGTGAGGAAACAAGATTGAAGGCTGAGAGGGTGAACGTGGCCTACAAAAATCGCTCAGAAAGATTTTTACAACAAGCAAGTCATGGTAAGGAAGTTCAAGACAGGCGACCTAGTGCTACATGAGTTGTTGCCAGGCATGAAAGATTCGAGAGTGGGGACATTGGGCCCGAGTTGGGACGGGCCTTATAAAGTATTGATATGCTTGCCTAACGGGCCTTACGAACTAGAGGACCCATCGAGGAAAAAGTTGATCCATCCCTGTAATACAACGCATTTGAAGAAATATTTTCGGTAAGTTGGACATACCATCAATGATTAAAAAAAACTCAGGTCGAGGATCTGGATCGTCCACGTCCTGCACAGCATAGGACGTCCTATATTTGTCGTTTTAAGTCAAGTAGGGTTGTCATAAGTGTCGCGAAGAAGGGAAAATTGGTAAAAATGTTCCGTAAGTTTGCCCTAATTAAGAAAATATCCTTTAAGTTTGACACTTTTTAAAAATGCCTTCTAACTTACAAAACATTGATAAATATGCCCCGTGACCGGCTACTACAGGTTATCTATCAGGTCATCCATGAGTTGGTTGTTTTTTGCTTATGTGGCACTTAAGTTTTTTACTTTTTTTGTGTTTTTCCTGCTTAGTCACTTATTAGGATGGTAAAGAAATTAAATATATATATATATATATATATATATATATATATAAATTAATATAATATTAAAATTTAGATATAAATGATAGTTAAATTTATATATTATTTAAAATTCATAGTTTTAAATCCTAATCTGAGAAATTATTTTAATAAAGTTTTAATATATTATTTTTAATTAATCTAGATTGTAAAATATATAAAATATTCAAAATAAATTATAGAATGATTTAAAAACAAAAATATATATAGATATATGATTATTAAAATCTTTAATATTTTTTTTTTTAATTTTATCTATAAAATCAGTAAAATTATTTTAGTAAATCTTAACGTAACTTAAAATTTTTTAAAATTAATTTATAAAAGTAAAATTAATTTTTAGAAGAGTCTTAAATCTTAAATTATTTTATATAAATAAATTTAGATATATAATTTTACTGATTTTATAAATTTTAATATTATATTAATTTATATATATATATATATTATTTTATTTTTAATTTCCTTACCATCCTAATAAGTGACTAAGTAGGAAAAATGCAAAAAAAATAAAAATATTAAGTGCCACATAAGCAAAAAACAGCCAACTCATGGATGACCTGATGGGTAACCTGCAGTAGCCAGTCACGGGGCATTTTTATCATTTTTTTGTAAGTTAGAAGACATTTTTAAAAAGTGGCAAACTTAAATGATATTTTCTTAATTAGGGCAAACTTACGGGACATTTTTACCAATTTCCCCCGCGAAGAAATGTAACAATGTTTTATTTCGAGATATATTTCTCTCGTTTTCATCTTTACATAAAACTTTAAGTCTTTTATTAAGATATCAAGCAGCAATGAGCTGAAGAATAGGTCTTTTAAATCCAGAGTGGGTTTTTTCCTCGGAGCGATTACAGAAACCCAATAAATTTTTTTACAGACCTAAAGTAGGGTACGCCCTCGAAATGATCAATCAAAATCACACCGGAAATAACGCCAGAGTAGGGATAACCCTCGGGGTGGTTTAGGTGGTGTTCAGGTAGGTCCGGAATGGGGTCGACCCCGTGACTGACCTAACACAGGTGAAAGCCAACAAAAAATAACGTGATGATCTGAGAGGGCCGCATCCCAAATGTGCAGATCATCTAAAAGGTTACACCGTAAAAAAACTCGGAGTAGGGTACACCCTGAGAGCGATTTAGGTGGTTTTCTGATCCCAGAACGGGGATGACCCCGCAGTGGTTAACCAAACATAGGGCTAACGTCAGCAATACGACATGCCAGCCTAGTGATCATCAAACAAACAAAAAATGAAAGCTACCACACGATAATGTGCAAAGCAGAAAAAGAAAATGCGCAAAGGACAAAAGGAAAGAGATCTATTCATTCAAATAAAAAGGCACTAACGGCCTCAAATTAAAAAATATTTACAAGAGAAAAAGAAAAGACAACAACAGAAGAGCCCCAATCATGGCTCAGCACCAAGCTCCTTCCTCACTTCGGCAGCACCTGTTGGGGGGGCCTCAAAAGAGATTTGAGGCGGGACATCAGCTGAAGGCCCCTCTGGAGCAGGATCCACAAGGCTTTCAGGAGAAGGAACTACAATGCTAGTTCCAACCGTCTTTGCTGCTGGGAGAACAGGGGCGTCCTGATCTCTCTCCCCGTTGATGGGCTCGGGTGAGGTCTTCTTCCTCGTCCTCCTCTTCCACACCAAAAACCTCGGCATCGGTGAAGAGAGGTTCCAGGCCTGGAAACAAGGCGTGAGTCCTCATGAAGAGTCTAGCGGCCTCGTATGCAGGACGACCGTCTATGTTGGGGTTGTGAGTGCGGATCACAGTGAAGGCGTCCTGGAAATCCATGAGGAAGTTCTGATTGGAAGAAACCAATCCCTCTCTAGTTTCATACTCCATCACATCAGTTTTCCGAGAATCTGCCAGCCTGCTCGGGACGGAAGCAATCTTCTTGCGAAGGGCCCTGATCTCCGTCTCCAGTTCAAGGATGCGGCTTAACCCGGCATTGATCTTCCCATGGAGCTCCTTCAACTGGTGATAGGCCTCGGCTCAATTCTCCCCCCACTTCTTCAAATTAGACTGGAGCCTACCTCGCTTGCTCCTTAGCTGTGTGCGGACAACCTTCTCTATAGCCAGATTGCGGTGGAGTCTTTTCGCATCACCTACAGGTCCCCCCTCTCCCCGAAATATCCTCCAATATTTTTTGTACCATGTCACTAGGCACTCCATTGTCACTAGAGGAGGAACTGGCTAATGGATTATTTACCACAACATAACGGCGGTGGCTAGAGGCTTTGGAGGTGCCCTAATTTATTCCTTCCTCACCAAGGTCATCCACCAATTTCTCGACAGAGGGCTCACCCTCATCGACGGGACGAAGCCCTCCTTCTATCACCATTTCATTGCTAACAGATGGAGTAAATACAGGAGCAACATGGATGTAAGAGTATAAAAGAAGGTAAAAGGAGATAAAAGAGAAGAAAGAAAAAACCTTTTCGAAAATCTTCAGCGAGGCTGAATCTCTGAAAACTTGTGAGAATGAAAATTGGAGTAAAGCTGATGAAATGAGGAGAGACAAAGTATATATAGGAGGGAAATGAGAAGTTGAAAAGGCGGAGAGAATTTTGGCCATTGAATGAGAAGCGGTTGAAGGGATAAAAATTGGCCATCGGATGAAGCTTCTCGAAGAATTTTGAAGGTTGCTGAAGGAGATATCGACATGTGGCATGACAATGATGCCAAGTGGCAATTGCATTACGGAAGTGCAAAAAAGGTGCGGAAAAAGTTAGTTAAACACAAGAATTTGAATCAGCGACCTGAAGTCATCAGCTCGCTGATCCAAAGGGGGCAGTTGTAGATACCTTATCCACGTCAGGACACTGATAAGTGTGAGACGGCTGGACACGTCATCCAGGAGAGGACGTGGAGCGTGTAGAGTGTACAAACATGTTCAAAGAAAGAGGATGAGAAGTCAAATAGGCGATATCTAGAATGAGAATATCGAGCTCATTTCTAAGACGTCAAAGCAGAGCAGGTCGCCTCGATAGATCAGGACGCCTTGGAGCGACCTCCGATATTTTCTCTGTCGTGAGCTCGATCAAAGTGGCAAACAAAGGCAAGTTCCCCTTAAGTGAGCTTTTCATGGATGACACATGGCCGCACGCCCTCTTACACAACCTTGATGGGACATTTGTGATTTGAAAGGTTTATGATGATGTTTCTCACCAAATTGTAACCCTATAAATAGAAGAACTTGTATCCAAGAATGGGGGAGGAAATTTAGTGAGAGAAAACTCTGAGAAAAAAAGAACGAGTTCATCTTGTAAAGAGAGAAGAAGAGAGTGATTCTTGTAATTAACTTGTAAGGGCCACCTCAGCAGAAAATAAATCGATATTCTGACTTGCATGGCTAGTTTCCTTTGTTCTTTCGGTTTGGTTGTGGTGATCGTGTGAACTCCTTGCATGTGCAAAATAAGCACATCAACAAAGCATACCATGTAGTCTTCACACACATCACAACATAACAAGCGACTTTCGAATTCTAGAGTGATCTTTTTTTTTTTTTTTTTTTGGCTTGGTTTTTTGGAACTGTTTATTTTTTAATTGAACTTGAGTCGAGGTAAATATTTTTAAAGGGAGTGTTTAATTTTTGTTTGTGTATTTATTAGTGAAATGTTTGACTATGTTGTGAATATTTGATTATGTGAATAGTACTTTGTTCATGAATATCTATAAAGAAATATATTTTAAATTTTCAAATAAATAAAAGAATTTAATCAAATACTTAAAAGAATAATAGGTGATATAAGAATAGACGGCGGCTAATGCCACCACAAATTTTTTTAACTACACCACATTTAATAATGGCACCATATTTTAACAATTAAATTACTTCTATTTTCTTTACACAGCACAATAAATTCTCATTTTATCCTTACTACTACTATAACTAATAATAAAGTAAAATAAAAAATAAATTCATAGAAAAAACAATAAGAAACTGAAAGTAATATTAATAAAACAAAAGGAAAGAGAAATTATCAATGACGCATTCTCGTTGTTCGAAGAATTAAAAAAAGGCAACAACTCAGAAAGTATTCAGAAGAATATCGAACATCAAACAACATATTCAAAAAGTATTTTTTGTATATTTGGTGACATGTTCGAATTCAGTAATATGAATGTATAGGTAACTGTTCAAAATATGTATTTCAAACGACCAAAGTGTTCAGAAAATGGATGACGAATGCGATATGTAGTGTTCGGATTGTAAACTTCATAAAGTAGTTGATCAATCGGATTGTGGTTTTTGTACATAATTAATAAATTTCAGAATGCATTTTGCGAACGATGTTTGTCGATAAACATATATAAAATGAAAAAAAATGAATTTGAGTCATGAAAATATATGGAATAGCTTACACCGTTCATAATTTTGGATTGTGTATTGTCCATTATCTTTTTTCAATCGGATTAGTTTCCTTTCTCGTTGGTGACATGTTCAAATTCAATAATATGAACGTATAGGTAACTATTTGAAATATGTATTCCGAACGACCAAAGTGTTTGGAAAATGGATGATGAACATGAGATGTAGTGGTCAGATTGTAGATTCCAGAAAGTAGTTATTCGTCAATTGTGGTTTCCGAACACAATTAACAAATTTCAGAATGTTATTTTGTGAATGGTGTTTGTCGAGAAACATATATAAAACGCCAAAGACGTGTATTTGAGTCATGAAAAAATACGAAATTACTTACATCGTTCACAATTTTGGACTATGTATTGTCCATTGTCATTCTACAAAAGAATTAGTTGCAAATCACGTAGGTTCATGAAGGATAGGGTTTATGAGGGGAAAGCGTGAGATTGAAGGAAGAAGAAGAATGAGAAAAACCAAAAAGATTATCGGTTGTAAGACTTATGTTTTAACAAATTTCGTGGTGGCAGTAGCCGCCGCCATATGAATATTATATGTAGTATGGATATTGTTGATTTTGTTATTCTTTTATCATATTTTACCATTATCCTTTATATAACATAAGAGAAACCACTTGGACAAGTGTCACTCTATCGAAATTTTGGGAATACAAATTTTTATTATTATTTAAATATTCAAAATTTCAAATTCCATGATTTATGGGGATAATTTTAGTTGTTTTATTATTCTCCCATTCTTAAAATTATTTTATTAAATGAAGCTTGGCCTAATATCATATTATAAATATAACATAATTCATTCACTACTGCACCAATTCAAAATCAACATTTCACATTCTTATTTTACGTTGTATATTAGAATAATTTTTTTTGTTAATATTTTTTTCATGTACCATAAATTTTTTGTAATGATATCTCATAATTTTTTTCTTCAATTTTTTTTTTCTCTGCTATGTAGCATCACACATAAAGAGGTCATCATAGGACCTAAAGATGAGATTATGATAGAATCCAAAAAATATACCAATATTTATGCTGCTTTTCCAAGATTTATATAGAATCTAAATACTTTTACTTTATCATCTTTGAAATATTTATGCATCTTTTAGTAAAGAATGTAATATGTGGATACTATGATTCAGTAATGCATTTTGTATTTCATAACTCGTCACTTTTACATCGAGAAAATAAAAATAAACGCATACCCGTGAGAGTTTTCACGGGTACTATACTAGTTATTCACTGAAAGTTGAACAAACTTGTTCTTGAGCTATTAATGAATGATCCGATCAATTTTCAAGTGTATTCGTCTACATAACAATCTAAAACATATGTCTGCTTGTTCAAATAAACAATTGTTCACGAATTGTTCAACGAAAGTCATGTTCATTAATAATATGATATAGAGCGATATTGTACCTAAATGACTAGTAATATGATATAGAGTTGGTTAATAATAATTATAGAAAAGAGATTAATATCATCAAAGTGATATGTCATCAAGTGTAATTTGGGTCAAGGATCTCAGAACCAGAGTCAGAAGTAAGAAAACCGGGTCAGACAGAAGAACCAGAGGAATAACAGAAGAGAACCGGCAGTTAAGAATTTGTTTTAACTAACAGGTCTTCCACAACGGTTTTTTCAGATCTTTTACAACGATTTTGGCAGTTTTTTATTTCAGCTCAATTCTGATTCGTTTTTTGGAAGTTTCTAAGTCCAATTCTTTATCCCATGGTCTCGCCTTGTTGATATATATATATATATATATATATATATATATATATATATATATATATATATATATGTTGTAACAGTTTCTTCGTTTGATTAACAACTTAGAAGAGTGAATTGGAGAATTAGGGTTCTTATTCCAAGAATTGAGTTTATTTTGGGGTTTTGAGAATTCCTTGTATCTCTTGTAAATTGACTCTAGGTTTTTAGTGGATTGAGGTCTTATGATCCTCCGTGGATGTAGGTCACTTTGACTGAACACGTTAAAGGTGTTTGTCGATTGATTGCTTGATTAGTTTTGGGTGAAGTGTGTGTTCTTCATTTTCTTTGCATTTCATTTTCATTCTTGATTGTTGTGGTGAGTTGTGAGTTATATCAATTACCAATTGGTAATTAATATTATGTAGAGCACCATCTCAAAAAACTGATTAATAATAAGTATATAGAGCATTGTCGTACCAAAATGTTCAATAAGTATATAAAGCGCTAACATATCAACTTGTTAATAATAAGTTTTGACCCGATGTTGGGCTTAATCAATTAAACTAGGAAGACATAAAATGTATTATGACTATCCTAATACTGTTTGGTTAAATATTGGAAGTGCAAGAATAATTATTTGTTAGCATATTTCCAATAATATAATTAAATGTCGAGTTAGGTAATATTTATTTCTCCTTTATTTCAATTTCTATAATTTCACGTTGCCTTAGTTGTAAGATTTTAGATTGGCTAGGAAAATGATTCAGCAGGCCCAGCCCATATTCTTATAATTTGTTGCACACCGAAAAATTAAAGAAAATATTTGGGAAAGGAAATGTTTTTCAAGCCAGTAATGTATCGTTTTAAATATATTTGATAAAAACTTATATGAAACCGTCACATCGCGTGACGGAGAAAAAATATCACTTTTTTTTACAAAAAAATATCATTTTTTGTAGCAAAAGTATCACTTTTTTTTACAAAAAAAGTATCACTTTTTGTAGCAAAAGTATCACTTTTATCTTTAAAAGTATCATTTTTTCCTGTAAAAGTATATTCCGTCACATGTGAGACCCCGTCACATACAAGACTCACTCAATTTATTTTCAAAACATTTAATGAAGCATCAGGAAATTATTCTTCAAACACTGTTAGCACTGGTTAGTTTGTATTTTGCAGACCATGTTCGTAATGAAAAGAAATAAAGCACAAAAAAAAAAAAAAAAACTAAACAAAACTTTAAGCACTAAACCTAAAATTTATTATGGCTATCCTAATAATGTTTGGTTAAATGTCAAAATTGCAAGGATCTCTATTTGTTAGCATATCATCAATAACATAATTAAATTTCGAGTTAGGTAATTTCTTTTGTCCTTATATTTCAATGTCTATAATTTCATGTTTACTTGGTCGTAGGATTTCAGATCAGCTAGGAAAATAATTCAGCAGGCCTATATTCTTACAATTTGTTGCACATTAAACGCTTCAAGAAAATATTTTTCAAACCAGTATTGAGTGTCGTTTGAAATCTATTTTCAGAATATTTAATGAGGCGTTAGGGAACATAACTATTCTTCAAACACTGTTAGCACTATTCGGGCTGTATTTTGTAAACGCTGCTCGTCAAGAAAAGTAACAAAGAACAAAAAAAAAAAAAAAAGACTTCAAGGAATAAACATGGAAAGTGAAACATACAAATTGTTCACAATATCATTACAAAGAAAAAAGTCAGGAGAAACATTACATTACACATACACAATTACATAAAACCACACAACAATAATATAATTCAATCAACTGATTACAACAACTAATAATAATACTCCACAAATTACCAAATGAACCCAAACAGTATCCTTCAATGGATCCTTATTATTCGAAATAAACACACCAACATTGATCACTGAAACATACCATTCCAAAGTTTCGTCCTCATACACCCAAACCAATCCCCGTTACTAAACCGGTAGCAGTATCAACTACCGCAGTGCCCGTGCCGATCACGTCGGTCGCGGTAGTTACTAAACCGGTAGCAGTATCAACTACCGCAGTGCCCGTGCCGATCACGTCGGTCGCGGTAGTTACTAAGGTGTTGGCCGTATCCACGGGTCCCTGCAATAGGTGGCGCGTGGCTTCACTCTTGTGGGTGATGGTTATTACCACAAGAATGAAAATTAGTGCATACTGAATCACTCTAGTACTAGCCATCTTTTGTGATATATATTTTGATGATCAAACAGTTTTTCTTGCTTATTTTGATTATGTTGATGAGAAGTTATGTGGTGTTTAGTTGTATTTATAGTTGGGGAAATTATAAGAAATTCTTTGCAAACTTTGTTGACAAAATTGGATTATGACAAGCTAACTTAGTGGGTGTTTTGTTTAAAATAAGAGACTTATTATTTTTTAGATTATAAAGATATTCAAGAATATTGTTGGACAATAACTTTAATTAACAACAATGAAATAAAAATATAATGGCCGGTGACAGAATGTACTAGCATAAAACTTTTTACATTATTTATTATCCGACCCCATAAGAAAAATAGTATTTTGAACAATAAAAAGTAATCTCAAGTAACAAGTATTATCACAACTATATTATAGAGATAACATGTTGTCACTAATTAGTCGTCTTAATAACTCGATCGCAATAATGTCTCAAATTCGTCTTAAATATTTTTTGCAACAACTACTTGTTCCTAAAGTAGTTTGAAAATGGTTTAAAATAGTTTGTAAGAAATTTTATGATAACAAATGGTCACAAATAACTTATTATTACTGATTACAAATTTAGTCTAAAAAAATATACCATAGAAGATTAGTGACGAATTAGCAGCTAAAGAGCAGTGACAGACATATCACGTTTCTAATTTCCATTGGAGATGAGAGTTCGGTCACTTAACTCTAATTAAGTTTTAGCAACTAACATTAGCATTTGCATTTTAGAGATTACCATTTCGTCTCAAATATGTAAATAAAAACAAATATTATACGATCATCATGAATTTTTGCATCTCGAAGATAGTATCTAAACAAATTTGCACAACTATGGCGCGCAATTATTTCTTTTTAGATTAATGATTGGATATTAATTGACTTGGATTAATTTATGTTGTTAATTAAGACGTTTATGTTTAATTATTGAGTAGGTTAATTAATTAACTCCTGGGAACAACTTTGCATGTCTATGTGTAAAGAGAGTTGTAAGTCTCCTGTATAGCAGTGGCACGAATTTTGGATGATCGAGTAATTTTTCATGAAAATGTATTAGTCTTTACGCTTATATGCAGTATTTTTCCTAAGAAAGATTTCATGTTGAAATTGTATTACTACGTACCTCCGTCCCGGCTTATTTTGCACATTTTTCCTTTTCGGTCGTCCCACATAATTCTGCACACTCCTAAAAATGAAACTTCTCCCACAATCTTCACCCCAATATCTCAACCTTCAATTTGCACCTTTAATAAAGTCAAAGGAGAAAAGCAAAGTCTTATTTTTCTTAACATCCGTGCCCAGTCAAATGTGCAAAATAAACCGGGACGGAGGGCGTTGTATTTATGATGAAATGTAGTACTTGTGTTGAAGAAATATAGTCGCAAAATGTTGATGGACTTTTGTAACGACAATATTTCGATGGGTTGATCGTTGATTTTTTAGGTAATTTCTGCCAACAGTCTGTAAAAAATCCCTCGTAATTTTTATCGACGGACTAATAATACATCGATATTTATAGCGACTAGCCATATTATTATCGAATATTTTTGTCGCTATTCTGTCGGTATCATCTCTTAGTGACCAAATTGGTACTCGCTATTTTTTAAATTTCTTGTAGTGTATATTATGTTCAAAGATAATATTTTTTTTCAGAGTAAGTAGTCCCTTTCAATATAAATAGTTATACATTTTTATAAATTCTTCTTTTAACTCAAATTACAGTCATAAGATCCCTAACAATAGAAGACTTTGCCTTTTAAACAATATTTGTGGGGTCAATTTTTTCACTTTTTTTTTCAATGTTCAATTTAGAAAATATAGAGAAAAATGGACAAACTAACAAACTTGTGAGCTGTAAGAGTATGCGTGCTAGCTAGCTTAAGAGGTTAAGGTTGCGAGATTAAGAAATAATAACATTTAAATAATTTTTTATAGACAAAGTTTCATGTGCACCAGTTACACGGTACAATTTGAATTTAGTATCATTATTTATACTCAAAGATATTCCTTATTCTGGACAAATTTATTACAATACGTTTACCTAGAACATATAACATGTTGTAAAACTTAGTCAAGAAACACTCAAACAACTAACACAAAACTCACAAACTCTCAGCTCACTTGTGAAACTGAAATGAAAAGAATAAGAACAGAAAATCAAGCACAAAACGAATTACGTGGTTCAGCTTTTGAAAGCCTACATCCACGGACAAAACCAGAAGAAGAATCACTAATAATGAATCACAATGTTACAAGAAATCACTCAAGTATTAATCTCTTATAATCTTGAGATTAATCTTCCTCTCAAGCTCTCAATTTCAATTTCTTGTTGTAATCTCTATGATTTGTTACAAGTGTTATAGACTAACTCATCATGGTGACAGAATGTACTAGCATAAAACTTTTTACATTATTTAGTATCCGACCATATAAGAAAAATAGTATTTTGATTAATGATTGGATATTAATTGACTTGGATTAATTTATGTTGTTGATTAAGACGTTTATGTTTAATTATTCTGTAGGTTAATTAATATTGTCTTTCAAACAGTGTAAGTCTCCAGTACAGCAGTTGCACGAATTTTGGGTGATGAGCAATTTTTAATGAAAATGTATTAGTCTTTACGCTGATACGTATTATTTTTTCTAAGAAAGATTTCATGTTGAAATTGTATTTCTACGTACCTCCGTCCCGACTTATTTTGCGCATTTTTCCTTTTCGGTCGTCCCACATAATTCTGCACACTCCTAAAAATGAAACTTCTCCCACAATCTTCACCCCAATATCTCAACCTTCAATCTGCACCTTTAATAAAGTCAAAGGAGAAAAGCAAAGTCTTATTTTTCTTAACATCCGTGCCCAGTCAAATGTGCAAAATAAACCGGGACGGAGGGCGTAGTATTTATGATGAAATGTAGTACTTGTGTTGAAGAAATATAGTCGCAAAATGTTGATGGACTTTTGTAACGACAATATTTCGATGGGTTGATCGTCGCAATTAAGTAAGAATTTTTAGGTAATTTCTGCCAACAATCTGTAAAAAAATCCCTCGTAATTTTTATCGACGGACTAATAATACGTCGATATTTATAGCAACTAGCCATATTACTACCGAATATTTTTGTCGCTATTCTGTCGGTATCATCTCTTAGTGATCAAATTGGTACTCGATATTTTTTAAATTTCTTGTAGTGTATATTATGTTCAAAGATAATATTTTTATTTAGAATAAGTAGTCCCTTTCAATATAAATAGTTATACATTTTTATAAATTCTTCTTTTAACTCAAATTACAATGACATAAGATCCGTACCCCTAACAATAGAAGACTTTGCCTTTTAAACAATATTTGTGGGGTCAATTTTTTCACTTTTTTTTTCAATGTTCAATTTAGAAAATATAGAGAAAAATGGACAAACTAACAAACTTGTGAGCTGTAAGAGTATGCGTGCTAGCTAGCTTAAGAGGTTAAGGTTGCGAGATTAAGAAATAATAACATTTAAATAATTTTTTATAGACAAAGTTTCATGTGCACCAGTTATACGGTGCAATTTAAGTTTGGTATCATTATTTATACTAAAAAATATTCATTATTCTGGACAAATATATTACAATACCTTTACCTAGAACATATAACACCTTTAAACATAAATCGTGATACATTTTCAGCATAATACATGTAAGCATAAATACTAATACATTTTGACCCATAACCTCGATTGCACGGATCTTACACAAGAGACCTCCTCAATCTCTATACATAATTTTTCTTTCTTTTTATATTTTAACTTTCTGTAAAAATTATTGGTCTTAATATAGCGGATCAAATATAATACTCCCTCCGTCTTGCGGGAGTTTGCACAGTTGACCTGACACATATATTAAGAAAAAATTGTTTTTACTTTTTAGTTGACTTTTTTAAAGGTGGAGATTGAGGATGGAGATTTTAAGGGTGGAAATTGTGAGTGAACTTTAATTTTTAAGAGTGTGCAAATTGATGTGGAACGTACCGAAAAAAAAAGTGTGCATACTCGGATGGGACGGAGAGAATATTATTCATTTATTTGAAAAATATTACTTATAGATCATTATACGGATTGAAAAGAAAAGAAAACTTTTTTCGATGTATGTATTTTATAATTAATGATAATGATGTTTTTACAAAAAAATAGTAAATTTGATATTACTGACATAATTAAAAATTATTATTTATTTATGAGTCCTACTTCTGTGTCACGGTTGTACCGATGCAACCATCGTTTTTTAGTCGTTGAATCTTATAAAATATCATCATGATCATCCTGGAGTATTAAGAAAATAGAAAATTATGAAATTGGTATTTCACTCGCTACTCTTTTCAACAAATCACAAGTTCAATACATCACAATCTTTCTTCGTCGCTAATTTAGATCCAACTTCTTGTAATTCTTCTCGTCTTTTTCCTTTTTTCCGGGTTCAGCATCTTCACTTCAGACGCCTCCTCCAACTCCTCCCCTGCTTCCGTGTAAACCGGCGCCACCGCCGTTGCCCCTCATCTCCCCATCTCGGCAAATTTTTCTTCTAGTTTGAATCTCATAATTTACCACCGGCACTTTAAAATCCCAGATAGAATATTGATGATTCACTTCTCCTTCGAATTTCCATCAACTCAAGATCAGCACCTACTACTAATGATGGCCTATTAAATAAGAAAAGACAAAGTCAAAGTCGAAGAACTCCAAGAAGAAGAAGACAACCCTTGCACGGAAGTGATGGACATAAAAAATATCATTTTTCTTACACTTTTCACGTTCATATTTTGTAAGAAATTACGTGTAATTTCTATGTTCACGTGCGATTTCGTGTTTTATTGCATTTTCTGATTAATTTTTATTTTTTATTTGATTTGATACGCTTTTGGGTGTTTTTGAGTCGTATTTTGAAGATTAGGAAACTCGAAAGAATTTAGAAGATCATTCAACTCCATTTTCACACTTCGGCCCACATTCTGAGACCCAAATAGGCCCAAATGGGTTAGGGTCAGGCCCAAACTGAAGATCATCAAGCCATGAGAAAAGTTCGTGAATAAATCGGGTCGAGAAGATGAATAGAAAAACCCCAAATTGAGGAAGGAAGAAGACAAGGGCGATCGCACATGTTTCATGTTCCACCCCGCAAAACGAGGCCTAAACAAACCTAAATTAGACCTAAAAGAGCCCAAATTGAAGTTCTTCGAGTCATGAACAAAAGCCGTAAAGGGTTCGGGTCGAGAAAACGAGAGGAAGGGCTCTAAAACAGCGACGAAAGAAAGAGGTGCGAAGCAGGGACTGAAGAGGACATACAACTGCAACACTTACCGGACCGGCTGCCAGACCGGTAGGACCGCCGGAAGTTTGTCCAGTGCCGAACCAGGATTCCAGCCGCAAAGACTACCGGCCTGGCGGCGGCTCCGGCGGTTCGCGGGCCAATCTGTCTGTTTGTACACTTATTCGTTTTTCAGTTGTAATTTCTTCGTTCGAGCTTCGATTTGAGTGATTCAAATGGCCACGTGTAGCCAAAACAAAGAACTACAACTTTTATGTTTAGATCTCTAGCTAATTTCGAGCTGATTCTTCTCAAAATTCACATGAAGATCGAGTCGAGTGCACGGAAAGGGGGTTCGACCTACAACTTATAATCTCTTGTGTTTTAAATTGCTTTTGACTATTTTACCCTCTGTTCTTAAAATCCTCGACTAGCTCCGATTAATCCCCGTCTAGGCGCTAGGCTCCCATTGACCGCCTACGTTTATTTTCCGATTCCTCTCCGCCTAACTACATCTATGCCCCGATTAGTCCCGCCCAAACCCCGATTAGTCGCTAGGCCCCAGTCCACCGCCTAATTAACGCCTAGCGACTTTTAGAACCTTGATTTTACCCTTACTTATGAGGGACTTTTTCAGAAGATTTTTATCATTGTATGTGTGGAGAGTGGGTGTGTGTAAATACCCCCTTCCCCTTTGTTCCAAACATATGGTGAATCATTCAACACTTTCATTTTCAAGAAGAATTATAATTACTCTCTCAAGCTTTTCTCCTACTTTCAAGAAGAATTCTAATTACTCTCTCAAGCTTAGCCTATCTATTTATTGTGTTCTTGTTGATGTAGTCATGATTTGTGAGTAATTAGTTGAGGTTTCTAGGGTTGGGAGTAACCTAACCCTAGAATTTATGATTCTTGTGATTATTGGTTAAATTATGGGGGTTAATTGTGTTTGGAATCAATACTACGAAATTGTATGACTTATATTCTAGGTGTAGCTAACCGAGAATATATTGGTTCTCAACGAAGGAAGAAGGACAAAGGGAGAACCCCTCGTGTGTATTGATCTTGTAAGATGTTTTAGGGCTTCGCTACCTATGCAAGATCCTCTTGGAGAAGGATTTTTAGGATTAACTAAGTTATTTTCATAATTTACTCGCCTCTAGGTCTTAATAATTCCATTATTGTCCATAATGATTGGGATTAGAGTAAATTAGGTGATATTTTGTTGATTTGGTAAAAACCCCTTTTGTTACCCTAAATTTGCTAATCAATTGACTTTTAGTGTGCTAGACGAGATTATCCACCTTGTGGTTCGACTTATCACTACCCCTGTCTTTCTCATACGCTTGCGAGGATGAAAACCCTATTCAAAATAAACATTTTTGAATGGCTTTTCATGGACAAGTTCAAGAAGTGATAAAAAGAAATCCATCGTCGAATTCCGAGCTACCTAAATATTCAAGGATATTGTTGGACACAAACTTTAATTAACAACAATAAAATAGAAATATAATGGTGACATAATGTACTAGCATAACCCTTTTTCATTGTTTGGTGGTTTCGAGTGATGAGTATTATCACAATTATATTACAGAGATATTTTTTGCAACAATTATTTGTTTCTAAAGTTGTTTGAAAATGGTTTAAAATAATTTGTAAGGAATTTTGGATAACAAATTATCACAAATAACTTATTATTAATGACCACAATTATAGTCTAAAAAAATACACCATAGAAGATTAGTGACGAATTAGCAGTTAAAGAGCAGTGACGGATATATTACGTCTCTAATTTCCATTGGAGATGAGAATTCGGCCACTTAACTCTCTAATTAACTTTTAGCAACTAACACTAGCATTTTAGAGATTAACATTTCGTCTCAAATATGTCAACACTTCAATTAGAAACAAATATTATGTGATTATATATCATGAATTTTTGCATCTCTAAGATAGTATCTAAACAACTTTGCACAACTATGGCGCGCAATTATTTCTATTTAGATTAATGATCTTTAATGATAGAATATTAATTGACTTGGATTAATTTATGTTGTTGATTAAGACGTTTATGTTTAAGTATTCTGTAGGTTAATTAATTAACTCCTGGGAACAACTTTGCTTGTCTATGTGTAAAGAGAGTTGTTCACATTGTTTTTCAATCAGCGTAAATCTCTTCTACAACAGTTTCTCGAATTTTGGGTTACGAGTAAATTTTTCATGAAAATGTATTAGTTTTTACGCTTATATATATTACTTTTTCTAAGAAAGATTCGATGTTGAAAATGTATTACTATATGCGTCCTGGTTTATTTTGCACACTTTCTCTTTTGGACCGTTCCACATGATTTCATACACTCCTAAAAATGAAACTTCTCCCACACTCTTCACCCTCAATATCTCAACCTTCAATCTGCACCTTTAAAAATGTCAATGAAAAAGCAAAATTGCTTGTTCTTAACATCCGTGTCCAATCAACTGTACAAAATAAGTCGGGACGGAGGGAGTAGAATTTATGATGAATGTAGTACTTGTGTTGAAGAAATATAGTCGCAAAATGTTGATGGACTTTTGTACTGACAATTTTTTTGTCGGTAGATCGTTGCAATTAAATAAGATTTTTTAGGTAATTTTTGCCAGCAGTCTGTCAAAAATCCCTCGTATTTTTTATCGACAGACTAATAATGCGTCGGTATTTATAGCGACTAGCCATATTACTACCGAATATTTTTGTTGCTACTCTATCGATATCATCTCTTAGTGACCAAATTGGTACTCGCTACTTTTTAAAATTTCTTGTAGTGTGTATTATATGTTGAAAGATAATATTTTTATTTAGAATAAGTAGTCCTTTTCAATATAAATGTTATACATTTTTATGAATTCGTCTTTTAACTCGAGTTACATAGACATAAGATCCGTACACCTAATAATAGAAGACTTTGCCTCAAGCGATTTTGTAGGGTCAATGATTTCACTTTTCTTTTCAGTGTTCAATTTAGAAAATATATAGAAAAATGGCAAACTAACAAACTTGTGAGCTGTAAGAGTATGGGTGCTATCTTAAGAGGTCAAGGTTGCGAGATTAAGACATCATAACATCTAAATAAATTTTTATGACAAAGTTTCATGTGCATTAGCTGCACGGTGTAATTTGAGTTCTGTATCATCATTTATACTTAAAGATATTTATTATTCTGGACAAATGTATTACAATACCTTCATCCAGTATATGTGATACCTTTAAACATAAATCGTGATACATTTTCAGCATAATACATGTAAGCATAAATATTAATATATTTTGATCCATAACCCGAATTGCACAGATCTTATACAAGAGACCTCCTCAATCTCTATATAGCGTTTTTCTTTCTTCTTATATTTTAACTTTCTCTAAAAAATATTGTTCTTGCTATAGCGGATCAAATATAATATTATTTATTTATTTGAAAAGTATTCCTTATAGATCATTATTCGGTTGCAAAAGAAAGGTAAACTTTTTTTCATAAAGCAAGTATGTATTTTATAATTAATGATAATGATATTTTTAAAAAAAAAATATATATATATTAAATTTGATATTACTGACATAACTAAAAGGAATTCTTTATTTATGAATACTATTTCTGTTCCACGGCTGTATCGGTGCAATCATCATTTTTCAGTCGTTGGATCTTATAAAATATAATATCGATCATCCATTCATTCAGGAGTATTAAGAAAATAGAAAATGATGAAATTGATATTTCACTCGCTACTTTTTTTAATAAATCACAAGTTCAATACATCCCAATCTTTCTTCTTCGTCACTAATTTGGATCCAATTTCTTGTTATGATTCTTCTCATCTTTTTCCTCTTTTTCGGGTTCAATATCTTCACTTCAGACACTTCCTCCAACTACTCCCCTGCTTCCACGTAAACTGGCGCCGCCACCGTTGCCTCCCATCGCCCCATCTCGGCGAAGTTTTCTTCTAGATTAAATCTCATAATTTACCACCGTCACTTTAAAATCCCAGATAGAATATTGATGATTCGCTCCTACTTCGAATTTCCATTTACTCAAGGTCTAAATTAGGTTTCTCTCTCTTCCATTTTGCAAGAAAAATATTAATAAATAAATCAGCACCTACTACTAATGATGGCCTATTAAATAAGAAAAGAGAAATTCAGAGTCGAAGAACTCCAAGAAGAAGAAGGCATCCCTTGCACGGAAGTGATAAAAAGCAATCCATCATTGAATTTCACGCGACCTAAATATTCAAGTTTTTCGCAGGAACTTCCTGCATGTAAACCAATTCTCACTCCGATTGTATTGATGAATATGATACTAATCGTATTCCTGAAGGCTCAAGACATAATAAGGTTGAATTTATTCAAAGCCTAGTAAATAAGAAAAGAAAAACAAAAATATTATTGAATTCATACGGGGTCCCATAAAAATCTAGTATAAGTCATTTGTGCTCCTCGATTGCACCGGCACAACGATTGTACAACATAATGATCCTTTATTTTTACCCTAAAAATTAAAGTGTCAAAGGTACGATAATTGACCTAAATTGTATTATATGTTAACCAACGGTATTACTGCAGATGGCTTATGTATACGCTTTCTCTTTTGAAGAGGCTTGTTAGAGTCTTCTCAGGTTGTGCGGTAGGTCTTCTATCACCTGATATATCACATATGTAAATTCATGTCGCCCAGACGCTTGGCGACTGCAGCTGTTGAGCAGCATGATTCACTACCTGTCTGTGTCTCATATTGTTTGAACTATAAAGTACTAGCGTAGCACATAACAATTTTTGTTTCATTGTTTTATTATAAATATCTTATTTTCATTATATACATTCATTTCCTTTTGGTTGATTTGTTATATTGCGTCAATTCATTTATTTATTATTCTAACTAGTATCGTACCCGTGCGATGCACGGGAAGATCTTTAACATGGTATCATTAAAAGAGTTTGTACGACGATTTATGTTGTTATCGTTCTTAATTGTGATGTAAGCATTTAATAAAAGTATGAAATAACTAAATGTAAACTACATTGATGATCCGACAAAATATCAAAATATTAAAAATAACAAATGAAATACTCATCAACCTAAATAAATATTAAAATGTAACATATATAAACAAAATCACGCTTGCATCTACAAATTTTGAAATACTTCCTTATACACAACATTGGTGGTAGTTTTTCTTTCTGGATCTTCGTCATCACAAATCAAAATCTTCAAACCTTTTCTATTCGTCACACGAGATACGGCAACATATAACTGACCATGACTGAAAACGGGTTTTTTCAAGAATAAACCAACATGGTTAAGTGATTGTCCTTGACTCTTATTTATTGTCATCGCATAAGAAATAATAAATGGAAACTGGCGCCTCTGAAATCGAAAAGGCATTCTCTTGTCCGAAGGAGTCACAGAAAGTCGAGGGATTAGAACAGTTACACCAGCATTATTCCCTGATATGGCCTTTGCCTCGACCACGTGATTACCAAGTTTTGTAATCACTAATCGAGTACCATTGCACAATCCTTGTGAGTGATCTATATTTCGCAACAACATCACTGGAGTACCAATTTTAATCTTTAGCTCGTGATTCGGTACTCCAGAACATTTTATCGAATTCAGAAACTCCGGAGTGTGAAGATCATTCAAAAGGTCAACATTTGCATCGGATTTACACGGCGTATCTGAGCTCAAGTATGTTCTACCCTCCGAAGTGTTCAAAGAAGTCATATACTCGTTAATAGAATCAACAACACTTAGAGTAGGTGCCAGTATGGCTCTGCCATGTAGATAAGAGGTGTCATCACCTACTTTTCCAAAATTTGGATACGTACTCTCAACAATCGTTGCAATTGGATTTTCACCTCTTTCTAGAAAAATGTCTTCAGGAATATCAATCTCCACTTCTCCATCATTCGTACCACCAATAACACCGTCTCCAATACTTGCTATCCAATCTGAAAACTTTCTCAACTCTTGACGCTCAGCATCATCGGGAAGATTTTGCAAACGCATGTTCTTTGTCAAACGTAATACCTTAAAATGACGCCACAAATATGAAGAATTAATGGTCGCGTACACTATGTCCTGTCTAGTTCCTTTAGGTACTACAGGTAGGATCTGTCTAAAATCTCCTCCCAACACAACACTCTTTCCACCGAACGGGGCATCTTTTTTAGTGATATCACGAAGCAACTTATCAAGAGTTTCAAAACAATTCTTGTGCATCATTGGAGCCTCGTCCCAAATAATGAGCTTAGACATCCCTATCATCTCAGCCAATGGACTCCCTAATGTTATGCTAGACGAAGAATCCTCATGAACATTGAGTGGAATTTTAAATCGGGAGTGTGCAGTCCTTCCACCGGGCAACAATAATGATGCTATGCCACTCGATGCAACATTTAGAACTATATCACCTCTACTCCTCAAAGCAGCAGACAATGTCCTCCAAACAAAGGTTTTACCCGTCCCACCATAACCATATACAAAGAAAGCCCCACCATTACCATTGTTTAAAGAGTCCATAATTGACGAATACACAAACTCCTGTTCATCGGTCATATCGGCCAATAGTTTATCGCGTTCAACACCTAAAGCCTCGCGATCGTACAAAAGTTCATCAGCAACGAACCGATTTCCAGATCCTGGTTGGTTCATGAAATCCGCAACAGGCATCTGATCATAATCTGAAAGACTCTTTCCACGACTCCGTAACATTTTCTCTATCTCCACCAGAGTAAAATTCTTTATTTCTTCATCGGTCATCGTCAAGGCTACAAATAAATAAACAATTTTTTTTTTAGGAATTAATAATTGAAATACATATTTAATTAAAATAATAAAATCAATTTGTACCTTGATTCTTTCTCTGAATACGCTATCTGTACAAAATGTCATCAGACAGATGCGTCCAACATTGTTCCCAAACATGCTCAGGTCGTCCAATTGAGTTAGAAAACAAAAGTGTGACAAACAACACTCTCAAGTGCTGTGCAGAGGCCCAATGGCTGGCCTCCTCAATAGCATCTATGTATTCTCTATCATCCTCCAATAACCCCCTAGCATAGCAAGCATCTTGATATGTTTCATACTGAACAACACCAACTTTTCTAATATCAGCGTAACATTTGCAACCTTTCACAATGTTCAAAAGACATCTAATGTAATACGGGTCACCACATCCAGGTGGTACATAATGAAGTGTACCAATCGCTTTACCCTTTTCTCTTTTGACCCACTCCCTACCCTTCTGCTTCCACACAAATTTTTGAGGAAACTCAGCGTACGTAAGATTATTTGCCTCGGGATATTTCTTATTTGCCTCAAACCATCCCAAAAACATGCTTTGATTAACACTTTGACGATCTAGAATATTTTCCAATTGATCGCCTTCAGAAAAGACCACAGATTGTTGATTTTCAAGATGAAAACTCAGGCGCTCAACAGGGGGGTACCGATATTGAATTTCAAAACCAAATATCCTCCAGGCAGCTTCACAGGGGGATATGTAACGACAATCATAGTACATACGAATCTCGTCTACATTGTCTCCATTATTATTGTCAGCACTCGCCTTATAAAACCCAGCTGTAACACGATCATGACCTTTGTTTATATACTTAAATAAATACTTTATACTCCGAGACTGATTACACCATTCAACATTTATATGTGCTCCATACTTTAGAAGAAGATATCTATTGTGGGGCACTACATATCCATTATTCAAAGGGACACCACTTTTCATAATTGTCCTACCATCATTTCTGCGTCTATACACCGGATAACCATCATCATCAATAACAGTCGTTTCAACAAACCTCTTCGGAAAGTGCTTCGTACATTTTCCATCCTCATCCATACACGGAGAATTGGGATGTGCTAATCCGCACGGACCATGAATCATAAACTCCTGCACAGCTGAATAGTACTTCGGGTCATCTTTTTCTTCTGGTATTTCAGCAGATATTATTCGATCAATGTCTGACCCATTTGGATACTTATCTTCTTTTTCAAGGAACAGAAGGATATGAGCATGCGGAAGGCCTCGTTTCTGAAATTCAATGGTATATACAACTGCAAATAATTTGTAAAAAAATTAAGCTTAAATAATTTTTGTTAATAATACATTTGCAATAAGAATCATCAATTATATGAAAAAGTACCTGCAATAACATTGCCAAAAATCTTCTTGCACCTTAGCTCATTTATTAGAGCATCGAGTTTAATCTTGAATACCCTAACAACAATGTCAGGACGATCTTCCGGTCTAAGATTTCTTGGTGCCATAAATCTTACAATTTCTAGCCACTTTGGATTACACGTGAATGTAATAAACAAATCCGGATAATCAGCCCATCTGCAAATAGCCATCGTGTCCTGATAACTCTGAATCATATACCGTGGTCCACCAGTGTAAGATGATGGTAAGACAATCCTCATACCCATATAAGTAATATCAGTCTCTCCTCGTAATAGAGCATCACTAAGACCACTATACAACTCTACCCTCAAGGCTTTTTGATTAAGCCTTATGAACAAAAGTCGTATAGATTCAATTATTGTATAAAGATCCACCACAATTTGTTGCGTTAGTCTTCGGCTATATAGAATAGTTGCCCTTCCGTTCGGCCTCTCTTGCAAACGAAAAGCAGCAAACTCACGCATGCTAACTTTTTTTCGACCACCGCCGGTTGACTCACGACCAGAAGCGAATGGTATGTTATCACTATATCCATCTTCACCATAAGGGAACAAAAGGGGATATTGCAAACTAAGATAAGAAGAATGCATCTCATTAATGCGTTTCAATGATCCACTACGTGTTTCGACAATTATGTCACGGTCTCCTAGTGCACGATCTAGATCACCGACTACCAAAGCTGCTACCTCTGAAACAGCTGGCAAATTATACCTCCTACGATCGGTTGTCCTATCATTCACCAGCTTAATTTTGACATCAACACGTCCTTCGGCTGCTATCTTCTGAGCGGCCATCCTAAACGATTTTACCAGTACATTGTGTTGATCAAGCATTGATTTCAATTCCGCAACTAACTCAGTATGAAGAGCTTCCCTTCCCGTATTTTTTCTATCAAAGTAAAAATGCGATGGGCTTTAGTGAAAGATAAAATCATAATATTAAACTTAATTTAAATAAATTATTGTTATATAAATTTAATTAAAAATATAAAAAGTGTAATGCATTATATTATTACCTCACTGCATTTAGTCTGTTTGTAATCTCATTATCAGTATCGTAAATATACAGCTGTGCAAATTTGGGATTTGATCCCTCGGATGGAAGGAGACATCCAATTAGATGATAATTCTGACCATGTAACTGAAACACAGGAGGTCCACCGCCTGTGTTCATGCTTGAATCTATTCTTCCTCCCATTGAGGTGAATGAGAACATGTTATTGTAAGTCCTTACATTTTCTAAATACTGCTTGCTTTTTGCACTATCGCCAGCAAGAAGTTCAACTAAAAGTTGTGGAGGTTGTGGAAGTAATGGAAGTTGAATCTTTCCTTTCATACAGCAAAGACTACAGAAGGGATAAACAGACTTTGGAAAAGACGCCAAACGCTCTTCGTACCAAAAACTTGCACCGCAGTGACTACAACTATAAGTAGTGTCGCCAAAGTCCATGTAGTCTAATCACATAGAATAAAAAATCCATATTAACTCCAAAATACGTATCACATATAATATTTTTAATATTTTAATACAAATAGTTTAACATTTTAAAAAATTGTTATTTCAAATTATTACCTACAACAGAAGTATTATTGATATGTGCCTTCCTTGTTCCAGCCGCTTCTATAATAAATCAATAATAAAAATAATGAATAATTTTTATTGACCTTCATGTACATTTCAATAATATTTAACAAACGACACAATCAATATTAAAAAATTCAAAATTCTTACGTCTCCGTGGTGGTTTCCTGATTATGACTGGATGACTATTAGACGACGATGGAATAAATGAAACAACAGTAGGATTATTGACAGTTGATCCAGTCCTCATGCTTGTATTGATATTATTATTCTTTATGATACCTAATTTCATCAATTTAGAAAAGATTATAATTATATATATGTCAATATATATATTAATCTATATAGTTTTTTAAAAATATAACTAATGATGTGTTTAGATAGATATGTACCCGTAGACGTATACGATGTGGCATTTTGAGAATTGAGAGACTCTCGTTCATTCGACTCATTGCAACTTCTTAAATAGACATGATTATTTGCAGTACAATTCGTAATAATATCCGAAACACTCTTGTCTTCGATAGAGGATGACCTTTTTACACCTTGTTGAATACACCCTGTGACTTCAAAATGTAGATACATATCCAATTACAACGCAATGTCACGCAAATGAAAATATCTAAAAACATTAATATATTATATTATAGTACATATATATACTCATATCTATATATACATATGTGTATATTTACATTAAAAAAAAAAAATTGCTCAATTACCATTAGTGATATTTGAAAGTGGACTTCTCTGGAAAGGATATGTAACATTGCTAGAACCGACAACTTCGCCAGATACATTAACCTTGGTGAATTTTGAAGAATGTCCGCTAGTATTCGTGTTGCACGGAGTTGAATTCTCTAATAATGTCCTCGGAATATTACTCAAATTATCAATTAATCGAGAAAAATAAAAGACAAGTTAAAGAGACATAAACGATTATATTCCCAAAAAATTAATCCAACATGTATTCACGGCTAAACAAATATTACTATTTAATTATTACGTGAACAAATGTTAATAGAAAAATTATGCCGTAAAAAAATGAAAATTTTAGTATGTCAAATAATAATTGTCCTTAAATATTAATAAATTATTTATAAAGCCCAACATATATTAATATTTTACTATTTTCTCAACTTCAAACTAAAACAAACAGATACTTAACAATTTTAAAAAATAAGAATCAGCTTAAAAATAATCCATCTAAAGAACTATAATTAATTTAAATGTATATATATAAACAAAAATATCAAATAAATATATACCAATGTATTACAGAAATGCTAGCCCACGAATAAATTATCAAAATTATTATTACTATAATTTAACTACAAAACAATCCTGAATTTTGCAAACCAAATAACAAATTTTTTAAAATAAAAAACAAAAAATCGAGAAGCCCAAAATTTTGGCTGGAATATATAGCAGATCATATATATAGAAATGAATTGGGCTCAGAAAATTAAGCTGAGCCCATTATAATAATAAATCACAACAGCCCACGATTTGGACTATTGTGCCATTATTTTTAACGTGCAGCTGTTGTTTCCACTCCCCAATGTGGAACTCTATCTAGAGTGTTCCACACTCTTCTTTCCCACTATGTCTGCATCCAACGTTTCATTTTCACCGTTTACTTTCCCCTCTCTACTTTCTCTCTCTACTCAAAAGAAACCCTACCCAGATTCCTCTCTACTTTCTTTCTGTAAATCAGGAAGATCAAACCCCATATCCCGTCTAAATCTCTTATTCTTACCAATCTTAGATTCAGAACAGGTTGGTGAACACTGTTGAAATCGTTTGAAATGACGATTTTTCTTATTTTTATTTGATTTTCCTGGGTTTGGAAACAAAGTTCAACTGTGCATCATATTTTTTCTTATATGCTGAAACATCTTCTGATTCAAATGAAGCATGCAGTGTATTTACCGTTGTTTATCTAGATTTTGGATTTGAGATTTAGCCGGGAACATTACCGATGACGAAGGGGTTTTCTTGTTCTTTTGATGAACAAATGAAAAAAGCTCTTTTCCGGCAAATTTTAAAATGTTTCTCTGTTCACCGATTCAAACCATGAAATTTTCTGTATGTTTTGGATTTGAGTCAAAGTCCGGAAAAATATGCGATGAGGAAGGAATTTGATAAAAAATTTCGAAAAAATGAAAGTAACTACACTTTTTTCTGTTGAGTGAGGAAATCTGACCCTGTTTAACATTTTAAATGACAGAAAATGCTCTCTTTTCTGTCATTAAAGGGTCCAGATGAAAAATCACTTACAGATCTGGAATTTTTAAGAACATCCGTACCTTATTTTTTAGTAATCTGGACCATGCAGTGTTTTGGTTGTGTATTTTTCCAGATTTAACATTTTTTCCAGCTTTGGTTGATAAAAAATTTTGAAAAAATGAAAGAAACTACACTTTTTTCTGTTGAGTGAGGAAATCTGACCCTGTTTAACATTCTAAATGACAGAAATGCTCTCTTTTCTGTCATTCAAGGGTCCAGATGAAAAATCACTTACAGATCTGGATTTTTTAAGAACATCCGTACCCTATTTTTTAGTAATCTGGACCATGCAATGTTTTGGTTGTGTATTTTTCCAGATTTAAACACTCTTTGTAAAGAAGGATGTGAGTTTTCTTTTAAATATCCTTTTCTTAAGGATTAAAAACTTTGCATACTTAATTTTTTACAGATCTGCTAAAATGATACTCTTACTGCAAAACAATGAGGAAATCTGAATATATTGACCATTCGAAAAAGATTTTACTTTTCTGTATATTTCGGCTTTGACATCTATTAGAGAAAAAAGATACGATGATGAAGGGTTTTTATTAAAAATTTCGTGAATTTAGGGAAAATAAACATAGTCAGTATTTTATCATTCAAAATATATTACTATTATACATCTCTATTATTTCAAAGATTTTTAACAACACACTCAGTACAAATTACTGAAATGTATCATGCAGAACTTTGTGATGTATTTTATACGATATCATGTTAAATAATCTTGAAGGAAAGTTTTGTCTTCTTAATAACATAATGTGAATGGATTAAAATCTATTATGAGTTATTTTTTTGCAGATATGATGTACTCTGTAACAAATTAAAGGTGAGACTAATGTTTTGCATCATTCTATATTTTACGTCAGAATTATGATAGTATATATTTACACATTGACTATTCATGATAGTTTTGTATAGATTTTATTGTACTGAATATATATTTTATATAGATCCTTACATGCAATTAGATACTATAGATTTTTTACTGATTTATTCACAAATTTTACATGTTTGCAAAAGTGTATTTTACCATGTCAATGATTCTTTCATGAAATGAATTTTACACTAATTAGTATAAATAGAAACTTAACTTCGTCCAAATTTTTTAATAGACATGAAATGAATTACATTAAAGTCATGTTAATTAGTATTTGCAGTATAATACACTGACTTTTATAAAAAATCACTCTTTTAGTTACTAATTTATCAATCACCTTACATATCTATTCCCTACACTTAGACATGTAAGAATAAATATAATTTTTTTATCTTCTAAAGTAATAACTATGCATGAACAAAATATCAACACAAGTGACAAAATGAGTTATATCCCTAAGTTTTTTCTACTTTCTCATCGCAGTAAACGCAACACAAAATGTATTATCGAATTGTTTAAACCATTTAGATAGACTTCCAACTTATGCAAACTCTTTTGAATTTCAATAGTGAGAGTTTGATCATCATTTGATACCTGTTCTCATATATATTCCATTAATACTTTTTTGATGAATCTCATATGTTTTCCATACTTTTGATTGTTTTAACCAATTATGCAGATATGAAGTCAATCTATTCTAAGAACAAATCTAAATGCAGCTTGTTGAGTTGGATGAAGAACAAAGTTCCAAATTACACAGAAAGATAAGTTTATAACCTAATTTCCTCATTAGTACTAATTGAAATCTATTGCATTCAACAGTAAAACATTGTCCCATCTGAAACCACATACAAACAAAGCAAAAGTTCATGTGATTAACATAATAAAACAAACATACCATTTCTAGAATGCTTTTTTTTTTATTGTTGTTGATACATTGATCTTTAATTATTAAATAATCAATCAGCCTATATATTTAGTCCCTACACTTAGACATGCAAGAATAAATAGAATTTTTTTTACTTCTAAAGTAATAACTATACCAGAACAAAGAATCAACACATGTGACAAAATGAGTTATATCCCTAAGTTGAACAAATTTGAGGCATGCAATAAAGTAAACTTAAGTTAAAATATATTTTCGAATTATTTAAACCATCTAGATAGACATTCAACTTATGCAAATTATTTTAATGTTCAATAGTCAGAGTTTGATCATCACTTGACATGTGTTCTCATATGTATTCCAGTAATACTTTTTTGATGCATTTCATATATATTTCACTCTCTTGATTGTTTTAACCAATTATGCAGATATGAAGTCAATCAATTCTAAGTAGAAATCTAAATGCAGCTTGTTGAGTTGGATGAAGAACAAAGATCCAAATTATACACAAAGATAAGTATATAACTTAATATCCCCATTACTACTAACTTGAATCTATTGCATTTAACAATAAAACATTGTCCCATCTGAATCCACATACAAAACATGAATGTTCATGGGATTAACATAATAAAACGAACATACCATTTCTAGCATGCTTTTTTCCTATGGTTGTTGATACCTTGATCTTCACCATATGTATAAACCAGACTGATTTTGTGTATAATTCTTTATTTTGTGTTGACACATATACGAATCTGCAAAAAGAACAAAAGAAAGTTCGATTTGATTAGAACATATATTTAAACCGTATTGAAATTACATTCAAAGATGAAAATTTATGAAAAACTTGCTTACGGTTTACTGCAAATATATACCTTACTGTAAATATTGAACATCAATGCATTTATGAAAATGACATAATCCATTGCACACTTTCAAATAAGATGCATACTCTGTTTTTTGGCTATCAAAAAATGTTGATTCTATTGCAATTTAAAAACATTATTTTGATAAATAACAATAATAACATACCTTCTGCTACCTGACCTGGTGAAGATTGAGTTTACAGGTTGCACAAGCATATACGCGTGCGTCTAAGATTTTATATAGATAGTAGTAAACTCCGGGACCATAAACTGCATAATTTATAGGTATTAGTTGTCACGTATAGTAATACAAAGATTTTTAAGGAAATTGGTTACAGAAATATATATGAATATATCTTTTCCAGTATATTATCATATATTTGCAAAGATATGGATATATATTTCACATATCTAATAAGATTTTGATAATAAGATATTTCCTGTATATACATCGCATATCTTTCCAAGTATATTATCATATATTTGCAAAGATATGGATATATATTTTACATATTTAATAAGAATTTGAAAATAAGATATTTCCTGTATATGTGTATATATCTTTGATTGTATATTATCATATACTTGCAAAGATTTGGATATATATTTTACATATTTAATAAGAATTTGATAATATTATATTTCATGTAGTATTCATTATTTTATCACAGTAAGTATATTCGACAAAATTAAAGATATAAGTCAAAAATTTATTCTTCCATAAGAATCAGTATTAAAATATTACATCATTGAAATCTTTGATTACTATAATATCTTTCATATAATAAACAACCATTATCTATCACTTTAATATATCACATCATTTATAAGTATAGTAGTAAAGTCTACGTCCATAAAGTTTAAAAATTTTAGATGTTGGTTGTCACCTATAATAATATAAAGATTATTTAGCAGTTCGGTTATAGTAATACATCACAATACATGAAATATATAAGCATATATATTATCCAAATCATTAAAGTTCAATTAAAAATTTATGGATATATATATAAATATCACCTCATTTTATATAAACTTAATTATATCGTGCAGTTTCATATGGACGAAATAAAGTTACCAATTTTTTTAAATATAATAAAAACATTTCATGTAAAATTTATGTTCCAAATATATATAAATTCGATACAATATAGTTATATTTTAAACATTTTTTCAAAACATTACTATGCTTATCAAACATGTTTATATTAACTTTAGTTTATCATTTTAATGTTTTTAAATTTTTCATTAAATCCTCGAATTTCGTACAATTGTAGTAAAGAGGAACAACTAACAAAAAACTCAAACTTAGTTTTTATTAATGACAAACAGAAAGTTGAAACAAAAATATGAAATTATAATACCATAGAACATAAACACACTATTAGATAAGAAAATGGAAACCCCTAATGAATAAAAACCCTAAAGGAAAGGTCCATGAAGTTATCACCCCTAGGAGGTTGTTTTTCCAATGTTATAACATCACCATGACGAATCATACAGTCGTCCATAAAATCCTTGCACCCAGTTATGTAGCAGATTTCCTCTCTCTCTTCTTCATCGGGTTCTATTCCCACATTCCACTCCTTCTTGCCCCTTATAAGTGTCACTCTGCCGTTGATAATGTGGCCCCATCTAAGAAAATGGTGCCTAAACTGTTCAGAAACTTTCTGAAATTCAAAATAGATTAAAAAGTGAGAAATAAAAAAGATTTATCGAAAAAATATGAAGAATAGAAATTAACTACCAATCTTTCACGTCGAACATCTCTGTGTTTCACTTCGATTGTAAAGCTCGGATACTGCACATTGTTGTTGATTAGAACAGAAACATTTGAACTCATCATCGTACTTTGACCTCGCGATAATAAGAAGTGATAATCAAATGATTTTGGACTCAACTCAGATAATAAGAAGTGATAAGCTAAAGAGCCTTTATATAGAGCAATACCATGGATATGTTCAATAACCTAAAATATATTTTGAGATATGCAGGATATGTTATCCTTTTTTACTCATATATTTTTAATTCTTTTTATTTGGTTTAAAATTATTATCTATATACTACCAGTTTGAATTTAATCATATCAATAAACATGTATCAGTATTTTTATACAATACTTCATAATTTTAAGTTAATAATATTATTGAGTACGTTGTGTAATTACATTATATGTAAATCAATTATTATAAGGGAAATATTTATACTTTGTTTTGATCGTAGTTTTTCTGTTTTTTTTTCTTTCCATTTTTTTGTTTATTTCACATCTCTTATATTCCAATAAATTTTCAGATCTTAGGGTTTAATAATAAAACTTTGTTGAATGCGGAAAAAAATAAATTGCACATAATATAATCATAACCATGGTTTATTATTAAAATATAACACATGCAGAGGTGAAAATATGCTGGTCTAAGCCATACACATAGAATTCATAGGAAAAAAAAAAAAGTAGAAACAGAATAATACGCATTAGTAATACTAATCAATCAGTAAACGTACACACGAAAACTTAGAAATTCTTCCGGTTGCAACTCGAGTGTAAACTTCCTTCCAACACATATTTCATTATCTCTAAAAAACCAGTATAAGTCAGTCAATTGTGCGTTGTCCCAGCCGTCACCAACAATAGGGACTTTCCAGTATTGAATCCCACGAAATATTATGGCTTCGCCTTTTAGAAGGTGTCCCCACTTGATGAACTTGATCTGAACTCTTCAGGAATAACCTATAACATAATTGGTTTTTATGTTAGTAAAATTTAAGCTATGAACAAATTCGATTAGTTGTGATAAACAACCATGTTTTCCTGAGACTTTAATTTCTACACGTACCAGTTTTTTATTTTTCGCTATTTCTTCATCCACTTCCACATCAAACGAAGGATTATCAACATCATCTATAGTTATAATTTCAACATCTTCCGACCTGCAATTCAAATAAACAGTTAAACAAAACAGTAAAATCTGAAAACAATGTAGACTATACTCCATAAGTTGAAAACGTTAACTCACACTACTCCCATTTTTTTCCTGTGAATAGTATTATACAAACTGCCTTTTGATTTCAATATGATTTTTTTCTGTATCATATTATGAGACCATTCGTGATCTATATATACTATCTGTTAGATATTATGAGACCATGCCACATTATAGATTAGTATAAGATTTTACACATTATGGATAACTATTATCGTCTAAAAACCCTTGTTTATTGCAATAAAATACATTCACATTATCTATGAAAATCAGTACTTTACATAGATATCAAATCTTAAGGTAAATTAAATTGCGAATAATACCTAAAACAAATATTATTAAATCAAATAAAGATTCTAAATCAATGTTCTAATTTAAACTAATATACTCCCTGTTTGTTTATTTACTTAATGTATGCAGCAACGGATTCAATAATGGGAGTGAAGTTTAAATGTATGGAAAATTCATAATTCTAAGCAGCCATACATGCATTTTGGAATGCATCCAGAATAAAGTTCTAAACAACTCTCACAGATAAGTTCTAAAATCGCCTCTTTATATAGTTTGATTATTGTGTGTTTTTTCTAACTTTATATTAGATAAGTATAAACAGAATGCATACCAAGCCTAATCAAAACTTTATTTCAAATCTTACTCATTTTGCAAATCCAAAATTAATGCTATAAGTTTCTCAATATTCATAAATAACTTAACATTTTATAATATATTGCTTATATAATACCAAATAATGTGCTACTTATTTAAAATTGGATGTTTAAGGTAAATAAACATGTTTGTATTAAGAATTTTTATTGTTCTAGATATTTTTTTCATTCTAAATCGAATGTTTTACCTATTTGTTATCAACGTTGAAATTATTACTCCCTCTGTCCCACTCTAATTTGCCTACTTTCCTTTTCGGTTTGTCCCAATCTAATTTGCCAGCCCATAAATGACAAATTTCTCTCACAATCTCCACCCTCAAAATCCTCACATTCAATCTCCACCTTTGAAAAAGTCAAAGATTCCACAAAACTGTTTTTTCTTAACCTCCGTGCCCGGCCAAGGTAGGCAAATTGGGCCGGGACGGAGGGAGTAATTCTTTTGCACTTATGATTAATAGGATGTTTTTTTTTTTTTTATATATAAAACATAGACTGAATGCTCTTTGTGGTCATGTTTGTACACAAATCTAAACAATGGGAGCGTGGTCACACATTATGGAATGCATCCAGAATAAAGTGCCAAAAAACTCTCAGAGATAAGTTCTAAAATCGCCTCCTTATATAGTTTGATTATTTGTTAGTTTTAACTTTAAATTGGATAAGTATAAACAGAATGCATACCAAAGCTAATCAAAACTTAAATTTCAAATCTTACTCATTTTGCAAAACCAAAATTAATACTATAAGTTGTTTTATCTTCATAAATAACTTAACATTTTATAATATATTGCTTATATAATACCAAATAATGTGTTATTTATTCAAAATTAGATGTTTAAGGCAAATAAACATGTCGGGTTTAATAATTTATATTGCTCCAGATACTTTATAAGAATCTAAATCGAATGTTTACCGTTTTGTAACCATTTTTTGCATTTTTAGTTCTTAATAACTTATGATTAAATGATTTTTTTTTTTTTTTTAATATAAAACATAGACTGAATGCTCTTTGTGGTCATGTTTGTACATAGTTTGTATGTGTGGTCATGTTTGGAATTCATATTATAGTAGGAGTTTTGGTTTCAAAAAATATGTATGTGGCCAATTAGGAGATTTATATCACAATGATTGAATATTCAATCTAGCCTGGATATTATATAATTAGCCTGTAGGAATATTTAAAAGACACTAAACTAAAAAACCATTACATTTACATTCAGGAATAACCAATATTGAACATAGGGAACTTAATAAAAATCATGATATAGACAATAAGTAAACAGAAAACTTAGAAAAGAGTTAAATCAAAATTAAATTCCCATCTCGAAAGATAGCAAAACGGAAATACCTAGATGAAACATAGAAAGCTATTCAAACACCACGATACTCAATATGTAAAACAAATAGTTCTCATAAAACTCAAAACATCAAAACGAAACATAGGTTATCAATATCCAAATTTTAAACTAAAATAAAAAAAAACAAATTCATTTGAAAAGAACAGAAACCAACATTATTGTCTCAACAAATTCAAAACATCATTCCTTTTCTTGCTTGGGTACTTTACGGGTTGTTGAGTTCTTATCAAGCTCATCAAGCAACTTCCGTTTTGTCTTCAAGGCGGACTCAACACCTATTTCTTCAACCTTCCCCTTTCCTTTTGCTAGATTGCTCTCAACAGTAGTAGCTTTTTCTGACGTTTCACCTTTGTGCTCAACTGGTTCAACCTTTTTCTCAGGAGTTGTAACCTCGTCATCCGATGAATTATCACAGTCCTTTATATCCTTCCGTCCAAGCTTTGATATCAAATCAGACTACTGATAATACTATGTTTTTTAGAGATTTGTCTTGAACAGAGTAAATTGGTAGAAACTAAATACATATGAATAACCTGAGGGTCAACATAAGCCGAACAGAACCTTGCTATTAACTCTTGATCATCCGATACCTTAGTAACAGAATATGTCACCCTACCACCCCGAGACTTATCGGTCTTTTTGGAAACTTTGAACAGGACAGTTCTATCCACAAGTTTGTTGACAAAATAATCCAGGAACCAGGCTCAGCATCCTTAATAGAAATTTAAACAATTAGATTTCAAAATAGAAGTTCGAACAAAACAAAAAAACTTTTAATATTACTTACATCCTCCTTTTTAAGCTGTTGTGCAGTTTTCCCAAATATGACCTGACCTTCGGTATCCCAAACTATGAATAATGCATTGTAGATTTCATCAATTACCCTAACCTCGAGCTTAAACCTATTGACCAAACAATGCATTACCAGTCATGACAATCTGATTTTTTTGTACAAACACACAAAAGAATTAACTGTATCATTTGTTTATACTCAAACCTGAAATTCTGATTCTCTTCCACTTCACCACAGTGTCTACACATCCACTTCCCATTATCTTGAGCCAACTTACGATGACAAATCAAACATCCCATATACCAAACATTTTTGGGGTTTTCGATCTCAGCAATAGTGCAATAAACCCAAAACGATCCATCCTAAACATATAAAAAACACAAGTTGTTCAGTGTTAGTAAACTGATATTATTACAGTATTTTTGCGCAATTATAACTAATACCTCTCCTTCACATATTTCTTGAAGGTTCCTCACAACAGCACGGCCGGAACTAAACTCGCTAGCCGGTGATGCACCAGACCCAGACGATTGAGATATCGTCATAGGCCTCGAGACCTTCGAACATTCAGCAATCCTGAAAATATATAAAATGAAGGTATTTCTTAAATAACATATTTATCTGCGATATATTTATGTCTAATGTACAAAGCAAGTAGCTTACTTCTTTTTTAACTCAGAAATTTCCCAAACGTCAGCATTCACAAACATTTGAGTACAATTATAAGTGTTAGACACTTTAACTGAGTCTGCATCAAATACAATAGTTTTTTATTAGCATTTTTTTAAAACCAAAACTTAAAACTGATTCGCTGAATTATTTCTAACTAACCGTTGAAAATCTTTGGTCGACAAAATTGCATAACCACAACAACTGGATCCAATGTGGGTGAATTGTAGAAAGGTAATATCTGATGAACATATTCCTCCCACAAAGTAATTGTTAACCTGCGTTCACTATACAAAACCAAATTTTATTGATTTCATTGCAAACAATAGTCATTTAAGTAGATAAAAATACGTACCTTTACATGGTATCAAACACTAAAACTAACCTCAAGTCTTCGATCTCTATTTCCATTAACATTTTCGAACCAAAATCTTTAGTTTGCATTGTTTGTGGTGCATGCATTCCAACCAACCGACCTATCACATCTTTTCTCCCACCGAAAATACAAATGAGAATAGTATGACATATGTTGATTATATTAACTAATAAGTAACAAAAATCTCTTTCTGGAAATTAGCCTAAATATAAAAAAAGAATAAACATAAATCTTACCAAACAATAGAGTTTCATCAGATTCTTTCAGCCTTGATATCCATTCAAATGGCTTAAAGATAAATCGGTTGTTTGGGAATGATAGATCACGAATTGCCTTGATCTTTGTTTTTGCATAGAACGAAAACTTTAGTGCATGCGTAGCAGTTTTGTAACGTAACTCATCCTTAGAGACCATAAAATCACTGATTATATACAATTTCCCCTCTTCAACTTGTTGACGAACAGTGTCAATATGTGGAGCTCTAGCAGAACCCCTGATAGTCGAACCCTGTAAAAACAAATCGATTTTACCTTTGTCAATTATGAATTAACATTTCTATTGAAAAATATATATGCTTAAATTTTCGAATAATGATCATTGTATTTTTAGTCTAATCAATACTTTATCAATGTTACCGTAAACAGTAAAACAGAAGCAAAGTTCCAATATTTGTGTCGCTGACCAGAAGTTGTTCATGTACTACAATCACGGAAGACGAAGATCTTTTTCTGAAGTGCAAAATTGTAAAAGTCTGTATTTATAAGAGTTGATAGATAATATGTATTTCTCTATAACGAATGAAAATAATGATATAATCAGACACAACAAACAAAGGAAAGAAACCATAAAATAGGATGTATATTTAAAATAATTACCTCAATATCCCTGAAAACACACTCAAAACTCTGAATCTGTTCAGAATTTCGGTAAATGGGTATGTTATACGCCCTCACCAGCCGTAGTTTTAGAGCCCAGTCATGCCTTTTAGCATGAACATCCTTAATTTTTGCAAAAACAGGAGGCATTTCGTTTCTAAGAAATTATTCTCGTGCTAAAAAAATTATTCCTGACCAAATGAGAATTTAAGCTATATAAATACTAAAAATTAGGGTTTAGATTATGGGTAGAATTCCAGAAAATCAGGAAACAACATTAAATTATAGATTTTCTTCACCTTTTGTATATGTAAAGATAAGCACAAATGTCAATTAAAAAAATTCTGATTTGATTTGTTTTGGAACTTTCGCTAAATTTATGTTAAAATAACAAACTCCCGACTTAATTAACGGGATCACAATCTTTTTCCATTAATATTGCAACAGAAACACGTCATTTACAGCACCACAATATTACCCGGATTAGAAAGTTCAAATGGGCGGGAATTCCAAATCGAGCAAAAGTTCATTTTGTTATTAGATATATATAGATGTTGGGCCTAGGTCCAACCACGATTCATTTAGGCCTATTTTAATATTTTAAAGCCCAATTTATTGGGAATTATTATTATCTGCAAGTCCATTCATAAGTAATTTCACTACAAGAAAACTGCCAAATTTCAACGAAAAATTTCCAATGGCATAAAAGCCGTTGGAATAACGGTAATTCCAATGGCAAATGAGCCGTTGGAATTTTTTCCAAAATTCCAACGGCAAAAGGCCGTTGGAATAGCTGTTGTAAAAAAAATTCCAACGGCAAAAGCCGTTGGAATAGCTATTGGAAAAAAAAATCCAACGGTAAAAAGTCCGTTGGAATTGCCGTTGGAATTTAATTGTTGGAACAAAAAAATTCCAACAACCACTTTTCCAACGGCATAAAAGCCGTTGGAATTGCCAATTCCAACGGAGATTTACCATATTCCAACGGTTTTTGGTAAATTACCATTGGAATTTTAATTCTAACAGCAATTCCAACGGTTTTTATGCCGTTGGAAAAGTGGCTGTTGGAATTTTTTTGTTCCAACAATAAAATTCCAACGGAGCCTCTTACCGTTGGTATTTTTTTTCCAGCAGCTATTCCAACGGATTCTGCCGTTGGAATTTTTTTCCAACAGCAATTCCAACGGCAGAATTTTTTCCAAAATTCCAACGGCTCATTTTCTGTTGGAATTACCGTTGGAATTTTTTAAAATTCCAACAGTTTCTATGCCGTTGGAATTTGATAATTTTCTTATAATGTTTATTTATTCATTTAAGTTCAATGTCTCAATAGAAAATAATTCATTACACTAACAATTATATATATACATCTTATTACAAAGTTCAAAGTTTAGGGCCATGAGTCCAAGACTCAAGGCCCATGAGCCTAAAATATTAAAAAGATTGGGATGAATCTCACTAATTTTTATAAATAAAAGTTTAAATCCTAATGCATAACTTCCCTTAATATATATATATATATGTATATATTACTAATATAAAAGTATGAATTGTTTCGTACTATTTTTGGTTTCATCTTTTCTTGTGATGCCTATAATATCCTTACTAAGTATTAAATATAAGGATAGTTAAGTAATTTAAAATAAATTATGTTTTCCATACTTGATTATAAAAAGTAATTTATCCTTACTAAGAATTACATTTAAGGGTAGTTAAGTAATTCAAAATAATTTATGTTTTCTTACTTGATTATAAAAAGTAAGAGTTTTTTATATTAAAAACTCCTCTAAAAAACTACATGCTTAAATTATCCTTCTTCTACACTTTCAATACTTTGAATTTTGAAATGAAATCAATTTCGCATTAAAGAAGATTTGAAGAGCTTTCCAATGATATGTTATTTGCATATATTTTGAACCATTGTACTAAATTATATAATTATCGAAGGTATGGAATAAAGAAAAAATTGAAATTTATTGATTTTTTTCAAACTTATCTATAACTATCATATTTTTACTATTCATACTGTCAATTTTTTATAAATAATAAATTTTATGGAATAATCTTAAATCTTTTATAATACATACTTTTAATTTTTATTATTCATATTTAATATATTCTATGATTTTTTTACATGTCAAATTCATGTAATTGAGCTGAACAACTAACATAACTTTAAGCTCTTATACTTGCATAAGAAGAAGAAAAAGGTATATAGATAGACAATAAAAATATTGTCTTTTCTTAACACTATTAATTTAAGGTATATATTACAAAAATGCAAAGTCTAAAATATTTGAATAAAAAAAGAAAATAGTGGCAAATTTGTTGTGATAAATCTTATAATGCTTAAACATTAAAGATAAATAAAAAAATCTATATCTGAATACTCATGCTACTTCACTATAATTTGTAAATATCAAGTCATTGTAGTTTTTTTAAACATAAAGTAATTTTATTAATGGTTGCTTGAATCGGTCAACACTGATTGACATAAAAAGGATGGTGCATGGGACAAACAATTCTTTTGGCGCTATAAATTTTATTTTACATCATATCCAATACAATTTTCGTCCATGGAAGGAAGAGAGTAGATGTCATTAATCAGATAACGAAGGCATACATGCATAGGCACAGTCCGCATCAGCTATCGACGCGAATATAGTAGTGCTAGAATCCCCAAGAATACAAAATTTGGGAACTCCAGTATCAATGGTAAGTCAAACCGTCTCACGAAGAGCAAGAATTTTAGCATACTTCAGATCATTGATATTTATAAATTGAGCATCCTTGTAGCAAGCATAAATACCAGCAAATAAGGAGTTACGAGTAAATGATGTGCCCCCATCAAAGTATATATGAATAATGACATTTGGGGGAAGAACAAGCAATGAATCAAGGGTGCGGCTGTGATATTTACGGGAAGGAATTAGCATTCCGAAAATTTTGGAAGGTTTGGGTTCTGTTGCAAGCAATACTTGTGAGTATCTACGAACATCGCAGAAGATAATTTTATTTTGTTGAAACCAGATTAAGTGGACAAGGACAACAACATATTATGTTATATTTAAGTCATCGAGGAACACAATATCTTGAAACAACATGTCGCATAGATGTTCTCAGAATCGGAAGATGAATTCATAAAATTCAGTTGCTTGTCAAATTAATGAGGAAACGAGGCACGTGAAGAAAGAGATGCATTAAAGAGTGATCAAGTGGTGAGCATAAAGAACACCGAGGTTCATAATGAAGATGACGGTGAGCTAAGTTGATGGACAATAGCAGGAATTGGAATGTAAGATACGGGCTGGTAAGCTTTCAAATTCTCCTCTAGACGGGATTCGGGCCATAGCTACTAACCAGAAAGGAGTGGGTGCCAGTAAGGTCTTCGAAAGAACCCATTATAAAATGATATGCGGATCGAACAGGAAAGTTACTACAATGGGAATAATCTAATATTCAACGGCCGGAGAATGATGATTTTTCAGAGGAATAGCGAGAATCACATCAGCTTTCAATAGGTCAAAATTAGCCAAAACTAACAGCTCATTCCAGAGTCCAAGATCTGAATCAATGATGGACTGACTCGGGCATCTTATGGGAGGCCTGATGTAGCTGATCTGATGGTAAAATGGGGAGGCTAAGGAACTCATCAGTCATGGAAGAGTGTTGTCTCGTCATTGCTCATGAGCCTGCGACAACCAAGAAGAATAATACGATGATCGCCATAATACCGTGCCATGTAAAGCTGGGCCGAGAATCAAGAGCAGCATATAACATGACATTGTACTAGGACTGCATGATTCGTGAAAAGAGGTTGGATGTAGAAACTAAAGGGCGCCATGCTATCTTAAGCAACATAGCAAGGTTAAATGTTTTTAAATGCGAAAGCCTAGGCCACCTTGAGATTATTGTTGCTTGAGGACATCCCAAGACTTCCACCGAATTTTCCTCGTGGACGAGCTATCCCCCCTTCCCCACACCTCATTAATAAGATTTTGCCGAATTCTCTAGATTACTAAGAACATGGTTCGACAACTGAAAACAATACATTGTGTACGTGGATATTGCTTATATAATAGATATAATGTGCACTTCTTTACCCCCTTTTTCTTAATTTCTTCTCTATCAACCATTAATGTACTTACTAATATGTTCTTTAACGTCTGCAAAACTCTATTCTTTATTTTGGCCAACAATAGAAATGAGCCGAGATATCTACCATGTGAAGCCACTTCAGCAATTCCAAACAATTGGCAGATTGAGTGACGAATCTGAGCTTGTGTACTGGGCCTAAAAAGACTCCCTGATTTCTCAAAATTAATACATTGCCCTGAAACACTCTTGTAGAGATTGATAGAGAACTTAGTAAAATGCAAGAAATTTTTTTAGCACAAATAGAGGGGAGGAGATCCCCTTGAAGAAATCATGACTACATCAACAAGAACACAATAAAAATAAATGACTATTAAATGGGTAAGAAAAATAAAGTATTATACTATATTTAAGTTATCGAGGAGTAAAATCTCTTGGAACTACAAGTCGCATATATGCTGTCAGAGTCGGAAGATAGTTTCATAAATTCTAGCTGCTTGCTAAATTGATGAGGACAGGGGGCCCATGAAGAAGAGATGCACTAAAGAGAGATCAGGTGGTAAACATAAAGAACAACGGGGTTCATAATGAAGATGACAGCGAGCTAAGTCATTGAACGATGGCAAGAATTAGAGCAGCATCTCCATAGAAAATGCAAGATACGGGCTGATAATTTAAGCTTTCAAATTCTCCTCCAACTGAGGTTTGGGTCACAGCTACTAACTAGGAAAGAGTAGGTGCCAATAAAATCTTTGGAAGAACCCATAATAAAATAATATGTCATCGGACCAAAAAGTTACCATAATGAAAATAATGTCACATCCATCGGTCCAAAGAATGGTGATTTTTCAGAGGAATAGCGAGAATGACATCAGCATTCAATAGGTCAAAAATTACCCGAATTAACAGCCCATTCCAGAGTCCAAGATCTGAATCAATGATGGAGCTAACTCAGGCGTCTTGCGGGAAGCCTGATCTAGCTGATCTGATAGAAAAATGGGGAGGCAAAGGAACCCATCTGTCATGGAAGAGGGTTGTTGTCTGGTTATTGCCCATGAGACTTCGACAACCAAGAAGAATAACACGATGACCAATCATAATATGGTGCCATGTAAATCTAGGATGAGAACCAAGAGGAGCATGTAACACATACATGGAGGGTAGTACTTGGACTGCATGATTCGGGCAAAGAGGCTGGATGGAGAAACTAAAGGGTCCTATGCTTGTTTAGACAACATGGCAAGGTTAAATGCTTTCAAATTGCAAAAGCCTAGGCCACCTTGAGATTTTCGTTGCTTGAGGACGTCCCAAGACTTCCACTGAATTTTCCTCGTGGATGAGCTATCCCCCCTACCCCCACCAATAAGATTTTACCAAATTCTTCTGATTAATAAGAACATGGTTCGGCAACTGGAAGCAAGACATTGTGTACGTGGATATTTCTTATATAATAGATTTAATGAGCACTTCTTTATCCGCTTTGCTTAATTTCTTTTCTTGTCAACTATTGATGCGATTACTAACTCATTCTTTAATGCCTGCAAAAATCTTTTGTTTGTTCCGGCCAACAATAGAAAGGAGTCCGAGATATTTACCATGCGAAGCCACTTGAGCAACTCCAAACAATTGGAAGATTAAATGAGAAATATGAGCTTGTGTATTAGGCCTAAAAAGAATCCCTGATTTCTCAAACTTAATACATTTCCCCTGAAACACACTTGTAGAGATTGATAACGAACTTCAGATGTTGGTCCCTTTATAGTTGCAGCACCAAATAGAAGTGTGTCATCTGCACAATAAGAGATGAGAGATAACGAGTGCAGTTTGAGAGATTTTAATCCCGTGGATGCGCCGATAAATTTGTAAATATTATAAAATGCAAGAAAAAACTTCAGCACAAATAGGGAATAGGGGGTCACCTTGAAAAATGCTCTACTGCGGCGTGAGGAAGCCAAAATTTACACTCACACATTTGTGAAAGTCAAGAATGTTGCATAAACTTCAATAATTTTCTTAATCTTCTATATTTAAGAATTTTCTAAGATGAAATTTTTTTTATATTAAAGTTTTATTGTAATAATAATAGAATTAGTTAAAGGAAAAATGTGAAAATTAGTGAACATGAATAATTACACCTAATTATTTTAAATATTCTAAATCTAACATTCAAAAAAATCATTAAATCGATAGAAATATCATAAATATATTTTAAGCTTATATAATAACTGGTGAAATGTGTTTATTACGCTATATAAAATTACAAGATACAATAAAGAAACAAATAAGAACTATAAAGAAATAATAAACTAAGTTGTACTATGTGAATGGTTAAAAAAGTTGTACTATATATGTGAATCAGTATCAGATAATTAAATTAAAACATGCAGAAAAATAAAGATAGTAAAATGTGAATGTTAATATTAGCTTACAAGCATAGATTAGATAAAAATAAATGAAAACTACACTGGAATAAGGCATAGTTGAAATAAAAATAAAATGGGAGAAACAAAATCAGAATGGTTTAAGTACATGTATATATAAGATATTTAAACGAATGTGCAATGTGTGAAAAATTGGGTGTATATCACTAAAACTAAACAGGGAAGTATATTCATAAAAATAGTGGAAACGTTGAAAAAATATATTATATTAACATATAGATTATAGCATGTATCTCGATTGAAGTTTATGAGACACTGTGTATATAGTCAACCCTCTATAAAAAAATATTATTTATCTTATAAATATACTATAGTAGGATTTTCATTTTAAATCACACATAATTTTTAAACTTCAATAAAGAATTGAAGAAATAATTAAACGAAATTAAAATAAGCAATCGTAAATCAATAAGTAAATTATACTAAAAGAATTTACACTTCCTAATAATAAAAAAATTAAAAAAAAAAACAAAAGTTGGACGTTAAATTATGATACAAGTTATTGGAAGTTTTTCCTCACATTAAAATTTGCAAATGTATGTTCATATCAGAATTATCAATTAAGAAATTATAGAGAAAATATGTTAGGCCTAATATTCATGTGTGTATCTAACAAATTCTGAACTTATGAATGTCAGTTGATGATGTAATAAAACAAATGACTTTGTATCCTTTGTTCAGTGGAAATCTATATCTTCATTATTATACAGTTTCTCAATAACCGTATAACTATTTCTATTATATATTAATGATGCCGGAGTCTATCTATATTGAGAAGTAAACAATAATTAGAATATATCAAACTTTATATATATAAATTTTGTAAGAATAATACATTATATCATGTTATGTCGTTTTTATAAATCTTTTAACATTATTATAACGTGTTTTGCTAAACTAAGATTATTTAACCTTTTTTTTTTTTTTTTTGCTCTTTTATGATTATTTTTAATTTTTATTTGATTTTAGATTGTGTTTGCTTAATCGATTAAATCTTTCATATTTTTTTCTGGCACTGAATAATCTAAGAAGTTATGTATATATATTATCATGATTACTACATTAAGTTTTATTAAAATGATCAACCAATATCACCGCACAAATTACAATTATTTTATGTTCACATTAATTTTTTTTATTAGATAAGAGTAAACAAATAGTGATCACGTGCAACGCACTACGAATTGCTAGTATATATATACATATATATATACATATATATATATGTGTGCCTTTATGTATGTATGTATGTATAATTGGGAACAATAGATGGAACACAAAGTAAATAAGAAAAATTGAAGTAACAAAATTACGAAGAAAGCTTGTATAACACCCTGAATTTAATGCAATAATATCTTACTAAAGAGGTGTACGAAAAATATTTTCTTAAAGATATTTTTTTGTGAAACATATCCATATGAAAAATCAAATGTTTCGATAAATATTATTTTTGTTTCAAATATAATTACCAAAATCATCATCATTCAATTTATAGCAGAAGCTATAATACAAAGATAATCTCAAATAAAAGAGACTATCAACACTTTGAGTCAACAATTTGACCGAAATTTGAATTTCTAATTCCCTTAAATTTAAAGTTTGCTATGCATATAAAAAGATAAATATATTAGTAATTAGTCTTCCAAAGCCTCCACCCCCTCCTCTTGCTTCGAGCTCATTAATCTAAAATTTGTTAGATGTGGTGGCATAACAGATTCACTCAATGGAGGTTGCGCATTGTTTAACATCAAATTGACTAAGCAAAAGAAAATATGAAAATCATACTCATATAAAAGAAGTCAACAATTTAAAGCAAGGTGCGTCCAATGACCTCATGACGATCATGAATCTATTTACGGTCCATCACTCTTGAGCACGGTGCCACCAAAGACCACTTGACTTTCCTGACCGACCTATTCATGTTTCTCGTCTCATATATTAATACATAAAAATATAAATATTAATGTGCACGATGACCTCTCACAAGAACCTCTTAATGATCTGAAACCTATTAACTAAATTAGGACTAGCAAACTTGTCCATCAATAAATCCTTATTGAAAAAAACACACCAAAGCTGATCACTGAAGCCCAAAAGGATTAAATACAAGCACTTACAAGTAATACACTAATCGTATAGGAGCCATAAAATTTTGACTAAGAAATATATTCTGAAGCTAATAGACCAGCTCGTGAATTATTCGGATCTCGATTCGTAAAAAGCTCGATCGAGCTTTCTAATGTGGTTCGTTAGAATAAACGAATCAAACTCAAGATTAATGATATTCGGTTTGTTATCTGCGAGAAAGTTTATTTGTAGGCTTGAGAGTTAGTTTGTAAAAATTACACTAATGTACTTATAATTAATTCCTAATTTTATAGTTATACTTATAAAAAATATAGAATTATATACTTTAATCATGCATTTATATATATGTAATTAATTAATCGAAGTAGATATATTATAATTTTAAGAATTTATAGCTTATTTGTAATTAAACAATGAACAGTAACATATTTGTAATTTAGATTTATTGAATTCCTTTGGGCTTGATTAGGCTCATGAGAGACTCGTGTAGGCTCGCGAATAGTTCATATATTTGATAAATTAAGCTCGAGTTCAACTCAAGAGTTGATGAATCAAACTCAAACTCAAACTCTTATATATTCGGTTCAACTCAATTCGTGTACATCCTTACATCCGTTACAGTATATGATTTTCATTCCACTCCACAATATGGATTTTGGAAATTCCTAGCCATTTTTCCATCTCCGAGAAACCCGAATTCCCATTTTGTTCTCATAATCCTCTTATAACGCGTGTTCACTTGTGCATGTAGATTGTATTTATGTAACTGAGGTCAAATAAGATTTGGGGAGGTCTCTTGTGCACTAGTAGCACGGATCTTAGATCCTTGCAATTCGGGTCATGGGTCAAAAGGTATCACTATATATACCTAAAAGTTATTACATGTGATGAGTAAAGGTATCACGGTGAAAAGGTACCAGCATTCATGTTTAAAGGTATCACACGCTCTGGGTAAAGACATTGTACTACATTTACCCAGTACATATAATACCTTTAATCATAAATGGTAATACCCAACTAGGGATGGCAATTTCGACCTGACCCGGCTTGATCTGCTCTGACCTGAGGCATATGGGTCGCCTCGCCCGGTGACCTGTCGCAGGATGGGGCGGATGTGGGTCATGCCATCGCCCCGTCATGCCCCGCATGATTATATATAAATATGACGTTTTTCACATAAATTAATCAATTTAATATATAATATTTAATAATCACGTAATATTTAAAAGATAGCATACAACTTATAAATTATTAATTAAGTTTAGACACAAATAAATGTTACAAAATAGGATTATATATGTATTTTAAACATTTACTATTTTTTATAGTTTTTGATGACTCTCTGAAATAATATTTGTATAGAATGTATTAAGTTAACATTTACTTTAAATTATAGTAACTCAAATTTTATTTATTTTCTAAAAATAATGGGTCGACCTGCCCGAACCAGTGACCCACAGCGGGTCGCCCACCCTACCCCGTTCGAAGGATGGGGCGGGCATGGATATTCAAGTACCCGCCCTACCCCATTGCCATCCATATACCCAATCTGAATTGCACCGTGCAATTAATGCACATGAGACTTTGTCATTAGGTTTTAGCAAATGATTTCAAATTCTGATTTTCTTTACTAGGGTAGTAATTCCTATTCCCGTCATTTTATTCTTTTATAGAAGATAAGATCTATCTAATAGGAAAGCAAAGGTAAGTTCAATCATAATCAAATATGAACAAACTTGAAGAAAACACACCTTAACAAAATTTCAATCCTTCAAATATAACAACGAATCCCATCAGACCGCCAATTCTCAATAAATTCAGAAACAGACATTTCAACCCTCTTCTGATCGGTAAATTCCTTCTTAACACAATCCGCAACCTATAAATCAACATTGAGTAACAATACTCATCATCAATAGCAACTACTAACTGTACATAAACAAGCACCAGACGACGTCGTAGAGTGTGAGTACTTGGATTGTGGAGGCGCTGAAGTGATCGGATAAGAAACGGAGATTGATTTGTGTCACTAGAAACCCAGTCTTTTCAAGCGCTACAATCGACTGATCAGGACGCCTTAGATCAACCTCCGTTGTTTTCTCCGTCGCGAGCTCAATTAAAATGACAGACAAAGGCAAGTGCCCCTGAAGTGAGCTTTGCCTGGATGACACATAGCAGGCATGTCCTCTTACACGACCTTGATGGGACATTTGCAATTTGAAAGGTTTCTGATGATGTTTCCCACAAAACTGTAACCCTATAATTGGAGAACTTGTATCCAAGAATGGGGGAGGAAATTTAGTGAGAGAAAACTCTAAGAAAAAAAGAACGAGTTCATCTTGTAAAGAGAGAAAAATAGAGTGATTCTTGTAATTACCTTGTAAGGGCAACCTCAGTAGCAAATAAACCGATATTCTGACTTGCATGGCTAGTTCCCTATAATCTTTTGGTTTGGTTGTAGTGATTGTGTGACATCCTTGCATGTCCAAAATAGCCACATCAGCAAAGCACACCACTCAGTCTTTACATGCATACCTCATCCACGTTAGGATGCTGATAAGTGTCAGACGGTTGGACACGTCATCCAGGAGCGGACGAAGAGCATGCAGGGTGTAGACACCTGTTCCAAGAAAGACGAACGGGAAGTCAAAGATGTGATCTCTAGAATGAGATCACAGAAGGAGATGGTACCATGGCCTGAGTACTACCGAGCTCATTTCTAGGACGTCAAAGCAGAGCACGTCGCCTCGACTGATCAGGACGCCTTGGAGCTACCTCCGTTGTTTTCTCCATCGCGAGCTCGATCAAAGAGGCAGACTAAGGCAAGTGCCCCTGAAGTGAGTTTTGCATGGATGACACATGGCGAACATACCCTCTTGCATGACCTAGATGGAATATTTCGATTTGAAAGATTTATGGTGATGTTTCTCACCAAATTGTTACCTTATAAATATGAGAACTTGTATCCAAGAATGGGGATGAAATTTGGTGAGAGAAAACTCTGAGAAAAAAGAATGATTTTATCTTGTAAAGAGAGAAAAAAAGTGTTCTTGTAATTACTTGTAAGGGCAGCCTCAGTAGCAAATAAATCGATATTCTGACTTGCATGGCTAGTTTCCTTAGTTCTTCTGGTTTGGTTGTGGTGATCGAGTGAAATCGTTGCATGTCAGAAATAGCCACATCAGCAAAGCACACCACGTTTTTTCACACACATCACAATTTGGCGCTAGAGAAAGGGGCTTGAACCTACGATCAACCTTTTGGCAATTCTCCTTCACCGATTCAAAGTCAGAGTTATCGTTAGATTTCCGGTAACCTTTCCTCTATCTGCTAAAACAAAGTATAAATATCTATCTCTCGAACCTGTCAACTAGCCAGCCGCAACACAAATAGAGGTCGTCGGCCAATGAGTTAAATGCAAGCAGTAGTCTCAATAACATGAGAATGTGATAACGCCGCCATCGTGGGCATGCATGTAACTCCAGCGAAATGTATCAATATACGCAACCTTTGCAGTACGCACAACAATATGCTTCCCTCCATGCATATATCCCACCACCGTTTGTGCAAATTTCCCTTTGTTCCCAGTATTTGGAACCAGCTAGACAGCTCTTGGTCGACCTAGATACGGATCCAGAAGCTCTATTACGGGCCAAACAAATCATCGACAACCTTCTTAAGGAGAGAGAAATGTCCTGTTCCCCAGGCACGTGATCATAACCAACCGTACGCACATACCCCAGTGGAGAGGTCTAGCTCTCGCCCGTCCCAATACCCCTCTAAAAACATGGCAGCCATGGATAATAGGTGCACGCAGGTTTCTGAGTCGCAGTTTGACTCATGGGGTAAGGTGGCTGCCAGGCCGGATGACGCGCCGACTGGGGGCATGTATAATCTAAGAAAGAGATGTCCTCTCCAAAACGAGTTCTACGAGGGCGCCGACTGGTACACGTATTTATGCATGCATAATAGGTCGAATTAAGTGTTTATTTAGTGACATTTGTATGCATAATTGACCATTTATTGTTCATATTTGCATTATTGGAATTTGACATTTTTTTACTTGTTTTGAAGTTATTTGGGTAAATCTAGATCGAAAAATTAATTTCAACTGAAGATGGACGACGAAACAAGCCTTGCAAGTCTAAAAAGAAGCAAAATCGATCCAAAACATGTGAAAGCCGTGCTCGACCGAGACAACTATTCTCGGCCGAGAATTTTGTACATGACTCTTGACCGAGACTATCAGGCTCGGCCAAGATAGAAGGATAGTGAAACACCAATCTTTTAACTGGAGAAACGGCTCGGCCGAGACACTCGTTCGCATCCGAGAACATTATACATGGCTCTTGGCCGAGACAGTCATTCTCGGTCGAGACACAAATCTGGTTAAAACAGGATCTACTCGAAAATTGCCTTTTCAGCCTAAAATTAGGCCTACTTCATCCCCATCTGTAAAAGGGACACCCTAAGTCCGAAAATAGATTTTTGGCATTGATTTTTGGAGCATAGACTTGGGAATTTTGAAGAGCACGAAAAATCAAGATTCGGCGTCTCGGGTTTTTTATATTTCATGTTTATTCCTTTCATTAGTAGTTTATTCTTAGTCATTGCTATGGTCGGCTAAGCCTTTATTTTCCGTCTTTAACTCAGTTGAACCTTAGAAATTAAGATGTTCTTGTAATTCTTACGGTGATTGTTTGATTAAACTATATTCTGAGATTATTTATGTTATTCGATTTCCTCATATCTTTTATGTGTGTTTTATTTGGATTGATCACCCGGGTATTAGGCATATAATTGTTGCTAGGTCGTAATTCATAATCCGTAGTTGTTATGAACTTATGTCTAAAAGTAGCAAATAGTGAATTTATTCGCTAGAATAACATAAATCGCGGTCACTTGTACCGAGCTTGCGAGTACAACACCATACATATTCCGTTGCCTTAGGACTTTATGCGTTTGATTAACGGTGTTCTAGCGATCGTATCCTAGGACCACTTAATTAGATAGATTAATTGTTAAACGTACATATGGTTAATTACACCTAAGTGGTAACAAGATTAGCAGAGCGTACTTGCTAATTCTTGGGATAAGAATTTCAGACCTAGTTTATCAAGTAGTTGCATTAGTTACAAGAATAATTCGGACTAGTTGGATATTGGGTTAAAGGTGGGAATAACTTTTTATCATATTTTAATTCATTTTTAGCTTGCTAGTTTAATTGATATTTGCTTTAGTTAATTCACTCAAAACAACTCCCCCCCCCCCCCCCACATTATATTATATTTAATATATATTATTATAATTATTCATATAATTTGGTTTAATACGATAATACAATTAGTTTTCCTGTTCTCTGTGGGATCGACCATGACTTACTCTATCTTCTATCAGGAAAGGAAGTTAGGTAGTAAATAAACTAATTTGACTGCACCCGACATTGACGTACAACAAGTTCGAGCTCTCGAAGTTCGAGAAGAAGTAGTGGAGTCAAGGCGACAATTTGAGTGTGTCGGGGAATGCACACCACAGAGACTGAGAAAAGGAAAACCCAGCGAGAGGAAAAGAGATTGCCCTACCGCATCCTGAGAGGGGTTAACTCACAAAACAGAGGGATGATCAGCAACGGCCTTCGGCTATATTTGAAGTGTCCCGCTTCATGAAGGGCAGAAAAGGGGCTCCTGCTTAGAAGCCGAAAATTGAGGATTTGATGAGGATACTGGCTTTTCTCGAGGATGGTGCTCATGGTCGAGCAGCCTCTGGGCCAGTCCCCTTTTTGTAAGGAAATCGCCAGAGTCGAGGTCCCTAAAATAATTAAGTTTCCCACCTTCGGTTCTTACAACGGGAATATAGATCCCATGACGCATACCAAAAAATTCTTATCTTTTATGGAGATCCAAAACTTGTCTGAGGCGGTCGCGTGTCGAGCTTTCCTGATCACGCTAGAAGACAAGGCGTAGAGGTGGTTTAGGTCGTTGTCGCCAGGAAGTATCTCGTCACGGGGGGCTGCTCGTAGAGCTATTGAAAATAAATTTTATGTGTGCCAGGACTCACTCGGCACTGAAAGAGAGGCTAGTGACCATAGTGTACGGGAAAGACGAGTAGCTACGAAAATACATCAACCGGTTCAACAAACTGCAATTCTCTACCTCAATGCACGGCCTGGAAAGAGGGACACAGTTTTGGTGGATTATCAAAACCCTTAGAACGCAAACTTTTGCGGACTTCATGGCCAAGGCAGAGCAGTATGCTGCAGTGGAAGAGAATTTGGGAAACGATATGAACCTGAGGCAAAGAATAAAAGAAAAAATAGGGAAACTTGTCCAGCAAGGCAAGGTAGACTACGGATGCCGAGAACGAAGAGCAGATTAAAAAAATTAAATAAGGAAATCCTAAAGCCAACTAGGAAAATCACGGCCGATCCCAGCAAGCTTAACTTAAGGAGGTTTTGTAAATATCATAAGTCAGCACGTCACACCACAAATCAATGTCGTGACCTCTTGACAGAGCTATGGAAATTATATGAGGACGGAAAACTAGAAGTGTATGTAGACGATATGCTAGTAAAAAGCGAGAAAGGGGAGGACCACATACAACAACTGCGGAAAATGTTTCAGATACTGCGAACTTTTAGAATGAAGTTGAATCTGAAGAACTGCGCATTTGGAGTCAGTTCAGGCAAATTCCTTGGTTTCATGGTTAGCGAGAGAGGGATCAAGATGAACCACCAGAAGGTGAAGGTTATCATGGAGATGAAGATACCAAAGAAGGTGTGGGATATCCAGTCTCTAATTAGAAGGTCGCGTTCAACGAGTTGAAAATATTCCTGACAATACCACCACTACTAAACCAAAGTGAGGAGAAAAGTTCTTCATGTATCTTGCAGTATCCCAAACGACTATCAACACGGTGCTGATTAGGTAAGATGGTGGAAAGCAGTTCCCCATATACTACGTTAGTCAAGCATTGCACGAGGCAGAATCAAGATACCCTCCCATGGAGAAACTGTCTAATGCTTTGGTGATGGCGGCTAGGAAGTTGCGGCCTTACTTCTACGAACACCTGATCATAGTGGTAACTTCTTTCCCTATGAAGCAGATCTTGCAGTGACCAGACGTTACAGCGAGCCTATTCAAGTGGGCCATTGAGATAGGTCAATTTGATATTGTCTTCGTGTCGTGCAGGACGATGAAGGCGCGAGCACTGGCGGACTTCGCAGTAGAGTTCACCCCAAACATCTGCATCCAGAAGACAATTATGAAGTCATGGGAACTATATGTTGATGGCTCCTTGACAAATAGCAGATCGGGGGCAGGAGTTGTGTTGGTCAACCCAGAGGGCCACTATTTCAATGTAGCAATACGTTTCGATTATGAAGCAATGAACAATGAAGCTGAATATGAAGCTATACTATGGGGTTTGATATGTCAAAGGAGATCGGCGTAGTTGAAGTTGTAGTCATGAGCAATTCACAGCTCATGTTAAGTCAAATCTTAGGGGAATATGAGGCAAAGGATCAAAACATGGTGAGGTACTTGAAAATGGTGAGAAAAATGGTGGCTTCCTACCAGACAGTGAAGTTTGTCCAAATCTCGTGCGTAAAAAATGCTCGAACTGACGCCCTTACACGGTTAACGACCTCAGAGGGAGCGGAAAGTTTGAATTTAGTCGAGGTATCAGATCTCCCAACTCTTCAGCAATGGTGGCAATGATGGATGTGAGCCCAGTGTAAGTGTTGAGGAATAGATGAGGTCGCTGGAAGAGTATCTACGGAATGGGACTACCCCGGTGAAAGTACGAGAGGCACAACAAGTACAAGTTCTGGTGGCCCACTACCACCTGATCAATGACGTGTTGTATATGCAAGGGTTATACATGTTGCTGCAAAAATGCGTGCTCGATCATAAACAGGATTATATCCTTAGAGAAGTGCACGAAGGTGTTTGTCGTAATCACAATGGGGGCCAAACATTGGCCTACAAAATTCTGAGGCAAGGCTACTTTTGGTTGTGATACATGTTAATTATGCATGTGTTTAGGTCAATTTAGGATTATATTTGATAACATTTTTACATGCATATTTGGTCGAGAGTCGTGTAGATTTGTTATATTTAGACCATTTAACGTGTTTGACTTGTTTTGGAGGTATTTTGAGTATTTCAGGACTAAAAGTCATAGTTTACAACTATCGGATGAAAGAACAAGTCAAATGAGGGGAAAAACCGGCTTGAACTGGCCTGAACCGGTTTAGAAGTAAATTGATGCGACCGCGACACAAGAAGGCGCACGGCCGCGATGGAATGTGGCTGGAAATAGAAATTTCCACTGTGAAGGAAATGCGACCACGAAAAACAAGCATCATGGCCGCAATAAAACGTTTTGTTTTGAAGAGATTCCTATTTCGAGTAGGAATCAAAGCCTAGAGACCTCAGGACTCGTTCCAAAGCCTATAAAAAGACATAAGAGCTCGTTTTTCAAGGAGGGGAGGATCATTACAACATACTTTCTCATACTTTTACATCGGAGTAGAAGCCGTGAAAGCGAGAAGATGAAGATTGACAAGCCGAAATTGGGTTATTCTTTGTTTATTTCAAGTTCTTAACAATGTTTTCCTTGAATTCTTGTTTTAATTTGTTAGTAGACATGAGTGGCTAAACTACTCGTGTCCTAGGATTAGAAAGTAGGGTTTTACAACAATGTTGATTTCATTGTTTAACTTATAGACTTCGGTTGTTTTTATCTATCTATGTGTTCGGTTTAATCCTTATAATTAAATTTAATATGTCCAATTAGGTTTACGTTACTTGTTTAACTATTCCGCTTCAAGAGAAGAGAATTGTTCATAGACGATAACACATAGAGCGATTGTTTATGATTGTGTAGGCAAAAGATTAAGGGGTATTTTGGAGTTGTTAGGATTAATTGGCTCGAGGGAGCAAGTATCTTAATCAATCTACGACTTAGTCACTTTGAGAGAAGGGTTAGGTTAATTAAGTGCCACCTAATAGATAATATAACTGGTTTAAAAGTTTATAAATTAGTGATTAATCATCAGTAATGTAATTCCTGAAATCAAAATCCTAGGATACATTCTTGTTGATTGGAAATTCCCGTTTGATAATTAATTCAGTTTATTAGTATATGCAATTTAGTTTAATAAAATCATCCACCAATTCTTGTGTCTAGTTAGGGTAACCCTAGATAATTAGGGTATCAAACTACATTAATCTATTCTCTGTGGATCGATCTTAACTTTCCCTATATACATCTACCCCCGTACACTTGCAGTATTTTCGGGTTAGAATTAGGTCTATCAGGTTGTCCCTCAAAAGACATGCGTTTGATTTTGCAAAGGCATGTGATAAGTGCCAGAGATGCGCAACTCTGGTGCAGAGTGCGGCTGAGCATGCATCTCACCCCGATGAGAAGTCCCTGGCCATTTGCAAAGTGAATAGTAGACCTTATTGGTCCTTTCCCTAAGGCCAAGGGAGGCTTCACTCAGGCCGTAGTAGTTGTCGACTACTTTACAAATTGAGCAGAAGCAGAGCCCCTCGGGGAAGTTATGCATACCAAGGTAATAAATTTTGTACGAAAGTTATAGTATGCCGCTTCGAGGTCTCCCATTTAATCGTGTCAGATAATCGGAAGCAGTTCGACAGCAAATAGTTCCGAGAGTTTTGCAGCAACCTGTGCATTAAGAACTATTTAAAAATGCCCAACTACCCGCAGAAAACGGACAAGTCAAGGTTGTGAACAAGGTATTAAAATTCACACTAAAGGCACGACTGGCTGAGAAGAAGGGATATTGGGCAAAAGAGTTGCCAGGGGTGCTCTGGTCTAATAGGACTACGACAAGGACTCCTACGAGAGAAACTCCGTTCAGCCTAGCATTTGGAGTCGAGGTTGTGATCCCGATGGAGATGGGTGAACCGACCTTCAGGGTGTTGATAACAAAGTGGAGAACGAGAAAGTATTGGAAGAAGAGTTGGACCTGAGAGAGGAAAGAAGATTGAAGGCTGGTCAGAGGGCGAACGCGACCTACAAACAATGCTTAGAAAGATTTTTACAACAACCAAGTCAGGGTAAGGAAGTTCAAGACAGGCGACCTGGTGCTACGAGAGGTGTTGCTAGGCATGAAAGATCCGAGAGTGGGGACACTAGGCCAGGATTGGGATGGGCCCTATAAAGTATTGAGATGCTTGCCTAACGGGGCTTATGAACTAAAGAACCCATCGGGGCGAAAGTTGATCCATCCCTGGAATACAAGGCATTTGAAGAAATACTGTCGGTAAGTTGGACATACCATCAAAGATTAAAAAAAAAAAACCTAGGCCGGGGATCCAGATTGTCCACGTCCTGCACAGCATAGGACGTCCTACACTTATCTTTTTAAGTCAAGTAGGGTTGTCATAAGTGTCGCGAAGAAATGTAACAACGTTGTATTTCGAGAAATATTTATCTCGTTTTCATCTTTACATAGAAGTTTAAGTCTTTTATTAAGATATCAAGCAGTAGTGAGCTGAAGTATAGGTTTTTTAAATCCGGAGTGGGTTTTTTCCCCGGAGCATTTAAAGAAACCCAATAAAAAAAAAAATTAGACCTAAAGTAGGGTACACCCTCATAATGGTCAACCAAAATCACACCGGAAATCACAGGTGAAGTATAGGTAGTGTTCAAGTAGTTCCAGAATGGGGTCGACCTCGTGGATGACCTAACACAGGCGAAAGCCAACAAAAAATAATGTGATGATCTGGGAGGGTTGTGTCCAAATGTGCAGATCATCTAAAAGATTACACCGTAAAAAAAGACCCGGAGTAGGGTACACCCTGAGAGCGGTTTAGGTGGTTTTCTGATTAATCCAGAATGGGGACGACCCCGCAGTAGTTAACCAAACATAGGGCTAACGTCGGCAATACGACATTCCAGCCAAGTGTTCATCAAAAAAACAAAAAATGAAAGCTACCACACGATAATGTGCAAAGCAGAAAAAGAAAATGCGCAAAGGGCAAAAGGAAAGAGATCATTTCATTCAAATAACAAGGCACTGAGGGCCTCAAATTTCAAAAATATTTACAAGAGAAAAAGAAAAGACAACAATAGAAGAGCCCCAAACATGGCTCAACACCAGGCTCCTTCCTTACTTCGGTAGCACCCGTTGCGGGGACCTTAGAAGAGATTTGAGGCGGGACATTAGCTAAAGGCCCCTCTGGAGCAGGATCCATAAGGCTTTTTGGAGAAAGAACTACAGTGTTAGTTCCCATCGTCTCTACCATTGGGTGAACAGGGGTGTCCTGATCTCTCTCCTCGTTGATGAGCTCGGGGAGGTCTTCTTCCTCGTCCTCCTTTTCCACACCAAAAACCTCGGCATCGATGAAGAGAGGTTTCAGGTTTGGAGGTGAGGCATGAGTCCTCATGAAGAGTCCAGCGACCTCGTATGCAGGACGACCGTCTATGTTGGGGTTGTGAGTGCGGATCATAGTGAAGGCGTCCTAGAAAGCCATGAGGAAGTTCTAACTGGAAGAAACCAGTCGCTCTCTAGTTTGATACTCCATCACCGTAGTTTTCCGAGCATCTTCCAGCATGCTCGGGACGAAAGCAATCTTCTCGCGAAGGGCCCTGATCTCCGCCTCCAGTTCAAGAACGTGACTTCGCCCGATATTGACCTGCCCATGGAGCTCCGTCAGCTGGTGATAGGCCTCAGAGCAATTCTCCCCCGACTTTATCAATTCAGACTGGAGCCTACCTCGCTCACTCCTTAGCTGTGTGCGGATAGCCTTCTCTGCAGCCAGATTGCAGTGGAGTCTTTCCGCATCACCTATAGGTCCCCCCTCTCCTGGGAAATATCCTCCAATATTTTTTGGATCATGTCACTAGGCACCCCATTGTCACCAGAGGAGGAACTGGTCAATGGACTATTAATTACAACATGAAGGCGGTGGTTTGAGGCTTTGGAAGTGCCCTCATTTATTCCTTCCTCACCAAGGTCATCCACCAATTGCTCAATAGAGGGCTCACCCTCATCGACGGGATGAGGCCCTACTTCCATCACCATTCATCGCTCACAGATGGAGTAAATACAAGAGCGACATAGATTGAAGAGTATAAAAGAAGGTAAAAGGAGATAAAAGAGAAGAAAGAAAAAACCTTTTTTCTAAAATCTTCAGCGAGGTTGAATCTCTTAAAACTTCTGAGAATGAAAAGCGGAGGAGTAAAACTGATGAAATAAGGAGAGACAAAGTATATATAGGAGGGAAATGAGAAGTTGAAAAGGCGGAGATGATTTTGGCCATTGAATGAGAAGCGGTTGAAGGGATCAAAGTTGGCCGTCGGATGAAGCTTCTCGAAGAAGTTTGAAGGTTGCTGAAGGAGATGTCAACACGTGGCACGACGATGATGCCAAGTGGATATTGTATTACGGAAGTGCCAAAAAGGTGCGAGAAAAGTTAATTCAGCGCGAGAATTTGAATCAGCGACCTGAAGACTTCAGCTCGCTAATCCAAAGGGGGCAGTTGTGGATACTTTATCCACGTCTGGACAGTGATAAGTGTGAGACGGCTAGAGACGTCATCCAGGAGAGCACGTGGAGCGTGCAGAGTGTAGAAACATGTTCAAACAAAGACGAATGCAAATTCAAATAGGCAATCTCTAAAATGAGAACGCATAAGGAGATTGTACTGCAACCTGAGTAATACCGAGCTCATTTCAAGGACGTCAAATCAGAGCAGGTCGCCTCGACTGATCAGGACGCCTTGGAGCGACCTCCGTTGTTTTCTCTGCCGCAAGTTCAATCAAATTGGCAAACAAAGTCAAGTGCCCCTTAAGTGAGCTTTGCTTGGATAACACATGACGGGCATGCCCCTTAGGAAAGTGTTTAATATTGTTTGTGGAGTTATGGTGAAGTGTTTGACTATGTTGTGAACATTTGTTTATGTGAATAGTTAATTACTTTGTTCATGAATATCTATAAAGATATATTTTCTTAATTTCAAATAAATAAAAGAATCTAATCAAATATTTACATGACTAATAGGTGATTTAAGAATAGGCAGCGGCTAATGCCACCACAAAATTTTCTAACTACACCACATTTACTAATGGCACCATATTTAAATAATTAAATTACTTCAATTTTCTTTACATACTACAATAAATTCTCATTTTATCCTCACTACTACTATAACTATTAATAAAGTAAAACAAAAAATAAATTCATAGAATAAAAATAAGAAACTGAAGATAATAATATTAATTAAACAAAAGGAAAGAAAAATTATCATTGACGCATTCTCGTAGTTCGAAGAATTCGAAAACGGTGACAACTGAGAAAGTATTCAGAAAAATATCGAACATCAAGCAACATATTTAGAAAGTATTTTTTGTACATTTGGTGACATGTTCGAATTTAGTAATATGAATGTATAGGCAACTGTACAAAATATGTATTCTAAAAGACCAAAATGTTAGGAAAATGGATGACGAAAATGATATGTAGTGTTCGGATGGTAAACTCCAGAAAGTAGTTGATCGTTCGGATTGTGGTTTTCGAACATAATTAATAAATTTCATAATGTATTTTGCGAACGATGTTTGTCGAGAAACATCTATAAAACGCAAAAAAAAAAAAAAATATATATATATATATATATATATATATAAATTTGAGTCATGAAAAAATATGAAATAGCTTATATCATTCATAATTTTGGATTGTGTATTGTCCATTGTCTTTTTTCAATCGAATTAGTTGCCTTTCACGTTGGTGACATGTTCAAATTCAATAATATGAATGTATAGGTAACTATTTGAAATGTGCATTCCAAACGACCAAAGTGTTTGCAAAATGGATGACGAACATGAGATGTAGTGTTCGAATTGTAAATTCCAGAAAGTAGTTGTTTGTCGGGATCGTGATTTCCGAACACAGTTAACATATTTCATAATGTATTTTGCGAACAGTATTTGTCGAGAAACATATATAAAATGCCTAAAATGTGGGTTTGAGTCATGAAAAAATACGGAATTGCTTACATCGTTCACAATTTTGGACTATGTATTGTCCATTGTCATTTTACAAACGAATTAGTTTCCTATCACGTAGATTGATGAAGGATAGCGTTTATGAGGGAGAAAGCGTGAGATTGAAGGAAGAAGAAGAATGAGAAAAATAAAAAAGAATATCGGTTGTAAGACTTATTTTAATAAATTTCGTGGTGGCATTAGCCGTCGCCATAAGAATATTATGTGTAGTATGAATATTGTTGATTTTGTTACTATTTTATTATATTTTACCATTATCCTTTATATAACATAAGAGAAACCACTTGCACAAGTGTCACTCTCTAGAAATTTTGAGAATACAATTTTTTATTATTATTTATATATTCAAATTTTCAAATTCCATGATTTATGGGGATAATTTTAGTTGTTTTATTATTCTCCTATTCTTAAAGATTGTTTTATTAAATGAAGCTTGGTCTAATATCATATTATAAATATAACATCATTCATTCACTGCTGCACCTATTCAAAATCAACATTTCACATTCTTATTTTATGTTGTATATTAGAATAATTTTTTTGTTAATTTTTTTCATGTACCATGATTTTTTTGTAATGAGTATCTCATAATTTTTTTCTTCAACTTTTTTTTCTCTACTATATAGCCACACAGAAAGAGGTCATCATAGGACTTCATGGATGAGATTATGATGGAATCCAAAAAATATATCAATATTATGCTGCTTTCCAAAGATTTATATAGAATCTGGATACTTTTTCTTTTATCATCTTTGAATTTTTGCAAATATTTATGCATCTTTTAGTATACGTATGTAATCTATGGATACTATGATTCAGGAATGCATTTTGTATTTAATAATTCATCACTTCTACATCGAGAAAATAAAATTTAACGCATACCCGTGAAAATTTTCACGGGTACTATACTAGTTAGTCATTGAAAGTAGAACAAACTTGTTCTTGAGGTATTAACGAACAATCCGATCAATTTTCAAGTGTATTCGTCTACAGAACAATCCCAAAAATATGTCTGCTTGTTCAAATAAACAATTGTTCACAAGTTGTTCAACGAAAATCATGTTCATTAATAATATGATATAGAGCACTATCATACTCAACTGACTATTAATGTGATATAGAGTTGGTTAATAATAACTACCAATTGGTTGTTAATATTATGTAGAGCACCATCACACAAAACTGGTAATAATAAGTATATAGAGCATTATCGTACCCAAATGGTCAGTAGCATAAAGAGCGCTAACATATTAACTTATTAATAATAAGTTTTGACCGGATGTTGGGCTTAATTAATTAAATTAGGAAAATATAAGATTTATTATGACTATTCTAATAATGTTTAGTTAAATGTTGGAAGTGCAAGGATTATTATTTGTTAGCATATGACCAATAACCTAATTAAATGTCAAGTAAGGCAATTTTTGTTTGTCCTTTATTTCAATTTCTGTAATTCAGGAAGCCCATATTCTTATAAGGGTTTATTACCAAAAGCAACCTAATGTATACTCGTTTTTACCACTTGCAACCTATTTTAAAAGTCGTCGTCGATTGCAACCTAACTTACTCTCGTGTTACCGATTCAACCTATTTCATAAATTCCGGCCAAAATTAAGAGTGTGTGCCACACGCACGTAATTTTGAGCAAGTGGTAAAAACGGGTATACCTCGGGTTGTTTTTGGTAATAAATCCTTTTTTTTTTTTTTTTTCCTTTTCTTCCCTCAATCATTTTCTCTCTCATCCTCCTTTTTTTTCCCTCCCTAGGGGTGTACACAAACAGAGTTGAATCGAATATCTAAGAGTTTGAGTTTAGTTCATTAATTATCAAGCTGAACTCGAGCTTAATTTATCAAATATATGGACAGCTCGTGAACTTACTCGAGCCTCTAGCGATTCTAATCGAGCCCAAATGAATTCAATAAATATAAATTACAAATATGTTACTAATCATTATATAATTAAAAATAAGCTATAAATTCTTAAAATTATAAAATACCTACTAAGATTAATTAATTACATATATACAAATGCATGATTTTAGTTATATAATTCTATAATGTTTTATAAGTATAACTATAAAATTAGAAATTAATTATAAGTACATTAACTTAATATTTACGAACTAGCTCTCGAGACAACAAATGAAATTGCTCGCGAGCTAACGAATCGAATATCATCAATCTTGAGTTTGACTCGTTATTTTAAAGAGCCACATTAGACTAGCCCGATCGAGCTTTTCACGAATCGAGATCCGAATAGTTTACGAGCGAATTGGTTCGTGTACATTCCTATCCCTCTCTTCTCTCTCTGACCTAATTCTCCCTCATCCTAACACCAATTCGTCTCCTCTATCCACTAATCTCCGTAAGTTTCTTCAACACGAATCCTCTTCTTCATTTCTGATTTACAGATCCAGAAGAAACTAACACTGAATCATCAAAAATTCGATCATTATCCAGAAGAAGTACTTTGAACAGTTCGGTGAAATTTTAGAAGTTGTGGTTATTACTGATAAAGTTACTGGAAGATTCTATGCTACTGTTGGATAAGAGTTCAATTCTCTTCGGTTTATTTCTCAATCGAAAACCTAGCTTAGAGTTGTTCTAATTTGTATGTTTTTGTATCTATATTCATTCATTTCTTCAAATTCTCCTGTTGAAGATAGTTCAATTTTCTTCAATTTATTTATCAGACGAAAATCTAGGTAGGAGTTGTTCTAATTTGTATGTATTTGTATCTATACTCGGTCATTTCATCAAATTCTCCTGTTGAAAATGATGGAGGGAAGAAAAGAAAATAATAAAAAAAGAAAAGAGTTTATTACCAAAAGCAACCTGAAGTATACCCGTTTTTACCACTTGCTCAAAATTGCACGTGTGTGGCACGCTCTTGATTTTGGCCGGAATTTATAAAATAGGTTGTAATCGGTAAAACGCGAGTAATTCAGGTTGCAATCGACGACGAATTTTAAAATAGGTTGAAAGTGGTAAACACAGGTATACCTCGGGTTGCTTTTGGTAATAAACCCTTCTTATAATTTGTACACCAAGAACTTCAAGCAAATATTTGCTAAAGAAAATATTTTCCAAACCAGTAATCTATCGTTTGAAATATATTTGATAAAAACATGTGTGAGACCGTCACACCGTGTGACGGAAAAAAAGTATCATTTTTTTCTGTAAAAGTATCACTTTTTTTAACTAAAAAAATATCATTTTTTGTAACAAAAGTATCACTTTTTAACAAAAAAAGTATCATTTTTTGTCTATAACTTTTTTTAGTAAAAGTATCATTTTTATCTGTAAAAGTATCATTTTTTTCTGTAAAAGCGTCACACATGCGACCCCATCATACACAAGACTCACTCAATATATTTTCAAAACATTTAATGAAGCATCGGGAAATTATTCTTCAAACACTGTTAGCACTGTTAAGTTTGTAATTTGCAGACGTCATGAAAATAAATAAAGAACACAAAAAAACAAAACTTAAAGCACTAAACACAGAAAATAAAACTTATAAATTGCTCACAATATCATTGCAAAGAAAAAGTCACTCGCAACAAGAGAAATATTACATTACACATACACAATTACATAAAACCACACAACAATAATACAATTTAGTCAACTAATGGAAATACTCCACAAATTACCAAATGAACCCAATCAGGACTAGCAAACTTTTCCTTCATGGATCCTTATTTGAAATAAACACACCAACGTTGACCACTAAAACATACCAGTCCAAAGTCTCGTCCTCATACACTCGAACCCACCGACCCGATCCCACTTAGTGCATCGGTAGCCGTCTCAGTCAGCGTACCAGTTGTGCCGCTCACTTCACCTACTGACCCTGCGGCAGCTACTAAGTTATTGGCCGTATCCAAGACTCCCAGCTGCAACAGATGGCGCGTGGCTTCACTCTTGTGGGTGATGATTATTACTGCAAGAATGAAAATTAATGCATACTTAATCACTCTTGTACGAGCCATCTTTTGTGATATATATTGATGGCCAAAAATCACTTTTGGTCAAATACGTATTTGTTTTGTTTTTCGATTTTAGTCCCACAAGTACTTATTTTTCCAAGTCACGTGACCCGAATAATTTGGGGCAAACCGGCAGAATAAGTGACGTTTCAATTTTTTGGGTGAGTTGGACTAATTTCCTTTCAACTTTTTAATTGTAAACAAAAATTATATCCATGTCATCAATTTAATCTTTTGCCAATAGATTAAATATCCATATCATCAAATCAGTTTGTGATAAAATAATTAAATCGATTTTCAGCTCCGTTCTCTCCCCTCTCTCTCTCTATAGAGGGTTTTTTCTGGGACGGAGCCATAAACAAGTCGAACCGTTTATTCTAGGGTTAATATAAAAAAACATTATGTACTAAATACGTTTTATCATATAAGTGCTTAAACTTTTTTTCGTCACAGTTTGCAATTTGTAGTTTGCATAATTTTCAGTTTGCAACTTCACATCAGTTTTTCCGGAAAAAAAAAAAAAGGCGTTATTTGAAAAATATGAAAATTATTTCTAAAATTCTAATTTCTCTTAAAATATTGAAATTATTTTTCAAATTATTTTATTTAAAAAAATTTAAAAATTGTTTGAATTACTTTAAAAATTTAGGTATTATCAAAAAAATATTTACAAATCATAAATTATTTAAAAAATCTGAAAACATTTATATAATAATAAACATTCTTTTAAAATATCTGAAACTGTTAGGGGATAATTGATTTGGGATGTAGTGGCATGAGCCACGCCCGATGGGGCACATCCACGACGGGAAGTTGTTTACGGGTGTAACAAAAAAATTCGCGTATTAAATGTATAAACACACAAAAGGTGTAAAAAAATTAATAGTCGGATCATAGAGTAAAATTTACGACTTTGTGGATCCTATCTCTATTTTTCCTCTAATTCTCTTCATACATGTCTTCAAATTTGTTGATTTGAATAAAGTTAATCCGAAGCTTGTAAGCTTAATTTTGGATTAAACGTCGTTTGTTGTCAATTTTCTCAAAGAATGTCGAAGAACACCGAAGAACGTCGAAATTCCTTTGTACCAGAATTCTTCGCTATGTCGAAGAACACCGAAGAACGATACCGAAGAACGTCGAAATTCCTGTGTACCGGAATTCTTCGCTTGATATTCTTTGTACCGGAATTCTTCACTTGATTCTCGACTTGTGTTGTTGATGATTTTGGTGAAGAATGAGGCCCTCTTTATAGTTTTAGGATGGGAAAACTCTAATTATGAGCTTGAGTCGATATTATTGACACATGGCGGCTTCTCACTGGTCAATAAAATATATAGTAAATAACCAATTAAATTGATTTTTTTAACTTAGGAATTTTATTTAATTAATTCATATTATTAAAATAATCAATACAAAATTAATTTTTCAACTCATTTTATTACGTGGCGCATTTTAATTGGATACAAAGTTTACGTATCAACAAATGTCCCCTCGAGACTTGTTCACGGACGAGGCATCTTGAAGTGGATGAGTCTTGGATTGACTATTTGAATTATGTAGAACACGTTGACATTTTATACTCTTGTCAAGGAGTTCCTGAATTTATATTTAATTTGGGACCCTTTTAAACTCGTGTCAAGGAGCCTTGAATTTGAATTTGATAGGCATTCTATTCTCGTACCTAGGAGTCTTTACTTTGAATTTAAAATATGTTAATAGTTTATACTCGTATCAAGGAGCCTTGAATTTTATTGACAATTTTAAGATACCATAAGATTTTCCATAATCCATATGGACTGTGCTTTTGCAAGATAACCTTAAGATCATAATTTCTTGAACCATCATTATCATATCCCAAATATTAGTGCTTGGGCCTATCATTCTTGATGACGAGCCCACTGTATAATAACTAATATGTAGAGTTAACAACCAAAATCTGGTCCTTTTTTCCATTTTTTACTAATTAGGCCCAACGTGTAATCACCTGGGCCCACATGTGAGTTCACTTTGCATGGTAGTATCACTCTTCCAATTTTCATGCAGAAACCTTATCAGCTTGCATACCAGATGCGAGAATCTCATTTCTTTTCCTTGAGCAGTACGGAGAGGAATCCAATTAGATTAGGACAATATTTCTACCGTATCTCGTGTAAAATAACTCTTCTATATATTAGAATTTGTCGTTTGTTGAACACGTACACTGACCACTATAAATAGATGACTGCCCTCAATCCTGTACACCATCTTCCAACAAAACGTTCAGCAGCAGTCGCAGGTATTCTCTCTTTGCTCATCTTCTGCCATCAATTCTTCAAGTTCCACGACTTCTATATCTGTGTTTTCTTTCCCCTTTATTCTCAACTCCTCTTGCGGCAGGCCTTCCGATTCCAGAATCATCAACACTGTGTGATGGTGTTCTTCAAGGATTCCAATTTCGCCACAGGGAAACGATACTTGGTAATAACTGATGATGAAAATCAGTCAATAGAAAAGGGCATGCGTCTAGTGGTTTATGAAGCTCTTATTTGCAAGTATGCAAGTTCATGGGGAAAATTGACGAACCCACTCTATACCAAGTCATGAACGGAAGAGATTCACTTGACCAAAACCTCAAAAGCGTGAGTTTTACAGGCAACCTACCACCGGCAAACTAAAGATTCAAATTTCTTACCGACGCTAGGAAGAGATATCAATGATGGCAGAACCGCATGGGAGGGCCCTATTAAATTCGCCGGAGAATTTCGGTACACTCAAAGCTATTGGGTATGAGCGGAGGACGTACTTAGCCGATGCAGACAAATACTACTTAGTGATGACGTGTATGATGCCGTGTATGCATCTCTTTACCTACGATCGCAGTGTCGAAGTGATTAAGGTTTTTTGCGAAGCATGGTCTCCTTCGACAAACACATTGTTGACTTCTCTCGGGAAGATGTCTATTTCTCTATGAGATTTACATACTTTGGCGGGTTTTTCGGTGACCGAACTTCTCTTTGATGAAGTTATTCCTAATTCAACGGAGCTTTTTGGTCGACGAACTTGACATTTATTCTTACCTCGAAGCTGCACATATTTATTTCATGCTTACCATTCTCCAAAAGAATGCTAACAAGTCCCGACCCTCCCCAATATCTACTAAAGAGTGGATCAAATTTTTGTCACTTAAAACCATTAGGTATGCACAACTTCCTCCGCATAATGAGAGGAAGTACAAGAGTCGTCCTAAGTCTCACAATCCTTCTGGAAAATGTGACGATTTCGAAGCTTGGACTGCAGAGGAGGAAGCTATATTTGAGAAGCTTGGTATTGATCCAAAATATCAAGAAGAAACATACTTGGCCGCATTTCTGGCTCGTTGGCTTTGTTCGTTTGTCCTCCCATTGATCCAAAATTGTAAGATTCTACAACCTATACAAAATTACCCTATACATATAAATTATTCTATATATATATTAGTTATAACAAGTTCTGAAGTGATATTTGTAGAGAATTGTGGTAGTCAATTCCATTGAGTGTTGAGAGAGAAAGTTTACAGAGTTTGTGAACTTTACAAATGAATCGAATAATCTGGAAATGAACAGTCAGAATCCTATTTATACAAGGTGGACAAATCAGCTATACTAATTCTGACTAAACTCTAATCAGCTAAAAATAATGAAAATATATTTATATTTCTCTTTTATACCCAACCAACCCCCCCCCCCCCCCTCAAAATGAGAGTGGATATTTAAGAGACCCATTTTGGATTTTAGTTCTTGAAATGTGGCATTTGTCAAGGGCTTTGTCAATATATCTGCGAGGTTCTTTGCAGTTGGGATCTGAATTATCTTCAGCAGTCCTTCTTTAATCTTTTCTCGTGTGTAGTGGTAGTCTATTTGGACGTGTTTGGTCTTCTCCTAGAGAACTGGGTTGTGAGCAATGGAGAATGCAGCTTTACTGTCTGTATAAAGTTGTATTGGTGTGGGGAATGTGACTTTAAGATCTTGTAGTATGTAGACAATCCATTGAATTTCTGAAGTCGTGGCACCCATGGCTCTATATTCAGCTTCTGCTGATGACTTACTTATTGTTGATTGTTTCTTGGATTTCCAAGAAATTAGTGAGTTACCAAGGTAGACTGCATAGCCAGTGATGCTTCTCCTAGTTTGTTCACAACGTTCCCAGTCAGAATCTGTAAATGCTTGCAATTTAAAGTTAGTACAAGTAGAATTAAAAAACGGCCTTGTCCAATTGTTGTCTTAAGATATCTTAAGACTCTATGGACAGCTGTGAGATGTGATTTTGTGGGATTACTCATGAACTGTGACAGAGTTTGTATTACATATGACAAGTCAGTTCTAGTGACTGTTAAGTATAAAAGCTTTCCTACCAGCTTTCTATATAGTGAAGCATCAGTTAGTGTGTTATCAGTAGTGTGTGCAGAGCCCTGCTTGAAATCCATAGGAGTGTTGCATGGCTTACTAGCTAAATATCCAACCTGATCTAAGAGGTCTAAAGCATATTTTCTTTGGCATAGTTGAAGACCATATTTTGATCTTGCCACTTCTATGCCTAGGATATATTTTAGAACTCCTAGATCTTTAATACTGAACTTTTCATGTAACTGAGTTTTTACCTTGGTGATTTCTTCCATGCTATTACCTGATAGTATTATACCATCAACATAGCATAACAAGACAGTGAATGAGTTGTTGGTGGATTTGATGAAGAGTGAGTTGTCAACTTTTGACTGATTTTATCCAAAACTGATAAGAGTGTGTGTAAGCTTATCAAACAATTGTTTTGAAGCATGCTTAAGGCCATACAATGATCTATTGAGTTTACACACTCTGTTATCATCTGTTTGGCAGTACCCTGGAGGGGGTTTCATGTAAGCTTCTTCAAACAAATCACCATGTAAAAAAACGTTATTAACATCACATTGATGTATATGCCAATCTTTTGAAACAGCAACAGATAATAAGCTTCGAGTTGTGGTTATTTTTGCAACAGGAGAGAAAGTATCAAAATAATCTAGCCCTTCCTGTTGTGTATAACCTTTTGCCACTAATCTAGCTTTGTACCTCTCAACACTACCATCTAGTTTATATTTCATCTTGTAGACCCATTTGCAACCTATTGTGTGTTTACCTTTAGGAAGTGGAACTAAAGGCCATGTTTTAGTTCTCTCTAGAGCATCTAATTCTAATTTCATAGCGTTTTGCCAATTAACATCTTTATTTGCTTGATTATATGTCCTTTGTTCAACATTTTGAGTTATTTCAGCGGTAAATGCTTTATGTTGCTCAGAAAGTTGATCAAAAGATATATAATCAGCTATTGGATATCTTGGTGTGTTAACAACCAGATTTGCAGAACTAGATGACCCATGTTTTAAAGATTTTAGTAGTATCGTGTGGTACAAGCTAAGATAAGCAGGAGTTATATATTTTATGTATTGATGATTTCCTGGTATTATCACTGGATAATACAGGTATGTTCTTATGCAGATGTCGTATGTTCTCATTCGGATGTGTAGACCTTACAGAATCAGGTATATTATCATTACAAGTACTAGGGACATCATCACAAGTTTGATCATGAGAAGCTATTACATCAGTATCATTACCATAATCAAAGTGCTCAACACTCTCTATGCGTGTGCTATCAGTGGTATAATTATGTATCTCTTCTTGAAGAGACTGATGGGAATAGTTAGCAGAATCAACAGGGGAATCAACAACACAAGGCATAGGGTTTTCAGTTAGGTTCCTTGTATATCAGTTATACGAACTTAAGATTCGTGTAATATTATCGGCAATTTTCAATAAAACTGTATTAGTATTTTGCTGAAAGTTATTATTTGTTATTGTAAAATATATATCATGCTGAAAATGTATTAATATTTATGTTGAAAGTATTACTTGTTATGAGAAAATATATGATGCTGAAAGGTGATACCTGTGATACCTTTTATTCAGAATAAATAATACTTTTTCGCTTAAATATTGATACAGTTTCATTTATCCTTGCTTTAACCTATATTGTATGGATATAAAATCCATGCACGTGGTGTATTGGACACTTTATCTTTTGTCTAGTTTAGGGAACTTTTTTTCTAGTCGGAAGAAAATTTGTGGGTCAAAATTTTCTTTTTTTCTTTTTTTAAGCGTTCAATTTAGAATATCTAGACCAGAATAGACAAGCTAACAAACTTTTGGGCTGGCCTAACATCATATATGCTAGCTTAAAAGATCACGTTTGCGAGATTGAGACACAATAACATCTACGTCAAAATTCTCGTGTCCCTTCGAATGTTATCTTCGAATTTGGAATTTCGGAGTAAAATTCGCTTCTTGATTTCCTCCGCCGCTTTTGTTGTTTTTCAATAACGTTGTTCCAAGGCCGAACAGCTTGATCCCGGATTGAACGCTACTTCTCGATGAATTTAATGAATAACGTCTCGAATCTTGAAGAATGTCTTTGAATCTTCAAGAACTTTGAGTCTTCTAGATTTCTTGGAGTTCTTCCAATTCTTGAAGCTCTCCACTTGTGTTTTAATGAATGAAGAAAGGCTCTTATTTATAGGTGCAGGGGAGAGCTTTTTCCATATTTCATTTGTCATGTGGCGCTATTTGATTGGCCGCCTTTGATTTGATGGGCTTGGGCCTGATTTGGTTGGTCTAGGCCTGATTTGGTTGGGCCTGGCTAGACTTGGCCTGAATCGATTGGGCTAGGCCTGACTTGGTTGGGTCTGGCTTGACTTGGCCCGATTTGGTAGGGCCTTCTTGTTGGATTAGGTCCTTTTGACTTGATTGGATCATCTTACCAAAATGTTTGTAGATAATTTATTTTGGCCCGAATTAAATATTAATTATACTATAACTTAGGAATTAATTTAATTGAATTCCCAAGACATGAATAGTATTTTTCTTATATTTAATTAATTTCCACGTGTCGTCATTTGATTGGACACAAAATTTATTTATCTACAGTAATATCTTTAGACATATATAAATCGTGATATATTTTTAGCGAGATACCTTTACCTATCACATGTCATACCTTTAGACATAAATGGCAATACATTTTGACCCATGACCCAAATTGCACGGATCTTAGGTGTACAAGAGACTTCTTCAGATACATACATCTCTATATACTTTTTCTTGTTTTTTTTTTTTTCCTTTTACTTTTATGTAAGAAAAAAAAATTGTTCTTACTATTTGAAAAATATGACTTGTAGATCCTTATACGTTTTAGAATGTAAAGTAAACTTGTCATAAATCAAGTATACATTTTATAGTTAATGACAATAATACCTTTCATAAAATAATGGGTTAATTACAGAATGCAACCTGTGCTATTAGCCTTTTTTCCATTTCTAGTTCAAACTAAATATTTTTTTCCGATTGCAACCTGTATAACGCATTTTTCTTGCAGTTTGCAACTCTGGCCATATTTCAGGCTATATAGGCCATGTGTCATGCACATGACCTCCATGGGCCAATAATATGGCGACACGTGGACACTAATTAAAAAAAAAGAAAAAAAATACTTATAAATTATTTAAAAATTTCAAAATAATTCACAAAAAATATAAAAATAATTTAAATTTATAAATATTTAACATAAAAAAAAATATTTTGAATTTTAAAATTTAGGAAATTAACAAAAAAAATCTAAAATTAATTTTAAAAATTCTTAAATATATAAAAAAAGAAAAATCGAAAATACTTATAAATTATTTTAAAAAAAAGTAAATTTTTTAATTAAAAATATAAAAATTATATACATATCTAAATAATTTTATATTAAAAAAAAATTTCGAAAATTTTGAAATTCAGGAAATTAACAAAAAAAAAATCTAAAATTAATTTAAAATTTTCTGAAAATAAATATAAAAAAATCAAAAAAATTGTAAATAATTATTAAAAATTGTAAATTAAATAATTTATTAAAAATATATAATTATATAAATTTTTAAATAATTTTATATAAAAAATGCAAAAAAATTGAAAATTTTAAATTTCAGGAAATTAACAAAAAATCTAATTTTTTTTTTGTTAATTTCCTGAATTTTAGTTTTTTTAGAATTTAAGAAGATTTTTTTTTTTTAATTTCCTGAATTTTAAAATTCTCTCGTTGGCGGACACATTGAAGGAGATTCAGCTGTTTGGTGCAGACGTCAAACTAGAAAAAAAAAAAAAAGAGAAGTCGGCCTTCCCTCTCGCAGTTCCGTCGTCATCTTGCCACTTGAATAGCTGCCGGGTTTCATTAGGCCGAGAAGCCAGGTTTATCGGAGAAGACTCAGACTTCTACTGTCCATGATCATTATTATTGTTCTATGCGCGCGTAAAGAAAATGGAGAGGAATTGAAAATTTAATTCTCAATTCCCAAATTCATTTAAAATAGTTTTCAGAAATAATTTTTTTTAATTATTGGATTTTAAATGAATTTAAAAATTTCTAAATAATTATTCAAAATTTATATTTAGTTCTAGAAATTTTAAAATAAATTTTAGGTTTTTTTGTTAATTTCCTGAATTTTAAATTTTCAAAATATATTTTTAATTTTTTAAATAAAATTATTTAGAAATTTATATAATTTTATATTTTTTAATAAATTATTTTATTTTTTTAAATAATTTACAATTTTTTTCGATTTTTTTCAAAATAAAAGTATTTTTGATTTTTTTTATATTTATTTTCAGATTTTTTAAAATTAATTTTAGAATTTTTTGTTAATTTCTTGAATTTTCAAATTTTCAAAATATTTTTTATTTTTTATATGAAATATTTATAAATTTAAATTATTTTTATATTTTTTATGAATTATTTTAAAATTTTTAAATAATTTATAAGTATTTGTTTCCTTTTTTTGATTTTTTTTTATTAGTGGCCACGTGTCGCCATATTATTGGCCCATGGAGGTCATGTGCATGGCACATGGCCTATATAGCCTGAAATATGGCCGGAGTTGCAAACTGCAACAAAAATGCGTTATACAGGTTGCAATCGGAAAAAATATTTAGTTTGGATTAGAAATGGAAAAAAGGTCAATAGTACAGGTTGCATTTTGTAATTAACCCTAAAATAATACTACTTGTCTAAATTTTTTACGACTGTAGTTAAATGATTAAATGTTTTCGATAAAAAAAAATCAAAAGCCAACTTCGACTCCCTTAGATGAGTTGAATTTTTTATTTTGATCAAATTCGAGTTTAGCTAATATTTAATATTTATTTAATGCTATTTGATCTCGTAAAGTTAATTTATTGGCACATAGCGTGCTCGATTTTTTTATTTTTTTTTTGGCGATCCAATTATTTGGATAGCTCCTGATTTTTCTGATTGGAGTAAGGATGTTGTACTGGACGATTTACATTGATCAATGAGAATCTCAATTTCAAAAAAACAAAAAAAAAAATTAACCAATAAAAATGGAAAACAAAATTCATAAATTGTTCACGATACTATTAAAAAGAAAAAAAGTCACTCGCAACAAGAGAAGCATTACATAATTACATAAAACCACACAACAAGAATACAATCCAATCAGTTCATTACAACAATTAATAGAAATACTCCACAAATTTGTCCAATTAACTCAATTGGACTAGCAAACTTGCCCACAAATGAATCCTTTTATTCAAACAATCACACCAACGTTGAACACTGAAACATGCCAATCTAAAGTTTCGCCCTCATGCACCCGGGCCCACTGACCCGCTCGCACCTAGTGCACCGGTAGCCCCGAGCAGTGTTTTAGTGATGCCAACAGAGCCGCTGGCCCCCGTTTCACCTATTGTGCCCGTGGCAGCTCCTGTGCCGCTGGCAACACCAAGTAGATCACCGGCCCCACTGAGAGAGCCGGTTGACGGAAACAGTAATAGGTGGCGGGTGGCTTCACTCTTATGGGTGATGGTTATTGCCACAAGAATAAAAATGAATGCATACTTAATCATTCTAGTGCTAGCCATCTTTGTGATGATCAAAGAGTTTTCTTGAGCTTATTTTGATTAAGTTGATGGAGAACTTATGTTATGTTTGGTTGTATTTATAATGGGGAAATTATAAAAAATCTTTGCAAACTTTGTTGACAAAATTGGGTTAAGACAGGCCAGCTTAGTGGATGTTTTGATTAAAAATAAGAAAAATGTTTTTTTTTTTTTTTTATAATTTTTAAGATTATGAAGATATACATGGATATTGTTGGCACTAACTTGACGACAACAAACGAATAGTGGCGGCAAGTACTGACATAAAACTTGTTAACCATTTAGTATCCGACCTTACAAAAATTATGTTATTTTGAAACAATAAAAAATATCTCATGAGTATGTATCATAAATTTATTATAAGAGATAACATGTTATTGCTAATAGTTCTTTTAATAAGTCGGTCATAAATAATATATTTGATACGATATGCGTCTCAAATATTTTTTGCAACAACTATTTGTTCCTAAAAGTAGTTTGGAAATGGTCTTAAATAATTTATAAAGAGTTTTATGACAACAAGTGGTCACAAATAACTTATTACTAGTGACTCAAAATATGTCTTACAAAAGTTTTTTTTTTGTTGTAGTGCAATTAATGACGAATTAGCAATCAAATACTATTGACGAACATAATATCGTCTCCAATTTCACATTTAAGATGAGAATTCGGTCACCATACTCTAATAAAATTTTGGCAACTAGCATTTTAGAGATAAATATTTCATCACAAATATGTTGATACTTTAGACTGGAAACGGATATTGTGAACACAGTGATCTTTAATGGAATGTAAAATCAAACTTATCAGTGTAAATCGGGATTAGTGGTTGTACTGAGGAGATCACTTATCAACAATCAAAGAATGATTTAAATTGACGATCGACGGTGTAAATTTGTAACAATCGGTCGATAAAAAAAGTTGTTTTGAGATAGATTTGACTTGCAACGATAAAAAATGTTTCTTGCTTGAATAGTTTTTTCCCTCTTGTATATATTGTATTTTCACTCGGGGTTATAAAGGAATGCTGATAAATACATGGATATTTATAAAGGTTAATGTGCTCTTGCATGAGCGACATGTGGCAGTCAGGTGGCAGGCCTGACTGACGTGTGTTCGCCACCTGACCTAATCTAACTGAGGTGGACTCCATATGTCTCCCGCGTATTTCGTTTGTGGGAGTAATTATTTGGCGGAGTATGGTCTGATGGTACTAGCGATCGAAATCCTACGCGATCGTCCTTCATATTAGCGTCCTAAATATATAAATGGCGGTCTTTGGCTGTGTGGTCCTTCTTTGTGACGGTTGGTCTACTTGTTTCATGTAAAGGGATCTTGTTCTCTTCCTTATCCGACGATCTTGAATCGCAGGATCTTTGGATTTTAAGCTTAAGTCGAGAGGACTCATGAGTATTTTGGCGGTGTACATCCAAGATATTATGTGATCGAAGATGAATTTTTTATCTCTAAGTCCTAAGATCGTACCTGAACAACTTTGCACGCTTATGGCGCGCAATTATTTATATTTAAATCACCGACTTTAATAAAACGAACTTTTATTTATATATAGTTGAGTGTTGTTGAGTTAGATTAAGACATTGTTTATTACGAAATATAATTATTCTGTGGATTAACCTTGCCAGTCTATGTTTCTAATAGATTTGTTAATAGTATGTCTTTTCAAATTAAGTAAGTCTTTTGTACATTGATTATGGGCAAAAAAAAATTAAAAAATGTATTATGCTGAAAAAGTGTCAGTGTTTATACTGAAATATATTACTGATTTTAAAAAATGTATTATGATAAAAGGTAATATCTTTTTTAGAACAAGTGATCTCTTTCAGTATAAACAATAATATATTTTCATAAATCTGTTTTCAATTCAAATTGTATGAATCTAAGATTCGACATCTATTGATAGGAGACTTTGCATTTCAAACAATGTTCGTCTGTCAAGGGAACTTTTTTTCTACTCCAGAGAAAAATGTGGGTAAAATTTTTATTTTACTTTTTCTTTTTTTCCAATGTTTGATTTAGAATATATAGACAAGAAGGCCAAAAATTATTGTTTGTTCCGTAAGTATTTGCTTTTTTAATTTTAGTCCCACAAGTATTTGCTTTTTCAATTTAGTCTCGTAAGTGCTGAAATTGTCCAATTTAAGGACAATTTTCACGGCTCAACACTGAATTGGTCAGAAATAATCATGTGCAACTCACGTGACCCTAATATTTGGGAAAATTCGACGGCACTAAGTGACGTGGCATTAAATAGTTGAGTCGGACTTATATTTCGATCAAATTTTTTAAGTCAAAATAAAAAGAATATATGTACTTGAGAAGGGCGCGATCCACAATCACTTCTCCTGCACAAAAACCATAGTGAAGCTGCTATCTCGCCTCCTCGCAGATAACTCTTAATTCTCGGGTTTTTATTTGGAAAATTTCTGGAATTTTTTTTACGGATTCTTCGAAGAAATTTGGTTCTATGTTTAGGGTATGTGGCTTTTGGGATGTGAAAATACGCTATTCGACGCTGATGATTAAAATTTAAGTTTAGTTTTGATATCTTTGTAACTTTTAATATTACTAATAATGTTGTTTCTTGCAAATAGTAAAACAATCCTCATATTTGAATTAATGATGTGAATATTCTCTCTTATTTTGAATTACAATTTAAAAGAAATTTAAGTCCTATTCAGCTACTTTATGCCACGTCACTTAGCAAAGTCGGATTCCCCCAAATATTAGGCCACGTGAGTTGCACGTGACTATTTTCGGCCAATTTAGTGTTTTGTTATGAAAATTATCCTTAAATTGGATAATTTCAGGATTAATGGAACTAAATTGAAAAAGTAAATACATGTAGGACTTAAAAAAAAAACAAATACTTAGGGGACCAAAATTATTTTTGGCCTAGACAAGAATGGACAAACTAACAAACGTGTGAACTGCTAGTTGAGATCATCTATTTCAAACCACGTTTCATATTTTATTCCATAACTTTCATGTATATTTATGATGTCATCCTATACACATGACATATAGTGAATTATCTAAAATACAAGATGAAACACGATTTAAAATAGAAGATCTCATCCGGTGAGCTACATGGGTGCTGGGCAAGAGGTCAAGGTTTCAAGATTGAGACACATTAACATCTACATACGTTTCTATATACCATTTTTCTTATTTATTTTTACAAAAAAAATTGTAAGAAAAAAAATTGTCTTTACTATTGAGGGTCAAATATAACATTATTTGTTTATTTGAAAAATATAACTTGTACATCCTTATACGTTTTAGAATGAAAAGTAAACTTTTCATAAAGCAAGTATACATTTTATAATTAATGACAATAATACCTTTCATAAAATAATACTACTTGTCTAATCAATTGATATCACTGGCATAATTAAAAAAGTATTATTTGTATTTAACCAAAAAAATAAAAGTACTAAAGGTACTGTCCATCCAAAAAGTGTAAAAAAATTAAAGAAAAATTAATCATTGATTATCAATTTATTTTTTAAGTGAATGATTGATCATTTAGTCGAATATTATCTGACTGGGTAGTATAAAATTAGCCTTCAATGATGTTTTATATTATCCAGTGATATTACTCAAAATGGTTTCCTTATATGATTGTTGCGTGTGATGTTGCTTGAACTATAAGGTACTAATTATGAAAATTTTGAGATTATTATTATTATTATTATTATTATTATTATTATTATTATTATTATTATTATTATTATTATTATTATTATTATTATTATTATTGTTATATATACTATTTATCATTATATATACCTTCATTATATTTTTTAATCCAGCGTTGGGCATAAACCCAAACACAATTTAATTTGACCCATTTTAATATTTTTAAACCCAAGTTATATTGGGAATCATTATTATTTGCTAAGTACATGTAATACTCGTGCCTCTCACAACTCACTGACCAATATGATTTTTGCATTTCATGCATTCCATATTTTTATGTGCTATTTGCATGATAGTTTTATAGTAATTAATTTGTTATATTTATCGCGTTATTTTATATTTTGCGGCTAATTTGGAGATGTTTAATTTGGTAGCCAAGAACCCCCTAGTCTAAATATTAGGACATGCTACAAAATTTAAGACTACGCGTGACAAGTTTAAAATATAGAACATTATGTAGTACGTGGAATTGTTAGATGGGTAAAGGATTTTCTTGTCGGAATAACAACAACAACAACAACAACAATAATAATAATAATAATAATAATAATAATGATGAAAGATGAATGACCGGGTTAAGTAAAGATGGAAGGCGGTGACACACTTTTTAATAAGGATAAAAGCTTACTTTATCCATCCAAAATGGGGGAGGTCAAGAACATCTACAAAGAAAGGGAAAAATAGGAGAAGAAACAAAAAGAAGAAAAATAAAATAAAAATTAGAACAATAGGACGTCGCGGACATCATCAAGCGTACGGAAGATGCATTAATTTCTTAGTGAAGGTAGACACTTTATGGATTACAATCAATTAATTGTTACATTTTATTATTAGTTATGTAATGAGATAGTGCTTATATCTATTCCTAATACAATACAAGATTTTGGAAGTTTGTTAATTATACTAGCTATGTAAATTAATTTAGTGTTTAATTAAGATTTATGAGGTTATGGATGGAGTTATGACATAAACATGCATATAAACATATCTAGATATGCATGTGTAGTTTCGTGTATATAAAAAAAAGGTAATGATGAAGTATATCCTGAGTTGTGAAGTTTTAATTAGTTTAATTAGTGTTTAATCTCATTTTTTGTTCTAAAATATGCATATCCTACCACTGGTAGTTTTAACATGGATATAAACAATTTTTATTATAGGAATATTTTAAATGAAGGGGTAGTTAATTTTCGTAATAGCGGGATCATTAGTTTAATTGAGTCCTGTCTTAATTTATTATTATAGATTAGTTGCGGTGGTGTACAAGATTTTGAGTAATTGCTACCGGAGGAGAGGTAAGTAGAAATCCATCTCCAACTACAATGCTTGAACTTAGTATTTTGTTTGTTACTTGTGATAATTGACTGTTATATATGTGATTGCATACTTTTGTATAAAGTGTTTTATTCCGTTGCTAGAAACAAATGGATGTGCATCAATCATGAGCATTAGCATCTACAAGGATTACATGTGTACATATAAGAAGTCAAAATAACGTAGTTGCATAAACTGTTAATGTTTTGGGGTTGGTTACCACTGGCACATTGTGAGTTATATATTATATATGGTGTCTCTAGGGATGCTTCCGGTGACAGGCGTGCACGCGGAAGAGGTTCCCACTTCAGCACCTTTGTGATGAGGGGTACGGGAAGAGGTAGACTTCCCGGTGGACTGCAGGGGGGCAGGCAGGAGGCGGACCCCTGGTAGTCTCGGGAGGATAGCCGCTTGGTCGTACCAACCATCACTGATATCTCGGGTGGACTATAAGGGGGGAGGAGGGACCCTTGGTAGTCACGAGTGTGGCCGATGAGTGTTATTTTTGGGAGGTTTGTGTCAGTGACGAGAGCCAATTCCCATCAAATATGATTTCTTTGAAAAAGAGTTGAAAACAATGGCTTTGTGAAATGCAACTCATCATTCACGCATTGGTCATGCATGATTTCTGCTTACTGAGCTGTAGCTCACATAGTTCTTGCATTGTAGGTGAGTTCGACTACGCGTGAGCTCGTAAGCTGATCTGGCATGTTGTTGGAGCTTCTGCAAGTTTTGAAGTCCCGTGTATATGAATGACGATCTGTGGGGCTAAACCTTGGACTCACTATGTTTTTGCTAGCGTTCTAATAATCTTTTTGGACATGTTCAAATTAGGGAACTTTAATATGTATATTGCTGTAAATATAGTGTTGAATGGAGCGTGACACCTTTGTTCTCGATCTCTATCTATGTAAATATATGTAGGTGAGATTTTGGTATTGAAGGAGTATTCTAAAACGTTAATTTTAAAGAAAAAAAAAATTTACAGGCTTTGTAAGGCTAAAAAATTAATATAAAATAAGTTTTTACGAGGGTAGGTGTGACAGAGTGGTATCAGAGCCCAGGTTGTGCCCTGTAGACAGTTCATATACATGAGCTCGGAACTTCTGAAGCGCAGACATGCCAGTAAGTTTTACTTATTCGTAATTTGCACTCATTATTTCATGAATTATATTGGCCTGTGACAGAGGGACAATAAAAATTAGAAAGAAATCATGGAGGTCGTTAGAGGAGAAGGTGCTGAAGGAAATAACGATCCAGAACCGAATACACCAGCAGTAGGTGTTGGCCTTGAAGCGATTGTGGCTCGGTTGACAGGGTTAGTCGAACAACAGTCGCAACAGATTCAACAACTTATCCAACAAAGGGGTGTGGGTGAACAACCAGGAAATGGTGTAAATCAACAGCAACCTCGAGCTGAACACTTAGAGGTCATCGGAGAGAGGTTTAGAAAGCTTAACCCGCCAAATTTGAAAGTGCAACGGATCCTACTGATGCAGAGGATTGGCTTAGAACTATAGAGAACATGTTTTTGTATAGTAAGGTTCCTGAGGGGGAAAAAGTATTGTGTGCATCGTTCATGTTACGTGGAAGTGCGGGACACTGGTGGGACACAATGAAAACTATTGAGGATGTGGCGACAATGACGTGGGGTAGGTTCAAAGAACTTTTTAGAAACAAGTATTTCACTGCCCCAGTTCGAGTAATGAAGATGAACGAGTTCATACAATTGAGGCAAGGGGCGATGGATGTCGCAGACTACATCGCTAAGTTCGAGCAACTCTCTAGGTTTGCGGAGCACATGGTTAGTACCGATGCATTGAAAGTAGAGAGATTCCTAGAAGGTCTGAGGCCAGAGCTATATAGAGATGTGTGTATGGCTGGTATACATGGAGTAACTTACTCACAAGTTGCTGAACGAGCGTTGGTTGCCGAACAAGCTGAAATGAAAATTAAGCGTGCTCAGGAGGTTAGGCGCCAGTTTTTACAGAGGCAAGGACCTCGTTTTGTAGGAGATGGAAAGAAAAGGCCGTTACAAGTGCAAGGTCCAAGGCCGGGTTCTCAACCAAAACCAGGACAACAATCATGGGATCAGGACAAGCGCCAAAAGGGTGAACAAGGAAAATCACCAGTTACACAACCTACATGTCCCACATGTGGAGGTTCGCATAGTGGAAAGTGTTTCGCAGAGTATCGGACTTGTTTTAAATGTGGAAAAGCAGGACACATTTCCACGGTTTGTCCAGAGAAGTCAAACCCTGCTACACAAAAGAAGACGTCAGCTAGAGTCTTTACTATGACCACAGAGGAAGCGGAAGCAAATACGTCTGTAGTAACAGGTAAAGTTCCCATCTGTGATACTATTGCATTTGCATTATTTGATTCTGGAGCTACGCATTCATTTGCATCCACTGAGTATGTGAAGAGGCTGGGTAGGAAACCTGAAATAGCAGACGTTAGTTACAATGTAGTGATCCCCTCCGGAGAGTCAAAACAAACTAATCAAATTCTGCGAGCATGTGTTATCTCTATTGAAGGAAGAGAACTTTATGCCGATCTAATCATATTAGATATGAATGATTATGATGTGATTTTGGGTATGGACTGGCTATCGAAATATGGTGCTACAATAGATTGTCAGAACAAGGTAATCATGTTCCAGCCGCCTGGTGACACATTTTTTGTCTTTATGGGAGTAAGGAAAAGGTTCAAATATCACATGATATCAGCGGTAAAAGCGCAACGGTTATTGGAAAGCGGTTGTGAAGGTTACCTAGTAAGTGTTATGAGTGTGGAAGAGAAACACTGTCCAACTGTTGAGGAGGTAGCAGTGGTGCAAGAATACCCTGAAGTATTTCCAGACGAACTCCCAGGATTACCCCCAGACAGAGAAATAGAGTTTGTAATTGACGTATATCCAGGGACTGCTCCTATATCGAAGTCACCATACAGAATGGCGCCAACAGAGTTGAAAGAGTTGAAGATTCAATTGCAAGATTTACTGGACAAAGGCTTCATTAGACCTAGCTTTTCGCCATGGGGTGCACCAGTTTTGTTTGTCAAGAAAAAAGATGGTACTATGAGGATGTGTATAGATTACAGAGAACTGAACAAGGTTACGATCAAGAACAAATACCCCTTACCCAGGATTGATGACTTGTTTGATCAACTCCAAGGAGCTGCCATATTCTCCAAGATTGACTTGCGTTCAGGTTATCATCAACTGAAAATTAAAGAGGAAGATATTCCAAAAACAGCATTCAGTACAAGATACGGGCACTATGAGTTTCTAGTAATGCCATTCGGTTTGACAAATGCCCCAGCAGCTTTCATGGATATGATGAATCGAGTATTCAAAGACTTTTTGGATAAGTTCGTTATCGTGTTCATTGATGACATTCTGATCTACTCCAAGAATGAAGCAGAGCATGCTGTGCATTTGAGAAAAGTTTTAGACGTTCTAAAGGAGAAACGGTTGTACGCTAAGTTCAAGAAATGTGAGTTCTGGTTGGATCGGGTAATATTTTTAGGGCATGTTGTGTCAGGAGAAGGAATTTCAGTTGATCCAAGTAAAGTTGAAGCAATTAACAGTTGGCCACAACCTACAAATCCTTCAGAGGTACGTAGTTTTCTCGGGTTAGCTGGGTACTATCGGAGATTTGTAGAAGGATTCTCGAAAATTGCATCTCCCTTAACACAGTTAACTAGAAAGAGTGTAACATTCAAGTGGACAGAGGCTTGTGAGCAGAGTTTTCAAGAACTGAAGAAAAGGTTAACCTCTGCGCCGATCCTTTCAATACCAACGGGGACTGGAGGCTTCGTGGTATACAGTGATGCTTCGAAGAACGGTTTAGGGTGTGTGTTGATGCAGAACGGCAAAGCAATAGCATATGCATCTAGACAATTGAAGGAATATGAGAAGAACTACCCTACTCATGACTTGGAGCTTGCAGCAGTAGTATTTGCGCTAAAAATTTGGAGACACTACCTATATGGAGAACGATGTGAGATCTACACAGATCACAAAAGTCTGAAATACTTTTTCACACAGAAAGAGCTGAATATGAGACAGAGAAGATGGTTAGAACTCGTGAAAGATTATGACTGTGTTATCAACTATCATCCTGGTAAAGCAAATGTCGTTGCTGATGCCTTAAGCAGAAAATCGTCCCAAGGTACTACATTGATGGCTTTGATTCAGAAACCAGAGTTACTAGACTTGCAAAGAATGAATGTTGAGATTGTTCAACTGGGGATAGTGGAGGCAAGACTAACAGCTCTAACCCTTCAGCCTACCCTACTTGATAGAATTAAGCAAGAACAAAATGCAGATGAATATTTAGCTAAAGTAAAGAAGGATGTCGCATCAGGGATGCCATCAGACTTTCAGTTGTCAGAGAATGATATCTTAAGATTCAAAAACCGGTTATGTGTGCCAGATGTAGATAACATTCGTAGAGATATTATGGCAGAGGCACATTCGACACCATATTCAGTACATCCAGGAGCTACCAAAATGTATCGAGATTTAAAAGTACAGTACTGGTGGCCAGGTATGAAGAAAGATGTTGCACAGTGTGTAGAACAGTGTTTGACCTGTCAGCAGGTAAAAGCAGAACATCAAAGACCGGCAGGAACCTTACAGCCCTTACTGATTCCAGAGTGGAAATGGGAAAACATTACAATGGATTTTGTGGTAGGATTGCCGAAAACTGTAAAGGGTCACGACGCTATCTGGGTAATTGTAGACAGACACACAAAATCTGCTCATTTTCTCCCAGTCTGTACTACTTACTCCATGGATCGTTATGCTCAGATATATATACAAGAAATAGTTAGACTTCATGGAATACCATTATCCATTGTTTCAGATAGAGACTCAAGATTCCTGTCTACCTTCTGGAAGAGTTTACACAAGGCACTGGGAACACAGTTATCTTTCAGTACTGCGTATCATCCACAAACTGACGGACAATCGGAAAGGACGATACAGACGTTAGAAGATATGCTCAGAGCTTGCGTGTTAGATTTCCAGGGTCAATGGAGTAAATTTCTACCTTTGATAGAATTTTCCTACAACAACAGTTATCAATCTACTATAGGAATGGCTCCTTATGAAGCACTATATGGTAGGAAGTGTCGATCTCCGATACATTGGGATGAGGTTGGCGAAAGAAAACTTCTAGGTCCAAGTGTAATACAGGAAATGTCAGAAGCTGTGTCACAGATTCGGGAAAGAATGAAAACAGCTCAGAGTCGCCAGAAAAGCTATGCGGATAAGAGAAGGAGAGCACTTGAGTTTGCAGTGGGAGATCTAGTATTCTTGAAAGTTGCACCAATGAAGGGAATAATGCGATTTGGTAAGAAAGGAAAACTTAGTCCGAGATACATTGGTCCATTTCCTATTATCGAGAGGATTGGTGAAGTTGCCTACAGACTCGATTTGCCAGCATCAATGTCTCAAATACACAATGTGTTCCATGTGTCAGTATTGAGGAAGTATGTTGCAAATCCGTCTCATGTCCTGAACAGTGAACCTGTGGAACTACAAGCAGACTTGGGATATAAGGAAGTACCAGTACAGATTTTATTAAGGGAAGTAAAACGGCTCAGAAACAAAGAAATTCCGTTAGTAAAAGTGCTATGGAGAAATCAATCAGTCGAAGAAGCTACTTGGGAAAGAGAGGATGAAATGAGAGCCAAATATCCTGAACTCTTCAAGTAAGTAAATTTCGGGGACGAAATTTCATAAGGGGGGGAGGATGTAATACTCGTGCCTCTCACAACTCACTGACCAATATGATTTTTGCATTTCATGCATTCCATATTTTTATGTGCTATTTGCATGATAGTTTTATAGTAATTAATTTGTTATATTTATCGCGTTATTTTATATTTTGCGGCTAATTTGGAGATGTTTAATTTGGTAGTCAAGAACCCCCTAGTCTAAATATTAGGACATGCTACAAAATTTAAGACTACGCGTGACAAGTTTAAAATATAGAACATTATGTAGTACGTGGAATTGTTAGATGGGTAAAGGATTTTCTTGTCGGAATAACAACAACAACAACAACAACAACAATAATAATAATAATAATAATAATAATGATGAAAGATGAATGACCGGGTTAAGTAAAGATGGAAGGCGGTGACACACTTTTTAATAAGGATAAAAGCTTACTTTATCCATCCAAAATGGGGGAGGTCAAGAACATCTACAAAGAAAGGGAAAAATAGGAGAAGAAACAAAAAGAAGAAAAATAAAATAAAAATTAGAACAATAGGACGTCGCGGACATCATCAAGCGTACGGAAGATGCATTAATTTCTTAGTGAAGGTAGACACTTTATGGATTACAATCAATTAATTGTTACATTTTATTATTAGTTATGTAATGAGATAGTGCTTATATCTATTCCTAATACAATACAAGATTTTGGAAGTTTGTTAATTATACTAGCTATGTAAATTAATTTAGTGTTTAATTAAGATTTATGAGGTTATGGATGGAGTTATGACATAAACATGCATATAAACATATCTAGATATGCATGTGTAGTTTCGTGTATATAAAAAAAAGGTAATGATGAAGTATATCCTGAGTTGTGAAGTTTTAATTAGTTTAATTAGTGTTTAATCTCATTTTTTGTTCTAAAATATGCATATCCTACCACTGGTAGTTTTAACATGGATATAAACAATTTTTATTATAGGAATATTTTAAATGAAGGGGTAGTTAATTTTCGTAATAGCGGGATCATTAGTTTAATTGAGTCCTGTCTTAATTTATTATTATAGATTAGTTGCGGTGGTGTACAAGATTTTGAGTAATTGCTACCGGAGGAGAGGTAAGTAGAAATCCATCTCCAACTACAATGCTTGAACTTAGTATTTTGTTTGTTACTTGTGATAATTGACTGTTATATATGTGATTGCATACTTTTGTATAAAGTGTTTTATTCCGTTGCTAGAAACAAATGGATGTGCATCAATCATGAGCATTAGCATCTACAAGGATTACATGTGTACATATAAGAAGTCAAAATAACGTAGTTGCATAAACTGTTAATGTTTTGGGGTTGGTTACCACTGGCACATTGTGAGTTATATATTATATATGGTGTCTCTAGGGATGCTTCCGGTGACAGGCGTGCACGCGGAAGAGGTTCCCACTTCAGCACCTTTGTGATGAGGGGTACGGGAAGAGGTAGACTTCCCGGTGGACTGCAGGGGGGCAGGCAGGAGGCGGACCCCTGGTAGTTTCGGGAGGATAGCCGCTTGGTCGTACCAACCATCACTGATATCTCGGGTGGACTATAAGGGGGGAGGAGGGACCCTTGGTAGTCACGAGTGTGGCCAATGAGTGTTATTTTTGGGAGGTTTGTGTCAGTGACGAGAGCCAATTCCCATCAAATATGATTTCTTTGAAAAAGAGTTGAAAACAATGGCTTTGTGAAATGCAACTCATCATTCACGCATTGGTCATGCATGATTTCTGCTTACTGAGCTGTAGCTCACATAGTTCTTGCATTGTAGGTGAGTTCGACTACGCGTGAGCTCGTAAGCTGATCTGGCATGTTGTTGGAGCTTCTGCAAGTTTTGAAGTCCCGTGTATATGAATGACGATCTGTGGGGCTAAACCTTGGACTCACTATGTTTTTGCTAGCGTTCTAATAATCTTTTTGGACATGTTCAAATTAGGGAACTTTAATATGTATATTGCTGTAAATATAGTGTTGAATGGAGCGTGACACCTTTGTTCTCGATCTGTATCTATGTAAATATATGTAGGTGAGATTTTGGTATTGAAGGAGTATTCTAAAACGTTAATTTTAAAGAAAAAAAAAATTTACAGGCTTTGTAAGGCTAAAAAATTAATATAAAATAAGTTTTTACGAGGGTAGGTGTGACAGTACATTTATACACAATTTATTTATTTATTTATTTATTCATTTATTTAAGTTCAATGTCTCAATAAAAATATAATTCATTACATTAATAATTGACGGCGACTATTCGCAACCCATACAAATTCTCAATGCCCCCACTAAGTAAATAATTAAAATGCAATTAGAAAAAGACTACAATGCCCGTAATGAAAAATAAGCATAATCAATCAAAAACAAAATATACGAACATACATACATATATAGATGAAATATAAAAAAATAAAAAATAAATAAAAAAATAAACTACGTAAGAATATATTTCATCTTCATCAGACGTCTCTTTTTTCCGAAACTCCAAGAACCCTAATTTTTTTAAGGTTCATCAATGGAGGAAGGTCCATACCTTAGCTAGTTTTTTTCAAGGTTCATTAATAGAGGAAGGTTTGTCAATGGAGAATATAATTAACAACGATAAATTACTTAATATCAACAATCTTTTCTTGATTCCGTCAGTTAACCACCAACTATGAATCGCACAACATTCATAACTCGTTCCTCTCTTCTCTCCTCCAATCAGCTCATCAAAAAATTCATCAACTCTTTCCCGCAAAATAAATTTAGCTATACTCATCCAAAAATTCTTTTAAGAATCATGCACCCCTAGTACTCAAATTGTGTCATTTAAAGACTAGGCTCCATAGGCTTATGAGCCTTCCAAGAAAATATCGTCAAACACCCAAGTTAAATACTGCAGATTCCATGGCGGCCGCGGCCGCGACAACTTCTTCTTCTCCTCGCTACCCTTTCTTTAATTTGCTTTCTGTTTTTCTTTAATGTTTTGTTGTTTTATTCGTAATATTTTAATTTAAATAATGTAATTTCATAAAAAGGTATAATTGGTATATAATGGATTATATTAAGAATTTTATGTTAAATTTTAAATAAAAATGAATTACATTAGAAAATGGATTGCGTTCAAAAAATTCATGAGTTGCCGCCTAATAATTTTACAAATATATCTTAGTACAAGGTCCACTAAAATGCAAAGTCCCATGAACCCAAAGTATTTTTTAAGGCCCATTAAGATGATTATATATTTCTTTTTTTTTTACTGAAACAATAGAAAAATTTAACTAACCTAAAATATTTAGGACCGTAGGTAAATGGTTAAATGTTTCCAATAAATAAATTTGTCATTTTTTTTTTCTCAGACAGCCTTAAATGAGTTTGAATCTTTATTGGTTATGTACTTGTTTGTAAACGCGTTTGACTATGTTGTGAACATTTGTGTTTGTGAATAATTAATTACTTTGTTCGTGAATATTTATTAAACACGTATTTTTTAAATCTTCAAATAAATAAACAAATTTGATCAAATATCTACAAAAATATAGATAATATAAGAATATTATATTATATATGTAGTATGCATATTGTCGTTACTTTTTTATTATAGTTACTATTAATAGTTAGTTGTAGAATTTTAGATTAATTATGAAAATAATAGGTAATATAAGAATAATATTATATTATAAATGGAATGAGTCATCATTTATTTTCATTCCTTACCTCTACATCCCCCAATCAAGTGGGCCCTAAAAAAACAGATAATGGCGACGAAACGTAGTTGTATAAAACTTGTTACATCATTTAGTATCCGACGCTACAAGAAAAATGGATCTTTCGAGACAGTAAAAAGTGGTATCAAGTAATGAGTATTTATCACAACTTTATTATTAGAGACAATATGTCGTCACTAATTAATTGTCTCAATAACTCGATTGCAAATAATATATTTTGTCGTCTTAAATATTTTTTGCAATAACTACTTGTTCCTAAAAGTAGCCTGAAAGTGGTTTCAAATAATTTATAAAGAATTTCGTGATAACAAGTGGTAACAAATAACTTATTATTATTAACCATAATTGTGGTATCAAAAAATGTACCACGATTTTTTTTTTTTTTTTTTTTTTTGGGTTGTAGTATGATTAGTGACGAATTAGCAGCAAACGAGTAGACATATTACGTCTGTATCACACTAAAGATTAGAATTGGGTCAGTTAACTCCCTAATTAAGTTTTGGTGAGTAGCATTTTAGATATAAATATTTCATCTCAAATATGTCAATACCAGGGCGGCCCGAGCCTATGCCGGAAGGGCGGCGGCCTAGGACCCAAAATTTTAGGGGGTCCAATATATATATATATATATATATATATCAAATATGTATATTCCTTATTTTTATTAATGTCAATGGCCCAACATTGTACATGTAGGCCCAAAAAAATTTAGATATGCAATATATATTCCTTATTTTTTTGTGGGTGGTGCACTTTTTCAATATTGTACATATGATCTGACAATGAAGCGGTTTGATAATACTTTCAAGTAAAGATCAAGTTAACAACGATGATTAGTACATATTTCGTATTAATTGCAGTAGGCTTATAAAGTATGAGAAATGAATATTTTTATACTTATTTCGTATATATTTTATTGTTGTAATGTTATGTAAATTTGAATGGTAATATTTTAATCTCTATGCTTATACTTGTATTGTGTATATGTATTTTTCTCTTTGTCTAAGAATTCATTTTTCGTTGTTGTCAAATGACCTATTTTTCATTGTTGTTCAGAGGACCCCAAATTATCAGGGCCGACCCTAACAATCTTTAATTAGAATATTTGCATCTCTAGCTAATATAGTATCTAAACAACTTTGCACGACTATGGCGCGCAATTATTTCTATTTAGATTAATGATTGGATATTAATTGACTTTTATGATTTTATGTTGAGGAGAAGTTGAGAGAAATCGTGCAAACTTTCGCTTACAGTTGTTGATTAAGACGCATACGATTAAAAATATTTGTTAAAAATATACGTGTAATTCGGATTAGGAATATTTTTTCATGAAAAAGTATTAGTTTTTACGTTTATATATGTATTACTTTTTTTAAGAAATGTATCATGCTAAAAAATTGCTTGTGTTGAAGAAATATATTCGTAAAATGGCGATGGATTCTTTTACTAATAATATTTTCGTCAGTAGGTCATTGCAATTAAGTAAGGTCCTTTAGGTCATTTCTGTCAATAGTCTGTCAAAAATCTGTGGTATTTATTTTTGTCACTAATCTGTCGGTATCACCTCTTAGCGACAGATTAGCGACCAAATTGGTAGTTGCTATTTTTTAAAATTCTTGTAGTGTGTATATGTTGAAAGATAATATTTCTTTCGTCCCGCCTAATTTTGCACACTTTTCCTTTTGATTCGTCCAATACAATTTTACACACTCCAAAAATAGAAACTAACTTCAGTCATTTAACGCTCACAATTTAGACATATTTATAATTATGCCATTAGTCAAAAATCATTGTAAGCACTAAATTATATTTAATCAAAAAATCAGTTTTACTTAACACTAATCTAAACCTATGCCATTAAATCCAAACCAATCCAAATATTGTTCAGCCCATTACCTATCATTTGAGAACAATTACCCTCACACCAGCCTCCGCCCCCACGAAACCCTAACTTCCTTCGTCTTCTCGGGTGCTCAGATCTACATTCATTCTCCATTCTTTTCCCTAGATCCAAGCTCGTCGTTCAGCTTCTCTCAATGATAAGTAGAAAAATATGCATTATTTATATTGATAGAAATGTGATTTTATTACATTTTATTTGTTATGCACTGTTATTTTTCCACTTATCTGCATACTTAAGTCAAATACTTCAAAGTTGTGTTTATTGTAAAATTGCAGTGAATTTTGAGTAATTTTGGATATATTGAATTGAATCGACGAGTAAAGAAAGAATTGGGCCGAAATTGACCCAGTTAAAAGAGGAGCCGCGTAAAAACAAGAAGGGCAATTGGCCCATAAAAAGAGGATAAATTGCGAAGTGGGCTTGGAGGAGAATAGGGGCCAACAGGCCCACTATGGGTTAATTTTGCATGTTGAGGGCGTTGACTTTTGTTTCCAATTATCATGAAGACCGCATTGCTGTTGGATGAAGATTGCATTGGGCCTAATGAATTAAAAGAGAGGCGTTGGCCCATTATTCTATTAATGCGAGCTGATGAAGGAAAAAAGCCCCACTTTTTTTTTTTTTAAGGTAAATAAAATATCATTGATCAGCTGGAATCAGCCAGCACTGATTGACAGAGAAAAGGGGGAACAGAATCCCAAATAACATTCGACAACTTTTGGGACTTGGCAAAAGAAGCAATAGCCCCACTTGAGGCTTATAAAAAGGAATGATCCAAACATCCAGTACGGGAATTCGAGGGTGGAACAGAAGGCAGTCCGAGACTCGTTCTTCGACATTCGTTTGATTTCTTGAATTTCGTTTATTTTAATTATGTTTTGTTTAAATCGGTTTTAGACAATATTTTAATTATGAGTAGTTAATTTATTTTATACTAGTTTGAAGGGATGTTGAACCCTATTCGTTTTTATGATTAATTGATCCGTACTTAAATTCTGATTTATTATTTGGCAACTTATTTGTGTTACTTGTTCTTATGGCCCACGATTGATTGATTGCTTGATTTGATAAGGCCCGTCGAATTAGGTCATTAATTTATCACTGATAGATTATAAAATTGTGATCCGTAATTGTTATAATTTTATAATCGCGAGTAGCAATAACGGTTAACTCGTTAGAGATAACACAAATCTAGGCCATCCGAATCGATCGTATGTATTTGGAGTCTAGTCTGACCTATTATCCTAATTAATAATGCGTTTAATGAATTAAACCTAGAGAGCGTGTTATAGGCTGTTTAATTAAATTGGGTTAGCTAATGATCATATCTTAGTTGACTATTCTTAAAGGATAATTCGGGCCAACAGAGCTTGTTGTCGGTGTACGGTTAGAAGGTTGAGGCTTAGTTGACTATTCTTAAAGGATAATTCGGGCCAACAGAGCTTGTTGTCGGTGTAGGCTTAGAAGGTTGAGGGATAAATAATCAGGTTTAATTAGTTAATTAATTTATATACGAATAGGGGGATACTGAACTGAGAACTAGTATTATTTTGATGTTGATTTAAGTCAAGTTAGTATTTGTTTAATTGAGTCTTTGAGGTCTTTAGCATTATAATTGTTTATTTGTTTAGTTCGGTAAGTAGATTATTAAAACTCAAAATCTCCTTTATTTACTTTTATCGTCTAGTTATTAATAGTAAGAAACATAATTAATCCAACCGCTCCTTGTGGGATTCGACCCTTGCTTATCGTTGCTACTAGTTAGTGGAGGTAGAAAAGGTAGTTAATTTGACGTGCCTCGACAGCGCGGTCACTCCACTTTACAATCAAGTTTAGATCTAAAAATATCATGTAAATCGATTTTTTTTCCTGTAAAATTATGGAAGATTCCCCCGAGAGTGATCTTTACATATACGATTCTGATGAATCGTTCGCGCCTGAAACTCAGTTGCCGAAGCCAGATCTCTTACCATGTGAGGCGAGGGGGCCATATTCGGCCCAAGATGTGTGCTTCGACTTGGAAAACGGAGAAGGGCCCTATTGTAATCTCGAGTTTTAGAACATCAATACATGAGAGAAAAAAAAAAAAATCTCGATCGCAACGATTAATATATTACTGTTGAATCGCCAAAATCTCTTACAGGATCGATCACCTTATCTAAACTTACACTATCTATCGCCCTTGTACAAATAAATTTTGGTTGTGGATAAGTGATCACTCAAACGCAACCACATAATCATAGTTTATACAAATAATCAGATTTTAGCCCCACCTAAGGATCGCGTATTCAAATAAATCAGATTTTAAACCCACTTAAGGATCGCCCTTTTATAGGATCGATCACCTTATCTAAACTTACACTATGGATCACCCTTCTTTCTTGGGTTTTCTTGTATGTTAGCAAGTACACTTTTAATGAATCATGTTAGATTATTGTGAAGGCTCAAAATCATTTGTGCACTTTAGTTATGAAATTGCAAGTATTTGTTAGTTTTCCTTCGTTACAATGTATAGGATCAAGTAATTATTAATATGTAATTTTCTTCTATTTTTTCAAGGAAGAAGGACCAAAACGAATTAATGGTATTGCTAATTGTTGATATTTGAATTGCTATTTTGCTTATATTTAATTTGGAATTGATTTTTTCCGTGTAATCTAGTCATGTGGTTTTGTGAGTGATTCAAGAATATAATTCTAGCTAATCTTTTGTTAAACAAAATTCTACGACGTGCCACCGACCTTTTTCTCCAAACTAGCGACGAGCTTAAGTTGCTGCAAAATTGCATCTAAAATAAAAATATTTGTAGCTAATAATATTTAATATTTTTTTATAATTTCATAAGTAAGCGACGAGATAATACACTTTCGCCCCTAACTTAGCTGCAAAATAAAAATATTTGCAGTTGATATCTTTTTTATGTTATTGTAACTAGTTATGTCTCCCGTGCAATGCACGAGAAAGATCTTAAATAATTTTATTTTATATACAACAATGTTATTTTGTTTAATGTTAAGAAATTAGAGATGGAAAAACTCAAGACGACCTGTTACCAAAATACGAACTTGTATAATAATTATGAGTTCCGGTGAATGTCTATCGGACCTGGTCGTTATAGGGTCAACTTGATAAGAAATGATAAAATTTGGATCAACGATAAAATTTTGGTCGGGCAAATCAAATAATTGCCCTATAACTTAAATATTCTAATTATAACTTATGAATAATAATTTATTTGGAAATATTGGAGTAGATTGATCTAGTAGAAGAAATTTACTTGACAAAGAGTTGAAAACGTGTAAGTATTAAATCTGATACCTAATCTTACAATTTGCAACTATTCTCAGTTTGTCTCATACAACCCGTATTTCAAGCACAACCCAACTTGCAGCATTAGTTTCAATAACATATTGATATCACTCTAAGAAGAGAACCTACTGAATCAGAAACAAATGCCCCATAATAACCAATATTAACAACATCTGTCTCGCTACTTGTAAGTTATTAATCAAGAATCACACTGATTTAATTAATCCTATGCCAAATAAAACAAAGCAAAGACACAAAATATATTCAGAGATGAATATTTAAGACAGGAACAGATGCCCTAAAGCAAGTCAAAATACCGACAACAAAGACTCACCCCTTGGCAGCGCCAAACAAAATCTTCATATGCCCTTCCCACGGGAGGTGCCCGTGATGCGCCATAGCTCCATGGAATAATTCCTCAAGATTGTCATTGATGTAAGGCTGTCAAGTAAACCTTAGATAATGAGAATGATAAATTCACGAGGATTATGAATATACCTTGGAAAATAAGTGAGAGTATGCTTTTGTTGAATGGTGATTTTTTTATGAAATGAAGTGTGAAGATATGACTTTTATAATATCTTATTAGGTCAAAAATATAACATAATAATCTAAAATATAGGAGTTTTAAAATTTGCCAATTTTAATCACCACAAATTAAGGATTTCAATATTTTTTCTTTTCAAAATTTGAATAAGTTATAAATGATTTTAATATCAAATTTGTAAAAAAACAGATTAATGGTGGATGTCTTATTATTAAGTATGATAAGATGAGATTGATATATTTCAGTTTTCAAAACGGAGTGAATATAATGACAGACTCATCAATTAATTAAAATGAATTATGTATTCAGTCAAATATTGAAAGATATTCAGTTGCTAAAAGGGATTTTATGTTGTAAATTAAATCTATATGCTTATTTATTCTTTATTTTTAGGGTTGGGATATATAACTTCCATAAAAAAATGTGATTTGATTTAATTTTTACCAAATTAGTTAGTTAAGGAAACTGTTTCCTAATTTATCGGAGTAAAAAAGGGTAGGTAAGTGGGCTAGCCATAAATTAAAACTTACAATCAAATAAATAAAATAATTTTTTATTTCTCAAATAAGTATATAAGTTGGGGGGGAGGGGAATGAAATGCTTTATTTCCAGATATAAAAATAATACATTTTTTAGATAGTTGGAATATAGGGTTTGTAATTAGTATTTTTTTTACCCTAATTTTATGCGATAAAATAAATTTGTAGATTCATTTGCATAGTAATTTTGATAAAAGAAATAGCTGATTTATTTAGGTATTGTAACATAAATAATATTGGTAAAAATTCATTCTAAAATATTATGGTTTAGATTGATTTGTATCTTACGATTTGATAATTTTGTAAAGTAAATTTGGATACAACTAATTATTACTTATATTTAGGGACAAAATAACTCATTCCAATAAATTCAGCAACAACTTCCCTAATTTTGCGAAAACATTACCATTACATATATATGTACCAGATTCGAAGATATTTTAGGCATATATTGTGTTCTTTTTTTAATTAAAAAAATATAATTTATTACCATATATAGTAAGCAGTTTGGGCGGGAAAAACACTATTTTTCAATTGTAGTATAATCCATTTTGTTTATATATATATATAGATTTTATTATTTAGCAAAAAAAAAATTGAATGTTTGTCGCCAACGTAGGCTCAAAATAAAATATTTGTAGCTAACACAATATTTTATTACTTTATTAACTTAGCAACACAACAATAAATTTCATTGCTAATTTACCTGTAAAATATAGTTTTTATAGCTATATATATTTTTGTATTATTTTATAATTTTTTAAAGTAGCGATATTGTATTAAACTTTCGCCGTAAACTTAGTGAACTTTCATTCCCAGACGGTTTTTTTTTGGGGGGTGGAGCCTTAAACAAGCCCAACCATTTATTTTTAATCGGCCTCGAGTCGAGGCAACTGGTGTTGAAGAAAGTCAAACCATATTATAATAGATTTTCGAGTTAGGTACTTTTTATTTGTTCTTATATTTCAATTCCTAGAAATACATGCTTAGTGGTTGCAGGATTTTAGATTAGTTAGAAAAATAATTGAACAGCGAAATATTTTTATAATTAATTTGTTGCACACCAAACAAGTAATGTATCGTTTGGAATCCATTTTAAGAACATTTAATGAAACATTAGGAAACTATTCTTCAAACAATGTTAGCACCGTTCCTGTTGTAATTTGAGAACACTACTCGTCAAGGGAATAAATAAAGAACACATAAAATCAAACTTTAAGCAATAAAAATGGAAATAAAACATATACAGTGTTCACAATATTATTAACAAAGAAAAAAGTCACCTGTCAACAAGATAAGCATTACATAATTACATGAAACTATACAACAAGAATACAATTCAACCAACTCATGACAACATGACAACAATTAATAGAAATACTCCACAAATTAGTCCAATACTCCAATTGGGACTACCAAACTTAGCCCATAAATCCAACGAGATCTTCTATTTCAAACTATATTCTCTTATATTTTAAAGTAGTGAAAGTTATGAAATATAAGATGGAATATAATTTGAAATATAATATCCTAACTGCCCTATCAATGAATCCTTATTATTAGAAATTACAAATACATCAACGTAATCACCAAAACATACCAATCCAAAGTTTCGTCCTCATGCACCCCCACCAACCAAGGCATTTACCTCCAGATCACCTCCCCCAATTATCATATCGGTGATACTGCCTATGGTACTCCCACCAACCAAGGCACCTACCTCCAGATCACCTCCCCCAATTATCATATCGGTGATACTGCCTGTGGCACTCCCACCAACCAAGGCACCTATCTCCAGATCACCTCCCCCAATTATCATATCGGTGATACTACCTGTGTCAGTTATCGTGATCGAACCGACTATGTCAGTGGACGTACTGGCGGAGCCGGCTCCCATCTGCAATAGGTGGCGCGTGGCTTCACTCTTGTGGGTGATGGTTATTGCCACAAGAATGAAAATGCACGCATACTTAATCACTCTACTACTAGCCATTTTTGTGATATATAATGATGAACAAAGAGTTGTTCTTTTCTTTTCTTGAGCTTATTTTGATTAAGTTGATGGAAAAATTATGTCGTGTTTGGTTGTATATATACTTAGGGAATTATAAGAAATTCTTTGCAAACATTGTTGACAAAATTATATTAAGACATGTTTAGTGGGTGTTTTAATTAAAATAAGAGAGATGCTTATTTTTTTATTTTTTTTAGATTACTAGCATATTGTTTGACACTAACTTAACACCAACATAGAAAAGAATAGTGACAGAAAGTACTGGCATAAAACTTTTTACATTATTCAGTGTTCAATTAGTGACGAATCAACAATCAAATATTAGAGACGGACATATTATGTCTTTAATTTAACATTGGAGATGAGACTTCGGTCACTGAACTCTCTAATTAAGTAATAAACATTTTAACTTAAATGTATCATTACTATAGCTTAAAAATAGATACCATGTAATCGCAGATGAATTGTCATATCTCTATATTTTTTCTTATAGTGATTAAAAAACCACGAACAACTTTGCACGCATATGGCGCTCAATTATTTATATTTAGAATGATTGAATATTAATTAACTTTTGTTAATTTTATATTTGAGTAGAAGCTGTACTTTCGTTTATAGTTGTTGAGTTGGATTAAAGACCTTTATTTCGAAATAATTACCCGTCCATGTTTCAAGAGATTTGTTAATATGACTTTTCGAACAAAGTCTATTCTACATCAGTTGCACGATTACAATTTAGAATACGGATAATTTTTTCGTCAAAATGTATTAGTGTTTATGCTGAAAGATGTTACTTGTTCTAAAGAAATATGCTAAAAATTGTTCTTGCTGTTGCAGGTCAATTTTATTTGGATAAGAGAATTAAAATACAGGGGAATTGACAAAAAAACCTCAACCATATTTTCTCTCTCCTCGTAAAATGTATCCTCTTTTTTCCTTCATATTATCTTTCTTTTCATTTATCTATGATATTGGGTATGAGAACATTTGAGGTTTTTAGGAGTGACAGAGATAGTATTGAAGAAAATTGAAAAAGCAGAAAATAAAATAAAAACAATTGACATAACCTAAAACTACATCCAATAAAAATGGAGGTAGTACAAATTATGATCCAAGAGTTTAGGTGGAAGAATGTTAATTACATAATTACTTTCAATGTGGTTTATATATATATATATATATATATATATATATATGTGTGTGTGTGTGTGTGTGTGTGTTTGTGTGTGTGTTTATATATACATATAGATGCATCAGGTGATCAAATATTTCTTTTCTGTAAAATGAAATAATGTGATTAACTGTATTTTTATAAATAAATTAATATTTATTTTCAGATATATTGTTTAGCTAATTTTATTTTTGCAAGCCAATAAAAAATATTTAATACATATAGTCGTATAATTTTTCAACTCATATAACATATGTGATATGAATGTCAAATTAAAGATCGTGAAAAGAACATTAAAATGATATAGTTTGCATAAAAATAGATTAGAAATGAAAAAGTTATTAGCATTTAAAAAATTGAAAGAAAGTTTAAACTTACTAAAGGACAATAATTTACCAAATTAAAGTGTAAAAATTAGGCGGAAAAATTAAAATTACAAAAATAACCTTCATTTACCTTATTTATATATATATATATTTATATATATATATATATATATATATATGAGAGAGAGAGCGCTACTGACTTGAGCATTGGAGACTCTTCACCGGAGACCCCATGAGTGTTAGTTTCTGCAGGATCGCACTTCGGCCCCAGACATTGTTCCAGAAACATTGAATGATTCATTCACATCTTGTCTTAGGTATAATTTTATATATGTATTTCTTATGCCTGAACTTGAGCTGTTTTGGCACGCCACCACCTTTTTACATATAATAATATAAATTTATCAATCTTAACAACCTTTTAATTATTACATATCACTTCTCTTAATATAATAGTATAAATAAATTAGGGAATATTACAAATATCATCTCAACTTTGCGTGTTTTTGCAGTTTGCTATACAAAATTTTTTTGTCGCAAATTGCATCTCTAATAAATCTCATTCATTGATTGTCCAATTATAATGGCTGAGATTTTTTCCAAATGATAATTTGCAACAAAATCTTAAGTTCAGATGATAAATTGTAAAAAAAAAAAAAATAAATAGTTTTCATGACAAAGTGCAAAAACACGACAAGTTTGGATGATAATTTGTAATTTACCCTATAAATTACCACTGATTTGTTATTTACAGTACATATCTTACCCTACTTCATCTCAATACAAACATACCTTTTGAATGACACATCCCTATTCAATATGGTCATCCTTGTCCAAACAGTCTCTAAGTTTTTGGTACCCCGTGAGCTTCACGGCCCAACCATTTTTCTGTTCACGAGCCATACGGCCATTTTCCTATACAAAGCAACACCACCTTTGCCGCCTTGTGCACGGCGGCGCCACCTTTGACTTCGGAGCATTAATCACCGGAAAAGCATAGCTCGGGGTTGCCACCTAGGACACTTAGTGGTAGCTTGAATGTAACATTTCAATTTTTATCAAAGGTGATAATTAGATGTGCATTTATGTGGTCATCATTTATTATGCACTTTAATGTGATAAGTGATACTCGAATTTATTTCATGTGTATTTACATGCTATTGATTTGAAATATGATAATTCTAGAAATTAATAATATAGGAGATATTTTAATTAATTATTAAAGATTATCTCTTTTACTATTAGTTTTTATATATTTAATAACAATAATAAGAGTAAGTTATTGAGGTAAATTAGGAGTCCTTCTAAAAAGTGGGTTGAGTTAATGGTAAATATCCTAAGCCCTAGATTGTATAGTGTGATAGAGGACTTTACTGCATATTGAATGATGAATAATTAAATATTTAGGTTCAATTCTGTTGGGATTTATGCCTTGAATCTTATTGGGGTTGAATTGACGTTTGTATTGAGGTGGAGGAATTGGAAATTGAAGCTGGAAGAATCGACGCGGTCGCATCATTGTTGGAACGCGGGCGCGCCATAATGGGACGACGCGGTCGTGTCACTTGTGGACGCGGTCGCGTCAGGAGATCGGACACGGCCGTGGCGAGTTTCATGGGCCTGCGCGAATTAGGCCCATGTTGATTCCTTTCCTGTATAAGATTAGGTTTTGGGGGCTTATATATAGGTCCTATTGAAGTTCTTTGATATCGAGAGAGTTTTAGAGAGAGATTGGAGAGTCTTAGAATTGCTTTTGGCTTTGAGTTTGGCTTGATTGTTCAAGCGTTGATAGTTTGTTTGGGTCGAGTATCAATTGATAGATACTCGACCATTGGTCTTTGTTTAACCTCTCGTTGAATTTGATTTGGGATCTCTCCCTTTTGGCCATGGACGTAGCTAACAAGTTGTTAGTGAACCACTTAATTCTTGGTGTCAGTTTTAATTGTTTTTCTTGCACGGTTATCATTAGTTTGCTTTGTTCAATTAGTTTGCTTATTTCCCAACAACTGGTATCAGAGCTTGGTTCGAGTTTCCGCTGTCTTTGTGGGAAATATGTCTAGGATGACCGTGCAAATTAAAAATTTCACTGGGAGGGATAGTTTTAGTCTATGGCAGATTAAAATGAAAGCCTTATTGAAGCAACAAGGATTATAGGCGCCGCTGATGCCAAAGAAGGACAAGGGCAAGGCAAGGCGGGCGATAAGGAAGAGGCCGTATTTACCGAGATGACCACTTTGGATGAGAGAGCGCACTCAACAATCATGTTGTGTCTCGATGACGACATCATCACCGAGGTAGCAGAGGAAGAAACTGCACTGAGGTTATGGTCGAAGTTGGAGAATTTGTACATGACAAAGTCGCTCACCAATAAGTTGCTTCTGAAGCAACGTCTGTTCGGGCTGCGTATGAGTGAAGGTCAGTCTCTTCGCGATCACTTAGATCAACTTAATAAAATCCTATTAGAACTACGTAATATTGATGTGAAATTAGAAGATGAGGATGTTGCGTTGATCTTGTTGGTTTCTCTACCACCATCGTATGAGAATTTTGTGCAGTCGTTTGTTGTTGGAAAGGATTCTGTGTCTCTAGAAGAAGTAAGGTTGTTGTTGCACTCTAGAGAGTTGCACCATCGGGCGAATGGTTTGTCTGGAGAATCGAGTGAAACCTTAGTAGTTGGCAATAATCGAGGTTCGGGAAATCCGGGGAGGAGGTTCAAGAAGAATTCCAGCCCCAAAGGTCCTAAACCAAGAGATGTCTGCAACTATTGTAAGGAGAAAGGGCATTGGAAGTATGCATGTCCAAGGTTGAAGGAGAAGCAGGAAAGCACTGTTGATTCTGTTGTGGAAGTTGAAGCAGACTCTGATGGAGATGATGCCCTAATCGTTGAGAAACAGACAGGTAAATCTGATTCTTGGGTTCTTGACTCTGGGGCGTCGTACCACATATGTCCGCGTAGGGAGTGGTTCACAACCTACAAGCAGGAGGAAGGTGGCAATATTTCATTGGCCAATGGTTCCAAATACAAGGCGGTTGGGATAGACTCAATTAAGGTGAGGACGCATGATGGTACACTGCGTATATTGAACGATGTCAGACATGTTCCACTCATGACGAGAAATTTGATTTCACTGAGTCGACTAGACAGCAGGGGCTTCAATTTCAAAGGTGAAGGTGGAGTTTTGAACGTCTGCAAAGGTACGAATGTAATTTTAAAGGGCATTAAGAATGGAACTTTGTATTTGATGCAAGGTTCTACTTTGGTTCGGCCTGCTGCTGTTCGACGTTGTTAGTGTCCCATTGTTTGGGACAAATTTGGCACTTAAGGCGCATCTGGTACATTGGGTACAACTGGCGCAAAATTGAATTTGGTTTGTTTGAAATTAGTTTGTTTGAAATTGGTTTGATTGAGTTTGGTTTTGTTCGAATTTGTGAGGAGGTTTGATTTGAGGTGGAGCTTCGTCTGAAGAAGCTGCATCGTTTGGGGATTCAAGGCAAGGTGGAGATTGTTGGGATTTATGCCTAGAATCTTATTGGGGTTGAATTTACGTTTGTATCGAGGTGGAGGAATTGGCAATTGAAGCTGGAAGAATCGACGCGGTCGCGTCATTATTGGAACGCGAGCGGACCAGAATGGGACGACGCGGTCACGTCGTCTGGTAAAGCGGTCGCGTCACTGGTTGAACACGGAGGCGACAGAATGAAGTGACGTGGTCGCGTCGCTTGTGGACGCGGCCACGTTGCTTGTGGACACGGTCGCGTTGCTTGTGGACGCGGTCGCGTCAGGAGAGTGGACATGGCCGTGGCGAGTTTCATGGGCCTGCGCGAATTAGGCCCATGTTGATTCCTTTCCTGTATAGGATTAGGTTTTGGGGGCTTATATATAGGTCCTATTGGAGTTCTTTGATATAGAGAGAGTTTTAGAGAGAGGTTGGAGAGTCTTAGAATTGCTTTTGACTTTGAGTTTGGCTTGATTGTTCAAGCGTTGATAGTTTGTTTGGGTCGAGTATCAATTGATAGATACTCGACCATTGGTCTTTGTTTGAACTCTCGTTGAATTTGACTTGAGATCTCTCCCTTTTTGGACGTAGCTAACAAGTTGTTAGTGAACCACGTTAATTCTTGGTGTCAGTTTTAATTATTTTTTCTTGCACGGTTATCATTAGTTTGCTTTGTTCGATTAGTTTGCTTATTTCCCAACAAATTCTCTATATGAAATTAAGGGGATATTTGCTTTGGGATATCCCCATCTGGATAGAGCATGACCTATCCTCAACGCATTTTATTTTATAGTCGGATGACATTCCTCCATATCTATAACTTTTACCTACATCACATTTCACAATTCTCAACACACATTTTACATTTTTCAATACATCTTTTACAATTTTCAATACACACCCTACCCTACAAATTCCTTAAACAAAAATATATTTATACTATTTAAATGAATGTACCATTCAAGGATGTGCTACAGCAGACGTGACAAATATCACTATATCCCAACTCAAGTATCTCCTAAGACCATATGGTATGATGATGACAAGTTCGAAACTGAGAACTTCATACACGAGGTTCGATGTGAACAATTAATTTGCGGTCAATTTTATTCTTAATCTGTTTTTGTTTATATAGTTTGGGATCATGGTTGTAGCCAGATTAGTATATACTCAGGATAAGAATTTGACATTTGTATATCATTTACATAAATTAAGAATGGAATATTCTAGTTTCAATCTTGTATGTTGTAGTCCCAAATAAGGTTCTCAATTTTTGTTTCAAGATTCAATCAAGAAACCACAAAAATTCTCTCAAACTCACAAACTCAAACACCTTAAGTGAAATCTTGGTTTGAAAATGTGTGTGTGCAAAATTGGAATTGAAAAACAAACAATATAAATGGTTCAGTGTAAAACACCTACATCCATGAGCAGGGAAGAAGAGATTCACTAATCAAGAGAAATTACAGGTTACAAGAGATGAGTTAAAGAAGATGACCAAAAGAACTTAACTCTTTCTATTCTCTCAATTCTACCTACTCTTGTGTCTAACCACTCTCTTACTTGTTAATCACGCACAAAACTGATCTAACAAAGTTTTAATATCAGTTATCCAGCGTGTACAATGACTGGAAGGAGTAAAAACAGAGAAAACAGCTAACAACACACTTTTCCTCAGCTGAAATTGCATGCATGCTTCGACAACACAAAATGGGTCTTAGACAACGGTTTTTTACAGTTATTTTCTGTTATAACCGTTGTCTTTGGCTGCTTTTATTTAGCTACCAAAATCACTTCTAAATTGAGCTAAATGTGATTGGCACTGATTTACTCCAACAATCTCCACATTGTCAACACATGAAGATCATGCACTCCACCTTGACTAGAACACCTTTCCTTCTCCACCAACCAACCCCATTCCAGGGGTTCAAATCATTACAGAACTAGGATCAAATTTGCACTACCTACACAAGCTGCAAGCAGTGTTGAAACTTCTCAGAGGTCAAAGGTTTTGTGAGCATATCAGTAGCGTTGTCCTCAATATGAACTTTCACAAGCTCCACACTTCCTTTTTCTGTATCTTCCCTCACAAAATGATGCTTGACATCAATATGTTTACTCCTCTCATGGAACACTTGATGCTTTGCCAAGTGCAAAGCAATTTGTGAGTCCACAAACACCTTAACAAATTTATGCTTCAAGCCAAATTCTTCTAGGATTCCTCTCAACCATAAAGCTTCTTTTACAGCTTCTGTAATTTCCATAAACTCTGCTTCAGTGGTGGAAAGTGCAACCACAGGTTGTAGTATGGACTTCCAACTGATTGCAAAGCCAAATAGTGTGAAGATGTAACCAGTTTGAGATCTCCTAGAATCCACATTGGTAGCAAAATCTGAGTCACTAAAGCCCATAAGCATATCTGCATCATTCTGTCTATTTTTCTTGTGCAATATCCCATAGTTATCAGCTCTCTTTAGGTATCTCAACATCCACTTAAGTGCTTCCCAATGAGCTTTACCTGGTTTAGCAATGAACCTGCTCATCATGTGCCACATCAGGTCTTATACAAATCATTGTATACATAATACTACCCAGAGCATTTGCATATGGTATCTTACTCATTTCTTCCATTTCCTCTTGAGGTTGAGGCTTCTGAGTTTCGGACAGCTTAAATTTTTGACCGAAAGGCACTGACATTTTCCTTGTTTCAGGCATGTTAAATCTCTTGAGAACTTTATTGATATAATCTCTCAGATGCAACCACAGTTCACCATTCTCCCTGTTCCTCTTTATATCCATGCCTAAGATCATTTTTGCTTTCCCAAGAATTTTCATCTCAAATACAAACTGAAGTTCTTGCTTCAAGCTTTCAATTTCAGCCATGCTTTTTCTAGCAATAAGCATATCATCAACATATATTAGGAGGAATATCACCACAGACTTACCAGACAGTTTCAAGTATACACAGCTGTCATGTTTTGATTTTGTGAAACCTATTGACTTCATATGAGTGTCAAACTTGATGTACCATTGTCTTGGACTTTGTTTAAGTCCATACAATGATTTCTGGAGCAAACACACTTTATTTTCATTCCCAGGCAACACAAAACCCTCTGGTTGATGCATGTAAATTCTCTTTCAAATCTCCATCTGAAAAGGCTGTTTTTACATCTAGCTGCTCAAGTTTTAGATCATACTGATTTACCATTATAAGATCCTTATGGATGAATGTTTAACCACTAGAGAGAAGATTTCACTATTATCTATACCCTCCCTTTGAGTAAATCCTCTAGCAACTAACCTTGCTTTAAATCTAACTGATTCCACATGAGACACTTCAATTTTCTTCTTGAATATCCATTTACATGACACCAGCTTCTGCTTAGGTGGTTTATTGACCGTAATCCAGATATGATTCTTCTCAAGAGACTCAATCTCCACCCTCATTGCCAATAGCCATCTGTCTTTGTCATCACTCTTCATGGTCTGTATCTTCAGCTGTAACAAATGCATATGCTATCCAATATAATCTTCTGAATATCTTGTGGATGGCTTGACTATCCTTCTTGCTCTATCCCTTACCAATTGGTAATATAAGGGATTTTGTTCATTCAGTTGATGTTCATCATCCAAATCATCATCTGATACATCACTTTGAACATCCTGGTTGGACTCCACCTTCACTGATGAACTAGCTTCTGTAGGATCAGCTTCTATTCTTGTATGATTTCCTTGCTTGAATGGCATAACATTCTCAGTGAAAATCACATCTCTGCTGATGATCAACTTCCCAACACCAGTTTATGTACACCATAATTTATATCCCTTCACACCCACTGGATATCCAATCGTGACACACCTCAAAGCTCTGGAATCCAGCTTATCCTATTTGATGTGAGCATAAGCTCTACAACCAAACACTCTCAAATGATGGTATAAGGGTGGTTTTCCTGTCCAACTTTCCTCAGGTGTTATGTTGTCATTTGCTGCTGCGGGACACCTGTTAATAAGATAGGCTGCAGTGGAAACAACTTCTGCCCAAAATTTCTTGTCCAATCCAGAACTCAGAAACAAACATCTAACCCTCTCAAGCAGGGTTCTATTCATCCTTTCCACAACACCATTTTGTTGTGGAGTTCCAGGGATAGTTTTGCTTCTTTTTATCCCTTTCTCTTTACAAAATGAGTTGAAATCTTCTGACAAGAACTCTAACTCATTATCAATTCTTAAACATTTAAGAGGACACCCCTTTTTATTCAGCACTAGATGATACCATTCCTTGAACTTGTCAAAATAATCAGATTTAGCTTTTAGAATGTAAATCCACACTTTCTTTGAATAATCATCTATAAGACTTAGGAAGTATTTTCCTCCTCCTAAAGTTTGAACTATGGCTGGTGACCACTCTGTCGGGTGCAGTCAAATTATATTTATTTTTGTTTAATACCTAACTCTCCTAACAGTAGCTAGAGCAAGTCAGGGTCGATCCCACAGAGAACATGAATTAATCGAATAATCGTATTAACCAATTTTATATAAGTTTTTATAATAAATATAACTATAAAAAGGGGGGTTTGTTTGAAGCAAATTAATTAAAAACTAAATATTTAAACTAGCAAATCAAGATGAATTAAAATATGAATAAAATGTATTCCCGCCTTTAACCCGGTATCCCCCTAGGCTGAATATTCATGTAACTAATGCAATTGCTTGACTAATTATTTCTGAAACTCCTACTCCAAGAATTAACATGTACGCTTAGCCAACTCTTGTTACCCCTTAAGTTTAATTAACTACAGGTTCACTTAGTAATTAATCATATTCAATTAAATAGTCCTAGGATACGATCGCTAGAACACCATTAATCAAATGCTTAAAGACCTAAGGTAACGGAGTAGGTACGGTGTTGTACTCACAAGCTCGGTACAAGTGACCGCGACTTATGGTATCCTAGCGAGTAACCACTTTTGCTACTCTTGGACACAAACGCATAACAATTACGGATTATGTATTTATGACCTAGCTACATCTATATGCTTATTATCAGGGTGATCAATCCACAATAGCAACCATATAAAAGATAGAGTAAACCAATAACATAAGTAATCTCAGAAAATAATTAAATCAAACAATTACCGGATTATTTACATAAACATCAGTCTAGGGTTCAACATAGTCAAAGACGGGAAATATAAAACTTAGCCAATCATAGCGATCGCTAAGAACAAACTAATAAAGGAAAACATAAAACTAGAAAACCCGGAATGTCGAATCTTGACTCTTAGTGCTCTTCCCAATCCCCAATCCGTGCTCTCCAAATTGATGTCCAAAGTTTTTCTTTGATGTCTAGAGCCTTGAGATATTTACAGGAGTGTCTCTCTAGGATAAAGAAGGAGAAAACCTCATTGGAATAGGAAAATAAGTCTAAAACTCGTTTTTGAGCTTGTAGGCCAAGTAATGGCCGACACTGCATTCCTTTTCCAACTTCAAAGCTGTTTTTGAGGGTCTTATGGTCAATTTTGGGTTTTTCTTCTTTCACACAAAGTTGTAGCTCTTCGAATCAGATTTTCAACGCCACCAATTTCACCTTGATCGAAGTTGTAGATCTCAAGATATGGTCAAAATACTAGAGGTGTGTCAATCTGTCTCGGCCGACAATGACTGTCTCGGCCGAGACTCTTCTACAGCCAGAAATCCGAATTCTCTGACCTACTAGCTCGGCCGAGCTCAGTTTCCTGCAGCTTTTGGGGCCATTTTTCTTGGTTTTTGACTTGTGGGACTTGTTCTCAACATCCATTCTTAGTCGAGTTCGACTTTTTTTTGTCTAAATTCACCCAAATAACTTCAAAACAAGTCACAAACATCAAATTGCTCAATAATGTAAATACGAGCAATACACGGTCAATTACGCATGCAAATATCATTAAATGAACACTTAACTCGACCTATTATGCATGCATAAACACGTTTACCAGCTGGCCCCCACAAGTTTGCATGCACATAATCCAAACAAGCCACTGAATTTGATTTTCTAGTTTGGAATACCTGTTTCTTGGACTTTCCCATTATACAGTCCTCATGCTTATCCTTTAAGCTCAAATTTCCAGTTGTATTGAATATTGATTAGCTTTTGTTTAACTAACTGAGTTAAACCTGTCTCACTAACATGCCCAAGTCTAGCATGACACAATTCAGATTCTGAGACCAAAGAGTGATCAGTACTCCCTACTATGACTTTTCCTAGAAGATAGTACAAACTAGCCTTTCTTATTCCCTTCATTACAAACTTAGAGTTCTTTAAGACATACAGAAAACCATATTCTGACTTGAAACTACAGCCTCTATCTTCTAATGTACCAAGACTGATTAGATTTCTTTTAAGTTGTGGGATATACCTTACTTCCTTTAGGAGTTTGATTGAACCATCATTCATTTGGATCTTTACGCTTCCAATTCCCTTAATTGAACAACTTTGATCATTTCCAAGCATCACAGATCCAGCATTCCTTTCTTGGAATTCATAAAACCATTCCAACCGTGGACACATATGGAAAGTACACCCACTATCCAGAATCCATTCCTCACCAGCCTTGAAATTAGTTATATTCAGGATTTGTGGTTCTTCATCACCTGCAACTACTAATTTTGCAGAATTAATAGAAGTGCCTGCCTTGAGGAGTAGTTTTTTCTTGAACTCAAAATAATTTTTCTTAAGGTGGCCTGGCCTTTTACAATAGAAGCACTTCCTGGACTCTTTCCCATCATTCCCCTTTGATTTCTGGTTTCCAGGTTTCTTGTCTGAATTTGTGGATTGATTCTGCTTTCCTTTGAACCATTTCCCTTTCTTGATATTCAAGATTTCACCTGAAGCTTCAACCTTGTCTTGACTTGATTTATGGAGTTCCTTGGCCCTTAATGCATTTTGACCCTTAGCTAGAGACACACCTGAATCCATTCCAAACATCAAAGCATCTTTAAGATGCTCATATGATTTTGACAGTGAGTTAATCAACAGGATTGCTTTATCTTCATCCTCCATTTTCACTTCAATGGATTCAAGGTCATCGATCATCTTATTAAACTCCTCCAGTTGATCCTCTACATTTTATCTTCAACGAATTTGAATAAGATACAGTTTTTGTTTGAGCAACAACCAATTTGTCATTTATTTCTTCAAATACAGGTCATCCAATTTCTTCAGGATCCCTTCTGCACTGGTTTCCTTGGAAACCTCTCTTAATACCTTATTTGTTAGGCATAAGATGATCAGACTATGAGCTTTATCAATAATTTCCTGCTTTTGAGTCAGATCAGTCTTCTCTGTAAACCCAGCATCCCATTTCAACACAGTTGCAAGACCTTGCTGAACCAGCAAGTCTTTAACCTTTATTTTCCATAGTCCATAGTCATTTTTTCCACTGAATTTTTCCGTTTCCAGCCTTGAGATCGACATCTTGATTGAATCTTCTTCTCCCCGTGGTCAAATTCCCACAGACGGCCACTTGTTGAAAGATTCAATCAAGAAACCAAAAAAAATCTCTCAAACTCACAAACTCAAACACCTTGAGTGCAATCTTGGTTTAAAGATGTGTGTGTGCAAAACTGAAATTGAAAAACAAAAAATATACGTTGTTCGGTGTAAAACACCTACATCCACGGGCAGGAAGAAGAGATTCACTAATCAAGAGAAATTATAGGTTAGAAGAGATGGATTGAAGAAGATGACCAAAAGAACTTAACCACACTTTCTTTTCTCTCAATTCTACCTACTCTTGTGTCTAACCACTCTCTTACTTGTTAATCACGCACAAAATTGATCTAACAAAGTTTTAATATCAGTTATCCAGCGTGTACAATGACTGGAAGGAGTAAAAACGGAGAAAACAGCTAACAACACACTTTCCCTCAGCTGAAACTGCATGCATGCTTCTACAACAGAAAACGGGTCTTAGACAACAGTTTTTGACAGTTATTTTATGTTATAACCGTTGTCTTTGATTGCTGATTCCAAACTGCAGATTTCCATGCTTCCAACAAATGATTTCCCAAACCAGCTTTTAACCCACACAAAAGTATTTTTATTTAGCTACCAAAATCACTTCTAAACTGAGCTGAATGTGATTGACACTGATTTACTCCAACAATTTTTTTATACCGAAATGCAGATAACATCTCTAAGTTTGTCCATTTAATCTATTTAAGGGGCTATTACTTATTTATCATATAATTAGCTACTTATAAAATTAAATGGGTTAGGGGATATGAGTAATAACTAACGAGTAAAGAAATAGGGGAAATTTTTATTATTAGTCCAATATGTTAGGCTTGTACAGTAAAAGTGTATGTTAGAAAATTTTAATTTTAGTCCTATATGCTGTAAAAGTTGTCCAATTTAAGGACACTGACCATCTTTGACGACCAAATTAGCCGGAATTAGACTAATAAATTTAGGGCTTTCGAGTGTTAATGCTTATGGTACTTGTCCAAATAACATGTCAAATCATTAAATTACTTTAGTAGCTCGCCCAAAAAAGAAAAGAAAAAGTTAAACCCTAATTTCCCTCTAAGATGCATTTCATTTTATTTTTTATTTTATTTTTCTTTCTTTCTTTCTTCATCTTTCTCAAATTTATTAGTCACGTGCGTCGCACGTGATTGATTGTGGTCAAATTGGCCGTTTGTGATGGTCAATGTTCTTAAATTGGACAACTTTTAAAACATACAGGACTAAAATTATAATTTTCTAATATACAAGATTTTTACTAGACGAGGGCTAATATACAGGACTAAAAATAATTTTTTTTTTTCCAAAGAAATAGTGTACTTTGTTAGAGAACTATATAGTTTATTGTGATTTTGATTATCTCTGTTATGATTTAGACTAGATGTCCATCCGTGCGATGCACGGGATGGATACTTTCAATAATAATAATAAAAAAAATTATCAGTCTATATATTATTTGAGAATATAAAATTGGGACTTGATATTTTTTGTCCAATTATCTTTCTTCCTCCTTACATTTTTTTTAATTTAATTGATATCTTCCACTATCATAAATTGAAACTACCAGTTTGATTTTCATAAATTTTGACTATGATCAATTTTTTATATTTTTACTTTTAATATCTTTCATTATCACAATTAGAAACTACCAATTATATTTTCAAAAATTTTGTTAATTCAATTATGTGAATGCATGATCTGACGATGCTGAATATTTTAAGAAAAATTTTAAATACAAACTTGAAATTTGATTCATTTATCTCCCTATTATTTCAATGTGCATTACACAGGTTGTAATAATTACATATGCATAAGGATAAAACAATGTCAAATATTTTGAATAATTATATATCGTTTGAAAGCCACATATATTAAATAATATAAAATTAGTATAAAAAGCTACAAACATATTAGTTACTTACGTATATGAGTGGTTAACTATATTATCATGTCATATTCAAATAAAAAAATAATTCACTAATTATTTTTGTAGGCAACATAATATTTGTTTTCACAAAATAGAAAAAGTAATAAGCAAACTATTTCAATCAACAAATTACTTTAGCAAATATATCAAAACTTTTTTTTTACTATTTTAAAGTGTAAACCTAACAATTTGTATTTTTCATGATTTTTTTAAACCAAATAATTTAAACTATCCATAATTATTAAGATTAAAAAAGGTAAAATAAAGTAAATAATTTAAATCTTCTTAAAAATTTCAATCAGTTAAAAGAATTTCATTTTTAGAATTTTATCATATTTTAATTTGACAAAAACTTGGGTGAGACCGTCACACCGTGTGATGGAAAAAAAAGTACTATTAGTCTTTGTAGTAAAAGTATTATTTTATCTGTAAAAGTACATTCTTTTAACAAAAAAATTATCACTTTTATATGTAAAAGTATCACTGTAGTAAAAGTATCACTTTTATCTGTAAAAATATCATCTTATATACCAATTCTAAAAATCAAAGTATATCATTTTTTAGAAAAAAAAAATATATCATTAAAATCCTAAAAATGTATTTTACACTTAAAAATTAATATATTTATTATAATATATGTATTATGGATGTAAAATCGAAGATCGTCAAAAGAAGAATAATTTGATATATTTCTTATGAAAAATTGAGTTGAAACAAAAAAGTTATAAGATCTTGAAATTTCGAACGGAAAAGATAAGAAAAGAAAAGAAAAGATAAAAGTAAAAGAAAAAAAAAAAATTGATTGAAGGAGAGCCCACAAAATAAAGTGGATGGGACACATGTCTCTCTCTTTTTAGGGGTTCTCCATATATTTAAGAGCAATTTTAAAAAACAAAAACAAAAATTCTGCAAAAAATGTGGGAGCGACATGTGTTTTCTCCTATTTTTAAGCAACCTTCTTTTAGTATTATACGTTGATAGGTTGATTTGTCTGAGATAGCCTAGAACATGTTAAAGATTGGGAATATCGTGTGGTTCGAGGTAAGTATATCTCTCACCTGCAATATGAGGAATTTTGATTATTTGAGAAGTTGACTTATTTGTTTGTGCAACTTGTATGAATCTTTACTTGGATTGTCATGTGTTTTAATTTGTCAAGATCTACTTGTTTGTTAATTTATGTATTGAAGTTTTTATGAGTATTATGTATAAGATATGAGTTCATTTGCATTCAGTAAAAATAATGTTTCTGAAAAAGTATATTATTATTTTTATATATATGGACTGGTACCTGGGCACGAGACTGCACTATGAGTTTGAGTTGCTCCATCTATGAGTTTGAGTTGCTCCATTAAGATTCAGCGGCTAGCTACTCTGGGTCTTTATGAAGTTGCGTGCATTGGTTCCAAGTCCGGCCCAAAGTAGTTATTATTATATATAAGTCGAGTTATTAAAGTTTTTCAAAGGTGTTATGTTGAGATAAAGAGAAAAGTTTTGTGAGGGTATGATGTTACTTACTAAGCAATGCTTATAGTTTATTTTATCATATTGCAGATAAAGGCAATGGTAAGATGAGTTAGAAGGCAGCAAGACGGTTGTGCAATAGTACTTACGGCGGAACCTCAGAATTGGAAAGTTTATTTAGTTCTTTATTATTTTCTAAATTGCAAGTCTCGTTTGAGGTGACACTTATTTACTAGTTTAATTAGCTTGCCAGATTTTTTTGAAGGTTCATTTAAACTTGGTATTTGATTTCGAGTAATATTTTAGTTATTCCAGGTTTTTAAGAAAGGTGAAGTTAGTTCAAATCTCTTAAAAGTATTTATTTTAAAAGAAAAAATAATATTTTTTTTTTAAAGTCAAGTTTATTCTGTGTTTGATTATTTGAGAAATAGTAGAAGTGACACTCCCCTAGTAAGGGGTGTTACATTGAAGAAGGGAAGCTTGGGTAGGTGCGTTAGCTAACAAATTTTTTGATAAAAAGCTTGGGTCGAGTTCGATTTTAACATTCATTGTATAAAATAATAATAATAATTTTATATTGTTTATACAATTTATTTATTTAAATTTTTAAATTGCCCATTAATTTATTGTTAAAAGAATTAAATCCAATATTTTTTGTAAAACTAGAATGATGAATAATATTCGTTTCCATAAACACAAAATTCTAACAAATTTGATGTTCATTAATATTGGGACAGTGTATGAATTAACAACCGGCAAATAGGCTTAGGTCTCATTTGGATGGAGGGATTTGTGCTATGAATTTATAAATTCATTGTCAAATCCACTCCATGTGTTTGGATAAAAGGGAAAAATTCATTTTTAGTCCAGTATGTTAGGCCTTGTCCAGTAAACGTCCTGTATGTTAGAAAATTTCAATTTTAGTCCTGTATGTTCCAAAAGTTGTCCAATTTAAGGACACTAACCATCAACAACGACCAATTTAGCCGGAATTAGACTAGTAAATTTAGGGCATTTGAGTGCTAATGCTTATATATCAAGTATTTGTCCAGATAACATGTCAAATCATTAAATTACTTTAGTAGTTCGGCCAAAAAAGAAAAGAAAAAAAATAACCCCTAATTTTCATATGAGGTGTATTTCATTATATTTTTTTATTTTATTTTTCTTTCTTTCTTCATCTTTCTCAAATTTATTAGTGACGTGCGTCGCACGTGATTAATTGTGGCCAAATTGGCCATTTCTGATGGTCAGTGTCCTTAAATTGGACAACTTTGGGAACATACAGGACTAAAATTGAAATTTTCTAACATACATGACTTTTACTGGACAAGGCCTAATATACTGGACTAAAAATGAATTTTTCCCTTGGATAAAATGTTAAATGAGTGGATTTGTAAATCCAGATTTTTAAATCAACCCATTTAGAAATTCAGGATTTGAAATTCTCCATTTCACACTATATTTTGGTGGATTTCAAATCCTTTGACAAATGTAGTCATTTACAAATCCCTCATCACTCACACTTCTCTCTCTCTCTCTCTCTCTCTATCTCTCTTCTTCTCTTCTCCTTATCGCCATCTCTTCCTCTCGTTCTCCAATAAAATGCTCCGACTATTTTTTTAATTCTTTTATTTTTTTATTTTATCTCCAATGAATTGCTCCCAATAATTTTTTGGGATAAAAAATACATAATATGTATAAATGTGTGTAAATATATAATTGGAAAAAAAAGTGTTGTTCGGTTAATTTTGATGTAGATAAATATTATTTTATTTGATAAAAAATATAAATTGTTAGTTTAAACTTTAAAGAAAAAATTGAATTTTGCAAATATTGTATCAGTTTTTTGCCAAATAATGGATTTGAAAATCCTTTCACAAATTCACCATAAATCCAAACAAGGAATTTCAAGTCCATGGATTTTAAATCTAAGGATTTTGAAATCTATTCATTTTAAATCCCTTGTCAAATCAAATCCCGTCATCCAAATGGACCTTAGTTTCAACTCGATTCACTTTAAAATTTACAAACATTACTCGAAACAAGTCAAAAACTCTTAGGCCCCATTTTGATGGAAGGATTTGATTTGTTAAGGGATTTAAAATGAATAGATTTCAAAATCCTTAGATTTGAAATCCACGGACTTGAAATCACTTGTTTGGATTTATAGTGAATTTTTGAAAGTATTTTTAAATCCAAAATTTTCAAATCCATTGTTTGGCGAAAAATTGATACAATATTAGTAAAATTCAAGTTTTTTCTTTAAAGTTTAAACTAATAATTTATATTTTTTATTAAATAAAACAATATTTATGTACATCTAAATTAGCCGAATAATTTTTTTTTCCAATTATATATATACACAGATTTATGTATTTTACATCCCATAAAATTATTGGGAGCATTTCATTGGAGATAAAAGAAAAAAAAAATTAAAAAATTAAAAAATAACTGGGAGCATTTCATTGGATTTGAAATCCACCCAAATATAATGTAAATGACTACATTTGTAAATGGGGAAAAAATCATTTTTAGTCCAGTATATTATGCCTTGTCCAGTAAAAGTCCTGTATGTTAGAAAATTTCAATTTTAATCCTGTATGTTTCCAAAGTTGTCCAATTTAAGGACACTGACCATTAGAAATGGCCAATTTGACCACAATTAATCACGTGCGACGCACGTCACTAATAAATTTGAGAAAGATGAAGAAAGAAAGAAAAATAAAATAAAAAATATAATGAAAAATACACCTCATATGAAAATTAGGGGTTACTTTTTTTCTTTTCTTTTTTGGCCGAGCTACTAAAGTAATTTAATGATTTGACATGTTATTTGGACAAATACTTGATACATAAGCATTAGCACTCAAAAGCCCTAAATTTACTAGTCTAATTGCGGCTAAATTGGTGGTTGTTGATGGTTAGTGTCCTTAAATTGGACAACTTTTTGAACATATAGGACTAAAATTGAAAATTTCTAACATACAGGACTTTTACTGGACAAGGCCTAACATACTGGACTAAAAATAAATTTTTCCCTTTGTAAATGACTACATTTGTCAAAGTATTTGAAATCCATCAAAATATAATGTAAAATGGTGAATCTCAAATCTCGAATTTCTAATTGGATTGATTTAAAAATCTGAATTTACAAATCCACTCATTTAGTATTTTATTCAAATACATAGAGTGAATTTGACAATAAATTTACAAATTCATAGCACAAATCCCTCCATTGAGCCTTGGCCTATTCGATGCCGTGAATTCCTCTTGAATCTCACCGGAAAGCTTGTTGCAGCTCAAATTCAGCGACGGAATATTCCCTAGACTCGCTGGAATCCGACCCACGAACCCGTTGCTGCTTAAATCAAGCAACTCAAGACTCGAGCAGGAACCGAGTTCACCCGGTATTACCCCAGATAACCGGTTTGATCCAAGGTCCAATAAAACCAGATTCTTCAACCTTCCAATCTCCGGCGGTAGATTCCCTGTCAGCTTATTATTATTAGCCCGAAACCGAGTCAACGACGAACAGTTTCCGATTTCCGGCGGTATATTACCGGAAAGATTGTTCGATAGCAGCAACAGCTTCTTCAGATTGCTTAAATTGAAAATCCCACTCGGAATCGGTCCTGTCAATGCGTTCTCAGACAGGTCAACTGATTCCAGGCAATGACACGACGGTAAGGATGGTGGAATATTACCCTCCAACCGATTTCGCGATAGAAATAATCGAGTTAGGGCTGATAATTTCCCCAAATCCGATGGAATTCCGCCGCTGATTTGATTATTCTGAAGCTCAATTTCATTCAGAGACGTACAGCTCCCGAGTTGACTCGGAATTTCTCCAGAAATCTGGTTCTCACTGAGCTGCAACATTTGTAGTAAACTCAGTTTCCCGAACGATTCAGGGATCGTCCCTGTTAAAGCATTCATCGACAAATCGATGACGATTAACTGATTGCAGTTTCCAAGCTCAGGTGGAATAGCGCCGACCAAATTGTTCCGCCAGAGAAGAAGGCTCTCCAGATTGTTCAACCTCCCTATCCGGGCCGGAATCGAGCCCGTAAGCCTGTTATCATACAGATAAACATTCGTCAAGCTCGTGCATCCTCCGATTTCCGGCGGAATTTCGCCGGAGAGAAGAGTGGTGTAGATAGAAAGCGTATGCAAATTCTTCAACAAACCTATAGAAGACGGTAAAATTCCAGAAATCCCCGTTTCCGCGAGACCTAAAATGATTAAATTCGTACAATTTCCGATATCGTCAGGGACAAATCCGGTGAGATCCTTGTTTCCACTTGCCCTAATCACTTCAATCTTCTTCAGCTTGCTTACAGTACCTGGAATTCTTCCACTGAGTTGATTATTGAAGATTGCCAGATCCACGAGCCCCGTCAGGTTCCCGATTTCGTCCGGAATCGGGCCGGTAAGCCTGTTCGAGTTCAAATAAAGCTTCTCGAGCTTGGAAAGATGAAAAATCCAAAGCGGCATTTCGCCACTGAGTTCATTGAAGCTCAAATCCAGGACCTTGAGATCTCGAAGATTGGCGATTGGTTCGGGTATTGATCCAGTTAGATTGGATCCTGATACAACGAGGTTCTGAATCGATTCCAATGAGGTGAAATTATTCGGAAAGTTTCCGTTTAAATCCATGTTGTTCAAGTAGAGCTCCATGACTTCATTGTTGGAGTTGCAGAAGACGCCGAACCAGAAACAGGGAGTTTCATCGATAGGGTTCCAGTTGGTGAGTTGCTCAGGCGGCGGTGTAGTGAGGCTGGTCTTCCAGGAGAGAAGTGAGTGGCCCTGTGGGTTGAGAGAGAAAGCAGGAGAGAGAAAGAAGAGTGAGAAGACTGGGAGAAGCCATGGATAAACAGGCATTACAGAGAAGATGGAGAGAGACAGGGAGAGGCAGTGGCAGCAGGGGTGGCAATATGACTACCATCGCTGGGTTACGAGTCGAGCTTGATCGAGTTATTTTCAAACTGGAGTTCGCTCTGTAAAAAATTGTTGAGTTCAAGATTCACTCGATAAATGTAAATTATAATTAAAAAATACATTAAAATTGAAAACAACAATTATATTACAAAAGATTGCTAATGGAGACCTAAAGGGATAATTGGATTGAGATGTAGTGGCATGTACCACGTCCGATGGAGCACATCCACGGACGGAACATCCAAAAAGGTATTTTAGTTTAAGGGTATTGTAGGGTAGGATGTATATTGAAAATTGTAAAAGGTGTATTGGAAATTGTAAAAGGTGTGTTGGAAATTGTAAAATGTGATGTAGGTAATAGGGTGCGGATGTGGAGGGATGGGCCATCCAGTGTAAAATGAAATACGTTGAGGATGTCCCATGCCACATCCGGATGGGGACATCCCAGTCCAATTATCCCTTAAGGGTTTCACTTTATTTAATTTAGAATTATGGTAAATACATAATTATGTCATTTCTAAAAGGTAAAGTAGTATTTAACACAAGTTCGATTAATCTCGCGAGTCTACCGAACGAAATATCAATGAATTGAACTCAAGCTCAAACGTTTATCTCGAATTCGTTTCGATCTATCTATAAATCGATTTTGAGTGGTTTACAAGTTGTCTAGACTCATTTATAATGTTTAAATCCAACCCAATACGAACCCAATCCTTCACTATCCAACCCTCATTAAAAGAATTTGGAGACAATGATGACATCATGATTAAATGAGTCGGCTCGGTCAAAAATACTAAAAGATGAATTGAACTTGAGTCAACTTGCTTTAACACGTTTAATTTGTTTAATTTATTTATAAATTCAAAAGAATATATTTGAATTTAATATTAATTATGAATGTAGCTATTCTATTAACTACATCAACTTAAAAAAGTAAATTCATTTTAATTGTTACCTATGTTGTAGGTCATTTTTATATGGTATTCAATTATTACAACTAATACTAAATGGACACAAATACATTTTCTAATTTATGCGGGTTGAACGAAGAAATGCGTTAAAAAGTAAATTTAGCGGGTCGGGGTTTTTAATTTAAATCTCTTACATTTTTAATATATGTGTTGACCTTGGATTATGGGGAGATGAAAATTATATTCTTATGGAATTAATAATTGGTTTTGAATAAATAATTTTGTGTAAAATAAGGCAGGATTTCTGGATCTAAGAAACAGCTTGGCAATTACCGGGAGAGAAGTATTAATTAATGTTGATATACACAGATTACTGTTGGACAGAGTATGATTTCAATAGTTGTTTCTTCAAGGGTAAGTTCACGTGGGATCCTCTATTCCACTTTTACCCTGTTTTAATTATGTTTTATCTAAAATCGAGTCAATACTAATTATTTTTTTGTGATTTGTGAATTTAAAGTTCATGATTTAGGTTTATGATTCAGGATTTATATTTAGATTTCATATTTAAGGTCTAGGGTTCAACTTTCTTGGGTTAGGATACACTTATGATTTCACCATTCATGATTCATGATTTAATGATTTAGTGTTTATAATTTAATAGTTCATAGTTTAGGATTCACGATTCATGTGTTCGGGAATTCACGATTCATGTTGACAACGCTTCAGCGTGTGCGGAACTCACGATCGACACTGAGACGGTCTAGCACTGACCCTTTCCTCCCCACTCAAGCATAGGGTTGGCAGTGGGGCGGGGAATCCCCGTTCTCCGCGGGGATCCGCCCCGAACGGGGCGAGGATTCCTCGTTTTTTTTCCCATGAAGTGGGGACGGGGCGAATTTTGGTCCCGGCGGCGGGGACGGGGATAGCGTTCCCCGCCCCGTTCCCCGTGGGCCCCCGCTACGTGTACTATTTTTATGTACCATTTTTATTCTCTTGAGACTTTGAAGTTAAGATTTATTTACCATTTTTAGGTGTTTAATTGTTTGTTAATTGTATTTTTTATGTTTCGAGGTGTTTAGTTATTATGTTTTATTGTATATTTTATCCATTTACAACTATTTATTTAAAATTTAAATGGGGGCGGGGATTCCCCGCGGGGCCGGGGCTGGGGGAAATTTTTTCCCCGCCAGTTCTCGCGGGGTGGGGACGGGGAATTGATATTGTAACGGGGACGGGGATGGGGATTATTTCTGCGCCTCGCCCCGCTCCGTCCTGTTGCCCACCCTACTCAAGCACAAGACGGCGCTCCTTTAATATGACTTGATTTTGGAACGGACACGATTGAAATATAGTAAATATGAGACAAATGATTCGAACTGTGTTTTTAGTACGGTCACAATGGTTATATAGAATCAACATTAATTGAGTACATATCTCGAGTTGCAAACCCTTCTCAATAAATACTTTTGATAATTTATTGGACATGCAAAAAGTTATTGTCAAATTGTTTGGGTATGTTTGTTTATAGAAGTATCTGCCTCTTCTGTTCCTGACAAAATAAGTTATATAAATTCTAATGTTATTGTTTGTTTTTGTTTTAGAATAGAATATGATAAATTTTATAAAATATTGTCTACTTATATTCAAACTATGATCCAAATATATCATAAATTAAATAATAATTAATAATTTTTCTTGTCGTGAATATTATTTGTAGAGAATATTACTAATAAGCCGTCAAATTATGGGTTATTTTAGAATAAGGTATATAAAATATTATCTTTTATTAATAGACCACAAAATTATAAAGTTGCACTTTGACCAATTTTTTCCTACCAAATAATAGTCACGTGCCCTGTACACGCGTTTTGGTAAAGACAATTGGTCTTTTTTCATTTGAGTCGGCCTTCAAATAAAAAAAAATAATAATAATAAACACAAACTTTTTCACATGAAATAAAGACATATCCCAACATTCGCAAACACAAAAAAGAAGAGATATTTTGGGTGATGAAAAGAGAAAAGGAATGACCAATACTTGTTTTTGGTTATGGTAATAACGAACCAATATAAATCTAGAAAAAAGATATGTAGCATGTCAAAATCAACTAAACTCTACAACATAATCTATAACCCACTTTCAATTACCAATATTATGATAAATATAAAGATAAAACTTTTGATTAAATTGTTTCATTAATTTCAAACTTTCACTAAGAAATCTTTATTTTTTCTTGCATATTTAATTTTGAGATCTTAAACCCTGACATCTAATCTTCTATCCAGTTCGGTATGTTCGGAATATGCTTTCATCACATGTAAAAAAACTTGTTTTTGCTGATAAAACCTTTTGTATATTTATTATTTTCCCACGTTGAATTATGTGGAAAAAGATATGTTTACCCTTGTAAGAAAAATGTACTCCCTCCGTCCCGGCTTATCTTGCACAGGGGGGGTCGGCACAGATATTAAGAAAAGTTGCTTTTTGGTTGTTTGTTGACTTTTCAAAAGTGATTTGAAGGTGGAGATTGAAACTGAAGATTTTGAAGGTGGAGATTATGTTATAACTTTCCTTTTTTAGGCTATGCAAGATAAGGTGGGACGACCGTTTAATGAAAGTGTGCAAGATAAGGTGGGACGGAGGGAGTACAAGACATGTGATTCTCGTTTGTCCATAAAATTTGTTGGCAATTACCAAAGTGCAATTTTTCAATAATTTAATAGCCTAATATTAAAATTTAATATTAATATTTTATATGTCTTATTCCAAAAAGATCAATATATTGGCAGCCTATTAATAATTTTCCAAAATAAAATTTGAGAGGAGTCTTATCTTCACACTTTGTTAATTGCAAAAAGGTCCCTCTAAAGTCTAAATATTCTTATTTTAGGGTCTAAATAGTTCTTATTTCTGTGTTTGCCCCAATTGAATATTGAAATTTCAGATAGTCCGCTTTCACAAGGTTCAAAATACAAGAAAAAATGGCGGGCTAATCTCTCTCTCACTCACACACACTCTGTAATCCAAACCTTCAATTTCCGACGGGACAATTGGCACGCAATGATTGTTGACAGTCAGATGCAAGGTTCAGGAGAGAGCAGCGCTCTGATGCGCATGGCGGAGCTGCGGTTAGTTGTCGAAAGAGAAATCTCCATTCAGCAGCAGAGAGTAGACGCCGCGTATAGTCCTTATCGGCGGAGATTTGATTCTGCTAAGTCCAACGCCAAAGAAACAATTCAGCTGCAAGGCAATCCCTTTGTCTGTGTGTTTGTTATTCTTTCGGCTCCTATTTTAGGGTTTAGTCTCTTGATCTACATTTCGTTCAAATTCAGATATGTTATTTGTTTGTTTGTTTGTTTTTGTTTCTAAAACTGTAAATTAATGATTTTTGCTTGGTTATGATGTTTGACTTCGTTGATTTTTCAGAGAAATTGGGGAAGCTTAAAGGGGAATTAAGAGAAGCGGAGGATGCTCTTGTTAAGGCTCTTGCTGGTATAAATTTATATACACCCCAATGTTTTATTTTTGGATGTGATTTTACGCAACAAGCTTGAAAAGTGTGGTTCTTATTATGCAGAAAAGTTGTTACCGCCTCCTGTTTATCACTTCAAATCTGCAAATATATCCCTGATTGGCAGATTCTGTCTTTGATTGAGTTCAGTGTTAGTATCAATTGAAATACAAACAGAGATAAGTAGATCAATATTATTATTTATTTTTTCGATTTTTGGTGAAGTGAAAAAAGTTGCTGGGTAGAATTAGATTGTTATCTTAGATGATTAGAAATCTCAAAACTGGACATGCGTAGGCTCCCATCTGCATAAGACTTCAGAAGTTGCTATGTTTCTCAAATTTGAAGTTGTTCCTTGTAAGGTGTAAATTGACAAGGTAGACTTAGTTTCTCCTTGACCCTCTAGTTCTACTGCTCACTTCGGAGAATCAATAACTTCTTTGATGTTCTTTAGATATAGAAAGTGGACTATGCCACTGATTGGTGCTACATTCTCTGAGTGATCAATGACTCAAAAGAGTTTCTGTTTTGCATCATAAACTCAGCGTCTCTAAAGATATGAGTGGAATCCACGGTCAATTATTTGACTTGAAAAAAAAATTGTTTGTATACATAAGAATTCATGGACATAGAAATCATTACGAAATTCATACCATCTTCAGTGAGATCTTATCAGGTGTAAGAACAATAAGGAAAAAGTAGAACTAGATGAACCAATAATTCTGAAGTTGGCATTTGAAGATAAAACAAAGTAAAATTCAAGGTGTAAAGTAATCACTCTAGCATTCATTTGAAACCAGCTTTTCCATGGAAGCGACATATTTCTTATGAGAACAGTATTTTGGGGAAGGAAGACACTTCTTTGGAAAAGTGATCATCATTTATAACCATGAATCTTTCTTAATGTTGCTGCGATTTTGACATTTTATCTGCTGATTTGTGATCTGATGGGGTGTACTTTACTTCTTTTATTCTGCATTTGTAGCAAAGAACCGGAAAGAAGCAAAGAAGATTGCATTGATGGAGTCTATATCTGTTATGAGATCTAGAGTTCAAGACTTAAAAGGACTTGTGAAAGATCAGAGGGAAAGAAAAGACCAATATGCTGCTATAATATCTCAACAGTCTGAAGGTAAATAAGTTCAGTTATTCTGGCTGCAGTGTTTACTTCCATAAATATTGAGTGGTGGTATGCTTCAGGATTGTGCTTTCAGCTGACATAATCTCAGAAATTTACGCTCAGATTGAAACTTGTCATAGAAAATAAGTAAATACGAAAATATAAGAGAAAAAACGCAAAAATTTGGATACAAGAGAATAATTTTGCTTTATGTTGTCATCTGGAAATGCCAAGGTTGCTTTTTGTACTATGCTTATGAGGTAATGTCGCTAAATAGTTAGAGATTTAGTGAAGTATAATTAGTAAAACTTGGAGTCCTGTTGTAAAAGAAAGTATGCAGTATGCTGAGCGGTAAATTGCCTTTCTGGCTTTTGTTTTATCAAAGTTATCAGCATTTGAATTGATCAGTTCTGTCTTCTACGTATGATAAACAAAAGGAAACTAGATGCTTGACTTTTTCCACTTCAAGATTGATAACCATGACTTTTCCATGTATTGAGATGTATTGTTAGCTCAGATTGCTGGATATTTATAAAGGAAACTTGTCTGTTGGTTATATCTGTGAATGAGCTGACGAAGTTGGATAGCTCAAGTGGCGGAGCATCTACTACCTAGGTCTTTGGTCCTGGGTTCGAGTTACCTTTGGGGAGGAGAGGGTTTTTTTCTTTGTTCTTAAATTAGGAGGAAAAAGAAAATATATCTGTGAATGAGCTTCTAATTTTCTTCATTCTTGGTCTTTGTTTTATTTAGCATTAGTTTGGCATCAATGTTCTTAGTCTTACCTTAACCTGACTCCTACCTCCATTTTTTTCTCCTTTTATTTTTGTTTTTGGGAAAATAGCTTTGGAGGTTTGCAAAGAAAAGTGTAATCAGAACAGAGAACACAGAGAACAAACTGAGGAGGCTATTTCATGGTATAGCAGGGTTCTTGGTTTCCTCATTGAATGTGGCCGCGGTTCGTGACTCCTGAGACTTCTTGAAACTTGCCATTTCCATCATGATAATATTCTTACCTTTCTCTCTGTCTCTCGCTCAGGTGTAAAATTCATATTCACAAACATCGACCCAGTGAACCCACATGATGAATACTCCTTTGTTGTTCGTCATGAGAATGATACATATACTTGTAAGTAATATGCATTTGTTTCACTTTTATTTCACCGAACAAATTCTTATCGATTCTTTCCTGATTTTCTCTCCAGTGCTCAACTGTGATCCACATTTGAGTGACACAAAAGAGCTAGTCAATGAGTTAAATAAAACTAACGGGCTATTCAAATTTGTGAGAACCATGAGAGAGAAATTTCAACAAGCTACAACACGGGGTACAACCTTCTACCTTTCATGTATCACCCATAATAGATCTTTATTAAAGTATACACTCAATCTATGCCTAAAAATTATGGAAAAGAATGATGTTTCTTCTCTTCATTTTTGACAATCCATGTTCTAAGAATACATATAAATGACTATTCAGGGATTTCTTTGCATAGCTCGTCTCTTGATCAAGATTCTTCGATAATTTCCCTTTCTGCCCCAGTAGCTTCAGTCTCAACTGATCACAGATATGAATCTCCACCAGAGAAGGACCTTCAATCTGCTGAATCCAATATTAGTTCAAGAAAGGTCAAAAAAAGAAATACAGTTCAGTCTCCTCGATCTGCTTCAACTCTTCGTCGCTCCTCACGTGTGAAGGTGACTTGTATTAACAAATTACATAACATAAATGATTAACTGTTTGTCAGTTCATTTATATCCTAAAGCATTATTACTTATGATATCTTCAAGATATGTAGAAAGACATTGTTTTAATTCACTAAGCATTACTACATTAGGTGTATCATTTGCTGCAAATCTGATCTTGAGGTTTTAGTTTTTTCATAATCTTGTAGGGGTATAAAATAATACAAAGATAAAATAGCATATGAAACAAATTCCATATTCTGTTCTCATGGTGTAACTTTGAATCTTGGCAGGGTAAGAATTGAAGATCGTCTCAATCTCATCTCTGTTACTTTTCGACTGTTGTACAATGAGAGCCTTTACTAGTTGTCACATTTATATGTACTAATATTCCCTATACTAAGTTGTAATGCATCTCTTCGATGCGTATTAATTCGTCTTGTGGATGTTGAAGAAAGGCATCAATGTTACAATGTAGCTTTCATCTGGTTATTTTGTTTGGTTTTCTCCATTTGTTCCCATTCCTCTTCAATAGGCCATATGTATAATGTGTGTGTATGCGCGTGTGTGTTTTGTTTGTTGTAATTTTTGCAATTTGAAATTGAATATTTATTTTTATCACAGATAAAGATTTATGATGGATTGGGTCTTCAGTTAAATGATAATATTAACTGTCTTGATGATAAAAGAGGTTTTGGAAAGTATAAAGCTCTATATTAGAACTATATATATTATACATGTGTGTAATATGTGCACGCCAGGGTAAAATTTCATCTCGTTTTGTTTGACTTGAAATTCAATTTATTGATCCATATTAAGCATTATGTACCAAAACGAAAAAGTAGTAGCAAAAAATGGTAACAAATATGACTAGTTTTGAACGACTTGGCCCAACCTAAGCATGATGGGTTATAAGTAGAGGTGGCATTTCGGACGGTCTGCCGGGCCAATGTCATATTTTGGGTTGGACTAAATTTTGATCGGGTCTAAAATTAGTTGGTCCAGCGCGGTCTATTCGCTAATAATATACTAAGTGTGTGTTTTGCTTAAGCATGTAGAGTGCTGAGCCAAACTTGGTTGAGAGAGTTACTGAATGTGCTTTATTGGAATTTAATCCCCTAAATTTATTGAAGAAAATCTTAAGCAAACACACCCTAAGAATATTGGACTGGCCTATGGTCCGTCGGACTTTTTGTTCATCAAATCGAATCTGTCGGATCAAATAATACTTCGAACCTAGATTTCTATAATCTACTTCACCTAAAATTTTGAGCCGACTGAAACGATTCATTGAATTGGGCTGATTTTACCGCCTCTAACTAAAAGTAATTGGGCTGGGTTGGGCAGTTCCAACCGCCCTTAGGTCCGCCAAATTCAGACTCAAAACCAACCTAATCATTACAATTGATCAAATACGGTTAATTTTTGGGGCATGAGTGCATTGGGCTGGACTAAATCGTCCATCTTTAGTACTGGCCATACATATAAAGGCCAATCCAATAAAATCCAGCTTTAACTTTTGTACCATTTTGCAACTCACATAAACCTGTGTGCCGCGATCAAACGAATTATATTCTAGGTGATGGGTCTAATTCATAGTTAAGTTTATGGGCGAAATCTCATGTACGCAATGTGCACAGTGCAATTCGAATACAAGTAATATTTTTAAACATAAACGTTAATATATTTTTACCATGATACATTTTCCAGAATATGTAATACATTTAGGCATAAATACTGATACATTTTTACCCATGACTCGGATTAGACGGATCTTTTAGACTCGTGCAACTACAAGAAACCTACCCTAATTAATGATTCAACACTCATATTTAAATTTTAACCATATCTAAAAAATAAAATTGATCTCTGTCACACGGAAAAAGTTTCGTGTGACCGACATATATAAGCCTTACGCTTTACGAGTTGTGGTCGTGTTTCGAAATTTTGGATCTCAAGTGTCCTTTTATATGTTGTCGAATATATCATAAAGTATTTGTTTGTATCAAGGTATGTCTAAAGACATATGCATAAGACTTTTGATGTTACCTTTATCACAATGAATAGCAATACATATGTATATACTAATAATTTATTATAAGTTACCTAATTAAGTATTCAATCTTTTGTGAAAATTGGTCGGAAATTGTAAGCATATATATGTGTGTGTGTTTTCATATTAAGTTAAACAAATAAAGTGAATAAACTATAAAGGAAAAAGTACTATATTTTCTAAAAAATATTATAATATAAAATAACTTATGAGTTTCGCTCCAAAATATTTCGTATGAGGAACAATCCTATTAGAAACAAATTTAAAAGAAATCCAGGAATTAAATTTCCACTGTAGGATCAAATGAATTTCCAATAAACATGTGAATTCACTTGTATAAAAGGAGTGCAGCGTCTATTTATTTTGAACAAGTTTGTACGAAATATGTATAGTTTCTATGTCATACTTTTTGAAAAAAAAAAATTATATGAATATCCATGTTTAAAAATGAAAATATGAAATTTAAAGTAGTTAAATACGATGCATACTTTATGAGTATAATATATAAATATATATATATATATATAATTATTTTTTTTAGATAAGCCTCCATTATCATCTTCATCTTCACCCTTATAAAATGTGCAAATTAGAGAGGCTTACACAAGATACACCAACAAATCTTCTCCATGATAAAATACGTAAAGGGACCCGTCATAATTTTTTTATTAGAAAATATTGTGGCAAACTACACCGATGTTTGGTAGACTATAGCGTATACTGGCATAATTTTTTATTAGAATAATTAATAGTGTGGCAAACTATACTAATTTTAGTACGATTCTAATTTTAAGTTGAGACAGGAATTTCTTAGTTACACAATATCTAGAAGATACGAAATACTAGGATTAACAAAATCTTATTTTTATTGTTAGGATACTGGCAAAAGCACCACGACCTCTTTCAATCTAACTATTCAAGCACCACAACTACCCTATTTGAAAATGTAAATCTAAATATTTCTATTTAAAGATGTAAATCTACAAAATATTTTAGTGAGATAAAAAAAATTCTATCTCCTATTTAAAAATATGAATCTAAAAAATGTTTTATTGAGAATAAAAAAATGGATAAAGTCGCGGGCAGTTCGCCGGACGTCGGAATTTAGAACTCCGTGCATTTTTGTTGATCAAGCTGCCGGATTCAGCAATACGGATAATGTCGCAGTGAAACGGTTCTTCTCGGAGCATAATAGCATAATTTTGTCGATGATAAGAATTTGCCGCTTCAATCTTTATTTGTTTGATTAGAACTTAGAGAATAAAAAACCCATATTTCAACAAAAGAAATTCAACCCTCCTTCATTCGGACGTTGAAATATATTCAACCCTCCTTCATTCGCACGTCAGTCATCTACTGCGGTTCAGCCCTCTCCTTTCAGTGCTGGTATTGCGTATTTTGAGCTTATTATTTATGCTAGAAATAAGATTTGTTATTGATAAAAATTTGGTGCATCACATGTACCATAGGCCCTTAATGTATACCGGGATTCAGAATTGGGCGCGCAGGTCGCACCTGACCTGCCGATCAGTCTTCCTTTTTTTTTTTTTTCTTTTATAATTTTTTGAATAATAATATACGATAAATTGGATCGGATTTTGCTGTTTTTTCTTTTCCGTAAGGTTTTGCAATTCTTGTAATAGCAATGTTAAGTTAATGTTGCTTAATACTCCTTCCGTTCCATTTTTTTTTTATAATTTTTTGAATAATAATATATAATGTTGCTTAATACTCCTTCCGTTCCAAAATAGATGATGTTTTAGCTTCTTAATCATTTTTCAAAATAATTGATGTTTTAGGTTTTTCTTACCATTTCTCTCTACTAGATGCTTGCCTGGATAAAGTATATTTCGTATGTACGATGCGTTCAATTTTGTGTACTTTTATTGTCTATAACATCTCCAAATATATTGATCTTCTATACAATTTATTGCAATATCACCTAATTTATAAGTTTGCATCAATTGAATTGATTTATACAATCATTTGAAAAAAATTCACATTTGAAATAAAAAAATTATTTTATGAAATATAATTAGCAACAAACTTTTAGGAGAAAAAAATATGATGAAGAAATTAGTTATGTGGCTGTGCATGTTCTACAAGAAGGTAAAAAGATCAATAATTTAGAAGGAAAAAAATAACTAAAAGAAAAAAAGAGAAAAATGAATGAGCAGCATAGACTTCCTGCTATAGAACCATTTGCCACTGTATTGGATCCTTTATCTGCCTAGCAAACAAATCGCATTCTCGCAATATAAGTCTGTCTTCCCAGAATAAGAGTCACATTTCATCCCATTCACCTCATGAGTCTTCATAGAATAAAAGTCTGATATCTAAGTGTTGAAAAAACAAAGGATAAATTTTTGGAAGCATGAAATTACAGACCATGATGCCAATGCACGCAAGCACAAAGTCGAGCCCCAATCTTCACGGACGACAATTAAATAATTCTGTAACGATGACGTCTTTTTACGCACCACCCTTGAAATAGAGTTTCTGTTGTGGAATTCTTACATCCTTGCATCCTGTAAAACCGAAAACACGGCCTTAACACTGTTGAAGTCTCAACATGCCAGAGGCGTCTCGTGTCGAAGTCTCAACACACCCAAATCCTTGTGCAGGAAAACACTTTCTGGGCTAGTGCAGTTTTCCCGCAACCACTCCTTAATTTGTCCAGCAACCGCCATGAACCTAATCACCCTCAATTTCCTGGCAATTCAGTATAAGTACGCTGAGTTATGGGGCCTGATGATGACCTGCGAGTAGTCTGGAGATCGATCAGTTATTTTCCCTTTTTTAATCAACAAATTGGTTAGAGGATCATAAGTGATAACCCAAAATAAGCCCTTCCCAACATCGACTCGATGAGTTCGTAGATGTTATGTACCGAAAGTGCGAGATGATCTGTGGATTTGGTGTTCCGTTGGATTAAGGACAATTTGCCACGTATATGTATATATGAGGAAAAAGCCACTTCTTCCAAACTCCAGAAATAGGAAACAGAGGGCTTTGGCAATCCCTTGGTTGTCATGATTGATCTATGCTTGATCTTTCTACAATTTTTGAACGATAGATAAGAAGGTTTTAGGAACCTATGCGACGTATGGTGGATGAGGAGAGGAAATAAACAGCTTTGTTGTTTTGAAAGAAAAATCATTTATATCATTATCGCCGTGTGCAGTTGTTGCCGAAGTGAGCGATAAAAGGGAGATGGGTGGCGACCGTGATAAATTAAGGAAGTTAACATAAAAAAAGTAGGAACCGTTTCAGAGAATTCAAACTACAAAATTTACGGTTACATAAAATATATTTTGCAGAAAAAATATATTTTACAATATATTTGTTTCTTAATTCTTCCATTTTTTTTATAAAACATCATCTATTTTGGAACGGAGGGAGTAATATATATATTATGTTGCCTAATACTCCCTCCGTCTCGGCTACCTTTGCACGGTTGACTCGACACGGGTATTAAGAAAAAGCGACTGCTTTTTCTTTGACTTTTGAGGGACTCTAATCAATTTTTTAAGAGTGGGATTAGTGTATTAACACTTCCCACCCTTAATTTTTTTTTTTAACTGTTAAGCTTTAAAATTACAAAACTGTAGATAAAATAAATCAAAGCAAATTAAATTTACACACTACATAATTTAATCTGGAAAATAAAAAAGTTCAAATCAAATTCTAATAAATAAGGGAATTTCACTGTTCTTTCTTTACAGTTTAGGGGGGAAAATTCCCACCAAATTTTCAACAATCTGAAAATTTGGCCAAACATTGCTAATAACCCAAGTTACACCAAAATTTCCCTCCTAAACTAAAATACATTCAAAAACAGCTTTTTACATCCTATAAATAAGCCCAAAATTCTGCATTGAATGCAAAAATTACTGATTTTACAAAAAATAACTATGACCAACAACCGGAAGGGTCCCCAAATTACTCCATCAGATCGACTCCTCATTGCTCAAACTCTTCTAGCCAACAATACCGGCGGAGTTTTAAATCATCGCAAGGTAAAGGAAGTCGGAGCATCATATGGAGTGTCCGTCCGATCGGTGCAACTAATATGGCAATCTGCAAAAAAGCAGATTTCAGAGGGTCAACCTGTCTCTTTTCCGGTAATAAGGCCAAGAACAGCAGCAAGAAAGGAAGCAACACTTGATGAAGATGCGATGAGAGCCATACCATTCTCCAAAAGAGGAACAATCAGAAGATTAGCAAGTGAGCTTAGTGTTAGCAAAAGCAAAGTTGGTAGATGGATTAAACAAGGAGTCATAAAACCGCATACCAACGCAGTTAAGCCACAGTTAACAGACTCAAACAAGCTTCAAAGACTAAAGTACAGCCTCAATTTCTTGCACAAAGACAACAATTCAAACAAGATCAGGTATGAAAATATGCATAACATAGTTCATATTGATGAGAAGTGGTTTTACATGCAACAAACTAGTGAGCGGGCATATAAACTAGTAGACGAAGAAGACCCATACCGGGCCTGTAAAAGTAAAAGGTTCATTCCCAAGGTGATGTTCATGTGTGCTGTGGCGAGGCCACAGCACACGGAAGAAGGGGAATTACTATTTGATGGGAAGATAGGTATGTTTCCATTCACTACGATGGAGCCGGCCCTCAGAAACAGTGCCAACAGACCGAGAGGGACTATGGTTATCAAGCCAATCGAATCAATAACCATACAGGTTATTAAGGATTGTATACTCCAAAAGGTAATTAGACCATCAGAAATTATTCATCATCTGGTTCATTTTAAAATAAAACTGCAAGCCTCCATGTTTTTGCAAAACAAATTTTTTAATATGTTTTGCAAAAACGGTGACGTCACAGATTAACATTTGTTTTAGAGGCAAACTGTTTCATCATAGGGGGGTTTTTTAACAGATAATTCCAGCAATCAAGGCAAAATGACCGGTACATGCAAGTAAGCAAATAATCATACAACAAGACAACGCAAGACCTCACATAAGCAACTATGACTTAGATTTCAGAAATGCTGCTACAACTGATGGATTTCAGATTCAATTGATGTGTCAACCCCCAAATTCTCCAGACACTAATGTCCTAGACTTAGGTTATTTCCGGGCAATTCAGTCATTACAAGTGGAGACCAGGAGTTACAATGTGCAGGATTTGGTTGACAACGTTTTAAAATCATTTACAGACCTGGACTCACTCAAGCTGAACTATGTCTTTCTGAGTTTACAAGCATGTTTAGTGGAAGTTATGAAAGACAAAGGGGGTAATAATTACAGGTTACCTGACCGCACTGTCGCGATGCGGTAAAATTAATTAAACCTAGCTACCCTTCTAGCTCGTAGAAGTGGTAAGTAGGGTCGATCCCACAGGGAGCAGGAAGACTCTTAGTGTTTAAGTAAATCCTAATACTAGCAACATATATAAATATATAAATAATGGGGGTTTATGAATTGATGTATATTAACTAAGGAACTAAAACAGAAATTAAGCAAATTAATTATGACTTGTTCTACTTATAAAATAACGAATCACAGCCCTTAATCTTATCTCCCCCTAGTTATTACTACCCTGTGATAGATGCAATTATTAACCAATTTTATCCTTAAAACTCCTACCCCGAGGTTAGCAACAAGCTCTGCTAACCTCGTTATCCCTTATGTTTAACTAACCAAAACAAGCTCTTTGGTTAGTCTATCCAGTTGAGTGACCTCAGAATAAGCTCTCTGGATCTCATTAACCTAACGCCTAGAGAACTAGGATAACGGAATAGACACGGTGTGGACCTCGTAAGCTCGGACCCATTCAGGCCGAGCTATATACTACCCTAGCGATATCACTCACTATTCGCTACTAAGTGGCTATAGGTTCGTAACAATTACGGATTACGATTATAACCTAGCGTTACTTATGCAATTATAATCCTAGGTGATCAATCTAGCATATAAGCACACAAGCATTGAAGGATAAACAAATAGTATAACAACGTTTCAAGGAATAAACTAATTAATAACCACTGTAAATATCACAGAATAGCAAAACTAGGGTTCGACTCGACTAAGGACTGAAATAACCTACTAGCCGCTCATGGCGGTGACAAAAGACAAATTCAACTGAAAATACATAATTAAAAGACTTAAGGACTAGAAAACCCGAGTATTGCCGATCTTGATTGCTCGTCCCCTTCGGAATCTCCCAATCTCGCTCTCTTGTAATGTCCAAGTCTCCTATTTCCGAGCATAAGGGTCCCTTTTTATAGAGGAAGTCAATTTGGGTTGATTTTGGGCTTTAAAACGGAATTCTTGTGGCCCAAGGATTAAGTAGCCGCCTTAACGGGCCGCGACCGCGCTCACGGGCCGCGCCCGCTCCCGCTCTTGGTCCAGCAGCACGCCGCGGCCGCGCAAGTATGCCTCGGCCGCGCTACTTGTCCAGAGTTTTTACTCTTATTTCTTCACTTTGACCGCGGCCGCGCCATTGTGCCGCGGTCGCGGTACTCTGTTCTCATTTTCCGGCGGTTTTTTCCATCCCTTTGACATCCGGACTTCATTCCCTCGTTGTGCATCCGGTCGAGTACGAATACTTAGCCTTAAATCACCTATTTAGCTCAAAATGAAAACACAAACGTCAAATAGTTCAAAGGCACTAAAACAAACCAAATAATCTCCATTCTACACGCAAACATCACAATTCATCACTCTAACAGACTTAAAGTGCATAAATAAACGCATGTACCATTACCCCACATAGCCAAAACAACACAAGCAAGGCTGGGGACACTGCCAACAGCTTTGGAAGTGGAAGAACAAACAGTGCGAGAGGCGATTGAATGCCTAATGTGTCAAGAAAACTCAGAAGGAAACTATGAGGTGGGAGGGATTCTAACTGATTTGGGGTATTTGTAAAAACCAAAGGGTAATAGTAGGATGTTTTTGAGTTTGTTGTTTACGATATAAACACAGTAAACGTGTAGCTTTTGCTTAGACCGTAAACAGTAAAACCTTATCAACTTATAAAAAACAGATCAAAAAACTGATCACATTTTGGCAGTGATTTTGTTAATGGTTTTTTACCCTCTTTACAAATGCATCATATCAGAAACTGATCAAAAAATTTAAATTGTTTTAGCAATACAGTTTTTATTTATTTTTACCCTCAGAACAGATTCATCATAGGGCTTCGGGACTAGGACTTTTTAATTATTTGGTGGTAACATTAAGCTAGTCGTTGTTCACTAACTTAAGCTACCAAAACCAACACCAAATAATTAAATTGGCCAGAAAAGTTCGTTTGTTGGGCAGCAATAAAAGAGTTCAGCTAACAAAACATCATAACACCTAGCCACACATCAACAAAAAAAGGCCAATGAATTCACAGATCCATACAGAATCACCCTCTGAAATATATTCAGATTAACAGATCCACACATAATCGACACAAACACCTAAACAGGCATATGGATTCACAGATCCGGAATTTGAAAAGAATCAGTAGCATCATAACATAAGGCGAATTCACAAATCCATAAATGCAAGCATACCACATGATTGCAAAATCTGTCCGGATTCACAGATCCGGAACTAAACCCATCGAAAGCATCAGAAAATAATCCGGATTCATGATAACACGTTATTTATGCATGTATTTAGGTCGATTTAGGATCATATTTTATATCATTTACGTGCATATTTGACCGGCATTTATTTATATTAATAATATTTGGGTCATTTGACGTGTTTCGACTTGTTTTAAGATATTTTGAGCATTTTCAGGCTACCGGACGAGGAAACAAGTTGGAAAAGAGTGAAAACCGGCCCAAAAGAGTGAGAACCGTCGAAGAACCGGTCCAAACCGGTCCGAACCGGTCTGAACCGGTCCAGGAGCAAAACTGGGCAAGAACCGACACGGCCGCGTCACAAAGCAACACGGCCGTGTCAAAAGTGGTCCATAACGCGCTGTGGGTTCTGGAACAGAACACGGCCGTGTCACTCAAGCAACACGGCCGTGTCAAATGTTGAGCAGAAAGTGAATTTTGTGCAAAGCAACACGGCCGTGTCACTTAAGCAACACGGCCGTGTCAGAAGGGTTTTTATGCGAGGATTTCATATTTTAATAGGATTTTGAGCCTATCTTCCCCAAGATTCGTCCCCAACTCTATAAAAAGGACCCCAAGCTTTAGGAAAAGGAGATCAATCATCAAGAACATAAATTACATCACCTTGGAAGACAAGGAAGACGAAGATCATCGAGACGGAGTTATCCGGGTTAAATTGTTCTCTCTTAGTTTTAATTCTTACAATGTTTTTCATAGAATTTTGTATTGGATTATTACTAGGCATGAGTAGCTAAGCTATTCGTTTCCTAGGGTTAGAAAGTAGGGATTTTTATAACAATGTTTTGATTTATGTTTTAATCTATTAATTCCATTCTTTATGTGTTTTATCTCTATGTTTACGCTTAAACTGAATTTAGCTTGATCACCTAGATTTAGTAATTTAGTTTAACAATTCCGCTTCGAGAGGAGGGAATTGTTATCAGACTTAGAACATAGAGCGCAGTTGTCTATGACTGTGTAGGCCGTGGCTTAAGATCGTTTGGGAGTTATTAGGTTTAATTGACTCGAGAGGGTAATTAGCTTAAGTAATCAACGGTTTAATCGCTTCGAGAGAAGGATTAGATTATTGTCGTGCCGCCTAATAAACACTAGAATTGGTAAATTAATAGGTTAATCATATTCCACATTGAAATAATATCCTGAAATCGAAGCCCTAGGATACCTTTTCTCTTTGATTGTTAGTTTTCGTGTTTCCTAAGTTTGGAGTTATATTTAATTGAGTAGTTTAATTAGTAAAATCAACCTTTAAAACTTAGTATCTAGTTAGGACATTCCTAGAGTATTAGGGTATCAAACTACCTAAAACTATTCCTTGTGGGATCGACCTTGACAATAGTACTACACCTACATCCGTACACTTGCGGAACACTAGGTTAGAAACCGACGTGTCAAGTTTTTGGCGCCGTTGCCGGGGAATAAGATTTAGCGCTTAGTTTTTACCTTGAAAAATAGGAGGAAACTAGACTAGATTTTATTTGTTTTTCGTAATTTTTAATTTTAATTTTCGTTTTTATTTTTTGGGTTAATTTTAGTGTTACGCGGTAGTTCTTGTTTTTGGTGTTTTCAGGCTTCGTATGCACACCAGATCAAAAGGGAAAGAAACCCTTCTTCCTTTCGATCCGGAAATTGAAGCGACAGCTCGCAGACACCGAACGAGAAGAAACTTCACAGCTGAGATGGAGAACCCACCACAGCAGCCGAATGATGAAGCACTAAATAGAGTGCTAACAGCCTTGGCACGGTTGGATGATCGAGTCACGAACATACAGCAGCAGCTACCTCCACAAGGGCTACAGCTACAACAGCAGTACGGCCCAATTCAGATAGACCCAGCTGCAGGCGATGAAGATGACACGCCTATTAGCGACTACTTGAAGCCCAGTCCAAATCAGCAGGCGGGAGGAGTACAACCTCCACCACTCAATGCCAACAATTTCGAGCTGAAGCCTGCACTAATCAACATAGTGCAGCAAAACCAGTATGGGGGGAGTGCTTTGGAGGATCCGAATGCGCATCTGATCAAGTTTCGCAGACTGGCCGACACAATCAAGATCAATCATGTGCCGCACGAGCAAGTCAAGATGAGATTGTTCCCTTTCTCACTGAAGGACAGAGCACTACAGTGGTTCAATTCACTAGAAGACATCAGAGATTGGGAAGACTTGAGTACTTCTTTCCTGTTGAAGTACTTTCCACCGAGCAAGATGCTCGACTTGCAGAATCAAATTAATCAGTTCAAACAGCTGGACCAAGAGCCATTCGGAGAGGCTTGGGAGCGATTCCGGGATCTTATCCGGAGTTGCCCTCAACATGGGTTCACCAAGAAGCAGCAAGTATGCAAGTTCTACAATGGTCTACTTGCTCCGACTAGAAACCAAGTGGATGCAGCTGCGGGTGGAAGTTTGATGGAGAAGTCAGTGAGGATGGCATTCTCAATCCTGGACGCGATGGCCAGAACAAGCTACCAATGGTCGAACGAGAGAAACATGCCAAGGAGGGTAGCAAGTGTCCAAAAAGTCGAGCCCGTCAATAATGAGCCAATTGAAAAGCTCACAGCACAAGTAACAGCATTGACGAGCCAGGTGAATTTGCTAACTAATCTAACGTTAGCACAACAGCCAGGGGTCCGGAAGAAGTTGAAGAAGTAAAATTTGTGAATCAACGAAACTTCAACAACTTCCAGAACAATCAGCCGCGGTACAATCAGTACCCTCAGAATCATCAGAACTTCTCATATGGGAACGCGCAAAATACACTTAATCCGCCACCCGGATTTGCTGTTACAAATGGCATGATCCATGACGGTAAGAAGCCATCACAAGAAGAGATCGCGCTGTCACAATTTGAAAAGTATGATGAAAAGTTAGCTCAGTTGGAGAAGAAAGTGGATGGAAAATTCATGGAGCTAAACAAGCATATCACTGGGCAAGGGGCAGACATCAAGAGGCTCGAGAACACGTTGGTGCAGACTCAAGCTAGCATTGGAGAATTGACATCACACATGAGTCAGCTGATAAAGATAGTAGGAGCTCAACACAAGCAAGGCCAATACCCGAGTGATACAGTGGTTAACCCGAAGGAGCACTGCAATATTGTGGAGCTAGATGAGCATGAAGAGAGCATGAAGGACCAAGAAGCGAAGGAATCAAGTGAGGAAGTCAAAAACATGGAGAAGGAGGAGGTCGAACCAATCATAGATAAGAAAATTTCATCTCCTATTCTTGATGAGTCTTTTGATTTGTGTTTTAAAAATTCGTTCTTTGCTAACCTTGATCCTTTAGAGCAATCTAGAGTTGTTGTTGTGAAACAGGAACCACTAAAGGAGAGAATCGAAGTTAAAGAGAAAACAAAGGAGTGGGAGGATGGAAAAGAGGCGACAAAGAAGAGACCGAGCAGGCCCAAGAAGAACGCAAACACAAGCATGAAACCAAGAAGAGCAACAAAAGCAAAAGATCCAGGGAGTTTTACTATTTCTTGCTCAATTGGTAGTCATGAATTTCATAATGTCATGTGTGACTTAGGGTCTAGCATAAACTTGATGTCTCTTAAGCAGTATAGACAATTAGGACTAAGGGAAATTAAACGGTCCTTTACTACTATCAAATTGGCGGATGGATCTTCATTAACGCCGTTGGGAGTAGCAGAGGATGTAGTGGTAAAAGTGCTAAATTTTGAATTCCCTAGTGATTTCTTAGTTGTTGACATGAAAGGGAGTGATGAATTCCCTTTTATCTTAGGAAGACCCTTCTTGGCGACTAGCCAAGCACTAATAGATGTACCTAAAGGGGAGTTGGTTTTTCGGGTTCAAAACGAAATAATCACACTCAACATACATAAATCGGGTCTAAGGGGTAGGCACAATTGTAGCATTATTTACACTACCCTAGCTGCTATAGAAAATCCTCATGCCCCAAATAGCTCTTTAAGTGTTCAGAAAACTTCCAACTCGGGGTGGCTAGAAGAAGGTTGATAGGAAAAGGACGTCCGGCTGAAGACGTAAAACAAAGCGCTTGTCGGGAGGCAACCCGATGTTTAATATTTTATGTTTGTTTTTTTAGTATTTCGTTAATTTTATGTTTTTAACTTGTATTTTAGTGTCTTATGTTTTTAGGAATCAACATGGACGAGTATTGCAAGAAACGGGGGTCGAAAAGACGAAAAATCGCATGAAGATGGAAATCAGAGTAACACGGCCGTGTCACTTTTCAACACGGCCGTGTTAAAATTGACGTCAAAGGAAGAAATCTTCTGGAATGCAACACGGCCGTGTCACAATATGACACGGCCGCGTCAACGTCAGCTCAAAGTAACACGGCCGCGTCTCACACATGACACGGCCGTGTCAAAAGATCGCTCCAAAAGGTAAAATGCACTGGAATGCAACACGGCCGTGTCACATTACTTAACACGGCCGTGTCAAAAAAAACGCCACAGAAACCGGTTTTTTTATTCAATTAGAACACGGCCGCGTTAGCATTATAACACGGCCGTGTCAAAATCGGCCCAAAAACATCAATTTTGGTTCAAAAGTAACACGGCCGTGTCACTACATTCAACACGGCCGTGTCAATACTTCAGCAGAAACAATGAAAAATTCAGAGCGTGATGCGGAGACGATCGAACCCAGATTCAGTAGGAGCGAAATGGCACAATTTCGGAGCTCGTAGGGGTTTCAAAACGCCATCGTCGAACGATTTGTAAGTTAGCACCAAGGCGTACCACGTTTTTCCTCCAAACATTGGCTTTCAGCCAAGTTTGGGGGAGGGGGTAGACCGTGGGACGTCTTGGCAGCTATATTTCCAGTTTGATTTACATTTTAGTTGATCGTTCGAGTTTTGCTGATTGTGGGTCCGTGTGCCCATTGTGCTGATTTGTATTGTTTCAATTGGTGTTATCGGGTCTGTGAGCCCAGTTATCTGATTTATCGGTGTTATCGGGTCTGTGAGCCCAAGTTGATTGCATATCGTTTTTATGTTGAGTCTTAGGAGTTAGAGTTTAGAGTCTTAGTAGTGCAGTTTTTAGAGTCAATAAGAATAATAAAACCCGGAAATAGGTAACAAGTGAAAAAAATAAAAAGAGAAAATTAGGGAAAGATGGATGATGAATAGTTGATGATGAGATGATTTTGAGAAGTAGATGAAAAATGGCACATAATAGAGCATGAGAGGTGTTTTGAGACGAAATTGAGCTTGAACTGAGAATATTCAATCAAAATTAACCTTGTGAGAATTTGAGCCTAATTATACTCCAATTTTTGGAGTCATATACTTTCTTTCGGTGTGAATTTGATTGAATATGTGTACTAATCTCTAGAACTTGCCTTGAGTCTTTACTAAGAATGTGTCAAGTATATGTTGTGATTTAGGAAATGATCTTAGGCAACTTTTTGTTTAAGCCTATGTATTCGAACCATGAAAATTGCCTTTGACCCATAATGAAAAAAAATTGTCCCTAGTTAGCCCACTTGAGCCTTAGAGCCTTATTTATTCATACCCAAACAATGTCAGCCGAAATCCTTTTGATTTATCTCTTTTGGCCCTAATTGGATTAATCAAGTTAGAGGGAGGAGAATTGGAAGGAAATTTTGGGTGAACAACGTGTGGGAAGGAATGGGAAGTAGGGATATTTTCAAAAGATGAAGGAAATAAGAGAAAAGTGATAGGTGAAAAACAAAGAATGGCCTCTCCTAGAAAAAAAAGAAAAAGAAAAAAAAAAAAAAAAAGAAAAAAAAAGGGAAAGGAAAAAAAAAAGAGAAAAGAAAAGTTGTATTATAGAGGAGAGGCTAGAAAATAAAGTGCTCAAATTATGAATTTGCTTAGAACATTCGGGTAGTCCCAAAAATGTGGTACCCACAGAAATGAAAAGCACTTGAGTTGTACGGACTTTTGAAGGTGAAGAAGTCACTTTGCGGGGTGATTTGCTGAAATTTGAAGAGTGGGGTTGAGTGATTGTATTGAGGGGTAGTCGGGTTAGACGTAACTTGATTAGTCCAATGAATAGTCACTTAAATCCAAATGTATCACACCTTACCTTAAGCCCACATTACAACCAAAATAAAGACCTTTTTTGATCTTTTATCACACATATCAAGTACGAGGTCTAGTGTAGACGATTGGCAAGCATATGGTAGACTTTGCATGTAATTCAATATGAGTGGAAATTATTCTAGCTTAAACACTTGAGAGATGAGTGAAACACTTACCCGGTGAGGGTTGAATAATTCGAAAGTTCAAAGTCTCGAGAGTAGTTGATTTACGCGTTATCGCATATGCTCAAGTGAATTGTGTGCCTAGTTGTTTTAAGGAAAATCAAACTGAAACTGAATTCATCGTCTAATCGCCCTAAACAAAATGCATAATCACTTGTCTTCTTTGTGTCTTTTTGTATGATGTTCGGGACGAACAACAGTTTAAGTTTGGGGGAGTTTGATAACACGTTATTTATGCATGTATTTAGGTCGATTTAGGATCATATTTTATATCATTTACGTGCATATTTGACCGGCATTTATTTATATTAATAATATTTGGGTCATTTGACGTGTTTCGACTTGTTTTAAGGTATTTTGAGCATTTTCAGGCTACCGGACGAGGAAACAAGTTGGAAAAGAGTGAAAACCGGCCCAAAAGAGTGAGAACCGTCGAAGAACCGGTCCAAACCGGTCCGAACCGGTCTGAACCGGTCCAGGAGCAAAACCGGGCAAGAACCGACACGGCCGCGTCACAAAGCAACACGGCCGTGTCAAAAGTGGTCCATAACGCGCTGTGGGTTCTGGAACAGAACACGGCCGTGTCACTCAAGCAACACGGCCGTGTCAAATGTTGAGCAGAAAGTGAATTTTGTGCAAAGCAACACGGCCGTGTCACTTAAGCAACACGGCCGTGTCAGAAGGGTTTTTATGCGAGGATTTCATATTTTAATAGGATTTTGAGCCTATCTTCCCCAAGTTTCGTCCCCAACTCTATAAAAAGGACCCCAAGCTTTAGGAAAAGGAGATCAATCATTAAGAACATAAATTACATCACCTTGGAAGACAAGGAAGACGAAGATCATCGAGACGGAGTTATCCGGGTTAAATTGTTCTCTCTTAGTTTTAATTCTTACAATGTTTTTCATAGAATTTTGTATTGGATTATTACTAGGCATGAGTAGCTAAGCTATTCGTGTCCTAGGGTTAGAAAGTAGGGATTTTTATAACAATGTTTTGATTTATGTTTTAATCTATTAATTCCATTCTTTATGTGTTTTATCTCTATGTTTACGCTTAAACTGAATTTAGCTTGATCACCTAGATTTAGTAATTTAGTTTAACAATTCCGCTTCGAGAGGAGGGAATTGTTATCAGACTTAGAACATAGAGCGCAGTTGTCTATGACTGTGTAGGCCGTGGCTTAAGATCGTTTGGGAGTTATTAGGTTTAATTGACTCGAGAGGGTAATTAGCTTAATTAATCAACGGTTTAATCGCTTCGAGAGAAGGATTAGATTATTGTCGTGCCGCCTAATAAACACTAGAATTGGTAAATTAATAGGTTAATCATATTCCACATTGAAATAATATCCTGAAATCGAAGCCCTAGGATACCTTTTCTCTTTGATTGTTAGTTTTCGTGTTTCCTAAGTTTGGAGTTATATTTAATTGAGTAGTTTAATTAGTAAAATCAACCTTTAAAACTTAGTATCTAGTTAGGACATTCCTAGAGTATTAGGGTATCAAACTACCTAAAACTATTCCTTGTGGGATCGACCTTGACAATAGTACTACACCTACATCCGTACACTTGCGGAACACTAGGTTAGAAACCGACGTGTCAAATTCACAGATCCGGCCAACATGCAAGCATATGAATTTCATACACACAGAAATTAAGGTTAGAGCAGCGTAACCTCATAATCGGGAACCAATGTGCGAAACATTCGAAGAAAAAGGCCCGCATCTCTGGATCCTCAAGCCATCCTGCCCCAGGAAGGGGACCCGCCAACGGATAGGAGACGGAAGCAGAGGCTATCGCCGGCGTAGCCTCCAAAGCCCCGACCTCGCTCATTACCCCCTTTTCGAGCTCCGATTCAGGGACGACGGTCTCATCGGAGTCAAAAACGACACAATCGTCGTAAAACTCAGACTCACAGTCCATCGAAATAGTAACAGAGGAAAGAATATAGGGTTTTCAGTTCGCAGTTTAGCGAAGATAAGATTTGAGAAGAACGAGTTCAGAGAAGAGGGGAGCGGCGCGGATGAGCGAAGATGGTGGATGAAGAAGGTGGATGAAGATGGTGTATGAAGATATAGAGTAGGGTTTCTAAATTTTGGGCTGGGCTTCAGCAAGAATGAACCAGCGAGGGACATTATGAGAGGGGGATTTCAGATTTTTGTTACTGAAATTGGGTTTGGGTGGGTTGGGTTTAATTAGGCCAATTGATTAGTTTAGGTTAAATCTGTTTTTTAGGATTAATAAATGGCAATCTTGTAAAATTAAAATGGATTAAAGTGTTGACTTTATATGCCATTTTTTGCCGTGCAAATTTAGATGGGACAGACCGATTAGGAAAGTGTGCAAAGTTAGCTGGGACGGAGGGAGTAGTATACGTTTATTAGTTACAGATACAATATTTTTTTTTTGAATAATATATTATTTTTGTCTAATAGTATATATTTTGTTGCCTAATAGCATATATAGCATGTTGCCTAATAGTATACGTATTAGGTACATGTACAATAATTTTTTTTGAATAATGTATTATGTTACCTAATAGTATATATTTTGTTGTCTTATAGTATATATTATGTTGCCTAATAGTATACGTTCACTAGCGTTGAAATTAAAAAAAAATCGTGATCGCGAGTGCGACCCGTTTGACGGACGCGAAAATCGCAATTAATCATAATTAAATATAATTTTTACTAAAAAGGCGGATAGATATTAGGAATCTAGTAGAAGAAAAAAAGAGAGATTTATAATATCCATTGGCACAAGAAAATAGAAGCCCAATTCTATTAACACTGTATATATAGCAGAAGTAAATTACATAAAGATATTCGTATTCCCTAAGTAAAATATGGTATATATATGTTACGGTATGTTCATAAATCTTCTGGATGCTATGAATATGTACATATAATTTATTATGTGCGTAAATTGAGAAGAGAAATGAGAAATTTGAGTTAGATTTATAAAACTACGGACTTAAAAGCCATTTTTTAAGGATAAAACTTATAAATCAAATTAAAACACCTACTTAATTATATATATACTTTAAATTCGAGTCCTAGGTGAAGGGACGATAAAAGGTAAAGCTTAGCAAAGTCCACTCCTATCATCAAGAAACTACAAGACCTTTGAGGTGGGGTTTTTAAATATGCAAGTTGATTATTTTGTTCATGTTAATTTGATTGTGGATATGAATTCGTGATTGATTGCTTATATATAATTTATATTGAGAGGATGACAGGGGCCGTATAGGTCTCGGATCATTAAGTGGTACTTGGGGAAATCCTCCGTGCATATTAATATTTATATTAGGTCCGGGATTATTAAGTGATCCTTGGAGGCACCGTGCTCAAGAGCCAGGGACCGTAAATAGGTTCGTGATCGTTAAGTGGTCATTGGAGGCACCGTGCTCTAAACTGTATTCGACTGTTGACTGTTTATTTGATGTGAACAATGCATAGTCCCCACTGAGTATATTCGTTATAGTTACCCCTTCTAACAAATTTCAGATTAAGAAGCAGACGTGCATGAGGAGGCGATGGGAGATAAAAAAATATATTTTATAAAAAATATTTATTTCACTCTTTAATATGTTTTTGTGAATGTTTTGTTCGAAATTCTCAAATTCTAGATGTGTCAGTTTGCAATATTGAAACATTGTTAGAGTTGAATACTTGTTAGAGTCTCTATTTATGCTAAATATATTTATTATATATTTTCCGCAAGTATTAAATGATTTTAGTTTGTAAGCAAATTATATAATTTTTTTAAATTTAGATTAAAAATAAAACTATTAGAATTCTATATTTAAGGTATTTTGAAACAATAATTATTCGGCATCTAATTTATATAAAACAACGTATTTTATTGCAATTATTTGATATCCTTATTAAAGTTTACTAATAAAAATAGCTTTTATGTACATTTATATATTTCGTAGCGCCTCTTCAATAAGAAAAAATAATGTAAAAACTTGGGGCGTGACACAATCACTACAACTATTTTCGTAGAGTTTAATTTCTCTAGCTTCACAACTAAATTCGCAACATAAATATACAAAGTTGTTTTTCACACAAAAAAGTATTTCCCATAAATATTATTAGTAGGACTAAAATGTTATAAAATGTGCAAACAAAAGAGATTCAATACACAAACAAGGACTAAAATGTTATAAAATGTCCAAACAAAAGACATACACAAACAAATCATCTTATCTTGTTGTAAAATATGCAAAGAGACTGCATATTGTCATAATGTTTTTATTAGAAAAGTAAAATGTAGTGGCAAACTATAACCAATAATATTTTTATCAGATAAGTAAAATATAATATTGTAATCTACAAGCTACAACCAATCATGTTTTTATCGAAAAAATAAGTACCTTGTCCAAAACAAAAACAAAAAAAGAAGTATCCGAGAAAAAAGATTTTTTTTTTTTATTAAGTATCCAGAAAAAGATATTGGTGTCTAAGGGCAATTTTAACAAAAGGTTGTACTGTTCACCGCCTCGTTAAAAATATAGGTGGACTTTTTGGCTATTTGATAAAGTAAGTGAACTCGCCTGTGCCACAGGCGAGTTCACTTCTCCCTGACACCAGCACAGTGATCTCGCCCCTGCCAGGGGCAAGATCAATTGGGATTATTTTTTTTTTTTTTTTAATCTCGCCTATGCGAGAGGCGAGTTCAAGTACACAGCGTACAAAAATACTCAATCTCGCCTCTGGGAGAGGCGAGTTCATGTATAATTATTTTTTTTTTTTTATTTTTTTTTTCCGTATACCTGAACTCGCCCATGGCAGGGGCGAGTTCAATTACTTAACCCTTTTCCCTAATTATTTTTGTGTAGAAGACGAAAATATCGGTATTCGAAAATATCGGTATTCACGGAGATATCGATAGATATCGGAATATTGGTGTAATTTTCTAAAAAATATATTAAAAATTTAAAAAAATTATTTTGTGTGTATATATATATTACCTAAAAAGGAATAATTTATTTTTTTAACTCGCATTCAACTTTTTCTTTATGTAAGATTAAGATTATCGTATGGTCAATGCAATAAATTCGATTAGTTAAAATTTATAATATTTAGTTTAATTATAAATATTTAAAATATCAATTAACTTTTTACGCAATTATTACAAATAACATGAAAGACAAAATCTAATATATTTTTTAGGTAAGACAAAATCTAATATATCAATGCAACTTTATGGAACTATTACAAATAACTTGAAAACTACAAAATCTAATATTCATGACCAGTCCCACATCTAGTTTTTTTTCTGTTTCGTTTTGCTCTCCCCCTCCGTTCCTCCATAGGGGCATCGGACTCCGTGTCCTGGGCTCGTTGTGATTGAACATCATCTTGGGTGTTGATATTTAAACTGAATGTTGGATGACCAGACGAAGATGATGTTTGGCCTAAATATGGAATTGGCGACGTATTGAACTGTCCTGAATAACCACCCAAATTTGCATGTTGTGGATAAAGTGATTCAGGCGTCGTATAGTTGCCGACATCCAGGAGGGAAGTGAAGGACTGATCAAACCGCATTGAATCCCTATGAGGAGTGATAAAGTCTTGTTCGTTCACCATCGGTGGCACATAGTAGCCCGACTGCAAGTCCGCACTATGATGTTCATGCACTGTAGAACGGGAAGACCCAGGGACATCGCCTGACACATACCTAAATGGATGGGTACCACGCGAGGTAGTACCACTAGCTCGTTGTCCGGAGTTAGCACGTGTAGATGTACTACGTCTCCTTCCTTGATGAGGGGCGTCATGTGGCATGGGCATCCTAGCTTCTTGTTGTTGTGCGGTCGGTCTTGGCTGATGGTAGGATGCACGATGATCATGAAAATTCTGTTGTGCTTCCTGGTATAACTCAAATGATCTTCGGAATGGCTCTCTCATATAGTCCCGCTCTCCGATAGCTAGTTGATTTATTCTACCAAGAATTCTTTCCTGAAAATAAAGGTTACAAATTAACATATATGATTTGAATTTTAAATATTTAAGTGTGAAGTCAATAAGAAGTTGTTTACCCACCAAGTTTTCGATGTATGCATGAGTTGACGGTTGAGATCCCTCTTGCACGCCTATTCCAGGAGTTATCAACCTACGGGTGATCTCTTGGTACCAACCCATATAGCCAGCGTCAACTTCGTCACCTTGTGGCCCGATTTGGGGAGCGGTCACAATATACTGAGTTCTTGTGTTCCAACGCTCCACATACGGTGCGTGTGTCTCAAGCCAATTTTGACTTGAACGTCCGCGTCGATCTGTTCTTCCATGTAAATTTCTGTGTTCAGCTAAAATCGACGTAGGGATTGATTGTCGCATACCGAATTGTCGGAACACCCGGTCAGGATAATACAACTCGACAATGTAGTGATGGATAAGTGGACATTTCGATATCCATGAGTACGTCACGTTAATGAGATTGTCATCAAGATATGATTGGATTGTTTGTGGGATTGGTTCATAGGGTCTCCAAATAAACTGTAAATTTACATAAACTTAACGTTAAATTATTGCATCAGTTATAGTTTAGGGTTATATAGAAGAAATGAAAGATTATACCTCCTCCGAGGTTTGTCTATCCAAGTACTCTCGGATAGTCTTCACGTTGCTGTTAAGACTGTGCGTGAAAGTGTGATATTGCAACCATTCAGCTCCGTAGGGTGCAATAGGGAGCTCACCGTCCACACCATCGATTGGGCCTAAATCGAATCGTCTTCCCACATTTCTAGGGCTCAGAAATGTTATACGCGTCCATGCCCAAATCTGAACGATATATCGTAACATAAAAGTAAGTATATAATGCAATAAATATGATCTTACAATGCAAATATAAAAAAGAAGTTTACGATGTACCTGAAGTAACTGCATTGCCCCTCCAATGGACTTTCTATCTCTTCGTGCTGCACAACATAATTGGTGGTACAGAAATCCAAGTACAGCACTTCCCCAACTATATTCATCGCATTTCGAGAGATCTTCCATTTCCACAAGGTACTGTAATGATCCCATATTTCCTGACGTGTCGGGACACATAATGGATCCCAAAAGAATCAATGCTACTCCACGCGAGTACTGCTCAACTTCGATGTCCTCTGTTTCATCGTCAACTGGGTTATCCCTCAAATGTCGTCCAAGGGCGGTCAATGAGAATCTAGAGCCCGCAATTTCATTATTGTCTGGACTCCAACCTAATAGAGCCTCGCATCTACCTCTCCAATATTCAGACGTGGAGTCTGTAACTTCGTTAATCACCGGTCTTCCATCCACCCTCAGTCCCCAAATAAAGGCTACATCCTGTAGTGTGACAGTGGCCTCCCCAACTCTAAAATGAAATGTATGTGTCTCCGGCCTCCATCGTTCCACCAAGGCTGTGATGATAGCTGTATTGATGACGTAATCACCACAGCGATATACTCCATAGAATCCCATTTCATGTAACATCGCTATAACTCGGTAATGCAACCTCTGATTACGCTTCAGCTTCCCATTGCTATCATCGTCGTCGTACTCGTCCGCGTAGTCATCGATTCTCCAAAAAATTCCACTACCATGCCGACATTTCAAAGTCTTACTAATCTCTCCCTCGAATACATCTGCAGAACGGTGTGTTTCTTGCTCCGTCAATACCCTGTTATCGATGGGCCCATAGTGTCCAAGGTGGTCCATGCTATGACGACAGAGTTCAACCAAAATAGGGGATTAGAAAAAACAATTTAAGCAATTCAAAGCTTAGAGGGCAATGTAATAGATGTATCTTAATGTAACACATTATATTACTAAGATCATGCTTACAAGTTATGATGGGCCTAAATTGATAATTCAAGGATTATAGAACAAACGTTAACCATTCAATGTTACATTATGCGTTATCTGGCGTGCTTCGCCAACTAATTGCGAAGTATGGCCCCCCACTGATGCGTCATTGGCCGTTTGATTATACAGACCATTGAGGTCCTCAACATTCACATCATCTGGTTCATCGTCACTATCTGAATCACTATTAGTTGAATCGGAATCTTCAATTTGATTAGGACCAAAACTGTCAACCAAGGGATCAATTGCATCATCCCCGGATAACGCCGCTTCAGTGTCACTGTCATCGACTTCTTGACTGGCAGGGTTAATAGGAATTGTAGTAGAAGGGCCTTGTGTAGGGAAAAGAAGACTGGTTGGACTATCACCACTTAGATATGTCGCATATTGGTGATAGTCATCTGTCAATGGTACATTTTGTTCAGTGAACGTCTGCAGCGGAACACTTTCCATGTGAAAGTGAACGAAACGATTTCCGACATCCGGGTCAAAGAAGAACCACAGATCTTCGTCATTATTGATCGGTATTAATTGTAAAATATTATCCTCACAAAAGGCTGCGCAAACTTTCAATATATGTCGTTCAGCATCAATTTGCAACATTTGGTATAACAGCGAAATTAGGCCAGGGTAGCCAATTGAACGATACACCCTGCGCCCACCAATAGGTGGTCCTTCAGCACCACTTCCACGGTGCACGATTATTCCCACCTTTTCTGATGGCGCCATTTTCTTCAAATTTAAGCATTTTAGCGTAAATAGAGTTAACATACTTTTGAAACATGTAATTGTAATAACAAACCCAAAAAAAAAATGTGGAAGCATAAATATCTTTATACTAAAGTTAATAATAATAATAATAATTAAATTAATAATAATAATAAAACGTATAATATTTCTAGAAAAAATAACGTTAATAATAATAAAAAAAAAATAAAAAATAAAAAATAAAAATAAAATTACCAATAATAATACTGATAATTATTTCTAGTATATTATTAATAATAATAAAAATAAAAATAAAATAATAATATGTTTAAATAAATAAAATTACAAATAATAATACTGATAATTATAATAAGAGTAATAATGAGTATAATATTTCACAAAAAAAATGATATCACATTAAATATAATAATAACAATAATAATAATAATAATAATAGTAATAATAATAATAATAATAATAATAATAATAATAATAATAATAATAATAATAATAATAATAATAATAATAATAATAATAATAATAATACTATGAAACTAAAAATAACAATAATAATTCCAACATTGATACTACTATTGATAAACATAATAAGAATAATAGTAAGTATATTATTTTTTTAGAAAAAAAAAGGTTAAAAAAATAATAATAATAACAATAATAATAAAAATAATAATATGTTTAAATAAATAAAATTACCAATTTTAATATTGATAATAATAATAAGGATAATAATAAGTATAATATTTCTAAAAAAAGGATATACAATTATAATAATAATAATAATAATAATAATAATAATAATAATAATAATAATAATAATAATAATAATTTTAATAAAACTATAAAAATAAAATACCAATAATAATAATAATATTGATACTAATATTGATAATCATAATAAGAATATTAATAAGTATATTATTTTTTCTAGAAAAAATAACGTTAATAATAATAATAATAATCAAAATGTCACTAACACAAACCTAAACATGTGTAACTAAATAACACATCAGAAATAAACATGCCAAGATAAACAATAGTAACGTTACTAAGAGCAACAATAAAATATATGATTCGTCAACTTCACATATATAAAAGTTGAACATGATTCTTTATACTAAATATTCATCGGATAAAATAAATAGAATTACTTATGTAATTTTGATACCTTAATGAAGTTTGAAACTAGATGTATTTCTAATCTTTTTTCCGGGCCAAACGAGAGGGAGCACCGGGACCACTGATTTTTTGGAGCCGAATTTTTGACAACCTTCAAAAATATTATACAATAATTACAAAACGATTTCCACCGATATACCAAATGAAATAAAAAATTTACATTATGGAAAGCGTCTAAATATAAAAAATTTTACCTTAACAAATAATCTTCAATTTGTTTGAAGTCATATGCACAAAAATTGTGCAGCTTAGTGAAAGATAAGAAGAAAAAATTTGCAGAGAAATTTTTTGGATTGCACTGCATTCTGTGAGAAGAGTGTATGGAATGAGAAATGAGGTAGGAGATGAAGGGGTGAGCTGATATATAAACTATTTCGTTCAAAATTAGTCTTTGATATGGACAACACACTGCAATCACCCCCACCCACCACCACTTAAAGCGGCTGCACCCCTGCACCCTCTGCAACCACTGCCTTCCTGTACTGCCGCTGCATGCATGTAAAGGGTTAAGTAATTGAACTCGCCCCTGCCATGGGCGAGTTCAGGTATACGGAAAAAAAAAAAAAAAGAAAAAATTATACATGAACTCGCCTCTCCCAGAGGCGAGATTGAGTATTTTTGTACACTGTGTACTTGAACTCGCCTCTCGCATAGGCGAGATTAAAAAAAAATAATAATAATAATAATCCCAATTGATCTCGCCCCTGGCAGGGGCGAGATCACTGTGCTGGTGTCAGGGAGAAGTGAACTCGTCTGTGGCACAGGCGAGTTCACTTACTTTATCAAATAGCCAAAAAGTCCACCTATATTTTTAACGAGACGGTGAACAGTACAACCTTTTGTTAAAATTGCCGTGTCGGAGACAAATATTAGATTTACTAATAAATTTTAGTGCATCAGTACCTTGTCCAGAAAATCAGAAGTATCCAGCAAAAACACAAGTATACGAAGATACTAAATTCACTAAGGTTCTATTTGAACGGAGAAATTTATGTTGTAAATTTGTAAATTCATTGTCAAATTTACTTCATGTATTTGGATAAAATACTAAAATTTTGAAATTAACTCAATTAAAAATCTAAGATTTAAAATTGCCCATTTTTCCACTATATTTTCATAAATTTCAAATCATTTAACAAAAAGAGTTATTTATAAATACCTTCGCATTCACACCCCTCTCTCTCTCTCTCCCCTTCGTACTCTCTTTTTCCCCCTCCTTTCTTCTCTTCTCCCTATCGTTATCCCTTCCTCTTGTTCTTCAATAAAATATTCCAAATATTTTTTAATTTTTTTTTCTTTTATCTTCAATAAAATGTTCCCAATAATCTTTTAGAATATAAAATGTAATATATGTATGTACATATATAATTGAAAAATATAAAATTGTTTTAAATTTTAAAAGAAAAAAGTAAACTTCACAAATGTTAGTATCAATTTTTTAATTTTGAAATCCTTTCATCAATTCACCATAACTCTAGTAAGGAATTTCAAGTCCATAAATTTCAAATCTAAGAATTTTAAAATCTATTCATTTTAAATCCCTTGATAAATCAAATCCCTCCATCTATTTTACCTAATAATTTTAGTACATCTTTCATGATAAACGCACAATCACAATTAAAGGGAATTAACATGAGTTGAGTGTATAAGACAAATACGAAATTTACTAATAAATTTTAGTACATCAGTGCCTGGTGCAGAAGACAATAAGTATTCAGCAAAACAATTAGTACATACCAAATGTACTAATAAATTTCATTTCATTACATCTTGCATCATTAAGGCACAATCATAATTATTAAAGAAAATGATGATTAAAACACAATTAAGGGACGCCTTGGCGGTTGATGACATCGGTACCGGTGGGAGCATCGGTAGCGGTCGGGGCGTCGGTCGAGGCGGCAGCACCGCGGCCGGGATTCGGTTCGAGGTGGCCCTCCGTTCCATAACCTTGTTTCTTGTAGTCCTCCAAGTCCTTATACTGTGTGTATGGGCTTGTATTCACAGGCAGCCCTTCTTCTGCATTTCCTTTCTTTTCCTGCTCTTGTTTCTTCTCCATCTTTTTTCACTTTTTCTAGTGGATAAATTCAACCTTATATTTATAAGGTTTGATCATCTGTGTAATGATGCCACGTGTCTGTACGAGCTTACGTGTCCAATTTTGGGTTTTATCATTTATCTGCCGACATTCAATTTTTGGGTTTTATCATTCATCTGCCGACGTTCAATTTTGGGTATGCATAAACGGGCATATTACTGGGCAGAATTTTTTTTGTGTATTTTTAATCATCTATCAATTATAATTATAAATATAATTGATAAATATCACAATATAAAAAGTAAACATTTACTATTATTTTGAAGTAGTCTTTAAAAATTGACGTTCTTTTATTATTTTTTTATTCGTAATCGAATTTTATTGTTAAAAATTAAATTATCTTCTTTATGAATAATTTTTCACTAGTAATTTTTTATACATTTATTAAAAACAAAAAAACAAATATAGGTCCGCTTTACCGTTTTTCATTTATCTGCCGACAGTCAATTTTTGGGTTTTATCATTTATCTGCCGACATTCATGCAAAGTTTCCTAATTCCAATACAAATTCTCATACACATATTTTTCTCATTGTTTTGGACTTGAAATTAATTTATTAATTCAATTATTTATTGAGGGAATCTCCAGCCCACCGGATGCACGGTGCAATTTATGTGGATTATACGATTTATGCTTAAATGTAATTGTACACACATTTTCTCTCGTTTTGTTTATTTGAAATCAATTTATTAATTCTATTATTTATTGAGGAAAAAATCTTTAGCACATAAGGTGTACGATGCAATTTATAGCGGGTATACAGTTTATGTTTAAATATATTATTTAGTTTGGGTAGAACAACTAACAAGTAATACATTTAAGCATAAACAACATTATACCGTTACTCAGAATATGTAATATCTTTATGGATCTAAAATCCGTACAACTGATGTACGAGAGACTTACTCTTTATTATTATATTTATAGAGCTGACTATTTTGAACTGCTTGGCCCGACCAAGCATGATGGGCTAAAATAATCGAGTTGGGTTGGTTGTCCCAATCATCCTTGGGTCCATATAAGATCATCTGTTACATTTATATGTTTCCTTTTGTATTTTATCGTATTCATTAATCGATACGGGAATGGCATAATATCATGAATTAATATATGTCAGAATATTGAATTGAATGTAAATAAAATATGAAATACATACCGCAGCAGAGAACCCGAATTGCCTTGGCTCTGCCAAATTTAAGACTAAGCAATGCAATGAACATACTCCAATAATTAATTAAAGATGGTTACTTTTAGTTGGGTCATGGAGTCATTGGGCCGGATTAAAGAGTCCCTGATTTAGTGCCAATCCATCAACAAATATAGTTATTTCAACATGGCAAAAGATTGTGAAGGCAAAAAAATATTATTTTTTGTGATAAAAGTATCACGTTTATTTGTAAAAGTATTATTTTTTTTAACAAGAAAAAATATAATTTTTTTAGCAAAAGTATCACTTTTATGTGTAAAAGTATCAATGTAGTAAAAGTATCACTTTTATCTGTAAAAGTATCACTTTTTCTTGTAAAAAAATCAATTTTTTCTGTAAAAATGTACTCTGTTACACGTGTGACGGTCACACACAAGACTCACTCTTTCAACGTATACAAGTCATAAAATGTCTAATAATAATAATAAATAAATAAAAATAAAAAGATATATTAAACTTTGCATTTCAATTTCATGGGTTAATTTTTGTGGATGTGGATCTAGAATATTTGCTACGGATGGAATGGGTTGGGTATGAGATGGATTTGGCTAAATTCATAATCCGTCTCATAAAAGAAATCCAAAATTCATAAGCCGCTAAGTTCCATCGAGTTACCTAACCTGCCCCAAAGTGTAATGAAACTAAATAAAAAAATATTTTAAAGATAAGGCATATATAAAAACAATAATACCATGTGAATAATATAAAATATTCTTTAAAATTTAATATTAAAATAAAGCATCATCACCGAGGTGGGAGGGGTGTGGACTATTTTAGAATAGCTTATTTTGTGTTATATATTTATAAATTTATAAATATTTACATGTTTAATATACCCGCGTCGGGTTAGTGACAGATTTAGCAATACCCTTTATTCGCTTCAAACACGCTAAAATCATTTTGATTGAGTTTTTGACAGGTTTGATCGAAACGGATTTTATGCTGGTTCGGGTTGAAACCAGCCCATTGTCATTCCTAATATTTGTTGAGGAGTGAGTCTCATGTGTGACGGTCTCATGTGAGACGGAATGCACTTTTACAGGAGAAAGTTATACTTTCACATATAAAAATGATACTTTTACAGATAAAAGTGATACATTTGCTACAAAAAGTGATACCTCGTTTTTTCAAAAAAGGTGATATCTCTTTTTTTTCAAAAAAATGATAGCTTTACACATAAAAGTGATACTTTTATAATAAAAAGTAATATATTTTTTTCGTTACACCATGTGATACGGTCTCGTACAAAGTGTTTACTTTGTTGAGTTAGATGAGCATGCTTTTTATTGTGCATTAACAATTTCTTATTACCATAGAATTTTTTAAAAGATGTTCATCTAAATCTGAGAGTGTACTACTTCCCTCACTGCCATTGAACACATCTGCTGTATTATTTATAATCCTACAAGTATTTATTATTTAGCTTCTAGACGAGCTTTTTCCATTTTTGCCCACCGGTAAAAAAAACCGGCCGGTGAATTAAAGAGCGTGTTTGCTTCTATAGTTTCCGAGCTTCCACCTCATCGTTTCCGAGTGCTGAGTATTGGCTTTCGTTGCAATCTGCAAAGTATTTGCTGCTAATGGCAAGCACCTTGAAGTTTAGCGCAACGTAACATGTAGTCGATACACTCAATAAACTGTCAAAAAATGACGACAAGTTTTTGAATTTTTCTAAATTTACATGTGTCGGAGTTAGAGCTATCAATTTTAGCTAGATAGCAAACTAGAAATAAAACTAAATAAAGAGATTATGAAATAATGAAAAGTTAGCAATCTGGAAATAAAACTAAACAAAGAGATTATGAAAAAATGGAGATGCGGGGGATCGAACCCCGTGCCTCTCGCATGCAAAGCGAGCGCTCTACCATTTGAGCTACATCCCCAATCATTTATTAAAATTTCACGTTTATTATTTAACTCTTTATTTTTATTTTTTAGCATTCTTCTATTTTACATTTCACATTTGCTGGAATGGCCATAAGCTTCTCTTTCTTTGTGCTGGTTAAATAAAATAAAAACATTCACCAAATTTTTTATTTTTCTCCCCTCAAGAGTTTTTGCAGGCTTGTTCTTCAAAATTCAAAGTAATATCGGTAGGAAGGTCCCAACTTAAGAGATACGTACTAGTAGAACTGTCTTAAATCTTGACAAACCCATACTAGTTCCATAAATTCGGGAAGAAATCTTAACTTGTTCCATAACTTCTACTTTTACTGGTCATGTGATTTTCATTTTTTTTCTATTTAGTCCCGTAAAGTAAAAATTGTTCAATTTAATACTAATTTTGACAAGAACATGAGCGTGTGGTACACACGCTCGGTTCAAATTAATTACCGGCCAAATTAATTACCGATAGCTGACCGAAAGTTATAATGTTTTATATTATATGTATATATTAATATATATCAGACATAATTACAAATTTACAAATTTATTAGTTGCGAGTTGCTGCTACCTACTGCTACTATTTCACGTTTATTTTGGGCTTTTGGTTTTGAAAGCATGAGATTTGAGTATTATGTTTTGGTTCTGTGTAGATGAATTAATATATTCATATAGGTTTAGTTTTTAGTAATAAATAATGAAAAAATCTTTAGATGGAATTATTTGGGTCAAGTTGAATTCCAAATCGATTGAACCAAATAAATTCAATATGATTTTTTAGATAATGATTCGATTCTCAGTTTGAGTTATTTAATTAGATTTAATTTTCGATTTTACTAAGGGTCCGCTTGGTTGCAAATCATCAATGACAATGATAATGGGTATGAATGGGGGGTCAATCATACTATGGAGTGAAATGGGGAGAATTGTTAATAAAAGGGGTAGTGATTAACTTATTTATTATGTATCAAACATCATAAATGGAAATAAGTCATCATCCATTTTCCTTCCTTACTCCTAAATCCCCAATCAAACAGACCCTAATTAAATTCGATTTGGTTACCAAGTCGAGTTTTATTCACCCCTAATTTATATAGTGCAAATAGTGTTGGAATTATTAATAATTAAAGTGTGGATAAGATACTTTAATGATATAATTAAGTGGTCGGAAGTTTAATTTTGTAGGAATTAAACTTCACACGATTAATCTATGCAAAGAGTAGATAATCGTATGATTTTAAATTTCTCAAAATCGATTTTGGTGAGTGAGAAATTAATACATAAAGTTTACCACTTGATTATGTATTAAATGTAGGATTAATAACTAAGAGAAGTTATTATCCCACATTGATTTAAGAGCTCCTTAAATTAGTATATATATATATATATATATGAAAGCTCATGGTTAAGGTGTATCAATTACACATGTGAGGGAGTCCAATAGGAAGCCCATACGCGCTCGCTCGGCACGGCCACGCCCCGACCCGAACTTGGGCTTGGGTCTTGGGGAATGCCTCGGTCGAGGCCTAAGTATCTTTTTGGCAGCCCAAAATTATTGGGCTTGCCGGATGAGTTTCAGAAGCCCACGATGGGCTTGTTGGATGAGCCCAACAGTGGATGGGTTTGAATTTTTGGCAGCCCAAAATTATTGGGCTTGCCGGATGAGTGTCAGAAGCCCACAATGGGCTTGTTGGATGAGCCCAACAGTGGATGAGTTTGAATTTTAAATTTAAACCTGTAACATCCAACATAATGTTGGGCCGTTACTAAGCCTGTAATAGCCAACCATAAGTGACAGAATTAAATTTATTTAATTCTGATGTTCCCCAAAAGCCTATAAATAGATGTTTCCTGAATGCATAAAAACACACAATTTTTCACCTGAAAAGATCATTCTCTCATTTCTGCATTCAGCTCCAGTTTCAGACTCGAACATCTTTAAGTTCGCCGGAGCCTTTTCTGTTAGTGGTGCTACTACAGAAAAGGACGTAAACTGTTATATCTTTGGGGTCAATTACTTCATTCCGTGAGCACTAGCCGGGAAGTAATTTGTCCTAAGAACAATGGTCTTCCACGTCTCAGTTTTATTCTATTTTGCTTATTTCTGTTTCATTTGCAGTTTTTCCAGAATATTGTAATAACAAATAGAAGTGGTTGTGTAGTTGACGATAAACAAAGGTGTTTATGGAATTTTAAGGTTACCATAGGAACTTTAGATAGATTGGTGGTTACAGTTAAAAAAAAAAAAAAAAAAAAAAAAAAAAAAAAAAAAAATAGATTGTTGTATTTAGAATCACCTATTACTAAATCATTGCTTTATTATACAGTTATACTTTTTCTTATATATATTTTTTAATTTTTTATCAAAGATACAATAAGATTGTTCATAAATACAAAATTCTTAATCCAATCAGTAAAATCAAGTTTCATCTAAATATGTGGATAGGTTGAAGAAAAGAGAAAAAATAACAATAAGTCTAAGTGATAAGCAACCGAAGAAAGCCCTGCTCCGTGACTGCATGCACAGCAAGCAAAGAATCGGAAAACTACCACTACCGTCCGAACAATTGAATAGATGCTATCTAGAACAAATAAATAAAAAATAGAAACTAAAGACATGATCAGGAAAGCCAGCGAAAAGATCATATGGGCAGACAAAAATCGCACGGCAGCGAGGAAAAGTCTCACGCGAGAAAAAATCCTAGCGGAGAGGAAAACCTAGAAACCTAAAAAATCAACAAAATCAAACAACAACCGGATATAATTGTCGTAAAAAACTAGAAAAAGACGAAATATAGCCGACAACAAACAACCGTCGGCCATTGGAGATTCTAGAGAGAAAGTGATTTTTCCAAATTATCTTCGCTTCGAACTTTGCGATGTAGATAAGGAAATAAAATTGCAGAGCTTCTACGATCTTCGAAGTCAGACAGAAAAGACAAGTAATCGCGGTGGATTGTTGCGGATCGCGGATGAGATCGGCAGACGGGAGTGGGGGAGGATACTTTTTCTCAATTTTAATTTTCGCCTTGTTTTATTTACTTGAAATTCAATTTATTAATCTATTTTGAGGTTTATGTACCAAACAAAAAGTAGTGGCAAAACGATAGTAACAAATATGACTAGAGTAAGTTTTATCAATGTTAAAAAAAATGCCAGGATTAGTTGGTCGGCAGATTATGATTTAGTGCTTAGTTGAAGTTTAAGTGAAACTAATCCAATTCAAATGAGATTAAACGTTAATGAGTCGAAAAAAAATATAGTCGATAGTAGATGATAACTTTTAGAACATAAATTTGGAGCTAACAATTTTAAACTTACCCAAGCATAATGGCTAAAGGTAATTGGGCTGGGTTTGGCTGTCCCAACCGCCCTTAGGACCACGGAATTTAGACTAAAAAAATCAACGATCAAATACGGTTTATTTGTTTAGTTGGGTCATGGGCCCATTGGGCTGGACTACAGTCCCACTTGGGCCTTGGTACTGACCCACACACAGTCCAATCCGATAAATCCAGCTTAATTTTCGTAACGTTCATAAGAAATTGTAAGGTGCGATCATGTTTCGACATTTTGGATTTAATGTGTATTTTTATGCATTGTTGAATATAAAACTATTTGTTTATATATCAATACCAATATCGATCTAATAATACTCCCTCCGTTTCATATTAATTAACGTTTTAGGATGAAATGAAATAATTAAGAATGAATATTTTGACAGATATACCCTCGCTAAAGATTTAACCAAATCAAAATATCTCTGATAGATTGAAAAATAGAGATATTTTAGGATTGAATCCAGGAAAAAAATTGGTAGAATTGATGAAAAATATGTAAAACGTCCATTAATTGAAACGTCCTAAAACATCAATTAATATGGAACGAAGGGAGTATGTGATAAGGGTGTACATTAAAGTTATCAATTTCGTTTCGTTTCGATTGAAACGAACAAAATGTTCCATTACATTCCGATTAGTAACACGGAATAGTTTAACCTTCATTTCATATCGACGAATTTCTCAACTGTTTCGAGTCGGAACGGGCAGAATGCACCCAAAATGCCATTTCGGCCGATTTTGACAAAATTCCCAGATCACTTTTACAAATTGATTACAACTTTTCTTTTTCATTTTTTTTCACTTTTTTTACATTTTTAAATTACCTTTAACTTTTATATTTAAATTAAATACTAAAATAATTAAAAGTTAAAACTCCAACTCCCAAATTACAGAAACGTGATTAAATTAAAACCAAAATGAAATAACAAATCAAGAAAACAAAATAAACAATACATCCCCAAATGCCCAATTAAAAACTAGACGAAGTGAAGTTTTGAGTTTTTCAACTTTCAATTTCCAAATAGCAAGATATTATGAATATGTGATATTTAATATATATATCGGAACGGTCCGAAACGAAACACCGAAATACACCAATACTGAAATATCTCGTTTTAATGATAAATTTGAAATTTTGACCGAAACAAAACACCGAAATAACTTTGGTACTTTACATATATATATATATAATATTTACCTGATATTATTCACATAATTAAGTTGAGTATGATAAAGATGCATGTACTTCTTTATAATTTTATCTAAGAATCGAAAAGTCAATCTTTCTAAAAAGTAAATAATAAACAAAAGGATAATGGAAAAATGCATTTCAATTCATATTAACAAGTTAATATAACTTTGACAAACCTTAATTTGTGTCTATCGTCTCATAAGTTTTAATTTCAAAATTATTATTCACCAATCTAATTTTATTTTATAAATTTATTTCTACATATTGGTTTGTTACTGGAAATTATTGAAACTTGAAACATCTTCTGAAACTGCAAATACTTATATATGTCCATATTGAGTTAAAATATAAACTGAAAAAAAATATAAAGTAAAAAATATATTTTCTAAAAAATAAGCATAATATAATACCTCCAAAATACTTCCTATTAAACACTGATTTAAAAGATATCTAGTAAATAAATTTCCGGATGAAATGAATTTCCATTAACTATATCATGAGCTCATTAATATAAATAGGAGTTGGAATGTCTATTTATATTTTTATTTATATTGAAGAAGTTTGTAAGAAATATGCATAGTTTCTTACTCCAAATTTATTAATAATCATATTTAAAAAGATAATATAAATTTTAAGTAGTTCAGTTAAATGTGAATCACTGCACTATACTAGTATACTCGTACATAACCATAGTACAATGACGGTGACAGTTTTCACGGATATGCCAAACTTTTAATTTTTCTTTTTTTAGGAAATAGATAATTAACAAATAAACAGTGTGAGAACTTAAAGCCTTAATTTTAACTTATATAAAGATATCTAAGGCTAAGGTGACTGAGATAGTGTACGCTGGGAAAATAAATTGGAAAAGAAAGATTGAGTTAAATAAATGGTTTTTGGTTTAATTGGTTGGAAATTGAGTTGAAATTTGTTTATATTATAAAAAGTGAAAAATGTAATGTGATGTATGTCATAGTTAATCAGGGAATGATTGATTGAGATTTGTTTATACTATAAAAGTTGAAAAATATGACGTGATTTACGTAAAAGTTAGTTAGAAAATAATTGATGAATAGGTCATTCATTTTGAACATTATCTCATCCGAACCCACGAAAGATAATCTGTTTTTAAGAAAAAATATAATGGAATATATACGGACTTGAATCCCAAGGCTGCTATTAAGTTCAAGGAGCTGAATTAGTGAAACCTGGGCTGTGTAGAATAAGAATATGTTAAATTCAAAGTAATACATAATATCTGTAGGAATGTCTCAAAGTTTGACAAACATATACAAGTCCCACAAATTATTTGTTAGAATATTGGAGTTGGACCATTTTTGTTACTTTATTATTATTTTTTCTTGAATCAGTATTGTACAACTTTGTAAGTTGATTCGTAATTTTGGATATTATTTTCTTAAAAAATTATTATGAAAATTATTTATGGGAATGTAGGCACATTCATGGCCAAATTTCCTAACTCAAATTCTCAGGTATACAAATTTCCTCTTTTTTGGTTGGCTTTGTGAATTCTGGATCAATTACATCAAGTGTGGTCATATTTTGTACAAGAAGAGGTACTGATCAAGGAACCGATTTAAAGAGTTCAAGAACTGGCTTGGAAGATCGAATTCAGGACGAGAACCGAAGTCATAACCACCGGTTCATGGTGGTTATGAAAACTGCTCTGCAACTTAACTTTAACAACGGTTTTTCAACTGTTGGAGTTGCCCAACTTGTTGCGCGAGTATCTGGAAGATTCGAGCTTAGTTTTTTATACAAAATTATGTACCTTGATGTAGAGAATCCAATTTTACAGTTTTCCCTCTGTTTCAATTACTAAAGAGAGAGAATTAGTGATTAGGGTTTGCATGTTCAGTTTAGGGTTATAAATTGGGGGTTTTGCATTCCTAGAGTAATTCTTTGTAATCTTGTAAGGTTGATAGTGAATTGAGGGAAGATAATCCTCCATGGACGTAGAACAATTGTTCGAACCACGTAAAACTTCTTGTGTGTGTGTGATTTGAACTTTTGTATTTGCGTGGGTTGTGTTCGGCCAGAGTTTTTCCAGCTCGTCTGAATTTCTTCATCTTGTTCGGCCCTTGTTCTTGAGTTTTCAACCGAACTAGAACAAGTGATTTTATGTGATCAAGCTTTACAGGCTTGAAACTCAATTTATTTATTCCAGAAATTCCCTTTCGTTTTGTTGACCAATTCAATTTATTCATCTGTGTTGAGGATTATGTCTTTTGTTACACCAAAACAAAAAGTAGAGTAAAAATATTAATAATTCAACTATTTATTGAGTTATGTACAGAGCTGTCTGTTAAATTAGAACTTTTTTAACATTATGATATTTATTGAAAATTACAATTTTTGGAGATTACTTTGGTTAGCAGGTTTGATGATTGAAGCAACTAAGGAAAGGATGACATGAAGAAATTCAAATGGAGATCATGTCATATTAAAGAACAGACAAATCCCTTGAATCAACGAGACACAAGTCAATCCTTTCATCATTAGGAAGCAAATATATCTCTAAAGTCAAGGAAAATAAGTCAAACTTACCATTGCAATCCATAATCATCAAAGGCAAATGGAAGGGTGTTTGAAATGAAGGGGAGCATGAAGAAAATGCAGTCACTATATAGTGATGCTCAACAATGAAGTCTAGTATCGAGTCTTGTGCTTTGATAATTTCAGTATTCGATCATTTAAAAGTTGTAAGATGTACAATTGATATTCAACCTGTCTAGGAACATCTTCTAGTCATTAGGACATAATTCAAGAGATTTGTGTCGAGCAGAGCTTGTAAAGTTCAGGAGAGATTTTTGTGTACAGCAAGAGGGATTCTCTGCACAAAGTCCATCTGAGGGATCAGGTGGGGGCAAGTAGTTAGGAGGAGTCAATATATATAGTATTGACTACTTTAGAGGGAGTCCTAAAGTTTCATAAGTCCAACCTGTATAAGTGCATGTCACTGCACTAATAAAAGAGGCTGGGAGGGGGGTAAGTAGTTAGGGGGAGTGCATATATATAATGTGACTACTTTAGAGGGAGTCCTAACGTTTCATAAGTCCAACCTGTATAAGTGCATGTCACTTCACTAATAAAAGAGGTTGGGAGAAAGAAGAATTCTTCCTTGAAAATTTATCACACTTTTGTTTTTCCTTTTTTTCTTATATGTCCTTACCTTAAAATAACTCACTGCACTCTATTATTCCTTGTTTCATGTCAAGTTGTTCTGCTTAAGAACACTGCACACGTGCACAAAATCTAATATTTCACTGTCAATTTCAATTATAAAAAGTTTGCAGTTCATTTCTAGGGTTTAGTTCTTTTAATTTGGTTTTTTCTTTTTTGAATCTAGAAGAATAATGCTAAAAATGCAATTGCATTTAGCTAAACATTTGAAACATTATATATGCAGAGTTAAGGTGAGGATGCTTCTTATTGTGCATTAACAATTTCTTATTAACATGAATTTTAAAAACAAATCATCTAAACCTAAGAGTGGACTACTTGTATGATTTCCCTGAGTGTCAATGAACACACTTGTTGTATTATTTACAAGCCTACAAGTGCTTATCCTTAACTTCTAGACGAGCTTTCACCATTCTTGCCCACCGGCAAAAGAAATCGCCGATGAATTAAAGCGCGTGTTTGCTTCCATAGTTTCCGAGCTTCCGCCTCATCGTTCGCAAGTGCTGAGCACTGACTCTCGTTACAATCTGCGAAGTACTTGCCGCTAATGCCAAGCACCCGGGGGCTTAGCGCAACATAACATGTGGTCGATGCACCCTATAAATTACCAAAAATTAAGATAAGTTTGTGATTTTTTTCGAAATTTACATGTATCAAAATTAGAGTTGTCAATTCAGACTTGAGCCAAACTACGGATTCCAGGCAACCGAGATCTAGCCCATTTGGCTTGACATATGATAGTTCACATGTATTGTAAGGGGATGAACTGATTTGGGCTCCATAAATAAATATTAAAAAATTTTTGGGCAAGGTTGGCCCAACATTGTCGCTTGGTCTGATATGTCAAGTTATTCACCCAGGTTTAGAGGTGGCAAAATCGGATTGTCGAGTCTGCTCGACGTTTTAAATTTGTTGGGCTATCTTAGCCTAAAGTATCATTAGGCCCTACAGGGCCAAGCTAATGACCCAATGGCTTGACAGGCCGGCTCGACAACCTTAATTTATTTTAGAAGACGGGTTGGACTAGACTCATTAAATTTCAGGTCAAAGTTTCAGCCCGACACGGCATATGGTATGGTCCGTTGGGCTAGGCTAGACAGCCTGAATCCGTACCTCTACTCGGTTTTGACAGCTCTACTTACAAGGACTATTTGGCTGATAAGATGAAAACAAGAAAGCAAGGGACAAACCTGTGATGTGGACTTGAGCAACTTGGAAGCAACAAAATACAGAGAATCTGAAGATTTTATGAACAAAACAGTGGATTTAGTACTTATCTTTTCTTGGATTGAATGAAAAATAAGAAAAATGTCAGGAAAAGAAGTTCCAAAAAGATAGAATGAATGCATGCCTGTAATAAAGCCTCTGTAATCTCTAATAATTCCAGTCTTAACAATCCCTGGATGCACAGCATTGATAGTTACATTTGCTTTTCTTGCCTGAAGATTCCACAAAACATTATGGTCACTGCAATTCCCTTTTTGTCTTCTTTATTGTTGGCTTTTCCATCAAAATAGTTTATTTCTTGGATTTTTTTGGAAAATAATACTTGTGTAGACAGGTGGTAAAATCGGTCAGCTTATCCCGCCCGACATTATAGACGGGCTGGCTCATAGGAATTTTGGCCCGACCGATGGATTAGTATTCTAGCTTGAAAGTCCTAGTATATTTTAGAAGGATAGAGGGAGTTGGTCTCACTATTTTTTGGCCGATGGAATTTCGAGCCAGCACGACATTTAGCATTTGTCCGACGGTCTTGCCTAGGCAGGGCCACCCGAATTATCACCTCTACTTGTGTAAGACCATTTTCTCACTTTTATAAAAAAGTGTTACTTTTGATGTAAAACAATATTTTTATGATAAAACACGGTTAATTTTTGAAAACTGTTGCTTTTGTACAAAATTGAAGACTCAAAGTAATACTTTTTACATCAAAAGTAATATTTTTATGAATTAATTACGTGAAAATTCACGACCTTTTGGTCAAATTATCATTTGCAACATAACTTTTCAAACGTAACAGAAATGCATAACCTTTTATGATTTTTTCAATTCAATGCACTCAAGAAAAATTTGGCTCCGATTGCTGACATGAAACCTGAAATCGAGATCTTGCCTATCGCATTATAGATGTGTAATCATACGATATTTAAAAACCTCTAATTTAAATGAAAATAATAACATTTAACTATTAGGTGTAATGATAAAATATTATCATCTTCATTTAATTATGGGTTAAAAGAATTCGTACAATTACACTTGTGTAATTGGGTTGATTAAAATCTCAATTTCATGCTTCGCATCAGCAACTGGAGCAAAAAACTTACTCGGGTGCATTTGTACAGAAAAAACATAAAGGTCGTGCATTTTACGTTACAAGTAAAATGTCACAAATGATAATTGACTAAAAGTTCGTGAACTTTTACGAAAGTAACGCTATTTTTTTATAATAAAAATAACTTTTGTCTCACATAAACAGAAAAGACGGTCTTATTTAAGTGGGTGCAGTTTTGTTTTTTACCTTGAGTTGTCTTGATAGCTCCTTGGCATGCAAGATGTTGGCTAGTTTTGATTGGGCATAAGCTTTTGTCCCATTGTAACTGCATGGGACATCATTGTTTATATCCACAGAGAGATAGAGAGAGAAATGAAAGAGAAAGGTACAACTCAATGTTTGTACCTTTTTGGGCTAAGTAATTTAGTGAAGGAGAAATGTTTGGTGTTCACCCAATTGTGAATTACAGAGGAGATATTTACTATTCTCCCTTGAATGCATGATTCTGAGGCTGTCTCCACCATTTTCCCTATCAGCATTTCTGTCAACAGAAAGTGACCTTCCCAAGAAAATCAACAGTCAGGATACTTTTACGAGATGGGAGTTACATTTATCATAAAAAATTTAATGTAAAAAGTATTATTTTGAACGTCAACATTTATAAAAACAATGATATTCAGAAAGTAATTGTTTTTGTGATAAAAGTAACACTTTTATAATAAAAATATCTTCTATTTACAAAAGACAGTCTGACACAAGTGTTGCTCTTCCCTGATTTAGTTTTTCTCTCACTCGCACTTTATGCTAACTTTTTCTAATTGTGACTTGATAGATTCAACATTAGATAGAATACACTTAGCATGTTATCCACCGCACAATTTAAACATGATTACACTCATATCTATGTTGGTATATGTGAAATATGTGGTGCAAAACACACAAACTATAATAGACCTAATTAGAGGTAGCAACTCGGCCCTCCCAGCCCGACCCAACCTAGTTCAGTCCATCAAACCATGATAATAGATCGGACTGGTTCGGATCAAAATTCCAACGGGCCAGTAATTATTGACCTAGCCCCAGCCACCCCCTTAAATATATAAATGTTTTTGCGTCGGTCAGTGGCCCGTCAAACTTTTGGGCCATTGAAGTGGATCCGAAAATTCTACGAGTTTAAATTTCAATGATCTAATTCATCTAAAATATCGAGCGGACCGGGTCAATCCATCGAACTGAGACAATTTTAGTGGCACTAGACTTGATATAGATAAGAGGCCACCGTTTCATGATTATTCAAGTGGAAGAAAATAAGAGGAGATTATTACCTAAGTAATTTGTGGCAAAAGTCAGCTCAATTTTATCCTCAGAAAATTCCAGCTTTTGTGAATATTTGCCAGCATTATTTCTGCAAAATAAAAAAAATAAAAATTATGATCATGTCTCATGGATTCTTCACACACAGAACCTTTTTCTTTAATGTTGTCCACCACAAAACCACTTTGCAGAATAGACAACAACATAAGGAAAAACAAACAAATAACACATACATACATGAGGATATGAAGAGGCAATCCTAAGGATAAGAACTCAGAACAAAATCTCTGGATTGAACCAAACGAGCTCAAATCTATCTCCAGTATGATTATCTCTGCTTCTGGATTTTCTCTCTCTATATTTTCTTTCACTTTCTCTGCTTTCCTCAAATCCCTTGCCGGAATTACTACCCTCACGCCTCTTTTCGCCAGCACTCTTGCCGTCTCTGCCCCGATCCCCGACGTCGCGCCTTAAAAATAATTAATAATTTCATTAATAAATTTGATCTTAGAACATATGTAACAATTATTATATGAGATGCATATTATATTGAATCTTCAATTTTGATGCATTCTGAAATTCACAAATAAAATGTCCAAAATATTAAGAAAAACATGATCAAGACAATAATGTAAGGATCCTATCTGAATTTTACTATCGATAGTTATACTAATTGTTTTTTCTTCAACATATGTAGTATAATGTTATTATTAGCACCAATATTGCGAAAGTCGCTAGACGCTAGTCGAGTGATAAGAAGTGAATAAAATTAGTCGATCGAAGCTTAGTGCCTAGACAGACGCTATTTGAAGCTAGTTGAAAATTCCTCCAAAATATTAATATGATGTAACCTTATCTCAATTTACACTTTTTGTGTAGAGAAAGGCATAACTGAATCTTGATATTAATTTCATTTTCTCAAATTCAAAAAGAAAAGGAAAAAAGAAAAAGAAAAAGAAAAAAAAAGGTTCTTGTTGTTCCAAATATTACAAGAAAAACAGAACTCAAAACAAATCCACACAGAAAATCTTTAAACATTTAAAAAATAATTCAAAATTACATGCAATACTCAAAAGTAAAAATTTCCTTATTTTAGCTTCATGTCCAATGGTGGAACAAATATATGAAAAACACACAGAGAAACATGAGTGTGTGTGTGTGTGATAACTTATAAAACATGTCCATAAATCAAAGTAAAAAAAACCTTCTCAATAGCCCTTCTGTTTTGTAAGAAAAACAGAACTCATAACAAATCCACACAGAAAATCTCTTAACATTCAAGATTTGCTCAAATACACGGTAGGCGCTAGTCGGACAGTCTAGCATCTAATCGGAACTTAGACGAGATTAAACACAGCCTAAAAGAGATTAAGTGAGGAAAATGTAGACGGACAAGGACAATCTAGCAGCTAGACAGAGACTTTTAGAATACTGACCGGTGACAATGGCGGTGAGCTTAGCAGAAGGCATAGAACACAAGCAATGTTGAGCAACTTCATCAGCAGTAGTTTTGGAGCCATAGCCACTTGGGCCTGCAATTCCTGCTAAGTACTTTAATGTAGCCTTCATTACTGAAACCTCACACTCCCACTCTCTAACTTTGCTTGAAATCAATTTATATATATAAGACATCAATTCTCAACCATTCCATGCATCACTATAACTTCCACGTATCTATCTACAAAATGAGCAAACGTGTGACATACGTTGTGTTGTTCGCTAACACAAATATATATACTTATTCTGTCTCGTAAAGATAGGCTTCCTTTTCTTTTTTCGGGTGTTCTATAAAGATAGTCGGTCCTCATTCTTTATTAGGTAATTAAATGCTTATTTTCCTAATATACTTTGACCGAATGATTCATTGAAATTTTAGTTCATACTTAACATTTTTTAATTTTCAATACTAGTAAGGTGTAATTTAATTCTTATAAAATAATTTCATTTTTCTTTTTAGAGCGACTCCATTTTCTTTATTACGAGTGATTAAATGCTTATCTTTTTAATATACTATATCAAATGATTCGTTGAAATTATCATTTATACCAACATCTTGCAATTATTTATTTATACTCTATCTATCTAAAATACCTGTCGTTTTAGTAAATGAATTATATCTCAAAATAATTATCGTTTTAGAAATTGAAAGGTATAATTTCCTCCAATCTTCTGAAATTGCTCATGTTAACTGTCTTGAAAATGAAAGATAAATGAAGACACAACTTTTAAAAAAAACAACATAATAATTAAACTTAAACAAGAATATATAAGTCATTATATGAAGTTCCTTAATCAGTGTGAGATTTTCTAAATAACTATTATTTTGGGATGGAAAATATTACCTCCGTTTCTTTTTAGATGTCATTTAGCTTGTGTGGTTTGTTTATAAATAGTTGTCTTTAATTTTTTTTTTTTCAAAAATTTTCTAATATCACCCCTATAATTATTCCAAAAAAAATCTCTAATTATCTATCCTACCAGATTTATATAATCTAGTTGAGAGTTTATTTGTCTATTTCTCATGCCCTTAGTTTTTTATCCAAACTTAAAAAGACATCTAAATAAAAACGGAGGTAGTATTAAACAACATTCTAAACGAAGCTAGGCTGTAGTGGGTGGCAGACTAGGGTCTAGTGCCTAATTGAGGTGTAGACGGGATTAATCGGGTTTAAACAAAGTTAAGCGGGAAGAATCGGGCAGAAAATAAAAGCGACCAAAGAATTATTTAACGTCTAAACGTGATATAGTCGGACATTGTTAGCAGAAGGCACTAATGTTAGGTGGTCCATTGACTAGGTTGATGGTTTTTGGAGCATGTAATTGTGAAAGTCTACTGTTGAGGTCAGTTTTTTCTTCTAGATAATTATTGTTGTCTCCCCTTATTATGTGCTTTACTTCTTTTGGTGGGCTTTTGGTATTATTGTTTTAGGGCACATTTTACTGTTTCAGATGATGTTTTGTTCAACCTTAATGCTGCTTCTTAGTATCACTATAATGGCAACAAATACATCTACCATTATGTTTCTATAAGTTACTCCCTCCATCCCTGTCCAATTTGCCTATCTTATTAGGCACGAAAATTTAAAAAAAAAAAAACAAATTTTATGAAATTTTTTACTTTTTCAAATGTGGAGATTGGATGTGAAGATTTTGAGGATGGAGATTGTGAGAGAAATTTGTCATTTATGAGCTGACAAATTAGATTGAGACAAATCAAAAAAAAAAAAAAAGGCAAATTACAGCGGGAGAGTATATACGAAGGCAAGATACATATATATATATATATATATAAGTTTTATCATTTGTCTTGCAAAATAATCTTATTTTGTCTCTTCAATATGTCATGTGTATGTATTCATGATGAATAAGTCTGTTGAAATAGTGTCTAACGTGAGATGATGTTCCTAAGAAAAGTTTAATGAACTAAAAAAGAATGGTAACTCTGAAAAAGAAAAAGAATGATACTTGTGTAACTTCGTCTTACGTAGGAGAGAAGTTATTTTTTGGAGTATTACTTTTAACATAAAACAAGTTTTATCATAAGAAATTGTTGCTTTTGTATAATGGTTAGCATTAAAAGTAATAGTTTTACGCAAAAGTAACACTTTTTATAATAAAAGTACGTAATTCTCATCTTATGAAAATAGCTTCGTATAACCTGGGGCAGACCCAAAACACATGGTTAGGGGGTCCAAACTAAAGAGCCACTAATTAACCAACAGTAATATACATGTGATAGTATTAATAATTTAAAAAGAATATCAACAAAATTTATGGGGAAGTATATCGAAGTGTATCATTAATTACCTATATATTAAAGTTTAGAGTATTTATTGTATAACAATAATTATCTAAATTTATTCGAATATTTCATAATTTTGAATAGACCAAAATCACTAATTCTTCAAAATAGATACATACTAATTATAAATATTTTAGGCTTATATACAGTGAGGTGGGAGGTGGAGTTGGGAGGACCCTAAGGTAGGTCTGTCCCTGCATATGACAGTCTTATTTAAAAGGATTATCGTAAGTAGTAACCTATTTCCAAATCAACAATAAAAAAATTATATTTTGCAATAAAAATAACATATTTTTTTTACGTAAAAATAATACTATTATTTATGATGAAAATAACTCATTGTCTTACAAAATACGATTTTACATGTTACTCATCCGTTTATACACTATACTTATTGTTTTAAAGTTTTAGTTACTTCAAAGCCAAACTAAGTATGATAAAAAGAAAAAAGGAGATGATAAATATGGTCTCCCGTTATTATTTAGATGGACTTTTTATCCTTTATTTTCCACTTTCACTCAAGTGGTTAATAAAAATGTCTCTATATTGACAAAAATAATTATAACAAAAAGCAAAGACACTTACCCCTCACACGTGTGTGTTCTTCATAACACATAATTGTAATTGGACCTTAAGTCAAAAAAATGTATGGTGAAAAAAAGGCAATAAATTCTTTTTTATGGTCACTCGTGAAGTGTTCTTTTTTTGTAGTCAAGATCACAAAAATTGGGTGTTTTTTTATTATGCATCAACAGCTTCTCTCACACGGTTCATGTAAATTTCATACTTATTGTGGATATTTTTTTACCGTATTTCCGGACTAAGCTTGTGACAGATATAGATAAAGGTGGTAAAATTGACTAACTCAGAAGGGCGGATTCAGTCCGATCAATATTTTAGATTGATGATTAGATCACAGAAATCTTGGCGCGACGTATAACTATGGTTAATAGGTTGGATCCGACGGTAGATGGCATGACATGTCTAAATGATCGGCCTGACAAATCTTAGGTATTATTTGGATTGAGTGATTTGCAATGCATGAATTTAGTTACAATGATTTTTAAATCCACTTATATAGAAGGGATTTGAAATCCATTCAAATTCTTAAAAAAAAAATAGCTTAAAATGAAAGTGATAGGATTTCCAAATTTATTATAATCCAAGCATATGAATTTTGAATTCAATGAGTAATATTAGGAAGATAATTGACCATAGCCTCTCCAATTATTAGCCCTCTAAATCAGAATTGATTGAATATATGACATTAGCTCAATAAATTTGGGCTTGTTGGTTGAGTGCCCTGAATTATCACCTCAAGCAAAAAAAATATAGTCGATAAAAAATTCATATTCAAGCTTGATCAGCGCTCGTGCAAACACATTTATTTCTGTTCGTTTAATGAGGAACAATACTTGAATATTGAAGGACTGATTCGTTAACAGCTCGTGGACATATTATAGGCTGGTATGAAATAATAATATAATAATGAATAATATTTTTTTAACATCATAAATATAAATATATATAAATATAGTTTTTTTATTCCGGTAGATTTATATAGTTGAAGTAAGTAATTTAGAAAATAAATTATATAATTGCAAATCTCGTGTTATTTGATATCGAGGTACATATTCATGAAATAAATAAAATACAAGTTATAATATTTAAAACCGACCGCACTGAGAGAAAAGAGGAATTCGATTGGAGAAAATATGGCAGAGAAGTGGACTTGGTTGCTTCTTTAAAAGCTTCCCTCGTGAAAAATGAAACCTTCGACTCAAGGAGTTGAGAAACCTAATATTCAAAAAAAAAGTTAAAAAAGTTAGGATATGGAGAAATATCAATGGTACAAAAATATTAAGAAAAAAAATCCATCATTTTAAATTCGGCGCACAATATGTTTTCAGATCGGATATTCATTCTAGCTCGATACCCATCCCGCTGCCATTGTTAGTGCAACACATCAAAATATTTTGTATTTACTTAAAAAAATACACATAATTCTTCACGTATTAGATTTATATATTTAGCTTGTAATGTTGTTGTATTTAAATAATTTGAAGCCTGTTTTCTCTTGACTAAGTGACAGTATTCACCGAGGAAGAAATATCAAGTTTCAGGTGCCAAATCATCGAAATCTCATCTATTTTAAAAATAAAAATTAAAAGAAAATCCCATATTAAGTTGCAATTCAAAGAAGGTATGATTAAATTGCAAACAATGGTAAAAGTTATGTATATTTTTGTTATTAAGCCTTGTTGTATTATTATTATTATTATTAATAAAAAAATCATAAAACATAAATATAATGAACAACAAATTTAGATCATATAATTTTCAAACCAAAGAATCAATCAGATATTAAATGAATACAGTAAGAAACTAATAAAACTCCTGAGAAAATAAACTAAAAAATAAATTTTGAAATAATAATACTATTATTTTTTTCTTTATAAAGTAGCAATAATGTAGATAGAACCAATAGCTTGTAATGGACAAAGTACTTTTATTGCGTGCGTGCAACAAAATAAGAAAAAAATAAAAAAGCATTATAAATTTGAAAATTTCTTTTTGAACTTTTAGGAAAATTAATGATGTCCAATGTTGAACACTGATATTGACTTCTCAACAATGGGTAATGCAAATTGGTCCCATTAGTCCCCCATTTACTACACATCTTTCATCAAGATGTGTCTAATTTTACCAACTTACTTTCACATCTCATCTTATTACTTTTGTTTTTTCATTATTTCATTTTTGTTTTTTTAAATTATCTATTTGTAATATTGTTCTAATTGTAGCATTTTGCAAAGTATGTTAATGGTCCATAAAGATGGAAAAGAGAAAGAGAAGAAATTGGGGCTGGGGAGTCACGGATTCAGAATTTTTTTCCAGTAAGGGCACCAATTTATGTAGACGAAATAAAAACTTTAATCAATTTTAGTACTATATGTACGACAATTTACTAATGGAATGCAACATATGATATTTATAAATGCAATAATACGAAGTCTAGCATATGACAGATTTGTTCTTTGTACACCCAGATATATACACCATGTGGTTCATCCACTATGTAAATACACACATTCACACACACATATATTTTTGTAAATCTACGGTGAATGAGAGTATATCTCTTGGTGCAGCATTTCAACGACCGTATATGACCTAGTGCGAATAAAATACTAATTTTTCAATAAATATTTCTTACTTTATAAGATTGGATATTATCAATTGGGATAAATCTTACCAAACAATTTAAGAAGAAATTTTAAGAAAATTTAACAAGGAGAGAAAAATCCGAAGAGATCTCTTACAGTATTATATTATTTTAGGTTTTTTTTTTCTTCATATTTTAACATTTTTACACTATCATACATAATTTTAAATAATAAAAATATAGTAGCAAAAAAAGTTAGGGGCACGTGCCATCTAACCGGGGCATGTGCATCTGTCCCTGGGGTTGGGGTTGGGTTTTGGGGGTTTGTTCCACCAAAATTTTGTACCCTCCCTTCTTAACAACTACCGATTAGAGCTGGTAAAACGGGTTCTGTTCAGATAGCCCGAACATTAGGCTACTTGGGCCACGTTTTTACTAGACTTAGAAATGCACTCGGGGATCAGGGCCGGCCCAACGGTTGTAGACTATTTTGATTTGAACTCACCTAAATATGTATTTATGGCTTGAGTAACAGATTTCTTAATCTATTGTAAGTTTAGATTGGCCCAATCACATACTATGAATATGATCGAGACGGATCGCTTCAATTACCACATCTATTATCAATGGAGTGATAGGAAAGACCAAATAATATGAGGATAAACTAGAGAAATGATAGACAAGAGTTAACTTATTACTCTTAAGCAATCTTATGACAATATGATTCATTGATTATCCACATATCTAGTTTAAACCAACTTTAATTCAATCGAAAATAATTTTAGCTTGAATAGTTTGATTATTGTACTTATGTATTTTACTTTTAGTTCATCAATCTCAAGCTCTAAGTCTAGACATGCCTTCTATTTTCTTGAATTAAAACATGATTTTAGTTTGAATATCTTGATTATTATACTTATGTAACTTCAGGTCAGTGATGATGGATCAATTCCCACCGCATTATCCTACTCGGCGAAACAAATCATACGTTAGTTATATTTTCAAGAAAAAAGTACCCATTAATTATTTACATTTTCTATAAAATATAAATTAATTATCTGATAATTCAGCTGTCCTTGTAAGTTGGAGTGGCACCTTTTTTATTGTGGAAATTAAAGAAAGCCTTCCAACCATTTTCCCCTCACTTTTTGACAATAAATTAACTTTTAAGTTTCAATTATGGCGCACTAATATGAATGCAAATCACATCAATTAGATGCAAAATGACAGGAGATTATGCTCTAAATTAAGTCATAATTAACTATCATAATACCTAATTAATCAATCAAATTAACCGCCCTTCCAATATGTAGCCAACTTGCTTAGAAAAGAAAATTAACCTTTCACTTTTATTTTTTTCTATCACATTTTAACCTAATCGGTTTGATATATTATAAATATCATCGACTAACTTCAATTAATCCATATCTAGACATAAGGCATTAATTAGTTGTCTAGGTTCCACCAATCATCTCTTTTTTTTTTATGGATTTCTCCCTACTTAATCACGTCTCATCTCCATGTAGAGCCCAACTAATTCTTAGGCCATAATTTGATGCCCGCGTGGAAGGATCAATTGAAATTTAATATCTAGGTAAATATCTATACTATATAATATAACAAAATCCGCCAAGAATAGTAATATCAACATTTTCCCGCCCAAAACAACATTACTAATTCTGGTAAACTTCAATATTAGTTGCATTAATTGGTTAAGCCTTATATATGGTATAATTGGCTGCATTAATTGATATTACCTTATATATGTTAAAACATTCAAACCATTTAATTCCGGAATTGCATTTAAATTGACAAAAACTCGTATGTGACCGTCACACGGTGGTCACACGGTGTGACGGGAAAAAGTATCACTTTTTGTGGTAAAAGTATCATGTTTATCTGTAAAAGTATCACTTTTTTTTAACAGAAAAAAATATCACTTTTTGTAGCAAAAGTATCACATTTATCTGTAAAAGTATCAATGTAGTAAAAGTATCACATTTTTCTGTAAAAGTATCACTTTTTCCTGTGAAAGTATCAATATTTTCTGTAAAAGTGCATTCCGTCACACGTGTGACCGTTTACACACAAGACTCACTCATTTAAATTTGGTAATAAGTTACAATTGATTTACACGAATCTCGCAACATAACCTTTCCAACTCAAAACTCAAGGCAGTATATCATATTATAATTTCCAAAGATTGTGATTGATAAGTATTCATATTCTGGGCTCTGTAATGAAGCCCAATTGATTTTTCTCCAGGAAGGTGTTTATATATTGAGGAAATATTGATTTTTCTCCAGGAAGGTGTTTTTCTTCAGGAACCATTGTATTTCAATCTGTGTAGTTTTGAGTGTCAGAGTTTAATAATAAACCTCTATGTAGTAAAAAATGAATCCTCAAAAATATCATAAGTAGCTAAGAACAAAACAATTAAAAAGATATAACTGAATGTTTCTTGCTCTTGAATTCTTGAACTCTTCATTGAATCCCTTGCTTGACACTCCAAATTATGACATAAGATGTATAAAAATTTATCTTTAGGCCCCCCTTTATAGTTGGGGAATTAAGATATGAGTTGAAGGGTGAAAATCCTCAAAAAATTAGGAAAAAACGCATGTAAGACTCGACTCATATCGCATGGGCCGTGTAATGGGCTGGGTGACCCAAAACTGCATTCTTCTCCAACTTCAATGTCATTATATTTGGAGGTCTTATGGTTAGAATTTGGAAACAACTATCTATACTTAATATAATAACAAAATCCACTGAAATTAGTAACTTTGAAGTTTTATTCCCAAAATCTATTACCAATTCTGGAAATCACAATTTTTTGTATATAAAATTCAACCAAATATAAAACACAATTATTGGCAATAACTTGCCATATATTAGCCTAAATATATATGATAAAGCTATTTGGGCTGATTTTGTCTGGGCCGAAAAAAATATATTTTTTTAAAATTATTTTCTTTTTATAAATTTATTGACTATTATTAATGAGAAATTATTTATGAAGACAGTAACTAATTTTTAACATTACAAATATATCCTCTGTCAACTGCATATTGCAATTCCAGCCCCAATCATCAACATGACTTCTATGGAAGGATGCTAGAGATATTCATATATTAAGAAAAATAAATATCCATTCTAATACATATTTTAGTCTTTAATACTTTTGACTGCACTCTTTTTCCATTAACATATAATTTTTCATATCTTATTATTTATTGATTGTAATATTTTATTATATTAAAATTATATAAAAATATAAAAAAATATTAATTTATTCATTTGCACTTACAAACCGTGCATCGCACGGGGATACTACTAGTTAAAATATAATATTGGCACATCTAAATTGAAATCCCACGGTATGATGACCTTGTTAGATATTAATACAAACATATCGGTTGAATTGAGTGGGATCAAATTTTACCACCTCTAGCTATGATCAATATGCTAAACCAAAAAAATCTAATTGGTTTCGATTGTACCAACAAGGGTCGGTTTAGTTGTAAATCGAGTTGAATCAAAAACGAGTTTTTCTAGTTTTAAAGGCAAATCGAGCCTAACACATTTTCTTAACCGAAATATTTTTTCCAGTTTGATTGTTAGTTAATACTTCTATTTTTTACATCTTTATTTCTTGTTTTGAATTTATAACAAACACTAGCGATTTGTTCGATATTTTTTCTCCAAATTGATAAACTAAAGAAGAGACTAGAATATTGAAATATCTTTTGTATTTTCATGAATGTTACAATGTAATTCAGTAAAAAAAAATACCTTTTGGTTCGTCCAACCATTTTTTCGGGTAAAAACAAACCAATTTATAATTATAACTTTTGTAACCGAACTAAACTACTTATATATGCAAAGTTTGACCGAACAGAACCGAATCACTAAATTCGAATTGATTTTTTCAATTTCGCTTCGATTTTGCTCACCCAACCAACCACACTGATATTACTCCCATTCAATGCACGGATATATAAATTTTTTTAATATATTTATATTGTCAAGATTAATTATAATTGTTCATACATAACTTTTATATGTAATAAATATTGGTAAGTTTTAGCTTGGGGTCAAGTCACCACCATATGTTGGGCCGAATCAGTCCAAAATTTAATTGGACAAAAAATTAGTGAATCAAGTCCACCCCCTAAAGCGGAAAAAGTCCTAGGGTTGTAAGCCCTTAGAGCGCCGTCTAGGGTCCCCCCTGAGATACAGTTGCTTCCGACGACATATAGCCGCCCCCCCGTCACCTCCCCTGTTCTTCACTCCCGCTTCTTTCTTCCCCATCTCTTTGATTGTTTTGCAGGTCTCGTCTTGCAGCTGAAGGCATCTCTCCGTGCGCAATCTTCTTCGACCGTTCTTGGGCTCAGCCATTTCTTTCAGCTCGTCTCCTCACCTACAGATTCGTTCTACCCTCTTCATCGTCCATGGCCGAAGCTCTAGAGAAACTATATTCCAAACTAGCTATCACTACAGATGAATCCACTGCCATCCCCGTTTGCAACCTCTCTTCTCTAATTATTAATCGCTCCACTACCCTAGCTGGTAAAATTTTTGCTCCCCGGAGTTTTACTGTCAAACAATTGGAAGAGGTCTTCCTCCCTTTATGGAACCTATCTGACCCAGTAACTATTAAATCTGTGGGTTGTGACAACATCTTTCTATTCTGCTTTGGATCGAAAGACGACCTTGTCAAAATATTGGCCGGTGCCACATGGCTATTTGACAGATACCTTATGATCCTCCGGCGTGTTTCTCCTGAAGACATTATCTCCCGACTGGAATTTCGCCATACTCCTCTATGGATCCACGTCCACGGCCTCCCCATTGGGTTAATGAGCTTTGATATTGCTCAAATCATTGGAAACCAGATTGGCACTTTTCTTGCTGCAGACTATGACCGTGATGGAGGTCTTGTGGGAGCATTCCTCAGACTTCGTATCTCATTTGATGTCTCAAATCCTTTAAAACGAATTGTCTCCATCCTCCATAATACCGCCACTATCAGATGCTACATTCAATACGAGCATCTCCCTACTTTCTGCTACTTCTGCGGATTACTGGGCCATACCGATCGCGAGTGCTCTTTCAAGAAGAACTCACAAAACACATCCCCTATAGCCTATCCTTACGGCTCTTGGCTCCGTGCTCCAACGAATTCTAGCCCCTTCACTGCACCACGAAAACCTCCTTCCAAACCCCCCCAACCCTATTCTCATACATCTGCCAAACTTCCCCCACCTGCGAAACTTCCAGAACAGCCCCCCAATCCCCTCCCTCTCTCTATCTCTGCTCCTCTGCCCACTCGCAATTCCCCTGGCAATAATGTTGCCCCTCCACTCCAAGACCCTTCCCACCACTCTTCAATGCTTACAAGCAAAACCTCTACACCACTCCTGCTACACCCACCTACTAAAAAATCCCACAACCCGCCCCCGCACCCTACCATTGCATCTCCGGAAAACTCCGAAACATATCCTACTCTCACTCTATCTTCTCACCCTCATAAGCCTTCAGATGCAGGTACACCCATATCCACTTCTCCCCCTCCTCTACCTCCTTCTCACTCAATTATACCTGTCCCAAAGCGGGAACCTTCTGACTCTGGCCTTCTACCTCAATCAGCTCCCTTCGATCCAATGGTGACTGACATGCCTCATAACAACTCATTCACTAACACCTCTTCCCAATCTCCTAATGAAAAATTCCTTTTCCCCGTCCCTGTTTGCCATGACTCCCCAGCCCGTAATATTGCTCGAAAATTCAAGCGCACCACCAGAAAAATCCTCCCCAATTCCACCAATAACACCAAAAACGCTATCCGTCCACCCCAAACAAAACACCCTACTTCTGGTAAACGAAATATTCCCTCTACCCCCTCCATCAATTCCACAGATATCCACCCCCCCGAATCCCATCCCTAAAAAAAAGGGCGTCTTCTTCAAGACCTCTGTTCCGACTTCATCCCGACATCAGAATTGCAAGCTATGATTTCAACGGCGGCGGCTGGCTTGGTTGTCCAGCCTCGCCGATCACAATGATTGTCCTCAGCTGGAACTGCCGGGGGTTGGGGACCCCCCGAACAGTTCAAGAAATAAGCGAGTTGGTTCGCCAAAAATCCCCCAGCATGATTTTTCTTTGTGAAACGAAGTCGGACACCACTGCAATAGAACGATTAAAAAATCAACTTCACTATTTTGGAGTCTCTGTTCCTTCGTGAGGCCTCGCCGGCGGTCTCGCATTGCTATGGCGAAAAGACCTGGATGTTACTCTCCTCACCATGTCCCCTCGTTTCATTGATACAATGGTACTATTTGGCACTAACAAATGCCGCGTCACAGGTTATTACGGCGAACCCGACACCTCTAAACGTCGGGCTTCTTGGGAGCATTTTCGTACTCTGTATCAAATATCGCCCACTCCATGGCTCATGGTGGGTGACTTTAATGAAGTTCTCTTTCAATCAGAATTCCAAGGTCTTCATCCACGGGCTGAATGGCAGATTAGACACTTCCGAGAAGCTTTGGACTTTTGCAATTTGCACGATCTCGGTTTCTCAGGCCGAAAATTTACTTGGCAGCGTACTCTGGTCCATCCTTACACTCAGAGAGGTCGACTTGACCGTGCCATCGCTAATCCGGAATGGCGGACCCTCTTTCACTTCTGCAAAGTCCAGCATCTTCCGAGCTACTCTTCCGACCATAATGTTATTTTAACTCACTTCTCTGAAGCGACACCCAACCTCCTATCGGATCACTCCACAAAGCCGTTCCGTTTCGAAGCAATTTGGCTCCGATCTACCGAATGCGAAGCAATCATCCGAGAGGCTTGGGAAGATTCACCTTTACCTATTGCCGACAAAATCGAACAATGTGCCGTTCGTTTACTGAGTTGGGGTGGAGATATGAAAAATAATCTTAAGAAAGATATTGAGTCCATAAAAAAGAAGCTAGACGACCTCAAATCGGGGATTGTTACCACTGCCGTGAAACAACAAATCCTCCAACTTGAAACTCAGCTCAATCTACTCTTTGACAAAGAAAATACTCTTTGGAAACAAAGGGCCAAACAGCATTGGCTCAGAGAGGGTGATCGGAACACTAGCTTCTTCCATTCCTATGCCAGCCACCGACGTGAGATCAATCATATTGCATCTCTCAAAAATGCCAACAATGTGGAATGTACTTCCAAGCCTCAAATTCAAGCATTGATCCACTCCTACTTCTCAGATTTATTCCAGACCTCTAATCCGGACCCAACTACTATCCAATCTGCCCTTCGCCGAATCCGCCCGAGAATGACCGAAGAGATGTGCTCGGAGCTGCTAAAGCCGTTCACTCAAAACGAGGTCGTCAAAGCGCTAAAAGAGATGCACCCTTTCAAATCACCCGGCCCTGACGGTATGAGTCCAATTTTTTATAAAAAAATTTGGCACATTGTCGGTAGTGATATCACGACCTTTGTCATCAATTTTCTTAACTCTGGAGTCATGCCCAGCTCAATCAACAGTACCTTCATAGTCCTTATACCCAAGATCAAAAAACCAAATCTTGTCTCCCAATTTCGTCCCATCAGCTTGTGCAACGTATCCTACAAGTTAGCTTCCAAGGTCTTGGCTAATCGGATTCGTGTGCTTTTACCTGTATTAATTTCTGAGAGTCAATCTGCATTCATCCCTGGACGCCTTATTACTGATAACGTTCTTGTGGCATATGAAACCCATCACTACATGAAAACGAAAACTGGATTAGGACCTGGTTTAATGTCAGTAAAATTGGACATGAGTAAGGCATTTGATAGGGTCGAATGGTCGTTTATCCAGGCTGTTTTACATGCTATGAAATTCCCTGCAACTTTTGTTGATCGCATCATTACGTGCATTTCGTCTGTCTCTTTTGGTTTTTTGCTTAACGGGTCAAAATTTGGTAATCTTATTCCTTCCCGTGGTATTAGACAGGGAGACCCTATCTCCCCTTACCTTTTCATCATTTGTGCTGAAGTGTTCTCCTGTATTCTACAAGACTTACTGATTTGTCGAAAACTGCATGGTATTCGTATATCTCGTACCGCCCCTACTGTCTCGCATTTGTTCTTTGCAGATGATACTATCCTTTTCGGCCTCGCCACTGAATCTGAAGCACGAAACTTGAAATATGCCATTAGCTTGTATGAAGATATATCAGGTCAGCGTATTAACTACAATAAATCTAGTGTTCTGTTTAGTCCGAACACCGTCCCGGGTCTGGCGGACAGCATTTGCAGTATCCTCGGGATGCATCAAGTCCCTTCTCATGGAAAATACTTGGGCCTCCCATCCATCATTGGTCGAAACAAGAGGGAGGTTTTTGCTTCAATCAAAGACAGAATTATCCGCCGAATCTGTGATTGGAAAGAAAAACAGCTAAGTACTGCTCGAAAAGAAATACTAATCAAATCTGTTTTACAGGCTATCCCAACATACTGTATGTCCTGCTTCATATTGCCGGACACTTTCCTTGGTGAGCTTGCATCATGTATGGCCTCTTTTTGGTGGGGAGACTCAGATAATGGTCGGAAAATCCATTGGCTGCCGTGGCATGCCCTTTGTCGATCAAAATATGAGGGGGGACTAGGTTTCCGCGAATTGAGATCATTCAATTTAGCACTCCTTAGCAAGCAAGCATGGCGTATTCTCACAAGACCTTCCTCTCTTCTTGCGAGACTGTTAAAAGCTAAATATTTCTCCAATCACTCCTTCCTGGAATCCGAGTTGGGCACTCGACCATCTTTCACGTGGAGATCTATTTACGCAGGCAAGTCCATTATTCTTCGAGGATGCAGGAAATTTATTTGTTCAGGTAATTCTACTCATATCCAAGGTGATAGGTGGCTCCCCATTCCACCAAATTTCTTAGTTCCTTGTCAAGTGGAGGGATTGGATGCTAATGCCACTGTGAGTTCTTTGATTGATATAAATTGTCATTCTTGGCGACGGGACTTAATCTTTAACTCTTTCCCGATTGGAATTGCCAATATTATATGCTCCTTGCCGCTTCGGAATACCCAAAGTAACGATCGATGGATTTGGCATTTCTCGGCGTCCGGAAAATTCACGGTCAAGACAGCTTATGACTTCATCTGCTCCTCCACCGACCTTATGCTTGCAGGCTCTAGAGCTTCGGGAAGTAACGGTCCGAACCCAATCTGGAAGCCTCTATGGAAACTAAAAGTACCGAGCCGTATCCTTCATTTTCTGTGGAAAATATGTACTGACACCATCCCTACTAGCGAAAACCTGGCCCGAAAACATTTGATGGTTGAACCAAGATGCCCTTTCTGCAATACTTTTGACATTACATCGATCCATCTCTTCTTTGATTGCTCGCACATTGCTTCGATTTGGGCTGCTGCTGGTCTGCGCGAGCTCGTCTACCGCTTCCGCCAGCCTTCTCTTAATCTTTGGTTCCAAGATTTGATTTCAGCAGCTGATCCGGACATATCTGCTTTTATTAGCACTATCGCCTACTATATTTGGTTCTTTAGAAACCAACGCATCTTTTCTGCTAGTCATGCTGACCCTGCTATCATTACGGGCTTAGCAGCTCGTTCTCTTCTTGATTTCTCAGCTGCAAGGAACAATTCTGAAAACGTCCCGCACTCCTCTCTTCTCCCGCTCTGCCGCCTACCTCTTCCTGATTGTCCGTGTATAGTCTTTGATGGTGGAACCTGCTTTTCTCAACGCTTTTGCACCATTGGAGTTTGCCTTCTTTCCTCTGACGGAACCTTTATACATGTTTTTGCAAAGAAGTTTCAAGGCCCCTCTATGCCAGATCACGCTGAATTTTTTGCATTGAGAGAGGCATTGCATCTTGCCTACAGGTTGAATCTTCATAACATTAACATTCTCGGAGACGCAAGCTCAGTTATCCTAGCAGCCCTTGATGAGTCTGACTGCTACACCCATTCTTTGCCTATTCTTCTTGATATCAAGGAACTTCTTTTCTTGGATGCCGTCTGCACATCTATGCTGGATCCGTAGAGATCAAAATTTTATTGCCCATAATATTGCAATGTATGCACAATCTATGTCTGATGACTCTGTCATTTGGAACTCTATCCCGCCATTTTTGTGTCACTCAGTGCTGGCTGCTTCCAGCTTTGGTTAATGAAATTACTTATCCCGTTTCAAAAAAAAAAAAAGTCCACCCCCTAAAAAGTAAAAGAAAACAAAATTTAGGGTGCTTGTCTTTAGTATTTCATCAAGGACTCATAGATGTATGAGAGTAGAGGTGACAAGTCGTGCAGTTTGAGTCATCCCCGCCAAAACTATCGGGTACATGTCATATATCGAGTCGATATTCATTGTTTGTTCATCTTATGTAGAGATAATATTTTCTTCTTATATTTAGTCAAAGGTAGGTATTGCATGATGAAATTGATTATGCGGGCAGAATTGATTAGTAATAATATTTACCATATAACCACTTCAACAAATAGTAAGGATATTCAGCCGATTATAATTAAAGTTGCTTGAATTTCTGCCATATAATTAGGGGTGGGGAAAAATACCGAAATGTCAAAATACCGCACATAACGTATCGAAAAATTACCGAAAATACCGAAATTTTCGGTATACCGAATTTTCGGTACGGTAACGGTATGATAATTTAAAATTTTCGGTATTTCGGTATATACCGAAATACTGAAAAAAGTTCGGTATTTTCGGTATTTATCGGTATACCGAATTTTTTTCGGTATTTTGGTAGTTCCGTATTTCGGTATACCAAATTCCTAACGGTATACCGTAAATTTTCGGTATATCGAAATTTCGGTATACCAAAATCAACGGTATGGATAGGTATATACCGATACCGATACAAAATTCGGTATACCGAATTTTCGGTACGGTATCGGTATTTACCGATATCATACCGAATTTTTGGTATGCCGAATTTCGGTATACCGAAATTTTCGGTACGGTAACGATATGGATTTTCGGCGTACCGAAAATTTCGGTACGATAACGGTATGGGCAATTCGGTACGGTATACCGTACCTAACCACCCCTACATATAACAACCATTATCAGTTAGTATGTTAGTTTGGACGAGAAAAACTGAAACTTATTATTTATAATCGGTTCCACTTTTATATTAAGTACGATGGATAAATAAAAGTAGTATACAAGTGGCAGTTACGCCTACGAACCCATAATATGATGACATCACATGGTAAAAGTAATTGCATTTTATGATTCAATTTAGGACCAAAAAATCCAATTATGAGGAGAGGCTTAATTAAGGTAATTAGGAAATTAAGTAAGATGTAGGTAGTGAAAATAGATGGGCATGATTAGTAGGTAGCTTATGACTTTTGATTTATATGTCTCCCTTTATTTTATATAATTACACTTTCCCACCTGAATTGATGCAATCCAACAGAGTATCAACCAAAATCAAACTTAATCTCCCGACAATATTTGATATTCTTTTATATCAATCATACCCTCCTAATATTGTCTTCCATCTATAATTATTATTATTTTCAATTTTACTTACACATATAATTAGGGTGTGACCAAAATTCGATTCGATAATCGTATCGAATGAATTCGAATTTCAATCGAACTAAACATATAAACCGAATGCCAATTTATTATTTTAAAAACAGAACTACAACCAAACCGAATTAATTTAGTATGAGCGGTTTGGTTTTCGATTGAACCGAAATAGACTTTTCTCAAAAAAATTCAATTATTCATTGCTAAAAAATAAATCTATATAAATATTCATTCTTCTACATAAAAATTTAACCAAAAAGGTAGATTTCCATATATATATAAGAGTATAAAAAAATATTAAAAATAAAAGATTATAAAATTTCGATTCGATTCGTTTATTTTGGTAATATTTTTTATAAAATCAAATCGAATCGAATTAATCAAAAATTCTAAAAATAAAACCAAAATTGAACCGTTTTTTAAATAATTGATTCAAATAATGAATTTCAATTCAAATCGAACAATTAATTCGATTCAAACTGAATTTTACTCACCCCTAATTAATTTGATAGGTGAGAGAAGATTAATTGAACTTCACCGTCAAATAAATGGTAAATTAATCTAGTCGGTAAAACTCGATGAACTAGATAAGAATTAGCCGTATTTATAGAGGATGTTCGGATTTTTTCCTACCTCTACGTTTTAATTGCAAAATCTTTTAATTCAAAACAAACCAAAACTCTCACATAATTAAAAAAAAAAAAAATCGATGTCTTTCACTATTAATCATTTTTACAAAATCATGTCACATTAGTTATACACATTAATATATGACTTATGAGTTACTAGGGTGTACTCTAAATTTGGGGTTGAGCTAGGGTAGATCCAAATATTAGTATTGGGTTGACTTGCAGTATTTGATACTATTCTCTCCGTCTCAGAATAATTTGCACATCTTAGAAAATAAAATTTCTCTTACTATTTTCACCATTAAAATCTCCACCCTCAATCTCCAGTTTTAAAAAAGTCAACTAAAAAATAAAAAGCAATTTTTTCTTATTCCATGTATCGAGAATGATGTACAAATTATCTCGGAATGGAGAGAGTATAAGTTATGTACAATCTATTTAAGGTGATAGATATAAGGATATAGATATACATTATATAATTGAAAATGAATAAATATATAAAAATGGACCGAATATACTCAAATTATAGTTGTATTTAAATTTAAATTCTAGTTTATAGGAATATAAAAGTCACAAGTTAGGTTGTAATTGTAGAAAAAAAAAAAAAAGCTTTTGTTAACAACCCTACGTTAGATACTATATATCATTAGACATTGGGGATGAATTTGGGGTAGGGGTTGGAAAACAGCCTTTTTTGGACTTTCAAATTTTTTATTTCTTATTTTTACATGTGATATTCAATAATTTTCATTTAAATTCTTTTTTAAAGTTCAACTCCTTAAATATAAAATTTATTTTTATATGCTTTAATATACTCCAAATTTGACACTCCTGATACAAACTTTTAAATTCGTCCCTGAATATCATACTATCCACATTGTAATTGTATAAAATAAATGAACATAGGCATGCTTCATTTCATAACCAGGTAAATATTGCTCTCTCCGTCCCACAAAAAATTATACACTTTTCTTATAGATACGTCCCAAATTAATTTGCATGTCTCTATCCTCACAATATAAAGGTTAGAAAATATATATTTCTTTTAAATGTGTGCGCATTTAGGGACGCAAATTTCTTTGAGACGAAAGGAGTAGATTCCAGGATTGTTTTGAGGACAAATTAGTAATTTAGGTAGATGTGCACTAAAGGAACAAATCTTAATGGCCCAACTATAAAGAAAGCTCCCACATAATTTGATGATATAGGGCCACGTGCTATGGGTCATCCGTGGGCGACATCCTACAATGCGTGAACGCGTGTGTATGTAAGTGTGTGTATGTACGTACTATAATTATAGCAAAGAGCAAATCACGGAAATTTTTGTGACATATTTTCAGATTGGACAAATGTCACATCCATGGTAAATGTAAATCCGTTAGTGCGTGTGGATACATATGGCATATCGGGGCAAATTTAATTAAGTAATGTACTGTTCACCACTGAATTAATAATTTAAGCGTGCTTTTTTTTTTATTTACAAAATTAAGTGAAGTCGTCTGTGCCAAAACCCTCTGACAACCCTGTTCAATGTCGCCTCTGCGAGGGGCGACATCAATTGTTCCAATTTTTTTTTAAAAAAAGTTGATATCGCCTCTATCAGAGGCGAGTTTAATTGTTTTTTTTTTTTTTTTTTTTTCTTAAAACTTGTTGTTTTTAAATAATAATAATAATAATAATAATAATAATAATAATAATAATAATAATAAAAATAATAATAATAATAATAACAACAATAATAATAAACACCGTAACGTTAGGGGTGTGCATGGTGCAGTCATTTAACTTTTTTGGGCAGTTCGGTTTAGAAATTTCGGACCTAACGAAAATTCAGTTCGGAAAATTGGAGAATTTTTTTTTTTTATATCTTTTGAATAACAAATACAAATTGAACATAATATATTGGCGTCTAACTAATACAAATAAAATTATGTTAGTAAGTTGGATGTAACGAAATGATTTAATTCAATTCGGTTCAGTTCGGATAATTGAAGATCTTTTTTATCTTTTGAATAATAAATACAACTTTTAAATACAACTTTTTATTATTCAAAAGATAAAAAAAATCTTCAATTATCCCAACTGAATCGAATTGAATTAAATTATTTCGTTACATCCAACTTACTAACATAATTTTATTTGTATTAGTTAGACGCAAATATATTATGTTCAATTTGTATTTATTATTCAAAAGATATAAAAAAAAAAAATTCTCCAATTTTCCGAACTGAACTTCCGTTAGGTCGGAAACTTCTGAACCGAACTGCCCAAAAACGTTAAATGATCGCACCGTGCACACCCCTAACGTTACGGTGTTTATTATTATTATTATTATTATTATTATTATTATTATTATTATTATTATTATTATTATTATTATTATTATTATTATTATTATTATTATTATTATTTAAAAACAACAAGTTTTAAGGAAAAAAAAAACAAAATTAAACTCGCCTCTGACAGAGGCGATAAAAAAAATTGGAACAATTGATGTCGCCCCTTGCAAGGGCGACATTGAACAGGGTTGTCAGAGGGTTTTGTGAAGTCGTCTGTGGCACAGGCGACTTCACTTAATTTTGTAAATAAGAAAAAAGCACGCTTAAACTATTAATTCAGTGGTGAACAGTACATTACTTAATTAAATTTGCCGGCATATCAGATATCCCGTTACATTTTTTATTTCACTATATCCACTAAATTTGGGGTGTGTATAAAATTCGAAATCGAAAATCGAACTAAAAATATATTGAATTGAAAAAAAAAATTATTGACTTTTGTCTTTTTCCGAATCGAATTATATTGAAAAAAAAATGGTACGGTGAATATTCAGTAATATTCGTACCGAGAACCGTACCAAACTAGACCTGAGCCGTCTCGACAAAAAATCGAGATTACAAATATATTAATAATTTCAGACATCGAGTAGTTTACAAATTTTATACATATTTTTCATATATTATTATTTTTTGACGATCTTACTTATAAATTTTACTTATAACTTGATGTTTATGCCAATATATATTTTATTATTTTAATTGCAACTCTGATGTGAGTATCTTGATTTTTGTTTTCAACTTTAACTTTGATATTAAAATTCTTGAAAATCTCTAGATTAATGAGTATGTCGTACTAAAAAAAACTGTCTCAGTAGATTCGTTAGATCCGAAATATTGTACCGAACTGTCTCGAATTTTGGGATGGTTCGGTACGAATCCTTATAAGTTTCGGTTCGATTTCGATCCTTAGAATTCGCAAGAATCGAACTTTGGGACAATACTGAATTTTTTAAATCCCCGAACCATATTGTCCCGTGCACACCCTACACTAGACGACACATGTATAAAATAATGTTACTAACTAACATGTGTTATTTATTAAATCTAGTGTAGTGTGTTTGCTTAAGGTTTCCCTCAGCAGATTTAAGGGACTAAATTTCAATAAAGCACATTCATTAACTCCCTCAGTTAAGTTTGACTCAGCCCTCTTCAACCTTAAACAAACACACTTGTGTAATAGAAGATCCAGACTGTACATATGGTCAATGCATATTCAAGAGCCTTTCAAAACTACTAATTGTTTGACCTTTCATGTCTCGTGTGACTTCAATTTTCTTTCGAGTCTCTTTATTTTCTCTAATAGATGTACAAATAATTATGGTTTACAAGAAAAATTTAATTCATTGAGCATAAATTGATGGGTTACAACTTCTTAATTATGATATTTTATACGATTAAAACTGCAAACAACGTGCATGGTTTATTTCTTTGTCCATCTTCTTCCACGTATAGAATGTGTGTGTTTGAATATACATATATGTGTGTATATATATGCAACAATGTGTTATATACTAATCTATGTTTATTTGATCCAAGACACGTAAACCCTAATTAATAATCTCAAAAGAAAAGAGTTGTATATGTTGGACCAATGAATTCAACTATGCTCATCTCATTGCTTTAAAGATTAGCAGCAAAGTTTGAAATATTTAAATTTAAAATTTAAAATATTACTTTTTGGGAGCATGCAGAAAGGTTTCTTGTCTTCATCTTCTCTAACATCTCACCAAACAAAAAAGTGCAAATTCTTTAATAAAACTAATAGAGTGAATAACAAATTGTACAGGAAAGTAGATACTAGTGAGATTTATATATATAGGTAGGATATGCTAGATGGAGGACATACCACCATCTTGACCGACATTCATTCTATCAAATTAATTATAGATGTTATATGTTTTTCTACTCACCCATTCACACACAAATGTATGTTCTGAAAAATTCCGGTCTGACTACCTGCCTAGAAACTAAACTGTTCTTGAGAGTCTATATTTTTTTTGAACTCTTACCACTTTATTTTGCTTGGACGCAGACCTAAACTCCAACTAATTAATACTATAATGGGCATATTGTGTTCCTACATAATTTTTAGAACTTTGGGGTGTCAACCAAAATCTCACATCTATTAAATTCGAGATAGATCGTGGACATATTAGACTGGGCATGCTTCTCCATTGGTATGAGACATTTTGGTGTAAAATCCAAAAACAAATTAATCTGTGCGAGTTTGGCTCAAAGCGGACAATATCATACCAATTGTGGAGATTTGAGCTCGTTAGATCTTTACAAGTGGTATCAAAGCATGTTTGATCCTTAACCATGCGGTTCGAATCCCTGGTGCCCCACACAACGCACATGGTGCGGTTGAGTTGGGGATCCTTTGTTGAGTTTGGTACACGCTGTAAGTAAGACTTGGACGATTCCTTTGTTTGAGGGTAAGACTTGGACAGTCGCATTGGGTGGATGACTCGAGGATCCTTTGTTTGATGGGCGGATTATTAGGATTTTGGGGTGTTAATCAAAGTCCCACATCGGTTAAATTCATAAAAGATCATGAAACCCAAAAACAAATCCGTGCGGTGTCTGGCCCAGAATGAACAATATTAGAGGTGGTAATTCGGGTCATCAGATGAATCCCGGTCTGATTTCAGGTCGATTCGGGTCAACAAAGGTTAGTCGATTCTTGCCGGGTTGGTTGTAGGTTTCCCTCAGTAAATTCGTGTAGGGTTGAGGGATTGTCAACCCTAAACAATATCATACCAATTGAAAAAATTGATGCGAACCTGATTCAAAGCGAATAATATCACAATAATAGTGGAGATTGGAGCCCGCCGGAACAGTAATAATATAGCATGAAAATTTAGGATGTTAAGATGATAGATTGGATATATATTTTTTTGGACAATATTTGAACCCCTCTTTACGGGCCTCGTCATGTGAAAAGGGCTACGGACAAATTCGTGGGCCGAATCGTTTCTTTTCAAAAACTCATGGGCTCAGGCCCAATAAGATCAAAATCTCTTAGTTGATGGGATAAGAAAATGTTACCATCATTTAAATTACTAGATTCTTTCATAACATTGATTAAAAAAGAATATTTTTATGTTTTTAAAAATAAATAATAGTTAACATTCCAAGTTAAATTACTATGTCCTTTTCCCAATTGGACATTAATTCAACATTTTCTTGAAGTCTAAGCAAAAAAAAAAGGATGTTCTAATTAAAAAATCATTTTCCAAGATAATTACAATCTCCTTTTTCCTAATTGAATCAATATTTTCTTAAATCCTATTATCCTAAGTCATGAAATAAGATTTTTTATTAAAAAATAAATACTAGTAAACTTTCCAAGTTAATTACTATCTCCTTTTCCTAATAAAACACTAATTCAATATTTTCTTGAAGCCTATATATATATATGAAATATGAGAAATTGGGCTGTTAAATTTAATGTCATAATATATTTTTTGAAATATTGCTCGGCTTTGTTCTTGTGCGACACTTCCCACAGTTCTCAATCCTGCACCTCTGCAATTTCGCTCGGCTAGGGTTTCAAATTTCAGTCCCCCCAATCCAGAGTTTAAATTCCATGGCGTCACACGACCATCTAGATGATGTAAGCTTTTATACGGTCACAGCTTTCTGCCGTCGCAGTCCTGTGTTGTCGTTGTTCCTTGTTTTGCTTAATTTTCGGCATAATTTTGGAAAATTGCAGGAAGATGATTTTGGAGGCGATTTTGCGGGGGGAGTTGCTTCAAGGCGTCCAGGTTTTAAGAATAGATGAATTAATTGAGTTAAACAATGTTTGTAATGATCTCTGTTTATGTTTTTGCTGATTTTGAGAACGTGGTATTGTTATTAGGTAGTAATAAGAGAAGCTTTGGAGATCTCGATGATGACGAAGACGATATTTTTGGATCAAAGAAGGTACAATTTACTTCTGTTACTTTCTGCTCTGGAAGTTTGCATTTTCTGCTGTATCTTTTCATATTTGTTACACTTAGGTTTTGCCTTGTTTAGTTCTTCTCTGTGTGCGCGTGTGTGTTTATCGTTCAAGTCATGAATTGTAGAATTGTAGTTAGCATAGACTAATCTAATTCTGTTGGAAGCTTTCATAATCAGATTCTTTTTGAGTGCTTAAGTATGGGAGGTTACAAGTTCAGGATGTTGAGGGGGCATGGTTGTAGTGCTCTATAGTACTTATATCAGCATTGCAATTATTAATGTTGCACACACTCTTATAAAGAAAAACTACAAGTAAAACTGGCATCAAAATGATACTCTTCTTATATCAGCATTATAGCTTTATAAAGTTTATATTCATTTTAATTCATTTGAATGATGTAAGTTGTAACATTGGGTCTCTCTTTGTCTTGTTCTATATAATTTCATGTTGAATATTCTAATTCTAGTCCAACTTTTGGACTTTCCTGAACGTTATCCTGGCCTATAGAGCACGGCATGTAACTTTAAGTATTGTCTCCTTCATTTTTTAATCTTTTTTTTTATTTTTTTTTTAATTTTAAAACTTTATGTTTGTTATTGTTTAATAATTTACGTTTCAATAATATATTAAAATGGAATAACCAGAGCTGGAGGCTTCTGGCTTCAGCAGCTGCTTTCTAGAGAGACCTTTTCTATAGGATTTTATTTGTGTATATTGGGTCGAGACAGGAAAACAAAGAGTGCTCCTGTAGAATAGAATTCATGAATGAAGTTTCAGAACAGTCTTTTGTTTCAGCAGACTAACAGTTTGTGCTTCTCCAAATGGATTTGTCATTTGTGGGATTCCAGTTATTGTGTCGCTACCTGTCTAAAATTTAGATGGAAATTGAAAGGAATTAGCTGTCTGAATGAGTTCTAGAGTTTTTGAGGCAGTCCTTCATGTATGATAGCTTCACTAGTTTGTTTATCCAGCAATTAGGTTATATGTAGAAATGTATGTTATTTTCCTTTTCTAAATGAGCCCGTAATATTTATAGCTTGATGATACTTTATATAACCTCTTGGTTTGCTTTTATTTTTTGGGAAGCCTTATCATGTATAAGCCTTATCATATATATGCGTTTTTTATTCTTTTTTATTTTTGTTTTTTCTTCATTCATGTCAGATTAAAATGATGTGGTGACTAGTGCATGAATGGATATTCATGTTCATTTTGTTGGAGTCATGTGCTTTTTGTCTGCTATGGTTCTGTGGATTCAAATTTGAGTCTATACTTGTTTACACTTTAGGCTAACCTGAAAGTAGAAGAAACTGCACCTGGAGTGACAACTGGGATGATTTTGTCTCTTCGTGAGAGGTATTGCTCCTTATCACATATGAAGCTTTGTTTTCTTGAAATAGAGTGGAAACAGTTAGCTTGTGGTCATCTTTTTGTTTAATACATATAGTTTTTACCTATAAGACTAATGGCCACGTTTCTTTGGGTCTTCTTTTGTAGTCTCAAGAACTGTCAGGATGAACTTTCAAGATGCCAGGTATATATCATTTATAGTCACACTAAATCTTTTTCTTGTATCTTCTTATGTGCATAGTTGTCCACACCTTGGCCATTGTGTTCTATATGCTCTTTTGGTATCCTCATCCTTCAGCAGGAGATGCTGCTTCATACAAAAAAAATCACGACGACACTAACTAAGAACTCATTTGTACATGATTTGGTCAAGTAGGTAAAGCAACATGGATGTTTTTTAACTGGTAACTTGTTTTATGATCTTGTTGTCAATTCAGTCAAAACTTGAAGAATCCAAGTCTGAGATTCAACAGTGGCATTCATCTTTCCAGAATGAATCTTTTATACCCCAAGGCGCAACTCCTGGTTTGTGCTTTATGTAAATTTAGTTATTACAAGCGTTCTCCACTTTATTTTATCTTTCTATTTTTTTTATTTTGTCATTTGTGTGAATTTGTTTATCGCTTAGGACCAAAATTCGTAATGAACTACCTCCAAACTCTGAGGACCTCTGAGGAGTCTCTACGAGAGCAAGTACGTTTATCATATGAAACACCTTGTATTTGCAAGTTTGTACCTGATGATTGATTTACTTATATGCTTTATCCTTTTGTTATAGCTTGAGAAAGCAAAGAAAAAAGAAGCGGCATTCATCGTAACATTTGCAAAACGAGAGCAGGAGATAGCTGAATTAAAGGTGAGAATTTGTTAGTTATGGATGCATCTGCAGTCCCGCATGCATTTCTTCTTGTTGCCTTGCATGTTAAGCTGAAGGCTATCCTTATTTCGTATAGTGTTAATATTCTGATGGCTTGTTAAAAAATTAAAGGAATTTCTGTCGATTCCTGATAGTTCTTGTGGTCAAAAGTTCAGCTTGTGGTATACTATATAGTCTCTTTGATTGGGTTGTGATGGGTTATTAGTCATATGTTAATATCTTGTACAAATTACTTGCTAGAGCACCAAGCTAAGGTTTTTTTTTTTTTTTTTTTTTTGTTACGTCATATATTATGTGTACGTTACTGTTTAAATTGAGCTAAGTATCCATCGGCTGTTGTGCCTTATTCCTGCTACTTACTGTACTTCTTACTTTGGTGCAGTCTGCAGTCCGAGATTTGAGAGCTCAGCTGAAACCACCATCGATGCAGGTAACCCTGCAAACTCTTTTCTTCTCATATGGCTTTCGTGTTGTTGCATGATCATCATTCTCAGTCTACCACAGAAAAGTAAAGCATGGATACATGCATTTATGTTTTCCCTTTAATACTCCAAACAGTGTTTTTTTAATAACCACTCCCTCCGTCCCGACTTATTTTGCACACTTTTCGTTTTCGGCTGTCCTAGCTTATTTTGCACACCCCTAAAATAGAAATTAATTTCTCCACCCTCAAAATCTCAACCCTCAATCTCAACCTTTAAAAAGTCAAAGGAAAAGCAGAATCTGTTTTTTCTTAACATCCGTGTCCGGTCAACTGTGCAAGATAAGCCGGGACAGGGGGAGTATTATTTAAGCAAAGAAAAAAAGTTGCCACATATAGCTTTTTGAAACTGGAGAAACTGGTTTTCTTGAGTTAGGAAAGTGAGAGAGAAGCAAAACGGTTTAATTCAACTAGTGATGCATCATTTAGTTTTTTTGTTATCATTTCCATTTGTTTCTTAAGTGTTGAACCTGACAGGCAAGGAGATTATTGCTAGACCCTGCTATCCACGAAGAATTCACAAGATTAAAGGTGCGTCTTCTGAATCGTACAACTTAATCCCTTACTTTTCAGATTTATATTCTACCTTTCTACATGATTTTCCCAGTTTCTCATCAGCTGTTGATAAAGGCCTTTGGTCTTGCTTATGCTTGGGGTCTAATCTAACATAATCCTGAATGCCTTCCAATGCTTTCCTGTTATAATAACTAACAGTTTATACGAACAAGTCGTACTGGTTACCTGACTAAAAAAGGGACCTACGCTCTTCAATAATGTTGCTAACACGCTAGTGTGTATCTGAATTAATTTACTTATGTGATTGCTTTTTGTGGAGTTCGATTGAGACGAAGAAAATCTTGTGTTCAAGTTTTTGTATACGTAAATTCTTGTCAGGGAAGAAACGATCATGTCACGTTGCTATGTGTAACGTGAATATGGCATTACTGATGTAAATTCTGTAGTATTTGTGACACTCTAATTTTACTTGTCACATTTGTGGAGTGGAAAACGTACAATATTGAAGCCAAATGGGGACTATTTTATCGCACTTCTTCTTGCTGAACTAACTTTTGACTGCTTTGTGCAACTCTGTTTTATGTCACCAGTTCACAATTTCTGTTCATTTTCCATTATTGTTTGATTATATATACCCTAGGGCATCACTCTCCTTTAATGGTAAATTGTCTTGTCCGACGTGCAGTAGACATGTTAAATATACATACTCTATGAAGCTTATTCTTTCCAGAACTACTCTTTTGTCAGAATTTGGTGGAAGAGAAGGATAAAAAAATCAAAGAGTTGCAAGATAATATAGCTGCTGTTAGCTTCACCCCACAAAGTAAAATGGGAAAGATGTTGATGGCAAAATGCAGAACTCTGCAGGAAGAGAATGAGGAGATTGGTAACCAAGCTAATGAAGGGAAGGTACTTGAATCGTATCTCTCAGATTCTTGTTTCCACTTTTGCCCCACGGTTAATAATATTATTCTTGTGTTCTTTTTTCCCTTTCTCGTTTTTTGATAGTTATTCTTGTTCTTGGTAGATACATGAGCTGGGGATGAAACTCGCTCTACAGAGATCTCAAAATAACGAACTGAGAAATCAATTTGAAGGTTAGTTTTTACGCAATCTTTCTGACCATATATTGGTCTTGTATGTTCTACATTGGGACTTTGTGTGGTTTCTTCTCGTTTTATCTTGCCTTTGTTCCCATTACTCATTGCTGATTCACTGGATGACAACATTATTCTGTAATATCCGGTTCAAAAATGTATTTCCGGTTCAATGTCTTATTTGCCATACCTAACCACCTCCACCCCTACCTGCGCAGGATTATGCAAGCAAATGGAGAAAATGACTGGTGATGTTGATAGATCAAATGAGCTGGTACTCTTCTGTTCCATTTTAAGACTAATTTCTGAAATCAACTTAATTATGATAGATTTTTCTAAATCAGCAGAGTTAAACAGGGGGATACCTAGAAACATTAGTAGATTCCTTAGTTGTTTGATGTTAAGTTCCAACCTGATGTGAATTATCGCAGGTGGTTATCTTGCAAGAAAAACTAGAAGAAAAAGACGACGAGATACGAAGATTAAAGGAGAAATTGCAAGAGAATGGCAATGTGGAGGAGCAGACTGGAGTGCCCACTGATGACAATGATAATGACAATGCTAATGATGATGAGAATCCTCCTGCTGAAGAGCAAACTGAAAATTAATTTTGTTGAATCACTGTAATTTGTGGATCATAAACATTTATAAAAAATTATATTCGGCTTCTTTTTGGTGTAATTGTGGTCCATCTCCTCCTATGCATGATCCTTATTATGTTTTTGAATTTTGTAGTTCTTTTATTACCATAAATTGCGAGTATGGTGGATGTACTAAAAGTCGCTAGGCACTAATCGGACGGCAAATTAGACCTAGTGCTTAGTCGGGATCCAAGCGGCCCAACTAGACGGGCTAAGGATCATCAAAACTTCTATTCTTGATGAGGGGTCGGTGATATGGGATATATTTCAACGTTATTAATTTTATTGTCATTTTATATTTCTAATTTCTCATTGAAATGATATAGTTTATATTTCGTTGTGTCCCTTTGAGCTGTTTCAAGTTTAAGAAAATAATAATAATAATATTAAAGCCATTCATTTTGGAATTATTTGAAAAATATTATATATTTTGAAACTTTGAGTTTAGATAAAACTCTGTATTAGGAATCCATGGCTATTCACCGGAAGCACATGTTACCCTCTATATTTTAAATAATTAAGGCCCGCTTGATTGTAAATTATCAATGGCAATGATAATGAGGACGAAGTTGGATAGCTCAAGTGATAGATCATCTACTACCTAGGCCTTTAGTCCTGGGTTCGAGTCACCGTGGGGGAGGGGAGGATTTTTCTACTACCTAGGCCTTTGGTCCTGGGTTCGAGTCACCGTGGAGGAGGAGATGATTTTTTTCTTTATTCTTAGATTAGGAGAAAAAAATTTAAAAAAAAAATGGCAATGATAATGGGTATGAATGAGGGGTTAATCATATTAAGGAATGAAATAGGGGGAATTGTTAATAAAAGAGGGTAATGATTAACTTATTTATTATGTACCAAGCACCATGAATGAAATTAAGTCATCATTCATTCCCATTCCTTACCCCTAAACCCCCGACCAAGCGAGCCCTAAATAATTTCAGTTTACGAGATTTGGATACATTGATTGATGGGTACATATCAGATACAACACTAGTATAAAATTACTTTATACGACTAACTAGTCAAATGATTTATTTGAACTATCGAAATCGTCCAAATAAAAGTAGGAGCTCCATAAAACAATCCTGAATGCGAGCCAGGGCTCAAATACTCCAAATATGGAGATAGAACACTGAAGACAAAACATTTCCAAAAGGAAAGCTCCTCTGAAAAATCAAAGATACAGACGTAACAATTCAAAACTTGAAACAATCTTAGTTAGAACTGATGCAAAACATCCTGCCGCTAAAATCTGTCCCTATTCTCCTTTCTCATGATACATGATTTACTCAGTTTACTTTAATAGCCCCAACGGTGGGACATGTCTGTAATCTGCAAATATTTCAAAAACTATCCGAAAAAGAAAAGAAAAGACTAGACTAGGGTAAAAGAAACAACAGTAGTACAGTTCATCTTTTTGCCTATATAATATCCTAGTGAAGCTAGAGCGTTACTTTCTTCTAGCATCCTCCCAACCTAAACCAGCAGTTCCTTTATTTCCGGTAGCTTGTAGAGGTTCCGTCAAGCCCTTCATGCTATGGCCGAGCGCCTCCCCCTATACAAAAACATAGAATATATCACACATTGGATACTAGCATGATCAATGTTGATTTTGCCAGTTCAGAAACACAATGTGATAAGGCTAGCCGAACTCAAACTATACAACCAACAACATTGCTATCTAAATGAGAAATAAAAAGAATTACCTCCTTCCAACCCATGCCTTCTAGAATTTTTCTGGCATAACTTCCTTCACCAAATGATATGCTCAATGACTCAGCTGCTGCTTCTTCAGGTGGTAAAGTAGGAGATGATGGACAAAAATCAGAACCGACGTTTGAGTTCTTTTGTCCCGGACCCACACCAAAGCCACCATGCAGAGCTCGTCTCTCAGCAGCTCTATCCCGGTATTTATGATCCTAAAATAGAAAGCCACAGAGATAAAGAAAAAGACATGTATTCCAAATATCACTTTGAAGTCTTACATCACTAGTCTAGGTTTATACTAGATGAGGTTGCAATAGCTTGGTCGTTTCTTTACCTTATTTGATGGGGAAAGCTTAACTGATGACAAAGATTTGTCCTTTCGAATGATAGGGCCTTCAGAGTTCTGGGATTCAGACTGCTGATCAGATTTGGGCAGGTTCTCTTCTTGGTTTTTGATGGATAACTGTGGAAAGCCCCAATCTTTAGTAGGATTGGAAGCATCATAAGCTGATGAGGATGCCAGATATTGCAAGCTTGGAATCTTTAATCTGTATATGCGGCCTGTGAGAAGGAAAACAGACATGTTTTAACTAATTGATAGCCTGGTGCATATCTCTGTAAGCACAAACACGTTTGCTGATCATTAAAGCATAGTCACAGCACAATAATAGTACACTAATAATTGACTTTAATAACCATGGCAGGACCATAGAGGCAAGCTTACCAAATAATGGTATATCTAATGATCTATCTCTCCTGCTCCTAGTACATGATTCTTGTGCTCAAAGGGCCAGATATATCTACTTTTGATGTTTCCAGAGCTTGTAACTATTGTGACAAGGTGCAAGGTTTACCCTCGCATTTTTCTTTTGTTGAACCCCATATTCCCATCACTATTCGACTACAAGTGGACAGTGCATTTTAGTAGATCCACCGAGCTGATCTTCCTAACCATAACTTATTCTGGTCCTTACCCTACTATATGGTTCAGGTTCACATGATCCTTGAACAAAGAAAATCTGAAATGCTAATTGAGAAAAAGAAAATTGAAATCTTTTTCACTCAGATATATAGCACAGAAAACGATAGCATGATCTGATGCACACAGGCATTCAGAAAGATTGGTTTCTTGAACCACTTTTATCGCAGTATAACCATTGACACGCATAAGTTACAACTATTTCAAGAATATATACATTTATCTTAAGCTGTCAAATGGCGTAAGAGTACAACTTGTCTTATCTGGGTGCTTGCTGGCAGAGGATGGTGATGAGAACACTGGCAACTTATTTGCTATGTGTTTGCCTATACCACCAAATGATAAGGCCCCTAATAACTTATTTAACAAGTTTCATAAATTCTTAGAGCTCATAAGGAAGGAATCTACATAGGTTGGCTGGTGACATTTGGGATCTCTTGGCCTTTTATCATAAAACAATGTATAAATTCAGCGAGCTTCATTTCATCCGGATAACATGATAAATAATAACTGCGATTTAAAGGAAGCGAGAAAACAACAATTGAGATTGTTAAAAGTCATTCGAGAAGGGTTTGCTCAGTAACAAATATTTCTCGTCAAAACACCTTCTCCAACAGTTAACATAAGCGAATGGGACAACAGGCAAACCTGATGTCACTCGTACCATATCAAGGTGCACTTCACAAACTGGTGCAGTTTTCAGCACACCACCACCTGAAGGCACAGAGGGATGAAGCTTGGCAGAACGCTTTCTCAATCTGCCAACCAGCCTCGCCACCTCTGTCTTTTTATCTTTTTTCGTCCCTCTAACCAAAGCCCAATCCCATAAATCCACCGCTTGCAGACCTGACATCCACTCTTCATCTGGTTGAGTTGATTGACTAACTTGACCATATTGAGCAAGCCAATTTTCTTCTTCCGGAGATATACCTGAACAGGAATGAGCACTCCAACCATCAATAAAACAACTTGACAAATTAGGAAGATCCCTCAGCCAGATGCAGATAAATCATATAATGTGAATTATTTTACTTTTGCCATCCACCTTTCCTTATCCTTTTGATTTTGTCTACACTGCCCAATAATGGGTTTTCTTCATTATGATAACTGACCCATTTTGTCTCTGTGAACTGCTTATTTTGTCTATGGTCGAAATATCTTTTTCTAAATTATTCTATTCTTGAATATGGGAAACCGCTGGAATTTTTGTCAAATAATGGAAATATGGATAGATAGAGTTCTTCGACCCTGAATTTCAATAACACCCGCTCCTCAGATCTTTCTGTCATTTATTCGAAGGAGATTCTTGTCTGATGAGTTGAGATGTATGGAAACATGATTTTGTATTATTCCTTCAGTCTTATTTGAAATGGAGTCTCAGTCCATTTGTTGAAGTTAGATTTCCGGTAATCTTTCTAGCAAAAAAGCTCAAGCGCGTTGACATGCTTTCACTCAAACTTCATAAAACATGAACTATTGCTGAGGAAACAGAAACAGTCAAATAAGATTGCTAAATGGCTCAAGTTACGGTTTCAAATGTCATTTTAAGCTGAGGCAGTGCCAAATAAGGGGAAAATCCTAACGAGTACAACGGCCATGATTCTAACTCCTAGTACTACCTACGGATCTTAAAAGAACAAGGCAGCAATTTCAAGTAGTACATACCTTCTTCAAAAGTTCTCTCATTCAAATTCTTCCAAAAATCAGGATCATCAGGGACCCATTCGCCTTCTTCCAATTCCTCAATATCATCATCTCCTGCACATTGACAAATAAGAACTTGTAAGACCAACTTGTGGTGAACCTAATCCAGTCACCTATTAGAAAACCTCTCCCCAATAATGGGCTGGGGCATTCATTTACCTGTGTCATTACTTTCCACAGGCATCGTCATGTCAGAGGCAGCAGCATCGGTTGTTTGGTTGGAATAGCCAGATAGATACATATCAATAAGAGTGTCTTCCAGCCTGCATATGACCTATGGCTTAGGCATCTACAGTGCTCAACAATATTTCACGGGGTAATGATAAAGATGGATTGAGACTGATGTGCACACCATTCCGATGGTGGAGGTGGAAACTCTGATTGGTCATTGTCATTGCATGCCAAGGGATCTGTCTAGATACAATCAAACAATAGCATATCATAAATGGAGACGAGAAGATGAAATGCATTGCTAAGAAATATACATTACTGCCTACATCTACAAGCAGTTACTACTAGAGAAAATAATGACAGTTATTGGAACAGAATAACACATTCGACATGATCAACTTTCGCAGCTAACCAAATGTAGGCATCTCAAACTCAAACATGAACAATTACAAAAACGAGAAACAGCAACAGAAAAATCACGGTGATCTTGTAAAAATATTTGAGAAACCAATACAAAAGACATACTAATTCACCTAGGGAAGCCTCATTTGAACCTTGTTTTCCTTCCATTCGAGCCTCAGATGTTTCTCCTTGGCTATTATTATAATCCATTTCAGCTTGATCCCCTGCCTGTGATAAACACAATTATGAAATTTCACCTTCAGTGTCTTCACAGACCTTACAAAATTCAGCATAAAATTGAAACGTCACACTGACATCCTTCCATTTTTCTTTTCTTTTCTTGGAGAGAGAGAGAACCTAATACCTGATTGGACTCAAGAAGCACATAATTACCATCTTCAAACTTGTAATATGTTCCATCCGAGCTGTTATAATACCATCCTGCTTGCGGATCATGGTAAAACCCAGTGCTGCACCCAAATACGAAAGCTCAAAACCCTTTCCCCCCAAATTAATTGCAACTCCTGATTTGGGGATAAAGGATTACGAATGCCTACCAAAATATTTATATCTAAACTGACGGATTCACAGATTAAAGTACTAATTTCAAGTGCGATTGCTGTTTAACAATCAGAACAAACTGGTTGCACAAAATTAATGCATATACAATCAAATTCTCGAGATTCAATTGAATAATAAAAACCTGGCATGATAATAAAGCTGCGAATTATCGTCCCACTCGAAGCCGCAATCAATTTCTTGTTTGAGGTTTTCTCCCGCCATGAACCAGCTTTCAGTTCTTAACTCTCTTCGTCAGCCATTTCTTTCTTTCACAGTTATTACAGGTTTTTCGTTTATTTTTACTCTAATAAGAAAAATATAAATTTTATTTTGACAAATGAAGATATAAAGACGCAATATTATAAACAAAAGTATAAGGGCAAAAAACAAAATGTAAATAAGGGTGGTCTAGCACGTAGAAGACTGTACTGTCTAAGTTGAGTTGAGTCGAGGCGAGGCGAAATGAGTGAAGTTTTATTTAGATTTCTTTAAAAAATGATCAAGTTTATAATATTATGTTAAAACTTATTTGATTATTAATCGAATGAAGATAGAAGTAACGAATTTCAATCTCGATATTGGTAGTGCTTGTTTTCTGGGTTCTAGAGTTATTATGAGTTGTCATCGGTTCTCAACCCAACCTACTAATTTGTGATTCGATCTGCTTGACATTCCTAACCAATTATGATGTTGTGACTGTTGCTTATTTTCCTGGTTCTGGAGTTATTTATGAACATTGAATGAGATTTTAGCATTGATAAATAGTCGATAATTAATATATGTGTGTGAGAGAGAGAAATATATTATAGGACTCATGGAAATTAAGTTAAAAATCATAATCCGAAATCATATAAATGTAATTATAGGATCCATATTTGTTTTGTCTTGGTAAGACGTTGATTTTTTTACATAGTTTGTTAGGGAAAATTATAAAATATGTCCATCAATTTAGGGGGTTGGACTTCTATAAAGAAGTAGCAATTTATGCCCATGCTATCGTATCTCAAATTAGGTCAAACTTTGCTAGAAAATGCAAAAAGGCACATGCATCATTTAGAATACTTGTTATCCAAATCTCGGTAATTCTTTTATATATTAGTTTGCCTGGTAGATAAATCAGATATCATATTTCGAATATTCAGATAATTCATGGCAAATTTTGCTTGAAGTTGCGAAAAGCGCACTTAGAGCACTTGTTGCTCGAATCTTGGTGATTCTTTTATATTAGTTTGCTTGATAGATAAACCAGATATTAGATTTCGAAGTTTAGATATTTTATGTTAGATTTTCTTGGAAAATGTTAAAAAGCGCACGTGCAATGCACGTGACTTTCTGTTAGAGTACTTGTTTCCTAAATTTTGGTGATTTGTTTATATCAGTTTGCTTGATAGATAACCAGATATGAAATTTTGAAGTTCAAATAATTTATGTCAAATTTTGCTAGAAACTGCAAAAACTGCACGTGCAACGCACGTAACTTTCAGTTAGAGTACTTGTTGCCCAAATCTTGTTAATCATTTTACTTTAGTTTGCTTGATGGATAAACCAGATATCAGATTTCGAATGTTTAGATAGTTTATGTCAAATTTTGCAGAAAAATACAAAAATTGCACGTGCATTGCACGTCGAGTACTTGTTGTCAAAATCTTGGTAATTCTTTTATATTAGTTTGCTTAATAGATAAACTAGATATCGGATTCGAATGTTTAGATAATTTAAGTCAAATTTTGCTGAAAAATGCGAAAATGCACGTTAGATGTACGTGACTTTCGTTTAGAGTACTTGTTGCCCAAATTTTGTTGATCCTTTTACAATAGTTTGCTTGATAGACAAACCCCGTTATTAGAATTCGAATATTTAGATACATATAATATTAGGATAATTATCGTACTTGTTGAGTTACACTGATTATTAATGTTGGATGAGACCTTACTCTTCCCTTTTATATGTACCATTCACTCCAAGGGATATTCAACGGAAATTTGTCGAACGCATTCAATGATAATATTGCAGTCGCAGTTATGTACATGAAAATATAATCGATGTTATAATTGAATGTATTTCATAAGTTATGAACAAAATATAGGATTGAAATAAATGGAGAGTCAATGGGGGAGTTACCACGAGAATTGCACGCCAATTTTGCAATTCGGATTCTCTATTACAATAGGTGTTTCATCATCTGTTGCACTTAATTCACTATGTGACACATATTAATTTGTGACATTATACCATATACATATCATTTAGTGAATGTAGTGAAACACAAGATGTAACACCAAAATGTAACAGATGATCTCATGGACAATTTTGTACATGCATGTAGGTGAAAACTTAAATGAATCTAATTAGCAAAATTGATCGAAGAAAAAAATACTCCCTCCGTCCCGGCTTAACTTTCCTACTTTTATCGAGTACGGAGGTTAAGGAAAAACAGATTTTGTAGAATCTTTGATTTTTTTAAAGGTAAAGATAGAGGGTGGAGATTGTGAGAGAAATTTGCTATTTATGGACTGAAAAGTTATGGTAGGACAAACCGAAAAAAAAAAGTAGGAAAATCAGAGTGAAACGGAGGTATAAATTACAAGTTGTTTTGTTAGAAACAAATTAAGAAAAGGAAATCGGAAAAAATGGATTAAGTGGCGAATGAGTTGTATGGAGAGCGAAGGAGCAACGAATAATTAAAAGTGGTTTCATTTCACCATAACACACACACACACACACAAGAGGTGGAGATTAAATTTAAACATGAGATACCAACCCAAGGGCCTTGCAATAGTCAAGCTTCCGTACATCGAATATTGTATCTTATTTTTTAAGATGTAAACTTTGAATTGAAAATAAAATGTCAAAACTAACCTCCTAATTGTTAAAAACTCAAAATTCAGGTTCCAAATTTAGAACTTCTAAAATTCAAGTCCCGAATTAAGACATTTTCTAAGATCAAGTATTCTGAGTGAAAATTCCTCCCTTGGGATAACTCCACCCCCAACAACCCCACCTCAGCCCCAAAATTTATGCTATAAATCGCACGTTTTTTGCACACATAAAATGTGTGATGTGTGGCTCATTTAAAACAATTAATAATTAACTTCTTATAATTTGATTTTTTTAAATATACCACATGTTACACATTCGGTAGTACGTGTATGTGCAGACACTATTCTTAAGGGGAAAATATAATTTCTTCAAGAGGTGCAATAACTCATTTCCTGCGACATCTCCCTCATTCCCTTCACGTAATTTTGTATGTTCCTTCTGACCGGGGGCGGACCTACCCCAGACCTTGGGGCGGCTCTGGTCGGCTGGCCCCCAACCCCATCCCACCCCACCCTATTAATTTTATGTATAAAATATATATAATATGTATATTGTGTATTTATTTTGAAGAATATTTATATTTTGACCTATCTTAAAATTACAAAATACTAGAATAATATATAATATGCATGATTTAAATTATATTTGTTTGTAATAAAAAAATTAGGATGAAATAACATAGAATAATTTTTTTGAATAATTTAAGTTTGAAAAGAAAGAAGATAATATCTTTTTATTTTATTAAAGCTAATTAAATTTAGTTTTATTTACATCCCAAACATCATATGTACCAACAATAGATATTCATTTATAACTCCAATGATCAACCAACAATCACTTGTTAAATTCAAATTTAATATTTTATTCTCCATCCATCTCAGAAAGAGTCTCATTTTTCTTTTCTTTGGACGTTTCACTGAGACACCACATACACAATCTATCCTAAACAATCCACCACTACATTTTTTTGAATGTAACTTCTCTTAAAATATGTAATAAATCTTAATGAAAAAAAAAAAGATTAATATGATATATACATAAAAAATGAAAAGGAAATAAAAAAAAATACCTATGTTAAAATAAATCAATCATAAATTGTCACCTATAAATTATTTGATATAACAATTTGTCAAAAATTCCAAATTTGAAACTAATTTTGACATTATTTGACCATACATATATATACTATATAAATATTGATAATAATTAAATTTACATATTTTTAGCAGGTAAAATGAATTGCAAATAACCCTAATTAACTTCTTTAACGATGTTTGATCTCTAGTGGACCTTGAATCTAGACAAAATTTTGACTAGATTAGATAAAATCGATCCGATTTGATGAGACGGTCCAGTATGGCCAACATTTAGGATGAGCTGGTCCGTAGAAATGTGGCTCGAAATACTACTGAGCCAACAAGTCTGATCTAATGGGCCAAAAGCCCCACGGGCCCCAGGCTAACTAAAAATTCTGAGGTCCCATTGGATGGAGGAATTTGTGTTGTGGATTTATAAATCCATCGTCAAATTCACTTCACGTATTTGGATAAAATACTAAATAAGTGGATTTGTAAATTCATATTTTTAAATCAGCCCAACTAGAAATCCAAGATTTGAGATTAACCTACATTATATTTTGGTGAATTTCAAATTCTTTGACAAAGGTAGTCATTTACAAACCCCTCCCCACTCACGACTCTCTCTCTCTCTCCCTCTCTCTCTCTCTCTCTTCTTTCCATTGCTATCTCTCCCTCATCGTTCTCCAATGAAATGCTCCCAGTATTTTTATTCATTTATTCTTTTTTCTTTTCTCTCCAATAAAATGCTCCCAATAATTCTTTGGGATATAAAATATATAAAATGTATGTTGACCGAGCTGAACTTAATCCAAAAGGTTGTCGAGCTAAAGACGTTAAAAGTAGCGCTTGTCGGGAGACAACCCGATGTTTTTGTTAAATTTTAAATTTTCGTATTTTAAATTTTATGTTTTGAATTTTTTGAATTTGTTTATTAGTATGTATACGAAATACGACGTAATCAAAGAAGCAAGGAAAGAAGTGAAAAGATGAGAGAAAAAGAGGTAAAAAACGGAGTTAGAAGGCAAAAAACAGAGGGTATTTAGCGAGGAGCAACTCGCCTGGGGCAAAACAAACTTTGCCGAGGCAAATTTGAGGGAAAAAAAAAAACGGAGCCATCCAGCGAGTTTAACTTGGTCGAGGCTATAATTGGAATTAAATTGTTCGATTAATTTAGATGAGACAAATATTATTTTATTCAATGAAAAATATAAATTGTGAGTTTAAACTTTAAAGAAAAAACTGAATTTTACCAATGTTGTATCAGTTTTTTGCCAAACAATGAATTTGAAAATTTTGGATTTAAAAACTCTTTCACAAATCCATCATAAATTCAAGTGATTTCAAGTCCATGGATTTCAAATTTGAGGATTTTGAAATCTATTCATTTTAAATTCCTTGCCAAATCAAATCCCTCCATCCAAATGGGACCTTATTATATTTAGAGGCGAAGGGCGGGTTGGGCCGGGCTTGATAAATTTTGGCCCAATAAATTTTTTTTCCAGCCCGACATATAATGTTAGCCCGATCTACTGAGGTCGACCGAACTGAGCTGCCCGAATTGCCACTTTTATTTGACAATGTATCAGAACGGATTGCTCTTGTAGAATTTCCAGTACCTATCATGCAGCGGGAGCATAATCATAATCACAATCCCCATCACCTCCACCTTCATTGGCTGGCATGTAGTCATATTCATCGTCCTCATTCCCCATCTTCTTGCACCATAAGCACCCACTCGCCATTTTTGAAACTTTGAGTGAGGAATTTCGTCGAACAGTTGTAGGACATGAACCACCTGCCAGATATATCTAAGGTTAGGGGTTTGGGTGGCTACTCGTGGGGAATCTGGTGGGTTGTGCAATGTTGCAACTCGAAGCCGACTACAGGTGGTGCCACGGTGGCTCCGCCACGTCGGAAAAAGTCGAATTTGAGGAGCGGGTTTTGTGTGTGGCAAAAGTGGATTCATGCGGGTGCCATGCTTATGCGTGAGATGGGGAGTGTGGCAAATTCTATGGTTGCTTTTGTCGATAAGTTCTGAAAAGTTTAGGACATGATTCTATTCCACATTTTTTATTTTGAGAATGATGATTCTATTCTATTCCACATTGTCTGATGATGTCAATGAAATTAATTTTATTGACGTGGAGCAGCGGTGACAAAATTGGTCCAGCTCAATTTGATCCGGCTTACTCAATATTTTAAAAATATATTATTTGAGCTGTAAATGAGTCGAGTTGAGTTGAATATACTATTGTTTAAGCTTGTTTGAAATATTATCGAGCTTTTGACATAATGTTTAAGCTTATTTGATTATTGATCTAATCAAACTTGAACGAGCTTTAATCGAGTCGAACACGAGTCGAGCTTGAGTAGTTTGACACTTTTACATTTGTTTTATCATCTTTAACTACCGCGCTCGAACTTGACTTGAGTCGAGCTTTAGATTTTACCAAATGTAAAAGTATGTTCAAACTTGTTTGATATCACTCCTAAAAACACTTGTTTGATATTTTTAATCGAACATAATTCAAACAAGCTTTTCAAAAACGATCTCAAATTGGGTCTTGAGTAATTTGATTTGATTTTCAGCCTTACATACTATCAGAAAAGCAAACTGCGAATTGATTCAAAAGTCTTTGTATATTACAGGGGAATGAGCCATTAGAAGTATATTCTCACAACCCTTCGCACATTCATCGCTAGGGCTTACAGTTTGGCATCCCTACTCATTTTCCATATTACCAATTTCATCTACACTTCATTATATTAAGTTGGATTTTTTATTTTTTTTTCAAGAGAACCGATGCATGGAACTTGATATAATATTTTACAATATATCTAAAATTTCAATATAATTATGTTGAAATAATTTTTAAAAAGGATTGCAAAATATATTCTAAAATACAAAATATTATCAAGAAAAGAAAAAAAAGACAGTACATCACCCCCAGTTTTCGAATCCCCAATTTGAGGTTGCGTTCGCGCCATGTCCAAAATCCTCATCGATTAAGTGGTATCCGACAGGAATTTGTTTTTGAATCGGATAATTCTATAAATTTACGGGACTAAATTTAAAATTTGGCAGCTTTTGGATAGTAGATTGCAGATTATTTTGTCTTATTATGATAGGAAAATGTTAACTAATCTTTTGAAACTCAGTATCTATGTCGATGTATTATAAACTCAACTCTATGGTTTCTACTTCTTTATTTCTACATGGCCAAGTGGCACAGTTCAAGTGGCAAGAGTTGTTGTACTTGTGTTAAAAATTGAGGAAAGATGAGTGATCTATTTATATAGTGGAGTAGGATTATTTTCTAGTTTGAGAATTTATATGTATAGGTAGGATATGCTAGATGGAGGACATACCACCATCTTGACCGACATTCATTCTATCAAATTAATTATAGATGTTATATGTTTTTCTACTCACCCATTCACACACAAATGTATGTTCTGAAAAATTCCGGTCTGACTACCTGCCTAGAAACTAAACTGTTCTTGAGAGTCTATATTTTTTTTGAACTCTTACCACTTTATTTTGCTTGGACGCAGACCTAAACTCCAACTAATTAATACTATAATGGGCATATTGTGTTCCTACATAATTTTTAGAACTTTGGGGTGTCAACCAAAATCTCACATCTATTAAATTCGAGATAGATCGTGGACATATTAGACTGGGCATGCTTCTCCATTGGTATGAGACATTTTGGTGTAAAATCCAAAAACAAATTAATCTGTGCGAGTTTGGCTCAAAGCGGACAATATCATACCAATTGTGGAGATTTGAGCTCGTTAGATCTTTACAAGTGGTATCAAAGCATGTTTGATCCTTAACCATGCGGTTCGAATCCCTGGTGCCCCACACAACGCACATGGTGCGGTTGAGTTGGGGATCCTTTGTTGAGTTTGGTACACGCTGTAAGTAAGACTTGGACGATTCCTTTGTTTGAGGGTAAGACTTGGACAGTCGCATTGGGTGGATGACTCGAGGATCCTTTGTTTGATGGGCGGATTATTAGGATTTTGGGGTGTTAATCAAAGTCCCACATCGGTTAAATTCATAAAAGATCATGAAACCCAAAAACAAATCCGTGCGGTGTCTGGCCCAGAATGAACAATATTAGAGGTGGTAATTCGGGTCATCAGATGAATCCCGGTCTGATTTCAGGTCGATTCGGGTCAACAAAGGTTAGTCGATTCTTGCCGGGTTGGTTGTAGGTTTCCCTCAGTAAATTCGTGTAGGGTTGAGGGATTGTCAACCCTAAACAATATCATACCAATTGAAAAAATTGATGCGAACCTGATTCAAAGCGAATAATATATCACTTGTATGTTGTTAAAAAATAATATTTTCTAGTTTGAGAATGATAGTTGTTGGTGAAGATAATATATCTTCTTTTATTTTGTTATTACGAAGTTTGTTGTTCCTAGTGTCAAAATAAAAGAGAGATTTTTCTCACATTAGTTTCGAGATCAAATTGGGGACTTTTAAGGGCTAAAATCACTTTTGGTCCCATAATTTATCACTTGTATGTTGTTAAAAAATTGTTAAATATTCAATTTAGTCCCGTAATTTAAGAAATCCCTGGTCCTTTTTTGTTGCCGGTGATCAGATCGGCCAGAAAAATGCACGTGCATGAGTGCCACATAATTTAAAATCGGTTGGATTTTGCTATCATGTGACCAACACATACGCTTTTCTGACTCATTTGGCTATATCGGCGGGGAAAAAAGGACCAATTGCAAGCTATTTCTTAGGGCTAATTGAACTTTTAACTATTTTTTAGACCAAAAGTGTACGAGCGAAAAGTTATGGGAACGAAAATGATTTTAGCCCGACTTCTCATGGATAATTATGAGCCATTAGTTTTTGTTTTAATTGTACCAATCAAATACACTTTAATCCTTGTATTTGATTCTTTTTAAATTTATTTCTTGTATTCTCCGAAATAGAGAGTTGTGGAAAGAGTGTAAATCATGAAAGATTTATAGTACTATGGTAGGATTGGTAACAGGAGCATTTTCTCTTGGGGGGTTGTGATTTCTTTGGAGTTTTCACATGATAATATTTCATTCTGTAGATCGTGTTTTTCTTTATTTTTTAGAGTTTTCACATAAATTATTATATTGTGGATTGTGATTATTTTTCGTTTTATTCTTAAAAAAATCGTCTACTTATCCCTATAGATGATTGTGAGTACATGGATTCCAACAAAAGCATCACTGACCCCTGAGAGGGGAATACTACTTTGTGCTCATTGATTAAGAATTATTATGTATTAAAATAAAAAATTCTACTTTATGATGATATATTTAAACTCTTTACTTTTTGGCATATTTTAGTTTATTTTTTTTTTTTATTTTATTACAATACACTACTTGGCCGTACAATATAGTATATTATCATGAGGACGCCTAGTATTTGAAAACCTATTAATGTATCCACAGTGCTTAAAAATCTAAACTAAACAATCTTAAAGTCATTTATTTTTTATATATAACTGTTGATAAAATAAAAATATGGCAAGTTAATGGGGTTCTTGACACTGTAGCCTGTCAGATCCATAGTGTAATGTTTTGTGCATAGTTTAACTTTTTACATGTAAAAGTAGCCAAAATCTGTCAGAGAGAGTTTTCATTTCGTGTACACAATATAAAATTATCCTGTACACGACGTGTACACGATGTAAATTTATCCTGTACACGATATAATTATCGTGTACACGATAAAAATTGGTACATGTACACGATATAAAATTATTATGTACACGATAATATTATCTTGTACACAATAATTTACTACACCTCCTGACACATACTGACTACTTTATCAAATAAAAAATTAAACTAACAAAAAATATTTCACTATGTCTCTGACAGGCCAAAACACACCATTTCCACCACGTTAATTTGTCATTATCTTTTCTATACCTCTCAAGCTTTTAGTGACAATAAAAATATTCTCACTCGGTGCCACAAAGATAGTCCGTGTATTTCATTTCTATCTGCTCCAAATTAGTCTTTCTTATAGAAATATACATTTTCTTAAAACACATCATCACTTCCTTCGTTTTTTTTTTTTTAATTGACGAATGAATTAAAAATTAAATTGATCGAAATATATCCTCAATAATTTCATTTCTTTCTCATGAGTCCATAACATCACGCTCTCAAAATCATATACACTCCCTCTCTTTTTGACACGATAGTTGAAAATTAAAATATTTTCCAGAATTTAGATAGGGTTAAAATAGGAAGAAATTTGTAAAAAGTATCTAAAGTGTCGGTAATTCCTAGTACTCAACAATAAATTAATAAAGATATAAATAACACTATAAGAAATTTTTATATTAGAGACAGAAATTTGTAATGGATAATATCGATCGCACAATAGAAACATAATAGAAATAGAATGGTGATCGAAAGTGGCAAAAAATTATTAGTATCCGATTAGTGATGAAGAGCAATCAAATATTAGAAACGGACATAATCCATCTCTATTTTGTAGATAATTTGGTCTCTGATTTTATAGTGGAGATGGAAATTCTGTTATTAATGAGACAAATACAATCTCTAAATTTTAGAGAGCATCATTATAGAGATCAACCATTTCGTTTCAAATCCGTTACCATGTTACCATGTAACTAGAGATAATTTTCTTTTTTCTTGTAGTGTAAGTATATTAAAGATATTTTCTTAATCTACGTGGCAAATGAAAGATGACTATTTGCTGTCTGGTTTGATGTAAGTTCAACAACAGTTTCTTTCATCTTGTAAATGAAACAGGGAACAGAAAGATGATGTAAAAGATCTCTAAATAAGCAAGTAACTATTTTTTTTTTCCAGTTATTTAAGTGTCAAATTCCATTCAAATGCCCACAAGTCTGCAAAATTTGGGATCCTCACTACATTAATATAAAAGTACAGACCACACACTATCATAAAACTATTTAAAAAAAAAAGTTAGCTAGGATTGATCATGGTATCAAGCAGCCGGAGCATAATCAAAATCTCCACCATCGTCGTCGCCGTCGCCTTCTGCATACGCAGCCGGTGCGTACTCATATTCTTCGTCTCGGTCCCGCCTCGTTTTGCAATCAATCGCCATTGTATAATTGATGAAACTTTCAGTGCGGAATTTTATCGAACAGTTGGAAGAGATGAAGAAGCTGCTTTCTTGAAGTGGTATTTAGTGATAAGAAGAAGAAGAAGAAGCAAGTAGCACATATATATAAGGTCTGTGAAAAGGTGGTGGGTGTGGCATGCGCGTGGCGGATGTGGTTGTTTGTGCTTAGAAATGTGCAGAGTTGCAGGTGGCGCCACGGTGGCGTGCCACGGTGGAGATTCGGGGTGGAGAAGTGAGTTTGTGAAATGGGTTTATGTGGGTGTCACACTTGTCGTAGTGGTGGGTCTACAAACCTTCAAAAAGTAACACATGAGTTTATTGCTTTCTGAAATTTTATCTCGTATAAGTTGGACCAATTTTCGCTTCAAATCGGTCAAAGAAGTATCCATAACTGTCATGTAAAATTACTTTTTATCTCATAATTTTTTGCTTGTTAAATTTTTATCATAGAAAAATGTCAGCATCGGTACCACAATCACCTAAATTGACTAGAACTTAGTGTCACGTAACGGTCACGTGTGTTTTTCCGATTAATTTGCTAACCAACAAAGGAAATTGGTCCAACTTCTGGCAATATATTTAATTATAGGACAAAATTTTAAAATCAACAAAATTTGGAACAAAAATTGAACCTGCAAAAAGTTATTGGACGGAAAATAATTTTAGTCCAAAAAGACACATACTCCTGCCCCAAAATTATTATCTATGAAGCATTTTTTCGTTCCAAAATAATAGTCGTTTTAAAAATTTAAGGTATAATTTCAAGTAACCTTTCAAAATTACCCATGTTATAAATGAGTCTTGTAAATGAAAAATGATATGGTATAGAAAGACAACCGTTTAAACAATACTAGATCTTGGCACGTGCATTGCACGTGCATCACTTTGTATATCAAATTTAGAAATTATTTTTATATCATGTTTTTTTTTTATATTTTTTTTATTGTTTGCAAATTAATTTTTTTTTTCAATGAGAAGTATTCAGAGAATAAATCTTTTTCCCCGCTTATTGTATAAGAGAGTCATATTATTATTGTAAAGTCTAATTATTTCCATAGTAACCTATTTTAAAAAATACTTACTCTATATATTTTGTCGTTAAATAGTGTAATTGATAGAATGTTGGTTTGAGTAAAATGCGAAAAATAGTATGTAGATTAACTAAAATAAATTATATAAGCTACACGAGGGAAATTGTAACATCACAAATTGATCCTAGTACATATAAATAAATTGCTTCAATTTAGGTTATATGAAACTGTTCATATATCTTAATTTAAAATAAATAGAAAAGGAAAAATAAAAAAAAGCTATTTATATTGGAAATTATATTGAAATGTCGTGTTCCTTTCTTTGATGGATGCACTTGTTGCTATTTTTTCTCCGTCTTGATCTTCCTTGTTACCGTTGAGTGTTTGCTCATCATCGCTTTCTATTTGAAAGTTATTTTCTATTTTTCTCTTTGTGTTTCTTCCTTTCTTCTTCTCTTCTATTTTCGCAGTCTGTTCATGTTGTTTTTTCTTCGATATTGTTCTTATTTTCTTCCCTTCGACTTCTGTAGTTTTATCTTTCAAAGTTGAGGTTGTGGTTTTAAACCCCTCTATTTTTTCTTTTGTGATATCTATGACCTCATCATCGCTTCCAATCTGAACCGAATTTTCTACTCTTGTTTTTTTGTCCTGTCCATTTTTCTTCTCGCCCATTCTTATGGTTTCTTCATCCTCTTGTTTTTTCTTTGTTGTTCACCTTCTTTTCTTCCTTCCACTTTTGCGGGGTTCTCTCCTCAAGTAATGTTGTAGTTGTATCTGCCTCGTTCTCTTCTTTTTTCTTTGTGGGTTCTATTATTTCTATTGTCTTTGCTATTGCGTTCAATCTTCCTTCGGCAACTTTAATATTTTTATTAAAGTGCGATCAAGAACTTTACGTCATTTGCATTTTGTAAGATTAAATTTCTGTAGTATTTGGATTAATTTGTCCCTTTATTAGATTTATCTTAGTAAGATTCAATTTTTCAATGCATGAACTTATTAGTGTTGGTTATTGCAAAATAATTTATTACCTTTTCTATGGATTTAATGTACGACTGTGCTGAGCATCCAACATATACTGTTGCTATCTCAACAAACATGGTTATCGTTGCGGTGTAGATTCTTTGATGAACGTTTAGTTTTATTATGTACCTGTAATGCGTCAAATATTATTTAGTGTTAGTGTGTATGTCATTATAAAAGTATGACGGAGATTATAATATTGATATATTTGTACCTTGGTATTGTTTTGGCCGGCTAATCGTAGCATTTACTGCATATTGCAGTAGTCTCACTTATGTGCATCGATCCAGTGCAAAATTTGCAGGAGTTATATCATATACTTCTCTCATTTTCAACACCTTCAACCATTCCGGTGAAATAGTAGTAGATATCCTATGAATAGAATCAATGATAAGGTAATCTTTTTTTTTTTTATTTAATTGAATGACTTCTTTTAGCAGATTTCCTAATATATGTTTTTAACCAACACTAAAATGCATGATTATGTATATTTTGTTTTTATTCTTCTTGTTATGAAATCTTCAAGTGTTTTCTCCTTTGCTATTTTTATTGGTTGGATCATTGATAGTGTGCACGTATCCATTGAATCCTAAATGGTGCAAGACCTGCAAAAAACGTAATATATTAACTATTCGTATATATATTTTCTTAAAAATATTTTACTCACACTATTATTGTCTTCAAATTATATATAGAGTTCTTATCATTGTTGCATATCGTCAAGTTCTTCAGAAAGTGAATTAATTTGTACAGTTGAGGTTTGTGTAGTTTGCAATTGAAGGTCACCTAACATGAAAATATATTTGAATTTAATTAAAAAAAATTATTATTTTAATTATTATTTTGTAATGGATTACCTCTGAATTCGTTTACAGTAATCTTTGCAAGGGCAACCATTGGCTTTTCATCGACAATTTGCTCTAAAGTTTGTCCTTCATTTTTTGCCATATCATCCCACAGATTTACTTTTATACATTGGTACCTGTAAATCAAAAAGCAAATTACATTGATTAGATAGTATAGCAGGACAATAATTTCCCTTTATAGTATTATCAATAAATTGTGTTCTCCTTGTCTTTCTGTAACCCTTCTCCTCTCTCTCTCTCTCTCTCTCTCTCTCTGTATATATATATATATATATATATATATATATATATATATATATATATGCTTATATATAATTACAAATATAATTTGACTTACTCTTTATTCATGATAGTAATCTATCTCATATTTTTGAGTCTGTATTTTTGAGTAGGGATTTTCATGCATTCTTATACCCTTGTCAACATGCTGTAGGTACCTGTACATTTTTCATGATGTTAGAAGAATTTTTTATATATTTATTTAACTTGAAGTTTGATGTAAGAGTTGGAGAAATTGTACTTACCAAATGTTTCCTTCTGTTTGTGTTTCTGGGGTACGTCTTTGAACTTCACAAAATTGTAGGTGATGTTTATTTGTATACTTTTCGAGGCTTCTGTTAAGGTGTCGAAGCTTCTAAGTACACGCTCAAATTCTGGATATGTGAACTTTGATTCATAGGATTAACTTTTTTTACGGTTGCGTCTTTTATGATATATGTTTTATTGAGGGCAATTTCATGTTGAAATCTTTTAATGTCCTCACCAAACATTACCACTCCAATTTCGGACCCCTAAAAAGTAATTTTAGTTGTGAATCATTATTTGAATTTTGTAATGAAGATAGAATTGTTGCTCATTACTTTCCTCGTCATCCATCGTTATTATTTTATGGATCTTTATTGGTCTTTGACCGTAAGTTGCTCCTAGTTCTACTCTTAACACCTTTAATCGAATATCGAGAGATTTTTGGGAGATCTTCAAAACGCTTATTGATATTGTTGATTTAGGTTGAGTCGATAAATTCACAAATCTGCGGTGGTCTAATCTTATTAATTTACAAAATCTTAAAATAAAAGCAATAACAATAAAATAATAAAAATAAATTATTCAATATGACCAACTCATTTTCTTAAATAAATAGTTCAATAAAATTATGCTAATGTTGTCTTATTATATATTATTAAAACCAAACTTGAAATAAGTTATTCTAGTATAAAACTTAGATCACTGTTATTAAACGAAACTTGAAAACAGAGCAGTCTTCCTAGGCCAGCAATTTTCTACGCCGTTGTACATTTTGTGTTACAGGGTTTTAGTATATAAATCCAAGTTTTCCTATTTAACCTATTTAATACACTCCTATAATACATCAAAAGACTTAGTAAGGATATTACAGACGTCAATAGAAACACGAAATCCACCAATAGAAACGAAACGACCATACTTTTAGAAATATGATAATAATAATAATGCATAGATAGATAGATAGATAGATAGATATGAAAATATTATGTAGTTTCTGTGTTAATAAATTTTTTATTATATTGTTACGATGATATAGATGTTGCTCTAGAATAAGTTAATATATTATATTATATCTCCCTTTATGCACGATGCTCTTTGAAAATCTGGTATATAAATATGATATATGATTAGAATACAATTAAGATACAATAACAAGAAAACTCAACAGAATAAAATATATGAAGTAAGAACATAATTATCCCCTCAATTCAAAATCACCATAAGCCCAAAACCCATCTTCCAAACTCACAAGATCCAAACTTTCCAATCCTAAATAGAACAAATATATAATCATTCATCATCTCCGCAACCAATCATTCAAATATTCAACTTTTAAACACTTCAACAAATCGAAAATAAAAGAAAAGTAAATCGGGTAAACAAACTAAGAAATCGTAATGTTGTCTATAAGAAATCGATTTTTGAATGTAAAGAATTAGTAAAAACGGACTTCTAAAATCGAGACTGCACTCCAACAAATCTCGTTTAATAAATGAAAATCTCGTTTAATAAGCAATTCAATTTGTTTTTTGCTTTCTTCGGGGTTAGCCAAAACTGAGAATGACGATTCAATTATTGGCGCAATACACAAATTATCTGCGAAGTTCTGCTTCATAAGAATGTATACGAATTGTTGGCAATTAATAAAAGTCTAATTCATGGAAAAATTGTTGCGAAGTTTCGTAAGTTGCCGTAGTATTATGAGAACATGTAACGACGTAAATTAGCAGATATGCATAAGAATATATAAGCATTGTTAAATATTTTGTTTACTGAATCCCACGCAAAACATATCTAGGAATATAATTAGAATAAGAATTGTTAAAATTTTTGTCTTACGAATGCCATGCAAAATATATTTAGTCTAGGAATATAATTAGAATAGAATTAGGATACATACAACATGAAGTTACGATATTAACCTTACAATATTATAATTTAAAAGGGTGAGATATGCCAAACGTAAATTGGCTGAAACTTAAGGCACTTTTATAGTGTATAGACAATGAAAAGTCAGAGTTTGTGCGCGTGTGCAATGTAATTAATCTGAAAGACGTTTAAAGAGACTATTTTATTTATGATGAAAGAAGTTCTTACAGAGTACAAACTTTGTCAGAACAGAAAGAAATCATATTCATAAGAGTTAAGAAAGAATTCATTCTTTCTTACAAGCAACATCTTAAGAGTAAGTACAGTAGATAGAATACACTTTTGTACTCACAGAAATGCTTAAGAATCCCTCCTAAGTTTCAGTTTATACTCCCCCTAAATATGTGCTCACTCTTTTGATCTCTCAAATGAGATTTTCAGTACAGATGATCCCTCAATCTATACTTAGATGATTCTCCCGAACCTCTATATGTTCTCCCGAACAAACAAGATACAACTCTCCCGAATTGTATCTGACGATCTACTGATGTTTGTTCACAGTTTGAACAACAATAGAACAGATGCAAGATTTGATGAATTACACAAGTGTTTTTCTCTCCAAAACTCAATGCATTTTAATGTTTTCTCATCACTATTTATACTTCATTCTTCCAGCTCTTCAACCACCATTTCTCCAGCAATTTTGGGTGATTTGGAAGTAATTTGGGAAGCTTTGACCTTCCTTCTTTGTCTTGATCTTTGATTGATTCCTTGAAATGAGGAACAAGATCACCTTCCTTGATTTTCTGAATCATATTTCCTTTCTTCACTTTCAATCTTCATGATCCTATCAATCAATCAATTTTAATTAACAAGATTATTTTTCAATAAATGCCATTCACATAAAAAATGGTTTTTACAATCTCCCCCTTGGCATTCTAGTTCGAAAAATACTGTTGTTAGTCCTGCAAGACAGAGTGAGTATCCAATGGTGAATCAATCAATCAGATAAATGCAAGACTTGTGTCAGTTAGAACTAGTTCATTCGCAGTATGAACAGGCAAGCATTATTGACCCTGCAAAAGATATTAAAAAGGATATACATAAAGCAATAGCCAACAAAAAGAAAACAGGGGACACAACCCCAGTCATTTTCTCCCCCTTTTTCGATCTGGAATGCAAAGGATGCAAAAAATTTAGGCCATGCCCAGGAACAGATTGTGGTTGTAGGAATTGTTCGAACTGTCCAGGAACAGACTGTGGTTCGATCCATGAAGGATCTTTGGCCAGATTGTTCGAGGAAATCACCACGCCTATCATCAATGAGGACCTTTTGCTTGTAAAAGATGGCCCATATCAAGCTGGGAAAAGAAAGTTTCTTTCTTAGCTTAGGACGACCTAGGGTGAGTTTGAGAGAGAATTTGTGAACGGTTAGTGTCCAGTTCCACATCCCAATCTTATGAAGCATATTGTCTTCAAGTGTGAGATCGGCATGGGATAAATCAGAGTTCGGCCACTTGGTCACTTGGTTTCCTGTGATTCATGTCCTCCACCAGTTCGTACTCTGGAGGACCAGTCAGTTAATATAAGAGTTTTGGCAGCGTCCACTATCGGCTGAACCACTGGAGCAGGGGTTGAGTGCTTCCTTTCGTCTACCTCTTTTGTGCGTCCCATTATTGCTGTAAGATTAGGAAAACCCTAGCACAGGCTTTGAAAAGCGAAAGTGAGATATGAAGAGGGTGAATTCGAAGAGACATATATATAGTGATACTGACATAGATAAGTGCGGAAAAAGATGTGATGCGACACCTGGATATTTTCAAAAGATTTGAGAATCAAGATAATTAAGGAACATATCTTTTGACCTTTATTTATTTAGGAACACTTGACTAATATGTGAAGCGGATTCTTGAAAAATAAGGAAGTGATGTATATGCCTACTTATGCAAATGTATCAAAAGAAATCTTTAAGATCAGCCCTTGTTGCACCACATATTTAGCAAAGATCCTATTCAGTAAACAAGTTTATTAATTTTCAATGAGGACCACTTATCCAACGTAAGGACTCTGAAAGAACATCCCCTTATTACTCCCTCTGTTTCTTCTTCTTCCTTTTCTTTTTTTTTTTGTTTTTTTTTTTTGAGTTGCACTGGAAGCCACTTTTCACTTAGAGACAACAGAAATATTTTCATCTGAAGTCTACCCCATTACTTTGTGGTTTCCTTGAAGACGAATCATGTTTCACTTAGAGCTATCGGAATTTTCGCCCGAAAGCTACCCCATTACTTCATGATTGTCAACATCATCGTTCACTTAGAGCAATCGAAATTTTCGCCCGAAAGCTACCCCACTACTTGATGATGCTTGAAGTGAAACACAATCAAAGGAATCCTTCAAGAACATTACTGAATTAGATACACTTTTCGTCATTAGCTTTCACACACTCGGTCATTTTCTGTGCATGAGACTTATTTGCTCACAACATCATTTTCCGAAGGTAGCTCTTTATGAAAATATACATGGGAAGTGATGGAGTCATAGAAAATTATTTTTGCTACCTTTTGGATTGCAAAACAATGGGCAGTAAGAATCAAGATCTTGAAGAAGAGTATGCATGAATTACAAATATGTCTAAATGCAAAAAGTCCTACATGCCAATGTAATGCAATATTATTTATTATTATTATTATTATTATAATAATAATTATTATTATTATTATTATTATTATTATTATTATTATTATTATTATTATTATTATTATTATTATTATTTTTTTTTTTTTTTATTTTTTTTTATTTTTTTTTTTTATGAATCAAGAATATAAACTATGCAATGCATATTCCTAGAGACTTCCCTAATGTCAAAAATCTGTTTGAATCAAGTGCCTCGATAAATATATCGGCCAGTTGTTCCTTTGTAGGAACATGTTCCAAAATTATTATTCGCTTTTCAACAAATTCTCCAATGAAGTGGTAACGAATATGCTTCGTTTGAGAATGTTGAACTGGATTTTTAGATACATTTATTGCGCTGGTGTTATCACAAAACAAATTTACAGAATGAAAATCAAAACCGTAATCCAGGAGCATCTGTTTCATCCAGATGTATTCGGCCTCACCTGTCGAGAGTGAGATGTTGTTTTTAGATTCAGTGACTCCATCAACTGAAGAGATTTCAGTCTTAGGTTCTTTCAGAGAAAGAACTACAGTGGAACTGTGAACATCCTGAGTGATTTCCTCTGTGACAGAATCATTTTCAGACCTGAAATTTGACAGATTAGCAAGATCATCACAGTTAATATGCCCATGTTTTTTATGCCAAGTTTTCATTTCACACAAAGTATCGTGATCTAATAAGTAACAATTATTAGTTGTCCTTGTTCCTGTAAGAACACAACTATTCTTTTCATCAAATACCAGGCACTTATTGTGTGTAAATCTAACATTCAATTTTTTATCACAGAGCTGACTGATACTTATTAGATTTGCTGTTAGATTTTCAACAAGCATTACTCCTTCCAAATTAGGCATACCACTGACGTTAAGTGTTCCTATTCCAATTACCTTGTTTTGCACACCATCTCCAAAAGTAACAAATTTATCATGTACAGGAGACACATATGTGAGATTTGCTCGTACACCTGTCATGTGCCTCGAACATCCACTGTCAAAATACCATGTCCCTTCAAGGTTCGACTTCAGATCAAGAATGGAAGTGAAACATTTATTTTCCTTTTGAACCCAGATTTTGGTTTGTTTGTGATTGCTTAAGTCAGCCTTTGTTTTGGGATTTGGTTTTTGATAGTATCTTGACTGAACTTTATATAGGTCCCTAAAGGTGACTTTGCCAGTGTACAAGTCATATCGCATCCTTTTGCAATTAGGACGGATATGTCCTTTAACACTGCAGTAGTGGCAAGTAGGGATAAATTTAAAGTTCTCATTTCTAGAGTATGAATTCGAGACAGAGTGTTCCTGGTCAGAATGAACAGTTTGATTATTTGGCCTATGTCCAAACACTGTTCGTTCTCGACTGGAACTCCTTCCAAAAAATTCACTGCAGTTTCTTACCTCATTACCTTTACCCTTCGAATGGTCTGCAGACCACCTAATTGAGTTGTTAGTAGATGATTCCTGAGGTCCCTTCATTACTCTAGACAACTCCCTTTTGAGCATTTGTATCTCATTTTCTTTGTCCTTGCTAACCTGTTGCACATTAACAAGTTCTTGTTTTAAGGAACTTATTAAGATGTCTTTTGAGCTGATTACCTGTTTGGCGGTTTTTAGTTCATTCTCCAGCAGAGTATACTTCGCAGTGGACATGTCGTGAGTTTGTGAGGAAGTGCTCGGATCTCCTCTTTTCTCGTAAGTTCTGACCTTTGCTTCCAAGGATTTTATGATCTCTGCAGCCTTGTTTGCTCTTGAGGATATTTCTTCATACATGGCCTGGAATTGTTCTGCAGTAGGGCATGACTCATCATCAGACTCAAACTCATCAGCCACATCTTTTCCTGACAGTTCCTTGATGGGTCGAACATGAGCCATCAAACAAGTAAAATCCTTCAGCAAATCACATAGAGCAAGATTGTTGGTGCTATTGATTGCATCATCTGCCTTTGACTCTTCATCAGTCTCTGAGTCACTCCACGTTGCCTTGTAAGCTTTGTTTTTCCTCAAAAAATTTGGACATTCCGCCTGATAATGTCCATATCCTTTGCACTCTCGGCACTGGCCATTTTCCTTTTTGCTGTCCGGATTCTTCCCATTTGAATTCCTTCCACCAGATTTGTTATTGTTGAAGTTCCCGGAGTTGTTCTTTCCTGGTCCCTTGGAAGTGTTGAACCTCTTCATCATTTTCCCATAGTTCATTTCCAGGAAGGCCATAGTGTCTGCAAAATTTACAGCATCCAGGTCATCAGACTCTTCTTCCTGTTTTTCGGATACTTCAGCCTTTAGTGCAATGCCTTTGGCCTTGACTTTGTCGTAGCCATTGTTGATTTCAAACGTTCGTAGTTCTCCAAGAAGATCGTCCAGAGTCATGTCTTTGACCTTCATGAATACAGTGATTTTCTCTCTGAATCTGGATGACAGAGTTCTCATGATCTTTGAGACCTGTCTTTCTTCTGAGATATTTTCTCCAAGTATGTAGCAATCATTCACTACATCACAGAACCTTGCGTAGAAACCATCGATATTTTCATCCACATTCATTTTGATGTTATCGAATTGAAGAGATAACCTCTGGAGTTTTGAGGTTTTGACTGAGGCATTCCCTTCGAATTGGCTTTGCAGAATTCGCCATGCATCCTTTGCGGTTGTGCATTTTACTATCATCTTGTGTCTCATGGGATCCACAGATCCTAGAAGTGCGTACAACGCTGTGTAGTTTGCTTCTTCTTCTTGCTTGTCCTTTTCAGTAAAGGACTCAACTGGTTTTGGTACTAGATTCTTTTCATCGTCCTCCATTTGAGGCCAATCCCATCCTTTTTCAACTGTGATCCAGCATTTCTTGGATCTCAAGTACACCATCATCATGGATTTCCAGTAGGAGTAGTTGGTTCCCTCCAGAAATGGAGGTCGTAGAGATGCATGATCAATGGAAGCCATTTTGTTCCCTTGGATCTACCTGTTTATAAAAACTGGAACCTGCTTTGATACCAATTGAAAAGTCAGAGTTTGTGCGCGTGTGCAATCTAATTAATCTGAAAGACGTTTAAAGAGACTATTTTATTTATGATGAAAGAAGTTCTTACAGAGTACAAACTTTGTCAGAACAGAAAGAAATCTTATTCATAAGAGTTAAGAAATAATTCATTCTTTCTTACAAGCAACATCTTAAGAGTAAGTACAGTAGATAGAATACACTTTTGTACTCACAGAAATACTTAAGAATCCCTCCTAAGTTTCAGTTTATACTCCCCCTAAATATGTGCTCACTCTTTTGATCTCTCAAATGAGATTTTCAGTACAGATGATCCCTCAATCTATACTTAGATGATTCTCCCGAACCTCTATATGTTCTCCCGAACAAACAAGATACAACTCTCCTGAATTGTATCTGACGATCTACTGATGTTCGTTCACAGTTTGAACAACAATAGAACAGATGCAAGATTTGATGAATTACACAAGTGTTTTTCTCTCCAAAACTCAATGCATTTTAATGTTTTCTCATCACTATTTATACTTCATTCTTCCAGCTCTTCAACCACCATTTCTCCAGCAATTTTGGGTGATTTGGAAGTAATTTGGGAAGCTTTGACCTTCCTTCTTTGTCTTGATCTTTGATTGATTCCTTGAAATGAGGAACAAGATCACCTTCCTTGATTTTCTGAATCATATTTCCTTTCTTCACTTTCAATCTTCATGATCCTATCAATCAATCAATTTTAATTAACAAGATTATTTTTCAATAAATGCCATTCACATAAAAAATGATTTTTACAGACCATAACTAATCATGAATAAGGATATAAGAGTCATTTTATGAGGTTTATTTTCTATTCGACAATTATTTTAGGGTAGATGTTGTATTTTATTTATTTATGTTGTACTTTTATTTTTTATAATTTCGTTTTTTTTCAGTTTGAATTTTTTGTCCCACATTTATAATTGACTCTCTTTCACTTGTTAATCGATGTTTTAATTTGTACAGTTTGTATGTTCTTTCGCAAACATTACCCTTTAACTATGAGCTATGTATGAAAATAACTAATAATTTTACGATTATATAAACAAGATCTTTCAACTTTTTAAAATTTATTGAAAATGCTCTACAACCGATTATAACAAATATGTGCCGTTAGAGCTTGATGTGGCACCTTTCTTTTTCCCTAATGTATTATTAATATATTGTCTTAAATTGATGACTAGGATTGTAAGTTATAACAATCTGTAATATATTTGAAAAAATATAAATTAGTAAAAATGGATAATTATATTAAAATATCTAATTAATTTTTGGAAAAAATCTTAAATCATTTAAATATCTAGAAATTATCTTAGAAAATCTTATAATTATTTTGAAAACCTATAAAATCATTTAAAATCTAAAATTATTTAATATTGCATTTAAGAAATTGGTTTTTATTTTATTTCAACTTTTCTATTTCGCAACATTGTCATTTTTATAAAATATTAAAACTTTTTTTTTTTTTTTTTTTTTTTTTTTATAAAATTTATACTTCCCATGTTTCACAAAAGATTGACTTTGCATTTTGATTTATCTCATAAAGACATGTCTTACTATGTCAAACACATAATTAATTATTTATTTTCATGTTTATCCTTAATTAAAGTGTTTTAATATTCTAAACATCAACTAAATATACTTATACATTAAATTAGATATATGGGCATAAAAGGAAAAATAGATAAAATTTAATGCTTTAATTATATTAACTTCCATTTGTTAAAATGTGTGAAATTAACTCTAAGTCTATCTTTAAAAACATTAATGTTGAAAGAAATTTTAATATTAAGCGAATTTCATATTTGGATAATGTCTTTCACATTTGCTGCTGCATCACTAGATTGAACTGCCACCTTGAAAATAATTTGGGCAAAATCACTTTGTCTCTCATGACATTTCGCTCGTTGGATTTTTATATTAAAATTTGTTGTTTCTTAATTTTGTCCTATAATTAAAAAAATTATTCGTATTTGGATCAATTTCCGCTGCCGATAAATCAAACGGCTGGAAAAGCCCACATAATTTTTCGCTCGTTTGATTTTCGTCCCCGAAAAAAGAAACGTCAGCGTCGCTGCCACGTCAATTAAAATCGAATAGAAGTTAATGTCACGTTACAAACACGTTCGTTTTTTTGGCCAATTCTCTCACCGACACCGGATTATTGGTGCAAATAAGAGTAACTTCTTTAATTGTGGGACCAAATTAAAAAAAAAAAAAAACAAATTCTAGGACAAAATTTGAACGAACGAAAAATTATGGGATGAAAAATAATTTCATCTTTCGTCAGGATTTTTAAAGTTTTCCTCTAATTAAGGGTGTAAAATAATGAGGATTATGCAGGAAATATTAGGGTGCATTTGTTTTGTGTTGCTCTCAATTTATTGAGGTGATTCAGTTCTAAATAAACACACTTGTATGCTCCTTCAGCTAACAATAATTCAACACTCAACAACCTTAAGTACACATTCGAATGTATTTGCTTAAGACTGAGAGTACTGAGCCAAAACTGATTGAGCGAACAATGCGTGTGCTTTATTTAAATTTGATTTGCTCAATCCACCGAGAGAATTTATAAACAAATACCCCTTAGAGTCGGATAAATTGAAGTTACCCAATCATAACTATTTCCTCAAATAAAACGACTTCCAGAAAATAGACATCTTACTGTGTGGAATAAAATCATGTTCTAACTTTTCAAGATTTTCAGACCCACAAACACAAACCCACCATAGAATTAATTGCCACACTTCCGATGTCAACCATAAGCATGGCACCACACAGAAGCTCACTCCATGATTCCATCCTTTCTGACGTGGCGGCGCCACCTGTAATCGGCTTCGGGTTCCCACATTTTCAACCAGATTCGCCACGCTCAGCCCTAAGCTAAGAAACCCGAACCAGACCAAATCGAATCAATCTAAACTATATATATAGTATATGTAGAGTACTTGGTTCATCAGCTCTAACACATTCACATCCTCCAAGTGTTCGACAAAATTCCTGACTCAGTCTCAAAGAGTATGGACCTCATTTCTGTGGCCATGGAGCGCTCATGGTTCGTAAAGAGTGCGGACGGAGATGATGATGGTGACGATGGATATGACTACGCACCAGCAGCTTGTGCAGAAGGCGGGGGCGATGATGACGATGGAGATTATGATTATGCTCCCGCTGCATGATATTGGTAGTCTAGGCCAGCAGGATTAGTAGATTTTTTTGGTAGAAGCAGTTTACCTGTAGTGTATTTTTCTTTGTTGTGGTTGTTTTTGTTCTTTTTTTCCACATAGGAGGCTTATCTGGAGAACGTCACAAATTCTTGTTTGTTGTATCATGATGGTAGGTTGGAGAGCTTTTTAATATAAACATCGACTTAAAATGCTACATATATTTATAAGACGGATCTTCTGTTTCAATAATTAATTAATAGAGAATATAAACGAAACATCGTGAAGATATAATGAAAGAAGTATTTTCATTGGTATGAGGTCTTCGAGAATTTGCTCAAAAATAAATTTGTGTGTACTTAATTCAAGGCTGATAATATCATACTATTATGGAAATACGAGCCCGATAAGAACTCAACAAGTGATATCAGAGTCCTGGTCCCAAGCAAAGTTGATGTTACCGAAACCCTAGGAGTGCTAAACAAAGCAGACCTCGACTCGGTAGTTCGTTTGAGGGAAGATTCTATCCAGTATGTTTGGGGGAGGAGCTGCACAATTTGTGCCTAAAATTCGTCTGAAAGTTCAAAACAGACACATGAATTATTATTTGCCGACAACTTAAACATTTTCAGGCGAGAAATATATATGTGGCATCTTATGTGGATTTTTAAAATCTTGTATTCCATCGTGGCCAATTTTTACGAGAAACATTATAGATAAACAATCTGACAACTTTTGCCTTGCTGCTCCAACGCCGCCGACCATCGGGCTACCACCGGCAGCCAACCGTTTCAACATCCAGCGCTGTTCTAGTTCGCATCAGCTGCGAAAGTAGGGGCGCGCAGTTTCCGTTCAATACCGACACCCAGCCCCTTGCATTTTTGTCTACTGCAACCCCCTACCTATTCTGTTTCAGCACCCACTCTCATGGAGGTGCCGCCACTTCCTTGGTCGGCGGCGTCGGACCCCCCTCCCACCACCTCAACAATTTACTACTAACCCTATGGTCCAAAACCAACAATGATTCATCATCACACAAAGCCTCTTCGACTTACTTCAATTCATGTGCTGTTTTGAATTTTTAAGTGAATTTTAAATTGTGCACCCCCACCCTCCAAATATACTGGGTAAAAGTTGCCATGGCTAACAAGATGGGTATGAAAAGTCGACTCCCCCTAATTGATGACAACTTTTTTAATTTTCCCTAATGACAGGAGCGTGAAGTATAAGAACAAGTAATCAATAATCACTTAATCCTGTTGATTCTACGAATATCTGAAGAAAAGACGAAGAGAAGAAATTAACGGGGGCGGTCCTGAGAGTGTGCGACAAGTGCGGTCGTACAGGATCCATTGACGAGGGCCCCAATTTTTTTTTCTATATAATCTATATATTTCTATGTGTATATATATATATATATATATATATATATAATTTATTTAATATTATAGTGTATCCAATTCTCTAAAAAAACTTTGCTGATAATTTGTGTTGCTTAAGTTTTTTCATTGTATCAATTCCATTACAATTTGTTGCCCCTTTTCATTAAAATTGTCAAAATATTAAATTATCATTAATATATAAAAAACCACCACACATCAATTCATTCATTTAGTGTTCCACTTTTTCTTAGTTAAAATTGTCAAAATACTAAATTACTCATTCTCTAAATATAATAAAATCATTACATATAAATTCATTCATTTAATTTTTCAAAACTAGCAACAATTCCAAAAAAAAAAAAAAAAAAACATTCTCTCACGTCAAGTAGAAAACAATAAGTTTGACAAATAAATTTTCAAATAAATAAGTAGCGGATGCTATTACAAGTCAAATCCTAACTAGGGTTATGACAATCATGCAGCCGGAGCATAATCATAATCTCCATCATCATCGTCACCGCCGCCTTCTGCACGTGCATACTCATATCTGTCGTTACCGACGTCCCTCGTCTTGTTGCAGTACCACAAGTATTCAATGCCCATTATCGAACTTTGAGTTGGGAATTCTGTGGAACAGTTGGTAGACGAGATGAAGAAATTGTTTGAATGTGTGTCAAGTGAGTAGAATAACACATAGTACCACACATATTTAAGGGTTGCGAAAAGGTGGTGTGCTTAGTTTTGGCACAAGCCTGCGTGTGCCAAATTTGGTTGAAAAGATGCAAGACACGGGTGTTGCAACGGCGGCGCCACCACATTGGCAATTCGGATTAGTGAAGTGTGTTTTTTGTGTGGAAAAAGTGGGTGCCATGCTTATGGCTGAGAAAGGTAGTGTGGGAATTGGAAATTCCTTTTATTGTGTATTGTGGGTCCACAAATCATCAAAAGTTGCCACATGATTTCATTCTTATGTTTATAATGTAATAGGATTCAGGAGTTGAATGATTGGCTGGCACCGTGGGCTCGATATTTTAGATCATAACTATTATCGAATATGTTTGATGACTCGTGAATCGGGAGTGGAATGAACTCTACTCACTAATTTGGTGTGATGAAATTTTTGGCAGACCCAACATATGATGTTACTTTGTGCCAGGCTAGATCACCTAAATTACCACCTCTTTCACATATTGTGTTACAAATTCAGATTCAAAACAACACAGAAACCTCACTCAGACAATATATCGAACACTTTGCGAGTAATTCAAACTATAACACATGCAAGCTAGAAACTAATCAAGAACACCGGATTTACGTGGTTTAGCATAAATGCCTACATCCACGGGCAAGACCAGAAACCAATTCACTAATTTGGACGTAAAGATTACAAGGAAACACTCAAGAAACGAAGTTCCCAATCTAAACTCGTTTTCCCTCTCAAGTCTCTTTAATTTCCCCGCTCTAGATCTTAATTGTGTTACAAGTTGTGCAGAACCACTCCTAATATCTTGAGATACAATTAGAACGAAAATGATGGATAACCGCTGCTGACAACAACTGAAAACAGATCTCAAACTGAGCTGAAAAATCACAGAATTGCCACAGAATAAGACAACAGTTATTCGGCAGTTAATTCTGTTAAGAACCGTTGTCTTTTATCCTACCTTTCCAAAACCGAATCTGCCTAATTTTTCCTGCTTTTCTTAAGCATTTTTCACCAGTTTTCTTCAGCTTATTTGATCACCTCATCCTCAGCACTCAAAACCGGCTATCAGTTTATACAATCAGCAACATTGACCGATCTGTCGGGTGCAGTCAAATAAAATATATTTATTTACCTAACTATTCCTAACAGTAGCTAGAGCAAGTCAGGGTCGATCCCACAGAGAACATGAATTAACCAAATAATCGTATTAACCAATTTTATATAAGTACTTATAATAATATAACTATAATGAGGGGGATGTATTTTGATGCAAATTGACTAAACACTTAATAATTAAAATAACAAATTAAGATGAATTTAAATATGAAAAAACGGTATTCCCGCCTTTAACCCAATATCCCCTAGCCTGAATATCCATGTAACTAATGCAACTACTTGACTAATTAGTTCTGAGACCCCTACTCCAAGAATTAACAGGTACGCTTAGCTAACCATTGTTACCCCTTAAGTATAATTAATTATAAGAACGCTTAGTAATTAATCCTATCCAATTAAGTAGTCCTAGGATACGCTCGCTAGAACAATATTAATCAAACGCATAGGGCACTAAGGTAACGGAGTAGGTACGGTGTTGTACTCACAAGCTCGGTACAAGTGACCGCGACTTTAAGTTATCCTAGCGAGTAACCACTTTTTGCTACTTTTGGGCACAAACGCATAACAATTACGGATTATGAATTCATGACCTAGCCACAGCTATATGCCTATTATTAGGGTGATCAGTCCACGTAACAAACATATAAAAGATAGAGTAATCCAATAACACAAGTAATCTCAAAACATAATTAAGTCAAACAATTACCGAATTAATTACATAAATAACAGTCTAGGGTTCAACATAGTCAAAGACGGGAAAGTAAAAGCTTAGCCGATCATAGTGATCGCTAAGAACAAACTAATAAAAGAAAACATAAAACTAAAAACCCGAGTCGCCGAATCTTGAGTCTTCGTGCTCTTCGTAATTCCCAATCCGTGCTCTCCAAATTGATCTCCAAAGTCTTTTTTTGATGTCTAGAGCCTTGAGATATTTATAGGAGTGTCTCTCTAGGATAAAGAAGGAGAAAACCTCATTGGAATAAAAAAATAAGTCTAAAACTCGTTTTTGAGCTTGTGGGCCAAGTAATGGGCCGACACTGCATTCCTTTTCCAACTTCAAAGCTGTTTTTGAGGGTCTTATGCTCATTTTTGGGTTTTTCTTCTTTCACACAAAGTTGTAGCTCTTCGAATCAGCTTTCCAGTGCTACCAATTTCACCTCAATCGGAGTTGTAGATCTCAAGATATGGCCAAAATACTAGAGGTGTGTCAATCTGTCTCGGTCGAAAATGACTGTCTCGGCCGAGACTCTTCTACAGCCAGAAATCTGAATTCTCTGACCTTCTAGCTCGGTCGAGACTTACTAGCTCGGTCGAGCTCAGTTTCCTGCAGCTTTTGGGGCCATTTTTCTCGGCTTTTGACTTGTGCGACTTGTTCTCAACATCCATTCTTAGTCGAGTTCGACTTTTTTGGTCTAAATTCACCCAAATAACTTCAAAACAAGTCACAAACATCAAATTGTCCAATAATGTAAATACGAGCAATACACGGTCAATTACGCATGAAAATATCATTAAATGAACACTTAACTCGACCTATTATGCATGCATAAACACGTTTACCAAACATTTTGACACCCACAGTTCACATATTGGAGCTATAAAGTTTATGGATCAAAATACATGTCCCCCATATTAATGAAATTTTGTTTAATAAAAACTTGTATGTGACATATGTACCGTTCTAAAAATGTGATAAGGGTGAAATTCAATCTAAAAACTATGTTAAACTTGAAGATTTCAAGTGATCTGACCTAATCAGTTTGAGAACGCAATCCTAATTGTTTTGTTCCACACCCCCAAACTGTTAGGATTGTCCAAAAAAATCTTAGATCGATAATATATGAGAAAGATTATGAATATATAATAAAAAAAGTATTTTTATTGGTATGAGTTTTGGGAGTTAGCCCAAGAACAAAAGAGTGAGTCTTGTATGTGACGGTCTCACGTGTGACCGAATACACTTTTATAGGAAAAATTGATACTTTAACAGGAAAAAGTGATACTTTTGCAAATAAAATGTGATACTTTTACTACAGTGATACTTTTATAGATAAAGATGATATTTTTTGCTAAAAAAAAGTGTTCCAAAAAAAAAATGATTCTTTTACAAATAAACGTGATACTTTTACTAGAAAAAATGAGACTTTTTTCCCATCACATTATGTAACGGTCGTGTGACGATCTCATACAAGTTTTTGTCAAAAAAAAAAAAATCGTACAAACTCGACCAAAACATACAATATTATATCAGTGTGGAGATGCAGGAACAACCAGCCCAACACAAACTACATATATGTGACATATTAATAATATTAAAATGGAAGATGAAGCTTCATTTAATATAGGTGACCTCATCCCCCATATATATATTTATTTAATTAAGAATTTTTGTATATTTCATGTCAACAACTTTTTCTTGTGCTTATGTAAGGAAAGGTACAAGTTACTGTCACCAAGATCTCATCAGTTGACCAAATTATGTTATTTATTCGTTCCAACTAATTAAGATTTCGTAATGTAGGGCAAAACGAAAAACTTCAAAAACTATTTATTTATTGTAGGGCACACGTGCGCATATTTGTATATTAACCCTGATGATCCGTATTATATCGGGATGCGAGAAAAACACAAAAATAAAAATAAACGAACATAAAATTTACATGATTTACTAATAATGTGTTAAATATGAAACGAATATTATGTGATCAGGATGTTTATAGAATACATAAAGATCCTAGATCAAATAATAAGACTATTTATAACCCTTAACTACCCGGGCTTCAAAATAGGCCAAAAACACATCATCAACCCAAACATAATATACATCGTAAAGTTTGAGGGTTCCCCCAAACCCTATCGGGGAAGCATCGCCTCCCCGAACCTCGGAGCAGGGGCATGTCACTTCCTAGATCCCCCGACTCGCTGACCGAGCAGTGAGACCCCCAACCAGCTCGCAACAGGGTTCAAGACATTTTAATAAATTTTCACCTTAACTTAAATCTTCTCACAGATTAACAAATATATCAAATGAAACATAAAAGTGTTCAGATGTACGAGCAACTTCAGCAGAATTCAAGACATTTCAACAATTAAGTTATTTGTACTACAGTTGAGATATATTTATGATATTCATGCATCTATGGTATTAATCTTTCTATGATATTCATGCATGACTTATCATAATTCATGGTTTAAAATTGGTTCTTACTAACTAGGGCTTTGTATGCTACCTGATAGGTATGGCCCAGCAACTCCGGGTCGGGTCACCACCTCGGGCCGGACCAACCCGACCCGAAGTAACTGAGCTCATGAAAGCAAGCCCAGCAACCGGCCCAGAAGAGCGCACTCAACCTAAAATGGCCCAATCACGGCATATGGGGGAAGCAAGATCCCCACGATCTTCTCCCAACTCCCATGCAGAGATAATAGGCGCAATGGTAGGGAGTTAGTTAGGGTTTGAGTTGGCGTAATTATAGGGAGTTAGTTAGGGTTTGAGTTGAGGAGTATAAGTAGGAGAATTGTACTCAGAATTAGGGTTGGCATTTTGTACTCTGAAATTGATACGTGTAAACTCACAGAATATAGTGGAAAAACACCCTGACAGGTGACATTCTTAGCCCGTGGACGTAGATCTCCGGATCAAACCACATACATCCTGTGTTCTTCAAGTTTCTTGCGTTTATTTACGTTTTTAGCAGATCTTCGTTCGGAGTTTATTTGATAACCGGATCGCGCGTTATCAATTGGCCCTGTCTGTGGGAACGTTTGCAGAAAACCCTAGTCTTTTATCGCAATCGCTATGGTGAATACTCGTAGGTCCACTCACCCAAATCGGTCCCATCGTTATCCTCCTGTAGACAAGGTTCTGCCCCCCCGTCAACAGAACCAAGATCCGCCCGCAGGGCATGTTAACATGCCAAATCATCCCCCTGTTGATGGTCCGGCGCAAGTTGATCCCCCGCCAGCTCCCTAGCTATCGCAGGTGCAGCAGGCCTTCCTTCAGGAACACGCTACTTTGTTCCAAGAATGGAATAACCGGCGCGCCCACTCCGGTGAGCGTGCCAACAATGGCGCTGAACATGTAAGAAATCCACCCCGTGACTTATCACATGACTTGGATGAGGATCCCCCTCGTCGAGCGAGACTTGAACGCCGGAGACGGAGGACAGTTTCTCCGGTGGATAACCGCAGTTCTAATGGATCGAGGCCCCGAGACGTCTATGACGGCGCACATCGCCGCCGACCTGCTGACGTCCCGAAGCGTCCTCGTCTTGACCAGTCTCGTATGCTGGATCCTGCGGAACAAGAGCAGGCCCAATTTGCCGCGGAGCTCGACAAGGTTTTGGGCCTTGATGCCAACGGGGAAACCATCACCCCATTCTCTGATGAGATTCTTGCGGTCCCACTCCCTGATGGTTTCAAACTCCCCCCAGTGGCTGTATACAACGGCACTGGGGATCCGAGTAATTTCCTGAACGCCTTTAAGTATGCTATGTTCAACCGCAACTGCACTCCTCACCATCTGTGCAAGGTGTTTCCTGAGTATCTCTAGGACGAGGCTAGACTTTGGTTTGACTCTCTACCACGGGGTAGCGTTACTTCTTTTCGCGATCTTGCCGAGCAGTTTTGGGCGCATTTTCATACGCGGGCGTAGCCCATGGCCACTTTGGCCGACCTCATGAATATGGAACAGCGGGACGGAGAAATCGTTACCCAATTTCTTGATCGCTTTACAACGGAGAGTCTTAAAGTGGGGAGCCGGTTGGATGATGTTATCATCAATGCCTTTATGAATGGCCTTCGTCCCGGACCGCTCTACACCGAGCTGGTCCGGAACCCTCCAGTCACAACCCGGGCTTTGTTTAACATTGTGTGCAGATATGCTAAGGCCGAGGAGCAGACTCGCCGTAAGCGTGAGAAGCATGCTAGCAAACGGCAGTCCGATAGGACACAAGCCGGGCCCAGTACGCGACCTAGTGCCTTCTCTCGTCTGAACCGGGGACGTCCAGAATCTAGCGCAGATATTCCACAACTCACCTCGCTTACAAAATCACAGGCCGAAATTCTTTCTGTTCATAAGAACGATCTGCGGCCGTGTCCGCGGATGACTGCTCCGGCCGAAAAGCAAAATCGCGAAAAATGGTGCGCGTACCACCATGATCATGGACATGAAATAGAGGAGTGTCGAGAGCTCGGCAAGGAAATTGAAGATTGTCTAAAGAAAGGTTTCTTGCGGCAGTACGTTGCTCGGACCAACGACAGGCCTCGGTCAAGCCAGAATGGAGATTCGCAACAAAACCGCGGAAGCTACAATGACCGTGGTTCACGTCAAAATAGACCGCAATGGCAAAATAACAGGCTGGGACAAAACAACTATGCGTGGCAGGACCACGGAAATCGTCAGCAACCCCACTTTTTGCCGCCACCGCCTCCTCAGGGAGGACCCGGAGACAATCCGCCTACTCATGTCATAAACGTGATTTATGGAGCCATTCCCACCGGGGCATCCCGGAGTGCCTTAAAGGCAGCGGCACGCCGGCCTCCTCCCGAGGAGCCGCGTCACAAGCGCCTCTACCAATCTGAAACCGTAAGTTTTACAGACAGAGATCCTGTTCCCGAGCTCATCCCTCATACCGACGCCATTGTCATTGACATGGCCGTAGCTAATGTTACGGTAAAGAGTGTTTTCGTCGACAATGGAGCCGCAGTTAGTGTCATATTCATCGACTGTTTTCAAAAAATGGAGATTCCTCGTGAGCAGCTCCGACCGGCCCCCGGGCCGCTACAGACCTTCACCCAGGGTGAAGTCCAGCCTGAAGGAGTTATTAATCTCCCCGCCTCTCTTGGAACTTATCCGGCGAAAAAAACCATTTTTGTGGATTTCTATGTGGTTAATTCTCCGTCCTCATACAACATGATTTTGGATCGGGACTGGCTTACTCCGGCAAGAGCCGTATGCTCCACATACCACCTCGCACTGAAATTCCCTACGTCACATGCCGAGGTGGCTATCCGCGGCAATCAGCGAGTTTCTAAGGAGTGCATGTATGTCGCGCTCAAAAAGGCAACAAAGGTTCCCCCTGAGCCACAGTTTCAGGTAGCCGCCTCGGCTCTTAACCTTAATTCGTCTACACCACTGGGGGACACCACTGTCCAGGTGCCGCTTGATCTAGCCAAGCCTGAGCAAATTGTAACTGTCGGCGCTGTGGATGTGCCGTGGTTACACAATGCCATTATTCAGACCTTGCGGGAATACTCTGAAGTCTTCGCATGGTCTCCCTTGGACATGCCTGGAGTCTCTCCGGATGTTATCACTCACAAGTTGAATATCGACCCCAATGTGAAGCCTATACAACAAAAGCGAAGGAAATTCGCTCCAGAACGGAACGCAGCCATCCGAATTGAAGTACAACAGCTTCTAGATGCCGACATCTTGTTCGAAGTTAATTATCCTTCTTGGCTATCTAATCCGGTGATGGTAACGAAGTCCAGCGGGGCATGGAGAATGTGTGTGGATTTTTCTGATCTTAATAAGCACTGTCCAAAGGATTGTTATCCTTTGCCCTCTATCGACCAAAAAGCCGAAGCCATCACTGGGCACAAGACACTTTGCTTCTTGGACCTGTACAAGGGATACCACCAAATCCACATGGACCATTGGGACGCACTCAAAACCGCATTTATCACTGACTTCGGATGCTTTGCCTTCAAGAAAATGCCTTTTGGGCTAAAAAATGTGGGAGCCACGTACAAGCGCCTTATGGACCACGTCTTCCGAGGTCAAATTGGTCGTAATGTTGAGGTATATGTTGATGATTTAGTTGTCAAAAGTACTTCTCAATCTTCATGTGTGCAAGATATTGCTGAAACGTTGAGTACCTTGCGGCGTTATAATTTGCGTCTCAATCCGGCAAAATGCACCTTCGGCGTTGGCTCCGGTAAATTTCTCGGTTATATGGTTTCACAACACGGCCTCCAGGCCAATCCGGCCAAGATTTGGGATGTATTAGACCTACAACCACCGAAGACAGTAAAAGAAGTTCAACGCCTTACTGGCGGTTTGGCGGCCTTAAATAATTTCTTGTCCAAGGCCGCGGAGCGTCAACTTCCATTCTTCAAAATTCTGCGGCAGGCTAAGCTATTTGAGTGGACCCCGCAGTGCACCGAAGCTTTTGAGGCTCTAAAGTACCATATTAAGAAATTGCCCACTCTGTCCGCTCCTCTCCCCGGAGAGCCACTCTATATATATTTACCTTCCGCCGAAGAAGCCATCAGCGCAGCTCTTGTACGCGAGGCCAATGGTATACAACACCCGGTGTATTTTACGAGCCGAGCACTCCAAGGGGCAGAAACTCGATACTCCATGATGGAGAAAACAGTGCTAGCTCTCGTCATGGCGGCCCGGCGTTTGCGGCCTTATTTCCAAGGACGAGAAATCAGGGTTCTTACTAATCACCCCATTCGTCAAATTCTTGTCAAGCCCGAGGTGTCAAGGCGCCTCGCTAAGTGGGCTATCGAGCTAGGAGAGTATGATATTCAATTTCTCCCGTGCCGAGCTATCAAGGGTCAAGCACTAGCAGATTTTTTGGCCGAGACACCAGTGGATAATCACGAATCTTCCGCAGATAACGCTAGTCCTCACCCTGCAGCCCTTGAAGCTCCACCCCGTAGGTGGCAACTATATGTGGACGGCGCTTCCACGGCTCGAGGAAGTGGTGCTAGGGTGCTTCTCATTGGCCCCGAGGGCGTTGAAATTAAATATGTCCTCCGATTTAAATTTAAGGTAACTAATAATGAAACGGAGTACGAGGCAGTCCTCGCCGGGCTCCGGCTCGCTCAATCCTTAGCAGTCTCCCTTCTCGAGCTCTTCACGGACTCCGAGGTTGTTTCTAATCAGATCAAAGGCACCTACACCGCTAAGGATGAAACGATGAGCAGGTACCTCGCTTTGACGCTTAAACTTATGTCAACTTTTGCTTCGGTTGATATCCAGCAGGTACCTCGTAAACAGAATGTTCAAGCTGATGCTCTCAGCAAAATGGCCTCCGCGGTCCTCACCAATGTGTCTCCGGACATCGTAGTCGAAGATGCCTTTCATCCGGCAATTCATGAGACAACGGTCTCCGTCTTGACTGAAAGCGGTCCTAATTGGATGACCCCGATCATCCATTATCTCCGGGATGGTACTTTGCCGACTGACAAATTGCAAGCCCGGCGGATAGTTCTCAAGGCACCTAAGTACACACTCCACGACGGAATTTTGTACCGCCAGTCGTACTTACAACCGAATCTTCGGTGCCTTGCTCCCGCCCAGGCTGATCAGGTTCTCCGGGAGTTTCACGAGGGGGCCTGTGCCAGCCATATTGGCTCACGGACGTTGACCAAGAAAATTCTTCGGTGGGGGTATTACTGGCCGACATTGTTTAACGATGCTCATGATTTGGTGACCAAGTGCGACAAGTGTCAGCGACACTCTCGCGTAAAGCATCTGCCGCAAACCGAGCTCACCGGAATACAAAGCGCCTAGGCATTTATCCAATGGGGAATTGATATTGTGGGCCCGTTTCCAGACGCTCCGGGGAGACTCAAATTTCTTGTGGTTGCCGTTGACTACTTCACCAAATGGGTAGAAGCCGAACCTCTCACTGCCACCACTGGTCATAACATCTTGAAGTTCGTCTGGCGTAATATTATATGCCGCTTCGGCATCCCGAGCACCATTATTTCAGACAGCGGCAAACAGTTCGCCAATGACCCTTTCCGGTCATGGTGCGAGGAGCTCCACATTAAGCAAATTTTCACCTCGGTAGCTCATCCTCAAGCCAATGGTCAAGTCGAAGTCACTAATCGCACACTCCTTACGGGTTTAAAGAAACGCTTAGATCAAGCTAAGGGTCTTTGGGCCGAGAATCTTCCGCAGGTTCTTTGGGCCTATCGCACCACGCCGCACACCTCAACCGGAGAGACCCCCTACAGTCTCACTTACGGTTCCGAAGCCGTCATTCTGGCGAAAATCAGCGTCCCTAGTCCCCGCCTCGTGACTTTGGATCCCGAGGCTAATAATGCAGCCATCCGTGCTAATCTAGACGAGCTCGAATATCGTCATGATCAATCTTTTATCCAGCAAGCCAAGTGTAAGCAACGTGCAGCTCAGTATCACCACCTCCGGGTTCGGAGTACTCAGTTTAATGTCGGCGACTTGGTACTGCGGCTCAACTCAGCCAGCAAGGCTGCCCCCGAGGGTAAATTGCATGCCTCCTGGGAAGGACCTTATCGCGTCATTGCTGCACATGACTCCGGGTGCTACCAATTAGCGCATCTTGACGGCACACCGATTCCCCGAACCTGGCATGTTACCAAGTTAAGGCGTTTCTATCTATGAAACCACGAGACAAGTATCGTTTCTACCTTTACATTCCTTGTACATTAATTTTTCGTTGTGAGTTCCCTTTGTATTTTTTAATTGTTCCGACAATTACTTTGAATAAAGTTTTTACCTTACGAATCTTACTTTAATTTCTTCTACGCTACGGGGACGCCCTAGCTTAGTCTCACTATTATTATCCGTCTCCGGACAGTTTGATCTCTCGCCCGGTTCGTCCGGGGAGATTAACATTTGGTCCCCGGACTTATATTCCCTCTCGCCCGTTTAACCGGAGAGGTCCTTAACTCCCGCCCGATCCGTCCGGGGAGATTCTATGCCTTGTTTTTCTAGCAGGCATTATGTACATATAGTGCTCCCGAGTACCTGTTCAAAATTATACATGCATTCTGGTTAACATTTCATTACTTTCCTTTCAAAGTACACGTCATTACATGCCAAAACGTTTCTAACATTTTTATCACCCACAAAACTTTCTTTACATACTACATATAACGCTACAAAAGTACGATTTACTTTCAGCCTCCGAGCCAATACTCGGCGCTCCGGCGTTGAGACTCGTTCCGGGAATTCCTCCGTGTCCTCCGGGATTCTGAGGATTCTCGGTTTTGAGTCCCGGCTCTTTCCCTGCCATGTCTCCCTTTGCGCCGAGGACTCACTCTTGGTACTTGTCTTGGGGCTTCGCCTCTCGTCCTGCCCCGGGAACTCGTCTGCGATGCTGGCCTCGATGTCCGGGCCCATTCCACGGGATCCCACTCCGCGGGGTCCATCACTTCGATCTCCTCAGCCAGCTTCTCGACTTCTTCCTCCGCGACAACCACGGGGACTTCCTCGACTGCAATTACCGAGGCTGGCTCTTGGATTACTATCCCTTGGGTTTTCCCCGCCGGTTTCTTTTTACCCTTCCGGGGGGCTTTCGCAGTCCTTTGGCCCCGGCTGGAGCTTGCGATGTACTCTTCGGCGGTGCGCCGCCACCTGCCGCGACCTTTCATTCCTTCGTACATATTTAGCAGTAACTCCAGCACCTCTCGCTTTCTTATCAGCTCCGAGGACTCTGCCGGACCCGTCGTCATCAGTGACGAAATTTCACCTTGAATCTCGGTGATCCGCTCCTCAACTTCCTCAAAAGTCAGCAAGCCGTACTCTGTAAGTATCCGGTCATACTCCCTTTGATGGATAAGGACGCGGTCCAGTTCGGCCACCTTCGACAAGTACTTCAATTCCTGATCTCTAGCCCTCTCCGTGGCCCTAGTTCTTGCCTCCTCGGCCTCTTTGGCTCTTCTCTCTGCTACGGCCACCCGTCTCTCCAACCGCGGCACTACTTGCTTTTGCAAGTTATCTTTCTCTCCGCGGAACCAGTCTAAGGACTGCATGAGTTTCTTTATCGTATTATGCAGTTCCGCGGTGTCCTGACCGGGCAACAAAGTCAGTGTGAAAGATGAATTTCAAACACATCGCCGGACAACTATTCAATCATATGAACAACTCCACTTATATTCAACAAAACAAGCGTACATTGTCAATAGTTTTTTATAACGGAGTTACAGTTAGTCCTATCATCTACTATATTATGATAGGGTATCAAAATTGCGGGGAAGGACTGACCTCCCCCTCTTCGGTCCCTCCAATGGCCTCGGGCCCACATCCTCCTCCTCCTCCTCCATCTCGTGCTCCACCTCCTGCCGTTCTCCAACCATCCCTGCCTCATTTCCCGCAGCCTCCGCGGCGATCTCCATGCGTGGGGGTGGTTCTTTGTTTCGGGGCTCTGGGATGAACTCGACCCGGCGAAATGCCAAGAACTCTTGGTCTTGGTCCACCTCGCAGTTTGAGATCTCCTCGACACTTAAGATCTTCTTCTTCTCCACCAGTGCCTTCACGAGGGGCCACTCCGGAACCCGCGCCAAGGCTTGATAGTAGGCCTCCTCCACCCCTGCCACGGCGTTGAAGTCATACCCGAACTCTGGGCGATACACGTCCACGTTCGGATAGACTTCCTTAACTTTCTCCAGCAGCACCGATCGGGTGGCTGCATCCCCAACTGCGACAAAGTTGGTCTGGAAGTCGAGAAAGGTGCTTGTCTAGAACAACTTCTCGGCGAATGCTCTCAATATTGCCTCCTGACCGTCAACAACAGCCGCTTCTTGGGCCTTTATCTCCGCCCGCAGTTGAGCCGTTTCACCACGGAGGGCCCCGGCCTCCGCCTTCACTTCGTGCAGCCGCGCGATCTCATTCTCTACCAAGGCCGCCCTCTTGCGCGCTTCGGCCAGATCATGGGTAAGTCTGTCATTGCGCGCGCGTAGCTCTCGTGCCACCTCGGCCAGCTCTTCTTTGGCCTTCCTCTCACTGTTTCGGCCCAGCTCCATTATCCTCCGCGCCAAGCGCAGCAGCTCCTCGGCGTCCGCCCCTTCTAATCCCAGCAAACTTATGGGTCCTTGCCCCTTCACAACACAACACCGGGGTTAATACTGGTAACATATGATAAATCTGACCAAAGGTTACACCTTAGAAATAGTTATATATGCTCTACCTCGGCGCTCTGCTCCGTGCGGAGTCTTTTGACTATCCCCGGAGGTGTTACAGATGGTTCCGACCTCCTCTTCGTACCGGGGGTTGACCCCGCTGCCACCACTCGCTCCTCCGATCCCGTTGATGGCCTCGGGCTGGGCGGCACCCCCCTCGGGGGGATACTTCAGTCACTTTCCCCTTCAACTTTGCCGCCTCCGGTGCCGCGGGGCTTCTAGCTGGTTCCTTTCTGAAGCGTCTCACTGCATAAAGAAATTGGAATTAGTCCTACACAAGACACCAATATTACACAGTTAGCAGAGTTCCTACCCTCCTCGGCAACCCCGGTTCTCGACTCCTGCCCCCGGACGGACACCCCCTCAGCATTGCCCGAGTAATATGGGCTCAACCCTGCCTCCTCTAGCTCCGCCTCGGCGCAAAGGGTCTTGAACGTCCTCAGCGCACGGAATGGTCCCACCACCTCGCCTCCGGTTCCACCACCGGGGCATTATCTAACACCTCCTCTCTCCTCCACCTCGGGAGGACCAAGTCTGTCTTCACGAAGATAAATTTCTCCTTCCACCCCTCCACCTTGCTCGGATTATGTACTTTGAAACCACCTCGGGCCCGGGGGCTGAAGGAGTACCAGCCTTTTGCTTTCCCGAAGGCCTTTAGCTGGATGAAATATCGAAACAATTCTACATCTGGTTCTACCCCGACATTCCTATATACCACGGTGAACCCGACTACTTGCCTCACGACGTTGGGTGCTAATTGGCTCAAAGCGATGTTATAATACTTCAGCAGATGTATAACAATGTCCCAGAGGGGAAATCTCAACCCTATCTTCAGATGATCTATATATACGCTAATGAAGCCTTTCGGCGGGCAACAGGCCCTGTCACCGGGCTCCGGCACTATGTACTCTAAGTTTAATGGAAAGTAAAACGAGGGGATCAGGGTTTCTATTTGCACCCGTGTCATCCGCAAGGCTACCGCCGACACTTCATATTCCTCTTCCAGACATTCCCCAAATCCCACTGCCCGGGTACCGGCCTCCCTGAAATCGGCCCTATACACCATCCTATTCACTAGTCTTTCGGGAATAATAAAGCGTATGGGTGGTACATTTAGCGGGGCTTTATCAGTTCCTATTTCTCTAACTGAAGAAGAAGACGATGAAGAAGACATACTTACTTGATCTTGGTATTGTGATGGATCACAAGCGCACAGATGAGTCTCGTTTTTTCCCGCTTTCTGAAAATTGCAATCGCAAATGATGAAGATGAGTATACTGTGCACATATTCAAATATATATATATTTTTGAATCAACAGTTTAGATCTGGCCTTTTCAAATTTCGTGTCCTAGATTTGACCGTACTGCTCACGCGCTTTGCAGTTCCCTAGGCGCGTGGGGAACAGGTGATACACATTAATTATGCTTGTAATTAGGTCGAGTTATGACACTATTTTATAGGAATTATGTGCATAGATGGTCAAGAATTGGATGAAATGTTATATAAGTGACCAATTAACATACTCGGCTTGTTTTAAGGTGTTTTTGAGCTTTTTCAGGATAGAAGGTTGTGATTTACGACTACCGGACAAGGAAAAAGTTGGAAAAGAGTGAAAACCGGCCCAAAATAGTGAAAACCAGTGAAAACCGGTCCAAACCATCCTAGAACCGGTCCAAACCGGTCCAGACCGGCCTGAACCGGTCTAGTAGCAAAACGATGCAAGAACCGACACGGCCGTCTCAAACCTTCAACACGGCCGTGTAAAAAGTGATGTGAGAAGGTTAAAACAGCTCTGGATCAGAACACGGCCGCGTCATAATTGCAACACGGCCGTGTCAAAAGTTGCGCAGAAAGTGAAGTTTACAAAGCAACACGGTCGTGTAAAAAGGCCGCCGATAAGAGAAGATCCTGTTTGATAGGGATTTGATTTCCTAATAGGATTTGGATCCTATCTTCTTAAAGATTCGTCCCCAACTCTATAAAAAGGACCTCAAGCTCTAGGAAAGAAAAGAATCAATCACAGAAGAACATCAATTACATCATTCCACCTAGAAGAAATCTTGGAGGACAAAGAAGACGAAGATCATCGAGACGGAGTCATTCGTGTTTAATTATTCTTTTCTAGTTTAATTCTTTACAATGTTTTTATTAGAATTTTGTATTGGATTATTGCTTGGCATGAGTAGCTAAGCTATTTGTGTCCTAGGGTTAGAAAGTAGGGATTTTTATGACAATGGTTTGATTATGATTTAATCTATTTATTCCTTTCTTTATGTGTTTATCTCTATGTTTGTGCTTAAAACTGAATTTAGCTTGATCACCTAGATTTAGTAATTTAGTTTAGCAATTTCGCTTCGAGAGGAGGGAATTGTTATCAGACTTAGAACATAGAGCGCAATTGTCTATGACTGTGTAGGCCGTGGCTTAGGATCGTTTGGGAGTTATTAGGTTTAATTGACTCGAGAGGGTAATTAGCTTAATCAATCAACGGTTTAATCGCTTCGAATTAGATTATTGTCGTGCCGTCTAATAAACATTAGAATTGGTAAATTTATAGGTTAATTGTATTCAACATTGAAGTAATATCCTGAAATCGAAGCCCTAGGATACCCTTTCTCATTGATTGTTAGTTCTCTTTGTTTGCCAGTTATTAGTTAAAATCCGTAATTCTTGTTAAAATCAACCTTTGAGGCTTAGTATCTAGTTAGGACATTCCTAGAGTATTAAGGTATCAAACTACCGAAAACTATTCCTTGTGGGATCGAACTTGACAATAGTACTACACCTACATCCGTACACTTGCGGAGCACTAGGTTAGAAACCGACGTGTCAAGTTTTTGGCGCCGTTGCCGGGGAATAGGATTTAGCGCTTATATTTTATCTTGAAAAATAGGAGGAAACTAGACTAAATTTTATTTTTTCGCAATTTTAATTTTAATTTTCGTTTTTATTTTTGGGTTAATTTTTGTATTACGCGGTAGTTCTTGTTTTTTGGTGTTTTCAGGCTTCGTATGCTCACCAGATCAAAAGGGAAAGAAACCCTTCTTCCTTTCGATCCAGAAATTGAAGCGACAGCTCGCAGACACCGAACTAGAAGAAATTTCACATCTGAGATGGAGAACCCACCATAGCATCCGAATCAGGATGACACACTTAACAGAGTACTGACAGCTCTGGCACGTTTGGATGATCGAGTCACGAATATACAGCAGCAGCTACCTCCACAAGGGCCACAGCTACAACAGCAGTACGACCCAATTCAGATAGACCCAGCTGCAGGAGATGAATATGACACTCCCATCAGTGACTGCCTGAAGCGCAGTCCAAATCAGCAGGCAGGAGGAGTACAACCTCCACCACTCAATGCCAACAATTTCGAGCTGAAGCCTGCACTAATCAACATAGTGCAGCAAAACCAGTATGGGGGAAGTGCTTTGGAGGATCCGAATGTACATTTGATCAAGTTTCGCAGACTGGCCGACACAATCAAGATCAATCATGTGCCGCACGAGCAGGTCAAGATGAGACTGTTCCCTTTCTCACTGAAGGACAGAGCACTACAGTGGTTCAATTCGCTGGAAGATATCAGAGATTGGGAAGACTTAAGTACTTCTTTTCTGAAGTACTTTCCACCAAGCAAGATGCTCGACCTGCAGAACCAGATCAACCAGTTCAAGCAATTGGACCAAGAGCCATTCGGAGAGGCTTGGGAGCGATTCCGGGATCTTATCCGGAGTTGCCCTCAACATGGGTTCACCAAGAAGCAGCAAGTGTGCAAGTTCTACAATGGTTTACTTGCACCGACTAGAAACCAAGTGGATGCAGCTGCGGGTGGAAGTTTGATGGAGAAGTCAGCAAGGATGGCATTCTTAATCCTGGACGCTATGGCCAGAACGAGCTACCAATGGTCGAATGAGAGAAACATGCCAAAGAGGATAGCCAGTGTCCAAAAAGTCGAGCCCGTCAATAATGAGCCAATTGAAAAGCTCACAGCACAAGTAACAGTATTGATGAGCCAGGTGAATTTGCTAACTAATCTGACGTTAGCACAACAGCCAGGGGGTCCGGAAGAAGTTGAAGAAGTAAAATTTGTGAATCAACGAAACTTCAACAATTTCCAGAATAATCAGCCTCGGTACAATCGGTACCCTCAGAATCAGAATCATCAGAACTTTTCATATGGGAACGCGCAAAATACACTTAATCCGCCACCCGGATTTGCTGTTACAAATGGCATGATCCATGACGGTAAGAAGCCATCACAAGAAGAGATTGCGCAGTCACAATTTGAAAAGTATGATGAAAAGTTAGCTCAGTTGGAGAAGAAAGTGGATGGAAAATTTATGGAGCTAAACAAGCATATCACTGGGCAAAGGGCAGACATTAAGAGGCTCGAGAACACATTAGTGCAGAATCAAGCTAGCATTGGTGAATTGTCATCAAACATGAGCCAATTGATAAAGATAGTAGGAGCTCAATACAAGCAAGGACAATATCCGAGTGATACAGTGGTTAATCCGAGGGAGCACTGCAATGTTGTGGAGCTAGAGGAGCATGAAAAAGGCATGAAGGACCATGGAGCGAAGAAATCAAACGAGGAAGTAAAAAACATTGAGAAGGAGGAGGTCAATCCAATCATAGATAAGAAAATTTCATCTCCTATTCTTGATGAGTCTTTTGATTTTTGTTTTAAAAATTCGTTCTTTGCTAACCTTGATCCTTTAGAGCAATCTAGAGCTGTTGTTGTGAAACAGGAACCACTGAAGGAGAGAATCCAAGATAAAGAGGAAACAAAGAAGTGGAAGGATGGAAAAGAGACGACGAAGAAGAAACCGAGCAAGCCCAAAAAGAACACAACCACAAGCATGAAACCGAGAAGAGCAACAAAAGCAAAAGATCTAGGGAGTTTTACTATTTCTTGCTCAATTGGTAGTCATGATTTTCAAAATGTCATGTGTGATTTAGGGTCTAGCATAAATTTGATGTCTCTTAAGCAGTATAGACAATTAGGATTAAGGAAAATTAAACGGTCCTTTAATACTATCAAATTGGCGGATGGATCTTCATTAACGCCGTTGGGAGTAGTAGAGGATGTAGTGGTAAGAGTGTTAAATTGTGAATTCCCTAGTGATTTCTTAGTTGTCGACATGAAAGGGAATGATGAATTTCCTTTATCTTAGGAAGACCCTTCTTGGCGACTAGCCAAGCACTAATAGATGTACCTAAAGGGGAGTTGATTTTTCGGGTTCAAAACGAAATAATCACACTCAAAATACATAAGTCGGGTCTAAGGGGTAGGCATAATTGTAGCACTGTTTACACTACCCAAGCTGCTGTAGGAAATCCTCATGTCCCAAATAGCTTTTTAATTGGTCAGAAAACATCCGACTTGGGGTGGCTAGAAAATGGTTGATAGGAAAAGGGCGTCTGGCTGATGACGTAAAACAAAGTGCTTGTCGGGAGGCAACCCGAGGTTTATCGTTTTATTTTTATTATTTCGTTAATTTTATATTTTTACTTGTGTTTTAGTGTTTTATGTTTTTAGGAATCAACATGGACGAGCGTGCAAGAAACGGGGGTCGTGAGTTTAGAGTTTAGAGTCTTATTAGTGTTTTAGTTTTTAGAGTCATAAGAAGAATAAACCCGGAAAAAGGTAACAAGTGAAAAGAAAAATAAAAAGAGAACAATAGGGAAAGATGGATGATGAATAGTTAATGATGAGATGATTTTGAGAAGTAGATGAACAAATGGCACATAATAGAGCATGAGAGGTGTTTTGAGACGAAATTGAGCTTGAACTTAGAATATTCAATCAACATTAACCTTGTGAGAATTTGAGCCTAATTATACTCCAATTTTCGGAGTAATCTACTTTCTTTCGGTGTGAATTTGATTGAATATATGTACTAGTCTCTAGAACTTGCCTTAAGTCTTTACTAAGAATGTGTCAAGTATGTGTTGTGATTTAGGAAATGATCTTAGACAAATTTTTTTTTTTTTTTTTTTGTTTAAGCCTATTTATTTGAACCATGAAAATTGCTTTGACCCATAATGGAAAAAAATTGTCCCTAGTTAGCCCAATTGAGCCTAATAACCTTATTTATTCATAACCTAACAATATCAGCCAAAACCTTTTGATTTAACTCTTTTGGCCCTAATTGGATTAATCAAGTTAGAGGGAGGAGAATTGGAAGGAATTTTTGGGTGAACAGTTTGTGGGAAGGAATGGGAAGTAGGGATATTTTCAAAAGATGAAGGAAATAAGAGAAAAGTGATAGGTGAAATTCCACGGAAAATAGCCTCTCCTAGTATGAAAGTCTAAAAAAAAAAATAAAAAAAAAAAAAATAATAATATTTGTTGTTGTTAGTATTCTAGAGGAGAGGCTAGGAAATAAAGTGCTTAAATCATGAATTTGATTAGAACAATCGGGTAGTCCCAAGATGTGGTACCCACAGAATTGAAAAGCACTTAAGTGTACGGACTTTTGAAGGTGAAGAAGTCACTTTGCGGGGTGATTTGCTGAAATTTGAAGAGTAAGGCTAAGTGATTGTATTGAGTGGTAGTCGGGTTAGACGTTACTTGATTAGTCCAATGAATAGTCAATTATATCTAAATGTATCCCACCTTACCTTAAAGCCCACATTACAACCAAAAGAAAGACCTTTTTGATCCTTTTTCACACACATCAAGTACGAGGTCTAGTTTAGACGATTGGCAAGCTTATGGTAGGCTTTGCATGTAATTCAATGTGAGTGGAAATTATTTTAGCCTAAACACTTGAGAGAAGAGTGAAACACTTATCCGGCGAGGATTGAATACTTCGAAAGTTCAAAGTCTTGAGATTAGTTGATTTTCGCGTTATCACATATGCTCAAGTGAATTGTGTTGCCTAGTTATTTTAAGAAAAATCAGACTGAAACTAAATTCATCTAGTCGCCCTAAACAAATGCATAATCACTTGTATTCTTTGTGTCATTTTGTATGATGTTCGGGACGAACAACAGTTTAAGTTTGGGGGGTTTTGATACACGTTAATTATGCTTGTAATTAGGTCGAGGTATGATACTATTTTATAGGAATTATGTGCATAGATGGTCAAGAATTAGATGAAATGTTATATAAGTGACCAATTAACGTACTCGGCTTGTTTTAAGGTATTTTTGAGTTTTTTCAGGATAGAAGGTTGTGATTTACGACTACCGGACAAGGAAACAAGTTGGAAAAGAGTGAAAACCGGCCCAAAATAGTGAAAACCAGTGAAAACCGGTCCAAACCGTCCTAGAATCGGTCCAGACCGGCCTGAACCGGTCTAGTAGCAAAACGATGCAAGAACCGACACGGCCGCGTCAAACCTTCAACACGGCCGTGTAAAAAGTGATGTGAGAAGGTTAAAACAGCTCTGGATCAGAACACGGCCGTGTGACAATTGCAACACGGCCGTGTCAAAAGTTGCGTAGAAAGTGAAGTTTACAAAGCAACACGGCCGTGTCACTTAAGCAACACGGCCGTGTCAAAAAGGCCGCCGATAAGAGAAGATCCTGTTTGATAGGGATTTGATTTCCTAATAGGATTTGGATCCTATCTTCTCAAAGATTCGTCCCCAACTCTATAAAAAGGACCTCAAGCTCTAGGAAAAAAAAGAATCAATCACAAAAGAACATCAATTACATCATTCCACCTAGAAGAAATCTTGGAGGACAAAGAAGACGAAGATCATCGAGACGGAGTCATCCGGGTTCAATTATTATTTTCTAGTTTAATTCTTTACAATGTTTTTATTAGAATTTTGTATTGGATTATTGCTAGGCATGAGTAGCTAAGCTATTCGTGTCCTAGGGTTAGAAAGTAGGGATTTTTATGACAATGGTTTGATTATGATTTAATCTATTTATTCCTTTCTTTATGTGTTTATCTCTATGTTTGTGCTTAAAACTGAATTTAGCTTGATCACCTAGATTTAGTAATTTAGTTTAGCAATTCCGCTTCGAGAGGAGGGAATTGTTATCAGACTTAGAACATAGAGCGCAGTTGTCTATGACTGTGTAGGCCGTGGCTTAGGATCGTTTGGGAGTTATTAGGTTTAATTGACTCGAGAGGGTAATTAGCTTAATCAATCAACGGTTTAATCGCTTCGAGAGAAGGATTAGATTATTATCGTGCCGTCTAATAAACATTAGAATTGGTAAATTTATAGGTTAATTGTATTCAACATTGAAGTAATATCCTGAAATCGAAGCCCTAGGATACCCTTTCTCATTGATTGTTAGTTCTCTTTGTTTGCCAGTTATTAGTTAAAATCCGTAATTCTTGTTAAAATCAACCTTTGAGGCTTAGTATATAGTTAGGACATTCCTAGAGTATTAAGGTATCAAACTACCCCAAACTATTTCTTGTGGGATCGACCTTGACAATAGTACTACACCTACATCCGTACACTTGCGGAGCACTAGGTTAGAAACCGACGTGTCAACAGGTTTCTTGGAAATCTCCAAACGCGTCACTTCACATCCCTCTCTCTCATGATGGCGCCGCCAGTCAAATCAACCTCATTCTTGGCCAGGAAGTTTTGGGAAGCACTCCGGTGTCTCCGTCACCTCGGCCAAATTACAGCTCGCTTCCGCTATACTTCCTTGCCCTCGGGGTACTTTAGTTCGGCTCCGGTCGATTTCCCCCCGGAGGGTGCTTCACTACGGCTTCAGTTGACTCCGCTACTTCGGGTACCTCAGTTCGTTCTGTTTACTCCTCGCGGATTGCGCCACCTCGGGGGTAGGTCCTCTCGACTCCAGCTACTTCTCGGCCTTTATGGGTACTTCGGCTCGCCATGGACAACTACCTATCGCGCTCGCTACTTTGCTGCTCTGCCTCATCCCGGCGCCTGTCATACCTCACCCTGCTTATAAGGCATCTGATAGGTATGGCCCAGCAACTTCGGGTCGGGTCAGCACCTCGGGCCGGACTAACCCGACCCGAAGTAACTGAGCTCATGAAAGCAAGCCCAGCAACCGGCCCAGAAGAGCGCACTCAACCTAAAACGGCCCAATCACGGCATATGGGGGAAGCAAGATCCCCACGATCTTCTCCCAACTCCCATGCAGAGATAATAGGCGCAATGGCAGGGAGTTAGTTAGGGTTTGAGTTGGTGTAATTATAGGGAGTTAGTTAGGGTTTGAGTTGAGGAGTATAAGTAGGAGAATTGTACTCAGAATTAGGGTTGACATTTTGTACTCTGAAATTGATACGTGTAAACTCAAAGAATATAGTGGAAAAATACCCCGGCAGGTGACATTCTTAGCCCGTGGACGTAGATCTCCGGATCGAACCACGTACATCCTGTGTTCTTCAAGTTTCTTGCGTTTATTTACGTTTTTAGCAGATCTTCGTTCGGAGTTTATTTGATAACCGGATCGCGCGTTATCACTACCTAAGTGGCTACTAGGAATGTTAATCGGGTCAACTCTATCGATTTCAGGCTAAACTTAGTGGTTGTCGGGTTAACCGGGCTTCGTTTTAGTCGGACCATTTTTAACGGGCCAAAATTAGTGTGAAACTAATCCTAACTCTACCGATTTTCGAGCTAGTCGGGCCACTATCGGACTATGAGTCAGAACTTTTAAAAAATTATATTGAAATAAAATATTCACAAAACATATTTGATTTTGGTTTTCTTACTCATTGAAGGTTCGAACGAATCACATAATTACTAAGAATATGAACACGCCTAAAACTAGGAGATCTATATTTCAGAGCCTCCGAAATATCAACATTATTACGAACAAATTGAAAAATTCATAGTTGATATAAAAAATATATTAGACAAACATTGAAAAATGTAAAATTAAAAAGAGCATATAATCAAACATAAATAATATTACTACATAATATTGAGTTCATGAAAATAGAAAAAACATCAATTCTTGAAAATTATTACAACATAACGTTAATTTATGTATCATCATCTACGACAACTGTAAGATAATATAACATTAATTATTGAACACCATAGTTCAAAATATTACAAATAGTTCATAATAATATTAATGGATGCTATTATCATTTAAATCATTAAATATGTGTGTTTTAATTCAACTATTCAAGTGAATAATGACTTACAGCAACAAGACAGGGGACGTCATAACGACGGATATGAGTTACAGTAACCGAAAACCTAAACCTAAACAATAATATACATATATGTGTATATATATATATATATTTAATATTACATCCATATTGTATGCATTTTCTAAAATATATATATACATTACAACAATATTGATAACATATATAGAATTTATTCGAGCTATCAGGCCAACCCTAACCCTAAGCGGGTTAGTTCTATCGGGCCTCAGTCGAGCCTCGATTTAGTCGGACAATTTTTAACGGGCTGATAATATGATGAACATAAACCTAAACGGTTTAGGGCGTCTTCGGACTGACCCTGTGGTTTTGAGCTTTTGTTACATCCCTAGCTTTTACCCTACTTGAACAATCCACCCTACTTCTGAAGTACTCCCTCCGTCTCGAGTGAAACCCGGTACACGTATAATTAAAAAAAGTTGTTTCTTGATAAATGTTGACTTAGTCAAATCTGTTTTTACCTTTATGTGATGACAAATTTGATTATGTGATTAATGTGAGGTAGAGATGTAAAGTTTTATTTCCTGAAATGGAAATTGTGCAAAAGGAATGGGACATTCCGATTAAGGAAGTATGCAAGTTCATTCGGAACGTAGGAAGTATAATAATAATAATAATAATAATAATAATAATAATAATAATAATAATAATAATAATAATAATAAAACCGCCTGATCTCCATAATGTCTCGGTGCATGATGGATACCCAAGTGGGTAGTGTAGCCACGTGATCAATTGAAAATGAGGCCTTGTTTCTCTCATTTTTTTTTCTTTTTAAATAAACTAAAAGTTGGGAGAACGTAGGGTTTATTACAAATAATATCACCATGGAAAAACATCAAGGTGTGATTTTCTTATTTTAGACTTTTGAGTCAAACAAGAAGTCCTTCAAGTCATTAAATCTACGTGGTAAATGAAATGTGACGATTTCCTTAATTTAGACTTTTGAGTCAAATTGATGCGTGTATTGAATTATGTCGAATTAATATGTGTTGTGCATTAAATTAGATGATCTCGTATGGTATCTTTCACCTTATAAATGAAATAGCCTAACAGGGTACAGAGATGATACAAGAGATCTCTAAATACGTAAGAAACTATTTTCCCCAGTGATTTCAATATCCAAATTCCATTCAAATTAGCAAGATCGTAGCCCACGAGGCTGCAAAAAATTGGGATCCTCTCTAAATTAATTTAGAAGTACCAGAGCAGACACTATTATGAAAAAAATGAATAAGAAAAAGAAAAAAAGCCAGTTAGGATTGATAATGGTATCAAGCAGCCGGAGCATAATCAAAATCTCCACCATCATCGTCACCATCGCCCTCTGCATACGCAGTCGGCGCATACTCATATCCTTTGTCTATGCCCCGCCTCGTGTTGCAAACAATTGCCATTGTATAATTGATGAAACTTTCAGTGGGGAATTTCGTCGAACACTTGGAAGAGATAAATAAGTTGCCTTATTGAAGTGGCTTTTAGTGATAAGAAGAATAAGCAAATACTGCACATATATAAGGTTTGTGAAAAGGTGGTGGGTGTGGCTTGCGCGTGGCGAATGTGGTTGTTTGTGCTTGGAAATGTGCAGAATTAGAGGGGAGTTGCAGGTGGCGCCACGGTGGCATGCCACGGTGGAGATTCCGATGGTAGTGGTGGGTCTACAAACCTTGAAAAGTAACACTGAGTTTTTTCTTGTTTAAAATTCTGTGGAATTGATATGTGAAAAAAAGGTTGAACTCATAAGTCGGGACAGAGGGAGTAGTTTTTAAGAGAGATTTAGATTACGAAAGTGAGGGAATAAATTAACTAAATTATTGTTATTTTATTGCGTTTATTGTGTATTGGACTATTAACATTGAATTTAGGTTACCAACATAAACTAATTCAATATTTTTTTTCAAATATAAGGTAGGTTCTTTCTCAAAGTTTTTTAGTAGTAATCTATTTCAAATCACTGACCTACATTTTCTGGGACTCAATCAACTGAGCTATTTGATTCTCCTTATACTCGTAAAGCTAAAATTAAAATGCGATTAAACTGCAACATCTCCAAGACAATATGCACCTTATTTTTTCAACTTGCAAGATTATTACCATTTTCTCTTATTTTTTCCCCTTATTATTAACCCATCTCTTATTTTTTTTCCCATTTCATTGGAGCATAATAAAATGATGGAAATATTGAGAATTATTATAGTGAATAATTTATACTGTATAAATATATATTGTGTGTGAGAGGATATAATTTTTCATCACTTATTATATCTTAACATTGCTCGAGGTAAGGATGAAAGAAATTTACATATCTTAAATAAACAAAGATAAACATTTCACGATTTACTCATATTTCTAAACTTTTAATAATTTTTATTGTCTTTTCTTCATTAACAAAGATATAATCTTTCATCAATTATTATATGTTATAACTATATATGGACTATGAAATAGGGTAAGGATCCTTTGTTCTACACGTACCCAATTTCAATCGTGTTCCACTCCAAAATCGAACCATACAACATAAATCGTGAACCTTGAAAGCATGAATCATGAACTCTAAATTATGAACCACTAAATTATGAACTTTGAACCATTAAATCATGAACCAATTACTCAAATTTTTATTGAATATAATTTCATGGTCTGAATTATGTAGCTTACTTATTTTTTATTTTTTTGTATCAGGGTCCTCTGGATCTTGTATTTTAGGGCTGTTGTACTTTTGATTAACTGTTATCAAAACATTGTCAATAACATTTAGCTGCCCTCTCCCTACAACAAAAAAGATTTTTTGTAAAACATTTTTTGACACCACAATTGTGATCACTAATAATAAGTTATTTGTGACCACTTGTTGTCACAAATCTCTCTACAAATTATTTGAGATAACTTTAAGACTACTTTTAGAGACAACTAATTGTTGCAAAAAATATTTGAGATGCATTTGAGACCACTTTTGTGGTCACAAATAAATTATTTGCGTCCAAGTTATTGAGACGACAATAAAGTTGTGACAAATGTTCATAAGTTGTGACAAATACTCATTATTTGAGACCACTTCACCTAACTTGTGGCAAATACTCATTATTTGAGATCACTTTTTTGTGGTCTCAACAGACCCTTTTTCTTGTAGTGTCTGGTCTCTAGAATTGTGAAGTAATTCATTTTCTCCTATTTGATGACTAAACAAATTCTTCTGTTTCAGCTTTAAGGGGAGATGGTGGTATTCTTAGGAAGAATGATGATGTTTCTGCTGCTATGGAATCACGAACACCTGGGCATTCATCAGTTCCCGTTGGTCTATGGAGATCTTCATCTTTTGCAGAACGGTCACGTTTAACTTCTGACTGGAGAGAGGCTCCTAGAGATGTTCAGAATGATTTTACCTAACACCAGAAAAGGAGCACCAAAATGGCAAGTAAATGATGACCCAGTTATGAGAAGGCCACCTTCTGCATCAATTGCTTATTTTTTCTCAAATTGATATATTCTTTTTGGATTTTGCAAGGCACTTATGATAAAAATCATTGCTTATTTTTTCTGGAGTTGATATATTTTTTTTGGATTTTGCAAGGTACTTATAATCTTCATGAGTTGTTGGGAAAAAAAGGAATGAAATTTTTGTATACTGTCAAGTGCGTTGAAGCTCAAGAAGATCTGGTCAATGCGATCACATAGTTAATTTTATATTAGTTTCGGAAGCATATTGGTGGTTGTTTTTTCTAAAATAATGTATTAGATATATTAAATTGGATGATTTGACTATCAAAATAATTGTTGGTTTATTAAGGTTTTTCTCCTTTTATGTGATGTATTTTATTGAATTATTTATTATTTAAAAATATTAAAAAAATTAAAACAGGAATATAATAGCTAATAACAGGTTCAACAAACCCCTATTATAAAGGTACAACAACAACGGTCATAAATCGTTGTCTTTACTGGTGTTGCAAAGATTAAAACAACAACGGTAAAAAACTGTTGTAATGACTGTTGTTGTAAAAGCACAAAACACAACGGTTAATAACTGTTGTTAACAATAACTGTTGCGATCCAAACAACAACGGTTCCGCTGCGTTGTAACGGTCGTTGTGGTAAATATAAATTACAACGGTTTTAAACCGTTGTGAGAGACACCTTCGACAATGGTAAAAGCTGTTGTGGTAGGTTGGGTCTACCACAACACCAGGTATGACAACGCTCAATTATTATAAACGATAACGGTTTTCCACAGTTATCGTTTTGCAAAACTGTTGTAGTGAGATGATCTCGTATGGTATCTTTCACCTTGTAAAAGAAACAGCCAAACAGGGTACAGACATGATGTAAGAGATCTGTAAATAAGTAAGAAACTATTTTTCTCACTGATTTTCAATATCCAAATTCCATTCAAATTAGCAAGACCGTAGCCCACAAGGCTGTAAAAAATTGGGATCCTCTCTAAATTGGTTTAAAAGTACCAGAGCACACACTATTATGAAAAAAATGAAAAAGGAAAAGGAAAAAAAAAAAAAGCTAGCTAGGATTGATAATGGTATCAAGCAGCCGGAGCATAATCAAAATCTCCACCATCATCGTCACCATCGCCCTCTGCATACGCAGCCGGCGCATACTCATATCCTTCGTCTCTGCCCCGCCTCGTGTTGCCAACATTCGCCATTGTATAATTGATGAAACTTTCAGTGGGGAATTTCGTCGAACAGTTAGAAGAGATAAATAAGTTGCCTTATTGAAGTGGCTTTTAGTGATAAGAAGAATAAGCAAATACTGCACATATATAAGGTTTGTGAAAAGGTGGTGGGTGTGGCTTGCGCGTGGCGGATGTGGTTGTTTGTGCTTAGAAATGTGCAGAGTTGCAGGTGGCGCCACGGTGGCATGCCACGGAGGCGATTTCGATGTTACTGGTGGGTCTACAAACCTTGAAAAAGTAACACATGAGTTTAATCTTGTTTAAAATTCTGTAGAATTGATATTTAAGAAAAGTTAAATTCATAATTAGTTTAGTTTAGTTTAATTTAAATTTAATTTAATTTAGTTTAGTTTAGTATAATTTAATTTAGTTTCAGTTTAGATTTAGTTTAGCAATAATTGTCGTTGCATACTCTCTCTCAGTCCCAAAATCATTATTGTTTTCCAAATAATTGCCATTTTAAAGATTTAAGGTATAATTTTACTAATCTTCCAAAATTACTCAAATAATAAATAAGTCTAAAAAGTAGAAAATAATTGTTAATGATTATAATGACAATATAATAATTTAAATATGAATAAATGTATGAGAGTCATTTTATGAGAATCCTTAACTCGTGTGCAATTTTCTCAACGCCAGTTATTTTGTACTTCTGTTTTTTATAATTCCCTGTTTTGTAATTTTTAATCGGATGTTTTAGTTTGTACAGTTTCTAAACATTACCCTGGAACTATGCACTATCAATGAAAATAACCAATAATTTTAATTAGGGGTGTGCACGGTACGGTGTGGATTGAATATTTGAAAAAATTCAGATTCATACCAAACTTCTGTTATTTAAAAGATGAGTATTCATTACCGATCCAAAAAACGGGGACGGTATGATGCGGTTATTTATTTTTTTGAGACAGTTCGGTTCAGAATTTCAGATCTAACAGAACGGTTCAATTCGGTTTGGTTAAGGTCGGATAATTGGAGATTTATTTTATCTTTTGAGTAATAAATTCAATTGAATATAATATTTTGACGTCTAAGTAATATAAATAATTTTATTACATCAAATTTGTTTCCAACTAATTAACTTGTGTTTTGAAAATTATATAATAATTAAATATAATGTTTTTAATAATTTATGTTATGTTACATATAATTAACTACAAAATTATGTATAATTCAATTTTTCATTCTTATTTAAATTAGTCTGTTAGGGATAATATATTTTTAGATTTATAATTTGTTATTTTATTCGGTTATTCGGTTCAATACAATTTGGTATGCTTCAATACGGGTTTCGGTTCAGAAAATTGAGAAATATCCAAATTCGTACCAAAAAATTAATCGGTTCAGTTCGGTTCAGAAAAAAGTCAAATGGTCAACGGATTTTTTCCGTTCGGAATTTATTCGGTCCGGGTTTCAGTGCATTTTCGATAATCTCCAAGCTCCGTACACAACCCTAATTTTAACATTATATACAAGTATTCTCCCCATTACATAATATATAATTGATATTCTATGATGAATGGGAAGAATTAAGAATTAAATAATTTGACAAATATACTCTCAGCTAATATGTGTTTTAGGAGATAAAGATTTGACTAAATATGTGATAGGTTAAAAAGTAAAAATATTTTAGGATTGAGCCCAAAGAAAAATTGGTAGATTTTATGAAAAATATCTAGAACGTCAATTAATTGAAACTTTTTTTTAGCTAAAATGTCAATTATTATGAAATAGAGGGAGCATCATTCCACTTTTAAGAGCTTAACCAAAATACCCAATAACCAACTGTAACAGGTATGTGGCACCTTTTTTCTTTGTGTATCATTAATATATTGTGTTAAAGGATTATAAATTTATAACCTTCTGTAAAATATAGATTAATAAAAAATGATAAATATATTAAGATATCTGAATAATTTTTGAAAAAATCTCAATTGATTTTAAATATCTAAAAATTATCATAGAAAATCTTATAATTATTTTAAAAACCTATAAAATAATTTAACATCTAAAATTATTTAAAAACATTTTTCATTTTGAAGAAATAAATTTTATTTTATTTCAATTTTCCTATTTCGCAACTTTGACATTTTCCTAAAATATTAAAACTTAATTTATACAAAATTATAAGTTTTATATTTGTTCTAATTATTTCAAAAAATTCATTTAAAAACTAAAAATAAAATATAAAAAGAAACCCTAAAACTCTTCACCTTCATCCCCGCCGCACCTCTCATGGCGGCGACGACGGGCTTTTCGCTCGCGTCAGCCGTCGAGGGGGGCGATTTTCCTCAGCTTCCTCATAGCGACCCGGTCACTAAGATTTCTCCTCCTACTGCGAATCCTCCCTCTTTTCTGTCGATGGCCCAAGCGAGATCGGCAGCGGAGAAACTAGAAGGTAGAGCTACAAAAAAGCTCTTTGATCCTGTGGCGGCATATGGATTTGTTTCTATTGGGATCTACAGGGGAACTCCGATAGTGCAATTCTCCGAATCGGAGACAGATTCTCTTGCATGTCAGTGTAAATTCGTCTTGATCGGTAAGTTCTCTCAGGGCAGCCCTCCTTTTAAAAGCATTAGAGCTAATCTGTCGGGATTTGGTTTTATTGGTTCAGTCTTCATAGGAGCTATAAACATTAAACATATTATGATAAAATTTAGCAGTGAGGATGATTATCAACGTTTTTGGGCGAAATAAATTGTTCATGTTGGTGGTTTTCCAATGCATGTGTTTAAATGGACCAAAGATTTTGACACTAAATCTGAATCTCCAATTGTTCCAGTTTGGATTTCCTTACCAGAACTGCCGATTCACCTTTTCGACAAAAAAACTCTGTTTAAAATTGCTTCTCTTATTGGGTACCCTCTGCGGATTGATGAGGCGACAGCTGATCGCACTCGACCCAGTGTAGCTCGGGTCTGTGTGGAGCTGGACCTCACCAAACCGAGATCAGAGGAAATCCTCATGGGATGTGGGGAAAGCCTTATATCTCAGAAAATTGTTTTTGACAAAACTCCTAGTTATTGTTCAAAATGTAAACATTTAGGTCACATAGCCCTTGATTGTTTTAATGAGGAGTATAAACAAAAATTAGCCCTTAAAAGTGGTGCTGCTAAAAATGCTTCTGTCCCAAAACATGTTGAACAGCATTGGGTTCCAAAGGAGAATACAAATAACACCAATCCCAATGATGTTTTAATTGTCAATGATGAGCAGGGTCAAGAGAATAGACATGATAATGAGATTTCTGTGGGTATGGGAGTGGTCAATGGTAGCCCTAGAACTAGCAAGGGTATGGAGGCAGCTTCTGATCAATATCTCCAAAAAGATACTGATCTGGGCCTTAAGCCTGCTGATAAAGGAAAAGGTGTTGCCACCATTCCTGAGGAACCCACTATTGACACCTTTATTATTCATAGAGGTTCTAATTTAGCAGGAACTTCTAAGAATAATGAAGATGTGATTAAGGATTCTGCTGAGGGGGCCATGGGAATAAGATTTGATCCTATAGAAGGAATTCAAGCTCATGAGAACTCATTTTCTAGATTAGTTGTGCAAGATGATAATGAAACTGATTTTTTAAATGATCATGCTTTGGTAAACCTTGAAACTCACTCTGCTGTGCATATGTCTCCTTTGCATGAGCTGCTGGATGAGGATTTTGATGAGGCGGGACAAGCTATCTCCTGTGATGAAGGTTTCAATACCGACCTGAGGAGAAAAACAGGGAAAAAGAAAAACAAAAGAAAGAAAAAAAAGGTGAATGGCCCCCTTGTGATGCTAACAAGAAGGGGGACAGTTTTTACAAAAGGTCACTCTCCTTCCTAATCATGATAGTACTTACCTGGAATGTGAGGGGTTTGGGTAATAATAAAACTAGAACTTATTTGAGAAATCTGATTAGGAAGAAGAAACCTGACATTTGTGCTATTTTGGAGACGAAATCTGTTGATATTGATAATTTTCTGGTGCATACGCTAGGTTATAGCAATGTGGTTGCTAATAAAAATGGTAAAATTTGGGTCATGTGGAATGACCCCTTTCAAATCGATGTGCTTAATTCTTGTGATCAGATGATTGATGTGAGAGTCTATAATCCAGTCCTGAATTGTTCTTTCTTTTGTACTTTTGTTTATGCTTCTTGCTCTAGAAAAATAAGATTGCAACTGTGGGATGGCCTCAGACAATGCAATCATGGTAGTGAACCGTGGCTTGTTAGTGGTGATTTTAATGCTGTTCTTTCTGCTGATGAGAAAAAAGGTGGGGGAGTTCTTAAAGTTAAGTCTATGGATGATTTTAATAATGCTTTGATTGATTGTGGTTTGGAGGATGCGGGCTATTTAGGACTTCCTTATACATGGCATGCCAACCATGTATTTGTTAGACTTGATAGGGCCCTGGTGTCCTCAAGCCTATGTGATCTGTTCAATAATGTTGTGGTCAAGCACCTATCAAAGGGGCCTTCTGACCATTGTCCGTTGCTTATGTCTTTATCTTCTAGTAGCCAATCTGTCAAGTCTTCCTTTAGGTTTTTGAATGCTTGGACCAAGCATCATTCCTTTAGGAAAACGGTGGAGGAATCATGGAATACTCCAGTGGATCAAAAAGGCATGATTAAGTTTCAACAGAAAATGTTTAGGCTGAAAATTTGCCTTAAAAAATGGAATAAAGAAATTTTTGGAAACATCTTTGATAGGGTGGCTCAAGCTGAACAGAACTTGAGTGATCATGAATCTATTTACTTGAGTGACCCATCAGATTCCCAGCTGATTTCTTTAAAGCAGAAGCAAGCTGAATTAGCTTTTGCTCTTGCTTTGGAGGAATCATTCTGGAAACAGAAATCAGCTTGCAAATGGCTGAGGGAAGGGGAGAAAAATACGGCCTATTTCCATGCTTTAGTTAAAAAAAAAGATTTAAAAACAGGATTAATGAGATTGTTGTGGACAACATTGCTATTAAAGAGCCTGAACAGTTGAATAAGTCTGCATGTGATTTTTTCGAAAAAATGTTTACTTCTGATTTCTGTGATTTGAATAGTCCAATTTTCAGTGTCATTAAACCTGTTGTGAATTGTGATAACATTGCTAATCTTTGCTGTTCTCCCAACTTGGGTGAGATTTGGGAGGTTGTTAACAGTATAGACAAGGACAGTATGGCTTGCCCTGATGGGTTTTCAGCCCTGTTCTTTCAATATTGTTGGGACATTATAAAGGATGATTTGCTAGAAGCTGCCCAAGAGTTTTTTCTAGGTGTTCCCATGCCTAGAAGCTACACTTGCACTTCTATTGCTCTTATCCCTAAGACCAATCACCCCACTAGTTGGGCTGAATTTCGGCCCATCAGTTTATGTAATGTTATCAATAAAATTTTAACTAAAATGGTTAATAATAGGCTAGCTCCGCTCCTTCCCACATTGATCCCCCCGGCCCAAAGTGGGTTTGTTCCCACTAGAGATATTGCTGATAATATCATTCTTGCTCAAGAAATGGTCCACGAGCTTAATACTAAGAGTAAGAATGGTAAAATAATTCTTAAAATTGATTTGCAAAAAGCGTATGATAGAATTGAATGGGCTGCTCTTTATAAAATCTTGAGACTTATGGGCTTTCCTGAACTGTTTATTACTTATGTGGTTAATGCTACTAACAACTCTTGGTTTTCTCTTGTCATAAATGGAGCTCTCAATGGGTTCTTTATATCCAGTAGAGGCATCAGACAAGGTGATCCCCTTTCCCCTAGTCTCTTTGCTATATTCTCCAATGCTCTTACTCTTGGTTTACTTGAATTATTTGAGCTCTATCCTGATTTGAAATTTAATAAAAGAGGCATGTCTGTTCCTTCACTTTCTTTTGCTGATGATACTGTTATATTCACTTCTGCCAAACTTCCTGCTTTTAAAAAGCTGTTGGACTTTTTTGGTCATTTTGAGAAGGCTACTGGGCAGAAAATTAACTATTCAAAAAGCACTGTTATTTTTGGGAAACATGTCTCTAATTACAGTAAAAGGAAAATTTTAGAGTCCAATTTTGTGGAGGAAAAACTTCCTTTTAAATACTTGGGTGTTCCTTTATATAAAGGTAGAGTGAAAAATATCCTTTTTCAAGAGCTTTTTGAGAAAATTAGTGTTAGGATGAGGGGTTGGGATAAGTTATTTCTGAGTATAGGGGGGAGATTGGAACTTATTAAAAGTGTGCTTAATTCTATTCCGATGTACCCACTTAGGGTGGTTGGAGCCACCAAATCTGTCATTGCTAGATTTCATAGATGTTTCAATGCATTCTTTTGGGGAACGACTACTGAGCATAAGCAGATTCACTGGTCTTCCTGGGAAAAGCTTTGCTTTCCCAAGAAGGAGGGTGGTCTTGGGGTTAGAAGCCTTCAAGACACTAACCGGGCATTTGCATCTTATGCTTGGTGGAAGTTCCGAACATCTAATGCCCTTTGGTGTAAGTATTTGCAGGAGAAATACTTGAAACAGACCCATCCCTTTAATGCTGATGTGGGTTTGAATCAGTCACATTTCTGGCGAAGATTGCTTCAAACACAAGGCTTCACAGATTCGAATCTCTTTTGGAGAATTGGGCAAGGTAGACTTTCTTTTTGGTTTGACAATTGGTGCGATTTTTCGCCATTATGTGCTTATGCTGGGAGCTTTAATTGTGATGAAAAGGTTAATAAGTATTGGATTAATGGTGACTGGGACAGTAATAGATTATGCTTAATTTTACCAAGGGTCATTGTTGATAATATATGTGTTGTTCCGTTTGATGAACAGTCACCTGATGTTCCTGTTTGGAAATTATCCTCTAGTGGTCTCTTCACTTTTTCTTCAGCCTGGAATTCCCTGAGATTGTCCAAGCCTCTCTCGGTTTGGCAGTCAATGATGTGGCCCAAAACTTTACTGAATTCTCACTCTATCTTTATTTGGAGATTGATCAATAACTTTTTAGCCCTTGATGATAATCTCTCTAAAAAAGGTTTTGTGGCCATCTCTTGGTGTCATTTGTGCCATAGCTCAAGTGAAGAGACCAACCATGTTTTTGTTCACTGTCCCATTTCTTGGCAGGTGTGGAATCACTTTGCTACTCTCTTCCACATAATTGTTCCCCCTGATGTATCTATTCATAGTCTGCTACACCTTTGGTTTTCCAAAAAACAGCATAATGAGCACATATGTATCACCTTGCCCATCCTTGTGTTCTGGTTTATTTGGTGTGCCCGGAACATGTCTAAATTTCAAGCAAAAATGCCTATTGCTTCTCAAATTCAACAGCAGGTAGTAAACAAGCTAAGAGATCTATCTAATGCTAACTTACTCCCTGTTGGATTTTGGAGAGGCTTTCGGTATTTGGCTGAAATTTGGAATATTCCGGTCATGAGAAAGAAAGCAAAAAAACCGTTTTTGGTCCGATGGAATCCCCCAGATGATGGTTTTTTAAAAGTTAACACTGATGGGGCGTCAAAAGGCAATCCCGGGCCCGCAGGGGCGGGGGGCATCATACGCGATTCTAATTCGCAGCTTGTGTGTGCATTTCATAAGTTTTTGGGCAATGTTGACACTATGTCTTCTGAAGTAAGTGCAATTGCTGAGGCTTTATCTATTTGCACCAGAAAGGGATATTCCAAAATTTGGCTTGAAATTGATTCTTTAGCCATTTATCATCTATTAAAAAGCAATGCAGTTGGACACTGGTCCTATCAAGTTAAAATTGCAGAAATAAAGAAGCTCTCAAGGAGATTGGAGTTGAGAGTTTCACATGTGCACCGTGAAGACAATTCTGCTGCAGATCACTTGGCTAATTTGGCAGTGAAGAGGAAAACGCATCTAGAATTTTGTAAAATTTCTGATTGTATAAGCTTGAGAGGATTCCTCCAGCTAGATGCATTGGGTTATCCCAATTTTAGGTTTCCCAAATAGATTTGACTTGGTTGTTTGTATTTCCCTTTCTTTGTAAGACTTACTTGAGATCCTTTATATAGGTTGGGGGTCCATGCCTTAAGTACTCCTCCATCATTGATGGTTTTTGCCCAAAAAAAAAAAAAAAAAAATCTTTGGCACTTGCTTAAAATATCCTTTTAAGTGTAATACTTCTTTAAAATATCATGTAACTTTACAAGAAACCGGTTGAGTGTTACTACTTAAGTGACGCTTTTTTAACTCATCTAATGTTTTCACCAACAACAATTTAGTAATACAGTAGGAGATGTAGGTGAATTATGAAAAAAAGGTTGACTCGGATTGTGTGAAATCACCTGTTCCATTTTTTCCCTAACTCATATATATTCCACTTCTATTTTTATTATAAACAAATTTCCCTAACTTATATTGCACTCCTATTTTTTTATTATAAACAAATTAGTTTAGGATTCCTGATCCATAATTCATGGTTTACAGATTCATGAGTTCATGGTTCAGATTCAAATGTATGATCTAGGATTTAAACTTTGTTATTATGCTATATTTTTATTTCACGCAACATGGACTTATGATTTATAAAACGTCATTTGGACTCGAAGTTTGAAGTTGGGAGGGCTTGAAAGACTAGAATGCAATTACAGATTTTTCTTGGAGTGAATTGAAATGCAGAATGGAGGATTTACTTATAGAGTATGAATAGTTGTGCCTCTTTGAAAAGGAACATTTTGACCTTTGGTTGCACCGGTTCGGCACACACCTGCTGCCAAACGCGTAACCCGCAAAGGAACCGCCACGAGCCGCCAAACCACCCGTTCGGACCAACTTGCCAAAACTTTAAGACTCCTCTAACTCCTTACGACCTGCTGCCGATCCCGCACCTCTCAGAGGAACTGCCACGAACCCCCCGAGCCACCCATCCAAACCAATTTGCCAAAACTTTAAGGCTCCTCCAGTTCCTTACAAGTTGCTGCCAAGCCCACACCCCGCCGGGGAATCGCCACGAGCCCGCTGAGCCACCCGTCCGTACCAACTTGCCAAAACTTTAATGCTCTTTACGAAGCATACGTGCAACGTGCGCCTCTAAAGAGGCTCAATGTGACATGGTTCGTTCACACCATCCTCACGTCCATTTAGCCAAAGACTAAAATTTTACTAAGGTCCACCATAAGAGAGTACACACTTGATAACCCCTTATCAAAGTACTCCTCTTAATAAGCAGTTCCAAATTACTCCATCTTTCATATGTTGAATAAATTCCCACATTTTCTTTTAATTCTTCCAACTTTCCATGTTTAAGTTGCAAATTTTAGGCATTAATTTTTCATGTACCCGAAATTAGATTATAACACAAATACATAAAATTCATCTACTCGAAACGTGTAGTATGATTTTGCAACTTAATTCCATTTTCAACCAATGGAACCAAAGTTGAAATGCTCAAAGATTGATCAACACTAATCTTTCAAAACCAATTTCCAACTATGATTCAGGATTGATAGTATAGTCGTTTAATCTTGCCGTAGAATACATGGTAAAACATAGAAATGGAACAGATAATTTGATCTTGATCACTCAAACAAAACGACCTCCAGAGAATATGGAATAAAATCATGTTCGACTTTTCAAGATTTATAGACCCACAAACACAAACCCACCATAGAATTTGGCACACTTCCTATCTCAACTGTAAGCATGCCACCACACAAAAGCTCACTCAACAATTCCAAATTTCCGACGTGGCGGCTCCACCTGTAATCAGCTTCGGGTTTCCACATCTCCATCCAGATTCGCCACGCTCAGCCCTAAGCAAAAAAAGGTCCGAACCAAACCAAATCGAATCAATCTAAACTCTATATATACGTGTGATATTTGGTTCCTCTCCTCAATTCAGAGTTCAAACACCCTCCAACTGTTCGAATAAATTCCTAACTCAAAGTTTCAACAACATGGACCTCATTTCTCTAGCCATTGGGCGCTCATGGTTCGTGAAGAGGGCGGACGGAAATGACGGCGGATATGACTTTGCACCGGCAGCAGCCTGCGCAGAAGGCGGGGGCGATGATGACGATGGAGATTACGATTATGCTCCCGCTGCATGATACCGATATAGTCGTAGCCAGCAGTATTAGTGTGTAACAACATGAGATTTTTTGGCAGTTTACCTTATCATAGCGTGTTCTTGCTATTGTTGGGTTTTTTCTTTTTGTGTCCACGTAGAGGCTAATTAGGAGAATGTCCCAAATTCATGTTTATTGTATCATCATCTTAGATAGCTTTTTAATATAAACGTTGACTTTAAATGCCATATATATTTCTTTTCAAAATCAAGAATTTCATTCATCAATATTAATTACAATACTCTCAGTCTAATAACACAATTGAACGGGCCGAAGAAAAGAAAGAAAATGCAAAAGTCTCCTTTAAAAACATATGCTAAATATCAGGGAAAAAAATCAAAATAATCCCATAACTTTTTACTTTTTCGGATTTAGTCCCATAAGTTATTGCTTTTTCGATTTAGTCCCACATCTCTGGTAATTGCTCAATTTTGGTCCAATTTTGACCAAATGTTGACCAACTGACCGAAAAAGGTCACGTGACCTTCACGTGCCGGCGCGGTTTTGAAAATTTCGGCTAAAATGGTCCATAACTTTTTACCTTTTCGAATTTAGTCCCATAAGTTATTATTTTTTCGATTTAGTCTCATATCTCTAGTAATTGCTCAATTTTGGTCCAATTTTGACCTAATGTTGACCAGTTGACCGAAAAAGGTCATGTGACCTTCACGTGCCGACGCGATTTTGAAAATTCCGCCGAGTTTTATGTTTTATCAACTCATTGTTGATGGACTCCAACTCCTTATTCTTTAACTCCACCTGTTTTTTTTTTCTTTAACGAGTAGCTCATTCTCTCATTATCTATCTCGGTTATGGAAACAATTTCTTCGAGATTCATGCGGGCATTATGCAGGACCTCATTTTCAGCGTTCTTCTTGTTAAGCCTTCACAAGAGCCCTCTCATTATGTGTTTGCTTCTATCACATAGAAGTGCATCTATCCACGTAAAACTCGTACAATGACCTTCATTCTGCCAAAATTATATCCAGTATGTTTCAATTAATTCAATTCAACCTTGAATAAACTAATAAAATTGAAGCAAGAACTAAAAACCATATCGGGTATCGTGAGAGCAGCCGTAGAACCTACGCCCAACATTTTCTTCTTTCCAAGAGGTTTTAATGGGGGAATTCAAACCTTAGTCGCACACTGTTAAAGATATGGCTTATCAACTCAGGATTAAGTGTAAATTGATTGAAGAGGATTTCATAACAACTAAATTCTGTTTCAGGAAACTAATTCTGTTATTTCTGTTATTCAGCTTCTACAACGGTTTTTATTCAAACCGTGGTCTTTCAACTGTTGTTGTTTGCAGAAAGCAGTTAGTTTGTTACTTGAGGAGTTGTGATCCGGTTTCTTGATTTAATCTCATCCGTTGTTCTCTAAGGCGGTTTTTTTTTCCCATCTCTGATACATATATATTTCTTGTCATTCCATATAGAGGAGGCAACAAGTGTATTGAAGGGAGAACCACGTAACTCTCTTTGTTGATTTTATATTTTCTTCTTTGTTAAACTTTCTTGCATACAAGTGTGTTCTTGAAACAAGTTGATTGCTTGTTTTGATTGTTTGATTGTTGCTGTAATCAATTGTGTTGAGCTAAGAGAGCTAGGGCTACGAATTCGCACACACAATACTATTTCGCAAGCTATTCCTAGATTGGGACATGGTTCTTTGTCTTCGTGTGTTCTCCAATTTTGGGGGAGTTGAAGCCGCGACTTTCTAATAGAAAAGATTGGAAGAGAAAAGTTAAAACTTTTTCTTATAGAAGGACGCGAACTGAAGAAGAAGAAGAAGAAGAAGAAGAAGAAGAAGAAGAAGAAGAAGAAGAAGAAGGGATGCTAATTCTGATTTAAGGGTTAGATCGATAAAATATTTCATTTCCTTATTTTGCATTTGTATTTTTTGGAGTTTAATTCAATTCAGGCAAAAGAAAAATATAAGCTGACAAGGTAAATAATTTGCTGATGTGGTCTCCTAATAAAAAAAATTAAAATTCCACCTCGGAAGTCCGGCGACACGTGTCATAAGTCGTCAGAATTCCCAAAATTGCGCCGGCACGTGAAGATCACGTGACCTTTTCCGGTTAGCTGGTCAACATTAGATCAAAATTGGACAAAAATTGAGCAATTAGTAGAGATGTGGGACTAAATCGAAAAAGCAATAACTTATGGGACTAAATTCGAAAAAGTAAAAAGTTATGGGACCATTTTAGCCGAAATTTCCAAAATCGCGCCGGCACGTGAAAGTCACGTGACCTTTTCCGGTCAGTTGGTCAATATTGGGTCAAAATTGGACTAAAATTGAGCAATTACTAGAGTTGTGGGACTAAATCGAAAAAGCAATAAATTATGGGACTAAATCCGAAAAAGTAAAAAGTTATGGGACCATTTGTACTTTTTTCCCTAAATATCATCCATAGAGTGCTTAATAGCAATAAAACTTGATTCGTGCTTCGTGAATGAATGCACAACAAAAAACAAATTGAAAAAAAGTACAAACAAGTACATTCAACTCTGAATCAAGATCATCTATTTCCATAAAACTTTGTCTCGGACACTTGTTATTCACAACAACCTTCAAAACAAAAGATTTATAGGAGATCGGAAATCGCAGGTTGCACAAGGCGTGAAAAAATGCACAAGACGCGGAGAAATCTCAAAAAGATAAACTTGAGGAGAGAAAAAAATAAATAAGAAACAAGACGAAGCTAAACAAAATCAAAATAAATAACCAATATGTTAGAAGTATTCCACTCTCCTTCTATGATTGGAGGACGGGGGAAGAAGGTGAGAAAATAAATGTCACATATTTGTAACACAGATCTTCTGTTTAATTAATTAATTAATGGAGTATATAATTTGTTTATTGAGGTTTTTTTTTTTTTTTTTTTTTTTTTTTTTTTTTTTTTTGAGTTATATAATTAATTTTTAAGGTAGCGAGGCAGGAAGAATTTGAATCATGATGTTAGTGGCGTCAAGAACAAAATACTACCAAATATCGTTTTAAAATATTTCACATAGGTTAAGAATTTCATAAAATGCTTTGTGCCCTTATTTAAGTTTAAGTATTATATTGTGTTTTTACCCTAAAAATGTATTATATTGTTTTTTTTTAATTCTCTAAAAGTGTGTGTATCTTATTAACAACTTTCTTTGAGACTTATTTATAACATGAACAAGTTTTAAAGATTAGTAGAAATTAAACCTTGAATTCATAGAACGATAATTATTTTAAAATGAAACTCAAATGCTAAAGTAATAATTAACGAATGGAATAAATTAACATGAGAATGTATGATATATATCATTTTTTTTCTTTTTATGTTGGAATGTTTAGAATCATTACTACCAAAACCTTAATTTAATGGATAGAGTTAATAAATTAATATCTTGATGTCGAATGGTAAGAATAACCATTTTGGATCTCCTACTCCATATAATACAACATTTTATATTATATTTTAATTCACACACTACACGTGTATATGATGACATTAAGAATACATCATAAATAATTATGTGACATGATTAGTACAATATGTTGTAGAAAAAGTTGTACCAAGTGTGATAGAAAATCCGAACCGGAGAATAACTTAATATCAATTGATGGGGAAAAATTCATTTTTAGTCCTGTATATTAGGCATTGTCCAGTAAAAATCCTGTATGTTAGAAAATTTCAATTTTAGTCTTGTATATTTCCAAAGTTGTCCAATTTAAGGACATTGACCATTAGAAATGGCCAATTTGGCAACAATTAATCACGTGCGACGCACGTGACTAATAAATTTGAGAAAGATGAAGAAAGAAATAAAAATAAAATGAAATGCACCTCATACGAAAATTAGAGTTTACTTTTTCTTTTTCTTTTTCGTTTTTGGTCGAGCTATCAAAGTAATTTAATGATTTGACATGTTATCTGGACAATACTTAACACATAAGCATTAGCACTCAAAAGCCCCAAATTTATTAGTCCAATTCCGACTAAATTGGTCGTTGGTGATGATTAGTGTCCTTAAATTGGACAACTTTTGAAACATACAGAACTAAAATTGAAATTTTCTAACATACAGAATTTTTACTGGACAAGACCTAACATACTGGACTAAAAATAAAATTTTCCATCAATCGATGTCATGAGAGAATTAAGGTCTACTCATGTCATATTGCTGGTGTAGTCTCGTTAAGTTGGATCCCCTGCTACAATTATACTATATGTTAAGCAAATTTATTCCGTAATTTATAGGTAGCCAGAGCCAGCTCTTTATCTTTTCAAAATCTTAAATTTTGTTCTTTATCTTATAATTACTCAAGCTATGTTATCTATAGATCATAACTTAGAAATTCTTGTCGGATAATTATACGTGTACAACATATGACCATGTTAATTAGAATTTTTTATTTTCACGACCTTACAAATGACGTGAATTAACTATCTTAATAATTAACATGAAAAACATACCAAAGTAACCATAAATTCACTAGAAAAATAGAACGCCGGAGTCATGTATGGTTCACATGCAATTCAATAAAAAATTCAACTTCCATCTGAAAAAATCCCAAATCCGTGCAATTAACAAAACCCATAAATTGAACGTGCCATGTCAGCAAACCACCTAACAAATCTAACAATACAAGGTGAAAATTTAAAAGTACTCTAAAACTAAACTTGAATTAGCCTAAATGCAAAGTTAGAGTACTAAAATAAAAACCTGTAAAACTAAAAGAATAGTAAATTAGACTTGCTCGGTCTTTTACTAATACCATTAGAGGGTATTTGATTAAATTAATTTTACACATTTCATAAGCTCCAAGTTCTTATATAAGTTGTTTTTAAGCTGAATTAAATTCTCCCGGGATAATTACAAGTACATCACATATGACCAGGGAAAAAATTATTTTAGTCATGTATGTTAGGACTTGTTCAGAAAAAACAAATTATGAATGTTTCAAAATTTCAATTTTACTCCATCATGTTTGAAAAATGTACAATTTAAGGATTTGTCAGACGCGAACGGCCACTAATTGTGCCGGAATAGCCGCATTTGACCCAATAAATTAGGAATTTCATGTCAAAAAGTTAACATGAAAGTTATGAATCTTGGTGTACATGTCAAGTAATATTTAAATCAACACACCAATTAAAATACAAAATCTAAATCCACATTAACGTTAGAATTCATGGAAGGAAATAACTTGCTGGTTCAGATTTATTAAATTAATTACATATACACCTATCATAACTGCAAATTAGCTATTTGACCGAAAACCCCAAATTTATTAGGTCACATACGACACAATTATTGACCGCTGACATCTACTTAAATTGAGCATTTTTAGAGACATAGTGGACTAAAATGATCATTTCGAAACATACAATTTTTTTTAAGCAAGTCCTAATATACCGAATTAAAAATGGATTTTCCCTCATATAACCACGTTAAATTTAGATTTTGTATTTTTTATCTTGATAAACAACGCGACATTAAAAAATGTGCCACAAATTCATTGGAAACTTAAACTCCTTACGTTAGCATTGTCATACACAATGCACTTGCAATTATCCAAACAAGATTTCAAATAAATAAGTGGTGGATGCTATTACAATGCTAATCCTAACTAGGGTTATTATAATCATGCAGCCGGAGCATAATCAAAATCGCCGTCATCATCGATCATCGCCGCCGCCTTCTACACGTACATAGTCATCTCCATCGTCACTGACCTCCTCCGTCTTGTTGCAGTACCACAAGTGCTCAATGGCCATTTATCGAAACTTTGAGTGGGAATTTTGTCGAACACTTGGTAGACGAGATGAAGAAATGGTTTGAATGCGTGTGAAGTGAGTAGAACAACACATTGTTCCACATATATTTAAGGTTACGAAAAGGTGGTGGGCATGGTTTTGGCATAAGCCTGCGTGTGCCAAATTTGGCTGTTGCAAAGGCGGCGCCGCCACATCGGAAATTCGAATTTGTGAAGTGTGTTTTTTGTGTGGAAAAAGTGGGTGACATGCTTATGGCTGGGAAAGCTAGTGTGGGAATTGGGACATGCTTTTGATGGTGTATTGTGGGTCCAGAATCACCAAAAGTTACCACATGATTTTATTCTTATTCTTATGTTTATAATATAGTAGGATTCGGGAGTCAAATAAGCACAATTTGCACGATAATTTAGATGATGAAATCATGAAAATTTTGATTCGAAGTACTATCAGATCTAACAGATCTGATTTAATATGCTCCGAACGGATTTGAAAGTCATAGTACATTTATGAGCAGACTGAATTTTGCTCACTAATTTTTGGTGATATGACATATTTGATCGGCCCGACATATGACGTTACTGCTGTCACTACAACAAAAGAGGTCTTTTGTATAACACTTTTTGACACCACAATTGTTGTCACTAATAATAAGTTATTTGTGACCACTTGCTGTCACAAATCTCTTTACAAATTATTTGAGACTATTTTAAGATTACTTTTAGAGACAACTAATTGTTGCAAAAAATATTTGAGACCACTTTTGTGGTCACAAATGTATTATTTGCGACCGAGTTATTGATACGACAATAAAGTTGTGACAAGTACTCATAAGTTGTGACAAATACTCATTATTTGACACCACTTTGCTTAAGTTGTGGCAAATACCCATTATTTGAGACCACTTTTTGTGGTCTCAAAAGACCATTTTCCTTGTAGTGTCAATACATTTGTGACCACAAAAGTGGTCTCAAATGCGTTTCAAATATTTTTTGCAACAACTAGTTATCTCTAAAAGTAGTCTTAAAGTTGTCTCAAATAATTTGTAGAGAGATTTGTGACAACAAGGGGTCACAAATAACTTATTATTAGTGACCACAATTGTGGTGTCAAAAAGTCTTATACAAAAGACCTCTTTTGTTGTAGTGTGTGTGTCAGGCTGGATCGCCTGAATTACCGCCTCTTTTACGGATTGGAGCTGTAATGTGTGTTTATCGGGCTAAAATCATTTTTGGTCCCGTAACTTTTTACTTGTACAATTTTGGTCCCAAAAAAAGTTAAAAATTCAATTTAGTCCTGTAACTTTGGAATTGGTCCAGATTTAATCCTTTTTTTCCGATAGTGACCAATCTGACCGGAAAATCACATGTATCATTCACATGACTCATTTTTCCAATATAATTTTTAATATATAGCACCAACAAGTGATAAGAAACTAGAAAAAAATAAAAAAATAAAAAAATCCCTCTTTCTTTTAATTTTTTTTAATTTTTAATGTTATTTTTATTTTAAAGTCACTTGTCGATGCCAGGTATTTAAAAATTGGATGGAAAAATGAGTCTGGTGGCCAACACGTGCAATTTTCTGGCCAAATTGATCACCGACGGCAAAAAAAAGGACCAAAACCGAACCAGTTATAAAGTTACGGGACTAAATTAAATTTTTTACTTTTTCTGAGACCAAAATTGTACAAGTGAAAAGGTACGGGACCAAAAATGATTTCATCCCGTGTTTATCAAAATTCATTTCCCCCTTTTGTTTAATAAAAACTTGTATGCGACATATGTACCATTCTAATTAATTATGTGATAATTAAGGGTGGAATTCAATCTAAAAAAGGAGTCTCTTGTGCACCAATATAAGAATCTTAGATCCGTGCAATCTGAGTTATGGGTAAAGAGATATCACTATTTATATCTCAAGATATTATATATGATGGATAATAGTATCACAATGAAAATGTATCACGATTTATGCTTAAATGTACATGAATCGTGATATTCAACCTAAATTGTACCGTGCACTTGGAGCACATGAGACTTTGTCTCAGAAAATATGTTAAACTTGGAGATTTCAAGTGATCTGACCTAAATCAGTTTGAGTTTTTTCCTGAACTAAACAAATAGCGAAATCCTAATTTATTCGTTCCACACCCTAAGCTATTATCACATATTAATAATATTGAAATAGGAGATGAAATTTAATATAGATGATCTTATCCTCGGATGTATATTTATGTGTTTGGTTAACATTTTTTTTATTTTTTTTAATATCTCATGTCAACAACTTTTTCTTGTTATTTATTTATTATAGGGAAGACGTGCTTCATATTTGTATATTAACCCTAATGATTAGTGTTACAGTGGAGGCGAGAAAGATAAAAATCAAGAATAAACGAACACATAATTTATGTGATTCACTAATAATGTGTTAGTTATACGTCCATGAGTAAAAGAGAGGAAACATATATTATATGATTAGGATGTTTATAGAGTACATGAATGATCCTAGATTAAGTAATAGGACTATTTATATCCGCTAACCAACTGGGTCTCTAGGCTCAAAACACAAAATCAACTCAATATAACATACACCGTAAAGTTCGGGGAGCATCGCTTCGAACCCCTGGACCAGAGGCATGTTGGCCCCTTGACCCCCGACTGATTAACCGGGCATCGAGACTCCCGACCAGCTCGCAGTAAGGTTGAAAGCATTTCAACATATCTCCACATTGACTTGAATCATCTCACAGATCAACAAATGTATCAGGTGCACTATAAACGCGCACAGACATACGAGCAACTCCAGCAAAGTTTAAGACATTTCAACGATTAAGGTATGACACTATTGCTGAGATATTTTCTAAAATTCATGTATCTGCGATATTTTTTCCTCATAAATATCTATGATATTCATGCATGACTTATATATCATAATTCATACATGGTTCAAAATTGATTCTTACTAGCTAGGGCTAAGTTGTATGCTACCTAAGTGACTTTTATCCTACCGGAAAGATCCACCGTACTTCCGAAGAAGAAGAAGAATAATAATCAGTGTTTGTGGGATCGGACCGGTGATCGAACCGGACAAGCCACCGGTTCAAAGTTCGACCGGTCCGATCGGTTCAACCGGTCAAAGGCAACTTGTTGACTTTTGAATTTCAATAGTTTTTATGTGTAATACAATCTAATTTGATACTAGAGTTTAACTTGTAAAAAAAAATTCAACATATTTCAATATCAATTAATCCAAAGATACTTTTAACTCTAATTTTTTTAATAACATCCTAGTGCCAAATTTAAAATAAGATGGGAATAATAAGGGCAAATGAAGATAAATGTGAAAATCCCTTTTTTTTTAACTTAAAATAGGCCAAAAACAACTTTATTTAGAAAAAAAGAAAAAAAAAATACAATCCGATTTTTTAACTCAACCGGACCGGTTCCGGGCCCGGTTCCCGGTTCAACCGGTCGAACCGGCCGGTCCGGTCCGGTTCCACAAACATGCAGAATAATAATAATAATAATAATAATAATAATAATAATAATAATAATAATAATAATAATAATAATAATAATAATAATAATACGGAGATTAATAATAATAATAATAATAATAATAATAATAATAATAATAATAATAATAATAATAATAATAATAATAATACGTCTGATCTCCATAATTTTTCGGTGCATGATGAGTACCGGAGTGGGTAGTGTAGTTAAGTGATTAATTGAAAAGGAAGCCTTTTTCTCATTTTTTTTTTTAATTAAAAAGTGGGAGGAAGTAGGGTTTTATTACAAATAATATCACCATGGAAAAACATAAGGTGTGATTTCCTTAATTAGACTTTTGAGTCAAACAAGAAGTTCTTCAAGTTCCAAAGTGAGTAACTTGACATGACACAATAGTTAAGATCTGCAATTCTTTAACAGCATACTTAAATTCCATCTGACATCTGTCATCCACACAATTATAAAAATATAAAACGAAAATACCAAATGAAAATAAAAATGCTAGCTAGGTTGAATCTACGTGGCAAATGAAATATGCCTATTTTATTTTTTTTCATGAAATCATCTATTACGTATTGACATTTCATCGTGTATTTCATCATATTCACCAAACGACATGTGTAATAAATGATATCACAAATTATTATTTATTATTAATTTAATTAAGTGTAACAGAAGATATAACATTTATTGTAACCGGGTCCGAATTGGATTTTCCGTTTGGTTTAATGTAAGCGCAATGAAACAGCCGAACAGGGTACAGAGATAATGTAAAAGATCTAGAAATAAGTAAGACTATTTTTCCCAGTGATTCCAATGTCCAAATTCCATACAAAATTAGCAAGATCGTAGCCCACAAGTATGCAAAAATTGGGATCCTTTCTAAATTAATTTAAAAGTACCAGAGCACACACTATCATAAAAAAAATATTATTAAAAAGAAAAAGAAACTAGCTAGGATTGATCATGGTATCAAGCAGCCGGCGCATAATCAAAATCTCCACCATCATCGTCGCCGTCGCCTTCTGCATACGCAGCCGGCGCATACACATATCTTATGTCTCCGTCCCGCCTCGTCTCGCAGTCAATCGCCATTGTATAATTGATGAAACTTTCAGTGGGGAATTCCGTCGAACAGTTGGAAGACAAAAAGAACTGCTTTCTTGAAATGGGTATTAGTGATATGAATGTGTTTGAGATGAGGAGAATAAGCTAATAGAGCACATATTTAAGGTGTGGGAAAAAGTAGTGGGCTTGGTTTGGCATAAGGCTGCGCGTGGCTAATGTGTTTTTTTGATCTTATTAATGTCCAGAACTTCAAGGCATCTGCAGGTGGCGCCACGGTGGCATGCCACGGTGGATGTTCGGGGTGGAGAAGTGAGTTTGTGAAATGGTTTATGTGGGTGTCACACTTGCGGTAGTGGTGGGTCTACAAACCTCGAAAAAAACACGAGTTTATTATTGTCTAAATTTTGGAAAAATTCATTTTTAGTCCTGTATATTAAGTCTTATCTAGTAAAGTTTTCGTATGTTAGAAAATTTCAGTTTTAGTTCGATATGTTTTAAAAGTTGTTCAATTTAAGGACACTGATCGACCATCAGAAACAATCAATTTGGCCACAATTAATGACTAATAACTTTGAGAAAGATGAAGAAATAAAGAAAAAATAAAATGAAATGCACCTCATACGAAAATTAGGAATTACCTTTTCCTTTTCTTTTTTGGGCGAGTTACTAAAGTAATTTAATGATTTGATATGTTATCTGGACAAATACTTAACACATAAGCATTAGCACTCAAAAGCCTTAAATTTATTAGTCTAATTCCGACTAAATTGATCGTTGGTGATGGCCAGTGTCCTTAAATTGAACAACTTTTAGAACATACAGAACTAAAATTAAAATTTTCTAACATACAAAACTTTTACTGAACAAGACCTAATATACTGGACTAAAAATGAAATTTTCCCTTTAAAATTCTATCAAATTGATTTGTGACAAGAGGCTAACACCATTCCCCCCCCCCCCCCCCCACACACGACTATTTTCCACTCTTTCGATTTTTGTCTTAAAATTTATTATTTTTTAAATTTCATTTCATAATTAAAAAAAGAGTTTAATATTAAATCAATATGTACTTTGTAAGTTTTTAAACTTCAATATTTAAACTTTGTTTTTTGACCGATTGCAACCTGATGTCCACGAATTGTACAAGTTGCAATCTCCGTTGAATTTTTTCGGCCAAATATCAAACCCGTGACAATTATATCCCAAATTGGGAGAGTTTTTTGCTATTTCCATGTTTTGTTGAGAAAGATTTACAATTCGACGGAAATTGCAACTTGGCAATATCAAAATGATTGTCACGTGTTTGACATGTGAATCTGCCTCAATAAATCATAACAATAGCAAAAATTCTCCCAATATGGCATGTGATTGTCACGTGTTTGATATTTGGCCGAAACAATTCGACGGTGGTTGCAACTTGTACAACTCGTGGACTTCAGGTTACAATCGGTCAAAAAATTAACAAAGTTTAGGTACTAAAATGTAAAAATTCGCAAAGTACAGGTTGATCTTTAAATATTTAACCCTTAAAAAAATTATTCGCATTTGAACTAATGTTCGTCATTAATAAGTAAATCAGCCATAAAATGCAGGTGACTATCACATGAAAATTTATTTTCAGCCGATAACTTTCCATCATTAAACTTTCTTAGCGTCGATGTCATGCAAATTAAATTGGTTGGTGGTGTTACGCCACACCAAAGTTGATCTTAAATGATGTGGCACATGCACTAAAGTTTTGTGGGACGTAAGTTTAGTGAATGGAAAGTGATTTCATGTGACAGTTACGTGCGCTTTTTCGGCTGATTTGCTCATTGATGACCATAATTGGTCTAAATATCATTAATTAATTATGAGATGAAAATCAAATAAGCGAAAAGTTGTGAGACAAAATTTTTAGCCGAGATAATTTTCTTGCAAGTAATTTGTCAATTTCTTAAGTTTTCGTGTAATTCACACTTTTTATTCGGCGCATCCAATCTTTTTATGTGGAAGTAATCGTAATGAAGTAGGAGATGTAAAATGATCTATTATGCTGGAGAAGACACGACTCGGATAAATTATTCCATGAGAAGAGACATCTATCTCACTGGAATAAGATCATGTTCGACTTTTCAAGATTCGTTTTACCCACAAACACAAAGCCACCATAGAATCTGCCACACTTCTGATCTCAACCATAAGCATGTCACCACACAAAAGCTCACTCCAGAACTCCAAAGTTCCGACGTGGCAGCGCCACCTGTAATCGGCTTCGACTTTCCTCATTTCCAACCAGATTCGCCACGCTCAGCCCTAAGCTAAGAAAATCCGAACCAGACAAAATCGAATCAATCTAAACTATATATATGTATTGTATTTGGTTCATCTCCCCACTTCAAAGTTCAGACACATTCACATCCTCGAACTGTTCGACTAAATTCCCGACTCAAAGTTTCAAGAATGGACCTCATTTCTATGACCATCGGGAGCTCATGGTTCGTGAAAAGGGCGGACGGAGACGATGATGGTGACGATGGATATGACTATGCACCAGCAGCCTGTGCAGAAGGCGGGGGCGATGATGACGATGGAGATTATGATTATGCTCCCGCTGCATAATACCGACAATCCCAGCCAGCAGGATTAGTGTTAACAACATGAGATTTTTGAAACAGCAGTTTACCTTATCATAGCAGTGTTCTTGTTTTGTATTTGTGTTTTTTTCATTTTTACCCTTTTTGGAGCCTAATTTGGATAATATCGCAAATTTTTGTTTGTTGTATCATCGTATTAGATTGGAGAGTGTATCATCGTATTACATAAGGGTTGGCTTTAACTGCCCCACATACTTGAGTAGGTCTCTTGTACTCCAAAAATTCGTGCAATCTAGATTATGAAACTTTTTTCATAAAAGTGTATTAGTGTTTATGCCTAAATGTATCATCTATTTTGAGTAAATGTATCATGATTAAAAAAATATTACTATTTGTGCTTAAATGTTTCATTTGTTCTGGGTAAAGGTTACCTTCACCTAGCTAAAGCCTTTAAGCATAAATTCGAGATCAATTTTTTTGGTACGCAATTTGTCCAACCGATAATGATTTATTTGATTTACTGGCTTTAGATCTTTATAAGTTTAGATATAGTAATTTTTTACTTTATATGTTTCATATATCTTTGTATTGTGTTGGTTGGTTCTTGTCAATTGATGTTGGTTGATTCGAGCGATTTAATAATTTTATTATCCAAAAAAAGTTCTACTTTTGTCAGAAGCTTCTTCTCTTCCAAAATAATCAGTTACTTTAGACTTTTTATGTAAAATTAAAAAACGTGCTAAAATCATTTTTTGTCCCAAGAAAAGTTAAAAATTCAATTTGATTTTCTAACTTTAAATTGATCCGAATTTAGTCATTTTCTTTCCGCTGGTGATCAATTTGACCGAAAATCGCATGTATCATTCACGTGACTCATTTTCCAGTCGATTTTTAAATACGTGCCACCAGTGTGTGACAAGGTATTAAAAAAAAAAAATCCTCTTTGTTTTTATTTTTTAAATTTTTTTACTTCACCATCACAGGCAAGTGCCAGGTATTTAAATTGACCGGAAAAATAAGTCACATGAACGACATGTGCGATTTTTCGGCAAATTGGTCACTGATGGCGAAAAAAAAGATTAAATTCGGACCAATTCTAAAATTATAGGACTAAATTAAATTTCTAACTTTTTAGGACTAAAATTATACAAGTGAAAAATTACGGGACCAAAAATAATTTTTGCCCTTTAAAAACGGTTGGAATCAACAAATCTGCCATTGCTTGTAGTTTAACTCACTGCTCTCATACCATAATGTTTGGGGGTAGTATTGAAAGTATTATTGTTTTCTTGTTTTTGCTGAAATGATATTTTTTATAACAAAATTATTTTTTCTAAAGTGACTTATTTTTGAAAGGAGTAAGCACTTAATTTGACAACTTTGCTTAAGTGTAGAAAAATTGTTTCTGTAGTCTCATAGCATATTAAGTTGGATCTCCTGCTACAATTATACCATGCATATACAAAATATATAAGCATATTGTAAAAGTCATCCAGTAACTTCCTCATTCAGTTCTTTATCGTTCCTGTCTCAAATATCTTTCTTTACTTGACAATTGCTCAAGCTTTGTTGTTTTCTAAACCAGAACTATAAATTCTTGTTGGATAATTACTATGTGTAGGAATTTCTTTATTCACGTTACTGATTTACATGTTACAATCAAATATTTATACAAGAATTTAATGATTGCCTAATCTTCTATTTAAGGAAATGTAATTAAAGAATCTGTCAAATCCCTAAGATTAAGGTGCAAGATTATCTCTTGCTATTATCCCCCCTCAAGCAAGACGTGGGATGTGGACCAACGCGTAGCTTGCCACGAAAGAATTCAAATAAGGGTCGTGAGAGAGCCTTGGTGAAAATATCGGCAATTTGCAATTCAGAGGAAATAAATCGAGTGTCAAGTTTTCCACTGGAAACCAGTTCACGAACGAAGTGGTAGTCGATGTCAATGTGCTTGGCACGCTTGTGAGCACTCGGATTTTGACTAAGAAAAATAGCACTGTTATTATCACAGTAAATAAGAGGACGGGCCGGAGATACAATACGAAGTTCCTGAAGAAGTTGAGTTAACCAAACAAATTCTGAAGCAGTATTGGCAAGAGCACGATATTCAGACTCACAACTTGATCGAGAGACAGTAGGCTGCTTCTTAATTAGCGCTCCAGGACACGAGATTGCCTCCAAGAAAAATAGAGTAGCCATAAGTGGAGCGTCGCGTTTCCACACAACGAGCCCAATCAGCATCAGAATATCCAACGAGAGATGGTGCAGAACCATAAGAGAAGGTAAGACCATAGGAAGGAGTGTTTTTGACATAGCGAAGAATGCGTTTGACGGCCTGAAAATGCTCGGTGGTAGGTTGTTGTAGATGCTGACTCACAAGATTGACAGCAAATGATAGATCGGCTCGAGTGAGTGTAAGATATTACAGAGCTCCTACTAAAGATCGATAAAGTGTAGGATCTTTGAACAAAGTGCCAGTGGAGGAAAGCTGACAACTAGCAGCCAGGGGCGTGTGAACAGGCTTGGAGTCCTCTAGAGTTGCACGATGAAGAATGTCCCGAGCATACTTTGCTTGATTTAAAAATATGCCGTCTGAGGTATATGTAACTTCAAGCCCCAAGAAGTAACTCAATTTGCCAAGATCCTTGATGGCAAATTCGCGACGCAAACGGGTAATGAAAGAGGACAAGAGTTCTGCAGAATTTCCTGTGAGGATAAAATCATCAACATATACAAGCAGATACAAAATAGAAGCCTCACGACAAAAAATAAATAGAGATGAATCCGAGCGACTGCAAATGAAACCCATGCTGAGAAGAAAGTCATTAAGACGCTGGAACCAGGCGCGGGGAGCCTGTTTTAGTCCATATAACGCCTTTTTAAGGCGGCAGACGTGATGTGGAAAACGAGGATCGACATATCCAGGGGGTTGTTCCATATAAACCGGCTTGGGCAAAACACCAAGCAAAAAAGCATTTTTAACATCTAATTGATGAAGTGGCCAGCAGTTTAAGACAGCAAGAGAGAGAACAACTCGAACTGTGGAGGCACGTACAACGGGACTGAATGTATGGGTATAGTCTAAACTAGGGTGCTGAGTGAAGCCTTGAGCTACCAGGCGAGCTTTATGTCGATCAATAGAACCATCGGCCAAAAACTTAGTGCGAAAAACACACTTAGAGCCGACAATGTTTGTGCCCGGTGGACGAGGCACGAGATCCCATGTATCATTCGAATGCAAAGCGGTTAACTCCTCATCCATAGCCGCAGTCCATTCAGGTCGTTTCAAAGCTGATTTTATTCCACGAGGCTCACTAACTGCAACAAGAGCATCGAACAGAGGTGTTTGAGCATAATCAGTAACATACCGAGGCTTGAAAATACCGGATTTGGATCGAGTCTGCATGTGATGAGAAGGTACTGGGGCTGGTGAGGTGGCCGCAACAGGAAGTTCAGACGGTGTTAAAGGAGCATGATGAGACGGCGGAGGTGGTGAGGGTGTCGGCGGGAGAGGGGAAACCAAGCGTGAAGGCTCGGGGTGATTATGAGGTAGAGAGGCGTCACAAATAGTGCAAGGACCAACAGGAGTTGGAGGCTGAGAGACAGAGACGGTGTCCTTGGACTGAACGTGTAGACGAGGAGGTTCCCAAAACTCCGAGATAAGGAATGAAGATGAATTATGCCTGCCAGGAGAATCAGAGAAGGGAAAATGCAGTTCATCAAATTTAGCATGACGGGAAATATATATGCGAAAGGTAGAAGGATCAAGACATCGAAATCCCTTATGAGAGCTGCTGTAACCCATAAAAATACATGGCGCACTTCGTGGCTCAAACTTGTTTGTAGTATAATCGCGAAGACATGGATACACCCGGCACCCAAAAGGATGAAAATTTTCATAGTTGGGAGTAGTGGAAAACAACAATTCAAATGGCAATTTTCCATGAAGAACTTTGGATGCAAGACGGTTTATGACATATACAGCGCTACTAAATGCTTCCTCCCAAAATTTTAAGGGAACATGCGAGTGAAACAGCATGGCAAGACCAGTTTCAGTGACATGTCGGTGTTTTCTTTCAGCTCGACCATTTTGAGAAGGTGTATAAGGACAAGAAAAAATATGACGGATTCCATGGTCCCGAAAAAAATTCTGAACTTTATGATTTGTGAATTCAGTGCCCCCATCACTATGAAAGACTTTTATTCGGCAAGAAAATTGATTTTCCACAAAAGCATGAAATTGAAGCAACACATCACAAAAATCAGATTTATGTCGTAAGGGATAAAGCCAAGTGAATCTGGAAAAATCATCCACAAATATAACATAATACCGAAAACCAGAAGTGGAAGAAACGGGTGCAGGCCCCCACAAGTCACAGTGAATTAAATCCAAGACATTAGTTGATCGTTTAGCATCCAAAGCAAAAGGCAAACGCTTGCTTTTGGCTTTTTCACACGAATCACAAACTATAGGTTTGGGTAATAATGATGTAACAGAAATACACCCAAGTTTATTCAAAAAAGTAATAACATCAAAGGAAACATGTCCAAGCCGTGAATGCCATAGTTCAAATGACGCTTTTGGACGTCGAGCGGCAACCAACGCGGACTGGCCACCATTCAAAACATAAAGCCCACGCTCACGTCGGCCGCGAGCTAGAGGTTCCTGTGTTGCCCGATTCTGAATAGTAAAAGAATTATTAGTGAATACCACATCGACAGGAGAATCAGCGGTTAATTTGCTTACGGAAAGCAAATTTTTAGTAATGCCCGGAACAACCAACACATCAGATAAACGTATTTTATCAGAGACAGAACAAGTACCAACACGAGATATGGATAAACATGCACCATTACCCACTATAACAGTATCAGAACCTGTATAAGATGTGGAAGACTCCATCTGAGCAACATTAGGAGTCATGTGAGCAGAAGCCCCCGTGTCGAGATACCAATCGGAGGCGGCAGAATCTGAAATCTGGCAACCGGCAGAGAAGGCTTCGGCAAGATTAGCACTTGCAGCTGTCGAGTTTCGTGTGAATCTGTCCTGACACACATCAGCGTAATGGCCATCTGTTCGACATATCTGGCAGTGTGGGGGGCGTCGCTGTCCTGAACCACGACCCTTGCCACCTTATTTGCCGCGACCACGAGATGAGGAATGAGATGAGGGAGGTGTGGTTTGGGCAGAAAAAGCAGCGACAGTGGAAGAAGATGATTCCAGGGAGTCTTGAAAAAGAGCAAAGCTCTCCGCTTTGGCAACTAAATCATGAAAGGTTGGTAATGGAGTGATAGCCATTTGGGCTGCTGAAAACCCAACAAAAGACGCACCGAGATCCCGTAAAAACCAGTGAACTTTGTCGGTGTCATCAACGGGACGTCCTATTGCTGAAAGTTGATCTCAAATGGACTTAAATTGACGACCAAATTCGCTGACAGAACGAGTGCCCTTTTTCATCAGCTGAAGTTCGTCCTTGAGACGAAGCTCTCGTGCCTTGGAACTATGACTAAAGGCACTCTCCAGGCCGAGCCAGACAGCACGAGAAGAGGTGCAACCGACGACGGCAGCCATAGCTTCTTCAGTTAATGAGGATGCCATGGGAAGGAGAAGAAATTAAAGGAGCGAGGGGAAGGAGTTTTAGATGCAGAACCTGACTGATACCATATGTGTAGGAATTTGTTTATTCACGTTACTGATTTACATGTTACAATCAAATATTTATACAAGAGTTTAATGATTGCCTAATCTTCTATTTAAGGAAATGTAATTAAAGAATCTGTCAAATCCCTAAGATTAAGTTGCAAGATTATCTCTTGCTATTAATTACACGTGCACAATATATGATCATGTCAATTGAAATTTTGGTGTTTCTGATATTGCAAAGGACGTGAACTAGCCATCTTGATAAACAACATGATACCAAATACATACCAGGATGCACTATGGGGACAATAACTTCATTGGAAACATAAAAATATCCAACTAAACTCGATCATATCATAGTGCACTACAAGAAAACGCGTAAATAGCGACGAATTTTTTGCGGCAAAATCCATATCCACCGCTAAAATTATAAATAGCGGCAAAATTTCATGTTTCGCCGCTAACTTTAGCGACATGTGGAATTGCTTTGTCGCTATTTTTGCTTCGCGACGAAAACCTACATTTCGTCGCTAATTTAGCGATGAAAATACAGTATTCGCAGCAAAGTTAGCGGCAAATATATTATAATTTGTCGCAAAACATATTTTTTATAAAAAATATATAGTTAAATCTAATTTCGTATTAATTATATATCAAATAGCGGCAAAATGTGTATTTTTACCGCTAACACTTAGCGACATATCACTTGAAAGTCGTCGCAAATCACTAAAATATCAAAATTAATAATTAAAATTATTTTCTTGGTAATTTAAATTACAATAATTTTAGTACGAAGCCGCCAAAAATTAAATATTTGCGGCGAAATTTATCCATACGCCACTAACTTTAGCGACGTTTGGAACTGTTTTGTCGCTAATTTTACTTCGCGACGAAAACCTAGATTTCGTCGCTAATTTAGCGATAAAAATACACTATTCGCAGCAAATTTAGCGGCAAATATATTATACTTTGTCGCAAAACATATTTTTTATAAAAAATATATAGTTAAATCTAATTTCCTACTAATTATATATCAAATAGCGGCAAAATGTGTATTTTTGCCGTTAACACTTAGCGACATATCACTTGAAAGTCATTGCAAATCACTAAAAACACGTGTAATTATTTGATGAAAATTTCAATTTCCAGCTATAAAAACACCTAATTTGAGCAATTGAAATTATAAAAGAGTTGTTTTCAGATCGCCTCTAAATAACATGACGAGTTTTATGATTTTCTACATAATACATATACAAAATGACGTCCTCAATACATCACTAATGTGCATATATTATATATATACCCTGTATTGGTATAATTGTAGTTGTAGATGCATAGAAATCTGATTCGCTAATCAATCCACATTAACAAATAACTAAAAGAAACGCAAAATGATATTTTTTGCATTTTGGCAAAATCTATAAATTAATCGTGGCACATGAACAAAGCACCTACCAAATATGACAATATAAGGTAAAAATTAAAGCCAAAGTCCCTTGTACATCAGGTGTGGGATGTAATTCGGGTTGAATATCATTATTTATATTGATTGAAAGGTATTACTCATTCTAGATATCATTTTCAGCATGATACCCTTTTCTAGAAAGAGTATTACCTTTAAATATAAATACTAATACATTTTCACGATAAATATCAATGATCCAGATTGTACGAATTTGGTGTACAAGTGACATACTCAAAATTAAAAAATACATCTAGATTTGAAAAGGGTTCAACTAAATTCAAAGTTAGAGAACCAAAACAAAAACTCGTGAAACTAAAAATAGTGTGAAACTTAGTCAATCGTTTTTACCAATGGACTTAAAGGATATTTGATTAATTAAATTTATTTTACACATTTTATAAGCTCCAAGTTCCAACATTATATAATTTAGTTTTTAAGCTGAATTTTGAAGTTCTTCTAGGATGATTAGACGTACACTACATAGGACCACGTCAAATTGAAAATTTTCATTTTTCCTGCATTGCAAATGACGTGAACTTATTACCTTAATAAAAAAAACATGCCGTAGAACAATGTGTCATTGATCATTGGTACCATAAGTTCATAAAAAAACTTAAACTCCTCAACATTTCGATAGACCGCGACTCACAAAAATATGAGATCCCCTTTAAATCGGGTTAAATTATTTTTCGTCCTATACCTTTTCACTTGCTCGAGTTTTTTCTCAAAATTTGTTATTTTTTATTCGTCCCATAATTAGAAAAAATGCTTGCATTTTGATCAATTTTCACTGTCGATGAGCAAATCAGCTAAAAAGTGCACGTGACTATTACATGAAATCACTTTTTGTTCTATAACTTTTCACTTATTGGATTTTCGCCCCAAAAAATGGCCAGGACCGGTGTCACGCCAATTAAAATCGATCGAAAGTTGATATTATGTGATTGTTACATGTATTTTTTCGCCTGGTTGCTTATCTATGGCAGGCAGTTGATCCATAATATGAGCAATTTCATTAATTTATGAGATTAAATTAAAAAAAAAATCGACTGAAAATTAAACGTTTACCGGTATCAAAATTAATCATATGGCTGCTGCTATTACAACGTTAATCCTAACTAGGTTTACGATAATCATGCAGCCGGAGCATAATCATAATCTCCATCATCGTCATCACCGCCGCCTTCCGCACGTGCATATTCATATACATTGTCGCCGACGTCCCCCGTCTTGTTGCAGTACCACAAGCACTCAATGGCCATCATCGAAACTTTGAGTTGGGAATTTTGTCGAGCAGTTGGTAGACGAGATGAAGAAATTGTTTGAATGGGTGTAAAGTGAGTAGAACAACACAAAGTACCACACATATTTATGGGATGCGAAAAGGTGGTGGGCATGTTCTGACACAAGCCTGCGTGTGCCAAATTCGGTTGTTGCAACGGTGGCGCCGCCACAACGGAAATTCGAATTTGTGAAGTGTGTCTTTTGTGTGGAAAAAAGTGGGTGCCATACTTATGGCTGGGAAAGGTAGTGTGGGAATTGGGAATTCCTTTAATGGTGTATTGTGGGTCCACAAGTCATCAAAAGGTACGACATAATCTTATTCGTAATTTTATATGTAACAGGATTCGGGAGTTAACGATCAGTGGCGGTAAAACCCACACCCTCCTTATTGATAAGGCCAGCTTATCCGATATTTTACTATACTAATTGAATTATAAGAATTTTAGATTGAAGTAATATTAAACTCAGCAACTTAAGTTTCATTGGCCTAGTCCACTAATTAGAGGTGGTAAAATTAATCCAGTTTAATAGGTTTGATATTTTCGATGACCTGAGCAAAAAAATATAGATCCGAAATACTATTTTGTCCGATCGGATCGATTCGATGGGCCAAAAATCCAATTGGTGACGAGCCGGCCAATAATTTTAATATATTATAGGGGGGCCGACTAATTTTAGGTCCGACCCAAAATATGGTGTTGGTCTGACGAGTCTGGCCTGCCCGGATTGTCACATCTATCGCCAGACAATGGGCTAGTAAAAAATCATAGTATATTTTAGGGAGTGAGTCTTGTGTATGAACGGTCACACGTGTGACAGAATACATTTTTACAGAAAACATTGATACTTTTACAGGAAAAAGTGATACTTTTACTACATTGATACTTTTACAGATAAATGTGATACTTTTGCTACAAAAAATGATACTTTTTTTTGTTAAAAAAAAGTGATACTTTTACCGATAAACGTGATACGTTTACTACAAAAAATGATACTTTTTCCCGTCACATCGTGTGATGACCGTATGACGGTCACATACGAGTTTTTGATCCTTCTCGTTTCCGCAAGCAACAGTTCTCCTAGCTCATCGCTACAAATTGATATTATGACATAGTATAACATAATCACATATATAAATACTAAAAGATAAATGAAAACTATGTGTTAGGTTCTCTTTTTCTTTTTTGATAGTTTTTAAGAGAGATTTAGATTACGAAAGTGAGGGAATAAATTAACTAAATTATTGTTATTTTATTGCGTTTATTGTGTATTGGACTATTAATATTGAATTTAGGTTACCAACATAAACTAATTCAATATTTTTTTTCAAATATAAGGTAGGTTCTTTCTCAAAGTTTTTTAGTAGTAATCTATTTCAAATCACTGACCTACATTTTCTGGGACTCAATCAACTGAGCTATTTGATTCTCCCTATACTTGTAAAGCTAAAATTAAAATGCGATTAAACTGCAACATCTCCAAGATAATATGCACCTTATTTTTTCAACTTGCAAGATTATTACCATTTTCTCTTATTTTTTCCCCTTATTATTAACTCATCTCTTATTTTTTTTCCCATTTCATTGGAGCATAATAAAATGATGGAAATATTGAGAATTATTATAGTGAATAATTCATACTGTATAAATATATATTGTGTGTGAGAAAATATAATTTTTCATCACTTATTATATCTTAACATTGCTCGAGGTAAGGATGAAAGAAATTTACATATCTTAAATAAACAAAGATAAACATTTCACGATTTACTCATATTTCTAAACTTTTAATAATTTTTATTGTCTTTTCTTCATTAACAAAGATATAATCTTTCATCAATTATTATATGTTATAACTATATATGGACTATGAAATAGGGTAAGGATTCTTTGTTCTACATGTACCCAATTTCAATCGTGTTCCAATCCAAAATCGAACCATACAACATGAATCGTGAACCTTGAACGCATGAATCATGAACTCTAAATTATGAACCACTAAATTATGAACTTTGAACCATTAAATCATGAACCAGTTACTCAAATTTTTATTGAATATAATTTCATGGTCTGAATTATGTAGCTTACTTATTTTTTATTTTTTTGTATCAGGGTCCTCTGGATCTTGTATTTTAGGGCTGTTGTACTTTTGATTAACTGTTATCAAAACATTGTCAATAACATTTAGCTGCCCTCTCCACTATAACAAAAAAGAGTTTTTGTAAAACATTTTTTGACACCACAATTGTAATCACTAATAATAAGTTATTTGTGACCACTTGTTGTCACAAATCTCTCTACAAATTATTTGAGACAACTTTAAAACTACTTTTAGAGACAACTAATTGTTGCAAAAAATATTTGAGATGCATTTGAGACCACTTTTGTGGTCACAAATAAATTATTTGCGTCCAAGTTATTGAGACGACAATAAAGTTGTGACAAATGTTCATAAGTTGTGACAAATACTCATTATTTGAGACCACTTCACCTAACTTGTGGCAAATACTCATTATTTGAGATCACTTTTTTGTGGTCTCAAAAGACCCTTTTTCTTGTAGTCTGGTCTCTAGAATTGTGAAGTAATTCATTTTCTCCTATTTGATGACAAAACAAATTCTTTTGTTTCAGCTTTAAGGGGAGATGGTGGTATTCTTAGGAAGAATGATGATGTTTCTGCTGCTATGGAATCACGAACACCTGGGCATTCATCAGTTCCCGTTGGTCTATGGAGATCTTCATCTTTAGCAGAACGGTCACGTTTAACTTCTGACTGGAGAGAGGCTCCTAGAGATGTTCAGAATGATTTTACCTAACACCAGAAAAGGAGCACCAAAATGGCAAGTAAATGATGACCCAGTTATGAGAAGGCCACCTTCTGCATCAATTGCTTATTTTTTCTCAAATTGGTATATTCTTTTTGGATTTTGCAAGGCACTTATGATATAAATCATTGCTTATTTTTTCTGGAGTTGATATATTTTTTTTGGATTTTGCAAGGTACTTATAATCTTCATGAGTTGTTGGGAAAAAAAGGAATGAAATTTTTTATACTGTCAAGTGCGTTGAAGCTCAAGAAGATCTGGTCAATGCGATCACATAGTTAATTTTATATTAGTATCGGAAGCATATTGGTGGTTGTTTTTTCTAAAATAATGTATTAGATATATTAAATTGGATGATTTGACTATCAAAATAATTGTTGGTTTATTAAGGTTTTTCTCCTTTTATGTGATGTATTTTATTGAATTATTTATTATTTAAAAATATTAAAAAAATTAAAACAGGAATATAATAGCTAATAACAGGTTCAACAAACCCCTATTATAAAGGTACAACGACAACGGTCATAAATCGTTGTCTTTACTGGTGTTGCAAAGATTAAAACAACAACGGTAAAAAACTGTTGTAATGACTGTTGTTGTAAAAGCATAAAACACAACGGTTAATAACTGTTGTTAACAATAACTGTTAAGATCCAAACAACAACGGTTCCGCTGCGTTGTAACGGTTGTTGTGGTAAATATAAATTACAACGGTTTTAAACCGTTGTGAGAGACACCTTCGACAATGGTAAAAGCTGTTGTGGTAGGTTGGGTCTACCACAACACCAGGTATGACAACGCTCAATTATTATAAACGATAACGGTTTTCCACAGTTATCGTTTTGCAAAACTGTTGCAGTGAGATGATCTCGTATGGTATCTTTCACCTTGTAAAAGAAACAGCCAAACAGGGTACAGACATGATGTAAGAGATCTGTAAATAAGTAAGAAACTACTTTTCTCACTGATTTTCAATATCCAAATTCCATTCAAATTAGCAAGACCGTAGCCCACAAGGCTGCAAAAATTTGGGATCCTCTCTAAATTGGTTTAAAAGTACCAGAGCACACACTATTATGAAAAAAATGAAAAAGAAAAAGGAAAAAAAAAAAAAAGCTAGCTAGGATTGATAATGGTATCAAGCAGCCGGAGCATAATCAAAATCTCCACCATCATCGTCACCATCGCCCTCTGCATACGCAGCCGGCGCATACTAATATCCTTCGTCTCTGCCCCGCCTCGTGTTGCCAACATTCGCCATTGTATAATTGATGAAACTTTCAGTGGGGAATTTCGTCGAACAGTTAGAAGAGATAAATAAGTTGCCTTATTGAAGTGGCTTTTAGTGATAAGAAGAATAAGCAAATACTGCACATATATAAGGTTTGTGAAAAGGTGGTGGGTGTGGCTTGCCCGTGGCGGATGTGGTTGTTTGTGCTTAGAAATGTGCAGAGTTGCAGGTGGCGCCACGGTGGCATGCCACGGTGGCGATTCCGATGGTACTGGTGGGTCTACAAACCTTGAAAAAGTAACACATGAGTTTAATCTTGTTTAAAATTCTGTAGAATTGATATTGAAAAAAAGTTAAATTCATAATTAGTTTAGTTTAGTTTAATTTAAGTTTAATTTAATTTAGTTTAGTTTAGTATAATTTAATTTAGTTTCAGTTTAGATTTAGTGTAGCAATAATTGTCGTTGCATACTCTCTCAGTCCCAAAATCATTATTGTTTTCCAAATAATTGCCATTTTAAAGATTTAAGGTATAATTTTACTAATCTTCCAAAATTACTCAAATAATAAATAAGTCTAGAAAGTAGAAAATAATTGTTAATGATTATAATGACAATATAATAATTTAAATATGAATAAATGTATGAGAGTCATTTTATGAGAATCCTTAACTCGTGTGCAATTTTCTCAACGCCAGTTATTTTGTACTTCTGTTTTTTATAATTCCCTGTTTTGTAATTTTTAATCGGATGTTTTAGTTTGTACAGTTTCTAAACATTACCCTGGAACTATGCACTATCAATGAAAATAACCAATAATTTTAATTAGGGGTGTGCACGGTACGGTGTGGATTGAATATTTGAAAATATTCAGATTCATACCAAACTTCTGTTATTTAAAAGATGAGTATTCATTACCGATCCAAAAAACGGGGACGGTATGATGCGGTTATTTATTTTTTTGGGACAGTTCGGTTCAGAATTTCGGATCTAACAGAACGGTTCAATTCGGTTTGGTTAAGGTCGGATAATTGGAGATTTATTTTATCTTTTGAGTAATAAATTCAATTGAATATAATATTTTGACGTCTAAGTAATATAAATAATTTTATTACATCAAATTTGTTTCCAACTAATTAACTTGTGTTTTGAAAATTATATAATAATTAAATATAATGTTTTTAATAATTTATGTTATGTTACATATAATTAACTACAAAATTATGTATAATTCAATTTTTCATTCTTATTTAAATTAGTGTGTTAGGGATAATATATTGTTAGAATTATAATTTGTTATTTTATTCGGTTATTCGGTTCAATACAATTTGGTATGCTTCAATACGGGTTTCGGTTCGGAAAATTGAGAAATATCCAAATTCGTACCAAAAAATTAATCGGTTCAGTTCGGTTCAGAAAAAGTCAAATGGTCAACGGATTTTTTCCGTTCGGAATTTATTCGGTCCGGGTTTCGGTGCATTTTCGATAATCTCCAAGCTCCGTACACAGCCCTAATTTTAACATTATATACAAGTATTCTCCCCATTACATAATATATAATTGATATTATATGATGAATAGGAAGAATTAAGAATTAAATAATTTGACAAATATACTCTCAGCTAATATGTGTTTTAGGAGATAAAGATTTGACTAAATATGTGATAGGTTAAAAAGTAAAAATATTTTAGGATTGAGCCCAAAGAAAAATTGGTAGATTTTATGAAAAATATCTAGAACGTCAATTAATTGAAACTTTTTTTAGCTAAAATGTCAATTATTATGAAATAGAGGGAGCATCATTCCACTTTTAAGAGCTTAACCAAAATACCCAATTACCAACTGTAACAGGTATGTGGCACCTTTTTTCTTTGTGTATCATTAATATATTGGGTTAAAGGATTATAAATTTATAACATTCTGTAAAATATAGATTAATAAAAAATGATAAATATATTAAGATATCTGAATAATTTTTGAAAAAATCTCAATTGATTTTAAATATCTAAAAATTATCATAGAAAATCTTATAATTATTTTAAAAACCTATAAAATAATTTAACATCTAAAATTATTTAAAACATTTTTCATTTTGAAGAAATAAATTTTATTTTATTTCAATTTTCCTATTTCGCAACATTGACATTTTCCTAAAATATTAAAACTTAATTTATACAAAATTATAAGTTTTATATTTGTTCTAATTATTTAAAAAAATTCATTTAAAAACTAAAAATAAAATATAAAAAGAAAAATGTGTCATCTTCTATTGAAGATAGGGAGAATTTATATTTGGCACTTGCTTAAAATATCCTTTTAAGTGTAATACTTCTTTAAAATATCATGTAACTTTACAAGAAACCGGTTGAGTGTTACTACTTAAGTGACGCTTTTTTAACTCATCTAATGTTTTCACTAACAACAATTTAGTAATACAGTAGAAGATGTAGGAGAATTATGAAAAAAAGGTTGACTCGGATTGTGTGAAATCACCTGTTCCATTTTTTCCCTAACTCATATATATTCCACTTCTATTTTTATTATAAACAAATTTCCCTAACTCATATTCCACTCCTATTTTTTTATTATAAACAAATTAGTTTAGGATTCCTGATCCATAATTCATGGTTTACAGATTCATGAGTTCATGGTTCAGATTCAAATGTATGATTTAGGATTTAAACTTTGTTATTATGCTATATTTTTATTTCACGCAACATGGACTTATGATTTATAAAACGTCATTTGGACTCGAAGTTTGAAGTTGGAAGGGCTTGAAAGACTAGAATGCAATTGCAGATTTTTCTTGGAGTGAATTGAAATGCAGAATGGAGGATTTACTTATAGAGTATGAATAGTTGTGCCTCTTTGAAAAGGAACATTTTGACCTTTGGTTGCACCGGTTCGGCACACACCTGCTGCTAAACGCGTAACCCGCAAAGGAACCGCCACGAGCCGCCAAACCACTCGTTCGGACCAACTTGCCAAAACTTTAAGGGGAAAATTGCACCAAATATCCTTTAACTTTACCTATTTGCATACAATGTCCTCTAACCTTTACACTTGCATTAATTTGTCCTCTAACTTACAAGAAGTTGCCCGCTTTATCCTTCAACCTGTTATAGCCGGTCACGCAACCGGTTAACAGCCTAGGTGGTGTTTTTTTTCACATGTGGCAGCCTATTTTTCGTTTTTTAATGATTTACCTAATTGGTGCCATGTGGCATTTATTAAAAACAACAAAATAAGAGGAAAAACAAGAATCTGCAGACGTGGAAGATAAAACTTTCAATTTTTCTCTTTGTCATCGTCAATTCAGGGACTCAGCTGCAGCTGGTAGCCGCGAGGCGGATGACGATGAGGATAAGGAAGTAAAGGGCGATGAAGGATAATTAGACTTACAGACCCTCGCCTTATTTTTCCTCCTGTTTTATTGTTTTTAATAAATGTCAACCAATTAGTGAAAATATTAAAAAAAAAAAACAAAAATATGCTGCCACATGTGAAATAAATGCCACCTGGGTTGTTGACCTGTTGTGTTACCTGCTATAACAGGTTGGAGGATAAAGCGGGCAACTTTTTGTAAGTTAGAGGACATTTTATGCAAATGTAAAAGTTGAAGTACATTTTATGCAAATAGGTAAAGTTAAAGGATATTTGGTGCAATTTTCCCAAACTTTAAGACTCCTCTAACTCCTTACGACCTGCTGCCGATCCTGCACCTCTCCGAGGAACTGCCACGAACCCCCCGAGCCACCCATCCAAACCAATTTGCCAAAACTTTAAAGCTCCTCTAGTTCCTTACGAGTTGCTGCCAAGCCCACACCCCGCCGGGGAATCGCCACGAGCCCGCTGAGCCACCCGTCCGTACCAACTTGCCAAAACTTTAATGCTCCTTACGAAGCATACGTGCAACGTGCGTCTCTAAAGAGGCTCAATGTGACATGGTTCGTTCACACCATCCTCGCGTCCATTTAGCCAAAGACTAAAATTTCACTAAGGTCCACCATAAGAGAGTACACACTTGATAACCCCTTATCAAAGTGCTCCTCTTAATAAGCAGTTCCAAATTACTCCATCTTTCATATGTTGAATAAATTCCCACATTTTCTTTTAATTCTTCCAACTTTCCATGTTTAAGTTGCAAATTTTAGGCATTAATTTTTCATGTACCCGAAATTAGATTATAACACAAATACATAAAATTCATCTACTCGAAACGTGTATTATGATTTTACAACTTAATTCCATTTTCAACCAATGGAACCAAAGTTGAAGTGCTCAAAGATTGATCAACACTAATCTTTCAAAACCAATTTCCAACGATGATTCAAGATTGATAGTATAGTCGTTTAATCTTGCCGTAGAATACATGGTAAAACATAGAAATGGAACAGATAATTTGATCTTGATCACTCAAACAAAACGACCTCCAGAGAATATGGAATAAAATCATGTTCGACTTTTCAAGATTTATAGACCCACAAACACAAACCCACCATAGAATTTGGCACACTTCCTATCTCAACTGTAAGCATGCCACCACACAAAAGCTCACTCAACAATTCCAAATTTCCGACGTGGCGGCTCCACCTGTAATCAGCTTCGGGTTTCCACATCTCCATCCAGATTCGCCACGCTCAGCCGTAAGCAAAAAAGGTCCGAACCGAACCAAATCGAATCAATCTAAACTCTATATATACGTGTGGTATTTGGTTCCTCTCCTCAATTCAGAGTTCAAACACCTTCCAACTGTTCGACTAAATTCCTAATTCAAAGTTTCAACATGGACCTCATTTCTCTAGCCATTGGGCGCTCATGGTTCGTGAAGAGGGTGGACGGAAATGACGGCGGATATGGCTTTGCACCGGCAGCAGCCTGTGCAGAAGGCGGGGGCGATGACGACGATGGAGATTACGATTATGCTCCCGCTGCATGATACCGATATAGTCGTAGCTAGCAGGATTAGTGTGTAACAACATGAGAATTTTTTGGCAGTTTACCTTATCATAGCGTGTTCTTGCTATTGTTGGTTTTTTTTCCGTATCCACATAGGAGGCTAATTAGGAGAATGTCCTTGTATCATCATCTTAGATAGCTTTTTTAATATAAACGTTGACTTTAAATGCCATATATATATACTTTTTTCAAAATCAAGAATTTCATTGATCAATATTAATTACATTACTCTCAATCTAATCACACAATTGAACGGGCCGAACAAAAGAAAAATACGCGCAAGTCTATAAGCAACTACATTAAATAATAATACTTTAAAAACATACACTAAATATCATCCATAAAAATTCCAATAATAGTAAAACCTGATTCATGCATCGTGAATGCATGCACAATAGACAATAAATTGGAAAAAAATACAAACAACTACATTCGATTCTGAATTAAGATCATCAATTTCCATAAAATTTTGTCTTGAACACTTGTTAATCACAACAACCTTCAAAACCAAAGAGGAGAACGGAAAGCGGAAGAAGGAGAGAAATAAAATCTGTTTAATTAATTAATTAATGGAGAATATAATTTGTTTATTGAGGTTTTTTTTTTTTTTTTTTTTTTTTTTTTTCTGTTTTGAGTTATAAATTAATTTTTAAGCTAGCGAGGCAGGAAGCATTTGAATCATGATGTCAGTTGTCGTTCCAAATCATGGGATCCTATTTATGTCTGCCATCATAAATAAATGAGTGGCGTCAAGAACAAAATACTACCAAAATAATTATCGTTTTAACACATTTTACATAGATTAAGAATTTCATAAAATACTTTGTATACCCTTATTTAAGTTCAAGTATTATATTGTGTTTCTACCCTAAATACTCCCTCCGTTCCACTTAACTTTACGAGACTGATCGAACACGAATGTTAAAAATAAGTTGCTTTTGCTTTTAAATTGACTTTATCAAAGGTGCAGATTGAAGGTGGAGATTGTGAGAAAAATCTCCTTTTTAAGGATGTGCAAAGTTAAGTGTGACGGAAGGAAAAGGACAAGTGTGCAAATTTCAGTGGGACTAACGAAAAAGCCAAGTGTCAAATTTAAGTGGGACGGAGGGAAATTATATTGTCTTTTTTTTGAAAAAAATGTTTATCTTATTAATAAATTTCTTCAAGACTCATTTATAACATGAACACTTTTTAAAGATGAGTAGAAATTAAACCTTGAATTCGTAAAACGAAACTCAAATGCTAAAACAACTTATTTTAAAACGAATGGAGTAAATTAACATGAGAATGTATAAAATATATCATTTTTTTTTTTTTTTTTTATGTTGGAATGTTTATAATAATTACTACTAAAACCTTAATTTAATGGATAGAGTTAAATAAATTAATATCTGGATGTCGAAGGGTGAGAATAAATTAACTTCAATTGATGTCAATGAGAGAATTAAGAGCTACACATGTCATATACTTAATTTGACAACTTTGCTTAGATGTAGGAAAATTGCTAGTGCATGTAGTCTCCTGACATATTAAGTTGGATCTCCTGCTACAATTATACTATATATTAAGTAAATTCATTTCGTAATTTATCTTTTCAAATTCTTAAATTTTGTTCTTTTATCTTATAATTGCTCAAGCTTTGTTATCTTTAGATTATAACTTGAATTCCTAGTCGGATAATTACACGTGTACAATATATGACCATGTCAAATTGGAATTTTTTATTTTTATGGTGTTATAAATGATGTGGATTACACCCTGATAATCAACATGAAAAACATACTAAAGTTGATCATGACGACCACAAATTCACTGAAAAAGAAAAGGTTCAATTTTAGTCCTGTATGTTCCAAAAGTTGTCCAATTTAAGGACATTAACCATCACCAACGACCAATTTAGCCAGAATCAGACTAATAAATTCAGGGCTCTAAGTGCTAATGCTTATGTTTCAAGTATTTGTCCAGATAACATATCAAATCATTAAATTACTTTAGTAGTTCGGCCAAAGAAAATGTAACCCCTAATTTTCATATGAGGTGCATTTCGTTATCTTTTTTATTTTATTTTTCTTTCTTGCTTCATCTTTCTCAAATTTATTAGTGACGTGCGTCACATGTGATTAATTGTGGCCAAATTGGCCATTTCGGATGGTCAGTGTCCTTAAATTTGACAACTTTGGTAACATACAGGACTAAAATTAAAATTTTCTAACATACAAGATTTTTATTGGACAAAGTCTACCATACTAGATTAAAAATGATTTTTTTCCATTGTAGTTTTAGATGCATAACAATATACAGTCCACAAAAGCAATTTTTTTGCATTTATGCAAAATCCATAAATTGAACGTGCCATGTCAGCAAACCACCTACCAAATCTAACAATACAAGGTGAAAATTTAAAAGTACGTCTAAACTAAACTTGAATTAGCCTAAATTTAAAGTTAGAGAACTAAAATAGAAACCTGTAAAACTAAAAGAATAGTATGGGACTTGCTCGGTCTTTTACTAAAACAATTAGAGGGTATTTGATTAAATTTATTTTACACATTTCATAAGCTCCAAGTTCCAATATTATATAAGTTGTTTATACTAAAACAAATTATCCGAGGATGATTACAAGTACATCACATATGATTACCATGTTATCAAATTTTATATTTTTCATGCGCTGCAAATGACATGGACCTGTTACCTTGATAAAAAAAGACGGCATTAAAAAATGTGTCACAAATTCATTGGAAACTGAAATTCCTTGCATTATCATTGTTATTTACAGTGCACCTGCAATTATCCAAACAAGACTTCAAATAATAACTGGTGGATGCTATACAATAAGTGTTTTTAAACCCGGATTGGACCAGTTGGTCCGACCAGTTTAATCGGGAATCGGATATGGTGCCGATGCGGATCTTAGTATGTAACGGATTGCAAGTGACCCAACATGATTCGGTCAAAAATTAGTGAACCAGTAACCCATTAACCCGTTTTACAAATTTTTTATGGAGATAGATAGAAAGACCAACAAACGCGGTATCTTGCAATATACAATAATTAGTAATATAGTAGTAAACAAGTTTCTCAAAACTTTAAAAATCAAATACACAAAATTACAATTATTTTTATAATGTTTATCCATTCTCCAACCCCCAATAATTATATAGCTTTTAATTCTATATTTAATGTACATATCTATCTATATATAAATATCACATATAATGGAGAGATATATACTATGTCATCCGGTTATTTTACAACCGTTCAACAGGTCGAACCAATGACCAAATGACCCAATTCATCGTCCCATTTTGATGACCGGTTCCGATTTAAAAACATTGACTACAATGCTAATCCTAACTAGGGCTATCAAAATCAAGCAGCGGGAGCATAATCATAATCTCCGTCATCGTCATCGCCGCCGCCTTCTACACGTATATAGTCTCCATCGTCACTGACCTCCTCCGTCTTGTTGCAGTACCACAAGTGCTCAATGGCCATTATCGAAACTCTGAGTGGGACTTTTGTCGAACACTTGGTAGACGAGATGAAAAATGGTTTGAATGCGTGTGAAGTGAGTAGAACAACACATTATTCCACATATATTTAAGGTTACGAAAAGGTGGTGGGCATGGTTTTGGCACAAGCCTGCGTGTGCCAAATTTGATCGTTGCAACGGCGGCGCCGCCACATCGGAAATTCGGATTCGTGAAGTGTGTTATTTGTGTGGAAAAAGTGGGTGCCATGCTTATGGCTGGGAAAGCTAGTGTGGGAATTGGGACTTGCTTTTGATGGTGTATTGTGGGTTCAGAATCACCAAAAGTTACCACATGATTTTATTCTTATTCTTATGTTTATAACGTAGTAGGATTCGGGAGTTAAATGATTGGCCAGCACAATTTGCTCGATATTTTAGATGATTGGATCATGAAAATATTGAGCTGAAGTACTATTAGATCTAACAGATTCGATTTAATATGCTGCAAACGAATCTGAAAATCATAATACATTTTATGAGAGTGGACTGAACTTTGCTCACTAATTTTTGGTGATATGACATATTTGGTCGGCCCGACATATGAAGTTACTGTTGTGCCAGGCCGGCTCGCCTGAGTTACCACCTCTTTTACAGATTGGAGCTGTAATGTTTATGGCTCAAAATTCATTTCCCCCATATTAATGAAATTTTGTTTAATAAAAACTTGTATGTGACATATGTACCGTTCTAATTATGTGATAATTAAGGGTGAAATTCAATTAAAAAATGAGAAGCCTTTTTGTGCACCAATTGTAAGGATCTTAGATCCGTGTAATTTGAGTCATGGGTAAAAATATATTACTATTTGTGCCTAAATATATTATATATGATGGGTAAAGATATTATAATGAAAATTATATCATGATTTATGCTTATGAATCGTGATATCAAACCAAATTGTACGGTGCTTGCACATGAGACTTTGTCTCTAAAAAAATATGTTAAACTTGCAGATTTCAAGTGATATTGACCTAAATCAGTTTGAGATGTTTGCTTAACTAAACAAATAGCGCAATCCTAATTTATTCGTTCCACACCCCAAGCTACATATATATGACATATTAATAATATTGAAATAGAATGTATTTGGTTAGCAATTTCGTTTTTTATATTTCATGTCAACAACTTTTCTTGTTATGCTTATGTAAGGAAAGGTACATGTTACAGTCAGTCAGTCACCAAGATCTCATCAGTTGACCAACTTGTTTTATTTATTCGTTCCAACTAATTAAGATTTCGTATGGTAGGGCAAAAAGAAAAACTTCAAAAACTATTTATTTATTATAGGGAACACGTGCTTCATATTTGTATATTAACCCTAATCAGGGGCGAATCCAGAATTTATAAATGGGGTGGGCTTAGTTAAAATTTAGAATACTAAATAATAAAAATAATAAAAATTATACATTTAAAATTAAGGTTCACAAATTTTACACTGGGTTGGAGCACGGTACAGGCCGGTACTAGCTCCGCCCCTGACCCTAATGATTACTGTTACGGCGGAGGCGAGAAAGATACAAAACTAAGAATAAACGAACATATAATTTATGTGATTCATTAACAATGCGTTAATTATACGTCCATAAATAGAAGAGAGGAAACATACATTATATGATTAGGATGTTTATAGAGTACATGAATGGTCCTAGGTTAAATAGCGCTAACCAACTGGGCCTCTAGGCCAAAAACATAAAATCAACCCAACATAACATACACCGCAAAGTTCAGGGGACATCGCCTCGAACCCCCGGACCAGAGGCATGTTGCCCCCTTGACCCCCGACTGATTAACCGGGCAGCGAGACCCCCGATCAGCTTGTAGCAAGGTTGAAAGCATTTCAACAAATTTCCACATTGGCTTGAATACTCTCATAGATCAACAGATGTATCGATCGGGTGCACTATAAACGCGCACAGATGTACGAGCAATTCCAGCAAGGTTCAAGACATTTCAACTATTAGAGTATTGACACTATAATTGTAATATTTTCTAATATTCATGCATCTATGATATTCTTTCCTCATAAATATCTATGGTATTCATGCATGTCCTATCATAATTCATACATGGTTCAAAATTGATTCTTACTAGCTAGGGCTAAGTTGTATGCTACACTTAATAATAATAATAATAATAAGTCTAATCTCCACAATTTTTCAGTGCACGATAAGTATCCAAGTGGGTAGTGTAGCTAAGTGATTAATTGAAAAGGAGGCCTTTTTCTCACTTTTTTTCTTCTCTTTTTTTATTTAAAAAGTGGGAGAAAGTAGGGTTTTATTACAAATAATATCACCATGATTTCCTTAATTAGACTTTTGAGTCAAACGAGAGGTTCTTCAAGTTCCAAAGCGAGTAACTTGACATGACATAATAATTAAGAGCTGCAAATTTATTTCCAGCATACTTGAATTCCATCTGACATCTGTCATCTGTCATCCACACTATTATAAAAATATAAAACAAAAATACCAAATGAAAATAAAAACGCTAGCTAGGTTAAATCTACGTGGCAAATGAAATATGCCTATTTTTTTTCATGAGATCATATTGTAGGTAATGATGTTTGATCTTGTATTTCACTATATTCATCGATCGATACGTGTAATAAATAATGTTACCAATCATTATATATTATTAATTTAATTGAGTGTAACCAAAGATAAGATTTATATTAATGGGATCCTAATTGGATTTTCCGTTTGGTTTAATGTAAGCGCAATGAACAGCCAGACAGGGTACAGAGATGATGTAAGAGATCTCTAAATAAGTAAGATCATAGCCCACACGTCTGCAAAAACTGGGATCCTCTCTAAATTAATTTAGAAGTACCAGAGCACACAGTATCATGAAAAAATATATTAAAAAGAAAAAGAAAAAAAAACTAGCTAGGATTGATCATGGTATCAAGCAGCCGGAGCATAATCAAAATCTCCACCATCATCGTCGCCGTCGCCTTCTGCATACGCAGCCGGCGCATACTCATATCTTTCGTCTCCATCCCGCCTTGTCTCGCAGCCAATCGCCATTGTATAATTGATGAAACTTTCAGTGGGGAATTCCGTCGAACACTTAGAAGACAAAAGGAAGCTGCTTTCTTGAAATGGCTATCAGTGATATGAATGTATTTGAGATGAGGAGAATAAGCAAATAGAGCACATATTTAAGGTGTGGAGAAAAGTAGTGGGCTTGGTTTGGCATAAGGCTGCGCGTGGCTAATGTGTTTTTTTGCTCTTATAAATGTGCAGAACTTGAAGGCATCTGCAGGTGGCGCCACGGTGGCGTGCCACGGTGGAGATTCAGGTGGAGAAGTGAGTTTGTGAAATGGGTTTATGTGGGTGTCACACTTGTGGTAGTGGTGGGTCTACAAACCTCGAAAAAGTAACACATGAGTTTATTCTTGTTTAAAATTCTATCAAATTGATCTGTGACAAGAGGCTAACACGATTCTCCCCTCCCCTGATGATTTTCCACACTTAGTTCGATTTTTGTCTTAAAATTTATTATTTTTTAAATTTCATTTTATTTTTGAAAAAATTAAATCCATTTGAACTAATGTTCGTTATCAATAAGCAAATCAATCATAAAAATGCACGTGACTATCACGTGAAAAATCATTTTCATCCGCTAACTTTCCTTCATTAAACTTTCACCCAAAAATATGTTAGCATCGATGTCATGCAAATTAAAATTGGTTGGAGTTGGTGTTACGTGACACCAAACTTGATCTTGATTGACGTGACACATGCACTAATGTTTTGTGGGACGTAAGTTTAGTGCACGGAAAGTGATTTTACGTGACAGTAATGTGCGTTTTTTCGACTGATTTGCTCATTAGTGACCGTAATTGGTCTAAATATCAGCATTATTTTTAATTATGAGACGAAAATCGAATGAGCGAAAAGTTGTGAGACAAAAATAATTTTAGCAAGAGATAATTTTCTAGTAAGTAATTTGTCAATTTCTTAAGTTTTCATGTAATTCACACTTTATATTTGGGGCATCCAATCTTTATACGTGGAAGTAAGTAGGAAATGTAAAATGATCGATTATGCAGGAGAAGACACGAGTTGGATAAATTATTCCATGAGAATAGACATCTATCTTACTGGAATAAGATCATGTTCGACTTTTCAAGATTTTTTTACCCACAAACAAACCCACCATAGAATCTGCCACATTTCTGATCTCAACCATAAGCATGTCACCACACAAAAGCTCACTCCAGAACTTCAAAATTTCCGACGTGGCAGCGCCAACTGTAATCGGCTTCGACTTTCCTCATTTCCAACCAGATTCGCCACGCTCAGCCCTAAGCTAATAAAATCCGAACCAAACAAAATCGAATCAATGTAAACTATATATATGTGTTGTATTTGGTTCATCTTCCCACTTCAAAGTTCAGACACATTCACATCCCCTAACTGTTCGACTAAATTCCCGACTCAAAGTTTCAAGAATGGACCTCATTTCTATGACCATCGGGAGCTCATGGTTCTTGAAGAGGGCGGACGGAGACGATGATGGTGACGATGGATATGACTATGCACCGGCAGCCTGTGCAGAAGGCAGCAGGGGCGATGATGACGATGGAGATTATGATTATGCCCCAGCTGCATAATACCGACATTCCCAGCCAGCAGGATTAGTGTGTACCAACATGAGATTCTTTTGTAGCAGCAGTTTACCTTATCATAGCAATGTTTTTGTTTTGTACTTGTGTTTTTTTTTCTTTTTACCCTTTTTGTAGGCTAATTTGGATAATGTCCCAAATTGTTGTTTGTTGTATCATCATACTAGATTGGAGAGGTTTTTACATAAAGGTCGACTTTAACTGCGACACATATTTGAGATCTCTTGTACTCTAAAAAATCGTGCAATTTAGATTATGGGAAATTTTTCATGAAAATGTATTAGTGTTTATGGCTAAATGTATCACATATTTTGAGTAAATGTATCATGATAAAAAAATATTAATATTTGTGCTTAAATGTTTCACTTGTTCTGGGTAAAGATTACCTTTACCTGGCTAATTAATGCCTTTAAGCATAAATTCGAGATCAATTGTTTTGATTCGAAATTTGTTCAACACGATAGCGATTTATCTGATTTACTGGCTTCAGATCTGTATAAGTTTAAATATACTAATTTTATACTTAATATGTTTCATATATCTTTGTATTGTGCTGGTTCGTTCTTGTCAATTGAGAGGAGTGAGTTAAACTACAAGCAATGGAAGATTTGTTGATTCCAACCGTTTTTAATGGGCAAAAATTATTTTTTACCCCGTAACTTTTTACTTGTACAATTTTAGTCCTAAAAAGTTAGAAATCCAATTTAGTCTCATAATTTTAGAATTGGTCCGGATTTAATCTTTTTTCCGCCACCAGTGACCAATTTGTCGAAAAATTACACATGTCGTTCACGTGACTTATTTTTCCAGCCAATTTAAATACCTGGCACTTGCGTGTGATGGTGAAGTAAAAAAATTAAAAAAATAAAAACAAAGAGGATTTTTTTTTTTTTTTAATTCCTTGTCACACGATGGTGCCACGTATTCAAAAATCGGCTGGAAAATGAGTCACGTGAATGACACATTCAACTTTTCAGCCAAATTGATCACCAGCGGAAAGAAAATGTCTAAATTTGGATGAATTCAAAGTTACTTTTCAAATTGAATTTTTAACTTTTCTTGGGACAAAAAATGATTTTAGCCCATTTTTAATTTTACATAAAAATTCTAAAGTAACTGATTATTTTGGACGAGAAGAAGCTTATGACAAAAGTAGAACTTTTTTTAGATAACAAAATTATTAAATCGCTCGAATCAACCAGCACCAGTCATAATGTCTGGGGTAGTATTGAAAGTATTATTGGTTTCTTATTTTTGCTGAAACGACATTTTTCACAACAGAATTATTTTTGAAAGGAGTAAGCACTTAATTTGACAACTTTGCTTTAAGCGTAGTAAAATTGTTTCTGTAGTCTCATAGCATATTAAGTTGGATCTCCTGTTACAATTATACTATGCATATACATAATATATAGGCATATTGTAAAAGTCATCCAGTAACTTAGGGACATTTCCTGATTCAGTTCTTTATCGTTCCCGTCTCAAATATCGTTCTTTACCTGACAATTGCTCAAGCTTTGTTGTTTTCTAAACCAAAACTATAAATTCTCGTTGGATAATTACACGAGCACAATATATGATCGCGTCAATTGAAATTTTTGTGTTTCTAACATTGCAAAAGACGTGAACTACCCATTTTGATAAACAACACGATACTAAATACATACCAAGATGGACTACGGGGACAATAAATTCATTGGAAACATAAAATTATCCAACTAAACTCGGTCATAGTGGTGCACGTGCAATAATTTGATGAAAATTTCAATTTCCAGCTATAAAAACACCTAATTTGAGCAATTAAAATTATAAAAGACCGGTTTTCAGATCGCCTCTAAATTACATGACGAGTTTTATGATTTCCCCCATAATACATATATAGAATGACGTCCTCAATACATCACTAATTGGTATAATTATAGTTGTTGATGCATAACAATACAGTAAAACCTCCATAAAATAATACTCGATAAATTAATAATCTCGATAAAACTAATAATTTATCTGGTCCCAACTTGGGACCAGTTCAAATTTGGACACCAGATAATATATTTTTTGAAAATCCTAGTGTATATTTAAGATCCCGATGAAACAATAAATTAACAAATATTAAAAAATTCTCAGATATATATATGTTATTCACTTGAACATTCTAAGACAATTTAGTAAAATATGAATCTACTGTTACTTTTTTTTTTTTAAACTTCAAATCTGCATTGATCTCATCTTTAAATCTCTCAATTGCACCCAAGAGTTGCGGCGTTGCCTTCTCATATTGCAATAAAGAGTTATGAAGAGTTGTTGCCGCTTGCAATGCTTCTTTTCGAGTGATCGGTTACAAAACTATTTAATCATCCCTTCATCATCTACCGGATTTTGAATGACATCAGCCACTATTTCTTTTAAACTCTGAACTTCGTAACATTCATTATTTTCACCTGGAAAGTCTAGCAAATGATTCATATCCATTTTATTTTGATAACGAATACCAGTGATCATGTTCTCAAGCTCACGAATGTCTTCTCCAGGAGTTGCATCATATAAATTACTTGAGTCAGTTTGATTCGCCAAATGAATTTTGCAATGTCGAAAGCAATTTGCTATTGCCTCTTGTTGAATATTTGTCGTCCAAGCTGAGACTGCTTTGTTGATAGCTAGCATCTAGAACATTGGTCTTTTCTGGAGAAGATATGTCCTACTCATTGCCTTCCAAAATTTTACGGTAAAATCTTTTGCGGTGGTATATCTTAAATGCTCTTATTATCCCGACATCACATGGTTGAATTTTCGAAGTCATGTTTGGTGGTAGGAAAAACAACTTAAGATTTTGCAGCCCTTGAATATTGCTAGAATGGGCTGGGCAGTTATCCACTATCAAAAGAATTTTTCTACCATGCATTTGTTCATCCAACCAAGGAACATATTGTTCAAAAAAACATCCCAGTCATCCATGCTCTCTTGTTGGCACGATATTCACAATTCAGGCTATACATATTGATATTCTTAAACCATTAATCCATAGAGGAATTTTTTCTGAGCCATCCTCATTGCAACAAATGACAATTGTAAGCCTTTCCTTGTTCTGTTTTTTATCCTCAAGTTGTTTTGTTGCAAGTGAATGATCAGCCTATAACATGTAAAACAAACCAGTTTCTTCCATATAAAAAACATCTTTCATTTTAAATTGATTGATCTTTTCCGTTATGTTCTCCCATTTCTTCTCCATGTCATGTGTGTAGATTGAGCCGCTCTCTCCAAAACGGCAATATCATTTGATACCGTGCCTGGACTTGAATTTCTCAAGCCTATCTTGCAAAAGGTGATACTTTGAAGGATTCTCAGGATGTAAAAGTTTCAGCGCCTCATTCGCCTTCTCCAAGATTTGTTCTGGTTATATTCACACGTTCTTGATGTTGGAGAAGCCACTCATAAACATCATTCTTCATGTTCGGATACTTGGCTGGTTTTTTACGCTTAGAAGAACCACATTTCTCAAAGTCAGCCGATAGGATCTCCACTGATCGCTTGAGAGTGTTTTTTGATATTGTTGCTTGACTAACATTCAGATTGAAACTTTTTTCAACCTATTGTACTAAGTCTTTCTGAGTGCACCCGGGCTGATCTCTGTTATACTCACATAACATTTTTCGTTGTTGGTCGGTCATGGTTGATTCTTGAACACCTTTTACATGAGAAGCCATTGTTGTGTATGATTTAGAAAAAATGCAATGGATCATTATATATTGATCTACTTCTACACAATGTATACGTAAGTCCATGAACCATTCTTTTACTTTGGCAAAAAACAATGAACGAGACCATTCAAACTTCCAATTAACATGATTATGTGAGTATACATTCTTTGAATGGTAATTAAAACTTGTGTTTAAATTTATTTGTCATTAATAACTAATGTACGTTGTAAGTGGATTATACAACCCCGGAATTTTGAAGGTCAGTTATGTATATATGTTAAAACCTCTCTAAATTAATAAATTATTAATTTATCAATTTTATAATATCTCTTTAAATTAATAAAAAATTTCGGTCCCAACAATATTAATTTATAGAGGTTTCGCTCTATACAGAAACCCAATTCGCTAATTAGTCCACATTAACAAATAACTAAAGAAACGCAAAATGATATTTTTTGCATTTTGGCAAAATCTATGAATCACTACAAGGAAAAGGGTCTTTTAAGACCACAAAAAGTGGTCTCAAATAATGAGTATTTGCCACAACTTAAGCAAAGTGGTCTCAAATAATGAGTATTTGTCACAACTTATGAGTATTTGTCACAACTTTATTATCGTCTCAATAACTCGGTCGCAAATAATATATTTGTGACCACAAAAGTGGTCTCAAATGCGTCTCAAATATTTTTTGCAACAACTAATTGTCTCTAAAAGTAGTCTTAAAGTTGTCTCAAATAATTTGTAGAGAGATTTGTGACACAACAAGTGGTCACAAATAACTTATTATTAGTGACCACAATTGTGGTGTCAAAAAGTCTTATGCAAAAGACTTCTTTTGTTGTAGTGAATTAATCGTGGCATATGAACAAAGCACCTACCAAATATGACAATATAAGGTAAAAATTAAAGCCAAAGTCCCTTGTACATCAGATGTGGGGTGTAATTCGGGTTGAATATCATTATTTATATTGATTGAAAGGTATTATTCATTCTAGATATCATTTTCAGCATGATACCCTTTTTTAGAAAGAGTATTACCTTTAAGTATAAATATTAATACATTTTCACGATAAATATCCATGATGCAAATTACATGGATTTGGTGTACAAGTGACATACTCAAAATTAAAAAAGTACATCTAGATTTGAAAAGGGTTTAACTAAATTCAAAGTTAGAGAACCAAAACAAAAACTCGTGAAACTAAAAATAGTGTGAAACTTGGTCAATTTTTTACCAATGGACTTAGAGGGAATTTAACAAAATTTATTTTACACATTTTATAAGCTCCAAGTTCCAACATTATATAATTTAGTTTTTAAACTATTTTGAAATTTTTCTAGAATGATTACACGTACACTACATATGATCATATCAAATTGAGATTTTTTTTCCTACATTGCAAATAACGTGAACTTGTTACTTTAATAAAAAAAGAACATGCCATAGAACAATGTGTCATTGACCATTGGTACCACATGTTCATTGAAAAACTTAAACTCCTCAACAGCAACTCACAAAAATATGAGATTCCTTTTAACTCGGGTTAAAATTATTTTTCGTCCTATACCTTTACACTTGCTTGATTTTCAATTTTTTATTTTTTATTTTTTATTCGTTCCATAATTAAAAAAATTGCTTGCATTTTGATCAATTTCCAGGACCGATGAGCAAATCAGCAAAAAAGGTGCACGTGACTATTACATGAAATCACTTTACTTTTCCACTTATTGGATTTTTTACCCCGAAAATGGTTAGTGCCGGTGTCACGCCAATTAAAATTGACCAGAAGTTGATATCATGTGACCACTACATGTATTTTTTTGCCTAGTTGCTTATTGATGATGGGCAATTGATCAATGATATGAGCAATTTCATTAATTATGAAATTGAATTCAAAAAGGAAAAAAAAAGTTTGAATTGAAAATCAAACGAACGGAAAGTTACGAGTATCAAAATTAATCATATGGCTGCGGCTATTACAACGTTAATCCTAACTAGGGTTATGATAATCATGCAGCCGGAGCATAATCATAATCTCCATCATCGTCATCGCCGCCACCTTCCGCACGTGCATATTCATATACATTGTCGCCGACGTCACCTGTCTTGTTGCAGTACCACAAGCACTCAATGGCCATTATCGAAACTTTGAGTTGGGAATTTTGTCGAACAGTTGGTACACGAGATGAATAAATCGTTTGAATGTGTGTGAAGTGAGTAGAATAACACATAGCACCACACATATTTAAGGGATGCGAAAAGGTGGTGGGCATGGTTCTGACACAAGCCTGCGTGTGCCAAATTTGGTTGTTGCAACGGCGGCGCCGCCACTTCGGAAATTCGAATTTGTGAAGTGTGTTTTTTGTGTGGAGAAAGTGGATGCCATGCTTTTGGCTGGGAAAGGTAGTGTGGGAATTGGGAATTCCTTTTATTAGATATTTTATTAGATTAATTGGATAATTGGATTATTAGAATTTTGGATTCAAAAGTAACATTGAACTCAATAAGTTAAGTTTGATTGGCCGAATTTCGTCAGGTAGAGTTGGTAAAATCGATCCGGTTTAATAGGCTCGATATTTTCGATAGTCTGGACATAAAAATATTGGCACGAAGTACTATTTCGCCTGATCGAATGGATTCGATGGGCCAAAAGTCCGACAGGCTATAGGTGGCCCCAATAATTTTAGTATATTATAAGGAATAAGCCGCGCCGACTAATTTTAAACCCGATTAAATTTTAGCTCGACCCGAAATATGATGTTGGTCAGACGAGTCCGATCCGGTCCTGAATTGCCACCTCTACCGCTAGACAATGGATTGGTATAGTCTAAAAGATATATGAAAGATTATGTGTTAGTTTGACTTCTTCTTTTTTTGATAGGTTTTAGAGAGATTTAGATTACAAAAAGACGGAATAAATTAACTAAATTATTATTATTTTATTGTATTTATTATGTATTGGACTTTTAATATTGAATTTAGGTTACCAGCGTAAACTAATTTAATATATATATATTTTTTCAAATATAAGGTGTATTCTTTCTCAAAGTTTTTAATCGATCTCAATCACTGACCTATATTTTTCAGGACTCAATCAACTGAGCTACTTGATTCTCCTTATACTCATAAAATTAAAAGTTAAAATGCGATTAAACTGCAACATCTACAAAACAATACGCACATTATTTTTTCAACTGGCCAGATAATTACCATTTTCTCTTACATTTTCCCATTTCCTTGGAACATAATATAATGGTGGAACTATTGAGAATTATTATAGTGAATAATTCATATGGTATAAATATATCACACACATGAAAGGATATAATTTTTCATCACTTATTATATGTTAATATTTCACGAGGTAAAGAAATATACATATCTTAAATAAGCAAAAATGAACATTTCACAATTTACTCATATTTCTGTACTTTTAATATTTTTTATAGTCTTTTTGTTTTTATTAACAAAGGTATAATCTTTCATCCATTATATGTTAATATTTCACGTGATATATATATATATGTACACACAATATTTTATACCGTGCATTGCACGTTCAATAATTAGTATATTAATTTTAAAAATTATATTTTGATATTTATTTTTTATATTTATTTTATTCTTGCAATTTCAAAATGTTTTCAACAGGAAGTATTTACAGAATAAATCTTTTTCCCGGAGAATTTTATAAGAGAATCATAATGTTATCATAAGTGCACTTCTTTGAATAGTAACCTAGTTTTTTTTAAAAAAAATTATTGTATGTATTTTGTGATTAGTATAATTGATGAAATGTCTGTTAAATAAAAGTTGAAAAATAGTACGTAGATTAACTAATAATAAATAATATAAGTAACACAAGAAAATTTGTAACATCACAAATTTGTCCTAGTTAGTATAAATGAATTGCTTCAAATTTTTATATGAAACTATTCATCTCTCCTAATTTAAAATAAAAAGAAAAAATAAAAAAAAAAAAAGCTTTTTATATTGGAAATTATGTTGAAATGGTGGCGTAATTTCTTTTTTTATGGATTCACTTGTTTTTCTTTTTTCTCCTTCTCAATCTTCCTTTTTTTTTTTTTTTTTTTTTTGTGACTTTTTAAGATTCAAATTAACTTATATGAAACTATTCATCTCTTCTTTTGAATAATAAAATGAAAAGTGTGTTATCATGATCATCATGATTAATAATATTTAAGTGCGATTTTATTAGAATTTAATATTATGCTTTTTTGCTTAGTCACTTCCAATAATCACATACAATGCTTATAATATGCATCTAGTCCTGCATCATAGATTACACACACTAAAAAAGTTAAAAAATTAAAGAACTGCATACAACTCGTGCATACAAGTTATCGAACTACAAAGAAGTTGCGTATGGGATGTTAACATATTCTAACGTGATTAACTTTTCTGGCCAATTAAAATTGATGCAAATCATTACGATTTCTCAATTATCCGAGTAGCACTAAAATCATCTAAACATATTTAATAATTAAAAAGAAGATAAGTAACTTGAAATAGGGGAGGGGAGGGGAGGGAATCCAATGACTGTCAAATTTTGTAAGAAATATAATCTTACCATCTAGCGAGTCACCTGGAAGAGACCAACAAGGCAACAATGTTGTAGCAAGGAGCGGTGAGTTTCTTGATTTGTTGCACGATTCTTAGTATATATAAGAATATTTATACTTATACAATTAAGATTACAAATTAGAATGGGAATATATGGTATATGATTAGAATATGCATGTGATTATAATACAATTATGATTATAATTAGGATGAAATATAATAATTAAGATATATTAGAAAATTACAATATTGTCCTTAGAATATTTAAACTTAAAAGGGGTAAAGTAGGACCAACGTAAATTGACTGAAGTTTGAGACACTTTTATATTAGTGGAGGAGAGGGAATCCAATGACTATCATTTTTGTAAGAAATATAACCATCTAGCGAGTCACCTGGAAGAGACCAACAATGTTGTAGCAGGGAGCAGTGAGTTTCTTGATATGTTGCATGATTCTTAGTATATATATAAGGATATGTATACTTATACAATAAGGATTACAAATTAGAATCGAAATATATGGTATATAATTAGAATATGCATGTGATTATAATAAAATTAGAACTATAATTAGGATGAAATATAATAATTAAGAAATATTAGAAAATTACAATATTGTCCTTAGAATGTTTAAACTTAAAAGGGGTAAAGTAGGACAAACGTAAATCCACTGAAACTTACGACATTTTTATACTAGCTAGTGTATGTATTAGTGTATGTATATATATATATATATATACACACACATATACATAACAGACACACACTGCAAGAAAAAAAGTATTTGCGGCTAGCCTTTTGTAGCTACAAGAGTGGTTACTAAAAGCAACGGCTTTTGTAACTATTAGTAGTTACATAAAATATTTCATACAATTTTAACCAAATTTGCTGCAATATGCCAAACTCTTTTGCAACTACTTGTAGTTCCAAATACGTTAGTAACTAAAAAGTAGTTGCAAAAAATAGTTACAAATTCATTAGTAACTACAAAGTAGTTACAAAAAAACTATTTGCATCTTATTACAAGTGATTACCCAATAGTAACTACATTTAGATTTGTAGTTACTAAAAATATTTTTGTGGCTACTCTCTCTTATTTGTAACTATATTTTGTAGTGGCAAAAAACCTTATTTCTAGTAGTGACATATATATTATATGGGCTATCAAATAGGGTAAGGATTCCTGTACCACATTTACCGTATCTCAATCGTGTCCCATTCCAAAATCAAATCATATAATACGAATCGTGAACCCTGACCACATGAATCATGAACCCTAAACTATGAATTGCTGAATTATGAACCAACTATTAAATCATGAACCATGAATTGTGGAATCATAAGTACCTAAAATAGAAAATATGCCTTAGTCGAAAAAATTCGAATCCTAAACCATAAACATGGAACCTAAACATGAGTCCTGAATCTAAATCATGAATTTTAAATTCACAAATCATAAAAAACAATTATAATTAATCAATTTTTTGAAGTAAGACACATCAATAATGAGCACATTAATTTCGACCCACCGTGAATAAAGGAGCATTTCCATGTGCCACTGAGATAATAATAGTTAAACATAAAGAACTACGAATAAAATTCCCAATAAAATCAGATCATGGACATCTTACCATGTTGAATAGTATAATCATAACGTTTTCAAAACTTATAGACCCACAATACCTTTTCCAACCATAAGCATGTCATCCACATATATCCCACTTTTTCCACACAAAAACCACACTTCACATATTCACTTTTCCACCCAAATTTCCGATGTGGCAGCGCCGCCGTTGCAACGCCCGTGTCTTGCATCTTTTAACCAAATTTGGCACACGCAGCCATGCCCACTACCTTTTTTGCAGCCCTTAAATATGTGTGGAACTATGTGTTGTTCTACTCAGCTTACACACATTCAAAAACTACTTCAAGAAAACAAGTTCTTCATTCGTCTACCAACTGTTCGACAAAATTCCTAACTCAGTTTCGATAATGGCCAATGAGTGCTTGTGGTACTGCAACAAGACGGGGGACATCAGCGTCGATGGATATGACTATGCACGTGCAGAAGGCGGAGGTGACGACGATGATGGGTATTATGATTATGCTCCGGCTGCATGATTATGATAAACCCTAGTTAGGATTAGTGTTGTAGTAGCAGCCGCCACTTATTTAATTATGATAGTGTGTTTTCTTGTACTTCAGACCATGTTGCTAGAGAGAATCTCAGATTTTTTCGCGGGTTAATGTTGATTTCAGACACATATATATTATAAGTTCAATATTGCTTTAGTTACAACTTATTTTGTTTGAAATCATTAAAATTAAATGTAGCAAAAAAATTTAAGTTTCGAAAAATACCCTGGCTATAATTACAATTTCTTTGAATTAAAACATGTCATGAAAATGCCCTCTTGTGTAGAATTAAGAGGTCACAAATTATTATAGATGCAAAAGGCAGTTTAGGCAGCCACCTAGGCGGCGCCAATCCGTTCTGTTTTTGCCCAAATCATCCTCCTTAAACGTTTTTTTGGTCTAGCCGCCACCTAGCCGGTCCTTTTTTTTTTTCATTAAAATTATCGTCGTTTTTTAACTTGAAACAATTGATTAAATTAAAAAGTTTAAACGCTCGTTCTGCTCATTCCAATGATAAAAAAAAATGGATTAAAAGTTAAAACTCTCTCCCCCACGATTCAAGTTCCTCCCTCGCCCTCCTTTTCATTCTATCTTGCATAATTAATTAACTATATAACCTTTGTAGTGAAATTTGGTTCACTATAAGTATGGACCTTTAAATTAGATATGTAAAAGTTAAATTTGAAAAAAATTGGAAAACTCTCTAGACGGCACCTGGGGGGCCTAGACGCTAGGCGATCCTAAACCGCTCCACCTCCATTTTCCTCCTTTTGCAACCATGCAAATTATAGACCCAATCGTCGCCCCTACATTCTTTTTGTATGGAAAAAAAGAGGTCACACAATTAATTCGACACTATGAAAACAAATGAGGTCATGAAAGTCGCGCAATTAGCGACTCTATGCACAACTTTTGTGACATCTTTCAAAGATTCGTGCCGTTAGAATTATAAGATCTTAATAAAATACATGGATAATGTATAAGTTCTAAAAACTTATTTTTACATTTTATAAGTAATTTAACATTTTTTCTTTTGTCAAATATACTTTATAAGCTTATAATTAAGCTCACAAACATCTTATAAGATGTTTTGAGAAGTTTATAAACTTAGGCATACATGATATGTTACTAGTCTCTAAAGTTTAACAAATTTTTATTTGGGAAAGTTGCATTTTCAATCTCATAAGTTAGGATCACTTGTAATTTCAGTCTCAATCGATTAGTTTTTTGCATCTTCAAGCTCTCATAAGTTAAAAAAAATTGTATAATTTTAGTCCTTCCGCCGGAAAATCCCATATGATATATTTTCACATTGAGTTGACAAATTGCGGATCTTTGCATTGCTTATACCGTGTCGCAATATGAGCTAATCGACAACTTAATGGACACTGATTAATTCAACAAAATACATAAAATCTGACATCATCCAATTAATCATTGTGTTCAGTTCTAATAACATGTATTTTGTGACACTACACACGACTAAAGATCCCCATATTGTGAAGTTATGTGAGAGTTGCGACACTACACGATTTTGCAGCAAATTAAAAAGGACTAAAATTGCACAACTTCTGAAATCATGGGATTAGAATGTAAAAGACTAATCGGTTGCGATTGAAATTGTAAGTGATCATAGTTTATGAAATTGAAAACGAAGTTTTCCCATTTTTATTTTGGTTGTCTTACTTTGAATAGATATACTGCAATTTTGATTCAGTTCAACATAACACTACACCATATATGACCTTATGTAACACACATGTGTAACACTTTTTCCCCAATCACATTATGTAACACATTATTATAACACATTTATAATTTCAATATTGATGTAACACTTATGTAACACTTATTTAATATGTAACACATATTAGTAACACATTTATATAATTAACACATTTATGTAACACATTTTTTTAATAATATTTTTGTAACACTAACAAGTAACACTTTAGCATAATTTTTGTAACACTTTAGCATAATTACGGTAACACTAATTGTAAATGACTAGAAAATGAATTGGAGTAATAACATTACAAGATTATGTTTGTAAGCACAATAGTGTTGAACATAATCATCTATTCACCAAGCATGTATTAATGTGACATGATTTATCAAAATCCTAGTGAAAATTAATTATTTTGTTTAAATTATTATTATTTTATAATTTGGTTATATATATGACTGGCAACGTTAACATGGCCACAATAGAGATGGTAATCCGAGCTGCTCGACACGGTTGGGCGGACCGGGCCAAAATTGATCGGACCTAAAATAAGTCGTTCCGGCTCAACATATCCCTTTGTAATAAACTAAGATTATTGGGCCGGCCTGTCACCCGTAAGGCTTTTGGCACATCGGATCGAACTTGTCAGTCTAATTAGTACTGTGGACAAAGATTTTTATGGCCCAACCCATTTAAATTATTGATAAATTATGTGATTATTCATGGTAAACAAATTATGTTCTTATGGAGAACCGATAAATATATATGTGTATTTATTTATTCTTTTGAGATATTTCAATATAGCATATATTTATATACCCACTATTTAATTTTCTTTTGACTCTATGTTTTCATTCCATTTTAGACCCATATACTTCTAGAGGTGGCAAATGGGGCTGCTCGGTCTGGCCTGACCGAATCCATCAAACTAATACAATATTTTGGGTCGGTCAAGTCTGTCTGAAATTTTATCATACCTAAAATTAGCCAGCCAAGTTCACCACATCTTCCTATAATATATTAAGATTTTTGAATTGATCAATGACCCATTAACTTTTAGTTCATTAGGTCGGGTCTGTCGGGGTTGATGATACGTCGGACCAATTTTTATATTGGCCCAACTTATCTAAAATTTTGGATAGATTGATCTTATCCCATTGGACTGAATTGATTTTGTCATCTCTACGTACTTCTAAGAATGTCTATTGTATTAGCCAGATGGATTACGTGCGTATCCCTTTTTTAATTTTGAAGAAGGAAAATTCTAATTTTTTGTTTTTCATTCTTTATTCAATTTTGTTTTGTTCTTAACCTGTTTATATGATTTTCATACTTCTTTTAGTATTTCCCAAGATTACTCACGACAAAATCATTAGCTAGAAACCATTTACAAAGTTTGCTCGACTCGTCCTGCTTCCTTCACCTACGAAATTTATCCGATCGACCGTCATATTTTCCTTGTTCACCCCCAATATTCTAGGCGGGGAAGGAATTTTTTATTTCTTTCTCGAAATCGTCTTCATCTCTGACTGGTGAGGAGAAAAGTTCAACCTCGTGAGGAGGAAAGTTGAACATAGAAACCGAGTGAGCGAAGGAAGGCTGGCCAGGTATTTTCTTTCTCGATCGCAATCTTCTTCTTCTTCTTTTCCATGTATTTTCTTAAGCTTTAGTAATCTGAAATCATTTCTTAATCAGAATGTTAGGTTTGTGAAACAATTTTTAGCAAGAGAATTGAAGTAATATACGACATCTTCTGGTGAAGGTAAATTGATATTAGTGAATGTGTCTCATTGTGTATTTCTCTTTGGTAGTGATGATGTATAGATATGTATTGTAAATTGTCAATCTAATTCACATCAGTTCTCACACAGTCAACCGAGGAAAGGATAAGTTTAATTCCAATCCAAGATAAATTTAAAGAAAACTAAACTTGGGACATGTAGTAAGGATTAGAAAGAGTCCCACTCTTCAATCATCGCAGCTATGATTACTCATTAATCCAGTCCTTAAATGTAACCTGGGCCTACTGGAATAGCGCATAAATTAGCATGATATTATAGAATTGATTTGTTCTTCAAGCGCAAGCTTCAATGTAAACGTGATTCTTTCATATATTGGATATGAAATGTTGATTCCTAGCTCTTGAAGTGGTTCACCTCTTCTGCTTGTACATTTCATCGAACCTACTGAATCTCCTGAAGACATGATAATTGCAGCAGATGATGGTGCTCATGATGATGATGATGCTAATATGTGGTGTAGAGAAGGTGTAGAACTGTAAGCAACTACTGTTGTCAGGTTAGCACAACTTTGTCGTGATGATCACTATCGAATATTTCATTCCGGTAACATATTGGCAAGACTGCTGTTATGTCAATTTCAGATTCTTTTGCTCCCTATATCTTGGTAGTCATGTTATAGGATCTGTTATGCTCTGTTTACACCATACAGTTTGTTGTGATTAAATTGTTTGTTGAAAATTCTGATATTGCTTAATCATTAGAGCCAGCTTATGATATGGTGTAGATTAAACATTGATGACTAGTGTCTGCTACATATTTGTACCAGGTGCATCAAAGCCTATGTTTGCTGAGCTGGTGGAGGAGGGCGTGATTTGTAGCTCACAACTTTTGGAAATTTTTGTTTAGTTGTACTTTTTGAGTATTTCTTTTAGTTTAGGTCCTTCGTAATTTCGGGATATTGTAACTCTTGTGGCCTCGACCGATTAATTTATGCAAGTTCCGTTTTTTTATCTAAATCAATGTGGTGTTTGTTCTGCCTAAATTTAACATTTTTCTAATGAAACTAAATATCTGATAATTTGAAACTTTGTCCTTTTTGGAATTTGCATGATTATTCAGTTGTGGGAGAGGGTGTGATTGTTTGAATAAAGATTTGAAAAAGTAAATGGGGGTGAAATAGTATTAATCTTGAGCAGCTTGGAAATGAAATTTTAAGCATGATTGAAGTACTGTTGTTGCATATCAGATGAAGTGCAGGACTGATGTCTAAGAATTCATTTTCATACTCTGCTTTCTACATATTGAAGGTTATATACATATGTGCATATTCAAGTGTTGATTCATATTAGATCATCAAAATTGTTTTCTTATTCTGGTCTCCTCATACAAAAGCTAAAAGCAAGGAAAAGTCTTGAGCAGCATTTAGAATCATATTGCTGATTTTTATCCTTATTGATTATTATTGAATATGAACTGTGGGGGATGATTATTGCAAAATTTCAATCTGTTTTTTGTTGATTTGAATATGTTAAAATCTTAATTGTGAAAAACTCTCATCATATGTTGAAATTCTAACTGTTAAAAACCTAGCTAATGCTTTTCTTTGGTACTTCAATGAAAGGTGAATGGACGCATACTTTTGGTACAGAAGGTAACTGGAAATAAATGGTGAAAACTGAGGCAATGTACTCAAGTTTTTGATATTAATTTCTTGTTTCTACTTGGCCTTTTTCAAATTGAGAACTTGATCTTTGATTTAGGCACATATTGTGCAGTTTGATAAGGTGATTCATACATATTTGAGTTGCTGCATAAATGATGAAATTAGAATGTCAATGATGGTTTACTTTGCAAGAGTTGATTTCTTATTATGAATTTTTCATGTGACAATTTTTTACCAAATAAGGGGCAAATACTGAGTAGGCTAGAAATCAAATTATTTTATATAATTAGGCCATAATCTTACAATATTGGATAAATTATACTACTAAAAAATAATATCTTAGAAATCAAAGTAGGATTACCGTTGTGCGCCTCCTAAATATAATCAACTGTATAAATAAAACTAGAAAAGCACTAATAATTTAGATAATATCAATAAATTGATTTATCACATAAAAAAAAAAAAAAAACAAGTTAAGATATAATGTTTCTATATTCATTATGTTTTTAGACATCGTTATCTCTATTGCATATACAGGAGCATACATTCATTTACTTCAAGTTAACAATAAATTTATTTATTTATTTAAGTAATATTAGAATCGACTAAAATAAACATATATAATAATATATTATGACGTGGCAAAAGGGGACACACACATATATAATAGCACATTATGATGGGGTCAGGGGGTCCAATGCCCCCTTGTCCCCAACGTGCGTCCTTCTCTGCTTGATTCGTATTAGATCATCAATCTTCAACGAGCCTATGTGAAGCTAAGTTTATCAACTTAGAGGGTGTTTGACAAAGATTATTTTAAAAGTTATAAGTACCAATATTATATACGATTTTCAAGATCTTAAAGATGCACTATCTTATAAGTTTATAAATTTTAAAAGTGTTTGGATAGTTGAACTTATAATTTCTTTAAAAATCTTATAAGATAGTGTAGTGTTCTTTATATAGGTTCAACCTAGTATAAGTTGACTTCCAATTCATAAAGTCACACTTCTACATAAACTGTCACAAATAATAATAATCTAACTTAACTTTCTTGATATAGTTGACATACAACCTGCATTTATTGTCACCCGGATCTTCATCAAGTTGATACTTACTGTCAGTTCCAGTTTGATTATGCTCACCCATAGGCAATAGCCATCGACAGTGACGAATCCAAAAATTTAGGTGAGGAGAGCCCATATATATATATATATATATATATATATATAACTAGATCAAAAAATAAAAATATTAGATAACTTGTATTAAAATATAATATCTTAGAAAATTTAAGGAGGACTACCGTTTTGCGCCCCCTAACCTTAAATATACTCAACTGTATAAATAAAATTAGAAAATTAATAACAATTTAGATATGATCAATAAATTAATTTATTCACAAAAAAGAAAAAAAAATCTAGATTAATGTTTTTATTCATTATATTTTCTAACATATTTATCTCCATTGGTTCTACATAATAATACATTCATCTATTTCAAGTTAAACAATAGAATTATTTATTTTATTTAAGTTATATTAAAATCGACTAAAATACAAATATATAATAACACATTATGTGATGACCAATGAGAACATACATATATAATAGCACATTAAGGGGCTAACATCCCGGGACCCTATAAGCCCGAAAACTGCGAAGGCCGTTTGGACTAACATCCCTACAAATAACCCTACTAGTAGGACTAGATCCATTAATTAAAATGGGCTTTAACCCGTGTCTTGGCCCGCCTTGTCCCGCATAATAGGTGGGCTGGGCCAATGTTTTTGTGGCCACCCTAACTCATACCTCCTCCCCATCAGCCCGCTGACAGCTCTATATGTCATATTGTAGAGTTGTATACTATGTATTTATGTTCTGATTAGTTAGGCCAACGACATATGTTCTGATTAATAAAGTTACATGGCTATTTACTTAATTATCTTCGAAATATGTGATATTTGCATAAGTTACTTGCTTGAATGTCTATCTAGGTTTCAAATATTATGTGACAATGCATGAATGAATTATTATATGATCTCTTATTGAAATAAAAGTAATATGCTTATGTGCTTGATTGTACCTTGAATTGATTTGCATTTTATATATGCTTGTACATCAGGTATGCTTGTACATTCACACACACAAACACTTATACTTAATAGGATAAATTAAAGTACACTCGTATGAGTCTCCTTCCATACGGTCAATGTAAGTAAACTCGTATGGGTCCCCTTCCATACGGTCATCCATACAGTCAATGTAAGTACACTCGTATGAGTCTCCTTCCATACGGTCAATGTAAGTACACTCGTATGAGTCTCCTTCCATACGGTCAATGTATTTCAAAATCAATGTCTCGTTTTATTAGTTCGAATAAGCAATCAAATTTGTAATTTTAAAAATTAGTTAGAGTCATATTACTATAAAAAGAGTCATATCAGAAAAAATATTATTATCCTAAATTAAAAATTATGTTTAAAAAATCAATGTATCATTTTCTAATTCAAGTAAAAATTAAAATTTATTATTATACAAATTAATTAGATATTACTGAATAAGTCAAATCTCTAATCTCTAATTTTAATTAAAGGTCTATAAGAAAAATTCTCATATTGGTTTCAAAGAAAAAAACAAAGAAATCTAAGGTTTCATTTTAAAACACGAAATAGTAGTAAGATAGAAAACTAAATAAAAAAGAAACTTTTAAGTTAATAAAGAAACTTTTTTAATAAGTCATCACCATAAAAAATCTTCAATTAACCTTGGCGGGACTCAAAATCTTCAACCTGTTTTTTTTAGGGTGAAATCTTTCCTTGGCGGGACTCTCTAAACCTTCAGCCTTGGCAACTCTCAAAACCCACGTTCCCTTTCTCTTGCTTTGGGAGTTAAATATTTTTCACAATTCAGCTACGAAGCGACGGGGAGCGATAGAAAGGATCTTATAATCAGAATCAACAATCTGGAAACGGCACTAGAAGAAGATCGCACGGGTTAAAAGGCTAGTTCGCTGTCTAATATATCTACTTATTCTCTCCTTGTAGTTCTTTTGATACCCAATTTGTTTAATTTTTGTCTATTTTGTACGATTAGAGTATGTAGTGTTCTGAACTGCGAATATCTTTTGATGGGGTTTGTGAGGGAGATTCATATTTGTGTTTGGCCAATTAACCAGGTTAAATAACTCCTTGATTTAGTCTGATTCATGATAGATATGTTGAAATGTGTTTAGCCGAGTTTTTAGACCCTACCCCGTGGGTAATACCAAATAAGTTATATATGATTAGATTATGTGGATATGTAAATCAAAATACATCGACACATCAATCCAATAATATATAGTATATTCGGGCATTACCTACGGTGATAGGGTATAATTAACCGATTTCGCTCATAAGATTGCGATATGTATTTATAACACGACCTAGTTGCCGATTTAGGCATTCTGATTTGAAAATAATTTTGATTGTTATAATAAAAGCAAACATAAACTCATTGGAATAAAAAGAAGCACCATAACTCTCAATTTATAAATGTAATTTGTAAACATAATCATGCTTAAACATACCTAGAGGTTGAGCCCATTTAACAGCTGCTCGTGCAACCTGAGGGCCTCCAGGTAAGCCTCTTTGTTTATGGTATCAGCCATGTCAACGAAAGCATGTACCAATGGTGTATGAATGGGCCAGCATACTCCATATGCAAAAAATAACTGAATAGCTGTTACGAGTGGACATTAAAAGTAAAATTTCAGTAGATGCACCAATATCCTAGTTTATTACAGCTAGTTCCTTTTTTCGTTGTTTCCCCTAGGACTTCAAGAACTGATAATATTGCTTTGTATTAGGAAGATGAGAATTTATAATGTCACTATAATTAAATGATGGATTATACTAGTTGCCTCCCAAAAAAAAAAAAACCAATAATAAAGGAAAAGAAACTGAAGCGTTCTTTTAAGTGATAAGCAGCTAGATGAGTTCCTAAGGGAAAAATTAAATGTTGACAAAATGTTTTGGCGCTCTTTATATCAATTGCTCAGAGTTGTCTTTTGTGATTATGTTCGCTATAAACATTCTTAGCTACTTCAGTTTTCACGTAATGTTGTAGTTTTCCTTACTAAAGTAACTTCTTACAGAATTAAGTAATTACTTACTGTTCTTTTTTTACTTTTCTTTTTCGTAGATCAAGATGACAAAGTATGAGAAAAAAAGGTTGAAAAATATTGAAGAAAATAGCAAATTGGATACAAGTTATTAGTCTATTACTAAGTCAATAGAATGCAGCTAAAAAAATAATGAAACATAAATCTAATTAGAGATTTAGAATTATTGGATTAGTTTATTATTCTTTTGACAGTATGTAATTTGCATGAAAAAAATCTTAATTTTAGGAAATATAGGGTAGCTCGATTACCAGCAAGTACTCGCATATCCGTCGTGTTTTATCTGTACCCTACCCGTCATGTTTTATCCGTACCCTCAGTTCTTAAATACATCAGTAGCCATTTTTCCAAGAACGTTCAATTGATGGATCCGCCTCTCTTTTCCCCTCCCCCATTTCCCTCTGCCCCATTCTTTCCTCCCTCCCTCTATCCTTCCCCCTCTCTCCCCCTCTGATGTGCCTTTGATTTCTCTTTGCAGTTTTCTTTTCATGACAATAATAATTGAAATAACCTTTGAAATTTTGTGTCAGGAACAAGCTGAACAGAAACTAATGTCCGATGCAGACTTGTACAGTGCAACTCGAAAGAGGACATCGGGGAGAAAGTACAAGACATCTTATGAACCTATTGAACAGAAAATTGTATGCATTTTATATTTATTTATTATTATTATTAACTGTATGTTATGATGATTAATTAACATTTGGAATATTATAGGATCGTATGAAGCAAATCAAATTGGAGAAGATGCATCAGCGAATCGGAAGCTTGTTGGCAGGTGTGCCAAGAGACAGAAGAAGCCTTCCAAGTCTAATATACTTATTCCAGATGAATTTATGATTCCATATAAAGCCAAAGTGACAGATACAGTTGCTGCGGTCATGAAAATTTTCAAGGAACAACTTTCTCCTGAAATACTTGCCCCAGTAGCCCCAATATTTGGGGACCCATTACGTGTTTCAGAATTTGAAAATAATGTCATCAATGGGCAATCGTCTGGAGAGATCAACAATGTAGACGAATGTCAGGTAACAAAAATATACCTATTTTAGTTGTGATGTATGTTGATATTAGTAATTTTATGTATGTCTTCTTTTTTGCAATTGATGAAATTTTTGGTGTTATCGGTATATGAAAGAAAATGTTTCAAATATGATTGAGTTTAAGTAGTACCATGAACATATTCCTTAATAGTGGAACGTGTACTTGATTGATTGGCAAGGTTATGATCTTGTAATTGGTGCTTAAAAATATTTACCTATTTATTCGTAAAGATTGATTTGAGTGTCATGTTGTCGCTAAAAGTTGTGGAGATAAGAATGTTATATGGTTTGTGACGTTCTAACTATGTAGGTGTTGATATCTTCATAGGGTTCTTTAAACAACGGTGAGTTGTATATGAGTAAATTATGATGTTTCGATTAAACTCGAATTTTTTTGATTGATTTAACATTTATTATTAATGTACATGGAAGTTTTTGGATAATGATAAGCATTTAGTTGTGTTTAACTTATTTTTTGGTGGATGTAGGATCTCATGTGTTGCATCTTCTATTCTTTTATGTGGAGATTCATATGTTTCCTAGGAATTGAATTTTGGAAGTTTTTTTGTTCCAACTATTTATTGTAGGAATTTCATAAATATGTTCTCTGAAACCCCTTGATGTATAGAAATGTGCATTTCAAAACCCATTTTATACTAGGTTTGGAATAATGAGTTGAGGAATTTCGGCACATATGAATCAATAATTTTCTTATATTTTGATGCTCATTTTTTTCAGGACAATGCGCATGGGGAAGAGGGAACTAATCATGGTGTCGTTGAAGGACTTATCGACAAAGAGAAAGATCTTGAAGACTATTAGGACCAATTATTTTCGCAATAGTTATTTTTTTCTTGTTATTTATTTATTGTACAGAAAAATTCAACTAGTTCACTTTGTTGCATTCATTTTATTTGTGTTCTATAAATGACTATTAATTTTGATATTGATCGTTTGTCGGCTCTCGATTAATACTATCTACCTTTTAAAAGTGATACATGATATGGTTTTGAGTAAAAATGCATATGGTCTAAGGGTATATTTAGATGGAAAAGTTCCATTAGATGATATCTTGAACAAAATTTACAATATCAAAGTAAAAGATTTCATCACTTTAAGTAATTTGAGCTACGGAGAAGACAATTCCAAACACCTTTTTACCTAGAACCTAATTGACTTCATCAGTATGATCATAAATTCAACCAAGGTCAGTTGTACAACCCATCTACAACATTCTACAATTCCAAACAAAAACAAAAACAAAAAAAAGTTATATACCTGATATGCATTTCTATAGCACTCCTTACGTATTTTGCTGCACAAAAACCAGTTGTATCAAAGTTATCCAACTGATTCTTTAATCACTTTGTGATCTCTCCTAAAGCAACATGTGAGGAAGCACCCCTCTTGCAAAATAAACTATTTACCAATGAAGACATCGATATAACATAAAATGCAATCTGAAATGAAACAAAAAAAGTCATAATACTAACATGAGTTTAGAAACTAACTACATCAACAAACAAATAAATTTATACAATTACCTAGTCACTATCATTGTCGATGGTTTCATCATATAACTCATCATTTTCTTCAGATGAATCTAACTCTTCTTCATATGACTCTAGTAATGGCTCGTCTTCTTGTTCAATATCATCATCCCCAAGCTCTATGAATACACCATTTGGATCATCTAAGGAAACTATTTCTTCATCGAAATGAATCTGATCATGATGATGGATATCAATGTCATCCTCTTGAAAAGGCGATTGTACATTTCCTTCAGTTATAGTAACATCCATAACATTCCTAGCTTTTATTTAAACACAGCCCACCAGTCATTCTTGTCACGCCTTAAGGTAGGATAATTACAAAAATACACCTGATTTGCTTGCACGACTAAGACAAATGGTTCGTACCTTCTAAATTGTCGTTTATAGTTCACCTCTACAAGATTATAATCTTTATGGACCCTTGTTCCCAAGTTTGGAGTAGGGTCAAACCACTCACACTTGAATAATACAGTTCTCTTGATTGGTAAGGCAGGGTATTCTAATTCAATGACTTCTATTAACTGACCATAATAATCATTGTCACCAACATTTAAATTAGAGCCTCTAATGCAAACCCCACTATTCATAGTAGCTCTTGTGGAACCGTGTTATAGAGTATGAAATCTATAGCCATTTACGTAGTAGCCATGATACGACATGACAGTTCGTAATGGGCCTTTTGCGAGATCCTTTATGAACTGATTAGCAACATCATTTGAAGGGTCACGTGTCTATATGTACAAAATCAAAAGGAAATAATAAAAGCATTAGAAGAGTTAGTAGTCAAAAGTTTGGTCTATGTAATAAAAGTCAACACTCTTACATGTGTATAAAACCAATCAGAAAATTCAGTTTCCAGTTTCTGGTCAATCTCAGTCTCTGAAATGCCGGGTTGAGATTGTTTCAAAGAATTGTTGTATATTCTTTTTTAAAAATAAAAAATGGGAACATAAAGTAATCAACACAAATTGACCTATTAGACATGTCATATCCAATATAAGGAAAAGACAATTATTGAGAACTTACTGGATAAATGGTTGTACTTCCGAGCAATTTAACAAAATATAGCTTTGCGCAGCTTCGTATTCTTCGTCACTCATATATCTTGGTTTACCTTTTCCAAATGATCGCCCTGGATATTTGAATATTGATAAGTTTCCTTCATGTTGATCGGCTTCCCCATCTTGAATACGAGTATCATCATTCCACGGGACTTGTCTATGTCTTGTGCTCACATGGTCCTCAAAGTAGTAAGAAAAAAATGAGGTAGCCTCTTCAACCAAATACGCATTGCATATTAATCCTTCCACCTTGGCTTTGTTGGTCACATTGTTTTTCAGCTTTCTTAGGTACCTATGACATACATGGAAATTTACATCTTCACAAATTCATATTAAATGTGAACAATGCGGAAATATGATATGTTATTACCTTTCAAAAGGATACATCCACCGATATTGTACTGGACCGGCTATCTTCGCCTCATAAGCCAAATGTATAGGAAGATGCTCCATGGAGTTAAAGAAACTTGGAGGAAATATTCGCTCAAGCTTGCATAAGATCACTGGAATTTCTCTTTCTAATTTTACCATTTCTTCTTCTCTTATGGTGGTAGCTGTAAGCTCTTTGAAGAAGAGGCTTAATTCGGTAAGTGCCTTCCAAACATTTGATGGGAGTAATTCACTAAATGCAACAGGTAATAACCTTTGCATAAAGACATGGCAGTCATGGATTTTCATGCCATATAACTTATACTTCCTCATATCTATGCATCTCGCCATATTTTTTGCATATCCATCAGGAAATCGGAGTTTTCTTACCCATTCACACAAAGCTTGTTTTCCCAATCTGTCTAAAGTGTAGCATGCTTTAGGGTACTTTCCTGTTGATGCAATCCTTGCCAACTCAGGGCGCCGACAATATTCATTCAACTCTTCCCTAGATTTAGCAGTATCCTTCATCTTTCCTTCTACATTCATGACCGTATTAAATATATTGTCAAATACATTTTTTTCAATGTGCGTCACATCTAAATTGTGTCGAATCAGGTTCGAACTCCAATAAGGCAAATCCCAAAATATACTTCTTTTTTTCCAGCCGCAACCTTTGCATTTGACCCGATTAGTCACATCAGCCTCCAATTCTGTGACTTTCACTATTCCCAAGCCTTGAATCTCTCTCAGTATTTCAGTTCCAGACTTCACCGGTGGTGCAACCTTGACCACAATCTTGTTTTTCAAGAATGAGTGTTTGTTCTTTCGAAATGGATGATCCAGTGGTAAAAACTTACGATGATTGTCAAACCAAGACTATTTTCCACTGCTTGACAGAGTAAATGCATCTGAGTCCTCCATGCAATACGGACAAGCTAGTCGACCAGCTGTACTCCAACCAGACAACATTGAATATGCAGGAAAATCACTGATTATCCACATAAGAGTTGTTTTCATTTGAAAGTTTTGCTTCTTGAAAATGTCATATGTCATGACACCAACCTCCAATAACTGTTTCAATTCCTCAATCAGAGGCTGTAAGAATACATCTAATTTATCTTTTGGGTTTTCTGGCCTAGGAACTAATACAGTTAAAAACATATATTGTTCTTTCATGCATAGCCATGGTGGTAGGTTGTATAGTGTTATTATTTCTGGCCATGAAGAATATTGTTGCGCAGATTGCCCAAATGGATGAAACCCATCAGTACAAAGTCCTAATCGCACATTTCGAATTTCATTTGCAAAATCAAGATAAGACTTATCAAAATGCTTCCAAGCAGGAGAGTCTGAGGGATGAGTCATAACACCATCTTTAGCCTCATGCTCCGCATGCCACCTCATTTCCTTAGTTGTGGCTCGTGATGCATAAAGTCTCTTTAGCCTATCAGTCAGAGGAAAGTAATACATTTTTTTATACGGAATATTAGTTTTCTGTCTTTTTCCGCTTTCTCGACCTGCTCTCTTATAACGAGGATGACCACAAAACTTACAATTATGTAGATCACTGTCATCACGCCAATATATCATACACCTATTATTACAACAATCAATATTTTCCACGGGTAAGCCTAGACCTCGTAGCAACTTCTTTGTGTTGTAGAAGTTCTCAGGAGCCATATTATTCTCTGGAAGAATCTCCTTCATATATTGAACCATTTGATCAAAACTTCTTTCAGTCATACGGTTCTCAGACTTCATGGTCATAACTCGAGCAACATGCGACAATAATGATGATTTTTGCAACCAAGCCACAACTCTTTATTTGCAGCACTAATCATATCATAGAATTTTTGAGCTTCTGGATTGGGAGGTTCAACAAAGTCTTGAGGAGGAAAATCAGGACCAGCAGCATCGAAAACCATTGAGTGGTATGCAGATGAAGCATCTAGATTATTCATTTCCTGACCACCAATAATATTGTCATTGTTGTAGACGTCCACATTATTTTCCCCATGGCAATCCCAGACATAATATTCTGGAACAAATCCATATTTCGCCACATGGAACTTAACAATATCTAAATCACGATATACACGATTTTGGCACGTACGACTATTACATGGACACCTAATTTTATTCCCATCCATCCATTTAGTTTGACTACTAGCAAACTCGATAAATCTTTGCAGGCCATCCACAAATTCATCATTTAGGTGACCACTTGTAAACCTCTGATACATCCACTGACGATTCCCTCTCATTCTCAATATGCTAATACTAGTAAGCACCAGGCCCTAAACATCACCAGTGAAACAATGATCAACATTAATATGAAAAAGTGGCAAAACATAATATTAACTAATAAAGCAATAAACTAAGATATGCAACCTAAAAAATGAATATTCAGATTTCTCCTTTTTAAAATTGAGATAAATACAAGACAAGATCACTAGATCGATATATCATTAAGGATGAATGTAGTATCATAGACAAAGAAGCATAGCCGGACCTCCCATTAGTCGGGAGAGTCCGTCGCCTCGGGCCCCAAAAAATTGTAATAATTTAGGGGCCCAAATTTATTTATATATATATATATATATATATATAGGTATATTTAGATGTGCTTTTAAATAATTAATGGATGTAATCCAATGATTAATGTATTTTTTTTAACAATTTAAAGATAGCGTATAGAATTCTCCGGCTTTTAACTTTGTTTTTATTATCTATGATTATCAAGAGTGTTGCAAATGCTTCAAATTTTTTATGTTTTATTTTAAGTTTGTACACTAAGAAAATAAAAAAAAAAACTATGAGCCCATTTGGAAAACTCTTTTTTTTTTTTTTTTTATATACGATAAAATAAATATATAGAGTGTTGCAAATGCTTCAATTTTCTTATGTTTTTCTTTAAGTTTGTACAATATAAAAAAAATTATAGGCCCATTTAATAAACTCGACTCAGGCCCAAATATTTTTAGGTACGGCCCTGCAAAGAAGAGAAGAGCTAATGTCCGCAAGAGCACAAGTACTAATTGCATGTTAGACATAAATTGAAGCTAAGTTAATTTGACAAAAAAAAGCATGCAACGATACATAGATAGCTATTGTACCATCATAACCTGGAGATTTATATGCACTATTAAAAAAGCTCACTAGGAAATGGAGATTTTAAGATAAATCAGATAAATACATATAACTACTCATCTGTTTTCACTTTTCATAAATTCCGCAAAATAGAGCTCAAAACAATCAATTTCATCCCAATTTATGAAAACCTCACTCACTAAGCTTCATACAGTACCCACTTTTAATCTAAACCAGTTCCTATTCCTAATGTGAAACATCAAACATTTCAAGTTTTCAACTGAATTTAGGACTAGAAGTCTAGAAGTGAGTAAACTAGTTGCATATTCAAACTAGCAAATAATCAATAATCAATATCACATTATCAATCAATCTACGAAAAATCCAAAACTAAAAGAAATTCGAAGCAGAAGTGAGTAAACTGATTCTACCCTTTAACAGAAAAAAATAAAATAAAATAAAATTCAAAGCAATGTTACCTGGCTTGGCTGGAGGCTGGAGCAGACGGCGGGAGCAGCACCAGCAGCGACGGCGGGAGAAGCACCAGCAGCGACGGCGGGGCGAGATGTGGAAGGAGCAGCAGCGGCGACGTCGCGGTGGCCGGCGACGGCAGTAGCGACTTTGTTCAGCAGCTTTTTTTTGTTTTAATTTTGGGGGAATGCTCTCAAGAGTCAAGACGCAAGAGCAAGGTTGCAGTAAGCCCTAATTTGGGATTGATTTGAAAACAAAACGACGCCGTTTTTGCATTTTAAAATTACAAAAAAAAAAAAAAAAAAAAAAAAAAAAAAGCCTAATTTACTCTGTTCTAAAGTCCCGTCTAACTCTGACTCGATCCTATTTAATTTAGTCTTGAGACCGTTTTAGACTGTCTATATTTTTTTCTTTGACTTTTTCCATTGAGTCCCTAGGCATGTCAAAATTAATTCGACCCACCCCGACTCGCTCCGATCCGAGACCTTTTGGGCAGGGCAAAATTTGACCCGATGGAGAACGTGGTAGGGCACGCACCGCCCCGTCCGTGGGTCGGGTCAGGGTTAGGTCATGTCGCCCTCCCCGCCCTCCCCGCCCCACCACCTATATAAATGTAATTCTTTTTAAATATATATTATGTAATATTATATATATATATATACACACAAAAATATAAAAAATATATATATGTTTTTATAATATGAATTTTGTATATAATATGTTATATATATGTCATCATAATATATTAAATTATGACTAGAGTAAATATATATAATTAAATTTCATTTTTTAATTATTAAATTTAAAAAAAAAAATGTTAAAACAAAGCTAATGTAAACCTAAAAATTAAAATCTTATTGACTTCAGAAAAAACCAAGTTTTTAAACAAAAGAAAAAAATATTTTTTTTTAAAAAAAGAAAAAAGCTGAAGGCAAGGCGGGACAAGGCGAGGCAGGTGTGGGGCGGGTCAGAAAATTCAGAAACCCACCCTGTTGACATGCCTACGATCCTAGTCCTGCTTAGCTCCGTGTAAACTCCAACTAGGCTCTAGGCCGTAGTCTACCATCTGTCTTAAACTGTCTATATTTTTTCTTTGGCTTTTTCCATTTAGTCCCTCCTAAATCCTGTATAGCTCCGTCTAAACCACAACTAGGCGCTAGGCCATAGTCTACCATGTGACTACCGCACATCGTTTTTTTAGAAGATTGCTATTTTAAACAACATAAAATTCTAAAGATATTTAATACGATATTTATTTTTATTTTATCGTACTTATCTAAATACTCTTTGGATTTTGTTAGATCTTCCATACGGTGTAGCCTAGACTAAAGATCTTCCATACTGTGTAGCCTAGACTAACTTTTGTAATTTATCTCCTTCGGGTGTAGCTCAAACTAACTCTTGTAATTTGTAACCTTTTTCAGACCGTGTATTTATTTCTTCTTTTATATAGTAAATGAGTTCATCATTTTTTTGTTAAAGCATTTTTATGATGTTCACATTATTGGAAAATTGTGAGTGAAATAACAAAATAATGAAAATCCAATAAAAAAGTTGGAAAAAGAAAAAAAGGTACGTAGATCATTAATTTAATTTCTATGAACTAATATTTCATTTGCACTTACCAATTGCTAGATGTGGCAATTTGGGCGCTTTGCTCCAGTCCAACCCATTCTATCGGGCCAACATCATATATCGATTTATATCGGGCCAAAATTTATCGGGTCAAAAATTAATGAGCAAAATCCGGTTCATCCTCCTAAAGATACTATTATTTTTGGTTTGGTATATCAGACTTTTGGGAAATTAGGCGTGATTTGTTAGATCTGATGGTACTACCAACTAAGATTCTCATGGCACAACCCTTCTATCAATTACCAATAGGATTCACAGTTGTTAGTTATGATTAATAATGAAACAATATTTATAAGTAATTGATATTAAATTCATAATCCATTGGTATTTATAAGTATTTTGTATTTGTTGGTAATCTCAAACAGATTTAGTTAATTGGTAAACTACCAATGGATTTTAAAATTCGTTTGTATTTAACAACCGAATATGAAGTGGTTAGAAAATACCAACAAATTGTCAATTTGTTGGCAATTATCAACGGAATTCATAGTTGGTGATGCAAAATCATTCCCCCTAACAAATATTACTAACGACTTAAATCGGTCGGTAAATTTCATTGGCACTATGTTGGTAAGTAGTTGCTAAGTTTAGCGCCAAAACATTGCGCCAAATTTAGCAACAAATTTCTTTAGTTGATAAAATCTTGTTGCTAATCCGTTAGTAGATCCGTCACAAAGTTTACCAAACATATATCGTTTCTAATCCGTTGTTATTCTATTTTTAATTACTAACGGATGCCATTTGTTGGTAAAATTCGTTGGTAAATTGTAGTTTTCTTGTAGTGTTTTGTCCACATGATGCCGGATTTATAAACTTTCTAAATTTTAATTTAGTCCTGTATCTCATAAATTTATCCAATTTCAGTCCCAAAATTCAAACTTTTACAAGAAAAAATCATGTGCCACACGGTCTTGTGCCGATCAAAATTGGGTATTTATGCTTACATGACATCGAATTTCTGAGGTGAAATTTATTTTTTTGTTTTCTTATTTAAATAAAATTATACATTGGATTTTTATTGACAAATCATAAATATATTCTCAAAAATCAATAATTAAAATCAAATTAAAATGTTTCATAAATACATTCTCAAAAAAATGTTTCATTAATAAAATAAAAAATATAATGTTAATCATCTTTTACCCCAACCAAAATCTGTAAAAAATGTGTTTATCATCTTCTTCCTGGCGCAATTTTTCACCACTTCAACCATGGCACCCCGGATCTTTAGCGCCATAGCCGGAAAATCGATCTCCATAGTTCGAGTTCCATTCGGGCCGAACTTCATGCATATGGAAGATGGTACACGTGTTTATGCATGCATAATAGGTCGATTTAAGTGTCCATTTAATGATATTTCCATGCATAATCGACTGTGATTGTCTTATATCCGTAGTATTGGACTATTTGACGGTTGTGAACTTGTTTTAGAGTCCTTCGAGTGAATTAAGGCCAAATAATTACATTCGGCTAAGGATGGATGAAGAAATGAGTCCCAAAAAGTCCAAAACAAAGAAAAATCGAGTCAAGTGCGAAGAAGCCAGTCGTGGCCACGACGAAAGTGTACTAGAAAGGGATGTTAAGCCGTGTGGACTCTCCGCGGCAGCGACCAACCTACGCGGTCGTGACCTGTATGCACGGCCGCGACACTTAAGGCGGACTAAATCCTTGGGCTGAAGAATTCCTAATTCAAAGCCCAATTCAACCCCAACTTGATCCCAACTATAAATAGGAGTCCCTAGGTCCGAAAATAGGAACTTGGACTTTGGTTTGAGAGGATTCCGGAGAAGACGAGCAAATAAAGATCGACAATTTTTGGTTTATCTTTTCAGTTTATTTTATGTTTATGTTCTTGAATATAACTATGTCTTTTGGCGCCGCCATGAGCGGCTAGTAGTTTATTTCGGTCCTTAATCGATGTTGAACCCTAGTTTGAATCTTTTGTAATTCTTATAGTAATTTTTCGAAGGTTTACATTTTGAAACGTTTTATGTTATTCGGGCTTATCTAAATTCTTATGTGTATTATTGCTTAGATTGATCATATAGGTAGTTAATCACATAATTATAGCTAGGTCATTGTCGTAATATGTAATCGTTACGAACTTATGCTCAGTAGTAGCAAATAGTGATTAAGCACTAGGATAACATTAGTCGCGATCCCTTGTATTCGAGCTTGTGAGTCCAAAGTCATGTTTATCCATTACCTTAGTGCTCTATGCGTTCAGTTAATGAGGTCTAGAGAACTTATTCTAAGATCACTCAATCGAATAGACTAATCAAAGAGCTTGTTTTTGTTAGTTAAACGTAAGGGGTAACAAGGTTAGCAGACCTTGTTGCTAATCTTGGGATAGGAGTTTCAGAATTAAACTGGAAAATAATTGCATTAATTATAAGGGTAATTCGGACTAGGGGGAGACAATAATTAAGGGCTAGGATTTTTATAATATTTAAGTTTAAGTCAGTTTTTGTGATTTTTGTCTAATTATTGCATTTAGGTTAATTAATCTATACACTATTAAAAAGTGCCTTACGTTTCAGCCAATTTATGTTTGACCTGTTTTATCCTTTTAAATTATAATATTGTAAGGGTAATATTGTAACTGCATGTTGTATGTATCCTAATTCTATTATGAAATTATATTCCTAGATATGATTTTCATGGCATCCGTAAAACAAAATTTTTAACAATTTTTATATATGAAGCATATCTGTTAATATTTACACCATCAAAATTTACATGTTCTCTTAATTCTACGGCAAGTGACCGCACTGTCGCGATGCGGTAAAATTAATTAAACCTAGCTACCCTTCTAGCTCGTAGAAGTGGTAAGTAGGGTCGATCCCACAGGGAGCAGGAAGACTATTAGTGTTTTAAATAGATCCTAATACTAGCAACCTATATAAGTATATAAATAATGGTGGTTTGTAAATTGATGTATATTAACTAAGGAACTAAAACAGAAATGAAGCAAATTAATTATGAACTGTTCTACTTATGAAATAACGAATCCCAGCCCTTAATCTTATCTCCCCCTAGTTATTACTACCCTGTGATAGATGCAATTATTAACCAATTTTAACCTTTAAAACTCCTACCCCGAGATTAGCAACAAGCTCTGCTAACCTCGTTACCCCTTATGTTTAACTAACCAAAACAAGCTCTTTGGTTAGTCTATCCAGTTGAGTGACCTCAGAATAAGCTCTCTGGATCTCATTAACCGGACGCCTAGAGTACTAGGATAACGGGATAGACACGGTGTGGACCTCGTAAGCTCGGAACCATTCAGACCGAGCTATATACTACCCTAGCGATATCACTCGCTATCCGCTACTAAGTGGCTATAGGTTCGTAACAATTACGGATTACGTTTTTAACCTAGCGTTACTTATGCAATTATAATCCTAGGTGATCAATCTAGCATATAAACACACAAGCATTGAAGGATAAACAAATAGTATAACAACGTTTTAAGAAATCAACCGATTAATAATTACCATAAATATCATAAAATAATAACAACTAGGGTTCGACTCGACTAAGGACTGAAATAACCTACTAGCCGCTCATGGCGGTGACAAAAGACAAGTTAAACTGAAAATACATAATTAAAAGACTTAAGGACTAGAAAACCCGAGTATTGCCGATCTTGATTGCTCGTCCCCGTCGGAATCTCCCAATCTTGCTCTCTTGTAATGTCCAAGTCTGTTATTTCCGAGCATAAGGGTCCCTTTTTATAGAGGAAGTCAATTTGGGTTGATTTTGGGCTTTAAAACGGAATTCTTGTGGCCCAAGGATTAATTAACCGCCTTGACGGGCCGCGACCGCGCCCGCTCTTGGTCCAGCAGCACGCCGCGGCCGCGCAAGTGTGCCTCGGCCGCGCTACTTGTCCAGAGTTTTTCCTCTTATTTCTTCACTTGGACCGCGGCCGTGCCATTTTGCCGCGATCGCGGTACTCTGTTCTCATTTTTCGGCGATTTTTCCATCCTTTTGACATCTGGACTTCATTCCCTCGTTGTGCATCCGGCCGAGTACGAATACTTAGCCTTAAATCACCTATTTAGCTCAAAATGAAAACACAAACGTCAAATAGTCCAAAGGCACTAAAACAAACCAAATACTCTCCATTCTACACGCAAACATCATAATTCATTACTCTAACAGACTTAAAGTGCATAAATGTACCAGCAAGTTATTTAATTCGCGTTCATATATATACTTATGAAGCATAACTTCCTTATTCAGACGAAAAGCCGAACAACGGATCAAGTATTCTCATGAATTTTCTTAGAAAAACATTGGATATTGATTAAAGACTCCAAATTGAATTTGGTGAATGAGAAGTTTGCATAACTTGAACAAATAAAATAATTGAAAGTTGTTTTGTGTTGTTTTCTGTAATATTAAATACTGGGTGTTTGCTTTTATTCTTTTTTGTGTTATTCCTACTCAACCACCCCTCAAAACAATCACTCACATCTCACTCTCCAAATCTCAGTAAATCACCCCAAGGAATGACTTCTTCTCCCCACGACCGCATCGTTTACAACCAAGTGCTTTTTTTTTTTTTTTTTTTCAATAAGCACTTTGCTTCCTCCCATCCTCAAATCATGCTTCATATGTACCCAACTCATTTCTTTTCTTACTTTTGCATTGTACACATTAACAAGTCTAAACTTTTTAGCACATAGGAGGGAAACCTTCTTGAATTCTCTATCACCAATTCCCTTTTCATTTCTCATTTCATTCCCCTTTTTCAGCCCATAGGAATCCCAAATAACATTCCCGACTACCTCTCCTTTCGCCTCCCTCTTAACTAGATTAGTCCAATAAGGTCAAAGGCCAATTGGAAAGATATTCGGCTTGTAATATTCGGCTAACAAGTGATAGGCTCACGGCTCAACTGGGCTAACTAAGGGAAATTACTTTTTCAAGTTTGCGGTCACAAAGGTAATTATGTTGAGTGTCTGAAATAGGCTAACCAAGAAATGCCTAAGATCACTTTCTAAGCCACAACACACATTGACTTATTCACGACAGACATGCAAGGCAAGTTCTAGGGTCTATATGCACATAATCAATGAAAATCACACCGAAAGAATTTGTACAAGTTACTCCAAGACTGGAGGTGCAAAATAGGCTCAAAGTCCTCACAGGGCAATGTTACTGATCAACGTTGCAAATTACAGCTCAATTTCATATCCATTACCCGTCATGCTCTGTCATATGCTATTGTAAACAAGTTTTAACAACAATCATCATGAACTCATTGCCAACTTATCATTACCTTAATGTATTCATTTTATCTTTACAGCACAATTCAGTTTTCTTTTCCCTTTCTACACTCGATCTAGACTCTACCATAATAAATCATAAAGACTCCACAAAACACAATCCTAAAACAAAAACTACGGCTCACAGGCCCAACACACTATCACTGGCACACAGGCCCAATCCTCAACCAATGGCTCACAGGCCCAACAATAATGCATAATAAAGACAAATAGAACCGGGCAGCATACTAGAAATAAAACAAACAACCTACTAGAAACGCGGCCAAGTCGCCCCACGTCACACCCCCTTCCCCCAAACTTGGTTGAAAACCAAAGTTTGAGGGAAGAAAAAGTGGTGCGGCTTGGTACGTACTTACAGTATTTTATTGAGGCGGCGGCGGAGGTGGATGACCCCCTTGTCCCCCAAAGGACTGCATGTGGCTCCACTGAGCTGCTTGCTGCCTCTGCCATTCTTGTTGTTGCTCCTGAAATGTCTGCTGCTGCTGCTGCCATAATTGCATTTGGGCCCAACGATTATCTTCCACATCCCAACGAGTTTCCATGGCTGTCCAGCGATCATCCTCCACAACCCAGCGATTTTCCATAGCCGTCCAACGATCATCTTCCACCTGCCAACGCTGCTCCATAGTATGGTGCCATGCTGTCTCACGTTCTTGACCTGCTTGCAAAGCTGTCATAATCTCCTGATGGCCCGACTGGCTCTCTCCTCTGTAAAGGGCCAAATCGTCCCTGAGTGAGGTAACGAGCCCTTCCATGTGCTCCTGAAACTCCCACTGTGACTGGATGGCAGCAGCGGGTCTCTTCTGCCTGGTCTGGCGGTGGCGACTGCTTCCCTCAGCCGGGTCTTCTTGATCCGGAGTGATGTCATCGTCTGGCTGAGGTATAATCGGGACTCGGCCCAACTGGTACCGCTGCAATTCGGTGTCACCAGGCTAGCGAGAGGCGGCCAAATGGGCAGGTGAAGCTAAGGATATGTTTCGGGGATCGTAGATGCTGAGCACCTCCGTGAGCTCCGGGTTTGGTAGGCGGAGGAATGGTTCCACATTTTGTATAACATATAGGACGGTCTTGTTGGATGGCTTTCGGGCTGCCCCTTCTTGGTACTGAGTGGTCACAGGTGTCAGATCGACCAACGGAACGCCACAATCAACGGCGATCGGAGTAATCAGCCCTCCTACGTAGATGTTATCCCTTTGTTTGAGCACCACGTGTTCAAAATGCTCGAGTATCAATCTGGCTACCACCACCTGCCTCTTGTTCAGTATATGCCACAATAGTTTTAACTCGTTATGGCGTGCGGCTCCTGTTTCTTTTCTTGCAAAGATGGTGAGGCTGAGGAGTTTCTGAATGTACCGGATAACGGGGCTACGAATCCACGAATTCTTCGAGTTCTTAGTGGAGAAGGGTTGAGCCTCCACAAGTCCTGGGGCGGCTGTGAGTTGCCCCCAAAAAGCTTGCACATTAAACGGCTCATAACAGCTAGTGACCTCTGCATATGGCAGATCATAAATCTTGGAGAGTGTTTTCATGGACCTAGTGAAAGTCTTCCCGCCTAATTGAAATATGATGCTCTCGGCCACATCCCCGCACTGGTTGGGGTCCATGATGATTTCAAGGGTGCTTAAAAATTCCAGTGTCAGCCCCTTGTACGTCAGTTGGGGTCGCATGACCCCTCGAAGTCCGGATGAATCCAAAAGGGAGGTCACATTGTCGTATATGCCCATGTCCTTGAGGAGCTGGTCGCGACCATACCGAGTAGCCATGACCGATCGGTTGCACAGCTTCTTGAAGCGCTCCTGACGGGCGTCGTTGGTCAAAACAAAGGCGAAGTGCAGGCTGTCAGTGGGGTCAGACGGTCGCTCCGGAAGTGGAGTTTCCACTAGTGGCTCTTCAACCACCGGCTGCTTGCCCTTGGCCTGTCTACGACTAGCACGGGGAGGCATGATTATGGGTACCTATACCAACAACACCATAAGTATCCAAGTGATATGAAAAACACCTTAAAATGTGAATATATAGATTAGCATACTATGATTTGATTCAAAGTGGCGTGCACGAACATGATCCTACTAAGAAGAGCATAAGAAAAGTATGATGCAACCGGAGGTATGTAATGCCTTGTCCTAAAATCATGCATAAGTCGGAAGAAAACTTCAAACGGCTATGGTGCAAGCTATATAAAAATGTAAGCAAGGTGTTCGACAAAATGTCACAAAGAAAGGCCACTCCTAATGGAGCCTTCTTGCCCATACTAAATCAGCCAAAAAAATATAGCACATGACCCTCACGACTAACCCTATGAATTATTCGTCTAGAGTCATCCATAGGAGACAATTTATCAATACAAAGCATAAACATATATATTCAACTCCTACTAGCAATAACAAACGAACTTCACCCCCCTCGTATGCACAATATTACGAAATAGAAGATGAACTACAAAGGAGAAGGGTTAGCATCACGTACCGGATGAGTTTAGTTGAGAGAAATTCGAATTTGTATTTTGCGCCCAAATCGACTTGCCCAAAAGTGTGATGAAAATCCGAAAGTAATCGGACTAGTTCGTGTGCAGGGGGGTGTGTGTGTGGATTAGTGCTGAATTTTAGTGGTTTGTGGGTGAAAATTGATATTGTGTGTGCAAAGTGTGTGTTTTTCGCGAGGGGGGAGGAGGAGAAGGAAATGGAGAAACCTGGCCACGACCAGGGTTTTAACCTGCTGTTCTTCAGGCCGCGGCCGCGCAAGTCTACCGCGGCCGTGCTCGGTTTGAAATGCCGCGGTCGCGCAAAGTGTCCAGCAATTTCTGGTGTTTCTGGGCACTTAGACCGCGGTCGCGCGTAATTGCCGCAGCCGAGGGCCCTGTTTTCGAACCTTAGACTCACTTTCTCCGTTTTCGGACCCCCGCCTTGCGTTTATGGCATTTTTGGTCCTGTGAACCTTATGTAAAACAAGAAAAACACGAAAATAAAAACGCTCTAACATAAAAATAATAAAAATCAAAGACAAAAAGAACAAAATAACCGTAAGACATCGGGTTGCCTCCCGACAAGCGCTGTTGGTTAACGTCGTTAGCTCGACGGATGTACTGCTCAAGTGGAAGGGGGGTCTTCGACCTGAGTCAATTATTCGGGAACTTGCCGAAAATTCTCGAAGTATGGCTTCAGTAGGTGGCCATTAACCTTGAACACTTTCCCCGTTTTCTCGCTTTTTATTTCGACTGCACCACAGGGAAAAACATTAGCAATAATAAATGGTCCTATCCACCTAGAACGTAACTTACCGGGAAACAACTTTAAACGCGAGTGGTATAAGAGCACTTTTTCTCCCACGACAAAATGCTTTCGCGTGATGCGAGAATCGTGGAATACTTTGGTCTTCTCCTTGTAAATGAGAGCATTCTCGAACGCCTCATTCCGTATTTCCTCGAGCTCTTGAAGTTGCAATTTCCGGTGGATGCCGGTGGTGTCGAAGTCCATGTTGCACCTTTTGATGGCCCAATATGCCCTGTACTCAAGTTCTACCGGCAAATGGCAAGGTTTCTCGTAGACTAGTCGGTAAGGCGACATGCCGATGGGGGTTTTGTATGCCGTGCGGTACGCCCACAGTGCATCATCATCAATACGAGTGGCTTTTGCCTCCACCCATTTTGAGACGTAATCGACAGCCAATAAGATGTATGTGTTGCCATAAGACGACGGGAAGGGTCCCATAAAGTCCATGCCCCAAGTATCAAATATTTCGCAAATCATGATTGGGTTTTGAGGCATTTCATTCCTTTGGGAGTTGACAGTTGTCACAGGCTTTGCAAAATAAGTATGCATCCTTAAACAATGATGGCCAATAAAATCCACTCTCTAGAACCTTATGTGCTGTCCTCCTAGACCCAAAGTGTCCCCCACAAGCATATGTATGACAAAATTTTAAAATGGACTCATGTTCTTCCTCAGGCACACAACGTCTAATTACTTGATGCGCACAATGTTTCCATAAATATGGATCATCCCACACAAAGTATTTAGCATCACTTTTAAGTTTATCTTTCCTTGCTTTAGTAAAGTCAGCGCGCAGATAACGAGATGCAAGAAAATTTACTAAATCAGCGTACCATGGTGTATTTGGGAGTGTTGTGGGATAAGGAATATGTGTGACCTAAAGTAGTTGCTCGTCGGGAAATTCTTCTCGCAATGGTTGTGCACTCTCTTGTAAGGCTAACCGACTCAAGTGGTCAGCCACCGAATTCTCAGCTCCCTTCTTATCTTTGATTTCGATGTCGAACTCTTGTAGCAGGAGAATCCACCGTATTAGCCTCGGTTTTGCCTCCTTCTTGGATAGTAAATATCGAAGAGCTGCATGATCAGAATAGACAATAATTTTAGTGCCCAATAAATACGAACGAAATTTCTCTAAAGCAAAAACAATTGCTAAAAGCTCTTTTTCCGTCGTGGTGTAGTTTGATTGGGCTGGGTTCAATGTTCGGGATGCGTAGTAAATCACATGTGACGCTTTCCCCATCTTTTGTCCTAACACCGCCCCTATCGCGTAGTCGCTTGCATCGCACATGATTTCAAATGGGAGGTCCCAATTCGGCGGTTGAATGATAGGCGGTGTGGTAAGTGCTTCTTTCAGTTGATTGAATGCAGCTTTACATTCGTCGGTCATCTCGAATTCCACCTCTTTTTGTAGCAGCTTGCACAAAGGTGCTGAGATCTTGGAGAAATCCTTGATGAATCTTCTGTAGAAACCTGCATGACCAAGGAAAGAACGAATCTCCCGCACACTAGCGGGGTAAGGCAAGGAGGTAATAATATCAATCTTTGACTTATCAACTTCTATACACCTAGATGATACAATATGACCCAGAACTATCCCTTGTTCGACCATAAAATGACACTTCTCCTAATTCAAAACAAGGTTAGTATCGACACACCTTTTTAAGATAAGTACTAAATTTTCAAGACTTTTCTCAAATGTTTCCCCGTACACACTAAAGTCGTCCATGAAGACTTCTATGATATGACCCACATACTCAGAAAATATGCTTACCATACAGCGCTGGAATGTTGCTGGCGCATTGCATAACCCAAATGGCATTCTTCGCCAAGCAAACGTTCCAAAGGGGCACGTGAACGTGGTTTTTTCTTAATCCTCTGGTGCTATCGCTATTTGAAAGTAACCTGAAAAACCATCTAGAAAACAGTAAAATGAATGCCCTGCTAATCGTTCTAGCATTTGATCAATAAACGGTAAAGGAAAATGGTCCTTTCGAGTCATTGCATTCAACTTGCGATAGTCAATGCAAACTCGCCACCCAGTTTGTAACCGAGTAGGGACCAACTCACCATCTTTGTTTTCTACCACTGTTACTCTGGATTTCTTCGGCACTACCTGTGTGGGGCTGATGTACTTACTGTCGGATATGGGGTAGATAATGCCTATGTTCAACAGCTTAATCACCTCTTTCTTGACCACTTCCATCATTGGCGGGTTCAATCGCCTCTGCGGTTCCCGACTCGGTTTGGAGTCTTCTTCAAGGAGTATTCGGTGCATGCACAGTGAAGGACTGATTCCCTGGATATCGGCTATTGTCCATCCAATCGCTCTCTTATGCTCTTTTAGGACTTCTATCAATGCTGCCTCTTGCTGTGGGGTCAGTCGCGATGAGATGATGACAGGCAAAGTTCCACTATTTCCCAAGTAAACGTACTTGAGGTGCTCTGGCAGAGACTTGAGTTCTAACTTCGGCGCTTCGACTGTAGAGGGGAAGTAGCTTTTGGTCAGTCTCAGGTAAATCGATGAATTTTTGTTCATACCTTAGTTTGGCGAGTTGAAGGGATTGGAGGGACGCTACGAGCTCGACCAACTCTTTATTGGCCTTCCACAGTTCAAAGGTGTTCTTCTCCAAATCCTGCGTGAGCACAATTTCCAAAGGTTCCCTGCATGTTAACTGAAAAACTTCCTCTACGAGAGGGTCAATGACGCTTCCAGAAAAAACATAATTCACACCCTCCGGGTGTCTCATAGCATCATAAATATTAAACTTAACAAGTTCCCCAGCAAATTCCATTGTTAAAGTGCCCTCACTGACATCGATTTTTGTTTGAGCGGTGTTTAGAAACGGCCGCCCTAACAAAATCGGAGGCGGTGTAGGAGAATCTCCTTGCATGTCTAGAACATAAAAGTCAGCAGGAAATACTAGTTCACCTACTTCTACTAAGACATCTTCAATTAGACCATCGGGGTATGTATTACTACGATCTGCTAACTGAATTACTATCCTAGTTTCTTTCAGTGGTCCTAGTTTTAATGCATGAAATATCGCTCTTGGCATTACATTAATGGATGCTCCTAGGTCTAGCATGGCACGTTCAATGTTTGTGCCTTCTATTCTACATGGAATGGCAAACATACCTGGGTCCTTACATTTTGGTGGCATCTTCTTTTGGAAGATTGCTGAGACGTTTTCTCCCATCAGGACCTTTTCGTCCCCCTTGAGTTTACGCTTGTTGGTACATAGCTCCTTTAGGAACTTAGCGTATCTGGGGATCTGCTTGATAGCATCGATCAAGGGAATGTTGATGTCAACCTTGCGAAACACCTCTAATATCTCCTTCTCTTTGTCAGGTCGTGTCGGTCTGATCATACGACTGGGGAAATGGAGTGGTTGAGGCGGAATGGATGCAGAATGCGTTGGTTTTTGCTGAACAGGGGCCGCGGTAGCGCAACTTCTACTGAGAATTTTTCTCCAGGATCATCAGGTTGGGCGCGGCCGCGGCATACATCTTCTGCTGTCTTGTCCGAAATGTCATTTTTATCATCTTCCAATGGTGCCCGGGCTTCTTAAGCTCTCCAAGCTGGTTACCACTCCTCAATGTGATGGCACTGACATTTCTAGGGTTCATTTCAGGTTGTGATGGCAGTTTGCCACTTTGCATATTCTCTAGTCGACTTATAGCAGTTGCCATCTGGCTCATCTGTGTCTCGAGATTCTTGATGCTTGATGATGCATCCTTTTGAAACTGCACAGTGTTTGTTGCTAAAGTCATCACAATATCCACCAAGGATGAGTCAGGTGCTTGTTCGGCTGGCTGCTTTGTGTAATACATGCCTCTAGGTGGTGGAGGTCTATTTTGCCCACTTGACTGGCCTTGCTGATTACCATAGCTGAAATTCGGATGATCCCTCCATCCTGGGTTGTACGACTGGGAATATGGGTCGTATTTTCGGCCTTGGAAGTTTCCAGTTCCGACAGCATTGGCGTGTGCTTCTAGCTCATTACCCAGAACTTCGCAATTATCGGTTGTGTGATCTGTGGTATCACATATTCGGCAGGGTCGGGTATTTGAGCTCCCCCCCAAAATAGCCTTCTGGACCATGTTGGTAAGCTGATCAATCTTTGCATCCATTGAGAATCGTTCACCTCCCTTACTATCCGTGTTGAAGCATCCCTTGTTCCGAATTGTTGAGTCTTAGCCGCCATTTTCGAAATGAGTGCTCTAGCAGCTGTCGGGGTTTTGTCACATAGGTCTCCCCCACTGGCAGAGTCCAGCATGTTCCGGTTTGACTGCGTCAGCCCTTCATAGAAGTACTGGATGAGCAACTGTTCTGTGATCTAATGTTGGGGACATCTGGCCACCAGCTTTTCAATACTCGTACAAAGTTTCTCCGGGCAGTTGTACCGCTCCACTGATTTCCTTCCGGATGTTCGTGGCCTTAGATGCCGGAAAGTACTTCTCCAAGAACTGGGTCTCCATTTCCTCCCAAGTTTTTATAGATGCTGAGGGCAGGTAGTAGAGCCAATCCTTGGCCATATCCTTCAGAGAAAAAAGAAATGCCCGCAGTTTTATCTGTTCTTCAGTGACTTTCGTCGGCTTCATACTCGAACAGACAATGTGAAACTCCTTCAGATGTTTGTGCGGGTCTTCTCCTGCTAACCCATGGAAAGAGGGTAACAGGTGAATTAACCCTGACCGGAGTTCGAAAGTGGTGTCCTCCCCTAGGTCAGGGAAGGTGATGCATAGAGGTTGGTGAGTAGTGCCAGTGGTGGCCAATTCCCGCATAGTCCTTTCGGCTGCCATTGCTTCTGGCTCAGGTTCAGATGCGGAATTCTCGGTGGCGAAAGGTAAGGCTTCAAATTATTCTAGATTCTCTCTTGCTTGTCTTCTCAGGATGCGATCTCTACGAGTTATTTCAGGGTCGAAAAGCAGTTCTTTATTTTGGCGTGAACGAGTGATCATTCACTGCTAAAACAAAAAGAAACTTAGGTGAGTTCAAGTGTATTGCAGATATTAAAAGAAATAGAATTACGAGACTCAATATAGAACTAATAAAAATAAACACTTAAAATCTTGCACCGCTCCCCGGCAACGGCGCCAAAATTTGACCGCACTGTCGCGATGCGGTAAAATTAATTAAACCTAGCTACCCTTCTAGCTCGTAGAAGTGGTAAGTAGGGTCGATCCCACAGGGAGCAGGAAGACTATTAGTGTTTTAAATAGATCCTAATACTAGCAACCTATATAAGTATATAAATAATGGGGGTTTGTAAATGGGTTAATTACAAAATGCAACCTGTACTATTGGCCTTTTTTCCATTTCTAGTCCAAACTAAATATTTTTTCCGATTGCAACCTGTATAACGCGTTTTTGTTGCAGTTTGCAACTCCGGCCATATTTCAGACTATATAGGCCATGTGTCATGCACATGACCTCCATGGGCCAATAATATGGCGACACGTGGCCACTAATAAAAAAAAAGAAAAAAGGAAACAAATACTTATAAATTATTTAAAAATTTTAAAATAATTCATAAAAAATATAAAAATAATTTAAATTTATAAACATTTCATATAAAAAATAAAAAATATTTTGAAAATTTGAAAATTCAAGAAATTAACAAAAAATTCTAAAATTAATTTTAAAAATTCTGAAAATAAATATAAAAAAAATCGAAAATACTTTTATTTTGAAAAAAATCGAAAAAAATTGTAAATTATTTAAAAAAATAAAATAATTTATTAAAAAATTATAAAATTATATTAACAGGCCGCGACCGCGCCTGCTCTTGGTCCAGCAGCACGCCGCGGCCGCGCAAGTGTGCCTCGGCCGCGTTACTTGTCCAGAGTTTTTCCTCTTATTTCTTCACTTGGACCGCGACCGCGCCATTTTGCCGCGATCGCGGTACTCTGTTCTCATTTTCCGGCGATTTTTCCATCCTTTTGACATCTGGACTTCATTCCCTCGTTGTGCATCCGGCCGAGTACGAATACTTAGCCTTAAATCACCTATTTAGCTCAAAATAAAAACACAAACGTCAAATAGTCCAAAGGCACTAAAACAAACCAAATACTCTCCATTCTACACGCAAACATCACAATTCATCACTCTAACAGACTTAAAGTGCATAAATAAACGCGTGTACCAGCAAGTTACTTAATTCGCGTTCATATATATACTTATGAAGCAGAACTTCCTTATTCAGACGAAAAGCCGAACAACGGATCAAGTATTCTCATGAATTTTCTTAGGAAAACATTGGATATTGATTAAAGACTCCAAATTGAATTTGGTGAATGAGAAGTTTGCATAACTTGAACAAATAAAATAATTGAAAGTTGTTTTGTGTTGTTTTCTGTAATATTAAATACTAGGTGTTTGCTTTTATTCTTTTCGTGATTATCCAATAATGTTCAACTTATTATTCGTGTATGTCAGAATTTATTTTAGATGGTATTTTCCTAATTCAATTATTAGTTTAAGAATACATATGCATAATCAAGTATATGTTTAATGGAATTAGTATGTTTCCGGAATCGGTTAACCTAGACTTAATATTTGGTAATAGTTTTGAGTTAATATTATAGTTATTAAACTGATAGAGTATTAATAACATGTCTGCAATATCTAATTATTGTCTTTAAGAAATGAATTGCAACAGTAGTAAATTATTTGTTCAATAAGAAGAAAATTAGAGTCGGTCATAAAGAAATAGAAAAATAAGGGTTAATCGTGGTATTAGATTGATTGATCTTCTGATTTATTCATACCCATTTTTTTATAGATAGATTGAGTTGAGAACTTAGTACGTGTTTAAGGATCTTGTCTACGTTTTGGTGACGGCCAAAATGGTGGATCCACCATTTTGTTGTGAGAGAGGGAGCCATTCTTCCTACTGAATATATCTATGAAGTCAGGGATGTAAAACTGTAATGGAGGTAGCCGGCGTTTGGTTTTGTGATGGGGGGAGGCTTAGATTTTTAGATAATATCTTAGATATTTAAAATAATTTAAGATTCTTTTAATATTACTTTTATTTATATAACTTAAATTTAACATTTATCATATTTTACTATAGAAAAGGCGAAGATTTGGTGTAACTATTAGTTTCATTAAATTACTTTTTTGTGTTTATTATTTCTTAAAAGCTTTTATGTTTCTTTTGATAAGTATATTTCTGTAATTTAAAATTTTACAAACAATAAATTTTATCAAAATTTCTTATTAAACACCAATAGAATAACAATGTATGCATTATTGTTAAGAGAATTCAATAGTGAAGTATCTATTATTATAATATTTCCTATAAGGGAAAATTAGAAAACTGTCATGTATCAATCAACATAGTACCTGTTATATGTATATAATTTAATTTTTTTTTTTTTTTTTGTAAAATCAGATATCTACAACAAGTTCAACAACAACAGATGTATACCGACAAAGGAAACATGCAAGGGAAAAAAATAAGTATGCCAAACTAAGTGCTATTGAAAAATAGAAATATATAGATAAAGTTAGTAACAACAAAAAAAGAGCACGTGCCACAAAAATTCCATGCATGTCTATCAAAAGGTGAGCCACTTTATTTTAAAGAAAAAAATAGTGTATTAATGTAAATATGTTTTATATTTATTTATAAATCTAATTTATCTATTATGAAATTTATATTGTTTTAGGAACAAGAATCTATGAATCTGAATGTACAGAGAGACATGAATTGCGAAAAATTCCAAATTGCATTTATTGTAGAGCTGCAAGATTTGAGTACGAACTCCAACCTTTGGTTGTGATAATGGAAAAAATGAGCTTTCCTCTATTGAAATTCCTGATGAATTATACAATTTATTTACTTCAAATTCAGAAGAGATTGTTGAATTCAGAAAAAATATTAAATTGTACAATGGCATATTATCTTTTACTTCATTTGGAGTTTTATATATATATATATATATATATATATATATAGAGAGAGAGAGAGAGAGAGAGAGAGAGAGAGAGAGGGGGGGTTGGGGGCGAAGGGGGAGAGAGAGACATGGAGAACACGATTAATTGATAAAATTATAAAATTATTGTCCTACTATATAATCTACTCAATCTAATATGTTCACTGATTTTACAGGTACCAATTCATAAAAGTTAATCTATGGGATGATATGGCAACAAATGAAGGACAAACATTAGAAGAAATTGTCAATCAAAAGCCAATGATTGCCTTAGAAAAGATTACAACAAATGAATTCAGAAGTAATCAATTAAAAAATATAAATATATAAAATTTAGAGAATTTCAATTAATTGAAATATATTTTCATGTTAGGCGAGCTTCAATTGCAAACAACACCAGCCACAACTATACAAATTAATCCACCTTCCGAGGATCTTAAGGACATGCAATAATGGTAAGAGCTCTATATATAATTTGAAAACAAAAATAGTATGAGTAGTTTCTTTTTTGAAAATATATACTGATAGTTAATATATTAATTTTTGTGCAGGTCATGCACCATCCAGGATTCGTTGAATACGTGAAAACTATCAATGATACAATGGATAAAAAGTGCAGAAGAAAAAACACTTGAAGATTTCGTAAGCAAAAGGAATGTATTGCAAAGGTAAATATAACAAGACATATAAGTAGACAATAAAGTATAACAAGAAAAAAAAAAATCAAAATATACATAACCGTGTATTTTAACGTTGGTTACAAACATATATTAATCGTTCAATTAAATTAAGAAACAAATTAACTTAGCAGTGGTTCTGTTCATAAGATACCTACTACTATTTCACTGGAATGGTTGAAGGCGTTGAAAATGAGGCTAAGATATGGTATGACTCCTGCAAAATTTGTACTAGATCGGTGCACAAAAGTAAGACTGCTCCAAGATGCAACAAGTGTTTCGATGAGACAACTGAAGCAATACCAAGGTACAAATATGTGTATAATATAATCTTCGTGATACTTTCATATACGTATACACTAACATTAAATGATATTTAATATACTACAAGTACATAAACTAAACGTTCATCAAGGAATCTACAGCGCAACAATAACAATGTTTGATGAGATAGCAGCAGTATATGTTGGATGCTCAGCACATGAGTACATTAAATCCATAGAAAAGGTAATTAATTACTTTGCAATAAACAACACTAATAAGTTCGTACATTAAAAAAAGCATCCTTACTAACATAAATCTGTATAGGTCAAAATTATTCCAAATACTACAGAAAGTTAATTTTACAAAATGCGAATGATGTGAGGTTCTTGATGACACAAAATAAAAATACTAAAGTTGTCGAAGGAAGACTGAATGCAATAGCAGAGGCAATAGAAATGATAGAACTAATAGAGCAAAAAGAAGAGAATGAGAAAGATACAACTACAACAATACTTGAGGAAAACACTACAGAAGTAGAGGAGAAGAGACGAAGGAGAACAACAAAGAAAATATAAGATAATGAAGAAACTACAAGAATGAAAGAAAAGAAGAAACGACGGAACACAAACATAAAAGTAGAAGATTGCATTCAAATTGGAAGTGATGATGAGGTCATAGAGATCACAAAAGAAAAAATAAAGGGGTACAATGAGAAGGAAACAAGAGCAACATTAAAGAAAAAGCAACATGAACAAATAGCAAAAATGGAGGGAAAGAAGAAACGAAGAAACACAAAGAGAAAAATAGAAGACAACATTCAAACAGAAAGCGATGATGAGCAAACACTCAAACAAATTTCTAAAGGTCACAGCAAAAAAAAAGGTTTCGGCCACAAGAAAGATCAAGAAGAGAAAAAATAGTAGCAAGTACATCCTTAAAAAAAAAATTACATCATGTCAAACTAATTTCCACAATAAAGAGGTTTTTTATTTTTCTTTTTTCACGTGATGTTACAATTTTCTTTGGATCACATCTTATTTTACATACTCTGTTTTGACTTTTACTTAAACTAATATTTTAACAAACACACTATTTTACGATAAAGTTTATAGAATAGGGTTTTTAAAAATAGGTTACTATTGAGTATTGATAGATGATCAATTTCACAATTATATGGTCTTGTGATAACACTATGATTCGCTTACTCAATTCTTCAAGTAAATGATTTATTCTATGAATACTACCTGCTGAAAACATTTTGAAATTGTCAAACATAAAAAGAAAGAGGGAAAAAAAAAAAGTGCAACATACAATTTTCGAAATTAATTTACTAAGTGTTGCACGTGCAACGCACGTGCCAAGTTCTAGTTCATTAAAAAATCCAAACCTCCATTCTATATATATAAATATATATATATACATATAATTATTATTATTAAGTTATTATATTAAACACGTTAAATCTTCCTGCTTTATGTGGATTCGACTCTAACTTGCCACTTCTACAAGTTAGAAGAGGAAAGCTAGGTTTACTAATTTTACTGCACCTCGACAGTGCGAGTCAGAGAATAAGGAAGTCCACATACCGATAGAATGTTCCCGCATGTGTGGAACAGTCCCGCCCGCATGGGGGCGCTGATATTGAATGGCTGCGCACAGCGGCGGGGGCTTCTGTATCTGCGAGACCAAGATTTTGGGTCTACACGAAGAAGGTGTACAAATCGAAAGACTGCTAGATCTACACGAAAAAAATGAACAGATTGAACCGCTGTTGGATTTGCCAAAGAAGATGAACATATCGAACGATTGCTGGATCTGGTCGAAGAAGATGATTAGACCGAAGAGTGGGAAGATGATAAACCTATTTTTAGTGAGATACCTAACAACATCCTTTCAGTTGAAGAATTCATGTTTTTCTCCAATAATCTTCACAATTTTAATTTATTAGTTTCTCCGACTTTTTGATTGTAGAGTTGCATGTTAATAATCATATATATTCTGTATGTCTTTTTCACTTTTACTTTGATGAATTTTGGTTGTAAATTTTGAAGGTGAATAATTACTAAGATAATTTTGATTTTATAGAATTTTGATGAGCAAAGTTTAATTTTCTTCAAGTTGAGGTGTACAACATATAAAATAAAAAATTGATCCGATTATCCACCTCAGATTTGGATTCCATGTAAGCAAACGTTCTCAATTTTGATCGGCACGTGATTTTTCCAACAAAAAAAAATGAATTTTGAGACTGAAATTGGACCAATTTAAGAGATGCGGGACTAAATTAAAAAAAGAAGAAGAAAGTTTTGGGTATAAATCTGGTGCCACGTGGACAAAACTCCGATTTTTTGGACTAAAATTGGATAATCTCAAGATGTATGAGACCAAAAAAAAAATAAAAAAATACAGAATATTTAGCGGAAGTGGCTATTGTTATGGGATAATATATGATTTCCCCGCACAATAGATAAAACAAATCAAGACGAGAAGTTGATCATAGAAGTCGTATATCTGTAATTTTGTTCGACATATTGGTTGAACATGTGCCATTACGTTCGATCGTTGAAACTGAATACAGTACACTGTATTCGGTCTCGTGTGATCGAACGATGACCATGACAAATCCTTTTACTTTGTCCATATTAACAGATTCCTTATTGTTATTTAGACCCTAACTCTAAACGTTCAAGAAATTAACATTTGTAGATTAGGTAATAGAGAAGCGTCTGGGTGAAGATGACAAAGTAGGAGAAAAAATAAAAAAATTATTTTTATTTTATAAAATTTATATATTTGTTAAAAAGGGTACAGAGTCCGGGGCAGGCTCGAGCAGACTCATTTTCTTTGTTTTTGTTAAAATTCATTTTTTTTCTAGTGCATTTTAGAATATTAATGAACATTTATTTGTAAAGGTGTCAATTCAATTTTTAACATTAAGAACCTCGAAAAATGAATTAAAAATTGGTCAGTTTTTATATCACTTCAAAATGATAATTAATATTAAAATTTGATCTTGTGACAATTATCAATTATATTTGTAATTATTAGAAGATAATAGAAAAAAATATAGTAAAATAACACTTTTTTTTTTCCTGTCCGGGCAGATTCTGCCTGGGTAGCAAAATCCTATTAAAAAGCTATAAAATCTAACATCACGACACAACAGACAAAAAATTGGGACATTCTCCAACTTAGTCTCCTGTCTAGATTAATCTAGAGACGAACAACTAGGACAACAATAACAACATATTGTGACCTTATAATAAGGTAAACTACTGCTATGCCGAAAAAGCTGTTGTTGCACCCTAATCATGCTGCCTAGGGTTATGATAATCATGCAGCGGGAGCATAATCGTAATCTCCATCATCGTCATCGCCTCCGCCTTCCTCACAGGCCACCGCCGGTGCAAAGTCATATGGGTTATCATCTCCGTTCGACCTCTTCATGAACCGTGAGCGTCTGATGGCCATAGAAATAAGGTCCATTCCTGAAACTTTAAGTCAGGAATTTAGTCGAACAGTTGGAGGGGATGAACTAATAAGCTGTGTTCTTGAAGTATTTGAATGTGTTTGAATTCTGAATTGAAGAGATGAACCAAATCGCGCACACATATAGTTTGAATTGGTTCGATTTTGTTTGGTTCTGATATTTTTGGCTTAGGGCTGCGCGTGGCGAATCTTGTTGGATATGTGGAAACTTGAAGCCGATTACAGGTGGCGCCGCCACATCAGAAAAGAGAGAAAATTATATCTAACACCTTTTACAACTTTTAGTTAAAAAATAACAGGTTTGTAAAAAACCTTAAATTATAACACATTGACTCTTTTGACTCTTCACCCCACCACCACCACCCCACACCCCTCCCCCAACCCCCACTACCCAGCGCCCACCCCCCTCCCCCCTCACCGCCTGATTTCACCCTTCCCCATGAGCCGTCATTCCTAATTCATTTACCCAAGAAAAGGACAGCCTTTTCACCTCCCCCTTTTCACCTCACCCTTTTCACCTCCCTCTCTAATTTTCTGATTTACCAAACCCTTATTTTCACAAAACCTCCATTAAAGACAGCCAAGCTCTTCTGTTGTGTTCATCAATGGCTGCTCCTAAATCTGTTTTTGGGCGTGGCAGAGCCACGGCGGAGATATCCGGCGACGGCGACATGGAAGAATGAGGTATACAGCCTCTATTAAGACCTATTCCGGCGGGCCCTTCGACAACGGAAACCACCTTCGATGGGAACGACATTCTTCAGTCAAACCTTCCAGCCTTCCGAGCGACACAAGGCGGCGGCGGCGCGGAGACAACAACAGGAGCGGAAGAAGTCGGGGGTTGTTCAAGGCCTTTCAGGTTTACACGAGGGGCGGCGCCTCAAATCTGCAACGAGCCCCCCCAGTTCGCGCACCCCCTTACCCAGAGGACCCTTAGCCCAACGGAAAGGAGCGATCGGGTTACGAATGTGCCAGTGCTCAGAGCGGACGAAGAGGTAATACAAACGTGGCAATATACTAACTTCCTGTGGATATGTACAAACCTTCCTTTTCATCTCCCTTCTTTGATTGCATGTTGTTAGGTGGACATCACATTATTGAGTGATTTGTTTTTTGTTGCCCCATTTCTTTTTTGGGACGGCCTGTGTGAATTGGTGATTTGTTTACAGTCCTTTTGTCAACTGACTGGGCTCAACCTTGTTGTTATGCAAATGCTGCAAAAAAAAAAAAAAAAATTCCTGGCACGACTTGATGTATTTCTGGCACGACTTGGTTTTTTTCTTGGCACGACTTGATTTATTTCTGGCACGGTTTGTATATTGTGAATATCAAATTAATGGCTCGATGGAGTAATGCTGATAAAAATTTACTGAATTATTGAATTATTAAAAAAAAAAAGGGTTGATAAGATAATTATAACGAACATCCTGATCTGTGAAGACGAAAATAAAAGAGAATAAGGTGATAGTTAATGATTTAAATAAATTATTAGGTGGGCATCTCATTATTGAGTGATTTGTTCTTTGTTACCCCAATTTTTTTGTTTGTGAATTGGTTATTTGTTTAGGGTTTAGGGCTTGTCATTGGTTTGGTCTTAGCCTTGTTATTATGCAAAGGCTGCAAAATTTATGTTTTTTTTCCTGGCACAACTTGATTCATTTCTGGCACGACTTGATTTTTTTCTTGGCACGACTTGATTTACTGCTGGCACAATTTGTTTTAATAAAAGATAAAGGAGTATAGAAAATGCGAGTGTCGAGCAGTTCTTTTGCTATAATTTCATTTTGGGCACGATTCATTTTATTTGTGGCACGATTTGTCTATTGGTGGCACGGATTGTTTATTTGTGGCACGAACCATTCTTATTCTAATATGGTCAAAGTAAGCTAAGTGGTTTAAAAATGCAGTGATGATATATTTAAAGCTTGTCAACATTTTTTTTTGTTAACAAGTCTAAGTTTCTGTTGATTAATAGAATATTTTGGTCTATATGCAGCATGTCTGGAGGTGGAAAAGGCCCGAAATGTAGACGACTAAATACCGAATAAATCTGTATTGTCGTTATTGGGTTCTGAATTCGATTCGAGATGAGTTGAAAAGATGTGGTTCACACGCTATCGAACGATTTAGAACGGGGCCGTTTGGTCAGTTTTTAGATTTCTGCACTGATCGGTCAAAGAAGCTAAAGCTTCCAGCTTCGGCGATTGATGGTGTCCTAGGACAAGAGATAGTGTGTGACGATCTAGAACTAGATGAGCTTTGGTTTCAGGTTGGATCTCGATGCATTAGGTTCTCCGCTCGAGAGTTTGCTTTGGTAACTGGACTGAAATTCGGAGATCTCAACTTCGACATACGGGGGGAATACACGCCACCTAGGAGAGGGGTCTTTTATAAGAAGTTGAAGGGTCGTGCCATCATGTTGAATGTAATTGCAAAGAGGTTTAGGGATGGGTTCTATAGGGGTTCCGATGATGATATAATCAAGCTATCTCATGTTTTGTTCCTTTATATGATTTTGCTTGGTGTTGATGATGCCAAAACTACTGTACAACCCTGGGTGTGGACGCTGGTCAAGGACACTCGGGCCTGGAATGAATTTCCGTGGGGTACACTATCATATGCAAACCTGATCAGAAATATGAAGGAGGTGCCAGTTGACCTGAAAACTGAGTCATTACGGTATCATATATACGGCTTTTCTACAGCCTTCTTGGTATGTTAATACTGACCACACTCATAATTATTGAGATAATGACATTCTCGTTATCCAGTTTCAACTTACAGTTGTTCGGTGGTTGTAACAGATTTGGGCGTACGAGGTGATCCCTGGCGTTGGTGATATCTGCGGTTTAAAGGCACATCCTGATTGGGTTCCAAGGATGATACGGTGGAGGCCCAGGCAGACGAACTATGACTTCAAACAAGAGGGCTTCTTCACGAAAGAGGTATTTTAGTGTGTATTACCTTCTTTTTATGACTGAGTCTGCAAATATTAGCCACCAATATTAATTGTTTGTTGTCATACTCTCGTGTCTTAGCTGGACTGTGCTATCATATTGTTGCCTGACAAAGACGAGGCCAGGGAGGTTGGTTGACTCAGCCTTGGTCCTAGCCCGGCTTTTATAAACTGCCCCAAGTCAGTGCCTCCAATACCAAGGCCTGTGCCTGGGTCTGGGTCTGGGCCAGAGCCTTTGTCTTCGTCTGATTCGGAGCCAGCGCCGCAGCCGGAATCCCCAAAAAAATAAAATCGAAGGAAGCGGAACGCTGAGTTGAAAACACCATCTCGTAGAAGTGCTAGACTACGACTTGCAGGAGAACAAGCCAAAACAATGATCCATGATGTTGAATCTTCAGATTCTGATGACACTGATAGCGAGGGGTCGCAATCGACTGATAAGACGGAAAAGAACACAGCTTCAAGGACGAACGTGGGAGTTGACGGTGGTGCCGCCTGCGCGGCATTCGAGGGCCAACTCACTTGATTTATGCAGGATAGACTGCCACCAATCATCGAACCAGTAATCAGAGATGTGGTACGATCTGTCTTGCCAGGAATTCTCCAATCCGAATTGAAAGACTACATCTCCAAGAATCGCAACACTAGTGGCAGCTCAATGGTAAATATAGATCCTTGTTGAATTTTTTTGGTATTATTTGAGATGAGTAGTTGATGATTTGCATGTGTTGACTATTTTCCTATCATGATTGTAGATGTCTCCCTCCCCCACATATGATGCCCACTTTTGCCTCTTTCGCCGCTCCTGCAAGTATGACACACTTTGCAGGATTTGGTACACCTGCGGGCCCATCGATACAACCAGGGGTAAGCAACGTCCCATCGACTGCTGCTGGAGGCAGTAAGGGGACCACAAGCGTAGTTCCGCCTGAAAGTCAGTCGGATAGGGTTAGCGAGTTTCATGTTGAACCAATGATGATCCCAGGTGAACCCGACACAGAGGACAGAATGATCCGACAGGCCAGAGCGCGGAATGACTCCCACTTGGTTCTTAGTCCATTTCGAATTATAGAGCGCCGGAAAATAGCGGCCAAAAAATCCGAGTACGCTAAATTTAAAAAATCCAATGGCTGGTACGTCTTATTCGAATTAGCTTTGTTACTAATAATGAACTTTACGTGTAAATTTTCGTTCTTAATAAAATATTTTGCTACCAATTAAGGAAAATAAGCGCCGATTATACGAGGTCAATAGTTATTAACATATTGAATTCTGTTACTGAAGCCAGTTTGCATTTTTTCTCTTAATTATTATTCATGAACGCATCAACCTAATACAGTAATTGTGGTTGGAACTAATATGGACATAAATTCGTTTTGGAATGCGTTGGATGCCTTCTTTTTAGTTGACCCTAACCCCCATTTCCTTTTTTCTTTAAACATGTATATAAATATATCTTCTTTTCTGTTGAAGTCTTAATGTCGGGCTCCAGAAGTGTGTGGATAAGACATTCTTTGCTACGTTTACGGGTCTCAGTTTGACGTTTTAAATATTCATATGTAATTGATGATTTGCTGAAGTTACCTATTAATCATCTCTCACAGCACATCGATGCATACCTAGGGATCCTTATGTCAGAACCATTTGCAGCCAAAGTGAAGGTAGCAGAAACGGTGGCGAATCAATACGTAATTGTTGACACAAAGTTTTGTGTGAGTTTTCCTCCCCGAAGTTAACTACAAATCTATGTCTTCAACCTGCCAAAAAGCATTTTCAATGTTCTAACTGTTCATTATGTTCACATATAGGATCTGCTGAATGTTGTTTGGCACAAAAGGTACCCGCTCGTTTCGGGTAATCTGCCTTATAAGTCGCACAAAGACTTTGATTCGGACACATATGACAAGTTTAGCACTGAGGAACTCGGGCCCCTCATTCCATACGTGCGCGGTTTACAACTCCATTGGAGAAACATGAAGCCGTGGCACAAAGTGAACTCGGTAACATGTCCCGAATAAAAAGATTTTTGTAAAACCCTCCCCATAAAATACCATTGTTCGTAAATGACTTTTATTTTGCAAGTGCATGCATTGAGTAGGGTGAGTAAAGCATAATATTGCATAATTTGTTACATGACTAGGTCATAAGATGTTGGCGATTTAAAGGCCATTGGGCGTGCATAAGAATTTCACTTGATAAGGGAAGGGTTGTTTTATACGACCCTACACAGCATTCATGGGACGACGAAATAAGGAACGAGAGGTTCTTGTACATTGTCCCTCTGTTAAGAATGTTGCCGAGTCTTCTCACCGAGGGGGGTTTTGAGAATATGCGGGCAGGTCAGATTTCCCCAAAGAAACAATGGGATATTGCTGTAGCGGGAGAACAACAATGTTTCCATGAAGATGATCCAAACCAGTCTGCTCCATTTGCTCTCTCATTCGTTGAAGTACTTTTGACAAAGAATATAATAAGGGAAAAAGCTGAAGAACGAATGAAGGGTTCATACCGAAAAGCAATCGGAGAAACGATCTTCAGGTTCAGCACGCCGCCCGAAACGCTAGGGGAGTCCTCGGAGGTTGTGATGGATGGATAAGATAAACAGATTAGTTTCTTAAGTGTCGTATGGTCTGAGTTTACAATTTGACTTATGTGTTTTTTGGATGTGTGCATGTAAATATCATGTGATGTTATCTGGAGTTTTTTTTATGTGTGCATGTAAATATCATGTGATGTGGAATTTTTAGTTGTGTTATCGTAGGCCTAAAGTGACAAAAATCATAAGGGCTACTAACTTTATTTCTGGGCCTCCTATCGGTCCTTTTGTTTAATATGTAGGATAGGTTGATATTTTTTCCTTAGAACACTTCACAGATTCTAGGAACTCGATAACGTTGCAATGATCAACCGACCCGAACTTACATTCAGCAACATATTATGGCTCGCACGAAGTAAATAAACAAGCACCAATAGGAATCTGCTTGCACTAATGACTCAGTAATTCAGCGGATTCCTTCATCGCTCACTAAGTCTTACACATCGTGCTTCGAATTAAATGGATCTTGGCACGAATCTAATCATCTGACTCCTCCATCGTCCGTGATGTTATACAGATAGTTCCTATATCATTCTTGTGATTCCATCATCGTTCCCATAGTTATACACGGCTTGCATCCAAAAAAAAAAAAAAAAAAAAGGTGCATGCACTAAATGGGAATTAGGAGCGTGCCCTAAATGTTGGCACGAAATTAAATATAGAAATTACAAATTTAATCATCGTTCCCATGGTGCTATTTGTTTAGGCCATGGAATTAATGCATGAATTCATTGTCACCTAACACAATTTCTTTTGATTTTTAACTACACAGTGAGCAATAAATTCATATTTACTTCTCGCCAACCCCCTCCCCCCATTACCTACCACAAAATACCAACACCGGTGGTAAAAAACTAAACGCCTCATTCACACCTGCCTTGCCTGAGACCGAAGGTGTGCGGATACAATCAAGAAATCAGAAATCGAGCTCAAGTGTTGATAGTTGTAAGTACAATTAATTTTCCATGGTTTACGATATCGTTCCACTTATATCTCGTCTGTAATAGGAGAAAATCTTCGGTTTCTTATTTTTGTTATGTTTCCTAAGGGGTATATGCTGATGGGTGTTATTGGGGAGTATTGTATTTTTTGGCATACCTAGGATGTGTAGATCATTAACTACTCCGACTTGTTAGCGCAAATGAGTATCCGTCATGTAGTCATAGTTACTGGGGGACGATGGGACGGATCTAATTACATGGATGGTGACGAGGAGTATTATCCATTAACGAACGATGTGATGACTCGAATTGAACTCATCGAGGTTGTCCATGACATTGTGCAAGCAGACGTTGAGGAGAACGATTACGTATTGTATAGTCTAATGTCTCATGGGGATGAGAGAAAGATTAAAATGAGGATCAGGAATGACGACGATGTGAGGTTGGTTATGGAGTCTTGTGATAGTCCAATTGTATATGTTACCATTAGACCAGTGAAGCTACCAACAATCATCGGTCATAATGTGCCAGTTGAGTACCGACCACCGATTTCGCCATCGTTCTCTACGTTTCCCGATGCATTGTTTAACAGACCTTCGCCGCTCACAAATCACTCGTTTGACAATACTCCATCACCTTCGTTCACTTTCCAAGCAAAACAACTAGTGGCAACTTTTTCAAGACGCAATCCCACTATACTTCCATCGAGCGTAGGACCATTGATGTGTCCGATGGAGGCCGAGGAAGGAACGGATACCTACATGGACTCGGGAGAACAGAATTCGCCAGTCGACATTGCCAGTCTTGATGATGAAGAGGAGAACGATGACGTTGCAGATGAAAACATAGCAACACGCGTCCGCGAGATGCACAGAACCGACTATGAAAATTGGGTCCGAAATCCAAACCCTCAAGTACCGAGTGACAATGCCTCGACAGACTACCCCTCTCTACCATTGGCGGTTTATGCCCCACGATCAACTATGCCTTGCAGTAGATGGGTCATTCCAGGTGCAGAATTTAACAACGACGGGGACACAGATTTACCCCAAGTGGATGTATCACGCAGTTTCGACTCAAAGATTGCTTTGGGGAGGACATTTAACTCAAAAGGGGATTTGATATGTGCGGCGGGGTTGTACCACATCGCAAACAAGGTTGAATTTCGAGTGAAGCGATCGGGGCAGACGCGGTATTACATCATATGCAAGTTTGATAAGTGCTTATTTAGGATGAACGCCAACGGGGAGAATGGGTATTGGAGGATAGTGGCTCTATCTGAGCACACGTGTGAGTTCGACCACACAAGTACGGGGGGTCGCAGAGTGCCTGCCCGGACAATTGCAGCGCTTTATGCACATAAGCTGGTCGAAGGTCGCAACCTTAATGCTCAAGATATGCAGCATGACATGAAGACGGATCATAAGTTTGATATCGATTACCAGATAGTACTCCGTGCCAAGCACTTGGCTTACGAGATGGTATACGGTGAGTACGAGAGCTCATTCCAAAAGATCCCTTCCTACTTGTCCATGATCAAGACTATGAATCCTGGTTCTATCACAGCACATACTGTTGATACAGAGGGGCGTTTTGAGAACTGTTTTTTCGCACTACATTCTTGCATCACAGGATTTCTCAATCACAACAGACCAGTTGTTGTGATTGATGGCACACATTTGAAGGGCAGGTACAGAGGCATTTTATTTGTTGCAGTGTCGAAGGATGGGAACGAGCAATTATGGCCCATAGCGTATGGCGTGGGTCACATGGAGAACAATAAGTCATGGGGTTGGTTCTTATCAAAATTAAGAGAGTGCATTGGTTTCCCAAGAGATTTGTTGATTGTGTCTGACAAACATGCAAGTATAAAAAGTTGTGTATCGTCTGAGTTCCCAGGGGTACCACATGGGTTATGCTACTACCATTTCAGGGCTAGTGTTGCAAAGCACGGAAAACACTTGGCCAGTTTGTTCTACAATGCGACGTACACTTACAGCCGTGAAGAATTTGAAGTGTGCATGAACCGCATCGAAGAAGCATCAAAGGACGGGGCGTACAAGACACTATATGACGCAAAGTTTGAAAGGTGGTCAAGGGTACTATGTCCTATAAGGCGATACGGGTTCATGACTTCAAATGCTGCCGAATCGTGGAATAAAAGGATCAGGTGGGGTCGGAGATTGCCTGTATGCTCGTTGTTGGAGTGCATAAGGAGCATCATCGAGAAGTGGTTTAGCCAACGACGAGAGTATTATGCAAACAGGAATAATGAGCTGACCGAGGTTGTTTCAAAAAAGATCGCGGAGTCGGTTACTAAGGGTCGTGGGATGATAGTAAAGAGCTTGATAGCTAAAAAATACAAGGCTGAGGATCCTCCAAAGTTGTACATCGTCGACCTAGAAGCTTGGACTTGCTCATGCCAGGAGTTCCAAATGGACCTAGTTCCATGTGCACATGCATGTGCATGTGTAGGGTAAGTATGCATAAGTTCCTCTTCACATGCAGTATTGACATGGCATAACACTTCTCATAATATTGATAATTTATTATAGGAAATCAAGGGAGAACATTGAAAATTATGTTGCATCCTATTACAAGACATCTACACTCCGACAGCAGTACGCAGGCGAAATAATACCAATACCAAACCTGGAAGATTGGGTTGTTGGCGAGAAGATCAGGAAGAAGATAGTGAAGCCCCCTAAATGCCCTAAACAAGCGGGCCGTCCAAAAACCGCTCGCGTCCCAAACCCAGCAGAGAAGACGACGAAGACGACGGACTCTTCGCACCGTTCGTGTAGTAGATGTGGGGAAACAGGCCACAACATTCAAAATTGTACCACAATAATCCCTGTCAGCGTTGCAAGCCAAAGTGCCAGTTGGACAGGGAACAATACCCTTCCGCAGAAGGAAATAACTAAACGAAAATGTAGCATTTGCCGAAAAGCGGGTCATCGAGCTAACAAATGTCCAGGACCAAGTGAAGAGGATGATGGTGAGAACGTCACCAATATGGGAAATCCGCATAACCCTCATGCAGTTTCAAAAGATCAAGGTATTGAGCAAGGGTCGGCTCATAGTTTGCAAGGACCCGATCAAGAATATGCAGAAAGTTGTCCTGCCACACAACCTGAATCTGACGAAGCTACAGAGATATGGACAAGTCACAACAGGGCGCAGTTTAACTTGAACGAGACGCCAAACGACTATGTTGATGGATGTGAAGATGGTGAAGAGCTTGATGAAGAAGTTACAAATAATCCCTATGGAGGAATGGAGGACGATGATGATTTAGTAATATCGCTTTGATGTGATTCGAGATTGCTGGATTCTATCAGTTAGCTTGCCCTAAACCCTATTTATCCCTCTTAAACTATGATATTATATTTGATAGTTAATCGTTTTCACGTGCTAAGAGTGTGTGGTAAAGTTTGTATTCTGATATGACAAATTACGCGTTACGCATGCCACTAAGTCATTAATATAAAATGATATTCTCTAATCGCTCTATGCAATAAGATTCGAGCGAGCCGGGTGTACTTAAAGTGCAGGCATACAATATTATTGCATCGTGCCACCATATCTCAAGTCGTTCCAGGAACCAAAATGACTCGTGCCTCGGTTTGTGCATTCATTTACATCGTGCATGAAGCCACTTTTGCCCTACACCCCGAAACAAATATTATAAGTTAATTTAATTACATCGTGCCACCAAGTTCTCACGTCGTTCCATAAACCGAAAAGCCTCGTGCTTGGGTGCGTGCATTCTGTTACATCGTGCATGACACTACTTTCACCTAAAACCATAGTCCTAAACCCTAAAACAAATATTATAAATTAATTAAATTATATCGTGCCACAATGTATCACGTCGTTCCCCGCCATGAATATTCCTCGCTCCTCGGTGCGTGGATTCTTATGCGTCGTGCCTACTCCAATTCTCTATAAGTTCATTTTTTTAATAATTGAAACTCATAATAATCTAAACTAAACCAAAATAATTGATACTCAAAATAATTGAAATTCAAAAGAGTTGAAAAATTGGGGGGAGGAAGTTCAAATTTTCTAGGGAGAGGAGAGAGAAAAAAGTTAGAGAGAGAGTGAGAGAGGAGAGAGAAAAAAGTTAGTGAGAGAATGAGAGAGGAGAGAGAGTAGAGATAGAGAGCAGAGAGAGAGAAGAGAAGGCAGGTGGGACTGTGCAGTGCGGTCACAATCTGTGTCAGTCCGGAGGGTGGATGGGAGGGTGGGTTGGGGGGTGGTTTAAAAACTGTGAACGAGGGTGGTGGGGTGGGTTAAAAGTAGGGGTGAGGTGTTGGCTAAAAGACAAGAAAGTGATAGATTTTATAGTTTTTTACAATCTTGTTAGTTTGAAGGTAAAAATTAGAGAAAGTGTTAGATTTGACCCTTTTCACATTCTATGGTGGAAACATGTTTGGACATTGTGGGTCTCAAAATTTTGAAAAGTTTGGACATGACTTTATTCCACAAATTAAAATTATATTTGTGCATCTCTTGTACATCTAGCGTACAATTTAAGAACCGTACAATTTGAATCATGGACAGTTTTTCATAAAATATTTTTATTTATGTCGAAAGATATAACTTGTTCTCGAAAAATTTATTATGTTGAAAAAATATTAATATTCATACTACAATGTATAGTATTTTTTGAAAAATAATACCTTTTTTCAGAACAAATAATATTTCTCAGTATAAACATTCATATATTTCTATAAATCCGTCCTTTAGTACGAGTACAGATCTAATATCTATGCACATAATGTACATGAGAATTAGTGTTAATTTTTTAACTTTTATGTTTTATTGTTGACTTACATTAATTTTTCTTTTTGTCTGGACTAATAGAGGAAAAAAGTCAAAATAGTCCCATAACTTTCTACTTTTTCGGATTTAGTCTCATAAGTTATTGCTTTTTCGATTTAGTCTCACAGCTCTAGCAATTGCTCAATTGTGGTTTAATTTTGATCCAATGTTGACCAACTGACCGGAAAAAGTCACGTGATCTTCATGTGCCGGCGCAATTTTAGGAATTCCAGCCAAAATGGTCTCATAACTTTTTACTTTTTCAGATGTAGTCCCATAAGTTATTGCTTTTTCGATTTAGTCTCACATCTCTAGTAATTGCTCAATTTTGGTCCAATTCTTACACAATGTTGGCCAGCTGACCGGAAAAGATCATGTGACCTTCACATGCCGGCGTGATTTTCGAGAATTCTTTAACTCCACCTACTTTGTTTCCTTAGCGAGTAGCTCATACTTTCTTTGAGATTCATGCGGGCATTATGCATGGCCTCATTTTCCAGCGTTCTTCTCGTTAAGCCTTCACAGGAGGCCCTTATTAGGTGCCTGCTTCTATCATATAAAAGTGCATATATCCACCTAAAATTATACCCAGTATGTTTCAATTAATTCAATCCAACCTTGAATAAACCAATAAATTTGAAGCAAGAACAAAAAAAATCAAATGGGGTATCGCAAGTTGTCGTAGAACCTACGCACAACATTTTATTCTTTCCAAGAGGTTTTAATGGGGGAATTCAAACTACAATCGCACACACTGCTATTTCATGAGCTATTGCTAGATTGAGACATGGTGTTTTGTCTTCATGTGTTCTCCCGAAAGTTGAAGCCACAACTTTCAAATAGAAAAGATTGGAAGAGAGAAATTAGGGATTTTTCTTGTAGAAGAACACGAACTGAAGAAGAAGGGATACAGATTCTAATTTATGGGTTAGATCGATAAGATATTAAATTTTCTTATTTTGGATTTGTGTTATTGGAGTTTAATTCAATTCAGGCAAAGAAAAAATATAAGCTGACATGGTGAATGATCGAAAACCCTAAACTCCAAATATTTTTTCTTTTTAAAAAAATTTACCTCAGGAGTTCGACGACACGTGTCATAAGTCGCCGGAATTCCTAAAATCGCGCTGGCACGTGAAGGTCACGTGACATTTTTTCAATCAGCTGATCAACATACGGTCAAAATTGGACCAAAATTGAGCAATTACTAGAGATGTGAGACTAAATCGAAAAAAACAATAACTTATGGGACTAAATCTGTAAAAATAAAAAATTATGGGACCATTTTAGTTTTTCCCCCGCCCAATTGTACATTTTCACAGTCCAATGACCAAGAATAATGGCCTTAAATTATTGACCCAAGTTATTAATCTTGTATATCTTGCAAAATCTGAAACAAGAAAATAATCCCGAAATTATCTTTCGATTTATTGACATTTGAAAAACATGCGAAAATATTATATGAAAAAAAAAGGAAAATATAATCTTCGTCCTCTTAAAAGAATTAAAAGGTTTCTTGGGGAAAATTCATGACTGTTTATGTCTAAAAGGAATTACATATTTTGGGTATAGGTATCACACAAAAAAGTTGTTCTTGGTAAAGATATTACAATAGGTGATACCTTTAAGCATAAATTGGTAAAGATATTACAATATTTGATACATTTAAGCATAAATTGTGATATCAACCCTGAATGACACGTACATATGGTGCACATAAGGATACTCTATTCAAATATAAATTTATTGCTGGAATTATGATATCATAAATCATAATTAACCTTATTTTTGGAAAACTTATTCGTTGGTTTTTATTAACACCTTATTTTTCGAAATATTAATGGTTGGTTTTATTAATGCGTATCCCACTGAAACATGCATATTTATTCGGGGTTTTATTGTTTGCAACTAATTCGATCAAATATAGGCGATAGAATTACAAACATCTTACTGAGTCATTAAAAAACAACCGCGATAGCCCATTCTCCGACCACCTTGTCAATCTCCGTTTCTAGCACAAACGCAGTATGTCAAGTAAGCTTTACATCAACAATTTCGTATTGGTAATGATTTCTATTCGACCTGCGTGGTTTATTAGCTTTACAGCGTGTGAGATGCTTTTCTTTTCGTAATTGGTGTGTTTCGTGCACTTCTTAGTATGTGGTAAGCAACATGTGATTATGCATCCTAGTTTTGAGCCGAATATGTTTTAGGGTTTTATGGGGAAGGTTTGTAGTTAGGGTTTTCCAAGACATATTGTTTACCATAGCCTTATCAATACAACAAAAGCAAAAAAGATCCTCTATTCCAAATAGTATTCCATATTCAGTTACAACTCAACCAATATATGACATCTCCTTGTGTTGTGTTAGTGTGTGTATCCCAACACTAATTACCACACTTATGCCTTAATTTGATATTGTTACTTTTTAATAAACTAGTTATGTGTTCGTTTATATGTAAAAAACCACAAACTCTAGTTTATCAAGAAGAATGAAAAAAAGTAAAGTCTGACAGAAATTAGTGTTCAACAAGGCCAAAGATCATGGGTATAACAAAAACCTTGCTTTCTCAATAAACAAAAAGTAATTCTTCAAGTAACTGAACAAACCCTAGTTTATCAACATACTGAATAAAACCACAAACCCTAGTTTATCAATAAACCAATATTATCAAATTAATTCTTCAACCAGATAATCCAATAGGCAAAATAAGAAATAATAAATATTGTAGAAGGCCAGAAAGTAATACTAAAAAAACTGCTTTAAGCAACAAACAACTACAATAGTAAGCGGCCACTGGACGAAAACACAATAAAAGAAAAACTTATCCCTTGTTGCCATCGAATGATAGACGAAAAATAACAGAGGAAATGCTTTGTCGTGGTGAACAATGGATGAATGATAACAGAGGAAATGCTCTGTTTTTACGTTCCTGCTCTGTACCTAAAGATAACAATAGAAATGGACACCACTTTTACATGCAAGGTAGATAGAAAAGGAACTATATAAATGGATGAAAAAATATTATAACATCACATATTGGAAATTACTAACCGCTTGAAGGTTGTATTTGTTTTAGCATTTCTCCAAATTCTTACCCTTCCAAATCTATTTTGTTGTTTCTTCAGCCTACTTTAGTTTTGCTTTTCTAGTTTATAAGATGAGATAACAGGAGGAGATGAGAACAACTATTTATTTACTAACATTAAGACTTGCATTAATTGAAAGCTGCTTTAAGTGGTTGGGCATTTAGTGGTTTATGCAAGTGAAAGCTAGTTTAAGTGGTTGGACATTAAGTGGTTGAATTTTATTTTTTTTCGTACTACACTGGTGACAACTTGCAAGTATTTTTTGTTTTATGTGTAAACATTACTGTTTGTTTAACTATTTATAATAACATCGTTTGGCTGCAATTATTTCCTATCAAATTAGTTTACCAATTATTTTTGGGAAAAAAAGGTCACGTTTCATACTAATAATATTATGCTTTCTAGTATGGTAGTTTTTTTTTGTTTTTTTTTTTTATTTTTTTTTTTTTAATAACATTAATTTTCTAAATGTTTTTGAATTTTCATGTTCAATGGGAACCAAATACAAATTTCTACTTCTGTATACCCCCAGTCTTATTGTTGGTTTGGAAACCGCAATGATCAAGATGTTTGAGAATTGAAACGTTTAGATTTGATAATTAAACACACTAACGGGAAAGTTAATAGGCCAAGGAATGATCAAGATGTTTGAGAATTGAAACGTTGAGATTTGATAAGATTGATTATAAATTAAACACATTAAGGGGAAAGTTCGAAAACAAAAGATTTTTTTGGAAAATAAAACGTGAAAATTGAATTTGGACAAAAGTGTGCTTCAGTCATTTGGGGACATCTTCATGTCTATTGTCTGTTCATTTGGTGAAAATTTAGGGTTTTTTCACATGATTGCGTTGATAGTTATAGTTTCAGTACTAGTATATGTTTTAAAATTCTACGGTTTTAAATTGAGGCATTTTCTCGTGTTGATTTGTTTCTATGTATTAAGAGCGTTGCAATTTTAAAAAATCTAGTAATTTAATATTATTTAATTTTTATTTATAATTGTTAATTATGATGTTTTATATGGTGTTTATCCTGCAAAGATTATAACTTTATTAAAAAAGAAACACATACCGATAGAGAAAAGTACGGTTTTTTAATGCAAAAATATGGGATCTTCAGTATGTTTTGAAATATATAGGTGTATGAAACAAATATAAGAATTCTTCATGCAACAATATATCTATGAAAATAAACACCGTAATAAATTAATTCTACAGAGGACCTAGTTAATAATGAAGTTTTAAATGTTGTTTCTCCTACTAGGAATATAACATGGTAAACAGATAGACATGGTGTCAAGAAAAATATAGATTATTTTTTATCTGCTTCGAGATGTTCAGTAGATTTTGGAATATACAGGTATATCGGATCAAATACAAGAAATCTCTATGCTATAATATATTTACATGTATAAAAATCAAAATTATCAACCTTTGTGTTTTAGGAAGCCAAAAAATAAAAATCTAACTAAATACTTTGAATCAGTTCAATATTGAATTTTAATATGGATTTCTATTATATAAAGCAGAGCAAAATAATCTGTATAAGAAAATTGTGCTCTTTTTTTAAAATATATATATATATATATATATATATATATATTCATAACAGATATATATACAAAAAAGAGACTTAGTAATTTGAAAATAAAAAATCTTTCTGTTTTCGAAAAGATATGTTAAACAGAGTAGAAAAAAAAACGGTGGAAGAAAGTTAGGAATATTGAGAATGAGTAATGAGAATTTCTCATATGGAACAATAAACCAGATGTACAATATAATCTCTTAGTCAAACTTGGGCCCACAAAAAACTTACCATTTACTGTTGTAAATAACCGTGCGCATTAATGGTGCACGGGTATTGTAGAATGTCCCTATCTTATAAAATATTTGTGAGTTTATAAGCTCTTCAAATGTGTTTGGTAAAATAAGATGTTAGACAACTTATAAGATGTAAAAATAAGCTCTTAGAGCTTATAGGCTTCAAAAAAATAAGTTCCTCTTGTCCAACTTATTTTTTAAGATCTTATAAGTTACACTCAAATTTCACCTACTACGCACACATTAACACACTCCACATACTACACATACTACATACACTACACACATTTCACACACTACACGCATTTCACACACTACACACACTACACACATTTACACACACTTCACATACCACACACATTTCACATACCACACACATTTACACACACTTCACACACTTCACACGCTATACACCCTACACATCCTTCACACTCTACACACACTTCATAGCAAAATTACTCCATTCAATTGCTGGCTTATAAGATCTTTTATCCAAACACTTTATTAACTTATAAGCTCTTTACAAATTACATCTTATAAGCTCTTTGAACACCTTATAAAATGTTGGAGCTTATAAGATGTTTAAAATAAGACTAGACAAACACCCTCTTAGATGGCGATTTAAGTCATTTTTGGATTATATATTGTTTCATGACATCCTCTACTCCACTTTTTCCTGTACAAATCGTGTTTTACCTTAAAAATATAAGAATTTAACGTTTTCTTTTTTATGGTATGTAGGTTCATGATTCCATAGACCTACGATGGGTAAGGATCTGTTATTCCACAAGTACCTTATTCCGATCGTGTCCCACTTCAAAATCGAGTCATACAACATGAATCGTGAATCCCGAACACATGAATCATGAACCCTAAACTATGATCTATTGAATTATAAACACTAAATCATTAAATCATGAACCATGAACCGTGAATCGTGACATCGTAAGTTTACAATAGAAAATATACCCTAATTCAAGAAAGTCGAACCCTAGACCTTAAAGATGAAATCTAAATACGAATCCTGAACCTAAATCATGAACTTTAAATTCAACAAATCGTAAAAAAATAATTATAATTATCTCAATTTTAAAGTGAAAAACGATTGAAACAGGATAATTGTGGGATTGAAGATCTCATGTGATCTAGGATACTTGTTCTAGGGTCGATGTTTAGATTTTTAGTATTTTGAGTACTTATATTTATTCACGGTTTATGGGTATATGGATAAAAATCCTGAACCATATACTCATAAAGGATTTTTATTCTTTAATTAAAATATTTTAAATTATTTTTGTTTGAGAACTTAATTTTAATTATTCTTATATATTAATATATCTAAAATCATGTATTACTTGATTTGATATTTTTATCTGTACGTAGGAACACTTCAAGAAATATTGTTCCCTTAAATGCACCTAATTGAACATGAAGTGCTGAAAACGAGACGTTGACATTTCGGAGCAATACAAAAACTTCCATTGCCAATGATATTTTGAGTGATACTTATGTGCATCGATCAAGTGTATAAATTCCATATGCTTCGAATATTGGAAGTTTGATGTATGCTCTTGTTTATACAAGACCTGACATAACTTTTCGTGTTGGTATGTTGGGGAGATACATAAGTGACCTCAATGTGGATCATTTTGTTAGGAATTTGTGTCTTGAATCTGGTTTGGTTTGTATCGACGTTCGCATCAAGGTGGAGGCTTGGATATGGACGTCGTTGGAATTGGGCGCGTCAGAGGATACGGCCGCGACGGGAGGTCGCGAAAATTGAGTTTGGACGCTGCAGGATGGGCTCGGCCGCGCCACATTGCTGCTGGAGGCTTGTCTCGGCCGCGCCACATTGCTGCTGGAGGCTTGTCTCGGCCGCGCCACATTGCTGCTGGAGGCTTGTCTCGGCCGAGACGAGTTAGGCTCGGCCGAGACACTTTTATAGGGCGAGGCAGGCTTGGGGCACAAAAGATGGGCCAGTGCGAGCCTAGGCCCAATAGGATTCCTTTTGTGTCTAAGATTAGGTTTTGGGGCTTATAAATAGGCCTATTGTCTTTGGAATTTGTATTGGTCAATTGATTGAATAGATTGATTGATCAGTCGTTGAATTTGATTTGTTAGACAAGAGAGAGGTTGTCTAATTTGATTTGGGACTCTATTTTCGGGTTTAGAGTCGTTTGGTCATAGAGTGTGGAGAGTTTGATTTTGGTCGAGTATCAATTGATTGATACTCGAGTTTGTCTCCGTTTGTTAGGATGAAGAGTTGGATAGTTGACCTAGGGTCAAGTTTGTCTTTGTCCTATGTTGTAAGCACTCTTTTGATATTGATTGATTCCTCTCGTTTGGCCGTGGACGTAGCTAACAAGTTGTTAGCGAACCACGTTAAATTTGGTGTCTTCATTTTGGCTTTGTCGATGATTCTCGTTTATCGTTTATTATTTGTATTGTTCGTAATTTCCCAACACATTTTAAGGAAGCCAAGAGGGTTATGAGGTACCTACAAAAAACTAAAAATTACATGATTACATATTAGAGATCAGATCAGTTGAAGATCCTTAGGTATTATGAATTTGATCTTGCCGGATGCCAAAGTAATCAGTGATTCACTTTGGGCTACAATTTTATGTTAGCTGGGGAGCAATTTCATTGAGAAGTGCTAAACAAACACTAGTAGCACCCTATGCCATGACAACATCATTTCTGTTATGAGACATACAATCAAGGAATATGGCTGCGAAATTTTATTACCGGGCTACGAATTTCTAGAAATATTGAAAGACCACTAAAGTTGTATTATAACAAACTTAGCAGTGTTATATTCCAACAACAATAGGAGCTCTACTTAGTCAAAGTGTATTGACATAAAGTTCCTATTTGTGAAAGAAAAGGTACTGAAAAGGTTGATATTGAGCATATTAGGATAGACTCAATAATTGCACATCCGATAACCAAAGGATTACGACCCAATGTCTTTTATGAGCACAACGCTGATATGAGTATATATTGTTTCAATATACTTTGGTTTAGTGGGAGTATGTATAAGGTTGTTTGCTTATTATGTTATGGATTTTTTGTTACTCGGGTAAATTTTGTAGAGAAGTAAAGTTTTTGGATTCCCATTCTGTTACGTTTGATTTTCATGCTACATTCCATGATTGATCTATTAGTCCTATATCAATATTATCATTGACAAGATTGTTTAAGGAATACCTAAATGTGACAACAATGTTTGAGCTCATTTAGGTAATACACATTTCTTGGTTGACAAGTGAAGCCCAAATGGGAGATTGTTATCCAATATTTTTGGGCAAGCATGTCAAGTTAATGTGTATGATTGTCTTATGGTCGCCAAATTAAAGTGGTCTAATAAGGATTTAAGTTATGTGTCTTAATGAATATCAAATAATCATGGGCTTTAACTGTAGATATCATAAGAGATTTTCAATTTGTTGAGGGATCAAATTGAAAATAAGAAAACTTATTATTATAAGTTAGGATTGGTCCCCAAACACTAGTAGTTCTATCCTACATTAGGTGTTCTCTCTGAAGAATGTAATTGAGGGTGAAATTGATCGTCTGGAAGACCATACCGTTTCTTGCTCAAGATTATCCATGAATCACCGCTTTCTAGATTATTGTTCTTCCTATTTCGGATTCTCATCGTAGAGGGTATTTAATTTAGTGATTGATACACATGCTTATTGATCTGATTATGGTGTATTAATTGTTAAAGCATGCAAATCGGAATTAGTAATTCTAACATTGCAATGATAAATATCTACACTGTATTTTATTAGAACCACCAACTAATATAATCACAGAAAGCACAATTATTTTACGTTTAAATATTTGTGATTAAATAATAATAAAAATAGTAACCACGTGAAATGCACGTGTCTATTGCTAGTATATAATATATTGTTTGTGTGTGGGGATGGCAATCTAAGAAATAAATTACAGCTGTCACGAACAGCTGAATATAGGAGTTTAACAAGCTTAGTATCTGTATAGGATTTGTTGCAGGAGTTTTATATATTAGCTAGCACCAGTCATTTGGTATCTCAGTCGCAGAGAGATTCCTTTGGATCTATTTATACATGAATCCCAGAGGAGATCCTATATCACATTCTGTATTTCATTTTATATTACAAAACAATCACTATACATTACGTGTATATGATGACATCATTAATTAATATGTATCATATATTAAATACATGGAATATTACATAGAAGCTGAATTAATCCGGTACAGTTTTATCTCTTCTCTCTTGTCTTGACATTGACTTCTCGTCTGTTTCGTTTTTCAGTTTTTCTTTTCACATTATTTTTAAATTTTTAAATATCGTGATGTCATTCCAGTACAACAATTATTGATCTCTCTCTTTGTTTTTATCCTTATCTATTTCTGGTTAGTCATTTGGTTCATTTTTCCTAATTAAATATATTTGTTACTTGTGATTTATTTATTGACTAACAAGAAACGACAATTAGGAAAACATTACTCGCCAGGCTGCAGCTAGCTTTGTCCTTAAAGCATTTCAAAGGACACTTACTATGCCATATTTTTTGGGAGTGAATTTTTTGTGTGCTGGTCACACGGATTTAATTTTGTATGGTGGCGTCTTATTTATCAAAATAAAAAGAAAGAGATGGAGCCCTATTTATTCATTTTTCTTTTTATTATATTTGAGTTGATATGTGATATGAAATGAGATTCGTGTGACCGTCACGTACAATTTGTTGTCATTTTTTGGATGACACGTAAACACTACCTTAACAAATATCTTTTGTACCTTCAATAATTCACCATTATTGTTTATTAGTTTATACTATGATTAAATAAAAATTATAATCTTTTTAAGTAAGGTAATTAATATTATTTATATAATTTAACAAAACGGACATAAAATTAGACAAACTAAAGGAGTAACACATTAAAAAATGACAATAAATTGGAATTTGTGGCAGAAAGTTGAATCTTGGGGATGGATATTTCCTCCAATTCATCCAAGGATTTTCATCCAATTATAGAATGAGAATTTTAAGATCATGTACATGTTGCTATTTGAAAATATGAGGAATTGGAGCATGTATTTTATTGTGAAAAACTTGTATATTCATAAATAAATAAAATTGAACCGTTAGCAACATATGCTCTTCGAATGACAGTATTTTTATTTTTCTCCATTGCCCCATTTATTTAAAGCGTAAATTATAAGTAAAGCCGTTAAAAATGGCTACAAATTCAATTAAAAGGAAATATAAATTTCATTTACTCCCCAATCGACAGCACAAATAAGTGAGATATGTTAAAAAATATTTGAGGCACATTTGAGATCACTTTTGTGTTCACAAATATGTTATTTGCGTTCGAATTACTGGAAAGACAATCAAGTTGTGACAAATGCTCATTAGTTATCACAAATATTCTTAATTTACTTGAAACCACTTCTCATAATTAAGTTGTGACAAATACTCATTATTTAAGATCACTTTATATTTTTTCAAAAGATCATTTTTGTTGTAGTGATAATTTGTAAAGAAATTTGTAACGATTAATGATCTCAAATAACTTAGGTGGTGTTTGCAAACCCATCTAGACTCCCAAAATCAATTTTTAAAAGCACTTTTTACAAGTTGGAGTGTTTGCAAGCCCGCTTTTAGGACACAAGATAGCTTCTGAAAAGCAATTAATTAGAAGCTGATTCTCAGAAGCTGCTAAAACTCAGATTCTATCAGCTTTTAACTTTAACACAATTTTATTTCCAAACACTACCAAATTCTAAATATTTTTCAAAATTAATTATAAACACTTTTCTAAAAGCACAATTATTTGCAAACACGCCCTTATTATTAGTAACTAATTTAAAAAAACAATGTAGCAAAGACCTCTTTTGTATCCACTTAGACAATGCTTTAATTTGACCGCAAATAATGCAATCACATGAGTCACGTGGTTACCTCAGCGCTACTAACAAAGTAGGGATTATGAAATAGTGTTTCCTATTTTACACATGCTAGCGCTATTCAAGAAAATTAAAATAAAAAAAAAAATAGCCATTTATAGCATTTATATTGCTATAAATAGTTGGCTCTAGGAACACTTTGAGTACACCAACCAAAATCATTTCCATTGTGTACACCAACCCTGGTCTCCTTTGCTTTTGTTAGAGAAAAGAATTAATTGTAAGTTTTCTACTATATATGTTTTTCTCCCTACGTTTACGTACTTCCTGTAGTTGATTTCAATTCCTATTTTATTTGATGAAGTTGTTATTTGCATTAATTGACCATCTAACACTGTTGTTGGTGGAGAAACAGATCAGTTATGGCGGCTATGGCGCTCCCGCAGATGATAGTCTTGAAATCCGGGGGCTACGCATATTACATGAATAAAACCGGCGGCATACATTGTAGTGCAGAGAGCGTGTTTGAAGCACTGGCGAAGGTGGAAGTTGAGGTGGCAACAATCAATAGCAATTATGTACACCTACGGTTTTCTCACACCAATAAATATTGGGCAAGGAATGGCCATTGGATTGTTGCTAGTTCCGACAGCAAAGAGGAGGACGTGTCGAAATCATCTTGTACGCTGTTCGAACCATTCATTGCCAATGAGCTGCTCTACTTCACTCATGTTGGAAGCGGAGAGCTTGTGGCGAAGGATACTAAGAGCTCTCGTCTTTATGTAGATAAAAAGGAAAAGGTGTCCTTCAGTTTTGTGAATTGGGCATCATTAGTTAAGTTACCGCACCGAGTAGCCTTCCTAGGAGATAACAAGATGTATCTCCAAGGTGTGTGGGCCGAAAACCACCAGTGGCTGCAACTCCAATCTCCGGACGCTAGCCAGGAGAACTCCGCCCACGAGGTCAACTTGCGCCCGGACGGACACTTTCTCATCTACTCCGTTCATTTCGGCCATTTTTGGAGGATGGCCCCAGAAGACAATCGTAAATGGCTATGGGCCGACTCAACTGATACCACTGGAAACAACAGGGATACTCTGTTCTGGCCTATCAAAATTGATGACCGTACTATCGCTCTTCGCAGTGCTAGTACCAACAAATTCGTCAGGCGTTTATCGGCCGACACTAAGACGAATTGTCTTGCCGCTTCAGAAACCACTATTATGAACGAAACTAGATTGACAGTGGAAGAACTTGTCCTCAACAGAAATATCTATAATGTTAAATACCGAATGGAGGATGCTTGAATTTATGACGAGGCACCTTTCTTGGCAGGCGTCGGTACTGCTAATAATGAAACCGACACAGAGTCTTCAATGACCGTGATGGTAAAGTTTGAAGAAACAACCTCTTATAGTTTCACCTACAGTATCTCTTTAATGCTAGGCGTATCCACCTCCATCAAAACTGGTATGCCCTTCATTGCAGAAGGGAAAATCGAAATCAAAGCTGAGGTCACTCATTCACTAGAGTGGAATAAAACCACTGAGGAGACAAAGGCAGTAGAGGCTTCCTACACAGTCATAGTGCCGCCAAGAAGTCTAGTCAAGGTTAGTTACGTCGGAACCCGAGGAAGGTGCAACGTTCCATTCTCCTATACACAGGAGGACAAGAGTTCTAGTGACGGCCAGCTTGTTACAAGTCAACATATTGATGGTGTTTACGATGGCGTTAGCTTTTACAGTTACCGTTTCGACCAGCCCATGTTTTCCGCTCTCTGATCCGATCCAATCAAACCCTCAATCTTGTTTTGCTATCTGTTGTAATATGTTGTCAGTTTTGTAGACGATGTGGGTTTTTTTCATCAACTTCTTCAAAGTTGGTTTTTTCCCTTCCTAAAATAAACATTGTCTACCTGTAAACTTTTATTTTTCTCAATAAATTGTTTGTTTGTCTTCTAACTTACATTTGCTTCAAAGTTTATCCATGTATTCATGTTTATGTTGCTTCTACAACCTTAGGTCTTAATCTACTTTTTTCATGGACAAACTTCTTGTTTTAGCCTATATGACATCAAATTAGTGTAATAAACTAATAAAGATATTATTTTTGTTATATTAGCTTATATAAGCAGCATATTACTAGTACAATACCCGTCAATATACTTTTAATTTTTGCTTTCTCAATAAAAAAGTTTCTAATTTATGAACACATTTTTCCTAAATGTGACAATGCATTAGTTTTAGGTATATAATAATAATAATAATAATAATAATAATAATAATAATAATAATAATATGGGAGAGTTTTAGGATTATTTGTAATGACGAAGTTTAGTTCAACTGTATTCATAAAGCTAGAGCCAGAATAAATATCATAAATTTAACTCTATATAACAAAACGATTACGATGAACAATCTCTACGATTTTCTACACACATACTATTTTACATTTTAAAAGGCTTGTCTTTGTAAACCGCATCACTCGAACAATTCAAAACCTTGTGATTTCCATCATAGCAAAGTATTTTCAATCTCTTTCTCACTTTAACTCCACACGAGTAGCAGTAGTAGTAATAGTAGTAACTAATCACTATTCAAGAAATTCTAGGAATTCAAGAGAGAGACTATCCGCCTTCTCTCTAGAAACCCTAGAATTTTCAGAAGCTCATTTCACCTCCACCGCCTCCCTTATGGCGGCGACGAAGAGCACCTCGCTCCTGTCGGCCACCGCGGGAGGGGGGGGGGGAGGGGGGAGGGGAGATTTTCCACCTTTACCATCTACAGTACCAGCTAGCCCTAACCCAAGTGATGAATACTCATCCGCGATTGTTTCTGCGAGTTGCGGAATCCTAAATCGCGGAGAAGCTGGAGAGCAGATCTGCTAAAAAGCAATTCGATCTGCTAGCGGCGGAGTCATTTGGCTCTACGATAATCTACAGAGGAATACCTATCGTCCAATTCTCCAAGGCGGAGATCGATGAGTTAGCTATACAGTGGAAATTTGTCCTGATCGGTAAGTTTTCGCATGGATGCCCTCCGTTTAAAACATTACAGACGAGTTTATCTGGTTTTGGATTCGTTGGATCACTATTCATAGGGGCCAATATCAGTAAATGACCGCACTGTCGGGTGCAGTCAAATAAGATGATTATTTAACCTAACTATTCCTAACAGCAGCTAGAGCAAGTCAGGGTCGATCCCACAGAGAACAGGAATTAACTAAATCATCGTACTAACCAGTTCTATATAAGTAATTATAATAATATAATGAGGGGGAAGTTTAATCAGATTTAATTAACTAATGCAAATAACTAAAGATGAATAACTAGTGAATAAAAAGTATCCCGCCTTTAACCCAGTATCCCCCTAGCCTGAATATCCACGTAACTAATGCAACTGCTTAACTAATTAGTTCTGAGACCCCTACTCCAAGAATTAAAAGGTACGCTTAGCTAACCGTTGTTGCCCCTTAAGTATAATTAATCCTAAGAACTTAGCAATTAATCCTATCCAATTAAATAGTCCTAGGAGACGCTCGCTAGAACTATCGTAATTAGACGCATAGGGAATTAAGGCAACAGAGTAGGTACGGTGTTGTACTCACAAACGTGGTACAAGTGACCGCGACTTTATGTTATCCTAGCGAGTAACCACTTTTTGCTACTTTTGGGCACAAACGCATAACAATTACGGATTATGAATTTATGACCTAGCGACAGCTATATGCCTATTACTAGGGTGATCAGTCCACATAACAAACATATAAAAGATAGAGTAATCCAATAACACAATGTAATCTCAGAACATAATTAAATTAAGCAATTACCGAATCAATTACATAAATAACAGTCTAGGGTTCAACATAGTTAAAGACGGGAAAATAAAGCTTAGCCGATCATAGCGATCGCTAAGAACAAACTACAAAAAGAAAACATTAAAACTAAAAAAAACTCTAAAACCCGAGTGCTGAATCTTGAGTCTTCGTGTTCTTCAGAATTTCCAAGTCCGCGCTCTCCAATCAATCTCCAAGTGTCAGTGTCGGACTTTTGGATCTTCTTATTTATAGTCGAGGATGAATTAGGCTCAATTTGGGCCAGAAAAGGATTAATCCGCGCGTCTTGGGCTGGGCCATCGCCTGTCTCGGCTGAGAATTTCTGGCTCGGCCGAGCTCTCTATAAAAGTGGCTCGGCCGAGAATTAAAGGCTCGGCCGAGAATCTTCAACAGCCAATTTTGGTCTTTTGCTGACCTTCAAGCTCGGCCGAGCTCCTCTAGCTCGGCCGAGACCAATTCCCAGCAACTTGGATCAATCTCCGCTCAGTTTTTGACATGCGACACTTGTTCTCGCATCCAGTTTAAGTCGAGTTCGACTTTTTGGTCTAATTTCACCTTAATGCTTCAAAACAAGTCAAACAACATTAATTTGTCCAATAATACCAATACGAGCAATACACGACTAATTATGCATGCAAATGTTACTAACTAGACAATTTAATCGACCTATTATGCACGCATAATTACGTGTACCAAAATCCCCCAAACTTAACCTTTGTTCGTCCCGAACAAAACAAAGCAAAGAAGAAACACAAAAGACACATGTTTAAAGCGACTTTAAATAGCAAACCAGAGTTTCAAAACATATTTTAATAAAACAAGACAATACGATAACGTGAGCATATCCAACATAGCAACTTAGACTACTTTCGAGACTCGATACTTTCAACAAGTGATCCTTACGGGTTAAGTGTATCACTCTTCTCTCAAGTGTATAAGGTAAAGTTAATTCACTCGCATTGGACTACATGCAACGCCTACCATATGCTTGCCCGTTATCTAAATCAGACCTCGTACTTGACATGTGTGATATAGGATCAAAAAGGTCTTTATTCAGGTTGTAATGTAGGCTTAAGGTAAGGTGGGAGATATATGGGTACAAGTGACTAATCTTTGGACTAATCGAGTTTTTCCTACTCAACCACCCCTTAAAACAATCACTCAATCCTCACTCTTTTAATTTCAGCAAACTACCCCACAAGGAAATTCCTTCACCCACCAAAAGTCTTTATCATAACCCAACACTTTCTCATGCTTTATTTCCGGGCACCACAATTTGTGGGACTGCCCAATTTTTCACATCAATTCAAATCATTAAGCATTGTTTAGCCTCCTAACCTCTCCTTGGACAAAAATAGCAGAACACTTATTTACAACAACTTTTTTCTTTTTTTCTTTTTTTTTCTCGTTTTTTTTTTTCTTTCTTTTTGAATATCAATAACTAGTCAAATATTGACCAATACGTCACACTTTACACCCCCTCCCCCAAACTTGGTTGAAAGCCAACGTTTGTGGGGAAAATAGTGGGATGAATTGGTTCCAAACACCTAACACTTAAGAGAGGTTAGTCTAAGCTAGATTCTTTCACCTATCATTTGCATTCCCCTTTCTCCTTCCACATTCTTCATCTCTACCCAAGTTAATTCCCAACTACCTTCCAATCCTCCTCCCTCATACTCACTCTTAGTCCAAATGGGTCAAAGGTTTATATGAAAAGGATGAGGCTTGTAACATAGGGCGTCAAAGAAAAAGCTACATAGCTCAAATGGGCTAACAAAGGAAAATTTAATTGGTGAAAAGGAAGACATGGAAAGGCTGAATAATAGGTTAAAAATCAAGAACCGCCTAATATCATATCCTACATCACAGCATGTTTGACATATTCACGATGGAGACTCCGGGCAAGTTCTAGAGCCGACTACATATAACCAAAGAATGCACACCGAAAGAATGTAAATATTACTCCGAAAATGAGAGTACAAAATTTGGCTCAAAAACTCACAGGGTTATAATTGATCACAAGTCTCAAGTACAAGTTCAATTTTATCCTCATTACATGTCATGCTCTATCATACGTCATAAATTCAAATTCAACACATTTTATGATCATCACGAACTCGTTGCACACTTAAAATTGTCTCAAATCGTCCTTAAAACACGTAAACACGACTCAAGTACAATCACGGGTTCGACTCAATCCTAGACTCAAATGCAAAACACAATAAATAAATAAAAAATAATTAAAAAGTAAAACTAACTAGCTATCACGGATAAAGGCACGCAGGCCTAACGATCAACCACACATTGGCTCACAGGCCAGACGATCAACCACAGAATGCAGACCAAGTTTGTAATCTAGCAACACCAAAAAATTAACAGAAAGACAATAAAAGAGGAAATGCAACCAATCCGACCCACCCTCCCCCAAACTTAGGTTGAAAACCTAAAGTTGTAGGGGACAAGAGTGGTTCGAATTGGTGCTACTCACAATGCTCCTACTGCGGTGGTGGGTTAGGCGGGTAGCCTTGACCCCAATAGGGTGGTGGCATGTTCCAACGGTCCTCTAGTGCCCTCTGCCAGTCCAGCTGCTGCTGATGCCAAGACTGCTGTTGTGCCCATCTCTCATCCTCGATTTAATCCTATCTAATTACGATAGTTCTAGCGAGCGTCTCCTAGGACTATTTAATTGGATAGGATTAATTGCTAAGTTCTTAGGATTAATTATACTTAAGGGGCAACAAGGGTTAGCTAAGCGTACCTGTTAATTCTTGGAGTAGGGGTCTCAGAACTAATTAGTTAAGCAGTTGCATTAGTTACGTGGATATTCAGGCTAGGGGGATACTGGGTTAAAGGCGGGATACTTTTTATTCACTAGTTATTCATCTTTAGTTATTTGCATTAGTTAATTAAATCTGATTAAACTTCCCCCTCATTATATTATTATAATTACTTATATAGAAATGGTTAGTACGATGATTTAGTTAATTCCTGTTCTCTGTGGGATCGACCCTGACTTGCTCTAGCTGCTGTTAGGAATAGTTAGGTTAAATAATCATCTTATTTGACTGCACCCGACAGTGCGGTCAAATTTTGGCGCCGTTGCCGGGGAACGGTTGAAATTAATTAAATTTTAGTATTGACCATTATTTGTTTAAGTTTCGTTCTTTATTTTATATATATAGTTTTTGGTTACTTACGTTATACCTTGCATCTTATTACAACAGTGAATGATCACGCGTTCACGTGGTGACAAAGAGCTACACTTTGATCCTGAGATTACTCGAAGAGATCGAGTTTTGAGGAAGAAGGCGAGAGAACATCGAGAGCAAGTCGAAGCTTTACCATACACTACTGAAACCCTTTTTGAGTCAGAAATTGAGCAAGAGGAAATGGCACAAGAAAAGTCCATGAAGGAACTGGCCAACGCTGGAGTCACTCATCAGCCCTTGTGCATTACTTTTCCGACCTTGGGCGAAAACACTACATTCGAACTCAAATCGGGGCTGATCCATCTTTTGCCCTCATTCCATGGCTTGTCCGGTGAGGATCCCCACAAGCACTTAAAGGAGTTTCACACCGTCTGCTCGAGTATGAAGCCCGTCACTGTTACTGAAGAGGCAATCAAGCTGCGAGCCTTCCCCTTTTCTTTAAAGGACTTGGCCAAAGATTGGCTCTACTACTTGTCCCCTTCGTCCATTACCACGTGGGTAGAAATGGAGAGACAGTTTTTGGAGAAGTATTTCCCCGCCTCTAGAGCTACGAACCTCCGGAAAGAGATTAGTGGAGCTAGACAACAGCAGGGGGAGAATTTATATGAATATTGGGAACGGCTCAAGAAGCTGGAGACAAGCTGTCCACAACACCAGATCACCGACCAACTACTTATCCAGTATTTTTATGAAGGATTGTCAACAGCAGATCGGAACATGATAGACTCAGCTAGTGGTGGAGTTCTAGTTAAGAAGTCTCCAAGAGCAGCAAGGGAACTAATATCCAAGATGGCTGCGAATGCACAACAATTTGGGTATAGGGACGCACCAGTTAGGCCGGTAAGGGAGATGAACGATTCAGCCATAGAAGACAAATTGGAAGCATTGACGACTTTAGTAAGAAAGGTTGCCTCTGAGGGCAAAGTTGTCATCAAGTCGTGCCGTATTTGTGAGACATTGGAGCACTCGACCGACGAGTGCCAGGTTCTAGGGAATGAGTTGGAGGCCCATGCCAATGCCGTAGGCTCGGATAATTTTCGACAAAGGAAGTATGACCCCTACTCCCAATCCTATAATCCGGGTTGGAGGGATCATCCAAATTTGAGGTATGGAAATCAGCCACAGCAGAATCAGCCGCAGCAATCGGGAGAGCCAAACCGCTTTCCGTGAGGTATGTACCAACAAAAACAGTCGGTTGAACAAGCACCCAGCTCCTCGTTAGAGGACATTGTCAAGAATCTGGCCAACAACACATTGCAGTTCCAAAAAGACACCCAGTCGAGCATCAGAACTCTTGAGACTCAAATGAGTCAACTAGCTACCGCGGTGAGTCGATTGGAGAGTGCAAACAGCGGCAAACTACCCGCTCAGCCTGAGATTTATCCAAGGAACGTTAGTGCAATTACACTTAGGAGTGGAACGGAGCTTGGAGAGCCTAAAAAGCCCGGGCAAAGTTCAGATGAGGATATTGGCGAAAACAGAGGAAAAACTGAAGAAAATGACGATCAGTAAGTCTCGGCCGAGAAAATCTGTCTCGGCCGAGAAAGTGATGAGGTGGCACTCAGGCTCGGCCGAGAATCATCTGTCTCGGCCGAGACACAGCTCCAGCAGAAGCGGACTCCTGCGACACCTATTCCGACCCAACCATTGCCGTTTCCGAGTCGACTCGCACCTAGAGTGAAGGATACCAAGGAAAAAGAGATCTTGGATGTATTCAAGAAAGTCGAGATAAACATCCCGCTAATCGATGCAATCAGACAAATTCCGAGGTATGCAAAATTTCTTTAAGATTTATGCACTAACAAACGCAGGTTGAAGGGGGATGAGAAAATCATAATGGGAGAAAATGTGTCCGCTATCTTCCAGAAGAAGATACCTCCAAAGTGTAAGGACCCAGGTATGTTCGTAATTCCAGTTACAATAAATGATCACATCATAGAATGAGCTATGCTCGATTTAGGTGCATCTATAAATGTCATGCCTCATTCCATATTTCATGCATTAAAACCCGGACCATTAAAAGAAACTAGGATAGTTATTCAGTTAGCTGATCGTAGTACTTCATACCCCGACGGACTAGTAGAGGATGTTCTAGTGGAAATAGGTGACTTAGTGTTCCCTGCAGACTTTTATGTGTACATCTACTTCTACGCCTATTTTGTTAGGGAGGCCATTTTTGAATACCTCCCAAACAAAGATAGACGTCCGTGAGGGAAACCTCACAATGGAGTTTGATGGGAGTATTGTTAAATTTAATATTTACGATGCCATGAAATTCCCGGAGGATGCTCATTCTGTTTTCTCGATTAGTGTCATTGACCCTCTCGTCGAGGAAGTTTTTTATTTGTGTAGGGACCCAACAGAAATATTCTTGACCACACGCTTGGAGAATGGACCAGATGAGATCTGGGAAACGCGCAAGGAATTGGTGGAATTAGTGGCAACACTTCAAACACCACGGTTTGCAAGGCAGAAGCGCGATCAGAGATTCATCCCTTTACCCGAGTCTAATACTAAGATGCTCCCATCCACGGTACAAGCTCCTACTCTCGAGCTAAAATCCCTTCCTGAACACCTGAAGTATGCGTATTTGGGGACAAGTGAGACGCTGCCAGTCATCATCTCATCCAAGCTCACGTCATACCAAGAAAGCTCACTGATAGCCGTGCTCAAGGAGCATAAAAAGGCAATTGGGTGGACCATAGCCGACATTGAGGGGATTAGCCCTTCGCTCTGCATGCATAGGATCCACCTTGAAGAAGACGCCAAACCCAGTCGAGAGCCTCAAAGGCGCCTGAATCCGCCGATGATGGAGGTTGTGAAAAAGGAGGTAATCAAGTTGTTAGACGTCGGCATCATCTACCCCATCTCAGACAGTAAGTATGTCAGCCCTACTCAAGTAGTTCCAAAAAAATCGGGGGTCACAGTTGTGGAAAATCAAGCAGGTGAGTTGGTTCCCACCCGTCTCTAGACGGGGTGGCGAGTATGTATGGATTATCGTAAGCTAAATTCTATGACTCGCAAAGACCATTTCCCTTTACCTTTTATTGATCAAATGCTTGAGCGTTTAGCTGGGCATTCTTTTTATTGCTTTTTAGATGGTTTCTCAGGATATTTTCAGATAGCCATTGCACCAGAGGATCAAAAAAAGACGACATTTACTTGTCCTTTTGGGACATTCGCCTGGCGAAGAATGCCGTTCGGACTTTGCAATGCTCCAGCAACGTTCCAAAGGTGTATGGTAAGTATTTTCTCTGAATACGTAGGTCATATCATAGAGGTATTTATGGATGATTTTAGTGTTTATGGGGAGTCATTTGAAAAGTGCTTAGATAACCTAGTCTTAATCTTGAAAAGATGTGCTGACACTAACCTTGTACTAAATTGGGAAAAATGTCATTTTATGGTTGAACAAGGGATAGTATTAGGCCACATTGTCTTAGCTAAAGGGATCGAGGTAGATAAGTCAAAAATAGATATCATAACTGCTTTGCCTTACCCCGTGAGTGTGCGGGAAGTTCGTTCTTTTCTTGGTCATGCAGGTTTCTATAGGCGATTCATCAAAGATTTCTCCAAGATTTCAGCCCCTTTGTGCAAACTGTTACAGAAGGATGTGGAGTTTGAGATGACGCCTGAGTGCAAAACCGCTTTTGACACGCTAAAAGAAAGGTTGACGACACCACCCATCATACAACCGTCGGATTGGAGTTTGCCATTCGAGATCATGTGCGATGTAAGTGACTATGTGGTCGGAGCTGTGTTGGGACAGCAAAAAGGGAAAGTGACGCATGTTATCTATTATGCATCAAGAACTTTGAACCCAGCCCAAGCAAATTACACCACAACTGAGAAAGAGCTTTTAGCTATTGTTTTTGCTTTGGAAAAATTTCGTTCTTATTTATTGGGTACAAAAATTATTGTTCACTCTGACCATGCAGCACTTAGGTACCTTTTGTCGAAAAAAGAGGCTAAGCCGAGGTTAATACGGTGGATCCTCCTCCTCCAAGAGTTTGATTTGGAGATCAAAGACAAAAAAGGAACTGAGAATTCGGTCGCAGACCACTTGAGCCGGTTGACCCTTGAAGAGAACGACCTACCCCTACAGGAGAGCTTTCCCGACGAACAACTGTTCGAGGTAACACAACACATCGACCCAACACCACCATGGTATGCCAATTTAATTAATTTCCTTGTTGCAAACGTCTTTCCTAAAGAAATGTCTAAAGCACAACGAGATAGATTAAGGAGTGAGGCTAAATACTATGTATGGGATGACCCGTATTTGTGGAAACATTGTACTGACCAAATAATTAGGAGATGCGTAGTTGAATCTGAATTTCATTCTATCCTATCGTTTTGTCACTCTTATGCATGTGGGGGTCATTTTGGGTCTAAGAGAACGGCACATAAAGTATTAGAGAGTGGATTTTACTGGCCAACTTTGTTTAGAGATGCACATTTATTTTGTAAAACTTGTGATAGCTGTCAAAGAACCGGTAATAATTCCCAAAGGAATGAGATGCCCCAACAACCCATAATGATTTGTGAAATTTTTTATACTTGGGGCATGGACTTTATGGGACCATTTCCTTCATCTTATGGAAATTTGTATATCTTACTTGCTGTAGATTATGTTTCCAAATGGGTGGAGGCCAAGGCCACTCGGACTAACAATTCTCGAGTTGTTGCAGATTTTGTTAAGTCTAACATTTTCTCTAGGTTCGGGATTCCAAAAGCGACCATTAGCGACAGGGGAACGCACTTTTGTAACCGCACTGTAGAGGCCTTGCTGCGAAAATACCATGTTTTGCACAAAGTTTCAACAGCATACCATCCCCAAACAAGTGGACAAGCCGAAACATCCAACCGCGAGATCAAATCCATTTTGGAAAAGACGGTACAGCCAAACCGGAAGGATTGGAGCGTGCGACTCGACGATGCCTTATGGGCTTACAGAACGGCGTACAAAACACCCATCGGCATGTCACCATACCGCTTGGTGTATGGGAAACCTTGCCACTTGCCAGTCGAGCTTGAGCACCGCGCCTATTGGGCAATTAAATGGTGCAACATGGATTACGATGAAGCTGGCACTCACCGGAAACTTCAACTGCAAGAACTCGAAGAAATCCGGAAAGAGGCATTTGAGAATGCACTGATATACAAAGAAAAGACGAAAGCCTTCCATGACTCTCGTCTACACAGGAAGACGTTTGTTGTGGGTGACAAAGTGCTTCTCTATCACTCTTGCCTCAAGCTATTTCCCGGTAAGTTGCGTTCCCGTTGGATAGGTCCATTTGTTGTATATAATGTATTTGCTCATGGCGCAGTTGAGATAAGAAGTGAACAAACGGGAAAGATACTCAAAGTCAATGGGCATCGGCTCAAACCGTACTTCGAGACATTCAAACAGCTACACGAAGAAATCATACAACTTGCGGACCCGCCACTCAATTGAACGTAACATCCGTTGAGCCAACGACGTAAAACAAAGGCGCTTGTCGGGAGGCAACCCGACATTTACCCGTTTTGTTTTTCGCATTTCGTTTCTTTAGTATTATTGTTTTTTGTATGGGTTTACTAGTATTTGTTTTTGAGTCTTTAGGAACTAGCTGGACCAGAAGGCACCGAACCATAAAATTCAAGGGATAAAGCACGGAACAGGGGGTCAAAAAGCAGGAAAATCGTAACTGGTAAGTTGCTCGGCCGAGCTACATTTTCTCGGCCGAGACTCAACCTGGCCAAAAACAGGGGAAATTCGCTGGACACACATCTCGGCCGAGCCAAAAAATCTCGGCCGAGCCACTTGTATACAAGTCTCGGCCGAGCCTGATTTTCTCGGCCGAGACACCCCTACGATGAAAATAGGGGAATTGGCCCTGGACACACATCTCGGCCGAGCTACAAAATCTCGGCCGAGACACTTTTATACTAGTCTCGACCGAGCTCAATTTTCTCGGCCGAGACATCCTTACGATGAATACAGGGGCAATGGTCCTGGACTCAGATCTCGGCCGAGCCAAAAATTCTCGGCCGATCTTGTTTTATACACGGCGCGGCCGCGACAATCTTTCTCAGCCGATCCGTGTGCGTGTCCAGTATTTAAAATACGCGAACAACCCAAACAAACCCCCATTCCCTTCTTCCCCCTTTCGAAAAACACACTCACCTCACACACTTTCACCCTATAAATCACCTAATACCATGTGTTTCTTCCACCAAAACACTAGAAATCAGTAGCACACACAATTTCACACACCTATCACTGATTAATTTCGAATTGGGTGCAAATTTTTGGACGAGCTAAAAAGGGCGCGAACCGACCTAATTCAAATTTCCCTCGTCTAAACGTGTTTGGTAAGTGAAGCTTCTATCTACCCTTAATTTCTAGTGGTTAATTTCGTTCGACTATTGAAATTGGGGGAATTTCATGCTTATTTCTTGTTGATTTTTGGACATGACCCCTACTTTATTTTGGTCGAAAGTATATTATTAAGAAGCTCTCTTGACATGAATTTGTGGGAATGTGTATGAATTCGGGATGATTATGTTGTGGGTAGATACAATGTAGGTAATTTCGGTTACAATTTCGAGTTATCGCTCATTGAGACAATTAGTCGAACACCTTATAGATATTGTTTTGTTATGACAATTCCCTAGTTTTAGACTGATTGTACTCGTGTTTAAGTAATTACATGCTGATTTTTAGATATAATGGTTCATACTGAGGTGAATTAACTTGATTTGTCAAGTAACATGGATTACTGGGTACAATTGATCCGCATTAGTGGCTATTAGAGGCTAATCAATGTGTAGTTGGTGTTTGCAAGGCCTTAAATTGAACTCGTACTTGTTGTTGGTCCCCGAAAAGGTTCCGGATCATCGAGTCGAGGCAAAGGAAAGGGCAAAGAGCCCGTTATGGAGGACCCCATAGTTAATCCTCAAAACTTCCCACCTACTGATAGCAGACACTATGGGTTCGTCCTAGAGAAAGAGGCTCATCAGGCCCGGTTCTCCAAACTATGCAAACGCCCGATCATGCCCACTCGATTTGGCAACGATGACATCTTCCGCCGACTCGGCCTACTGGAGAATGTACACACCCTGCTGAAGAATGCCGGAATACTAGGGTACATGAAAGCTCAAACCACTTATGCCGGCCTCACCCTCGAATTTCTCAGCACTCTAGAGATCACAATTGACCCCGACAAATGTGGGGCCAAACCGGGGCGTATTTCCTTCCAATTAAATGGAGAGTCACATGAGCTGTCCGTAATCGAGCTCGCGGTACTTTTCGGGCAGACTTCCGAACATCCCGTACACAGGTGGACACCCCGCGATGCATATGAAAACCAACAGAGGATAGCTGAATTCGAAGTCAACCAATTCTGGGGGCGGTTGACTTATGCACCAGGCCTCGTTGATCCGCAGCCCTATACGAAGAATGCCAAGACTTCATGGATTCGGAGCCCGGTAGTCCGCTACATTCAAAAACTTCTCGCACTGACTCTTTTTGCGAGAAAAGAAACAGGGGCCTCCCGAATGCAAGAGCTGGAAGTCTTGTTCGCGATCATGACCGGTTGCAAGGTGGATGGGGCTGAAATATTGATCGAGCAGTTCGCGCAGGTGGTGAAGCGGAAGGAGCCAATATACATTGGCGGTCTCATAACTCCGATCGCGGCTCATTTTAGAATTCCCTTGACTGACTTGGCCCCGGTATCCTCTCGATATCAGCTCGACTGGGACGACTTCGAGCACATGCGGATGGTAGTCCGCTCCGAGTGGCATAGCCCGAACCCCGACCAACCGGACGATCATGTCCGTGATCCAGACATACGGACCATTCTTGATATTACCCAATACTCCGTTGACCTTGGTCAACAGTCTCCGAGACCGGCCGAACTTGGCTTTGGCATCCCCGGCAACGGCGCCAAAATTTGACCGCACTGTCGGGTGCAGTCAAATAAGATGATTATTTAACCTAACTATTCCTAACAGCAGCTAGAGCAAGTCAGGGTCGATCCCACAGAGAACAGGAATTAACTAAATCATCATACTAACTAGTTCTATATAAGTAATTATAATAATATAATGAGGGGGAAGTTTAATCAGATTTAATTAACTAATGCAAATAACTAAAGATGAATAACTAGTGAATAAAAAGTATCCCGCCTTTAACCCAGTATCCCCCTAGCCTGAATATCCACGTAACTAATGCAACTGCTTAACTAATTAGTTCTGAGACCCCTACTCCAAGAATTAACAGGTACGCTTAGCTAACCGTTGTTGCCCCTTAAGTATAATTAATCCTAAGAACTTAGCAATTAATCCTATCCAATTAAATAGTCCTAGGAGACGCTCGCTAGAACTATCGTAATTAGACGCATAGGGAATTAAGGCAACAGAGTAGGTACAGTGTTGTACTCACAAACGTGGTACAAGTGACCGTGACTTTATGTTATCCTAGCGAGTAACCACTTTTTGCTACTTTTGGGCACAAACGCATAACAATTGCGGATTATGAATTTATGACCTAGCGACAACTATATGCCTATTACTAGGGTGATCAGTCCACATAACAAACATATAAAAGATAGAGTAATCCAATAACACAATGTAATTTCAGAACATAATTAAATTAAGCAATTACCGAATCAATTACATAAATAACAGTCTAGGGTTCAACATAGTTAAAGACGGGAAAATAAAGCTTAGCCGATCATAGCGATCGCTAAGAACAAACTACAAAAAAAAAAAACATTAAAACTAAAAAAAACTCTAAAACCCGAGTGCTGAATCTTGAGTCTTCGTGTTCTTCAGAATTTCCAAGGCCGCGCTCTCCAATCAATCTCCAAGTGTCAGTGTCGGACTTTTGGATCTTCTTATTTATAGTCGAGGATGAATTAGGCTCAATTTGGGCCAGAAAAGGATTAATCCGCGCGTCTTGGGCTGGGCCATCGCCTGTCTCGGCCGAGAATTTCTGGCTCGGCCGAGCTCTCTATAAAAGTGGCTCGGCCGAGAATTAAAGGCTCGGCCGAGAATCTTCAACAGCCAATTTTGGTCTTTTGCTGACCTTCAAGCTCGGCCGAGCTCCTCTAGCTCGGCCGAGACCAATTCCCAGCAACTTGGATCAATCTCCGCTCAGTTTTTGACATGCGACACTTGTTCTCGCATCCAGTTTAAGTCGAGTTCGACTTTTTGGTCTAATTTCACCTTAATGCTTCAAAACAAGTCAAACAACATTAATTTGTACAATAATACCAATACGAGCAATACACGACTAATTATGCATGCAAATGTTACTAACTAGACAATTTAATCGACCTATTATGCACGCATAATTACGTGTACCAGTAAACATATTATGCTTAGACTGACTAATGAGGATGATTTTCAGAGGCTTTGGGCTAAGCAATTAGTCCATGTTTCCGGATATCCGATGCGCATGTTTAAGTGGACGAAGGAATTTGATACGATATCAGAGTCCCTAGTGGTTCTGATTTGGGTGTCTTGTTCGGAGCTTCCTCTACACCTATTTGATAAGAAGGCATTGTATAAAATTGCTTCCGTTGTTGGATCACCTCTGAGAATTGATGAGGCAACAACTGATAGATCTAGACCTAGTGTGGCCAGAGTCTGTATTGAGTTTGATCTGTCTAAACCTAAAATTGAGGAAATCTTTATAGGATGTGGGGAAAACTTGATAACACAAAAAAATCTTTATGAAAAAATGCCTAGCTACTGTTCAAAGTGCAAACATCTTGGACACTTAGCACTAGATTGCTTTAATGAGGAATACAAAAAGAAGTTAGCTGCTAAAGTTATGAAAGAACCAGAAACAAAGAGAACTAAAAAATAATAGGTTCTAAGAGGCCAATAGCTAATGAACCTCCAGTAAATGATCCCAATGATAATGTAGTGATTGTTGAAGCTAATAATAATGTTGAGTCAGGAGTGGCCTGCAAAGAGGAGGTAGCCTCCCCTTTAAATAGAGCAGAAGCTGCCCCTATAACTAAGGAGAAGGGTGGGAAGAGTAGTGGTAACATCAATCCCCTAGATAAGGGGAAAGGCATTGCCTACTCACCCCTAGTTTCAGCTGAGAATCAAAATGGGATAGAATCTGATAAAGTGTCTTGGAGTAATGTTGTTAAAAAACCTGGGGGATCAGGATCCTTAAGATTTGATCCCTTGGAACAAATTAAAGTGCATGCGAATTCCTTTGATAAACTGGATACATTTATTAATGATGATGCTTGCATATTTGAGAATATTTCTAATGTTAACCAACCTGTTCACATGTCTTCCTTGCATGAGATGATTGAGGACAAGGAGAAAGAGGCACAGTGAGATGAGGACCGGGAATTGGACACAAGGAAGCTGGGGGAAATGAAGAGGCTAAAAAATATGAAGAAAAAGAACATTGGGCCTCTTGTTATGCATACAAGAAGAGGGATAGTTTTCACAAAGGGTAATACTTCTGCTTCTAAAAGATGATAGTGATAACTTGGAATCTGAGAGGGATCGATAATAAAAAAAAAAAAAAAAAACTCAAAACTATTTGAAAAATCTTATAAAAAGAAAAGCACCTGATATTCTTGTTGTGCTTGAGGCAAAGTGTGATAAGCCTGACCCTTTCTTGATACAATCTTTTGGATTTCAGTATGTGTTAGTCAATAAAAATGCTAAAATTTGGTTGATGTGGAAAGATCCAGTGAAGATTAATTTGTTGTTTGCTTTTGATCAGTGTCTGGATGTTGAAATTTGCAGTGATGTGATTGGTGTTAAATTCTATGCTACATTTGTTTATGCTTCTTGTAAGAGAAAATAAAGAGTTCTTCTACGGGATGAACTTAGGATGATCTCACATTCTTCTGACCCTTGGATTGTGAGTGGGGATTTCAGCACTATACTCACAGCTGGGGAACAGAAGGGTGGGGGACCACTTAAGATCAAATCTATGGATGAATTTAGGAGTATGATTTTAGATTGTGGGTTAGAGGATGCTGGTATTTCTGGTTGTCCATTTACTTGGCATGCAAATCATGTATTTGTTAGACTAGATAGGGTCCTAATTTCAAATAAATGGTTAGATCTTTTTACCAAATTTGAAGTCAAGCACCTGATTAAAGGCCCTTCAGACCATTGCCCTCTCTTAATGTCCTTTTCTTCTGACACGCTGGTTCATAAATCCTCCTTTAGATTTTTAAATATTCGGACAAAACATCATGATTTTTGTAGCTCATCCTACTGGCTAATTGGGCATGGTCAATGTTCAACAAAAACTGTTTAGACTAAAAGCATGTCTTAAACACTGTAATAAAACTATTTTTGGGAACATTTTGGACAAAGTTAAATCTGCAGAGGCCATTCTTCTTGAGCAAGAAAACACCTATCTTAATAATCCAAGTGATTCTGAGCTTCTAGTGCTTAAGCAAAAACAAGCAGAGCTAACTCATTACATAGCTTTAGAAGAATCCTTTTGGAAACAGAAATCTGCTTGCAAATGGCTCAAGGAAAGTAAGAAAAAAGAGATTTAGAAATAAAATTAAAGAGATTAAGGTGAATGATGTACCTATTGCTGACCCCTCTCTTATTGCTTCCTCAACTTGTGATTTTTTTGAAAAAATGTTCACTACTGAGGGATGTAATCTGAGCAGACCTGTTTTTAGCACTATTAAACCATTCCTTAAATGTGATGATGCACTAGGGCTAATTGCTAGCTTAGAGTTGAATGAGATTAAGGGGACAGTGTTTAATATTGACAAAGACAGCATGGTAGGGCCAAATGGTTTTTCAGCTTTGTTCTTTTAATATTGTCGGGGTATTGTTAAAACAGATTTAGTTGTTGCTGTAAAAGAATTCTTCTTGGGGATTCCCATGCGAAGAAGTTTCACTTGCACTTCCATTTCACTTATCCCAAAGAAAGAACATTCTGATAAATGGTCTGATTTCAGGCATATCAGTCTTTGTAATGTGGTTAATAAGATATTTACTAAGATGATAGATAATAGGCTGGCTCATCTTCTTCTTACATTAATACCCCCACTTCAGAGTGGTTTTGTCCTTACTAGGAATATATCTGATAACATCATCTTAGCTCAAGAAATGGGGCATGATCTTAATAATAAAACAAAAAAAAAATGGGAGGATGATCTTAAAAATAGACCTTCAGAAGGCATATGATAGAATTGAGTGGGGGGGCATTGTATAAGGAGCTTGCGTTACTGGGATTTCCTGTTTTGTTTATAACTTATGTGAGGAATAGCATAGAGAATTCTTGGTTTTCTCTGATGATTAATGGTGAGCTGACTGGCTTCTTCAAGTCCAGTAGGGGAATTAGACAAGAAGACCCATAATCTCCTAGTTTATTTGCTCTATTCTCTACACTGCTCACTAATGGCTTAACTGAACTATTTGAGAGTTACTCTGGATTGAGATTTTATAAGAAAGGCTTGTTAATACCCTCCCTCTCTTTTGTTGATGATACTGTTGTATTTACCTCCACTGATATATCTTGTTTCAAAAAACTGCCGCATTTCCTAAACTGTCTTGAATCCGCCTCTGGTCAGAAAGTGAACCATAACAAGTGTTTTGTCTTTTTTGGAAAAACAGTCACTGCTTATAGAAAGAGGAAGATTTTGGAACTTTCAAATTTTGTAGAAGAGGAATTGTCTTTTAAATATCTTGGTGTTCCTTTATACAAAAAACAGACTTTGTCAAGAGATTTTTGAAAAAAATCAAGTCCAGACTTTCTGGTTAGGATAAATTGTTTTTAAGCAAGGGGGTAAGGTGGAACTCGTAAAAATTGTACTTGCTTCAATTCCTCTCTACACCTTAAGGGTTGTAGGACCCACAAAAACTGTTGTCAATAGACTCCACAGACTATTCAACAGTTTTTTATGGGGATTCAAATCTGATGAGAGGAAGATAAACTTGTCCTCTTGGGACAAGGTGTGTTTTCCCAAAGAAAATGGTGGATTGGGCTCAAGAAATCTGAATGACATCATTGTGGCACTTGCAGTGCATGCTTGGTGGAAATTTAGAACCACAAATTCCCTTTCGTGTCAGTTCTTACAACAGAAATACTTTAAGCTCACTCACCCCTTCAATGCAGATGTGGATAGGAATAAGTCTCATTTTTGGAGAAGATTACTTAAAATTCAGGAGTTTGCTGAAAAAATGTGTTTTGGAGATTGGGAAAGGGTGATCTTTCCTTTTGGTTTGATAATTGGATGAGTGATTCTCCCTTGTGTAGATTTGTTCGGGTGTTTAATTGTAATGAACTTGTTAAGCATTATTGGGACAATAATGGATGGAAAATTGATACTTTGTTCACTTTATTACCTGCTCAAGTGGGGTTAAAATCATTTTTGGTCCCGTAAATCTTCACTTGTACAATTTTGGTCCTAAAAAAAGTTAAAAATTCAATTTAGTCCTGTAATTTTGGAATTGGTTCAGATTTAGTCCGTTTTCTTTCCGATAGTGACCAATTTGACTGGAAAATTGCATGTATCATTCACATGACTCATTTTTCCAACAAAATTTTTAATATGTGGCACCAACAAGTGATGAGAAACGAGAAAAAATTAAAAAAAAATAAAAAAATCCTCTTTCTTTTAATTTTTAATGTTATTTTTACTTCAAAATCACTTACCGATGCCAAGTATTTAAAAATTGGATGGAAAAATGAGTCGGGTGGCCAGTATATGCAATTTTTCGGCCAAATTGATCACCGACGGCGAAAAAAAAGGACTAAATTTGGATCAATTTCAAAGTTACAGGACTAAATTGAATTTTTAACTTTTTTTGAGACCAAAATTATACAAGTGAAAAGTTACGGGACCAAAAATGATTTAAGTCCTGCTCAAGTGTTTGAGAAAATTACTTTGTCCGTAATTTCCTAGTTTTTTTCTTTTCTTTTCTAGTTAAAAAGTGGGAGAAAGTAGGGTTTACTACGAATAAATATCACCATGGAAAAGGGAGAAAAGGTATAGTACCCCTGTCAGAGGGTACTAACCCTCTTTTTTACTTAGTTGACTTTTTTCCTGGTAATATGCCCTGAAATGACCAAATTGCCCTTTTTGTTCTTTTATTAAAAATGCTCTTCATTATTCTGATTTTTCTTAAAACGAGCGAGAATACTTTTATTTCAATTCAGTCCTTATATTCTTATCCTTTTGGTTTTGTCCAAATAAATTTTCGTCCCATATTTTCTTAATTATAAATTAACCCCAAAATTAATTTTATCATGCAAAATTAATCTTTAGTATTAATATGGAAATAGTCCATTACGACCATATCAGGCCCATCATGCTTTCGTCAATTAAATTCTTGAAACATAAACCAAGTTTTGTACCTTTTTGACCGAATTACCGTCGGGTCGTATCCACCGGGTTTTACGAACTGCTCCTCACAGCCCAACCACTCGATCACAACCGATGGTTCCAGACGTAGACTCCTTCAACAGCAACCAGCACAGCCTCGTTTCGTTTCCTACCTTGAGGCGTACAGTATTCTTCTTGGTTAATGAATAGAAATAAAACTTTTGGAAGATGATGAACAAAAGCCCAACTTTTATTAAGAAATCATGAACTTATTATTACATTAGTACATCTCCTTTTGGGAGGAGACGACTTGTTTAGCTACTCATGGTAGCTATGCTCTCTTCACACATACACTCGAAGAAACTATAATGAAAAAACTGGAAACTAGCTATTACAATTTTTATTGTTGTAAGAAAACAGAGGGGAATGGTCGATGCCTTCTGCTTCCTTCTACCCTATATTTATAGAGGCTTGAAACCCCTATCCTTGAATTATTGCGTCCAGTTGTAAGCTTTTGATTGGTCTTTCAAATTTTCTGGATGCATCTTCTTATTTGGATCACATGCATGTGGTCCCTCCTTCACATGGTTCACATGTTGTGGACCCTTGCTTCACATGCAGACTTTAATTATTCTGCTGTGAATGCCTCCACCCTTTGTCGTTTTGTGTGGATGCAATTCTCGTGACTCAACCCATCGCTGCTTGTCGAAGACCCCTTTATTAATTTTTTCTGGGTGGTCCCCTTGGCATCTTTTGCTTTCTCGATGGTTCTTTCTTGTTTCTCTTCCCTTTGTCATTGATGACAGGGAACGCTTGCTCGAATAGTGCCTTTTCCTGTTCTGGGCACCTGGGGCAAATCCGACTCGTCCACCGTCCATTATGCGTCATATTGCAATACTTTCTGGCGGTTTCTGAACTTGCCGGCAGCTCGTTCTTCCATAACATCTCTCTCTTTTGTTCAAAGATATTCTCTGCATATGGAGAAGTTTTGGATGTCATGGTATTGATCAAAAGTGAACCATTCGCCGTCTTGTGGAAGACTTTGAAACTTCCTTTGATCTTTCTCATTTCCATGAGACAAACCCATATGCCCCAAGCTCTCCGTGTAGTAATATCATCCTCTGTGAAGGTTGATACTAGGGGGATCTTGTGATCTGGGGCAGACATGTTTTTGTTTGCCTGTCTGGGATTAGGTCTTTGTAGCTTAATAAAATGAAAAGCTGGGTAAGACCCGTTCTTGTATGGTTCCGGAGCTGCTGATATAAACTTCAGCTCCAGAATATCTCCTCGTTCGAGATGATTGTTGTTCTCCCATGTCTCGAACACAGCATTGAATATCCATCCCGGAAGTTTTGAGATTTTCGGGAAACTTGGTGCCACGGTATGAACCGAAGCTAGAGCTCCAAAATCATACCATTCTTTTACTTCTTGTGGACTGGCTCCTGGGTTCGTCCACATTCTCGGATATTTACCAGATCGATCAATCTGGCATTTTGCTAGGTTAACTCCAGCCCCTGTAAGAATTTTCTCCCATGTTCTTTGATAAACCTGAAATGGAGAAACTTTAAGATCGTTAATATCAATCTTAGAGGTACCAGCCATTGGCCTAAGATTGATCTCTCCCTCTTTTACCCCCGAGGTGATGAGTTGGCTTGAGACATCAGGAGGAGTATCCTCCGTTTGCTCAATTGTTTCTTTAGCTAGATCCATGTAGGGATCCAACTTAGAACTCGTGCTCACAGTACTTGAATCTGTGGCGACCGGGTTAGAGGCCCGTTCTCGAAACTCGACTTTTTGCTTTCCTGAAAAAGCTTCCCGTCGGATAGGAATAATCAGGCTGTGCCAAAGGCAATTACTTGCAAGTTTGGTAGCCTTCAACGCGCTTTGGACTTTTGACAACACTACAAGAAATATTACTAATAGTGACTGATTTTAGTGACGGACAATTTCCGTCACAATCTAATAACGGACTAGTGACAGAATAGAGACGGATAGGAACTACAAGAGTGTTTGAATATTAGCAATGACTTAGTGACGGAATTATGACGGAATTCAGAGACGGAAAAAAAAAATTCGTCATTAAACCGTAGTAACAAAGGGCGCTAAAAATGTGGAATAAAATATTTTAAGGTTGTGACGGAAATATTCCGTCACTAATCATGTATCGACGGATTAGTGACGGAATTTTAGTCGTTGCTATGTAGTGACGGAAAAAATTCCGTCATTGCTATGTAGTGACAGATTAGTGACGGAAAAAATTCCGTCATTAATATTGTAGTGACGGATTAGTGACGGAATTTTAGTCGTTGCTATGTAGTGACGGAAAAAATTCCGTCATTAATCTTATATTGACGAATTAGTGACGAAATTTTAGTCGTTGCTATGTAGTGACGGAAAATATTCCGTCATTAATTTTTTATTGTCGGATTAGTGACGGAATTTTACCCGTTGCAATGTAGTTACGGAAAATATTCCGTCATTAATCTTGTATTGACGGATTAATGACGGAATTTTAACCGTTGCTGTGTAGTGACGGAAAATATTCCGTCATTACTTAATGCCCATGTAAAATGATGTTCATTTAATGACGGAATTGGTCGTCATTAACTAATGACGAAAATTTCCGTCACTACTCCCGAAACCATAGTCATAAATATTTTTCGAGAATAAATCGCGAGTTATATATTGAAAGTGATATTTCCGTTAATATCGTAAGTTTCTCAACATATCGCGATATTCACGCTTTTTCGTGAGAAATATATTTTTCTCGTGATAAATTGGTAGTCTACTTGAAACAAATTAATAAACATAAATTTAATTAGAAAAAATAAGTAATTAAAGAAAATTAACTTATTTAAACCCGATTGATGAGGCGAAAATTTTTCATTTTTTTTTTTTCCGTATAAAACTCGAATCACAAATTATTAGTGATGCTAAATAATATCCGTATTTATATTTTGTTACTATACCCAAACGACATCATTCTGACATCGTTCTCACACTTAAAAAAAATACTAGCGAACAAAAGATTCGAACCTTAGACCTAGTGGAATTAAATAAAGCTACTTACCACCAAACCACTTGTTACTATATTGAGTATCCATTTATTTTTCACTTATTTATCTTATTTGACTTTCAGATTTTCTATTACATAAGGTTCAACCAAGATTATAACTTAAATGACATCGTTTCGGCCGTCACTAAATGGAAATTTCTGTCACTATTCAAACGACGTCGTTTTAGGCCTCCCGTGCTTAAAAAATTAGAAGTGTTACATGCCAACCTCGAACCCTTGACCTAATGGAAATAAAACAAGCTGCTTACCACCAGGACACTTCTTATTATATGAAGGATCCTCTACTTGTTGTTTATATATTTGTGTTTCTACTTTCAAATCTCCCTAAACTTTTTCACGCCAGCACTCTAGGATTCTCACGCCACACTTTCCTTCTCCCTAAACTTTGTCACACCAGCGCTCTAGGATTCTTCACGCCACACTCTTCTTCTCCCTAATTTTTTTCACGCAAGTTGCTCGAAATCAGGTAAACCCTAGAATTCTTCACGCCAGCCTTCTTCTTATCATTTTGCTCGATCCTCCATTATCGATCCTCGCCAAGTTGCGACCGCCTCAATTTATCGTCGCCGCTTACTTTTTACTTTTTCCCTCGGTTTAAGTTCACGCTGGACGAAAGGCTGGTCTGGAAATTCTGAAATCTGTAGAAGCTCTCAAATAAGTGAATGTGCGCTGCCTGTGTACGACGAGCCCTGTAGCCAGCCTGCAGAAACGTCTCTCGGAGAAGTAAACCCCACTCTCTCTAATTGGCCATCCCAAAATAACAGCAAGCATCTTATAGTTGTAAGAGTTCATTGTATTTTCTCAATTAGCTGTTTCTTTTTATAATTTCGAAAATTTTATTTGCTTTTTGATGATAAATTGTGTTAATAAAACTTGCAGGGAGCGGGGATGGAAAATTTGGGTAATACTTGCTTTCTGAATTCGGTGTTGCAATGTTTTATTCACACGGTTCTGCTACTTCATGGCATTCTTTCAAATGGGCAATTGGTGCATTCTAATTGTAAGTCAGTTTATGTCAATTTGGTTTCTTTATGCTGCTCTCATCGCATGATTATTCAGGTGATTTGTGTTTTGACAGTGAATTGTTTTTGTGATACTCAATCACAGGTAACAAGGAAGGGTTTTGTTTACTATGTGCCCTGGAGGAGCTGACTGTGTGTTCTTTCACAAACAGCGTTGTCTCACCAAGCAATCTTCTAATGCAATAATGGCTTTATTGATTTCTTGCACACCTTATTATGTACACTGATCTCTCCCACCTACCTCGATAGAAAGGATTATCAGATGAAAAGTAGGTAAAAGTCAAACTGCTTCTGAGCTAGTAAGTGTACGCATGGTTCCATCTGCAACAGTGGGTATTCCTCATCTGATTAGGGGAGTCGAGGTTACTGCTCGACTCCTTAATCATGGTTAATCATTAACATTTGATGTTCCTTTTTATCTCTTTCTTGGACCCGAGCATTTACTGTCGTTTGTTACTTCTTAAATTTTCAGGCTGCTAACTACCTGAACGTCAAGAGCCTTCTAGATCTGACTTGCCAGACTATTGCTGATATGGTCAAGGGAAAAACTCCAGAGGAGAGATTCGGAAGACGTTCAACATCAATAACGACTTCACTCTTGAGGAGGGGGAGGAAGTGCGAAGGGAGAAACAATGGGTTTTCAAGTGAAACAATTGCTCGAAATCAACATATATGGCTGGTCAATTAAGTTTGGATATATGGTATTAAGATTTCTCTTTTCATCGACTGTGTAATTTCTACTCAACTCTGTTTTCTAAGCAACTAGTCCTATGAATCCATTAGGTTCGGCATATTATTGTTAGTCAAATATTCTCATGCAAGACTAGGGATTAGAAATGTTAAAAATTGTCCACAACTGAGACTTGTGAGCGTAGCATTGAAACTCTCATTACATCTGAATTGTTAAATTTGATATCTTCTTGATTGTTAGTTTTCTTACTATAGAATGTTAGAAAAATTTACTACTAGGCATTGTTGAAAGGAATTTCTTAGAGACAGAATAAATAGATGGTTGCAAGATTTTTTTGTGAGCTTGATAAGCCCTTGAAATAATCTGTCAAGGTGATGCTTAGGTGTGGTAATAGCATCCTCCTGGAATTCTGTTGATTGAAACTAGAGCATAACTAGCCGAGGCCATAAATATCTTGTGTTTAATTTTCTTGAGTGGCATTTTGATTGATGCCTCTTTTATATAGTTCTATGTAGTTCTTTCCCTTGGATGAAATATCGCTTCTTGAAATTTATAACAAGTAATCAAATCTGTTTTCTAAGCAATTAGTCCTATGAATCCATCAGGTTTGGTAGCGGAAGGTGGAACACCACATTGAGGAGACGCTTCTACAACTATAATGATGCCACCGCTAGACATGCGTTTCAGGTAACGATGTCAACATTATAGTCTACTCTTCAAGTAATACATTTCAATTACAAATTTAATAATTCCACTGCGATGGAAGCAAATCCCCTGGGCAGTCAATCTGAAGATTATATTGAGAGATCAAGGGCAGCAAATATTGGATAGGTGAAGTTTGTAATGTACCCAGTTGGGACCCGCAATTGGATCGACAGAAGAAACAGAGCCAGAGGGAATGTCAAGCAGGGAGTTGTCTCTCCGGCTTTGCATTACTGATGATAAGGGTATGGGCTGCCAGCCTATTGTGAAGGATTCACCCATAGGACCTTCTCGTATTGTAAAAGTCATGCTGGACTGGACTGATAAAGATCATGAGCTGTATGATTCCAGCTATTTAAAGGATCTTCCTGAGTTTCACAAGTCTGGAATTCTTGCAAAGAAAACCAAGCCAGAGGCAATCTCCTTATTTTCATGTCTGGATGCATTTATAAAAAGAGGAGCCCTTGGGCCCTGATGATGTGTGGTATTGTCCAAGATGCAAGGAACACATGCAAGCAAGCAATAAATTGGATTTATGGAGGTTGCCAGATGTACTTGTCTTTCACTTGAAACGATTCTCATATAGCAGATGGCTGAAAAACAAACTCGACACATTTGTTAATTTTCCTATTCATAATCTTGATCTGAGCAAATATGTAAAGTGTAAGGATGCATCTGAGGGTTCACATGTTTACGAGCTGTATCCAATCAGTAATCACTATGGAGGCCTCGGTGGTGGACACTATTCTGCTTACTGCAAGTTAATTGATGACAAGAGATGGTATCATTTTGATGATTCTCATGTTTCGCCTGTGAACGAGTCCGATATCAAGACGTCTGCTGCATATGTGCTTTTCTATCAACGTGTTAAATCGCCCTGCAGTGATAAAGTGGGTGAGGCATCGAATTGTGATAGGCCTTCTTGAAGTCTGTCCCATATTAAATTTTTTGTCCATTTTGCATGGTTCTTATGCTACTGCTCTTTGGTAAAGCAATCTGTTATGCGACTTTGCTCAGTGGTGGTCCACATCCAGTGCTGGCGAAGAAGTGGACCGTAGGATATTTTGCTGGAAACAGATAATGAAACAAATGATGAAATTTTGTAATGCCAAGAGGAACAGTCAATGTATTATTTGATTGGTAATACTATCATTTTGGTAGGAAAGTTTTAAATGGCAATGAGGTACCAAGTTTAGTAATGGAATATGTTTATGTTTGTTCATGTCCAATTATACAGTTCAATTAATGATTGCTAATGGGGAATTTGTACATGTAATTGCAAATAGCTTCCTCATTTTTATAGGTCAAGAAAGAGCACATTTTTTTAGAATAATAATAGAAATTAGATAGTATAGTGACGGAATAGAGACGAATTTTTTTTTTCGTAACAGAATAATTCCGTTACTAATATAGGCAAGATAGTGATGGAAATATTCCGTCATTAATTTGTGACGGAAATATTCCGCCATTAATCATTTATCGACGGACTAGTGACGGAATTTTAGCCGTTGCCATTTAGTGACGAAAATATTCCGTCATAACTTTATGACGGATTTTTTTAGAATTGTGACAGAATTTCCGTCACTAAACTAGTGACGGAATGAAAAGGCCGTCATTATCGGTTTAGTGACGAAGGTTTTTGTAACAAAACATTTCTGTCACTAATCCATCACTACTCCTTCATTGTGACGGAATTTTTCAGTCTAGTGACGGAAAATTCCGTCGCAATCGATGATTTTTTTTGTAGTGCACGTCCTCCTGTTGTACTCGACCCGCGACTTTGGCTTGAATATCCAAGTCGTTGATCCTCTTATCAAGCTCCTCCAAATGTTCCTGGAGATGCCTGTATCCTGTTAGGATGGAGTTGGCTTCACTGGACTCCATCTCTCGTTAGAAAGTCTGCAAGAACATTTTCATGAGACTTTATAATGACAACCTCATAATCAAAACATTGACAATCAGCTTGCCATCTAAGTAATCTAGCTTTCTCAGGTTTAGATTCAATCTTTTTTGTTAAGAAAGCTTTGACACTTGTGTTGTCAATTTTAAGGATGAATTTCTTAGGCAGTAGGAATAACGGCCATTTTCTGAAGGCCTTTCGCACTGCAAAGAATTCTTTCTCGTTGATGTGCCATCTTGCTGCTTCGTTTTCTGCAAAAAGACCGCTGCAGTATCGGCATGGCACTTCTCCATTAGCGGTAGCTTTGGTTAATACTGCTGCCCACCAATGATCACTGGCATCTGTATAGAGTACCAATTCTTCATCATCATTCGGTATTGCAAGCTTTGGAAGATCTTTACAGATCTCTTTAAGTTGTAATACTGATTCTTGGTGTTCTTTTTCCCATTTGAAATCTGCATCTTTCTTTAACAATGGGCTAAACACCTTCCTGTATTTTGCTAGGTTTTTAATAAACATCCCGGCAAAATTGACAACTCCAAGAAAACTTTGAAGTTGCTTCTTGTCTTTGAGGTCTTCTGAAAATCCTTGCACCTTCTCCACTATATGTTTTTGAAGGATGATCCAAGCCTCATCGATCTCGATCCCAAGGAACTCGATCTGTCTAGTGGCGATTACTGCTTTCTTTTCTGATAGCACTAATCCTTCCTTATGATAAACTTCTGAAAAGATCTCCAGATGTTTGATGTGTTCCTTCATATTCCTTGAAGCAATGAGTATATCATCGACATATACGAACATGAATTTAAAATAATACTTAAACAGATTATCCATCTTCCTTTGATATATCTGGGGGGCATTTGCTAATCCCATTGGCATCACGTTCCAGATATAATGTCCTTGTGGTGTGGAAAACGCCGTATACTTCTTGCTGGCCTCTTCCATCTTAATCTGATAGAAACCAGATTTACAATCAAATTTAGAGAATACCTTTGCATTCTTGATGCAGTTTACCAAGTGTTCTCTACTTGGGATATAATATCCGTCGAATTCCAAGATATTGTTGATCCCTTTGTAATTGATCACCAATCTTGGCTTTCCTCTCTTCATTTCTCCATGGTTTCTCACCAGAAATCCTGGGTTACTGTATGGAGAGATTCCTTCTGAAATCAACTTAAGGTCCAGATGTTCCTTAAGTATTTTCTTCATATCCTCACGATATGCCTGATTCATAAGGATTGGTTTGTACCGAACAAACTCATTTTCTTTTCCGATTTTCACCTTCAAAGTTGCTTTGAGTTTATTTTTGTTCCACCATGCTAGAGGATCTTCATTGAAATTCCTCTTTATCTTCTTCTTGACATCTTCTAAAGATATTTGTTCTTCAATGGTGATATCAAGTTGTGGACTTGCTTCCATAGACGCCTTGAGGAATTGGATTGTCTCTTTTGACATTCTCTCATCCTTATCTCCTCCTAATGTTTCAGCTCGATATTGAAGGAGTGCATCTCCATATCTTCGCTGATCCTTCATTTTTGGGTGACTTAGTTTTCCTTCATCACCACGCTTGCTGCGAAAATTAATGGGCATTTTCCAATGAAATGCCTCCCTTAATCTCTGAACAATAATCTTATGATCACATAGGATTGTGAAAATAAGTTTTCTTGTTTCATTTTCTTGTGTAAACCGCTTGAATGTCTGTAGGAAATTGTTTCCTAACAGAATATCTGCCCCTGTATCATGGAAATAAATTGGTGGAGTCTTGACTTTGTACCATGGGGTATCTCCGGCTCCGCCAATCATGATTTCCGCTTGCTTAATTCCTCGTTTGAGGATAAGAACCCTCTTAGAGAAATCTCTTCCTGCAATAGCTGGTAGATCCTCTCCTACTCCTGTAGGAAAGGTTTCTGGCTTCGCTGTTCATATTCCTGCGCCTGAGTCAATGTAGGCCGCAAAATATTCTGCTTGGTATTTTTCATATAACATCCCTATAAAGATGTATATTGAGAATGGACTAGTAGCCATTAATAGCGGGCCTTTTTCTTCATAGAACCTGATATTTTCTATGAGCCACTGTAAAGACCACCCTATCTGGCTATCGTTCCCAAGGTTTGTGCCCCTCGAGAAATTCTAATCCAAGAATAAGACGCCCATTTTCTCGTCCTGCTATTCCTTGGATTATCAACTCGTTTTCTCCTAGCTGGAGAAGTCCTTCAAATCTTCCCAATGAAGGTTGTTGTAGATAATATAAGACGTCACAAGGAAACATGTTATCCTTTTGAGTGATATCGAATACTATCTCCACTTCTCTCCATCCCTCTGGACATTTTAATTCACCTTTAGTTGTGAATTTTTCTGGCTCCAGATTCTCTTGTGAGATAGGTCTCTTTTCCCATCTCCGACTCGTGATTCTACTATCATGAAAAGAAACTCTTCTTGGTTCGAACCTTTGACTTGTAGCTCTAGTCATAATAGGTTGATCCGCTATCTGCATATCCATCTCATGGATTGTTGGTAACTCCATAATCTCCGGACGGACTGCATGTGCCACCTGCTCGAAGATATCTGGTATTTCGATGAACTCCTTTCCCACATACAGTTCTGAATGGTGGATATTGGACAGTGCATACGAAATACTATAGGTAATAGAGTATGGTCTATTCCCTTCTTTCATCAACCCCTTGTTTTTGAAATCTTGATGAAGGGTTAGAACTCTATTAAAATCGCGATCTGCCAAGTTATAGGCAATCCTTGGATAAATGTAGGATACCAATTTCCCGGCATATAGATTTCCTGAGATTCCTCCCAGACTTGCATCTCGCAAGTTCTTGATTCTCTTGTCGAAGATAGCAATATCAATCGGAGAATCAATTCCTTCTTTGAATGTTGATTTGATCAGAATTCTAATGGCTCCGATATAGATCCATTGCATCTTCTGAGCAATCTCTCTATTCATCCTGCTTAGTTCCTCTCTGATTTCTCTCATCGGAACTAGCTACATCTCCATCACATTACTTGTCAATTCCATGGGAATTGCAATTTCCCCAGCTGTGACTTTGTAAATGATATGATGCTTTCTCTTCTTTAGGAAATGTCCCAAAGTCTTGTCCAATCTCCCAACTGCAAATCCATCATAGATTTGGAGTTTTGGGTCTTCTCTCTTAATTTTCATCAGTGTCTTATGAGAAATTGACATTTGTGAGAAGAACCCGGAGAGACCTTCTTGCGTCTCCTGTCGGAAGACGTCCTCTTCTTCAGTTTGATTCTGATTCTAAAGACTCATCCTCGCTATAATCTTCTTCTTCGTATATGCTTTCATCTGAAGGGATTCCTTCAAACTGATATACTTGAATCAGATCCTGAAATTATACAGCCTTTTTCATTTTTGGAGTTGCTTCAAACTTTCTGATTCCTCGTCTTTGATTGTCTGGACAGTCTATTGAAATGTGGCCTTTTGCACCACATGTCCAGCAATTGCAATATTTGAAACTTTCATTAGTTCTTGTATGAGCCCTTCTGAAAGTTTTCCTTGTTGAAGATGATCTTCCCATGCTCATTTGATTTGAGCCTGAAGAGGAACTTCTACTCCGGCTTGGTCCTGACATCTGCCCCGTTTTGTAACTACGGGCCTTTTGTTTGGACCAAAACTTTCTAGGTCTCCATGAAGTCCTAGATTTCTGTTTACCATCTCCTCTGGCATAAGGATGATTTCTCTTTTTCATCTTCTTTTGCCTAAATGGTTGACCTCCCACAATAGTAGGAATATCGTTTCCAACACAGCATAGAGGAACACTTTTGTTTATTCCTCTTAGCCTCTTGTAATTCTTATGGAGCGCCGCTTGATAGCACCACTCAGCAAGCTTGATTTTGAAGAACGACATCCTTCTTGCCACGGTATCCAATCTGTTCTCTAGAGGTGGCTGATATTCTTTAATCAACATTTCTCTCCATGGACTGGGGATCTTGGCAAAGAATAATGGAATGGCGTCTCGTTCCTCGATCTTTGATTTCCATCTATACTCTGTAAAGAGTTTGATGAACTCCAGGCTATGATGTGCTTGCCTGTATCGTCTGGCCTTATCGTCTTCAGCTCCTTCAAAGTAGCCTACTCCAACGAATCCTACTTTAAGTACTTGAGCCATCTTGTCGACGATCTCTGCTAAAGCTTCGCCAGCCCAGACATTTTCTACTATCTCAAGATTAGTAGCTTCCCAGACAATTTTCACAGATCCTTCCAAACTTATCTTCAGAAGTGAGATAAAGTTTTCTTTATCCAGCTCTAGCGTACCAGCTGCAATCTTCATTACTCCTGCCCACTCATCTATGAGTAGTTCTCGGTTCTTGAAGTCTAATGTATCCAAGTTGAGAACTACTCCGTATGGATGTATTGGCTCCAACTGAGATCTCCCATAAGGCGATTGCATTAAGTTTGGCCTTGGGGATCTCTTTCTTGTCTCTGCGGCAAAGATATAAGCACCAATAGAGAAATCTCCCGTTGGTGGTATATTTCTGTCTGTTGGAGGGTCATGGGATCCCTCGCTTTCTGCCACATTTGTTGGATTATGTGGTGTATTTCGGGGAATCTGTTGTTGTCCCGTAGATACATTTTCTTGCATTTTTAGATCTACAAGACCCAATCCTGCAAAGGACTGTGCAAGGTCGTGTAAATCCTCTAGATTTATTCTATCCATTAGGATAGACTCTTCCGGTTTAGAAAAGCAATCATCTTTTCTGTATCCGTCAGTTCTCTCTTTGCTTCGGTAGTTTTCCCCTTTTGATGCAATAGGGGTTCTGTGCCGAAAGATGGGGAACCTTCTCTTCTCCTGGCCATACTTGGTTTTGTTTCCAAGATGGTCAATCTCCTTTGAACCTCCTTGAGTGTTTCAAGGATTTCCTTCTGTTGGTCGAGGATGGTCTCTCCATAGCTTTGGACCGTCCTCTGGATTTCTATAAGATCTGTAATCTTAGATTTTTCTCCGCTTACTTCTTCCCAATTCGGTCCCTTCATGATTTTTTCCAGAAATGTAAATGAGTTTCTGGATATCCGATGGGGACTGATTGGGACGCCTTCTCCAGATTTCCTTGGTAGGAAATCTTCCTTGGATGCTGGTGAAATGGATGAGATCAGCTGCATTCCCTTCAACATGAATTTCCTGTTTAAGGGTCTTTTGTTTGATTTCCTCTCTCGTTTCATCATCGTTTGGCATCTTGAAAGGCTGTCGTAACTCGTGGTTGAGTCTCTTAGTTCTTTCAAGAGTCCGTTCACATCTTCGGATAAATTCTCCAAAGAAATCCTGTTTCTGTCTTTCCAAAATATGGAAATATTCTTGATTACTTGAGTCCTCACTCAAGTATTCCTGTGGAGTATTTTCTCTCGAACTTTCGTTCAGATTCATATTTACTCGTATGTCTCCTCCGTTAGGATAGTACGTAACATAATAAATATAATTCATGATTTCTTTAAATAAACCTAGGGCTCTGATACCATTTTAATCGTCGGATCGGATCTTGCATGATTGTTTAATTTAGCGGGTCAATTTATTAAATTGTGAAAATTAATTTGGACTAAAATCTGATATTAAAATTTTGTTTGGACTCAACTAAAATTTTAATTATAAAATCTGAATTGAAATGATTTTTTTTTTTTTTTTTTTTATACCTAAGGACAAAATGAGTAGTTCACTTGATAAAAGGACATTCTATCAAGTTTAAAATTAAATAAGTAAAATAGAGGTTTTTTATTATGACATGGGCAAAGGAACCCATTTCCTCCCATGGAAAAACATAAAGGTGTGATTTCCTTAATTAGACTTTTGAGTCAAATAAGGAGTTCTTCAAGTTCCAAACTTAATAACTTGACATGACATAATTCCATCTGACATCTGTCATCCACGGTATTATAAAAATTTAAAACAAAATATCAAATAAAAACGCTAGCGATGTAAACATGTCGGATAAAGTACGAATGTGCTTTATTCATATTCTATCCTATTTAATTTGCATAGGTTTGAGTAATACCCATTAGTTAATTGGGTTATTTCGGAGTAATCAAGTAACCCGGTTAGTATATAAAAAATAAATAAATAAAATATTTAATATGATAGAATACATCATAAATAGCATATATAATAGGAAAATGTATTATTTTATGATATTTTCTATGCCAAATAACATGTTAAATATGAACGGGAAGTTGAAAAGTCAAAGGTATTTTTGAATTTAGATAAGGGCAAAATTTAGAGAAATGGTAAAAAAAAAAACCTAAAACTCAATAATTTTGAAAAATCATTAAGAAGTTAAAACATCATTTATTTTGAAACATAGAGAGTAATATATAACATATATAGAAAGTTATATTTGTATAATCGAGTAGGCGAGTAGGATAAATGGGTACTATGCAGTATCGGTACCCTACCCTTCCGATCACTAAATTATCTTATTCGGGTAATACTCGACCTATTGCCCGATTATCAGTCGGGTAAGATTATCCGCGGATAAAATTGACATCCCTAGAAACAGCCAAACAGGGTACAGAGATGATGTAAGAGATTTCTAAATAAGTACTACTTTCGGTTTTTTTTTAGTTGTCATTCTAACTTTGGATAAGAAAATTAAGGGATTTAAAAAGTTAACAAATAAATACTCAACTAATTTCTTAAATCCCTTGAGTTTTTTAATTATTTATATATATTGTTAACGCTTTCCATAATTATAGGGTCAATATTATAAAAAAATGATAAAAAATTAGAATGTTAATTATTTCTAGACAAAATAAATAAACTAAAATGACAACTAAAAAACACGGAGATAAAGACACTATTTTTCCGAGTGATTCCAATATCCAAATTTCATTCAAATTAGCAAGATCGTAGCCCACAAATCTGCAAAAAATGGGATCCTCTCTAAATTAATTTAAAAGTACCAGAGCATACACTATCATAAAAAAATACTATTAAAAAGAAAAAGGAAAAGAAAAACTAGCTAGGATTGATCATGGTATCAAGCAGCCGGAGCATAATCAAAATCTCCACCATCATCGTCGCCGTCGCCTTCTGCATACGCAGGCGGCGCATTCTCATATCTTTCGTGTCCGTCCCGCCTCGTCTCGCAGCCAATCGCCATTGTATAATTGATGAAACTTTCAGTGGGGAATTTCGTCGAACAGTTGGAAGACAAAAAGAAGCTGCTTTCTTGAAATGGCTATCAGTGATATGAATGTGTCTGAGATGAGGAGAATAAGCAAATAAAGCACATATTTAAGGTGTGGGAAAAAGTAGTGGGCTTGGTTTGGCATAAGGCTGCGCGTGGTTAATGTGTTTTTTTGCTCTTATAAATGTGCAGAACTTGAAGGCATCTGCAGGTGGCGCCACGGTGGATATTCGGCTGGAGAAGTGAGTTTATGAAATGGGTGTCACACTTGTGGTAGTGGTGGGTCTACAAACCTCGGAAAAGTCACATGAGTTTATTCTTGTTTAAAATTCTATCAAATGTATCTGTGACAAGAGGCTAACCCCATTCCCCCCTCCCCCGATTATTTTCCAGGATTCTTGTCTTAAAATTTATTGTTTTTTAAATTTCATAATTGAAAAAAGGTTAAATATTTAAATCAATTTGAACTTTATGAGTTATTAAACTTCAGTACCTAGATTTTGTTTTTTTGATCGATTGCAATTTGAAGTCCACGAATTGTATAAGTTGCAATCTCGGTCGAGTTTTTTCGGCCAAGTATCAAACCCGTAACAATCATATGCCAAATTGGGAGAGTTTTTTGCTATTTCCATAATTTGTTAAGAAAGATTCACATGCCAAATACATGAATCTTTTCATCCAATAACTTTCCTTCATTAACTTTCTATCGATGTCATGCAAATTAAAATTGGTTGGAGTTGGTGTTACGTGACACCAAAGTTGATCTTAATTGACGTGACACATGCACTAATGTTTTGTGGGACGTAAGTTTAGTGAACGAAAAGTGATTTTACGTGACAATCACGTGCGTTTTTTCGGCTGATTTGCTCATTGATGACCGTAATTGGTCTAAATATCAGCAATTTTTTAAATTATGAGAAGAAAATTGAATAAGCGAAAAATTATGAGACAAAAATAATTTTAGCCCAGATAATTTTCTTGTAAGTAATTTGTCAATTTCTAAAGTTTTCATGTAATTCACACTTTTTATTTGGCGCATTCAATCTTTTTACGTGGAAGTAATCGTAATGAAAGTCCCCTTTTAAAAATAAGGCGGGGTTTGGAAAAATAGGGGATGTAAAATAATCGATTATGCAGGAGAAGACACGAGTCGGATAAATTATTCCATGAGAATAGACATCTATCTCACTGGAATAAGATCATGTTCGAATTTCAAAATTTTTTTACACACAAACATAAACCCACCATAGAATCTGCCACACTTCTGATCTCAACCATAAGCATGTCACCACACAAAAGCTCACTCCAGAACTTCAAAATTTCCGACGTGGCAGCGCCACCTGTAATCGGCTCCGACTTTCTTCATTTCCAACCAGATTCGCCACGCTCAGCCCTAAGCTAAGAAAATCCGAATCAAACCAAATCGAATCAATCTAAACTATATATATATGGGGTATTTGGTTCATATCCTTACTTCAGAGTACAAACACATTCACATCCTCCAACTGTTCGACTAAATTCCTGACTCAAACTTTCAAGAATATGGACCTCATTTCTGTGGGCATCGGGTGCTCGTGGTTCATGAAGAGGGCGGACGGAGACGATGATGGTGACGATGGATATGACTATGCACAGGCAGCCTGTGCAGAAGGCGGGGGCGATGATGACGATGGAGATTATGATTATGCTCCAGCTGCATAATACCGACATTCCCAGCCAGCAGGATTAGTGTGTAACAACATGAGATTCTTTTGTAGTAGCAGTTTACCTTATCATACCAGTGTTCTTGTTTTGTGGTGTTTTTTCTTTTTTACCCTTTCCCGTGTCCAACGAGGAGGCTAATTTGGTGAACGTCCCAAATTGTTGTTTGTTGTATCATCATATTAGATTGGAAAGTTTTTTTAACATAAACGTTGACTTTAAATGCCACAAATACTTGAGTAGCTCACTGTTTACCCTAGATCCGTGTAATTTAGGTTATGGATAATTTTTCATGAAAGTGTACTAGTGTTTATATTTAAATGTATCACATATTTTGAGTAATTATAGTAATATTTGTGCTTAAAAATTTCAGTTGTTCTGGGTAAAGGTAAATGTGTCTTTACCCAGGTAATACCTTTAAACATAAATTGTGATACCCAATCAGAATTATATCGTACATCTGGTGTACAAGAGACTTTGCTCACATATTTATAGGACAAATCTTCTGTTATGATGGAGTGTTTAGAATCATTACGACCGAAATCTTAGGATGTTTTTGCTTAACATTGGAGAATGGTGAGTTACCTGTTAACTAAGAAAATACACGAGATAATGAGAGTGTTTATTTGGGATTGGATCAACCCAATAGGTTGGGGCCAATCCAAAACACACCCTTATGGATCGAATCAATATATTAATATCATGAAAAATGTCTAGAGAGAATTAAGGTGTACTTATGTCATGAACTTCTTCTCGTCCAAAATAATCAGTTACTTTATACTTTTTACGTAAAATTAAAAACGAGCTAAAATTATTTTTGATTCCGTAATTTTTTACTCATATAATTTTAATTTAAAAATAAGTTAAAAACATATAACCGTGTCAACTTGAACTTTTTTGTATCCTGACATTGCAAATGATGTGAACTAGCCACCTTGATAAACATCATACCAAAATAAAAATAACCAAAAAGGACTATGGAGACAATAAATTCATTGAAAAAATAAAAATCTCCAATCAAACTCGGTCATAGCGGTGCACTTGCAATTATTTGATAAAAATTTCAATTTTAAGCTATAAAAAATATCAAATTTGAGGAATTAAAATTATAAACGACTGGTTTACGGGCCTTCTATAAATTACATGACGAGTTTCATAATTTTCCTCACAATACATGTATAAAGTAACGTCCTCAATACATAATAGTGTACATATATATGTCCTTAATTTGTATAATTATAGTTGTAGATGCACAACAATATATAATAGGAAATCAGATTCGCTAATAAGTCCACGTTAACAAATAACTAAAAATCCCGCTAAAAAAAAAATAAATAAATAAAAAGAAAAAACTAAAAAGGAACACAAAAGTATTTTTCTTTTTTGCATTTAGGCAAAATACATAAATTAAATGCGTCATATGAACAAAGCACCTACCAAATATGAAAATATAAGGTAAAATTTAAAGTCAAAGTTCCCTGTACCTCGGGTGTGCGGTGTAATTCGAATTGAATATCATTATTCATATTGAAAGATATTACTCGTTCTAAAAAAATTAATTATAATACCTTTATCGAAAACAAGTAATACATTTTTAACATATTTTTTTTTTCAGAATAAATATTACCTTTAAGCATAAATACTAACACATTTTTCTGATGAATTATCCATGACCCAAATTGCATGGATCTGGTGTACAAATGATCTACTCAAAACTAAAAAATACATCTGAATTTGAATCGAACTTTAACTAAATTAAAGTTAAAGAACCAAAACAAAAACTTGTAGAACACAAAGTTAGAGGGTATTTGACTATGACAAAGTCTCATGTGCACCAGTTGCACAGTACAATAGTGGATGGGTATCACGATTTATGTTTAAAGGTATTACCTGTTGTGGCTAAAAGTATTATAATATATTTATCTAGAACAGGTGATACATTTAAGCATAAACACTAGTACCTTTTGACCGTGATACCTTTACACATAACATGTTATACCTTTAGGCACAAATACTAATACCTTTTAACCCATGACCCGAATTATACGGATATAAGATTTAGGCACAAATACTAATGCCTTTTAACCCATGACCCGGATTATACGGATATAAGATTCGTGCAACTGGTGCACGAGAAACCTCCTCTTTGACTGAACTTATTTCACACACATTTTACAAGTTTCAAGTTCCAACATTATATAAGAAGTTATTTTAAGTTGAATTTTGAAAATTCTTCCAGGCTCCTCTTTGTCTCTGAGGTTAAAATATATTAATGAGTTAAATTTCGTCTTTCATGAAGCTGTTGATTTTGGTTTTTTAAGGATTGTTTTGATTTGAATGTGCTGGTTGGCTAGAATGGCATTTACTGTATTGTAGTTTGGTTCACCAGTTACTTTTTAGTAAGTGAGACAAATGAAAATTAATGTATCGTTGGCCTTGAATTGCCATAGTTGTTAGGAAATAAGCGAACAATCGAAACGAACAAACTAATGATAACCGTGCAAGAAAACAAATAAAAGGAACACCAAGAATGAACATGGTTCGCTAACAACTTGTTAGCTACGTCCACGGCCAAAAAGGGAAAGATCCCAAATCAAATTCAAACAAGAGTTCAAACAAAGACCAATAGTCGAGTATCTATTCAATTGATACTCAAACAAACTATCAACGCTTGAACAATCAAGCCAAATTCAAAGCCAAAAGCAATTCCAAGACTCTCTAATCTCTCTATATCAAAGGACTCCAATAGGACTTATATATAAGCCCCCAAAACCTAATCCTATGGCAAAAAGGAATCCAATTGGGCCTAATCCGCATAGGCCCAAAAAAATGCTCGCTTGTCTCGTCTAGGCCGAGATGCAATCCTGTCTAGGCCTAGATACTCCTCCAGCAGCAATTTAGCCAAAAGCTGCCTCGACGTCTCGGTCGAGATCTCTCATCCGTCTCGGCCTAGACGTCTTTCCAGCGAGAATCTTCAATTTCTTGTCACATTTGGTTGCGGCCACGACCACCCGTCGCGGCCGCGTCTTCCAACGCGACCCAATTCCAACAATACCAAATTCAATCATCCACCTCGATACAAAGTCAATTCAAACCCAATAAGATTCAAGGCATAAATCCCAACAATCTCCACCTTGCCTTGAATCCCCAAACGATGCAGCTTCTTCAGACGAAACTCCACCTCAAATTCCTCACAAATTCGAACAAAAACAAAACTCAATCAAACCAATTCAAACAAACCAAATTCAATGTTGCGCCAGTTGTACCCAATGTACCAAATGCGCCTTAAGTACCAAATTTGTCCCAAACAATGGGACACTAACAACTTCGAACAGCAGCAGACCGAACCAAAGTAGAGCCTTACATCAAATACAAAGTTCCCTTCTTAGTACCCTTTAGAATTACATTGGAACCTTTGCAGACGTTCAAAACTCCACCTTCACCTTTGAAATTGAAACCCCTGCTGTCTAATCGACTCAGTGAAATCAAATTTCTCGTCATGACTGGAACATGTCTGACATCATTCAATGTACGCAGTCTACCATCATGTGTCCTCACCTTAATTGAGCCTATCCCAACCGCCTTGCATTTGGAACCATTGGCCAATGAAATATTGCCACCTTTCTCCTGCTTGTAGGTTGTGAACCACTCCCTACGCGGACATATGTGGTACAACGCCCCCGAGTCAAGAACCCAAGAATCAGATTTACCTGTCTGTTTCTCAGCGATTAGGGCATCATCTCCATCAAAGTCTGTTTCAACTTCCACAATAGAATCAGCAGTGCTTTCCTGCTTCTCCTTCAACCTTGGACAGACATACTTCCAATGCCCTTTCTCCCTACAATAGTTGCAAACATCGCCTGGTTTAGGACCTTTGGGACCGGAATTCTTCTTGAACCTCCTCCCCGAATTTCCCGAACCTCGATTATTGCCAACTGCTAAGGTTGCACCCGATTCTCCAGACAAACCATTCGCCTGATGGCGCAACTCTCTAGAATGCAGCGACGACCTCACTTTTTCTAGAGACACAGAATCCTTTCCAACAACAAACGACTGCACAAAATTCTCATACGATGGTGGTAGAGAAACCAATAAGATCAACACAACATCCTCATCTTCTAATTTCACATCAATATTACGCAGTTCTAATAGGATTTTATTAAGTTGATCTAAGTGATCGCGAAGAGACAGACCTTCACGCATACGCAGTCCGAGCAAACGTTGCTTCAAAAGCAACTTATTGGTGAGCGACTTCGTCATGTACAAATTCTCCAACTTCGACCACAACCCCAGTGCAGTTTCTTCCTCTGCTACCTCGGTGATGATGTCGTCATCGAGACACAAAATGATTGTTGAGTGCGCTCTTTCATCCAAAGTGGCCATCTCGGCAGATACCGAGACCCCGGCCTCTTCTTCATCGCCCGCCTTGCCCTTGCCCTTATCCTTCTTTGGCATCAGCGGCGCCCACAATCCTTGTTGTTTCAACAAAGCCTTCATTTTAATCTGCCATAGACTAAAACTATCTCTCCCGGTGAATTTCTCAATTGGCAAGGTCATCGGAGCCATATTTCCCACGAACGCAGTGGAAACTCGAACCAAGCTCTGATACCAGTTGTTGGGAAATAAGCGAACAATCGAAACGAACAAACTAATGATAACCGTGCAAGAAAACAAATAAAAGGAACACCAAGAATTAACGTGGTTCGCTAACAACTTGTTAGCTACGTCCACGGCCAAAAAGGGAAAGATCCCAAATCAAATTCAAACAAGAGTTCAAACAAAGACCAATAGTCGAGTATCTATTCAATTGATACTCGTCCCAAACAAACTATCAACACTTGAACAATCAAGCCAAATTCAAAGCCAAAAGCAATTCCAAGACTCTATGATCTCTCTATATCAAAGGACTCCAATAGGACCTATATATAAGCCCCCAAAACCTAATCCTATAGCAAAAAGGAATCCAATTGGGCCTTGTTACAGAATCCCCCAACCGAAGCTCTCAAATCGACTGAGCTTCTCAAACGATTAAGAAACAGCAAATCTCAAACAAGAATGGATGCAAGAAAAGAAAATATAACAAGAAGATTTACGTGGTTCGGTTTGAACAACCTACATCCACGGGAGAAAGATGAATCCACTATGATTATCAACAGAATACAATCATACAAGTTAAGCTGCTAATCCACAGCTTAATCCTCTTGTATAAAACTCTCACCAAGATACAAATCACACAACTCTCTTGAATGAAGAAGTTTCTAGATTATATGTGTTTCTTGAGATAAATCTTCACATGATCAATCCCTCCAGTCTTCAAGTGTTACTGTATTTATAGGAGAAAGAAACGAACTCCCCAGCTGAACTGAAACAACTCAACTGCTAAGGGAAAAACAGAAAAACAGAATAACAGAAAAACTGAAATCAGTTTTGCAGGAAAAACCGTTGTCAAAGAGCACTGAAACCGTTGTTGTATGCCCGTCTAGAAAACTGATTTTATTAACTGCATAACTGCTTCTAACTGAATTCTAACTGCTTCTTCAAGCTGATGCTGAGTTGTATGCCACATAACAGCTATATATCATCACAGGCCTAATCCGCATAGGCCCAAAAAACTGCTCGCCTGTCTCGTCTAGGCCGAGATGCAATCCTGTCTAGGCCTAGATACTCTTCCAGCAGCAATTTAGCCAAAAGCTGACTCGACGTCTCGGCCGAGATCTCTCGTCCGTCTCGGTCTAGACGTCTTTCCAGCGAGAATCTTCAATTTCTTGTCACATTTAGTCGCGGCCGCGACGGGCCAACGCGACCCAATTCCAACAATACCAAATTCAATCCTCCACCTCGATACGAAGTCAATTCAAACCCAATAAGATTCAAGGCACAAATCCCAACAATAGTGATCATAAATATGATTAAGAGTAAAAAATTGTTGATTCAAGCAGTTATTTAAATTTATTAGTATCCTTTCTAATTTTTCTTTGTCCCTGATATATAACAGGAAGCCTATGAAAGATGTTCTGGTAGGTGGAAGAACCTTGTTTTTTGTAACTTTGTTATTCAGTTTTTTGGTGTTGGCTATTGATGCCTTTTAGGACAGTACAATTTGAAGAAATAGATAGGGTATATTGCAAAACGTTGCACACTGTTTCGACAAGAGACACTGCTTGTCATGCAACGGTTTGTGACTCGCCTTAGTACTTGAATTTACTTAATATTCCTTGGTGTGTTCAGAGGCATCTTATTACTTAATCCATTACTTGAAATAACACATTCATGTTCGAAAACCGTTTCATCATTTTTTGTTGAACTAGTTTGTACAATCTAGCATGATATAAGTTCATGTTGTACTGAAATATTTATGTGAATATGATCGAAAACATTAAGATCTAATTACCATTTCTTCAATTAAAATTCTCCTGGAATAAGTTCTTGAAGAAATTGTTGCCCTAACAGAGATTGTTTTATTAATCATTGCGATCCTGACCCAGAACTTATATTATCTCTGCATCTTCTATTTGATTTAGTGATTGCTTGATTAATCATCTTGTTAGGCAATTTGATCTCCCTTAGGCCTTAGCTTTATAGAATGAAAGACGCAATCTGTTCTGATTATTTTTTTATGAACCGCTATTGTAATTTTACAATATAAAATTAGGGGCACTAGCTTCCAGTCATCATCAAAATATGAAATAGAAATGTCCTAACAAAACTTGGACTCAGCTGTCGATAAGTGTTATTCCTGATGAACAGGCTGCAGGCTAAAGAGGAAGTTATAGTAGACTGATCCTGATACCGGTTGGAGACTTAGCTGCTAAATTTCAGGTGAAAAGAAGAACTCACTCTAGCTATGAGATTATTTATTCTTAAGCAAATTCATTTTGCTTGTTTGATATTATATTCCGTATATTGTATTCTATGAAGCTCATAGAGAAAGATTATCTATATTTAGTATTCCTATTATGTAATATATGAGTGGCCCGCCCTTATTGCTATTACTTTTCACATTTTTGTTTTCATTTATTCCTTTTAGATGACTATAGCATGGTTATTATATTTCTAAAAACTGTTTACTAAGCATCTCATCTACTCAATCTCTCCAGATATAACTTCTCACTTCCGCATTTGACTAATTATTCCTCTCCAGATATGTCCTGTTTTCCTCTAACAAAGCTTTTTTTTAGGTGCATGTATTGTAGAGGATTTCTGTTTTGCATTTTTGTCCAGTTACTACTTCATTATGCTCTATAACTGGTAGTTTGCTGCAATTTATACAGGAGCTCATAGATTTTGAAGGAGATGGAATGGTTGATATCGGGTTTCATTGCATTCAAGAGATGTACATTGACAATAGGATGATGGTAAGCACAATTTTTCAAGTGCGAGATGTTTATCGAAAGCATTCTGAAGTCGGTGCAATCATAATCCATTCTAGCTTTACTTTCAGAAACATTCAAGGTAGAAATTAGTTATGCAGCAAAAGTTCCCTTGAAGTCTTTATCTCTTTCTCTTCGAGGAGCTGAACCCAAAAGAAGAAATTTGGCCCAAAATTATTTGACAGGTATCCTATCTCCATCTGTTGGCAATCTAGCTCGGATGCAATACCTGTAGTTATCTTGTCTCTTATCATTGAGGGTTCATTTTCTATGAGTTGGTTAATATGTTATAGATGTTCATAATCTCTAAATGACATTCTACCAGGAGCTTTGGAATCAATGCTTTGTCGGGGGATCTTCCGAAGGAACTAGGAAAGTTGACTGACTTAATATCATTGTAAGCCATGTGCTAGCGTTCTTGTTCTCATCATCAACTTACGCATTTGGATTCTTAACCTCTTGAACTATAATCTAGACCGAGAGGAATTCTTAATTAAGCTATAAGAATATTTATTATGTCTATCTGTGTGTGTGTTTCTCTCCATAGAAAAGATAAATGATGCTTAATATTTTCTTGCTGATGTGCAGAGCTATTGGTATAAATAACTTCTCTGGTCCATTACCATCTGAACATGGAAATTGCATGAAGCTAGAAGAACTATGAGTCTGATGCTCCGGTAGCTTGTTGTCTAGTTGAAAAACCTTCATTGCTTATTCAATCTGCTATATTAAAATCATGCTCCCAATATTCAGTTAATACCTCTTACACATCTGTATACTTTCAATGCTCTACAGCTAATACCTTTTACACATCTTTATGGTAAAATTTTGTAAGGTTGGATTTCTTTTTTATTTTAGTGCTAGTGCAATTGTCCTTCGTTGTTTGACTCATAAGCATTTATGCGTGTAGTTGCTGGTAAGCATGCTGCAGTTGAGGGTGATGCTTCTCCATTTGAGGTATAGTATTTATTAAATGATGTTTACCAGATTGTTTTCGTGATAATAGCGACTATTTTGCATTATTCTTTTGTCTCGACCAATTTTCTATTACACCTTCAAGCATTTATGAGATGTTGGAGTATCTAAAACAAGTTTATGGCAATCTTCCTGTATATGTCCATGAAAATGGTACTCTCTCTCTCTCTCTCTCTCTCTCTCTCCCTCCTCGACCTCAAAAGAATGTTTCCGCAGGTCAGAGGACACTGTGTAATGGAACTCTAGTTGACAAATCTGGGGTAGAATATCTACAGGCTTACATTGGAGGAGTATTAATAAAGCATATATCCTATTGAGTACTAATAAAGCATGTATCCTATTGAATATCATATTACTTTTATGATTCTAAAACTGATAAACATGTATGCTTTTGTACCTGAAGATGGGAAGTAGAAGTGGACATGAACCAAACGTAGGATTATTATCTCCAAAACTTGAGGAAGAAAATTTGTATTTTAAATTCCATTTTTGATAGAGTAAAGAGCAAATTATCAAAAGAAAATGAAATAGCTAGATACACTTGGATGAAAGAAAAGAATTCCCGGGATGAATCCCGTCAGCCGAAGGCAGATTTCAAAGACTATTTTCCTGCCCATCTCCTCCCTAACACAACTAGTATCTATAATACAATGTTCCTAAAACCTATCCCAAAATCAAGGTACTAAGATGGTAAAATTATTCCCCAAATCCCTCCATTGAATCCCACCAAATCAACTACTATTAATATTCTAAAAATTTACTAATAATTATTCCTAATATTACTCTATCAATTACTCCCCTTCTCAAAACAGCCTTGTCCTCAAGGCTGGATGATCAGTTCGTTCTTTCTATATCAGCTTGTGTTCATGCTTTCTACAAGGTGTGTCATTTTCTCCTTTTCATTTATTATCTTCTTTTATTAGTCCAAAGATGATATGTGTGCTACCTACGCAGGTTAATTTATTGGAAGGAGTTAGTTACTCATTCTCAAGGAATTTTCAATTTATTGACTCGATCAGAGCTCACCTTTAATATACTCTTTTACGAGTATCAGTATCGCAGTCTCCTGTAATATTAGGTAGTGTGGTTCTCCCCCTTTTGATTTATTATTTTGTGCTATGTCTGGAAAATCCTTTAGCCAGTGCTAATTTTGTTTCTATCCGTTTGTAGTATGCAAGAAGAATTTTGTGGTTCTTTTGTTGCTGTTGAGGGAAAGTCTCAGTTACATCACAAAGATTTTTTCTCTAAAACTTGGAATCCCATAGTGAGATAAGACAGCAATATCATTGTATTATAGATGAAAAAAATATTTAATTTATTTATGCCATTATATGTTCCTAGGTAGCTTCTACAATTTTCTATTAATTAAGCAAGGCTTTCCTACATTCCATCAAAACTGCTGCCTAAGCCTCTTAAGGTTTGGGCTTTCAATTTTTTTTGTCTAGTTTACAATTATTATTTGGCTATTCAAACCATTGTTCTACACATGGTTTGGGCTTCACCATTGTGTAAAGTCGTGGGCCAAGTACTTGTGGAGTTAGAGCTACCCCACATAGTTCACAGGTAAACTAGTACTCCATATTTACATATGATTATGGTCTAAGTCTTGGATGAAACTAATAGATTTATCTTGGGGCTTAGTTTTCTTTATTTAGCATGCTCATTTGACATTAATTTTTTTTTGTCACACATAATCAAGAATTGAGATCTTAAAGAGTTGAGGGAATTGGGTTCTGGAACATACGAGAAAATTTATCATGGTAAATAGAGAGGAACTGATGTCGCGATTAAGAGAATAAAGAAAAGCTGTTTCATAGGCCGATCATCCGAGCAGGAGAGACTGGTAAGTTTTTCAGATGTTTTCCACTTTTCAAACGTAAAAATCTGGTGTTTATTTTATCACTTTCTGCCTAATCTTGGCTTGGCTTTTGACTATGACCTTATGATATTCTGTAGACATCCAATGTCTGGCACGAAGCTGACATCCTGTCGAAGCTTCACCATCCCAATGTGGTGGCATTTTACGGTGTAGTGTAAGACGGGTCTGGAGGAACACTCACAACTGTCACCGAGTACATGGTGAATGGGTCCCTGAGGCATGTTTTAATTGCTAAGGAGAGGTATTGTTGTGTGTGTTACGTATAGCTATGTTCCTACCTCTTTAAGTATAGCGCTCCTTCTTCACATGGGATTTTGTACAGGCATCTTGATCGTCGCAAGCAGCTCATCATTGCAATGGACGCAGCTTTCGGAATAGAATATTTTCACTCGAGGAATATTGTGCACTTTGAAATGTGACAACCTGCTTGTCAATTTGAAGGATCCTTCCTGACCGATATGCAAAGTTACTAAAAAATTCTTTGATTATTATCTGATAGGCATCTTGATCATAATACACTTGATGAAATCTTGATCTTGATTTTTTTCCGAAAAAATATATGCAGGTGAGTGATTTTGTCTTGTCGAAAATCAAAAGGAATACGCTGGTTACTGGTGGTGTTCGAGGAACCCTTCCATGGATGGCTCCGGGTTACTAAATGGGAGCAGTAGCAAGGTCTAAAAAAGGTACGATTTCACCAATTACGTTCGATGTCCTAAGAAGCATCAGAGCATAAATGAGATAAAACTCAGCACTGCATATTTTACAATCTTCCTTCCATTTCCTTGCAGAGTAAAAGTTAGACAGAGAGAACTAGATAGAAAAATAAGAAAATGCGGTCTGCAACATTCAGCTTCTGCTGAATTTAATCAGAAATAAGCTAAAAATTGCCCTTTCTTTCTACTGCTTCTGAATTTCTTAAAAATAATTTCAAGTTCTCTTTTACATAATTAACACTACTTTTTGTGTTCAAGGATTTGTTTGTTGTTTTAATCTGGGTACATAATTTTTTGTTTTATGGCATTTTCTTTTCATTATTTTCATTTTATATTCTCGTTGATTACATCTAATATTTTCTCTAGAAACTAGTATATCCTTTTAAGTCATGGAAAAAATTGCCTTAGGCTAGTCCTTCAGTTAATATGTTTGGTGGAAGATAAAAACGAGACGCGCGACGAACTCAGCAAGTTTTCATACTTACATGTAGTCGATTCAGTTTATTGATTAATATTTCTTGATTTTATTTGTACAGACTGATACCAAGAAGATATCTGCAGTCTCTATATTTTGAGGTTGCCATACATATTGAATAAAACCAATAGTTGCATTGATTATGATCAGGTAGCTTCCTCTTGTCCTACTGATCATTATTGCTTAATGGATTTTCACATATTTCACCTAATGTGAAAAAATAATAACAGAATTCTTTCAATCTACTTCTATTATAAAAGTGTGAGTTGTTTCTTACAAAATTTGATTTGCCTATTATATCCTTAATGAATTTGAATTTTTAAGGTTAGTTTGGTAACTATATTTTAAAGTTTTATTTATAAACTATATCTTTGAATCTTTTTTATATATAGTTAGACAAAATTTGATTTGCCTATTATATTATTAATGAATTTTAGTTTTTAAGGTTAATTTATTAACTATATTCTCAAAGTTTTATTTATTTGGTTAGAGCCCTATATAGTTCATCTATCAATTCATAGATATGATACCCTAAAAAATTCATGGATATGATATGTAATTCATCTAATGACATAAGTTAAACCTACATATTGATCATATTCTATATATATTTTTTTTATTTTTAATAATATATTATTATTATTATTATTATTATTATTATTATTATTATTATTATTATTATTATTATTATTATTATTATTATTATTATTATTATTATTATTATTATTATTATTATTATTAAGTTTCTTTATAGATTTCTTATCTCTTTTATGATGAGATTCGTTTATATAATTGTCAAAAAAAAGAAAACTATAGGAAAAGAAAAAAAAACCATTAATTAGCAAAATTTTAAGGCTAATTTAGTAACTTTTTTTTTTAAGTTTTATTTATTTAGTAAGATTCATTTTATAATTGAAATTCATCTCTCAAGTCTCAACTTATGAAATTTTCTATCATATTTAATATAATATATAGTTCGACTGATGATATAAGCTGAACCTAAATATTTATAATATATTATTATTTATTTGTGGTAAAAATACATATATTCTTTTTATTTGTTTATATTTTATTCGATCCTTCATAAATTTCTAATAATTTTTCTAATTGGTTTCTTCTATAATTGAAGAGAAATGAGAAAGGCCGATTAGCACAAAGGTACTTACAATAAGTAAAATTACTTTAGTATATGATTCTTAGGATATTGAATAATTGAAGTTACACAAAAGATATTTATGTATTTATAAGAAAATTATAGAAATTTAAACATATTATAGGACTTTAGTAACTCCAAAGTTTGACTTTTTAACTAGGATAATGATTCCAAGACTTTTAATTTCGAATAATAGTACTTTAGAGTTATTTAGATATTAAATGTTTGCAAAACTATTAAGTTTTTGTGTTTTCATGGTGGAAAAAATACTAAAAGGTTTTACGATTAGCAACAATAAGAAAAAAAACTATACACATAAAAATTAGAACAATTGAATAATAGTGAAAGCTCTTATTTATCATTTTTCATTTTGGAGATATTTTTTTTTTTAGTTTACTTTTTTCTTTTTAATTTTAGGTACGTAGTTATAATATATATATCAATTCTACTAACCATAACAAAAAAAAAAAAAAAAAGGAATTGACAGGACAACTATAGTGTATCATATTCCTTTTATTTACTCTTAAATTTTGTGAATCGATCTTTCTCATTTCTCTACAATTGTAAAAGATCCAATTAGAAGAACTATATGAAATTTATGAAGAACTGAAAAAGTTATATTAAAAAATTAAAAAATAATATAATGTATAATACTAAAAAGGAATAAGAATATAAGATATTATGAATATTAAAGTACTTTAGTTTATGGTTCTCAAAATATTAAATAATTAAAATGTACACAAAAGATATTTATATATGTATAAAAAATTATAGAAAATTAAGCATAGTTTAATAAGAGTTTAATAGCTCCAAACTTTGACTTCTTTGTTAGGATGATAACCACAAGAATCTTAACTTGCAATAGTGGTATACAATAAAGATATTTAGGTACTAAATGTTATATTAAGTTTTGTGTGTATTCATGGCGAAAAAGTACTATTAGATTTTAGGATTAGCAACAAGAAGAAAAAATCATATACATAAAAATTAGAACAATGAATAATATTGAAAACTCTTATTGATTTAATTTATCATCTTTAACTTTTTGGAGATAATTTTTTAGTTTACTTTTTTTTTTTAATTTAGGTATGGTACATAGCTATAACATATATATACTCATTCCAATAACTACAACAAAAAATATGTTGACAAGACGACGATAGTGTATTATATAATATTTAATTTGCCACAATATATGAATGACTCAAGATTAATAATACTTATATGATAAAATATTTAAAATATGTAAAATGTAATAGTTTAATATGATTTCAATAGTTATAAGTTTGACTTCATAGTCGAATAATAGACACAAGATTGTTGACATATGATCGTACTTATATTTTTTTATTATATAAAAATGATTGAAAGTTAAATTAAACAAATGTCATTAAAGAATTTTCGAAAAAAATAGATGAAATTAAATTAAATCTTTTAGTCTAAAAAATGTAAACGTTATATGTCAGAACAATATGTAAATGATTCACAATGATTTATATTACTATGTATAAATTATTAACAAATTCTTACATAGTGTTTGGTCATAAATAAAACAGTCAACTCTTATTATAAATATAAATTAGAATAATACTTATCCAATAGTAACAATTTATTTGTCTAAATTTGAATATTATAAATTTGCTACTTGCAATAATCTCCCTAAATTTCTAAATTATTGAAGTATCAATATTATAACAATGGGAAACAATAATAGAGTTATATAAGTTATCCAATGAAAAATAAGATTTGAATATGTAATATTTATACTAAAGTGTAAACTATTGCATTGATCAAGTGTTAGAGCATAGTATTTAAACTTCATTATAATATAAACTTGAAGCAAGTACTAAGTGACAACTGAAGAAGAGATTGAATTTCCAGAACCAAGAACTTATTCAGAGGCAATTCAGGGATCAGACAAAGAAAAGTGGCTCATAGCAATGCAAGAGGAGATTGAATCACTTGAAAAGAATCAAACCTGGGTGCTTGTTCAGAAACCTAAAAACCAGAAGGTAGTAAGCTGCAAGTGGATTTTCAAGAGGAAAACCGAGGTCACAGAAGTGGAGAAAATCAGGTTCAAAGCTAGGTTGGTTGCCAGAGGTTTCACTCAAAGAGAAGGAGTAGATTTTAATGAGATTTTCTCCCCAGTAGTAAAACACACATCCATCAGAATTCTATTAGCTTTAGTGGCTCAATTTGATTTTGAATTGGAGCAGCTGGATGTTAAAACTGCATTCCTCCATGGAGAACTGAAGGAAAAGATATATATGACTCAGCCTGATGGTTTCATAGTTCCAGGAAATGAAGATAAGTGTTGTTTGTTACAAAAATCGCTATATGGTCTCAAACAAAGTCCAAGACAGTGGTATTTGAAGTTTGACAGCTACATGAGAGTCATTGGTTTTGAAAGATCAAGGTATGACAGTTGTGTATATCTGAAGTTTGGTGAGAATGGAGTTAGTGTGTTTCTACTCTTATATGTAGATGACATGCTAGTTGCAAGTAAAAGCAAAGCAGAAATTACAATGGTAAAAGAGCAGTTGAAAGCTGAGTTTGAAATGAAGGAGCTTGGACAGGCTAGAAGAATTCTGGGGATGGATATACTGAGGAATAGGTCTCAGGGGTATTTGCTGCTGCATCAAACTGATTATGTGCAGAAAGTATTAAAGAAATTTAATATGCATGAGTGTAGGCCTGTTACAGTCCCTTTAGGACAACAATTTAAACTTTCTGAACATCAAAAGCCAAGGAATGAGGATGAAGAATCAGAAATGAGCAGAGTTCCATATTCAAATGTTGTTGGAAGCATTATGTACATTATGGTCTGTACAAGACCTGATGTATCTCATGCTATTAGTGTAGTGAGCAGATACATGTCTAATCCTGGGAAGGCTCATTGGGAAGCATTGAAGTATGTCATGAGGTATCTGAAAGGAGCTGGAAATTATGGAATTTTGTTCAGAAAAGAGGAGGACAGAGATAGAGATGCTGTGGTAGGATTTGTAGATTCAGATTTTGCAGCAAATCTTGATTCCAGGAAGTCTCAAACTGGATACATTTTTACGTTGTATGGCTCTGCAGTGAGTTGGAAGTCTATGCTTCAGTCTGTAGTGGCTTTGTCAACCACTGAAGCAGAATTTATTGCACTCACAGAAGCAGTGAAGGAGGCAGTATGGATTAAAGGCATATTATCCGAGTTTGGTATCAAACAAGATTCAGTCAAGGTAAAATGTGACTCACAGAGTGCTCTACATTTAGCTAAACATCATGTGTTCCATGAAAGGTGTAAACACATAGATGTTAAGTTACACTTTGTGAGAGATATTGTTGATAAAGGATCAGTGTGCTTGGAAAAGGTTAGAACAGAAGAAAATGCAGCTGATATGCTGACAAAATCATTAACTCGAGACAAATTTTAGTATTGTCTTCAGTTAGTGAGGATTCAAACTGTTTGAAGGAAGCATGGGAAAAGGTGGAGTGATTTCTAATATCAATTCATGGTTAAGGAATGAGACAAGGGGTATGATTTGGTTTTGATTGAGAAGCCAAGGTGGAGATTGTGAGTATATGAGAGTGTGGCTTCACAATACTGTTACATCAAGTGTGGAAGAGTCAAAATCAGCTTGGAAGCAGAAGAAAACAGTTAAAACGAGCTGGGAAGAGTTGCTGTCAAGAAAACGGTTTTTCTGTTAAAACCGTTGTCGTTCAAGCCAAAAGCGTTGTCGTTTACTGAAGAAACCGTTGCACACTTCTGGAAGCTTTTCTGTTAATCTGTTTCAACTGCTTCGATCAGTTTTTGCTTCTACTGCCGGGATCATCTTTTATACTCATTATGTTACACATCAAGATTGTATTCCAGATTCTTTCTAGCTTCAGATTTATTTTAGAGTGAGGGTTTGTAGAAGTGTTAGAAGGAGTGTTTCTTTTCTTCTACATGAGCTCTTGAAAGCTCTAAGAGGGTGTAATTCTGAATTGATTATAGTGAATTGATAGGGGAGGCGTCTCTATCCGTGGATGTAGGTTGCGAAACCGAACCACGTAAAATCTTGGATGTTTTCATTTCGTTTCTGTTTTTTCAGTTTTTCATTCTTCTTTGTTTCTTGGAGTTTTTCAAGTGGTTTGTGTAATGGATTGATTGATCTTGAGGAATTGTTTATAACAAGATAGAAACAATTGTGATGGTTTGCCTTTGTTATGAGAAACTCTAAACCTAATGTATATAGGTTGAATTTATTATTGTTGGGTTATACCTTTTGTGTGCGAATTGTAAAACCATCCAGGCAGTAAATTGAGTTAGTTTGTTTTGCGGGCTAATGTATATGGTTTGCCTTTGTTATTGACTTATGTTCTTCGTTGTAGAAACCTTTTGTTGTTAGGTTGAAGGGTTGCATTTGAAAAGTTATCTTAGTGTATTGGAACCTTTTAAATGATTTTTTTATTTAATTTCAATTAAACTAAATAGATATCTAACAAAATTAAAAAAGATCAAATACAATGAGCGAAAATTTGTATGTTAATTAGTATAAAACTTAACTAAATCATCTCTATCAAGTCAAATGAATTTGTGTAAGTATTCTAAATGTGTCATAAAAGAAATGATAATTTTAATTCACCACTTGTAGGCTGACTAAACTTCCACCAGTGATCACATTAGTGTAAAATTGTCGGAATATTGCATTTGTGATTAAAATTGCAAAAAGAAGTAAAATTTGTTAATGAATTGCGAACTTCAAAAAATTATTTTGTAATTGCAAATTAAGCAATAATTCGTAAATTTTTAGCCATTAACCCTTCTTATTATTATTGTTATTAGTATTATTATTATTACTACTACTATTATTATTATTATTATTTTAATAAGAAACAGAAAATTTTATTAATAGAGAGCAAAATTACATAGGGAAGAGATTTTCCTCAGTAATCATACAATAACTACTTCTATCAAAAAATCTAGGGTTCCTACAAAACAATACTAAGATCCTTTGAATATCATATGTAAAGAATCACTTTGAAGATTATTATTATTATTATTATTATTATTATTATTATTATTATTATTACTATTATTATTATTATATACTTGTAGCTATTTATTGTTTTGTTTTTCACGCCACTCATTCATTTTTTAAGATAATAAAATATCATTAAATTGTTGAAATCAATGAGCACTAATTACAGAAGAATCAGTAACAACAACTTAATGAAATATGAAACAATTGAAACATCAAGATCTAAATCTACACAAATTCTAAACTCAATAAATCAAATAAATCGCATACCAAAATATTTGAAAGCCCAAAAATTGAGCAAATCAATGCTTAATATATAATGACCGAATTTTCAAAATGTACACTACAAAAAATAAATCTCTCATTTTTTTTAGGGCTGATACTCCTACTTATTTAGGGAGACCAAAACTTTCATATGAAGCCTTCTCGATTCTTCCACGAGAGAAGATAAGGGGAGAAGACAACGGCTAAGTTTGTGGAAAAATAATTTATTTATGCTAGGAGACATGCAGAGGATCCAGTTATTGGGCCGTTCAAATTTTTTCCTAGCTAACTTATTTGGGAGTGTTTGCAATTAGTTCTACTTTAGAATAATTAATTAATCTTGAGATTATGAAAAAATTGATTTTAAGAAAAAGCAGGGGATGTTTGCAATAATAAGTGATTTATACAAAAAGAAAAAATTGTATTATTTGGAAGAAAAAGTGATTTTAAATAGAAGTTATAAGTATTAGCAAAAAAAAGCATATGATAACCTGTTTTCAGCTTCTGCTAAAAATTAAGTTATTTTAAATCATTGTTAAAACAGAAGGAGATATTTAAAAATACACAAATCTATTTTTTAAAGCCAAAAATGTATAAGTGCCTAGAATAAAACGCTGCCTAATTATCATTAAAAGAGAAGATCTATCTTAAATTTTGTGGCATCTTAAATAGCTCTAAAATCTAACATGATCATACGACAAACAAGAATTTGGACATTCTCCAAATTAGTCTCCTCTCTAGATTAATCTAGACACACGAAAAGAAAAATGATAACAAGAAGAAGAACTCTGTGATGCTATGATAAAATAAACTGCTGCTATGCCAAAAAAGGTGCTGTTGCACACTAATCCTGTTGGTATCATGCAGCCGGAGCATAATCGTAATCTCCATCATCATCGTCGCCGCCGCCTTCTGCACAGGCCGCCGCCGGTGCAAAGTCATATCGTTCGTTAGCTCTGTCCGACCTCTTCATGAACTGTGAGCGTCTGATAGCCATTGAAATGAGGTCCATTCCTGAAACTTTGAGTCAGGAATTTAGTCGAACAGTTGGAGGGTATGAATTGGTAAGCTGTGTTCTTGAAGTAGCTTTGGCTATTTGACTGTGTTTGAACTCTGAATGAAGAGATGAACAAAATACCACACACATATATATAGTTTGGATTAATTCGATTTGGCTTGGTTCGATTCTATTCAGCTTAGGACTGCGCGTGGCGAACTTGGTTGTCTGTGCTCGAAAATATTGGAGACTCGAAGCCGATTACAGGTGGCGCCGCCACGTCAGAAAGATGGAATTATGGAGAATGCTTTTGTGTGGAAAAAGGTGGATATATGTGGGTGACATGCTTATGGTTGAGATCAGAAATATGGCAAATTCTATGGTGGGGTTCATGTTTGGACATTGTGGGTCTCAAAATCTTGAAAAGTTTGGACATGATATTATTCCACATAGTCACATGTCTAATATCTATTACAATTCTATCGTTATGCTCCTCTATCCACCGTGAGTTCAAATTATAATATGTTCACCAGCTGATTCATCACTTGAGCTAATAAAATTGACCCCACTCGTAGGACCAACCCAGCCTGTCCGACATTTTACGCAGGATAAAATATAGAGTTCTTGGCGCAAAACTTGCATTTCAATCACATAAGTAATCATAATTTGACTCAGTAAAAGGATATAAAGAAATTAAACTCCATGATTCAATATGATGAGGTATACTTTTTTTTGAACCGTTATTATCATCGCTCTTGCCTTCTATTGAAATCTCATCGGATAGGCCTTCGTCATTGTCATTGGTCAACTCATGTGAAGCAATGGACACTTGTTCTTGAGGATCTTGCATGTGAATTTCTTCTTTAATTTTCTCTTCTACCTTCTCACACAACTTCTCATCAATGATCTCTTCATTTTTTTTTACGTCAAGTACCGGCCCTTGCTCTTTTGAGTCAACTTCAGTTTCAAGTTGCTCTTTCTGTCGGTCTGCAAGCATCTCATATTTGTTTCATTTGCACCTTTATACCCTTTAAATCTTCTGTATGAGCTTGTAGTTCCATCATAAGTTGCCATGAGTGACCTGCAACACCTCCTCAACCTCGATTTGATTACCATAATCATTCCAAGGTTGTTGTAAAAATTCTCTTGTGCTACCATAATAATGATCATGATCATCAGGCCTTAACCCTTGACGATCACAAGAGTTGTAGAAGTACCTACCACACGTATGATCTATGTCTTCAACTAGTATCTCTGGAACCCATTAATAATATGGCGAATACATAGTTCGTTCCAATGATCTCGCAAAATATAATATAGTTTAGCTCCAACAACGAGAATCAATAATCAAAAGAAAAGAAATATACAATTAAATAAAAAAATTATAAATAAGTAAATATATATAAAGAAAAAAAAATGTCTAGTCTAACTTCGAACAACTTATCAGAATAAAAATCAAACACAAATACTAGTCCCTGCCAATGACCCCAAAAACTTGATGCACTGTTTTTAACCCTAGTGTTACCGCAAGTGTATGGTGTTAGTGTAGCTAGTGGCAAACAAGGTCGATCATATAAAGATTGTTCCTATATTAAACAAAATACCCCGATTATAATAGCTCAACCCAATCTAAACTCTTGAATAATAAATTGGTTTATTAAATAACTAAAATAAACAGATACTTGAATAAAAGGAAACAAGTAATAACAAGAGATTCAAATAACATAAGAAACATATCATAGGGCTTCGATTTCAATTTCAATTTCCTATGTTTAATAATTTTATTATTCTAGACTTTTAAATTGATTCTATTGTTATTAGGCGACACCACTCTAGTTAACCCTCTCCTCGGATGATGTTAACGTGTAGATCATTATGAACCAGACCCTCTCCGACTAACTATCACATTAAAGACTCCAAAGGGCTCCTAAAACCAATGCCTACGCAAAACCTCACTCCTCTCGGACGATTATTGGTACCTATGCTATATGCTTATATGTCTATTAATAACCCTCTTCTCTTGGACATCGAATTGTTAAGCAATTGGAACTAATAAATTGGTCAGATTAACTAATTCATGAAACAAGAATAGAGCATATAGGTAAACAACAAAACGAACTCTAGAACATATAAAATAAAATCAAAACATAGTTTATCGTAATATACTCTCATACAAAGGAATTAGCTACTCATGTTCACAATCAAAACACAACAATATTCATATACAAACATTATGGAATAATAAAAATAAATAAAAACGATAAAACTCGGATCTTGGATCTTGATCTTTGTCTTCTTTTGTTCCCTGTTCTCCAATCCAAGCCTCCAAATGTTTTCAATGATGAAAGTCTTAAGAATATCAGATTTGGGAGCCTCTATTTTAATTTGGGAAGGATTATGGTTGAAAAGGGCCGAAAATAAGATAAAATGCGTAAGAAACGCGTGAACGACTTGGCACTTTCTGGCAAAGTTGTAGCCCTTTGAATAATCTTTTGAATGCCACTAATTCCACCTCATTTGAACATGTAGAACTCAAGTTATGAGCAAAACACTGAAGGTGTGTTAAGCTAGAATTCTACATTTTTGCTTCTTTTCGACGTTTCACCTCGTTTTTACTCGTTTCTTCTCCAAACTTCGTACTAATGGACTTTTATTTCTTAAAATAATACCTTTTAACTAAAAACACAATCAAATAAGTTATTTGTCTTAAGGTAATCAATATTGACCGCATGGTCGGGTACAGTCAAATTAGTTATTTTATTCTTATTCCTAGCTTTCATTTTTTAAATAATAGAAAGAGAAAGTCAGGATCGATCACACAGGGAACAGGAAAACTAATTATGTTTATGTATTTAACCTAATTATGCAAATAATAGGAATAATATAATATATATATATATATATATATATATATATATATATATAATAAAGTATGGGGGGAGTTGATTGGTATTAAGTAACTATTGCAGATAACAAGTAAACTAGTAATTTAAAGATGAATTCAAATATAAGAAGGTATTCTTGTCTTTAACCTAGTATTCCCCTAGTTTGGATTATCCTCATAATTAATGCAATTGTCTGATAAATTAGTTCTGAAACCCTTGCCCGAAGAATTAACAAGTACGCTCTGCTAACATTGTTACCCCTTAGGTATAATTAATCACAAGTACGCTCTGCAATTAATCTATCCAATTAAGTGGTCTTAGGATACGATCTCTAAAACACTGTTAACCGAATGCATAGAGTACCAGGGTAACGGAATAGATACGGTGTTGTACTCACAAACTCGGTACAAATGACCACGACCTCCTAGTGAATGAATTCACTATTTGCTACTCGTAGACATAATTTCCTAACAATTACGGATTATGATTTATGGCCTAGCAACGATTATGTGATTACTACCTGGTTGATCAATCCAAATAACAAAACACATAAAAGATATAAATAAATTGAGTAACATAAATAATTCCAGGACACAATTCAGTCAAACAATTACTGTAAGATCTACAAAAACATTGTGAGTTATTGTTCAATTGCATCAAAGATGGCCAAACTTTGTATAAAATTGGTACTGGATCAGGAACCGGGTCAAGAAACTGGAAAGCCGGTCTGGGGAATCAAAACAGAAGAAGAACCGATTTCATAACCACCGGTTCAGGGTGGTTATGAAGGCAGTTGCAACAAACCAGAACAGACAACGGTTTTAAAACCGTTGCAGAGCAGTTCAGCTTGCATTTTCTTTCTATGGGTGATTCGAGCTGTTTCTTTTATATAGAGCTATGTTAAATGATGTAATTAGACTCAATTTACAGTTTTCCCTCTGGTTTTATCAACTTCAAGAGAGAATTGAGTGATTAGAGTTGCGTGCTCAATTTTAGGGTTCTAAGCTGAGGGATTGAGTGATTCTGGAGTGATTCTTGTAATCTTGAGGTGTTGATAGTAAATTGAGGTGTGTTAATCCTCCGTGGATGTAGAACACTTGTTCGAACCACGTAAAAATCTTGTGTGTTATTTTTCTTTCTTCTTGTTTGCGCGATTCATTTTCATTCTCTGGTTCGTTTTAATTGTCCGTTGAATTTCGGCCATTGTTCTTAGTTTTCTGGCCGAACAGAGTTTGGTGATTTTATCTGAGGAGACTTAACAAAGTGGCGTCGTCTGTGGGAAACTTAAACCTGAGAATTGATCCATGGCGGGCATGAAGATGGAGGTGGACAGATTTACTGGGAAAAATGATTTCGCTCTCTGGAAGATAAAGATGAATGCAATTCTGATTCAGAATGGGTTATCCATGGCATTGAAGGCTCAAGAAGATTGGCCACTTGCTGAGAGGACAAAATTCCAAGAAACTGATCAGAAGGCTCTCAGATCGATCATCCTCTGTCTAGGAGATAAACCACTCAGAGAAATATCAAGATGTAAAACAGCTTTGGAGGCATGGCCGAAGCTGGAGGAATTATATCAATCAAAAACGGTAACCAACAAACTTTTCCTTAAACAGAAACTGATGTCCTTTAAAATGACTGAGGATAAAGTGTTGATTGACCAACTTGATGATTTTAATCACTGGATTGATGATCTTGAAGATCTTGGTGTAGATCTAGAAGAAGATGATAAATCTCTTATGTTACTGAACTCTATACCTAAGTCACTTGGAAATTTTAGGGATACCTTAATGTTTGGAAGACAGGAGAAATTAAGCTATGATGTAATAGTAACTTCCCTGAAAACCAAAGGATTACAACTCCAAGGTGATCAGAAATTCAATCCTGCTGCTGAAGGTTTGAATGTGAAATTTAAGAAGTAATTCCCAAAGAAGAAGCATCACAATCAAGGTCAGAAAGACCATAAAACTGGTGGAGAGGATTTCAAGAAGCCATCAGATTGGGTGGAGAGAAGAAGATGCTATTCTTGCAAACAAACTAGACACCTCAAAAAGAACTGTCCATCAAGGAAGAACAAAACTGAGAAGAAGGGAGCAGATGTTGCAGTAGTAGAGCAAACAGATGAGTTGGCAGAGGTGTTGAATGTATCAGAGGGAAGAATAACCAAGGAGTGGGTGTTAGATACAGGGTGCTCATTTCACATGTGTCCTCATGAGCATCTGTTTCAACAATTGACTAAGATAGATGGGGGAATTGTTCTTCTAGGAAATGATCAATCTTGTAAAGTCAAAGGAGTGTGGGCTCTGTGAAGATTCAAATGTATGATGGAGTCCCAAGAATTATCTCAAATGTGAGATATGTACCATCACTCAAAAGGAATTTGATATCTCTTGGTTCCTTGGATGAAACTGGCTGTGAATTTAGTACAGTGAATGGATATATTCACATTACTAAGAATAACAAAGTAGTAATGAAAGGAAAAAAACAAAATGGTCTGTTCATTTTGCTCGGAGAATCAGTTATGGGGTCAGTAGATGTCACTTTAAGTAAATCAGAAGTGATGATATGGCACAAAAGAATGGGTCATATGGGCATAAAGGGAATGAAGGAGCTATCAAAGAGAGGAGTGATTGGAAATATGAGTTCAAACAGCTTGGAATTCTGTGATCAGTGTGCAATGGGCAAGTCTAAGAAGCTAGCTTATGGGACAGCAGCACACACAACCAAGGAGATTCTAGACTATGCACACTCTGATGTATGGGGGCCTGCCAGAACAGAAACATTAAGTGGTGGCAAGTATTTTATGACAATAATAGATGATTACAGCAGAAAGGTGTGGGTATACATCCTAAAGCAGAAGAGTGGGGCATTCTCAAAGTTTAAAGACTGGTGTACTCAAGTAGAAAACCAAAGGGGTAGGAAGCTCAAATATTTGAGAACTGATAATGGACTTGAGTACTTGTCAAATGAGTTCACGGATTTCTGTAAAGAAAGGGGGATTGTGAGGCACAAAACAGTACCACTAAACCCCTAACAGAATGGCATTGCTGAGAGGTTAAATAGGACTATTCTGGAAAAAGTCAGGTGCATGATGATAGATGCAAAACTCCCTAAAGTCTTCTGGGGAGAAACAGTGAACACAGCTTGCTATCTGATAAACAAAACTCCCTCATCAACATTGGATTTCAAGACTCCAAATGAAATCTGGTATGGAAGGATGTCAAACTATTCAGAGCTCAAGGTATTTGGGTGTTTGGCATTCACTCACATAAGACAGGACAAACTGGACCCTAGAGCATTAAGATGTGTTTTCCTTGGCTATCCAGAAGGAACAAAGGGTTACAGATTATGGTGTGTTGAAAAAGGACACCAGAAGCTTATCATTAGTAGAGATGTGAAGTTTAATGAAGGAGTTATGGGATATCTCTTAACTGGAAATCATTCAGAAACTGAGGGGGTCATTCAAGATGAAATTTCACCAGTAGAGGTGGAGGTATCAGGAGTAGATACTCAACAGGTTACTCAACCAATAAATCATGGAGAGTCAAGTAGTTCCTCAGACAGTGAAGAAGACCAACCTGATCAGAACAACCTAAGAAACTACAGCTTGACTAGAGATAGAGCCAGAAGAGAAGTTCATCCACCAAAGAGATATGGACAAGCTGACATGGTATATTATGCATTGAATGCTGCAGAATCTCTTGAGTAAACAGAACCTCAGACTTACTCAGAAGCTATCAGAGGAGTTGAGAAGAAACAATGGATGAATGCTATGATGGAAGAAATGAATTCTCTGGAGAGAAATCATACTTGGGAGCTAGTAAAGAAGCCAGATGATCAGAAGCTTGTAAGCTCAAAATGGATCTTTAAGAAGAAACTGGAAGTTGTAAATGGTGAGAAACTCAGATATAAAGCTAGGTTGGTAGCAAGAGGATTCACTCAGAGGGAAGGGATTGATTTCCATGAAGTATTCTCACCAGTGGTTAAGCATACTTCTATTAGAATCTTGTTGGCAAAAGTTACACAGGAAAATCTTGAACTTCAACAACTAGATGTCAAGACTGCTTTCCTACATGGAGAGTTAATGGAAGATATCTACATGAAACAGCCTGAGGGTTTTGAGAAGCCTGGGGAAGAAGACAAGGTATGTCATTTAAAGAAGTCTCTGTATGGGTTGAAGCAAAGCCCAAGGCAATGGAAGAAAAGGTTTAATGAGTTCATGATAAATGCTGGTTTTGCTAGAAGTCTTTATGACAAATGTGTATACTTTGAGAAGAATGCAAAAGCAGATCAGATATATCTATTGTTATATGTGGATGATATGCTAATAGCTAGCAAGAGTAAGCTGAAAATTCAACAGTTAAAGGGAAAGTTAAGCACAGAATTTGAAATGAAAGATCTGGGAAGTGCTAAGAAGATGCTGGGAATGGATATTATCAGAGACAGAGAAGCAGGTGTGTTATTTTTATCTCAGAGGGATTACCTACAAAAAGTACTGGAAAGGTTTAACATGCATGAATCAAGGCCATTGGTAATTCCAGTAGGGCAACAAACCAAACTATCAAAAGATCAAAGTCCAAAGACACCTGCTGAGGAGAAATACATGCAGAGTATACCTTATGCAAGTGGAGTAGGGAGTCTCATGTATGGTATGATTTGTAGCCGGCCAGATTTGGCATTTGTAGTATCCTTGGTTAGTAGGTTTATGGCAAACTCTGGAAGAGAGCACTGGGAAGCTTTGAAGCATATTCTGAGATATCTGAAAGGGACAGTTAGCTTAGGTTTGAAATATGTGAAAACAAGCTCTGAATGTGATCCGTTGTTGGGGTTTGTAGATGCAGATTTTGCTAGAAATATAGACACTAGGAAGTCTATTTCAGGGTATGTGTTTACACTATATGGAACAACAGTCTCTTGGAGGTCTGTACATCATCTAGTAGTGGCATTATCTACAACAGAAGCAGAATACATTGCAGTGACTGATGCTTGCAAAGAAGCTATTTGGCTGAAAGGAATTCTAAAAGATTTTGGTGTGAGACAGAAGTGTGTTACAGTGCTGTGTGATAATCAGAGTACTCTACATCTGGTTAAACACCATGTTTTTCATGAAAGATCAAAACACATAGATGTAAAGATGCATTTTGTTAGAGATATTGTTGAAGCTGGGACAGTGGTGGTGAAGAAAGTGCATACAAAAGAAAATGTTGCTGATTTCCTTACAAAGTCGGTTCCTGGAGCGAAGTTTGCTTATTGCTCAAGCTTGGTCAAGCTTGAGTCATGTTTCTGAGGAAAGAAATGGTGAAGATTTAGGAAATGACACACACTTTGATTTATTGAGGTGGAGATTTGTGAGTTATGGTTCAATTGCATCAAAGATGGCCAAACTTTGTATAAAATTGGTACTGGATCAGGAACCGGGTCAAGAAACTGGAAAACCGGTCTAGGGAATCAAAACAGAAGGAGAACCGATTTCATAACCACCGGTTCAGGGTGGTTATGAAGGCAGTTGCAACAAACCAAAACAGACAACGGTTTTAAAACCGTTGCAGAGCAGTTCAGCTTGCAGTTTCTTTCTCTGGGTGATTCGAGCTGTTTCTTTTATATAGAGCTATGTTAAATGATGTAATTAGACTTAATTTACAGTTTTCCCTCTGGTTTTATCAACTTCAAGAGAGAATTGAGTGATTAGAGTTGTGTGCTCAGTTTTAGGGTTCTAAGCTGAGGGATTGAGTGATTCTGGAGTGATTCTTGTAATCTTGAGGTGTTGATAGTAAATTGAGGTGTGTTAATCCTCCGTGGATGTAGAACACTTGTTCAAACCACGTAAAAATCCTATGTGTTGTTTTTCTTTCTTCTTGTTTGCACGATTCATTTTCATTCTCTGGTTCGTTTGAATTGTCCGTTGAATTTCGGCCATTGTTCTTAGTTTTCTGGCCGAACAGAGTTTGGTGATTTTATGTGAGGAGACTTAACAAACATCCTCCTGGGGTTGAACATCAGTTAAAGACAGAAATAAAGGAACTTAGCCGATCATGGTGATGGCTAAAAATAATGTAATAGGACATGAAAATTAAACTAGAAAAATCCGAGACAATGAATCTTGATTCTTCTTGCTCTCCGGAATCCCCAAGTCCAAGCTTCAGAGTCGATCCAAACTTACTTTTTCGGACTTGGGGTCTTCTTTATATAGATGGGGATGAAGCGGGCTTGAGTTGGACTTGAAAACACAATCTTCGAGCAAATCACTGTGTAAAGCAACTTTGTATCTAGGCCGAGAAGGTTCGTCTCGGTCGAGAGTCATGTATCAAATTCTCAACTAAGAAAGATTGTCTCGGCTGAGAGTCATGTATCAAATTCTCGGCCGAGAGTCATCTCCAACTGAAATATGGCTTTCCAGCATACTTTTGTCTCGACCGAGCATGGCTTCCTCATGCTTGGCTCAATTTTGCTTTTTTTTAAACTTACGAGACTTGTTTTTTCGTCCATCTTTAGTCGAGTTCGACTTTCCAGTCTAGATTTACCCAAATAACTTTAAAACAAGTCAAATTATTCAATAATACAAATATGAACAATACACGGTCAATTATGCATGCAAATGTCTCTAAATGAACACTTAAATCGACCTATTATGCATGCATAAACACGTGTATCAAAATTTCCCAAACTTAAATCTCTGTTCGTCCCGAGCAATTTAAAACAAAGAAGAAAAATAAAAGGACACGTGTTAAGGGTGATTTAAGTGGAGAACATAGTTTCAGACAGATTTTATAAAAGCAAGACAACATGATAATCCGAGCATATACGATATAGCAAAATCAACTACTTTCGAGACTCGATACTTTCAACAAGTGATTCTCACTGGTTAAGTGTATCACTCATCTCTCAAGTGTATAAGACAAATTCAAGTTCACTCACATTAGATTATATACAACGCCTACTATATGCTTGCCAATCATCTAAATCAGAACTCGTACTTGACATGTGTGACAAAAGATCAAAAAGGTCTTTATTTTTTGTCAAGGGGAGGTGGGAAAATTTTGGATAAAAGTGACTAATATTTGGACTAATCGAGTTATTCCTACTCAACCACCCCTTAGTACAATCACTCAATCCTCACTCTCCAAATTTCAGCAAAACATCCGCAAGAAGGTTTCTTTACCCCCCTCAAAAGTACTTACAACCTAAGTGCTTTTCACGCTTCACTTGGGTACCACAATTTGGGACTACCCGATTTCTCTAATCAACTCAAGCAATATAGCACTTTTAGACTCATAACCTCTCCTTAAACAAAAACAATAAAAACACTTATGTACAACAAACTCTTTCTTTTATTTTCTTTTCTCTTTTTTTCTTCTTTTAAAGCAAATAACTTCTAGTAAAAATAACCAATACGTCACACTTAAATCCCCTCCCATTAACTTGGTTGAAAATCAAAGTTTGTGGGGAAAAGAATGGGATGAATTGGTTCTCTAAAAACAACATAACAACTAGGAGAGGTTAGTCATTCTCAATTTCTTTGCCTATCAATTCATATCACTTTCTTTCTTCAAACATTCTCATACTTCGCTCATATTGATCCCAAAATATTCCGACTACCTTCCAATCCTTCTCCCTCCTACTCACTTAGTCCAATTGGGCCAAATGCTTAAATCGAAAGGTTTCGACTTGTAATGTAGGGCTATCAAATAAAAAGCTACAAAGCTCGAATGGGCTAACTATGGGAAATTTTTAAGTTTTTGGTCAAAATGAGAATATATTCAAGCTCAAAAATAGGTTAGAAATCAAAAATCGCCTAAGATCACTTCCTAAGTCACAACATGTACTGACATATTCACAACAAAGAATCAGTGAAAGTTCTAGAGACGACCACATATAACCACAGACTTCACACTGAAAGAATGCATTATTTACTCCACAGATGGGAGTACAAAATGGCTCAAAAACTCACAGGGTAATATTTGATCACAAGTCTGAAGTGCAAGCTCAATTTCATCTCAATCACATATAATGCTCTATAATATGTCAAATTTCAAATTTTAATCAAGAATCGTCATCATCATTAACTAGTTGCACACTTATCATTTCCCTAATATGTTGTCCTTAGACACACATCAAAATCAAAATACAATCTCGGTTTTTTTTTTTTACTGACTCAATACTAGACTCAATTAAAATGAAAAATACATAACAACTAAACATTTGAACTAAACATGACTTAGAAACAATTAATGGACTCACAGGCCTTTCACACAGTCGAGCAAACAGGAGCAAACAGACAAAATTACTAGAAGCTAGCATAAAGCATAAATATAAAAAAATAAAGCTCAAAAGCGGCCAAGACATCCCACTTATACCCCCTCCCCCAAACTTGGTTGAAAACCAAATGTTTGTGGGGGAAAGAGTGGTACCCTTGGCGCTTACTTACAATGTTGCTACTGATGTGGTGGTTAGAAGCTATGTTTGCTCCAAAATTGGGTTATCGCACTCCACTGGATGTCTTGTTATATCTATCATGCTCCACTGCTATGTTGATTTTGAGTCATGCTAGTTCCTACAAAATGGTCAAAAAATAGAAAATAACAATAAAATAGAAAATTCAAAGTAAAATACGATAAACGCCGGGTTGCTTCCCGACAAGCGCCTTTGTTTTACGTCGTTAGCTCGACCAATTCAATTTTCCTTTAGCGTTTGTTCCAAGGTGGTTTGCAGGTTGGCCCTAACCAATTCAAACACTTGAATTCCTTTAGCTTCTCATGTTCCTCTTTACAATGCCTCAAAGATGTAAGAATATTCAACGTATTCCTGCATCTCATCTCATATTTCTTTTCAACATGAGGGTTAATTACATCATTAGGGAAAACAGAATGGACGTCTTCAGAGAATTTAATTGCATCAGTTCTGTTAAATTTAACATGCTTCCATCAAACTCCATTGTGAGGGTTCCCTCACGAACATCTATCTTTATTTGAGAGGTGTTCAAGAACGGTCTCCCTAACAAAATAGGCGTAGAAGTCGATGTATCACCGTTCATATCTAGCACATAAATATTAGCAGGAAACAGTAACTCACCTACCTCCACTAGTACATCTTCTATGACCCCATCAGGGTGTGAGTTACTACGGTCAGCTAATTGTATAACTACCTTAGTTCTTTAAGTGGCCCAAGATTTAATGCATGAAAAATAGAGCGAGGCATAACATTTATTTATGGATGCACCTAGATCTAGTATAGCTCACTCTATGGTTCGATTACCTATCTTGCAATGGATTACGAACATACCTGGGTCCTTACACTTTGGGGGGATCTTCTTTTGGAGGATGGCTGACACATTCTCCCCCATGATTACTTTCTCGTCCCCTTTCAACCTAAGTTTGTTAGTACATAAATCTTTAAGAAACTTGGCATACCTTGAGATTTGTCTTGATTACGTCAATTAATGGGATATTTATCTCGACTTTTTGAAATACCTCCAAGAGCTCATTTTTCTTACTATCTTTCACTGTCTTCGCAAGTCGACTAGGAAATGAAAGTGGTTGAATCGAAACAGGTGGTGAAGGAGGTTGTTTTTTTTTAGCGGTGTGTCTCGGCCGAGACAAGTGGTTCTCGGCCGAGATGGGTTAGCAGTGCGACAGAGCTTTCTAGGGGACTTTTGTCTCGACCGAGTTAAGGTGTCTCGGCCGAGATGGGTAGCTCGACTCCCCCCTCATTCTTCTCGATTTTTCCTTCAACTTTCTCTTTTGAACTTTGCCCGGGCTTTTTAGGCTCTCCAAGCTCAGTTCCACTCCTCAGTGTGATAGCACTCACGTTTCTCGGGTTAGTCTCCGGTTGGGCTGGTAATTTATCACTATTCGCACTCTCCAAACGACTCACGACAATAGTTAATTAACTCACTTGAGTCTCAAGGTTCTTGATACTCGACTGCATATCCTTCTGGAACTGAACAGTGTTAGTTGCCAAGGTTTTGACGATGTCTTCTAAAGATGGACCCGGAGCTTGCTTAGTCGGTTGCTTCTGTTGGTACATGCCCCTTGGGAGGCAGTTTTGGTCTCTCAACTGCTGCAGCTGATATTCATACCTCAAGTTGAGATGATCCCTCCACTCAGGATTGTAAGATTGGGAGTAGGGGTCATACCTTCTTTGCTGGAAATTGTACGGGCCAACTACGTTAGCATGAGCGTCGATCTCATCTCCTAGAACTCAATACTCATTTGTCGAGTGCTCCAACATATCATAAATACGGCATGGCTTGATAACTGTATTGCCCCCTGAAGCGACCTTCTTTACCAGATTCGTTAACGCCTCAATCTTGTCATCAATTGACTAGTCAGTGTCCTCTCTCACTGTCTTGATCGGTGCATCTCTACACCCAAATTGTTGCGAATTAGTTGTCATCTTCGATATCAGTTCTTTGGCTGCAGTTAGGGTTTTATCCACTAGCACTCCCCCAGTAGCTGAATCTATCATATTCCGGTCTTCCAGTGATAATCGCTCATAGAAGTACTAGAGTAGCAGTTGATCAGTTATCTAATGTTGTGGACAGCTTGCCACCAGTTTCTTGAAGCGCTCCCAATACTCATACAAATTCTCACTGTGCATTTGTCGAGCTCCACTTTCTCCTTTCTGAGGTTCGTTGCTCTAGATGCAGGAAAATATTTTTTTCAAAAAGTACCTCTCCATCTCCTCCCACGTAGTGATGGAAGCTGGGGGAAGATAGTAGAATCAATCCTTGATCAAATTCTTCAAAGAGAAGGGGAAAGTCCGTAGCTTGATCTCCTCTTCACTAACAGTAGTGGGCTTCATACTCAAGCAGACAGTGTGGAACTCCTTGAGATGTTTGTGGATATCCTCGCCCGATAGGTCATGGAATGAGGGCAAAAGATGGATTAGCCGGATTTTAGTTCAAACATGGTGTTCTCTCCCAAATTAGGGAAAGTGATGCATAAGGACTGGTGAGAATATGTTTGTTTGTTTGTGCGCTTTCTGATTCAGATGGGATGGTTTCAGTATCAGAATATAACGTTTCAGTTTTCTCTCAAATCTCTCTCGCTTGTTTCCTCAGAACGCGATTCCTTCGAGTAATCTCCGGGTCAATATGCAGATCTTTGCTACTATGTGAAAAAGTGATCATTCACAGTTGTAATAAAGATGCAAAGAAACAAGTGAGTGCCAAGTATATAAAAAGAAAACTAATGATAGTAATATAAATAAAACTAATAATGGTTAATACTAGAAACGCAATTAATTTCAACCGTCCCCCGGCAAGGGTGCCAAAATTTGACTGCATTTTCTGGTGCAGTCAAATTAGTTATTTTATTCTTATTCCTAACTTTCATTTTCTAAACAGTAGAAAGGGTAAGTCAGGGTCGATCCCACAAGTAATAGGGAAACTAATTATGTCTATGTATTTAACCTAATTATGCAAATAATAGGAATAATATCTATATATATATATATATATAATAAAGTATGGAGGGAGTTGATTGGAATTAATTAACTATTGCAGATAACAAGTAAACTAGTAATTTAAAGATGAATTCAAATATAAGAAGGTATTCCTGTCTTTAACCTAGTATCCCCCTAGTCTGGATTATCCTCGTAGTTAATGCAATTGTTTGATAAATTAGTTCTGAAACCCTTACCCCAAGAATTAACAAGTACGCTCTGCTAACCTTGTTACCCCTTAGGTGTAATTAATCACAAGTACGCTCTGCAATTAATCTATCCAATTAAGTGGTCTTAGGATACGATCTCTAAAACACTGTTAACCGAACGCATAGAGTACCAGGGTAACGAAATAGGTACGATGTTGTACTCACAAACTCGGTACAAGTGACCACGACTTCCTAGCGAATGAATTCACCATTTGCTACTCATAGACATAATTTCCTAACAATTACGGATTACGATTTATGGCCTAGCAACGATTATGTGATTACTGCCCGGTTGATCAATCCAAATAACAAAACACATAAAAGATATAAATAAACGGAATAACATAAATAATTCCAGGACATAATTCAGTCAAACAATTACTGTAAGATCTACAAAAACATCCTCCCAGGGTTCAACACCAGTTAAAGACGGAAATAAAGGAACTTAGTCGATCATGGCGATGGCTAAAAACAATGTAATAATGAATAACATGAAAATTAAACTAGAAAAACCCGTGACGTTGAATCTTAATTCTTTGTGCTCTCCGGAATCCCCAAGTCCAAGCTTCAGAGTCAATCCAAACTTACTTTTTCGGACTTGGGGTCTTCTTATTATAGATGGGGATGAAATGGGCTTCGGTTGGGATTGAAAAGGCAATCTTCGAGCAAATCACTGTGTAAACCGACTTTATATCTCGGCCGAGAGTCATATGTCAAATTCTCGGCCGAGAAAGGTTGTCTTGGCCAAGAGTCATGTATCAAATTTTCGATCGAGAAAGGTGTTCTCGTCCGAGCACGACTTCCTCATGCTTCGCTCGATTTTGCTTCGTTTTAGACTTGCGAGACTTGTTTCTTCGTCCATCTTCAGTCGAGTTCGACTTTTCGATCTAGATTTAATCAAATAACTTTAAAATAAGTCAAACAACGTCAAATTACACAATAATATAAATATGAACAATACATGGTCAATTATGCATGCAAATGTCACTAAATGAACACTTAAATCGACCTAATATGCATGCATAAATACGTGTACCAAATATAAACATAAATCTACCGAATATGTATGCAAATGCTACCAAATTGACTCTATAAATCAGTCTAAATGCATGCATATACACGACATGTATCACCCAGTCCAAAGCTCAAAAGGTATTTTAGCAGCTGCTTTAGTTTTTACCCTGTTGAGAATATAAACTGCAATATTTAGTGCCTTTCCCTAGAGTGATTGATTCCACATCTACATCCCTCTAGAAATACTGGAAAAGGTCTTAGACGTTGTTCTCCTGAATCGCCATATTTACCGTAGTACTCACCACCACAGTCTGATCTGACTCTTCAATTCTTTTGTTGAGTTGATTTGCAACCTCGGCCTTAGTTACTTTGAACATGTCCAATACCTCAAATTTTTTATGAATTAGATATAGGTACCCGCATCCTGAGTAATCATCTATGAATGATACAAAATAACATTGACCATTCTAGAAAATCTTAGGAAATGGTCCACAAATATCTCTATGTATCAATTTTAAGACTTCCTTGTTTTATTGGCACGTAATCTCTTTATATTTGGTATGCTTACCTTTGATACATTCAACACATACATCAAAATTTGAAAAGTCAAATGTATCCAAAATACCATCTGACGCAAGCCTCGCAGTTCTGGTTCTTGAGATATGACCTAAACGCTTGTGCCATAATTTAGCCGAATTTTGTTGACTTAATTTTAGCTTAATTAGTACCCCTTAACTCAACATGTAATGACTCATAATATGAAAGCACAGTATATTAAGCATATATAGATTGTCAAAAGCACTTAATATTGGAATTGTTGGACAAGGCTAAACTGGCAATTTCCAAATGAACAACTAATCCACACTTGTGCAAATTGAAAATAGAAATCATATTCCGTCAAAAAGACGGTACAACAAAAGTATCTTTCAAATTCAAAAATGTTCAGTCCTTAGCAGCAATCTAAAATGCCCTACTACCTTAATTTCTACCTGCTTATCATCCCCACATAGATGTATCGTTCATTGTCACTTGGATTTCGGTAGCTCAAACAACTATGCGTTGGAACACTTATGAGTGGTGGTACCAGGATCTAACCACCAAGTGTCCTTAGGTACTAAAGCGAAATTAACCTCAGAACAGACCAAACCTTCTTTCTCAACAGAATTTTCTTTATTGTCTTATCCTTATGTTGTTGATATTGGCAGAAATAAAAGTAGCAGACATTTTAACTGAACAGAGAACATAACAAAAAGAATTGTCATGCTTACATTACACCCTATAATCAATTATTAAATTCAAAAGAGTTGGTAACTCTCGAGGTACCGAGCACAACAATAATATCAAGTTTGTGGACAGTAATACTAATTAATTGTAAGTGGATACCTCTTTGTAATAATCAAATACTGACAATAAGATCATGTCAAGCAATATTCTTCCTTTGGACCAACTAATTGCTCACATGAAAAATCAAATAATTGTCACGTATTTATCACCACTAGTGTTTGTGTATCTCGGGCTAGATATCAATCTTCCTTTGAACCGATTAACATCCGCATGAAAATACACAATCACAATCGTCCTAATATTCTCAATAGAAAAATCTCCACAGGAGAACTAACAGTAAACATTTTCTACCTTGTTGAAGAGCTAACATTGCAATCAAAAGAAAAAGAATCATTTTTAATAATCTTGAGCAAACATAGTTGCAAGCTTATGGCACAGTGCATATATAGACTTAATTTGCATGGAATGATGACCCTGCAAATTCTTTGAGCGACAGTGATACATTTACCTACTAAGGCTAATTGTTTCAAGTTAAGTAGTTTCGAAAGTAGTCGAGGCATTTTGATTCATGAAAGTTGATATGACTTCAGAAAAAAAGTGTTAGGGCCTGAAGTTATATCATCATTGTCCATGTATTTGTACTTTCCTTTTTTGTTGCTCGGGGACGAATAATAACTTAAGTTTGAGGGTTGGATAAACGCAGTTTATGTGTAGTTTGGGTTTATTTGATATCATTTTTGTCAAAAGTTGTGTAAATTAGTATGCATATATAACGATTTTAAGCAAAACATACCCTAGTGCTAAAATTAGGCTTTAAATCCTTTAAAATTATCATGGTTCAAATTCTTAACTTGCTACCTACGTCGGTGTTTGGAAAATTAGGCTTCATTTGAAGATGTATATACATTCCTCAAACAGTCGTAAATATCTTAAGTGTTGATTAATATACAGGTTTAGGGATCCGCTTAATCCTCCATCGTTAGATGGTTTCTGCAAAAAAAAAAAAAAAAAGAAAAGAAAAAACATTATGACTAAAATTATTTTTCAACCCTTAACTTTTCGCGAGATCAATATTAAGCGCATAATTAGAAGAAACTGTTTATATTTGGTCCAATTTCTACGGCTGATATGCAAATCGACCGAAAAGCACCCGTGACTGTCATGTGACATCAATTTCTTTGCTGATTTTACTCGGTGTGGCACCGGTGCTGATGTTTTTTTTGATGAAAATCGAATGAACAAAAAGTTATAAGACGAAAAGTAATTTCACGTGCACTTTTATGACTGATTGGCTCATTAGCGATAAACAATGGTCTAAGTGCAAGTAATTTTTTAATTATATATAGAACGCAAATGAACAAAAAGTTATGGAACAAAATTTCAGCCCAACAATTTATATATTAAAGATTATATGCGGCAGTCTAATTCAACGTTTATATAAGAAAGCTCTCCAACCTAACATCATCAAAAGATAAACTAGTACCACCCAAAAGAAAAAAAAAAGGCGCTATTGTTACACACTAATCCTGCTGGCTAGGATTATCGGTATTATGCAGCTGGAGCATAATCATAATCTCCATCGTCATCATCGCCCCCGCCTTCTGCACAGGCTGCCGGTGCATAGTCATATCCATCATCACCATCATCGTCTCCGTCCACCCTCTTCATGACCCATGAGCTCCCGATTGTCATAGAAATGAGGTCCATTCTTGAAACTTTGAGTCAGGAATTTTGTCGAACAGTTGGAGGATGCGAATGTCTGAACTTTGAAGTGAGGAGATGAACCAAATACAACACATATATATGCATGGTAACCGGTAAGGATCTCTTTGGCTTAGGACTGCACGTGGCGAATCTGATGGAAATGCAAAGGTGGCACCGCCACGTCGGAAAATTGGAATTCTGGAGTGGGGTTTTGTGTGGAAAAAGGTGGATATATGTGGGTGACATGCTTATGGTTGAGATAGGAAGTGTGCCAAATTCTTTGGTGGGTATTAATCGTGGTTCTAAAAATCTTGAAAAGTTCTTATGGGAATTTTATAGTAACCTGTAAAGAAAGTCAAAAAAAATATTGACGCTTCGACTTTTTAATTGCTAAAATATTAAAATTTGGACAGTGATATCTTTTATATTTTTTATTAAATGTAATTTCAACTTCACTCTTATCGTCATTCACTATGTACACGATATTGTCTACACAACTTTTTAGATACACGATATCGTGTAGGTATTTTACATGATATCATGTATCCATCGTATACATAAATTTTTAAATACATGTTACACTATATCGTGTATCTAAAATATGTAAATGATAAGCGTTGTTTTCTATTGAAAACACTACAAAATCAACAAACAAGTAAAATCCGTAAAACATATTACAAGGATTAGGAAGATTAGAAAGTACCATTTCACGTATTTTTCATTGTTTAAGCTATGAATATAGGCCTAAAAATTATGTAAAATATGGAATGATCATAATCCCACAAACTTAACTGTCTCGAATCCCTAACAAAAGAAAATAATGAAAACTAGACAAGCACAGCTTTTAGTATCGATCAATGGCAACGAATATTGCTTCAAACTTTGATTTTTACCAAACATGTGATCATCACTGGATATGTGTATCACTCTTCATCTGTGTATAGAATATGAAATATTCGTTCATTGAGTTGTATCACGCACACGACTTACCATATGATTGCATATTGTCTAATCGTTCATCGCACTTAAATATATATAGCTTAGAATCAAATTAAGGTCGTTCATTTTGGTTGAATGTAGGCTCTTTGGTAAAGTTAGGATAAATATGAATAAATTCAATTACTCAACTTGGATATTGATTGAGTTAAATTACATCTCCTTACTTTACATTTCTCAGTAAAGCTATGTAATTATAGCTTTCTTCACCCGTTTATACTACACTCACCAACTATTAGGACTACTATTTTCTTGTTAGCAATTTTGCTAAATCTTTTCAATTTATAGAGTCCTTACTAGTTGCTTTAGAATGCCTTTGATTTTTATTTTATTGTTTTGTCGAAAATCACAGTATAGTGAGTACATTTTTTATGTTCTATACCCTTATCTACACAGTAATTTCTTAATGCAACTGATATTAATATACATGGAATTTCAAAACTCTTTTAACCATCAATTTTCTCTCTATCAACCGTTACCTATCTCAAAGTCATCCATAATAGACCTTCTTTATCAACAATCCATCACAACTCAAAAATACATTTTTACTTTATCAACAACCTGGTCAACACAACCCAACATTTTAATAAATATTAATTTCTTTTATCCAAATACATAACATATCTCCCAATAAAATCATTATTTTAACTAAGGTTTAATAATTGCATATTATTTTTGGCCTTTTTTTTAATATATTTCAAGAAAAAAAATTATTTTAATTCCGCAATTACAATAAGGTGATTTTTTTCCATGCGTTTAAACTAACATGCTAACATAATAACTAAATTAAAATTGTAAAAATTGAATTACGAAATTGAAAAAATGATTCAAGCTAGAAATAGATATCTGAAATACTAAATTACAAATATTAAAGATACAAATTATATATTTAATTAGCAGATCGGGCCAAGCCAAATTTTGATCTGGCCTAAAATTAGTCGGCCCGACCCGGGATATTCTCCTATAATATACTAAGATTATCGGGCCGGCCGAGGTTCTGTTGGGTTTTTGGCACATCGAACCGCCCCGGTCAGCCAAATAGTACTTTGGAAAAAAAGAGCTTCAAATTTTAATTCAAAATATGTCAACATTACTTTACTTTGTGGAATGGGATTGGGTTGTGAAAGAGTTGGTCTTTTTGAATTTTTTTAATTAAAATTTTTTCGCGACCCATCGTGGGGGTCATTGTTAAAGTTAATCTTAGTTGGCATCCCACTAAAGTAGGGCATAAAAGATAGGAAGCTGCTATTTGGGCTGATTTGGTTCGGCTGAAAAAACATACTCCTATTTTATAAAAAAAAAAAAAAAAATTCCCATCATCTTTTAATTAAAATTGTAAATACAATTGATAACTATCAGATGAAATTTAAATGTTACCTATCATTTTGGAACATTTTAAAATATTAACGTGTTTTCTTCTTTTTTTTTTTCTTTTTTTTACTCTAATCGAGTGTTAATGTTAAAAATTTAGTTACTTTTTCATAAATAATTTTTCATTAACAATATTTAGTACAATTATAGAAAAGTTAATTTTAAAAAAGAAATATTTTTTTTTTCGACTCGAATAAAATCAGTCCAAATAGCTATATCGTAAAAGATGGATAATGTCACTATTTTATCAAGAATAAAGTAAAAAAAAAAGAGAGGGCAGTGAGCGTGCGACAGCCCCCTGCACACCATTCCCACTATCCAATAATTGGGGCATGCATGCGATGACATCATGGTTCAAGTTCTTTCCTACGTCATTTACAAACAATAAACAAATTATATACTTCCCTCGATCTAATGGACTTGCACACTTTTCGTTTTCGTTAATTTTAAATAAATTTGTATACTTCTTAATAAGAAAAGTTATAACATAATTTATATTCTCAAAAACTTCACTCTCAATCTTCATCCTCAATCCACTTTTAAAAAATTAATAAAATTTTAAAAAAAAAAATTCTTAATATGTGTGTCCACTTGCCTGTGCAAGTTCATTCGGGACGGAGGAGGGAGTATCAATTACTGATTTAAAAAGATGATCTTTCTTACATATCGTTCCAATTCAACGTCTGTATTAAAAATCTCTCCTATCTAACATCACATAATACAACAAACAAAAATTTGGGACATTCTCCAAATTAGTCTCCTCTCTAAATTAATTTAGACACGAAAAAAAGGCAACTGTTTCACACTAATATCCTGGGTAGGGCATCAAGCAGCAGGAGCATAATCATAATCTCCATCGTCATCATCGCCCCCGCCTTCTGCACAGGCTGCTGGTCCGTAGCCATATCTATCGTCACCATCATCATCTCCGTCCGCCCTCTTCACGAACCATGAGCGCCCAATGGCCACAGGAATGAGGTCCATTCTTGAAAGTTTGAGTCAGGAATTTAGTCGAACAGTTGGAGGATGTAAATGTGTTTGAACTTTGAAGTAAGGAGATGAACCAAATACCACAAATATATATAGTATAGATTGATTCGATTTGGTTTGGTTTGGTTCGGATTTTCTTAGCTTAGGCTGAGCGTGGCGAATCTGCCAAGGTGGCACGCCACGTCGGAAAATTGGAATTCTGGAGCGGGCTTTTGTGTGGTGACATGCTTATAGTTGAGATCATAAGTGTGCAATCAATACTATGGTGGATTGGTTCGTGTTTCGGTCTAAAAATCTTGAAAAGTTGGATATTATGATTTTATTCGACACAAGTCACATATCTATTGGCAGTTATAAAGACGTTAGTCGATGTACTAATTGAAACTTAGACGGGACTAAATGAGAGAAGTTGAAAAAAACTATAAACAATTGAGTATAGTCTAGCAACTAAGCGGGGCCTAATTAAATCTAAAGGGAACTTTTAAAACATATCTGGCTTACAAAATACTCTACAAACTGTAATATAATTCCCAAGATTCATTTCGAAACATAGAGATTTAAAAAATATATAAAGAAACTTGTATTAGAAGTGATTAGTGTTTGATGAAAAAAATCTAATAAAATTAGAGAAAAATATCGACTTCTAAATCGCGCACAATTTCTGGCGTAGAACTATTTTATTAAGTGTAAAATTTGTATTCTTAAATATTCGAAAACACTTTTCTCCAAGTTTTTAGTTGATAATCATTTGAAAAAAGGCGTCTACTAGTCGTAATCAACTAAATTTCTTAATACAACATAGTTATTAATATAGACCACTTTTATTAAAAAGATGCATCCAACTTTCTTAATACACCTCACCCAATTCCAGATTTGCTCGTTAAACTAAATTATACTCCCTCCATCTCGAATGAATTTGTACATTTTTCGTTTTCTTCCGTCCCAAGCAAATTTGTACACCCTTAAAAAAGAAAGTTATAACACAATCTCCACCATCAATTAACCTTTGAAAAGTCAAAAATCCTCCAAAAGTAATTTTTTCTTAATATGAGTGCCGACCTCCCTATGCAAATTTATTTGAGACGGAGGAAGTATTAACTTTAAAAAAAAAACACATCCAAACAAACAGAAGAAAGTACTAAATAGAAAAGGAAAAAAGAAAGAAGTCTGCAGTAATAGGGACAATGGGTGAGCGGTTGAAAGGCGTGATGATTTTGTTCAACTTTGTGTGTTAAAAGAGGTATGGAATGATTGGTTGAATGGGGAGGAGTTTTGATTATTCAATTTCTCCTTTTCCCATTTTTCAACATTTTTTAGTATTTATTTATTTTTCTTATTAAGATTATTTTAGTCTTTTACAATAATATCTTAATTAGTTTCATTAATTAGTTGAAACAGTGAATTGTATTAAGAAATTTGGCGGGTACGAATAGTTAGCGCCTTAATGAATAAATAATGGAGTTGACTACAAACTCGCCTCAGATCAGCGGACTTGTCTTATTCAAACTTGCAGACAATGCCTCGAATCCTCTCCTTAGATCATCATTTTCACACACTGGAATAGGCGGCGGTGAGGTTCTCGAAAGCGGCGACACCGGCAACCTTGCATTGAAATTCACGTCGCGAAATTCGTCCTCAGTTGTGGAGGAAAATGAATCGTTATCGAAGTTGAGAGCGTAGCTGAGAGGATCATAGCTAAAATCAGCGGATGAATGGCGGCGGTGGGGCCTCATTCGGGAGATGAAGCTATGACATTTACCCTTGATTTTGGGCGAATCGTTGGACCTGGAACATTTAAACCAATTGAATGGGGCATGTCGTGGACTACACTGGGATGTGGAATAAGAAGCTGTGGTGGCGTATTCTTGGGTGGCGCCGGTGAAGCAACGAGTAATGCCGATGGAGGATTTCCTGCGCTGCATCCTCCTCGAGGTCATCATCCTCTCGTGGTCCCCCTCGGCCTCCATCGATCGATCTTTGATGTTGTTTTCTAATTATTGCTTTTGGATCGACTCGAAAAACAAGATACGTATTATACATGGTGGTTTAATGGATGTAAATGATGTATTCAGATATATAAGCTAAAAATGGCGAAAGAGTGATTGAATGAATAAATGAATGAATGGAGAAAGATACTTAGGTTTTGGATGGCCATTAATGGGGATAGAAGGAGTGAGATTAATGGTTATCATTATGCAAATCCAAATTATGGAGATACACTGTGGAATTTTGTGGTCTTCTATTCCCTCATAAATACAAATGGTGAATCATATAATTGTTGGTAGAACACTTTGTACTTTAAAAAAAAAATGATAAATTATTGTGAAATCCAATAATTTAAATATGTAACTAGTTTATATTTAAATAAATTAGAAAGATGTGTGAATACTTTGGATTAAAAATGAAAAATTATCACTAATGTAAAATATGTTTGTGTGTTTTTGGTCAATTTTGATATAATGTAATTAAATAAAATAAATAATTATATTATTTAACTTGAATGTTATCTAATAATCATCAATTGACGTATTCTTAATTGTACGCAATAGAGATGATGATTTCAAAAGGCTGAAAGCAGAATGAAACGTTAAAGAAATACTATATCTTGATTTTTTTAATTGTATCAATTTATTGATCTTCCCAATACCATTATTACTTTTTAGTTTTATACATAGAGTTGAATATTGTTTATGCTTTTGGAAACCTTTAGGGGCACAAAGAGGGTATTGATTGTAACTTAGTTGGTAGAGCATCTTGTAACTTAGTCAATTGAAGTTCAGTTCCCATTGATCTTATTCCAACGAGAATTTGTACTAAAATGAGAGAGAGACAAAAAAAAAGTGGGGGCACAGAAGAGGTGGTTCCTCTCTTTTAAATTAATAAACTTTTATTTTTTAATATAATTTATTCATTATATTAAATTTAGAGTCTGATATATGAGATTTTGCTCACTAAACAATCTTAGTGTGTGTTTAGTTGCGAATCCCAATATGTGGATTATTAAAATATAATAAGCTTTTGTGGGATAAGTACACAACATGAGTTAATGAAGATGAGTATTCATGTTTATATATTCGTGTATATCTAAACATAAATGGAGAACGGGAATCCCTATTTTTCCTAATCGGGGAGCATGAACCTCAGCCCATCCCAACACAACTAAAAAGAAACGGGGAATCCCCATCCTATCCTCGGTTCTCAATTTCATCGGGAATTTCTTCCGACCCAAGAAAATAATCAAGTAGCATACAATCCATAAAGCAATTTTACTAACCTTGAAAGCCATGAATTTAGATTGTAATTTAAACATTATTGCACAGAGTTAAGACTTCATGCTTACCACAATTAGAACACATGAAAAAGATGAATCTAGATCAGAACAAAAGATGTAAATGCAATCCTCAGCTGAGCACAGGGGGGCTGTGGCTACCGCCTCTTCGGCCTCATATAAGGAGCGGCTCTGGCTGAGCAGAAACAGCCACATCTATATAACTCATCGCTTCCGTGCTTTTCTGCGTCTCGACTCTGCTTTCTGCCATTTCTTTCTCGACACCAGCTTGCTCTTCGGCTTTAACTTTATCTCCGGTGACCACTTATAGTTTGGATCTCTCATTTTTGCCTGAATATCCTTGAAAAAATCCATATTTAATCTCTTAGGCCCTCCTTTCCTAAGTTCTTCATATTCCGGTCCTGAAATAATGTTCTCAAATGCTCCAACAAGAATGTCCAAATCACTCATAACCTCCCAAACATTAACATACCGCCCATCAGGGCCCTTCTTCAGTTTCTTGAGAGCATTCTCCACGGCTAGTTTTCGAGCTTGTTTTCCAGGTGATAATTCTTCCGGCTCATCCTCCTCTTTCAATGCTTGCGAAAGTGATCGGTACTTAGGTTTCTCATCAAACTCAAACAACTGATCAATGTATTGGTCACTCCTCTCATTTGGGAAGGGTTCGGTAGGTATATCATCGTCATCATCCCCTTCGTCACCAGTCCAAAGGGTCTTCTCCTCATCACTCCCGGACCAAACACTGTATAGTTCATCACTGTCATCAGCATCAATGCAATCAGAGCGGTCCTTTGCTCTCTGCTTGGCCTTGTTGATCTCTTTCTTGAGCTGACTGGGATCATCCCTATCGTTATCACTGTCGTCTTCACTTCCTGTCCAGAGATGATCCTCGTCATCCTCCATTGTTTTTGCCCATTCCTTTCTGAATTCCTTTGCTGACGGAACTTTACCACCAAAAAGATCATAACTTGGGCGTCTGTCACGAGCGTAAGAACGAGAAGCTGGCAAAACATTTCACAACCCCACCCCTCTAATTAGTTTAACTGATTGTAAAGATATACACTGAAAATTCTGGTTGAGTAATTACGACAAACATGGCCTACATAATTAGATAGAAGAGAGGCAACACACCTTGAGATATGGGATGTGGGAGACCAAGAAACCCTGAACATCGTACTGTGGCGACGGAGAAATATGGCAATTTTGGGGGTTGGGTTTTTGCGATGGTAAAAAGGTGTGGTAGGAGGGAATACAGGCGGCGGGACATTCCTGGTTTGTGATCAAGTACTAATTCTGCAAATTATAGGATTTCTTTCCAGGAATTGATTCAGTTTTCACCTCTGCAAATTACAAGTTTTAGTTGTATTAGTATCATCTAGTTTTAACTAATTTGAACTTGATGTCTGATCTTTCGCTATATAGAATACAAGTTAATTAAGCACTTAAAAGCTAAAAGATATAAGCAACAAATGGGATGTTTTTAGTAGTTTCTTGGCATTTTTGTAAGTTTGTCAAATTTCTTGGGGATTCCTGACCTGATAACACCTGGTTCCGACGGGGATTTCACCACACAAAAAGATCCATTTATACACATTCTTTTCCACTATGATTACTTACAGGACCTCAGACCAAAGCAAGATCAAGCGTGCTTGAACATTTTCATGCCAAGCCAATGAAAATATACTGCAACCATGACAACTGGCAGTGTCAAGGGCACCAAGAGGCAATAGTACCTGCACATTCGCATTACCAGTATTGCTCCATTTGCATTTCAAATCACGAGAGTACGCAAAAAATGTAAACTTTAGTCATGACTTTAGGAAAATGGAAGCACGAGGAGAATGTGAAACGAGAGTACAAACTGTGGGCGGAGGGTTGCCTATGTCAAATCTAAAATGTTGACAGATTGGATTAACCTCTCAAGTCTAATCAAATCTTAAACTATCATAATGCCAGAGATGCCAATACAGAGGGAACATCAACCACTTTCGTAGCTAGACACAACTAAGAGTCTAAGTCACATATGCGCATATAACAAACATGTACGTGAGAACATAAAATAAGATTCCTCACCGCCTTTACTTCTCCATTAACATAGCATTCGTTTAGATTCATTTCTCCTAAAGGCATTCCCAGTCTCTGAAATGTTGCATTCTCTAGCTCCATCACTCGAGATATAGAATTTATCAAGAAAACGAGAAATTAACATCCTAGTGGATTGATAGAGCTAGAGATTAGAGACCATACCATTTCAGAGTCTGATTCACGATCAAGAGCATTATAAGCAAAATACAAGTTTTATTTACACCTTGGGATCCCGAATGTTAGATATCAAGAAGACCATATACACGAAGTTAAAGCATATATAGACATCCATGCATTAGCAGTTCAAAATGTAGAGCCTACTAAAAAAAATTACAGACCGAGCTCATAAACTGACGCTATAAAGTTTGCGGTTAACAATTTCGGTCCTAGTTAATTAAGATGTCCGAATACAAGGCCGACTGCAAATCAATTTGTAAAGCTTATCATATATCTTCCACATGTGCATGATTTCGTGACTCAAATTTGTATTATTAATTTCATATCGGCAGAAAAATAGAGCTTCAGATCCAGGTAGAAATCATATATATTTGTCAGTGAAATACCATAAACAAGTGGATTCGAGGCAAGAACGTAAGACAAATCAAGTGAAACCATTTATCATGGATCAATTTTGTAAAAAGTAGTATAAAAAATCAATAAAATATAGTAACATACAAGAGCATTCAGATTAAGAAGAACATAAAATGAAAGAGAAATCATACCAGTCATTTTGTACTGCAGAGATGAAAGCATTAGCCGATGGACGGCGGAGCTTCGATATTACAGCAGCATATACAGAAGTTGAAAAGCACAATGAGCCAAATACAATTAATGCAATCCCTAGATGCTCTCCCATTGAAATCTACCTTGAGAAAAATTCAATCATTTATCTTTCACCACTAGAATTCAACTTCGTCTGCATAAGTGACGCATCATTTAGATAGATTACTCTCTTACTATAATATGATTTACCAAACAATGAGTTAATCTCCGATACTCCATGAATCGGATCAACATTTGACGAATTACACATTTTAACTCAGATTCATATTCCTTTTAATAGTCATAGGCAAATCTCAAAATAAAACTCAGATATCGCAAGAAAGGAAATGAGATTAATAAAACCAATACCGAAATGACTAATTGCAGTAGGAATAATGTTACATAAACACAGAACAATATGCAACCGAACCTGAAATTGTAAACGAGAATGACGGTGTTATGTCTATTGGTCGTGGAAGAGGAGATCTGCGGCAGCGCTGGCGGAAGTCGGCGGATTACGACGGCGATCGGGCTGGCTTTCGGCTGAAGCGGCGGGGCCAAGGGCGGGTAGTTCTGCCTTATAAGAGGTAAATCGAGACCATTCATATGAACAAATCTAACGGTCTAAAATACCTATTTTTTGTTGGATCCGGGTTACCCATTTACTACTGGGCCTTTTGGGTAGGTAAATAATGTTGAGCCCAATAAGCAGACCAAGTGTTTGGGCTGGTTAAGTTTAGTATTTTTCCTAGTGATCATATGGGAACTAATTTATTCAATTTTCTAAAACATTGCAACTTTAAATATTATTATAAATATATATATATATATACTTGTATATTTTTTCTATTATAATTTCTTTTCTATATACTTAATATAATTAATAATACATTTAATCAAATTGTAAGTTTTTTAATGGTTTTAAATAGTCTGGGGTCATACTTGATTATAAAAAAATTAAAAATATAAGGTAGATTCGATATAAAGTAATAATTGAAAGGCAATTGCTTACATACGGTAATGGTGAATTTGGAAATCTGGAAGCCATGAAAGACGTATCCTGCAGTTTATATGGGGCAACTCTTAAAAGATCGATGATATTTACGAGAAATCAAGAAAGTCAATTTGAATGTGGATGGATAGTCGATATTATGTCTATTATAAAATGTAGATTGTGAATGGTCCATTCATCTCAATCCAGAGTCAAAGACTTACTCACCTTTCCAAATCTCAACAACTTTCTTAATTATTATCGATTAATCAATCATTACATATGTCATTTCTTATTATATATTAACATAGTCCTTTAAATCTCAACTAGTTTTAAGCATTGCTCGCTAATGCCAACAACTTTTTAATCATTACCACCATCATGCATATTGATTCACATCAATACATTTTGCTATATTTTATATTATGTAAATAGCCGTGATTTATTAAATATACTCATTCAGATATACTCCGTCCACTTATATCCGAGTTTAAACATCTCCTTATAGTAGGGGACCCGGTAACCTACTAGTGTGAGTGACAGAAGCCAACTTACAATGTGTGTAAAACCAATAAATGAGGACTTGAGTAGGTCCAATCTCTTGAATATAGAGTTACCTAAATCAATTGGGTGCACCCACAAAAAGGACCACTTTCTGATTTGGGAGGTGCCCATCATTAAATGCAGAATATAGTTAAAATCCTTTACTTATTATTATTATTATTGGTATTACTTCATTCGTAATTTCTTAATTTCCATCGAAAAATGTATAAGACTTTCTTTTGTGACCAGAGAGAGTATTATTTTCCTTTTAGACTACATTATCATAGAAAATTATAAGGTAAAAGTTTAAAGAGTTGATCACCTATATAAGTTTGGGGTACTTAACAGTGCACCAATCAAGATTCTATATTGCAGATTAGAGATGGTAAAATTAATCTTATTTACCAAAACTATAGGCGGGTTGGTTGTAAGAATTCTACTCCGAAGTACCATCCATGCCTAACAAACTAATTGGGTGGACCCAAAAAAACTAGTGCATTTCATGAGGCTGCACTAATCATTTTCAGCCTGGTCTTCCTAGTGGGCTTGAATTGGACGACTAGAATTACCACCTCTATTGCAAGTTCTATAACATCTCTTATAACAATTGAATTAACAATGCCAATACATTTAATATGACTATGCCACTATGTATTGTTTTAGTACAATTCTTGATCGGGTTCGATTATATGCGCTACTACTATATCAAATATAACAAACATTTAAATAGTACTATGTTAAGGATTCATTTTCGAAAAATGAAAGTTACTTTTATGAGTTTTATCATAACATTGTTATTTTTAACGTAAAAACTATTACTTTTAATGTTAATAATTTTGCAGGAGCAACAATTTTACAAAAAGTAATAATTTTGTGATAAAAGTAACATTTTCTACGGAAAAAAAGTAATACTTTTTAGAATAACATTAGTACTTCTGTGTTACGTGACCATCTTATGCAAGTGTTACTAATCAGACATGCTAGCTAATGATGTATATTACCACCTCTTATATATATTAAGTATTGTTTCTTACTTTTTTCATTTTTATTTATTACTTCTTCCATTCCACTTTATGTTACACATTTTCTTTTAAACGGTCGTTCTACCTTATCTTACATAGTCAAAAAATGAAAGTTATAACATAATCTCCACTCTCAAAATCTTCACCCTCAATCGATATTTGAAAAACCAACAAACAATCAAATAATATTTTTTCTTAATACTCGTGTCGATTCTCCCTGTGCAAGATAAGTCGGGACGGAGGGAGTAATACACGGTGCATGAATACTACCACCTATATATATATATAATTAGAACATTTAATGTTAGAATAAATATAAAATAAAATGTAAAAACAGTAGAATAGAAATGAGCATACAATGGTGACCGCATGAACAAATGATAGAGTGACTGAGCTCTCTCATAAAGTACCCAGTGTGGTCCCTTTAAAGAGTGGCTAATATCTAATATGCTATTTGTTTCCTGTGGACTTCTGATCTTGTAGACCCTATTTAAGCTTCGATATTCTACTAGATGTTGACACTTGAGACTTTGGAAGGCACACCGTCTCGGTGATCTAACTATTCATTTAAAATATAAATTTAAAATAAATAAATATTAATGGGAAAAAGTTTACTGTACCCACGCAGAAAGTGGAAATCCACTTTTTCGTCACTTTGACTTTGAAATTGTAAAATTACCCACTTTTCAAGTGTGATTCCATTATACCCTTATTTAATTTATTTTCACCCTCACCCTCATTGTCACCCAGGTCGTGTATCATAGGACCATAGGACATGATATGATACACGACCATAGGACATGATACACGACCTATCGTGTATCATGTCCTATGGTCGTGTATCACGTCGGACATGATACACGACCTAGTGCACATGATACACGACCAGGTCGTGTATTATGTCTGAAATGATACACGACCTGGTCGTGTATCATGTCCACCAGGTCGTGTATCATGTCCAAAATGATACACGACATTCTTATGTTACAGCCAATTGAGGTTAAAGTTCCTCAACAAAAAGAGGGGGCAATTTTGGTAATGTGGGTATTTTTACAACTTATAAGTTAAAGTGGCAGAAAAGTAGGTTTGCACTTTCTGCTTGGGCCTGCAACCCCATTACCACAATATTAATTATTAATCTCAATTCACCTTTCAAGTATATAATTGGATCATTCAGTTAGGTAATGTCCAATTAGATTGTATAGAATTAATAAAGGTGCAGATCCAGAATATATGATTAAAATGATCGACAAACAAAAAACCACCAACCCTAAAAGTACCATCTGGCCTTACAAACTTTACTCAATAGCACGGTTGCAAAACTCAGTGGCCGGACGGTATCACGGCGCCTAGAGAATATTTTTTGTTCTTTAAATATAATTTTACATGTCGAAATTATAAATTTATACTTATAGTGAATCAAATTTTACTATAAAGGTTCTTATAGTTAATTAATTGTGCAAGATGGAATGAAAAATAGGAGTCGAGGAGGAACTTGAAGTGTGGGGTAGAGGGTTTTAACTTTTGTTACATTTTTCTGTTGTTAAAATGAGGAGAATGAAGGTTTTAACTTTTTCATGTAATCAATTGCTCAAATCTAAATAACGGCGGTATTTTCAATTTTTTTTTTTTGAAAAATTGAGTACGCCTAATGCCAAAAATGCCTAAGGGGCTTATTTGGACTAATCGGAGGTGAGTTGGAGGCGCCTAACGCCTAGGCCGTCTTTTGCATCACTGCGATCTCAATAGACCAAATGGTCCAACAGCTTGTGGCCGGCTAAAAAATTATAGTAATTTTAGAAAAATGGATCAGGTTAGATTTACTAATTTTAGATACAATAAAATTTAACTGACTTAAATCGAACCAATATATGATATTGGGCCGATGAACTGGGCTGCCTGAATGGATACTCAAGACTTTGGAGAGAATTTAGAAGTCTCAGTCAAAATGCCAACCCTTTGTGAAGGCCCAACCCATCTTGAGTAAATCACAACTGCCGGACTAAGTCTCACACTTTTGATAAGATTCAATAAGAATTTACTCAATTTAGTAAACAAATTTTAGATTCTTGTCAAGTCAAAAGTATCAATGGAAATGTATGCCACTAATTCTCATGATCTGGGTATTTTGGATCACGAATATGTGTAATTATTTAAGAAGAAAGGTATTATTTATTTTGAAAAAATATATCATCTCTCGACATACTCCCTCCGTCCCGGTTAACTTGTCACAGTTGACCGGGCACGGATGTTAAGAAAAAGCAAATTTTATGGATTTTTTGACTTTTTTAAATGTGGAGATTGAAAGTATATATTTTGAGGGTGAAGATTGTTGCCTTTAATTGTCATTTATGGTGTGACAAGTTAAGTGGGACGGACCGAAATGGAAAGTAGGACAAGTTAACTGGGACGGAGGGAGTAGTACTTTTTTGCTTAGAATTAAATTAAATGTATGCTACGTCAAATATATCAAATTTTTCCCTCATTTTTTTTAATGTTCTTTTAGACTTGGATAATAAAATTAACGGATAAAGATAATGGACAAATAAGCGCTCTTTCGATTTCTCTCTCCCCTTAAATCCCTCAATTTTCTGCACATTTTCTTACTATTGTTATCTAATTATATGCTAGGTTGTATAATGGAAGATTTTTTTAGGTAGTATTGAAAAATTGTGGAAAAAACATAAATGAACATCTAACTAAAAAAAATAAAAAATTGCAAAAGTTAAAAGAACATCTAAAAAAATCGGAGGTAATATATATTAAATTGGGTTAAATATTTAAACCAACCTGAACTTTGCGAGTTTTTACACTTCAGTACCTAAATTTTGTTTTTTGACTGATTGCAACCTGAAGTCCACGAATTGTACAAGTTGCAACCTCCGTCGAATTTTTCTAGCCAAATATGAAACACGTGACGATCACATGCCATATTGGGAGGATTTTTGCTATTTCTATGATTTGTTGAGATAGATCAAAAAGTCAAACACGTGACAATCATTTTGCTATTGTCAAGTTGCAACCTCCGTCAAATTATTAATCTTTCTAAAAAAATCATGAAAATAGCAAAATTTCCCCAAATTTGACATGTAATTGTCACACGTTTGATATTTGATCGAAAAAACTCGACGGGTCTTTTCAACTTGTACGAGTCATAGATTTTAAATTACAATAGATCAAAAAATAAAATTTAAGTACTAAAGTTTAAAAACTCGCAAAGTACAGGATAATTTAAATATTTAAACCTATTAACTTTTAGTTAGTTCTACCGAACCTGGGTTTATACACGTATCCGAATTTAAGCTAAAATATCGATTAAGATCTTTGATAAGACCACCAATCTTGGATATTGACTAATGCATTCATATATACACAACACTTGGCAAGTGTTAAATTAACGATTCATTATTTTACACAATACACCACTGGCGGAACTACATATAAATGTGGGGTACACTTGTACCCCCAATTTGAATTAAAAAAAAAAAAAATATTAGTAGGTATTTAAAAAAAAAAAATTAGAATGTATCCTCAAATCTTAATTTTATCCCCGATTTTTTTTATTTTTTATGAATCGTACCCCCGATTTTTAAATCCTGGTTAAATACACTTGGATCTTTTTCGTTCTCTCAGTTTTTTATTTTCACACACTTATTGAATATACGGTGAATTACATAAGCATAATGCATTCCGGTGAATTACATAAGCATAATGGTATTCGCTTGTGTCGTATAGGATTAGCGGAGTGAGATCGTCTTCGAGCCGATCATATTCCTGAGTTAACTTTTCCCGCCTCGTTACGAGCCACAATATGTTTTCATATAATAAAATAATATTCATTCTGATCCAAAATAAATGTCACTTTGGCAAAAATAATTTTGTTAAAAGTCGTTTAAAAAAATCTTCAGTTGAAAATATTCTTAAAAATACCATAATTATGGTATGAGAGGAGATGAGTAAAATTATAAATAAAGGAAAAACTAATAAGAACAAGAGTGAGTCTTGTGTGTGAACGGTCACACGTGTGACGACATGCACTTTTACAGAAAATCTTGATACTTTTACAGGAAAAAGTGATACTTTTACAAGAAAATGTGATACTTTTACTACATTGATACTTTTACAGATAAAGGTGATACTTTTGCTATAAAAAGTGATTTTTTTTTTTGTTTCAAAAAGTGATACTTTTACAGATAAACGTGATACTTTTACCACAAAAAGTGATACTTTTTCCTGTCACTCAGTGTGACCACCGTGTGACGGTCACATACGAGTTTTTGCCTAAGAACAAAAAGAGAGATTTAAGGTGAAAGAGATATGTTATGTAGGGGATATGAACAATCCTTAAATTTTCATAAAAAATCTAAAATGACATTTATCCTAAACCGAATAAAGTATATATTTTTCAATAAACTATACAATTTTTAATTCGTATTTTCACAAAAATTAATACTCCCTCTATATATATTCTAAAATGAGAGTGTTGTTCCAAAATTATCTTCTATCTCAAAATGAGTTGCAGAAATACTTTTATTTTTAAATTAGTCTTATTTCAAAAATAAATGTTTGGTACTCCCTCCGTTTTTTTTAACTGATATTTTAGAATGAAGTGGATGAATTAAGAATTAAATGGATTGATACATATATCATCGGTAGTCTTCTCTCTCTTATTAATACTTAAGATCACGTTCTTAATAATTACCCGATTTTTTTACCAATAATTAAAATGAAATGAAGGGTGTGTATGATTAAATAAATTCAATCAATAAATAAAGGGGACAGTATAATAAAAATATAATATTTTTAATAAATTATTATACCTTCAAACTAAATATCCGTGTTTGAGGCAAGATATCCGTGTTTAAGATCTTCATAGAACGAATCTTGGATATTAATGAATCCTTTTGATTGATCTGTTGGATCACAATGTTAATGAGGCAAGTTGAAAATTAGAGACTTGGTTGTGTTCAGTTCTTACAATTAGTCAACTTGTCCAATTGTGTACTCATGTGTTTCTAGTGAAAATTTCGATTAACTTCAATTAGTACTGGTATTCATGTTTCTTTTTTCTGATTCCTTCCCTCTAGTCAGCTAATATTGTGTCCAATTAGGCGTTAGGCTCTAGTTATGCTTAGTATACTTGTATTTGTTCAGACACATATTATGCTTGGTGATGATGATAATAATCGAGAAATCTTCGATAAATCGTCAAGATTGTCACCCTCTTGAAATATTCTTACAAGCTTCCATAAAAAACTCTAGTTCTTCTCTTGAAGAGAGAAGAACCCCATAAAAATTTGAAAATGAACTAAAGAGAAAGATTCTTAAAGTGAATAATGAGCTAAAAATCGTTAAAATGAGAGAGGGAGGGGCCATTTATAGTATCCCCAAACTCTCCTCAAGCACAAGACTAAAAAAATCTGAAAATTAGCATTTTTAGTAAGGGTAAACTAGTAATATTACATATAAGAATGGAAGGGGCCTTTAAGTGTTGAGTCGAGTCTCTCAATCGCGCTCGACTCGTCATTTTCGTCAGGTCTAGGAAAAATTTGTGCAGATTCAGCTCTCGATCCAAACAAACATGTTGTAAATCTTTGTCTCGCCATAGCGTAACATCTTGAATCACTAAAATTGGAGTCCGGAAGAAAAATATACGGTTGAAATACGGAAGGATTGTCCGGACTGAAAACCAAACCGAAGTGCTGGACCGAATGGGCCGGTACCAGTCTGGCTAAAACTTTCTACACTCATTTGCCGATCCAGCCGCCGGATCGATAATGGAGCGAAGGGGGTCGGTACCGGTCCGACTCTTGCTCCCTTGTTTGATTTTTCGTGCGTCTGGCACACCGTGTTCCCTTTTTGCCTGTCGTTTTCTTCCGCGGTTGTTTTGACCATTTTCTTCTCACTTTCTCGACTCGACTTCCACATATTTTGGTTGCGACTCGATGATCTTCGAGTTGAGCTTTTGTGGATCCCAATTCGGACCCGTTTGGGTCTTATTTTGCAAGCCGGAATTGGAAAGTACGTGTATTTGATTTCATTTTTCTCTCAAAATTTCCTAACCTTCAAAATACAACTAAAAACTCACGAAATCGCACGTAAACATGATAAACATTGACAAATAAAAAAAAAATAACGTTGAACAAATAAGAAAAGCGAATATTTTCCTGTTCATCAGAGTCTCGGTTAACAAGTTTCAGCCATATCAGTTGAAAGAGCACAAAAAGAAAATATGATAAAGTAAAGAATATAAGTTAAGTAAAGACGAGGTAAGGAAAATTAACTAGTTGGATCCAACTTTGTCATTTTATTGATATTCTCTGGTATGTAAGACCAGGTAGGGCAATTCACCTTGGTTACATTTGCTACAGTTATTTTGCTTGTGTTAGTTGAGAGAAAATCTAGATCTCCCTATGGGCATTTCAAAATTTTATTTATGGTGGAGAAACTTACCCTTAGCTCATTTAGATATGCCTTAAGGGTGATGGTTACGCCTATTGGTTATTTTTCACCCTATCTGGGTTACAACATCCCTGGATTTATGGGATTCTTGATAGATGGTTCCTTATAAGGATTTCATGGGATGTAGTCGGATACGTCACTTTTGTACGCTGATTTGATCTTTTGATTTTGATCCCACCTGAAGTGTATTTGAGTTGATTGACTTGATTCATATTTTAACCGGATTCGTAGACCTCACCCTGCGTTACCAGATATGGGTAGAAGTCTCGGGTTGGTTATGTATTGGTTCAGATTGGAATACAGTCAGGTCGACTGGATTCAGGTAGGTTATCATATTTGCGTTATTTCCGATAATAAATCAGGTCAACCAGCCTAGGTAGAAAATCTTCCCCGAGTCGCTACGAACAAAAGATCAGGTAGAAAAATTCTAGGTAACTCAACTTGACAAGTTGCGTCATAACTGAGTAATCCAACTTGGTCATCCGGTTAGGTTACATGTCAAATTGTCCGCACAAACCTTATTATGCGTGTATATGAAGTGATGGAGATACTCCACACGAACTAGGGGCAGTGGGGCACAATATGTTACATTACTGACACATCAACAAATATCAGGTGCTCACGGAGTGCTAGTATACTAGTACAACAAATCAATTAAATACTAGTGTATATATTTTTAGAAACAAGGGTGTAGGGGGTTGGCAGCTCCAGGGGCTTTATGCAAATTTTCTACGACTTACAAGAGGACTAGAACTTCGTGTCTCGCATATCCACCGAGAAGGGAACAAGGCAGCCGATCACTTGACAAATAAAGCCGTACAAGAAGCAAGCATCTTTGAATTTTTTTGAGATTGATAATTGTAATAGCCTAAAAGGCTACATCTTTTTACATGTTTTAGGTTTGCCAAATTTTAGGTTTCCTTGATTTGCATTTACTAAATAGTAAGATATTTCTTCGATTTATGTAAACCTTCCGGTGAGTTTCAATATATAGGTTTGGGGATTTGCCTAATCTCTCCATCATGATGATGATTTTACTGAAAAAAGAAAAAACAAAAAAACAAACGAAAAAAGTAGTAGAGGCTTAAAAAATAAAAAAAATAAAAAAACACAAGAAGGTAAAGTACAAAAGATCCAAAGTGAAAATTTTATTTTATTATGTAATAAAGAAAAAGCGCAGAGAAAGAGAAATTAAAAAATAAAAAGAAAACAAAGGCAAACACAAAAACACACAGCAAAATAGCAGCTTTTCTTCCCTTTTGCCTTGCCATCCCATAACCAGCAAAGCCACCTTCTTTTCCTTCCCACTAAGAGAGAGAGTGTAGAGAGAGAAGTACTTATATTAAAATCTGGTACCAAATCTATCTCTCTAAATCTTTTTTTGGGGCACTTAAAAAAATCTTTTCCACCAAAATAGTATAAATAACCCTGCAACATACCTCTTGGCTTTGGGAAGCTTTAAATGCCTTTCAAATAAGTCTATTCATGACACAAACCTCATTTACCAGATATATATATATATATATATACATATATGTATATGTAAAGAAAATCTTCACAAAATCTCAGCTGTTTATTCTGTATGAGCTTTCAGAAGTGGAATTTCTTTTCAGATTTTTATAGGTATTTCTTTATTTATGTTTATCTGCATGACCATGTTCATATATTTGAATCCAACAAGGCAAGCCATCATCCCTTTGTTCTTTAGTGTGTGTCTGTGTGTGCAACTTTTGTACATGAATTATTAAAAATCGTATCTTTTTGTGTGTGTTTATATATAAGGATCTTTGGCTGAGTTAGGGCATGCACCATTCTTGATTTCTTCACTTTCTGTTGCGAAAAATTCCGACTAGCTTCTAACGACTTTTATGACATCATAGTACTAATATTTGTTCTCTCTCATCAGGGATTTGTGGTTATGGAGTTTAGAACAATGATTTTGGGGCATTTTTTGGTGATTTCTGTGGCGTTGAATGTGGGCCTTTTGTACAGAGACTACTGCTGCAATGGAAAACTCAAATCAGAAGATGTGTTCTTCACCTTCAACAAGAATTCATCTTTGAGAGAAGCCCATGTTGCTAAACGGGCTTTTCTTGAATCTCAAGCCCAATCTTCTAAAGCTCTCACTGAAGTTATTGATCTTGATCAGTAAGTATTTTGCCCCCTTTTTACTTTCGTGCTCCGTTCTAAAAGTTTCCGTTTAGTTCTGATTATCCCCGCCTAGATCCATATTAACCCTCTTAAGCTGTGTTTGTGTTTGCTTATTTAAAGTAATTTTCTGCTTTTAACTTAAATTGAGTTGAAAGTAGTGTTTGCAACTTTGCATGCTTCCGTTTCTGCTGAAATTTAGAATATTTAAGTCAAAATTTTAAAGTTGAGAATAATTGCTTCTCAGTAAAATACTGTGATATGAAAGTGATTATTTAATAAATACTACTTCCTCCGTCCCGCTTAGATTTGCATGTAGGGACGGACACGAAGGTTAAGAAAAAATTATTTTTTACTTTTTGTTTGACTTTTTCAAAGGTGGAGATTGTAAGAAAAAATTCTTTTTTAAAGGTGTGCAAATCTGAGTGGGACTAAGCAAGTACAACTTATGAACTGGCTACAACTACTTTTTTCAAACACTATCCGCTTTTGATTTTAAGCAATTTTACAACCATCGCTAGTTTTACTCACTTTCTCAAAAGTAAAAGTAAACACAAATGCTCCCTAAGTTCTAATTAGACGCTAAAGCCCAATTTACTTCCCCACTAGCATCTAACGTCTTTTATAAGATTGTTTTGTTTTGTTGCCACCCTTATAATTCAGTGGAGAAAAGGGGTCCTTTGGTTTTTCTGTTTTCTCCAAAAAGGAATTTTCTTTTAATTAGAAAATATTAGTTTAAAAAGAAAAAAATAGTGGGGTTTGACCTTGAATTCTTGTCTTAGTTCTTGTTCTTGTTTATATGCATGAATTCAAGCATCATCTTGTGTTTGAAATGATATAAGTCACTTCATGATGATTCAAGCACTATGATTTTTTTAAGTTTTATTTATTTATTTTGACTAGTACATATATAAAGATTCAAACTTTCCCATAAAACTTCACCAAAACCCATAATTGAGTGTGAATTGGCATGGAGAAAAGGTGGATTAATTAATAATGTTGTTTAAGAGTAGTGTTAATTACTACTAATAATAGTGAATGGATATTTAGTATTATTATTAAGGGTGGCAAATTTGTGCTCGATTTTGGATGGTTCGGGTTATATATAAAGATATTATTTGAAACATATGATTACAACATTTTAAGATAAATTATCGATTTTGAGTTGGAATCAGGTTATTGAAATATATGTAGGGTTAGTTTCAAATTTCTCACAGACTGGGAGTGTTTGCAATTACTTTTCTCATGTGTTTTTTAGCTTATAGCTTGAGAAATTGTTTTGGGATGTTTGGCAAAACATCTTTAGTTTTAATAGAAGTGATCTTAGGCTAAAGTTAAAAGTAAAAAATATTTCCTCTGTCCCGGCCTAATTGTCCAACTTGTCATATTTGTTTGTCCCAAGCTAATTGTCCAAGCCCTTAAATGACAAATTTTCTCACAATCTCCACCTCTCAAAACCTCTACTTTTATCTCAACCTTTGAAAAAATCAAAGATTCCACAAAATTTATTTTTTCTTAGTCTCCTTACCCGACAAGGTTGGACAATTAGGTCGGGACGGAGGGAGTAGTTGTTTTTCACTTTTTGGTATTTTGGTAAATAAATAAAAGTTTGTTCTCTCACCTATAAGCTAAAAGTTGCAAGTATCAAATACTCCAACTTTTACATTTGACTGAAATCACTTTATTCTAAAAAATTACCTACTTTTGATTTTAATCAATTTTACCACAATCTTTACTTTTAATCATTTTTTTAAAAGTTAAGCAAAGGAGAACACCCTCCCAAGTTTATATTGTCGAGTTGGGTGGGGTGGGTCGGGTCAATGATTGCCATCCCAGGCTTCCCAGCTACTAGCAAGCATGTAATTATTTTGAAGATTGTTAAGTGAGTTGAATAGTGCACGGTGCGGTTCCCTAACGTGCGCTTGGGGGTTCACGCTGTGTCAGTTTAGAGACAGGGACAAGTCCTGCTGGCTTTGGAATTCCCCATGGTGCATGTTAGAGTAGAGTACAAAGCAAAATTGTCCCCGATGTAATTGTTGTAAGTGGTCTTTCTTGATTCCCTCGTTGACCAACATCATCATTCTTTCTTGTGCTAATAAATTAATCACTTTACTTAGTATTAATTTAATGTGTCATTAGTGCTTATCATATAATCAATATTTAAATTTTCAAGAAATATTCTCTCTTTTTCCGTACGTGATCGCTTTCGAGTAGAGTGATTGATATTGTGTGCCACGTGGCATCTTTTATTTATTCGGAGATTTTTCTCGAACCCGTGTTGATAGTACTTACATTTCACCGAATATGTCATATGTAGAGCTATCAAAATGAGCTTTGGGTCGTGGATTGGCCTGCCCATCCCGCATAATAGGTGGGCTAGGCCCAACCCATGGCCGGTGGTGAGTGGGGCTAAACCGAAGTTTTTGTAGGCTGCCCCACTAGCCGTTCTGACAGCTCTAGTCACGTGCAGTGCATCTAAAGAATTTGATAGTCAACTTTTATTGTAACCTTTGGGAAATGGGCGACATACCACACATCTAATGGAATGCAAGCATTAGAGGTGGCAATTGAGGTGGTCTGGCCCGGCGAGCCATGTGTTTAACCGGGTCAGGCTAAACCAAAATTCCGTCGGGTGAAAATTAGTGAATCCAGCCCAACCCAACCTCTAAAATATACTAAAATTTTTGGGTCGGATCAAGCATGTTGGAACCAATGGTGGTTCAGGAATCGACTGATATTCCTATAGTTTAGGTTATCTAATATATCAGGTGGGTTGGACTGAGCCATGTCGGACCGAGTCGATTTTACCACCTATAACGGGCATTACCCATAATGGTATCATAGAATTTTTCTTAATGATACTTTAATGATAAGCGAAATAACTAACTTTAGGAAATACTAAAATTGTCAATTTAGGAGAATTAAGAGGTGTGGATAAAGATTTGTGTATTAATGGAAAGGGGGGTGGAATAGGAAATAGAAGGGAGGGTTTAGGCCTTGGTCTATTCATGTGAAGAATGATTGTGGGCCTGATATTTACTTGTCATTTATCCAATCATTTGATCATATGATAGGGCCTGGCCCACTGGTTTGGCCCACCCATACCTACCTCCCACCCCATATTGAGTGGTGAGGACCACTGTCCTTGTTTCTGGACCATCCTTGGGTATGGTGATGTTATATCATCCAACTTCACATTTAACTGCCCATCCCACGTGACTCCGCCCGCCTGCCAGTCCAGGCGTAGCATCCACATCCACCACACGTTTACGCACACTTGTCTGTGCGTCAATGTGTGGTGGCACTGCTGTAAAAGTCCCCTCCTAGCTGGGCCCCCACAACTAGTCGTCCTTCCTTTTCTTTACTCGATTGGCCCCGCCTAACTCTGTCATGGCCCCACCTAGGCTCTAAACCTGGACTTCTCCCTAGTGCCTTTTTAGTGCCCGTCCGATGTGAGTCCACCTACCTGCCCATCCAGGCGTAGCATCCACATCCACCACACGTTCACACACTTGTCCGTGCGTGAATGTGTGGTGGCAGTGCTGTAAAAGTCCCCTCCTAGCCGGGCCCCACTACTAGTCATCATTTTCTTTACCCGAGTGACCCCGTCTAACTCTGCCGTGACCCCACCCAGGCTCTAAACTACTGCCCTTCTCCATAGTTTGCTGCCCGTCCGATTTGAGTCCGCCTGCTTGCCTGTCCAGGCGTAGCATCCACATCCACCACACGTTCACATAAATTTGTTTGTGCGTGAATGTGTGGTGGCAGTGCCGTAAAAGTCCCCTCCTATCCCGGGACCCCACTAGTCTTCCTTCCTTTTCTTTACCCGATTAGCCCCACCTAGCCCTTCTTCATCTGCCGTGGCCCTCCTTGCCCATATACTAGTGCTTTTTACAACGTTGTGTGGTAGAGAAAGTTCTTACGTATCCTAACTAATCGATTGCCTTGCATTCTATTAGATGCGACGCGTGGACAAAAGAGAGAAAAATGCTGTTTTTTCACTCACGTGTCGCACATCCACCAGTAGTGCCTGAATTTCATTAGATGCGCGACACATGGACAAAAGAGAGAAAAAGTTGCAGTGAATTGGACGCAATTAGACTTAATGTAGTATCTGTTACACTTCTCCTACCCAGGGGTTTGTTTGTGAACTTCGAATTTACGTAAGAATATTCATCAGAACTACTTGATGTCTTATTTTCAATTTACTTCCACAAAATTTTTCAAAGAAATTAATTTGGAGAAACTAACGGTTCTACATTTGGTTATAGCTCATAACTTTTATTGACATTTGTAAGCCATCTTAACTAACGCTCGACTCTCTACAGTGGTGATCCTACGATGTACGAGAGGTATTGGCAACAATCGGGGGACAAAACTACGGTCGTGATTCCAGGCTGGAAATTCATCAGTTATTTCTCCGACGTTAAAAACCTATGCTGGTTTCTAGAGCCCGAATTCGCCAGTGCTGTTATTCGGCTGCACAAACTGGTCGGAAATGCCGTCACTGAAGACCGACACATTGTGGTAGGGACAGGTTCTACTCACCTGTTTCAGGCGGTTTTGTACGCAGTTTCTTCACCCACTGCTTCGGAGCCACTCAGTGTTGTCTCTGCTGCACCTTTCTACTCGGTAAGTTGTCTACACGAATCCTTTTACTAATAAACAAATACTAAATTGGTTAGTTGTCACATTTATTGCAGTGAAATGAATATTTTTTATCTCTGAATTATGCTGATTGTTGATATGCCATGATACATGTTTGTAAGAAACTCAAAGTCGACGTAGTTATTGACGATGTTGGATTCGACACAGACATTGTGATCTATACGACATTATCCCTACAGATGTGTCTACATTTAGTATAACTCTTTGCTGGAAGAAACATTATTTATAGCAATTATTTGGGTGTGAGATTAATGCTTGTGCAGTTGCATGTTTCTTACATATTAGGACATTATGCACATGCAAGATACAGTGAAACTCTGGTTGAGTGATTCTTACTCCATTTCCTATAGGACATAATCTGAAATATCATTAATTGCTCTGAATTGAAGATCGATCTCTCTCATTACTCGACATATCTTCAAGATTTAGCTGTTTTCTTGAACTTTATTGTTAAGCTATACGACACCGTAAGATTTGATATGCGGACACTATTGTGAGCACTTGTTCATGTGACACTTTTTTAAACAGAGAGTGCTCGGTATATCTTTTCTCATGACGTCATAATGTTATATCATGAAAGACGTTACCCTTATGTCGAAAACTATGATTATTTATATCCACGGCAAGAAATTGATATCCTAAGTCTACTTCATGTACTTTTTCGATGTTTAGATGATCATATTTCGTTAAGAAATACCAAAGTTCACAAGGAGAGTTGATACTTAGCCTATCCTACGTGTAGTTTCCAATTGTAGAAAGGTTCAAAGTTACTCCCTGTCTAAGAAAATAGTCGTTTAGGACTAAAATTTGTTCTCGTCTTCTGTAAGGCGGAAGTTACTTTTATCATGAAAAGTTTTACTTCTAACGTGAAAAATGATACTTTTATCACCAAAAACTGTACCTTTCTGAAAACTGCTGCTTCTGTATAGGTTAACACTCAAAAGTAATTCCGTTTATTTAAGTTCTTGCCTTCATTTAGAGCTCATGATGTGTCTTCACTTGCTTGCAGTCGTATCCTCTGATCACCGACTTCCTAAAGTCGGGACTCTATAAATGGGCGGGAGATGCGCAAAAGTTCAAGAAAGATAAGCCGTACATTGAACTAATAACGTCTCCAAACAACCCCGATGGATTGTCAAGAGAAGCTGTGGTGAATCAAAAACAAGGAATACTAATTCATGACCTTGCTTATTATTGGCCACAATACACTCCAATCTCTTCTTCTCCGGCCGATCATGATATCATGCTGTTTACCGTTTCCAAAAGCACCGGCCACGCTGGAACGCGTTTGGGGTATGCAACACCTTGAAATTTATCAATGATATTAATTAACAAGATTCATTGACATAATATGGTAGTATAAGTCAAAATTCTCTACTTGTTTTGACAGATGGGCTCTTGTTAAGGATAAAGAAATCGCCAAGAAAATGACTGAGTTCATCGTTCTAAGCACCATCGGCGTGTCCAAAGAGTCGCAGCTACGCGCTGCAAAGGTCTTACAAGTGCTGTCCGATTCTCACGAGCACAGAGATACGTTTACGGGAGACGAAGCCTTCTTTGATCATAGTTATAATCTCATGGCAAAGAGGTGGAAACAGCTTAGAGAAGCAGTTAAAAAGAGCAAGCTCTTTAGTTTGCCCGAGTTTCCCCATCGCACGTGCGCGTTTAGTGGCCGTACTTTTGAATCGCAACCCGGTAAAATCCTCCTTCAATTACACTCCTTCTTTTACTTCTATTGTCGTTATTGCTAGAGGTGGCAATCTGGGACGGGCCCTTTGGTCAATGTCATATATTGGGCCGGGTCATGGAACCCTAAAAATCAGTCGAGCCAAAAATAGTCAAGTCGCCTGTGGGTTGGCCCTCTGTCTAATGTCATATATTAGAACGGATCATGGCTGCCTAAAACTCACTCGGGCCAAAAATAGTGAAGTCGGCCTGTGGGTTGGGCCAGTTGGGCAGATGTTACTTCAAGCTAAGATTCATATGAGCCCAGCCTGCCGATTTTACCACCTCTATTCAGTGTAAGATACCATCAAATTAACATTCTAATGTTCTTGATCTTGCAGCATTTGCTTGGCTTAAGTGTGAGGGCGAAACGGAGGACTGCGAAAGCTTCCTTCGCGACTACAAGATACTAACGAGAAGCGGGAAGCATTTTGGCGATAGCGCAAAATACGTAAGAATCAGTGTCTTGCCTCGCGACGAAGTTTTCGATCAATTTACGGAGAGATTAGGCAGTATTAGTTCATCATAGTCCTCAGGATTTTGCTGATTGTGAAAAAGATTAGGCAGATGGGGTCTTGGGTATAACATGTTGTAATGATCTTTTGTGTCATCTGTTTATGATTTCTTTACATAGTAAATATTTTCACCTATCATTTGTCAATATGCTGTCTAATGATCTGTGTTCATATCTTTCCAGTTTTTTGCAATATGTGGCAATTTGGGGAGGGAGGACTAGCCTATCGGGTCAACATTTTAAGTATGGCTAGTTTAGACGGGACAAAAAATTTCATTGGGCGGAGAATTAGTGAGTCCCACCCAATCCATCCCCTTAAATATATTAACGTTTTTGAGTTTGATGGCTGCCCGTCGGGTTATGACTACTGGGCTAGATGATATTCTAGAGGGGTCGAGCTTACTAGGCTCGATGATATTTCAAACTAAGATTTTTATGATTCAATCCATTTAAAATATTGAACGGGTGGACCGATCTATTTGGCCGCGCCGTTTTCCCCTCATATGTTTCTAAATTCAGACTTGACGAAAAACACCAAGCTAACATACATTATATATTATAATTATTTATTTATTTATTTATTCTTCTTGATATTAATTATGTGTTTAAGCTCTGTCTTTACAGAAGTTCAAAAATCAAAATATAAAAGAAAGAAAAGTATATAAAAAAATGTTATCATTAATAAAATTATTAGTGTTTTTTTTTAGTTTCCAAGCATAAAATAATGTAGTGGGTATTCCGTTTATATTCGGGTACCTACATATCTAGCAAGAAGGCTAAGCCCTTAAGTCATATGGACCTGTAAAATTGAGGCCCAATCCTAATATTTTTAAGGTTGGATCAGGATCGACCTTAAGGATCGAGCCTGTTTTGACATCTCTACCCACAACCTACCGAGATAAAAGATAGAGTAATAGGATATGGGACGGACAATATTATATACGGAATGGGAAAGTAAACCAGCGTTCTACCCCACCCGTTGATATTCTTATCTGTAATAAAATATCTCAGATTTATGGGCTTTAGAGTATATTTTTTATGGGCTATCGACCAATTACGTGAAGAAAGACCAATTGGATCTATGGGCTTTATAACAGTACGAAAGTCCAAGAACACATGCCCGTTTTAGCCCATTTAAATCAGTGTAGATAGGAAATCTAATTGGCCAATTCTAAATAGAGCCATCGAATTTCTCTCTACAGCCACTTACATATAAATTGTCTAATTTACCCTTAAGAAACGATTTTCTAAGCCTGGTTTCAACTCACAACCTCCCTATGGTTACTCTCTCAAAGATCACAATTATCTTCTCCCATTTCTGCTCTCTTGCGCAGAATTACTTGAACTGATTTTGAACTTTGATGCGGAATTCACTTTTGAACATCTATTTGAGGATTTATATTGACTCTTATTATATGTATAATTTATTTTCATATTTTATTCCGATGATTTTGAGGGTAAAGTAGTAGTGATTGTGATTCGAGTTTCTCGACTGAAAATTTATTTATTAAAGGTGATTAGTGTTGGCAACCATGATATTTTAGTCAGGTAATAGAAAGGGAGAGAAATAAAGAACAGTTAGCAAAATTTAAGATGAAATTTTGAGAAGCCGTCTGCAGAGCTTGAGAGAGAATTCAATGGTTTGGTGGCTGTGAAAAGTAAGAGAGATGGGAGATGAATCTTTCTAAAATTATAGTTGTATAGTTTGAGGGTAGTATGGATAATTAATATGTAAGATGGCTTTGGAGAGAAATTTTGTTGTTGTAATTAGAATAACCCAATCTAATTTCACGTAATTTTTTATTTCACGAACAAGTAAATATAATTATGGAATAATAAGTCAAACCAATAAATAGAATTAGTTGTATAAATGAAAAGTTATAGTTTTTATAAGTTTATATTTCAGTGAAATTGACAAAAAATATAATTATTATTTTGTTTTATGGGACAACGTTAGTATATTTTAAAAGTTAGTAAGTTATAGCATTGACGAAGTTGGATAGCTCAGGTGTTAGAGCATCTACTACCTTAAATCTTTGATTTTGGGGTTGAGTCACCTTGGAGGGGAGGGGAAGAATTTTTTCTTTGTTCTTCAGTTAGAAGAATTCAAAAAAAAAAAAAAAAAATGTATGTCAAATATGTACAGATTTATACCTAATATATGTAAAATTGTGAACCCTAGGTGACCCGATCTAAATGTATTTAGGGTACATTTGGATGGATCGATTTGATGGTGATCTAAATGTACTTAGGGTATATTTGGATGGACGTACTTGATGGGTGGATTTTGAAATTCACCATCAAATTCATCCAACTTGTTTGGGAAAAAGAAAAAATCAAATCAAAGGATGTAAATCCTTCCTAAATTTCTAATTTATTTTGGATGGATTTGAAATTCATCCAACAACCTAGTTATTTATAAATTCATCCTGCCCCTCATATATGTATACTCACATTTATCACACACATCTCACACAGTACACACAACGCATACCACATGCACACACACTACACACACACTACAAGAAAAAAAAATATTTGCCGCTACTCTTTTTGCAGCTACAGGAGTGAATAATAAAAGATAACCTCTTTTGTATCTATTAATAGTTAATTAAAATATTTTTACAATTTTAACCAAAATTTGCTACAATATAACAAGCTTTTTTGCAACTACATGTAGTTACAAATACATTAGCAACAATAAAGTAGCAAAAAAACTTTTTGGATCTTAATATAAGTCGCTACCCTATAGTATTCACATGTAGACATGCATAGTTACTAAAAATATTTTTGTGACTACTCTCCCATTTTTATAACTACATTTTGTGGTGATAAAAAGTCTTAATTCTAGTAGTGACACTTCACACACACTTTACATACTACACACGAATATTACACACACATACTACATGCAGAGGCGGATGCAGTAAGAGCTGTGGGGGTACAACTGTACCCCTAATTTTTAAAAAAAAAAAAATCATTTTATGTATTAAAAACGGAAGAAAATTATGAACCCCCATAAAATAATCCAGCCAACAAATTTTTAATTCTCAACGTGTGTTTGATGAGTTGACGGCGGCCACATCTTCTAAAGTCACAGATGTCAATAAGGGCCAGTCCGACCCTACCCGGCCCAAGCCCTGAAAAGCCCGGGTCCTAAAGGGTCAGGGCTAAAAGCCCTCATGCTATAAGGGCTTAGGGCTAGGGCTAGGGCCGGGCCCAGGGCCAGGCCCTTTAAGTTCATGTATTTTAATTTTTTTTATTATTGTTCTCAAATTTCATAATTAACATGTTTAAATTTTATCGATAAAATGGTTATTAAATTTTTTAAAATACGAGTATTCCATTCTCTTGGGATTCTTAAATATATCGTGTGGTGTCTTATACAATCATACCACACAATATATTTAAGAATCCCAACATACATATTCAAATACTAGCGGAAATAATAGAGAACGTGAATGCAATATTATATAAGAAAATGTGAACTGAAGTATTGGAGCTAGAAGAGTAAAGGAAACGTGAAAACTCATTGATTGCATGAAACTCTAAATTTATTCATGAGATATCATATATAATATAGTTATGAGATATATAATATATATATAATTATATATTATATATTATATATATATATATGTATATATATATATATATATATAATGGCCCTCAGGGCCGGCCCTACCCTAACCCGGCCCAAGCCCTAGTAGGCTCGAGGGTTGAAAAGGGCCGGGCTAAAAGCCCTTAAGCTATATGGACCTGTAAAATTGAGGTCCAGCCCTAGTATTTTTAGGGACGGGCCAGGGCCGGTCCTAAGGGCCGAGCCTGTTTTGACATCTTAAGAGCCCAACAATAATAGGACCCTTTCGGCTTCAGCCCAACAAGAAGAATAATAGAAAAAGATGAAAAAAAGGAAATTGGCAGCAACTATGATCCAAACAATATAATTACAATGAGATCCTTAAAATAAGCTCTCATCAATGTAACTTTATTCTTATTTCACTTTTGAGAACTCCTTTTTCTCAAATTTTACTGTAGACTCTCACCATTGTAAGTTTATTCTTTCATTTTTTTTATATATATATAGTTGTTATTTGATTTGATTAATTTATTAATATCTTCAACTTAATGTTGTTTATTAATGAATTAGGATTTGCGTATTTTTTAAATGATTGTTTGGTCACTTTCAATGATAAGGATGTTATTCTACAAGTTCTTGATTATGATGTCATAGACTGCTTCCAAAGAATGAAGACTCGTCGAACCCAATTAGAATGGTAGTTTCTATTTTAATATTGTGTATTTTCTATTTTTTATTTTTATTTTTTTTACAACTTTAAATTTTAAACAATATTTTTGTACATTTTTACTACTATATGGTCCGTCTCTTCTTCCTTTTTTTATTTTATATTTTATATATATCATACCCCTAATATCAAAATCCTAGATACTCCACTGACTACATGCACACTACACACACATACTACACGCCCACACCACACACACTATACGCACACACTTCACACACACATACCACACGCATACACACTTCACACACATGCTTCATGCAGAGACACACACTACGCACACTTTCATTATCATCATCCTCTAAAAAATGTTAAGAAATTTTGAAAACATAAAAGTTCAGATAATTCAAATCCACTCATTTGAATTTAAACATCCAAACAATAAATTTAATATAGATTTGAAATGAGTGGATTTCCAAATACAAAGAATTGAAAACCAAATCTTTCCATCCAAACACAACCTTAGCTGAAGAAAAAAGAATTCTCATCTATTTCACAACCTGAGTAACTTCTACTGATTAATATTTTTTCGAAAAAAAATAAAAATCCAATGAAACTGTTGTACTCCTGTAAAAATATTATCGTTTTCGGAGAAAAAATTAAGTATTACTTTCCAAAAAAAAAAAAAATCAAATAAATTTTCCAAGAAGAATAATAGTTTTGCAAAAAACACTCCTCTATAATAAGTGTCATGTTTAAGAATGTACAACTTATTATTTTTAACTAATTTAATAAGGTACAATACTAAAAAAATCATCAATTCTCATCTGCACTATTTATTTTATTTTTAAATTAACATATTCAATCATATGTAAGTAATTCGTAAAATTTAAATTCAAAATTTTAATTTCAACTAATAAAATAAAATATTAACATCTTAAATAAAATTCTAATTCAAGAATATATATATATATATATATATATATATTTTTTTTTTTTTTTAGGACTTTGCTATCCGAGTAGTATTTGTCTGGGCAGAAAAAATAAAAAATATATATTTTTTTCTATCATCTTCTAATTAAAATTACAAATATAATTAATAACTATCACAAGATTAAACTTTAATGTTAACTATCATTTTTGAAGTGATCTAAAAACTGATCGATTTTTAATTCATTTTCGGGATTCGTAATGTTAAAATTTGAATTATCTTCTTGACAAATAAATATTCATTAATACTTTTTAAATACATTTGTAAAAAAAAAAAAAATTTAAGAAAAAAAAAAAATCTGCCCGAGCAATTTTATCCGGGAGTCTTTTCCCAATATTTTAAACATGACTCGTATTACGAAACGGACGAAGTACGTGATGTGAGAAGGAATTGGATGTGCGGAAACATCCAAAGCAGAAGAAACAAAACAACAAATCCTGAGGCCACTTCATTAATAATATCAATCTGCTGTTTAACTTATATACATATCCAGGCCCACAAATCCAAGATATGACACAAAGCAATTTTCGTGGGGGCCCGGGGCCCGCATTAACAGTCACCGCAACCCACCCAACCCTACCTCATCCATAGGGTTTCAAAATTATTGAAATATGAATGAAATTTGTACCGAATAAGATTTGAATCGAAAAATTTATTGGCATGAATCGTTATTTTGTTGATATAAATTTAGATATTTCTTAATTTTTTGAATCAAATTTCGTATAGGATCATATCAATATGTGCCGAACAATGCTAAACTAAATTACCGAATATAAATACAAATTTTACACTTAAAAAAGATTATCTCTATAAAATTGATTCAAATAAGAATTAACATTCAAAAAATAAGACAATGAATAAAAACAAATTTGTCGTAATCAAATTATTTATTTTGATTACATGTCAAGATATTTTGTTCACATTGAATCTGTCATTCAAAAGATAGAAAATCTTCGATTATTCAAATTGAACCAAATCAAATTGAAGCGTTCCGTTACATCCAAAATTTTAGTCCGAACTATCCCGAAAAAACAAAGTGAATATGCTATTCAAAAGATAGAAAATCTTCAATTATCCGAATTGAACCAAACACTACTCCCTCCGTTCCGGCTGAGTTTGCACACTTGAGTCGGCACATATATTAGGAAAAATTATTTTTTACTTTTTGGTTGACTTTTTTAAAGGTGGAGATTGAAAGTGGAGATTTTAAGAGTGCAGATTGTGAGAAAATTTTCCTTTTTAAGGGTGTGCAAACTTAGATGGGACGTCCGAAAAGGAAAGTGTGCAAACTCAGCCGGGGCGGAGAGAGTACAAGAAAACTATCAAATTCCAACGGAGCATAAAACCGTTGGAATTTTGAAATTTTCAACAGCAAATGAGCTGTTGGAATAGCTGTTGGAAATAAATTTCAATGGCAGAAGTCGTTGGAATAGCTATTGGAAAAGAAATTCCAACAGTAAAAGGATCCGTTGAAATTGTCGCTGGAATCATTTTTCTTTTGGAATTTAATTATTGAAACAAAAAAATTCCAATAGCCACTTTTTTAACGGCATAAAAACCGTGGGAATTAAATTCCAACGAAGATTTACCATATTCCAAAGATTTTGATAAATTTCTATTGGAATTTTAATTCCAACGGCAATTCCGAAATCACGTCGTATCGGACACACCCCACCCACCCCTTCCCCCACCCCTTTTCTTCCTGCTATGGCTCTGCCACTGCAAAGCTTTATGTGGAGTGTAGTTTGCTTGTTTTGCACGTCTCGTAGTAATGGAAAGATTGATGTGCTCTCTGGTTTCTGAAATCCCCACTGTTTTTGTTGTGATCTTGTCCCTCAAACTGACCAATACTTTACCATGCCAAATTCATATATTTCAGTTAATATTATAAAAGTTATTAGACGCTAGTTGAAAATTAGATTAAGGGCTAGTGTGATTGCAGTTCACGACATTATAAGAAAAATTTAAATTAGAAATAGAAAAATTTGTCTCTAATTATATTATGTCCGTCTCTAAATTACTATAGTAGTGACAGATTGAGACAAAATGCTAGTCTCTATAGATTATAATGCTTGTCTTTAAAATTTAGAGACCGATTTATTCTGTCTCTAAATTTAGTGATGGAATTTTCTTTTCTATTATGAAATTAGAGACCAAATTACCTACAGAATATAGACGAATATATCGTCTCTAATATTGGGTTGCTATTTTGTTACTAATCGAAAACTAATGATTTTTTATCATTTTCCATCACTATTCAATTCTTGTTTCGTTTTTATTTAGTAACTGATATCATTCATTATTAACTTCCGTCACTAAGTTGAATTTTTTTGTAGTGGGTGGTGTTAAGCGAAATCCGAACTTGGTTAGGTGAAAAAGAATTGGAAAAAGGACAGAGTCCGTCGATAACACTTTTTCGCCGGCGATGAAATTGATTAAAATGCAAGTAATTTTTTAATTTTGTAATGAAGTTGAAAAAAAAGAAAAATTTAAGACGAAAATTGAACGAGCGCGGAGTTATGAAACGAAAAAGACATTATAGCCTGTCACTTTTCCAAATTTTAAATTGAATCATACGTTGGGCAGTGAATTTGATGTAATAAAAGTTTTAGAAAAAAAATAGCCAGAGGCAATGATCAATGGAGTGTGTGAGTGGGGTGCATGTATATGTGCAGTACCATGAGCAGCTTTTAGCTATCACAATGCAACTCCTTTTGACAGCACAACAGTAGAATTAACAAATGAAAACTACGTCCTTTTAAGAAGTTTATTTCGTCGACTACAAAATATCACAATTGTGTTTCACTCATAAAATTATATCGTTTTAAGAAGTTAATAAGAAATATTGATTATTTTCAAGGTTAAACTAAAATTACATAGTTATATGTGTGGAATACAATTGAGAGATCATAATTGAAACTGAAAATCTGAAGTGCATTTACGGAGATAATTTTACAAGGGAATACTAGTGGTACTTTGTCTTCATTATTCTTAAGTAAAAGGCGAAAGAATAGTTCGCTATGTGCTCACCGTGCAATTGCGTAATTACTCTATAATAGTTTGCGTTCGTCAAATGACAGTTGGTGTGTGGTCTTTAAAATTAATAGGAAAGACAATTGGGAGGTGTTTTAACCCATTAATTTTATTAAGTAAAAGTCAAAATAAAATATTTTCAAGTCACTACAAGAAAAATGACCTTTTTAGACAATAAAAATTGATCACAAATAATAAATATTTGTCACAACTATTATTAGAGACAACATATCGTCACTAATTAGTTGTCTTAATAACTCAGTTACAAAAAATACATGTGAGATGATAAAAGTCGTCTCAAATATTTTTTGCAATAATTATTTGCCTCTAAATGTAGTTTGAAAATCATTCAAATAATTTATAGGAGTTATGTGACAACAAATGATCATAAATAACTTATTATTAATAATCAAGGAAAAATTTCATTTTGAGTCTTGTATGTTAGGCCATGTCTATTAAAAGTCCTGTATATTAGAAAATTTAAATTTTAGTCCTGTATGTTTCAAAAATTATTCAATTTAAGGACACTGATCATCACCGAAGACCAATTTAGCCAAAATTAGACTAATAAATTTAGGGCTTTCGAGTGCTAATGCTTCTGTGTCAAGTATATGTCCAGATAACATGTCAAATCATTAAATTACTTTAGTGATTCACCCAAAAAAGAAAGAAAAAAGTTAAACCTTAATTCCTGTAGGAGGTTCATTTCATTTTATTTTTCTTTCATTCTTCATCTTTCTCAAATTTATTAGTCATGTGCGTCGCACGTGATTAATTGCAGTCAAATTGGCCGTTGGTGATGGTCAATGTCCTTAAGTTGGACAATTTTTTAAACATACAGGACTAAAATTGAAATTTTCTAACATACAAGATTTTTACTAAACAAGACCTAATATAGAGGACTAAAAATGATTTTTTCCGTCATAATCACAATTGTAATTCCAATAAACATATCACAATTTTTTCTCGTGAGTTAAAAGCTAAAAATCACTTGGCACTTGAAAAAAGCTGCTGAAACACTGGGTGTTTAGAATTGCTTTTCCTATTATTTTTTAACTTATAACTTAAAAAAAATTATTTTAGGACATAAAATTAACTTGAGCTTTAAAAAAATACTTACAAGGCAAAAGCTCAAAGTAAAATTTTGTTGCTTCTTTCTACTCAATTATCTGAAATAATTTTTGTCTTCAAAGACTATCTACTTTTTTAATAAGTTTTTTTTTAATAAAATTTAAAATTTTAATCACTTTTTTATTTCACACAGTTTCTTTGTTGATGATGTTGAGAGATTAGATTGTATGATATGAATTGGAGGATATAGTAGACAAGAAGGAACTGCAGTGACAGAGAGAGACAGACTGATAAATTTAAACTGTTTCTGACCTGATTTTGGGTAAGATTTCATGGTTTGGGACTCCGAAGCAGAAGCTTTTTAGTTTTTACACTCAGCAATCTACCAAATTCTATGCTACTCAATCGAACACTGTTTAAGTATGTGATTCAACCATCCACTTGAAAAGTGAATTGAAGTGAATGACTAACTTTTGTTTTAACTTCATTCAATTTTAAATAGTCGGACATTATTCGAATAGAGAGCATAGAATATCTCCAGCAAACCACATATGCATCAACATCCCTCTGCCATGTAATTATTACAATTTGGGAAATAGATAACAAGATTTGCATTCTCTCTGTCCCTCTCACACTCAGAAGCACAGTTTACTTTTCCTTTTATTAGTGATCTCTCACTATACGTATTGTTTTTTAATATGTATTAAGCTTATACCATAACCCTAGCTAGCTAATGTTTTTGCTCAGAGTACCCAGGGTTTATTTCAAATATCTTACGAGCTTCGATATTTTATAAGTTGTTTCAATAATTTTCAAATATAATCTTTTTTAGAATTTATAAGTAAATAAAATATTTGGATAAAATAATTTATAAGGTTACAACTGAATAAAGTGATTTAACTATGAATTTATGGATTAATTTGAAAGTTACTATCAAATACACATGTTGATTAGTGCATGACGTGATGTAGTATATGTGGAGTGTGTGTAGTGACTGTTGAAGAAGTAGGTGTAGTGTGTGTATGAGATGTGTTGTGTGTGTGAAATGTTTGTAGTGTGTAAAATATGAAATTTTAGTGTTACTCATAAAATCTTTGAAAATAAGATGAACTAGAGGTACTTTTTCTTTTGAGCTTATAAGCTTTAAGAGCTTATTTTTACGTCTTATAAGTTGTTTAACATCGTATTTTACCCTACACATTTTAAGAGCTTTTTTGCTCTCAAACATCTTATAAGATATTTTGAGGATTTCTTTTTTTAGTACAAATTTTGAGCGAAATGGGGTTGGTGAACATTGATCTCTGATCAATAACTTCAATTATAAAATGTTCAATTAATTAAACTATAACTAATTTTCTATTTTGAAGAACTTATAAACTTGGTCAAACACCCTCTAATTCTGCTAATTATGACATTTGGGACGTCAGAAAACAATCGTTTTTTATAATACAAGAAACGTGTAGTATAAACTTTCCCAAGTATGATATACTGTATGTTTGTGATGCAGCGTGGATTCGAAGGAAGCGAATGTAACTCCATCTCAAAATTATAGTTAATAAAGGTTTACTTTGTTTTTTTATCCAAAGATACCATTATATCATTACCTAATTTATGGCTTCTTCTCTTTGATTTACTAGTTATATACTGGACCTTCTCAGATTTACCAATCACCAAATAATTTTCATCTAAGTTTTTCAGGGGTTGAATCAATATTTTCTACATTATGCACCTTCCTTAGAAGCTCCTAGCTTGTTAGATGCTAAATCAAAGCGTAAACTACGCATAACTTGTAATGAAATTTTGACATATCATTGATAGACACATGCATTAACACGTCCACGAGTAAATCAGTTCTTTTCATTAATCACCATTAGCTGAAACATTATAAATTCACATTAATATATGTCCGTGGTAGATAGATAAGAAAGGAGAACTTACACGAATATAACATATCTATATCACAATAAATTAATAAGTAAATCCCCCAGAAGCTCATAATCAGTCTCAAATATAAACCAAACAAGGCATTAAGATCTTTGGTTTAGAATTGCAATACAAACACCATTAATGCCCGTGATACGGCTTCCCTAGCCGCCTACTACTTACATAAAAATTTCATAGAATAAGAATCAATCAACCCCGACAGAGATTCTCTATTCCAAATTACATTTCATACGATATTTTAGAATAAGCACCACACGCTATATATTAAATAATAATATTGAATATATGTGAATGAAGCATGTGGTGGTTATTACAAAATAGCTGATGGAATACAATCAGTAATTGAGGACCTCATCTTTCACCCACAATCCCACTCCACCCCCAAAAAAAACTTACAAACCCTAAATAGGATTTATCTGATAGCAAATGAAATACAAAATGTAATAGAGGATCTTCTCCCCCCATCACACACCCCCATCCCAATCCAAGTATAAAAAATGTCATACATACCTTAAATAGAATATCTGATAGCAGATGAAACACAATATGTAATAGAGGATCTCATCCCGACCCAAAAAACGACACACAAACCCTAAAATAGAATATCTACTATCAGTTGAAATACAATATGTAATAGATGATCTCCCACCTCACACCATACCCACCCCTATCCCAAACCGCAAAACCGACACGCAAACCCTAAATATAATATCTGATAGCAGATAAAATACAATATGTAATAGAGGATCTTGCACCCCTCCACCCTCACCCACCCACCCACTCCACCCAACCCAAAAAATAACACAACAACTAACAATAATTAATTACTCCCATCAATCCCTCCTCCATGAGGGTTATAAATACCATTCCATGGTACATGATACGAAATTGGCACGCTAGGTGTTTGATAAAATCTCCCACCACCACCGCCTCCATCACCACCAATTCGTCCATTGCACTCCGGCGCCGCCATGCACGGCGGCGGCGGAAGCACCGGAATATCACTACAAGCAAACCGGATCAAGTCGGCATTGGCCGCATCAAGCTCCTTCTGGAGGCGCTCAACCTGCCTCTGCAAGAATGAGATGGCGCCAACGCAGCCGTAAACCGGGTCCCGCACACGCGCTTCCGCCTCGTACGCCAGGGAGTTCACGGCATCGTCGCGCTGATGTGGCAGAAGCTCGTTGAGGAGCTTCGCCACGTTGCTTGCGCCGAAGATCTTGTGAACGTTGGCGAATTTGTGAGGCTCTTCGGGTGGAAAGTAGGGCGAAAAAATGCAGCCTTTAACGCATTTTCGCCTCAAGAACTTGCAGGCTGCACATGGTGGGTTGTAGGAGCTTGAAGAAGCCATGGATCAATTTCCTGCAAAATTGATCAAAAAAAAAAGGGAAGTATTTGATTTTTTTTTTTTAAATCTATGTTGGGTAAATTGTAATAAAAATATAGAATTTAGCTGTTCTCTTATAGGGTGCTACATATAATTCATATTTTTAACCTAAATTGAGGAAGGGTATAATGTGTATATGTAGCAAACTATAATATTCTCTCCGTTTCATAAAGAGAATCATATTTTAAAAACATTTTTGTTCCAAAGTTCAAATTTTTAACCTAAACTGTGTAAGGGTATAATGGATATATGTGGCTAAAAATAATACTCCCTCCCTTCTATAATGAGAATCTTATTTAAAAAAAAAAAAATAGTCAACAAATGAAAATTCTGTTTGAAAAATCAATGTTTGGATTTATTGGTTCAAATAAAAAATTAAAATCTTTTATTTCATAATTAATTAAATTTGATTGAATAAGTTAAATAATAAAATAAAATAAATCGTATAAATGCGAATTTATGATTTTCTAAGAAATGTAATTTCGTTAAATTGACAAAAATTAAAAGGTTTTCAAACAGGCTCTCGTTAAGGGACGGAGAGAGTAGTTTTTTAGAGAGTTGTTAAAAACAGAAGTTAAGTTTCAGTTTGCCTATTTTGCTTATTTCCTCTATTTAAAGCATAGTTGGATCTCATACTTCAAATTTCTGTTGTTCTCTTTTTAATACACTACTACATGCCACATATGTAAAAAGTGACATCGTCAATACATGACTAATACGCGTGTCATGTATTGATATAACTGTAGTGGAAGATGTATCATACGGTAAATAGTTAAATTGTGTGTGAAAGTATAACTATATACACACACATATACATTTTGTGCGTGTGTGTGTCAGTGTTATTTTGCCATTGATTATGTAACCTGAATTTCATAGGAAGAAGGAAAATAAAATATAGAGGTATTTACGTGTTCAAATTCTTTAACCTAATGTTAAATAATTGAATTTTCTAAGGAATTAAAAACAGATTGTTCTTAGAATTGGGATCTAGTTATTAAAGTCATGATCCACCATGTTCAACTTTCAATTAGTTAATAAACTGTCACATAAACCCTAGATCAAGAAACAATGATCATATACTATCATGTTGTGAACTACTTAATATATAGGGTGATCTAATCATCGAATTAAAAAATTAACGACCAACTTTTGCTTGATCTCAATTCACTTTTTAAGTCGGTGATTAGATCAGCTAGTCTGATACTACTCAACTTGATAGCATAAAATTAGTCGCTACGCCCTGATCTTTGCCCAGAGAAACATCAATAACACTAGAAAGATAAAAAAATAAAAACAAGTCGGAAAATTAATTAAAAAAAGCAATTAAAAGACACCTTCTTTTAGTAAGAAAAAGCAATTATAAATGGAAATTAAGTATATATACCTTGTTTTGCTTTCTTCAACAGATAAAATCGGAAAAATAACTGATATCAAATGGGTGGAAGAGAGAAACCCTAATTGGGAGAGAGGGAAAATAGGATGAAAGTGAAGAAAGGGCAAAGAGGAATGAATGCAAAGGTAGACAAAGCTAATAAATGAGAGGTACGTACACTAACAAAAAAGTTTTTTTTTTTTTTTTTTTTTTTTTAGGGGACCCTAACAAAAAAGATTTTATCATATTTGTGGAGGGGATGTATCCACACATATTTTTCCTATGCTTCTTTTCATGCATTAAAAAAAATCTTCTAGTTATCTATATATTATTTATTTATTTTTTAATAAAGAAATCTTTATTGTTATTGCAATAAGTAGAAACATAGTACTACACATAGACAAGTCATCCTTTTTGTGTTCTTGTCCAAAGGGCTTATCAAAGAGTACTTGAGACACTGTGTGCTTTAGTGCCATTAAAGTTTACAACGAAACTAGAAACTGATCAAACTTCAGTTTAACTGATTAAAATTCAGCAGATTGATGGAAACCTTCAATATTCTGAAATGGGTAGCCTAAATGGGCACATTGTGCTCGGCCACAATTTTCTTTTTGTGTGTTTTTTTTTATTTTTTTATTTTTATTACTTCTTTTTAATTTATACTGAATATGAAGATTAATTACTTCCGTAAGATATTTATTTTAAGTTACATTCATATTAATTTATTTCTAGTCATTATCTTTATCATGTGTAAATTTATAAATTTATTTTACGTAAATGTATTATGTGAAAATTTTAAAGTGGGACAACATAGACCATCTCAACAACATCATTTTAAGAACACCAAAAAAATTTGAATTCAACTTTTGTAAATATTTTTTATTAGTTACTATTCACTTTGCAACTGTTGTTAACAATTTCATCTAAAAACCTAGCAGTCGGCTTCTCTTTCTCTCATGAGATGATTGGGGAAGATATCATTTTTAATTTTCGTTTTTTTTCTTTTCTTTTCAGGCTCCGAAATAATGGAAGATCCACCATGCCTCTCTCCGCTAAGGTTTTAGCTTGAGACTTCACTGCGTTTTTCCACCACGCCTCTCTGCTAGGGTTTTAGCGTGAGATTTCACTGCGTCTATGTACGTCTTTTTCTGGCATTTCCTGGTCTTTTTCGCCGGTTTTCTGCTTCGATCGTCAAGTTCGCTTTTGCCTGAGTCTGTCATCCAAATTCTTTGCTCGTTGTGCATGCAGTCACGGGTCATGGAGCAAGGGGCAAGGGCCGGGCAACAAACAGATCTTAGTTCCACTGATTATTTCGATATTTAACATTTATTTGATCTGATTATTTTTTTAATATAAAACATATGTATCGTAGAGCCAACTTGTTGGCAAATAGCTTGCTTGTTTTTCTTTTTTCTTCAGATGATTCAATTGCCAGATTAATTAATGAAAATCTCAATTTCAAAACATATATATTTTTTTATTTGAAAAAACAATTACTCAAATACTTATTTACAATTATAAATTTCAAAATTTCCTTATACAGACTACTAAATATTTTCTTTATACAACTATTAAATAAATGGCTGGTTAGATATATATTTTCTTTATATATTTGTTTATATTTTATATTATGTTAAATGAGAAGAAGACTTATAATTTGTTTATATTTTATATTATGTTAAATGAGAGGAAGACTTTTTTCTAATAACAAATATCAATATATATATATATATATAACTATAAGAATGCAACCAGCTAATTGAAGCTTGAAGTATTGGATTAAAAGAACTTGCAATAAATAATTTATTTTATTTTTAAATATAATTTTTAAATAAAAAAAAAACTCTCTCCTTCTCCCAAAATAATTCGAACCCGACCTCTCCTCTCCTTCAGATAGTTCGAATTCAAAATTAAATGTCTAGATAATGAATACTCTCTCGCCACTTCAGATATCGGACTTCGCGTTGCACTAAATTATTTTTATAATACCCAACTGTTGCTTGCTTATCACTAAAATGGAACCCAACAGTTGCCACATAGACAAATTAAGAAATCACACATATGTAAGGAGAGAAGAAGGCGCCAAGCCGGGGAATACCGAACCATCCTACTGTAGAATCACCGCCGCGCACTGGCGACGCCGCCTGTATATCGCCATGGGCAAGCAAAAGCAACAAGTAATTTCTCGCTTCTTTGCCCCCAAACCCAAACCCTCCGCCCCCTCACAGCCTGAAAACCTACCCACCACCCCTCCGCCCAAAATCACCACCACCGTCTCTTTTTCCCCAGCCAAACGCCTCAGAACCGAGCAGCTCAACTCCCGGCATAAAAAACTTGCCAAACTCAATCACCCCTCACCCACTGATAGCCCCATTGCTCCCCTACCTGACCCCGTTCTCCACCAGAAATTCCTCGACAAACTCCTAGAACCTTCGGATGACCTTCTAGAGCCTTCCAGAAACAGTAGCTCTGCTCAAATTTCAAACCCTAAGTATACGCCGTTAGAACAACAAGTAGTTGAACTCAAACATAGGTACCCTGACGTGCTTCTAATGATTGAAGTTGGGTATAAGTATAGATTCTTTGGGAAGGATGCTGAAAATGCTGCTAGAGTGCTCGGTATATATGCGCACATGGATCACAATTTCTTGACTGCTAGCGTGCCAACTGTTAGATTACATGTCCATGTGAGGAGGCTAGTTGGTGCAGGATATAAAGTTGGCGTTGTGAAACAAACAGAAACGGCGGCGATGAAGGCCCATGGGGGAAACAAGTTGGGCCCGTTTTGCCGTGGGTTATCGGCATTGTACACCAAGGCCACTCTGGAGGCTGCAGAGGATTTGGGGGGCAGTGAGGAAGGGTGCGGGTCGTGTAGTAATTATTTGTTCTGTGTTGTGGAAAAAGGGGTTATGGGTATGGAGAACGGGGTGGATGTGAGAGTTGGGGCGGTGGCAGTTGAGATTTCGACTGGTGATGTTATTTATGGAGAGTTTGATGATAATTTTATGAGGTCTGTATTGGAGGCTATGGTTTTGAACTTGAATCCTGCAGAATTACTTCTTGGAAGCCCTCTGTCGAAGCAGACTGAGAAGGTGGTTCTAGTATTCATTCTTAATTTGTTATGGCTGAAACAAACAAACTATGCTGGTTGTTTAGGAGGCTGGAAAATGGTTCATTAAGGTTGTGCTTCTCGTTGTCCTGTGATTGTGATTCTTATTTTTGTGCAAAATACTGCCTGAATTGTTTGTATCAGTGATTTTGTTGTCTTACTCGTGTTAGTACTTACTTGAGAAATATTTGGCCCATTTAAAAATTCAATGGTTGCTGGAAATGAAAAATGAGGCGGAACTCTTTTCATGAATATACGACGAATGGAGTGGCGTAGGTAGTGTAAAGGGCGCCAAGGTGTTAAGAGTAGGTGAAAAAAGCTAAATTTTGTTGCAATCTTTATTCTTAGTAATCAACTAACTTTTTTTTTTTCCTTTTTATTTTTATTTTTTTTTATTTATTTTTTTATTGTTGTGTGAAATTTAGTTGCTTACTATAACTCCTTTCATGGTTATAATGCTGTCTGAAAAATATTACATATTTGGTTATGATCTAAATGGAATGATGTTCACCATCTTGCTAGTATCCAGAAAACAGTTTTGTCGTTAATCATTTGTTTATATAACCGTTGTCATGAAACTAATTTTGGAACGTGTTAAGGTGGCTGCCTCTACGTGGGTACGTATCGTCTATGTTACCATTAGGGATTTCATAAGTTCAAATATGGTAAGTTCATGTAAAGAAATACAATTCAACAATCAACATAAGCATTTGTACCCTCAATGAATTGATGAGTTGAGTTGAGAATATTGTGGTTATGAATTCTTTGAATTGTGATCCATAAATTTTCTGGCTGGAAATGTAGATGTCTCTAGTGGGACATGGAAATATCATTACACGTTTCATAATACTCTTACAACACAGAAATGAGACAAGATCTCATTGGATGACTTCAATTGTTCCTTTAATTCCATTTAGTTTCTGATTCTTCAGTAAAATATTTCCGTTTGAGCTAGATTGTGGGATAGCATTGTGAACCTTTTTATATTTATGCGATTACCTCTTTGTGATAAGCCATGCTTTGGCAAATATGCTTGTTATCAATGTTGAGTCGCAGGAAGAAAAGGAATCCTTTTATTGTGTAATGGTCAATGTCTGTATGCATAATAGCCATAATTACATTCCAAGGGTCCTTCACTTTGATTCTTAAGACACGAAGCATTTGTCGACAACCAAGCTTCAAGGAAGTATGCTTGGAGCCTTGGAGATATTCAGGGCATAATCCCTTTCGTCATTCTTGGAAGAATGAAATGGTGCATATCTCGAGCTTTTTGGGAGTAATCTTTGTGTCCAGCTTTTCCTAATATAATTCTTAGGATTCTTATGCCTTTGTCTCGCACAATTCAAGTTTTTATTATATAAACTGTTGTATTTTACTGTTGATGTCATGTTACTGTCTTACTATTATTTTTTTGCTACTGAACCTAGCCCCCCTCTGCTTCTAGTTGCTATTGGCATATGCTGGACCTGCCTCAAATGTCCGTGTTGAGTATGCTTCACAAGATCTCTTGCGTTGTGATGACGCACTATCTGAAGTTATAGCTCTGTATGAAAGTTTCAATGAAAGTAGCATCGCCAATGATATTCAACAGAAGGTTGTACCAACAAATTCATTCAGCAAAAATTTCTTTTATTTGAAGTATATCCAACATACTTAAGATTGGGTTTATTTGCTCAATAAGCTACTTCTTTTATGGTTATTTACCAAAACTTTTTACGTCGCATTGATAATGGCTGATATTTTTGTTTTTGTTTTTGTTTTTTTTTTTCCCTTTTGTGCGTTTAAATTTGTTGAATCTGAAGGCTATCATGGCTTTGCCTGACTTGGCTCTTCAAGCACTAGCTTTAACCATTCACCACCTAAAACAATTTGGGTTTGAAAGAATTCTATGCTTGGGAGCTTCATTCCGACCTTTTGCTAGCATTACAGAGATGACTCTATCTGCAAATACACTGCAACAACTCGAGGTGTGTGCCTTAATGATTGTTGAGCATCATTTGCAACTGTTTTCCAAATTCATGTTGCTCATATCTAATTCTATGTGCAAGTAGGTGCTAAGGAATAACTCTGATGGTTCTGAGTGTGGCTCTCTGTTGCAATGTATGGATCATACATTGACCGTAATTGGTTCAAGGCTCCTCAGACACTGGGTATGGAATGTGGTGCTCCTTGATGTGTAGTCGATAAGATTTGGTTTCTCCAATCCCTCACCTTGTAATGGTTATTTGTCACTTTTTACATGATTTGTGTTGTATTAATGCAGGTAACTCATCCTTTATGTGATAGAAACATGATATATGCACGTTCAGCTGCTGTTTCTGAGATATATAAATCCATGAGTTCTAGCAAAGTTTCTGAGATTAATTCTGAAGAGGAAAATCCTGACATCAGAATTGTGCACCCTGGGATTCATCATCTAATATCATCTGTCCTGACCACATTAGGACAGGCACCTGATGTTCAGCGTGGGATTACAAGGATTTTCCACCGAACTGCTACGCCATCTGAGGTAATGAAAATCTTTTGACTTTAGTGTGTTTGTGTTTGATCCTATCGTAGTCTTATGTATGTCTATTTATTATTCCATGATACTATGTAGTTCGTCTTTCATTGTATAATCTTGATTCCAGGTTGATATTAATTATATACAGGGATCTTTTGAACTGATTGTGATAATAACACTTGTATGCAGTATTTTACATAATAGTTGGAAGATGTATCCTCCCATTGCAAATACGAATTACACATTTGTTGAATTCCTTTAATTTTTCATCCAATAAATGCTATACGGTGATATACTTGTATTCATAAAAAAATTCTCCAAATATTTATGATGACCTTTTTCGGGAATAAATGTACAGTTCATTGCAGTTATTCAAGCACTTTTAGTTGCTGGAAGACAACTACGTCAACTTTATGATGAAGAAGAGGAAAACAAGAATCTGAAGATGAGAACTGTGCACTCTGGCTTGTTGCAAAAGTTGATTATTACAGCCTCATCTTCTAGTCTTATTGGTGCTGCAGCAAGAAACCTTTCTAAACTTAACAAAGAAGCTGCAGATAAGCGAGAACTCCACAATCTTTTTGTTATATCTGACGGAAACTTCCCAGAGGTAAAATTTAAGAGTTCATCTGTCCAATTATCCTCCCATTTTAATCTCTTTTCATCCCTCTCTCTCTTGTGTGTAAATTGTAAGAATCTGCTTGAATATATGGTACATGTAGGTTGCTTCAGCAAAGACCAAAGTGCATTTGGCAAATGAGATGTTAGATCAATTATTGTCTCGGTATCGCAAGCAATTGCGTATGAGCAATCTAGAATATATGAGTGTCTCTGGAATTACAAATTTGATAGAGGTACGTCCACTAAAATTGTCTTGGCATGATCTTTGTTCATAAATCGCTTCACTAGCAATTAATATACATCATTACATATTGACGATATTATGCTTTGCATTTAATAGTCTAGATCTGTGTATATACAGTGCCCTGTTTTCTGTTTCTCTTTATCCCATTTGGAGTTTTTCCCTGTGCAGCTTCCAGTTAGTCATCAGTTTATGTGCTTTCTTGATACAACCTAGACCTGGCTACTGCCCCTATAATACGCTGTTGAATGTGTAATATTTGTTGCTTTCATCGGAAGAAGCCCAGCATTTAGTATTATTATTATCATATCCCTAACATAACTTTGTAAAGACTATCATATATTTATTATTGTAATTCTATTTCTTAACCTAATTCAATTGCCTTAATTTAAGTTAGATGGAATGGTCATCCTTCACTTTTCATAATTGTTTTGGTCTAGCCTTTGATTCTACTTCCCTTATACAAAGTTCTGTTTGCAGCTATCTGTTGATGTGAAGGTACCAGCAGATTGGGTTAAAGTAAATGGCACAAAGAAAACAATAAGGTATCACCCTCCTGAAGTATTGAATGCTTTAGACCAGTTAACTCTGGCAAACGAGGAGCTCTCTGTTGTTTGCCGTGCCACTTGGGATGGGTTTCTGAAAACATTTGAAGGATGCTATTCTGAGTTTCGGGGTGCTGTTCAAGCACTAGCTACGATTGATTGCCTATATTCTCTAGCTGTGCTATCGAGGAATAAGGTACAATTACAATAGTTGAATGATTTACATCTCCTGATGATTTGTACTACTAATCATCTTGTCTTTATTATTGCAGGGGTATATTCGCCCGGATTTTGCAAGTGATGACGAGCCTGTTCAGATAAACATAAGTTGCGGTCGACATCCAGTATGTAGTCTACATCTTAACTGATATTCGTCTATCCTTCTTATTGTACAATGTTATGTTAATCATTGAACATGCACAGTAAATTTCATTGAGGTTTAACCTTTGAACACTGATAATGATGTGCCAATTCATAGTTTGCATGTCTGTTCTTTGGTTGCTCTTCAATTTAGTAATTTAATTGTTCTTCTGTCACTTTCGATCAGATACACTAGTTTCCAAAATATATGGACATAGACCTGCTAGAGAGCTTTTTATTGTTATAGTTGCCATTTTCATGTAACTTTTGTACGACAACAGTGATTATCCTGATTAAAAATACTATTGAAAAACAAAATCTTCTTTCCATGTGATTAGTTGTGATTTCTATCTCCTAAGGCTATGCTTGTACCTTGGATTTTACAAAGTAAAGCACTTTTGAGATTAATAGATTAATAAATAATCAACACAAATCGTCACGCTTATGCCCTGGATATCCTTTCTGGTTTGTACGCGATGATTCAGTGTTAAAAGCTCTATATGGGATTATACTACTAAAACAGTATTTAATGGTATGTCACTCTAATAGTGTTCCTTTCTCCACTTGAAGCTCTTCTTAGAAGTGTATGTTTAAAAGTAAATAGTACACTCTTGCTTGGATGCTCTTTTATCTTTACATCCCATTTAATCCTGATCTATAATGCTTCTGCTGTTGATGCTTTCCAGGTTATGGAGAATATTTTGCAAGACAATTTTGTTCCAAACGATACAAATTTGCATGCAGATGGGCAATACTGTCAGATTGTTACTGGACCAAATATGGGTGGAAAGAGTTGCTATATACGCCAAGTTGCTCTTATAGTTCTCATGGCTCAGGTACATTTTAACTTTCTGCGCCAACCCGAGGAACTATATGCCTTCAGATCCTTTCTGTTATAGTTTATGTGATGAACATACCTCTTTGCTACTGATGTGCACTTGTGATATGCGTCTTATATTGTCACTCCCCTCATGAACTTCACTGCAGCCTATCTGCGTTAACACAATGACCAGGACATGTAATGTAAGTAACCCAACATAGTGTGTGATGATATTTGAAATAATTCGTCATCGTATTACAATATTTGACAATGTACCTTCTGCTACAGTTTGCAACGTTCCTTTTAATATTGCTCAAGATAATAACATTAGCAGATTCTGTGAAATCATTCGGAAGGTGAGTTTTAAATTGAATTGTTTTCTGGAACTAACAGTGATTTCAGAGATTAGTCTTCCATTTGGTGGCTGCTTTTATTGATGGCATCATTTCTTTATATGATTTTTGGCGAATAAGTGGGTTTGAGTTTTTGGATGTGGAACACCAAGACGTATGTGAGTGGAAGGCTGGCTACATATAATTTTTGTTTTTATTGCTGTTACATGGACTTATTTAGGTCTTAACCATAGCTCTTTAAATTTATTAACATAATGGAAAGAGTAGATACTTATTTAGGTGTTAAACTTGGCTCTTTAATTTTCTGATCGAACTTGGGCCTCTTCTGATCTTCTCTTTTACTTTCTCCTCTTCCATCATGTTCGCATGTTGTGGTTCATGTGGCCTTCATGTGGTCATTGGCTGGTAAAGTTCATATGGTTGATACTGTCTGTTTGCCCTTGGCTTCTTCATTTATACCGTATTTCAGCCTCTTCCCACTGCAGAAGTTTCTCCAGATCCGCCTATTTTTGTAAATGGTTCCCCCCTAAAAGTTTAATGTTTATAACTCTTTCTCATGGCTCTTGATACCCATGTTTGAGGAATCTTGTAATAAGAAAGCAGTACCTTTTCAAAGGAAGGCACAAAATTTTAGTGACAGTTTTTTCTTTTCTTTTCTTTTTTTCTCCCTCTTTTTTTTTAAGTGAGATGGGATGGTAAGTGGGCGTTGGTGTGGTGTTACAAACAGGATGACGCTGGAGAAAGAAATGGGGCTATTAATGTTTAAGTGGGGGTCAGGTTTTGATTTTGCAATTGTTAACGAGATATGAATTGGGATAAGGACACCCGTTGTCTTCTTGAACTTTTTTCCTCTATTTATCGTTCTTGGTTGGTGGAAGATGATATGCTAAGCCAGATAAAGTAAAAAGAAAAATAAAAAAGTAAGGGTAGAAGTAGACCTGGATGCTCGATGGAGTGGGCAACAGATTAGGTATCTATGATCGTTGTGTAGTTTAGATAGGCAAACCCCTCCTAGCACTCAGAGGGGACCGAGGGAGGGAGGGAGGGACTCTTAACAAATGGGGTCTCTTCAAAACCAAATTTCTAATGTCCCACATTTTCATTTCAGAAACTTTGCTTCTTGGATTGTAAATTCAGAGGTTACTTATAATTGAATTATTCGTTGTACTCGCGTGGCTGAAACCAGCTCCATTGTTTTTCAAATCTTAAATATGATTTAATAATTCTTTTATCCCTTTCATTCTCGGGAGTTATATTTGTAATAATCACTTAGAAATTGCTAAATCCTAATTAACATTTAAAGAAAATCTCTTCGTAACACCCCATAAAAAGTGCTTCTGATTCCTACAGGTTGGTAGCTTCGTGCCAGCATCATCAGCAAAATTGCATGTTATGGATGGCATTTACACTCGAATGGGAGCTTCCGATAGTATTCAGCTAGGCAAAAGCACTTTCTTAGAAGAACTGAGTGAGGCATCTCACATTCTCCAAAATTGCACATCCCGCTCGTTGGTCATAATTGATGAACTCGGGAGAGGCACAAGCACCCATGACGGAGTGGCCATTGCTTATGCTACGTTACATTATTTTTTAGAGCATAAAAGATGCATGCTCCTCTTCGTTACTCATTATCCTGAAATAGTTCGCATCAGAAATGAGTTTCCAGGCTCTGTGGGAGCATACCATGTTTCATATTTGACGCCGCAGGAGACGGATGTGGAGTTCAATGCTGACCTGGAGATGGATCGTGTGGATCATGGTGACGTAACCTATCTTTACAAGCTTGTACCAGGTGTTTCTGAGAGAAGTTTTGGTTTCAAAGTTGCTCAACTTGCACAAGTAAGCTTCATCCTTTCCTTTCCTGAACCTCATTTGGTTAGGCAAGCTCTCTTTCACTATTGTTGGTAGAATTTCTGATTTCTTTCTCAATAAAGATTGCACACACTGATAAGCAATTCTGCAGCAACCCATTGTGGAGAAGTAATTTATTGCTTGACCTAGCCTGATTGTTGTTTATTTTGACGGTCTAGCTATGGCTATTAAAGCACACTGTTACATTTTTGTTCTGATTGTAAAGAACTAAAGATTTGTAGGTAAGTTGGAAGCTTGAAGGCAGGCAGCAGAATTTTGTTGTATCATTTTTTAGATTTAGCACATTGTTGTATCATTTTTAGTGTTTGCAGTTTACAATAGGAAGTCCACATGTTGCAAATTCCCATATGGTGCATATCTGAGCAGTTGACTGATGTGCACGTGTCCAGTTATGAAAGACTGAGAAGTGCTCCAGATGGAAATTTGCAACTAACATGTGATATTATAAAATGATACAGCAGAGTGCCAAATGTGGTTTACGTGGGGAGGTGTTTTTGTTTTTTACCCCTGGATAAAGTGAAGCTTCGCTCTAAAAGTTGTACATACCAAAGATATATCATGAAGGGGGGATTAGAAAGATGCTACACCTAGGCTTCAAGCTGGCTGGGACACATGGAGAAGTGTGTACGCTGTAATACTTATGAACAACCATAAAATCAGTAATACTTTGAGTGTTGGTTGACTAAATATGAATTCAAACAGCAGAGATGTAAATGTTCAGATGGATGTGTGACACACCAGATTAGATAGAAATAAGTGTTAAAAAGATGGTGGAGGTAGCCCCAGTAGACGAGAACACGTACAAGTTAAAGAAGTTTGGATGTGTTGGCAGACCTTTGCACTAGTATGGCAGGTAGAAAGTAGAGAATCCTTAACTTGAATCTAAAGGGTAAGGGAAGACATAAAAGGAGTTGGGAAGAGAATAGAAAGAAGACATGTATATTAATGAGAGCATGCGTCTCTACTCGACTAACCATATTTACCGATGCTTACTCTTGATTGTAGTTACCTTCATCGTGCATTAAACGTGCTATTGTGATGGCAACAAGATTGGAAGAAGAGGTATCCAAAAGAAAGTACTCAAGTGGCAATGATGAGGCAGATGTTGAGAAGACTTACAGAGATTTATTCTATTACCTAAATACTGTCATCCATAAAGAAGAAGATACTGCAAAGAGGTTATACAATTTGAAACATGTCCAAAGCATTGCAAACCAGCTAGTAAACAGGTAAATTCCCTTGTATGCTTTTGCAAGCAATATATAGTGTTATGGAAATTCAGAGTCAATTCCTAGTGAATCGAACAAGGGTCGACCGTGTTTTGGTGTTGGAGGTATACATTGGGTGTCATATTAGCTGCCAAAATTCATTTCTATCTGTGTTTGTCCTCCATCACAGCATTGATTTATGTATTATGCTTGTATGTTCACCATTGTACTGTACATAATATTAAGGACGGTGGTGGGTTGGTATTTTAGACTACTGGGGAGTTTTAGTAGGGTCATTAATTTTTAAAACTGGCCAAATTAGTCAGTAAACTTTGAATATGAGATATATTTTTTGAAGTATCAAATAATTAAATAAATCTGAAAATTATCTAATACATCGAATAAGGTTATTAAATTTATAAGAAATATAAATTATTTTAAAATTTTGGCTATTTTTAAGTATCTGCTAATTGCTGATTTGATTTGTTAATTTTTCAGATTTATAAAATATTGTTCAAAAATAGGAAACTCACCCGAGCGATTGGCATTTATATATATTTTATAAATATAATAATAAAACATCTGTCATAGTTTTAAATTTGATTTGTCTTCATAATTAAATATTTAGTTACATATAACGTAAAACTCATATAATTAAAGAAGGTAACTCGAAGAACTAATGGATCCGAGAGAAAAAAACAATAGGAAAGTTTTTAAATAAGTACATTGGAGGATATATTTTTTTTGGATATATTGCATACACTTAATTGGGATTATATCACATCTACATATTCATAAATACTTCTTTATAAGTAACATTTATTGTTCTATTATTTCATGATCAAAATTAGTATCTTCGGTTCTTTCTGGGTTGTGACCCTTGAAACTACAATATAAAGTTAGAGGGTGTTTGGCTAAACTTATTTTAAACATCTTATAAACTACAACATCTTATATGTTGTTTCAAGAGCTTATAAGATGTAATTTTTAAGGAGCTTATAAGTTAACAAAATGTTTGGATAAAAGAACTTATAAGCTTGCAATTGAATATAGTGATTTAGCTATAAATGTGGGGTCTAATTTAAAGTTAATATTAAACACACGTTTTGATTAGTGTGTGAAATATGTGTATTGTGTGTAGTATATAAAGTGTGTGAAGTGTGTGTAATGTGTGTAGTGTGTGAAATGTGTGTAGTATGTGTAAATGTGAATTGTGTGTGAAATTTGAGTGTAATAATTAAGATTTTAAAAAATAAGATGAAAATAAGTTGGGGTATAACAACTTTTTTTTTTTTTAGATCTTATAAGCTCTTAGAGCTTATTTTTGCGTCTTATAAGCTCCTAAAAATTTTTTTTTTTGCCAACACTTTGCAAGAGCTTATAAGTTCCTAAACATCTTATAAGATATTTTTAGGAGCTTATAAGCTCAGTCAAACACCGCATTAGTCATGATTGAAAAATGTCTTTTTCAAGTACAAATCAACGTGAAACAACGATTGACCTTGACTTTGATTGATGGTCATGACATATAAAACAATTACATGATACTGTCTGCATTGGAGATTAAAAGGTAACATTGGTCGGATGGTGTTAGAGAAGTTCTCTTGATCAATATCAAATGACCAACATTACTTCCCATCGAAACTCTTCCTTATAGAACATGAATTCTCAATTTCGCAAAGGCCAATCTAGTAAATGTTGGTGACATAACTATACATTTACCTTGTGCACGCAAATTGTCTCACCACAGAACAAAGCATCTGGCAAATTTTATACAGTAAAATCTCTATAGATTAATACTCTATAAATTAATAAATTCACTAAAATAATAATTTTCTTCGGCCCCGACTCGGGTCAATTTAAAAATCTATCAATTTTGATAAGATAATAAAATAATATTTTTTTAAAAAAAATCTCTATATAAATTAATGGTCACATTGGTATCATAAATTAATAATTTCTTCAAATTACAAAAATAACTATGACAATTTAGTAAAATAAGAATCTATTACTGATTGCTTCTTGGTAAAACTCAAATCTACTTGGAGTTCATCTCTAATTTTTTTTTTTTTTTTTTAATATTTCATCTAATAGTTTCGGTGTTGTACTCAAATTGCACAAAAAAGTTGTGAAGCGTTCTTGATGTTATAAATGTTTCCTTTCTCGTAACTGGTTCCAACGGTACTGTATCATCCTCGTCGTCATCCTCCACATTATTGTCGATGATGATGGTTGCTACAATTTCTTTTAAGCTCTGAACTTCAAAACATTAAACATGTATCATTTTCACCCGGGTAATCCAATATGCTATTAACATTGATTTTGTTGCTATAACCGAGATCATTTATCATTGTCTCTATTTTTTTAATGCCTTCTTCAATGTTGGGATCATTTAAATTACCTGATCCTTCACAGCCTGAGCGAATTTTGCAATGTTGGAAACAATTTGCTACCGTGTCTTGGTGAACATTTATCGTCCAAATTGAGATTGCAAGATTCATAGCTTCCAAAATATTTTTATTTTCCCGGGATCAGATTGTCCCACCTCATAGCCTTCTAATATTCTACGGTAAAATCTCCTGAGATAGTGCACCTTGAAATTTCTTATTATCCCAGCATTACAAGGTTGAATTTTTGATGTCATATTGGGTGGCAAGAAGAACAACTCAATATTTGTAACCCTTTGATATTTCTTGGATGCATTGGACAATTTTCTACTACAAATAAAATTCTTCTACCATGCATTTTTTGGTCAAACCATCGGATATACTTCTCAAAAAGCACACTAGTCATCTAGGCCCTTTTGTTGGCTTAATGACAAGCCAAATATTCCTATTGACATTTTTGAAGCAACGAGGCATTGCATATTTTTCGATAATCCATAGAGGATTTTTTTCGGAGCCATCTTCATTGCAACAAATAACAATTGTGAGCCTTTCTTTATCTTGTTTTCTTCCTTCCAATTGCTTAGTTGCAAGAGAATGATCAGCTTATAACCTGTAAAACAAACCAGTTTCGTCCATATTGAAAACATTTTTCATAGGAAATTGGTCTATTTTTTCCCTAATTAATTTCAATTGCTTCTCTATTTCTTGTATGTCAACCGAGTCGCTCTCTCCAAAACGACGAAATGACTTGATACCTGTCTCAGCTTGAATTTTTCAAGCCAACCTTGAGAAAGTTTGTACTCAGAATCTAGTTGTGGGTATAAAATTTTCATTGCATCATTTGCCTTCTCCAAAATCAGCTCTCCGTCATATTCAGACGATCTTGATGTTGGAGAAACCACTAAAAACTAACCTTTTTCATCTTTGGATATTTTGCCGATTTGTGCCGCTTGATATCTCCTCCTATTTGTAAGTTAGCCGAAATATATTCAGATGATTTCTTGAGTATGTTTGATATTGTAGCTTGACTAACTTTCAAATTATACTTTTCATCAAGTCGTGATACCAAATCTTTTTGAGTGCATGTGGGGTGATCTCTTTTAAACTCACACAAAGCTTTACGAATTTTATCCGTCATTATTGCTTTTGGGACACCTTTTAGATAAAAAGTCATTGTCTTGTATGATTTTTATAAATTTGTATTATGTTTAAGAATTTCCTTTTATGATGGATATGATACATCAATTAATATTAAATGCATTTCCTTAGTTCTTTAACAATGATTGTACATTAAACACATTTAGCTCTTTTATGTTGTTGTACATGAACACATGGTTGCAAGTGAATCGCATTTACTTTATACATGGAATTTTATTTGCAGTTAAAGTTATGGTGTTATGAATTTTATTATGATGATGAATATATTTATTACATTAGTTCAATAAATATATAAAATATAATAATTAGATGCACTCACTTTTATGAAAATAAAATTTATTGCTTATACTGGAAAAAACTCTTAAATTATTAAACTATTAATTTATAAATAAATTAATACCTCTCTAAAATAATAAATTTTTTTGATACCAACGGTATTAATTTATAGAGATTTTACTACCCTTCACATTAAAAAGATCGGATATGTAGGAACTATATTGGGCTTTTAATAAATACATGGGCTCTAAAGAACAATGAACCGACATATGTGGTTTTACCTAACAATTTATGGCCCAAAGATTCAATCCGTATAAGGGCTTCTTTTTTAAAAAAAAAAACTCATATGGATCATGTGAAAAAAATGACAATCCAATTAATATTATGTATGACCTACATATTACATTCAACTTATATGAATGGATTTACAATATGTACACAAAATGTGAAAAAAAATTGAAAAGCTTGTCGTGTAATTTATTGGCAGTCCTTAAATTAGTTAGTTTGTTTTTTTAATTTTTCGAAGAAGGTCCTTGTTTAACCGGAATCTAAATTTTTCATTGAATAACTGCACATGCACCACACATTACTGCGTGAATGGGGGATCTTAATTTTTTGATGAATTTGTGTGGTCTTCTCATGGTCATTTTGGTAGTTTCCGGGGTCACATTGTTTATTAGGGTGGGCAACTCATGTCATTTGCAATGTTGGACAATGAAACCCCACTCTTAATATGATCATATGCAGGTCACTTACAGTTATCCACCAAAAATTTCATATTCTAGTTTAAAATAATCAAATTCGAGCACTAATAAGATAAATGCTAAATTAAGCATTAAGAAAATAAGGAATGATTTTGGAATTACTCATAAGTTATAAACTTATAGTAACGTCTTATGGTGATTATTGTTATTAATCCCACCAATTCTATCTATAAATACCCCCATGTAACTAATAATTTCCCGCGCAACATAATAATATAATAATTTTCTTCGAAATTATTATAATTATTGTCTTATTCTTAATAATACAACATCAGCTACGATTAAGGGTGAGCACGGGTCTCGGAGATAATCCGCTCCGCATCGAACCCCGGACCGAAAGCACTCCGAACCGATAATATCCGTTGACTATTTGACTTTATCCGAACCGAACCAAACCGATTTTTTTTGTTGTAAATCCGAACCGATCCGAACCGAAAAATCGAAATAGAACCGAGTAGAACCGATTCTAAGTAATCAACTATGGAATTTTTTTTATATCATTTAATTAATTTCTTTTATACTATATTATTGAACCATTATGAATTTTAGTAAATTTTAACAATGATATAACTACTGTTTTAGTATTTTATAAAAGATTTAGTAATTAATAATAGAGTACAATATTTATAATAAATCATTTTCATAATAAACATATATCTATTAATTATAAATATAGTGAATATGTTTATAGTTTATATAAAGAAATACATTACTATGATATGTTTCAATTCAATTCTACATTTCTTTAATCCAATCACTAAAATTTATTATTATATCTAATATTTAATTATTTTCACATAAAAATGTCAAAATTCTAGACCTGAACTCACTGCACATAGTTACTATCCTACGCCTGAATTTCAAGTAGTGGCTCGTTTCTTGTTCCCTTCTTCTTTGATTCTCCATCTTTCTCGTGCACACACCTTTTTCTCTTGAAGTCAACTTTAATTTTACTGTAGTTAGTCATATTAAGTTTACCTTTACTTATTGACAATGTATACGACTAGAGCCTTATCAATGAAAAATAATCGGTAAATGTCCAAAGAGGTTATCGATAGCCAATAACTTTATAATTTAGTGCTATTCTTCTTTTGACAAGATAACTACTTCAGTAACCTGTAATTATCTTTTATAAGTTATGATTTTGAAACTTGTCTTAATATATTACTTATAAGTTGTTTAATTACACTTTTTCTTTAACAATATGATATTATTGTAAAGACAACACTATAATTCTTTCGTGCATTTTGCTAAAAATATTAAAGGAAAAACTCCGAACAACTCTGAATAACCGGACCGAAAGAACCGATCTCCGGAAGGAACTGAACCGATCAACGGAGTGGTTCTGGAGATTTAATTTTGGAAATCTCCGAATATCTCCGAGGTTTGATTCGGTTCTGGAGATTTCCATATCTCCGAACCGCTCCGGACCGTGCTCACCCCTAACTACGATTAAGAAATCTTCCTACCCCTAAAAAAAGAAATCTTCCTAGATTTAAAATACTTAGCTTGTGATTTATTTATTTTTGGTAAGGTCAGTACACAATAGGACGTTTATAATCATGAGTGATAAGGGTTGATAATACTATGAACAAAGGAGCGAGAAGTAAAGTAAATGAACCAATAGAACAAAGGATATTCTTCTTTCTCCTGATCCAATCCAAAATAGCGTGTGATAATACCTGCAAAATCATCGGAAGAATTTTCGGTGAAAATCTTCGATGCCAAAGTTAGAAATGGGATCAACCGAAAAGAAAACGTACAAAAAAGAAGATAAAAATGTATCCTAGAGAAAAAAAGTGTTATAATATAATAGTGAATGTGTGTGTAATTTTGAGGAGTGGGTATCTATATATACCTATTACCCGATGGGTAACAAATTAATTTTTTGTGCTTCCCTAATTCTAACCTGTACCATTCTAGGTCCCGACGAAACAATCATGCAAAGTAGTAGTAACAAAGTTGTTAAACTCGCGATTCTAACTTAAATCATTGGATGATCTACAGAATTGAATCGTAGAATCAGATCCTAGGATCGTAAGATTACAAATGATGTAAATATAAATATAAATATAAATATATATTTATGTATTTATTTACATCTCCAATATGCTTATATATATTAAAAATTGCATTCAGATGGTGAAATGATAATTGAGAATGAAAATTTTGATTCCATTATTGCATCTTGCCTAAACTCGCTTCACAAACGTTATTTTGTTTTTTCTCTCGAAGTAAAATGAATTTTAAAAATGATGTTTAGGCAAAACAATATAGTCATCATGCTTACTAATTCAGGTTTTAATGTACAAAAATTAATTTTTGGAATTTTATAGAATACACCGATCCTACCTGCGATTCAACCGATTCAACTCGCGATTCTACAATGGTTCCACCAATACTTGATCTAGTATAAAAGTCGAATCATTAAAGCATGAACAATTCTTAGAATCTTAGATCGTAAGATCTAAATAGCGATTTTGATAACATTTACTGTTACAACCTGGAATATATAATTTTGAACCCAACTCGACAAAATTTTCCCTAAGAGGAGACGCACAACATTTGAAGTGTCAACTCCGAAAATTATACGCTTATTTCCTTAACTCTGCATTTATAGCCGAATTTCTCTGTTTTTATCATAACTGGAAGAGTGTAATAAAATCCCAATCCATGAGCACCATTAAAATTGTAAGCACAGTTGAACAAGTTATATTCGTTTCAAAATGTGTGGGAATAAGTTCATAATATGATTTTTTAATGAAAAAATATAATGTACATGAAAAGTTCTTAGATAATTACATTTCTCTTGATTATATATCATATGGAAAATTTTGAATAGATTTAAATTTTATAGTAGTAATTTCCTTGTCTAGATTGTCATGAATTTAAGACACATTTTGTACTGAGTTTCATGGGATTTATGTGGGTTGATTTTAAATCCTTAATTTGATTTCAAATTATCGTATCCAAATGCAGATATACACTTCATCCGTTTCATAATAATTGACGTTTTAACTAGTTATTATTTTTTTACTTAATTGATGTTTTAGATACTTTTCACAAATTCTACTATTTTTTTCTAGCCCAATCCTAAAATATCTACTTTTTAACTTAATTTCTTCTCTTTTATCATAAAATGATAATTATTATGAACGGAAGGGAATATATTATAAGTAAAGTATATAATAAATGTTGGTTACTAAATTAAATCAGCAAATTATAACTTCCATTCAAAGAGAATCTGACCTTTTGACTGATTCAGATAATATCCTGCATAATCTTCTGCGTTTCCTGTTATATCGTGCATGTTTGGTTGGGGCTGGGGTGACTGGGGTACTGATGTTGGTTGGGGATAGTGGTTGGAGTTAGTGGCTGAGAGAGTAAAAAAATAATGTTTATTTGAGTAGTTGGGGTAGTAGTTATAGTTTAGAATATAATTTTAATTGTAAAATATAATGTGATATGTGTAAAGGTTTGTTAATAATGATTAATTTTATGATTAAAATTGTATTGAAACTTGTGGTGATTTATAGTGGTTGGATCAACCTGTGTAAACAAACATAGGGAGAAGCTGAGCCAACCTATCAGGGGCTGGGCCAACCCCATCATTTTTACTAAGTGGAAAATAATTTTCTTGTGTGTAATTTAACCTTTCTTAAATTTTCATTTAATTGAGGATATAATTCAGACTTTTCATGTGACTCATCATGTAATTTTTTCATCTCGCAGCAATCTGGTAATTCAACATGAGATATAAAAGAATTACATAGGAGAGGGTCCGAGTAGCCTTCTGGCTTAAAATAACACAACGCAATGAGGCCACCTAACTAGAAAACCACATATGAGTCGAATTTCATCATGTGTTTTATCATGCTCACTATACAATGATACATGTAGCAGATGAAGTCATAATTTACCACATGTCGTGTATTAAATTTATTTTAACAGAAAATGAAACACCTAGTGTAAAAGCGGATGAGATCTTATATTTCAAACTGTATTTCATATTGTATTTCAGAGCATTCACTGCATGTCATGTGTATAGGATGACATTATATATATACAAGTGACAGTTAGTGAAAATTATGAAATACAAGATAGAACATGATTTGGAATAGAGGATTCCAACTGAGTGTAAAAGAGCGTTCCGACCGAGAAAACCATGGTTTTACTACTTAGATAAAGAAAAAAAAAATTTATTCACATTTTCTTTTGTAGCATCATGGGAAATTCTTACCTACATGCAGGAGTGATGCCCCCACGTAATTGGATACACGATACATGAACAGAAAATTAACTTTTTCCACCCTTTTTACCTATGTATCATGCATTCAGTGGTGTGGAACACTACCCTACGGATAAGCAAGAATGTCCCAACATCACATAGATCACTATAGAGGGAAACATAAACCCTAGATAGGTGATAAATATCAATAGACCCTAAAAATATCATTTACTTCCTTCATAAGAGTTATAAATATCACTCCATGAAACATTATACGGAAAATGCACGCAAGGTGTTTGATAAAATCTCCCACCACCATTACCGCCGCCGCTTCTCTCAAACTCCGGCTCCGCCGCCACTGGAATATCACCACACGCCAACCGAAGTAAGTCTACTTGCACCTCATCAAGCTCCTTCTGCAGACGCTCAACCTGTTTCTGCAAGAATGAGATGGCTCCAACGCAGCCGTAAACTGGGTCCCGCACACGCGCCTCCGCCTCGTAGGCTAGGGAGTTCACGGCGTCGTGGTGCTGATGTGGCGGAAGCTCGTTGAGAAGCTTGGCGACGTTGCTTGCGCCGAAGATCTTGTGAACGTTGGCGAATTTGCGAGGATCTTCAGAGGGGAAGTAAGGGGAGTAAATGCAGTTCCTTACGCATTTTCGTCTCAGGAACTTGCAGGCGGCGCAGGGAGAAGATGAAGACGCCATTGTTGAAGTAAGTAGCAAGTAACTGAAGTTGATTATTTATACACATAATTTCACCAGGAACTGTTGTTTTGCTTGGTGTCTGTGAAACTGGACCGAGTTCACAATTTAACTGATGGTTCGACCAAAAATGAAAATGATATAAATTTTAAAATTATAGTATATTATATTTTGGTAGAACATGATTATATATACTGCATTTAGAAAATAATATAAAAGTTTAAAATCCCGAAAAAATATATATTCCCTCCGTCTCAGCTAATTTTGCACGGTTGATCGGACACAGATGTTAAGAGAAAACAGATTTTGAGGAATCTTTGATTTTTTTAAATATGGATATTGAAGGTGGAGATTTTGAGGGTGGAAATTGTAAGAGAAATTTCTTTTTTAAGGGTGTGCAACGTTAAGTGGGACATACCAAAAAAAAAAAATGCAAATTTAAGTGGGACGAAGGGAGTATTTATTAAAACAAAGATATGAGAAAATTGCACACACTATTTTTTAACTTTGAACCATTTGCTCAACATATTCTTTAAGGTGGGTTCTTCTTTAAAAATCATGTAACTTTACAAATTTTGCATGTTTTGTCCTTTTTTCCTTTTTAGTGCTTACATTGCATTTTTAGATTATGCCACCTAAGCAGTCAATCAATTGTGTTACCACTCATTACAAATAAAAAGACAATATGTTCAACATTTGTAAATTATATGATATTTTAAATAAGCACGAAATTTAAAAAATATTTTAAGCAAGTAGTGAAAGATAAAGGACAGATGCTATTTTCCCGATATGAAACTAATCAGTGTAGTGCAAAATAACTTTCAATCTATAACCCCTACCAAATTGAACAGGTCAATCCGATCATATTCCACAAACATTAGTTTTGTTTTTTTAATGGTGAAACCCTAATTGAGAGTGATCAAATTAACATTTTTTTCTGCGGGTAATTGATCAGTGGGCAAGAACGGTAGATTCTCTCCTATAAAATTATTCTATTTATCTTCTCTTGCATGATGGACATATTCATTGATCCACCATTCAATTGAGGATGGAATTAATTTAATTTTTTGCTGAAGATTATTCAGTCAACTGTTTATTAATAAATGTTGGTGTGTCCGTAAAAATTACTATATTGATGTTATCAGATAATATAAAAAGAGATATAAGATGATTATGTCAGAAAATGATCCGAATAGAAAAAAACATCATATAATATTGAATGCAACGACAACTGTAATAAATCATGAGGGGCACACTAAAAAAAAGATGACTATGACGCTGCTGTCAAGTCATCTGATTATTTTATCATACTTGTGGAGGGGATTTTGCCCCCATCTTTTCCATAAAATAGACCTATTTTAATTTGTTTTCTTGTAATATGTATATATTTAATAAAATTTATTGTATATTAATAATAAATTTAAAGTGACAACCAACTAAAATACAAAATTACTATACAAATTAAGTTTATTGTAATATAATTTGAGATTAAGATTGAGATGAGTTTTGAGAGCAACAAGTGGTGTGAGAAAATATTTATAGAAAATTGTCAAAGACTTATAAAAAGATAGCTAATAATAGACGATTTCGATTTGGACCGCTGATTAACCCACCGTTTCTGGTTTCAAAAAAATTGTAACTGAAGCCATATACAATTTACTGTTTCGGTTTGAAAAAAAACAGAATATAAGATCATTTTTCTCGTAGTACCTATTTTTAGAGAAATGTTGTATATTTATTTAGTCTCTCAATACTAACTAAAAATATAGGAATTATATAGACTACTCATCCTTTTTCTGTTCTTTCCCGTATCTTAGTTATTCCCTCCTATATGAGAACATACTATTTATCATTTTGGATTCAAGAGAATATAGGGATAATCGTATTTTAGTCCCATAATTAGAGTCATTTGTAATTTCAGTTGTCCAATAAATTAAAAAAGTACTGCAAGTTTAGATCTTTTCTGCGCCGAAAAATTGTAAATCAACTAAAAACGCCATGTGACTATCTCACGAGTTCACAAAGTGGAGAAACTTGTTTGTTAGTGGTGACGTGTTGCAATCTGATGTGTATTTATCACATAAAAAATGCATGATGTGTAATTTTCCAAACACATTCTGCAGGAGATTAGTTCATATTGCGACATGTCATCACCAACGAACGTGTGGCGCGTGTGTGGCATTTTTGAGTGGATTTACGGATTTTCGGCGGCAAAAATGACTAAAGTTATGCACTTCTATAATTTATGAGACTGAAATCGTAAAAGCCTATTTAAATGAGGCGGAAATCGTAAGTGATCACAATTTGCGGAATTAAAATGCAATTTTTTCGAAATTACAAGTGGACCTAACCTCCGAGACTAAAATGCAATTTTTACATAGAATATATATATATATATATATATATATACATATATATATATTCGATTTGTTTATTTAGAGTAAGTAAAGAGCCTCTTGGGGATTAACGTGGGTAATGAGAACAAAAAATATAATCAAATCTTTTTTTTTTTAACCAGCAACAAATCTTATATTTTAACGCAAGTCCAAAAGTACAAGATTCTGCAGCCAAGATGGCACATCAGGACCTATTCTTATGCTTGATACACATGAATGAGAATCAAAGTAAGTTAATTATTGCTCTCATTTGATTAACTACTCCTCCATATCATAGTGTCATCGGCCCCTCATTCATACCTATTACTAGAGGTGACAAAATTGACCTAATCCTACACTGGCTCAGGAAGCCCGATATTTTAGATGGATTGGGCCATATAAATCATGACCCGAAGTATTATTTGACCCGGTGCACCAAAACTCCGATGGACCAACCTGATAATCTTAGTATATTATAGGGAAATAGACTGAGCTAACTAATCTTAGCAGATAAAATTTTGGAACGCTTCGACCCAATTCAAATTATAATGTTGACCCATTAAACATGATCCGATTCAAATTATAACCTCTACTCATTACCATTGCGATTTCTGGTCCTAAAAAACCGGCCCTCAAATCTAACTAATGTGACAGAAGCTAGCCAAAAGGGTTGATTATTTTTTGTATTGGGTGAAATAAATAATAGTAATAAAAAGACAAATTTGTCCTAATTATAAGCAACATGTATTGCTTTTGCACCACGGAATGAATCATATAAAGGATTTCATAGCAAAGTAGTGGAAATCCTTTTTTCGTTTTGTCCGTTATACAAAAATGTCGGCACCAACATGTTTGTTTTAGTGCTAATAAAAAACAAATCCAGAGTAGGTCTGGGTGCACCATGTGCACAATATTATTATGGTGCACTATTTCTTTTATTTATTAAAGAAAAATAGAAAATAAATATTAAATGATAAAAATTGATCGCGGTCGCGATCAAATGTCGCGACCGCATCAATATGCATTATTGTTGATATTTGCATTTTTGATAATTTCATAAGGTATGTTTGAGTCACAATTTTAAAGTGAAACAGATTCAAAACACAAATTCCTAACATATGTATGGTTGATTTACTCATAAAGTATGTTTGATATTTATATAAAGTATGTTTGACAATTTCATAAAGTATGTTTGAGTCACAATTCTCCTTTCCAGTCACAATTGGTCGCAGCCACGGCCGCGTCAACCGGGCCTGAACCGGAGTTAAATCGGACTGATGCATAATAAGGCTATTGTGCACCTTGTGCACAAGAGTTTTTGCCAAAACAATGTGTACATATCATATTAAGTTCATTTTTAATTCTATATGTTAGATCTTGTTTTAAAAAAAAATATGTATATTTTGAAATTTAAATTTTAGTCTATCATATTTTGAAAAATATCCAATTTAGGACACTAAAGACCGGCCACCAGTAATTACGTCGCATGTGAATTAATAAATTGGAAGTTTTCGGTAAAATAGCTTATGTGGCAGTTATAAATCCAATTATACATGCAAGTAATTTAATAAACTTATAGCGATGTGTTATTTCTCTACAGAAAGTCTTACGCTGATGTGAACTTAGATTTTGTATGTTTTAATTGGTGGGGTTGATTTAATTATTTGACATGTACACTTGAATTCATAACTGTCACGTTAGCTTTTGTACCTGAAATCCCAATTTATTGGGTCACGTGCGTATATTCCGGCACAATTAGTGGCCGCGGGCGTACGGGGTCTTCAGATTAGGCATTTTTCGAAACATAGTAGACTAAAATTAAACTTTCAAAATATACAAGATTTTTTTTAGACAAACTCTAACATACATGAATAAAAATGGATGTTCCCGTACTTTTTTACAACATTAAAGAGTTTAGAATCAGCCACCAGGGACGGACTTACTTAGGGGCCAAGGGGGGCGTTGGGCCCCCCTGTACAAATTTGTTACTATATAAGTGTATTTTAGTCAGTCCTGATACAACTTAATTAAATAAAAATAATAATTATATTGTTTCACTTGAATAATTGTCTAATAATAATCAACAAATGTATTTTTAAGTGTAAACACTAGGGATATGAATTTTAAGAAAATAGAATGAATGATTACAAATGTTATATCTTGATTATTCATTTTTGTAATTGAATCAATTTATTGATTTCATCAACCTTATTCGTACTTTTTAGTGTTAGAGTTGAATATTATTGAAATCCTGGACTGATTAAAGAGGCCAATGAAAGATATGGACTAGATTAGGATATGTGGGCGTTATTAATTAATAAGTCAGACTAATTAATTAATTAAGTGGACATGGATATTAGGCCTATAAACCTATGGTTATATGGTACTATGTATACATATTCTCTATAGTAGAGAATTAAGGGTTTTTATTAGATAAAAATTGGAGGCACTATAGAATTTGATAAGTGATTTCCTAGCGATCACTTATCGAATAATTGTACCGAGGATAGTTCCTGCGGCGAACAATATATACGCGTGGATACCTGAAGTGGTGAATCAATCGCGCAATTCAGTCCGATCAATTACGCAACAAGTAAGTTGTTCCAACTTTAGCGTAATTTCTGCTCAACGTGTATATCAGTTATAAATCACGATCAATATTCTCGATTAGTTATTCCGCTGCGTACATTAGATGGAATCGAGAATTACTAACAGTGGTATCAGAGCCCGGGGCTCGATTTATAATTGTTTTAACTCGATTATTTGTGGATTAAAATTGAAATCCTGAAATTTATTGTTTGAGAATAGTTTGCAAGTTTTGGAATCTGTGGCATATTAGGTCTCGGAAAATAAAATTGTAAATCTGGATATTATTAACAAGAATCAGTTTTGCTTGCTAAATTGTTTCAAAATTATTTTGTTTCTCTTGCAACCAATTGAAGGAATCTGCCAAACAGTTTTGGATAACAAAACTATTTTAAATAATGTTGCAAACTCTTGATTTTGAACTCTTTTACGCAAATACACTGAAACATTCGCTGCTGTTTTGAAACCTTCGTTGTTGCCGGCGGCGACGGCAGCAACGTCCACCACCACCACTACATGAGGCGATGAACGGCGGCGTTTGCCACGCGCTACCGGTGCGGCGTGGTGCTGGTGTTGCGCGTCTGATCGCGGGCGGTGGTCGGTAACGACGGCCTGCTATTGCTGTGCGACTGCTGTTATTAACGGCGGCGGCGGATGTCGTGGCGGCAGCGATGACGGCAACAATCCAGTTAGCTAGGGTTGAGTGAGTCAACTCGGTGCAAACGGAGTTGACTCAGTCACTCAGTGTTGGGCCAAACCTGAAAATCTGGGCCAATTTCGCAAATGGGCCTGGATTTTGGGCTGGTCTAGATACATTTGGGCTTATGCTGGGCCTTTGGACTGGGCCTGTATTTATTGGACCAATTATAAAATCTGATGGGCTAATTTTAATTGGGCTGGGCAGATTGGGCTATTTCAAAAAAAAAAAAAAAAAAAAATTGATTTTATTTAATTAATCAAATTAGATTTATTAATTAGATAAATTCAAAAAAATTCCAATTACATATTAATTAGTTAATTAGATTAATGAATCTTATTAGTATTGTTTTTGAAATAATAATAATAGACTTATACATTTATGTTAATTTGGAGTTAACATTAAAGTATACTTATATTAATTTGAAATTAATATATTAATCTAATAGACTAATATTAATTTATTAATTAGATTAATAAATTATAATAGTATTATTATTTTGAAAGAATAATACTAGACTTATTGTCACACCCACCCTCGTAAAAACTTATTTTATATTAATTTTTAGCCTTACAAAACCTGTATATTTTTTTTTCTTTTCTAAAATTTACAATTTAGAATACTCCTTCAAGACCAAAATCTCACCTACATATATTTACATAGATACAGATCGAGCACAAAGGTGTCACGCTCCATTCAACACCATATTTACAGAAATATACATATTAAAGTTCCTTAGTTTGAACATGTCCAAAAAGATTATTAAAACACTAGCAAAAACATAGTGAGTCCAAGGTTTAGCCCCACAGGTCGTCATTCATATACACGGGGCTTCAAAACTTGCATCAGCTCCAACAGCATGCCAGATCAGTCCACGAGCTCATGCATAATCAAACTCACCTACAATGCAAGAACTATGTGAGCTAAAGCTCAGTAAGCAGAAATTATGCATGACCAATGCGTGAATGATGAGATGCATTTCACAAAACCATTTCTTTCAACTCTTTCTCAAAAGGAAACCCTTTTTGGTGGGAAATGGCTCCCTTCACTGGCACAACCTCACCAGAATATCCCTCCATACTCGTGACTACCAAGGGTCCCTCCTCCCCCCTTATAGTCCACCCGAGATATTAGTAATGGTTGGTACGACCAAGTGGCTATCCTTCCGAGACTACCAAGGGTCCGCCTCCTGCCTGCCCCTGCAGTCCACCGGAAAGTCTACCTCTTCCCGTACCCCTCATCATAAAGGTGCTGAAGTGGGAACCTCCTCCGCGTGCACTTCTGTCACCGGAAGCATCCCGAGAGACACCATATATAATATCTAACTCTCAATGTGCCGTGGTGACCAACCCCAAAACGTTATCAAAATGTGAAATTATGCTATTTTGACTTCTTATATGTGCACATGTAATTCTTGTAGATGCTAATGCTCATGATTGATGCACATCAGTTTGTTTTTAGCAACGGAAGAATACACTTTATACAAAGGTATACAACAACACATGTAACAATCAATTATCACAAATAATAAATACAAATACTATGTTCAAGCATTGTAGTTGGAGAAGGATTTCTACTTACCTCTTCTCCCGATTGACTTTTGAAACTTCCTACTCCAACGTGGTAATCAATCTACGATAATTTTAAATCAAATTAATGCACAATTTATTAAATTCTAGATCGTTACGTACTTTTAGTCCGATAATTCCAGCTTCGTCGCATTTTGGTAATAAGGCTCTAACTTTCTCTACAAAATTGATATTTATATGCTTCAAATTGGGTTATAAAGCTAACACATCAGGCTACAACTTTCATGTTTTGTCCTTTCTCAAATTCAGCTTGCAAAAATGTCATAATCAGCCAATTAGTGGACACCTATTTCAAAATCTGGACAGATTCACACATTACCACCTTAACCATTTTGGAACATCATTAGAATATTAAATTCATATCTTGTAATTATAATTCATGGGAGTCATAACCTGAATTTTTAACCTAAAATTTGTATATATATATATAAGAGTGCATAAAAAAAATATATATATGTATAGCGAAAAGTTTATTACTTATTGAAGAGGAATACACATGTACCATTTAATAGTAGATGTAATTTAGTTGTATAGGCCAAACACACAATGAAGAAAATAGCTAAGGCATTAATTAAGAAGTTGTACCTAGGAGCTTCTTCTTTCTTCTTGGCAGTAACTCTAGATGTTTGTTTCTCTCTCTTTTATTAGATGCTATTATTAGGTTGTAAATAATGAACAAGCCATAGTTATCAAAATGTTGGGAGTGACCCACCGCCTTACTCATTATCTTAACCTTTACGTTTTTATTTTCTTTATTTATTTTTATTTATTAATGTTATCATTATTATTATTATAATTAATATTGTTGTTGTTGTTGTTGTTGTTATTGTTATTATTATTCCGACAATTAAATCCTTTACCCATCTAACACTTCCACGTACTACATAATGTTCCATATTTTAAACTTGTCACGCGTAGTCTTAAATTTTATAGCATGTCCCAATAATTTAGACTAAGGGGTTCTTGACTACCAAATTAAACATCTCCAAATTAGTCACAAAAATATAAAATAATATAATAAATATAATAAATTAATTACTAAAAACTATCACCAAATAGCACATAAAAATATGGAATGCATGAAATGCAAAAATTATATTGGCCAGTGAGTTGTGAGAGGCACGGGTATTACACTTATATATTTATATTAATTTAGAATTAATATTAAAAGTATATGTATATATTAATTTGGAATTAATATATTTAATTTTAATCCACATTTAATTAAAGAATAAAATTTTAATTGGATTAATAATTTTATTCGTTGAGCTTTATTTGATATTATGTGATAAGCTATTATTTGATTTTATGCTTATTCAATTTAAATTATAGTAATTTAAGACCGCTTTTATGTTTGGGTAGGCGGCGCCCAATACATGTAGTCCGCGACATTGTGTATGGGTAGGCGGCGCCCAATATGTGTGGTCCGCATTTCTTATGCCTGGGTAGGCGGCACCCAGTAATTGTGTTATAATTTAATATTAGATATTAAATTTAAACAATTAGTATCACATAACAATTCCCCACTAAAAACCAAGTCTTGTTTAGAAACAAAATGCGTCCTCCATCATAATTGTTTGAGATTCCTAATCTTTTCGACCACGAGTTTTACACCAAAGTGTTTACTCTAAATCGACAAGACTCGGGCTCATTCATAGATGCATGGTTGGCATCGTGTGATGGAATTGACTTGCTTAAATTATTTTGAGACGCCAAAGCAACCAAAATAGTTTGAGGACGCAATATTAATTGGATTAATAAACCAAGAATTGCAAATTGTTGTTGCAATTGGCTTAGAGTCCTACCTAGTGATATTATTGTAGTCATCAGCCAAAGCAGAGGCTGCAGTAATATAAACTTGGATCTTGGACCACTAAAATTTATAAGTGTTATAAATCCGTATTTTGTCTTTGGGGGCGCAAAATATGTTAAAATTAGTGGGAGCTAATCATTACAATAAACTCTTGTTTTGATTAGTGATACGAATGTGATCTTTGTTTACTTTATTCTGATTTATTTTTCCATTTTATTATTTTCTCGTCAGATAAAATGTTGTTTATGGCTTATAAATGTTTGATGGAAACAAACAAGTTGACTGGGTCAAACTTTACGGATTGGCTCCGTTATTTGCGATTGGTGCTAAGGCAAGACGAGATTGAGTATGTCTTGGACAAACCAATCAGTGTCATCCCTGACAAGAATTCTCCTGAGTACGCTACGTTTGACGAAGAAGCTCATAAGAAACATGTTGAGGATGCCACATCGGCTCAATGCTTAATGTTGTCCTCTATGAGTATCGAACTACATAGGCAACATTGGAGCATGTTCCCTTATGAGATGCTGAAACACTTGGAGAGTCTGTACGCTTCAGAAGCTCAGACCATGGAGTATGAGATACTCAGAGATCTCCTCAAGTGTAAGCTTCATGATGGGGGCCAGGTTTCTGAACATATACTGAAGATGATCGGATTGATTGAGAGGTTGGAATCGATTGGAACGAAGCTACCCTCAAGTGTCTCAATAAATCTGATTTTGCAGTCTCTTCCAAGTTCATTTGAAAACTTCATAGTGAATTTCAACATGAGCAACACGAAGGCAACACTGCCAGAGCTTCACAACATGCTCAAGACCTACGAATCATCTACTTCTAAAGGCAACTCTGTGCTCATGGTGAGCTCTTCTGTGAGATCTTCCAAACAGAAGATAAACAGAAAAAGAGGAAGAAATCATCTAAGGATGCGGCCTTGATGCCTAAGAGTGGAGGGGTTCAAAAGAAGCCGAGAATACCAAAGGATGAGTGCCTGTTCTGCAATGAGAAGGGGCATTGGAAGAGAGACTGCCCGAAGTTCAAAGCACATGGTGCATTGGATGAGAGCTTAAGTAGTTTATTTTGTACGTTGAAAATAGATTAGATTAGATCTTTCTTCGGGATATAAATTAGATTTATATAATTGATATTTTGTTCTTTAGATTTCAAAGAATACTATTTCCATTCGAATATTAGACATCTATGACTTTTTCTTTCTATTTTGCAAACAGTAGATGCTTGTTTTACTTAATGGATTGTTTTAAGGAAATGTCTTTCGTTCGAATGGATTCTATATGCTTGAATATGAACAAAATATTTTCAATGTACAAGAACAAACGACCTAAGCTAAGTAATACGGATAATAAAACCTACCTGTGGCACTGTAGACTTGGTCATATCAATGAGAAAAGAATAGCAAGATTGAGAAAGTTACACTATCTCACATTATTTGATTTCGAATCATATGGTGCTTGCGAATCTTGTCTCAAAGGAAAGATGACAAGTTAACCACTTTTTGGGAAAAGGGTTACGTGCCAAGGTTGTGCTCGAGTTGGTCCGCACAGCGGTGTGCGGACCGTTTCAACTTAAACAAAAGGCGAATATTCGTACTTCATAACTTTCACTGATGATTTTTCAAGGTATGGATATGTGTATCTCATGAAACACAAATCTGAGGCCTTCGAGAAATTTAAGGAGTTTAAGTTAGAAGTTGAGAAACAACTTGGAAAAGTATTAAGACTCTCCGATCAGATCGAGGAGGGGAATACTTAAGCCGAGATTTTCTTGATTACTTGAAATCACATGGAATCCGGTCAGACTGGACACCTCCGAGTACACCACAGATGAATGGAGTATCCGAAAGGAGAAATCGAACTTCATTAGATATGGTTCGACCCATGATGAGTTTCATCTTTCCTTATTCCTTTGGGGTTATGTCTTACTAACTGATGGTTATGTTCTGAATAGAGTTCCTCTTAAATCGGTCACGCAAACATCATATAAATTATGGTGTCGCAATAAGTCGAGTCTTAATCATATGCGGACCTGGGGTTGTCCTGCTTTTGTTAAGAAGATGACGACTGATAAATTGGACACTAAAAGTGAGAAATGCTATTTTGTGGATATCCTCAGGAAACTAAGGATATGAATTCTACAGCCCTGGAGATCACCAGGTGATAGTTTCCAAGAATGTGGCATTTCTTGAAGATATTTATATCTCCGAGGAACAAGGTCACAACAAGGTAGATCTTGAAAAGATTCAAGAACCACAAAATAACATAGAGGATGAGGTCTTGTCCAATGGAGTGGACAAGAACTCAGTGGGAGTTTTCGATGATCTATTGGGAGGGGAAATGACTCTTAGAGGGTCACCTCAAGACAATGAGATGCATCAAAACAAGATATTGTATCAAACCCACAAGATAACATAGAGGATGAGGTCTTGTCCAATGGAGTGGACAAGAACTCAGTGGGAGTTTTGATGATCTATTGGGGGTGGGGAAACAACTCTTAGAGGGTCACTTCAAGACAATAAGATGCATCAAAGACAAGATATTGTATCAGTCCCACCTCAAGAGAATCATAGTGAAATTCTTGAGAATATTCTAAAATGTTGAAAACCAACTCACGATCAGAATAAACCGAATGAACCAACGCAAAACCAACTCAAATAGGCCTCAAAGGAATCGTCGTGCACCTGAAAGACTAAATCTATTGGTTGAAAACCAAGATGATGAAGTTGATTCAGAAGATGACGAATCTAAGACCTATATCGAAGCGGTGTCGGGCACCGTTTCGAAGATGTGGTTGGCTGCCTTAACATCTAAAATGGACTCGATATACCTCAACTAGTTCGGGAACTAGTTGATTTGCCAGTTGGGGCTCGTCCCATAAACTGCAAATGGATCTTCAAGAAGAAGAGAGATGCAGGTGGCAAGGTACAAACCTACAAGGCTAGGTTGGTGGCAAAGGGTTATAGTCAGCGCAAGAGCATTGACTATGATGAAACCTTTTCGCCAGTCACTAACATCAAGTCCATTAGGATATTACTTGCAATAGCTGCATACTATGACTTTGACATTTGACAAATGGATGTTAAAACCGCGTTTCTCAATGGAGAATCGAAGGCACTGTGTATATGTCACAGCTTGAAGGTTTTGTATCCAAAGAAAAGCCGAATGGAGTATGCAAGTTAAAGAAGTTCATTTGTGGACTCAAGCAAGCATCTAGGAGTTGGAATATTTGTTTTGACAAAGCTATCAAATTGTTTGATTTTGTCAGAAGCAAATAGGATCTATGCGTTTATAGTAAATGTAAGAATGAAATGTTGTCTTCCTTATCATATATGTCGACGATATACTGATAATGGGGAACAATCATTCCATGTTGCAATCCGTGAAATAGCAGATTTCAGCAAAATCTAGGTAAGGAATACTGGAGAACTATCAAGGCTATTCTTAAGTACCTTAGAAGGACTAAAGAATATTTCTTAAAGTCTATGGTGGGCAGCTAGAGTCATCAGTTACTGGGTATACTGATGTTGGCTTCCAACGGACCATGATGACTTCAATTCTTTGTCTGGATATGTTTTCGTTCTAAATGGTGGTGCAGTGAATCGGAATAGTTCCAAACAGAGTAGAACTGTCGATTCCAGCACTAAAGCCGAGTATATTTCTAAATCTAAAGCTGCCAAAAAGGGGTTGTTGCTTTGTTAAAGTTCGTAAAAGAACTAGGTGTCGTTCCAAGTATCAGCAGTGCAATACCGTTGCATTGAGACAACGGTAAGTGCGGTTGCTCTAGCAAAAGGAACCGAGAGCCACGAACAGAAATAAGCATATTCCCTGTAGATATAATCTGATTGGAGAATAATAAATAGGGAGATGTGAAGTTAGATAGAGTATCCACTGATGATAACTTGGTTAATCCTTCAACCAAACAGTTGTGTATAGCTAGACACAACAAGCACTTTGAGAGCTTGGGTGTTAGACACGTTGGTAGTTGGTCTTGGTTCAGTGGGAGTTTATAGCTTGTATGTCTTAGAAACCTTTTCGTTTGAGACATTCATTCTTGTTCGCATTCTATGACATTTTGATTGTCTTTTGAGTTTATGCATTTATTAGAATAATTATTTTGATGGTTTGTTATTATTCTTATAACTGTTCCCTTGAATCATGGCTGTTATTTATGGTGTGAGACATAAATGATATAGTATGATTCTAAAATTGCCATAACCAATGGTCATCAAGAATGGGATATTGATGACACGCGATAGGTTAGCATGTGGTCTGCATCACATTCTCAGAGAATGTAGTAGGTCTCACGACTACAAGATATTAGATATCCGTGATGGACACATGGGTACTTTGGAGAGTATTGGTATACCCTACTATTAAACCGTTTGTTTTCAGTATCTACGGTTTATTAGTGTGTGGAGTATGTAATGATCCTTTGACCTGAGGTCAATACTCATTTTGTTTGTTAAGTAATGAACTTTGACCAAGTACAACGCTTGCCTCCCAAAGGAGGATAAGACACGTCTTGTGTTGGATTCATCATGAGGCAAATGAAAATGGTAGTTGAGCCAAGAATGGGATTCATTCCTCGATTGAAACTCGAGAGAACACTCATATTTCTCTATATCATTTGACAATAAAGTCATTGGCCAATGCAAAAGATATATTCAATTAAAATAATTGAATATGATCGAATGTGTCATATAATAAAGATGAGAAAAATGATTGAGCTATTTGGATAGACACATAGCAGATCCTAGGCTCAATCAGGTGGTTCGTGAATGAAGGAATATTACATAAACTTCATATAAAGGTTTGTTTACTAGATTCACGTAAACGTCCTTCATATATCGAGTTCGCTGCGCAACGCAGTCTAGGAGTTTTGTGCAGACTTTAATTAGATTATCGTCGATAATGGGGGCCTGAAGGGTCACATTTTATGTGTATTGTTGTTCCGCTCAAGGGTACAAGGTTAGTGCTTCGAATTATATCTAATGCTAGTCCAAGTGGGAGATTGAAAGATATGGACTAGATTAGGATATGTGAGCTTTATTAATTAATAAGTCAGACTAATTAATTAATTAAGTGGACATGGATATTAGACCCATAAACCTAGGGTTATATGGTACTATGTATACATATTCTCTATAGTAGAGAATTAAGGGTTTTTATCAGATAAAAATTGGAGGCACTATAGACTTTGATAAGTGATTTCCTAGCGATCACTTATCGAATAATTGTACCGAGAATAGTTCCTGCGGCGGACAATATATACGCGTGGATACCTGAAGTGGTGAATCAATCGCGCAATTCAATCCGATCAATTACGCAACAAGTAAGTTGTTCCAACTTTAGCGTAATTTCTGCTCAACGTGTATATCAGTTATAAATCACGATCAATATTCTCGATTAGTTATTCCGCTGAGTACATTAGATGGAATCGAGAATTACTAACAGCCAAAACGGTGGTCCAACCTTTTTTATTGTCCAAATTTTTATTTTCTAATGTAATTTATCCTATATTTTAAAAAATGGAGTTTAATATATGTGAGTTTGTTTTTCAGCCTCTTCAAAGTGTGCCTCATTTGGCATAATTTTTTTCACTCAATCGAGTATAATTCGAAAATTTTGTCCCCATAAAATAAATTTACAGATTTAACTGTAGTTGGGCCCCCCTCGATAAAATTCCTAGGTCCGTCACTGACCACCACCAGAGAGTGAACATACATGTTGGACCTCAATCAGATAGGGTCTATTACCTATTCAACAATTTGGCGGAATTTAACGGGATCTAGATAGGATTAAAGCATGTAAATGTGCAATAACATATTCACTTAATTATTCCTAAATCTTGTTTAATTCTGCATAATTTTCGAATAGCTAACTACTATATCATATTCTGTTGTCCGACTAACGTCCAACTTTTATTTTTTTTTAACAGTGGCTCCGTCTAATCAACCGTCGAAGTCCATTACGCCGTCTTAGGGTGAAAAAGACGCCATCGAAACAATCTTTTATGAGAATTTAATGTTCTATTTTGGATTTTATTCAAATTTATGTTAGATGGGTGTTGGGCCCAAAATTTTTTTTATCCCCTAAATATTTACTTTTTCGATTTTAGTCTTATAAATATTTATTTTCTTAATTTAGTCTTGTAGGTGTTAAAATTTTGTCCAATTAATTTTCTTCGAAAACACTAAATTGTCGGAAATAGTCACGTGCAACTCACATGAAACTAATATTTGGGAGAATTCAACAATACTAAGTAACGTAGCATAAAATAGCCGAGTCAAACTTTTTTCTATCAAATTTTAATTTAAATAAAAATATTATCCATGTCATTTAGGAAAAACAAACTGATTTTTTTTTTTAATTTGCTATTGAAAAAAGTCTATAATGTAAAGCAATATTAAACTAAACTTATTTTTACATGAAAAATTTGCATGTTGAGACAGCGAAAAACAATTTCAAATAATGAATATTTGTCACAACCTTATTAATTATTGGAGATAAATATGTTGTCACTAATTAGTTCCCTCAATAATTTGGATGCAAATAACATATTTGGGACGACAAATTATCCAAAATGTGTCTCAAATACTTTTTTCAACAACTAGTTCTCTAAAAAATAGTTTTAACATGTTTTGTAATAATTTGTAAGAGAGTTTTGTGACAACATGTGACCACAAATAACTTATTTTATGACCACAATTATGATCTCAAATGAATGTATCAAAAGAATTTTGTCGTAGAGTACGTTTATTTATGGATATTGGAAAGGGGCATGATAAATCTATGCATGGGATTGTGGTTATATAAATTCTAGATCTAATTAATAGTTTTAAAAATAATGTCATGGAATTTATAAGATATTATCAAATGATACTTAAAAAAATAACCAAAATATATTACAATATTAGATCACAATTAATAATGGATTTTTATCGGTCAAGGACCCGAAAGATAGGTCAACTATCAATTCAGGTCCTGAAAGATAATTTCTATCTATGGAAGACCCATAAATTCAAAATCATTATAGGGCCTGTTTGGAAAATTGCAGAACCCACAAAATAAAAATACACAAATTAAAATTGTCTCAAAGTGATAAGCAGTGAAAATATACGTCAAAAGTCTTTCACGATATTTTTTTAAATTTATTATTTTTTTAAACATTTGTATTTTTTTTTTAAGTCATACACGGGGAAAAAAATTATTTTTTTGTAGAAAAAAGTCAGCAATTTCATTTTGACTTCATAATACTTAAATTCATGTAAACATATTTCACTGAAATGTATTTTTTTCTTATGTAAATACCTTTTTTGTTAATTTGTATATTTTAAAAAAATGTTGTAAATATTTAATTATTTTAGATATATCACGATAATTAAAAAAAAAATGTAGTGAAAGACTTTTGACATATATTTTTTTATTTATCACTTCGAGATAAATTTATTTTGTAGGTTTTGCAATTTTTCAAACAGGCCCTATAATGATTTTGAATTTATGGGTCTTCCATTGATAGTTTCAAATTTTTTAGGCCCTGGATTGATAGAAATTATCTTTCAGGACCTGAATTGTTAGTTGACCTATCTTTCGGGCCCTTAACCGATAAAAACCCATTAATAATATTATTGGAACTGGGTTGGTATGTCCCCTATTTTGACGGTCAATCCATAAACAAACATAAACATATGTTGCCTTTAATATGCGGATTGAGTAAATAGATCGTACAAGACAACAATTTTTTCCTTGCTACACTTAAAGATTTACGTCGCGTTGATTATCCATTATCTAATACTCTCTTCGTTCCTTATGAATTTACGTTTTATGATGTTCTTTTTTTCCTAATTATTGACGTTTTACATTTTTTCACTAATTCTATCAATTTTCTTCCTGGACTCAATCCTAAAATAATTCTACTTTTCAATCTATCAGAGATATTTTGATTTGCTCAAATCTTTAACTAAGGATATATTTATCAAAATATTTAATTTTTAATTCTTCCATTTCATTCTAAAACGTTAATTAATATGAAATGAAGGGAGTATAAATAAGTACACACGCCCACATTTTTTATGTAAATCTACATGACTAAGGCATATGTGGAGACAAATGAGTAAAACAAAAGCACTGATCATATTAATTTAAGCACGTGCATAAATAGGTAATCTCAAGATTAGTGGTGATTCCATATTTTCATAATCCCTTTTGTTTTTTTCCAATTATGATATTATTTATTTTTCTCCAAATCTAAGAATAAAGGAAAAATCATCCCCTATTCCTTAAGACGACTCGAATCTAAGATCAAAAGTTTAGATAGTGAATGTTCTGCCATTTGAGTTATCCAACTTCGTCTTTTCATTATGATATGTTGACTCACAAATTTCCATCCAATGAGTCCTCAATTCGTGTCCAAATTTTCACCTTAAAATCTTGGTATCCCCTTATATTTGTTTTATTAAATTTAATTTTACCTTTGTAATAATTAGATTGAAGAATCTGAGTAAAATTTTGGCTGTTTTCATACATCTTTTCTGAAGATATGGTATTATTCAGCTATATATGGACCACCTTTATCAAGATATGATATATTTGGCTATATAGCGTATCCAACCAGGCAAAATTATTCTTGGGGTTTTATGATGTGAAAGTGACAAAATGGTTTCCGCATAATGTCTCTTTTATACAAACCGAAATGATAACTAAAGTCGGAGGTGGCAAAATTCGTCCGATTCATCCTACCCTATATCTTTCACTAGTTGGATCATAGAAATTTTATTTCAAAGTATTACCGGACTCGACGGATTCGATTAATGAATCATTGGTTCGATAGGCTATAAATTGGCCCGACAGTTCAAATATGTTTTAGAGAAATAAGTTTAACTTACTAATTTTTATCCGGTAAATTTTGTACAGACTTGACCCAACCTAACATTTGAGGTTGGTCGGCGGACTGAACTGGGTCAGGCGATCTGGCTTTATTACCCCCAAGATTTAGCAAATAGAAAAATGAGGCTCTCTATTAAATAGAAAACTTTTCTTTGAATAATTAAATTTGTTACCCCCAAGATTTAGCAAATCGCAAAACATGTCCCATGTGTCGTAGAAATAAACATAAATTATTCCACTTGGTATATTGTTTTTCAAGTTGTAAATAACTGAAAGGGAGAAAAAGTGTATTGGATCGATAGAGGGGAAGTGAGTGCTTAACACTATTAGGTATTGGCCCAATTTGAGACAGCTAATTATAATTCAATTCAAAATTCTTGGTAGTCCCGATCCTTTATATTCCCATCAGATTCATTCCCTTCTATTTACTATGACTCTTTAATTTACGTAATGACATTTACTCCCCTCTTTTTTTCTGATCCCTTCCTCACTATATAAAAAGGGAGCTCTTCTCTTTGTGAGATATAGCAGAAAATACAAGAGAGAAACACACTTAGTGTGTATGAGGGATTATGCCACCAAACCGACTCTTCTTCGTCTCCTTCTTCCCTGTTCTCTTTGTGAGATTAATCAGTCGGTTGAGTGTGAGAGTGTGGCCGGGGTGTTATCAAGGTTTGGGTTGAGTGTTTTTTTTGTGAGGATATCTCTGATATTGGGGCTTATTTTGCTGCTGACAAAAGATCAACCGGAAACGGGCTCAAGAACTTTCTGAGCTAACTCGAACCCGACCACGGTTCGATTCCTAACAAACATGCTTTTCATAAGACGAAATTACACTGTCCTCGATGCTTGTCATTCTATGGCAATTGTCGCACAAGAAACAGCTACTTAATTCTAGCGATTGCAAAACAACAATGACAAAAACACGATGAACCAAACAGTGTCACGAGTTCTCCTTTGTAACGAACAAAGGAATAAGAATGAATTATTTTTGTGGATATTTTAGGCCAATATCAAATTTATCTTGATTGATATTTTAGACGTCATTTTATGAATGATTGCGCATTTTCAACTGATCAGTCATAATTGATAGATTCAGATTGTACCTCTTGACCAAATATCGCGATCTTATAATTTAATTGCATCATTATTCGAACATTCACGTTATTTTATCCGCACTTGTTCCACTTAAACATACGCAACATACATACATTTTCGTCTAAAAAGAGATTTCTCCATACACACACAAAATTCCAGCATAAACAAAGACATTCATGTCATATATTGAAATCTCAATACTGTTGTATGTCAGTGGTGAATTAGTATCTTTTTATTATAACTAATTTCTAGATACATCAGTAATAATGTTATCTATAAAGATATTGAAGTTTCATCTTACTACTATTAGTACTATTATGCAAATAATTTACGAGGAATTAATCTTTCAGGATACATTTTTCACAATAATTCAAAGGTTGCACTTCTACATATTTTATTTAAAGACTATTGGAATGTCTTGAATCCTGCTGCGAATTGATCGAGGATCTCGTTGTTGGGTCAGCGAGTCGGGAGTCCAGGAGGCGACGCACCCCTGGTCCGGACATTCGGGGAGGAGATGCTTCCTGGAGGGGGGTCGGGGGAACTTTATGGTGTATGTTATAGGCTAATTATGTGATTTGGGCCTATTTTGAGGCCCAATCAGTCAGAGATATAAATAACCCTATTATTTAACCTAGGGTCATTCTGTACTCTGTAAACATTCTAATCACATAATATACGTTTTCTCTCTTCTCTGTGTTTATTTATTCTTATTTTTATATCTTTCTCGCATCTCGTTATAACATAGACAAATAATATGAGGAAATAACAAAAGAACGTAGGAAGGAATTTAATTCTCAGTCACTTTTTCATTCTACTTTTTATTTGATTGATCCTCTAGTTTCAGACTTCTTTCTAATGGAAGATAAGCATGTCAATTTCAATTTTTCATATGTTTCTTTTTTTTTTTTTTAAAGTACTGCTGCATATTAAAATGCACCAATTAAATAGAAATTATATGAGCAGCAAAGATATATCTGAATTTTATGTTGAAACAAAAAAATTTAACATTTTATCACTATAACAAATCATCAAGCATAATCTCAACATTCACCTACTTACACAGACCGGATGAGTTTATCTAACGAGCTCTTGGACGTAATTCCACTGAAGCAGCGGTGGCAAACAACATGCATTGGTGTATGAGGGAAACCGACTCAGTCTTTCTCACACACTACTAGAAACAAGGTTTTTTGCCACTACAAAATGTATTTACAAAAAATGGAGAGTAGTTACAAAAATATTTTTAGTAACTAAATATCTAAAAGTAGTTACTATAGGGTAGTCACTTATAATAAGATGCAAAAAGTTTTTTTGCAACTATGTTGTAGTTACTAATATATTTGTAACTACAAGTAGTTGCAAAAGAGTTTGTCATATTGTAGCAAATTTGGTTAAAATTGTATGAAATATTTTATATAACTACTAATAGTTACAAAATGGGCTATTTTTAGTAACTACTTTGTAGTTGCAAAAAACTAGTGGCAAATACCATTTTTTCTTGTAGTGACAGCCACAACTCAGATCTGTTCAGATTCACGATTGGAGTGCTCCGCAGTTTGTTTAACTCTTTGAAGAACAAGGCGCAGAGTACCTACAGCCACACCGTCTGTTGCGAAAGCCACCAATATTTATGACTCTGGAGATGAGGATGAGGTGGAGAAGAAAAACGTAAAAGTAGAGACAATTCGTGCATATCCGCAACACAAGAAAATTTTGAGAAGACGAGTTTGCCTTTAAAAAGAAGGGTTCGAACCCAACCTCTACTATTAATATATCTGCAACGTTGTTTCACTGAATTATGGGTTACAAAAGAAAAAAAGAGAACTTCTATCGACGTCAGAAAAGTTATGACCCGAAATTCTGGCTTGGGCTCCACGTAAATTATAGAGGCCCCAAATTAATTCCCTTATATTAAATTGAAAAAAAATTACAAAGTGGTGCATATGTTAAAATTATATTTGCTTTTAAGGAAGCAAATTATATACCTCTTATTAAGACAGGCAAATTATATACATTTACCTGGAGTAAACTCACCTTCTAGCTGATTTAGATCATCTCTTTTATAATCCTCGTACATTTATTGCTACATCGAAAAATAAATTATCTACATGTGATTTGGATGTAATTTATTTCATTTTAACTCAGCAAATTTTTTCACGTGACAGCAATCCGATCATTTACCTAAAAAGATGTAAAAGGAAGAATTAAGATGATTTAAGTTGCCTTATAGGATAAAGTAACATGCTAGATGAGGCTACCTAGCTAGAAAACCATAATTACTACTTAGATAAAAATTTATACCATATGAATAAAAGAAGGAAAAAAAAAAAATCTTGTAGATCCCTAGAGATAGAGACATAAACCCTAGATAGGTGATCAATAGACCCTTATAAAAATATCAATAACTTCCACCCATACCTCCTCCACAAGAGTTATAAATATCACTAAGTGAAACATGCATACAAGGTGTTTGATAATATCTCCCACCACCACTGCCGCCACTTCTTCTCACCGGTGCAGCCGATATATCAACACACGCCAACCGAACCAAGGCCTCATCAAGCTCCTTCTGGAGGCGCTCAACCTGTTTCTGCAAGAATGAGATGGCTCCAACACAGCCGTAAACCGGGTCCCTCACACGCGCCTCCGCCTCGTACGCCAGGGAGTTCACGGCGTCGTTGCGCTGATGTGGCGGAAGCTCGTTGAGAAGCTTGGCCACGTGGCTTGCGCCGAAGATCTTGTGAATGTTGGCGAATTTGTGAGGATCTTCAGGGGGGAAGTAAGGGGAATAAATGCAGTTCCTTACGCATTTTCGTCTCAAGAACTTGCAGGCGGCGCAGGGAGAGGAAGCCATTGTTGTTCCTGCAAAAGGGAAAGTAAGTATATATATATATACCAAGTTTAGTATTTGAATGATTATTTATAAACGTTATGATTGTGTGTATGTACATGATTTCACCAAGGAACTGTTGTTTTGCTTGTTAATGGTGAAACCTAGGCATGTCAAAATTGATCCGCCCCGTCCCGATCTGCTCCGATCCGAGGCTTTTGGGGCAGGGCAAGATCTGCCCCGATGAAAAATGGAGCACGCCCCGCCCCGTCACGGGGCGGGTCAGATGCGGGTCAGGGATCTCGCCCCGCCCCGTCCTTATATAAGTATAATTTTTTTTTAAATATATATTATGTATTATTATATAAATATTTATATATATACAAAGAAATATAAAATATATATATGTATTTATAATATAAAATTTTATATATAATATGTTATATATATGTCTAACTAATATATTAGATTATGACTAGATCTAGTAAATTTAAATAATTAAATTTTATTTTTTAATAATTAAATTTTAAAAAAAATTAAAAATATTGAAACAAAGTTAATGTAAACCTAAAAATTAAAATTCTATTGACTTCAACAAACAAAATCAAAATTTTTAACAAAAAAAACTAATTTTTTTTTATAAAAATAAAAAATAAAAAAATAGGGGCGGGGCGGGGCGGGCCAGACCCGCCCCGTGCGGAGCAGATCACGGGGCGAATTTTTTTGCCCCGTAGCGGGTCACAGGGCGGGGTGGGGCAGGGCGGGGCAGGGGCGGAGCGGGTCAGAAAATCCAGAAACCCGACCTGACCCGCCCCGTTGACATGCCTAGTGAAACCCTAATGTTGATCAGTGGGCAAGAACGACATATGGTATTGAATGAAACGACAAATGTGATAAAATCATGAGGGGCACACTAAGAAAAAGATGACTATGACGCTGCTGTCAATGCATCTCATAATTTTTCATAGATAACTAGGGGATTTTCACATGTTACATTTGAGTATATTTATCTTGTGTTCCACAGTAATTGTCAAATGCTACGCAAATTATGTTAGAATAAATTATAAATTAAAAGGTGGTTAAGGTACTTTAATGCTATAATTAAGTGGTCGGAAGTTTAATTTTGTAGGAATTAATTTTCACACGATTAATCTACGCTACGGAGTAGTAAATCGTGGGTTTTTAAATTTCTCAAAATCGTAAGTGAAGAAAGAATACGGAGCTCAGGGCAAGGCTACGTCGGCGATACGTCAGCCAGGGGAAGGGGAGGCTTCACTTTCTGGGAGTGTGAGCGCCTAGTTGGATAGAAGAGATCAGTTCCGGCCTAAATGCATTTAGCAGAGGGTCTAGCAATTCCTTCTCGGGATTTACCTATTTGATCTAGAGAAATCGAACGAGATATCTTAGTTCGGGATCCCACCCATGACCTAAACTAGCGGTTCTGCTGACGATTGGAGCCTTGTAGTGATTCCTGAATGGGTCCAAGATTGGAATTCAACCATTCTACTTATTAGATTAGGGGGGGAGCTCCCGCCTCTCGAAAATAGATCAACCCCTGCGTATGCAACATCGGTGTCAGGAGCTACCTTGGGAAAGAAGATTTGGACTATTTATTCCACTCAATCTGCGTAATCTACTGGCGGTGCTTGATCCCATCTGGTAGCCACCCGTTTAGCTGACCGCCTATATGGTCCAACTAAAGATTCCATTTATACTCCTCGCGTATCGGCGAGTCCAAGCCATTAGCTTCCTTTACTTGACTCCGCCCAATCATATTCAAAAATGATAGGTATCCAACCCCGTACTCCACTTCCACTTGGTACTGCCCCTCTGTCGTCGATCCCCTAGCAACAGCCCTTGGGTGGAAGGCGGGTAGGAATTCTTATTATTCCTTTCATAACCAGAGGAGCAACTGCACTGCCACTCGTTCGACGACCCCGTCTCTCTTCGTTTTCCTATAGTAGGTGTGCAGATTGTTCTGTAATAGATTAGTAAGTGCAAATAAAAGAGAAGAAAGGACTTGTACGAAGGAAATGAAAGGGATCCCGTACACGTACACGAAAGGCTTTGAGAGAGAAGGTTTTGAAAATCCACTGAAAGGGGACTAATCAAAGCAAACTCTTTCTTTTCCACTATAACGCTACAAAAGAAGTCTAACCTCCGAATCTAAGCTAGAAAGCAGAGGTTCCTCTAACACTGGAAAGCGGAAACTCCGTATCGACGGAAACCCCTGGCTAAAGCTAAAGAAGGAGATCCTATTTGGAAAATTCCATATCTTACTGCCGGATAGAGGCGAAGCACAGGAAGGATTGACTTTGTGAAAGAAATCGATAGATTCACAACCTCGAAGTCCCGATCACCCAATCCCCTCGAGAGCCCGTCTCACACCAGAAAGGAGAAAGGCTTCCTTAGGTCAGGCCGGCTGCAACTCCAGTCGAAGCAGTTCTAGTCCTGGTGGAATAGTCTCTTGAGGCTTGGCGAAGCCCTCTGAGCGTCAACAAATTACATAAGAGAGGAAGTGGTACTTAAGTACATCTTTCCCAGCCTCCTTTCCTCTTCGTCGATTAGAGAAAGCTCGGACAGAAGCAGCAGATGCAGCTAAAGAGACATCCCCCTTTGTGAGAAGATTGAATTTGCTAAAAACCTTCGTCCTGACACCACCTTACGCCCCTATACATGACTATCTGATCCTGCCTTTTCTTCAATCGAAGATTAGCCAATGTAGTTCAATCCTGGGCACGAAATATCTATAGGAGATAGCAAGGACATTCTCTCATCGAGACAACCTATGGTACCCCTACCCGAGATCTGCAAGCCGTGTCTGCTTCGTTTCTTAAGAGCTTCCCCCGGAATAGAATTGGTTAGTACTGGGCATCGCCCTGCTGATCAAAGACTTCAGCCACCATATTGAACTCTCTGTTGAGAAGTGAAAGCTAAGCAATCAGATAGCAGTCAAGACAGACATTGACTAGTTCCTGAAGTTGATTTCAAATCCGATCTTTGAAGAATCACGTATATAGTGAAAAGTAGAGGGTGGAAGACTTTCTGGTCGAATGAACATTGAATCCATTCCATGACAAAGATCGATTTAGAAAGTGTCTATAGAGGGCGTAGCCGACTTGGACTTAGCTCGAGCTTCATCCCACGAGATCTTCCTTGGAAAAACCAAGGCAAATCGTGCAAGTCTTTCTTCTTTTTTATTTTTAGAGGAAGAAGCGGAACTACAAGAAAGCTTTCCTTATCTTTTCTTTATGGATAACCAATTCATTTTCAAATATAGTTGGGAGATTTTACCCAAGAAATGGGTTCAAAAAATCGAAAGATCGGAACATGGGAATAGCTCTGATACCAATACGGACTACCCATTTCCATTGTTGTGCTTTCTGAAATTGCATACCTATACAAGGGTTCAAGTTTTGATCGATATTTGCGGAGTTGATTATCCCTCTCGAAAACGACGATTTGAAGTGGTCTATAATTTACTGAGTACTCGGTATAACTCACGCATTCGTGTACAAACCAGTGCGGACGAAGTAACACGAATATCTCCGGTAGTCAGTCCATTTCCATCAGCCGGCCGGTGGGAGCGAGAAGTTTGGGATATGTTTGGTGTTTCTTCCATCAATCATCCGGATCTACGCCGTATATCAACAGATTATGGTTTCGAGGGTCATCCATTACGAAAAGACCTTCCTCTGAGTGGATATGTGGAAGTACGCTATGATGATCCGGAGAAACGTGTGGTTTCTGAACCCATTGAGATGACCCAAGAATTTCGCTATTTTGATTTTGCTAGTCCTTGGGAACAGCGTAGCGACGGCTAATTCCAAATCAGACACAGAATAGGTCCAGTCCGGGAGACAAATCAATAGGAAATGCTTTCTTCTTCGTAAGAATAAGAATTCACTTCTATGAAATGAAAGAGTTTGATGAGCGAGTTATCCTCTTCAGCTTGCCGACTACCTCCGCTTTAAGGTTCACGGGAGGCCGAGCTTTAACCACCGGAATTGCCCCTTGATCGTCGGATATCATGAGAAAGAAATAGGAAGAAGTGTTCTCACTTTCAGTGCCTGCAATTCTTTCCAGTAGTATGGAATGAGTAAAGAATCAAGCTACAAACAAGTCTCGACGAAAGGCACTGGCTTTTTTGTCTTTCTTTGATAGCAGAAAAACGGACTCTATAGGGGCGCTAGCGCTTGACTAATAAGAAAAATGGCCAAAGAAATTGGATATCGATGGAGGAAAGAACGATGTGGAAAAAAAGCGGGCAGGGATTCTCTACAATGACACTGTAGCCCAATTGCCAATTGAAAGGGATGTAGCGCAGCTTGGTAGCGCCTTTGACTTTGAGGAAATATCCGGGTTCCATGTCATCCCTACCTCTTATTCTCCTCCGGGCAGTCACGAGGGATCCACTGAGATCGATTCAAATTGGATATTTGGACTATATACATGCAAGATGTATATTGGGGGTACAAAAAGAATCCTTTTTCTTTACAGTCTAATATACTGTGATAAGAAAGCGTTCTTAGTTCAGTTCGGTAGAACGCGGGTCTCCAAAACCCGATGTCGTAGGTTCAAATCCTACAGAGCGTGATTTTTTTCTTCATGGATCGAAGTAGACTGAAATGGATTAAGTCACTTGCACAGCAATTGGACCCCCAGAAAGGAGGAGGCCTATCAAAAAAAGAAATATTAATTAATCAAAGGTCCAAACGCGGAGGCAGTTCCAGTCCTTGTCGCATCGCAGTAGTTAGTAGGTGATCCAACACCAGAGATAAAAGACGCAGCAGATTCATATACTAACCTTAGTGATATAGATCGTTTACCTAGGTACAGAATGAGACCCGTTAGTGAGGTCCATATCGGTAATAGAAAGACCTGCCACAAAAAGCATGGAGATGGAGCAGAAGTAGACCCTTCCCCCGCCATAATAGCACCACCTAGCTTCGCTGTATCGGGATAGTAGTAGCACATATCTTTCTTTATTTTGATAGTGATCGTTATAGGGATAAAGTAGTCACTTAGTTACGTATTAATGGAGGATTAATTAACTAGAGAGTTATTATCCCACATTGAAACTAATGATGTTGTGGAATCTCTTTAAATATAATTTTGTCACATGTTATATGGAATAGCATGTAAGGGGGTCCCATAGGAAGCCCACACACACGCGTTCGGCTCAGCCACGGCACACACACGCGCCCAGGCTTGGGCTTTGGGAATGTCTCGGCCTCAGATCCTATCTTTTTACAGACCCGAAACTGCTGGGTTTGCCAGATTGGGTCGGTTTGGGCGCCAAAATCGTCAAGATATATTTAAAGAGAAATAATGTTGAAACTGTTGGGTCAGGTAATAGCCCAGAAACGGCCAGCAGGTCATTAATGTCATTAAATAGCCATAATATTGGTTGTTCTCCCTGGAGCCTATATATAGGTTGGTCACTTGCATGCAAATATATACCTGAAAACAATCCTTTCATTTTCTCTGCATTTTGCATACTAGTTCTAAAAGCTCCAGTTTAGACGAACGTTCTTAGTTTGCCGGTACCTTTTCTGATAGTGGTGCTACTTTAGACAAGGGGGGAATCGTTTTATCTTTGGGGTCGAATACTTCAATCCTGAGCACTAGCCGGGAAGTATTTCGTCCTAAGGACAGTGGACATTCCACGTCTCGATTTATGTTCCAGATTCTTCTTCTTTCCTTCACCCTCTTATTTTCCATAAATTCCATCAGCTTGCAATAACATATTAGATTACGTCGCTATAACATGTGCCCCGTATTAAAATATTTAGAGTAACAGAGGATCCGAACTGAATTTTTCTTTGGTTAATAAGGTATGTGTGTGTGTGACCGTGTAAATTTAGGTTCTAGAAGACGTTTGGTGTTATTCAGGCAGCAAATTAAGATCTAGCCTTTAATCAGAACTTATACGAGGATAAACGAAATTTAGACGGAATAAAGCAGGGTTGAGTCGGAAGAAAACGTAGGCGAGCAAGTGAATATTATACATGGTACAATACTTTGGGGTTCAGGTGTAACATTTAATTAGAAATTTAGGAGTTATAACTTATATACACTACTCATACTACTTTTATTCTTGTCCAGAGCCCGTATATTAGTTATCAATTCCTATATGAACATACAATTAATCATTTTGGATTCAAGGAGAACATATATCCATGATTCCAACTCATATCTGATCATCATTAAAGGGAAAAATCATAAACCTCAGTTTAGAGTTGGTCCAATCTCTCGAAGAGTCCGATATGAAAGAAAATGAGGCCTTTTATTTTTTTGAATGGGTCTCAAATACTCAAATTGATAACGATCCCACGCTCTCCCACTCTTTGAAGTCTACTCTTGGGTGGGAATGGCCGACCGCTATAGCTGCGACGACTTATATTACATTCTCGCATATGTTAAATGTCTATATTGAAATACTGATATATGCAGAAAAAAGAAAAAAATCGGAGCCCTCGCTGGCGGGGCAGCACCACCTCCCCCCTCCAAGGCTGCCTCTGCCTTAGTCTTGTAGCAAGTGTATCCACATGGCAGTCATTTGATGATGTATGACAGTCTTTAAATGTTGTAGGAAAAAATATATGATGATTATGTAGAAGGAGTTGGTTCGGAATCGATAAAAAAAAAAAAAAAAATCAGAAGAAGCCTATCAAAAGCCAAATTAAAGGGTTAATAATTTTTTTGGGTTAATTAAATAAAATAAAATAAAAAGGGCTCCTGAGTCTTGAGTAAACACAATTATGTCCTAATTATGAGGTACTTATTAATATTCAATATCTATTCCTTTTTTGCACATAGTTCTTTTTCTGCATATCTGGTACCAAATTTGGCAACACACTGGATTGCCATTTATTTTTCACTATAGGAATGAAATGAATCATTTAAAGGATTATAGAGTGAAGTAGTGGGAACCATTTTACTTAGGTACTTATAATTTTGTCCATTCTAGAAGAATGTCGGCACCAATATGTTTGTTTTAGTGCTATGAAAAAACAACACCAATTTTGTATATATAAAGTGATGTTTTATACCAACTTCACAAAATATGGACTCACTTGCGGCGCGAAGCTGCGAAGTGAGGCCATATCTACCAGAGTCAACACTATAATAAAGAATGTTTTTTACGACATATTATATGGGTCACAATTGTTATTTTTAATAATAAGTATAAAGTCGTCACAAAGCAACCTCAAAGAAAAAGTCGTCACAAAGCGTTTTAGGAATTATTTGAGATAATTTTAACTACTTTTAGAGACAATTAGTTGATCAAAAATATTTGATTCACATTTGAGACGACTTTTATCGTCTCAAATAATGTTATTTATCTCTAGATTATTGAAACGGTTAATTAGTGACAACATGTTGTCTCTAATAATGTAATCATGATAAATATTCATTATGTGAGACAATTTTTTATTATCTCAAAAAATCATTTTTCTGATAGTGCTTTAATTTTTTCGACAGTTCTGGAAGGTCATCGATATATTTTATATATGAGTTCCGAGGAACGTTGGGTACATTTCGAAACTCTTCGATATAAATGAGCTTAAAAAATGGGCTTTAAGATATTAATTATATCTGGAAAATTGAAATATTTTCATTTGATTTTTTATTATGGATGAATTAAATCAATTAGTATTGATGCTCGAAGAGTTTAACCACATATAATCTCTAAGCCAACCCATCAAATAAGTTGAAGATTCACTAAACTTTGAAGTGGGAAAAATTAACTCCTCAAGTGTCAAACTCATAAAAGAAAACCTTGGATTAGAACTCTTCAAAAATTGTATAAAGAGTTAATATCAAAAAATATAATTTACTTTGTGCATTTTTACCACTTAACAACCTAATTTTTTTTGTCTCCATTGCAATTTGTAGTTTACAGTTTTTCTTCGTTTGCAGTTGAACATCAACTTTCCGGCTAAAAACGTCATGTGACTTTCACACATTTTTAAAAAGACAATCCTGAAATTCTGCATTACAATAACTAACTCCCGCTCTAAAGATAAGCAGTTTGTGAAATTAGGGTCAATTCAACCAAACCCCCCTGTTGTGCCAAAACAACTTCGGCTCGGGCAACTACAAAGTAAATGAAATTATACCTATATGGGAATGAATCTAAAAGAGCTTTCCGGATGATGATCGACTTCGTGCGCGATCCTGAAAAAATCAACATAGGAGGGGATCTCCTGTAAAGAGCCTCCGACGCTCAGGTCAGCTGTTGCGTATTGAGAGGAAAATGTCAAGGTGCAATGAAATAGTGTGAATAGTTACCTTGCAAGTGAAGAAATGAAGGGGTATTTATACTTACTTGATAGGGTATAAGGGCAAATGAGTCTTTCCCGGAAATATCTGAATCCCTAGTCTTAGTCAGCACTATAAATTTATATTTTTTTTAGAGACACGTCAGTGGTCTCTTCTTCACTTTATGGCAGGAATAGCGGTAATTTCATGTACTTTGGTATCGGAAAAGGAACAACGAACTTGCTACATGCTCTTCTTTGTGTAACACTTGCTGATTCTCGTTTTCGGTTGTCATACTTCGCGCTTCCGATTTAGAACCCAAGCGCTCATTAGTGGAATGTGGAGATCGTGCTTCCGGAGGTTCGGATACTCGAACCTCCTTGATTGGTGTTTATCCTGACAGATTCGCGATATGGGATGTCTTAGTAAGAGGTGACATAACCAAAGGGACGACTAGATTGTCAAGGAGCTTATAAGGATCGCGCTTAAGGCAAGATATTTCCTTATTATGGAACATCAGATGCCCTCCCCCTATTCCGAGTGACTAGGTATCTAGTCACTTCGGAGTGGGTATCTTATTTCTTAGTCAGGTGGTCAGTCACTTTTGAGTGCATCAATTGCCGCCCATTTTTTATTTCAAATTTAGAGGCGTCATCCAAGTACACGTGTAATAACCATTTTATAGCCATGGTCCAAATCTTGACAAATGTCACAATCTCATAAGAGCGACATTTTCTTCCCCTTTATTTCTTATATAAATGCGATTCATTTGATTTTTTCTCGATTCTATAACCCATTCTCTCTGCGTTTTCTAGTTCATTTCCCAATTATTTCTTTGTTCAGTTGCTCCGGTGATCATATTCCTTCTGATCAATCTTCCCCATGTTCCACCCTTCTACTCATCGGTTTATTTTCTAGCTAGATCAAATCCCATGTACTTTACTTTGCTTTTACATTCTCTTATTTCCTTTACTTTTCCCGAAGAAATTCTGTAAATGTCTCGATCACCTTATGTTTCTCTCTCCAACGGGTGGTCTTTGAGAGGGTAGGGAAGTTGCCTCCTCCTCAAGCCAGTGTGATTCCCTATAGTGGGAATCATGATCCGTAGATAGTGACATGACTATTTTTTATCTCCTATTGCACCTAGGAGAGATACCCATGCCCTAGTTTGCACAAGCGGGTCCTTTTTGCCATCGGCCGTTCCCTCCTCCCCGATGGCTATCGCCGCGGGGAGTTCTTCCCGTTTTGCCTCTTCTTCAGTTTAAGGCCAAACCCTACTTGTTCTTCCGAACTCAGATTCCTCCTAATGCTCTTATTACTGTAGAGTGAAGAACGTAGTTCTTGCTGACCATAGATATAGGTGGAACGAAATAGATGGTCCCTCTTCATTTAGACGGATGGACTATTTAGGCCAACAAATATTCTCCACTTCGGAGTTCGTTGTAGAGATTCTTGAAAAAGATGAACGACCTAACCACCTTAACTCTTCTACCCTAGCTTGTTAGAAGGCTCACGTAGACGTAGGGGTTCATCTTCATTACATGATTACGTCTCTTCCTCAGCCAATGCATACTATATTCCTCTGAACCAAATTAATCCCTCATATATGCAAATAGTCATTGCATGTTACGGTGCCACGGTTGATTTATTCTAGAATGCAACAAATTCAAAATAAAAAATTAAAGGTATATTTTATTCGAGTTCGGGGAAGAATGGTCCTTCGCACTTCGTGGGAAAACCCCCCAGTATCGAAAAATAATGGAAGCATATTTCTTAGTCACCCCTAAATCCGGCACTTTGGCCCTTTCCCCATGATTGTTGGCTTTACAACTATCTAAAGTATACTTTTCCAGATGAGGACTTCATTTCTCCCCTAAACCGCCATGTCATAGAGAAGCTTAACACTTGGGTGGATAGGAACAACCTTTTTAAAATAACGAAGCATTATAGGAGATTGAAGTAGTTTGTGTATTTGACCATGGAAGGAAGCACACGAGATTGAAGTAGTTTGTGTATTTGACCTTGGAAGGAAACACACTCTTTTGTTGTGTTGTCTCAAAGCATTGCCTAATGGGTGTGCGTCAATCCTCTTCTTCTTCGATCGTTGCAACTGCCTACTCGTTAAAGCCATGCTCTGCATTCAACAGTGTGATTTTCCCCGAAGCCCCTTTTTCGGCCAAGCTGGCCAATTTGGCCAAGTAATCAGCCTTCTGGTTATCTTCCCTTGAGATTTTTTTTTATTTCTAGCCTTTGAATTTTTTTCATCATTTCTGCCACATGATTGGCATATTGGGCCTTCTTCATGCTTTTGTTTCATACACCCCCTGCACTCGTTGTGTTACTAGTTGTGAGTCAGAATAGATCATCACGCAATGAGCTCCTAGAAAAGCCATCTCCATTCCCCTAAGGATCGCTTCATACTCAAACTTATTGTTGCAAGTTCGATATCCAAACTTTACAACGAACTGCAGTTCATTCTTCTCTAAACCGATGATGACTATTCCGAAACCACAACCATTTTCTGATGAAGATCCGTCCACATATACTTCCCAAGTGGGTAATTCGGTTTCCTTAACATTCTCTTCAATAAAATCGGCTAAGGTATGAGCCCTGATGGTCATTCGTGGTTCATACTCCAGGTCATATTCTCCTAATTCCACATCACACCTTGACATCCTTCCTGAGAGGTCTGGACAGCTCAAGATCTGCTTCAAAGGTAAGTTTGTTCGTACTATTTCTTTATGAGAGAGGAAGTAAGGTCGTAGTCATCTGATAGTAACCATTATGGCCAAAGTTGACTTTTCCATATCCGAGTATCGTGCCTTGCCTGCCTGGATTAATTTGATAATGTAGTATATTGGTTAAAGTTTTTCAAAAGCCTTCTAACTGGCCTCAGTCCATTTGAACTTGTTTTTTTTTTTTTTTCCTCAAAATGTTTAAGAATGGCACACTTTGCTCAGCAGATTTAGATATGAACCTACTGAGCATAGTGATTCTTCTGTCCAGCCTTTGCAATTCTTTCTAGTTTCGAGAATCCTACATTTTCTAGGACCACTTTCACCTTGGCGGATTTACCTCAATCCCCCTCTCAGTTAACAGATATCCAAGAAATTTACCCGATCTTACCCCGAAGGCACTTCGCAGTATTTAGTTCGATGCCATTAGTTCTAATTACTCCGAAGACTTCCTCCATACCAAGAAAGTATTGATCAGCTCGTCCATCTAAACTTCCATGTTTCGTCCTATTTGGTGACGAAATATTTTATCCACTGTGTGTTGGTAAGTGGCACCAACATTCTTCAATCCAAACGGCGTACTCACGTATCCATATGTGCCACAAGCCACGTCTTCCAGATTCATTTGTATTTGATGGCCACAAGTCCAAAGGAGATATACAAACATGGAGATATAAAGGGAAGGATCATGTACCGATTGGAATAGTCAAACAAATCTCATATGTAATATATAAGGGAAGGATCATGGACATATAAGAAAGATGATATATCTATTGGCATGAGGTCTTTTTGGAAGAAGCCCAAAAATAAATTCGTGTGAGCTCCATCAGGGCCCAACAAGTGGTACTCGGGCCCAACAAGTGACATCAAGGACCCCAACAGGTGGTATAAAACCATGACTTCCAAACAAGCCGATGTGGCTGAGATCCTCGTAATTCCAAACAAAACGATGGTGGAGTCTTAAGGAGACAATGGAGCAGCTCTATGAACTAGGTAAGCTGTCACATGGGTAGCACATATTGTCCAAGGATAGTAAACCATGAACCTCATGTAAGGCGTATGCCCAGATGCAACAAAGATGGCTAGTCGACACAGCAACAGTAAAACCATGAACTTGACGTAATATGCGTTCCCAGATAAGATGAAGATGGCTAGTTGATTGGATGGAGCGGGTTTATAAGCAAGGATACACCATGCATTTCACATAAGACTTTTAGGAGTGAAGATGGATAGTCGACTCGATCGAGCAAGTATCTTCTGGAAAGAAAAAGATGGTGAATGTTGTTTGAGGGGAGGTTTGTGGTCTTTTGTTTGAATGAAGGTTCGGTGGTCCTTTGTTTGAAGAAGATGATTGTTGGGATAGTCAAACAAATCCCACATCAAGGCAGGGATCATGGAGACATAAGGAAAGATGGACCTCCTTTGGTAAGAGGTCTTTTAGAAGAAAGTACAAAAATAAAAGTGTCCACTCTCAGCCTGTCAGCCCAAAGCGAACAAATCAACAATATAGAGATGGAGGTCCAATAGTACCGTTCATGTGATGTGAATTTGAAATATGATAAATGAACACACGCATTTGCCTACTAAGAGAGTAATAATAAGGAACTTATCCTTCTAAAATTCTCGTCTAAATTTGATTAGACCACATCTAAACGTTAAAATTGTTTGTTATTGTCTATATTATTTTCTCGATTTCTCTATCTAATTATATATGTACCACGACTAATCCTGCCTAAACTCTGTAGGACAAATATAAGCTTGACGGCTATAAAATCTAGCAAATCGAGGCATGTGATTACACAGTCTCCTTAAAATTAATTTGTCCTCTCTTCACAAGTGCCAAGAGAACAACGGGAGGTTAGTTACCAGGGATACAACGGGTTTACCAGAATCTGTAGCGCATAGTTTTGGCTCTACACCGAACTGAAATATATGTCTGAACTATATCACCAAACAACAGAGAGCTAAGAAAATTTACTAAAAATTGTAAGAGAGAAATTACAATTACAAAAGATGTTTTTTCGAAATCTATCTCAAATGGACTAGAAAGATCCACTACAAATAGGCTCAAACTAACTGTTGGGTGAGCCACCACTTCTGAATTAATATTCAAATTAACTTCAGAAGTTACAAAATTAAAGCTACTTAAGGTGAAAAACGTGAAATGTTTAACAGCCATGCAGAATTGAAAAAAAAAAAAACAAAATTAGCTCGCGCAGCCGCCCATCGACCGGACTGACATTCACGCAGGTCGTGCTCGCACACAACTCCCTTGGTCCGAGGTTCGAATTGACCCTTGATTTGCACTCCCCCTACGCCTGGGTGAGCGAAACAGAAAGTTTTTATGCTACACATTCACATACTCTTTATAAGAAGAACAATATATATACTAGCCAAAATTTTTCAATTTTTCAATGTGGGACAAACCCCCAAAACCAACTTCAAGTACTCTATTTTGAGCTTCAATTAATTTCTCATTCACCCAAACTCCAATTTGGACAAATAATATATCGTCTCGAACCTCTTTCGGAGAAGAGCACGATATCAACTTCAAATTTCACGTTTCGTTATCGGGTCATACCCAAAACATGCCCAAATGGGACTGCCCAAAATAGGCTTTTTCCAACAAACTCTAATTAGGCACTAAATTCTATAGTATGTGGCTCGACTCGCGTTCAACATCTTTTATAATATCGATGTCCAATCAACCGTCGAACTCCATTTGCAAGTTGCCCCGGTCTAATCAACCGTCAAACGCCATTGCCGGCCTCTTAATTCAATGGTGAAAAGACTCCATTGAAACAATCTTTAATGAAAAAAGACGATAATATAACGAATCGTGAAAGTAACTTCATCCCAAATTTCCCGTTTCACTTTTTTGTGCATATACCAAAATTTGATGTTCGATTTTGGATTTTACTCAAATCTATGTCAGATTAGTGCTTTTTATATAATTTCTTGATAATAGACCAATCTTATTTCCTAGGTTTATTTCCTCATCATATGTGGAGACAAATGAGTGAGCAAAAGCACTAACATATTAGTCCCTCCGGGCCTAATTTACACACCTGTTTTGATGCGTATATTAAGAAAAAAATATTTTTTACTTTATAGATGATTTTTTCAAAGATGGAAATTGAAGGTGAAGATTTTAAGAGTGGAGATTGTAAGATTTCTTTCCATTTTGAGGGTGTGCAAAATAGGGAGAGACGTCTGAAAAAGGAAAGTGTGCAAATTAGGACGGGACGAAGGGAGTATTAAGCAATTTCCATTAATGTTCTAATAATGCTAGCCGCTCCTAGGACGGTAGACTAAAATGTAGCACTTAATTGAGACTAAAACAGAACTAAACGGAATCTAGACGGAATGAAGTGAGAAGTTATGAAAAATTTTGACCGAACGATTGTAGTCTGATATTTAAACAGGATCTAACAAAAAACAGGTGGGGACCTTTGGAAGGGGCTTTCCCTCAATGGTAAGTCTTTTGTGAGGCGATCACACGAATATCATTTCGTATGACAAGATCTTATTTTTCCAAACTAAAGTGAAGAAAGTGGAACCTCTACCTTTTTCAATTTTGCTATATTTAAGTTAACCTGTCACTCGTCCAATACAAGGTTGTGTCTTACCATGAATGAATAAAATCAAGATGAGCGATGATTGATTATAAGTGCTAATTCCTTAATTTCAAAATCTCTTTTACTTTTGTTTCCATTATGGTATGCCGGCTCATACATTTTCAACCAATGAGCTTTCAATTCGTGTACAAATCTTGACCATAAATCTTCTTCCTCGTATTACGTGATTAGTTATAATAAACTTTACTGGGCTTTTTGTATTATTTATTATTTATTATGTGGACTCTAAACAACAATTAGTTTCATTTCTTTACCATTTAATATGGGTGAGCATTCGGTTGATCTGATTGAAAATTGAATCGAACAACAAAAATCAAAATTAATATTATTTGTTTTTTATAAAATCGAATCGAATCGAACACATATTCTCAACCGAACCGAACTGAAAATTTTCGATTTGGTTCGGTTCGGTTGTCGGTCTAGGTTTTAAATTTTTAACGTTTTTATGATTTAATTTTTTATAGCAAAAAATCTCGATTTCCATGATATTTTTTTCTCTAAGATAGGCAAATTAAAGAAGAGACCAAAATATAGGCTTAGGTTTTATTTTTCATGCATGGAACAATACGAAAATTACTTATATATATATATATCAATTCAATCAAGAAAAATAATGCACAATAAATTAATAATTAAAAATATATAATTATATATGAGTATTTCGGTTCGATTAACCGAATTCTTTTTTGTTAAAAACCGAACCAAGCCGAACCGATTGTATATACAAAATCGAACTAATCCAAACCGAATCATGCAGTTCGGATTGAGTTTTTGGTTTCGCTTCGATTTTGCTCACCCCTGATCTTAATAATTCATTAAGGTAATAAGACATTGACTATTTTTTACCCCCTTTTTAAGTAGATTTAGTTATATCAAATTGTTTCATACAATAAGAGCAGACCATGGTAATTAAATAGGACCATCTTACCATTATATGGTGAAGAATGAAGATGTTAGAATTTTAGTGCTCCTTATATTTTCTATTTCGAGAAAATAATAAATAAAATATTTTAGGCAATATTGTTATTATCTTTTTAACAATTTTTTGGGCAAGCGGAAGTCCCAATTCTATATTTTACATAATGTTATTGGTATACCACTTTGTATTACAATAAACTAAAAAAAAATGGAAGATACTAATTAAAGGAAAAAAGAATTCCCCAACCCTTTCTCGTATTTTCTTAATCAACTAAATCTTTTCCAAAAAAAAAAAAAAAAAGCGAGGACCGAGCAGGTCGGTGAACGACAACGGTACGCTGCCCGGTCAGCTTGTTAGACCAACTCTATATGTCGGGGCTGCATCTGTCCAGGCCGAAAATTGGTGAGCCTAATTCAACTCATTACTCTAAAAATACATTAAGATTGGTGGTCCAGTCCGTAGCGCGTCGGACAATTGGCCTATTATGTCAGGACATATTGTATACAATGGTACTTCGGAAGTAAGATCCTTGTAGCCCAGTCCGTCTAAAACGTTGAGACGGCTTGGGTTGGACTAATTTCGCCAAGGCATAAACTAAAAAAAGTGAGTGTTTAATTTCTCAGAAGTGTGATGAAATACAATGACAATGTGAAGTATTGAGCATTGCATTTCATTGTAACACAATCTGCATAAACTAAACAAAGAAAATCATAACCATATGAACTACAACTCAACACTATTAATTTGACACCTTAATGATCTATATCACTCACTGATCCAGCTGATCCCAGCCACTTTCCCTTTTGCCCCTCCGTCGTCCCCCCTAAGTCGATTCGCGCTCTCCCAATCCCCATGGCCAGCGAACAAATTCGAGAGCATGACTCTGTACCGGCTATTTTCCGGCTCAGTTGCTAGAAGAGTCTCAGCTATGACCTCAAGCAACTCATAGTTCTTGTAGTAATCAAAGCACGACAAAAGCGCACCCCAAATGCCGGAATCCACAGGCTCTGGCAACAATTTGATGAGATCATAAGCCTCCTCCAACTTCCCGTCCACTCCCAGAAGCTTCACCATGTGAACATAATGCTCGGTTTTAGGTTCAACGCCATATTCCTCTCTCATCATTCTGAAGTACTCCCTGCCTTCGTTTACAAGACCCGAGTGACAGCACGCGCCAAGAAGGCCTATAAAAGTAGTTTCATCGGGTTTGAACCCTTGTTGCAAGAACTCATCGAACGTATGGAATGCATCGTGAGCACGTCCATATATACCGAGGCTTGAAATCAGGGTATTGTAGGACACAAAGTTTCGTCTACGCGTTCTTTTGAAGACTCTAATGCCCATTTCCAAGAAACCGCATTTTGCATACATGTGAATAAGAGCAGAGGAAACTGTCACCTCTGTTTCACATCCGTGTCGAATGGCATAACCGTGGATTTCACAGCCCGGTCCCACATTTGCTAACTCAGCAGAAGCTGCTAGAACGCTACCAAGAAGAGCAGCATCCGCCCGTTTACCAGAAACGAGTAGTTCTCTGAAGAACATCAAAGAATTTACGTAATCTCCTGCCTGAGAAAACCCGGAAATCAGCGCAGACCAAGAAACTAAATCGGGCTTTATTAAGCTGTAGAATACTTTACAAGCCGATTCCATGCTCCTACACCTTGAATACATAGTAACAAGAACAGAGCCTACATGATCACTCAAATTCAAACCACATTTCACGCTACATGCATGAAATGATTCTCCTACGTTGATAACCCTACGATCCGTTAGTCCAATAATCAACCCGACGAATGTATACCCGTCTGGCCGGATTCCCATCCTTCGCATTGTGTTAAAAAGTTCAATCCCCTTCACCCAATCTCCATTACTCCCATACCCTAAAATCATCGCATTCCACAGCACCAAATCCGGTTCATCAATCCCACGAAACACACAGCCAGCTTCCTCAACCAACCCTAGCTTCGAGTAACAACTCACAACCGCACTATTACAAACAAAATCCAATCCTAGCCCGAAAGAAACCACCTTTCCATGCACAACTCTCAACGCTTTCGCTTCGAACATATCTGCACACGCTCGCGCAACGCACGCAAAGGTGTAGTTATCAGGCGGTATATCAGAGCTCAGCATGCTTCTAAACAGAACAAATGCGTCAGGGAACTGATGGGCCTGAGCATAAGCTCGGATAATGGAGTTCCACAGATAAACACTTCGTTGGGGAGTTTTATCAAACACGTTGCGTGCGGAAACAAGGTCGTTGTTTTTGGCGTAGAACCTTAAAATCTTGGTAGCATAAAATGGGTCTAAAGAGATGCGGTTCTTGATGGTCAATGCGTGGAGCATCCAGGTGGTTGAAAGGGATAGAGTGGGTTTTGTAAGGTGCGAAACGAGAGATTGCATAAGGGTTTTCATTTGGCAAGAAGGTTACCATGATTCTTCTGCAAGAATTTGGAACAATTGATCGGACCGAGACGTTGCACACGCATCACACAAGAGGGAAAACATGAATACGTGTGTACAGATACATTGGGACAGATATTTAAAAAAACAAATTGTACGCTAAGAGGTCTTTTGCAATTAAAAGAAAATGTGTAGTTTTCAAAAAGTGATTCAAATTTATTGTTAAAAATTAAATTATCGTCCTTATATATAATTTTTCACTAATAATTTTTCATATATTTATTAAAAAAAAAAAAAAAAAAGCAACTAATAAAAAAATTCGGCCCGGGCACATTGTAGCTTTACCGTATTTAGGAATAGAAGTGATTTTAACCAAACTTTAGAAAAGTTTGGTATTTCATAGAATAAGACGAAGTTGGATAACTCAAGTGGTAGAGTATCTACTTCCTAAGCATCCGGTCCTGGGTTCGAGTCACCTTGAGGGAAAGGGAGGAGAAAAAATTCGGCATTGTGCCCGGGTAGCTTCACTGTATTTAGAAATAGAAGTGATTTTAACCAAACTTTTCTAAAGTTTGGTATTTCATAGAATAAGACGAAGTTGGATAACTCAAGTGGTAGAATATCTATCACCTAAGCCTCCGATCCTGGGTTCGAGTCACCTTGAGGGAAAGGGAGGGGTTTTTTCTTTGTTTTTTTTTTAGGAGAAAAAAAAAATTTATTTCACAGAATAATCGTTTTTTTACCAATTTATATAAACAAGGACTCTGAAATTGCTTTTACTAAGGTTGAAACAGAACTTTTGGGGTGTTTACAAACAAAAGCTTTATGTGCAAAATCACTTTGGCACCTAAAATTGATCTTTAGGATGTTTGGAACATCATATTTCATGCCTTAAAAAAATCACTTTTCATCTAAGAGATTGCTAGTTTTTTTCAAACACTATCTAATTCTGATTTTTTCACAAACATGAAACACTCATTTTGTAAAATCATAATTATTTACGAACACCCTTTGACTGCTTATGCGAATCAGCTTAAAAGTGATTTTGGAAATCAGTTTTTAGTATTTAGGTGGTATTTGCAAACACAACACACTAACCTAAAATCACTTTTGGCAATTTTTAAAGTACTTGGAAACTCTTAAAACTGATTGTCAGAATCACTTAAAATCTGATTCTGAGAAGCTGCTATCACTCAGCTTCTACCAGCTTTTGGCTTTAAAATCATTTTATTTCCAAACACTATAAAATTCTGATTTTTTTACAAAAATCAATTCAAATCACTCTTTAAAAGTACAATCATTTAACGATACTTTAAAATCACTTTTGTTTTAATCCCAAAAAGGGGGTTTCCGAATACACCCTTTGTGACTCATAAATTATTTTAGATTCACATTTCTATTTGGATGAAGCTTTTTGCGCCCCATATATTAACACTTGTAATTATTTTTCTTGTTGTTTTATTAGCTTATGAGTGATTACTATTGTAAATCCACCAATTATGATAATGGTTTCCATATTATTGTTTAATATAAGATGACGATTGTGTTGTATGTTTTTTTAAGAACTGATTAGATTATAAGTTGTAGTGACACTAAAGCTTAATACGTTTGGATTTCATTTTACAAGTATGCTAGATGGTGAATACGTATAATAATGTGGAGAAAAATACTTAACAGATTTTAACCACAATCCAGCCTCGACCTGAACCACGACTAGGCCCTAGACGCCAGGCCGTAACTCGCCTAGCCAAAAGGCGTTTGATTAAGTTCTTAAAATGTAGGAAAAAACTACTTTAAATTTTAACCACAATCTAGATCTAGACCTCAACCTAATCCACGATAAGGGTCCCGGGCGCTAAGCCCCAACTTGTGTAGCAAAAAGGCACTCGATCGAGAATGGAACTCATCGAATTGGACTAGATTCCATCAGCACACTGAAAGTGTTCGACCAACACCAACCTATTTTGCCTGTTTCAGTAACTTCGAAAGAAATATAATCCACAAAAAAGGACATAAACTGTATGAAACGAGTAAAAAATAAAAAAGAAACTATACAAGAGGCATTGGATCTGGATTGCTAACTAACAATTCCTTCAAGATTAGATTAATCCTCTGCAAGATGGTATCTTAGACAATCACTTATATAATATATATTAATCACAATGTTGAAGCGATTTATCAGAAAGTTCACGCAACAGATATCTTTACGAGATTAGTAAGGGATTCATTACAAATTGTGAACTTAACATATCAGTCAGGATTTAGGCACATACATACATTTTGTTTGACTGCTCATCTACGTGAGACTTTGGCCAGCAAGTAGACGACCAAAAATAATAAAAGGCCAAAGAGAACAACGTGCATGACATGGCTTGATCCTTCCCTAATGATGCTCTTGTTCAGTCTCCTCATATTGTTTTTGACCCCCGCTTGAGCTTTCGTCAGTGTCATTTGCTGAACAGTTCACATAAAAACAAGAACGTTATTTCTTCCGTTGATAGCTTTTTCTTCAAATCAAATCAAATTATATCTAATTTAAGCAATTAAAAAAGAATTAGCCACTGCGAATCTAGTAAAAAAGCAGGGACTTCCAATGAGATAACATAATTTGACAACAGTTCTACCTTACAGAAAGAAATAAAAAGATCTCCCATCAGTTTAAGAAAATTACTATAAACTATAAAATACTATTCCTAAATGATAAGCCGTGTGAAACGACTCACATGTCTTGATCCCCATCCGTTCAATAAACTACGAAAATATAATGTTTCGACTTCACTTCTTTTTCTCCTCAACTCACAACCGAAGTGAATTTCGAATAAGTTCATAATATACTCCAGGAAAGCTTCATCAGTTATAGCTTAAGTCACCTAATCAAACTAATCATTCAACATTTTTTTCAGAAAAAAGAGAAGCTATTATCTACCCAAGATATATGTTAAGTTATTTTCACGATATATGCATACTATTCATCAAACACTTAAAGATCAATGCAAATTCTGAGCATAGAGTTTATGACATACCAGCTGATTGAGGAAATCATTCTGGAACTTTGCTTCTGTCTGGATTTCTTGAGCTACCTGAAATGTTGTATATTCAATATAAATTAGTACAAAAAAGATATCTACATCTAAGCAACAATTGATGTTTCACATGACTTTACACCTAAAAAATGAAATTTATCATCCATCCCTGAAAAAATCCTTGGTAAATGTGTTCGGAAACGTGTCAATTGTGAACGAAAATCATCCCCCCCAAAAAAAGAGAACTTTTTGAATAGATAATTAGCTAGTATACTGGTCCGCTAATGAGCTTAGGGTTCAACCTATGGTTAATGACATCGTGTCATTGTACCTATACAATGCCGACCCTCAACTCCCAAGAGTCTTACCCTCGTATTAAAATGCAGCCATATATAAATTAAGGTTGATCCACAAAAACCATATCAAATAATTGAACAGAACTAAACAGGACACAACAAATAAAAAAGGACAAGATAATTGAGATAAAAGGCGACAAAGCAGACAATATCCAAGAGCTTGAGCACAAATTGCAAAATTCCACAAAAATATATTTCAGCGAAAAACAGAAACCAAAGAAGAACAAGCAAGCAAAGGCGTCGCTTTGCTGCATCGGGTTTGATCATTCTTTAGGCTGTCTATATTTCATAACTGCAGCTTCCAAATCTCACTACAGGACCCTATAGTCTATATCGAAGAATCACCAAGCATTCCCAACATCGAGAAAGTAATAATCTTAATAGAATCATGCAAATCACCTAAGACAACGCTATTCATATCAATTCAGATTTAAAGAAAATCAATTTGCTCAAGAATTTCAACTAAAATTTTGAAGTTCCAAAAAAACATATTGTCCTCATTTCTACGAAATGACTCAGATAACTGATAGCATTTCATAGTAAAATCTTCATACAACATCAACCTCCAAAAATCATATGATACAATGAGTAATACAATAATCCAAAAACTACCACCATTTGATCTACTCCATTAACCTAATCTCTAAAACTACGGAAAGAGATCGAGGAAGATAAATTACATCACGTAATCGTCCGACTTGCGTGCGAAGAACGGAGACCTCGTCATCGAAATCTGGATCGATTCGCACCTGAAACTCATCCAAATTACCACCATAACCCGTCGACCTCGTGCTTAATCCTTCTCTGTGTTCAATCAACCCGATTATATTAAAAACAAAAAAAAAAAAAAAAAAGAGTTGAAAACAGATTTGGTTATAGGATAGATTCGTGAAATACCTAGATCGATACGGATCAGCCATTAGACAATTCGATGAAATCTTAGAATTCAAAGATTATGGAAAGATTAGATTGAAGGACGATGAAAAACTCTGAAAACCCCCCAAATTATGGAACCTAAATTGAGATGTATTTGTAGGTGCAAGTTATATGCGGTTCTAAATGTCAAGTTTAGGGTCCGCTTGTTTTTGTCATCGAAAGTCAAAATAATTTTATACAGTAGTCAAAACCTTTGCAATGGGTTTCCCAAACGGAAAGAAAAGAAAAAGAAAAAAAAAAAGAAAAAGGACGAATAGTACTATAAAATTGAGCTATCATATTTTTTTAAGGAAAAAATGTAAAATTCAACTTAATTTAAAAATATAGAACTGTCAATAGTACTATTCGAGTCACTGTGGGGGAGGGGAGGGTTTTTTCTTTCTTTGTTCTTAGATTAGGAGAAAAAAAAATTTGTAGGATACTCCCTCCGTCTCACTTAAATTTGAATATTTTCCTTTTCGCTTCGTCCCACTTAATTTTACACATTTTTGAAAAGGAAATTTTTCTCGCAATCTTCACCCTCAATCTCCACCTTTGAAAAAGTTAAAAATTTCCTAAAATCTATTTTTTCTTAACATCCGTGTCCGATCAACCGTGCAAAATTAGCTGAGACGGAGGGAGTATCATTATTCTAAGATTATCTAAAATTTATATTTTATATAAATTAATTGGGAAAATATCATAATAATCATAATAAGAACCTAAAAAGGCAAGACTAAAGTATTTTGATTTTGTCATGTTTCGTTTTATTTTTTATTTGCTTTTTTCGATCCTCAGATCTTCTCCGAAAATGTCATCAACACGGGTTTCAAGAAAATGCGCAAATTTGTTTGACGTTTATGTAACAAGAATGAAGAGATCAAAGTTGTTTCTTATCTTGTATTCATTGCATTAGTTATCTTTCAATGCCCTCCCCTCAACCCCCTCCCCCCCCCCCCCCCCAAGCTCTCTTTCTCTCTCTTGTTGGGAAATTAACGAACAATACAATAATAAAGAACGATAAACGAGAACCATCGACAAAGCCAAAACGAAGACACCAAATTTAACGTGGTTCGCTAACAACTTGTTAGCTACGTCCACGGCCAAACGAGAGGAACCAATCAATATCATAAGAGTGCTTACAAAATAGGACAAAGACAAACTTGACCCTAGATCAACTATCCAACTCTTCATCCTAACAAACGGAGACAAACTCGAGTATCAATCGACCAAACCCAAATTCTCCACACTCTATGATCAAACGACTCTAAACCCGAAAATAGAGTCCCAAATCAAAAGACAACCTCTCTCTTGTCTCTCAACTCAAATTCAATGACTGGTCAATCAACTGATTGACCAATCCAAAACAATTGACTGACCAATATGGCCAATACAAATTCCAAAGTCAATAGGCCTATTTATAAGCCCCAAACCCTAATTCTAGACACAAAAGGAATCCAATTGGGCCTAGGCTTGCGCCGGCCCATCTGCTGTGCCGCCAGGTCCGCCTCGGCCGCGGCCATATCGCCTCGGTCGAGGCGAACTTTCTGCCCAAGTAGACTCGGCCGAGTCTACCTCGCCTCGGCCGAGGCCCATTTTCTGCACAACTCGCCGCGGTCGCGCCCGTGTCCTCCGACGCGCCCAATTCCAACGACGTCCAAATCCAAGCCTCCACCTTGATGCGAACGTCGATTCAAACCAAACCAGATTCAAGGCACAAATTCCTAACATCTCTCTCTGCGCGCAGGTGCTAGAGGTCATAACTACTAATAATAGGGATAATATATTGTACTAAGCTCTATATTATGGTTGGTAAAACAATTTGGATTTGATATACATATCCAGTGGGTGCCAAAATATTTGCATATGTAACATCAATATTCATTCATCAGAATCAAAGGTAGGAAAGAAATATTCAATTAATCCTCAAGTACAAATAAACCTTTCTATCATTATTTTTGTCCAGTTACATACTTGTTCTATCTATCAAAATTGAGCAAATGAACATTCTCGGGCCAAACTAATACATTTGCTAATCTAGCAAACAACTTTTATTTTTTAGCTGACTTGGATTGATACAATTTAGCATAAAGGAAAATCTGTAAAATGGTGTCAAATTCATAACTACATTATTAGACGAAATAGGACATTGAGAATAGTGTAAAAACTGAAAATGAAATGAACAACATATGATAACTCTTCATTATTGTCCGTCGTTTCACGCCTTGTGCGTCTCCGGTCTTTGTTTTGAGATGAATCTTCCTGGTCCACCAAGCTGCCTCTGTTCTCCAGTTTTTTATGGATTTTTCGGCTTTAAATGTTGTTGTGATTGACAAGCATCCTAAACGAAATTTGATGGAGATTGAGTATTTTTTCCGATTCGTTGCTTACTGTTCATGTAATCACGAAACAAGAATCGGGTCTTACCTACAAGGCTTCATGTGGATGTTATTCAACATATGATTTTTACGGATAGTTTGGCTCATAGACTTGCGAGTCTTCTACTTAATTTGGATTGATTAATGAAATTCTCGGTTTAAGAAAAAAGGACTATATTGTCTAAATTAGGCTAAAGGTGACAAAATCGACTAAGTTCGATTGACTGATCCACTTCATCCTTCTTTTAAGCAGATTAGATCAAAGTAATTTTTATCTGAAATACCATCTAACTCATTCAAGCCGATGAATCATTGCTCTAAGGATCGAACAGTCGATGCCTAAATCGGAAAATCTTAAAATGTTTTTTAGAAAAAAAAATTAAACTAAGTTTTTTATTTTTAATAATGATAAAATTTCAAGCCTACCTAACTTTCCCCCCATAATATCGACCGAGCCCCTCAAATTGCCACCGTTTTTGGTAGCATCAACTGCTTATATGCTCAGCCATGAGGCCCATGACTAACAAAATGCCTCTAAAACTTTTATTATTTTTCTACATTAAACAAAACTGAAACACTACTAGCTAGCCAAAATGGTGAGATTGCTCTCGTTAGGTTAAACAATATTCTAACTTAAGGTTTTTGGAATGACAAAACTAACCCTACATCTCTAGATAACCATAGTAATTTTTGTCCGAAGTATCCAATCTGATGGGTCATGAACCTGTCCAAAAATCATATTTCACTTAGAGATAGGACGACTTTTGTTTAGTATTATTTGGTGCGATGAAATTTTGATTCAGCCTGAAATATGATGCTGGCCCGATAGACTAAGCCTGGCTGAGTCGTTCAAATTATTACGTCTAGTTGCATTTTAGGCAAATTGACTATACCCAAATTCAATCCCCAACTTTTCAAATATAATGGAAATTAGGGGCTCTTCTGTAGAATTAAAAATCAAACCAAACTACTCATATTCGATTCAAGTTCATTCGTTAAAAGTTCATTTGAAATATAATTAATTAAATATATCAAACAAACTTAAAGATATTTTTACGTTTGATGAAATTTATAGTCCAACTAATTGACTTGAGCTCGAGTAAGATAAGTAAATAAATATTAAAATAAGTGTTAAAATGTTAAATTACTCGAGCTTGATTAAAGTTCATTCAAGCTCCACTAAATTAATAATTAAACAACTTCAAACATAATATTAAAAGCTCAATACATGTTAAACAAACTTAAATAACAATATATTTTATCTCGACTCGACTCATTGCAACTCTACACTTCTAAATGTGAGAAAGATGCACACAAAATGCTTTGGATCTCAATATTGTTATGAAACTGCAATATGCGTCCCAGTCGCCGGTTATGGATTATGGGTGTTAAATATACGAATTATGTATTCACGAGTCTAGTTGAGATGAAATTATTAAATGTTTTGCATGTATACGAATCAACCCATAAACTATTCGGGTCAAGGCTCGTAATCCAAACATTTATTACTATTTTTGCGGGTTGATGTTCGTAACCCAAACATTTATTTTACCTCAGTTTCGGATCGAGGAAAATTTAAAATTGGTTCAGTAAGTTAGACCTTGTTCAAAAAAAAATTAAAATTGATTCAGTAAGTTAGATCTTATCCAGTAAAATCTTATATGTTATATAAAATTAATTTTAGTTCTGTATTTTTGCAAAATTATTCAGTCTAGTGACCGAAGTCGTCTTTGACAACGGAATTGGCCGAATTTTTTAGCACGTGATATGCATATGAAGACCAAGTTTGGAGCTTTCCAGCGTTCTTGCTCACGTGACTAATTAATGCCAACATGGGACGCCACACAATTTAAGCACAAATTGTGCTTAAATTGTGTGGCATCCCATGTTGACTAATTGTGCTTAAATTGTGTGGCGTCCCATGTTGACATTAATTAGTCACGTGAGCAAGAATGCATGAAAGCCACAAAATTGGTCGTCACATGTGTGTCATGTACCTAATTCCAGCGTTGGAGACGACTTATGTCCTTAAATTGGATAATTTCGAAAACATGCAGACTAAAATTAATTAAAATTAAAATTATGCTATGTTTAAAAAAAATTATGGACAAGATCTAACTTACAATATCAATTTTGAATTTTTCTCGATGAAATTAGCACATTAGTTAAGTCTATCTGAAGCATATCATCAAACACATAACATGCAACAAAGAATGGTACGAGTACGACCCATTACACATAAGGCTTCCACAGATCAACGTAGAACTTCAGCGGCCGCCTCAACGCCGCCTTCCACTCACCGGAATCCGGCAACCCACCCGTCAAAGCAACCGAACTATCATCCTTCCGATTATCAAGACTCAGCACCGAAACCTCCCCCCGGAAAACCTTGTTCATCGCCTTCAATGTCTCCTCCATTAGCACACTCCCATCTTTCCTTATATCTTCCGGCTCCACACAGCTCCCGCCCACATTCACCATCATCCTCCCACCCTTCCTCAAACCCTTCTTCAGTTTCTCCCATGTCGCCGCCTCCTGAAGCTCCGGAATCACGCAGCCTTTACTGAACAAATCAATTAGAACTCCGGCGAACCCGTCTTTTATGCTAGAGTTCAACGCGTTGCCGGTGTGGATAAACAGGCGATCTTCGTACTTTTTTTCGAGTTTTTCAAGTCCGAAATACTCTCGAGCGACTGAAATTACAGAAGGATCGAGCTCCCAGCCGTGGACGACTGCTTCAGGGTACAATTCGAGGAGGATTCGGGCGGCGGACCCGGCTCCGAACCCGAGAATTCCAATCGGGCCGGGCGGGATTACCGGAGGGAGAGTAGCGAAGACGTCGAAATAGGCGTTGGTTAGGGATTTGAAGAGGTAGGAAATGCTGTGGATGTTGCCGGGGGCGTCGAGGAGGAGGAGGCGGGAGCCGGCTAATGGGTGGTCGGCGGCTCTGGAGACCTGAAGGACGCGGATGTAATTGTACCTTGATTTGAATTTCGCCAGGGTTTTCACGTGTTCGATTGGGATTCCGTTGTCGTCGTCGTATTGAGCGGCAGCAGAAGTGGTGGTTGTTTGGGCGTTGGGTTGGCTGTAGTGGCGGAGCTTGACGGAGATGGGTCGGCGGATGGCGGCGGAGGAGGAGAGGGAGGGTGGTGGGGGTAGTTTTGGGGGGCGGAGATGGGGGAATAGGGGGGCGGCTAATTTCATGGTAAGAATTGTACGATGAGTTGCAGAAAATGGTTTTAATTTTATGGCCCAAATTCGAATATATTTTCCCAGGTGTTATGGCCCAATTCAAAAATATTGGCCCGGGTCCAACTCGAAAAATGACAAAATGTTGCTTAAGTGTAACGAAATTAAATTAAATTATATATTATAAAAATGATTTTTTAAATTAAATATCAAATAAAAAAACTTAATTTATAAACGAAGTCATGGGAGCGCCGAAAATCAAAATAGTTGTATTCGCTATTCATTTACAAAAAAGTTAGCATACATAAATGCTTACATAAACACATAAATATCTCATTATCCATTCAAAATATCCTAAAAATAATAAATATTAAAGTAAAGTATCATCACGTAAAATAGCTTGTTCAGTGTTATGTATTTATTAAATTATAAATATTTATATATTTAATATATTCAGGTCGTAGAAGTGGTTTAGCAAAATTCTTTACCCGCTTCAAACTCGCTAAAGTTCTTTTGATCATATTTTTAACGAGCGATCAAGGCAGATTTTCTGCGGATTCGTATTTGAACACACCTCATTGTCATTCCTACAAATTGCTAAAGCAATTTATAGTGGTGTATGGGAGGGATATTATATACCATCACACAGTCTATCAAATTTTGTCATGATTTTGTTAGATGAAGTATGATGTTTTTGAGCGATTGAAATCATGTCGTGGGAGTGACACATATCCGATAACAACTTATTTATATGTTACTACCCCCTCCACTCAAAAAGAAAAGTACTCTTATTTTTAGCAAATACAAAACACAGATCTTTGATTATGGGACGGATGATATTACAAGAGTGCTTCGTCCAATTTTGTGAAAGACCCTACAAAAGGATTTTATCGGTCCAACATTCAAAAAATGATCAATTATCGATCCAGACTCCAAAGATAACAAACGAAAAATCTGAATATAAGCTATAATCTATCAAATATGTAATGAGATCTAGAAAAAACATTAATTTTTTTTTTTTAGCAAAATCATCAAAATGATTGAATCTAGAAAAAGAAAAAAAGTATATATTTGTTTATGATTTAGTTCAGTAAATCAAATTTCAATCAAGCACACTTATTAACTCCCTCAATCAAATTTGATTCAACATTACTTAAACAAACTTCGTGCATCGTATAGGTGCATATCCTGTTCAGGAAAATTGAGAATCAATATCAATCCCAATTCAAGAAAGTAATAATGGGCTTTTTTATGATGTTATTTGGGGGTTTTCTCCATTTTGATAATGGGCCTTGTCAATTTATTCACTAAGAAGATGAGAAAAAGATAAAATCGAAAGAATTAAAATATTCAGAAAAAAAACAATTAAGTTTCAAAGAAAATAAAAACCTACCTAACAAAAATATAAGAAATCAAGGGTTAATTCAATCTGTCCAAAAAAGAATCTGATTTTACTCTTGTCGGAAAATTGTAGTTTGCGGAACGATTATACTGTCCAGGCATAATCTGCCCGAACATATTTTTTTTTTTTTTTTTTTACAAATGTATTAATGAAAAATTATTTGTAAAGACAGTAATTCAGTTATTAACATTAACGATGGATTATAGTTTTTAAATTGTAACATGGTTTTCAAAACTTATCAATGTTGATCATCAATTATATTTTTTTCTCAATTACAACATCAATTATATTTTGTTATATCTAATTATATTGACATCACCACTTCTAAATGTACCTTGACAAGACCTCCATTTACCCTCAACCCATTTAAAAAATTTGACATTTTCAATGCGGTTAATTGGAAGCGGAAGACGTGACATAATAACTTCAATCATTGGTTAATGACATTGAAAAAATGGATTATGAAATTGATTTAGCGTAAATGAAGGTTTCTCTAAGTGTATCCAGTGGTGATGATAGTGACACAATTAGATATGTAAAAAAAAAAAAAAAAATCCGATGTTGTAATTGAAAAAAAAATTATAGTTGGTTACCAACATTGACAATTTTTTAAATCTCTCTCTCTCTCTCTAATGACGACTCCCTTTATCTCCCCTGGCGGCGGCCCTTCATCATCTGTGAATTCTCTTTTTTTATTCGTTTTTCATATTGTTTTCTTTTACGGATCATATTGTGTCTTCTAGGGATCAAATACTTTTGGACTTCATCAAGCAATACCCCATGGCTCTTACCACACACCATGGGAAGGGTTCTTCACCCGTCGGACTCATCGGCGCCTCTCTTATCCACTTCGCATTTCTTGTCGGGAACACTATCGTTATCTCCTTCTCCTACCTTGCAGCCTTGCTAGGAGACGCCCTTTCTGCAATAACAATGGCTATGAGTGAGCATTGCTCCTCTTGGCAGTCATCGCCTGTCACGGCTTGTCCTTTCAAACCTCCCCTAACGTTAGGCTCATCTCTGATCATACTGATAGCATCGATGCCCGTGTCGCATGCAACCTTAGGGATTTTTGGTTCGCTAAGGTTTGCGTGTCCGACACCTGTCGATAGTGTTCTAGGTTCTAGGGCTTCTGATCCTTGGTTTTCGAATCTTGCAGCGAACTTGAGCAGTGCTTTGTCTATCAAACGGGGCCTTCTTGCAACCCCCTATCTTAGACACCTCCGGTGGGTCTCTTGAATTTTGTGGATGTCAGGATTGGAAGAATATCAGCCCCATCATTGTCTATTGGTCTTTCTCCGGTTGGGACTGGTCCCTCAGTTCTTGGCACAAACCATTCTCGGATAACCTACGTTAACGTTAGATGTAAGTTTACAGAAATGACCGCTCAAAATGATTCAAGATTGCCTCTGAATGATTAAGGTCTACTACAGCCACACCGGTTGCATGGGCGTGATCTTCCTCGACGTCCAGCCTTCTAGGATTCGGCTCCTTCGGTATAGCTGAACATTCGATGTAATATTACATTGGTTACTGTTGATAAATCATTTAACAGGAACTAGTCAAGTTTTTTCAAACATTTACATTGAATGGTAGGTCGTGGTATGTCTAAAAAGACAAGTTGTGGTCTCTCACGAATTTGGAAATGGAATTGAAAAAATTATGGCAAACAAAACATTTGTGCCGCATTATTTTGTTGGATTTAGGTTTTTATAATATCCAATTTTCTTGGGAAATAGATAGAACAAGGGGTAGTGCTCATAGTAATTTGAGCTTGAAACCAGGAAATCTAAAGCTATTTCGTTGGGTTCTAGATTCTAATCCTTAGAATGTGAAGACATCGGTAGCTCAAGTATGGGTGAGAATTTATCAATTGTCCCTTGAATATTGGTACAATGCAATGTGACGCCACTTCAATTGGATGATAGAGGAGTAGATAATGTTTACGGACACTATGCGCGAGTCTTGGTAGAGGTGGATTTCCGAAAACCTTTGCCAGAGAACATGGTGGAACGTCATGGTCTTTGTTCTTTCGTTACATTGTATTATGAGAATTGTCCGGACTTATGTTCTCACTGTCAGATAGTGGGACATCCCCAAGATAATTGTAGACAGAAGATAAAAGTGGGTGAGTCGGCCCCGGATCCTGCTAATGCTGCCCCGCCGGTTAGAGCGGGGCCACGTTAATGATCTCAGTCTAGGGGATGTTCAAAGAATAGGCATTCACAAATAAGGACATAATGTAGGCCCAAACTGATATCTTCAGCCCCTTCGGGAGAAGTTCCTGCTTGGCTCCTCCTTAGTTCTATGGCTGTCTCTTTCGAAGCTGCCTTGGTCGATCAATCTTCGGTCCCGTCAATAATGTTTTCACCGCGTTGCATGATCTGGAGGTGGGCAAGGGAGCTTTTCAGAACTTTTCTTTAGGACAGTATTCCATGTCCGAGACTGTTATTGTTCCTATGGAGAGTACCATGTCATCATCAGATATGTTCCTTGATGTGGTTCATTTGGCATATAAGGAGCCAATTATAACTCGAGAGGATGTTTGCCAAATTCAATCTAGGATGGTTCGTTCCATTTATATACCGCCACGACGACTGCCTTCGGTGGAAGCTGCTTTCCCCTAGGTTGACACGACTGGTTATATTTTTTTCATTCCAGCAAGTACGATGAAGCTTTTGGGGTTGATGAATCTGGTAGCAAATAAAAAATGGAGAGATAAGATAGATATGGAGGATACACCGCCTGAGCCCGGTGAGAGATTATCCTCTTTATGAAGATATTATTCTGGAACATGAGAGGTTTGGGGAATGACCTCACTAAAAGTTCTCTGAAGGAGTATTGTTGGCAGCATGCTCCAGATATCTTATTCTTCTTTCAGTAGTATCTCTCATGTATTGGTATTCTATTAATATGCAATTTATTGGTGAGAATGAGCGAGTTCGCTTCAGAATGAATATTTGGGTGTTTTTTCATCCTTCTTTAGTTGTGGATATGCCTACTATTTATTATTATGATCAGCTTTTGGTTGTGGTGAAAAAATCTAAGATACAAATGTTTTCTTTACATTTGTTCATGCTAGTAACTGTTATTTACGTAGACGGGATCTTTGGTCAGATATCATGACTTTTTCGGACTGTTCTCTTTGTATTATGAGTGATTTTAATGTTGTGTTTGGTGAACATGAGAGGAAGAGTAACAAAGCTCCTTTTGTTATTTGTTGCAACGACTTTCACAAGGCTATTGATGATGCGGGATTGCCTGAGGTGATGATTTCTAGTAGTCGGCACTTGGTGTACCAGACGTCTCATGCAGGATGTTATTGCATCCAAGGTTGATCAAGTATTCGTTACTCTTTTTTTTTTTTTTTTTTTTTTAATCTACAACACAATATTACAGATACTTCTCTGGCTCGCAACAATTATGATTATCATCCTATTTTGCTGAATTGCTTGGAGGGGGTTGGATTTGCCCCTCTCCCTTTCGTTTTCAGCATATAGGGCATGATGGTTTTCTGTCACTTGTGGGCAGTTCATGGTGTGAGGCTTAGGCGGCGGGTGATCTGATTACGTTATGTATTCGGAAACTAAAAAGGTTGAAATGTAGTTTTCGGGATTGGAATCCTCACACTTTTTGCAATATATTCAATAACCTTGATGCGACTCAAGAGAAGTTACTCAAGTTTCAGCAAGAGATTTATGATCGGGGATTTTTGGGTGACCGTTTTAATAGGGAGGTTAAGGCGCAGGTGGAAGTTATTGATATCCTCCTTCAACGACATAAATTCTATACTAAGAAGAATCACACCTCCTGGCTGTATGATGGTGACAAGGACTCGGATTTCTTTCAAAATATGTTGCACATGTCCAAGATAAAGTCTGATATTCAATGCACGAATATTAATGGTGTCTGTCGAAAAATATTCACAAAATTGTCTTACATGTAGAATCTTATTACACTTCGTTGTTTTCAGCTAGTGATGAGGGTTGCGCAGGTGATCACGATAGTCTGATCGATCTTTTCACCTCCTATGTGACAGATGCACATAACAACAATCTCATTTTGGTCCCTTCTTTAGAGGAAATAAAAGACGCGGTGTTTTCTCTTCCGGTTGATAGTTCGCCTATTCCTGATGGTTTCAGAGGTAAGTTCTATTACTCTTAATGGGAGATTATTGGACTAGATGTTGTCCAAGTGGTTCAATTCTTTTTTTTTTTCTACGGGTTTCATCCTGGCCGGCCTTAATTCGAAGTTTGTTATGCTCATTCGTAAGGTTAAGGGGGCTAATAGGGTTGAGGACTTTCGTCCAATTATTTTGGGTAATTTTCTTTTTAAGATTTTCACTAAGATTATTGCTACATGCCTGGGTTCTTTCTTTGCTCATTATATTTCACCTTTCCAATATGGGTTTGTTTCGGGAAGGCATATCCATTATTGCATCACGCTAGCTTCCAAATGTATTAATCGTTTGGCTAAGCAACGTAGTACTGATAACGTTGCTTTTAAAATTGATATTCACAATGCCTTTGATACCGCCCGTTGGGATTTCTTGCTTAGAGTTTTATAGTTCATAGGTTTTTTGAAGGTGTTTATGTCCTAGACTCGGTCTATTTTGGAGTCCGCAGGGTTGTCTATTATGTTGAATGGTTCTCTTCATGATTATTTCTCCTACTCAAGGGGGGTCCGCCAGGGAAATCCTGTATCTCCTCTCCTTTTTTGCATTTCTGAAGATATCTTAGGAAGGATGATTACTGATCGCATTTCCCGTGGATTGATTCAGCCAGCGGTGGCATGCATTGTCCTCCATTTTTATTTATGCGATGATATATTTATTACTTCAACGACTATCTTGGGCACTATTCGAGAACTCCAAGGTATTGGAGGAATATGGTTATTATTCTGGATAGATGGTAAGCACTGTGGAATCTCGGGTTTTTTCAATAGGACGGCTACTCTCAGCTTCATAATGCGGTCCGAGCTATTACTGAATGAGCGAAAGGACCTTGCCTACTAGATATTTAGGAGTCCTACTAAATCGGTAGATTTCAAGGTGGTATTTGATTCTATTATCAGTCAATATTCTAGATGGAAGGGAGCAACTCTTTCGATGGCAGGACGAGTTTGTTTGGTTAACTCTGTGGTAGCGAGTGCTTTGGTTCACTTCATGATGATATATAGATGGCCGAGTATGCTCCTTAATGAGGTAGAGAGTGCCATGAAGAACTTTATTTGGACTAGTAGAGTGGAGAAGACGGGTATTTTCAATGCTGCACAGAAGAAGGTCTGCTCTCCTTAGTCAGAGGATGGCCTAGGGGTCTGCTCAATCCATATCGCGAACGATGCTTTCTTGTTCCGCCTATCTTGGGACGTGTTTACTTTGCAGGATTAGGGAATAGATTTTATTTGGGAGATGTGAATATTAGTTCAATTTCATCAAGTGACTTGCTGTATGAAGTATGAATTGTGAATATTTCAGAACCGGATTTGTTATTTGAAGAATCGGGTCATAAAACTGGGTTTGAACACAAATCAGTGAAGAGGTTAGGAGGGAACCGGGTTGAAGTTGGTTATAACTGCCGGATACAACGGTTTTAATCTGTTGCACTAAAAACCGTTGTGGAAGACCTATTTCTGCAACTCATGGCAGTTGAGCTAAAGTTGGTTACAGCTCTCTCGTCTTCTAGATTCGAGCTTCAGTACTTATATATATTTGTATCACTTGTAAATGCGAGCTAGATGATATAGTTTTCCCTCTGTAAACATTACACAATTGAGAGAATTAGAAGTCTAGGGTTTATGCTCCAAATCGGTGTGTGATTTGGGGATTTACTAGTTTTCTGAGAGATTCTTGTAATTGATTGCGTAGTGAAGTGAATTGAGGTGCATAGAGCCTTCGTGGATGTAGATCACCTTTGATCGAACCACGTAAATCCCTAAATTTGTTGATTTTGTTTCTGTGTTTGCGTGAGAATGTTGTTCGGCCATTTTCATTTTATTTCGTCTGAATCTTGTTTTCATTTACCTTGTGTGATCTTGATCTTCTCATAACATGAGAGGTGCTCAAGGCAGATAAAGAGCTTCGGCCTTATCACGTCAAATATTCTATCTTCTCCGATTCGAGATGGCTTTTGCACAGGGTGGTGATTGAATTCATTTGGATAGTCGGGCATAATTCTCGGATCCGGTTTTGGTTGGACAATTGGCTGGGTTATGTCATTGCAGATCGTGTTTGGGTCCTTGCGACTTGTCGGCCTTCTTTAAAGCATCCTATCTCGGACTATTATGTGGATGATGTGTGGATTCTTGAAGAGAATTTCTTCAGTGCTTTTCATGACATAGCAGCTGATATTATTTATTATATGAATCGCCTGACCCTTTTGATACACGGGTTTGGACGAAAATGGTGCACGGACAGGTCACTTCTATTTTAGCTTATGAGGCGCTCCGCTCGCGGTTCCCGACACCTCTTGGGGTAAATGGATTTGGGCTCCCTTTATCCCTCCCCCCCCCCCCCTCTCCCTCTAGGTCAGATACCATTTGGAGGGCTATCCATAATCGGCTGCCTACATGGGAGGTGCTTCATAGTCGGGAATTTCATGGCCTCGCCAAGTGTGTTTTGTGCCGACAAACATGAGAGAATCTTGATCATTTATTTACTGATTGCTCTTACTCTTTGTTGATTCTGCTAAAATTATGTTGGGCCTTTGATGTTGATCTTAAGTTTGATAATGATTCTCGCAGTATGCTTTTGCAAGCTATGACCCTTTCCTTTAGCACATCGTTGACAACTCTCCGGAATGTGCCGTATGTCACGTTTGTTTGGTCGGTGTGGGCGGCACGTGATAGTGGTATGTCTGATGATCGATCTCTTCCTCCATACCATGTTTAGGCTAGTATTTGGTTTGCTCTGAATGAAGTTTATACCTTTAAGGTGGGATGCATGAAGAATTCTTCGATGGAGCTGGTTCATTTGAGGAGGCTCCGTGTGCCTCCGATCCTGTGGAAATAGCGAAGGTGATTCTGATTTTTTGTCCACCTCCTCCGGGTTGGGTTAATGTGAATACGGATGGTAGTGTAGAGGGGTCCCCTGGAAGGACTTATGAAGGGGCGATATTTAGGAATTCTAGAGGTTTTATTCATGGTTACTTTGCCACCTCCTTTGGCCGTGGATTTTCTTTCGAATTTGAGTTAGAGACATCCATCCTAGTTATAGAGGAGGCTCATGATAAAGGCTAGAACAAGTTGTGGTTAGAATGTGATTCTGCTTTTGTGGTGCATCTTCTTCAGTCTCGTTCGCGAGCAGTTCCATGGAGATCACTGCAAGGTGGTTCCGATGTTGCTTCAGATTACACAGATGGACTTCATGGTGACACATGTATTTTGGGAAGGTAATCAGCTGGCTGATGCGGTTTGCGTGAGGGATTCACTTGGTTCCATCGGCCTCCAACTTATGTTGTAGCTTGGCTTAGAATGATTTTTATGCTGAATATTTTCAATTATGTTGAGTTCATTTTCATGTATTTCGCTGGTACTCTTTTTTTCAACCATGGTTTTTTTCCCACGGGGTTTTACAATGGGTGAGTTTTAACAAGGGCAACTTAGAGACTAGCTACTGACTATTGGTACCAGTTGTTAGGCGCATCTTTTCGTTTGCATTCTGGATTGAACGTGTTTTGCACGTCCTCGTCTTTTACATTTTTCTATCATGTACTCTCTTTTTGTTTTCTTTCTTGCATTAGCATCGATTATCTCTCTCTCTCTCTCTCTCTCTCTCTCTTTGTTTTTAATAGTTTCATTTAAGTTTATATGAATATTTTGGTATTAAACAAGTTTTTTTCGAAAAAACTCACTCTCTCTCTCTCTGGCTCCCCAACATAGGGCAGGGAACTTTTAGCTTTGTGGCATGTTCGAAGTATGTTTTACTTTTGTGATTTTGTTGATTTATTGGGCCTCTTGAGAATTTATGATTACTTGGGTTATCATGTTTACATCGTATTGTTTTTTGATCTCTTTACCTGTCAGTATGTGGCATGGAAAGATATTGGTTATTGCTATATGAGTGGCTGTTCTATGGTCTCCGCAATTTTCTGTTTTTCTTCTTTATTTTCTTTTTCTGAATAGTTTAATTTAAGTTTATATGTATATTTTGGTAATTAAAAAGCTTTTTTTGAGAAAAAACGTATAAAATGCATTAAACCGATAACCCAATAAGCCAAGGAAGGTTCAGCCGAGCTACATTCTAGTGACTCGAAAAAAATTGGACTGGCCCAACCTAGCCCAGTTTTTCACGTTGACCCGATTTAGTTAGGCTAACTCGACCCGACCATTTTAACAATTCTACTTATGAGTTAAATATATATGTTGAATTTATATTGTACAGAATTCAAAATTAAAATCAATATCAAATACTTTAAATATTAAATTCATAAACACCATCCCAAAATCACAATTTCCAGCCACTTTTTCTGGAAAAAAAAAAAAAAAAATCAAAGTAAAAGCTAATTTTAGCGAAGGATGTCAAATTTAGTACATGTATATGTACTAGGAAAAAAAAAGAGAAAAAAAAAACCCAACATGGTAGTTACTATAATAGAAATATAGGTGTTGTTTACTTAGAATTGGGTCGATCGGTTGGGGATTGTGCCCAATCCATTACGTGTTTGTTCATCGGTTGTGAGTAATAAATTGTCCACAATCTTTATACACATATCAACCCCCTAACTAACTCTTATACACATCATTAATCAAACATCATTCTCGATGCACACTTTAATCAATTTCAACCATCCACAAACTAACTCTTACCCACATTAGATTAATTTTAACACATTTTATATTATAATCATCCTACAACTCAACAAAAACAAGCACTCAGTTATTTACTCCAATATTTATATTTCACTACATTTCTCACAGCCTATAGTACGTCAACCACCCACGACCATAAACAAACGGGACCATAGAATTTTTTTTCACAGCAACAAATAGTGACAAATGCGGTAAATTCTCCTTCGCCGTATAAAGTAATGGGTATTTATGACTTTACATATCAGGTATCACGTGACATGCTTCACCCCCTCATCGGATACCGACACGTTCAACTTTATCATTCGGAACTTGCATATATTTCATCGATCTTATCTACTTCTCACGTGCTTATGGATCGGCCGTCCACGTCAACATCATTACCCCCAGATCTGATCCAACGGCTGCTGTCTCGTCTCAATCCAAAAGATCTGCTCGACGTTTAACGCCTGCGCCGTTTTAAATACCAGCACACCTTCAGCTCTTCAGTTGGCCAGTCGATCTTGGAAACTTTTCGTGCCCTCAATCGCTAACGTGCGCTAGTTCCTTTTAACAACGCTATGGGGTTGCTCGACCACCTCTGGGATGACACTCTCGCCGGACCTCGGCCGGATAGCGGACTCGGGAAACTGAGAAAACACAACACTTTTAGTTTCCGATCAAACGCCAGCAAGGGTACGCAGCTCTTGCTATGTTACATCGGAAGTATAAACTCATGAATATGATCTTCATTCTTCTGCGATGATTATGATTATCTGTTAATGGAATTAAACAATTAATCATATCGAATTAGCTGTAATTAGTCGAACTTTCAGATTAGATCTACACTTGATAATTTTTGTGCTGTCAATTTTCTTACTTAAGTTTGTTTGAGGTTTGGAGAATCACACGATTTTTATATGAGGATTATGGTTTATTGCTTTTCCCATTGTCTCTCCTTTTTGGAGCAGAATCGGAAGTCGCGAGCAATGGAAGACAGTTTGGAGAAGAAGGTACGGAGGATGCGACCAAGGTGACGAGAAGCATAATGATCGTGAAGCCGCCGCATTCTAATCTGAAAGACTCGCCGCCGGTTTCGCCGGCCGGCAGCACACCCCCGGTATCCCCTTTTGCTGGTAAGCTTTTGGATCAAAACATTAGTATAGTATCTTAAGTTTGAATATCTATACCGGCAGAAGAATCCTCTAGAATCTTGTATGGGTTAATAATTTATTTTGTACATGAGAGGGGTATTTTGGTCATAGAAGCATCTCGAAACCTTCTAGGCCTAATGCGAGGGCAGTATGGTTGGGTGAGTTGGGTACAAGTACAACTATTTCAATTCGAGAGTGACATCTGTGGAATTCTAATAAACCACCTATTTCTGTTTGCATTTTAAAGATGGTTTAAAGATGGTAGATTCATATGCATCTATTTCTATGATTTTTATTTAATTATAATTCTGATCCGAATGTCGTAGAAGATTTTCATATATAAAACCCTACAGATCCATTTTTGTATTCGGTACTGAAGATTAGTGTGGGTGGGGTGATCAGGTGCAGGAAGAGAAGCGTATCGGTTCAGGCGAAGGTCGGGGTCCTTTTCGTACGAGAAGGCGAGTGGAGTTGGACCCAGGAGCCCTCCTCCTCCTTACGACCTGTGAGATGTGATCAAGGCAAACTATCTTAATCGCGATTTTGTGCTGGTGGAGAGACAAACTATCTTAATCGCGATTTTGTGCTTGTGGAGAGATTGTTGATAGTGTAATTAGGTTTTGTATATATGTAAACCTTTGTAGCTCTGGTTTCTGTATTCAAGTTTTTGTGGTGTTTTTGGATCAGTGTTGTCTGTCTTGGAAAATGCATGCAATGTTTCGAGAAGAATAACTATGTCTTAACAATTCAAAATGATGACTTCTATAAGTTTGAAATTCCAGCTATAACACATTCTTATCAAACATTAGGTGTAAATTCCATGCTATCTAGCTCGTGGGCGGATTTGCAGGGGTTCGATTTTCATAAAGAAGAATCAGACTTCTACCAAAAGATATTACTTACATCAAAGAAAATACTATTACATTTCAATATTATATTTTTCTCCTACAAAGTAACTATATTTTGGCACGAGTAACTTGTGGGAACCACCAATTATATTTTTGGAACTTATAAGCTCTTAGATTTTAATTTTTTTTATCTTATAAGCTTCTAAACATATTCTTTTATTAAATATTATCTTATAATATATTTAGGAGCTCATAAACTCAGTTAAACAAACTCTAATTCTTACTTTCTAGGCTTCTTCTATTTATCCGAGTGAGTCTATTTCTTCATTTCCCCTTCTGAATTTTTGGAATTTGATTTCCCCTTCTGAATTTTTGGAATTTGTTTGATTTAATCTGGCTTTCTAGCTTCTTCTATTTTTCCGAGTGTGTCTATATCTTTATTTCCACTTTCAGATTTTTCGAATTTTCCATACATTTGTTTGATTTGATCTTTCATGCTGGAAACACAATTTTTTCTAGTACTAGTCATGTCCTTCAAGTTATGATAGTTGGATTGAAGAGAGATTAGTCAAAAACATTATTAAGGATAGGTATTTTTGGGCCACAATTACCGTTTAGATTTTTTTTGTCACTGTTTATTTTTTTATTTTTTTTTTTATTTTTTACTTAGTAGCAAAGTGTAGATATATACTTACAACTTATGTTATCTTTTCAAATATCATTATGAAAAAATAATTTTTCATATTTATATTGTTAGTTTTACTCAAAAAGTATGACATAGAAAATATGCAATAAGAAACTATACATATTTCCTACGAACTTCTTAAATATAAATAAATGTTCCAATTTTATTTATATTATTGAGCTCCAACTTTATTTATACTAATGATCTCATTACATGGACAATAGAGATTCAATTTATCATAGAGCAGAAATATATTTCCTGGATTTCTTTTAAAATTTATTTCTAGAAGACTTCCTTTGGAGCAAACTAATGAGATATTTAATGGAATAATTTTTTTTATAAAATAAAGTTATTTCCCCTTTATATCTATACACGCTTGTGATATATTTTTAGAAAGATCTTGATACAATGCAAATAGAATTAACTCAAGTAGAAGTATAAAAAAAAATATGACTATAAATTAATGGTTTTTAGAGCGTCGTATTTCTACTAAATTGAGTTAATCGACAAACAACATAAAGTCATATATTTTAAAACATAACTTTGATTACAGGAACGGAAAGTATATATTTATAAAATATTACAAGTAGGGCATGTCCTGATAATATGAATGTCTCTGGACAACAAAGAAAATTAAGCCCCTAAACAAAGAAAAAATGCGGACACATAATATCAACATAAACGTAAAGATTATAATATTATCATTCAAATTTACATAGTATTACAACGATAAAATATATACTGTTAAATGATACAATAATTATTTTCTCATTGTTTATAAAGAGACTGCAGTTAATACGAAATGTGTACTAATTATTGTTGTTAACTTGAGCACATATACAATATTGAAAAAGTACAACACCTAAAAATTTTGGGATCACATTTACAATTTTGGGTCATGCCACTACTAGAAATAAGGTTTTTTGTCATTATAAAATGTATTTACAAAAAAGGGAGAGTAGTCACAAAAATATTTTTAGTAACTAAAAATTCACAAGTAGTTACTATATGGTAGTCACTTATAATAAGATGCAAAAAGTTTTTTTTAACTACTTTGTAGAAACTAATGTATTTGTAACTATTTTTTGAAACTACTTTGTAGTTACTAATGTATTTGTAACTACAAGTAGTTGCAAAAGAGCTTGGCATATTGTAGAAAATTTGGTTAAAATTGTACGAAATATTTTACGTAACTACTAATAGTTACAAAAGCGGATACTTTTAGTAACCACTATTGTAGTTACAAAAGGCTAGCGGCAAATACCTTTTTTTCTTGTAGTGTGCATTAAGAAAAATAAAGAATATACTTATTTATATACATATATATACTGCATACCTAAAACTTTTGGGCCCCTAACATTTTGAACCACTAGGCCGTCGCCCTTTCGACACAGACTCAGGGCCGCCCCTGATTACAAGGTGTTAATTTTTCTATAAAAAAAAAAATTATGTTAGAATTTACATTGTTAGAAAATGTTACGTTAGTAACTTAGATGCATTAAATTATTGAAATGCTTCTCTAAAAAATCATGTTGGTAGTAATGTGTTATGATATTTTTCAACTTGTATATGTCGCCGGAATGTAGACTTGTGAGTTGTGATGAACATGTAATTTGAATTCTAAATTTCATTACGTATATCTATCGCTATTTATATCGATAACGTTGTACATCAATTTATAACTTCCTTCGTTTCATATTAATTATAGTTCTAATTGTTTCTTTTTTCTTTAATTAATCGACATTTTTAGATATTTTTTACGAATCTTATCAATTTTTCCTCTTACTCAATTCTAGAATATCTTTATTTTTTAATATATGTTATTTGGTCAAAATCTGTATCCCGGTTGAGGGTATATATGTCAAAATATTTCATCTTTAATTCTTTTATTATTTTCTAAAACGACAATTAATATGGAATGGAGGGAGTATTATTTACTTGAATTTATTATCACTCTTTTTGTTTCATACTCCCTCCGTTCCATATTAATTATCATTTTAGGAAAAATTAAAGAGTTAATGATAAAATATTTAACAGATATAATATCAGCTAATGTTAGGGGATAAAGATTTGAACAAATAAAATATTTGTGATAGGTTGAAAATTAAAAATATTCTAGGATTGAGCAAGAGAAAAAAGTGGTACAATTCGTCAAAAATATTTAAAATTCAATTAATTGAAAATAAGAAGTCACTAGAACGACAATTAATATGGAACGGATGGAATAGTTATTAGTATATTTCAACTTTGAACTTTATTAATTTACAACGAAGTCACTAAAATCAAATTTAGAATTTTTCTTCTCTTTAAATAAAAATTTCTAGAAATTTTTTGTTTTCTTGGAATTTTTTCATGTTAGTCACGTTACATGTGGCTGTTTTAGATTTTTTCAGTAACTTTTCGATTTTCCGTCATAATAGGACTTTAATTATTTTTTTTAAGTTATGAGACTTAAATTGTAAAATCCTAATCAATTGGAGCGGAGAATGTAAATCACTTTTGCTCATGAGACTAAAAATGTCATTTTCCCTATAGAAATTGAATTGTTTCACAATATTCAAATTCTTAATGAAATCTGGCTTTAACTGATCTAATAAAAAGCAAACTCTATGTTAATTTCTGTCCCACTCTAACTTTCCTACTTTTCTTTTTGGTTTGTGCCAACTTAACTTTTCAATTCATAAATGACAAATTTCTCTCACAATCTCCACCCTCATAAATTTCCATTTTTAAAAAAGTTAAAAATTCCACAAAATTTATTTTTACTTAACCTTCGTGTCCGATCAAAGTAGGAAAATTAGGTCAGAATGGAGAAGTATAAGAGATGATATTTACCTCTTATATTCAAATAAATGAAATTATAGATCTAGTATGGTATATTATAGGGAAAATAATTTATAGTAAATTATTATTTTTTGGTTTAATGGAAATCAAACGCAATTTGTCACACCCAACAATAAAACCGATACAACTAGACTATCAAGACCTGAACATCTATAATAAATTTTGATACTTTGATCTCATCTATAATAGTGCCAAATTAATATCTAAATATGAAAAGGAAAATATCACTTCTACTCAAAGACAAAAGGAAAAAACCTCTTATGTGTTCTCTTATTTGGGCCTAATGAGATTTGTTTTGCATATTATTATATTTGGAGCACGGGCCCAATTCCTAGGAAGACCCAACTCCAGCCCATATACTTTTACTTTAAATAGTTGGAGCTCGTAAATTGTACCGTTCCATAATAAATGATGTTTTAAAATTAAATAACTTAATAAATATACTCTCAACTAATACATAATTTAGGAGATCAAGTACTCTCATCAGATAAAGATTTGACTAAATTTGTGATAGGTTAAGAAATAAAGATATTTTACGTCAATTAATTGAAAAAAAAAATAGTTATAACGTTAATGTAATTGTTATGGTACGTCGATTATTATTTATTTTTTTTGTTGCATTCTTATTCTCTTACTCACTGTATCTCAAAACAATTGTCGTTTTAGAAAAATTTCACGCAAATTAAGAAACTTCACAAAATGATTCGCATGCTCTTATTTAAATTTAATTTTTTTTTAAAAAAAGTGTATTTTTCTCTAGATCGGTTTATTGCAGTTTAGATCATTACTAAATTTATTTACTTTTATGCAGTAATGCAGACGGTAAACAACACAAAACAAACATATTCCTCGGCGGGAACCTGGCACCGATACCAAATTAAATCTGGTTGTCATTTTCCGGCGATTTGGGGTGTGCTGTGGAGGAGATGATTGACGCCGCTGGGGGTAGAAAATGAATTTAGAAAGAACAGTGAGGGTCTGGCAATAGCAGTATTGCGGTATATGGCCCATTGGGTCGTAAGCCCAGCTCAATTGACAGCCCATTCTTATCTGATCCGATTGGTTTGGGCCGACCAAATTAAAAAGGGTTCATGTACTCCTCATTTGAATGCACATGTGAATTAAACTTCTTTATCATTTTTTATCAGTCTCTTAGTGTTTTTTCTGCCTTTGTCTTTATTTTCTACTCCGGAATCTTCTGTGTTTGGTGATTGCATTATGTATGTAAAGTAAAGTTCTTATGATTATGGACTACTCGCTTATTCCCGACTTAGTTTGTCTATCTTATTTAGGTATGAAGGTTAAAAAAGAAATAAATTTTGTGAAATGTTTTATTTTTTTAAAGGTAGAGATTGTAAGAGAAATTTGTCATTTATAAGTTGACAAAGTAAGTTGGGACAAACCGAAAAGGAAAGTATGTAAATTAAAGCGAGACAAAGGTGGTATAATTAAATGAACCCTTCTTTTCTCCTTTTTGTTTTTGTTTTTTTTTTCTTTTTTTTTTTTTTTTTTTTTGGTTCTTTCCAAAATTACTTCAGTTCTGAGTGATTATATATAGTACTACATCCGCTTTTTTTTTTAAGATATTTTTTTAGATTTGGATAAGCAAATTAAAAGTATGAAAAATGCACAAATAAGTCCTCGATTAAATTATATAGATACAACAGGTTAGATAATTAAAGTTATTTTAGGAATAATTAAGGGATATTATTAAAAGAAAAAATTGAAAAAAACAAAGTTAACAAGAACAATTATTTATAAACAAAACACAAAAATTAAAACGACATCTAAAAGAAAATGGAGATAGTAGTTCTTACCTTTGAAAATTTAAGTTCAGTTTGTCATCATCAATTGTGATATTTTTTCATTTAAATGTAAGAGCACTAAAAATTTGCAATCAACATATTGTCGAACAATATTCATAAACCCGTATTAGAGGTTTCTATTATGTTAAAATTCTAACAATAACTTTAAGTGCAGTAGTTTATTCATCCTTAAGTATAACTACCTCCATTTTTTTAGACGTTGTTTTGGATTTGTTAGATGGTTCATAACTTTTTTAACTAATTTAGCTGTTGAAAAACATATTGACACGTCGCGACTATTTGGGGCTACAAAAATATGATGTGGCGATCCCGGAGAGTTCAAACTCTCCATTTTAATATATAGATTTATATACACAATACTACAAGCTTTAAAATAAAAATATGAAAAGAAAATAGTGATAGTCACACATATACACATTTTTCTTTTGAAAAATATGATTAAAAAAAAAACATTTCAAAGTAAGCCTTTGAAACAAAGGATTTGAAATGTGTAGATTTCTAAATATAAATCAATTCATGTGAATTTACTTCAATTTGCAAATTCTTCTGTCCAAACACATTCTTCCATGAACGTGTTTCTGAGGAAAAATACTGAAATATAGGAAGATATTTACCTTTATATTCAAATAAATGAAATTGTAGATCTGGTGTGGTATATGATGGTGAATAATGTGTTTCTACATTATTATTTTTTGGTTTCATGGGAATCAAATGTAATTAGTCACAACCAAATAATAATGACTCGATATAACTAGGCTATCAAGACCTGAGCATCTATAATAAATTTTGATACTTTTATCTAATCTATAATAGTGCCAAAGTAATATCAAAATATGTAATGAAAAATAATTTTGGGCCTAATTAGATTTGTTTTGCATATAATAATATTTGGAGCAAGGGCTCAATTCATAGGAAGGCCCAACTCACAGCCACATACTTTTAGTTTAAATAGTTGGAAACTGTTATAAGAAAAATGTTAATAACGTAAAATTCACGATCTTTTGATTAATTATTAATTACAACATGAATTTTTTAAACATAATATAGATATATATCATATTTTTTTATTTTTACAATTCAATAGATCCAAGTAATTTTTTTGCTCCAATTGCTGACGTGGAGCCCCGAATTGTGATTTTATCTATCTTGGTTATAGACGTATAGTCATACAATATTTATAGACCTCTAATTAAATGAAAGCGATATCGTTTTACGATTAGGTGTAGTCATAAAACAATGACCTTTTTCCATACAATTAAGGGTTAAAAGAATTCGAACAACTACACGCGTGGATGAAATTAGGCGGATTAGAATTCCAATTTCGAGCTCGACATCAGCAACTGAAGCCAAAAATTAGTTTGTGGTATTGAATTGAATTGAATTAAATCATAAAGGTGATGTACTTTTATGTTATATTTGAAAAGTCATGTTGTAAATGATAATTGACTAAAATGTCGTGAATTTTCACGTAATTAACCCTATAAAAAATGGGAGATATTTTACCGTGATTTTTATTGCATTCTTATTTTCTTACTCCCTGTGTCCCAAAATAATTCTCATTTTAGAAAAAATCTCACGTAGATTAAGAAACTTCATAAAATAACTGGCATGCCCTTATATAAGTTTAATTATTATATTGTTTTTTTTTTAAAATTTATATCTTTCTCTATTTTATTAATGTTTTTCCAAGAACATGGACAACTTTGGAAGATTGGTGAAAATATTTTTTGAATTTCTAAAATAACAATTATTTTGAGACCAAATTCATATATTAGTTTAAATGACAATTATTTTGGGACGTAGCGAGTATTTGATGATTTTGTGATGGACATTTCTGTTTCTAGAAAATTATAGACATAATCTTTAAATTGAAAAGTGGTGTCGGTATTCCCCAATGAAAAGGCATAAACTTTTCTTTAGGTTTCAATTACCAACAATTATGCTTCTTTTTTAAGTGATGATCATAATAATGATTATGTGGGTGATAAATTCTTTTGGACCTCTTTTTCTTCTACTTTTATTTAAGTCAAATGTTTTTTGTTTAACTATTATCTCATGGCATTCATAAAATATAAATCTAATGATCAATCAATTCCTTATAATTTTGTGTTCTAGACAAATATTCAATTTAATAAGTTGTAATATAGATAGAGAGGATATTTGCAAATTCGATTGTAATACCAAAATCACTCTTAAAAAATAATTTTAATTTTAAAGGATGTTTGCAATATCATATTTGGGTCTCAAAATCGTTTCTCAAAATTGCTTTTGAGAATTCCAAAATCGTAGATTTTGGTAGCTTTTATATTTTTTCAAATAAATGAAACTATTAATTATTTTATTTCTTCCGTTTTATATTTAGAATCCTTTTTTTCCAAACACTACTAAATTTTAATTTTATCACTAAATCAATTTATCACTTCTCTAAAAACACTATTGTTTGTAAACGCAACTTTAGTCAAATTTGATGGGGAACAAGCTTGATTTTCAACAATAATCTTTTCCCTCCCTCTTTTTTACTTCCTATTTATAAAGATTATTTATTGCATGTGTTTGTACCTAGAGAGGTGGCAAAATCGCCCAATAGACATAGTCAACTTTATATTTTAGATGGATTGGCCATCTAAATCTAAACTCGAAATATGATTGGGCCCTACAGGTTCGAGTTGATGGATCAATTATAATCCAACAGACTACGGGTAAAAGAAAATTCTCAGTGTATTTTAGAGGAATGAGATTTGTTAAGCTCACTTATTTTCCGTTGAAATTTTGGTCCAGCACAGACTTACATATGACATTTGTCCGATGAGTTAAGTCAGGTTAGACTGCCAAATTACCACACCTCTACTTGTATGACATTATTAATTATAAGGGAGGTAAGAATCGACTTATTTAAATTGAAAAAAAAATAAAAAAATCAAGAGGTAAATTCACTAAAACCCTAACTCTCAAAATTTAATGGTAAATCAATCCAAAAATTAAAATATTGATTGGATTTTTATGGACCACAAAGTTGAATAAGCTAGCTTTTTTTGAAAATATTATGATTAGTTTTTGAAATAAAAATAAAAGTTGATCTTAAGAATTGTATAGATACATCTGTTAATTATTACTGATATTACTCTAAGTGCTACTTAAAGTGAACATATTCTTTTAATATGATGATTGTTGCTTCTTTTCAAATCGGTTAGTTAGGTTCATCTTGTCACATAATTGCCCTAATAAAGTCAAATAGGGATTTATTTTAATCTTTGTTAAACCCAACATAATTAGCTCATGCTATTTAGATTCTATTGGTCCCTGAATTCACCATCTTTTTATAATTACAAATTCCGGTCGAAATAGGATCGATAAAATTGATATCTGATCATTATTCTGATAAATTACAACGTGTTCGATCAATTGAATTACGTATAATTAATTTGGACTTCATTTCTAGGGTTACTATTATACTCGCTTTGTTATCATAATATAGGCTTAATTTTCAATTTTGTTTCATGTTCATCTTATATTTGCCCAAGATAATGTGTGTTGGTATTCACCGGATCAATCGAATATGTATAAATAATAATGAGATATAGAGGTATAAAAGAAAAATGCAATTTATTAGGGGCTTTTGGAAAATTCGAAAGGAATTGGATACGATCTCGATTGAATTTGTTGGAATCATTGAGGGGCTCAAACTTTGTATCAAGCTAGGAAATTCGAGGATTTGGTTCGAGGTGGATGCTCTCGCTGTTATAAAATGCTTCGAAGAAGTTATGTGGGCATTAAAATCTGATTGCAGACTTTGTGAAGCTTTCAAGAACACTCAATTTAAAAATCTCGCACATCCACCGAGAACAGAATCGCGCTGATCATCTCGCAAATTTCGCAGTCACAGAAACAACAAAGAATTGAGAAACCTTAGTAATTTAATAGTCTTGGGCTGGGGTTTGTTTGCTTAGATGGTTTGGATATTCAAATTACTCCTGTGTTTAATCATGAAACTACAGTATGGTGATAACAATAATTAAAGCTTGTTTTATATAATTGTTTCCTATCTGCTTCCATGGATTTGACATAAATCATAAATGGCCGTTTCCCAAAACTTGGCCCTTTCCTCCAGACCAAAAGAATAATCTGTTGGCCCTACTGAATTTTAATTCGCATTTTACCATAGCTGTTTCATTCTTTATTACACTAAATTCAATGCATATGAACTTGTGACATTATCAAATACACGTATCGATTGATGAATATGATGAAACGCAAGATAAAACATCGAAATGTACCCCGATGATCTCATATGAATGGCTTTAGGCTCCAGTGATGCATATATACTCCCTATAACGTGAGTCCCATTTAAAAAAATCATAAAAGAAGAATTATATTTTAAAATTTTATGTCTTATTTTATTAGTACGAGTGGACATTAATTTTCTTTTAATTTCAACGAGTAATTATATCTAATAAATAAGTTAACTAAAAAAAAAAAAAAAATCGTTTAAGTGTGAAATGAGAGTTTTTAATTAGAGGTAAGTACCTTCACCAAATCGATATAACATAACTAATTATACCTTCTAAAATAGATTTTTTACTGTGAAACGAAGGAAGTATATGATATTGTTGGTTTCTCATCTTAATCTATGACCGAAATACACTCTACCTCCAAATTAGTTGTTCATCCATTTTGCTATTTCACTACAAGAAATTGTTATATTAGAGATGAAAATTAGTAACGGATAACATCAATCACTAGATACAAATAAAATAGAAATAGAATAGTGATAAAAAATGGTAAAAAATCATTAATATCTAATTAGTAACGAAATAGCAATCGAATATTAGATGAGATATCCGTCTCTATTATATTGCTAATTCGATCTCGAATTTCCATAGATCACTAAATTTATTGGTCTCTAAATTTTAGAGATAAATATTATAGAGATCAATCATTTCATCTGAAAGTCGTCTCTACTTCTTGTTAGAGACATATATCACATGATTAGAGAATGATTTTTTCATTTCTAATTTAATTTTCTTGTAGTGTTTATATCTAAAAAACTCGCACCTATCCTTAGTTTGTGAAACAAAAACGTGCTCTAGTTATATTTAAAAAAAAAAAAACAAAAATACAATAAAACCTCCATAAAATAATACTCGATAAATTAATAACCTCGATAAAACTAATAATTTGTTCGGTCCCAACTTGGGATCAGTTCAAATTTGAACACCAATCACTTAAATAATAAGATAATATATATATATATATATATATATATATATATATATATATATATATATATATTTTGAAATCCTAGTGTATATGTAAGGTCCCGACGAAACTATAAATTAATAATTATTAAAAATTTCCCAGATATATATATGTTATCCACTTGAACATTTTAAGACAATTTAGTAAAATATGAATCTACTGTTACTTGTTTTTTTTTTTTTTTTTAACTTCAAATCTGCATTGATCTCATCTTTAAATCTCCCAATTGCACCCAACAGTTGCGACGTTGTCTTCTCGTATTGCAATAAAAAGTTATGAAGGGTTGTTGTCGCTTGCAGTGCTTCTTTTCGAGTGATCGGTTGCAAAGCTATTGAACCATCATCCACATTTCTCAAAGTTAGTCGATAGGATCTCCACTAATCGCTTGAGAGTATTTAATATTGTTGTTTGACTAACTTTCAGATTGAAACTTTTTTCAACCCACTATACCAAGTCTTTCTAAGTGCACCCGGGCTGATCTCTCTTATACTCACATAACATTTTTCATTGTTGGTTGATCATAGTTGATTTTTGAACACCTTTCTAGATGAGAAGTCATTGTTGTGTATGATTTAGAAACAATACAACGGATCATTATATATTGATCTACTTCTACACAATGTATACGTAAGACCATGAACCATTCTTTTACATGGCAAAAAACAATGAATGATACCATTCAAACTTCCAATTAACATGATTATGTGAGTATACATACTTTGAATGGTAATTAAAACTTGTGTTTTAATTTATTTGTCATCAATAATTAATGTACATTGTAAGTGGATTATACAATCCCGAAAATTTGAAGTTCAGTTATGTATATACGTTAAAACCTCTCTAAATTAATAAATTATTAATTTATCGATTATATAATATATCTCTAAATTAATAAAATTTTCCGATCCCAACAATATTAATTTATAGAGATTTCTTAGAATGTACAATAACGTATATAAGAAAAGGTTCAATGCAAAATAAAACGAAATGAAAATGAGATATTATTATTATTATTAGTATTATTAGTAGTGTTGTTGTTTTACTATTTAGTGTTGGGACCAACGAAAAGAAATGATAATAATTATTATCCTTTACTATTATCATCATTGTCATACTGTTTAGTTTTTGGGACCATGCACCACTCGAGAAACAAGTAAAAATAACCGTAGTTCGCAGTTAAAGAATATATGTGGAAAATTTACTGCACTTTACAACACAAGAATTTACGTGAAACTTTTTAAAATAGGAGAAAAATCACGACCCCTAATTTACGTAGAAAACTTCCACTACAAGGAAAATGATCTTTTGAGACCTTAAATTAATAATGAGTATTTGTCACAACTTAAGTAAAGTGGTCTCAAATAATGAGTATTTGTCACAACTTTATTGTCGTCTCAATAACTCGGTCGCAAATAATATATTTGTGACAACAAAAGTGGTCTCAAATGCGTTTCAAATATTTTTTGCAACAACTAGTTGTCTCTAAAAATAGTCTTAAAGTTGTCTCAAATAATTTGTAGAGAGATTTATGACAACAAGTGGTCACAAATAACTTATTATTAGTGACCACAATTGTGGTGTCAAAATATCTTATACAAAAGACTTGTTTTGTTGCAGCATTCAAAATTCGAGAAAAATCACCTGAAAAAAAAATATTACCATGTCAAATATTTACAATCAAATACTTACTCCGCTATTATGAATCATTCGCAATCACACCCCAGCTTGTCCCAAAATTTCCATACAATCACACATACTTACTACCCTTCACCTAAATTTTTTATATTAATGTATAACTCTAAAGAAAATAATTTAAGGAAAAAATATACTTAAAACCAACTCTGAAGGAAAAGAAATTATAATACATATTAGGGTTAATTGCAGCAATCTCACTAATCTATCAACGTTTTTGTACATAAATTATTAAAAAAAAAAAAATTGTGTCACCGATACATATAAATTATACGGATTTTGGCAAAGGAACCTCTAAATATATTTTTCGATCATTTTTCGTCAAAATTCCGCACGCGACGTGCACCGTAATAAACTTTGAAGGTCTTATTTTTGTTAAACCAATCTTTGTAGTAAGCCGAAAGTGTAAATTCCTTCATATTTTTATTTTCTCAAAGAATTCATTTGAATCACCAATGAGTCACTCTCCCAATATCTAAAACCTCAATTGTTGATGATGAGCAGCTCTTTTACTGACTAAAAGCATGTTTAGAAAGAAAAAAAAATCCTTAAAAGTTTATCATGAACAAGTCGTATGCCGAATTCCGGCAAAAAATGATGGAAAAATAAGTTTGGAGGTTTATCTGTCAAAATTCCGTATAATTTATATGTATCGATGCCACAAATTTTTTTAATGATTTTTATATAAAAACGTTGATCTTTTAACGAGATTGCTGCAATAAACCCTACATTTTACTTGTGCTATAAATAAAACTACACAACTTTGATGTCAATTAAAAAAATACTTTTTCTCAAACTGAAAAGAAAAAAAAAACATATATATACCCTTTCTCACCAAATGTGATTATGATAGCCTTAATTTTATAAATGCAATGCTTGTGTTATAAGAACCTTTTTTTTAAAAGAAAATTATTATTCCAAAGTAAATCATGTTTCAAAAATTAATATTTTATTTTACTAGTTCAAGTATAAAAGTAAAAAAATAGTAAGATATGATTGTATAAATGAATAAATAATAATAATAGTAATAATAATAATAAGAAGAAGGAGGTAATTTGTGAATCAATGATTTTTGAAGAGTTGCACCTTAATCATATAGAGCCAAAAAAATACATTTTCAAGTATGAATCTTTTTATGATATGACAAGAATAATAGATTTATATTGGCCTAAAATCACTTTTGGTCACGTAAGTTTTCGCTTGTTTGATTTTTGTCCAAAAAATGGGTCGTTTTCTTAATTTTGTCCCCTAACTAAAGAAATTGCTCGCGTTTGGACTAATTCCTACCGCCGATGACCAAATTAGACGGAAAAGCATATGTGACCGTCACATGGCACCATCTTTCGGCCAATTTTTATTGACGTGCCACTAGCACTTACATTTTTTTGGAATAAAAAATCGAACGAGTGAAAAAGCATGGAATGAAAAGTGATTTTATCGGTCATGTGAGTTTTTGAACTGATTTACTTATCTCCGCAGCAATTTTTGTGAATGGGGACGATTTATCTAGTTATGGGATAAAATCGAAAAAGTAACAAATTTAGAAATAAATTTTGAACAAGCGAAAAGTTATGAGATAAGAAATGATTTTAACCCGATTCGTTGTTGATGAAGAGGCCATTAAAGGATGAGCAATACACCCTAGCTAGTATGATAAACACTTGATGAAAATGACGCATAAAATTTCCATTTTGGATGCCTACATACTTTGAACACTCTTAACTAATTGTCTAATTCTTTCTTTTTCTACGTAACTTTTGTTCCCAAACAAGAAAATAATTGTCTAATGCAGGCAACTTTTTTTTCTTTCTTTTCCATATTAAAAAAGTTTTCTTAAAAGACAATTTTTCTAAATGGGCCCCTATACTTTTTGACTTTTTTACCTTCTCTTTTTACCCCCAACAATATGCTTTTATTTCATTCTCATTAGCATTTCAAAATTAAAATTTTTAAACTTTTTACATTATTTTGTTTAGTTAGAGAAGATTTTTGACTGAATCACATTAATAACATTACAGTTTATGCCGAATAAAGATGACAAAGGTGGGGGAGTAAGTATTGGTGATAAAATCGGCCTGGTCCAACTCAACCCGCGTAATATTTTAAATCGATTGGATCGCAGAAGTCTTTGTCCCAAATACTATTGAGCTCAACAAGTCAATAGGCCTAACTTGATGAGACAAGAGTTCATTGGGCCACGGTAGGCCCATTGAATTTTAGGCCCAATAAACTTTTGAGCCCGACCCAACTTGATATATGAAATCCGTTGTCGGCCCATAGAATTTTAGGCCCAATAACTTTTTTGCCCCGACTCCAACTTGAGATATATTGTTTATCTAATGGGACGCATGGTACTGATCGAATTGGATCACCTGAATTACTACCTCTAAAGCTAAGTACATCGATTTATACATTAAATCTTGGGATAAAGGATATATATGTGCAAGAAATTAATTTACCATTTTTAGAGAAAATTGGAAATGATTATATTTTTTGAATATTACTACATCAATCAACATATTAAATCATCATTAATAATCCAAAAGAGGTCCCCAGACATCGGGTTGGATCCTCTATTTCAATTTGTGTTCCATATAGTATTCCACTATATTCCCTACACGTCATGTGTTAATCAGTGATGTCATCATATACACGTGGCGTGTAGTGGTTGTTTTGGAATACAGGATGAAACACAAATTGGAATAGAGGATCTCATCTGCCCAGACATTAATTGGAACAAAACTTCAACTCTACAATTCAACTTCTGTTTTAAAAACATTATCATTGGATATTACGAAGAAAATGTTAGACAATGAAGCTTGCGGTTTAGATCCGCTCCTATACTATCAATTTCATTTTACATTGTCTTTAATACACGGCACATGCTAATGAACACATCAATATAAGTTATATAACATGTAATCTAATGTTGCAAAGTAAGCTAACAATAAAACAAGGTTATAAAAGCGGCTAGGGCTAGTTAGGCAATGGATTGTGGACTAGCGACTAATCGGGATTTAGGTGGACGTAATAGAAGCATAAACGTGGTTAAACGGAGAATATTCGAGAGATAAATATAGGCAACCAATAAAAATCTGTGTCAAAACGAAAAGAGCTAATTGAAAAAATTTGTAACAAAGGAAAAAATAGAGATGAGCCTAATTTAGTGATGTGTATAACAAATTGAAAAATAAAATAAACAGTTGTATCCCTTAAAATAGAGAATTTAATTTACAGGGAGAAAGGTGTGAAAAACAATAATTCGCTCCATTACAAAATAAATATTATAAAAGATAAATTATAACAAATGAAATCCTCCCTCCATTTCAAAATAAATATCTTTTTATATAAAATGAAAATTTTCAAAATAAGTACCGATTTAGCACAAAAATTCATAATTCTTCCAATTTTATCGTAATCAACCCACTTAATTTATTGATTATTTCTTTATTCCATAAAATATATCCAATAATATATGGAAATATTTACCTTTTATATCTATCATTAATTTTTTTAAAAAAAAAACTAAAAAGACACTTATTTTGAAACAAAGAGAGTATATTCTACTAACAAATATAATATTCCCTACGTCCCAGCTTAACTTGCCTACTTGTCATTCCGGTCTGTCCCAACTTAACTTGTCAACCCATAAATAACAAATTTCTCACATAATCTTCACCCTCAATCTTCACCTTTGAAAAAGTCAAAGATTCCACAAAATCTATTTTTTCTTAACCTGCGTGCCCGGTTTGTTAGGCAAGTTAAACTGGGACGAAGGGAGTACATAATCAGATTATAACCTTATCTCGACCAGATTTTATTTTAATTTTTTTCTAAATATTTTCTATTCTAAAATAGACACATGAAATACAACAAAAATAGACGAAAGGTCCAAAACATAATGAGTAATAAATAAAATTTATGAGTAGGAAAATGATGCATGTATAAGCATCTAAGTTACTACAAAAAAATTGACTTTATAGTACAACAATATTAATTAATAAGCTTTACATCACTACCTATAATACTCAAATGTCACGTTTATACTACCCTTATTTATTCTCACTCACTATTATTTCTATAAATAAACCTATCTTCAAATATAATCCATTCCCAATATTTGCTTACAAACCACTTGATTATATTCCCCTCTCACTTTCTCTCTCTTCATATCACTTCATTTTTAAGTATCATTTTCTCTTAAATTCATCCTCATTACATCTTCTATAAATAAAACATAATCGTAAACGTATCGTTCGTTAAAAGCTCGTTTTCTGACAAATGGGACGCAATTCCGGGATGAAGCAGAAGGTGAAGAAAGGGTTATGGTCACCGGAAGAAGATGAGAAGTTGTTTAATTATATATCACGATTCGGAGTCGGGTGCTGGAGCTCTGTCCCTAAATTAGCAGGTTTTGAAATTTTCTTCGTTTCCACATTTGTATCTCTGGTTCTATCATGAAAAGTAAACGTGGGATTATTCATGTAGGTTTACAAAGATGTGGAAAAAGCTGTAGGTTGAGATGGATTAATTATCTGAGGCCTGATCTTAAAAGAGGAATGTTTTCACAACAAGAGGAGGATTTGATCATTAGTCTCCATGAAGCTCTTGGCAACAGGTTTTTCTGATTTTTTTAATCACTTTTATGGACTTATAATCACTTTTTTTTTTTCATTCAAAAGTGGCTTTTTCAAGATTGTCGGAATCAATTTTAAGCTGGTTTTCTGAAGCGGTCATGCAGTCGATCAAAGTAGTGTTTACGATTGTTTTTACTTTTGAGAAAATAATTAAAATTAATGATTCTTTAAAATTTGCTTTAAATCAAAATTAGATAATGTTTGAAGAAAATAAAGCATAGTAAACTCATATGTTGTAGTGTTCGCTAAATAATCACTTTTGCTAATAAGTTTTTACTCAGAATCAGTTTCCGGCTGTGTTTGTTTGCTTGTTTTAAGAAAATTTCTGTTTTTGGCTAAAGATCAATTAAAATGAGTGTTTGCATGTCTTTGCTTCTGCTGAAATTTAGTACATTTAAGCTAAATCTAAAAGTAGGGAAATGTTGCTTCAAACCGCTTTGTAGTAAAAATTGTTAGAAAATGTAATTATTTGACAAATATAACTTATAAGTTTACCACAATTACTTTTCTTCAAACACTGCCTGTTTTTTATTTTAAATAATTTTCAACAATTTCTAATTTTAATCACTTTTTCGAAAGCAAACCAACGGCAAACACTCCCTAAAACAGCATATATCGTAACTCAAGATTTTAACTTAAATTTACTAATTTTCTGTAGAAGAATATAAAAACTTCTTTTTAACTGAACTTAAATCAAAAACAGAAATTTACTTAAAACAAGCAAACGCAAACACGACCAGAACGATTTTATAGCATTCTCTTCGTAAAACATGATATCCATAAAAATCTGTCTCTCTCTGTAGGTGGGCTCAAATTGCAGCACAATTACCAGGAAGAACAGACAATGTAATCAAAAATTTCTGGAACTCAAACCTGAAAAAGAAGCTGATAAAGCAAGGCATTGATCCAAACACACACAAGATGATTAAAACTGAGCAGATTATACAGCCTTCATATCAGTTGAGCAGCACCACCATTAATGGCGGAAAAATACAGTCGTCAAGAGATGACTTTTCGTATGATCCTGCTCCCAGCTTCTTATATGATGGATTTCTGTCCCACTTTTACGATCAGATCAATCTCACGACTCCGGATTCTGTCGATCCGGTTACTCGATTCAGCTCAATGCCGGATTTGACGAGTTTCGATCATCAGAACGTCATAGATGCACAGTATTCTGATCATTCATCTTCAAGTGTGAGTTTCCTTTTAAATAATGAGTTTTACTACCTCCGTTTTTTAAATGCAGTTTTATATTTTGTAATTTGTTGCTAAGTAGATATTTTCAGGTTAAAATAATTTTTGGTCCCGTAACTATTCGTAATTAGTCATTTTTCGTTGATGGTGACCAATTTAACGAAAAATCACATATATCGATCATATAACCAAAATTTTCTGGCTATGGCACCGGAAGGTTACGTGATTTTTTTTTTTTAAAAATTAATCAAATAAATAAATATAATTAGCTGGAAAATATGATCATGTGACGTGTACATGCGATTTCCAGTCACATAGGTCACCGATTGCAAAAAATGATTAACTACAGACAAATTCTAAAGTTATGGGACTAAATTGAATTTTTTATCTTTTACTGAAACTAAAATTATACATGTGAAAAGTTATAGGACAAAAAATGATTTTACCCCCTTTTCTTACATATTTTTATAAGTCTTCCAATATTATCCTTATAAATTAGTGAAAAGAGATAATATAAAAGAAAGAGCGGGAAAAACTAACGAATCTTAGGAAAGAGAGAAAATTTAGATGGTGATTTATTTGTTCATTTCTCCTACTTTTAGTTCACTTATCATAAACTAAAATTAGTTCAATAAAAGACGGAGGTAGTATTTATTACAACTTCATTATGATAGCAACATAATAATCACTAATTAGTCGTTTAAATAATATTATCACAAATAATATTATTTGAGACGATGAAAGTCGTCTAAATTTTTACTCCAGTATTATTTTCATTATTTTAAATGTTGTTTTTAGCTTTGAATAGAAAAATTAGGAGATAGGAAAACTTGCAAAATTCTCATTCCCTCAAATACCTTTATTTTCTCCCACTTTTCATTATATTGTCTCTCATTCCAGTTATTTATGGTACTGGATATTGTATATTAGAAAATTAGGATTTTTTTTGGATAGTGATGGGTTAGTATTAAAAATTATGGGAAAAATTAAAAGGACATCTATTTATAAATATCACACATAACATAAAACTGCATCTAAAAAAACGGAGGCTGTATTTTTGTCTCTAAAAATGTTTAAAAATAACTTTAAGTAAGTCGTAGTTCACTTTGTAACAATGAGTCGTTAAGAAACTTAGATATAAAAAAAATCATTTTTGGCACCGTAAATATTTATTTATTTTTATTTTAGTCCTATAAGTATCTATTTTTTTTAATTTAGTCCCGTAAGTGCTAAAATAGTCAAATTTAAGGACAATTTTCGCCCAAAAACCCCAAATCGACCGGTAATAGTCACGTGACCCAAATAATTAATAAAATCTGGCGACTTGTTATCTGAGTTGAACTTTTTCTGTCAAATTTAAATTCAAAATAAAATTATTATCCATATCATTAAGAAAAATAAAATTATTTGTAAAACCATATTACACTAACCTAATTAAATATTAAACATCAGATAAAATAGGGGACACCTTTTCATTTGAAAAATAATGTTTTATGTTTAATTTTGTTTGTGCAATAGACAAATAATTATATTTCTCTCTAATGACATGGATAATAATTTTATTTTGAATTTAAATTTGACATAAAACAACTCCAACTCAACTAATTATTGCCACGTCATTAAGAGTCGCCGAATTTTACTAATTATTAAGGTCACGTGACTTACACATGAATATTTCCGCTGATTTGGTGTTTTTGGGCGAAAATTGTCCTTGTATTGGACAATTTAAGCACTTACAGGACTAAATTAAAAAAAAAAAAACAGATATTTACGAGATTAAAATGGGAAAAGCAAATACTTACGGACCAAAAATAATTTTTGGCCAAAAACCTTTTATTAAAAGCGATAATTATCCTCTTAAAAAAAACGTGTGACGGAAAAACCATTTTTGTTGTAGTGCCAGCAGACGACGATTCAGATGAACAGCAACGGCGGGTCGTTTTCATGGGACGAGGAAAGCAAGCTGGATTCAGTGTTCCAGTTTCAGTTCGATGGGATTGAGGAAGAAGAAAGGAAGCCAAGTACAGGGCATTTTTGTAGTTATCCATTCACATCACTGTCTCAAGAACTCACTCTGCCAACCATGGATGTCTTTCATGGTACTATATAACTTGTATATATTTTTATTTATTATTTTTTGGATAAATAGTTTTTTTGATCTATTACATTTATTATTTTTTATTTAGAAGCATTATCTTTGATCATTTTAATTTTGTTCGTTTAACTTTCGAAATTTTGATAAATCAGTCCTTTAACTTTCGAGAGCCGGTACTATAACCGTCTTTTGTGAATTCATATTTTCAAATTTCAGAAATTAAAGGACTAATTTGTCGAATTTCTCAAGTTCAATGTTCAAAATTAAAATGACCAAATATAATATTCTAAAATAAAAAATAGTAAAATTTAATAGACTAAAAAGACCGTTTATCCTAATTTTTTTTCTTTCTTTGGATTGTAGGCACTCTATAATCTACAAACAGAAAAAACACATCATGATAGTTACAAGGAATTTTTAGGGTGAGGTGGGGTGGGTCGGGAGAGGGGGTAATCGGGTGTGGGGTGTTCATTCGGATGAAAAGAACATGAGATTCATATGTAATGTAATATTGTTTCGGTTTGAAGATTGGTGAAAATAATGTTTCAACATTATATGAGAAACAATGTGAATTTTTTGTTGTCCAAATCATTACATTAGAGGCAAGAATGATGTTAACATGTTTCATTGTAGTTGATAAAAACAAAAATAAAAACAAAATAAATAAATAAATAAATAGATAAAATCACACACAAAATTGCTTCTGCTTTTTTGTGCAAGGTAGACTTGATGTCCCTACCTTATACTCCCTCCGTCCCGCCTTAATTTGCACATTTTCCTTTTTCGGTCGTCTCATCTTATTTTGCACACCCCTAAAATGGAAAGGAATCATACAATCTCTATCCTTAAAATCTCCACCCTCAATCTACACCTTTAAAAAAGTCAAAGATTCCACAAAATCTACTTTTTCTTAATATACGCGCCGGAGCAGGTGTGCAAATTAAGCCGGGACGGAGGGAGTATAACATAGATGACGTGGATTGGATTATACACTATCATGTGGATTACACAGAAATTTGCAAATACATCCTCAAATCCTCAAATATTTGAAAATTTAACCATCTCGTGGATTACATAAAAATTTGCAAATGCATCCTCAAACCCTAAAATATTTGAAAATTTGATCATCACGTGGATTACTCTCCCTCTAAAGAAGAAGTTATGTTTTGAAAAATAAAATGGTCTCCCTAAAAGTGTGTAGTTATTTTAAAAATTAATGTCGCATTTTATTAATAAAAATAAAATTTTAAGAAAATTAATTATACAAATAAGTTATATTATAATTGAATAAGTCAAATGAAAACTAAAAGAAGTTACATAAACAAAAGTTAATACGTTTTAGAATGTTATACATTTATCAAAATGATCAAAAATTAAAAAAAATAGACCTTTACAAAATATGATTTGCAGTTGTGGAAAAAAGACACTTTTGCATAAAATCATCAAATCTCCCTAGACATCAACTAAATTGTTCCTGATTTGTCAATTTTATATTTTTGTTCGGTTTCAAACATTTTAAGTGAACCGAGCTCGAATAAACTTGTTAATTTGATGTTCATTAATATTCAGCATCGCAATGAACTTTAGGTTTGTTAACATTTTGTGTTTATGACTACACATACTAGATATTATTCTAGTTTTGCATAAAAAACCTTGGATTTCATTCTTTCAACAATAAATTCATGGGCCTTTTAAATAAAAGAATTACATAAATAATATAAGAATATTAATATTATTGTTAATTTTATTATTATTATTATTATTTTATACGAGTCTAAACATGTTCACAAACCGCTAACGAATAAGCCTTCAATATTCATGTTTTGTTGAGACGAATATAAATAGATGTGTTTGAACGAACGATAACCAAATTCAAACACGAACTTTTTACTAGACGTTTTGTTTGTTAACAACCATACCGATACTTGTCTAATATCACCTAGACCCTATCTAAGAGGTAGCTAGCAACTTAAAAACATATATATGGGTCATCATGAAAATATATCACCCTAATTGACTAATTTCTGCAGATAAGGAAACAGGTAGTAAATGTGTTGTCTGATAAGGGTTCTATTTTAATAAAATTAAATATATGGAATATTGGGATTAGTATTTAATATTAGGATTTAAATTTCCACAACTCACTTCCCATTATTTTTTGTGGTTTTGGTTCTTTCCCATTAGGGTGTTTTTGACATTGATATTTGATTTTTCTATCTGTCCCATAAAAGAGTTCTGTTGGAAAAATGTAAAACTTTTTTTTTATTTATGGTCAATGAATACACAACTCTCCAAAATTCATAAAAAAACACTTTTACAATTTATTTTATTTTTTCACTCGACTTGTTCAATCATATTTAACTAATTTATAAAATTAATTTTTTATTTTATTTTTACTAGATTAGTAAAATAAGATATTAATTTTTAAAAAAAAAGCTCTTATTTTGGGTTAAGAATTAATTTTCAAACATGACTTTTTTTATAAGAGGAGATGAGTATAAGTTTGATTCTCTCTCATTGGGGTATCTTTTTTCTACATATAAGCTCGTCTCATGCAGTGTGAACTCGAGAGTAAGTGAGCATGAATTCGCATAGAAGTTAGTTTTAGCCTCTTTATTCAAGGGCATCTTACATCATAATCTGATGGTGGACATCTCCTTACCAGCCAACACAGAGTCATTCTCTCTGACTTTCTGGACTAGATCGATGTCGCTACACAAGTATTAGAGAAGTGATATACAACTATGAGGGTGTTAGATTAAGCTTATGAACCCCTAACAAAACATCTTATAAGATGTTTGACAGCTTATTAGCTCTTAAAATATGTTTGACAAAAATAAGATGCTAAACAACTTATAAGATGTAAAAATAAAACTCTTAGATATCTCTGAACCCATCTTATTTTCTTAGAATCTTCTAAGTCACGCTCAAATTACACATAGTACATACACAATACATGCACTTCCTTCAACACATATATACAAAATACACATTTCACACCCACTAGATACAATACATGATCACTAAAAACACACTTTCACATACTAATTAAAATGTGTATTTGATGCTGAATTGCAAATTTTGCTAAATTTCTTCTTTCAACTGCAACCTTATAAATTTCATTATTTAAATATTTTATTTATTTATATAACTTCTTAAGAGATTACACCTTATAAACTCTTAAAATAACTTATAACATGTTGAAACTTATAAATTGTTTAGGAAAAACGAGTTTGAATCAGCACCAACCAAGCTCGAACACGAACATTTCCAAATGCTATGTTCATCAACAATCATAGTTATACCACTTAATCATTGTTTGTAACATTAGCAAAAACACATCCCTACTTTATTTTTTTCTTTTAGGAAGACAAGCCATTACCCTTTTACTAAGGATCCCTATGATCTCAAGTAGTTTTGCTATAATTGAGTAGTAGGGTTGTCTTTAGGCAAAGAAGTTTCACCAAGGGACATTTGATTTGTCTTGGATTCATTATTACATCAAAAGAAAGAAAATAGAATCTTCATCAATGTCACCACTCCAAAATTGATAACTAAAAAGTAATTGTCCAAATCACCTATTCTAAAATATATATTCCATCTTGTGTTTCACATAAGGTGGAAATAACACATGATTGAATACTTTTTAATTTAATATTTATTTTATTTAATTTTTAGGGAAAATGATATTTTTTTTTTATTAAAATTCTTTGTTCTGGCCTGAATTCTTACTTGTAGTGTTGCTAGAAAACTATTAATCAGTAGAAGATGCAGAACCAAGAAATTTAGATTGTCTAGAAAAAAGAAAAAAAAAAAGGAAATAATAATAATAATAATAATAATAATAATAATAATAATAATAATAATAATAATAATAATAATAATAATAATAATAATAATAATAATAATAATAATAATAATAATAATAATAATATCGATATTGTGTGAATGATATTTTTCCTGAAAATTGTTAAAAGAAAAAGAGAACATATAATTATTAGTATCTATAAAGTTATGTTTCTTAAAATTTATTTATTATTTTCTAAAATAATTGCTAAAACATTGCATCAGTCAATTTTCAACATTTTCAAATTTATTAATCATGTTTTAATGAGCTAAAGATGCTAACTAAATAGTGCATGATTAGTTTTCATCAAATAATGGGACTTAAATTCCACCTAAGCAATAAATATAATATGTCCCCATTTTCTTAACATAAAAGCCATTTTTAATTGACTTTTCTGCTCACTATCTTTAATTACTAATTAATTGATGTGGCAAATAAAATCTTATGTACAGATCATTTATTTGATTATTTCAATCATAACCTACTCCCTTCGTTTCAGTCTAATTTGTCTACTTTGATGGATCACGGAGATTAAAAAAAAAAACAGATTTTGTGAAATCTTTGACTTTTTTACATTGAAGGTGGAGATTGTGAAAAAAAAATTGTCATTTATGGACTGACAAGTTAAGTTGGACAAATTAAAAAGAAAATAAATAAATTAGAGCGGGACGGAGGTAGTATTTTATATCCTGTATAATTAATGGCCATAAGTTTTCGACGTGAATAGGAGAGCAAGGACAACATAGTTTGTGGTTTATTTGTAAAGTGGTTTCTTGGTATCACTTAAAAAACAATTTGAAATTCGACTTTAAGGGAACGTTTGGATGAAGATTGGGATATCCCACATGAATGTTTTTATTATGATAGAGTAGGATACGGTGAATATTGTAGATTTCAAATTAATAAATTGTTAGAATGATTATTTATATTATTATATTTGGAGAATTATTGCCATTGGTGAGTATATATTACTATATTGTAAATAGTGGTATGTATAATCAGTGTCGTATTCAAAATTTTGAGATTGAGGGTTCGGTATATTAAAAAGACATAGATGAAGGGTATGATATAATTAGAAATGTACAAAAATATTGTTCAATATTTAAAGTTGTAGAATCTAAAATACGAAAATAAAAATTACAAAATACACAACATTAAAGAGAGAAGTTCTCAAAATTGAGGATTGAAATTGAGATTGGAAATTTAGTTTTGTTTGGAGTGTTTTTAGAGGGTACCATTGTAAAATTATAGGGTAAAATTATTTTTTTAGTACACAGTAATTTTTTTATTTTTTATTTTGCAAATGGGGTTACAATTACAACCCCATGTAGGTACATCTCTGTATATAATGATTAGTTGATTAGATATATGTAGTTATAATTTGTGAAGGAGGGTAGCCCGGTAGGGTTTTGGAAACGGGAATGTGTCACATCTGAATGGAATACATGAACTAATATTATAAAAGTCGTTAGACGCTAATCGAATGACATACTAGATCTAACGGTTAATTTGGGTCATGTTAGGCGTGGTCAGACAAAAAAAAAAAATCGATAAATAAATATAGGTGGTCAACGAAAGTCAAACCAACGTAAATCTAACTAGAGTTAATCACAAACTTCTAAAATAATGAGTACATCCTCCTATATTTGAGTCCAAACATACCCTTGATGTACATAGGGTGTGCATCGGTCGGTTTCGATGCCCGAACCAACCGAATCTGGAAAATCGACCGAAAATCGATCGGACAAACCCAATAACCGAACCGCCCAAAAGTTTATTGGCAACCGATATCTAACCGAACCGACTCAGTCGATCGATTTTTCGGTCATAACCGAAACCGGCAAAAAATAAATAAAATACTTATTTTCTGATCTACATTACCGAATTTCCTGGATAAATCGAAAAACCGACCAAAATCGAAATCGACCGATGACTAAAAAACCGAGGAAAATCGACAGAATTAGGGTTTGGTTTATATATGACTAAATTTTTGGTCGGTTCCGGTTATTTCGGTTTCTAATTTTTTAAAACCGAAACCCATCGACTTAACCGATTTTTTTAATACCAAATAACAGATGCCCGAACCGACAACCCAATAACCGAACCGACCGATATTTTCCGATCGATTTTTTTCGATTTTTTCAGTTATAACCGAGTTGTGCACACTCTTAGCTGTACACGCGGATCAGCCCATTAGAATGTAATTATTAGGGCTTTATTTTATTAGTAGAGCCCAAAAATTCTATCTGCAGATTTCTTATACATTCTGAGTACCAACAGGCCCATCAAACCCTTTTGAGGGATTTGTTTAAAAAAAGAAAAAAAAGATTGTCTTAAAATGATTATTTTATTTCAAAAATTAATATTTTTTTATTAGTCTAAGTAAAGAATTAAGTTTTTTATTGATCGAATTAGTTACGATGACTAAATAAAATAAAATATACTGTGTAAATGTAAATTGATGATTTTTTTAGAGACGCATCTTTATCAAATTAACTGTCGGTACTCGGATTTATTTGTTTAAAGTTCTCTCCAATGTATTGAAAAATGTAAACTACTTTTACGCGTATTTTGCACCATTATATTTATCTCAGTCAACAGTATTTTAGTATTCTCAACCTTAAACAAACATACATAGTGAATCAATTATTTATGTTTGGGTGTTCTTGTTGATATAAGGCTAACACTATGGCTGTGTTTATTTAAGATTGGAGGAGGTTGGAATACTGTAAGTTGGAGGAAATAAAGTGAAAAGGGAATGTTGCATTAAATAAATAGGTGCTTGGTTTTGTTGGTTGAAGATTGAGTTAGGGTTTGATTTTAGCGTAAAAGATGATAAAAAGAAAAGGTGATATGATTTGTATAAGTATATTGCAAGCAACCCTAGAAAAAACACGACCCGATTAACTCAATTCTCAATAAATTGGGTGAGGATTGAGGCAAGTGACAAGTGAACATGACCTACGTTATTATAATATAATGTGAAATACAAAATCAAAATGTCTACATCAGTTTTATACTTTTGTGCTAACCTAATGGTTATCAACACAAATGAAGTAATCCTTCAATTTTTGCAGGTTTCCAATTTCCACAGTTTTCTCATATATGAAAAGAATAAGCCTCTCTAATCCAGAGGAGATTTTCAATTTTCTAATCGTGGTTCGTCTTATATTTCAAAATAATTATTACATGACACGTGTTTGGTGACAATATTAACTAAAACTTGGTATATGTGCTAAAAAGAATTAAATATCTGATGAAATACGATCTATAATAGAGGATCTCATATGCCTTCAATTTATTGTGAAAATAAAATTTTGCTTTCTGTTGGGAGTGACAATTAAAATCATCGTATCGGATTCGTGTTCGATTTCAACGAGTTATATATTAAAAGTTATTTAAAGTATATAATTATTATATTTTAAAATAAAATATTGATTTCTGGTTAAAATCAGATTTGTGTGGATTGATTTTAAGTATTTTCTCCGTGACTCAAGCCGAGTCGAATTCGTGTTCTCGTGTCAGACTTCTATATATGGACCTCACAACAAAAGAAATCCAAGCGAGGAATAACAATAACCAGAAAGAGAAAATGGAATTAACAGTATAAGTTATTGGCTCTTGGCATGGACCACACACACACGATAAAAACAAACATGCTTTTGTTTTCGACTACAATGTCTCTCCAGTTTTGGAGGCACTAAATGGAAATCATTATCTCTATATCTAATTTTAAAGAGTCTGAATGGACATAACACAACAACAAATGAAGCCAAGAAAATGACGACTCAAGGGACTCTAACATCTAAAGTGCATAATGTGTAGACGAGGCTGCTTGTTGTCGACTGATGTAAAATAGTTCGATATGATGTCACGTCTACACATTATGTCGAAAATAGGTCCTCTACATTTCACTCTCGTGAATCTCATGTGAATTTTAGAGGGAGGGACACTTGATATTAAACTATATATAGCATCTGTTTTTTTTAATCCATACTATTTTAGGCATTTGTAATGAAGATAAGATTAGAAGATTTAATTAAATATATTATTTATTAGTAATATTTGATTTTCTATAATATATCTTTAAGAATATTTATTTTGACTTATTTCATATTTAGATTAGATTAGTTTCTTAAGGCCCAAGTTAATTTATTAATATAAATAGGGGTCTTCTCTATTGTATTCGATAGTTGATTTGATATATTGATACGAGAACACAGGTGTTATTCCAATTTGTGTCTCTTTCTGAGTATTCTTAGAATCAACCGATTTAGACTTGCGTATCATTGTTCTTTCACATCAATTTGTTACTCTAGAATTCATAGAAAAGGAATGTAGAATATATCTACATAACCGGCAAACAGTTTTCATTTGTCGTTCATAAATCATTCAGTAAAATGAAGATCATTTCATTGACGAAACATATAAAGTATTTGGGCAATCCAAGAAAAAGATAAGGTGTGTTCGTGAAGTTTCGTCTATCCTTCAAGACAGTGTTGCATCTCATATTCCAACTACTAAATTGTCACATATATTTAACAAATCCCTCTTAACGCACAAACCCCACGACTAAAATAGAAAATGAAAACATTTTGGAATAGAGAATCCCGACCAGAGTTCCACTGCAAGCTAGATAACATCAATTCAGAATATTAAATGCATATTCTCCTCAACAAAGATAGCGAAGCAAAATATATTGTCCTAAACATACCAGAGCTGTAAAATATAGAACTTGATAAAGCTAAATCCAAATATATACAGGCACAACTATATCCACCATGCTCAACAAACAAGCCTACTTCTAGGGATGCAGATATAAGTGCAGGCAACTTTTTTGGTTCCTTCAGAGCTTTGATATTATAACAGACGAACCCGGTTTTGATACCACATTGTCTTTTACATCACTCTCTTTTGCATCCATCTCCCAAGCAGTGGGTGGAACATCCACAGCAGGAGAGCAATTGAAGAACCCGTGTGGCTGCAACCAAAAACAATGCACGTAAATATCGCAGCATGCAGACAAATAACCAGGAATTCAGGCTAGACTTATGAGTTTACATTTGATTATACACATCAACTTTTTGCATACGTGTATCTATAGACATCATGTATATGGGATCCTTAGGTTTATTTACATATCATGATTTTTGAAAGGCAAGAAGCCAGGACTCGTGCAAGTGTAAGAGTACTGGGTAAGCAGGACTTCGGTACTTATATCCGAGTCGAAGCAACATAGTCATGCAATACATATGTTATTAGAGGACCATAACAGCGCTTATCTAGCTTCTTGGGTACGAGTTTTGATATATTGTGGCTATTATGTACAATAAACCCACCATTTCACTCTTTGATTGTTCATTTGATTAGTCTTCTGGTCAAGACAGAACAAACATCATCGAATTCTGCCAAGATTTTAAAACTTCCCAAAAACATTATAGGGATCTACTTCATTCTTTTCATTATTATTTCAGAACCAATACGAAAAGACTGATTAGAAATTACTAGACAACATGGCCATCACAATACGTTAACGGGCAAACCATTTAAATGTATGGTGGAACATAATAATCTAACGTTCCATTGAAAATAATGCGGTAATTCAATGGTGAGGCTGTAGAATTCTAGCAAGCCATACCAGCTTTTTCACTACCTCAAATGTTTCCAATAACTCTTAACTCGTCAGTAGAAAGTACTACGTTAACACATAAGCACTCGCCACATATATCCACACACAAAGATCAGAGAAAAGAGAAATATTCAGCAGATATAGGAGGTGAAAGAGTATGTTAAGAGGCATGTTCAAACAATACGAACTTGCCCAATTAATACCAGATGTTGCTGGGAGTTGTTTGAGTTCATAAGCCTCTTATACAAAAATAGAAGGACGAGAACTACCCATAAACAGCAGAAAGTATTTGTTGGTGTATTCATTTGCCAAGGCTGAGACTACTAGCCAACTAACATTTACATCCAAGATTCTTAGATAAAACTCCACCATTTACCACATATAAACCCAGTGCGACCGCCTACTTATATTAGACACTAAAATCGAGTTAGAAATTAATTGAAAGAGAATTCCTTATTATGTAAGGGAAAACCTATGAATTTTAAATGATAAAACAAATGTAACAAACTAAAAAGAAGAAAATGTTGCAGTCCAGTTCTGGTATAAAAAGATTGAGAAAAGACATGTTAATCAACATGCGGGATTACTGAAAACTACAATGGGGATTATAACAAATACCAGCTGTGCTAGATGTCCTATAAGATATTTTGGCATAAAGAAACAATTAAGCATTGGCCGACCAAAATATATTTTTCGCGACACTTACCTGCAGCACAAAACCTATGTGTTCAACAGGCATAACAGGCCAGTCTTCCAACCGAGGAACATGAGTAATGCCGAAAACATACCTACAAGAATAATAATATGAAAAACAAAAGGGGAAGATCAGATAAATCACTGATAATGCTTTGTGCATAATACAATGTAAGATCCAGATGACAGATCACGCTGATTGACCATGAAACTTGAATACAATACATAAAACAAACTAAAAACTAACAGGGAGCATGGAGCAACGCACATGGTGCACTTTTGCGTTTAGTTTACCAGTAAAAAGAAGAGGGCACAAAGATATGATAGAACATTTTGTGTAAAGAGGAAAGGGAAAAAAATGCTATCTGAAAGCTACATGAAAACTGACCAGAGAACAATATCACTTTCTTCCAAAGACCGATTTTGCTTCACCCATGAAGCCAGCCCTTCCCCAGCACGTGGATTTTGGTTAGGAAACTCTCCGCCTGGAAAATCCTCACCACGTGCATATTGTGTAACCCATAGATTATGCTTCAAAAATGCAGCTCTCCTCAGAAATTTAGCTTCAGGACCAGCCAACGGCAAACAATTGGAACTGGGTACTAATTTGTAGCCTGTCAGTTGTCCACCCCGATTCACAGTTCTGGTGTTCCTTACCTAAATCATATTATAAGGACAAAAGATTATCATATCAGAATCTATATTAATATCGCAACACTTGAAAGATGGGTTTGTCTTCCTATCCTCGAGAAGAACAATCAATAATCATAACAGAATTTTCTGCCAAATAGTAGCTTCTAGCTTGGCAACATATCCCACATTTTACAAAAAGATATTCCTTCCTTATAAGGTTCTAACTACAAATTTTAACTAGCTTGGGTGCAAGGAAAAGTTGCATGATAGATTACCAAACAGGGATTCAAACAAGAGAGGTACGTAAGGATGCTTACAACCCAATGACGGGCAGACAATGGATCACAATCACGCATGGCTTCCAATTCTGATCTAAGTAAAGTTTCCTCAGCATAGAATGCATTGTTGTGAACATTGTCCTCTCCAGGTTCTTCAACTCTGACATTCACTTCAACAACCTAAATAGAATGGGAATAGTAACAGAACAAAAAGATAAACATTTTATCATGATAACAAAGCATCTTAATCGACATTATTTTCTTTATGCAACTTAGGCGAAGTTTATTACTGAAAGGCAACAGCAATATATAATTAACTCACAATCAGATACCTGATTATGCATTTCTCCAGGTTTACAGTCAACTGACATATCCATACGAGCAACAAAAAAGTGTTGATGAACTGGGGCATATAATCCTGGTGCTATTGTTGTACCATATTTTCTAAATTCGCCAGGTTGCAAAGCCCCTAGGCTAAGAATACCAGTAAGTCTAACTTCTGCTTCAATTTTCCCATCCTGCACACAAAGCTGATTATCATAAAGACAGGATAACAAAATAGAAGGAGAATGGTTGGGTCACTGGTCTAGGTGCCCCCATGCTTCCTACAATAAATGAAAGGTTGAAAGATCAGTTTAACTGTAGGTAATGGAGAAAAGGATATAGGGAAGTGGAGAGCACCCAAGGTTATTATCATCCACATGTATAGAAAAGCTTGCACTTTGAAACAACCACACTTTTCAATCATATTTGGGTGATAAAAAGTCTGGTTAGCTTTTGATTTCTTATTTCGATATTAGATATTACCAACTAAATTAATACTAGGTTCTAGAAAACAAATATTCTGCATTAGGTGCATTCAACATCATGTCGTCATTTTAAGTCTGTTGAAGGTCCCATCTTCATCCATCATATGTGAAAAATAAAAAGGGAAAAAAAAAAAAAAAACAGATTACTGACAAGCTCCTGGTGTTGTGTGCATTCTACTTGCCTGATAAAAGTGCCAATAAAACCCATACTCATAGTTAGCCACAGTGCAAATAAATGAAACGGTAAGGCGTCTTGATCTTCGAACTTCAGCTATGCCAGTTCTCCAATCTTGATGCTTCCATAGGATTCCATGATCTTCTTCATGCAAGCATACACAGTTTTCAATTGTATCAACCCCTCCAGTAAAGTTTGTAAAATGAGCATCAAAGTATTTTATATACCCCAAGCAATCACATCCCTGTAGAACAGAGAAGTGCATTAGAGTAGCTTTTCCGACAGAAAGATCAAAAGAGAAAAAAACTTAACACTAAAAAGACAACTATGGACAAAAGAAGTGGAAACCTTCTTCAGAGAATGAGCATTCTTCCCTAGGCCATCTTCCCCTGCATCAAATGCATTTTTTCGGTAATGAGGATCATTGGGATCACCATAGGGCACAACCATCTCCACAAAACTTAGCCTATGTGCTATAGGTCTCCTCCCCCGGCTGCCATCAACATACGCAACAGAATGAATGACCAGACCCTCCCTTGGAGTGAATCCGATGCGGAAGTTCCACTGTTGACCAGAATTTCATTATTGATTTGTGTAACTCGAATTTTGGTGACATACAGAAATTGAGTAACAGAGAGACCAAGAGAAAAAATACCTTCTGCCATTCAACATAATACCCATTGATCCTAAAGCTTGGACCTTCAGGTTGAACAATTTGAAGGGGTTTCACATCACTTCTATCCACCCCTCCTCTTGTTTCACCAGGAGTATAATTTCTCAGTGGATCAGCTGGTGGCAAGGGAACAAGCTTACGATCTTCAAACTCAATTACCACCATATTTTGCATATCAACAAGCACATGAATTCCTTCAACAGGTCGTGCATAACCATTATCCAGAGGGCAATCACTCTCAGTCCGGCAAAATATAAGTGGTTTTGCAAGCCGACGACTAGGAGCATCAGCTTCGCTGTGGTAACCAACACACCTGCAGTAGGTATTTCATATTTGGAACCAAGACCATCAATTTATTAGCATATTAACAAAGTTGAGTACAGTGCACTTTATCATATACATTTTACTGACCAAGGATCAACCATGACAAGATCCATATCATCAATACCCCTCTTCTTCATTGCATCTATAAATGGAGGGTAGTCTTTGACAACAGCTTCACATTCAGCATATTCTACAGCATCCTGTTATTGGGTTGGTGGGGGGAAGTCAGTTAATGAAACAGTGCTGTATCATGAGTCGAGGAAGACAAAACCCTATTAATGCTCCATAATCCACATTGATTTGTCTATTCAATCGTAGTCAGAAGCAAAGTTCGAAACCAAATTATGAACATAACATGTGAATAGTTTTGCAAGAACTAAAACATACTCAAGAATGATCTCAGTCAACGAGATGCTACACCTGGTGCACAACAACAGATGTAGTAATCACTAAATATTCATATAATATATACATATTTCAATGAACACTCATGTGAGGTGTTTCGGGGTCTGTCTAAGTGGGTTATGGGTGTGAATATGTAGTGATTACTACACATGTTCTTGTGTTCTGGGTGTAGCACGTAAGCCACCTTGAAAGGAGTAATAAGGTCAGGGCCCAGAAAAACAACTAATTGCAGTAATAGAATCTATTTAGCAAAGATACCATTGGCGGCTGAACATCAGGGACAACCGTAGAGGATATGACTTTTCCTCGATGATGTCCACTTCGAGTAGTTGCATGTACTTCCGTCAACTCAACAATCCAGACGCTAGTCTCATTTGACTTCTTATTGTAGACAATTAATCTGGCTCGCCTTGGGGGGAGCTTACTAGGAATTGCAGGCCCTCCTTTGGTTCTAGGCACCAATGAAGGTTGAAAAGGTGGAAAGAAATAAGCATCAGCAAGTGCAACTACATGCTTTTCTGGTTCCAACAGAACCACCTCAATAAATCTCATGCTATCTCTGACCTGGGAAAGAATAGGGAAAAGTCAGTGACAAGTAACTTGAGATAATAATTGCACGGATCACATATCAATGCCAAGTAATTGTGAACCTCAGGGGTAGCACCAGCGGCTCTGACAGTAGCCACAGCCACAGAGATTTCTGTAGCAGATAAAGGATCCAAAGGATGTTTGGTTTGAGCCCTTGTCATGATCTGCACACCTGGATAAGCAAATCATTCATCAATACAGAGTATTCTGAGCATTACTATTCATAAAAAGAGTTTGGTAGAGATCTAATATCCATCAAATTTTTCTCTAGTCCTCTCCAAATACAGATTTGAATACAGAGACTGTTGCAGATAGAGATAACCTGGCATTCTCCTGGGATATTTTGCTCATTTGAATCAAGAGTGAGTCTTAAACATCGATGATTTTACACTAGACCAACATACTTTTACTTTTTTTATTTATTATATGATAATGCCAGACCTCAAAATAATCCACCAAGAAGGCACTATTCTTCTCCATAAATTCCACAAAACACCTAAAAGAGGATAGTCCAATTTATATTCAAATTCAAATTTCAAGCATAAATTCAACATAATGAAAAGTTGAAATACTTCAATAGACAGCCACAGAACCCAAGAAACCATTGCTCTCTCTCAAACCAATTTCTTTTTTCTCTCTCAAACCATAGTCTGAATCATCTAAACGTTGACCACAACTGTTGGATATAAAATTTAACCAATGCTTCTTATACTATCAAATCATTGTTTCTCCATAAGTTCACTGACCATACCCAAAAGGAACAGTTTCAAGGGCAAACAGTCAACATCATACACACACGATGTGATTAATTATTTTATAGGCGTCTGGAGACGCACTATCAACTTAAGAGATCATCCAAAAAGACGAGAACAAGAAATAAAAAGACCAGTAGTATACTAAACACAGACGCAGGCAAAAAGCTGATATCTGATCAGTCGCTTCAATTGGATCACCATGTAATTTCAAGATCAAGAACAGAACTCAGTATTTCTATCAATGCACATGACATGCATATTTGCTAACTTGCAATCACAAGAATTCTTACATCAAGAGGAAAGAAACAGAAATAAGGTAAAATAAATAGTAGCATGTATTTATGATCACAATCGCAAACAGAAATGGAAGAGGAAAAACCTTTAGTAGTGGAATTCGAAGAAGCCTCCGGTCTGATTAAGGACGCCACGGCTGCAGCTGTCTTGTTCTTCGTATCTTCGGCAGAGGAAGTTACAGTCCAATCAGCAGCAGCGGTAGCGGATGCAGACTCACGGCGGACTACGGCGCCGGCGGCAGCTCGACGGCAACAATCAGCCGTCTTCGGAGCAGGAAGCGTCGCCTTTTTCGAAGCTGTGGCCATTGTAACTGGTTCGCAATCTCACCGAATCCACCGTAATGAGAGTCGCAATCTACTGACATACAGCAAGCGCTCGATCTCCTTCAATCCACCACCACCACCACCAACACCAACGCCAACGCGACCAAAATTTATAGATGCGAATTCTCGTAAAATAATCGGTACTCTACTGTAAAAACCTCTGGAACTGAAGGTGAAAGCTAGGGATTCCTCCGATCAACAATGCCTCCGTAATCTGTATCTATCTGTATGTATAGTTTCCTATAAATGCACAGAGAGAGAGGGATATGGGCGAACCGTGAAGCGATCTGTGGAAAGGCACACGTGATGGGGGCTCTATAAAAGTGAAATTTCATAAATCTTTTTATGGAAAATATTTGGATTTATTTCTTTTCTCCGTTTGTTTTTTATTTAACTTAGATAAGTGAGGAACGGTAGAGTGATAGGCGCAATTACCTTTATAGATACCCCCAAAAAGACTAGGATTTGCATGATAAGGCCATGTTTCTCAAATATTAACTTCTAAGTATTTTTTGTTTCTTTATTCTTGCCCTTATTTTGGAGGGCATATAAGTTAATTCCATTGCGGATGTTTGCATTGAGTTGTAGGTATTCTGCGTACGTTTAGGAATTCGGATTCTCTACAATATCTCATCAGTTATTTCGAAGAGGGTGACACACTTTATGTGCGTTCTACATTTTTATTTGTTATTCACATATAAGATGTGTCACTATCTCTTCGAAATGCACGGTAGAGTATTCTAGAGGATCCAAATTCGTATAATTGGTTAGGTATATTCAAGATGTGTATAAATAGTAAAAAATGATGTTTGTATTAGGATGAAGTAGTGTAGAATGAATATAGTAGATATCAAGGCAATATCAAATCAACATGATAGTTTTAAATGTTCGGAATACAACAAAATTCAAAATAATAAGTTTGTTGAAATAAAATGATTAGTATGATGAATTAGATGGACTCATGTATTTATAGTCCAAACCAAATATTTGTGGAAGATGGATCACCCCTATTCAGTTAAGCAGAAGCTTGCCCCAACATTCTCTATAAGTTTATCTCAATTAATTCAGTTCACATTTTAAATTGAATAACTGACTCATATACTATGTTTACGAGTCATATATAACAAATGGACACACTACTTCGTATTTACGACTGAAAATTCGACTATTCATATTGAGCGGGTATAAGAGACATAAAATTTCATATAATTCTTTACAATTTGATTTGGTTGAAATATTGTATTGTATAGTGAAATTTTTAGTTTACAAAGTCTTGTTTCATATAAATTGAAGAATGTATCCAATGCGTGGAAATTCTTATTCTATGTTTGTTAGCATTTCAGAAGTGGTAGATATTAGCGTTAATTTCAAAGAGCGTTAGCGAGGGACAAAATAGGAAAATAATCTTACTATATAATATAACAAAATCCGCCAAAAATAGTAATATCAACATTTTCCCGCCTAAAACAACATTACTAATTCTGGTAAACTTCAATATTAGCTGCATTAATTGGTTAAGCCTTATATATGGTATAATTGGCTGCATTAATTGATATTACCTTATACTCCCTACGTCCCGGCTTAACCTGCCTAGGTTGACCGGGCACGGGGATTAAGAAAAAACAGATTTTGTGGAATCTTTGATTTTTTTAAAGGTGGAGATTTAGAATGAAGATTTTGAGGGTGGAGATTGTGAGAGAAATTTGATATTTATGGGGTAGGCAGGTTAAGGTGGGACAAACTAAAATGGCAAGTAGGCAGGTTAAGCTGGGACGGAGGTAGTATATGTTAAAACATTCAAACCATTTAATTCCGGAATTGCATTTAAATTTGGTAATAAGTTACAATTGATTTACACGAATCTCGCAACATAACCTTTTCAACTCAAAACTCAAGACAGTATATCATATTATAATTTCCAAAGATTGTGATTGATAAGTATTCATATTCTTGGCTCGGTAATGAAGCCCAATTGATTTTTCTCCAGGAAGGTGTTTTTCTTCAGGAACCATTGTATTTCAATCTGTGTAGTTTTGAGTGTCAGAGTTTAATAATAAACCTCTCGGTAGTAAAAAATGAATCCTCAAAAATATCATAAGTAGCTAAGAACAAAACAATTTAAAAGATATAACTGAATGTTTCTTGCTCTTGAATTCTTGAACTCTTCCTTGAATCCCTTGCTTGACACTCCAAATTATGACATAAGATGTATAAAAATTTATCTTTAGGTCCCCCTTTATAGTTGGGGAATTAAGATATGAGTTGAAGGGTGAAAATTCTCAAAAAATTAGGAAAAAACGCATGTAAGACTCGACTCATATCGCATGGGCCGTGTAATGGGCTGGGTGACCCAAAACTGCATTCTTCTCCAAATTCAATGTCGTCATATTTGGAGGTCTTATGGTTAGAATTTGGAAACAACTATCCATACATCTATACATCTATACATAATATAATAACAAAATCCACTGAAATTAGTAACTTTGAAGTTTTCCCGCCCAAAATCTATTACCAATTCTGGAAATCACAATTTTTGGTATATAAAATTCAACCCAATATAAAACACAATTATTTGCAATAAATTGCCATATATTAGCCTAAATAAATATGATAAAGCTATTTGGGCTGATTTTGTCTGGGCCGAAAAAAACATATTTTTTTAAAATTATTTTCTTTTTATAAATTTATTGACTATTATTAATGAAAAATTATTCATGAAGACGGTAACTAATTTTTAACATTACAAATATATCCTCTGTCAACCGCATATTGCAATTCCAGCTCCAATCATCAACATGACTTCTATGGAAGGATACTAGAGATATTCATACATTAAGAAAAATAAATATCCATTCTAATATATATTTTAGTCTTTAATACTTTTCACTGCACTCTTTTTCCATTAACATATAATTTTTCATATCTTATTATTTATTGATTGTAATATTTTATTATATTAAAATTATATAAAAATATAAAAAAATATTAATTTATTCATTTGCACTTACAAACCGTGCATCGCACGGGGATACATCTCTAACAAATAAATTGGACTGTAGTTTTATGATTAAAGATAAAAATTACTCCCTCCGTCCCGTCTCAATTTGTATACTTTCCTTTCCCGGTCGTCTCACTCTATTTTGCACACCTCCAAAATGAAAAAAAAAATCTTACAATCTTCACCCTTAAAATCTTCACTCTCAATTTTCATCTTTAAAAAAGTCAAGTAAAAAAAAAAATGATTTTTTTCTTAATATACATGTTGGAACAGATATGTAAATTAAGGCGGGACAAATGTAGTATATATCTTTGAAAAGTGTAGGTAAAGATTCTATTTTAAGTTGTTAGCATTAGACTCGAACTGGCCTTATTTGGATAAATCACATATAAATTAAGGAAAAAATTAATGCAGTACGGTATGTTATGATTTGTTCAGAAAAAAAAATTATATGTTTTGAAATTTTAATTTTAGTTTACTATGTTTCGAAAAATGTCCAATTGAAGAATATCATACGTTGGCGGCCACTAATTATGACACATTTGACTCAATAAATTGGGTTTTCTGTCAAATAGCAAATGTAACAGTTATGAATCCAGGTGTATATGTAATTAACTAAATAAACTCAAAATGACGAGTTATTTCCCTCCAGGAAGTCTAATTGATGTGGATTTCGATTTTGTATTTTTTAATTGGTGTATTGATTTAATTACTAGACATGTACACCTGGATTCATAATTGTCACGTTAGCTTTTTAACCTTAAATCACCATTTTTGGGTCACATCCGGCACAACCCGTGGCCGTCCGACGTCTGGTATTATTGAATTGGACATTTTTTGAAATATAGTGAACTAAAATTGAAATTTCGAAACATACATGATTTTTTTCTGAACAAGCAAATTAATATTGTTTTTAGGTAAGTAAAAATGAGGCTATATGTTGGCATATGATCAGTTAACCTATATAAGTTGTATAACATTGCATTATTATTTGATAATGATGGGTGAATATATGAAATATTTTTACATATACATTTGGAGCTTGTAGGTGGCTTAACTGAGATTAATGAAAATGATGGGTTTAAAAACTCATTGTCATATACCTAACACTAAGGCCAATATTACAAGGATCATTCATCTTGGCTTGTCTAAATACATACAGATTTTTAGTTATTTTATTTTATTGTTATTTAAGGAAAATATCTTTCTTTCCAGCTGGATTATCATTTCTTATATGACTATTAAGAGATTATTTAATACGCAATATATTTGTTCTGTTGTAAAAATTTCCGACTAGTTTCGATTAATCCCCGCTTAGGTGTTAGGTTCTAATTGGCTGTCTACGTTTATTTCTCGATTCCTCCCTACCTAACTACGTCTATGCGCCAATTAGTTCCGTCCAGACCCCAACTAGTTACTAGGCCCCAGTCCACTGTCTAACTAGCGCCTAGCGACTTTTACAATCTTGTATATTTGTATGTATGATCTAAAAAATATCACTAATTATCATGTACAACAGTGCATAAGTCCATGTACTTTTAGTTAAAAGTCAGGTCCATTAAAATGTATATCTGTGAAATGTAATACTTTTTCTTATAACAAGTAATATATTTTAGTATAAATACTAATATATTTCCAACACGATACATTTATTCAGAACAAGTAATTTCTTGCAACATAAACATTCATAATGTGAATTAGATCTCTAATCTACCATACATAAAAAATATGAAACAATTGATTCGTTCTCAAATACTAGGGAAAATGTATGACGAAGTTGGATAGTTCAAGAATAATAGACGATGGAGCTCACTTAATAGTTGAAGTTGGATAGTTCAAGTGGTAGAACATCAACTACCTAGACCTTTGATCCTGGGTTCGAGTCACCGTAGGGGGAGGGGAGGATTTTTCCTTTGTTTGAGAAAAAAATTTAAAAATACTAGGGAAATGTATAAATTAGTCCTTCAATTAATACCCTTCAAATTAGACTCAAAATATTATTTTCTCAAATAGGCCATTGAACTTTTAAAATAGGTCAAAAATAAAACCCCCCAACTTCTAAATATGAGACAAATACCATTTAAATATTAAAGTAATTACCCCGCAAAAAAAATATTAAAGTAATTAAATGATTTTGTTAAATGAAATTAAATTATAAATGTATTTAAATATTTTAATGGGTTATCAAAATAAAACATAACAACTATTTAATAATTATTTAAATACAGACAAGTAGTTGAGACGTGACGATTTTCTAAGTTTTTCCTATAGTTTTAAAACTTTTTTGTTCCTTACTTTATTTAAATATTTAAGGTATTTTGGGATTTATAAGGCCTTTAAATTTTTGTTTTCGTTTTTATGAGTAAATTATTCAATAATGTTATTATTTATATTTATTTAATTATTTTTTTATTTAGTTAGTAATTCCAATATTCAGAAACATCCTATTTGCTTGGTAATTTAAAGTTTGGGGAATTATTTGATCTATTTTAAAAGTCAAAGAATGTGTGCTAAATGTAGTTTAAGTTCAACGAATAATATAACATTCTTGCTTTAAATTATTCAATTTATGTATATCCCCGCGTGCTAGGACCTTATAATGTAATATTGGTCTCTAAACTAAAGTAAATGTACAATATTTATAATACTTGTTTTTAAAACTTAAAAATCGATTTATTCCGTCTTTAAATTTAGTGATCGAATTATGCCTCTATTATAAAATTAGAGACCAAGTTACCTACAGAATAGATACATATTACACCCATCTCTACTATTCCGTTTGTCATTTCACGAGTAATCGGATATTAATGCTTTTTGCAACATTCCGCCATTATTTTATATCTATTTCGTTTTTAGTGATCAATATTATCCATTACTAATTCCCGTCTCTAATTTAATTTTTTTGTAGTGTCATGATTTTTTTTTCCTTTTAGAATGTGAAATATTATAAATCAATCAATTTCATGAACTAGTAACCCATATTCAGTGGATAAATCAAACCATAAATAGCGTGACCGATACGCAAAAAATGCTTCATTTTTGTAATTATTTTAATATACTTAAATACTGCATTATTATTTTTAAATAGCATTATTGTTGCATACCAAGCTGTCACCAAGTCAGTATGTGTCTGGTAATGAAAAGTGCAGATAAGATTCTAGACTTGGTAGTAATTTCTGTCTGATAAACGAAAATTTTGTTTTAAAAAATTATTTTCTAAAAATAAGAATTATATTTAAATTTTAAATTTTATTTACTAGATTAAGTAAAAAGTTAAATATGTTAATGAAAAATTAGTCAGACATACCGAAGAAGTCAATTAAAAAAAATACTAATGATTTTTAGAGAGTTGTAGTTTCATTAAATTAACAAAAAATTAAAAAGAAAAAGTTACATTCTCAAACATAACTGTAAGAGCTGGCAAAATTCCACTGGTCCGATAGATCAGCCCAGCCCATCAGACGTTTTAGATGGATTGAACTATAAAATTCTTGGACCGACGTGATTTTTAGAGAGTTGTAACTTCATCAAATTAATAAAAAATAAAAATAAAAGTTACACAATTTCAAGCATAACTCTAAGAGCTAGCAAAGATGGATTGGGCCATAAGATTTTTGGCCCGACATACTATCGGGGCTGACTGATGAATCAAATCCCAAAAAATCATGAGTCGGCCCAAAATTCATTATATACTTAAGGAGACAGGTCGGAATTTGCTCACTAATTTTCAACTCAATAAAATTAAATTCACATAGATCCAATGAATTAATCGGACCACTCGAATTGTCACCATCGTGGACGATGGGAGGGAATACTGATCAACAACTTAAAACCGATGTTAATTATTTAATATGATCGTAGATTTGAGTGTTACACTATAAAAAATTCCAAGTTGCAAGTACTAAAAAAGAGGATTTTGTGTACTTATATATATCTATCCAAAATCCAGCCAAAAAGATTCCTATGGATGCATGCAGCATGACCACATATTCTTTATTAATTAATTTATTTATTACAATAACATGTCCACATATTCTTGATTCCACTACAATAATTCAGGATGTCTTTTCCAACTAAAATAGTCCCAATATTAATGATAGTATTAAAAAATACCGCTCATGACATACTTGCCTATGTGGCCATGACTAATGTTTGTCAAGTCATTATCATATTATAATGCTTTTATTAATCAAATGTCAAATATATATAACCTTTTTTCTTTTTGAATATGAGTCCTCGTAGAGGAGGAACCCCCAGGAATATATCAAAATCGAATCAATCATAATTACCTTTTTGTAATTTTTGAATGTAAAATTTATAGTTATATATTTAAGATTTAGGATTCATATTCAAATTTCACGTTTAAGTTCTAAGATTCGACTTTTTTGAATTAGAGTATATTTTCTATTACAGACTTACAAATTCATGATTCATAATTTAATGATTCAATGTTTGTAATACAATAATTTCGTAGTTTAGGGTTCATGATTCATGTGTTCGGGGTTCACGATTCAAATTTGTATAGCTTGATTTTGGAGTGACACAGTTGAGACATGGTAAATGTGAGACAGAGGATCCGAATTGCAAACATATATATATATATATATATATATATATATATTTTTTTTTTTTTTCTTTTGAATATAAGTTTAGGCATAGGAGAAAGCGGTAGGAATTAAACTCTGATCAATTAACTGGAGTATGAGATGTTCAATCAACTAAGTTACAATCAATTCTCGTCAAATCTTGATCAGCTTTGAATCTAGCAAAAAATGTGTTGCACTCTTCTCTCATATGAACATATATTACCTCCACTTTTTGGATGCATTTTTAGCTTTGAATAAAAAAATTAAGAGACACGAGAAATTGACAAATAAACACTCAACTAAATTTCTCAACTCCCCTCAAATTCCTTTAAACCTTTCCCTTCATTTCCTGTATATTGTTTCTTTCCATTAAATTATGGTATAATAGGTTAAATAAATGAGAGATTTTTAGGAGTATTGATATAAGTAATATGGAAAGAAATAGGAAAAATAATTAAAAAATACATGTATTTATAAATAGTGCATATAAACTAAAATTGCATTAAAAACGGAGGTAATGTATGAATGAATACTCCCTGTAATAAATATATAGAACACTATTCTTTTTCCCTTTCTGAAAAAGTACTTTGGGATTGGACTTTATAGTCTTTTTCAAGCTCTGCATAGTCTTTTTTTCGAATATAAAAATTATATTGAATTTAAGTTGGTACACTTAGAAAATAAAATTAATGAATTCCTTAAATACGTATAAATACTTCTAATCCCTTTGTTCTCGATCCGACGTGGGATAACACCCTCTTTGATTTTAGCGTTGGAAACAACATTCGCATCCATTCATCAAATCAATGTTGCTATAACCGAACCGATGGTCAAATCAATTCCACGATTAGTTGGCGGTTCAACTGGTCGAATTGATTCGATCGACGGTCTAATCGAAAAATTAGTAATTATCATTTATAATTTTTTGTAATGTTACACATAGATTAACATCCACGAAAAAATAATAATTAATTAAAAAACTATCAATTATACTTCAAATTTTAAATAAAGATAACTATAACTTAATAAATTATTTTTTTAATAAATTTTAATAATATGGTAAAGAAAAAGTAAATTGTTAAAATTCTATAAACTAATAAATAAAAGGAAATATAATTAAAAATAAAACTTAAAAAACAAAAAAAAAAAAAATAGGAATAATCGATTTTATTCGGTTTTCCCGCTTCACTGGTTTTGTCCGATTTTTATCGGTTAAACTATGAAAACGATTATATAGAATATTTTGAATCGATTCAAACATTTATTCCTAGGTCAATCGGTTGAACCCCGATCCGATTCTGACAACATTGCATCAAAATAAGAATGGTGATTATATTTTTTTCCTTTTCCATTTGGGAGGTGGGAGGGGTGGTTGGGCATGCATGATGTCGGTTTTAGGTCTGGACCACATTGCCTACCAGTGGAAGTGGGTCTAAGTACTTAATTGGTCCAATCAAAAATATTTTTTATTAATTTTTTTATCTTACTTTAATAGTTTCAAATACCAAATAGAAGATTCTAGATGTAGATTAGGTTTGTCTTACTTAAAAAAGAACATGCACATTAACTATGATTGTTCTTAACTCATAAAAATGTATACATAAATTAGTCCACAAATATCTAGCTAGGGACTAGTAGTGATAAGTCATAGAGATCTGTATAGGTGAGAGTGAGATGCACAATTTTAGCGGGTAATTTCATGCTATCTATCTAAATAGTGTTTGCATCTCGTTAGATGTGTGATATGTAAATTTTATGAAAAAATTAATTATTGATTTTTTTAATTATTTCACATGTCACACATCTAACGAAATGCAAACATATCCGCGTAAGTGGCATGTAACCATTCAATTTATCCACTAAGGAGTTAACATATCTATTACCTTTAAAAGTAGTTTCTGTGTGACATATATATTGGAAATGTTAGAAGAAATTTTGTCTTTGATTTTCTATATTTGTAATGAAGCAACTACCTTTGTATTCTAAATTAATCCATCGTCATTGTCCTAATGGAAATTTAATCTAAATGTAAGTTAGTACAATTATTAAAATAAGTAAATGGTTTGCTTAGTAATTGACTTCAAAACCTAATGTTATATTTTTTTTAAAAAATAAATAGTTAGATAATAAATCACAAGAATTCTAGATAAAAGACTGTATTTTATTGTCCAACGTATTTCACTTTACTTGGGAAAAATTTATAATTATAGATACAATTAATAGATTTAAAAAGAGTTCGATAACCAAGAAAATATCTTAATCATGTTTATCCTAATCTAAATAGGTAATTAGCATGGGCAATTACAAGTTACAAAGGATACGTAAATGTTGTGTCTATTTTAATAAAAGGATGGCTTAGAAACGTCAACATGTAGGGTATGGTACAAATATGTTTTTTTCATGTTCTACCCGCGAATAAATTGTCCTACAAAGCCCTATTGTTGCATCTGGAACATACAATAACAGAGCTTAAAAAGTAAAACATATACATAATATAAAAAAGTATATGTATATATAGATAAGATATTATGTATGTGTACATATATTGCATAAAAAAGTAATTTACATATTATATATACTAGATGTTCTCCCGTGTTATGCACGGGATTAATATATTTTGTTATATTAATAAAATATGATGGAGTTATGTCATATACATTACTTGAGAGTATAAAGTGGGATACGTGTCAATGAATTAACCTATCAATATAGTATTATTTAATCGTTTTTCTTTTTCATGTCATATCATATATATATTTATTTATTTATATATTTTACTTCTAATATTACAATAATCATAAAAAAATATATTTCACAATTAAAAAATTAATATTTTACTTAAATATATACATCATGGATGTCAAATCGAAGATCGTGAAAATAAGATTAATTTAACATAATTTCCGTAGAAAATGGAGTTAAGACGAAAAAGTTATTACTCTTTTAAAATTCGAGGGAAAAAGTTACTGCACTTCCTTATAATTAGAGATAGATAATTAAAGATAATTAAAATAATATTTTATTCAATGCATATGGGAGAGAATCCAACGAAAAAACAGTTAATACCTCCTTATAATTAGGGAGATATAATTGAAGATAATTAAAATAATATTGTATTCAATGCTATTTGAAAGAATTCAATATTTACGCTAGCGGGAAAAAAAAATTTAAGAGGACACGTGTCAGAAGTAGAAGAAGCTATTTTTAAGGTGTTTAAACACACCAAATGACGACACATGTCTGACGATTCTCCTTTAATAGTAAAGGAGGATTGGGTAGGAGGTATACTATCATACTTTATTCTTACCCTAATATAATTTTTCGGGAACAAGTAATACCTACCCTTTATTTTAAACTTCGACAGTACATTGTACCTTTAGTAGTTTATCTGTGAATAACCCGACCTAATAAGTAAAATTATCATCCCAAATAAACTCAATATATCAAACATACTTATTAAACAATGGCTCATTTGCTACTCTTTTTGCACCCAATAAATTCATTTACTAAAATCAGTGTACTTTTAATTTATATCAATTCAATGTTCTTGACTATATCCACTTCCACTTTCAATCCAAATATAAAGAAATAAAAATTAAAGGTGGTAGTCCTTTTTCAACATAAAATCAATAAGTGATTAATCTTATGACATCCACTTATAAGGCCCATTATAAGTCAACACGTAATGAGGGCCCATCTCTTTTACTTTGCAAAGGTGAAAACACATCATTAGTTGATTCAAATTTAGATAATCCAAAATGAAATTAACAAAACCCCATTATCAAAAAAATAGGGTAAATTGCACCAACCTCCATGTAGTTTCGTACTATCGTGCGATTTTCACGTAATTTTATAATTGCGTGAAACTTTTATAGCATGCTCTTTTTTAATTGGCTTTTACAAAATTTATTCAAGTGTTTAATTAGTAAACATGAAAAGTATTAATAATGTATAGTTTTCTGTTCGAAAAACGGATATTGTACTGAATTATTGCAGAAATGATTGTGCTTCTATTTCTATTAAATTTTAATGGGTTTTTCTATCCCATGAGGGTAAGTGGACAAAAGATGACACTTTTTAAATGTGGGCTTAATAGACATTTGACATTGATGGTTCCTTTACACTATGTTCTTCCAACCATCCCTATGAAAGTGTGTTTGGGGCTGTCCTCGACTAGTTTATCTTTATTTTTTAATTATAAAATAATATTTTATTAATATCTTGGTATATATGATGAAGTCAGCATCGATATATGCATCTCTGAAAGTTCTTACCTACTTCTATCGGTAGTGCTTGCACTTTAATGAATGCAAAACATAAGGATAAAAAAGGTGGAAAATGTTAGTTTCTGAACATGTATCATGCATCCAGTGGAGTGCAAACACTACTGATAGGAATAAGTAAGATTTTTCTCGTGCATCTCTAGCCACAATCAGATAGATTATGGGATGTTTGTGTCTGGATGTAGACGTCGGGAGCACATTACTATACAATTAAATGAATAGCAAAAAGTAATATTTCTATTATGATCGAGTAAAATAGAATGTGTATTATATATGTCATATTGATGGTAGGATGTTGGTGATTACTAAATAGAAAAAGTAGTTGGGATTGGTGGGTAATGATTAAAACTAGTCAGGATCAGTAACTTATATTATTATATTCTAAAAAAGTGGTATAGGTAATAATTGATCGGTTGATAATGATTAGAATGATTGTTGGACTGTTAACTGAGTGTTCAAGGTGTTGAATTACAAGGATGGACCGACCACTATCTACATCTCAAGCTGAACATAATTTCGACCGAACCTATACTTGATCCAACTTAGTCCAAATATCCCTGATAGTTTAGTACTGTTACAAATAAGCAAAAAATATGACGAAACCAAAAACTGACTAGTGAAAATAGAAAAGATTGTTCAAAACGAAAAGAAATCTTATTTTCATTTAAAATGTATTACTACTATTTGAGAAACTTTTTTGACACCAATTAGAATAAGTAATACCAAGAAAAACAATTACAATTTTTTGAGAATTATATGAGTTATTTGGTTATTGAATTAAATATGATGTCCTTTTGTACAAGCATTCTATGTTATTAATATTAATAAACAAAAGCATTATAGTTATTAATATTGATAGGTCGCAAGGGTATAAATGTCTAGAAATGTGGCGTAGAAAGTGAAAAAAAAATTTAAAAAAATTCAACTTTATTGTGGTGTAGAAAAAAAAAATTGGTGTAAAAAAAGTTTTTGGTGGTGTGAATAGAATTTGCCTTTTAGATATTTTGTTATTATAATTCGTTTTTTTTTTTTTTTTTTTTGTGTGTGTGTGTGTTTTATCCAGTTTGAGCATGATAAATTTTCTCTTTTGTTGACTCCTTTTTCTCCACTAGATCACTAATAGATAGAGACGGAGCTAGCAGGAGGCTGCCGCCTCAAATTTTTCGGCGAAATTATTGTTTATATATACACATATATACAGTGTAATTGTAGTTGAAAATAGATTTCGACCCTCTTAAATTTTAAAAACATTGATAAATATCTCAAAAAAAATATTTTGCCTTCATTATTAAATTTTAGCTCCGTCCCTACTTATAGAGACAAAATATTATTTTTTCCTATGGGAAAAATAACAGTAGTCATCTTTGTGTAATTCTATACGTCTCAAATGAAAAACCTTTTTTTTGCTGTTTCCAATTATCAGTAATTAAACTTGATTTTTAATATTATACGTCAGTGTATCACTCGCAAACAAATCTTCCATTTAAATCCACTTATATGTGCACCACACGTTTTTAATGCCATTTAATATGTTTGTTGATCTGAATGTTGTAAAAGCAGTAAGAAATAGTGGAATCGTATATCTAATGTTTAGTCGGAACCTAATTAAAACTGAATGTGTTATATATATAGTTAGATAAGAAGAAAGCGAAAAAAGTATAATCATACAGAGATTAATTTGAGATGATAAAAAATTAACTATATGCCTCATCAATTCGTCCTTTTTATTCCAAGTTACTTAGAGAGGTTGTTTGCAAACTCAATTGCAACATCGAAATCACTTTTGAAAAACAATTTTAATTTAAAAAGGTGTTTGCAATTTTATATTTGAGTCAAATCACTTAATAAAAGTGCTTTTGAAAATCCTCAAAATCATAAATTTTGGTAGCAGATTTTTCCGATTGAAATGAACTACTATTATTTATTATTTTTTGTTTATTTAGAATCAATTTTTTTTTTCCAAACAATACAAAATTCTAATTAATACAAAATCATTATAATACTCAAAACTAGCTGAGTTTTTGCAATCAAATCGATTAATTTTCAAATTTCACACTCTGTATCACATATGGCCAAAATTGCACAACTAATACAAATAAAATCTAAAAAAAAATGATTTCTCCTTTTTTTTTCTCTGGTATTATTAGGTAAGTCATTTCCAAACTAACTAGTATTATCTCCGTGCATCGTAAATATAACATATATTTTATATGTTTGTCGATGTAAATCAATTAATATATGCAATGTAAAATAATTGAAAAGCTGATCTATGTACACAATTAAAGACGTATACATAATAAAATATATAAAATTTAATACGATAAAATCTTCATAAGGAGATAACGAAATTCCATTACTAAAGTATCGGAAATTTTCAATATACTGAGTTTTTTGTACCATATCATACCGTATCAAAACAGTATAAAAAATCTTACTTATATTTCGGACTTTTCAGTATATACCAAAATATCGGGTATAGGGACGGATTCGGCTAGTTTCGTAACACGGCCCATATAAGAAATTCTAAATCCATAACCCGCTTCGTACCGCCAGATTTACCTGCCGGGTTACCTGTCCTGAAGTGCAACGAAATTAATTAAAACATTAAATATTTTAAATGTAACCATTCAATCAAAGGAACAAAAATAAATATCGAATTTTCCATTTTCAGACATGGCTACCCTAGCAAATTGTGGTATACTGGGATGCCAAGTTCATCATATAAAACGAAAAGTTGCAACTAATCCACCTAAATGTTCATTTATATTAGAATCAGACGGAAGATGTTTTCTCGATTTATGTGTGTCATCTTGCGCAGGGCCATGTTGATCTTCTCTCTGTCGTTCCAATTTTAGCATGTCCCCGAAGGGACTCAGACGAAGATATTGTACATATATTACACACTGCCAAAAGGAAAAACTAAAAAGGCCTTCTTCCACCAACAGGTATCGTGTTCGATCCAGAACGGTTGCCAAAACCACCTCGTCCTCTGGATCGGAAGTTGCGACCAGATGCTGCAGAAACAATAAGCTAGATAAATGAACTGATTCGAACATAATTCAAGGGCATTGCCAACAATCAACGAACTCTAACCAGCATCGCGAGAGCTTTTATATAGGGATGATAACAAAAATAAGTAACAAAAAGAACCTTAATGTTCAGCAAAGAAAGAGAGAGTGTTTGTTATTAGATTATGTAGGGTAGGATTTTACCGTAGATTTACATGAATGCTGGAAAAAATATATTGTTTAAATACTACATTAAGAGATGAGTTGAGAAGTGAAAAAGTAGATAGGAAAAGAGTGGGTTATTAGAAATAAAAAAAGTAGATGAATAATAGGTGGTAGACGTAACAATAGAGTAGGATTTCAAAAGACTACAAAAATCCGGCCCCAAAGCCCGTATATAACAGTTGAAATCCAAAATCTGTCCCCAAACAAGCCCTATGGGTTCTTTTGTAACTATTTCCTCCATATATTAAAGACTTGTAGAGTTTAGAATTAAGAGTAACAACCTTAATGTTGAGTTTGGATTGAAGAATTTGAGGATCGAAGAATATGAGAATTGATTTAAAAATCATGGTAGCAAACTCATTAGTGACCGTTTGAACTGAAGGGGTTTGAAATCCACCGCTTATTTTGGACTATTTTGACCGATTTTGATGCAATCTAATCCCCACTAATTCTTGCATTTCAAACTTGAGATCAAGAGGCCACCTAAACAAACAAGATTTTTGCACATTTCCGTAGCTAACTGAAAATTCAACAAATAAAAAGGTAATGCTTACCACCACCACCAGATCCACCAGATCGGGCCAAATCAGGAAGCTGGGGAGGAACAACCTGGCCCGCTTGTTGTAGGATCTTAATGAGATCTCTTGCATGCTTTGCATTTCCATGGGTGAAAAATGTGAAAGCAGTTCCCCTGGCTCCTGCACGTCCGGTTCGACCAATCCTGTGGACATAATCCTCCAGATTTGAAGGAAAGTCATAATTGACAACGAATTTTATGTCCTTCACATCTAAAAAATGAAAATAAAAATTTCGTCAGATAAGAACATAATAACAAGCTATTGCCACCTTACCCCTGCAGTCCTCAGATCCAAAATCGGTCATGCGTGAGATATAACACATCTTTTAAAATGTGCCTACCTTACTTTGCAGGGATAAGTAACAGCTCCTCCACATGTCAGAAAACCATTTGTCCAATCAATAAATAATCTTTGCACGAGTCAACCGGCTGTCACAACTACCAGCTCCCTAAGTGTGGATGGGCACTTTAGCTCCGATTATGCTGCTCAGACACATGCGAGGAGCACGCTGTATATGGAAGAGTCTATTTAACGAATAATCCAATGCTCACATCTATTGACTAATGCTCATCATCAAAAGGGCAAATCACGGAAATTACCACTGAGGTTTAGCTTATTTACAAAAAAAACCCTATCATGCTCTTACAAATAGTGTCTCCGATGGGTATTACCATCACTACCCCTTGACATTTGTGTTTTTCTTACATATACCTAAACAGGGGTAATTTGAGGAAAAAACAGAATGTCAAGAGTGATATTTGCTTGAAATGGAGCTGGGTTTTTTTGTAAAGCTAAATACCAGTAGTAGCTTTTGTGATTCTACCTCTATCAAATGAAAAACACAGAGAAGAATAAAACCTATCGAAACTCATTAACCTATGTCATACTTCCCTATCACAAGCTGCCGCATATGCCTTTTAGTATCCGACAATAGTGCCCACATCCTGCGAGACGTGCTCCTTGTGTCTGTACAACTCAAGTTGACATGTGTTTCCTCTTCCTGGTATTGAGTTATTATTTCAATATTGGCCAGGACAAAAGTGCACATATCCTGTAGAGTATTCCATATGATAAGGATGAAGAATCATATGGTATACGCTACATGATATCTTCACCGCTGACTAGCCTTTTTCTCCAGAAATAAAGAAAGTATTCTAGGTAATCACTAGGTCAAAATACTTTGGCACCCAAACCACCATTATTAGGAACATGGAGAACAGCCGGGACCTTTTTATGTACTTGAAAGACCAAATTGAGAGCCTAAACCTAAGTTTTGAAACTAATCCTACCAAGGCCACGAGCAGCAACATCAGTGGCAATCATTATAGGACTTTTTCCAGTTTTAAAATCAGCCAGGACCCAATCTCGTTCATCCTGGCTTTTATCACCATGTATGGACAAAGCTGGCCATCCGTCCATTCTCAGTTGTCTTGTGACTTGGTCACATCCTTTTTTTGTCTCCACAAAAATTAAAATTTTACTTCCATCCATCACTTCCTTCAGTAATCTTATCAACCTGCAGTAGAATATATGTTAAGAAACAAGGAACTTAAATGTTTTAACAAGTGAGCTTCTACAACCTATGTCACCTATTATATTTCTCCATATCAGTTGTAACTTCAACAATTTGCTGTATAGATTGATTTGCTTTCAGCTCTGCCGACCCAATGATAACCTGTTGTGAATTCAATAATATAAGTGAGTAATCCGTTGCAATCAAGATAAAATTCCTGCAGTTGTCAAGGTCAAAGCACCAAGGTGACTCTGGTATAGTCGTACAAAAAACAAGGGTGGAAATGTCGGACAGACCTTGTAAGCATTGCGCAGGAACTGTCTTGCTAGAGTTTCTACCTCCCTGGGCCACGTGGCACTCCAGTATAAGGTCTGCCTATCAGGACGAATCTGAAGTTTGAAAAATTCCAGCAAACACCAATATCAGAAAACGATAATTTTGACAAGATTAGAACCTACAAAAAACTTAAGATGTTTCTATTTCACTTTAGTAGATGCAACACGTAAAGCAGAAAAAGAACTTCAGTTAATAAAACAACTAAAGGAACTACTACAGAGTATCATGATATGCAAAACCCTGTTAGATTACGCAGATCTACCTTCAGACCAACGTTACTATGGGGGACAGGATGTAATGAAACATGCAAATAAAAAAACACTCAACTTAGCCGCAAAGGAATCTTATAGGGGATATCCAGAAAGAAAAAACTAAGATAAGAAAAAGCATTCAACAGAGTTGGCTAAAGTTGATCCTAGCACAATTGCGGTAAATTTTATTCAGATTGCTTGAGCATATACAGGTTGAGCTCATCAGGAAGACTAATGGACCCGGCATTGTGGTCTAACTTTAGATGCAGATAACATTCTTAATAGACGGAATGAGATTATCAAAACAAAATTATGCTTTAGGTTTATCTCCACAGCAGCCCTCTAGCATTGGCAGTGCAAAGTGGAAGAATGAACAAGCATTTTTTATAGGATTTTATTGATAAAAAAAGAATGAACAAGCATTTCATGCTACTAGAATCATAGTTGTTGCCTTCTGCTTGAAATGGACAGCCACTGTCTCCATTCTCCCTCTCACTTTCATTGTGTCATATATTCATGTGCACTGTAAGTTGCATTATGTTACTAACAGACAACCTCGTTATCCCAATTAGTACAAAGAACAATCAGACGACATCAACCCTTTGGAAAATGACATAACAAGTAAATAATCTAGATGTGCATTACAACATGATGAATTGCATATAATAAAGCTGGTCCCTTTTATCAGAGGATAGCAGTCGCATATAAAACTGCAGCAGTATGTTCCAATGGATGTGGAACCCTAAATGTTGCTCACAATAAAAAAGAAAATAAATTCCTCCACATTCACCAGGTTTTTTCAAGTTGCACTCAATTTGGCTTTAGGAATGCCACCAGTTATTACTAAATATTGTATTTAGCTATAATATGTTGCTGAAAGGCCTAAACACTCAGGTAACTTGATGTCTAGACCATCATTATATATTTTTTGAACTTGGTCCAGGATTCCCGAGAGAAGGGAAAAAGCACAATAACAATTTGCTATTCTTATCATCTTAAATTTAACAAGACTACAAGCAGAATACTCCACAGTCCGAGTTTCATAGTTCAAAAACCAGGTATTGCGTAATGGCAGCCAAAAATATGATTTAGAATTGTTAGTCAGATATTTACTCTATCTAACCCAAGACATCGGAACAATTAACTTCAAACTTTATGCAATCTCAAAATCAGTTGGAGTATGCTAACTCACACTCCAGAAGTAGTGGATTATTCAAAATGTGCATATGATTTTCTAGATAATTATCATCAATATCTACGTAGTCGACGTAACATATTTTAATGCCATTGACATTTTTGTAATAAATTCTTTTGTATAAGTCATCAACTTCAAATACAAATCACTTCACTAAAATGTCACGAGAAGGATCAGTGAACAAGCGAATGAGAATACCTGTGACACAACTTTCCTGATTTGGGGTTCAAATCCCATATCTAGCATGCGATCAGCTTCATCTAAAACAAGGTAAGTCACTCTTCTCAAGTTAGTATGTTGAGCCTCCAACATGTCTATCAATCTTCCGGGTGTAGCAATGACAATTTCAACTCCTGAAATAATAATGAGGTTGCAAGTATTTCCAGATAAGAAAAAACACAAAGAAATATTAAGATTAAAAAAATCAGAAAGAGGAAATTACAAAGTCAGATCACCTCTTTTAAGATCTCGAATTTGTGGACCTTTAGGGGCACCACCATATATGCACGTACATCGTATGTTTGCATGTGATCCAAATTTTACAGCTTCTTCTTGAATCTGAACAGCCAATTCTCTAGTAGGTGCTAGGACTAGAGCAATAGGACCATCGCCTTGCGCTGGATTTATATTATTTTTGTCAAAAAATTATTAGAAATAGAGAAAGGAACAAAATCCCATCAATATATGGCTTCCAAAATGAACTTACCGAGCCTGGGCTGAGCACTAACATGAACAAACGCAGGCAGCAAATATGCCAAAGTCTTCCCTGAACCAGTCTCAGCAATGCCTACAAGATCTCGACCTCTCAAAGCCATTGGCCATCCTTGGGATTGGATAGGAGTAGGCTCAACAAAACCCAATCTAGAAATGACCTCAAGGCAGTAATCTGCAAGGCAAGCTAATCCATGAGCTAACTACACATACAACTTAGCTACCAAAACATAAAACAGAAGTGAATCCAGTATAAGCTCATGCAGTATGGTTGATCATTCGCATGTGCAAGAATAAACTTCTAGCTGAGGGAAAATCATCATGACATATTACCACTGCAAAACGAAAAAAGATAAAAAAAAAAAAAATCATAATTACCTGGAAAGTTTGCTTCTTGAAACATCCGAATAGGCTTGGGAACACCGTTCCCTTCAACGGTAATCTCCCTCCGTGCTCGGTACATCATAACTTCTTGTTCGCTCATTGCACTCACTGATGGGCTCTCAACATAGAAGTCCTTTTTAAAAGGAATCAACCCACTAAAATCTGGTTTGGGAAGAGAAATATTATCTAAGTCATCTCCCCTCGTCCTACCTCCTCTACCACCACCCCTACCTCCACCACGATCTGAACCCCTCCCAAAAGCATGACCACCTCTCCTGCCTCCCATCCCGCCACCGCCAAATCCTCTACCTCCAAACCCTCCTCCTCCTCTACCACCTCCACCTCGATCAGTAAAACCACCGCCACGAGCACCACCAAACCCTCTCCCTACACCATGCTCAATACCACGATATCCACCCCTAGCACCACCCGCCATATGAGGCGGAGGCATCGGAGGCCCTACATGAGCTGGACCACCACGGCCATAGATGGGCGGAGCACCACCTGCCATAGGTGGCGGCATCATCACGGGGGGCGGCCCCACTATATCACTACAGATTTAACAAAGTAGAACCATAAACACTCATGTAAATACAAACAATATATAACAAATTCTGCAAACATTAAACAAACAACGGATTGGCCATAAGAAACTACTGCTGCGCATCATTCATCAGAAATAAAAACATACCATCGGCGCTGACGATAAGAGCTTGCATCGTGAAGTCTAGGATCGTGGTGATTGAACATAATGAGACGGTTTTGGGATAAAAATTAGGGTTATGGTTTGAAAATTTGAGATGAGAAATAGCTGAGAGCAGAAAGCAAAAAAATCAATCTTACGGTTTAGATTTTAGAGAGTAGATCAAAATTATATCTTTCTTCTTAGGGGAATCAAAATCAAATTATATGTTTGAGAGCACTGAGAAGAGAAAAAGTTTCTATATTAGGGTTAGGACAATTATATAGGTAACAGCGAAGACTGTCGGTTCGACCGCCTAACGATGTGCAATGTCCGGTTGTGTTTTCGGTTCAATTTTTTTATGAATATTGCACAATATTTTAATAATTGTCAATAAATTACGAATATGTTTCTTTAAGGTTGAGGAGTGCTGGGTTAAACTTGACTGGGAGAGTTAATGAGTGTAATTTATTAGAATTTTGTCCTCTAAATCTGTTAAGCGAAATCATAAATAAACATACAATCTATTGAGATTTTGATAATTATAATCTCCATTTAATTATAAAAAAGACCAGGTGATATTTTTCAAAAGATAAAAGAAATCAAAATGCTAAGCTAGATATTTTCAAGAACAATCAAAGTGAAAATAGATCTCTTACCTATAAACTTCAAAAGCTAAAAGAAATCATAACACTAAGCTAACACATATATCAAAAAACAATCAAAGTGAAAACTGATCCTTTAACTATAAACAACACAACACGAACTCAATTCAGAGGATGTTTGCTATCACATGTATTCAAGAACAATTAAAGTAAAACAGATTCTCTTAACTATAAATAACACAATACGATCTCAATCTAAAGGATGTTTGAGTTGGCTTGTGCTCAACTAGATAGAGATGGTTCATCCTGCATAAATGTTTAGTTTGGTTTGTAGATGAGGGATCGACCATCCACCCATCCAACTAATCAAAATATTCATCCCAACTAATATATTAATTTGCCATTTACACCCGTGCGGAAGCGAGTCTAACTTCACCTCAAAATTATGGTTAAGTTGGGTGGCTTGTTCTGACTCATATATCCAGGGCTAGTTTTGCATCACAATTCACAACCCGACGTTAAACAACCCCCTTGGACTATCAGCCACCACCCACCGAGCCCTCCTTGGGCCTATCAGCTACCAAGAGTTCTTATTTTTCGCTTTCAGTGGTTAGAGTGATATCTCCTGCATCATCCATCCACCCTTAGATGTCTATGGCTTCTCAAAGGCTAGACCTACACTCACAGATAATTACGGTACACAACTTTCCATACTTCACCTCAATACAAACATTATCTTTTTACTATTTAAATAATTGCAACATCTTGTACGTACCAGCCAAATATTTTTCGACCTAACAACTACTAATATTTATTTTGAGATATAATATGAACTTTTACAGGCTATTGTCAAATTGTCTTAAATCTAGTAAAGACATACATTTATATTATAATTATATTATAAACTTTAACACATTTCAACATTTGTGATATTAGTATTCACATATTTACATATATACATAATAAATACATGCAAGAACATTTATATATTTTTTTAGATAACAATTCATTTATAATACTCCCTCAATCCCATCTTATCTTGCACGCTTTTATTAAACGGTTGTTCCTTCTTATCTTGCACAGCCTAAAAAGGAAAAGTTATAACATAATCTCCACCCTCAATCTATCTTTGAAAAGTCGACAAACAACCATAAAATAATTTTTCTTAATACTTGTGCCGGACCCCTCTGTGCAAGATAAGCCGGGACGGAGAGAGTAGTATTTATGCACGTGAACACACACATGTATGTTTATAATAAATATGTAAACAAAAGAAATCGTCAAATATTTGGGGGGGGGGGGGGGGTGCGTTGCCCTCACTTGCAACCCTTAAATCCCCCCTTCCCCTACTTCTCATGTACGTAGGTCCATGACTCCCACAAAAGACCAACTAAAAGGAAACAAATGCAAAACAGTCACCTATATTCTAAGAAATTGGAATTACACCCATTTTTCATTCTCATTTACAGACTTTTCCCTCTTTACGAGATCCGAAAAATATAAAAATTTCAAAAAATTCAAAAATAAATTCTAAAGATAAATTTATTCAAGTGGATTTGCCTGAAAAGCAAGCACACTCAAAGAAATGCCTTTCAAAAGGTCTTGAGACTTGTGGTCTTTGATTGGATTTGGACAAAGCCATATCTTCTTTCATCTTTTTGGCATCATCATATACCACACTAACTTCACAGTATTCTGGTGCATTTTTTTTCACATATTCTCCCTTCCCTAGCCCCTTTCGTGACAGCCTACAACACGAAGCAGAATAAATCATGAACTTTTACGAAATTAAAATTTTAATACGACTTATCAAAACAACAAAGAACTTAACACCACTTTGCGTTTCGAATCACTCATTTCCTATGAAAATTTACAGCTTGTTAGACCAATTTTTACACACTGAATCACATATTGTCCAAAAAACGCATAGTACAGAAAATACATAGAAGTTTGGACTACGAAAAAAACGTTGTTACGTCTCTTCTCAATGAATGGATTTGCAAAATAAAAAGTAGACATTGGATTATATAGAAATCATAAGAAAAGATTCCAGGGATTTGAATTTTCCAATGATAGTTTGATATAATATGAGCATCATATTTAGAATTTCTTAGGGTTAATTATAAAATGACATTATTTTCTTGTCAAAAATCTACTTAGTACTATTATTTTATCAATTTTAGTTAGTTTGCAATTTTTTTCAGGAACATTATTAAAATTACAAATTTATGTTAAGTTCATGATTTATTTTGCTAAATTTCAAAGGACATGTTAAAATTGCAATTTTTAAAGTTTATATTATGATTTATTTTTCTATAAAGGCTATTTGATTTTATGCACATATATATACATATATATATATATTTTTTTTTTCTTTTTTCTTTTTTTTTTCTAAATAAAATTTCTAAGCTTATAAATGGGAACGTCTGGGCTATAATACTTTTGTTAGCCCAATTGGGCTCTCTCTAATAGTTATTCCCTGAGATTACAAAAATTGGGCTGAATAATTGGGCCTTCCCTAAACACACTAGATGTGCTTCGTGGGCTTATAAGTAAGGACCTTAATGTTTGGAGACTAATCGTTATCCATCGGAGGATGTTCGGCTAAACTTATTTTAAATATTTGATAAGCTCTAATATTTTATAAGTTGTTTTAAGAACTTATAAGATGTAATTTTTAAGAAGCATATAAGTTAACAAAATGTTTGGATAAAAGAGGTTATAAACTTGCAATTGAATATAGTGATTTAGCTATAAATTTGGGTCTAATTTAAAAGTTAATATTAAATACACATTTTGATTTGGGTGTAAAATGTATGTAGTGTGTGAAGTGTATTTAGTGTGTGAAATATATGTAGTATGTGTAGTTTGTAGTGTGTGAAATGTGTGTAGTGTGTGTTGTGTATGTAGTGTGTGTAGTGTGTTTTGTGTATGTAGTGTGTGAATTATGTGTGAAATTTGAGTGTAATAATTAAGATCTTAAAAAATAAGATGGGGTATAACAACTTTTTTTTAGATCTTATAAGCTCTTAGAGCTTATTTTTTTGTCTTATAAGCTCCTAAACATTTTTTTTTTGCAAACACTTTGCAAGAGCTTATAAGCTCCTAAACATCTTATAAGATGTTTTTAAGATGGAGAGAGTATGGAGATACCTGGAGAAGGGTGATTGGTTAGTTCCCATGACAAGATTAGTGATATTAGCAACAGGAATGAGTTCCAGAATGGCCTTAGCTGATGCATTGCTTTCCACTAGCATTGTGTCCACCACTACCTGCACAACCACAACACTTTCTCTCTCACATACACACACACGCGTGTATCTGTGTGTAATATGTGGTCATGTTTACATACCTTTGACTCATCACATAGTTGAATGTATTTTTGTAAAAGATGTTTTCTCCTGTTGTTTTCTTCCCTTATATATACCTGCACTTGGTCCTTGCTCAGTTGGCTTCTTGATAGCCTCCCCACTGTTACACAAATCTCCTTCGTAAGTAAAGGTCGCCAGGCGCTAATCAAATACTAAATTAGGGTCTAGTATCTAATTGAGACTAAGCAGGACATAAACGTTGTTAGTCGAAAAGAGTCGGACAAAATAACATACGCAGCTAATAAAACTAGAAATCTAGCACTTAAAGAGGAACTAACTAGAGTTAGTCGGTATTTTTTTCCAATAAAGGTCATACCAATGGCGCGATAGCTATGCCTTTAGAAAATAGACAATCTTTAACTCTTGGGCTAAATATATTTTTTAGTCTATTAAATTTCACACTTCCGATTTTAGTTCATTTTAATTTTAATCATTTAACTTTTGAAATTTGAGGAGCAGGTAATATGACTAAATTTTTGTAAGTTCATATTTTAAAAGTTAAATGATCAACTTGGGCCATTGGCCTCCAACAGGTCTGACCCAACACAACAAGCCTATACTATATGTAGAGCTGATAAAATTAATTCGGTTTGATGGACCGGTCCAGTTCGCCCAATATTTTAAATGGACTAAACCATATAAATATAGACTCGAAGCACTATATATGGGATCCAACAAATCTGATCCGATGAGCTAAAAGCTCGACGAGCCCGAGCCAACAAAAAAAGAAGCATATCAAGGGGAACAGACTAGGCCAGACTCAATAACTTTGCCACGTGGAATTCAGGCTGACCCAATCCAACATATAGTGTTAGTTCGATGAATTGGGCCCAGTTAGGTAGGATAGTTTGAATTATCACCTCTAACTATATGTTAGACCGTTACAAAATTTCATCAGACTTTATAATGACGAGTCCGACCAAAGCCAGCCCTCGAAAATGCACTTCGATATGATGGGTCAATCTAAGGCCCGTCAAGGCGGTTCATTAGGTCCAATAACATTTTGGATTAAGAGTTTTATAGGACAATCCATCTAAAATGCCAGACCGATTAAACCGATTGGTTTTACCACCTCTAATTACATAGAACACTATCCAAGACCATCAATAACCTAAGTTATAATCAAACAACAAAGAAGAACTGTAAGAACCGCACCTGGAGTTGGGATGTAGGTGACCGGAGAAAAAACATGGACAAGAAAAATCCGGCTACCGGGTCGAACCGCATGATCCAGGGCCCATTTAACAACATGCAAGTCATTTTTACCCACCGCAACATAAACATCACTTGCTCCGCCATCTCTACTCCCTACTACACTCTTGCTTTCGTCTCCGATTTCGACGATTTCCGGCGACGCCGCAGTCCAATTACGATATTGCCCTTCTTCTACACCCTCCATTGAACTCCACTCAACAATTTGAGGTCCTTTGTTGGCCTTTTAGTTTGGGCAAGAGATGCATACACAAGAAGAAAACAAGAAGCATGATTGAGGGTGTAAAAGGGTCGGTGCTTTCAAAGTTAAAAAATAATAAAGAATTTAAAAAATATGGAAAAGTTGGATTCGAATTTGTCATACATCAGAAACTTTGTGGTTTGCTTTTGTCTATAGCCACTTGTTAATTACCATTTTTAGTTGACTTGGTTTGTGTTTCATGAATTTATAAAAGGGTTATTTTTTTACTTTTGTGTTCTTCCATAAGTGGAAATGTGTGTTGGTTCTCATCACTCTCTATGATGGGAAAGTTCTGCTTTAGGTCGAGCCCGCACAAATTTATATTTCGTATTAGTAGAGATTTATCTCTTTTTTTATATGTAGGTTACAAAAGTTACTAGGCGCTAGTCAAATGGTAAACTGTTGTCTAACGATCAATCGAAATTTAGGCGAAGCTGATCTGGGTATTTGCGTACTTAGACGGGATGAAATCGGAAAATAAACATAAACGGACAATGAAAGTGTAACGTCTAAGCAGGGATAAGTCGAAGCTAGTCATATTTTTTTGCAACTGAGCTTATATGCCATGATTTGGTTCAGATGTGCACAACTTTTGAAAGGCAATTTGTTTGAGGCTTTTGAGAAAACCTAAAAACGAAACTGTTCGAAGTGGATATTATCTATAGGTGGCAAAATTGGTCTTCATCCGCTCGATATTTTAGGCAAATTAAATTATGGGAAATGTAGTTTAACTTAAGAAATGAGCGGAACTAAGCTCACAATTTTTTAGTCTAACCCTATTTGTAGCATCACCCTGACAGACATTTACGTGCCAAGTGACTCACATTGCCACTTTTAATAACACACTTCTTTCATAAACACGAGTTTGGAAGAGTTAGTCTGTTAGTGCATGTTTGGTTGGGGTAGGGGATGATTGGGGGTACTATTGGCTGTGGATAGTGACTGGAGTTAGGAGCTGAGAGTATTAAAGAGTGATGTTTATTTGAGTAATTGGGGTAGAAATTGTAGCGTAAGATATAATTTTAAGTTGTAAAAGGTGATGTGATGTGTGTAAAATGTTGTTATTGATGATTGGTTTAATGATTAAAGTAGTATTGAGATTTGTGATTGATTGTTGATAGGTGATTGTTTGAGGAAATTTGTGTCACAATCCTAATAAAAAAGAGATTACTACAACTATTGAGCCAAACATATGATTTGATTAGCCCAATCGATCACAGATTGGACCAATCCCAATCAAACATATCCTTATTTTACGTTTAACTTTGGAAGACTATACAAATATTAATAAGTAAAAAAAGCAACCCAAAATAGAGAAAAAATCAATTAGTGTATAAACGGATAAAATACTATAGATTCTTTGAGTAGTGTCATGGGCATTATTATACTTCGTAGGCCCTAAGTATATCTAATTAAGATTACACTTTTGGGCCGCGAAAAATTAATTTCAGCCCATTCCATAGGAGGTGTGAGATTGGACTGGGCCCGGAACTCTCCGAACCCGTCACTATTTTGTGTGACTCGTAAAAACTGATGTAATTTCGTTGTTACGTAGCATAGTATCTTTTTATTTAATAGAAACTTTAAATGCACGAAGCGTTTGCAATATAATATTGGTCACTAAAATCATTTTCTAGAAACACTTTCAAATTCAGGAACGTTTGCAATCATATTAGACCAATGAATTTGCTTCTCCAAAAGTGCTTAAAAGTGGATTATGAGAATATGTAAAAATCCAGATTCTACTTTTGATTTTTCCAAATACTACCAAAGTTTAATTTTTCTACAAATATTAATTCAAATAACTTTTCTAAAAAGCACAATTATTTACAAACACCACCTAACCTGTTGAATTAAGATCAGAAGTTAAACTGGTTGCCTTAATTTGAATATTATTTTCTTAGTTTCAAAATAAGGGTTTTTTTTTAAGGTTATAAGTTTGATGTAAAGTTTATTAAATTTTTATTTTACCTGTAAGTCATATATAGTTGAATTAGTCAAATCGATAAATAAAAATTTCGTATCGAGTTGAGCATTTATAAGTTTTAAATAGTTGTAGTTCCATTTAATCGATTAAAATACAAAATTGTACTTTTGCACTTCTAGTTTAATTAATGAGTTAATTAAAAAAAAAATACAACCTTTACTCTGATTTCAGAACATCACATTTAAAATTTATCAATAATAGTTATCAATTATGAAATTTTCTCAGTTACAACATCATATATTTCACTACAAGAACAAATTAAATTTGAAATGGAAAAATCCGCCTCTAATTATATTATATCGATTTCTAAATTAAAGTAGTGACGGATTAGAGACGAAATGGTTGATATTTATAATATTGGTCTCTAAATTTTAGAGATTGATTGTATTCCGTCTCTAAATTAGTAATGGAATTTTCCTATCTATTATGAAATTAGAGACCAAATTACCTACCAAATAGAGACTCTAATATTCGGTTGTTAATTCGTTACTAATCGGATACTCATGATTTTTTGCCACTTTCTATCACTATTCTTTTTTTTTTGTGACCGATATTATCCGTTACTAATTTTCGTCTCTAATATGATTTTTTTTGTAGTGTTTTGACATCTAAACGCGTCACCGCCACTATCATTAGCTACATCGTGATGAAATTGTCCAACATCTATAACCTATTTTGTCATATATTACTACTATTCTAGTGAATCGATGATTGGAGTTATTATGCCACGACTTTCGCTCCTAATTAACGGACGGATTATGAAATTGGTGGACGGTAAATGAAGGTATTGTCTAGGCGTATCTAATGATTGTGCCGTCGACACAATCAAATATAAGAAAAATATAGTCGATATTGTAATTAAAAAAAATCACAGTTGATGATCAACATTAATAAATTCTAAGTGATATTATAATTGAAAATTGAATCAATTATCGTGATTTTTTTAATTAACCCTTAATTAATTAACCAATCAAGCCAATAATTCAATAACACTTTATTGTTAGTTAACCGCCCTTTTATTCAGTTCCTTGTACTCTACAATAATGCAGAAGAAAGGGATAAATAAGAATATTTTTAACTTCTTTTATTAGTCGCCACTGCTGTCTGTTTCTTCATCTCTTATCTCTATTAAAACTTTTTTGGCAACCATAATTAGGGATGACAATGAGATAGAATCGAACTCGAATATGTGTGGTGTCTATCTTGGTCAAATTCGTCAAAATTAGTCTGATTACGTTTTTAGCGAATTTGAATTGAGCACAAGGATTTTACTAAATCCACCTCTAATTCGATGCGTATAGGTTAAAATACAATTTTAAATTTGTTATCGTTATATTATTTGATATATAGACCTTATATATAAGTCATAATCTTTTCTAATTTACAAATTAACTTCTTGTTCAACTTTTCATATTTGAATTATATTTCAGTTTTAAATATGAGAGTAGTGATAGTTAGTATATAAAATATTGTAAATATATAATACAAACCAAGTACGGGGTGGGTGGGCAAATTCGGTCGATTGACGAAGCGAAGTAGGGCGAATTATGGGTTTCATATTTCTCTTGCGGGAGCAGGTTACAAATTTAGCAAAACCTCCCCCACCTTACCGCCCCATACCCGTCCCATTGCTATCTCTAAGCATAATTTATAATCCCCGAGTAGGAAAATGAAAAAAGAAAAGCAAAAAAGCAAGAATAAGTCATAATTAGACATAAAAAGTTTCTTTTGAGTGGGTCTAGGTAGTAATTCGAGTGGTTTGCCTACGTCGACCTAATGCATCGGTCAACATTATATATTAGGTTGGTACAATAAAATTTTATCGGACAAAAAATTAGTGAATGTATCCCGGATTATCCCCCTAAAGTCACTAAAAAAGAAATAATCTCTTGTGATAACAAAAATTGGTCTCAAATAATGAGTATTTGCCACAACTTTATTATTAGAGACAACATGTCATTGCTAATTAGTCGTCTCAATAACTCCGATACAAATAACATATTTGTGAGTTGTGACGACAAAAGTGATCTCAAAAGCGTCTCAAATAGTTTTTGCAACAACTAGTTGTCTTTAAAAGTAGTCTTAAATAATCTTAAATAATTTATAAAGAGATTTGTGACAACAAGTGATCACTAATAACTTATTATTAGTGACCACAATTTTGGTCTAAAATGTTATACAAAATACCTATGTTGTTGTAGTGAGTATACTACAAATTTCATGTCGGCCCGTGGCTTACTGAGTTGTACTTGTTAGGCCCGATGATACTTCAGACCAAAATTTTTGTAGCTCACCCCATTGAAAATATCGGTTAGCCTCTATGTTCTAAAAACGCTAGGTGTTAGTCGGACGACACAATAGGGTCTAACGTCTAATTGAGATTTAGGCAAGTCACAAAAATAATATCGACGATTAAGGATTGTCTAGCACCTAGACAGAGTATAATAAAAAATAAATATGACTTTTAGAACAGATGATAAACTGAAGCGATCTATTAAATCGGACCGATTTTACCACCTCTATCTGAGTCAAAATTTTCAAGAATTCCTTCGGCTCACAGAAGATAATTCATTTCGTGTACTTCTCTTACTATAATTAGTTGTGCAAGAGTTAATTGCACCCCGTTAATTAAAGGTGATGCTACACTCCGTGCCAATGCATCTTTCGCTCACTCCGTCCGACATTTTAAGTATACCAGACAATGAAAAGTTTAGTTGAAATAAGTTTAGATTGAAATATCATTGAGCCGAATAAATCTAACACGATGCATAAATTGTCTTACAGGCACGGTGAGCTACTTGTTTGTTCGACAAATTTTAATATATTTTAAAAAGAAATGCATTTTCTAATTTTTTACTCAACAAAATTTTGTTGGCACGATGAACTCGGGCGGTCCAAATTCCCACATGGAGGACCTATTTTTAAATATATTGACCTAATATTTTTAACAAGAAGCAAGTTGCATGAAAAGTGGCAGCCGAATGGAAAAGGGAATTGGGGCAGCCTTAACAAGAATGAAGCATGGGTCAAAAGTTAGCAATACTTTAAATTGGGCAAGTAGATGGCTTCTTGCAAACAACTTTTTCAACTTTTTTCTTGTTTCTCTTCATTGGATGAGCTCACAAATCTAGCTTGCGTGTCGAAAGATCGTATTTCATCTCATATTCTATTAAAAAAATCATTGTAAAAAATAACACAAAATAAAAAAAAATTAATTGTAACTAAGGGGATGTTCATAAAAAAAATGTTTTTGAGAAGTGATTATGGTGAAAATTGCTTAATAGTAAAAGTAAATAGTTTTTTTGATGAAAAGTTTTGTAACTACGAAAACTGAGCATAATTAAGGTGTTTGTAAAAAAAAAATCAAATTAAAAATATTGATAGTCAAGTAAAAAGCAGGCATCTCTAGACTCTAGCTTCTAGTTACTTGTAAGTAGTTGAATCTACTTGCTGAAAACACTAAAAACCTGATTATCAAAAAATAAAAAGTAGTTTCAAGTTCTAAGTTTTTCCGAAGACCCAATAAGTAACAAGAAGTCAGACATAAATTAATTCAATAGTAAAGGCTTGCGAAATGATCATTTGCCCACTATGACTGTTTGATATTATGTTTATCAGTGATATGTCAAAATCACATCTGCAACCTTCGTCCTGACTAATCACCTATCATATATTACATAACTTTGACACATCACTGATAAATATATTAACACATACACAGGTAATCATTCCTTGTTGTACCTATTGAAATATACATAGAGGAATGTGTGCTCATATGGTTACACTAGGTGTTAGTTTGTTATAGGATGCAATCTTGGAAAAGATTTTCAAACAATGAAAATAGTGGTAAGTGGGTGGACCATAAATCCACTACAATAATGTTGGACCAATTCTCTCAAAGTCTGCTGATTCAACTTAGAATCTAACCAAATATTCAAATAAATGCAGCATATTAAACAATAGTAACCTCAAACTAATCCTTTATCTTATTAGGTGGACTTGCTACATAGATCATATCTCCCAATCTTGTTTGGCCAAGACACTCATGTATATTGATGCTCTTTTTTAAACGTTCTCGTCTTCTTTCGTTTAGGCATCCCTTAGGTGTTGAACTATTATCATTCGTCTAAGTTTTTTCCCCGACTCTTTTTCACTTTATCTCACCTAAATCTTGTTTAGCTCTGTCTAAACTTCAATTAGACGCTAGACCTCAATTTACCGTCCGATTAGCGCCTATCGTATTTTAGGACATCATATGTGACTGTAACATATCTTTTTTAATAATCTTTTTTCGATTCTTTTAAATTATACCCCTTCTCATTTTATTTTGTCTGAATAATCAAGTCCTATCGGGTGTTTTTAGCCACTTATTAAGATTACATATCTTTTATCTACTTTTTCTTAAAAAGACAATTTTACCTTAATGAATCAGAGTCGAAAAATATAGCATCACTGTCATATATCGAAGTTCACTGTTTATATTGAAGGTCATGAACATACAAAGCTCTTTGATATAACAGTGAATTTCGTTAAGGGTATTTACATAATTTTATCCTTAAGACATCTACTCTTATCTCACTTGATCATTTAACCACCGCGTTCTTACGACAAATCCTCTGCTTTCTACCAGTGTGAAACAACACAACGTTTCAATCACCATGATCCATTACCACCAGTGTTAACCAAATCACTGTCAAAATCACATAATGCTACTGATGAAATGTTTAAACAATATCACATATATCCCATCACAGATTGGTTGTCTTCCCATTACAGAAATGGTGGGGGTAACATAATCAAGTGATTTTCTGCCACTTCTTACATGACTACTATAAAAGGACCTCTTCTCGATACGACACACTTAGAATCGTCTGTCTTTATTCGACCCCAAAAGATGTTCAGGTCGATTCTTAAACTGCTACTGTTCTTGATATTTGCTGCTTGGGTTTCTGTTTGGGTTCTTAAGCCGACGCAGTTCTGGACGAAGAAGTGGAAAGAAGCGGAAGAGAAGGCGTCGGGTTCCGTTTTCGGCTACAATGGTACGTGAAATGTTTTTACGGGTCTGTATTTTGTAGTTTTCGACCTGAGCGCTTATTTTAAATATCTTATAAATTGTATTAAAAGCTTGTAAGAGGTGGTAAAATCAGTCCCATCCAGCCTGCTTAATATTTTTAGGTGGGTTGGATCGTTAAATTTTGGTCTAAAGTATTATTGGGCCTGGTTTGATAGTTAAAAAACTCAACAGGCTATGAGGCAGTCTAAAGATCTTATAGAGGAACGGGTAGTGTAGGACTCGATTAATTTTAGGCCCCATAAACTTTTAGGCTGGTCCAACCCAATTCGATATATGATGTTGGTTCGGTAGACTGACTAGTTTATGGTACGGAGCTTAAGAGGTGTTTGACCGAGTTTATTTCAAATATCTTATAAGTTGTTTTAAAAGTTTATAAGTAAGGTGGCAAAACTGACCCGACGTAATATGTTAACCCAATTTGCTCGATATTTTAGATGGGATGGACCATAAAATTTTTAGTATGAAGTACTATTGGTCCCGAATGGGTCAAAAGCCCGACGAGCCATGGGCCTACCCAAAAAACTTAGTATCATATATGGGGATGGACTAGGGTGATCAATTTTAGGCTCGATAAACTCTTGGGCCCGGTCGGTATGGTGTTGGTCCGATGGGCTGGGCTGCTCGAATTATCATCTCTACTTATAACACATAATTTCTGAAGAGCTTATAAGTTGATAGAGTGTTTGAAGAATAAAGCTTATAATGTTGCATTTGAATGAACAGATTTAACTATTAATTCCGCGGATGAATTTGAATTCCACCGTCAAACATTCGTTCTGGTTAAAGTGTCTAGTGTGTGCAGACTACAATATATGTAAAGAAAGCATGCATTGTGTGAATTGTGCGTGTGAAAGAAGTGTATTAGTGTGTGTAATTTGACGATGGTTATAAAATCTTAAAAAGATAAGATGAACTAGAGATACTTATTAAGAAATGATTATAAACACCCAATGTTTCTTTAAAAATACCCAAGAAACAAGTTAGTTTTTTATTGTTCATTGATACTAATCGAACACTTTAAAAATAAGATGTTTTCATATCAGACGAACACCTTAAAATATATTCGGTTGATGTAACTAAACAGAAATTGGAATGTTGATAACCATGTCCTACATATTAGTATATTATTTTTTTTTTTATTTTTTTTAGCTTATAAGTTATAAGAGTTTATTTTTACGTCTTTTGAAATTGTTTAATATCTATTTTACAATACACAGGTCTCGATTTTGTTGTCTACACATTTCCTCTGATCGCTTTGGCCATAATCGGCTTTATTTACTTGGAAACAAAACAAAGAGAACCAAAAATGAGGTATAGAATTAAATTCAACAAAATTAAAATTTCACTCTTTTTTATTACTTTAAATCTAAAAATCTCATATTTGGTACAGACAAAAACGAACGAGTGCATTCACCTCCCTCTCTAATCCTATTATAGTGAATAAATATGTTGGAATCTTATCCGGCGCACAAATTCTGGTTTCGTCCCTGTTTATAATGTTACTCGTTTGGACATTCTACGTTCGAATTTCCAACGACTTCAAGAAGACGATACCAATCAAATCGTTCAAACTAAACCCGTAAGTATATATTTCCCCATCAATGATAAGTCCCAAAGAGAAAAAGTTTTTATTACGTAAAAATTCACGATATTTTGATCAATTATCATTTGCAGCAGAACTTTTCAAACATAATCATTTTTAGCTTATTTCAGATGGCAATACAAGCTATTCAGAATAGCTACACGTTGCGGATTGTTATCAGAAGCTTGCCTAGCTCTCCTTCTACTACCTATACTAAGAGGGATGTCCGTTTTTCGACTAATTGGTGTCCAATTTGAAGCTTCAGTTCGGTACCATATTTGGCTCGGCACTGCACTCATATTTTTCGCAACTTTACACGGCGTAGGCACCTTGTTCATCTGGGGAATCAAACATCGAATCCAAGATGAGGTATCCAATTACTCGCTTCTTTTAAAAAAAAAAAGTATCGCTTTAACCTTTTTTGAAAAATTAAGGATGGATAAAAAGGACAAATATATTTATACATAATTAATCTATTTGAGGAATAAGGAAATAGTGACCTAAATTAAGTAACTTGTTTAGTGTAAAATTGGAACAATTGTGTTTCTTTCGCTAAAACGGCACTTTCTTTGAATTTTTTTATCTTCTCTAAAACGACACTTCTTTTGAAACGGATGGAGCATAAATCAACTTTCGAACGTGTGTAAAAGTTAACGACCTGACACTTTATTCGGTGTAACAGATGTGGAAATGGCAGACGAAAGGTCGAATATACCTTGCCGGAGAACTGGCTCTTATAACAGGGCTCGTGATCTGGATCACTGCACTTCCGGTGATTAGGAGGAAATGGTTTCGAGTATTTTACTACACGCACCACCTTTATATCGTCTTCCTAGTTCTGTTCTTGTTCCACGGCGGTGATCGCCATTTTTACATGGTTTTTCCCGGCGTTTTTCTCTTTGGAATTGATAAACTACTACGACTCATACAGTCGAGGCAGGAAAGCTGCATTGTTTCGGCTCGTGTCTTCCCGTGCAAAGCCATAGAACTGACTTTGCCCAAGGATCCAAGTTAGTTCTCCAACTCTTTTAGCATTGTAGAGCATGAAATGTATACCCTTTTATTGCAAGGGTTGATAGCAATTCGAGCGGCCAGCCCGGCCTGAGCCCGCACGCTAATGCCATGCAGTGGGATGGGTCCGGCTAGCTTGAAATTTTTGTTGGGCGAAAAAAATTAGAACTAACCAGCTTGCCCTTTAAAAATACACTATATTTGGTTAGACCGACCCACGATCTATCAAACTATATCATTAAGTTGGATATGTTGCGTCCTATGGAACTTCGGCTAGATCCTTAGCGCTTAGTCTGTACAAAATGTTATGTGAGCAGAATCTATTTTGCCACCCACTACCACAAAAAATATATTCTGTCTATTATTTTGTAAACGACAAATGTTCTCTCTAATAATAATTATATGTGACGACTTAATCGTCACAAGATGTTATACAAATAATTTAGAGTTATTTGTTTTACGGACAACTAGTTGTTGCACAAAATGCATATACGCATTGTCGTCTCAAATAATCTATTTGAGACCGAGTCCTTATGACGACTAGTTAGTGTCGATATGTTGTCTCTAATAATAAAATTGTGACAAACACTTGTTATTTGGGATCACTTTTGTTTATCTCAAAAGACTATTTTTCTTGCAGTGGCCTCTAAAATCGACATAATAACTTCTGAATTAATGTAGCTGTGAGTCTATATCCTCAGAGTTTTCGTATTTTTAGAAACTCATGGATGTTTGGCTAAGCTTATAAGCTTCTCAAACGTTTGAAACAAGTTTAATCAAACACGCTGTTTTTGTCATCTTGAAGAAAACCTATACAAGTCTTTGTATGTTCAGAACTTAATACGTGATTTGCAGGGTTGAAGTATGCAGCAACCAGCGTGATGTTTCTGAAGATCCCGAGCATTTCGAAGCTCCAATGGCACCCGTTCACTGTAACTTCGAGCTCGCGAGTCGACGAACACACAATCTCCGTCCTTATAAGAAGCGAGGGACACTGGACAAGCTCCCTGTATAGCAAGATTCATGATGAACCAGATTCAGAAGCCGATCAGAACAAATGTATTCCAGTTTCTGTAGAAGGTCCTTATGGCCCTGCCTCACTGGATTTCATAAGGTAATGTCCAATGAACGAGCTAAAATTATTTTTGGTCCGTAAATTTTGAAATTTTGGTTCAAACCTCCCTAACTATAAAAGTATGGATTGTTTTTTATAATTTAATGTAGTGACTAAATTACCCTTATAGTTTTTTCCTCGACATTTTCTAATTACTTGAGTCTATAATAAGATGAAATTTTCTAAAAAGTTTTCTAATAATAATAACAACAACAATAATAATAACAACAATAGTGATATTAAATTGTGAACATAAAAAAATGTCCATAATTTTATCAAATGTTAGGGTTCGTTTGCTTAAGATTGTGCTCAGTAGATTTAGAGGAGCGAATCCAGATAAAGCACACTCATTAACTCCGTCAGGTTTGACCAAACACTCTTCAATCTTAAGTAAACGGACCCTTAGTTTCTCCTCATATGGAGACTATATTATTAAGTCTCCATATGAGAAGGAAATTATTGTAATTAAACAATAGTTTATTAATTCATTTAAAGTCAAAATGAAACTAGCAAAATACATAACTATATTTTGACTCTAAACTTTAATTCATATAAAGTCAAAATGAAACTATTGTAATAAACAATAGTTTATTAATAATATAAAGTCAAAATGAAACTACTAAAATACATGACTATATTTTAAGTCTAAATTAATTTATTTTTTTAAAAAAAAAAAAAATTAATATGCACCATCAGTAATTTTTACTTTATTTCGTAAGACAATAAGATTCCATACGAGAAGAAAATTATTGTAATAAACAATAGTTTATTAAGTCATATAAAGTCAAAATGAAACTACCAAAATACATAACTATATTTTAACTTTAAATTATAATTCATATAAAGTTAAAATAAAACTATTGTAATAAAAAGTAGTTTATTAATTCATATAAAGTAAAAAATGAAACTACTAAAATACATAACTATATTTTAACTCTAAATTTATTATTTTTTTTTTAAAATAATTAATATGCATAATCAGTAATTTAGCTTTATTTAGTATAAGATAATATTTCGTAAAATTATATGTTTCATGTGCGGAGCATGTGCACCTTACTAGTAACGTTAAAAATTCAAATTAGTCTCGTAACTTTAGGATTTGACTACATTTAATCCTTTTTTCCATTGTCAATGACCATTTTGACCGCAAAATAGCACATACCGGTCACGTGATCCTTTTTTCCAACTGATTTTTAAATACGTGGCCAGGAAAAAAAGGTCACGTGATGGGCACGTGAGTTTTTCCGGCTAAATTGATCATCGATGGCTGAAAAAGAACTAAATTCTGACAAATTCTAAATCTATGAGACTAAATTGAATTTTTTATTTTTTCTGAAACCAAAATTATACGAGTAAAAAGTTGCAAGACCCAAAATAAATTTAGCCCTACAACCAACTATCAACATTACATTGCTAGTTTCAGTGCATCTCTATGAATAGAGATGGGGATACTGTTCAAACCGCCGGTTTCGGTTTCCAAACGGCAGTATGGAAACCATCCCTTCGCCAAACCATTACCCATTTGTGTATATCATGGTTTTGGTTTCGATTTTGAACAGAAATCGGGTCAACAGTTTTGCACCGCTCCATTTAATGCAGATGTTTTTCAGCCATTTTTAAGGAAAAAATACTTAAATATCCTTTTTGAATAGAAGCTAAATATGCAACATATGAAAGGCCATTGTTTATATTGAAAATCATGGAAGGCCGCTATTTATCTAAAAGATCATGATTTCCGTATTTGTTTCGACCAATGGCTTGTTTATATTGAAGCTCATGGTCTTCGGTCTAAATATACATGAAAAGTCATGATCTCGATATTTTTAATAAGTTCATGACCTTCGATATATCCGCATTTCAAACTTCTAGTCATTAAGAACAGTGGTGTCTTTTCAGGTAAAAACTGCTAAAAAACACGCACTCTCAATAAGCGGCTTAAAAACATCAATTCTTATAGAATTTGGGTGAAAACACCTAATACAACTTTTTTTTTAAAAATAATAATGATTTATAAACTATGCAGGCATGAAAACTTACTCATGATTGCTGGAGGGATTGGAGTGACACCATTTCTAAGCATCATACAAGAAATAACCTCCAACTTATGCAATGAACAAAATCACTATCCAGATACAATTCAACTTATATACATTATACAGAAGTCACAGGATGCATGCTTACTCGACACAATTCTTCCCTACCTTCTAAACATCGAACAATTCCACGTCAAACTCAAAATCTTTGTCACACGCGAAAATCAGACTGGAACAACACTACGGGAAGTACTCGTCAACATTCCAGAAACCCGAACTACGAATTTCACCACAACCGGTGCCAGTCACGCAGTGTACGGTTCTGAAAGATTACCGTGGTTGGCTGCAATTACTGCAGTTTCTTCAATCGTGTTTCTCGTCTTGCTCATTTTATTCAACCGTTTTGTGATTTCACCGGCGAAGCAAATGTCGGAACAGAAGAGTTCTTCGTCGGAAGTTGATCTCCTTCTTTTGTGTTGTTTCGCCGTAGCGATGGTATTTGGGGCTTTAATGGCAGTTATTGTAAGGTGGAAAAGGGTAAACAGAGAGATTCAGTTGTTTTCGGATAAACAGAGCAGAGGTGTGAAGCAGAGTTTAGTTGGAGCTAGTCGAGACCTTGACGCACACGAAATCCATTTCGGAGGAAGACCTGATTTTCAAGGTATATGTATTACTTTTTTCGTCTCATAATGACAGTCATGTTTTATCACTCTCATATTATCTCTCTATATTTCATACACACTCTAATTCTTTCTTGATTTAACAGATGTACTCTCGAATTTCGCCAGAGAATCCGGGGGATCTGACATCGGAGTGTTGGTATGCGGGCCGGAGTCGATGAAAGAATCCGTCGCCTTAGCCTGCAGACATGTTTCAGAGAAGGATGCTAAGGGAAAGAGACCGAACTTTAATTTTCACTCATTGAATTTTACACTTTAGTGCGAAACAAAATAATATGAAGTCATGTAATACACTTAAGATTGCAGTGTAATAACATAATCTGTAAGAAATGTAGTACATTGTTCATAATAATTCACAAAATAATCAAGTTGCACACCAAAAACTGAGAAAAGTAACATACAAGTGACAAAAGTGTACAAGTTTGTAAGCACACCAAAAAACAGTATTATACGAAAAAAAACTCTTAATGAATAGGCGTCTGAAGCTAAACAAATATCGAGGTCATGACATTCGATATATACAGTGACCATAACTTTCAATCTAAATATATATCAAACTTCATGACGTCCGATATGCATGTATGTTGCATATTCGGCTTCACAGTCATTACGTATTTCACGTAATTAACCCAAAAAAGTGGCTAAGAAACATTTACATGGAAAATTTAGCTGTAAAACGTCTACCATTATCTCATTTGGCCATTTAACAACGACAAAAATTGAAACTTCACACCATCTCTTCTTGCAGGAATGCATTCTCTTGTTCATTTCCACCTTCACCCCTCTTGCCCATGCTCTGTGTAGGCGTCAATTCAGACAACAAATCCTTCGGTTCCAGTTCAACATGCTCACCCAACAAAATCGCACAAACCTCCTTCATTGTAGGTCTACGCGCAGCGTCCGGGTGGCAACATGACAACCCGAGTTTCAATATCCCCTCCATCTCCTCCAACTCGTATTCACCCCGAATCCTGACATCCACCACCTCAGACAACCTACCTTCAACATACTTATTCCGAACCCAATCGATCAAAATCTCTTCCTCCTCATTCCCCCTCGTCTCAATAGGCCTTCGCCCACACGCCACTTCCAAAATCACTACCCCAAAGCTATAAACATCGCTTGCTTCCGTAGGTGAGGCCAATGTGACCACCTCCGGCGCTAAGTACCCCAATGTACCCACAATCCTAGTCGTATTAGGAACATCTCCATGCGTGTACAGTTTTGCCAACCCAAAATCGCCTAACCTCCCGCGCATATCACTATCTAGCAACACATTGCTCGACTTTATATCCCTATGAACCACCACTTGGTCCCAACCATGATGCAGATAGTTCAACCCCTCAGCTACGTCGGCTAACACCCTCTTCCTCCCCTCCCAACTCATCACACTTTTCGGCTTATCAAAGATCCATTTGTTAAGACTACTATTCGGCATGTAGTCATATACGAGCATCAGCTCGTTCCCTTTCCTACACCATCCCCGCAGTTGAACTAAATTCTTGTGCTGTAATCTCCCTATAGTCGAAATCTCAGCCATGAACTCTCTCAACCCCTGTTTCGAATCATGGTTCACACACTTCACTGCCATCTGCGTATTGTTCGGTAATGCAGCCCTATAAACCTTCCCAAAACCACCGTAGCCTAGCAACTCTTCGTCTGAGAACCCATTCGTCGCAACATTGAGCTCGTCGTATGAATACCTATGGGGCCAATACTCCATCTCCCAATCCTCGATTTCGTCCTCTTCTTCCTCCTTTCCCCTTTTCCTCTTCCAGTAAACCAGAAACACTGCAATGGCGATCCCAATTGCTACAACACAACCTACTGCAATCCCTGCAATTGCACCACTGGACAACGCAGAAGATCCGGAATCTTCCAACCGGAAAATCGGCAAACCGGTGGTGTTAATATCCCTAGCAGTTCCTACATCACTAAAACTCCAAGCTAAAACTCGTTGAGCTTCAACCCACTCAGTTTTCGAAGCTGAAAATCCGACGAACATTTCATTACTAAAATAGTTTCCGATCACCGAATTTCTATACGACAACATCGGCCGCGCCGGCCGGGGAGTTCCGGCAGGCGCAATCGTGACATTGATTTCGTAATTCGGGGCGTTGAACTCGATCCAAACGTGAATATTCTGCCCATTTCTCATAGCAACAGGGATAAAGCTAGAATTGGAATTACTAGATTCATAATATCCAGCCGTTTGTGTAACTTCAGATACAATACTATTCAGATCAATTCCAACATGATTACCGTCCGGATCGTTGAACTCCGCGTTACGACCGGTGTCGAATTCCACCGCAATAAGCGGCGCTACCGTCGGAGGGCGGGCGGAGAACAGGCCGAAGTACTGGCTGGCGAGGGCGTTGGGTATAGATGTGGAATTGGAGAGGACAAAAGCGAGGCCGAAGCCAGGGCTAGTAGAGATGTCGGGGAGAATCGAGAAGACGAACTGAGTGGAGAACGACGTCGTAATAATGGTGGAATTTGGGGATTTGAAGGGGATTCTGTTAGAGTAGAAGGCGCGGCCGAGGGAGATGGTGCTGGAGTCGTTTGTGAAGCGGATCACCGGCGGCTCAACGCGCGCGTTGCTTATTAGGGTGAGATTGGCGGCGGCGGCGCTGGTGAAGGAGTTGAAGAGGAAGTCGAGAGCTGAAACTGGAGCTGCGAACTGCACGAACAGGATGAATAGTACCGTAGAGAACATTTTGTGGATTGGGGTACTGAAATTTAGGGATTTGGCGCAGGTGTAAGAGCAGCTGTAGTTTGACTAGTTGGTACCTCCATTTTCGGACAAGATGAACTCGTTGAATTTCTGTTTTACGTACTGGTTAAAAGAGGAAATAGAGGGAAATAATTTCTCTAAAATATTTTTTTGGGTTTTGCTATTTGGCCACATTAGCCGGCCACATTTTTTAAATTAAAATAAATTTTGTATTAGTCATTAATTAAAATTTAAATATCGTCTTTTCAAATAATTTAATATTAATATTAAAATATTATGAAATTGATGAAATTAGACAGTACTAACTAATCTATACTTAATATAATAACAAAATCCGCCCAAATTAGTAACTTTAAAGTTTTCTCGCCCAAAATTTATTACTAATTTTGGAAATAACAATTTTTTATATATAAAATTCAACCCCAATATAAAATATAATTATTGTCAATAACTTGCCATATATTAGCCTAAAATAAATATTATAAACCTATTTGGGCTGATTTCGCCCGGGCCGAAAAAAAATATTTTCTTAAAATTAACTTTTTAAATAAATTTATTGGGTATAATTAATGAAAAATTATTTATAAAGACGGTAATTAAAATTTTAACATTACAAATATATCCCTTATCAACCGCATACTGTAATTCCAGCCCTAATCATCAACATGACTTCTATGGAAGGATGCTGGAGATATTCATATATTACGAAAAATAAATATCCATACTAATATATATTTTAGTTTTTAAAACTTTTACTGCACTCTTTTTTCATTAACATACAATTTTTCATATCTTATTATTTATTGATTATAATATTTTATTATATTAAAATTATATAAAAATATTAATTTATTCATTTACACTTACAAATCGTGCATCGCACGGGGATACTACTAGTAACAGAAAAAAAAAAATACTCAATCTGTCTTGCATTGATAAATTGGTACACAAATTAAAAAAAAAATTTGTTTTTTGAGTTATGTTGACTTTTCAAACCTATCTTTTTGCTTTATTTGATAAATAAAGTTGTATTGTGGGATAGTTTGTGAGATTTATTTCCTTTTTAAAAAAGTGAACAAATTGTTTAGGACGGACTGAAATAGAAAGTGTGCAAGTTCATTCGGAACGGAGGAAGTGAAAAATAATTGAAGCAAAAAATTACTAGCTACACAGATTCAAATCCTAGAAATTAGACAGATCGTTATTGCTCTAAACAAATTGTGTGCCAAAATATTTGATGTCGAATTTATCAGTAAAACTACTAGTTCTAAACCTACTAGCATTCATAGACAAAAAATAGTCACACCATAAAGAAATATGAAATAATTGAAACACAAACCTACTATCTATCTATAACTCAATAAAAACCAAACAAATCCCTATTGCTTCAAAAAACCATGTATCAAAATATTTGAAGTCAAACTTCACTAATATTCTCATGAAAGCCATAAAAACGATCAAATCAATATTGAAATGCATAACGATGACTGAATATTTAAAATGAATACTACGATTTTTTTCCCAATATTTCGAAAATTAATAATTAATTAAAGGAGCTTAAGAATCTATACTTCCTCCTTTCACAAACGAGTCATTTCAAATTTTCTGGTAGAAATTAAGAATTTATGGGATGGACGAAAACACGACATGCAATTGATATATCTTTATTATCATAAATTTCACTCTTTTTCTACAAAAAATCTTTCATTACCACAAATTTAATAATAGAGAGAATAAATACTTAGGTAATAATATATTATGAGATTTGTAGGGAGATTTATCTTAATTTATCTAAGAGATATATTAAAAAAAATATATGAATATTTTACTAGAATGATTGGTCTTTGCATACAAATTATTTTCTCAAATGGCTTGTTTTTTTATGAAATGATGAAGTGTGAAATTTGAAGAGGAAAAAGAAAAAAAAAAAGAAAAAAAAAAAAAAAAAACTATTTTTGGGGGAGCTTCCTCAATCCTTTTATTGAACATGATGATGCAAATAGGACTTCAATGAGTTCTAATATGCAACGTCAGGCAGTTTCATTTTCTCGATTCGGAAAATGCAATGTTGGAATAGGGTTGAAACAACAAGTAGATCTAAATTTAAGGGCTCTTGCTATAATCCACCGTGTGAAGATTGTGTATATAGATACTAATAAGATATTTTCTTCCAGAGATGAAGATACTCTAAATGTTGGATGGAGTATATTTTATTTAATGAAGCAACTATAAAACTGATAATATTATTTATCTCTACAAAAATTAGAGGAAATCAATTATTCCCTAATATGGTTTATTTGATCAAGGATCTTCAATTACCAAATTGTACTTTGACTTTAGCAAGTTTGACCTTTCCTTCTTTTTTCTGATTTTCTTGTCAAATCCCCTTAAATAGGACTTTGAATTGTATTAATGTGTTATTTTCAACTAATATTGTTTTCTTGAGAGGTTTCAACAATTATTATTGGGGAGGTCTCTTGTACACCAGTTGATCCGTGTAATTCGAATTATAAGTCAAAATGTATTATTATTTATGTCTTAAGGTGTTATATATGATGAATAAAGGTTTCACGGTGAAAATGTATCACCATCAATACTTAATGGTATTACATATTTTGAGTAAATGTATTTTAATATCTTTAAACATAAATAATAATATTCAACCTAAATTATATCGTATAATTGGTGCACATTAAATTTTGTCCGATTATGATGCCTTAGAAATAGACAAACTAGCCACATAAACTGAACATGGACTTGGCAGGAATTAATATGGTTTGAATTTTGAAGTTGGAAAGTGGTTGGTCAATTGTACAGCAACACATGCACCAAGCAAATTCCCATTTAGGACCCCTTCCAATAATTAATTACGTGTATATGTGTGTGTATATATATAGATATCTCTTCATTTAAAAAAAAAATGTCATTTTAGATATTTTAAAAATTTTCACAATAAATATTATTTTACCAAAAAAATTATAATTCTTTCAATATTATCTTAAACAACCTACTTAATTTGGTTAATTATTTTCTTATTTCACAAGACCTACCAATTAAATATTAACCCTTAATTTTTCCAAAAATAGCTAAAATGACATTCTTTTTGAAACAGGAGATATAGAGACAAACATATATAAAAACAGACATACAAGACAACCATATAATTTTTACTCTACTTTTAATATCACCTCTGTTTTTTTAATTATACTTGTAATTTAGGGCAAGAAAAATTATTGTACCATCTATTTTAAATTAATTGATTTTCTAATTTGTTGTTAACATTTTAAATTAATTGTTGCTCAGATATTTTTCACAAATTGTTCTAATTTTATCCTTATCACAATTCTAAGATATCTCTTACTTTCATATCTATCACTAATATTTGATTGAAGAGTGAGATTTGTGTGTGACGGTCTCACGGTATGACGGAGAGTGGCGGAACCTACTTTTATAGGAAACAATGATATTTTTGCAGATAAAAGTGATATTTTTGCCTAAAACTGTGATACTTTTGAAAAAAGTGGTACTTTTGAAGGTAATACTTTCGATATAAAAAGTAGTACTTTTCTGTCCAAAAAATTTGATATTTTTATATTCACACGGTCATCACACCATGTGACTATTTCATACAAATTTGTGGCTTGATTTTACTGTCACGTATTTGTGAGAGAGAAGAGGAAAAATATATTTATTGTAAGGTGGTTTTAGGGATTAATGAGTGATAGAAAGTAGATTAGCTGAGAGATATATTTATCAATTTATAAACTTTTTTTTTTTTCATAAAACGTCAATTAATTCATTTGAAATGGGAAAGTACGTGAAATAAACAATAAACTTCAATTAGTTTCTCTCCGATCAAGTTTCTAAATTCTCTCCGCTGTTCCTTTTATATTATCTTAACTTCCCATTATCTAAAATAGTGGTATAAATAGTATACACGAAATGTAGGGAAAAAGAAATCTAAAAAGATAAATACTCATGCATGGCTCAAGTGATTTTTCAGGTTTAATTGCATGTTGGCCCCTGCAGTTCGGATCTTCTGTCTCACATTTATCCTGTTTTAATCGTATTTTACTTTAAAATCGAACAATACAACATGAACCATGAATCCTAAACTATGAAACATTGAGTTATGAACATTGAACCATTAAATCATGAACCGTGAACCATGAATCGTGAACTCATAAGTTTATAATAGAAAATATATTTTAGTCTAAAAATATCGAACCCTAGATCTTGAACAAGTAATCTAAACATGGATCTTGAACAAGTAATCTAAACATGAATCTTGATCCTAAATCATGAGCTTTAAATTCACAAATCACCAAAAAATAATTATAATTAATTAACTTTTTGGAGTGAGACACGATTGGAACAAGATAAAAGTGGATGCAGATTCTCATGTGCATTCTAATTTCTACACCGTTTTGGATTTGAGTTGGGCCAGATGACCACTTCTGAAGAGGGGCTCACTTGGTGAATTTGAGTTGGGCTTATTGTAAGCCCCAATTGCTTCGTTGCAGCCCAATTAAGCCCATTGGTGGACAATAGAACTAAAATGTGTCAGTTGCCCATTCGAGTGACGAGCGATTTTGGAGCAGCGTAGTCTTTCATTTTACTTTTATATATATATATAGATGTGAACATCTTAAAGACGTAGTTTGTATTGAGGCATGGCGTCTTCTCAACTTTCGATTTTAAGTTTATATATTGTCCCTTGTTATAAGTTTCTTGCATCCCTTTGTATTTCGAACAAATGCTATTTAACACTCCATCCGTTTCTTTTTGTTGACGTTTTAGAATAAAGTTGATGGATTAATGGTTAAACGAATTGACTAATATATTATTAGTTACTCATTTGTCACTTCTTAATTCCTAAAATTACATTCTTAATAACTGTGTAGAGACAAAATAAAAAGAAATAGTAAAAAATATCTAAACGGCAATTACTTAGAAAAGCATTAACAAGCTGAAACAACGATAGAAATGGAACGAATTGAGTATATAGGAATAGGATTGTTGATCTGCCTAATTGCCTAATCCCTCCATCAAGCTAATGGTTTGATTTGAAACGTTTCACTCTCTTTATTTTATACTCCCACAGTTTCAAAAAGTTGTCGCTTTAGCTTGTTTTGGAAAAATTAAGGATGGGTGAAAATGACAAATATATTTATACAGAATCCATTTAATACGAAAATGTTTTGTAGAATAAGGAATTATTCAACTGAATAAAGTAAGTTGTTTAGGGTCATATTGGAAGGATTGTGGCATTTTTTTAAAGCGACTCTTATTTTAAAATTTGCTATGTTCTATAAAGCGTAACTTATTTTGTAATGGAGGGAGTACTACATGTTAGTTAGTCGTTAAATTTTTATACTATATAGGAGCCCATGAGATCATCTATTACATTTTCGTGTTTTATCTTATGTTTCACCACATTCACTAATCGACGCATCTATTACATTTTCATGATTTATCTTGTGTTTCACCACATTCACTAATCGACGCGTGTATGGTATGTTATTGCGAATTAATGTGTGCAACGTAATGAGATAAGTGTAATAGAGGATGAAACACCTACTGTAACAGATGATCCGGCAGTGAAATAAGTGTAATAGATGATGAAACACCGACTATAACAAATGATCCGATAGTGAAATGAGTGTAATAATTAATAAAAGATGAAACACCGCTTATAACAGAGGATCCGGGAGAGTGGACTAGAATCTTTTTCTTTTGTATTAACAATAGGTTAGTTTGTTCCATCATGTATAATCTCCTTTAATAATAAATTAATGAAGACAAGAATCTTAATTATTATGTTGTGCATGCACTAATAATGGAGCATCCATCAAGAATCTTGTCATAAAATTAATCGGAACAATGTATTAAACCTGGGATACATGCCACGTACTTATGGTTTTGTTCCACGATTACTGTCTTTTTCAATAAGTCTAAAAATAATTCTCCTACTTTTATAAATTAAAAAAATAATTTTAAAGATTTTAAAATCGAAGCCAATGATTCATATTAATTGAATCATGTCACATGCCATCATGCATTTTCTGTTGTCCATCAGGGATACATGCATCCATGGATTTATGGGGCGGGGGCCACGTCTCGCGTTATGGAGCCTGATCGCTCGTTTCACGTTTTTTTACACGGTCTTAACATGAATAGGCTTTTAGAATTGTCTACGATTCAATTTGGATTATAAATAATTCTATGATTTATTGTATTTGTAATTATCAAAATTGTTCAATATTATCCTTTAACATATCCCAACAATTGTTATTAGAAATTTCATAATTTTATCAATGTATTAATTAAAATCTTAAGAGAGATTAAAATTATAAGTAATAAAATATTTAATTAGAGGAAAATAATAGATTTTCTAGAGATATATTTGTCCACTCCAACAATTCTTACTTTTTCATAAAAATCTAAAGTGACATTTATTTTCGATCGGAGGAAGTATATGATTGTACAATAAATCACATATACATTAGATTATGATTGGTTGCATATGTTTTTCTCCCATTCCTCCCGTCTAACCACGTCTATACATTGATTAGCCCCACCTAGATCACTACTGCGCTCGCGGCCTTGATCTATATGTCCATGTATCGCCTAACGACTTTTATAACATTGTATATAATATGTGATAGGGATAACCCGATCAGCTCGGGCCGGATCAACACCATCAGCTCGGGCCGGATCAACACCAAAGCCCACCATGCCAGAGCCCAGTAAGGCCCAGCATGCACAAGCCCAGCGCGTAAAGGCCCACTACGCGTAGGTCCAGCAGGCCCAGGAACGCGCGGCGGCCCAGCGAGTGGTTTGTTCCGTAAATCAAGGCCCATGATCTCCTCTCAACTGCCATGCAGATTTGGTGGGCGAGATTATAGGGATTTAGTTAGGGTTTTGATCTAGTAGTATAAATAGGTAAAAAGAACTCTGAATGAGGGTTCGGACTTTTGCATTCTGAATTACGACTTGTAAACTCAGTATTCCAGAGAAAAGAAACACCTCGGCAATTGCCGTTTTCTCCCCGTGGACGTAGATCTCCGGATCGAACCACGTAAATTCTGTGTTTTTACATTCTGTTCTTGTTGATTACTGTTCAATTGTGTGATTACCGGATTGCGCATTATCAAATTGGCGCCGTCTGTGGGAACGACAAGGTAGTATTTTGTAATATCATTGCCTTCCGAAATCATGGTGACAACTCGTCAGAATCAATCTCGCCAAGGAGATCAACCTAACCAAGATCCACCCGTGGATCAAGTTTTGCCGCCGAGGCAATTTCCGGTGGAAAGTACGTCCAATCATCAGGGTAATCAAAACCCTCCACCCCCTCAAGATCAGCAAGACCCTAATATTGCTGCTGCTCAACCACCGGTGAACATTCAAATCACCCCAGAACTGCTCCAAGCTTTCTTACAAGAGCATGCACATGTCCTACAAGATTGGGCAGTTAATCGTCTACGCCCAGCGGAGCCTGCTGCAGAACTTGTTAGCCATAATGATAATCCTGGGGTGCCTCCACCCCGCCCGCGCGGACAACGGGAACCGGGCTACCGCGGGCGTCAGGATCGACGACGGGAACGACCTGGTTCTTCTGAGGACCTTGGGAGTTCAAATGGATCACGACCTCGCAATGAGGAACCAGCTGATGTGGATCGCCGCCGTCCACTTAATGCGGCTAAAAGAGTTCGCTACGCTGATTCTCATGCTCAGGATCTCCAAGAGTATGAGCGAGTTCAACGCAACGTTGAACTGGATAGAATCCTAGGCCTTGATGCCAATGGAGAGATTATCACGCCGTTCTCCTCCGAAACCATGGCCATCACCCTTCCCGAAGGGTTCAAACGGCCAGCTATATCACCTTACAACGGCACGGGAGATCCGGCCAATTTTCTTGGCGCTTTTAGGCACAGTATGCTTAGTCATGATAACATCACATCCCTTCAGTACTGTAGGATTTTCCCGGAGTACTTACAGGATGAAGCTCGGGTCTGGTTTGATTCTCTCCCGCGAGACAGCATATCCTCTTTCAGAGAACTCGCCGAGCACTTCTGGGCATGGTTCGAAGCCCGGGCGAAGCCCATGGCCACTCTGGCCGACGTCATGAATATGGAGCAACGGGACGGTGAAACTGTTACTCAATTTCTGGACCGTTTCACAGCGGTAAGCCTCAAGGTGGGAAATTGCCCCGACGATGTGGCCATCAACGCCTTTATGAATGGACTCCGCCCTGGAGCACTCCACACCGAGTTAGCTCGGAACACCCCGGTCACAACTCGAACACTGTTCAAAACAGTGTGCAAATTTGCTAAGGCCGAGGAGCAGACTCGGCAGAAGCGTGAGAAGCACGCAATCAAGCGACAGGCCGACAAAGCACAAACTGGGCCTAGTACGCGAACTAGCGCATTTTCACGCTTGACACCGGGGCATTCAGAATCCCGAAGTGCAATTCCGCAATTGACTCCACTGACGAAGTCACGGGCTGAAATTCTTTCACTCCACAAAAACGATTTCCGACCTTGTCCGCGGATGACAGCGCCTCCTGAAAAGAGGAACCGTGGAAAGTGGTGCGCGTACCATCGAGATCACGGACATGAGACAGAGGAGTGCCGAGAACTCGGCAAGGAGATTGAGGAATGCCTCAAGAAAGGGTTTTTGCGGCAATACGTTGCGCGAACCGGAGACCAACCTCGGGCAAACCACAATGGGGGCTCGTCTCATCACCGCGGAGGTTACCATGATCGAGATACTCAACAAAATCGGCCACATTGGCAGAATAATCGGCAGGGGCCCAATAACTACGCACGACAAGATTCTGGCAATCGCCAGCCGCCACGTCTCCCACTTCCACCTCCTCCTCCGGGAGGACCCGGGGACAACGCACCCCCTCACGTGATAAACGTGATATATGGAGCCCTACCCACCGGGGCTTCACGACATGCCTTAAAGGCAGAGGCTCGACGTCCTCCTCCCGAGGAGCCACGTCACAAACGCCTCCATCAGTCCGAGACTGTCAGCTTCACGGATAGGGATCCGGTTCCAGAGATAACACCCCACACTGACGCTATTGTCATTGACATGACTGTAGCCAATATAACAGTACGGCGGGTCTTCGTGGACAATGGTGCTGCAGTAAGCATTATATTTGCGGACTGTTTCGAGAGGATGGGGATCTCCCGAGACCAACTTCGACCGGCCCCCGGGCCACTACAGACTTTCACTCAGGGTGAAGTCCGGCTGGAAGGTATCATTACTCTCCCAGCGTCTTTGGGGACTTATCCGAAGATAAAAACTATCTTCGTGGACTTTTATGTGGTGAATTCTCCCTCACCATATAACATGATATTGGGCCGAGACTGGCTCACCCCGGCAAAAGCCATATGCTCCACATATCACCTCGCACTAAAGTTTCCCACTTCGCATGGTGAAGTGACCATCCGCGGCAGTCAGCGGGTTTCAAAAGAGTGCATGTATGTGGCGCTCAAAAAGACTGCTAAGGTCTCTCCCAAACAGCAGCTTCAGGTAACATCACAGGTTCTAGAACCTCGGGACCGTACCCCATTGGGGGATGCCACTGCTCAAATCCCGCTAGATCCGTCTAAGCCGGAGCAGACAGTAACAGTAGGGGCCGTGGACGTGCCGTGGCTACATCAGGCCATTATTCAGACCCTGCGAGAATATTCCGATGTTTTTGCATGGTCTCCTCTGGACATGCCCGGGGTCTCTCCCGAGGTGATTACCCACAAGCTGAACATCGATCCTAGTGTCAAGCCAATCCAACAGAAGCAGAGGAAATTCGCCCCGGAGCGAAATGAAGCCATTCGAGTTGAGGTGAAACAACTCCTAGATGCGGACATCTTGTTCGAGGTATTCTACCCCTCCTGGTTGTCCAATCCAGTAATGGTAACAAAAAGCAGTGGGGCATGGCGGATGTGTGTTGATTTTTCCGATCTCAATAAGCACTGTCCGAAGGACTGCTATCCTTTGCCCTCCATCGATCAAAAGGCCGAAGCCATTACGGGGTACGTGGCACTTTGTTTCTTAGATCTGTACAAAGGCTATCATCAGATCTTTATGGATCCACAGGATGCTATCAAAACGGCGTTTATCACTGCCTTTGGGTGCTACGCTTTCAAGAAACTGTCCTTCGGGCTCAAGAATGCTGGAGCCACCTATCAGCGTCTAATGGACTTTGTCTTCCACGACCAGATAGGTCGCAATGTTGAGGTTTACGTCGATGACTTGGTCATCAAAAGCTCCTCCCATCCTTCATGTGTGCAGGATATCGCCGAAACATTGCGCACCCTGCGGCGCTATAACTTGCGACTCAATCCGGCAAAATGCACCTTCGGTGTTGGCTCCGGGAAGTTCCTCGGATACATGGTTTCACAAAACGGCTTGCAAGCCAATCCAGCTAAACTTCGTGATGTATTGGATTTGCAGCCCCCAAAAACATTCAGGGAAGTTCAACGCCTTACAGGTGGCCTAGCGGCCTTAAACAGATTCTTATCGAAGGCAGCGGAGCGCCAGCTCCCATTTTTCAAGATCCTGAGGCAAGCGAAGTCCTTTGAGTGGACTCCAGAGTGTACCGAGGCTTTTGAAGCCTTGAAACGTCATATACAGCAGCTGCCTACTTTGTCAGTTCCTCTCCCCGGAGAGCCGCTATACTTATATCTGGCTTCCGCCGAGGAGGCTGTTAGCGCTGCTCTTGTGCGAGAAGTGGAAGGGGTTCAGCATCCCGTGTATTTTGCAAGCCGGGTGCTTCATGGAGCGGAGACGCGATATTCCGAACTTGAGAAAACCGCTTTGGCCCTTGTTATGGCAGCTCGGCGTCTTCGGCCATACTTCCAGGGACGTGAAATACGAGTCCTGACCAATCACCCTATACGCCAGATCCTTGTGAAACCCGAGGTGTCCGGGCGCCTCGCCAAGTGGGCAATTGAGTTAGGTGAGTATGATATCCAGTTCCTCCCCCGCCGAGCAATTAAAGGTCAAGCACTTGCCGACTTCCTGGCCGAAACCCCGGCAGACAATCATGAGTCCCCCGCAGACGATGATACACCGCACCTCGTCACACTCGCTCCTTCACCACGGATGTGGCAACTATTTGTGGATGGAGCATCCACGGTCCGAGGAAGTGGTGCCGGGCTGCTTCTCATCGATCCCGAGGAGGTCGAGGTTAAATATGTCATCCGATTCAAATTTAAGGTGACTAACAATGTAGCGGAATACGAGGCAGTCCTCGCCGGGCTCCGGCTCGCACAATCTTTAGGTGTTCGTCACTTAGAGCTCTTCACGGACTCCGAGATCGTGTCTAAGCAAATCCAGGGGACTTATGTCGCCAAAGAAGAAACAATGGTCAGGTATCGCGCTCTAGCACTCAAATTCATATCAACTTTTGATACAGTTATTATCCGGAAAATACCGCGTGCTCAAAATTCCAGGGCAGACACACTCAGCAAGTTGGCCTCCGCGGTCCAAACTAATATATCTCCGGATATCAGGGTTGAAGACCTCTCCCATCCAGCAATTCATGAGGCTACAGTTTCGGTACTGACCGACAGTGATCCGAACTGGATGACTCCGATCATTCAATATCTCCAAGATGGGATTCTGCCCACTGACAAGCTACGAGCTCGGCAAGTTGTGCTCAAAGCCCCCAAATACTCCCTTCATAATGGAGTTCTATATCGACAATCGTACCTACAACCGAATCTTCGGTGCCTCGCCCCTGCCGAGGCCATTCAAGTTCTGCGGGAGGTTCATGAAGGGGCCTGTGCAAGCCATATCGGTTCCCGGACTTTAGCAAAAAAAGTTCTTCGTTGGGGATACTATTGGCCTACACTGTTCAACGATGCTCACGACTTAGTGACTAGATGTAGCAAGTGTCAGCTACGCTCCAGGGTGAAGCATTTGCCACAGACCGAGCTCACCGGAATCCAAGGTGCATGGCCGTTCATCCAATGGGGCATTGATATTGTTGGGCCTTTTCCTGTCGCTCCGGGAGGGTTGAAATTCCTGGTCGTCGCTGTAGACTACTTCACTAAGTGGGTCGAGGCCGAACCACTTACGGCTATCACCGGACAGAACATTTTAAAGTTTGTGTGGCGCAATATTGTTTGTCGCTTCGGCATCCCGAGCACTATCATCTCGGACAACGGTAAACAGTTTGCCAATGATCCATTCCGCTCATGGTGTGAAGAACTCCACATCAAACAGATTTTCACTTCGGTGGCTCACCCTCAAGCAAACGGGCAGGTTGAGGTCACCAACCGGACCCTTCTCACGGGAATAAAAAAGCGCCTGGATAATGCCAAAGGTCTCTGGGCTGAGAACCTTCCACAAGTCTTATGGGCTATTCGTACAACGCCGCACACCTCCACCGGGGAGACTCCTTACAGCCTTACTTACGGCTCCGAAGCCGTTATCCCCGCTGAGATCAGTGTGCCGAGTCCTCGCCTCCTCACATTAGTTCCGAATGATAATGACGAGGCTCTTCGCGCAAATCTGGATGAGCTCGAGAACCGCCGAGAACAATCGTTCATTCAGCAGGCTAAGTACAAACAGCGAGCTGCCCAGTATTACAACCTCCGGGTTCGAGGTACACAGTTCAATGTCGGGGATTTAGTCCTTCGGCTCAACTCGGCCAGCAAAGCTGCCCCTGAGGGCAAACTACATGCTTCTTGGGAAGGCCCTTACCGAGTCGTTGCTGTACATGACTCTGGATCCTATCAGCTTGAACATATCAACGGGACCCCGATCCCCCGAAGTTGGCACGTCACAAATTTGAGGCGATTCTATCTGTGAGGGCCACATCGCAAGTACTATCTTTCCTTTAATTCCCTTTTTAGTTGTTATTTCACTTTGTACTTTTGAGTTAGCTCCGGCATTTATCATTGAATAAAATTTCTTGCTTGCGTAACTTACTGTGTTAATTCTTTACGTTACGGGGACGCCCTAACACTATCGTACTATCATTATTAGTCTCCGGACAATCAAACCTCTCTCCCTCGGTCCGCCCGAGGAGATTCACACTTAGTCCCCGGACTCACGTCACTTTCTCGTCTGTTTAATCGGAGAAGTGTTTTCTCCCGCCTGATCCGTCCGGGGAGACATTACTCCTGCCTGATCCGTCCGGGGAGACATTACTCCTGCCTGATCCGTCCGGGGAGTAATTTATTCATACTGTGTTTCCGAACACTCAATTAAATAGTTAACAATTAAACATTCAACAGCTCTTACTGTGTTCCCGAACACCCGATTAAAGTTATTAATAACTTGTTGCTTTCTTTCAACTCGTATATACACACTATAACGGTTTTATTATTTCCAAAATAATACAACATCAAACAGTTTTCCTAACTAGTACAACAAAAAATCTTGCTAAAGATTCACTACGTTATTATCTATTCTTTTCCGGAGCCTTCTCCGAGCCAGTACCCGAAACCACGTCGTCTTGTCTCTGGTTGAGAATGTCCCGTCCTCCAGGATGGCCCTTGCACGTTCCGACGATGCCCGGCTTCGCTTCGGCTCTGACGATGACCCATCGCTTGGGGACCCCGGTCACCTACAGCGGGCTCAGCTCTTGTTCTTGGCCCTGACATGCTGGCCCATTCTGCATGGCCCCATTCTAGTGGCGCCAGAGGATCCATCACCTCGGGGGTTTTCTTTGTGCCTTCTCTCGTCTTGTGCCGAGTGGGATTTGATGATCTCTGCGGAGTTGAGCTTTTCCTCCTTTCTCTCTCCCGAGTGTTGGCCCATTCTACAGCATCCCACTCATCGGCAGACATTTCGTCGATCTCCTTGGCCAGTGCCACAACTGCCGGACCACTAGCCTCTGGCTCTTCGGCGTGAGTTCTTTCCGGTTCTTGAGGGGTATCAGGCTTTGTGTTCTTGCCCCGACGTCCTTTTTTACGGCTGGGCTCTGGTTCGCTTTGCTCGGCAATGTCCAAAGCTTCATCCCGGGCCTTGACTTTCTTTTCAAGATCTACCAGAAATCCTAGCACCAGCCGGCCCCTTATGATCTCAGGGTCATTTGCATCACCTCGCTCACTCCGCTGTCGGATGTCTTCCCGAACCTCGGCTCTCCGGGCTTGAACATCCTTCACTGATAATCGTCCGCTGTCCACGAGAAGATGCTCACTCTCTTGCTGGTTGATACGAAGCTGTTCTAATCGAGATCTTTTACAACACAGTGTGCTTTGTACTGCTTCGTTTGTTGTGCGGACTCTTTCCATGAGCTCTCCACCTTGGCATATCTTTTCTCCATTAAAGCAAGGTTCCTTGATAGTCGGGGGACTTCATGCAACATCAGCATATCTCGCTCTTTCTGCAGCCAGACTATGGATGAGTTGAGTTGCTTTATTACCTCATACGGGTTTTCAATGTTTTCCTGGCAAAGGAGACACCTCGGTTTTCTCAAAACTTTATTAATACTCATACATTGCGTAGAAAGAGAGTAACAGCATTTATTATTCATATCAAAGAAGATTTTTCATTACTAGAGAAGACAGCTCGGGTTTTTTCATTACAAAACAAGTGATTACATGGAATCCTATTTACATGCTTATCTACTCTACAGTCTTCTCATGAGTTGGGAGGTCACTGACCTCTCCGGGGGTAGGGTTGGCTTCATTTCCTCCCGGGGCCTCCACAACATTACTTGTATCCTCAGCTGCCTTGCTGGGGCCTTCGGTCAGAGCAGGGGGAAAAGCTAGCACCTCTGGGCGGGGGATGGGAGCTCGGTCCCTCATCTCCCGTACGTAGAAGCCGTTGCGGAAGCCCAAGAAATCCTTGTCTTGATCCTCGTTGCACCACTGAATGATCTCGGGAGTGAGGATGGTATTCTTCTTGGCTAAGGCTTCAATTAATGGCCACTTCGGGGCCTTCGTCAGCGCCTCAAAGTATGCGCCATCTTCATTCCCGACCGCGTCGTAGTCATACCCAAAGCCCGCGTCATAAACGTTGACCTCCGGGTATTTATTGTGAACAGCTTCCAGCAGCTCGCTCCGAGTGGCTGTATCACCCGCAGCCACGAAGGTGCTCAGGAACTGCAGGAATGTCCCGGTTTGCATCAGCTTCTCGGCAAACGCTTCCAGTACAGCTCCCTGACCCGTGACGACCTTATTCAGCTCTTCCTGGGCTGCATAGAGGTCGCCTTTCAAACTGGCAGCTTCGACGGCCTGCTCGCGCAGTCTGGCCGCCTCTCTCTCGGCAACCGCCGCTCTGTCCCGAGCTGCTTTGACGCTTCTCTGGGCCTCCCCGAACCTGGCCCTTAGTTTAGCCACCTCGGCTTCCAGCTCGGCAATCCTGCCTTGGCAGGATTCCTTCTCCAGCCTACCCACCAGCCCGCGGATAGGCTCCAACAGCTTCTCAAGTTCGGCTCCGGCGGCCGACACCTCTACTCCTTGCCCCTGCATTAACTTGCTGTTATAATAGGTCTGTGCAGAAAATAACGGAGTCATTTACAATTATACCTCGTGAGCCGGGGTCATGTGTAGTTTTTTCGGAGGCGGTGGTGTCAACGGGGAGGTGACCCTTCTCTTTGTGCTCGGGGTCAGCCCCGAAAGAGGGATGGTGTCTTCAGGGTCCGCCCTGTGGCTACCTCCAGCGGTTGTTCTCTGTGGCTCCGGCGTCTTCGAGCTATCACCTCGGCCTCCCGAGCTGGTTTCGGTGCTTTTCCTAGCAGCGCTCTTGAACTTGCCCACTGCACATGACAAACACACATTCAGAGATTGACATTGGTATATTATATGCAACTTATGACGGAATAACAGCCCTACCCTCTACTTCTGCCCCGGTTTTTGTTCTCTCCCCCTCGGACAAGCTCGGTGTCCGGTCAGAATCAGTACCAGTAGGGGTATCGCTCTCTGAGGAATCCGAGGTTCCACCGGCCCACTTGGAGTAGTACGGACTCATCCCAGCTTCGTCCAGAACCTCCTCCGGGAATCTGGACTCCAGCACACCGACTCTTTTCAGAACGCTTACACCCTGAGGTTCACCCCCCGGGGCACTATCCACCACTTCTAATGTTTGCCATTTGGGTAATATGGCCTTTTGCCTAACATATATAAACCTCCCTCTCCATCCTTCGATTTTGCTTGGGTTTTTAACCCTAAACTTCTTCCCCGGCCTGGGGTTAAGGTAGTACCAACCCTTATTTACCCCCATCGTCTTCAATTGGAAAAAATGCCTAAATAAACTAATGCTAGGCACTAATCCACCCTTGCTACACTCTACCAAAAAACCCACCACCTGCCTCACAGCGTTAGGCCCCAACTGCCCCAGCGCTATTCCATAATAATCCAATAGCTTCACTAAAAACTCCCAGAGGGGAAACCTCAGACCTACAGCGAGCTGATCTATATACACAGATATGAACCCTTGGGGAGGGCAACAAGCTTTGTCATTACCCTCGGGGATTATGAATTCTAAATCAAAGGGCAAAAAGAAGTTCGGCACCCATCGCTTGATCTGCTTTTCAGTCACTGTGGGTCTTACCCCCGCTACCTCGAATCCTTCTATTTCCTCCTCGCACCGGGGGAAATCCACTACTTCTACTCTTATCTCACTGAGATCCCCGCGATGGATCTGCCTACTCTCACTGTTCATGGGATAAATCACTCGAATGGGAGGGGCTCTAACGGGTACTCCTTCTGGGATAACCTCTCCTACCTTAGATGAAGATGAAGATGAAGATGAAGAGGAGTTAGACATACTTACTTGGGAAGGATTTGTAAAGGTTGATTTGAGAAGATTTTGATCAGGGATGAACACGAATGCAGATTTCTTCTTTTTCCCGCTTTCTAAACTGATGAGTTGCAATGGAGAAGGTGAATAGTTACAGTGCAGTTAAAACCTATATAAATGCAAAAAATCGACGGCTCTGATGCAGCCTATTCAAATTCAGTGATGGAGATTCACGCGTGTTCCACACGCGCTTTACAGTTACCGAGGCGCGTGGGGAACAGCTTTCTTGGGACTCGCAGAGCGTGTCACTTCACATCCCTCTCTCTCATAATGGCGCCGCCAATCACATCAGACTCACTCTTCATCAAGAAGATTCATACTACACCCCGGTGCACCCTCCACCTCGGTTAAACAACAACACTCCGGTGTTCTTTCCATTTTGGTCAGAATCATCATCCCGGAGTACTCTCCACCTCGGTCAAGTTGCCAAGTCGCGTTTTTTTTCGCTTCTGAGAAGTTCGGTGTCTCACTGTATGCCCCGGGCACCCCGACCTAGCTCGGCACTGCGTCCGCCAATCACTCCGCAGAGTCCCGGGGACGTGGATAAGCTCGGTCCTTCATAGACACTTTGGCTCGCCAGCAACCCCGGCCCTTATTACTAACGGTTCCACCCCGGTGACAACCGAAGCTCCAACCCCGCTCCGGCTGGGGGGGGGGGGGGCATCTGATAGGGATAACCCGATCAGCTCGGGCCGGATCAACACCATCAGCTCGGGCCGGATCAACACCAAAGCCCACCATGCCAGAGCCCAGTAAGGCCCAGCATGCACAAGCCCAGCGCGTAAAGGCCCACTACGCGTAGGTCCAGCAGGCCCAGGAACGCGCGGCGGCCCAGCGAGTGGTTTGTTCCGTAAATCAAGGCCCATGATCTCCTCCCAACTGCCATGCAGATTTGGTGGGCGAGATTATAGGGATTTAGTTAGGGTTTTGATCTAGTAGTATAAATAGGTAAAAAGAACTCTGAATGAGGGTTCGGACTTTTGCATTCTGAATTACGACTTGTAAACTCAGTATTCCAGAGAAAAAAAACACCTCGGCAATTGCCGTTTTCTCCCCGTGGACGTAGATCTCCGGATCGAACCACGTAAATTCTGTGTTTTTACATTCTGTTCTTGTTGATTACTGTTCAATTGTGTGATTACCGGATTGTGCATTATCAATATGTAAATCTTATATTATATATTTTTTCTATATTAAATAATATATTATAAATATGACATATTAGAGATATTGCTAATTATATAATGAGTGGGACAACCACACGTATCTATTCAGTATGGCGTGGATGAATTTTATTTTTTTGATAATATTAAACTTTAAATATGAATGATGGGTCATTAATTTAGCTATGATTTAAATCTCTTCCACAAATAGAATTCGACTATATTCCATCTAGGAGTTGGACTGTACAATGCTGCCTATGTCTTTTTATCGCTCCGTATGGTCCTGCTTAGACCTATTAACCTGTCTAAGCTTCGATTAGGCACTAGACACTAGTTTACCATCGGACTACCATATATTATCTTTTAGAATGTCAATTTTAAAATTGACATTCCTGCTCGTTAACATGTTTTCTTCCGTTAATGCACCTTCTTTTACATTATTAATAATAATATTGAATTTAAACTAGATATTTACAGGGAGTGAGAAAAATATCGAAATGTTAGAAATATCTCACGTACGTATGGAAGAGTTATTTGTTATTTTATTAAGAAACAAATTAGAGTTTTATTTGGGCGCGTTGGTTTTCTCCGCACCTCGGGGACATGGTTGTGGTGCATATTGCCCTGGCAGTTAGGCACTTGAAAGGAGCATAAACCCGGTGTTGTTGACACCACCAGCCTATCATTGGTCCAAAAAATAATAACAATAATAATAATAATAATAAATAAAAAATTGATACGAATTTTATCCATATCTATTAAATATTCGTAATTTGAATTTCTTTTAAATAAAATAGAAAAACTACGTCGACAAATTTTTCGTAAATAAATCGGATTTGATATCGCTTATCGCTTATATACTAAAAGAGAAACTATTTGGATAAGTGTCATTCTCTTAGAATTTTGATAATAAAAACTAATATTTAATATTTATATCTTCAAAATTTCTATTTTTATTATTTAAATATTCAAATGTTTAAATTCTATTTTGTCATGATTTATGTAGTATATAATAAATTTGATACAATTTTTAGTTAGGATTTTTTTAAAGATTTACTAATTCAACTTTTATTTCTAATATATCACAATTTTATAAGATAAATTATTTATCAAAAAGTGCACGATTAAAGATTGACATCATTGCACGCGTGATTAAAAAAATATATACCTAAATTATAAAACATATGTCAGGGATTAATTTAACAATTAAAAGAAATATTCTAAAATATAATATAACAATAAAATAATTTTAAAAATCTTGAAGGAAAATTAATTCAAATTAGTGACCACATAGTAATGAATTTGACATTATTAATAATGCAGTACCTACTGAATGTCTTGCTCAAAAGAAAAATATATGAAAGCAACTCAAAATTATTAATTACTCTTTCATATATAATTTTTAATTATATAACTATGAGTAGTGAATATATTCGATTAGTCTTCTATTTACTTGATTTTTAGATAATTCTCGAGACTTGATAACCTGAATTCTTTTAGAGATATTTTATACCACAATTATCGTATAATACATATATGATTAATTGTAATTCTTATTTTCTACTTAACTTATGTCTACTATCGCAATCAACTGAAAATATATGACTTCAAATATACAATAAATTTATATATTGAACAACTCAAATTTGACCATAATGAATTTATCAAAATTCACATGACCCTCTATTCTTTATATGATAAAAGATAAAGAAAATGAACATGTGTTATGCTGGGAATCATTATAATATCTCAAAATTATATGATTAAAATAATTTTAAAATCATTTGAATTAAAAAAGAAATCAAATTTCATGATTTACGTTTATAATTATTTAAGGTTTTAATGTTTTTCCTTTTTTTAAAAACATAAATATATTCATAAATTAAAAATATTTTGAAAAGTAAAATAAAATTTAAACAGACCCGTGAATATTATTCACGGGTACTGTACTAGTGTTAAATTAAATCAGATTTCATTATGTGATTTGATACTAATAATTTAAGTTCGTTTAATGGGAAAATTTCAACCGCAATTCTTATAAAAATTATTTGTGTTCTCTTTCTTTAAAATAATCATTTGACATTTATTGAAATTTGTTTTATTTGATAAAATTATATTCTAAGTTGCTATCTCTACTTAATGACTTTTTAAAATAGATCATTTTGAAATTGAAAATTACAAAAACATATATAAAGAATACCAGTAATAGTAGTAATGTAAATAGTGAAAACCATGTCAAATTTTGTGGAAATTATACCGATATACTAGTAATATATTCGTAAATATTTTATACTTCCTCCGTCCTGAATTAACTTGTAATTTTGTATTTCGATCCGTTTCAAATAATTTACGCATTTTCTTAAAAAAATAGAGCCGATGTTATAATTAGAAAAAAAATATACTCCCATTGTTCATTTTTAATTGTCCCATTTTATCTAAAAAATTGTTCCTTTTTAATTGTCACAATGTCATTATTGAAGTTATTTACCTTCTTTCTCCGTCAATAACCCTAATAAATAAATAAAAAAATTGTAATTGTAGAGTACTAAAATTCTTGTAATTATAAAGCCATTAATTTAATATCTTGACTAAAATAAAAATAGAGAGATATGATTGACTTCTCTAATTTAAGAAATAATTAATTTAATAAAATCAATGATTTCCTATAATTAAGGGAGCAAGGGGTACGCTAATTAGTGAAAAAATTGGTTTGTGTGAAAAGATAACATGAAACAGATAATAAGGAACGGAGGGAGTAGTTGATGACCAACATTAATTAATTAATAAGTTTTAAAAGTCATGTTACCATTAAAAATCAGATAAAAAATCGTGTTTTTCTTGTAATTAATCCATATATTATTTAATTTTTCAAAGATATGTTGTATAAACAAATTGAATAGCCGTGCCGAAACAAAAAAAAAAAAAAATATAATATTTATATACGAATTCAAGTATTATACAAATTTTAAAATTAATTCCTATGCGAATTCAAATTGTTGGAATCCAATTATACGAATTGAACTTGATGACCTATTCCAACCATTGTTTGTGGCATCGAATTGGACTAGCTGGTTCAAGCTAGTCCAATTCGATTCAACTGTGAATCGATCAGTAGCTCAGCTCGACAGGGTATAAAATTGCAAATGGGATTAAACTTGTCAAAACTAGCTGAAACTAGTCAAAATCATTATAAATCGGATAAATTGGACCAGTTAAACCGGAAATATCACTTCATACTTTAAAAACTTTTAAAATTTTATTTTTAAAATAATAATTATACAGTATTAAATATTTTTATTTATTATAAATATATGTTTTCTGATCCTTTTAAAAATTATGCCACTATTTTCAAATACAATATATATTACTCCCTCCGTTTCAAAATAAGTGACGTTTTAGATTGTTGATGATTTTTCAAAATAAGTGTCGTTTTAGATATTTTTCATTATTTCTTCCAACTTTATCCTTATCACTATTCTAAAATATCTCTTAGTGTCTTTTAAGTTACCAGTATAAAGGGAGAAAGGAGATGAGTATAGTGGGCAAACATAAAAGGAGAGAGGAAATATAATTTTAAGTTACCAGTATAAAGGGAGAAAGGAGAGGAAGGAGAGAGGAAATATAATTTTAAGTTACCAGTATAAAGGGAGAAAGGAGAGAAGTATAGCGCGCAAATATAAAGGAAGAGAGAAAATATAATTATGGGAACGTGATTTTAGTAATAATAGATGAGAAAAAGAAGATTAGTTGAGGGATATATTTGTCAAGATTTGTAATTCTTAATTCTTCTCTTTCATTCTAAAACGTCACTTATTTTAAAACGGAGGGAGTATGTTTTACTAAAAAAATAATATTATACAATTTTAAAATTTAATTAATTTTTATTTTTAATCGAACCATCAAATGAATTAATCGAACCAATTAAACCGTGAATCAATAGCATGATGAGTCCATTCATCGTTTCAGTTCCAACGATCCTCATGCGACAGATGCAGGTGGTGAGAAACCGGTAACGAACGACGCGGTCAGTTGGATGTGAAACTGAAAAAAGAGAAAAACAAAAAAAAGTAAATATGCGAAAACGACAAAGAATTAATGTGGGAGTTACTAGAAAACGTTCGCCTCAAAAACCGGAAAAAAGAATGATTAGCAGAGCGGCCGTTAATTCGTGTCGACAGCTAAATGGGTTTGGAGTGAGTCGACAACACAATCCTACACTCCACGTGGCGCTCATATAGGGGTCTGAATTTATAACGACTCCACCTCATTGTTGCCACTAATCTCAGTCCCACTGCCCCACTCCCCCAACAATGTCTTTTTCTTCCTTTTCCTTCTCCTCATTTTAAAAGAAAAAATAATAATAAATTAAATACATCTTTTTCATTTTGATATTTAGTTAGTTGTGAATATTCATGAACCTCACTTAATTACGAAAATGATTGTAAAGGTTCATCAGGTTCTAAAAAAAACTCAGAAGATTTCTCAGTTATATTAATATTTGTTATTTTTCTTCAATTATTGAAAATGTATTTATATATATTTTTTTTTATAATATACTCCCTTGGGTTTCATATTAATTAACGTTTTAAAATGAAAGGGAAGAATTAAGGATGAAATATTTTGACAGATATACCTTCAGCTAAAGATTTGACCAAATCAAAATATCTTCGATAGATTGAAAGTTAGAGATATTTTAGGATTCAGCCAGAGAAAAAATTGGTAGAATTGGTGAAAAATATATAAAATGTCAATTAATTGTAACAGTTAGAACATCCTAAAACGTCAATTAATATGGAATGAAGGGAGTATTTATAAGAATTGTTGTTAGAATTGGATGGGACCGGATTGGATTGATTGGTTCAATCGCTTGAAACATAAATTAAATTCATGGTCCAACCGAAAAAAAAAAAAACTGTTTGAATCGAGAAAACTAGCACAACAAAAAAAAAAAAAAAAAAAAAAAAAAATTTTTTTTTTTTTGACTTACTTGGTTTATGGATATCGTTTTTTACTTTCTATTTATATGTTTATAAAATTGTAATAAATTACTCATTTTCGATCATTTGTCATGTTTTTAAAGAGATTCTGAAGATGAAAGAAAAAATATATAGGCTACAAATATAAATTACTAAATTTTATTTAAGGCATTCGTATTTATAATTAGTTATATTAACTTTATATGGATTAGGATTTTGAATAAATAATTTTCTGTGTATTTTTTTTATGTTAATGTATAATATTGCACCTAAAACGATGATTATCAATTTTTTAGTTAGACTGTCGATTTAATTGGACCGGATGGTGAGACATGTTGATTGTCGGCCAGTTATAACAATATTGTCTATATGAAGTTACTTTCAATAATTAAGATTCTTTAACAAACATCTATGCTTAATATAATAACAAAATCCGTCGAAATTAGTAACTTCAAAGTTTTTCCATTTAAAATTTATTACCAATTCTAGAAATTATAATTTTTGGTATATAAAATTCAACCCCAATATAAAATATAATTATTGGCAATAACTTACCATATATTAGCCTATAATAAATATTATAATGCTATTTGAGATGATTCCGCCCGGGCCAAAAAAAATATTTTCTGATTTTCTTTTTTATTAATGAAAAATTATTTATGAAGACGGTAACTAAATTTTTAACATTACAAATATATCCTCTGTCAATCGATTGCAATTCCAGCCCCAATTATTAACATGACTTCTATGAAAGGATGCTAGAAATATTCATATATTAAGAAAAATAAATATCCATACTAATATATATTTTAGTCTTTAATACTTTTCACTGCACTTTTTTTTTATTAACATATAATTTTTCATATCTTATTATTTATTGACTGTTATATTTTATTATATTAAATTTATATAAAAATATTAATTTATTCATTTACACTTACAAACCGTGCATCGCACGGGGTTACTATTAGTTAACGATGCACGGGGTTTCTATTAGTTAACTGTAACATAGGGATGTCTGCAGATTTATAAACATTTTTTGGATAATTAAGAGCCTTTACAAATATTCGTGTATAACTGAGCCATCTAAAGATGATATTCTACTAAATAAAAAGATAATATCCTAATAATTTATTATCATCTCTATCAGCTAATTTCCGATATACCCTTATTTCTAATTCACTGATATTTTTTCTATTCTTTTTTTAAGATACCCTTATATAATACTTAATTTTTTTAGTTGTTCTTTTAAATTTGATAAGAAAATTAAGAGGAGGAATTGGACAAGTAAGTCCTAATCTAAATTTTATCTCTCATATCAAATTACATGATTTCTCCCTCTTTCCTCTATAGTAATATTATGTGTTTCTATCAATTTTGATTCTCCTATAATTAATTAGATATAATACGTTAGATAATTAGAGATTTTATTGAAACAACGATAAGGATAATATCGGAAGAAATATGAAGGAAAAAAAAAAACAAAAAAAGCTAAAAGAACAACTATTATAAAACAAAGCACAAAAGTAGAAGAGCAACTAAAAAAATGGAGGTAGTATGTATCATCGTCTCATCGAGATTAAAAATAGTATTGGAATTGAGAGTATGCATATAAATTTTCCACTTTACACCCTATTTAATAGTGTAAATACTTACAATAATGCATATTAAATAGGGCTATCTTAGCAAATTAATAGAAAAATATCATTGAATTTAGAAAATAAGCTTATATATCGGTACTTTTAACAAGCGTGAGCACACAAACACGTATAATACAGGTATATTGAAAATTATAAAAATATTTAATACACCTTCAGATTAAGAAAAATGACTCATCTTTAGATCAAAATATAACTATTTTTACAAGACAGAGGGAGTAAGTAAATAGACAAACAAATTATGGATCAACTAAGGCCATTGATATAAGGACTTTTGAGCTAACACTCTAGACGAAATTCCAACATTTTCTCTTGTATTTAGTAACTATGATAGAAGCCTGCTCCGTCCCTCGGGACCAACAAGGAAAAAAAGAAACTTATTTTTTTGCTTGAATAATCCTTTAGACATTTAGTAAGCATGTTAGATATATCAGGAATTAATTGTAGCACAGTTGGTAGAACATCTTATAACCCAGTTAATCGATATGATTATTATCTCATCGATCCTACCATCCCAATTAGAATTTGTACTTAAATAAAGAAAAAAGAAACATGTTAGATACATGGGAGGATTTGTACTTAAAAATGATGTAACTAAAACTACTCACCCAAGTCAATCGACCAACATTCAATTCTCACCGATCTAATCGATCATGATTTGTACTACCCCAACCCTATTTTTAAGGTAAGGGGAATAGGGGAGGAAAGGTAACAAAAAAAACCACACGAACACACGATTTTACACTTTGAGGTAGAAGAATTTAGGGGATAGACAAAAGGCAAGTCATTCTATCTCTACCATTTTTAAGGTAAGGGGAACAGGAGATGAAACATTATCAATTTACCAATATAGATATATAAAATTTATATATATCTATATATATATAAAAGTAAAATGGAGGGCATTAATGTAATTTTAACTTTTCCTCCAAAAAATTTAGACTAAAATTGGTAACTTTTTTCTTATTTTTTGTAAGTTTATAATTTTCTTTTACTTTTTTAAAACAAAAATAACTTTTTCATTTTTAATCCGATTTTAATGCATAATATACCAAATTATTCATCTTTTCACGGTCTTCGATTCGACATCCATATCACATATATTATATTGAGATATTTAATTCGAATAAACAAATTGTTTGTTGGTTAATTATTTGTGCTAGAATTGATGTTTATTGTGAATTGGACTATAATATTTTGGTTTTAGTTGCAACTAAAATTAGTAAAATTATTTATTTATAAAAAGTATGAGTATTTTTTTATTTATTTAAGTCATGTAGGGAGAAAACCCATTGTTTAAATAATGAAAATCAAAGGCAAAACAATAATATCTATTTTATAATCAACTTATTAAATCATCAAATTTGCTAAAATATTTTCTTATCACGAAAGTACAGAAGCTTTCAATATATATATATATATATATATATATATATGTGTGTGTGTGTGTGTGTGTATTAAAATTGTTATTGAAATTATTTTTAATTACTTATTTATATTTTTAATAATGTGTATTTTCTTAAAAATAGTCTTTTAAGAAAACTTATTCTTTGCAGCCTAAATTATGACTTTTATTATATTTGGACACTCTTTTTAATTTTTTACTTAAAGTAAAACTTCAATGCCTTTTTTATACTTGATCGCACAAATCAACATCGAATGTCGTTTTTACACTTAACAATCTAAATAAATTTGTTCGCATTAATCAATTTTTATCTTCAAATAAATAAAGTATTTATAAGAAGACTATAACATTTATAAAAATAATTCATAATGCCAAATAAAATACGAAAATATTCAAATATTTTGAAGTAACCAAAAACTTTAATTTGTTATTCGAATCATTAAATAAATTTTGAATATTATTTTGTTAAAATAATATTTTATTAAATAAAATTTATTTAAGTATATTTGAAATCACCAAATGAAATGTTAAAAGTTGCAAATGAAAATTCAATGTTATAAAAAAAAAATTAAATATTTACAATTTGAACTTGAAAGTTTATTTAGATAAATTAAAAGTTAAATATAAAATAAAAACAGAGACATAATGAGAAAAGTATTAAACTTTACATTACATATGATCCAAATAAAATATCATTGTTCTTTTTATTATATATGATAATTAATCTTAGAATTTTTTATATTTGAGATATATTAATATTATTTTTCTATAAATAATTACATTTTGCAACCTATACTATAAATTATAAAAGTTGCAACTAAACTTCTTTTAAATAAGCAAAATAAATCAACTAGAACTATATGTTTTTTAGACTTTGCAACCTAAACAATACTCCCGCCTTAACCAATCTCAATTATGTCTTCTTCATTTTTCACAGTTTGCAACCTAAGCATTTTTCTTTTATTGGAATCTTTAAATGAATCTACTATTTACAATATAAATGTATAATTTAATTGGAAATTTTCAAAATATATATGAAAGTATTAAGAAATATTGGAGCATTATTCCAACTATTGAATTATTTTGTTATTCCAACTATTGAATAACTTTTGAATTTTATTTTGTTAAATCGTTATTCTTTGTATATTGGAAATACCAAGTAAAGTACTAAAACTTGCAAATAAGATTTTTTAAAAGGGCGATAGTTATAGTTAGAATTCAAATATTTAAAGTAGAATGGAAAAAATGAAAGAAAAATAATTTTCTTATAACATTATTCAATTTATTTTATTTAATAATATGAATTGATAGTTAGATATTTATGTTTGTTTTAGCATTCAAGATTAATTAAGCTATAATTCATATGGGTGAAGAATGAAACAGATAGGGATACAAGTCAAATCAAATTATACTGATTCGATTCGTGATTCGAATTCGTTTAGGATGATGCGATTCGGTAAAATTCGAATTGGAATTCGAATTCGAATTCAAATCATATTTTATATTCGTTTATATTTCGAATCGAATTCGAATATATATGTATTCGATTCATCAAATTCGCTGATTCGATTCGATATATATATATATAATATTAAATATATAATATAATTATAATAAATAAAAATATATTTAATAGTAAATATATACAAATCCCCTTAGTAAAACATATGGTTTCTAATTTTCGAATCTAGACAAATTTGATTTCGAATTGAATATTTTCTAAATAACAATATTTTTTTTGTTGAAAATTTTAGATTTACGAATCACGAATCGAATAAAATATATTCGGAAAAAAAATTCGAATCAAATTCGAATCGAAGCCAAATTTCACGAATTCGAATCGAATCTCTTAATATTCGCTTCGATTCGGTTCGTTTGCATCCCTAGAAACAGACACACTAAATGTGCGTTTGGATTTCAAAGATAAGAAATGAACATGTTGAAAAAGATATTTATCTTAATATTAATTTATATATATATATACATATACTCCGTATAATATACCTATAGATAAAGTGAGTTCTATTAAATTCATGTATAACATGCGAGAAACTTATATTCACATTACTTATAATTTTATCAGGTTTTATTCTACATTTAAAAAAATATTTTATTAGGGTAAAACAATCACATATTTAAATATTAGACTATATCATATTTAGTTTTATTAAAATCATTACTTTTTAAATAAACTTCCGTGTATCGCACGGGAATAGTACTAGTTTAAGCAATGTCAATATTATTAGATTTGTAGGACGATTTGTTTGGATTTATCTGAGGACAAAATTTAAAGAAATATGGATATTTTGTTAAATTATTTTTTTATTGCAATTTTATTTCTTGTTAAAATGACTTTTTTGTTTGTTTGTTTTTTTTTTTTTTTTTTTTTTTGAACGATATGATAATTTCCATCTCAATAGGGACAAAATAGAACTAATATGATGTAATTATAAATAGAATTTTAAATGCAGGGGAAATGAGAATGATGGCAAACGGAAACAATAATAAAATTGAGGTTTGTGACAAGTATAGTATTCTTGAAACAGATTTGCCCGTTCTCACCTACTAAGAGACTCGTGGACGTTCGTTTTCCATAATACAACGATCAAGCAAAGCGGAAACTCTAGCACTGAGTTCTACTAACTGGCGAACTGACTTAGTGCTCGATTTGTATCACGAACAAAACAGAGGGCCAAAGCGGAATCAACATGAAAAAAATAAAGGAAGAGGATAGCAGGATGCTGGAATATTATATGTTGTATCAATTTCGATGGGAATACCAAATGAGTTGAAAGAGCCACCTTTTATAGGGTGTAAAAAGGTTCTTGGAGGACCCATGTTCTAGAGACATGCAGAAAGAAAAGGAAAAAAATAGTTTGCAAGGCCGCCCTCCACCGGGACCGACATTCGTGTATGCAAGTCGCGTTCATACCCAAGTCCCTTGGGACGATTGTCAAATTCGGCCCTTGATTTGCACCCCCTTTCCCCTACCGGACCGACGTTCGTGTACGCAAGTCGCGCTCAAACATCTAACTTTAAACTTCAATTTTTTATTCATCCAAACTTTAATTTGGACAAATAATATACCGTTTCGAATCTCTTTCGAAGAAGAACACAATAATAACTTAAAATTCCACGTTTTGTTATCGATTCTTACCCAAAACTTGCCCAAAACCGAAGTGCCCAAAAAGAAACATTTGAATAGCATTTTAAATGTAAATTTTCAACATTAAACAAGGAACAAAACGTACGTCAATCAGTTGGCACGTGCCAATATATATTTTACCCTAATATAAAGTGTAATCTAACAAACACTTTCTATAAAATTGAAATATTCCTTTCCTGAGAAAATACTTGTAATATTCTAAACATATAAAGGTTAGAACAAAAGAATTGACTTAAATGAATGAACCGGTTCAGTGGAGCGAATTTATTCCCTTTTTGCCCACGTAATATCAGCACAATTTACACATCGTGTTGAATGAAATAATTTAATCAAATGAAAATGAGAACCATCGTTAAAAATGTACTAACTCTCTAAAAATCGTTAATTTATGCTCCCTTCGTCTCGACCTAATTGATTAACCTTGGCCGGATACGGAGACTAAAAAGAATAGATTTTATAGAAAATTTGATTTTTTCAAATGTGGAGATTAAAAATAGAGATTTTAAGGGTGGAGATTATAAGAGAATTTGTCATTTATAGACTTGAACAATTAGCTTGGAGCAAATAAATATGACAACTTAGACAATTAAGCCGGGACGGGGGAGTACTTATGCAACTGAATTTTACTAATTATTTAGCATGTTGTGCATGTTAAACAAACTATACATCGTAATCTTAACTTTTTGTGGTTTTTTGCAGTTTGTTGTATAATTTCTTTTTCTTTGTCATTATTTACCATCTCAAGTTACGACTTGTTGCAAATTGTCATTCAAAAGAGATATGAACATTTCTTCAAAACAACTTGCAAGTTCAGATGATAAATTACAATATATGGTAACGTACCCCCTTCGTTTATAAATAAGTGTCAATTTTTCAAAATTCATTTTTTTCACATTTTTCACAAAAGAGTTTCATTCTTGCAATATATTATTATATAAACAAGGTATGGAGAAAAAAATGCAGGAATTTATGGTAATGAAAAAAATTAATGAAAAGAAAAATGGAGGGTTGTTGTTGTCCATCCTTTAATCCCTTAAATTTTACCTGAAAGTTTAAAATGATAGTACTTATTTGTAAACGAATAGAGTATAAAAACACACAAAATTAAAATAACAAACTGTTATTTTTCCTAAATATTAATCACAATAAATCTACAAATTACATTCTAGAAGGAATAGAATAAAAACATCATGATGTAACTATATTTAATTGTTCATGTTGCAGTGTTGTAATTCAATAATTTAAAGCAAAATCTCGCGTGCACCAGTTGTACGGAGTAATTTAGAGTGGATATCATGAGTTATGCTGAAAGTATCACATGTTCTGAGTAAATGTATTATAATATATTTATTCAGAACAATTAATACATTTAAGCATAACTAATAATACATTTTAATCATAATATCTTTATTCAAATTTTATAATACCTTTAGGCATAAATAAAAATACATTTTATTTTATGACCCGAAATTATATGAATTTAAGATTTATGCGACTGAGCACCAGGGGCTTCCCATAAATTTAATGAATTTATTATAGTTACTAGCAACACATGATACTATTGCCAAAGTTGAATATAGTCAACTGAGGAAAACGTACGTCACTAAAGTACAACTAGGGTGACTAAGGCCTTCCTTAATGCACAACCTCAAAAAGCAGGTATTTTGCTGTCATGTCAGCGCCACCTCAAAAGCAAAAATACCCCTACCTCCAAAACAAAACTCCTCCCCAACAATAAACCCAAAAAGTAGGTATTTCCGTGGGACCCACCTTAATTTCCTATTTATCCCATTCATACTTTTATTTATCATCTATATTATAATTAACTTATTTCGGATAAATAATTAATAATTAAATATTCTGATTATTTTAACTTTTTAATATTTTAGGATAATTTCGAAAAAAAAAAAATGCCAAAAAAATAATATTAATTTTTTTTTTATTACGTAAATAGTAAAAATACAAATTGAAAGCTCACACCGTACAATTAAAAAAAAGTAAAAAAAACCCGACAACAACAACGCCTACGAAGTCCCGACATATTTTAACTCTAGCTAATTATTTCCGGATCGAGCCCAAACATGCTCAATTAAATCCTGCCGAAGCTGCAGATGTTTATGCTTATCCCGAAGTTGGACACCTCTTCTAACGTAGTCAGCGAATGCTCCAGTTGAGCCTTGACTTACGTGGGGCGGCGGTATGGCGTAATTGGGATCGTCGGTCCAATCGATCGCTGCATTTCCTTCATTTTCGATAATCATGTTGTGCAATATAATGCAAGTTAACATTATATCCTTCAAGTTATTCTTATACCAAAAACGACTAGGACCGTGAATCATTGCAAAACGCGCTTGAAGCACTCCAAAGGCTCGTTCGACGTCCTTTCTAGCAGCCTCTTGCATTACCTTGAAATGTTGTCTCTTCGGATCTTGGGGACATTGAAAGCTTTTCACAAAAGTAGCCCACTCTGGATAGATTCCATCGGTGAGATAGTATCCTTGATTATATTGCTTACCATTGATTGTGAAATTAATGGAGGGACCAACTCCTTGCAACGTTTCCGTAAACAAAGGAGACTCATTGAGCACGTTTATGTCGTTGTTGGAGCCTGCTACTCCAAAGTAGGCATGCCATATCCATAGATCGGCAGAGGCAACCGCTTCGAGCATGATTGTTGGGACGCCATGATCACCTCGTGTGAATTGGCCCTTCCAAGCTACCGGACAGTTCCTCCATTCCCAGTGCATGCAATCAAGGCTTCCTAGCATTCCGGGAAATCCGTGCCTACGGAAAGAAATACAACGGCTAGTTTTGCATACAACGACTACTTTTCCAAAGCTACATCCCCCACTTCTTCTTGATTTTATCCACCACAAGGAGGTGGAAACGCAATTGGTCCTCCGTCATATTCGAGGTATCTTTCATCACTATTTTATACTCTTTCACAGTGGCAATAGAGTTCAATCCTTCGATCTTTTGTTTGTTTTGTTCTTCTAAGGCCTGGAGTCTTTGTTCAATAACGTCGAGGCTTTCTCCGGCATTAGACGTGCCTGCTTTTCCCTTGCCCTTGCTCAGTCGCCTAGCCGCATTCCTCCCCATTGGACGAGCGTGTTCCGTCCTCACTTCCTCTCCAGCGCTGGAGTCGGTGTTTGAAGATATCACGTATTCTCCAGATGCCGATACTTTTGTCTTTTTTGAGCCGCGAACATCGTCGTCTAGATTGGCAAACTTCGGGCTATCTTTCAAAACATACCAAGAACTCATATGAATAAACTCCCCTCCATGTTTTGCAGTATATTGAACCTTCGCCTTCGCTATGATATCTGCATCGCTACAACCGCTTCCCCAGGCCTTTTTCTCAATATTGTAACAGCCACAGAACCATCTCACTTGTTTCTGCAGAGTATAGTAATGAGTCTTCAACTGGTTATGAGTCCTAAGTAGCGTGCCGCTTGGACGGTTCCTGTTGTATGCCTCGGCGATCCGAACCCACATTTGATCAAGCTTTTGATCATTTCCAACAACCGAGTCTGTGCTGATATCAAGCCAACAGCTACAGAGAAAGGCGTTTTCATCATGAGAGTAAGTTTTCTTTTGTGGAAGTGGAGCTGGAGCCTTGGGTGGATGATCAGCAGCCTCAAAGTCGGAAGCGAGATTTATTCGATCTAGACCGACTGGGGAGAACTGAGACGAGAAAGGAGACGAACGCTGAGAGTTCGGGGTCGGAGTGTCTCTGTCTGTATCAGAACTATCACTACCTGCCTTTCTCAATGAATTAATGCCCATCATCGGACGAAACCCAGACGGAGGAGGTTGCATGTACGGTATTTGATTCGGATGCATGTAAAATGCTGGTCCAGATGGAGTAAAGGGCATAGGTTGGCTGTTGCTACCTTCCGGATAATTTGGGAAATGAGTAGGAAAATGAGTTGGAAAATTAGGATTTTGAGGATTGAAGATGGTAACAGGTGGACGAAAGTTGATATTTGGAGGCGATGCTTCTTCTCCGGAATTCGAAGAATTGAACCATTGCGTCCACGGATTTTTATCCATTTTTTTTTTTTTTGGGTGTGAAGAGGAGAAGAGAAGAAATTTATCTTGAAAAGTTGAAATTTGAGAGTAGTAGGTAAATGTGGGGAAAATGGTGAAGTGGGAAGATATATTTATAGGGCAAATTTAATTTTTTAAAAATTAAAAATTATTTTCTAAAAAGCTACATAATTTCAGTAAAAAGAAAAAAAAAAAAAAAAAAAAATTGGAGCCGTTGCAATAACGGCTATTTTTTCAAAACACACATATATCTCAAATATACACACATATCTACATATTGCAGAAAAAAAAAAAAGTAAAAAAAACGAAAAAAAAAAATAAAAAGATAGTGGGGGACACAGCTGCAGGCCGCGGGGCCCACCGCGCACGCGCTTTGCGCGCGCGTGGCGCCCACGCGCCTGGCGTGCCCCTCTCTCAGCGCGCGTTCAGCACCGCACACTCCCTCCCCCACGCGCGGGCCCCACCCACATTCCTGGGTAGCGGATCTGCTACCCGGGAATAAACCTCCTCAACCCAAATACCCCCCTCAATGGTAAATACCCAATTTTGAGGTATTTACCCACTTTCCACATCAGCAAAAAACCTCCCATTGGGGAGGGCCTAATATATTTTTTGCCCTAATATAAAGTGTGATCTAACAACGAACACTAGTCTATAGTATTTAGATTAAATATATTATAAAATTGAAATATTCTTTTTATAGCAAATACTTGTAATATTCTTAGCATATAAAGGCCAGAACAAAATATTTGACTTAAATGAACTAACCGGTTAAGTGGAGCGAATTTATTCCCTTTTTGCCCACATGAAAAATTGATAGCCCTCAAATATTTAACACAATTTATACATCGTGTTCAATGAAATAGTTTAATCAAACGAAAGGAAAGTATCGATTTATTCTATTTTTTTTATAGAGTGAGTCTTGCGTGTGACGGAATATACTTTTTCAGAAAAAATGATACTTTTACAGAAAATGTGATACTTTTACAGATAAAAATGATATTTTTGCTACATTGATACTTTTATAGTTAAATGTGATACTTTTTTTGTTAACAAAAAAAGTGATACCTTTACAGATAAACGTGATACTTTTACCACAAAAAATAATATTTTTTTCCCGTCACCGTGTGACGATCGTGTGACGATCTTATATAAGTTTTTGCATGTTTGATATTCTAGTAATACTACCTCCATCTCATGACATAAGTCGTATTTAAAAATGTACAACAATTAAAAATCATCATTCCCACTTATACCACTTAATTTATTTTTTGACTTAAGATATCAATCATGTGTAAATAAGTCGTGAAACTAGAAAAAAAGAACTAATTTTAATTGTACTAATGAACGAAATATTAATTTTTAAAATAAAGCCCTGATTTTAGAAGAAAAAGTTATTTGATATAACACTCTCATCATAAAACGGGGAAGTGTATAATAAGCACAATAAATTGGGAGTCTTATTAGATTTAGGTAACGGTGTTTTTCATTATTTTTGCTGGTTAAGTGAGTTCGGGATTCATGATTTATACTATCTCATCTTAAAAAAAATCACATTTTTTCTTTTAACATATTTAGTGAACACCATTAGCTACTCGAAAAAGTAACTTGAACCTACAGATTTTTTTTATGGTCTTTTCTATTTTGGAGTATTTGAAATTAATGATCAATCTCAACAACATTACATAGGGTTGGTTTTATAGAATTGTACCCAAGACTATAATTTGAGACATATAAAAGGAAATACTAAACTATTTTTGTGGGACGAGGGAGTATTAGCCTATAAGAAAAATCATTACTGATAATAGGCCCAAGATTTTGATTTTAGGTTTAATTTTATTTAGAATTATTATATTTATTTTACTCATGATTTATAATTCCTTTTTAATGAATTTATGGCCATGGTTCATATTTTACAGTTATGTTTCACGTCATAGGATTTAGTTTTAGTGAGACATAAGTGGTGTACGATCGAATCATAGTGATATAGAGGTCGGAACTAGTATAAGACAACTTAATTAAAGTTAAAGCTTAAGTTTTCCAAAAAATTATCATATTTTCAAAAAGAAGTACTTTTTCCATTTGGTAAATCAAATGAATGCGCAACTATTTATTAGCTACCAATTTTTCACTTATATACCTAAATTTACTTGTTTGATTGCTTAATCTATTCCATCTGATTTTTCACTCTAACGTATTGTTGACACCAAAACTTTTAAACATCTCAATCAATAACTAACTTTAATTTGTTGAATTTGTCAATTTTTATACCAAAAACTTCGAAACACGATGAATTCCTTCTTTTTGTGGGAAAGTTTATGTGGAACTGACAAAGTTCATTTGTAATATAGGCGGTAATTCGGGTGGTTCGATCCTACCTGTCGAGACAACATTATATACTGATGGGGTTGGGCAAGCCCAAAATTTATCAAGACTTAAGATTAGTCAAGTCAGCCCAACACATCCAATTCCCCTATAATATATTAAGACTTTTAGATCGACCCATGGGTTGCCAGGTTTTTCAGTTCTCTAGTTGCGCCTCTCTTCGAGTAGGGATGGTAATCGCTAATTCGACACAAATGTACTGATGGAAGCCCACAACCAATCGACACAAATCGATTAACCCGATTGAACCTGAATCGACCGAAAATCAATATTTTTTCTTAAAATATCATAATTATTTTATAATATAATAATTATATGTTCAAATTATTTTTCATGTATAACTTGAATCAACTTGATGATCCGAATTGTCATCCCTAACCTTTTTTTTAATAATTTAATACATTTAAATTTTGAGTGGACCGAACCGGCTCATTGTGTGGGTCCAATTTTACCAATTCATATTTGTAACAAACTAATTATTATTATTATTATTATTATTATTATTATTATTATTATTAAAAAAGAAAAAAGTCTTTCGCTTTCATAGTTTTGAGGTTGTTTCCCTTTTCACTTTTCCTTGACACGTTATCCTCGCAACCAAACACACCCCAGCTTCCGGTTTCCAATACCCTACAAAACGGAATATCCGAATAATCAACTCAAAATAATCGCAATCCTTAACCGTGTTGAAATTCAATTTGGGGTAACTTCAACTCTAGGGCTATTGAAACTCTATAAATACTCCTCCCGTTTTCATTCTCTGTTTCTTCAAAGGCGCAACAAACTCTCAACAGCATTTTCTCTCTCCTAAACAGCTTCTCTCTCTTCGCCTTTTTCTTCACACTCCAAAACAAATTCTCTAGCATGACTCAGAAATTGAACTCCAGTAAAACAGTCAAGTTCCTCTACAGCTACGGCGGAAAAATCATCCCCCGCCCTACCGACGGCGAGCTCCGTTATATCGGCGGCTTCACTCGCGTCCTCGCCGTTGATCGTTCCATTACACTTTCAGGTAATTTCATTTGATTTTTTTGTTTTTAATCTGATTTTGCAAATGCGATTTGTTTATTCCAATTTGTGTTCGTCCTGAGAAACTGAATTGTTTTCTCTATTTTTTACAGAACTATCGGTGAAATTTGGGGAATCATGTGGATCTTCCATGGACTTGAAGTGCAAATTACCTACCGAAGATTTGGATGTTTTAGTCTCAATCAGATCCGATGAAGAACTCCGAGTTGTTATGGAAGAGTATGAGAGAATTTGTCCAGATGCGAAAATCAGAGCGGTTTTGTTTCCGGTGAAATCTGAGAAGAAAGTTTCGCTTCCGTCTTCTCCGGTGCTATTTCCGTTGAAAATTGCGAAGAAAGTTTCTCCTCCGTCTTCTCCTGTCTCGTGTTTTGATTTCCCGTCGGTTTCGAAACCGACGCCGTTTGTGCAACGCTATAAGTCCGTTCCGCCGCGCGCGCCTCTACATCGGCGTTTATCTCCGGCCATCGGGCATCCTGTCGCCGCCGCGAGTCATTGCTGTTACGAGTCGAGGAGTTCGAGGCAATACTTCCATGTGCCACATCGGAATTACTGCTATTAGAAATAGAGATCAATAGAGCGGAAAAGAGTTGTTTCTATTTTTTGATGTGCTTCTTTTTTCTTCTATATAAATAACAAACTCAAAAGAATTAAAAAAAAAAAAAATACAGTGATTTTACACTTGAAAATACAGAACATTATTTGAATTGGAGTGAGTATTCGGACTATCGACTGAATTTTTCCTTGATTTCATGTCGATTAAGATTATACATTAATAGTTTTTTCAAATATATAATTATTATATTTTAAAATAAATTATTAATTTTGAGATGATTTAAATTCGAATGGGATTATTCGAGTCTAGTAGCTCGTATTCTAATATCGGTTTTGATTTTCTCTTGATAAATTCAAGCTGATATTATTTCTATACCGGAAAAGATTTAAATTTTCCTTCAGAATTTGACGCCGTTAAATCTTTTTCCTGTACGCCGTTAAATTCTTTTCCTGTACAGCTCTTCATGCGCACCACGTGACGGCGTATGGTGGATTATTGTCCTTTTCCGCTGAACGCCGTTTGTGGCGTGTTGTGCACGTGACGCTATATGGGGTTTCTTGTGATTCTGTTTGGAGGTATTTATTATTTTGTATTTTTGTATGTTGACTGAATTTAATTTTCAATTTCAATTTTTGGCAGGTGGAGAAATTGGAGGAATAGAGTGCAGTTGTCCGATTTGTGGGTTGCTGGTGATTTTGACCAAAACTGACCATCTAGGAACATTTTAAGAAGGTTGAAGAAGTAATAATAATAATAATAATAATTTATTCAGTATTTTAAATGAATAATTTATCAAATTACAAGTAAAAGCCGCATAATTCTATATAGGTTGGTTTAGGTTTTCACACATATTAAGAATAGTATTGGAAAATGGTAAATATACACATAAATTCTATTTTATACCAATTTATTAGCATTTGATTTGGAATATTGTAGTAAATGAATGGGAAAAGTACCATTAAATGTACATCTATTGTAGTAAATGAATGGAAAAAGTACCATTAAATGTACATTAAGAATGGAAAAATACCATTAATTTACAAAAAAATAGAAGAATGAAATGGTACCATTATACTTAAAAATAAGTCTATATGTTTGGCAATTAAAAAAAGGAAATAAGCCTCTAGTTATGATACTGAGGAAGTATGGTAAAAAAATGATAACTCATATCGTTAACATTTATCATCATGAAGAAAAAAAATCATTTTTCAAGTTTTAATGTCCTGTTCTTTTTAGTTAACAATTAGAACTTCAAAATTTTAGCTATTCCATCAATAAATCAACATGCTTGAATAAGTCGAATCGATGGATAAAAAGAGTTGCATAAATGAGAATTCATAATTTTTAGAAGGAAGAGTCCGATATATCAAAATTGGATTCGTTCTATTTCAAAATAAACATTATTTTAGGAACATTACTTCTCACCAAAAATTTTCTTTACTAGCAAACTCTTTTATTATTGTCCTTGAATATACTTCAGCAAATCTCCATAAAACAATTTTAACTTTATCATTACATGGATTAATTATTTTTAAAAAGAATAACGAAAGAAAAAGGAAGAAAGTATATTTTGGAGGAAAAAAAGTTAAAGTAATAAGATAAATTGTATGGGGTATACTTAGGTATGTCAACATTGATCCGCTCCGACACGACTGTACTATACCCGAGATGTTTGGGGCAGAAAAAATTCCGACCCGTACTAAAACGGTGCGGGGCGGGCATGAATTCTGTGAGCCATCCCGCCCCATTCACTAAATTATTTTTTATATATTATATATATGATGTAAAATTATATATATATATATATATATATATATATTCGTATGTATAAATATGTAAAAAAAATTATATTATTATATATACATTTGATGTATAATATTAATATGTATATATATATGTCATCCTAAATTATAATTACACTAGTTAAAAATATAATATAGTTTTTTTCTTATTTGATAGCTATGTAAAAAAAATTAAAAGTGATAAACTAAATTTAATCCTACTATTTTTTTATTTTGTTACTCTAAATTAAACATTGTTGCACTATATAATGCAAAAAAAAATATTTTTTCTATAATAATAATAATAATAATAATAATAATAATAATAATAATAATAATAATAATAATAATAAAGTGATGAGAATATATGATTTGGTGAGGTTATATGGTTAGGCTCCAGGTGTTGTTACTGAGTCAGAATAGGCTGGAAAATGAGATTAATAAAGGTATAATCATTAATTAGTAGTATATATGATTAGAAATATTGGAGTTAGAGAATTAGGCAAGTTGGCCAACTGCAAATTTAGAGGACAAGTGGACGAGGTATAACTCATAAGGCCATGATTGGGACACTTCGCGTTTATTACGTATATTGCGGATTTTCTTCAACCGAACTATGGGATAAAGAATAAATTTCAAACGGTACCTTTGATGTCGGGTGAAGGGCCACTATTTCTGAAGACAATTATTAGGGGGTGTTTTTGCAAAAGTTTTTTTAATTGCTTATCAATTTATATTTTGAAAAAAGTTGCGTAGAAGTGCTTTGAAAAATAACTTTAACTTTAATAAAAGATATTTTAACCGAAAATCTAGAAGTGGATAAATATTGTTCTTTTTTTTTTTTTTTTTTTTTTAATTTGTTGGTATTTTGGTAAATAAATAGATGTATTATCTCTTACTCATGAGTTAAAAGTTACGTAAGTATTAAACACTTTTGATTAAAATTAACTTTATTTTCAAACATTGCCTACTTTTTTAACTTTAAGTAGTTTTCCCACAACCAGTACTTTTAATCACTTATTTAAAAGTTAAAGCAAAGGAAAACACGCGGAAAAGTACACATAAAGTAGAGGATCCAGGATTTAGGAAGTGTTTGCAATTGCTTGTGCTTTAACAAAGTGATTAAAATTAGTACGTGTTAAGAAATCACTCTAAAGTAATAATAGGTACTGTTTGAAATAGAAATGCTTCAGACAAAACATAAAATAAAATAAACTAGAAATAAAGTCCAGAATCAGTTTGAAGCAAGAAAGACTCCGTATTTGAATTTTGGCTCAAAAATGACTTTTTTTAAAGCCAAAAGTTGTTCCTGCAAACAATGCAAATAAATATTTTAAGTGCAAAACAAATAATTACTTAATTGAATACATTAAAAAGTTACCGCTAAACGAAGTTACATCTTCCAACATAAAATTATCAGATAGTTGCTTTTTTATTCGCAGCTCCGTTTGAACCATTTTTTCCCCTCTTTCAATAGAAGTGTCTACTTAGAGATATTATACTATTCTAGTTTCACTGTTTCCTTCTTTTATTAATTTATGAATTAACTAATTATTATTACTAACAAACATTAGATAAATAGTTAATATCATCTCATGTGTAGATTGTTGGAATCATTTAGAACTTTTTCGAAGCAAAATAACTTTAAAGTTGAAACTATGATCTTTTATATAAGGGTATTTGCAAATTATTATTTATATTTTAAAATTACTTTTGGATTTAAAAGTACTTCTTGATGTGTTTGCAATATTACATTGGCAACTGAAAATTATTTTTCAAATGCACTTAAAATTTTATTTTGAGAAACTGTCAATAACCGACTTCTACCAACTTTTAACATTAAACCGACTTCTACCAACTTTTAACATTAAAGACACTTTATTTCTAAATACCATTGGATTCTGATTTGTTTCACAAAAATTAATAATCAGTTTACTAATAAGCCCTAGCTTCCTTCCTCCACCCTCTTCATTTCTTGAAAGTTTTGATCTGTTCCTCCTTCACTCATCCTCTAATTATGGGAGGACGGGGGAATACTTCTAACATGTTATTGCTTTTTTTGATTTTGTTTTTTTTCGCCTTGATCTTTGTCTGTTTTCCCCCTTCAGGTTTGTATTTATGAGATTTTTTCTGCATTTGTGCATCTTTCCACGCCTCGTCTTGTGCGACATCCGATCACTATTTTCAAATGGTCCTCCTATTGATCTCCTTCATTTTTCCTATGAATTTTTTGATTATGAAGATAAACGACTTTACGGATTCCTTACTTATTGTGCATGCAATTACATATCATCTTCCTGCTGGTATTCTTCAATTTCCTATGGATTTTCGCTATGAGGTGAATTTTACGGATTCCTTACTAATTGTGCATTCAGCCACAAATTAAGTGGATTCTTTGAGTTATTGTGGAGCTTGATTTTTACACCATTTCTCATATTTTTAGAAATTGTAATAGTGTTAGTGCGTTTTCCATTTACTTGAATTGGACCAAATATCCCCTCTTTTAGCAATAAGTTCTCTTATTAAAAAAAGTAATTATTTGCAAACACCCCTGCACCGGAGGAAAGTACCTCAATTCTGCCTTCAATAACCTAGGTCTGAAGCTGTTGAACCAGCCCAACATCTTCTGGGCTCAGCATCAAGATCCGGCCCAATCGCTTAATCCTGGCCCATTACTGGCTGTTATCCTATCCAATCTTCTGGGCTCAACATCAAGATCCAGTCCAATGCTTTAAATTTTCAGGGGCGTCTTATTTCAGCAAGTGGCATTTATCTTACTCCTTCCGTTCCATAAAAGAAATATTGTTCAAAATTAATTTTTGTCTCAAAATAAGAATTATATTTCAAATGTTAAATTCTCGTTTTGTAGTCCAAGTGAAAAACTCAAATTCTTTATTTCACAAATTACTTATATATAATTGAATATGCCAAATCAATATATCATATACCGTACAAAGGGTTAAATATTCAAAGTAGTTCAAATCACACCATTTAGGTGGCAAAATCAGCTCGGCTGGACCATAAAATATTAGCCTAAAGCATCATCGGTCCCCCAACAAACCTGACCCAATGAAAATAGCCCGACCGGGCCAGGATTAGCCCAACCATCTTATTGTATTGAAGGAGATGGGCCGAACTCTCCAATGTTTTGCCTTACAGAATTTTGAGCCAACTCAGTTTAACATATGGCAGATGGTCAACATGAATTGCCACATCTCTCTCTCTTTCCTGAACAAAAGGAGGAAAAATGGAAATCCAAGGGAATACGAACCCCAGTAACCTAGACACAGTACTATAACAAACCAGGCCAAAATAGAACATATGTCCAACAACAATATTGAAAAGCTACTATATGAAAGACAACCAAAGTCATGATTCGCAGAAGATATAGACAATTGGAAACCTTACCGTGCAGTATTTGCACGAAATTCGCCCAAAGATTTCGAGCATTTGTACAGAAAAGAAGTGATGCACTTCAACCAGTTTCCTGATCAAATTCATCGCCTTCTGACTCCTCTGCATTGTCAGCATCATCATCATCCGCATCATTATCGAATTCTTCCTTGTCATTATCCACCGTAGTTTTGCCGATAATAATTAAGTTGCTATTCATCTTCCTAATTTCATTGCACTGCAAAAGCAACACGTTTAAGATAGATAGACCAATTGACAGATTGTGAAAAAGAAAACGAGGCCAAGTTGGAGTAGGCTAGTCAATGTAGTAATTCCAGACGAAGAGCTCTCTTGAGATGCGCAAAGAAATCAAATCATCGGATAACTAAATTTGACAAGCGAAGTAGCGCTTCAACAATATGAACCGCCAAGACCGTATGAAGTATATCTAAAGATCTTTGATCAATCATGCAGTTTGAAAACCGAGGACCTCTTTAACCCTACCCCTTGGATAACTTAATATGCACGGTTTATCAACAAATTAACTAAAATTGCTCACTCTCTTATGCATTTACTGAGGAATTTCTGTGTTTTTAGGAACATTTAGGTATTAAAGTGTAAACACAGCCACCTTCCAACCAGTATGTTAAAATAAACAAAGCTTGAAAGGTAAACACACTCCTTAAACACTTATTCGAATCAACTATTTGAAAATACGAATGAAATATATAAATATTTGTGTTCATGTTTGTGTCTTTCTGATGTACAGAATGTCAAAATTGATTCATAACAACTTCGAATTTGAATTTCACGAAGTCGAATCAAGCTACTCAAATGCAAATCTCGAATCAAATCAGAAAATTTGATTCTTTTACTTCCATAGCCCGGTGACATCATCTCACCATTATACGGCGAAGGTAACGGATTCAAATTCCACTCTCCCACTAGAAAAAAAGGGAAGACGAAAGATGATATTATCAATTTAGGACATCCATGGATATAAGTTGAAGCTGTATTCTTCTATCTACAATGTTATAATCCTCCAAATTTTTACCTTCCTAGAGCTAATATGCAATATCATCATAATTAATCTACTTAGAGCACCCAATAAATAACCAAAGAAGTGGAAAAAAAGGGCCACCATAAACCCTAACACATTACCTAATCACGACATTGAATTTCAAAATTCAGAATTAAGCACAACAGGCGCTCATCGATATTCAAAATTTATGCAGTAACAAAATCAAGGACAAAATAACCATAATTTCAAGCAATTGAGCTCGTTGAAAGGTAAGAGAAAAACCTTCTCTTCATACTCGGCTTCTTCCATGGCGAGGAGGAGCTCATCGTTTTGGGGCTGCGGCCACTGCGCCGGAAGCAGATACGACGTCGGAATGACTCGGTTCGACCGCGGGTACTGCGTCATGAACGCCGGAAATTGCAGCATCTTCGAAATTTTGTTTGGGAAAATTGCTATGGTGCTTTTTAGATTTGAAAATGGTGATACTGTAGTTCCTTTCAGAACGAAGAGGTGATTAATGGGCTAAGAAATGGGCTCAAAGCCCACAAGCAAGTGAAGGAATTATGATCCCCCTGCGGCCCAATGGGCTTTTTCTTTAGTGGGCAATCTGTGAGAGAATACCAATCCAGCCCTTTTATATACAAGAAAGTTTGCTACTAGAGTGGTAATTCGAGTGGCCCGGCCCGATTAGTCAATGTCATATTTCGGGTCGGATTTGGCTGGATCAAGATTTGATCGGATCTAAAATTAATCGGTCCGATTCGAGATATTCCTCTATAATATACTAAAATTATCGAGCCAGCACGGGCGCCGTCAAGCTTTTAGCCCATTGAATCGATCCGATCGGGCCAAATAGTACTTCGGGTCTACAATTTTATGACCCGACCCATCTAAAATATCGAGTTTACTGAACCGATCCGTCGAATGGCATTGATTTTGCCACCTCTACATGCTAGCTAGATATGACTATATTATGTATATACAATAGGATATTATAAACTTTGTTTACTTGTCATTATATCACTAGCTACATAGAAAACAAGGTCAAATTTCTAACGAAATTAATCAAACTTATACGAGTAGTTCTCGTGTACATCAGTTGCATACATTTTAAAATTCCGTAATTTGAGTTGTAGGTGGATCTGTCAGCTTGTGAGCAATTTTTCATGAAAATATATTACAAGTATTTATATTGAAATGACTTATTTTGAAGAAAATTATCATGTTGAAAGGTAATACTATACATTTGTATTAAAAACACTACACAATCTACAGATCAGTCCGTGACTTTGAGTGTGCGGATCTAGTTCATATACTGAAACCGGCATATCATTTGAGATCTCTATTTGATCACATGAGATCCTTTATCCCACTTTTACTTTGTTCCAACCGTGTCCCATTTCAAAAAGTTGATTAACTTGTGATTTGTGAATTTAAAGTTCATGATTAGGTTCAGAATTCATGATTCATGTTTAAGGTCTAGGGTTTCACTTTTTTTAGTATGTTATATTTTCTATTCTAAACTTATGATTTCACGATTGACAGTTCATGGTTCAATGATTCAGTGTTCATAATTCAATACTTCATAGTTTATGATTCATGATTCATGTGTTCAAGGTTTACGATTCATGTTGTATGATTCGATTTTGGAGTGAGACACAATTGAAATAGGATAAATGTAGGACAGGTGATCCGAACCGTTATTTAGTAATTGTTTAATTCATAATTTATTGTATTAATTAATGCACATCTATTGTGGTGAACTGTATTTACCAGGTTAGAATAATAGTCAAATCTTTTAGTTATTGAAATAAAGAAAAAAACCACGCAATAATTCGATATAAATTTCTGGTTAATTTGGTCCAAAGTCAACCATTTTCTTTTGATATTTTACTATTTTATTATCTATAGAGGATTTTAAAAAATCGTATGTTAATTGATGACAGAGCTGATTGTAATATTTACAATTTTTTTTATATTTATATATTTTAACTTAACATCGAAGATAACGCATATATTTCACCTATACTATATATACTATAGGATAAATGATAATAACGAAATATGAAACTGGAATATTGAGGATAAATTGGAAAATTGAGACCATCCTTGGGTTAGGTTTCGTATATTGTAGTACTATATTTTTCCTAAACCAAATTAGTATATTATTTTTTGAAACCGAATTAGTATATTATTCTGCAATATATATAGCTAGACATGTGACATATATAAATATTTATAGTTAATTAAATTGACATGCACCGAATACTTTTATCGAAGTCAGAGTCGGCATTTAATAAATAGTTCCATTCTCACACTTTCAAAGCTAAAAGTTTTATTTTTTATTTTGTGCATGAAGTGTTTGTGTAATTTGTGCAGCGTGAGTTGGGTGTGTGAATTGTGTATAGTACGTGTATTGACGTGCAAGGTGTGTATGGCCCTGTTTGTTTATAGTCGTGGATGGTTGAAGTATTGTAGACTGTGAGAAATATAGTGGAATATGGAAGTTAGAGTAAATAAATGAGTGTTTGTTTATGTTGGTTGGAGATTGGGTTGTGGGTGTGATTATAATATAAAAGATGTTAAAATTGATTTGATGTGTAAGAGTTAGTTAGTGAATAATTAATTATTGATTAAAGTATGTTTTGAGAATGATATTTGATTGGTGATGTGTGTAAGAGTTAGTTAATGATTTGATGATGTGTGGAGATTGTGGGTAATTTATTGCCCATAATCGGTGAACAACACACACAATGGGTTGAGCTTATCCACAACCGATTGACCCAACCCTCAACAAACAGTGCCTATGTGTGTAGTGCTTGTAATTCGAATATGGCTTATAAGTTTTTGAAAAAATAAGATAAAATGAACTAAAGATATCCTTTTAATTTATAAACTCTAAGAGTCTATTTTTATATTTAGGAGGCTCAGTAACATCACCTTAGAACATCTCCAACATGTCGTTAGAGTGGAGATGGCGCAATGATTTCCTTCTCCAATGGTGGTATGCAAAATTGCTGTATTATGAAGGGCAAAAATTTGGGTGTACCATGTGCACAATAGTCTTATTGTGCATTGGTTTGATCGCGGCCAATTGTGACTGAAAAAGGGTATTTGGGAATGCGCGGATGCGCACAACTGTGACTCAAACATACTTTATGAAATTGTCAAACATACTTTATGCAAATATCAAATATACTTTATGAGTAAATCAACCATATCTATGTTAAAAATTTTGTGTCTTGAATTTGTTTCACTTTAAAATTGTGACTCAAACATACTTTATGTAAATATAAAAAATATTTTATGCAAATATCAACAATAATGCATGTTGACACTCAAACATACTTTATGAAATTGTCAAACATACTTTATGTAAATATTAAACATACTTTATGAGTAAATCAACCATACCTTAAGTGCACTATATTATGATTTTCTATCTTGAATCTGTTTCACTTTAAAATTGTGACTCAAACATACTTTATACAAATATCAAACATACTTTATACAAATATCAACAATTATGCATGTTGACGCGGCCGCGATACTTGATCGCGACCGCGGCACTCAAACAGGTGCACCATAGCACTATTGTGCACATGGTGCACCCAGGACCTACTCCTTATGAAGATGCCCATATTTTTTGTGGCACATATATTGCGCTGCGCAACTGCTCTAATTCCTTTTTTTTTTTTCCTTTTTTAGTTTGATTTTTTATGTTTATTTTATTTATGTTGTATATTTTTGTCTTTTTTTCTTATTAATAATTTATATAACAAAAATTAAATTCGGGTAAATCGAAAAGAAAAGTAAACAAGTTAGGCCGGGATAGAGAAGGTATAATTTATATAAAAAAATATATAATTAATTGTAAAAAATGTTTTAAGGATTTTCTTTTTTAATGTAAAAAGTAGTGCAAGCCGCTGAAGAAGGAGTGCAGATTTGCTATAAAATAAAGCAAAATCTGCTGAAGAGCAGAGATGTCTGCGGGAGATGCTCTTACGGTATATGCAGAAGGCAATATGCGAATGCATTCCCCACTTAAAAAGGAAAAAAGAAAAATGATGATAATAAGAGAAATGTCTGTAAATCTCAGTTGATGCTCATATTGATTATATAGTAATTAAAAAGAATAAAATTCATACTGACCTTAACTTGAATATTTACCGTGAAATGAACTATTCTATATTGAATTCGCCTACGTTTAATAATAAGTTAAGTGATACAGTTTTTTTGTGAAATAGAATAATTAGATAATTATTTTTTATTTTTTACGAAATGAATTACTATTTTTCTCCGATCTGTAAAATGAGTCATGTTTAAAAATGTACAATTTTTTATTTTTAACTAATTTAATGATTATAACACTTAAAATGCATCAATTTTTCTTATGCGACTTATTTTTTTTTTTATTTTCTATATTAAAAAACAAGATATTAACATTTACAATATAGTTCTTATTTGAGGACAATTTTTCTAATAAAACGTAAATCTTTTTGTGAGTTGGGGAAATTCTTTTTATAAAATAATTGAACAAACCAAAATTTCTGAAAAAGGAAACCATTTTCGGCCATATTCATAATTTCATACTCTTCAACAAACCGCCTCTTTCAATCAAAAAGTAAATTCCACTGCGTTACATTTCTTCCCCGCCTCTCCCACGTGTCACTTTCTGCACACACCCACGTTTTTTCATGGCTTCACTAAGAATCCCCCTCCATTCCACTACCCATAAGTCTACCGCTTCACCAACAACTCAAATCCACAATGTTCTTCTATTTAACCCTTCCATTCAACGCAATAAGCTGCATTGAAAATGAGGCTGTACGTGTATCTGCTAGAGGGGCGGGGATTCGGGGTGAAGAATTCGTACGTGAAGCTACAAGTAGGGAAGCACAAATCGAAGTCGCGGATTTTGAAGGACACGGAAAATCCGCTTTGGAACGAGGAGTTTGTGTTTAGAGTTAGTGATTTGGAGGATGAAGTGGTGGTTTCTGTGTATAAATGCGATGGAGATGAACAACAGCGCGGGTTATTCGGTGGCGCCGCCGGGGAACTTGCGGGTAGGGTCAGGATTCCGGTTTGGAGCGTCGCGACGGAGGAGAATCAGAACTTGCCGCCGACTTGGTTTTCTGTTCAGAGGGATAAGAATGTCAAATCAGTTCACAAGGATTGCGGTTAGTATGTGCGTGTGTGTGTTTTCTTTTTATTTTTTGAAATTTTGCTCTTATTTGGATTATGTGCGTGTTTGTGTTTTTTAATATATGGTGATGGTGATATGGAACTAGGCGGTAAATAACAATTTGTATCGGATGCTCGGTTGTTCAGGTTTGTTGTTTGATATATTATCGAGTTTTTGATATTATGTTTTAGTATATTTGATTATCAGTCGAATTAAAGGCTAAGTTGGAGTAGTTTGATATTTTACATTTTTCACTTATCGAGCTCGAGTCGAGCTTTAGAATTATCAAAAGTAAAAATATGTTCAAGTTTGTTTGATATCTCAAACATAGTCCAAACGAGCTGGTAATGAACGATCTTACATCGAGCGACTTGGTTTATTTTTTGCCCTTGTTAACGAATTGAGATTTTGGGTACTCCTGCAAATATGGGCATAGATATAAGAATTGGTTGTTAAGAATTTCAAGATGCCAAAATAGTAGCTTGTAAATGCTAATTAGTAGCTTGTATATTTTCAATGATTATACATTTTGGTTTTGCAAAATGAGGCAAGAGTGTTATTATTATTATCATTATCATTATCATTATTGTTATTAGTATTAGTATTAGTATATTATTGTCTTTTTTAATACAATTGAGTAGGTGCGGCATCAGTGGGAATTGATCACTGTCCGTTGGCCTAGATTATAAGGTGTTCAACCAGCTGAGCAACAATTAATTCTCGAAAAAAGAATTTATAAGAGTCAATTGCTCATTACTATATACTAGTATTTCATAGCAAAAAATCAGAACAAATGATGCATTGGCATGTTAGTTCTGGGCTTTCTGTACCGGATATTCATCCTTTGGCTTTTGATACTCTTGTCCTATGTTTTTTCAAACATAGGTAAACTTCTTATAGCTCTATCCTTGCACGGAAGATATCAGGATAATTCATCGGAAAGCAGTAATTTATCACACTGGGAAGGTAAACTTACATCAGCTCATGACTTGTCAAAAAAGACACACGACGGGAAGCATTTGATGAAAGCACTAGCAGGTCGTCTAGAGAAACTCTTCGTTAACAAGGAGGATACATCACGAAACGGGACTCCCTCTGAGTTATCGACACCGTCCGATTATGAAGACTGCGTGATGGAGCCTCCAAACACCTCTACCTTTGAAGAACTAATTGACCTTGTACAATCCAAGAACGAAAACAATGAAATGCCGGAGAATCTCCAGGGGGGAGTTCTTCTTGATCAGACGTACGTAGTCTCCCCGAAGGATCTAAATATGGTTATCTTTGGTCCGAATTCTGAGTTCCAGAGGAACTTGCATGAATTGCAGGGGACGACGAATGTTCAAGAGGAGCCGTGGAGGTGGAAATCTGAAGGCGTATCAAGAGCTGTCACGTATACTAAAGCAGCAAGTAAACTAGTTAAGGCTGTTAAGGCCACCGAAGAGCAAACGTATATCAAGGCTGACGGTGATGAATTTGCGGTCCTTGTTAACGTGAGCACTCCCGATGTTCCATACGGGAGCAGTTTCAAGATTGAATTACTGTATAAGATAATGCCAGGTGCCACGTCGTCTTCAGATGAGGAATCATGTCATCTTGTTGTATCTTGGGGTATTGATTTCAATCAAAGTACCATGATGAAGGCGATGATTGAGAATGGGGCGCGGCAAGGGTTGAAAGAGAGTTTTGAGCAGTTTTCTAGCTTACTGTCTCAGAAATTCAAAGAAGTAAAAAGTGCGGATAATTTGGACAAGGATCATGTTTTGGCGAGTATGGAGAGTAACCATCAGTCTGATTCGAAATTGGCAGTTCAGTACTTTCGGAATTTCACAGTGGTTTCGACCGTTTTTATGTTGTTATATGTTATCATTCACATTTTTCTCTGTGAACCGAAACTGCAAGGTTTAGAGATTGACGGGTTTGATTTACCCGATAGTTTCGGAGAGCTCATCACGTGTGGCGTGTTGTTCGTTCAGTTGGAACGGGTTTATAACATGGTTTCACATTTTGTGGAAGCCAGACTACGAAGAGGTAACCATTTAAGTACGTTCTGATATATTTGTCGCAAAAATCCCCACTAGCTTTATGCTTTCATTGGCCACCTCTGTTTCTTTTCCGATTTTTCCCCGCCTAACATGCCTGTGCTGCTGAGCCACGACTAGGCGCTTGACTCCGACTAGCGCTTAGCGACCTTTACAACAATGTTGACTGATATGTTGAAGTTTGTCTCGACTGTCATATATTCTCTATTACACCTACTGATTTGGATAATTTACAATGTTGGCAGGTTGTGATCATGGAGTCAAATCACAAGGTGATGGATGGGTTCTCACAGTGGCTCTGATTGAAGGGGCGAACTTACCTTCGACGAATCAGACGGAGCTTCCAGATCCTTACGTTGTTTTCACTAGCAATGGCAAGACAAGAACCAGCTCTGTCAAGCTTCAAACACTCGATCCTCAATGGAATGATATTCTTGAGTTTGATGCCATAGAAGAACCTCCTTCGGTATTAGATGTAGAGGTTTTCGATTTTGAAGGCCCGTTCGACCAAGCTTCCTCCCTCGGACATGCTGAGATCAATTTCTTGAAGCATACAGCTGCAGAGCTGGCTGATATGTGGGTCCCTCTGGACGGGAAGCTCGCTCAGTCTTCTCAGTCGAGGTTGCACTTAAGAATTTTCTTGGACAATAATAATGGAGTGGAAACAATAAGAGATTATCTAGCAAGTTTGGAGAAGGAGGTCGGAAAAAAGGTATAATAGTTTCTTTCTTTATGGTAATTCTATCTGTTGTCATTCCTCATCTCTCATTAGCAACATTAGAACAATCATCCTCGTGTATTTCGATGTAGCTGAGCTTGCGGTCCCCTCACAGGAGTTCGACTTTTCAAAAGATTTTTGGATTGCCTCCCGAAGAGTTTCTCATCAGCGATTTTTCTTGCTCCCTCAAGAGAAAGATGCCATTACAGGTATATATAGCCATATAGGATGTTCTTAGTCAAATTCCATAAGTTTAAATGCTTTATAACCACTTGTTAAGAATACGTGTTTGCTAGTCACTTTTTCCTAATAAGACGACATTTTCCTTAATGAATGGAAGTAGAAAATATGGCATCACTGTTTATAGTGAAGGTCTGATTTTCGATGATCTTGAATCTATATATATATCAAAAGTCAGGGATACATGATTTTCCAAATGTATGTTGTACGTATAAGGGTATTTAGGTACTTTATTTTTGAAAATGTCTAAAATACATCAACATGGCTATAAAACATCCATTATTATCTCATTTGGCCATTTAACCACTACGTCCAAATATATATTGGCTTTGTTTGCTGTTCTCCAAATATGTATGTAATTGAAAATCTAGCATTGTAGTATGAATATCATGTCATTTTCTACAGGGCCGTCTTTTCCTTTCCGCAAGAATCGTTGGATTTTACGCAAACTTGTTTGGACACAAGACAAGATTCTTCTTTCTCTGGGAAGATATTGAAGACATTCAAGTTCTACCGCCATCACTTTCGACAGTTGGAAGCCCGACCCTTGTAATAATTTTGCACAAGGGTCGAGGCCTCGATTCGAAACATGGGGCCAAGATTCTAGATGAGCAAGGAAGACTGCATTTTTACTTCCACTCTTTTGTTTCTTTTAATGTTGCCAGCAGGTATTTCTGCTTTAAAGTTGCTCTTAATCAATTCCTTATACAATGACAGTGTGTAACTTGAATGTTGTAATAAAAGGACAATAATGGCCCTGTGGAGAACGAGAACACTGGACCCTGATCAGAAAGCCCGGATTGCAGAGGAGCAGCTAGATGACGATGGGAAGGCTTTTCTGCTCGAAGACACTGGATCTTACTTGGTCGTTGAAGACGTAAAGATGACCAAGGTTTTCTCCATAGAACTGCCAATGAATGTAAGAAGGCATATAATGATGGGAAAATTGTTGTTTTCTCCTGTAATTTTACCATTGGTCATGTAACTTGTTAGAACTTTTCAGAATCGTCCTTTTACCTCCGGCAGCATGTAAAACAACCCGTTGCTGCTAACGTAGCGCAGGGTAGTTTTACCTACTGCTGGCGCTAAAAGGACGATTCTGAAAAGTTTTTACAATCGACAAAGTTTTGTAGAAAGTGTTATAGTTATGGGACGAAAATGGCAATTTCCCCTATAATGATACAGCTCTTTTCTTTCTGAACTTTTCAAAATTAGTTTGGTTTTTCTAATTTTCTTGCGAACTTCTTGAATTTGTTGGATTTAATCCACAGCCCAGGTCACTAATGGCGATGTTCGATGGAGGAGAGTTGGAACAAAAAGTAATGAGCAAGTCTGGTTGCCTCAACTACGTTACAACTACATGGGAACACGTTACGCCCGACGTCCAAGAGAGACGCGTGAGCTACAAGTTTAGCCGACGTGTCTCGATGTTTGGAGGAGAAGTTACCTGCACGCAGCAGAAATCTCCATTACCGGACGACAGTGGATGGGTGGTGAATGAGATTATGACTCTTCACAATGTCCCGCTTGGGGATCACTTCCGAGTAAGTTTAGTATTTAGAGGGTGTTTGCAAACAATTCTATTATATGCCAAGTAAAATTGATAGTGTTTGCACACTTATTTTCTGCTTTTAAAATGGGGTGTTTGCAAACTCATCCAGAGGTTTAGAATCACCTTTTCAACAAAAAAGTGTTTTAGAAGTATTTCCAAACTCTAAGCCTTAAAATGATTATAAAAAATCAGTTTAAGCTGTTAAAGAATACAGGGGTGTTTTTTGATTGCTTTTGTTTTTGAAAAGTGATTAAAATTAGAGATTGTTGAAGAATCACGTGTAACTAAAAGTAAGTAGTATTTGGAGATAAAATTGATTTAACCAAAATTGAACTTTTTTTTTTCTTTTGGATTGAGAGTAGAAATTTCATTTTATTTAAAACCAAGCTGAAAAAAAGCACCTAAGACTAGCTTGCAGATTATGACATAAAGTAGCTTTTAGATAAGCAGAATCTGCCATCTCAAAATACTCCAAAAATGACTTCTTCAAAAATGCTGAAAATCACTTGCATAAAGCAATTTAAAGCACCCTCTAAGTGAAGAAGTGATTATTTTGCAAATGCTTGATCTCTAGAATTTTGTCCAAAATGACTTGAATTCTCAAACTGGTATTACCATAAAAATCAATTTAAATCAATTTATTTTTCCATAAAAATCAATTTAAATCACTTCTTTGAAAGCAGGTCATTCGCCACTCCCTCGTCTACGCTATAGTCCTAATTACATGACCCTATGCAGTGAATGACTCGTCTCATTTTCTCTGTAGGTTCAGTTAAGGTACCACATTGAGAGATCTTCATTCACCCATAATTCATGTAAGTGTGATATTTATATCGGGATGATGTGGCTGAGAAATACGAAGTTTGAGCCAAGGATAACGAGGAATATTGTTAACAAGTTCACGCATCGTCTAGAAGAGATATTACAGTTGGTAGAGCGCGAGGTTTTGCTTACGAGTAGGTAGCAGTCGATACTCAGATGTAGCAAACAGCTTTTGCACAGAGAAGCATAGTCAATATTCGATTCTTTAATTTCGGAAATCGTTTGATGATTTAATGTTAAAGGAAACTGAAGAAATAATTTGATGATTCAAGAAAAGTGGGTTTTGCAGCTGCATTTGCAACATAATTTGGATGAAAATGTGAGATTTTTTTATTTGGCTCATTGTATAAGATTTGCTTCAGTTTGTAATTTTGTTTTTAGGTATGTATATATATGAATATTGTTGACATTAGTGTGTTTTTGTGACACATTTCAAATGCCCCATCCAAACACAACTTTAGTATTTTGTAACTGTTGGTATATCATTAGCACTTTGACATTTTTATCCGTCTCATCATAGGAAAATTGGGATTTGCATGTTAATGAAATTAGCACAAAAACTTGAATTCTATTAGGTACAGAATTTATTCTAAATGGATCCAAATTTCAATCAAGGGCAGATTAAAAAAATAAAAATAAAAATAAATGGTGATGTGTCAATTAAGTTGTATGTAAAGTAACTTGGCTCGAATATTGGAATTTGGATACGGTGAAGTTTCCGTCATTAACAAGAAAATCAAATGATAATGTTGTGTCAATTAAGTTGTAAGTCAATTAAACAGACTCGAATACTGTGATTTGAATTTGGTGTAATTACTTCACCGAATTAGTAGGGAGTGTGTGAGAGAGAGTGTAGTGTGTGCGAGTGTAAGATAGAGTGGTGTGTGTGAGTGTGAGAGAGAGAGAATTTGGTGTTGTCACTGCATCGGATCCAAATCCTGAATACTGTATTGATTCAAATGTTAAAATCCAATCAAATGGAGAAGAGCTGAAGAGCCGAAAATTAGCCAGAATGATAATTTTGCCACAACTGTGGCATCTAAAATCAATTTTGTGTCAATTTTGCTTATCTTTCTATCAATTCTTCTTCTTTATTTGGAAAGATTGTGTCAAACTAGTTGATACGAAAATAACTTATGTGCCAACTAAGTTATACAATTTTTTATTAGGTCATAACGATCATTATTCTGTCAATATCTAAGGCAATGTTTGGTTGGGGTTGGGTGGCTGGGCTGGGGAAAGTGGTTGGAGTATGTGGTTGGGGGTGTTAGAGAGTGATGTTTGGTTGGGTGGCTGGGCTATGGTTGGAGTGTGAAATTTAATTATTAATTGTAAAATGTGATGTGATATGGGTAAGAGGTAGTTATTAATGATTGAGAGAATAATTAAAGTAGTGTTTGGATTTGTGATTGATGTCCCCCCACCAAACCCTAATACTCCGACTTGGCCAAACCAGCCCAAAGAAACATGAGATTGGGTTGGCCAAACTGATGAGAGGCATACGCTTCGTCGTAGGTGATAAGCACAAATAAAAATAAATTTATAAGCATGTCAACATTATTTATCTGAATGTATTTGAGTTACAATTTTCTCTATAGGATTGAATAAAAATTCAATTTTCTAGTAAAATGGGTGACTGTAAAGGCTAAATTTTTTATATAGTTAGGTACGAAGATATTTATACAGTGAACTACAAAATTATCTACTAAACAGATAGAATTACTTATCCATTGATCAATCAGCGAACACTTTTAATTTCCGGGATTTTAGCCCCGACTAGGAAAGGGTCAGAGTAGAGAATTTCTCTGAAAAATGCCCTCATCAAGTTTATGAGTTGAAGATAAGTGGACCTGATGAATCGTACTATTTAAATTGTTATCTTTTTCTCCTTGTTTTTCTAACTTTATTCAATTTATCTTGAAAAATAATACTATGAACAATATAGAATAAATAACCCCTTTTTTGTTTGAAATTGCTAGAATTAATGCTACTTTTTACAAAGTGTCAAAAACTTACTAAAATTTATAGAAAGTGTTAGTTATATCTATATATTGTTTTTTCACGAAATTATTTGATTCTCTTAGTAGAATTACAATGTCACTTGCCAGGCATTGTCATTTTCGAAACAATATAAGCAAGAATATATTCCAAAAGAGGGAATTTAGGGATTTTAGATTAACCATTTTAGGGAATAATGTATTTTCGGGTCCTTCTATAATACACTTGGTGTATTAATACACCTAATCATGACAATCCTTGGATCTTCTTAATGTAATCTTAGCCATTAAATTAGTTAACCACTTACCTATTCAATAGGTATCAAGATTCTAATGACTTAGACAAATAATGTTTTATTATTAGTAGTAGTAGTATTTCATATTTTACTTCTTAATTTTATATTCAATTAAATAATCATAGGATTTTAATAAACTATTTTCATTCATTTAATATTTTTACGATATTAATTATTTTGAAAGTTAAAAATATTTACTACACAGTTAATATTTACTTGAAAAATATTTTTATTTTGTAATTTTGATTAATTTAAATAAGTAAGGTATTAATTACTTTGAGAAGTATAAGTATTTATTATGTACTTTATATTTACTGAAATATATTTTTAATTTTGTAATTTAGTTAATTTGAATAAGATCTAGTTTACGAATTGAATAATTTTATACATATATTTCTTTTATAAAAAAAAGGTATATTTTAATTTACAAAATCTTAGATTTTACTTTATCATTAAGGAGTTATTAAATACTTGTTAACTTTTAAATATAACTTTCAGATTCATATAACAATTTTTTAAGTTCTTATGTGAAAATTTCAAAATTTATTTTCTAATATTTTCTTATGGTAAGATAATCTAAATTATTTCCACAGTTTATTTTCTAGATATAACTTCTAATCTTAACAAAAGTTATCAATCTTGTTCCAAATTTGTCGTTAGAATTATTTCACTTCGTAACATCTTGGTCTGCCGTTTCAGAATATTTTAGAATAAATTTATATATTTTACCTTATAATATTTCAAATTAAGTCAATTACATAAATCAGCTTGTACTATACTCATTTGTTACTTTGGAACCTAAACTTTTATTTTTACCAATTACAACTTGTACTCCATTTCTTTTACAAAATTGCAACCTCTAATGATAATTTCCGGCAAGAAAACAAAATTATAAAGTTATTCTCTTAAAATCTAAAATTATTTCTAAACTCTGAAAATTAATTTAAAATGTCTTAAAATAAACTTAAAACCCTTGGAACTATTTTTAAAATTTTTAATTTTATTTAAAAAGTTTTAAAAATTTTATAAAAAAATATATAAATAAATTAAAAATCAGAAAAAATATTTAAAAAAAAAGATAGTTAATTCTCTTACATAAACTCTACATCTGTTAATATTGACATGTTACCAATAGCATATTAACATATATTCACGATAAGTGTAGATACTATTCCATAACTTATTGTCATGCTTCAATTTTATTTGTATTACAATTGAATTAATTAAACATCAGCTAACATCTATCAACTCCTACTCTTTTTTTTTTTTTTTTTTTTTAACTAACGATAACTGAATCATCTACATAGTGTTTGTTAATAATTTTACGTAGTCGACCTAAAAAATGAAAAAAGAATTATAATATCATATCATTTTTATATTCTTCCTTCAATTTAATACAATATACTGATACAATATTGCCAAGTTTAAAAGAAGTATTATTAATTTTTTTAGGGACAAGAAGTATTATTAATATTAATATTATATAAAACTAGATTGTTTTGACACAATATGGATTGATAAGTTTACTCATAAATATTTTATATTTTATAAATAACCTATAAACTCGTAACTCGTAATGAGATGGCATATTTTAATTATATATACGAAACTAAATTAATTATTTTAAAAAATAAAATTGTATATTAGTTATTAATTATTATTTATGAAATATTTTTTCCATGGTTGGAATTGTAAGAAAATATCAATATTAATCCATTATTAGATCTATGAAGAAATTAGGTAAATGTGTTATGGATCCTACACAATTGATTAAAAATAATTAAAAAATTACTTGTTGCTAACCTGCTATAGTAGGTAAAAGACATAGGTGTATTAATACACTAGGTGTATTATAGAACTACCCTGTATTTTCGTATTAAAACTTCAGTGTAATTTCAATTAACATAATCAGAATACCATTTCCGGTAAAAATAAAAGAGTTCATTTTAAGAAAAATTACGCCCAATTTTTCATTGCAGCATGACTTTTAAAGCACATGGAATATTTATTTTTTACATTTGATGTGTCGCTGTCACCATTGCTAAATGCTCTTTAACAAACCTTCATTTACGATCGACCAATTACATAATCCGTCAGTTTTACTACAGTTAATTGAGAGTTGAAGACGTGATAGAATAACCTTAATCATTGAATAACGAAAATGACAAATTGTGAAATTGGTCAATGATGAATGAAGGTCTTGTCTAGACGCAATTAACAGTTGTGATGACAACACAATCACATGTCAAAAAATATGGAGTAGTTGGTATTGTAATCGATAAAAAGTTATAATTAGTGATTAACATTAACAAGTTTTAAAAGTCACTGCAATTTAAAATTGACCAAAAAAATTGTGATTTTATTTATTTTTTATTTTGTATCGATTGATGTAAACCAAACAAGCCTTCAACAACTCTAGTCCGACAGTTAAATCATTGGCCGGTTCGTTATTAACAATAACTCCACCCCTTCCTCACCATTGACCCCCCGTCGAGCACATCCAGAACATCTTCACTTCATCATTACTCTAACAGAGAGAAAATCAGCAACAATGGATCCAAACCCTAACAATTTCCCAATCCTCTCCTATGTCATGAACAAAATCCCCACCTTCAAGCGCACTGTCTCCACCGCCACACCCGATTTCGACGTCGAGAACCCGCCGTTGCCGGGAACCACCGCAGATGGACCTCACTTCGAGATCGCTGAGCGAATGCCACATCTGAAAAACAAAAAACTAGTCTCCGCCATGCGCCGTGCCGTGACCGATGTCGCGCAGACCCGATCCGCGCTCCAGACCCTAGGGACCCGACCCGATCACGAGACTCTCGATATCGCTCGGTTGAAGCTGGCGGAATTCGATGCGCACTCTTCGAAGACTTCGGAGGAGATAATCGAGGATTATAAGATTTACAAGGCGGCGATTGCGCTCGATGAGATGCACGCGGCGTATGAGAGGATGCTGAGTGAGGCGGAGAAGAGATTGGAGAAGATTTATGAGGCGGCGGTGGCGGGGGAAGAGTTGAGTGAGGAGGAAGGGGGAGATGCTACGACGGAGGCGGTGGAGGAGGAGATGAATGAAGAAGTTGTAGCGATTTTGAAGGATGCTGAATCTGGGAAAGAGATTGAGAAGATTGATTTGTCTGAGAGAAAGTTGAGGATTTTTCCGGAGGCATTTGGGAGGTTGAGTTCGTTACGTATGCTGAATTTGTCGAACAATCAGCTTCAGGTTTGGTTTATTTACACTGATTATTACAGATCTCGTTTTTTTTTTTTAATTGTTTGATTTAGTCTGTTGCTTTGAATCTGTTTGAATTGGAAATTGTTGCGATCATATTTGTTTCCACATTGACTGCATCTTAGATCTTCTGAGTGTGATGAGGATGTTGAGTTATTGATTATCTGTTGAATGAGGTAGCATCAACTGTAGGATTCAACTAAAACTAACCTTAAATCGACTGACGGTTTGTTGGATTTGAACCATTGATAAACTAGTTGAAGTATAATATATGAAACTTTAACAATCTAGGAAGTTTGACAAATAATTCTTTACTTAGATTTCAATGATTACGATACTTGTAATTCGTGTAAATTACTTGACATTTCGCATTAGATGAAGGTATGGATTATACATGTTAAGTTCAATGAACCCTGCAATATGGTAACTTTTGGGATCATTCAACTCGTGCTCTGCAATTGAATGTGTTTCTTTTTCGCCTCTGAAGTGAAACAAATTTTCAGTGTATTCCATTCTAAAAGTCATGATCTTTTTAGGTAGAATTATATTTATGTACATTGTGGTGTATTTCCTAGTGAATGTATGTGTGAAATAGGCTAGCGTGCCAACGTTATCACTTTTCTCCAGCAAAGTTTATGTGGAAATGAATCAAGTCCAGTCTAACGTACTAATCTTCAAGCTTGTTAGAAACATAATATCTAGGTTGAGCTTGTTTAGTAATTAATCGAATCGAACTTGGACAAGCTCTAATTGTGTCAAACACGAGTCAAGCTCAAATAGTTTGATATACGTACACTTGTTTTAACAAACCTGAGCTTTAGAGTTTATCAAATGAAATAAGATGTTCAAGCTTGTTTGGTATCTTTGTCAAATGAGCTTTTAGCGAAGGATCTTGAATCAAGTATCGAGTAGTTTGGTTTGATTTTCATCCCTAAGCAACAGTAATGACTTTACTAGTTCAGATGGTTGCATTATTATGTATGCCATTAAATTTGGATTTTTAACATCCAACTTTCTTTTTGTGAAAACAGGTTGTTCCTGATTCAGTTGCTGGGCTACAAAATCTTGAGGAGCTCAATCTTTCAGGGAATCATTTGGAGTTGTTGCCTGATTCCATTGGCTTGTTGTTCAAGTTGAAAATATTAGATGTTTCTAGAAACAAGCTTACCGCCCTGCCCGACAGTATTTCTCATTGCAGGTAACCTTATATCCTTATAAGAACTTATTTCCCATGATATTCGACTAAGTTTTCGTGCTATTACCAGGTCGCTAGTGGAGCTTGACGCGAGTTTCAACAAGCTCACATACCTACCAACAAACATTGGGTTTGAACTGGTTAATCTCAAACGCCTCTCAATCCACCTGAACAAGATACGTACTCTTCCTACATCTATTGGCGAGATGAAGTCTCTGCGTCTTCTAGATGCTCATTTCAACGAGCTTCGAGGCCTTCCAAAAACAGTAGGAAAACTATCAAATCTCGAGATCATGAATCTCAGCAGCAACTTCAGTGACCTTACCGAGCTGCCCGATACCATTTCCGACCTTTTCTGTCTCAAGGAACTCGATATTAGCAACAACCAGATTCGTTCTTTGCCTCTCAACTTTGGCCGTCTCATTAAATTGACTAAGCTTAACGTAGAGCAGAACCCTCTTGAAGTACCTCCGAAGGAGGTTGTTGCTGCAGGAGTCGTAGTGATCAAAGCGTACATGGACAAACGATGGTCCGATGTGATGGAGGAAGAGAAGAGGATGAGCGAGGATGAAGTGCAAGAGCAGACGTTAGGCGGTTTCTTGACTCGTAGCACTTCGTGGTTGAATAATGTCGTATCGAATCTTGGCAGTACGGTTTCAGGATACGTGGGAGTGGGAGGAGGCGCGGGGAAACCGAACGAGGATCAGTATCTGAATCAACAGCTCTAACTTCATCTTCTGGAAAAGGTCATTTTGCATCTTTATTTGGTTCAGCTTGTTATGGAGGTATAAAGACACTCTAATCCTGCTGATATTTTGATTTATTTTCACTTATTTGTTACCAATAACCTGCCTATTTCAACCGAAAAAGTGGCAAGAGTTTTTTGAGCTGCTTCCATTTTGCTCCCCCCCTCCCCTACCCCACCCCACCCCCAACATCATGTTAGTTTACTTTCAAAACATTGAGAATATATGGTTTGTATCTTATTTGTTTAAAGTTGTTTCCATGTTGTGCATGTTTGGAGGGTAAAATGGTCAATATAGCATTTTCCCTATCATGTATACTACGGAAAATTGCAAAATTGGTCCTGTAAGTACTAAAACTAGTTTTTTTTTTTTTTTTTTTTTTTTGATTACTTGATTTTGATCGTTTTGTTAGTCAAATTTTGAACCTGTTGCCTGATAATTGTACGTGCATCGCATATAACTGTTAAAAGGAACTCAGCATTTTATGGGTGAATCTGTGATCACATGATCTATTTTGGTATGTTTCTTATGTTATTTTGTTTATCAAGATAGCTCGTTCAAGCCATTCATTTACAACCCTGGAAAAAGAAGAATCTCAATTTAACGCGATCCTGTGAGGTTTACATGTATATTGACGAGTTTTAAATTTCGCCTAGAATATGACTAAATTTGAGCAATACAAATTTACAGGACAAGAACAAGATAGTGAAAGTAAAAAGATAAAGGGCTGATTTGAACTATTTATAAGCTACATGACTACTTTTACAATTAGCTCGGTAAATACCTGGAAATGTTCAAGAACTTCATTAAATTACCCAGAAAAAAGAAAAACAAAAGAACAGTATCTAGGTTTATAAGTCATAGATATTAGCAATTATTGACTGAATATGTGATAATTGTTGTACATATTACTCACAAAAGCTACTAATCGAGTAATTAGATATTACCCAGTAAATTTACTTTTATGAGTTTTTCTCATATTAATATATTCCAATTATCACAACATATTAATATTTCTACAACAATATACTACAATAAAAATTTAAGGGTACGAGTGGGTTGAGTCTGTGCAGATGTCACCTCGATCTCGTAACTTAAAACACATAAAAACTAGACTTTTTAATTCATTGATCGATAAAACTAACAAAATACTAGTTATTTAATATTTCTAACCTTTATGAACTAGTTATTTACGCTTCTACTTAATTAAAGGGTAAATTTATTTATTTATTTATAAATTGTGATTGAAAATTTAAATTCTTCTACAAATTAGTGTCTACAATATTTTAATAAAAATCGAGGTGTTACAACACGATTTTTGTCCTAGGATGTAGATGGGAGATGTACTCATCTTCTCCGTCCAAAATCCTACTCTCCTCGATAAATTACAACATGTCTATTCGTTATTAATCAACCGATCACTACATATATTATTTTTCTTAATATTATAGTAGTCTAACTACTTTTTAAATCATTATTCAACTAATCCTAAAATTCTTTTAATCATTACTTACCTTTATCGTACTTTTTAAATATAAATAACTTTTTACTATCCAATGCAACGTACTTCCTACTATATTTTTCTTGATGTTATATATATAGATAATAAAAAGAATATATATATGGATAGATAAAACAAACGTCAACCTTCTGCAGCATAATCCAAAATAACTTCAACCTTCTGCAGCATAATCCAAAATAACCAAAGTATCGAAACCTAAAGAGAATCCCCTGATGCATGGTACATCTTTCTACCTTCCAAAAACTATAGCTGTCACTAAAGTCCAGGGGAGGGACGGTCAGGACCGCTCTCCAGTACTCCTGGTCGGTCCGCCAGCACGTTCTGACAGCTCTCGCTGCTCCTGCAGCTGCTCCTCAAGCAGCTTCAGCTGCATCTCCTCCATCTGCTTCTGCATGTGCTTATGCCGTTCGATCACCTCTAGATGACGCTGTGAAGTCAATGACGTAAGAATAGTGAGCGAATTGGGCCCAATCACGGGCGTCGCGTGGCTGGCCCATACTCGCATGTTAGATTGTTCGCGTGTTTTGATATCTCTATGCCGCTGCTGTAGCTGCTGCAGATCCTCCAGCCTCTGCAACTGCCTCTGTATCTGTTTCTGTGTCAGCTTCAGTTGCTCTTCATAACTCTGTGAATTCAACGAGGGGGTCGGAGCAGGGGCTTGAGCCATTTTGTTTTGTCCGAAATGCGCATAGCCACGTGTTTTGGCAGAACTACGACGCAACAGCTCCTCCCACCGCTCCAACATCTGCGTCACCTTCAATTTCTCATGATCAAGTAAGGGGGTCGGGGTGGGGATGGGGGCATGAACCACTTCGCTCGGGATGTAAGGCTCTGGCTCTAGCTCAGGCTCAACATTTGCAGTGATAGTTCTGGTTTCAGCGGAAGCATCGACCTATATCAATGCATATTAGCCGTCACAATAACAATAGTTCAGCCAATGCCGGAGGCAGAAATCTAATTTGGTGTTGGTCACCAATACAAGCAAATAGATTCGCATAGTAAAGTCTGTAAATAGACACAAAATATCCAACCTGGATGAGAACGAACAGACGTGGCCCGAGTAATACACCAGACGAAGCCATCCTCCAGAAGGAGACGTAGCGGCCTGGAACCGCAGGAGCAACTAGATCAACAGCAATATCAAGAACCCCACCTACTGGAACACCTCCTTCGGGAATCTGGAATCACACGAAAACACATTGTTTCTAAGTTTCTGTCCCCAAATATATCAAGATGCATATTCTTTATCCGAATCTAAAAAGACTAATACGATGTGTTAGAAGTATTTCTTCAAGACGAAAGAGGTTGGGCAAAAGAGCACAGGGAATCAGAAGTTCTATCATGGAAATCGAGATAACTTGCCTCCAGTTCAACAGAGTATCGATTGAAACCCCCAATAGAAGAGCAAATAAGTCTTGTTTCCTGGGGCCACGCAGTCATACCACCGTTCATCATTCGCCAAATCTTCGTAAACTGAGTTAGAGGTCTCATAATAGTGTCATCCTTAAAAGTCACATGCTCAATCAAGAAACTATCTAGCTTGGACACAGATATCTTATGCACCATAGTGTCGACCAATACCATATTGGCCTCCTGAAACGCGATACAAACCGTTACAACGTAGAAAACAAAAGCTGCTAAAGAAAATAAGTAAACAAACAGTTAGAAATCAAAATCTGCTTAAAAAATTAGTAAGAAAGAATGATTGAAACAAACAAACAGTAATCTGCTAAATTAGTAAGAACAAACAGTTGGAAAACAAAATCTGCTAAAGAAAATTTGTAAGAATCAGAAGAACATACGTATCGATCCCAATAAGCCTTGATCTTATAAGGCTTATGTTTGCGAGGAACCACAACTCGATCAACTCGATCAAGATTGCTTCTATGTTTGCGAGGAACCACAACTCCATCGAGACAGTCCTTAGGATCGGAAGCAATGGAAATTTCCGTCTCTGGTCCATCATAAGACGAGTCACCCAGATTCTCCCCTGCAAACAATCGTTTACAAGAATTCTCATTAGCATAACAATATACTTATTTCCTCGACTTTTTTAACATTCCACAGTTTAGGGTCGAAGATGGACCTTCCAAGCCATGTGTTTCGGAAGATGAAGCCTGCACACTTCCTCCATCTATATCCGTTTCTTGAACTTTTGGTATGTCATCATTAGACTTGGAGATACAGGTCTCTTTGGTTATCGTCTGTGCTCGACTTTTTCCACTGCTTGCACTGAGCTTATCTGTTGTTAGGGACTCATGAAGCTTAATCAAGTTTTCAACATTTTTCGATCCCAAATTTTGAGCAGATCTAAAATTGGATTGATTTAATCGACCAGCATTGTTTTGAGAAATCACTTTAACAGTGATTCTCACAGGGTCCAATTCCTGCTCCACGACATCAAGAAAATCATTAGCATTAGCGAGAGGGATCGTGTCGCCATCTTCATCGTCATATGTAAGCAATAGCTCCGTCTCGCGAGCTAAGCCGAAGAGAGAAAGGGCCTTCTGTTTGAGTCTTTTCAGATTGACATCATGAAAATTCTCAATAAGAAAAAATTTGCAACGCCTTAATACATCTTCATACTTGAACTGTGGAAGAAATTGTGAGCACAGAAAGTTAAAGAATGAAAAATAAATTTGAATAGAACCAGGCAATGCAGTGATCAAATGATCCTAATTATCTAAGGTAAGCTAAGTCACAACATGATAGCGAGACCCAGAGGTGGCAATCCTCGACACGACACCACAACACGAACCCAACACAAGGCACGGACACTATTAACCCGACACCACAACACGAACCCAACACAAGGCACGGACACTATTAATCCGATTTTAATCGATCCAAAATTAATAATTTGTTTAAATATAATAATCATCTTTTTCAAATGAACTCTTTGCGGCCCGAAATCGAACGCAGACCCGATCCATTCCTAATTATCCACATGGGATCCTCTATCCTTTTGTACCTGTCCAATTGTGTTCCGCTCCAAAATCGAGCCAATTATACTTATTTTTTTTGTGATTTATGAATTTAAAGTTCATGATTTAGGTTCAAAATTTTGGATTCATGTAGGTCTAGGTTTCGATTTTTTTGGACTAGGGTATGTTTTCTATTCTAGACTTACGATTTCACGGTTCATGGTTAATGATTTAATAATTCATAGTTTAGGGTTCATGATTCGTGTTCGAGTTCACGAATCACGATCACGTTTCATATTGTATGGCTCGGTTTTGGAGTGAAACAAGGTGATGGAATTGAAAATTAAACGCATTCTAGCAACATATACATGAATGAAATTGTTCGGAGTTTTAACACTGTCTTCAATACTCTTCAATAAACTAAATAATTCAAATAAATAAATAAACAAAATTCAGGAATCAGAAGTAAAATAAATCCTCCAGCAGAAGAAAATAACCCTAAACAAATAACAAATTCATCAATAGGTTTAGACATGCAAAAAAAATTAAAGAAGCAACGGAAAAACATAGATAAAATCCAAACTCAAAAATAATTCGCCCTCTCGTTATAAAATCCTGGCTCCATTCTTGAAAGAAGCTATGCAAAATTATATTCGAGGTAAAAAGAAAAAAATTACTTTGATCACCACAGTAGAACCCGCCATAGCTCAAAAATCTCTTTCCAATAAACAGGGTTGAATTGGCGGCTGAGTTCTTCTGACAATGGTGTATCTATATATTATATATATAGATATCAGAAGTTATAGATACCGTATCAGAGAGAAAATTGGGGATACATAGATACAAGTGAATATGTGATTTTAGAATTAGTCGAAAGTATGTTTGTTTTATGGAATGTGAATATATACGGATATTAGGAATTTAGGATTAGCCGAAAGTATGTTTGTTTATGGAATGTGAACATATGCGGATACTAGGAATTTAGGATTAGTAGGTAGTATGTTTGTTTATGGAATATAGATAGAGATTAACCAATTTATCTTTATCGAAAAAACCTATTTTTATTAATTTCAATATCTTTATAATCATCATTAATCAAATTGTTATTAAGTTTTTAAAATTTATCAATTATAATTACTTTTTGCAGATCCGCTCACTCGCGCTACGTACGCTACAGACCGGAATGGAATGATTCTTACTACTATTACTATACACTAGTAATATCCCCGTGCGATGCACGGAAATTTAGTTAAGAAGTAATGATTTTAATAAAACTAAATATGATATAGTCTAATATTTAAATATGTGATCGTTTTATCATAATAAAATATATATTTGTTTAAATATAAGATAAGACATAAATAAAATTATAGGTAATGTAAATATAAGTTTCTCGGACGCCATATATGAATTTAATATAACTTACTTTATATATATATATATATATATATATATATATTTATAGATTAACATTAAGATAAATATTCAATATAAAAAAAAATATCTTTTCCAAAATGATCATTTCTTATCTTTGAAATCCAAACACACATTTAGTGTGTTTGCGTCATTCTTCACCTATGTGCATAATATCTTAATTAATTATAAATGTTAAAACAAACATAAATATCTAACTATCAACTCATATTATTAAATAAAATAAATTGGATAATATTATAAGAAATTTATTTTTCTTTAATTCTTTCCTTTTTACTTTAAATATTTAAAGTTATCTAGATAAAGTTTTAAATTCTAACTATAACTATCTTCTTTTAATAAATCTTATTTGCAAGTTTTAGTACTTGGTATTTTCAATATACAAAGAATAACAAATTAACAAAATAAAATTCAAAAGTTATTCAATAGTTTGAATAACAAAATAATTTAATAGTTGGAACAACAAAATAAAACATATGAGTGCTCCAATATTTTTTAATACTTTCATATATATGTCCAAAAGTTTCAATTAAATTATAAATTTATATTGTCAATAGTAGATTCATTTAAAGATATACATTGGTTAAAGTTATTAAAAAAAAAAAAGAAAAAGAAAGAAATTGCTTAGATTGCAAAATGTGAGAAAATATAAGAAAAGAAGACATAATTACGATTGGTTAATGTGACTCGGTATTGTTTAGGTTGCAAAGTCTAAAGAACATATAGTTCTAGTTGGTTAATTTTGCATATTTAAAATAAGTTTAGTTGCAACTTGTATAATATCATATTGTAGCTTTCAAATTGTAATTATTTATAGAAAAATAACATTAAAATATCTAAAATATAAAAAATTAATAAAAAAAAATTCTAAGATTAGTTATCATATATAAAGTTATATATATGAGCGAAAATCATACTTTTGTTATTTATTAACATAAATAATTATTATATCAAATAAACATTAGCAAATTCAATAATTCAATAAGCTAATTATAAATCAAATATTAACTTGAGACAATTCATGTCAGATAAAATAACTGATTAGTTGTGGCTTTAATGAAATAATCAAGTAAAATAATTTGTAAAAGAGAATTATTTGAATGAATTTTAATTGTATTCTAAACCAATACTATATTTTTTGTACAACCCACATTAAACACTGAAATCTTACGTAAATAATTTAACAAACAAAAAATATAATATTTTAAATAAAATATCTTATTATTATATATATCATATGGATGTCAAATCAAACATCGTGAAAAGATGATTAATTTGATATAGTACATAATAGATAGATTATAAATGAAAAAAAAGATATTTGCAACTTTATAAAGTAAATAAATTCTGATTCGTACCAAATGTGACAACACCTTACCAATCACAGTCTAAAATTTTAGGCTGGAAAGTGTCACCTACTATGGCTTATATATATATATATATAGAGAGAGAGAGAGAGAGAGATTTTTAATTTATAAAATAATTTTTAAATTCTAACTATAAATAAATAAAAATAACCATAAAATATATAATAAAAGGAACAATGTTATTTTATTTGGATCATATGTAATGTAAAGTCTAATACTTTTCTCATTATGTCCATGCTTATATTTTATATTTAACTTTTACTTTATCTAAAATTCTAAATAAACTTTCAAATTCTAACTATAAATATTTAATTTTTTTATTTATAACGTTGAATTTTCATTTGCGACTTTTAACATTTCATTTGGTGATTTCAAACATACTTAAATAATTTTTATTTAATAAAATCTTATTCTAACAAAATAAAATTCAAAATTTATCTAATGATTCGAACAACAAATTAAAGTCTTTGATTTCTTCAAAATATTTTAATATTTTCGTATTTTATTTGGTATTGTAAATTATTTATATAAATGTTATAGTCTTCTTATAAATAGTTTATTTATATGAAGATAAAAATTGATTAATGCGAACAAATTATTTAGATTTTTAAGAGTAAAAAAGGCATTTGATGTTAATTTGTGCGACCAAGTATTATTTAGCTTAGAAAGTGTAAAAACATATAATTGAAGTTTTAGTAAAAGTGAAAAATTAAAAAGATTGCCAAATGTAATAAAAGTCACAATTTAGGCTACAAAGAGTAAATTTCCTTAAAAGAGTAATTTTAACAAAATACTCGTTATTAAAAATATAAATAGGCAATTAAAAATAATTTAAGTAACTATTTTAATACATAATTATATATATGCTCAAAGTCGTGATAAGAAGATATTTTAGCGAATTTGATGATTTAATAAGTTGATTATAAAATAGATATTGTTGTTTTTACCTTTGATTTGATAAAGTAGGACTTTCATTATTTAAACAATGGGTTTTCTCCCTGACTTAAATAAAAAAATATTGAAAAATTCATGTCAAATAAAAGAAATTGATTAGTTGTATTGTTAAAAAAAATACTCAAATTGTTTTATAAAGAAATTATTTTACTAATTTTAGTTGCAACTAAAACCAAAATATTATAGTTCAATTCACAATAAAACATTAATTCTAGCACAAATAATTAACCAACAAAAAATTTGTTTATTCAAATCAAATATCTCATTATAATATATGTGATATGGATGTCGAATCGAAGGTCGTGAAAAGATAAATAATTTGGTATGTTATGCATAAAAATTGGATTAAAAATGAAAATGTTATTTGTAGTTTAGAAAAGTAAAAGAAAGTTCTGAACTTACCAAAAATAAGAAAAGGTTACCAATTTTTGTCTAAAATTTTTGGAGGGAAAAGCAAAATTGCATGAATGCCCTCCATTTTGCTTTTATATATATATAGATTTTAATGAAATTTAACATAAACCTGATCGAAAAGTGCATATTTTTTATTAGACTTATTTTTAATTAATTTAATATAACAAATAATTTATTCTCTTACACAAATTATTTTTTTAGTTAGATGTTGAACAAATTGAGTTGTTGGTTCGTCGTTCGGGTTGGGACCCAATTATAAAACATTCTACAAGAATCCGGTCTTAATTTACTTAGTTATTTGTGTTAAGGTTTATAACTGAAACATTACTCATACAGATTACGGGTTGACCCTCCAAACTATTTTGAACAAAAAAATTAATTATTTCGAGTAAAAATCTAATTTTTTTTATTGATCGTGCAACAAATTGTCACCTCGAATGCCTTGCCACTACATAAAAAAAAATGATTTTTTGAGACCACAAAAGTGATATCAGTGACCGTGCTGTCGAGTCACAGAAAAATTAATATCCTTAAGTCAAGGTCAATCCAACAAGGAGTAATCCGATTATTCGTATTTTACGTATTAATTAATTGAAATGAACAAGAACATTAAAAAGGGGGAGTTTGATTTGATTTTACTAACTAAACTATTAATCTAGAAGAATGAATTAAAAACAAGTAACAAAAGTGATTTAACTCAAATATGTAAAAGATCATAGCCCCTAATCTAGTTATCCCCCTAGTTTGATTAAAGGGGTGTTTGCATTTGTTTTTTCTGAGTGATTTTCAGCTTATAACTTGAGAAAAGCTATTTTATAGTGTTTGCAAAGTCAACTTCTGCTTTAAAAGAAGTGCTACCAATCTAAAAGCTAAAAACATAAATTTAATGTTTTTCTCCACTCAATGACAATTCTGTAAATAATATGATATTTTTTAAAAGACATAAGTGATTTTATAGCAAACACTCCAACTTCTACTTTTATTGGAAATCATTTTTTTTTTGCAAACACTACCTACTTTTTACATAAGTTATTTTTACAAAATCTCTAATTTTAATCACTTTTTCAAAAGGAAAAGCAATCGCAAACACCCCCTAAGCCTTGTAATTAATGCAACTACCCTTGAATTAATCCTAGAACTTCTACCCCTAAATTTACAATAAGCTCTGTTGATCCGAATTATCCCTTAATTTTAATTAACCAAAATAAACTCTTTGATTAATCAATCTAACCAAACAATCTAAAATAAACTCTTTAGATCTAATTTGCTAAATACATTAAAGTAATAGGATAATAGGTTGAACAAAGTGTTGGACTCACAAGCTCGGTCCAATTAACCATAATTTATGTTATCTAGTGAATTAATTCACTATTTGCTACCAATGGGTTTAACATCACAACAATTATGTACTACCTCCGTCCCACTCTAACTTTCCTACTTTCCTTTTCGATTTGTCCCAACTTAACTTTCCAGCCCATAAATGACAAATTTCTCTCACAATCTTCACCCTCAAAATCTCCACTCTCAATCTCCACCTTTAAAAAAGTCAAAAATTCCATAAAATCTGCTTTTTCTTAACCTCCGTGCCCGGTAAAAGTAGGAAACTTAAGCCGAGACGGAGGGAGTATTATGGAAATATCCTGACTATTAATATGTGGTCAATTTACCTAGGTGATCAATCTAAATTAACAGTCCACATATAAAAACAATTAAACCGAATAACATAAAAAGTTTCAAAATATAATTCAAAAACAATCACCTAAAAATTACAAGTCAACCAAACTAGGGTTCAAACATTAATTAGGAACTGAAATTAAACTAGTAATCGCACGTATCGACATTCAAAATCATAAAGAAAATAGTCAAGCAGAAAATAAGCGAAACCGGAGTGTCGATATTATCTTTTTATATAATATTTAATCTTTAAGTAGTCATATAAAAAAGAAAAATAAAATAAGAAACATGGATAGGCTAGGTTTATTGGATTAAAATAAGAAGAAAAGTGAATAAATCCGATTTTGGAGAGGTCGCGCATCTTTAAGGGGGTGTTTGCAAACAATTGTGCTTTTAGAAAAGTGCTTATAATTGATTCTGAAAAAAAATTTAAAATTTGGTAGTGTTTGGAAATAAAATTGTGTTAAAGCAAAAAGCTGATAGAATCTGAGTGTTAGCAGCTTCTGAGAATCAGCTTTTAATTGCTTTTCAAAAGCTATTTTGTGTCCTAAAAGTGAGTTTGCAAACACTCCAACTTGTAAAAAGTGCTTTTAAAAATTGATTTTGGGAGTCTAGATGAGTTTGCAAACACCACCTAAGTAGCGTTCGTGATCGCTTCTATTACTTTTTAATTATTAGATCAATCTTAACAACTTTTTCGATCATTATTTACTATCATTATATTTGTTGGTGTAGTATTCTTCTTACTCTACTTCATTCAATACAAATAACTCTCCGATTGATTTGACATTTACAATATTTATTCTACTTCACATCATTTTAATATAATATCACTTTATACTATTCCAATGGTCATACTCATTCCACCCGAATGAGTTATGGTAACTTACATCCCAACACAAACATTTGTTTTATTTTATTTTTCTTAATTTTTACGAGATGTGTTCTAGTCAGATAGGCTGCGACCACTAAATCCCAACACGAACATTTGTTTTTTTTTCCTTTTGGGGATGTGTTATAGCTGATGAGCTACGACCACTCACATCCAACACAAACAATTTTTTTATTTTGCTTCTGCGGAGAGACTATTTTCAATATACATATATATATATATATATATGAAGATGTCAAAACAAGTGCGGTCTTAAGAGCTCGCTTTGATCCGTCCCTACAAATATCAGGGTTGAGTCTTAATTTCACAAGCCTTAGTAGATTCGGGGCTTTTAGCCCCGCCTTCAGACCTACTGTGTCCTATTCCGAGCTAAGGTAGAGCTGGTATTGAAGATCTTTATATATTTAATTTTACATAAATTAATACCTAAAATATAGGTATATATTATATCACATCAATAAATTTAACGCATCATTCACATAGTGGCTTTTTTCACGTTCCATTTACTCCTTGAGCCTCTCTACCCTAAAGTTCACATTTTCCTACAACTTTTTAATGCCGGGAAAGGCCGACTCATTACATCTCTATTTATAGATTGTAAAGTTACAACTCGAATCAGGGATGCATTTTCTGCGATCTAAGTTCATATGTTTGAAAAAAATAGTGATTGTCCTAAAAAAACTCAGCAATATTTTTTTTTATTGACAAATGACTTTGATATAAGTGAAAATATTAATTACATAAATAACAGCGACGACCTCGCAAAATTTACCATACAAGAAAAAATGAAATTAGAGACGGAAAAATTCGTTTTCAATCGGATTTTCGTCTCTAGACTAATGTAGCGACGTATTTGAGACAAAATGTTTGATCTCTATAATTCTGGTCTTTGTAGAGCCGATTTTCTTCCGTTTTTAAATTTTGTGACGGATTCCATCTCTATTATGAAATTATGGACCAACTTACGTACAAAATAATCCGTCTCTAATGTTTGGTTGCTATTTTATCACTGATTGGATACTAATTTTTATTTGCCACTTTTCGCCCTATTTTATTTTTATATCGTTTTAATTTAGTGACTGATATTATCCGCTACTAATTTATGTCTCTAATTTTTTTTTTTATAGTGTTATAATTTAATTCTGGCTTTTTTAATCTAACAGGAAAAGAAAATCTGACTAGCAAAATAAAATTTTGAACTGTGTTGGCAACTGCAATTATAAACAATTATTTTTATGAAATATGTTATTGTAGCACAAATACAATATTGCCTATATTATAATTGTACACAATATTTTTTTTAAAAAAAGATAGAATTAGAGGGTGCTTGGCTGAGCTTATAAGCTCCTAAAAACATTTTATAAGATGTTAAGATTGCAAAGTGTTTGACAAAAAAAGATGTTTAGGAGCTTATAAGACACAAAAACAAGCTCTAAGAGCTTATAAGATCTAAAAGAAATAAGTTGTCTTATTTTTTAAGATCTTAATTATTACACTCAAATTTCACACATTTCAACACTACACACACTTCACACACTACACACACCACACACACTACACATACACACTACACACATTTCATACACTATACACACTTCACACACTACATACATTCACACACTAATCAAAATGTGTGTTTAATATTAACTTTTAAATTAGACCCCAAATTTATAGTTAAATCATTATATTCTATTGCAAGCTTATAAACTTTTTTATCCAAACACTTTGTTAACTTATAAGCTCCTTAAAAATGACATCTTATAAGCTCTTGAAACAACTTATAAGATGTTGGAGCTTATAAGATGTTTAAAATAAGCTTAGCCAAACACCCTCTTAAAGTTGTAAAATAGAGTATAGGCTAAAATATACTCCCTCCGTTCCAAAATAGATGATGTTTTAGCTTCTTAAACAAATTCCAAAATAATTGATGTTCTAGGTTTTTTTTACCATTTCTCTCTATTTTACCCCTATGTAAATCCAAAAATATCTTTGACTTTTCAACCTCCCACTCACATTTGATATCATTAAATCATATCTGCACAAATTTTAGGGGGTTATATTTGGTAATATATTTGTTTCTTAATTATTCTGTTTTTTTCTAAAACATCATATATTTTGTAACGGAGGGAGTAATACTTTGAAATATGATATTTAAAATAATTGTAATATAAATCAGAAATTGTATTTTATTTCTTACTGAACTACTAACAACATATTCATTTAACCAAAAAAGCCCAAAACCACTCCTATTTAACAATAAACATTTATTCAGAAAAATCAATACATAATACAAAATCTTTTATACATTAATGGCTATTAATATTTTTTTTGTAAAAAATATATAAATCGGGCCAAAAGCCCAGTCTAGAAGTAAAATGTTGTATAATTAAAAATTTACAAACAGGGACTTAAAGCATTTAAAATTAATGACTTTAGTAATTACTTTTAGGGTAAAGACTTTAGTAATTTATTTAAGTTGGCAATTGTTAATGGATTACAACTGTACCCACTTGTGGCTCTAAATTTCAATTTCGAATCTTCTGCTACATATGGTGCTACATCTCCTACTACAATTATATAAATATTGTAAACTGGTCAATTCATCAAAGACAAATGTGTGCAAGTTTGGTTCAATGTAGGATATTCAGAACCCGAGTCATTGCTAGGAAAACCGGTCCAGAGTTCAGAACCGGATATTCAACTAACTCAAACCGACAGTTACATATGTTGAGTAAAACACAACAGTTTTCTAGCTCTTTCACAACGGTTTGCGCAGCTGAATTAGCAACTAATTTGAAATCTGTTATAACCGCTTATCTTGAACCAGTTATTGTGCATAGCATATTAGTATAGATGTATAAGATGTATCAGATACGTTTTCTCTCTCATTCGATCACTAGGTGGGTAGAATTAAGCGGTTAGGGTTCTTATCTCAAAATATTTTGAGAATTTCTGAGAATCAGCTTAATTCTTATAATTGTCACTGGTTATTAGTGTATTGAGGACTCAAGATCCTCCGTGGATGTAGAGCTACGTTCGAACCACATAAAATTGTTGTTCGTGTTGAGGTTTTCATTTCATTCTGCGCGATTTATGTTCGTTCTTGTTTCCGTGTTTTGTGGATGAATTTCTTGCTCAAGTTAATTCGATTGATTTGTGGCCGAACTAATTCTTTGATTTCATGTTTGTGAGAGTTCTTCAAATTTTGGTGAAATCTGAGTGAAATTCATTCCATGATTTTACAAATATAGTAGATATGTATATTTCTGATGTATTAAAGATCCAACCAGCTACATTTCTCCACTTGTAATTTCTTGAATACACAAATTTTAAGTGATAAAATAGACGTGTTTATTTCAAATAGCAGTTTGTTTTTCAAGACAATAGTATCACTTTAATTTTCTGTAATGCATAATGGTTGTGTCATTGTTATCGTCATTGTAACCTATTTGGAAACAATTTTAAGACTAATATACTCCCTCTATTTCAAAATAAGTGTCGCTTAAGAGAAGTCGAAAAGTTTCAAAATAAGTGTAGTTTTAACAAAAAAAAAAAAAAAAAGAGACGACAGTTCTTTCAATTTAATCATAAACAACCTATTTAATTTAGTTGATTATTTCTTTACTCTACAAAATATACCAAATTAAATTGATTTGATATGGATATATTTGTCATTTTTTGAATCCTTAATTTTTACAGAAAATGTTAAAACGACACATATTTTGAACGGAGGGAGTATTTTTTAAGTGTCTAACTGAAAAAAAAAAAGAGAAGTTAATTTTTTTTTTAAGTCTAGTGAATTTAGGTTATCTTTTAGCTAGGAAATATAAGAAGGGAAAAAGGTTTTTGGTGTATATGTTTTTTTATAAGAATATGTGTAAATAAAGAGAGAAATAGGATGAGTAGTTCTTATAAAATATTCGTAACAGAACAAGAACATAAGGGAAAGTAGAGATTCCAGAGGAAATCATCGATCTTTCATTCAACATATGAGCCCTATTTATAGAAAAATTTACAAAAACATCGTCGTGCTTGCAGTGACGTGCTTCCGCACTGTCGTGCTTACAGTGTCGTGCTTCTGGCACTGTCGTGTATTGTCGTGCTTCTGGCACTGTCGTGCTTCGATCCCACTTCCAAGATAAGCGATAGGTTATAGTGTCCACAAAATACATGGGTCACCCGTGTGACTCATAACACTCCCCCTTGGACACATTATTAATACTCCCTTTTTTGATTGGTTATAGACACCTCATACTTATGGAACTCTAGTGTATGAGATTTTGGACAGTAAATATTGTCATATTTGTAATCATAATTTCACTCCCCCTCACTTTCAAGTAACGGGTTAAAGTGTAATATATATGAATCACTTTGTGATTTATAACAGTTTAATTACTTCTGGTGAATGACCTTGACTTCTTCGTCGTTTCCATTGATGACCAATCTAGAGGGGAACGGATCCTCTCCATTTCTACGTGAGATCATTGTTATATTTGGTGTTACATCTTTTATTTTACCAGTAACGTAGTTAGAGGGGACTGGCGGTGGTGGTTGCCCCCAAATTTTCCGACCGATATACTGTATATATACATATACAGTGTAATTATAGTTAAAAAAGTGATTTCGTGTAAACTGGATAGAGGTAAATTGAAGGAAGAACAGTTATGCTCATATTCTGTTGTATATCTTCTGAACTGAAAATACATGCAGAGTTTTGTATTTAAGCTATTACAATCATATAGCAATATTTACCAAACTACCCTTAATGTCATGTGCCTTATTTTTTACAACTTGAGCTGTGTGTATATGTCTTCATCCCCCCCTCAAGCTTGGCAAGAGATGATAAGCCAAGTTTGGACAGTAAAATTTGAAACTGAGCCACGCCAAGTTGTTTGGTAAGTATGTCCGCAAGCTGTAAGCGTGTTGAGACGTGGGTCAAAGTAAGAAAACCTTCTTTGTACTTATTCCGGACAATATGACAATCGATGTCTAAGTGTTTTGTGCGTTCGTGAAAAACTGGGTTGTGGACAATATGTAAGGCAGCCTGATTATCACAAAAGAGTGTAACTGGTTTAGAGACGGGCAGACTCAGGTCCTGTAAAATGTAATCGAGCCAAATCAACTCACAAGTCGTTGTAGCTAAAGCACGATATTCTGCCTCTGCCGAACTTCGGGAAACTGTTGTTTGCTTTTTAGTCTTCCAGGAAATCAAACTCTGTCCAAGAAAAATACAATAACCAGTCAATGACTTGCGAGAATCGGGGCATGATCCCCAATCCGAGTCACTATAACTTGTGAGTTGAAGAGTGCTGTTGAGACCATAAAACAGACCATAATTGGGAGTACCCTTGAGATACCGGAGTAAGTGTGTTGCAGCTGTCCAGTGGTCCGAATATGGGGCTTGAACAAACTGGCTCAGCTGTTGAACGGCATACGTTATGTCCGGGCATGTAAGGTTGTGATACAACAGCCGTCCAATTAATCGACGATATTTCTCTGGATCTTGGAGTATAGTTCCACTTTGAGCCGACAACTTGACCCCTTGAGGGAGAGGAATGGAAACAGATTTAGATTCTGATAGACCTGCATCATGTATAATGTCTAACACATATTTACGCTGACTAAGATGTATACCCGTGGAATTACGAGCCAACTCTACTCCCAGAAAATATGTAGCAAGACCCAAATCCTTGATGGTGAAAACGGCATGCAAGTGCTGTTTCAAGGCACAAATATGGTCATTTGAAGTACCCGTTACTAAGACATCATCGACATAGACAATTAGTGCCATAAACTCATTCTGGTGAGACCAAGTAAACAAGCAATAGTCATTTTGAGATTGTTGGAATCCATAAGCAAGAAGAGTGGAGCAAAATTGATTATTCCATTGACGTGAAGCTTGCTTTAAACCGTATAAGCTTCGTTGAAGCTTACATACCTGTCCAGGGGCAGCTTTCGTGTACCCCTCCGGTGGTGTCATATACACCTCTTTATCAAGATAGCCATGAAGAAACGCGTTATTGATGTCGAGTTGATGGAGAGGCCAATTTTTTGCAGCAGCAAGAGCGATGATAAGCCGGACCGTGACTTGTTTTGCGACCGGAGAGAAACTATCTAGGAAGTCCTCACCTTGAACTTGATTGTAGCCTTTAGCCACCAGTCGGGCTTTATGTCTTTCAATGGACCCATCCGAATGCAATTTAGTCTTAAAAACCCATCGACAACCAATAGCTCTTTTCGACGGAGGTAATGTAGTTAATTCCCATGTTTGATTGTCCTCCAAGGCCTGAATTTCTTTCTGCATAGCTTCTATCCAATGTGGATGTCGTTTAGCGTCATTATATGTCTGTGGGTCTTGAATAGTGGATTGAGAAGCCATAAACGCAGTAAACCTGGAATCAGGGGTAAATGTGTACGCAGCAGATTCATCAGTGTCATTACTAGTGGGATGTGTGGCTGACTGGACTAAGTAATCATCAAGATAGGCTGGTTTTTGGACAGCCCTGGTACTTCTTCGTGGAGATGGAAGCAACGTAGTATTATCAGGAATATTGGATGGAAGAGAGCAAGGTTGATCAGTGGTGGATTCATCATATGAATGAGCTTGGGAGTTGTTGTCATAAACTGGAATAGGCAGCGGAGGAGCACTGTTATCTTTTGAGGTGTTGGTATAAGGAAATACATTCTCAAGGAAAACAACGTCCCTTGATATCAATACCTTGTGAGAATCCATATCATATAAACGATAAGCTTTTTGAGCCGGAGGATAGCCTATTAGTATGCACTTGTGAGCCCTTGATGCAAACTTATCCTTATGAGGTGAAGTATTTGTAGCATAGCATAAGCATCCAAAAGGCTTAAGTAATTCATAAGCCGGAGGATTACCAAACATGACCTCAAAAGGCGATTTCCAAGATAATATAGTTGTGGGTAACCTGTTAATAATGAATGCTGCTGTGAGGATGGAGTATGGCCAAAGAAAGTTTGGGGCAGAAGATTCCGTCATAATTGCCCTTGCTATCTCCAAAAGATGCCTGTGCTTACGTTCCACAACTCCATTTTGTTGTGGAGTGTTAGTGCAAGACTTTTGATGGAAAATGCCCATATCTGAGAAAAGTTTTTGACATGCTTCGCTTGTAAATTCTGTTCCATTGTCGGATCTTATTATTTGGACTGTGTGAGCAAGTTGCACGGTGATCATCCTCAAGAAAGTGCCAAGGGCAGTGACAGCCTGCCTTTTTGTAGGCAATAAACAGATCCAGGTTGTCCTGCTAAAGTCGTCAACCACCGTAAGAAAATAAGGTGTGTTGGTGATACTTGGATGTTTATACGGCCCCCAAATATCGATATGTAACATCTCCAAGGGTCGTTGAGTTTGAATATGACTTGTAGGAAAGGATAACCGGGTCTGCTTGGAGTAATGACATATTGCACATTCCTTGTTTGCTTGAATGACAGGTGGGGTGCATAAATGTTTCAAGAAATCTAAGTGTTGAAGAGTGGATGCAGCTGCATGGCCCAACCTCCGATGCCACGTTTCAAATACTGTATGATAGTGTGTAGCAGAAAGACCAAAGCACATGATGTGATTAGTAGGTGGTGTATGCTGCAAAATGTACAGTTTACCAATCATCGTTCCGGTAGCCAAAACACGTCCAGTAGTTGTATATGAGATTTGACAACCTGTTGTTGTAAATAGAGCCTGTGTATTCAACTGAACAGCAAGTTGAGAAATTGAGAGAAGATTAAACTTGAAGTTTGGCACAAGAAAGACATCGGTCAACAACAAGGTGTCGGTGACGATGACTTGGCCCATATGAGTAACCCGTTGATGTGTGCCATCGGGTAAAGTAACAAAGGCAACATCTAAAAGAGGAACCAAGTGAGTCATCAAAGAGGGATTCGTACAAATATGTTTGCTACAGCCGGTATCAATTATCCAAGAATTGACATTCACATCATCCAAGGTCGTGAAAGCAAAATAAGAACTCCCCAATGAGTTATAATCAGCGGCAGTAGAGGGAGAGGCAGAGCCATTTTCAGCAGACTTTGCAGCCAGAAGCCGTGCAACTTCTTTTTGCACTAGAGATGAAATATCAGGGGTAAGAGTGCTATCTTTTCCCTTATGTGACGGATCAAGTGTCTCGGTTTTTGAAGATACATCAACCATGTTAACATGCCTGAGTTCTTTGGGTTTATAGTACCAATCCGGATAACCATTGAGCTTGAAGCAATCTTGGATTTCATGGCCCGGCAGTGTACAATGCTCACATATTAATTTGGCTTTCTCTTCCTTGGTTTTTCTTGGCTGACCCCTGCCTCTGGAGCCTCTATTGTTAGGTTGATATGACCTGTTAGATTGAGGAATCTTAGGCTGCACAGATTTGCTGAGAAGAGCAGTATTGTCTGAGGTATCTAGCGACATATGAACGGTTCGTTGTTTTTCAACTCGTAGAACCAGCGAATAGGCTTTGTCAACGTTGGGAAGGGGGTCCATTATTAGTATGTTGCTGCGCACATCATCATAAGAATCGTTCAGCCCCATAAGAAATTGAATTACTTTCCCACTCATCTCATATTCTTCCCATTCTTGAATAGCTCCATATGTGCAATTACAACGACATTTCGGAGTTGGCTTCAAAAGAATAAATTCATCCCATAATTTGTGCAGCTTATTGAAATACACAAGCAAAGGCTGATTCCCCTGAGAAACAGTAGTAATATCACGTTGCAACTGGTAAATATACGGTCCATTAGACTCGCCAAATCGGCGTGTAATTGTATCCCAGAGCGATTTAGCTGTTTTAGCATATAAGAATGATTCACTTATATCTTTGGAAATTGAATTAATGAGCCACGAACGAACCATGCCGTCCACTCAAATCCACTGATCAATCAGAGTTGGATCAGTAGGCATTGCAACAGAACCAGTAATGAAGCCGAGTTTATTCTTTGCTAACAATGCTATTTGTATAGATTGGCGCCATGGCAGGAAATTGACACTATTTAAAGGTGTAGTGACTAAGCTCATACCAGGATTTTTGGAACTGTGTAAATTGAGGGGATCTGTTTCTCGCAGAGTAGGAAGTGGAGCTGAAGCATTACCAGTGTTGACCGGAGCTGAATTTGAATCTGTTGAAGCGTGGTCCACAGGCGGCGGACCGCCGGCCGTCAATGCCGGCCAAACTTCTTTATTGAGGTTCAAATGCTGGTTGCGAGGAGGCGCCATAAGTGAAGCATATCAACGAGAAACCAAAATCTGATCGGTAGCGAAGACACAATATGCGAACCGAAGCAGAATAATCGAAAGGAAATTCAATTAATCGAAGAACATTTGAAAGATTTGAAGGATCGAAACCCTAAAACTGATACCATGTAAACTGGATAGAGGTAAATTGAAGGAAGAGTAGTTATGCTCATATTCTGTTGTATATCTTCTGAATTGAAAATACATGCAGAGTTTTGTATTTAAGCTATTACAATCATATAACAATATTTACCAAACTACCCTTAATGTCATGTGCCTTATTTTTTACAACTTGAGCTGTTTGTATATGTCTTCATTTCGCCACCCTCAAATTATCGAAAACGTTTATATATATTTCAAAAAAATTATTTCGCCCCCCTCATTATAGAATTTTGGCTCTGTGCCTGTGTTTCACCATTTTCACCAACCGACATGTGTATGGCATGAATATAGAGCGACCCTATGGGCCAGCCATCCTCTAGTAATTTCCCTGGCAAGTTTCAGTTGGGTAACAATGGTTATGCTCTTATAGTCAAGAAGAAAATGTTTCTAGTAAATAAACTACCTTTTCTGAGAAATTGAGGCTATAGATTCATAAAAAATTGCTTGTATTTTTAGTTTGTATTTTAAAATTAACTTCAGATTTCAAATGTATCTAAGAAACAGTAAAAAAATATTAACAAGGCAAACCTTCACCAAAAGATGCCCGATATGAAAATGGGGATGACCGAAATTGGAGTTGGGGTAGAAGACAGTGAACATGGAAGAAGATAGGGGAAGAAACGAAAATAAGATTTATTTTGAAAGGGTAGAATACAATTATGAGCGACTTGGCATATGGTGGTCCGTCGATGTAAGGTATGGTCGAGATTGTTGGAAATTGACGAAATTCACGGTCTCTTAAATGGAGAGGATCCGGGCCCGTTTAGTGTAATAGGAAATGGAAGCTTATACAAAGTTTTTTATTTACCTGAATAATGTGATTACTTGTCAAACTGGATTATAAGATTCCTATATTGTACACAGAAGTTCATTTACTTCTTATTATATCTGTAATAATAAAAGTAGTTCAAGATTAAACAAAGGAGACATGTTACCTGGGGCGAATTCAGAACTCATGGTTAGGGGAGCCGACCAAAAAAACTCTCCAGCCAACATTCATATACACGTGATAATAAATATTAAATATATTGTATTTATTATTTAAATAGAATATCAACAATATTTATCATTGTATATGTTGAAATATATCACTAATCATCTATATATTAAAACTTAGAATATAATTATTGTATATTATGGAATATCCTAGTATTTTATAATTTTAAGGGGGGTCAGACACTCGTTTTCTTCAAAACAAATACACAATACACATATTATACACGTTTTAGACATAAAATTAGTGAGGTGTAGGTCGGAGTTGGGGACCCAGGGCCACCCCATCCATAAAGGTGGGTCCGCCCCTGCATGTTAGAAAGAGTTGTTTTCAGCAAAAGAGAAAAAATGATGGAGATTGAGGCTTAGGAAATACTATGAATACGGGTACTGACGTACTGTTGTAGAGATAAGAAGCCGATTGAACAACTGCAGTTGCATGTGGTTTGAGTGTTGAACGTGAGCATATTTGTGGGATGAGAATAACTGCAGTTTTCTTTCATGTTAGTTGGGTAGACGATTCTTTTTTTGTTTTTGCCTGTGATGTAAAAACTGAGGCAATTTTTTTCTAAATATGGCGTTCTCAAACTTGTCTTATTTTTAATATTTTGTTTGTATAATGTGTATTAGAGGTGCTCATTCGGTTTCAGAACCGCGGTCTAGGGGAATCGTATTCGAATCGTGAAATTACACGGTTCCGGTTCCTCGGTTCCAGTTCTAACTGTCTTTTTTTTTTTTTTTTTGCATAAATTTATTTCTCCAATTTTTTAAAAATAAAACGGACAAATTTTAAAAATATTGAACAAATGACAAGAAATTTTTATTATTAACAAATTTAACCAATACAAATTCGGATTTCGGTAATAAAATAAAATCACATTCAATGATAATTACAATTTTTGTATTACAGGTTAAAATCAAAATTTTACATGTTACAAGGAATATTGGAAAAGGAAAAGGAAAAAAACAATTGGGCTTGAGTTTTATTTTAAGTCATAAATTAGTAATTAATTTTGAACTTAAAATAAAATTGTCTACGTATCATTAACCGTCCGGCATTTAGTGAATGAATCAAAGCCCATGTAGTTCTTCTTACCTTGCTTACCTTTCGAATATGATCTTGGTTGTGGTCGGTTGAAGCTCAAGTATTGCCTCCTTCCTCGGATGAACCGGTTGAAGTTTCCCACGGGATGCAATCTCCCTCTTTGTCAAAGTCGAAGTCTTCCGCTTGTTGTTTTTTTTTGGTTTTTGTCCAATCTTCAAGCAAACATTGTTTTTCAACATTTTCAACCGTCAATCTTGTTCTTCGATCGTCTAAAATATTATCTTCGGTACTAAAAGCCGACTCGATGGAGACGGTTGATGCCGGTGTGGCAAGAATATCCTTTGCAATGAGGGAAAGTACCGGAAACGCCTTGGATTTTCTATACCACCACTTCAAAAGAGAGTTGGTATTATTGAAATCCATTTCTTTGGAAGTGGTGTGAAAATATCGATCGGTCTCGCCATATGGGTTACTTGCCGAAGACCCATGTGTCTTTTAAGGACCGCTCTGCATACAAACATCGTAATCTTTCCTGGCTACGGTTAACACAAACACTTTGGGAAGAAGCAGTTGGGTTAGAGGGAACAAAATCACTAGACTCACTAGAGTCATCGCCACCGTATTGAATTCTATACTCTCGAAATGTTGTATAAAAAACCTCTTTCACCTTAGCGACAACATGTGTGGCACTTGGAGGATCTTCACGATTCGAGAACAATGCTTCATAATACATTTTTAAAAGTTCAACTAAACCATCCTCTTTAATTCTAGGATCTAACATTTTAGCAATTAAAAATACGTCCGGGATTTCCATAAAATATTTGGCCAATTTTTTTCTCATTTAGGAAATATGTTCAGTTAAAATTGGGTCATTTTTGTAATAAAAAATGCTAGTGCAATCGCGACACAATGATCAATTACAAGGGGCAAAGTGGGGCAATAGCAATTGGAAAGTTCTTTTGTTGCCTCTTCGAATTTTTTAAAAGTGTAATCAAGTTTGAACAAGTATCCCAAGCTTGTGGAAACAAATGAATATCACTCATTGGTTTTGCACAAAAAAATCACATAAAGCCTCTTTGTATTCATAAGAATCACTCAACATTTGGTAAGTAGAGTTTCAATGGTGGGGGACATCCCAAACAAATTTTTTCAGATGCATTCCTCGATTTTGCAAATTTTGAACCATTTTTTTTTTTTTTTTTATCAAAGTTTGGTGCTTCATAATCATTTTTATGCTCATCCGAATAGGGTTGATGTGATTACTAAAACATTCTAAACCATTTTGAACACAAAGATTTAGACAATGACATAGGCACCGAACAGGAAAAAATCTTCCTCCATAAGTTGATTGACAATAGTTGATCAAAGTGGACACGGATGCCGTATTGGCACTAGCATTATCAAACGAAATTGAGAATTTTTTTTGTTGCAAATTATAATCTTGAAGAATCGTCATAATTTTAAGTGCAATGCATTGTGCGGAATGTGATGGTGGGAAATCCCTATATGCAATCAAACGTTTTTGCATTGTCCACATATCATCGATCCAATGCAAAGTAACACCCATATAAGAATTGGTTTGATAGTTATCGGTTCAAATGTCCGCACATATTGAAACTTTTGGTTGTAGTGAAGCAAACGTGTTTATAAAAAAACACATTTATACTCTCTAACAACTTTTACAATATCACGTGTAAGTATGGTTCGTTCAACTTTTCTAGCCGCCGGGTTAAAAGCTAATTTTTTAAAATCCTCATAAAATTCATTATCGGCTAGGGTTGGTGTGTTGCACAAACATATTTTGCCAGGTGGCGCCAGATGTTTGCTTCACTATAACGAAAGAGGGGGGGGGGGGAGAATCCGTACCTTGCGAGCTACCGATTGTAGCTCGAATTTGAGTTTGTGCCAGATCAATGCCGAGTTTGTCGGGGTGGTGACCTTCGATATACTTGGTGTATGAACCGTATCCTCCACCTTTCTTTATGATGTACTCTTTTGAACAATAGTTGCATCGCACCGAGTACAATTGAGGCATTACATCTATTTGGGAGGTTCGGTCCTAGTCATATGATAGCGGAAAAGTGCACTCTTTGACTCCTTAATCTCCTTTGTTTGTTTCGGAGTTCTACGTCCACTTGGATTTGCATTCAGTCCCCTACTTTATTGAGTAGGAATGTTCGAAAATTCTTCTTCAAAAGCGACAAAGTAGACGGGGCCGTTATCTCCTTCAAATTCAAAAAAGTAAATTGTAAGTAATTTTTTCCAAAAGATAATTCTTAATAATGGGGGAAAAAGTGGAAATAACCAAAAAAAAAAAAAAAAAGAATGAGAATTATCTCACACAATCTCCATCCTCAATTTTCACCTTTGAAAAAGTAAAACATTCCACAAAATCTTTTCTTTTTAACCTCGTGCCCGATCAACTAGGCAAGTTAAGTTGGGACGGAGAGAATAATAGGTTATGTTTATATGAGAAATGAAAATGAGAAATTCGTTTCGTTTTATCAGATAACAGGTTGAAATAATGGAAAACTGGGTAGTCTTTTTTTTTTTTTTTTTCTTTTTTTATAGAGAATGATTATATTTGTAAAAAATAATTTGCTTAATTTATGTGTGAGTTTATAAATTGTATTATTTTTAGATGATGGTAAACATGATTTTGTATAAATTTGAAGTTTGTTGTGTAATTGTGGGGAAAATAGTTTTAAGCAGGGTAGAGGAAAATTTTGGAAATTTAAAAGGAAATGTTTAATTTTATATTGTTTTCAATTAACGTGAGAGGATGTAATAGTAATTGAGAATTTACAATTGCAGAAAAGAAAAGGAATATAAAAACTGACACCAAGTAAAAAATTAGCGAGAGAGAAAGAGAAGAACGGAAATTTGGCAATTTTTTAAAATGCCTTATAACTTACAAAAATTGTTAAAAATATGATGCAATCGGATATAGCAGATGACGCAATCGGTCAGAGGCTGACGTGGCATTAAATTTTTATTTTAAGAAACTGATGCGGTTTTTTGTATGATGTGGTATTGATATTTTTTTATTTTTCTTTTGTTTTGTTATTACTTTTCTTTTAAATTATAAATGAGGATGATAAAAATAAAATATTGATACACAAAATTTAGAATTAAACTAACTATATAATCTTGAAATATTGTTAAAAAAACATCTAAAAAGTAATTTTATAATCTTGAAGAAATTATAAAAATCAGATTTTTTTGAAAAGTAAGAACAAAAAAATGAGAAATTCTGCAAAAAGAAAACACTCTCATATCTTTCTCTTTCACATTACCAGCTTTTCCACTACTATAATTATTTGGATTATTCTGCAGTTGCGAAATCTGTTGAGAGGAAGAAGCAATTTCATTACCATTAACCTGCCCATTCTTATGGTGATACACATAGACAATGTTTGGTTGGGGTTGGCCCAACCACTCATCAGTTGGGCCAACCCAATCACATGTTTCTTTAGGGGGGTTGGGTCAAACCGGTATTATTTGGGCTTTGGGGGATATAAAGTCACCTTTTTAAATCTCATATATCACATCACATTTTACAATTAATAATTAAATCTTACACTCCAACCACAACCTCATTCACTCAACCAAATATCACTCTTTAACACCCACAGCCACTAACTTCAGCCACTCCCCCACCCCAGCTACCCCAACCCAAACCAAACCTTGCCATAATGATGCTTGATACGGGATCTATCACTATTAATGGGGGACCGCCACGAAGAAGAGGTCCCAGGGTCCCTTAGCATCCTCGCCGCCTCGCGAATTTGCGTCAACTCCTTCTTCAAATGCAGGTTGCTCGGATGAATTCCTCCGCCACCAACCACTGCTCCTCCTCCTCTACCGCCGCCGCCGGCCCCCATTACTACGGAATGAGTTGTCCATCGAGTAACTAAAAATGCAGATTTGAAATTAGTTAATTTGGGGCTGAAAAAGGGCTGGGGCAAGGGATGGGGTGTGGGGTGTGGGGTGTGGGGGTGGGGTGGGGGTGTGGGTGTTGCGGGATAAATTATTATAAAATAAATTTTGTTTTTTTTTTTTTGTTTTTTTATGTTTTATCCAAATAAGCATGTTATAACACACTACAGCGACATATGTTTTTTTTACATAATGCCACATAGATTAAAAACGTCATGTAATATAGCCAAATCATCTCAAATGAGCCACATCAGTTGTTACCGGTTATGTCACCTATTATACCCGATTGCAGGACATTTTTAACAATTTTTTGTAAGTTATGAGACATTTTTAAAAATTGCCAAATTTAGAAGATATTTTCTTAAATATGACAAAATTACGGACTATTTTTACCAATTTTCTAAAAGAAAAAAGGAAAATAGAGAGATAATTGCGGTGAAGAGGACACCGAGGCAAGATGTCATACTTTATATTAAAGGGAAATTTAATAATTAATAATTTGAAAATATAAGAATTAAGTGCAAAAAGTAACATGTAAAAGAAAGAAAAAAGTGTATACTTCCGGTTTGATTATAAGTTATCCTATTTTTTCTTGATTACTAGATTTCTCCAATCGTGCGATGCAAAAATTGTAAACGTATCACGGATATATAATATAAATGATACATTAATGTAATTATAGTGTAAAATAATAAAAGATGTAAATCTATATATTTATAATAAAAGGAAAGAGCTTAAAGAAATTAAAAATACATAAGTATAAATTATGGGATAGTCATACTCACTGGTTTAGGGTGTGAATATCTTTGTTATCTTTGCATAAAGTTGTTCTAATCTTCTTTTACTGTTCACAATTTATTGAGCATTACTCAAATTATTTTTTTAGAAAAATTTCATATTTTCATTTTGCATAAAATATTTTAAATAGCAATATATATCCAAATTTAACCAAATAAAAAAATTAAAATTGGTATACCTACTTCTATTTTTCAAATTAATTTACACATATAGTTAAAATAAATATTAAACTTATTTTGTCAAACTAAATCGGTTCACAAATTACTTTGGTTGATATATATACCGAATTCTTTTTCATTTGTTATGAATATAAACCTACCAAATTTATGTCATGTAAAATTAAATAATTTTTATAGCCCAAAATATTTTTATGGATAAACTAAAAAGTAAAAGTAAACTAAATAATCTTATCTAAACATAAAAGGAAATTGTATTTTTTCTAGAAAAAATAATTTCTAATATGTTGATATCAATATTTGAAATACTAAAAATCTTCAGCTAATTTGTTGATAGTTAGAAAATATCTCCCCAACATATATATCGACGGAATTTATGGTAAGATTATGCTAATCACAAATTTTAGCTACTTTGTCAATATTTAGAAAATATTCTCCCATCATATATTGACGAAATTTTCGATAAGATTTTGCGGATCACACTTTTTTGCTAATTAGTTGAATATATCAATATTTGGAATACAAAATATTTTGCTAATTGAAATACAAAATTTTATGGTAATATTCTACAAACCACAAATTTCGACGGATTTTCAGGTTGTAATTGCAGTATAATCTTACCATAAATTTGTGTTTATAATCTTACCATAAAATTGTTATTTCTACATTAAGTGTGTTTGAGAGGGAAAATACTAAGATTACTATTTATAGAGGGTTCTATTTTATTACTCACTCTGTCCCACTTAAATTTGTACACTTGCATTTTCCGCTGTCTCACTTAACTTTGCACACCCTTAAAAAGATTTTTTTTTTTTCTCATAATCTCCATCCTAAAAAACTCCACCCTCAATCTATACATTTGATAAAGTCAACTTAAAAGCAAAAATAACTTTTTCTTAACATCCGTGTTCGATCAGCCCCGTAAAATTAAGTGGGACGGAGAAAGTATATAGTAAGATTATTTAACAGGTTAACTTGTTTACCCGTAGGTATCCGTATATCCGTCGAGTTTTACTCGTGTCCTACCCGATACAAAAAATAGGATAATAGGGTAGAGTATGAGCATGACATTTTATACGTGGGTACGATATGAAGAAGACTTATCCATACTCTATCCTACCCGTTGACATCCCGAATCTTTGCTGCTTACCTTCGGTACTATGAGATTAATTCTATCTATGAATATCTGAAATTATAGAAGAAAATAGGTAGATTATTTTACCTGATTATTTAAGATGGATGAATGGATGGATGAATGTTTTTATGGTGATATGAATAAGTCTGAAGAGGCGAATATAACAAATAAAAGGAAGTCTCTTGTCATCAGATTCATATAGTTCGCCTCATGGACAAAAGGGATTACTCCATTTGTCTCAAATGAATTTGAACAGGAGAGTCGATACACATATTAAGAAAAAATTATTTTTTAGAATTTTGTTAACTTTTCAAAGGTTATTGAGGGTGTAGATTTTGAGGGTAGAGATTGTGTTATAACTTTCATTTTTAAGGGTGTGCAAGTTTGCTTGAGACGGATAAAAATAGAAAGTGTCAAGTTCATTCAGGACGGAGGGAGTATTATTTATCCCTAAATATATTAAGTGTATGTTTGTTTGTGAAATTCTCATGTTCGGATGGGGAACGTGATAATTTAATTCAAATAATTTTATTAATGATTATTTTAAATTTTAATACATTTGATCAATTTTTAACATTCATTTGACTATATCTTATCAAATTTACCACATTATTTTTTAAAACTAACATTAAATTTGAAATTTATGCAATCAAAAACATTTATTTTTAGATTTTCCACGTCCACCTAAATCCATAAAGAAACATATCCTAAATGTTCTTGATAAATGTATTTTGGTGAAAACGTATTACTATTTATAACATTTACGCAGAACAAGTAATATTTTTAATCATAAATCGTGGTACACATACAATCCGAATTGTATGGTGCACTAGCAATGTAAAGGTATCACATTGAAAATGTATCACCATTTATACTTAAAGGTATTACACGTTCTGGGTAAATATATTGTAATAACACTATCCAGAACGTGTAATACCATTAAGCATAAATGATGATACCCATCTATTTTACATCGTGCAACTAATGCATATGAGACGTTATCCAAGTATTTAGTGTGAATTTTGTTTAATACTACATGCCCTACTAATTTAAAAAAATAGAATAATAAACTCAAGATTTAGTTTAAATAACTTTTAAATAGTATACCGTTGTTTTGTTCAATATATGAAATACATAAGTTTGCTTACTTTTATAATGAGTTTCTGGCATCTATTATTATTATTATTATTATTATTATGCGATGAAGAAGCTCTGAAAAGTAAGACTACCACGAATATTGTTTATAAGGAAGTTTATCGAAATTTGTAGACGTTTATGTTTTATTTGTTGTATTGTTTATATGTTAATGTATATATAGTTCATGCATATTTATATTTTATGGGTATTTGTTCGATCGTCGTAATATATATTACGTCAACAAGAATATTATATTTTATTTGGTGATCGAAGTATTTATTTTACCGCATTAGTCGCACTTAACAGCGATCAAAAGCAATTCTTATCACAAAAAAGTTAATACAAGTATGTGAAATATCTTCCCGTGCATCGCACGGGTACGATACTAGTACCTTCAATCATAAATCGTGGTACACATACAATCCGAATTGTATGGTGCACCTGCTGTACAAGAGATCTCTTATACACTAATTGCACGCATTTTAGATCGGTGTAATTTGAGTTATGGGCAAAATCGTATCACTATTCATGTCTAAAAATATTATATATTATGGGTAAATATAATGAGAAAGTATTAATATTTAATTGTTAAATGTATTACATATTTTGGGCAAATATATTAATATATCTCCTCGTAACAATGTGATACCTTATGAGTTCGCTTGATTAAGACTGGAGAGTGCTGGATCAAATCTAAATGAGGAAGTTAATAAGTGTGCTTTATTGAGATTCGATCCTCTAAATTTACTGAGCCAAATCTTAAGTAAATAAACCCTATATTTTTACCCAGAATAAATTATCCTTTAAATAACATTTATTTGTAAACGGGGTTGCATAAGTTAATGAAAACGACGTAGTTTTATCCGAGGAAGCGTATGGGACACGATTGAAGCTTGGAACATTTAATGCCGGCTATAAATGTCCTCCTAACCACCACCCGAAGCGTGCTCACTCATCTCGAAGAGAAATATATGCGTCTAATTTTGCCTTTTCAGGGAAATTTTGCGTCCATTTTAGGGTTCAGGAATATCGTATAAAAAGTATTCGGGCTTGCCATCTGCATACATTCTGCCTAGTGGAACGAGATTTTTGAGATTTTAGCTATGGAGTGTGCCTCTACTGTGGTGATCAAAGTAATTTCTATTCTCTGTTTTTTTGCATGCTTTGCATCTGTCGATTGTTTTTGCGATGAGTGGTTTTACTTCTGGATTCTTTTATATTTAGTCTTTTTTATATTTTTTTGAAGAGTTGTTCTGACAGAGAGGGTTTGATGGTGATTTTAATTTGTGATTCTCATATGTACATTGAAGAAAGTGGCGAAACTCTGAACAATTTTCATCTTGCATTTCTGCATGTTGCGAAAATGCTTTTATTCGCACTTCCAACAATGGCTGCCTATGGCTGGCAACTCAGATAATCGGGTCGGGTTTCTGCTCGATTTTGGGTCATATGGGTTGTACATAAAAAGTTTTTTGAAACAGATGATCACTGCATTGTAGAGTAAATTATTGATTTCGGTTTAGAATCGGGTTCATGCCGGGTTGGTTTCGGGTTCTTCTCCGTAAATTTGGATCGGGTTGAGTTCGTGTTGTCATGTCAAGGATTGATTGCTGCCCCTAGCTCGCCACCATGCTCGGATTTAGCTTATCTTACATATTTTTTTATCACTCTTAGTATGATTTGATTATCATTCTCTAACTTTTTGTGCCCACAATTATCTTTCCACAGTTGAAGTATGGAAATGTATTAAGGCGGCTAAATGCTCAGATTGTTGATGAGCAGTTAGATCTCAGTATCAACGAGCTCAAAGAGACGACTCTTTCTCTCTTCGGGTTAGCTCGTGAGACTGAGATCATGCTTACATATATCGATGAAGATGGTGACATGGTGACTCTTGTTGATGCTGATGATCTTCGTGATGCGGTGAAGCAGGGACTGAACCCTGTTAGAATCATTGTGAAAGTGGTTTCTGAAAACAATGCAGGACGATTAAATAAAACTAATTTAAGCTCTGTTGAGTCTATTCCTGTGAAATTTCCTCAACTACAACAAAATCTGCCATCCTCTGGATTTTTGAGAAGTTTTCCTGAGCAATTACTACTGGTAAAGCTCTTTACTTCTATGGCATCTAGTGTTGTAAATGATTGGAGTCGAGTCAAACTATTATTGTTCAAGTTTGTTTGAAATATTATTGAGTTTTTATTATTATGTTGAGCTTGTTTGATAATAAATTGAGTCTAGCTTGTTTTAATCAAGCTGAGCACGAGTCAGCTTGAGCAGTTTGACATTTTTACACTTGTTTTGACATTTATAATTTATCGAACTCGAGCTGAAGTCGAGTTTTAGATTTGATCAAACATAAAAGTATGTTCAAGCTTGTTTGTTATCTTTAGTTTAACATTTTCCAAACGAGCTTTTAATGAACGATCTCAAATTAAGTGTCGAGTAGCTTGGTTTGATTTTTCGCCCTAATGGCATCACCCTCTGCTTCTTGTATTACTGCTGATGTTGATGTTGATTGCTTGTCAAAAACTGATGTTTTCTGCTATCAGAGTTATAAGTCGCAAACTACAGATACTCTTAATGCAAGTGGTGATGTTCATGAAAAAGGCCCAGCAGAAGCGATGACCAAAGACGCATGTATGTCCAAGTTTAATGATGTTGTAGCTAATAGCAACATTGGTAAGAAGAAAGGTCAAGCAAATAAGTATATTCTGTTATCCGAATGAAAAGTCTGATTCTTGTAAATCACAATTTGTGTGCAGGGGAAAATCTGGGAGACTTTTATTGCGTTGTCACTGAAAAGGAGGTGGGTAATCAGGGGCCGAAGACCGAAAATTACACTGCTTCTGATGCTAAGGACTATCTTGATCGACCAGTGGTGCCTCGCAAACATTTGCCATATAAGATCCAGGCTTATTGGGATATACATGTATGTCAATCGTTCTTCTAATTCTTGCTAATTTTCTTTAGCAGATTTTGTATTCTAACGGTTTGTTTGTGTTGAATGATATGCACATTTCAGGAGCCCCATATGTCATTTCTCGAAGCTATGATGCAGGTGCAGCAGATATCTACGTCCAAGCTAGGTGCATGCTTTATTGAGGACGTGACTCTAAAGACTGGCACTATTATGGGACCTCTAACCGAGTTTACAAAGATTTGGCGGATGAGGAATTGTGGTGAGATTGCATGGCCACAAAAAACAAGACTTGTTTGTGCTTCTCGCGGAGGTTTCAATCGATACTCTGTTGAACTGGAGGCAAGTTATCTCGATTTATATGTTAAAACTTTTAATTATCGTTTGGTTTTGTGCTCTTTTGTCCAACCTATTTTGTCTTGAAGAAATACTATTAACACATCATATTAGTCCTTTACAAGGTAAAGGGTCAAACTGCATTATGATATACACAATAATATGCTACAATTGTTCAATAAAGGTTCAAAAATAATCTTGTCATTTTATTATTCGTGTCAAGATTAACAACCCTCCTTTATCATCCTTATTTATGGCCTTACCTTTGGCCCGATAGGGTTCACCAGCTCTTTAGTAAAGGCAAAATGGTCAAGAGTGGGTAAAATATAGTTTAAGGAGAAGTAGACAGTAAACTGATACTCTATTAAAAGGGGTAAAACAAAAATTTCCCCGATCAGACTCACTATTGATCGAGTCAATTAGCTTCCATGCGCTACATAACGCTACATAACACAATTACTTTTTGAGCCAGCTATGCTTACATCTTAATATTGTTGAGGACAGAAACTTATAAACAATGTGTTTTCATATCATTCTTCATATTATGCCAGATTCCCGCAGGAGGTGTTCCAGTAGGTGGGGATCTTGATATTGCTGTTGATCTAGTCGCTCCTCCGGTCTCAGGCCGCTACATCTCCTTCTGGAGTATGGTTTCATCTGGTTCATTGTTCGGGCCACGTGTTTCCGTTCTCATCCAGGTTGAATACTTACTATTTGAATGTATTGCTTTATTTACTTGCATTGAGCAACACCAAATTGAATTTGGCTATACCATTGTTATTGTGATAGCTAATATTGTGTTTATATACGCATTCATATAGGTCGATGCTTCCATTGAAACTGGAACTATCACTGCAAATGTTGAGCCTATCGTGGGAGATAGCCAGCTTACGTCTAACAACCCAATGGCAATGGCTAGTGCCCGCAACCCCACTCCGATCCCCGTACTTGCACCTACTTTGACCCCCTCACTTACCTTGTTAAGTTCACAGGATAATCTTGCAAAACTGAAGGAGGTGAAAGAGCTGCTGCACCGTAGTTCTGCCAAAACATGCTGGATCGGAAAAGCCCATCCGGCCAATACACAGTTTTGGGCCCCTGCTCCCACCCTGCCCCTGCCCTTTGCACCTTATTTGCACCCTCCTTGTAACTTTTTAGGTTCAAAGAGTTACGAAGAGCAACTGAAGCTGATGCAGACGACCATACAGACGCAGTTGCAGAGGCTGGAGGATCTGCAGCAGCTGCAGCATGGTGCTATCAAAACGTGCAGCCAGGCCCAGCCTGAACCTACTCCGCTCGCTGCACAATCGTTAATTTCACAGCGGTATCTAGAACTGATTGACTGGCAGAACCACATGCAGTTGCTGATGCAGGAGATGAAGTCGCAGCTGCTACGGGAGCAACAGCAGCAGCAGCAGCTAGAGCTTTCGAAACTTGCTGCCAGACCCATAAACTCAGACCTCGGGGTAAGTGGGCCCCACTCGATACTATATTATGAGTGTGTTTACATAAATATTGGTATTGGTATTAATAAAAAATAGTTTAAAGTATTATAGTAGTTAATAAATGTGTTGTCTCTTTTTAGACTCACTATTACTATGTGAATCTATCGAAATATTTAGGGGGTGTTTGCAAACCCAATACCAACATTAAAATCACTTCAAGAAGTACTTTGAAGGGGTGTTTGTAATGTCAAGTTTGAGCAGTAAAATCACTTTTCAGAATCCACAATGACCTAGATTCTGGATGGCTTTGGATTTAAATCACTTTTTTTCAACACACTGTAAATACTGATTTTACCATGAAAATTAATTTAAATTACTTTTCTAGAAGCACCTTTGTTTGCAAACACCCTCTTACATGCATTGGCGATCGACACGAAATGAATTTCTGCCTTTGCCATTGGCTGTGCTATTGTTATTGGGAGCGCTAATGTTGGTTTATACATGCATGCATTGACATAGGTCGATGCTTCCACTGAAGCTGGAACGGTCACTGCAAACGTTGAGCCTGTCGTGGGAGGCAGTCAGCCTGAGCCTAACAACCAAATCAAGGTTCGCCCCCACCCACCCCCAACCCCCACAATTGCACCTATTTGGACCCCTGCGCTTACCTTGTTAAGTTCACAGAGTTATCACGAGCCATTGAAGGCGTCTCAGCTGAGTAGTTCTGGCAAAACGTACGGCCAGACCCAGATTGGAGAAGCCCATCTAGCCAATACACAAAATGAACCCGCCCCCGCCCCCGCCCCCGCCCCCGCCCCGACCTCCTCAACTGCACCTACGTCGATGCCTGCACTTAACTCGTACAGTTCACAGCAACAGAGGCAGTATGAACAGATGAAGAGGCAGTATGAACATATGAAGAGGCAGTATGCACAGATGCAAGAGCAGCAGAGGCATCAGTTCAAACAAGTCCGTCTGGCCAACATGCCAATATGGGCTGGCCAGGAAGCGCGTCGAGCCAATAATACTGAGAATGAAGTGGTTCCCACCCCCGCAATTGCACCTACTTCACCTTCATCATTTACCTCGGGGAGGCAGGCACAGCTGCTACAGCACTGGAAGTTGCTGAAAGAGCTGTCAGACCCTGCTGCCGGAACCTACCTCCCAATGGACCTAAATGGACAGCTCAGCTAGGAAAATAAAATGATATGCTAATTAGGGTTATGGGTCCATGTTCTGTTTTGTGCTTATTTTGAATGTTCTGGTTGACTTAAAACTTTTATTTATATAATATATATTATATATATTAACAAAACGGCTGTTTATTTCTAGAAAAATTATTTTCCCGCTCCGGTGATCCTTCTGAACCTGGAAATAGTTATTTCTTCATGTTTAATAGTGTAAAATAAACTAAGTTAAAAATTAGTGATAATTGTGTTCAAACCTACGTGCAGCACTTGCTCTCAGTTACTCCCTGCAACTTAGGTATTGATAATCGATATTTAGTGGATTGGATTTTCTATTTTATTTTGTGTTTCATCTAGGATTCCACTATATTTACTACACATCATGTGTTAATTAGTGATGTCATGATATATACATGACGTGCAGTGATTATTTTGGAATATAAGATAAAATACGAATTGGAAGAGAATCTGTGAATCTCTAGAGAGGTGTATTGTTGCCCAATAAATTTCCTCTTATGATTTGATCTCATTAATATATTCCAATTATCACAAAATATTATTATTTCTGTAACTTTATACGGTAATAATGTTTGAGTTGGGTTCAGCTATGGCAGATGTACTCATCTAAAACCCTGCTTTTAACAACATTTTTTTATCTTTATTAATCGACCGATCATTAACCATTACATATATCATTTTTCATATTATAATAATATATACCTACTAATCCTAACTAATCTTAAACATTAGTTAAGATAGACATATCTCAGTACACTTCGTCTAAATGCAAACATCATTTTTACTAATACATTTTATATTCTACTCTATCTAAATATAAACATCATTTTTTTTTTATTATCAATACACTTCCTACTCTACTCCATCCAAATACAAACATGAGTTTCGGCTGAATATGCACAAACATCATCAATGTTGGCAGCAGATGATTGTCAGCTTATGAAGTGGATCGATGTTTGGACTAGTCCAAACTATGTTTGTGGCTGGGACGTAGATAGGCTTCCGTCGATCGTTTAAAATTTTATTCTTCTTCTATAAATCTAAAATTTTTTAAAGTGGGAAAGTTAAGTCGGGACGGAGGGAGTATATCATTTGTGTTAATATCAATTGGCACCCTGAACTATATATTTGGAGATTACCTAACAAATTTCTTCTCCTTGATAGTAGTCTCAAAAGTAAGGGATTTGAGGTAGCATCCGTGTGTTTCCTTTGCCTTTCAAACATTGAAAATGAAAATCAGTTGTTTGTTTATTGTCCTATCTCAAAATAGGTTTTGAACTTCTTTGTCTCTTTTTCTAGTTTAAACATCCTTTCTCCGTGACTTTATTTCAGCTTTTTTGGTCTCTGGTTCTAACGACTTTGAAGCCATGATCATAATCTTACTATTATGTCTATCCTAATATGTGTGGCAAATGTGGAAAATGAGGAATGCTTGTAGATTCCAATGTCCCAGCCAATCTGATGGCTGTTGGATTCTAGAAGTCCTATTGGCACATTGCTACTTTGTGGGAGGTTTAAGGTAATAGTTAAGGTGCACAAAGGCCGAAATTTGTTAAGTGGGTTTCTCCAAATGATGATTGGATTAAACTCAATGTTGATGGAGCCTCGAAAGAAAATTCGGGCGAGGGGCTGGTGGCGTAATAAGAGATTGTAATGCTAAACTCTTGGTTGGTTTCTTTGTTCATATTGAAGAGAGTGATAACATTTTTGCAGAGATAAACACAATGGTGGAAGGATTAAAACTGTGTAATATTAGGCTTTCCGAAAGTTTGGGTGGAAGTCGATGCTTTGTTTGTCATTCAAATTTTGAAACAAGTTGGTCTGGGAGTGTAAAGATATTAGTTAATGGCATTAATGTAAATTTGTATAAGTAGCTAGGTAAATATTCTTGTTAGTTATAATTGACAAGTGACAAGTGACAAGTGACAACTTATATAATAAGCTAACAACTCATTTTGTATTTTGATGAATTCAGTCTCAATAATAAACATGCTTATATTTTCTCTCTCTAGAAGCTTATGAGCTTCTTCATGGTATCAGTATTAGGGTTTCGATCTTAATATTTTCCTCTGTTTACTTTGTGTTTTCCTTCGATTCACATCGATTTACGGCAATTTGGTTCCGATTCGCGATTATTCAGAGCGAAATTCTTCGTTTTGTTTTTCTTTCTTCTTTCTGTCAACGATTTGTTGATTTTTTGTCCGATTCTTCATTTCTTGAAGGATTTGGTGTTTTGATAACTGATTTTTTGATTATCATTCTTTGATAGTCTAGATTTTCCGATTTAGGTTTTTTTGCCAAAGTTTTCTGCATTTCTGGCAAAATGGTGAGGCATGCTCATCCACCACCTCCTGAGGTTGTTCCGCCGCAGGCTGATCCGGCTCCACAAGGTCCACCGCCCCTCGTACACCCGGCTATTGAGAATTCGGTATTTTTGTCCAATTCGGACAACCCTGGTATGGTTTTCGTCACCCATCTTCTTAATGGTAGCAACTTTAATTTGTGGCGAAAATTCGTGATGCTTGCTTTAGGGGCTAAATCTATGATTTATTGATGGGTTTGTGGTCAAGCCGAGTGATGATTATGCTGATTTTCCTAATCGGAAGAAAACTGATTGTATGATAATCTCTTGGAGTTTGAACAGTATTTCGAGAGATTTTGTTGAGGCCTTTGTTTATGCTAATTCTACTAAAGAACTGTGGGAAGAAATTAATCAACGCTTTGGGGAAAGTAACGGAGCTCTTTTATATCAATTGCAACGAGAAGTTTCAAATTTAATCAAGGGGTAGATTCGGTTCAGATATATTTTACAAAGATAAGAAACTGTAGGATCAGCTTGCTAACCACTGCCCTCTTGCTGTTTGTAATTGTGAAATTGGTAGAAATGTTATTCTTATGAATTCTCAAACAAAACTACAATTTTTAATGGGTTTGAATGAGTCTTTTGATGGTGTTAGAAGCCAAATATTTCTTATGGATCCCTTACCTGCTGTAACAAAGCGTACTCTATGGTTATTATGGTTGAAAAACATCGATCCCTTCAAATTATTTTTTCCTGATTCTTCGGATCAGGCTGCTATGTTGGTTAGGAATCTGGGAAATGGTAGGGGTAAGGCTCCTGGTTCTTTTAATGGGGGTACAGGTCTTGCTAGGAAACCTAAAGAGGAACGTGCAAAACTAAAATGTTCTTACTGTGGGGGTAATATGCATGAGGTATCCGAGTGTTTTCAGCTTCATGGAGTACCTGATTGGTATAAGAAATTGAAGGATCAGAAGGGTATTTTAGCTGCCAATATTACTGTTGAGAAGGGCTCTCCATCTGGTGTCAAATCAGCTGATATTTATGTTATGATTCAATAGGAATTAGCCAAGTATTTTTCCACTAAAACTATGGCTGAGCTTCATGTTGATTGTGCTAATGTTGTATCATTTGCAGGTGTGTTAGTTTCTGAATTGTGTTTGTCTGTTTCACAACATTTACCTAAAAGTTCTTGGATTTTGGACACTGGTACTAGTAAACACATCTGCTCCTATATCCAATGTTTTTCTTAGATTTCTTTATTGTCTACTCTTTTTGCTATTTTATTACCAGATGGTGCTACAAAACTTGCATCATTCTGGATCAGTAAAGGTCACTGAAAATATCATTTTACATGATGCTTTACATGTTCCTACATTCAAGTATAATTTGCCATCCATCTCTCAATAGGATTTTGAATAATGATTTCAAACTTGTGTTTACTTATTCTGGTTGTTTGATACAGGACCTGAAGAGTAGCATTATAATTGCTAGAGACACTTTGTTGGGCAATCTGTATTTTTTGCATTATGGTTTTCATGATTCTTTACTTTCTTCTTTCACTATTTCTGAGTTCCCTGTATGCAATTCTGATATTTCTTGTAATAATCTGTTGTTTTGGCATGATGCCTTAGGACATGCTTCTGTTACAACCTTATCACATTTGTCTTTTCTAAGTTCCTTGTATAAGCACAATGAGGTAGATGACATCAAGCAATGTAATCCTTGTTTCAAGGCTAAACAACATAGATTACCCTTTGCCAATAGTAGTATTCAGACCTCTGATGTGTTTGATATGAATCACGTAGATATTTGGTGTCCTTGTAGAGAACCTAGTTTGACAAATACACCTTATTTTTTAACTATTTTAGATGATTTTATACGTTCTACTTGGGTTTTTCTCATGCAAAGCAAACTCAAATTGTAAAACTTCTTACCGATTTTTTCCAGATAGTAAAAACACAATTTGGTAAAGTTGTCAAAATAGTTAGAAATGATAATGGGATGGAATTTTAAGCCTAGATTGCAAGAATTTATTTGCTGCTTTTGGAATTATTCATCATACTACTTGTGCCTATACTCCGCAACAAAATGGAGTTGTTGAAAGAAAACATAGGCATCTTTTAGAGATAGCAAGATCTGTTTGTGTTTCATGCTCATCTTCCTTTACAATTCTGGTCTTATCCTATTCTGATTGCTGCCTTTATTATTAATAGATTACCCACTTCCATTTTAAAATGGAAAACTCCTTTTCACATTTTGTATAACAAGTCTCCTGATTAAAAATTGTTACAACCATTTGGTTGTCTTGCGTATGCTGCTAATTTTGGTCCTTACAAACATAAATTCTCTACACGGTCACATAAATGTATATTTTTGGATTTTGTGGCTGGTAAAAAAGGATATCTGCTTTATGACTTAGATAGGAATATAACAATGGTCTCTCGAGGTGTTCGATTTTTTGCACATATATTTCTTTTTTCAGAACTTCCTTCTCATTCTGTTAATGACACTAATGAGCCAGTTTTACCAGCTTCTAGACTTGTTACAGTAGAGGGTGAATAACACACTAATTCATTATGTTCTGATTTGGCATTAGGCAGAGGTAAAAGAGTACGGAAGGCTCCATCTTACTTACAAGATTTCACATGTGGTCAGGTTCACAGTTTTACATTATCTAGTGAGTTTGTCAAGCCTGATTTTGGTAAGCCATATCCACTCACTACTTTACCTCAAAATGATTTGAATATTAATAGTAATGATTATTTAGAATTTATGGCCAACGTTTCTGTGTTAAAGAGCCTACATGTTATATATACTCAAGCTTGTAAAAGTGTTGAATGGATACAGGCTATGAACAAAGAGCTAGAAGCACTAGAAAAAAACTAAAACTTGGGTTTTGACAGATTTACCTAAGGGTAAAATGGCAATAGGAAGAAAATGGGTATATAAGATAAAATTGAATCCTGATGGTACTATATAGCGATATAAAGCAAGATTAGTGGCAAAAGGTTATACTAAAGTACACGGGGAGGATTATACAGAAAGTTTCAGTTCAGTTGCCAAAATGGTTACAGTTTGAAGATTGTTTGCTCTTGCTGCTCTAGATATTAATAATGCGTTTTTACACGGTTTAATTGATAAAGAAGTTTATATGAAACCTCCTTTAGGATATAATAAGGCTAAAACTGGATAGGTTTGTAAACTTGAACGAAGCTTATACGGATTAAAACAAGCTTCTCGAAGATGAAATTGTGAATTTACTCAAAACCTTGTTCAATTTGGTTTTCTTCAATCAACTTCTGATCATTATTTATTCACCTATGATAAGAATAATAAATTTCTTGCTTTACTTGTTTATGTATATATTAGTTACAGGATCTTGTACTGCCTTGGTTGATGAGTTAAAAAGTTATTTACATGAGAAGTTCACTATTAAAGATCTTGGTTATGCAAAATATTTTTTAGGTATTGAGATTACTCAAAGTAACAAAGGGATATGCCTTTGTCAACGAAAGTATATTCTCGACATTTTGTCTGACAAAGGTCTTAGCGGCTGTAAGCTAGCTTCTGTTCCTTGATTATTGGTCTTATCTTGAGTTAACACAAGGTGAACTCATGGAAGAGCCAGAGAGATATCGCAAACTGATTGGTCGCTTGTTATATCTTGGTTTTTGGTACACGTGAAAATGCATGCATTTTAGGTCGCTTTAAGTGACGTTTTAATGATATTTTAATGCACATTTGATCGTGTATCTTGCATATTTGTATTATAGGGCCATTTAATGTGTTGAGCTCGTTTCAGGACAAAACAGGTGAATTAAGGTAAAAAAAAAAGCATCGAAGAAGTCCAGAACGGAGAACGAGCCAAGGATGGAACAAGGGGAGGTGTTTCGAACGACGAGTCGCGACCGCGAGTGGACGTCGCGGCCGCGACATATCAAAGAGGCAGGGCATGGTTCGCGCCCGCGACTCAGAGTCGCGCCCGCGACCGTGCCCACGAAACAAATACACCAAAGCAAAATGAAGGGTTCGCGGCCGCGACTTTGGTTCACGCCCGCGACCCGATGCCCTGTTTTTAATCCTGAAACACGTTTTTGCCCAATTTTTCAGCCCAACACTTTCTCTTCTATATATATAAGGTCATTTTCGAATTTGACCTAACCGAGAACCCATCTCCCACACATAGTCAGCCACTTTTCTCCATTGGAAGCAAAGGAATGGAAGGGGGTTGAAGATCTTGATCTTCAACCATAACCTTTGGTTCTTTCTATCCTATTTTCATGTTTTCTTTAATTTTCTGTTATTTTATCTTTGTATTAGGTAAAATGGGTGGCTAGCACCCTTTTGTTCACCCTTGATTATTATGGAACCTTGAGTTCAAGACGTTTATGTGATTATTGCGGTTAATGTTACCGAAAATATTGTGTATTCAAGTGTTTTGTGTTATTTGATGTTATTGAGTCACATTTATGAATTGATTATTGGATTGATCACCCTTTAAGGGATTTGTGAATGTGTTGCTAGAATAGGAAATTAATATCCGTAATTGTAGGATTTCCGATTCCCGTGTAGCAAACAATAGATTTATTTATTGGTGATAACACAAAGTTCAACCACTAAAACCGAGCTTGCGAGGTTTATGTTGAAGTTATCTCGTTGTCCTAGTGTTTAATGCATTTGGTTATTGAATCTAAGAGAGCTTGTTCGAGGATTCGATTAAATTGAATAGGGTTAGTCGAAGAGCTTGTTTTGATTAACTAAGATCAAGGGATAACAAGGCTATTAGAGTTTGTTAATAGCCTTGAGATAAGAGCTAGAATCACAATTTAATAGGGCATTAACAATGGTTGCATAAATCGTCCAAGGCCACGGTGAAACATGATCAAGGGTGAATCGTTTTGTTATTTAAAAACCAAAAACCTAAAAAAATCTCTTTATTTGTCTTTGTTTATTTAAGTGTTAATTGTTATTTCATTAAATTCTCCCCACTTCTTTATTGTTTTCTAGCTTATTTACTTAGTATTTCTTGATCATAATAGCTTAATACATAAAGTAAAATTGTTCGACCGTTCCTCGTGGGATCGACCCTTACTTGCCACTCTACTAGTTAGAGTAGTAGGATAAGGTATAATGTATTCTTTGTACACAATTTAATTTGGTAAAGCGACACACGACATCGCGATACCAGTTTTACTTGCCCGAATATAACTTATGCAGTCCAACAGTTGAGTCAATTTGCTAACGAATCGTGTAAAACACATTGGGATGCAACTTTAAATATAGTTCATTATTTAAAAGGATGTCCTAATCTTGGATTATTTTATGCTTCAGATACCACATTAATCCCAACAACATATTTTGATGCAGATTGGGCATCTTGCAAAGATACACGAAGGTCGATCACCGGATATTGTATCCTTTTAGGTACATCTCTAATTTCCTTTGCCTTTCAAACGTTGAAAATGAAAATCAGTTGTTTGTTTATTGTCCTATCTCAAAACAGGTTTTGAACTTCTTTGTTTCTTTTTCCAGTTTAAACATCCTTTCTCCGTGACTTTGTTTCAACTTTTTTGATCTCTCTAACGACTTTGAAGCCATGAACATAATCTTACTATTATGCCTATCCTAATATGTGTGGCAAATGTGGAAAATGAGGAATGCTTGTAGATTCTAATGTCCCAGCCAATCTGATGGCTGTTGGATTCTAGAAGTCCTATTGGCACATTGCTACTTTGTGGGAGGTTTAAGGTAATAGTTAAGGTGCACAAAGGCCGAAATTTGTTAAGTGGGTTTCTCCAAATGATGATTGGATTGATGGAGCTTCGAAAGAAAATCCGGGCGAGGGGCTGGTGGGGTGATAAGAGATTGTAATGCATAACTCTTGGTTGGTTTCTTTATTCATATTGAAGAGAGTGATAACATTTTTGCAGAGATAAACACAATGATGGAAGGATTAAAACTGTGTCATATTGGGCTTTTCGAAAGTTTGGGTGGAAGTCGATGCTTTGTCTGTCATTCAAATTTTGAAACAAGCTGGTCTGGGAGTGTAAAGATATTAGTTAAGTGGCATTAATGTAAACTAGTACTATTCCCGTGCGATGCACGAAAGTTTATTTAAAAAGTAATGATTTTAATAAAACTAAATATGATATAGTCTAATATTTAAATATGTGATCGTTTTATCCTAATAAAATATTTTTTTAAATGTAGAATAAAACATAAATAAAATTATAAGTAATGTAAATATAAGTTTCTCGCATGTTATACATGAATTTAATATGACTCACTTCATATATAGGTATATTATATATGTCTATATATAAAAATTAATATTAAGATAAATATCTTTTTCAAAATGTTCATTTTTTATCTTTGAAATCCAAACACACATTTAGTGTGTCTGTTTCATTCTCCACCTATATGAATTATAGCTTAATTAATTATGAATGTTCAAACAAACATAAATATTTAACTATCAACTCATATTATTAAATAAAATAAACTGAATAATGTTATAAGTAAATTATTTTTCTTTCATTTTTTTCCATTCTACTTTAAATATTTAAATTTTTATCTAAATAAAATTATAAATTCTAATTATAACTATTTACTTTTAAAAAATCTTAGTTGCGACTTTTAATACCTTACTTGGTACTAGATGTTCGCCCGTGCGATGCACGGGACAAAATATTATGTTACATTAATAATATGTGTTAATATTGCTACCAGTCATTATAAAACATATATAAGTCATTATACATGTATATATATATTTTACTATATTTTATGTATTAAATTAAGTAAATATTAAAATTTATTTTTTATGTAAACAAAACGAATTTTAAACCCAATTTCACAAAAAAGTGAAATAAGTTATTTGAACTTTGGTAGTATGCCATATTTTTTTTCTGACATTAAATAAGTTGTTGGAAATAAATACCCATAGGGTGTGTTTGCTTAAGGTTGGGTAGTGTTGAGCCAAACGTGGCTGAGATAGTTAATAAGTCTGCTTCATTGAAATTTGGTCTCCTAAATTTACTGAGAAAAATTATAAGCAAACATACCCTTTTTTTTGAAAATAAACTCCTACAGTCTGTATGACTGACACGTATTTTTCTTGATAGAGGACTTATATAGATGACATGTGTGTTCCTTTTACTGTAAGAGCTCGTTTGGTTCACTTGATGGGATAACATGTGATACATAAACCTAGGATTTGGTATACAGTATTACGTATCAATCTCCTGTTTGGTATGCAATAATATATTTTATGATATTCCATGTTGATATGTAGTATAGTGTTTGCTTCAACATATTAAAGTAGAGATTAATTTAGATTTTGACTAGTTTACCCCTAATATTTCAAGTATTTACAATTTGTATCCGAATTTTTTTTTATGGAGATAAAAAATACTTTTTTCGCATTAAAATTTAAGACAAATTATATAATCAATTTTTTGCAATATATAACAAGTTTGATAATTTTTTTGAGTAACTTTATTAAAATTAAAATCAGTAAAGAAATAATAATTATTTCATCGCTATGATTATATATGTTTTTTGTTAAATATAATTTATTTTAGTAATATTCGATTCATTCGATCATCAAAATGAGTTAATTCGTAACGTTGTTATTAGAAGTTTTACCAAATTGAGTTTAGGGTTACGACATTCGTCCAAACTTTACATTACTTCTAACATTAATGTAGATGAATCTAAACAAAAATATTGCATTAATAAACATTATTCATTAAAAAGACTACAATAACTAATGAGTTCAAATTAAAGGACAACTTAGAAAATAAAGTGATAAATACGTCGAATCAAACTAAAAAAAAATTAAAATAAAATAATTAAAAAAAAGAAGCAATCAAATTATTTGGGTCCATTAAATGACGAAGTAATACTGTGGGAGGAGGAGAGAGGAATAGTGGGAAAGAAGCACGTTTTACCCCACGTTTTTTTTTTTGGCAATTTCGTGATTTTACTTTCCAATTGAACGAGTTTTTTTTTTTTGGGCAATTTCGTGATTTTACTTTCCAATTGAACGAGTGATAAAATGTGAGAAATTGGATCCCACCTCACTCAGGAGTAGATGGGAAAATAGAGACCGGGCTTTATCTTTTATAGGGCTTTAGGTATTATTCATATTGTATAGTAAACATAGTATAAGAATGGATAGTGCATCAATCAAGGTCTTATATAGGGAACCAAACGAGCTCTAATAGTATAGGGGATTTTTTTTTTTTTTTTTTTTACAATTTTTGTTAAAAACAAAATTTATAGAAATAATCACATATTAAAAAATATTATAATGAAACAATCAATATTATAAATTTAAGAATCAAATTATTTTTTAATATAAGATTAATAATTTAAATACTTGTGGCTCAAACCCATAAAAATAATTTAATTATGTACATATTACAAAATTAAGCAAATAATTCAATACTAAAAAAAATTATAATTCATATGTTAAGTCTAATATTTTGTTCTTAAGTAATTTGTTTTTATATATTTAATATGCGTGTTAAACTAATGATCCTAGCAAGAAGATTAATTTAATATACTATTTGTCGAATATAGATTAGGAATGAAAAAGTTATGTGCAATTTAAATTATAGTTGGAAATATCAAAAAAAAAAAAAAAAGATGAGAAAGGAACGTTTGTTGGCTTTTTCTTTCTTTTTTTTTTTTCTTTTGTTTAAAGCCTAGAATTAAAGTGGTGGAGACACATCATCCTAAACTATCCTACTTTTATATTAAGTAGGGAGTAGGGATTTTAGATATACAAAGAATAACAAAATAAAAAAATAACAGAATAAGATTCAAAAGTTATTCACTAGTTGGAATAACAAAATAAAACATCTTTCGTTTTTTTTTTTTTTTGAATAGTTCGGATGACAAAATAAAACATATGAGTTCTTCAATATTTCTTAATACTTTCATATATATGTTGAAAAGTTTCAATTAAATTATACGTTTCTATTGTAAATAGTAGATTCATCTAAAGATACACATTGGTTAATGTAAAAAAATTGCTTAGGTTGCAAACTGTGAAAGAAAAAAAAAAAAAGAGGGCATAATTGAGATTGGTTAATGTGACCAAGTATTGTTTAGGTTGCAAAGTCTAAAAAATATATATAGTTTAAATTGGTTAATTTTGCTTATTTAAAAGAAGTTTAGTTGCAACTTGTATAATAGCATAGTTTAAGTTGCAAAGTATAATCCCTACTTAATATAAAAGTAGGATAGTTTAGGGTGATGTGTCTTCACCACCTTAATTCTAGGCTTTAAACAAAAAGATAGTAATAATAATAATAATAATAATAATAGTAATAGTAATAATAATAATAATAAATATTAAAGAAAAAAGAAACCAATCAACGTCCCTCTCTCATCTTTTTTTTTTATATTTCCAACTATAATTTAAATTGCACATAACTTTTTCGTTCCTCATCTATATTCGACAAATAATATATCAAATTAATCTTCTTGCTAGGATCTTTAGTTTGACACCCATATTAAATATATAAAAACCAAATACTTAAGAATAAAATATTAGACCTAAAATATGAACTATAATTTTTTGTAGTATTGAATTATTTGCTTAGTTTTGTAATATGTACATAATTAAATTATTTTTATGGGTTTTAGCCACAAGTATTTAAATTTTAATTTTATACTAAAAAATAATCCGATTCTTAAATTTATAATATTGATTGTTTCATTATAATTTTTTTTAATATGTGGTTATTTCTATTAAAAAAATTATTAGCAAAAATTGTAAAAAACAATCCCCTTTACTATTACAGTAAGAGGAACACACATGTCATCTATATAAGTCCTCTATCAGGAAAAAAACGTGTCAATCATACAGACTGTAGGAGTTTGTTTTTATTTTTAAAAGGAGAAAAAAAAAAAAGAATTGGAATGTACCAATCAATAAAATTCTCTCTTCAATTCTTTTTCATTTTAACTTAAAATTTTGAATGTTTATAACTTTTCATATCAACTTAATTCTTGATGAAAAATATATCAAATTAATCATTATTTCACGATATTCAAATAGACATCCATATTAGATATAGTAAATTTGTTGGATTTACATTGGTGAATTGTACAAAAACTGTATGTTAGAAAAAAAAATATGGGTATGTTTGCTTATAATTTATCTCAGTAGATTTAGGAGACCAAATTTCAATAAAGCATACTCATTAACTCTCTCAGCCAAGTTTGACTCAGCACTTCCCAACCTTAAGCAAATACACCCTATGTCTATTTGTTTCCAATTATTTATTTCATATTAGAAAAAAAAAAAATATGATATACTACAAAATTTCAAATAACTTATTTCACTTTTTTGTGAAATTGGGTTTAAAATTCATATTGCTTACATAAAAAAGTAAATGTTAATATTTACTTAATTTTAATACATAAAATATAGTAAAATGTATAATGACTTATATATGTTTTATAATGACTGGTAGCAATACTAGAATTTAATCACATATTATTAATGTAATAGAATATTTATCCCGTGCATTGCACGGGCGAACATCTAGTTATTTGTAGAAAAGTAACATTAATATATGCAAAATATAAAAAACTAATATTTTTTTTAAGATTAATTACCATATATAATGTTATATATATGAGCGAAAGTCATAGTTTTGTGATTTATCAACAAAAATAATTATTATAACAAATAAACATTAGCAAATTTAATAATTTAATAAGATGATTATAAATCAAATATTAACTATCGCTTTAAATTCGATAAAGTATGTGGTCAACTATATATACAATGTTTTTTCTCTCAATGTAATAAATGAAGAAAACTTGAGATAATTCAATTCAAATCAAACTGATTAGTTGTCGTTATAATGAAATAATCAAGTAATATAATTTGTAAAGAGAATTATTTGAATGATTTTTCATTTTGTTCCGAATCAATGCTATATTTGTTTTGCAACCTACAATAAATATTGAAATCTTACTCAATGCTATATTTGTTTTAATATATATACACATATGAATGACAAATCGAATATCGTCAAAAGATGATTAATTTGATATAGTATACATAATAAATATATGAGAAATGGAAAAAGATATTTGCCACCTTAGAAAGTAAAATTAATTTTGATTCTTACCAAATGTGACAACAACTTATCAATCACAGTCTGAAATTTTAGGCTGGAAAGTGCTACTTACAGAAGTGTCCCTACCGTGACTTATATGTGTATATATATATATATATATATATATATAGATTTTTTAATTTATAAAATAATTTTTAAATTCTAACTATAAATAATTTAAAATATCCATGAAATATATAATAAACGGAACAATGATATTTTATTTGGGTAGTTCATATGTAATGTAAAGTTTAATATTGTTTTTCTTTATGTCCCTACTTTTATTTTATATTTTTTTAATTTATCTAAAAAACTTTCAAATTCTAATTATAAAGTTAGATTTTCATTTGCAACTTTTGAGATTTCCTTTGGCGATTTCAAATATACTTAAATAATTTTATTTAATAAATTCTTATTTTAACAAAATAAAATTCAAAAGTTATTTAATAATTCAAACAACAAATTAAAGTCTATGAGCTCTTCAAAATATTTGGATATTTCCATATTTTTATATGGTATTGTAAATTATTTATATAACTGTTATATTTTTCTTACAAATAATTTATTTATTTGAAGATAAAAATTGATTAATGCGGAAAAAGCTATTTAGATTGTTAAGAGTAAAATGGACAGTTGATGTTGATTAGTGCGACAAAGTATTATTTAACTTACAAAGTTTAAACATATATAATTGAATATTAGAAAAAGTAAAAAAATTAAAAAGATTGCAAAAATTAACAAATGTCATAATTTAGGCTGAAGATAATAAATTTCCTTAAAAGAATAATTTTAACAAAATACACATTATTAAAAATATAAATAGGTAATTAAAAATAATTATAAAAAAATACTCATGATTTTTTTAAAGAAATCATTTTACTAATTTTAGTTGCAACTAAAACCAAAATATTATAGTTTATGTTACAATGACCATCAATTATAGCACAAAAACTAACAAACAAAGAATCTGTTTATTCAAATCAAATATCTCATTATAATGTATGTGATATGGATGTCAAATCGAAGCTCGTGAAAAGATGAATAATTTGGTATATTATACATAAAAATCGGATTTAAGATGAAAAAAATATTTTTATTTAAAAACAAATAAAAGAAAGTTATGAACATACCAAAAATAGGAAAAGTTACTAATTATAGTCTAAAATTTTTGGATGGAAAATTAAAATGACACTAATACCCTCCATTTTATATATATATATATATATATATATAGATTTGTATAAGTGGCTAGGTAAATATTCTTGTTAGTTATAAGTGACAAGTAACAACTCATATAATAAGCTAACAACTCATTTTGTATTTTGACGAATTCAGTTTCAATGATAAACATGCTTATATTTTCTCTCTCTAAAGCAGCTTCTCTCTCTAGAAGATTCTAAGCTTCTTCAGGGAGGATGGAGATATTGCAAATTTTGTGACGAATAAATCATAAATGCCGATGAAAATCTCACATTTACAAAGAGGAAAACAAATAGCTGATTCGCTTGCCAATAAAGCTTTTCAAAAAAAGGAATATAAATTCTATACATATATAAATATATGTAATAGCATTAGAGGTCACATTGTTTTAGATGTGCTAGGATTGCCCAATTGTCAATTCTAGAAATATTTTGTTTGATGTAATTCACAACGGTTGGCTTTGTCATACACAGGTAACAAATCTACCTTTAATTGCGCCACCTAGGGATGTTTTTTCGGGGAAAGAAAATTATAATACATAGGAATATTCCTGATTCGAATTTATTGGATTTGACTAAAATTTAATAGCCAAACCAACAAAAACCATTTCAACTAAAATAAAAAATATGCTAACCAAAACTGTCAAGATTCAGTTTGAATTGGTCTATTTGGTCCCTTAGAGTAACGGATAAAAAATTGTTAATTGATAATACAAAAACAAGGCAAATATCTTTCAATCCATTAATTGAAACCAAAATAAAATATAAAAAATATTCAAAAAATAGATAATTGTTTATAATTTGAACTAAATGATAAAGTAAAACATAAATCGTTCTTTCGTAATGATGAATAAGATGAGGAGAGCTTTAATCAATTCTATTTTTGTGAGTTAATGACGTGATAGAAAGAAACTAGTTCCAACAGTAAATAATAAATATTAATTTATTTTTAAAATTTGATAAAGGATTTTTTTTTTCTTGGATTAAGAAGACTAGTATCATTCCTATATACTCCCTTCTTCATGCTCTAAATTGTGTATTTTTTTTTCGATTTGTCTCAATCTAATTTGTCAGTCTATAAATGACAAATTTTTCTCGCAATCTCCACCCTCAAAATTTCCACATTCAATCACATCCTTTGAAAAAGTCAAAGATTTCACAAAATCTGTATATTCTTAATTTTCGTGTCCGATCACGATAGATAAATTGAACTGGGACGGAGGGAGTATATGTTTAATTTTTATAGACTTTTATTCTTTTAATCCATTATCAAATTAAATATTTAGTTTATAAAATATTATTATTCATAATTATTAATAATCTAATATGAACTGGATTGGATTGATTTAATTTGGTGTAACAAATTTGTCTATATTTAGTAAAACCCTAAATATAGTATAAGTGAATCAAAACGACGTAGTTTCATGTACGGGAAATTAGAGGAGACGATCGAACTGCCCACTATAAGTATCCATTCCTCCCACTAGCGGAAGTTAGAAGAGACGATCGAAGTGCCCACTATAAGTATCCTCCCACTAGCGGACGTTACTTCACTCATCTCAGTGAGATTTCATTATATTATATTAGTAGTATGTAAATTTTGCATAATCATCATCTCCGATTTCTGTTTGGTTTTCACCGTTTAATTTTGCCTTTTTCCAGGGAAAATTTGCGTCAATTTTAGGGCTCAAAGAGGTCGAGCTCCTGCGTATAGTGGCCTAGTCGAAACCAGATTTTTCAGTTTCTAGCAATGGAGGCTGTGGTGATCAAAGTAATTTCTATCTCGCTATTTTTATTTTTATTTTTTGCATGCTTTTCATCAATGATGAATTGGATTTGTATCAAAGTAATTTCTATCCTCGCTATTGGTTTTTTTTTTTTTTTTTTGCATGCTTTGCATCTGTGATGAATTTTATTTGTTCTTTTAAATGAGCAGTTTATAGTTTATTTTTGCGTGCTTTTCATCTATGATGAATTTGATTTGTTCTTTTGGATGAGTAATTTATAGTTTATTTTTGCATGCTTTGCATCTGTGATGAATTTGATTTGATTTTTAGATGAGTAGTTTATTTTTTATTCTAGACTATACTTGTCGATTTGTTCTATTGTAGTTTAATTTGTGATTCTAATTTGTACATTGAAGAAAGTGGTAGAACCCAATTTTCATGCAAGTTTTACATGTTGCAAAATGCTTTTATTCTCAATTCCAGCAATGGCTCGCCGGGTGGCTATTCGGATTATGGGGTCTGGTTTGTGCTCAATTCGTGTTATACATCAGAGTTGTGTGATACAGATGATCATTATATTAAAAATAAATTATTGATTTTGGGCTGATTCGTGTTAATCGGATCATGTCGGTTGGTTTCGAATTCCTCTAAGTGGGTTTGAGTTCGTGTTGTCGTGTCAAGGATTGCTTGCTGCCCTTAGCCATGCTCTGATTTAGCTTACATATTTATGATAATTTAATCACTCCAGTGTCTGGTTCTATCCAAATTCTTAGTATGATATATCATCATTCTTTAACTTTTTGTGAACACAACTTTTTCCACAGTTCAAGTATGGAGATGTATTAAGGCGTCTCAATGCTCAGATTGTTGATGAGCAGTTAAGTCTCAGTATCAATGAACTCAAAGAGAAGGCTCTTTCCCTCTTCGGGTTAGGTCGTGAGACTGAGATAATGCTTACATATATTGATGAAGATGGTGACACTGTGACTCTCGTTGATGCTGATGATCTTCGTGATGTGGTGACGTGGGGACTGAACCCTGTTAGAATCATCGTTAAAGTGGTTTCTGAAAACGATGCAGGACGATTAAATAAATCCAATCTAAGCTCTGTCTATTCTATTACTATGAAATCTCCTCGAGTAGAACAAAGTTTGCTGTCCTCTGGATTTCCGAGATGTCTTCCAGAGCCTCTACGCCAAAAACTACTGGTAAAGCTCTTGACTTCTGTGGCCTCACAGTCTGCTCATTGTATTACTGCTCATGTTGTTGATTGCTTGTCACAAACTGATTTTTTCTGCTTGGATCAGAAGTCGCAAACTACAGATAAGCTTGGCGCAAGTGGTGATATTCGTGAAAAAAGCCCGGCACAAACAATAACCAAAGACACAGGTATGTCCAAGTTTAATGATGCTGTAACTAATAGCAATATTGTTAAGATAAGTGGTCAAGGAATTATCGTAATCGAAAGTCTCAATATCTGCTGATTCTTGTAATCACAATTTGTTTGCAGGGGAGAATCTGGGTGACGCTTCTTATGTACCAAAGACCTCTTCCGATCCTAAGAAGGACAATCTTGATCGACCAGTGGTGCCTCGCAAACATATGCCTTATAAGTTCCAGGATTATTGGGATGTAGATGTATGTCAATCGTTCTTCTCATTCTTGCTAATTTTCTTTAGCAGATTTTGTTTTCTAACTGTTTGTTGTGTCGAATGATATGCACATTTTAGGAGCCCTGTAAGCCATTGCGCGAAACTATGGTGCAGCAGACATCTATGTCCATACCATTACCACTAAGTAGTTGCTTGATTGAGCACGTGACTTTTGAGGATGACACTGTTATGGGACCTCTAACTCAGTTTACAAAGATTTGGCGGATGAGGAATTGTGGTCTTCTTACATGGCCCCAACAAACAAGTCTTGTTTGCTCTCGTGGAGGTTTCAAGCAATACTCTGTTGAACTGGAGGCAAGTTATCTCAACTTATATGATATAATCCTCATGGTTTTGTATTCTTTTGTTCAACTTCTTTCGTCTAAACATCATATTAATCGTGAAAATGCGAGGCCACCCATTTCTAACAATAACTATATGTTCGCTCGTGCGATGCACGGGACAAAATATTCTACTACATTAATAATATGTAATTAAATTCTAATACTGTTACCCGTCATTATAAAACGTATATAAATCATATATGTGTGCGTATATATTTTACTATATGTTACGTAAAAAAATGAGTAAATATTAGCAATTATTTTTTTTATGTAAGCAATATGAATTTTAAACCCAATTTCATAAAAGTGAAATAAATTATTTGTAGTATGCCATTTTTTTTCTAACATACATTTTTTGTACAATTGACCAATGTAAATCCAACATATTTATTATATGTCATATGGATGTCTATTTGAATATCAATAAATAATCGTTAATTTGATATATTTTTCATCAAGAATTTAGTTCATATGAAAAGTTATAAACATTCAAAAATTTAAGTTAAAAAAAAAAAGAATCGAAGAGAGAATTTTATTCAGTACGTTAATTTTTTTTTTTTAAAAAATAAAAATAAAAATAAAATCCTAATAGTTTGTTTGGTTGATACATATTTTTCCTGATAGAGGGCTTATATAGATAACATGTGTATTCCTCTTACTTTAATTGTAAAGGGGATGTTTTTACAATTTTTGCTAATAAACCAAATTTATATAAATAACCACATACTAAAAAATATTATAATGAAACAATCAACATTATAAATTTAAGGATCTGATTATTTTTTATTATAAAATTAATAATTTAAATACTTGTAATTTAATCTCATAAAAATAATTTAATTATGTACATATTACAAAACTAAACAAATAATTCAATATTACAAAAAATATAGTTCATATTTTAGGTCTACCATTTTGTCCTTAAGTAATCGATTATTATATATTCAATGTGGGTGTCAAACTAAAGATCCTAGAGAGAAGATTAATTTGGTATATTATTTGTCGAATATAAAGTAGGAATGAAAAAGTTATATGCAATTTAAATTATAATTAAAAAACTCAAAATTAAAAAAAAAAAAAAAAAATCAGAGGGGGACATATAGATTGGAACCGCCACTACGTTGGTTGGTTCCTTTTTTCCTTTTAACATTTTTTTTTTTTTTTTAAAGCCTAGAATTAAGGTGGTGTAGACACTTCACCCTAAACTATCCTACTTTTATATTAAATAGGGAAATAGGGATATGCTACTATTGTTCCTTCAAAGTTCCAAAATACTCTTAGCAAAGCTCCTTGTCATCTTAATATTTGTGTCAACCTTACCAGCTCTCCTTTGTCATCGTTATTTTCGTGCCAACCTTACTTTTGGGCTGGTAGGGTCCACCAGCTCTTTAGTAAGAGCAAAATGGTCACAGTGGGTAAAGTATAATTTAAGGAGACTATGCTTAAATCCTGATATTGTTGGGGACAGAAACTTAGAAACAATGTGTTTTCATATGATTCCAGATTCCCGAGGGAGGTGTTCCAGTAGGTGGGGTTCTTGATATTGCTGTGGATCTGGTTGCTCCTGCGGTTCCAGGCCGCTACGTCTCCTCCTGGAGGATGTATTCATCTGGTTTATTGTTCGGGCCATGTGTATTTGTTTTCATTCAGGTTAGATATTGTGTCTTTTTCATGTTCTCATTTCTCCTAGTTGGTTACTATCGGATGCAAAACTCGTTATTTTTCATGTACTATTGTTATTGTGGCGGCTAATATTGGTTTATATATGCCCTAATATAGGTTGATGCTTCCATTGAAACTGGAACTATCACTGCAATTGTTAAGCCTAACAACCCAATCGAAGTGGTTCGTGCCCCCAACCCCACCCCGACTCCCATAATTGCACCTACTTCGATCCCATCACTTTCACCGGTTTATCGTGAGAAATTGAAGGAGCTGGAGCAGTTTTGTCGTAGTTCTGCCGAACCACGCGGTTATATCCATTTCGGACAAGCCTATCAAGCCAATACACAGTCTTGGCCCAGCCAGGCCGGGCATCAACGCAGTACACCTTATTTGCCCCCTCCTCCTGGCTTGTTCAGTGCAAAGAGTTACGAAGAGCATTTGAAGCTGATGCAGACGACCATACAGACGCAGCTGCAGAGGCTGGAGGATCTGCAGCAGATGCAACATAGAGCTATTGGTGCATGTACTTCGCTTGACACACATACGTCATTAATTTCACAGCGTTATATGGAGCTGACGGACAGGCAGAAGCACATAGAGATACTGGTGCAGGAGATGCAGTTTCAGCTGCTACACGAGCAGCGGCAGCAGCTTCAGCTGCTACACGAGCAACAGCGACTGGAGTGGCAGCGAGAGCTTTCTGCCGAACCCAGCTCAGACCCCGGTGTAAGTGGGCCACTCGATACTATATTTGTTACGAGTGTGTGTGTGTGTGTGTAAATATTGGTATTGGTATTAATATAAGAAATAGTTTAATAGATTAGAGTTTAATTGTTCAGAATACAATAGTAGTTAATACATGTGTTCTCTTTTTAGACTTACTATTTCTATGGTGCTATTGTTATTGTGACTGCTAATATTGGTTTTTATATATTTATTGATATAGGTCACTGGAACTGTCACTGCAAATGTCGAGCCTGTCGTGGGAGGCAGTCTGCCTAATCTTAACAGCCTAAGCGAGGTTCGTGCCCACGCCCCACCCCCGCCCCCTCCGCCTCCCTTGTACTTGAACCCCTACACTTACCTTGTTAAGTTCACAGCTTTATCAAGAGCTAATGGTGAGACAGATGCAGCCGCAGCCGCAGCCGCCGCGTAATTCTTCCGCATGGTACGGGCTGGGCCAGTTTGGACCAGCCCATCTAGCCAACACACACTTTTCGGCAGCACATCAAGTCAATACACAAGATGAAGTAGCCCCTGCCCCTGCCCCTGCCCCTGCCCCTGCCCCAACCTCCTCAGATGCACCTACTTCAACGCCTACCCTTAACTTGTTTAGGTCAAATCAACTACTAATGCAGATGCAAGAGCAGCAGAAGCATCAGCATAGAGTTCACACAATTTTATCGGCGGGCCAGGAAGCACGTCAAGCCGGTACTCAAAATGAAGTGGTTCCGACACCCACAATGCCCTCGGATGCATGGTTCGGCCATCCACGTCGCCCTCAGATGCGTGGTTCCGCCATATGGGGGCTTGACTGGCCTAAATGACACCTCTATCTGCTAGGAAAATAAAATGATATGCTAAGTAGGGTTATGGATTCATGTGAAGATCTTGTTTTGGTTTTGTGGACTTGTGGTTATTTCGAATTCTGTTGCAGCATGGTTACTTTTATTTTTATATAATAACAACAAAATGACTATTTTATTTCTGGAAATAGTTATTTTCCTGTTCCATTGATACTTCTGTTTATTCCAATAATTATTTCGTTTGTCGTGCTTAATATTTTAAAAGAAAATAAGTTTAAATTAGTGATCATTGTGCGAACCCTTCTTATATTTTTATTGGTGAAAACGTGAGCTAACATGTGATCAAATTAGGGTTGGCAAGTGTGGGGCTGGTATTGAGCATTTTATCCCCGTTCTTATTTTATATTTCAAATACCATTCTTGCAAAATTTTCTACTTAAGATATTTGAGTCGGGGATGGTCACAATTTTTTTTCCTTTAACTCAAATTTTCTCGTTTTAATACAATTTTATAGTATAATATTAATTTTTATTAACTTTAAATTTATTGAATCAAGTACTACTTATAATAAATCAATAATACACACCATATATGTTCTTTCAATTTATTTAAAGATTCAAAATATGTTTGGGTAGTGAAGAATTATTTTACATGCAATTTGTTGGTAGAAGAGAATTAATTCAGAAATGTACTAGTTTGGGTCTCCATATCCTTAAATATGTATATATTATCTATCTATCAATCTATATATATATACTAGAACTTGGCACGTGCACTGCACGTGCGACACTTAGTATATTAATTTTAGAAATTATATTTTGGCAATCTTTTTGTGTTTTTTTAGTAATTTCGAAATGTTTATAATGGGAAGTATATAAAAATAAATCATTTTCTCGGAGAATTGTGTAGAGAATCATAATGTTATCACAAGTCCGCTTATTTCCCGTATAATTAAGTGAAATTGATCAATATTTCAATGGTGACCTATTTTTAAAAAAATATATATTAAAAAAAATTATCTTAAAATAGCGTAATTGTTAACATGTCAGCTTGAGTAAAAGTCGAAACATAGTATATAAAATAAGATGTACAACATTTATAATAAATTAACTAACAAAAAATAGTATAAGTAAATCCAAAGGAAATTGTAACATAACAAATTTGTCCTAGTACGTATAAACGGATTGCTTTGTGTTCCATGAAAGGTGCAAACACATCGATGTTAAACTGCATTTTGTGAGAGACATAGTTGACAGGGGATCAATTTGTTTGGTTAAAGTCGGAATAGAGGAGAATACAGCAGATACGTTGACCAAATCATTGACTAGAGACAAGTTTCAGTATTGTCTCCAGTTGGTGAGGATTTAGACTGTGTAAGTGAACTGCAGGGTGGCCCTTGGGTTGCAAGGGCAGAAGGAATATTTTTTATATCAGTCCATGTTTGAATGAGGTATGTGTGGTGAGTTTGTTGGCTTAGTTGAGAAGCCAAGGTGGAGATTGTGAGGTTATTATGTGGTGTGGCTTCACAACTAGATAAGCTGATGGAAAGTGATTATAGATAAGCGAAACAGGAAGAAAAACAACTTAAAGTAAGTTGGAAACAGTTGGAGGGAAAAACAGTTTCAGGCAATTAGTTTGTTAACAGAAATTGTTGTCTTTCTTAAGAAACCGTTGACTATTACAGAAGAAACCGTTGCAAGTTTCCAGATTTTGGCAGTTACAAACTGTTGTTATAAAAAATCAATCCAAAGGCTAGGATTAGACTTATAAACTCATTCTCTGTATCTTATCACGCATAACACACATTCTTTCAGCTGTGATCATCTGCTTCTCTTTGCATGAAGTCTTGTATTCTCAATCCTTGTAATTTCTTGGTGTTTAGTGGATTGGTAGAGTTTATTTTACCCGTGGATGTAGGTTTTAATAATCAAACCACGTAAAAGTGTGTTGATTCTTCTAATTTTCAGTTTTAGGTATTTGTTTCTATATTGCATAGTTCATTTTGATGTTTTGCTTGAGAGAGTTTGAAAATTGCTTGATTGCATTGTTTTGAAGTAACAATTGTCATGGCGAAACATAGTCTAATTGGGACCTATTTTTTCCTAAAACTGAAATGGATACCCTTCATTCTCAGCTGGTGATAATGGTATGCTAGGTATAGAGACCTAGTTTCTATTATATTGTCCGAAAACAATCTCTGCATCTATCATATTATTCTTGAATTCTCTCTACGTATCATTCTTGTGTCATTACACAATTCATTTGATTGATTAAGATGCCTCAGAAGAATAATTGGGTAATTTTTTTTTCAACACTAATTTATGAGAAGGCATTCTGTTTGGATTTAGGGTATTCAGAAATTCCTCAAAGTAATACTCCCTCCTTCCCACTTAAATTTGCATACATTCTTTTTCAGTTTGTCCCATTTAATTTTGCACACCGTTAAAAAGGAAATTTCTCTCACAAACTCCACCCTCAAAATCTCCACCCTCAATCTCCACCTTTTAAAAAGTCAAGGATTCCCCAAAATCTATTTTTTCTTAACATCCGTGTCCGGTCAACCATGCAAAATTAGCTGGGATAGAGGGAGTACTTGTCTGTCTCATCAGTTCCTTCATCAAAACTGCAAAATTTTCTCTCTTCTCCTTTAAAAATAGATAGCAACTTAGAGTACATCAAAACTGCAAAATGTTCTCTCTTCTCCTGGGAAAATAGATAGCAACTTACTATTCAAACGGTCTACATTTTCATAGGTAGATGTATATTGCTCGATCTGTCATGTATTGACCTGAGGTTGCATTATCCTTTAAGTTTGGAAAACTTACTCAAACAAAACCTTGAATTGACACTTCCTCATCGTCATACTCAATAATCATTTCTTTGGGGATTCTAATATTACCTTCTGAACGGCCTTGAGCTTGGACTTTGGAAAGGCCTCGGCCGCGTCCCATGGGCTTTGGGCCTTGGACTTATAATTATCTTTTTGGAAGCCCAAAATAATTGGGTTTGCTGGATGAGCTCAGAAGCCCAAGCATGGATGGGTTTGAATTTAAAATTCAAACCTGTAACATCCACAGCAATGGGTTGAATTAAGGAGGGATTTATGTGGGCTGTAACTCAGCCTGTAACAGTCAATATAATGACTGAAATAATGGAATTAAATTCATTTGTTCCCCAGCAGGCCTATATAAGGTTGTCTCCTGCATGCATACCATACAACATTTTTCACCTGAAACAGCATTCTCATTTCTCTGCATAAGCTCCAGTTTAGACGAACGTTCTTAGTTAATCAGTTGGCTCTTCTCCATTCCCTACTCTAAGCAAAAACCCACTAAGTTTAAGGTCTTTTTGTGATCTTATATTTTTTCTTAAAGTAAATTTTCATTTCAAGGGCCACAAATATGAGTTCACACTAAACTCACAAAGATAGTTTGTTGAATAGTTGCTTTTGGGACAATTGGCAGGACGTGAACAAAAATCACCTCCAAAGACTATTACTTTCCCTAAAAAAAAATCTCCACTTCCCTTGACATCCTTAAGTGTTTTATGTACATTCTCAATTGCTCATCTTTTTGTCATGGGTGTTTCATCTCATCTTATTAGTTTGGCTTTACGCAAGAGTTCTGCAGCTCCACTTTGTTTAGGAATAGAGCATTCAACATATTTTGTCATCTTAAGTATTTATTAAGATTTTGAAGCGTGAATGAAATGTTCTACCTCCAGACATTATCTCTGCAGTTACTCCAGATGTTGCAGTTGCAAGCGCAATTAAATTTTAGGATCTCAGATGAACTAATAAAGCTTGGAACAAGAATGTTTTTCCCGTTCCATCAGGACCCTCAATAAAAAAACTCCACTTACTCATTCTAAAATAAATTAGAAAACTTTTTGTTGTTCATATTTCAACATTCACTCTGCTTCATAATCTTTTATGGGTATTTTAACAGACGTTTCCTCTCTAATTTCTCTGGCATTTTCTTCATCTAGGGTTTCAAACAACAGGTATTTTCGGAAGGTCATATGAATCTATAGTTTTTCCCTTGCTCTAAAAAAAAGTTTAAACTTTTCAGAGTGTTTGAAATTATTAATTTATCTGAATGTACCTAATCCCTTTTGAAATCCTCGGATAATGCAGTGTCCCACATAACTCATACATTTGTTGGTGCACAATAGGCCAATATGATTGCAAATAGTCTTTGTAGTTCTTGTGGCTTTTGGAAAGTTATAGCTTCATTATGACATTAAAAAATGTTTAGATCTGCTTCCAACAATCCTCTTTTAATTGCAGCGTCTTTAAAAGATGAGTATCGTATACACTTTTACCGTCAACAAGTATTCAACAGACGTTGGTCCTCTAACACATGAATTAAGAGTAATCTAAGATAATATATTTCTCCTTCTATAGGATTTGCAACGCTTATACATACAATGACATCGCCTCTTATAACTAAATATGATTATCTATTCGACCGAGATTCCTTGACTATTCCAATCAGGTCGGTAAGCGGACCGCAGGAGCATGGGGAGGGGGGCGTAAAACAAAAAAATACATTGATGTATGTACTTAATCAATAAAGAGGGAAAGCATACAAAATGGAGTTATTATTTAAGGAAAAGGGCAAAAAGTACCACTTTTTTATAACTTTTATATAAAATTTGTCATGTGTAAAAATGTATTAAATCTAACACTTTGACTATGTCTTGGACAAAAATACTCTTCTGTTCAAATCCGACTTTTTCTGATTAAAGTTGTCTTTACTGCCAAAACAGTTGGCCAATTGTTTGTGACACCGACAATTTCATGCCAATAGTTTCGTGTCAATCGTTTTAATTGGGTCGTGCATACTGTGCTTCTGCCGATATTTTAAAAGTTTCGTGCATATTATTTATCGTGTGCCTATTGTTCGTATACATAATTTTGTATCTTTTTAAGAAAAACACCGAAATCACTAAGAGCCCCAATGGTTGATGGGCTTAACTTATGCACCCGACATGCAACTATACATTTCTACCAAGGTTCGGTCTCAAAAGGAAGGGTTGCTATACCTCAAAGTGAAACCGATTTCTAAGATGAAAATCGGGAAAAGCGAAGATTTTTCGTTCGTCCGGGCCACTCGCGACTGAACTGCTATTGATGTACCGTCGCGGCGGCGTGAAGTGAACAAGAGAGTGGTGGTGGAATTTTCGATATTCTTCGATTCCTTCTTCAACCCCTTTCTTTTCCTTTTTCGCCGAATTAGAAAAACATGTTTGGAAATTTTGTATTGGCTGAATTTTGAATTGGTGTTTGAATGTAGATACGATTTGATGGGTGTTGGAATTTGATTTCAAGAAGGCTGTAAATAAATTGGGAATTTGGTGACCTTTCCGGCGGAGTTCCGTCGGACCAGTTGGTATATTTGATGAACAGTAGGAGCAGAAACAGTAGAATGGGAGATGTAGAAATTTATCTTACTCAGAAATTACAATTAGCGTGTAAAAGCTCTTTCTCAGTCAAGGATAATGTATTTATACAACCTTTTCTTAGCGGTTTTCTTTTATCAGTCTCCACTCTCCCAATTAACCCACTACTCATCCACTAATCATACACGTTCACAATACATGGAGAAACCTCCGTTCCGTATCTGAAATTCTATATGTTCACTATTTGGACTTGAGCTCAATGTTTGGGCCCATCTATTACTAAATGGACATAAGTTATGTGCCCAAATATGAATGTAGATGTAATATATGTATGAAAATGGGTCTATAATAATTAAAATAAATGGGCCTTAAATAATTTATTTAGACTAGAAAGTCCAAATATGAAATATTAATCACATGAAATGGATTGACCTAACTCAAATGAAATGATAATTAAAATCGCACAAAATATTTAAATAAATAGACGGAAAATTTTCCCCGGCGTTACAGTAATCCTCTTTGTGCATTGAAATAAAATGGAAAACTATGAAAATTTTCTCCCAAAATCACCATGTTAGGCAGTGTTTGTGTTTGCTTCAAATAACTAATTATAGGCTTTTCCTTTAAAAAATCTATTTGGTGATTGCAGCTTCATTTCTACTTTTTTGTGCTCACATTTTCTTTCTAAAAAACACTTCTGTTTAAATATTACCCACATTTACTTTAAAGTGATTTCTGAACAATTTTTTATTAATCACTTTTAAATAACACAAGCAATTGCACACATTCTCTTAGGTTCCGCTCAGCTTATCTTAGATATTTATGTTCACTTGCAATCTCTAGTTTTATTTGAATCCTTAGTGAGTATTTTCCGTTACTTTTACTTTTGAAAAAATGGTTAAAATTAGAGATTGTTGAAAAATTATTTATGATCAAAAGTAGTTGTGTTTGAAGAAAAAAGTAATTAGCTGAAGTGCATGCAAAATAATCGATTTTTCTAATAATTTTTACTAAGAAGCAGTTTAAAGTAGTATTTTCCTGGTATTAAAGTTTAGTTTAAATGTACTAAGTTTTAGAACAAGTAGAAGTATGCAAACACTCATTTTTAACTGGACTTTAGCCTAAAGCAAAAACTACCTTAGCTTATCTTAGAACACGTAGAAGTATGCAAACACTCATTTTTAACTGGACTTTAGCCAAAAGCAAAAACTGCCTTAGCTTATCTTAGATACTTATGATCGCTGCAATCTCTGGTTTATTCAAATCCTTGGTATAATTTGATTGTCACACTTTTCGACTACTTTGTATACACAATTATCGTTGGGGTATAGAGCCAGATTGACCGCTTAACGGTCCTCTAATCACGGCGATCCAACTTCCAGGCTTTTAGGGCCACATCCCAACTTGGGATATAAATAACCCTCTGATTCATTGTATTTGTAATCACCGAAAATGTTAAGTAAATCTCCGGATTTGATAGTGCTTCCAGATGTAGTCATTCTTAATGAACCGGGTTAACAAATCTCTGTTCTTTTTTTTCGTCCTATTAAATTCTCAATTAATTACACCCTAATTCCTAACAATTAATTCTACAGGTCAAGTATGAAGATGTGGTGAGGCGTTTCAATGCTCGAATTATTGAGTTGAACATGGATGGACTGAAAGAGAAGATCCTCTCTTTTTTATTCCTCTCTGGAAACTGAGATAATGCTTACGTATATTGACGAAGATGGTGATGCTGTCAGAACCTGTTGTCGAAGAGCTATCAGAACCTGCGGACGAATGGGGCAAGGTATGTGGGGGGTGGGGTTGAAAGGTCTAGCTACTAGGAAAATAAAATGATATGCTATTTAGGGTTATGGATTCATGTTAGGATCTTGTTTTGGTTTTGTGGTTATTTTGAATTGTGTTGCAGCAGTGTCACCTTTATATATATATATAACAAAATGATTTTTATTTTCGGAAATAATTATTTTTTCTTTACCATTCTTCAGAACATGTAATACTTTGCAACGTGAATACTAATACCTTTTCAATATGACCATTTTTGTGAAATATTGGTCATGACTCGAATTGCATAAATTTTCTTTTATGAATTTGAAATCCGTGCAATTTATATACTAGACACCTACTCTTGAAGAAAATAAGTTAAAATTAGTGATAATTATGCGACCATTTTTATTGGAAAAGGCGTGTGCTAACACGTGATAAATAATTCCACATTGTAAAATACATGAAAATTAAAATTTATACCTATAATATTTTCTAATTTGCCTATTTCATGGAGAATTTATAATGAAAATCAAGAATTTCTGCTATAAAAAATAAATATGTAAAAGCTTTAAAACCTAAACCGACCGAATCGAACCACAAAATTGAGTTCGATTCGATTAAGAATATTTTTTTGGTTCAGTCCAATTTTAAAAATATAAAATTTCGATTTTGATTCTTATCGGTCCGATTTATTTTTAAATCGAACCCACCAAATGTTCACCCTGCACTAGGCTTTCTTTCACGACTTTCTTTACTAATTGGGCTGGGCCCAACAACATAACTGCATCCAACTAGTTCAAGTCTACTACGTCTTCAATATTGGCCCAATGCTACATAAGCCCAAATTCATCTACTACGTCTTCAATATTGGCCCAATGCTACATAAGCCCAAATTCAAGCCCAATAACACATTTCTTGTCTTTATCCCCAAGTGGGACCGATCAAACCTTGCTAAAGTATGCAAACAATTTTACAGATTTATTTGTTTTTCTTTTTGTAAAAAAATTACAGAATTATTTACAGTTACTTCTCGCTCATTTACCAAAATCGCTCTCTCTAAAAACAAGGGCTTATCGGCGAGTGAGTGAAATTGTGCAAATCAGAGCTTTCAGTGCGCAACCGAAGGTAAATTGATGGTTCATATACTTCGGTGATTCATATACATCATTATTTTTGTTGATTCTGGATCGGCTTATGATTTTCTCTTAATTTTATTTTTTCTTTTGTTTTTTGGGAGGAAACGAATACATAATGTGAATTGTGTTGGTTTCTTATAAGAGTGCCTATTGTTATCGTGTAGTAGATGACAGCATTGTATGTTTTCGATATGTGCATGTTCATGATGAAAGGTATCTAATAGTCATATTCTCTGTTTTTTTGTTCCTTTTGTTTGTTTTTAGGATTAGAATAAAGTAAGAGCACTAGCGCGGCAAATCCAGTATGAATATAAAATGATTAAATTTTGTTCGAATTGGCCTTCATTTTGCATATTAGCATGTAATTTCCAAGGAAAACATTGCGATTGAAGGATTGCGACAGTCATGGGATTCCTGTGGAATTTCCTTTATTGTGGATATGCATAAGTTGATCGCAATATAATATGAACCTGCAAACACTAAATATCAGCCAGTTAAAAGTGGTAGTGGTCTGCTACTTTCTGTGGTGTTCTTCAGTTGTCTCTTTGTTTTTTTTTTTTTTTTTTTTTCTGATTATTATCTGGAATCTTGATCAGCTGAATTAAGTTGCAGCCTTAACTATGGTTTCTTCAGCTGTTATGATGTAGTACTTTCTAATTCCCATTGGTTTCTGCTTATGGTTGGCCATTTCTGTGCTGTCGAACAACTTGTCATTCATATAGTTTTATATGTTGAATAATTATTAGTGTAGGATTGAAATAGTTCACAACAATGCTATGAAGCATGAGATTAGTGACTGGAAAGACTAGCTGAAAACTTCTGTGTTGTGAATAGTAAGCAAGAAAAAAGAGAAGTAATGTTGTTTCACTTATCTTGACATATTCACCCTTTCGGAGTTGTCTAGTAACTGAAAAATGACCCCTCTAGTTTTATCTAGCTTTTGTGATTGTTGGTCACCTTTGAATTATTTGAAAATGGCTGATTTCTTAGATGAAAATGATTATAGTGCATCAACATCGGAACAATTTGACCTATAGCCTACAAGGATAACAGTGAAATTCAGGGTTTAGTGTAAATTTGGACTTCCTCTCTCTTTCCGCATAAGCTGGGGCTATTTGTGTGGATTATTTGGGCCTTTTGGCCCGTGAATTAATGTGGCCCAGGTTGGAAATTCCGTTGTGCAATCTTTTAAACTGGAAAACACCATTATTTGATTCAGGGTGTTAACAATGGGGATAGCAGACTTGTTCTCTTCATAATTTTGCATTCTGCTGTTCTCAAGAATTTAGACATTAATGAAGCATTCTGAATCAAGAATCAATCTTCATATGTGATTACTATTGTCTCTTTGGTGTTATTCCGTGAAGTCAGAATTGTTATAAATAGAAAGTTACGCTTGTAAGCTGGAAAGACCGAACATTTGGTTAATGTGGTTACACTGGGGGATGTGTTACTTGTTTCTCTTCATAATGTTTACATTTTCTAGTACTGACTACATATGATGAATTGACGAGAGATGCATGAGCTTTTACTTTTATGTGGTAGCCTTGTAAAATCGAGGCACACATTTAATTCTTACTTCTGGTGGTGTTATTCTATGAGGACAAAAACGTCCAAGTGAGGTTTCCATGCAGTTGGATTTGAAATGTTAACAAACGGGATAACAACCTTGTTTCCTCGCCATTTTCTTTACTGCTGTTTCTTGTTTGTGATTTCAGTTTAGGCCCATTTATCGTGATCAATGGAGACCTCAACTGAAGAAGGAGAATACGTTGCGTTTTTGGAGAAGGTGGACAGAACAATCTATGTCGACAACTTGTCACCCCAAGTCACTGAATCGGTTATCAAAGCTGCTTTCAATCAGTTTGGTAACGTGAAAGGTATTCAGTTCATTCCCAACTATCTCGAACCCAAAAACGCACCCCAAGCTGCTTTAGTGGAAATGGAAACCCCTAAACAGGCCCAAGAAATTATAAGTGAGATTGACAATTACCCTTTCATGGTATCGGGAATGCCAAGGCCTGTCAGAGCGCGTGCTGCCACATTGGACATGTTCGAAGATCGTCCTAGAAAACCAGGACGAAGAATATTCTGCCGTTGGTTGGACCCCAAAGAGCCTGAATTTCAGGTGGCCAAGAAAATTAAGCATCTCCTGAGAAAGCATGCTGCAGAGGCATCATGTCTGCTTGAGGTACCTGATTGAACCGTTGATTGACCCGTTGGCTATTGTATCGCATCTGGTACATAAGCGTTAATCAATTTATTTATTTCGTAATGCAGATACAACGGGCAGAGGAAGAGGAGCTCGCGAACAAACAGAGCGAGAGTTTGAAAGCAAATTTCAAGAAGTTTGAGATGCTGAATGATGTCATTGAAGAAGGTACGGCTAAGCAGGTGGCGCGTCACTACAATATGACCCTTGCAGATATTTGATCGAGTTTTACGACTCCCCTCAAGATGTAGAAAAACTTGCAATTATCCACCCTCTCCACCACACACACGTCGAGAAAAAGAAGAAGACAATATCCCCTGCCTTTAATTCCCAGGTTTGATATGCTTGCCCTTTTGTCTAGATGGATTGTTGTAGATCTTTTGAATTATTATGAGTACATATTAGTTCTCCATCCTTCTACTTGTAATTTGTCGTGTGTGATCTTGTTGTATCGAGTCGAGCCGGGACAGTGTCAGGATCAAGCTTGACTTGAAGAAAATTGAGCATTTAATTTTGAGTGTAGTATTATAGTTTTGATTCTCGTTTTGTTATGTTTGGTTTTTTTCTTCGGTTTATCAGAGAAGCTAGCAGAATGAGTTGAGTCAGGTTAAATGGTTGATGTCAAGGGCAAGCCTAATTTGTTGTAATTTGTAGGAGTATGTTACAGTTATAATCGAACCGACAACTAAATCTAAATCGGTCTCACCTCTAGTAGGCGGTTCAGCCAGTTGGACTAACGGTCTAACTGGAAAATTCGTAGTCCATCATTTGTTCATTTTTCCACGTAATTATACACATTACCATCCGCAAAATATAAATACTTAAATAGAAAATTACCAATTAAAGCTTAGTGTAGCCCAGCTATGCCCAGCCCTACTGCAACCAACTTTCCTGATGAAAAATCATGGACTATTTACCCATTACGAATCATTGATTTTTCGAAAAAAATAAGAAAAGATTCATAAAGAAAGAATAAATTCTAGAAAAAAATAATAATCAGAAGACAACTAAAAAGCTTTTTAAATTCACTTTGATAATAACATGAAGATCGTTTTGTAAAATATGGTAAAGTTACGGGACGAAAACGACAAATTTACCCTACGGTGTGAACTCGATGCCTTCGTTTTATATCGCTGTGTATATTGCAACTGAGAGATCAAAATGATTCTAGGATATTATTTTCTTTTCCTTGACAGCAAATCTGTAAGATGCCTTCACCCGCATTTACCAATGAATTATTGATGAAAAAAGCAAACATTTGAAACTGACTTAAAGAGAAGTATCTGATTCATTATAGACCATATCAATATCTTCCCTAGAATAATCCTTTGCGAAAATTACATCCAGTCTTGTAAGTTAGGGTCACTTATAATTTCAATCTTATCCAAATGACTTGTGCCATATTACGACTCTCATGTGAGTTAATAGAATGACTTTTTATCGTTGGTGGTGATGTGTCGCAATTTGAAAGTTGTATGATGTGTTATCTCTAGAGTTCAATCAGTAATAGGTTGTTTCAGATAGCGTCACGTCACCACCAATGGACGGTGATCCCTATTTTGGGGTAAATAGATTTTCAGTCACTTAAATTTCACCATTTCTATTTAAGGATCTGAGATTTTACCATTCGATCTTGATCCTTTAACTTTCGAACTTTTATAAATTTCTCCTTTAACATTCAAAGTTCAAAAATGTAGACTCACCATAAGGCATAGACCAATTAAGGGGTGTTTGCAAACAATTGTGCTTTTAGAAAAGTGCTTATAATTGATTTTGAAAAAAAATTAGAATTTGGTAGTGTTTGAAAATAAAATTGTGTTAAAGCTAAAAGCTGATAGAATCTGAGTGTTAGCAGCTTCTAAGAATCAGCTTTTAATTGCTTTTCAGAAGCTATTTTGTGTCCTAAAAGTGATTTGCAAACACTCCAACTTGTAAAAAGTGCTTTTAAAAATTAATTTTGGGAGTCTAGATGAATTTGCAAACACCACCTTATACTACCTGATCTCAAAAGTTAAATTTATTAAATTTTAAAAGTTAAAGGATCAAATCGAAATATCTAAACATAATGTCCTTAAATAAAAAATGTAACACATTAAAAAAGACTATTTCCTCCCATTTTGTGGACTTCCACGGAATCCCATGGTGGTTCCTCTCAGGTTTACGATGTTTCGATTAAAAAAAAGAAAAAGACTATATTGTGCATTCTTTAACTATTTGGATGAGCATGGTCCTAAACACTGAAGCGCGTTAATATACGTAGCGAATTTTAGTCATTAAGTGAGCTTTCAACTTACAATTAATTGGTAATCATGATTGCAAATTTCGGAACTTGATGGCGGTATTGCGGCACTTCGTGCTTAGAGAATCCACCTTGTTTTAAATATTATTTTTACATGTCAAAGTTACATGTTTATATTTATAGTGGACCAAACTTCACTACAAATGTTCATATATTTAATTAATTATGCAAGATAGAATGAGAAGAGGGGTTATGGAGGGGTTGAAGTGTGGAGAGAGAGTTTTAACTTTGGATTCATTTTTATCTCGTCGAAATGAGAGTGAAGATTTTAACTTTTGAGTTTTATCTTTTTAATTTAATCAATTGTTAAATTTTAAAAATAACAGTGTTTCCAATAAAAAGGTAAAAAATTAAAATCTAAAATCGCCTAGGACTGCCTAATATCTAAAACGCATAAGGAGATTGATTGCCCATGAGATCATCTGTTATATTTTGGTGTTACATTTTGTGTTTTACCATATTCACTAACCGACACGTGTATGGTATGATATCATAAATTATTATGTGTCACGTAGTGAATTAAGTGTAACAGAGGATGAAACACCTAGTGTAACAAAGAATCCGAATTGGGTTGATTGGTTCATACTTGAAATAGGTTGGAGGCACATATACGGCCGTCTAGACCCCTTTTCGTATCATTGTTGATATTAAAAGTGACTCATGAAAGTTATAAGATGGTCTCTCTTTTACTATTTTATCTAAGGTTGTAAAAGTCGTTAGGCGCTAGTTAGACGGTGGACTGGGGCCTAGCGACTAGTCGGATCTGGGCGGGATTAATCGAGGCATAAACGTAATTAGACGAAGAGGAATCGAAAAATAAACGTAAACGATCAATGAGAGTCTAGCGTCTAGACGGGAATTAATCGAAGCAGTCGAAAATTTTTATCAACATGAAACAACTCACACGTGAATCATTTATCGTTGAAATTCAATATTCCAAACAGACCCAACTTACCTAATCTTTTACGACCCTCCCCCTATAAATCCTCCAAGTTCATCACAATCTCTCCCCACAAACACAAAAAAAGTTTCATCACAATCTCGATCAATACAAAGTGAGGCCAAACAAAAAATGAGCAAAAGGTGCAACCAGAGCAGCTACTACGGAGGCGACTCGAGGTCCTCGTCCAAGGATGAGTACCTCGAGCGCACTCATGTGGTCGACGATTTCTTACGCGTGCCACAAGTCCACAACAAGAAGCCGGAGAAGCACGAACACCGTCAGATAGAGATTCTGCACGCGAACGTGTACCATCCGGCGCCGGAGATTCACCGGAAAGTGCACTTTACTGACAAGGAGAAGATCGTAGGCACGCAGAGGAAAGTGAAACACGACGCGAAAACGATTGACATCGATGCAGATGGATTCATACAGCAGCAGCATAAGACCTTTGAGTCGTATAATACTCTCAGAGGGTATTAGTTAAATGAAAAATGAGACAGGCATATCTATACATATGAATAAGATGGCTAATGTTCGATGTTGTTCACTCGGGTACTGACCTAGTTGGGTAGTACACGACTGGATGATCCAACCAGTCATTAAGATGCTTGTCTTTTGTAATATTTGTTTAATTCCTGCATATGTAGGTTTGGTTTTAAAATGTGTTCGTATGGTCAGTGACGGAGCCAGGATTTTTAGTCAGGGGGGCCCAATTATAACGTTAAAATAAAATAATATATCAATTCTAAAATTTTAAATATAAAAAAAATATTATTTATGTAAATTTAATTAAAATAAATATAGGTTACTACATTCACATACCTAGATAATCAATTATATAATAAGAAAATTGAAATGAATAACTCTTACTCAATCCCTTTAGCTAAAAATAAGAAATCATTACTCCATAATTTTAATTGTGGCTACTAATAGTAAAAAAAGAAGATGTAAAAACTCAATATAGAAAAATAAGTAATGAAACATTAGTTATAAAGAAAATTACAAATAGTTTTCCAAGTACTTTTCCCTCTAAGTTTAATATATTACATTTTATATTTTCAGTAGAAATACTAATAAAAATTACTTAGAAATAACTAATTCTATTTTCTAGAGGCTATGTCTATGTATTTGGTAATTGTGCACGTAAGTTGTATATAAATTCTAACGTAGTTAAATTCAAATAAGACATACTAATTTAATCTAATATAAAAATTAGTTATTTTTTTAGGATGGGGTTTTTATTTTTATTTAAATAAAATAAATATTTTAAAATTACTAAAAATACCCCTACGAAATTATTAAGATATGAGGGGGGCCCAACGACCCCGTTGGCCCCCCTCTAGCTCCGTCCTTGGGTATGGTACTCTAATGTTTATTTCTTTATTGCGAAAATTCTCAACTAGCTGCAATTAATCCCCGTCTCACTACAAGAAAAAAAAGGTATTTGTCGCTAGCCTTTTGTAACTACAAGAGTGGTTACTAAAAGTAACCCCTTTAGCCTTTTGTAACTACAAGAGTGGTTACTAAAAGTAACCCCTTTTGTAACTATTAGTAGTTACATAAAATATTCCATACAATTTTAATCAAATTTGCTACAATATGCCAAACTCTTTTGCAACTACTTGTAGTTACAAATACATTAGTAACTACAAAGTAGTTGCAAAAAATAGTTACAAATACATTAGTAACTACAAAGTAGTTACAAAAAAACTTTTTGCAACTTATTATACGTGACTACCCTATAGTTTCTACTTTTAGATTTGTAGTTACTAAAAAATATTTTTGTGATTACTCTCCATTTTTTGTAACTACATTTTGTAGTGGCAAAAAATCTTATTTCTAGTAGTGTCTAGACGCTAAGTTCTTATTGACCGCCAATATTTATTTTCCGATTCGTTCCTGGTTAATCACACTTATTCCCTGATTAATCTTGTCAAGGTCCGACTATCACTAGACCTTAATCCACTGCTTAATAAGTATCTAACGTCTTTTACAACCTTGATTTCTTTACATGTAACACTTCTTGCAGTATCACAAGTCACGAAGGGACTTCACTAATAGGGTGTTTACTTTTCATTCTACAACTGTAGGGTTGCCTTCTGCCAAAAAAACTCAAAGAATTATAAGTTATTTCAAAAATTTATAAATTAATAAACTACTTACTTAATGACAATTATAAGTTGGTAATTAGGAATGAAGTCAGAATTTTTTAATGAGGGTGACGAAATAATTTTTTTGATATATTTATCAAAGTTTTGGAAATTTTAAGGATAACGAAATTCATTTTTTAATTACAATTATACAGTATACATATATACACAATAGTTTCGTCGAAAAAATTAAGGGGGCGGTCGCCGCCAGCCCTCGTAGCTTCGTTACTGCTGGTAATTGAATTACGGAAATTTAGTTATGAATTTGGTAGACAGATACAAAATCCATAATAAAAACACATTTAGATTAGTGTGTGCAATGTGTGGTGTTAGTGTAGTACGTTGGTAGGCAGATTCAATCCATAATAAAAACACATTTAGATTAGTGCGTGAAGTGTGTGTAATGTGTGGTGTTTGTGTAGTACGTTTAGTGTATGTAAATTGTATGAAGGAAGTTTGTGTATGTTTGTGTAGTACGTTTAGTGTATATAAATTGTATGAAGGAAGTTTGTGTAATGGTGTGAAGTGCATGTATGTTTTTGTAGTATGTGTAGTTTGAGTATGACATATACGATCTTAAAAAAATAACGTGAAAGTTTAGGTTCAGTTTAGTTTAGTTTAGTTTAGTTTAGTTCAGTTTAGTTTAGGTTCAGTTTAGGTTCAGTTTAGGTTCAGTTCAGTTTAGTTTAGTTTAGTTTAGTTCATCTCTTTTCCATTTCTATTTACCAGATATTCTTTTTCTTTTAGAACTTTTAAGGGTGTGTTTGCTTATATATGGTTTACCTCAGTAGATTTAGAAGATCAAATCTCAATAAAGTACACCCATTAATTTCGTTTAGCTCAACGCTCTGCAATCTTAAGCATACACAAAGTTCTAAGAGGTTAACATTTTATTTTGCCAATATTTTAACGGCTTATACGGTTAAACATTTATAACTTGGTCCAATAATTTGAAATCATGCTCAAGATTGGTCACAAAGTCACATTGAGAGGTGCGACTTCAATGTTGGAATCGATTATAATTTAGTTTGTAGAGTACTTTGTAATTAGGTTATAGATAAAAAATCGAATCCCATTAAATCTTTCTACAATCAGAATTGTACTAAAAAATTAATATATTTTTGATATTTTACAAGTTGTTTTAAAAACTTACAAAATATAATATCTGGAGATCTTATAATAAGTTAATAAAACGTTTGGATAATAAAGTTTATAAGTCTACAATTGGGTAGAGTAATTTAGCTATGGATTTAGAGGACAAATTTGAAATTCCTCATCAAATTAAAATATAATTTGACGTTGTGTGGTCATGTCTAGGGTGTATGAAATGTGTGTAGTGCGTGTGAAAGAAGTGTGTGTAGTATGCTTAACTTGAATGTGACTTAAAAGAGATAACGTAGAGAATTTTTTTTGGAGCTTATAAGGCCCAAAAACTTATTTTCACATGTTATAAAATGTGTAATATATTATTTTGCCCAACACATTATAAGTGCATATAAGCTCTCAAACTCCCGAACATATTATAAAATATTTTAAGAAGTTTATAAGTTTCTATCACACACCCTCTCAATTAAAATCACATAATGCTAGGCCTAGAATTATGGGATGAAAACCGTCCTATTCCCCCTCCCCTTAAAATCAACGTTGTAAAAATTGTTAGGTGCAAGTCGGGCAATATATAAGGGTCTAAGCTTAGTTGAAAATTAAGTATAGTCGGACGGGATCTAAACATGATTAGTTGGGAAGGAATAAAAAAAATATAAAAAATCAGTGGGAGCCTTAACCCCTACACGGATATTAGTCGAAGCTAGAGAGAAATCTTTGAAAAAGAGACTATAGTATCACTCGCCATCCTTCACGATGAGTCCGATCTTCTATCCATGACGAGTATATGTTAAAGTATCCAATAGTTGATATATCTAGATCTTATAAAATACAACTAGTTCCATTACTTATAATTTAGAAAATATATTTTTATACATTAACGATGGGTAGAGATGGTAATTCGGGCGGTCCGTATCGGCTCAGTCGATCAGGCCAACATATGTCGGGTCGAGTCGACTCAAAATTTTATCGGGTGAAAAATTATTGAATCCAACCCAGCTCATTTTCCTTAAATATACTAAGAGTTTCAGTCCAATCCATCAGACATCTAGCTCTAACCCATTGGGTTATGCCTGTTAGATCCGATGGTACTCGAGCCTAGATTCATATAACTCAATCCATCTAAAATATTGGGCTGGTTAGACCAGGTCATTCAAACCAGATCAATTTTACTCGAGTTCGGCCCTTCAGACCAGATCAATTTTATCAGCTCTAATAATAGGTTATAAGTACATTAATGTATGTTCACCGTAAATAGGGAGCACTTCTGTCCACGGAGGATCTTCTAGGGTATAAAGTTTTAACCTACAACTTTAAGGATATTCACTCTTTGAGCTATGCTCAAAGATCCAAAATAAAAGAATATTCATTGATTTTGGACATAGTCGGACCTCCCTTGAGTGGAGGAGAGTGTTGCCTCGAATTCCAAAAAAAATTATAATATTTTATAGGCCTGAACTTATGTGAGATATCTATATATAATATGTATATATATTTAAATTTGTTTCTTTAAAAATCAATTTATATAGTTCAATAATTAGTGTATTTTTTTACAAATTAAAGAAAGAGGTTTACATCCTCCATCTGGCTTTTAACTTTGTTTATTAGCTATGATAATTGTGTTGTAAATGCTTCATTTTTTCTTTAAGCTTGTACACCAGAAAAAAGTTTATGAGCCCATTTGAAAAGTTTTTTTTTTTCCTATCATAAAATAAATATATAGAGGGTTGCATATGGTTTAACTTTTTATGTTTTTTTTTAAATTCGTACACTAAAAAAAATATTATGGGCTCATTTGTTAAACTCGACTCTGACCCAAATATATTTATGTACGGCCCTGATTATGGAGCACGAGAGATTCGTCACGATATAATGTGGTCTCATCTTCATATGATGTTGAGAGTAAAGGGAACTGAATCTTGTGCACGCAGCATATGCTGTAGCATATATAATGTGCCTATATAGAAGTGGTCATTTAGCCGGATCGGCAGCCATGAGCCAACGTTATATTTTAGATTGGATCGGGCTAAAATTTCATCGAATTTCGGTGAACCCAGTTCTGTCCCTAGGATTATCGAATAGATCCACAACCTATCAGTAAATATGTCAATTTTACCTGCAAGGTCAGGTTAGCCACGGATAATTGCCCTGCCTGAGTTTTACCTGCAGAATTAAATTAGCCACGATTAATTGTCCTGCCTGAGTTTTAAGGTAACAAGTAGGGTATCGCTCGACCCGTTAAACTTCAAAGGGTAAACATAGGATATGAATTTAGCATCATACCCGAGCACTCAACTCGTATAAGTGATGAGCATAAAAATTAGTGTCTACCGATGCGCATATGAGCATTTCCGTGTATATATAATGTGCATTACGACATTAGTTACTGAAATACGTGGAGTTGTGGATGTCGTGCAAATTGAAATCAGCAAATGCCAAATAGCAGTACTCTACTCCGAATGCGACTACATATTATAAAAGAATAAATTAAACAATGAATAACAGAATTATAATTGTAATTTGCTAGTTTTTCTTCTTTATTTACACGAAATATAGGATAGTTCGATTATCTGCGAGTACACATATACACTTGGATTTTACTCATATCCTATTCGAGGCAAAAAAACAATAGGATAATAGTAAATTTGGTATGAGCAGATTATTTTTTATGTGGGTACGATATGACGAAGACTTACCTGTGCCTTACGTTACCGGTTGATATCCATACCTATCAGATCATTGGTTCATTGGATTGGATATTTTTGGCTCGATAGTAGTAGTTAGGGCCAGAGTTGGCCCAATCTTTCGAAGGGTCCGTTCAAAAAAAAAATTGAGCCCCTGAAAATATTAATATTGTTGTTTTGAAAAAAGATTTAATCAACTAAAAATGGGTCTCTTACAATATTAATATTGTTGTTTTGAAAATAATTTTAATCAAAAAAAAAATGGAGCTCAAAATAATATGTCAATCACATCATTTAGTATGTAAAAAACCTCTCTAATACCTCCGCTTCAAAAAATAGCCCCTTGAGCTACATTAATTCATGTTATGCTATGCATATGATAAATCTTACATACTAAAATACATATTTCTATAGAAAATAGAAAGAGAAAAAAAAAATCGGAAGTCCCTGTCGACGGGGACCCGGAACGACGACGCATTGCCCCCCTAAAGTCAGGCTCTGTTTAGGGCTAAGATTCAAATGCCTCTATCTATCTAAGATGTTGGATGAATTGAATCGGCCCATTAGGCTGGACTCATTTTTTCAACTCTCCACCTCTAAATTAATGGTCTGATTGAACCAAGTTAGTACACTAACATGCAAATATAGTGAACTTAGTGACTTAAAAAATTAAAGAACGGAGAGTTAAAGGATCAAAATTAAAATTTTCCTAAATAAAAAATTAACCGTGGGCTGTTATACAAAAAATTGCAAATCATTTTGGGTCTTACAGTTACTTTTATTTCAAACAACAGTTATTAATTTTAGAGTGTTCGTAAGCACGGAAAATTATTTATCAGTCAGGTAAATGTTTGTTTCAAACTGATTAAAAGTTATTTAATTTTTTTTTTGAAATTAAATTAATTAAAAAGTGATTATTTTGTAAATACTACTTTATTTAAAATTTGAGCAAAATTATTTCTACCAAAGACTTAGCTTTTAATTTTCCTACAACACAAAAAAAAAGTTTTTGTGATACATTTTCTAAAATCACAATTGTGATTATTAATAATAAGTTATTTGTGATCGTGTGCTGTCATAAAACTCTTAATTATATAAGACCATGTCAGACTACTTTTAGATACAATTAGTTGTTACAAAAAGTATTTAATACGACTTTTGTCGTCTCAAATATATTATTTGTATCCGCATTATTGAAACCACTAATTAGTAATGACATGTTTCCTCTAATAATAAAGTCGTGATAAATACTCATTATTTGAGAACTTTTTATTGTTGGGGGAAATATGTTTTTGGTCATGTAACTTACGATGGTCCAGAAAAAATCCTGTATATTTTGGAATTATCAATTTTAGTTCTGTATATTAGGATCGAGTCCAATTTAGTCCTACATATTAGGATCGGGTCCAATTTAAAGACAATTTTTTTCAGAAATTGCAAAATTGAGTGGAATTTGTCACGTGTGTTCACAAATTTTGGAGCTTTCCGATCAATTGTTGCGACTTGTCCAAATTGTTGTAGCAAACCACATCATTTAAAATAAAAAAATACCGAGCCACTCGCATTCGTCTCCATCGTCATCTTCAACGCCTCTTTACATTCAGGTCAATATCTGCAACTTTGATCACCATATTCTTATTATAGATCATGATCAGCCATATTAGGTTTTTCACACGGACAAAATGTGCCATCAATGTAGGCCTTTCTGCCGAATGTGGCTCAAAATTTATCGAGAAGTGGGGTGAAGACTTAGACTTCGGATATGGAGTGGGCGTAGAATAGTTCATCAGTATTTTGGAGGTGCATTGTGGCCCATTGAGTTACGTAACCCAAATTTTATGAATAAGTGCAGAGCAAGCGACAAATTCCGGCCAATTTTATAATTTTCGACAAAATTTATCCTCAAATTAGATTTGAACCTAACATACATGACTAAAATTGAAATCGATTCCAAAATACATGACATTGATAATTCAAAACATACAAAAGAAAATTTTATTATTGGCCTAAGTTACAGGACTAAAAACGAAAATTTCCTCTTTTATTATCTCAAAAAATAATTTCTCTTCTAGTGAAATAATCAATTTAGATTGAAAGTGAAAATAAAAAACACAATCAATTTCAATCGATCATCCAGAATCCAAGTAAACTAATGTTTGGTTGGGGTTGACCCAACTTTTGATGAATTGGCCCAACCCCTCTCTATGTTTGTTTATACAAGTTGGCTCAATCACTACAAATCTTCATAAATTTCAATATCACTTTAATCATAAAATTAATTATTATTAATAAATTCTTTCAGACATCACATCATATTTTACAATTAAAAATTATATCCTACGTTATAATCACAACCACAACCATCCAAAGAAACATCATTTTTTTACTCTCTCAACCACTAACTCCAAATGCTATCCCCAATCAACAATATTCCAGTCACCCCAACCTCAACCAAACATGCACCAACATATCATATGCTTATAATCATGCATAATTTCATAATTTCCACCATCAACTTTCCATTTAAAAGTGAAATTATTAAAATTTATAAAAACTATAAATAACCAAAAAAAAAATAAAAAATAAAAACTTATCTTTCCTCAAAATTGTATATGATTCAACTAACAAGTTTCTTCATCACTGAATCTTCTGGAAGACATTTTGTTGAACAAATTCCTCAAGCTATTCTTGCTCTCCCTCCGCCTCCTTCCGCCCCGTTTGTCTTCATTCGACGTCGAAAACGGGTCATCCATACCCAGACCCGTTTCAAGCTTCTTGGATACTGCCACAATCTCATAAGAATCCCACAATGACTGCCCAAAATCCCACCTTTTTCCACTGCTTGTTGTTCTCGACGCTTCGAGTTTAAACCGACTCGGTTTAAACTCGAAGCGTCGCCGGTGAGTGTCGAATTCCGACGTCGTCGTCGTTGACTTCGCGGTGGCGGAATGGCTGTGCCATGCCTGTGCAACTGCCTTGAGGATTTCAGTTTCATGTTCTTCATCTTGCTTCTGGTTTTTCTTCATCTTTTTTCATTGGTTGTAGTTTTATCTTTTGGAACAAATATTATGTGTTTGCTAAGAGATTTGTGATTCAAGATGAGTGGGTAGTGGGAATATGGAAGGATATGGATGGGTTTATTTGTCTTTTCCTCTTTTTATAGGGGTGGGAAGAGGAGATAAATGTAAATTTTTATAATGTAGGGACGGATCTAGGAATTCGTATAAGGGGACGAGTAATTTTTATAATTATGTTATACTTCCTCCGTTCCAGTTAACTTTTCCTACTTTTCATTTCGATTCGTCCCACTTAATTTTTCACACTCTTAAAAAAGAAATTTCTTTCACAATCTCTATCCTCAAAATCTTCACTTTTTAAAAAGTCAAAGAAAAAGCAAAATCTATTTTTTCTTAACCTTCGTGCTCGGTCAACTGTGAAAAGTTAGCCGAAACGAAGGGAGTATAGTATAGGGGCGGAATTTTTGAATCAAGGGGGGTGAAGTTTGAAAGAGTAAGGGGAACAACTCTTATATGTTAAGAGTATTAATGAAAATTATCAGATAAAATTACATGTAAAAAATTTCTTTTTAGAAGTCCAAGGGAGGCGACCGCCACCTCCCCCAATCCATCCCTGCTATCATGTATATATATTTATATATTTTCAATTTTTAAAAAAACGCTAGTCGGACATTAAACTGTGATTTAATGCCTGATTAGTTTAAACAATGCTAAACGGAATCAAGCAAAATAAAGCAGGGAGAACTTAGGGGAAGAGACCGACGATGACCGACTAGCACCTAGACGAGGTCTGATTGAGGGTAAGCAGGGAACAATAATTTAAAGAAAGAAAAAAGAGTAACATAGTTTAGGAATGAACGTGCTAATTACCACAAAATTACGATGATTTTAAGTTAGCTATCCCTGAATCAGTTATAACAATGGATATTTTTATGAATAGTTAGTTCTCTTGTACAATAGTTTCACGAATCTAATTCGAGTTATCGGAGGATTGCGGGTTGTGTGTAGATTTTTATGAAAAATGTATTAGTTAGTATTTGTGGAACCGATTCGGTGAGTGAACCGATTATGCTATCGATTGACGGTTCAACCGGTCCGACTTGTTCGATGTGAAATGATAACTAGTTAAATTTTCAAAAATTATATTATATGTTATTCTCGTAAAACGTAATATATATTGCATTTGAAAATTTTAATATGTTTAAAGGACTAGAAAAAATAAACTTACAATAAACAAAGATATGTAAACAGAATATTCAATATTGTATAAATATTATTTTCAAATAAAATTTTAAACGTTTTTAACCAGTTCAACTGCTTCTATTTTATCTGATTTTAGTGGTTTTGATCGATTTAACATCATGTCTACCACAACAGACCGGACAGTTCACGGTTGATGCATCATATATTTATTTGATGCATCATGAAGGTACAGTGTTTTAATTTTCGACATTTTAGTGAATGTATAATTTTTTCGAAATTTATAAATTTAAATTCTTTTTCTTTTTTTCTTTTTTTGAACGGCGTAGGAAGGAAAAAAATGATTTTCTTTTTTAGGGTTAAACGCAGCTTCATAAATCAAGAACGACAAATATCGTCAACTACAAAATGTTCAAGGAAACTAGGTAAATCCCCGATCACAAAAATTGGACCATCTAAAAAAAACGCAAAACGAGCTAAATAGTGGGCGACAAAGTTTGCCGACCGACGCACAAGAGAAAACTAACAGATTGAAATAAGCGAAATAACGGGAAAATAGATGCAACAATAGACACAATATAGGAAAAATGATATATGAGGTTATTAAAACGTTAAAGCAAGTAGTTTCTGCATCACATTTTTTTGTGTGGATTTAACTAGGCCACCTCTGATCTTTATTTATGGATTCACTTTCAATAGGTTTGGTGGTAATTAATGGTTATTTATTAATAACCATCAATTATTATTTATGACGTATTAAAGAAACTTTTTTGTCTTCTTCTAAATTCAACAAGTTTGCCCTATAAATATAAGACAAAAACTTGCATGAGATCGTCACACGGTGTGATGAAAAAAAATATATCACTTTTTGTAGTAAAACTATCACTGAAGCAAATGCATCACTTTTATCTGTAAGAGTATCATTTTTTTCTAGTGAAAGTGTATTCCATCACGTGAGACCGTCACACATAAGACTCACTCTTAATATAATAGCAAGATTTGATTATTTGAGGTACACGGAATTTTTTAACGTATTTTTTAGTGTAGCTCACTTATATTTAGAAAATAAATGTAAACTTCTTAAGACATTTAACTTAGTACTAGTTTTACGCTTCTTTATTAAATTAAATTATTTAAGTCTTATCAATAATTTAAGTCTTATCATATTTTTTCAATAAAGAATGTATAATTAATGAATAATGATAATTTGATTTCAAATTCTAAACTAAATCGAGCTATCTAAAAATCTTTGAACCTTAATAGTCTAGTAACATCACATGATCGATTATGCTGAAAGTTATGGTCCGGACCCCTACTCCCCATTGCCACTAAAAGAAGAGTCTAGCATGGTCAATCGCCCTTTTTCAGATGTGAGGATAAACTTATTTAAAACATTTCATAAATTCCAACATCTTAAATGCTTGGTGATGATAAGATTTGAAATAGTTTATCAAAATAAGATGTTATTTGAAAAATAAATTTTGTCTTTTTTTCTTCTTACAAACGGTTTATAAGCTGCTAGAACTTATTTTGAGATCTAATAAGATCTTATTTTAGAAAATATTGCAAATACACTTTAAATAAATTTATAAACTCTAAAAAATCTTAAAATATTTTTGAGAGCTTATAAGTTTAGGAGTTACAATTCTGATCATCGAACGAGGTTCGCGTACGATTTCAGGTCGATTCGAAGTATATTAAAGATTATTTGAATCAGATAATTATTACATTTTAAAATAATTATTGATTTCGAGTTAAAATTGGATTAATCGATTTATATATAGTTGATTGTGAGTTTCTCTCAGTAAATTTATGTCCAATTAAATCAGGTTAGATCGAGTCGTCGGATCGGGTTAGGATAGTAAAAACACCCTCTTAATAAGAATTCATTTTTATTTATTTATTTAGTTTTGTATACATTGTAAAGTATTTTCTAGCTGATACTTTTCCTCCATGTTACGCCAAGCAGTCAAATAAAGTTGTCTACCAAGTTGTCATTAAATTGTTTTTGTAAGAAATATTTTAATCATTATGCCAAAACAATAGTTTTCAAAAAGTAATAATTTTTATTTTATCATAAAAGTAATACTTATCATAAAAATAAATCTCATCTTACGCAAAATTGTATTAAACAAGTGTTATTATTTCCTTAAAATTAGAGTTGACACTTGTAAATATGATGCTTTCATAAGGTGTAACAAAAAGTTTATTTTAATTATAAGGTTGTTATTTTTTAAAATCCAATTCCTTTTTTTAAAAAAAAAAAAGTATTCCACTAAGCAAAACAATAAAAATATTTAATTATAAGATATTCGTGGAATATTTAGCACATTAAGTTAATTTATACAATATATAATTATTTAATTAATATTATTACAAGATAAATATACTTTCGTGTATCACACGGATTGACACTAGTAATGAACAATGGGTACCCAATTACAACTAATCGAATTTGAAATTTTTCACAAAGAGAAAACATAACTAATGTGCATAGGCGAATCTAGTAAGCGTTATTACCGGGCTTCAATTCAGGACAAAAAAATTTGAACCATATTTTTGTATTATGAGTTTTAATGTTTCAGTTATTATCGTTTACTATCTGTTCACATTCTTGTCTTTTATCTCATCAATAAATAACTATTCAAACCAAAAGTTATGTCCAGTTTTTTGTTTCAAATTAGTCTATCAATTGTTTTTGTAATTTTTCATGTTGATTTTGTTACTAATATTTTTTCTCTCTCTTGTTTTCCCATTAATTTTTTCAATCCATTTGAACTTCTACGTTTTAATCCACCTCATTACTAAATTATGGATCTGTTGCCACATTAAATCCTTACAAAAGAAAAGCTTAAATATAAAATTATAATATGTTGAAATATATAATGTCCATACATATTTTATACATTTTTAGTACCATAACCAATCTCTAAAAACACTATTATGACGTGTTGGTACAATTTTTGCAGATAAATTATTGTTTACACCAAGAATCATGAAGAATGCATCAAATCCATTTTACAGGGGCACGCAAGTTTATACTACTCCCTACGTTTCATATTAATTGACATTTTAAAATGTTCTTTCTTTCCCAATTAATTGACGTTTTATATATTTTTCATCAATTCTACCAATTTTTTCTTTGAATTCAATCCTGAAATATTTCTATTTTTTAATCTATCAGAGATATTTTGATTTGGTCAAATCTTTTATTTTTCAATCTATCAGAGATATTTTGATTTGGTCAAATCTTTAGTTGAGGGTATATCTGTCAAAATATTTAGTCCTTAATTCTTTCTTTTCATTCTAAAACATCAATTAATATGAAACGGAGGGAGTATTAATTATACTTCATTTTTGCTCAACTTCTAAGGCACCTTCATATTTTACATTTCTCCATATTTTTGTGTTTTTATCCATCTTTAATTTTTCCAAAACAAATTAAAGCGACCCCAGAGTATTAATCTTTGATTCATTTGGGTATATTAAAGGTATTTTAGAAAATTCGAGTCTTGGCTCAAATGAAAGACATAAATAAATATGAAAATGAATCACCTCCTTAATAATAAAGGTGATGTTATAGAACCTGAAAAAAAAAACCTTATTACTCTCTCCGTTCCGTCCTAATTTGCCTATTTTGATTGACTTTTTCAAAAGTGGAGATTTTAAGGATGAAGATTGTGAGAAAAATTTGTCATTTATGGTCTGACAAGTTAAGCTGGGACAAACCGAACAAGAAAGTAAGCAAGTTAAAACGGGACGGAGGTAATATTTCGTAAAGATGAGTATCACTTTAACATTCAATTAAAATCTTGAAGAGATAGAATGGCAGCTGAAAAATGAGTCCTACAATTAGCTGAAAAAGCTTATTATTTCGCGCCAAAAAAAAAAAAAACAAGAATCAGGTTACTGCCAACAAATTATGGATAAAACAAGCTACTACAAATAGAACTTGATATTTCATGCATTCCTCTCAAGAGATAAGTGTTTGTATGATCCTGTCTGCCATTCCAGGAGCGCCGAGAAAGAAATGACCCGTACCAGATAACTCGTGGTACTGAATCCAGGGCAAGCGATGGGCAATGTAACGTTGCATCAAAACTGGGACAAGAGTATCATCGTCTCCCTGCCATAAATGCACTGAGCCTTCACCGTTTGGGAATGGATTCTCTAGATCCATGGGATCGAAATCCCAACTCCCAAACCCGATATTTAAATCACGGTGAAGGGACTCAAACTCGCCTTGTTGCCTTACCAGTGCCTGACAGAGACAAAACAGAATAAGAATATGATGGATTCACAAATTTCAAATGCAAAAGGACAAGTTGGAAAGAGATTTTAATAACTATAATCCAGTAATAACCTGATTCTCCTCCATTAAAGGACCAGCCTTCATAAGTACTTCCATATCTGGTTTAGAAAGAGCAGCTGGATTTCGAGCAATGACACTTGAAGAAGGGAACCATTTTTGGGTGTTCCACCAGTAAGTAAGCCATGGCATATAGTGAGCAACACGAACAGCCAATTGGTCTGCAATCAGCTGCTGCTTATATGCTTCTTTGAAAATGTTTTCAGGAAAACCGCTCCACCAATAATTCACAACCGGTGCTAATAGAGCCGCCCCTGCTAACCTGAGAACCCGTATATTTAGCATTACTGATGCAGTTTGAACAGGAAAAAACATATCACTACAAGCACACACCTGTTAGGAATATACTTGAGGCAGCTCCATACAACCTGTCCACCCATGGAATATCCAACCACATAAAACTTGGATCCTAATTCCAACTGATCAGCAAGCTCCTCAATGTCGTAAGGCAAACTCTTAACCGTTCGGTTAGGATGAGGATCACTCTCTCCATAACCCGGTCTATCAAATGACACAAAGTATATTCCCTTACTTTCAACTATTTCAGGTGAGATTGTTGTAGTTAAGTCAGAAACATCACGCCTGCAAGAATCGAATCCATGAACAAACACTATCTTGTGCTTTGCCATATCCTTTGGCACTCCATATTCTTCGTAAGCGAGGTACCTCCCATCCTTAAGCTGTATTCTTGATGCGGTGATTAGGGGCCCACATCTCTTGGGAAGAGGAGGCCGTGCTGCCAGATAAGCCCAACCTGACAACCCTAACAGACCAGCTAACACTGTTTTCTTGAACATCCCTGCCCTGAATCATACATTTCAGTGTAAGAAGAAAAAAGAAACAAATTAAGACTACAACTTCTTAATCATAAAGCAAGAAACATCCATGAGTGCTCTCGGGCCCTTTTTGCATTCAATGGTGATGGATTGATGTCAAACAATTTAACCACAGCCTGGGAAAATTTAAACTCATACAATAAATGGAATGATCTGCATCCGGGAAAGTGTTGTGGTTACGTTGAAGAATCGAAATCCCTCATTATACATTGGATGGACATATAAAACTAATCCTCATCCCACATTAATACTCAACTACAATCCATACCACAATAGGATCATTGTACTAAAAGTAAATGCAAACTAAGGGTGTATTTGTTCAAGGTTCGAGAATCTTGATGACTGTTGGCTGAGGTAAATATCGATGAAAAGGAGGTCGATGATGAAGATAAAGGAGGTTTATGATGAAAAGGGTGTTTGCTGTTGTTCGTCGTAGATTGAGTTAGGGTGGAACAAGAGAGTTGCTTGGCTGCATAATCTCGGAAGAGTATAAATACTATAATACGGAAATATTCAGGTTTTGTTTATATTTTCAGTATTATAGGGTGCATTTCTACTTGATTTGTGAGAAGGTTTTTTTGTGATATTATAAGTATTTGAACCTTTCATTTTAGTATTTTGATCAGTCATCCTACTTTTGAATTGATATCCCTAATGGTGTTGATATGGGTTCGGATAATGGGACTAAGTTCTGCAGGTCGAAGGCGCAGATTTTACATTTCATGGAACCCAGTTCTGTTGGTTTGCAGTTTTGTGCTTTCAAGATATCACAGTTTCTGATGTGATTTATGACTGTTTATCAGATGAAGGCTTCCAGACATACTCCCTCCGTCCCGGCTTATCTTGCACGGGGTCGGCACGAATATTAAGAAAAGATATTTTTTGGTTGTTTGTTGACTTTTCAAAAGTGAATTGAAGGTGAAGATTGAAAGTGGAGATTATGTGATAACTTTTCTTTTTAAAGCTGTGCAAAATAAGGTGGGACGGTCATTTAAGGAAAGTGTGCAAGATAAGGTGGAACGGAGGGAGTACAATGTAACTAAAATAATTATAAATGTATATTTTGTTTATACTTTTTTCTAATCAAAACGGAAAAGGACGATGTCATTCATCTCGAGGACGATGTAAGAGGCAACAACAATTATAGTTGAATACAATGCCAAGTCAGAGACAGGGGATTGTGCTATAGATGTTGACCCAATGTTGCTCGTGTCGATCCAGAATGCCCTATAAAATTATTATTTTTTGGTTTAACAGGATTGAATTGGGAAAATTGGTGAATCAAAAAATACGGAAAAAATTTGTGTTTTTTGTTTCTGAATATATTTATATATTTTTGTTATATTGTGTTTGTTCCACTTATAGATTTCCTTTCATTTACGAGTTTATAGAATCTTAACAAATTATTCATTATTTACCATATTTTTATTTTTGGAAAGAGATTTTAGGTTAAGAGAAGTTTATGAATTATATTAAAATTAAAGACATGCATATTCTTAAATAGTTTATTACGTCATAATTATCTTTATTTAAATTTTGAAACTTAATGATAATTTTTTATTTAAATATTTAAACATGAAAATATAATCTATACTAATTATTTAATTTTTTGGTTAGATCCTCGATCCAATCTGTCCGACCGATTAAACCGCTATAACACTACTGGTAGGAATAATAGATCTGTTTGGTGGCTATCTTATGATGTTTTATTTTAATTAAGCTACATGGTGTAGGAAAACAGTTTTTTAAGTACCTCTGCAATAAAAGTTATTGTTTATTCAAATATTATGTACAATTTGGTGCTGAGCTGGAATCCTACAAATTCAATTTGAAAAAACCTAACTTAACAGGACATAAACCTTAAAGTCACAAAGGGGGTGTTTTGGTTGAGGCTGAGCACGGACGGATTTTAGATGTTAAAATACTTTATCCTTATTTGTTTTAAGATTTTAACTCAAAATATTTTATCCAATATAATTATATCATATAAAACATACCTACACCTATCATATACACAATTAAATACATATCTTTATTTTCCAACATTGATTTGACATTTACAGTACAATCATACCCTATACAATCTCAAAGCAAATATATATCTTTATTATTTACCTTTATTTTTAAGTTCTAGGATTTCAAAGTCAGGATTTCCGTCGACCCACCTAAACCAAACACCCCCAAAAGATCTCATGAACATGAACAATAACAAAAACAACAAATACATGTATATTAGAAAATCTCATACTATATTGCTTATATTTTTTTTGTAATAATATTACCAATATACATCATTCATTTGCTAAATTTTTTACTTTATATATTTATAAATACAAAACTATCATAAACTAACATTGATTTGATAAAATATGTTCTAATGCACGGGTTGATATCTAGTTATTATAAATTGAGAAAAATGATGAAATATGTGTAATAGGATTGATTATTGATTAAATAAGTATCGAGAATTGTTTCAATGTGTGAGAGCCACGGAAAATGAATGGTTGTGCTCAACCTTCATGACCAACCAAACACAAGCGGGTTGGGGCAATCCTCAATGCCAAAGCAAACACACCGTAAGGGGATATTCATTGTTGGATTTGTCCATAAATCATCATCAACAACGAATTTTATTTTATACCAGATGACCTATCCCTCCACATCCACATCTATTACCTACATCACCTTTTCAATACACATTCTATAATTTTCAATACACGTTTACAACTTTCAATACACATCCTACCCTACTATACACTTAAACTAAAATACTTTTTGAATATTCCGTCCGTGAATGTGCCATGACATCCCAAATCAAGTATCCTCTAAGAATTTATCAACACTCTAAGGAGATACTTGGACTGGGATGTCCAAGTCCGGATGTGGCATGGGTCATCCTTAACGTTTTTCATTTTACACCGGATGACCCATCCCTCCACATCCACACCCTATTACCTACATCCAATGTTGTCAAAATCTCGAGTTAACTCTTACGATTCTACGAGTTTACGAGTTATTTCTCCCTAAACGAGTTAACTCGTGATAAAATCGAGATCTGATAAAATCGGAGTAAACTCTCGAGTTTGCTCTTGCGATTTGACGAGTTTACGATTTTATATACGAGTTTAAATGGTTGTATACTGTTTTTTTATTCTATTTTACCAATTAAAAAACATATAATACGAATTGTAGAATTTATACTTACTTTAATTGGGATTTCAAAAATTCCTAAAGCAAATTATACATAAAGAGAGCCAATTTTGTTCAAAATCATTTTTTTTTATTTTCTCAATCAAATTCTAAATTAAAATCTAAGCTTCATAAAAATATATCATTTTCTATGTAGTACTTAATTTCATTATTTTTATATTTTATTTTTCTCTTAAAATTAAAGTATTCAATATTATATTTAGGAATGCCTTATTAAAATGTATATGAACCATGATGCGTCAAACATTTCTCCATAATTGTATATCTTTTTTCTTTTTTATTAGTTGTGTATATAATATGTGAAATTTTATATATGGGATATCAATTCAGAACTTATTGTAATTAGCATGCGTATATAATATTTTTGATATATATGGTTATTTTGTATAGGTTGTAGAATCTTACGATTTTACGATTCGATTTTACGATCCGATTTTACTGACAGTCCACCGACTCTACTTAAAATCGCGAGTTTGACAACTTTGCCTACATCACCTTTTACAATTTCCAACACACCTTTTACAAATTCCAATACACCTTTTACAATTTTCAATGCACATCCTAAGCTACTATACCCTCAAACTAAAATACATTTTGTCCCGTCCATGGATGTGCCCCATCGAACGTGGTACATGCCACTACATCCCAATCCAATTATCTCCTAAAACTCAAAATTATACGAAAATCGACATTGAATTTTTTTACCAGTAGAGCTGAATTGCAAATCTGATTATATCTGTATCTCATCCCAACATATAGAACAAGAACCACATCTGAGTTACACCAAATTGCATGGATTTCAATTTCAATTCCAAATTAAGACTGCAACTTTTAACCAGTAATTATCATATAAATTCTTCATAGCATTCAATAGTTATTTTATCCAGGAAAAAAAAAAAAAATACAACAACATTAACTACTCAAAGAAATTATATAAAAATGAAAATAAATAAATAAAATCCGACTGACCTGAAAATACTGATGAATACTGGCTTTGATTTTGGAAATTTGCTACTGAGAGAATGTTCAAGTATTTCACATCAATCTGCCCTACATCAGATATTTAGTTACAACAGAATCCTATATGCATGCTACAAACAAACTGCTTACAGATAATATCAAAAGATATGTGATCTCTTACCTAAAAAAGATATGTGATTTCTTACCGAACAAGAAAAAAGTAAAAAAATCGATATTTTCTTTGGCCGGGTTACGGATGGGTTCGGGTTATCGGGTATGTAGGCGTCGATTTTACGAATTCTTTGCCCGGTTCTCCGCTTTATCCTTTTCCGAGTTCAGTAATCTCTATATATATATATGATAACAAATCGTATTGTTATCACTTTTGGAAAAAACTGATTTTCTCGTCCAAACTGCTTACTGCATTTGGTAATAAAAAATACTTTTTTAATTAAAAAAAAAGACATAGTATATGCCTAAAATATCTCCGAATCTGGTACATATAACGTGACTAAAATAGTCTTGATGATATAACATGCATTATTTTAAAAATTAAAAAAAAAAAGACAAAGCTTATTTGTATACGAGTCTCTTATTGATTTTGCAAATGTAGAATAGGGTTTATCAGGGATTTTTAATTTATTCCTTCCTCTTACAAATAAAGGGAAAGAAATAAATTAAAATATCGGGTCGATTTTGCCACCTCTATCTATTTGTAAAGGGAAAAAAATAAAGAGCTTCAAATTTTAATTTAAAATATGTCAACATTAAGTTCTACTTGTAAAGAAAAAAAAAAAAAGAATTTTGATAAAAAAATTATTTTTTGTAAAATAAAAATTGTGTCATTATTTATCATTAAAACTATATAAAATAATAATTTAATACACTTAATGGAGTATTGACATGTGACAGGTTGTGGAATGAGTTGGTAGACCAACCCAAACTACAACCGGGGTCATCGATTGTTATTGTTTTTCTAATTTTTTTTGTTATTAAATTTCTGACGTTTAGCTACGACCTGTTGTCAAGAGTCACCGTTAAAGTCGGTCTTATTGGCACCGTAAAAACCCCGCTTCACCTTACAATTACTTTCCACACCATATTGAATTCACAAATTTTGTTTTTACTCTACACACCACATTTCTAGATATTTTTATCCTTACTAAACTAAAAAAGATAGTTTGTACATTACGTGTCGAATATATTTATGCAGTATGGTCGTTACTCACAGAAATTTTTACAATGGTTCGATCGATAGCCACTGAACCGATGTGCGATGCAAGTATGAAGAATGATACTTGACTACGTTTTTTTTTTTTTTTTTTTTTATAACAAATCATGAATTCGAGCCGAAAAATATTAACTTAAGACTTAAAATGTTGATATATTTATGTTGCTCATCAACCAAGTTGTTTTCTTCTTCAATTTTTGAGCTTGTAAGTAAATTTGTTGGAATTATTTGATAACTCAGGGTACCAATACATGAGCTTACTCAATTTGTGAGCATTATAAGTAAATTTGGTGGAATTATTTGGTGATTAAGGGTTCAAAGATACTATATCAAATTTTAAATAATTTGATGGAATTAGGATTTTAACATACTATATCTTTTACATAATTTAAATTGTAAGAGAGAGATTTTAATTTTCTGCATAAATTAAATTTTGAAAAAAAAAAAAAAGAGATAAGAAAATAATATTTTAGGAGTGAGGCTTGGGTGCATTATGTGCACAATAATGCTATGGTGCACCACTGATTCAGTAATTTTTCTTGCACTTAAAGTATGACTGATTTATCTATATAGTAAGGTTGATTTACTCATACAGTATGGTTGATTTACTGATTGGTATATTGTGATTAATTTACTCATATAATATTGTGATGCACAATAAGCCTATTGTGCAACTTATGCACACAAGTTTTTGTTGTTCCCTAGTGTCCACTTTTATCTAAAAAGTATGCGCGTTAAGAAAACTTCTTATGCACACATGTATATAGGTCATGTTGATCATCTTGTACAAAGGATGAGTGTATATATATTTAAATTTATAATTTTATGAGAAATGTTTATATTTATCCAAAATATCTATTTTTTTTTTTCAAATATAATGTTCAAGAAATTTTCAAAAGCTTTTAGTGAGTACAATAGCACTACATTCTAAGTTTATTAATTTTAATTTGTAGCACAAACACACTAATAATTAATTCACATAAACAACCAACAAACAATTATTTATCTTTAATTTAATTTATTTATACAATATGCTGTCAAACTATAGATCGATAATAGATGATTAATTTAATTTATTATACAGAAAAATCACATTATAAATGAAAAAAATATATTTTCTATTTGAAGAAAATAATGAATAGAAAATAATTTTATTTGGAAATAAAATAAAATGTTTAAATTATAAACAGAATGAAATTAAAAAATATTTACTAAATAATTTAATTTTTATATTTGTATATGATTAAAAAAATTAATAGAAAGAGGAAAAAAAAATCTAAATTAAGCTGTTTCCAAATAAAATGCTTTATACAAAAAATAATGTTTTTCATATAAAATGCTTTATACCAAAAATACTGTTTTCCAAAAATGGCAAAAATAATGCCATTTATTGGATATGATATATTTTCTAAAATAACAGTGTGGTATTAATTGTACACTATCGTGACATTTATTGAATATGATTTACTTTCTAAAAGGGGTCTTACTAAAAATGGATTGTTATGTGGGCGAGAAAATAGATTTTTTTTTCGGATATAGACTTAATTGTTGTTATATATAAGAAGATGTTAAGCCAAACACTCAAATAAAGTTGTCTACCAATCTCTTATGGTAAGACCAAATTTATGACATTAAAATTGTTTTTTAAGAAATATTGTTAATCATTTTGCCAAAACAATAATTTTCAAAAATTAACAATTTTTTGGTCATAAAAGTAATACTCCATTATTTATGATAAAAGTAGATCTCATCTTACGAGAAATTGTATTATATAAATTTTATTATTTTGTTAAAACTTGGTCAAACTTTCAACTTTAGATCATCTGTTTCAATTATAGTGTCCCAGTAATATCTCGCACTTATCACTACATCGTTTGTAGAGGGCGTTACTAAAATCAGGCTTGAAATCGTAATAGCGTGGGACACGATATTTGGGAATTGAAATTGACGATGAAGTGTAGAATTTCCCAAACTATTTCCTCATTTATATATTTAACGGTTCGAACTTAAAAAAGAAGAAAAAAAACAAAAAGGAAAAAAAGAATCAGCTGAGTTTAACTCAGTTTTCTTATTCCCGCGCTCAATTTCAAACTAGAATCCCAAATTCACCTAGGGTTTGTTCAATCGATTTTTCTCCGCTCGAATTCACTGGTTTCATCATCCTATGCGATGTCTGCTACCGAAATGAGTGTCCCCATGGATATTTCTATTCCGAATTCCAGTGATTGCAATGTACCCGAACTTGAAGCTACCAATTTTGAGACGCCATCTGCTCCTCCTCCGCCGCCGCTGCCTCCGACTCCGACTCCGACTCCGCCTTCTTTAGTAAACGAAGAGAAAGTCCTTGTTTCAGGTGCATACATAAATGCACGTGAGCAAAATAAATTCAAATTCTTTTCCATGTTCTGGATAACTAGAGATTCTTTCCCCCTTTCGGAAGCTATAATTTTCCTGAAATCTAGTACTTCAGCAATGTATGTTTCAGTGTGTTTTTGTGTTTTTTTCATTTAATTTGATTCTGGATTCATTCCTCAGTTGAAGTTTTATTGAAACAATCTAGCACAGCACGGGCTGATGATGTGAGCTCAGCGGTGGAAAGGTAAATTACAATGCTGCTATGATTTGTTTTGCGTTCAGATTATAAAAGTGTTTCATTTTTGTAGTCAAGTCTTAGTATTTCCGGTTTGATAATGAATCTGTAATGAGTTCGTGGTTCTTTTACAGAATGCTGGAAAAGAGAAGCATGAGCTATGCAGATGGTCCTATTCCAGTTCCACTTGATGATGCTTTTCTTGTGGACAATGTAGAGCGGATATGTATAAGTGATTCAGGTACTAGTTTTCTAGTCTTAATTTATTCCACTTAGAAAGAGGGCTTCAAGTTGAGTTCATAATTCATTTTACATTTTTCTTCTTTGTTTCATCTGAATAGCGTAAACTGAAGTGTTGTATGCTTTTGTTCCTTATATCTCGTATAACTCGCTTTCTGGTATATAGATGTCTGGGTGGAAAAGCACGATATTCTTTTGTTCTGGCAAGTCAAACCTATTGTTCATGTTTTCCAGGTCAGTTTTTCCACTCACGGCACTTATCCCTTTCTCCTTACTCGTATTTAATTGTCTCACTGTATAGTGTTTAGACGTAGGCTCCTAATCTGTACTAAAAAACCTTCTGGTTATGATAAATGTTTGCTGGAGTTTAATTTGCATCCCACATAAGTGAACTGATAAGCCAAGAGAACGACGGCCTTAGTAACAATTTTGATACCTTTAATGTTCAGAGATGGCATAGTTAAAAGCTGACCAATCAATAACTGTCCTAGCCTTGCCCTTCATATAATTCATTTATCATTTTTCAGCTCAGTGAAGAAGGACCCTGCGAAGATTTAAGTAATGATGGTCAACTTGCTAGCTTCAATGAATGGATTCTTCCTGCAAAAGAATTTGACGGCATGTGGGAGAGGTTCGTTTAACAATACCCAGTTTAAGAGAGAAAGATAGAGAAACTTAAAGGCATTGTTTATTTTTTTCTGCAGCTTAATTTATGATTCCGGTCTGAAACAGAGGTTACTACGATATGCAGAAAGTGCTTTGCTTTTCACTGAGAAGGGTGTTAATCCTGTCCTTGTTTCGTGGAATCGGTGAGTTTTGCTGAACTCAGAAAATGTGATTTTGACTAGATTGGTTGCAAGGTGCTCGCAATCCTTCCTGTTCATAATCATTACAGTAATCTAACCTATGATATGTAAATACAAAATCGTATTCTTTCTTGCCTTCTTCTAGGTAATTTTGTGATATCACTCTGTGTTCCGAATCATATCTCAAATGACTTCTGATATATTTATTAATTTTGAACAGCATCGTTCTTTTGCATGGACCTCCAGGCACAGGCAAGACTTCTTTATGCAAAGCATTGGCTCAAAAACTCTCTATTCGCTTTAGCTCAAGGTTGATTCTAACTGTTCCTGCTGCTCCTCATATTTATTTGATTTTCATTTGCATGACATTTTTGCCTCTTTCTTGTTTTCTCCAAGCAGATACCCCCAATGCCAGTTGATTGAGGTTAATGCGCATTCCTTGTTCAGTAAATGGTTTTCTGAAAGTGGCAAGCTGGTAATCCATGTTCTAGGAGACATTGCTCCGTCAGTGCTTCTTTTACTTTTCACTTTTGATTCTACTTCCATATGGCATTTTAGAAAGATATTGCATTGTGGTAAACAAAATGCCGGTATCTCTTCCTGTCAAACATGTACCTGTTACTGCTATTTCATCCGCATTGCCCACAACTAAATATATGCTTGTTTTGCTACTGCTGATGTAATTTTCTAAGTTCAAATTCTTGGGCAAGTACTCATTCGGCACTATCCATACTCCCATCATTGTATTTTGATTTGAATTTGCAATTTTAGGTTGCAAAGCTTTTCTCCAAGATACAAGAAATGGTAGAGGAGGAAAACAATCTGGTATTTGTCTTGATTGGTGAGAATTTGTGTGAGATACTTTTCTGTTTGTGTTCATATTACTGGATATATTCAGGCATAATGCTTTGTTAAACAAATTGTGTAGATGAAGTAGAAAGTCTTGCTGCTGCCAGGAAGGCTGCTTTATCTGGCTCTGAGCCTTCAGATTCTATAAGGGTACAATTCTTGCTCTGGATAGTACAAACCTTAGAGTTACTGCGTCTGCTTCTTCCATGAGAAAACTCAAATGTGTTTTCCAGGTTGTCAATGCTCTGCTAACCCAGATGGACAAGCTGAAATCCTCACCTAACGTGATAATTCTAACTACATCAAATATAACTGCTGCTATTGGTAAGATATGGAATGATTTTGACACTTGTAGTGCTGTTTGACGAGCTTATTTCATACATATTTGAGGTGGTCTGTTATTGTGGTTCTGAAATGTATTCGCTTTCTCCCAAGGAAGGATGTTGTTTAACCATGACGAGCACAGTTCATTTATTTTTCTGGCAGACTAACATCAACTGAACTCATGACTTCCTTCCAATGCATAATAAAAATTATGGAGAACATAACGTAGAATCATAACAAGTATTCGCTCCATATAATGTTAGGCTTAATGCTAGAGCTATTCTGCCTTCTGAAACAATCTGATGAAGGACTAGATTCGACAGTAATTTGGTAACTTAATATCTATCTGTAGAAGCTGGGGTAAAATTGATGTAACTGTTGAGAGACTAAAAGGCTTCTTCTGTTTCTTACTTGAGGATGTAACTGCACTTTTGGCGCTGGCTCTCTTTTACTTTTGCCGACATTCGCATTTTAATTTCTTAAAAGTTGTAAATGTGTTTTTTGTTCTCCTTCCTCGTGCAACTTTTCTGCATAACGTGAAATATTTTTTAAACTTAATCATTTGGTTGCAGATATAGCATTTGTCGATCGAGCTGATATAAAAGCATACGTGGGGCCTCCAACTCTCCAAGCACGCTACGAAATTCTAAGATCTTGCTTTGTCGAACTTCTGAGGGCAGGAATACTATCCAATTCTGAGTGTCAGGTATTCACTTTAATGCCTGTTTCTCTCAGGGCTATCAAAATTGAAGTAGCTGACAAATATTATGAATTCATGCAGGATGGTGCTCACCTCTTTATTCCAAGTTTTAGTAGTCTGAGAGAGCAACTAAGTTCAAATGTAAACCCCGAGGCTACAGCCAAGTTTAATCTTAGTAAACAATTGCTTCAAGCTGCAGAAGCATGTGAGGTAGGTTTCTCATTTGTTCTTCCGGATTCAGTAAATCCGTTTAATTATTTCTGAGCTGCATAAATTAATTAGATTTTCTTTTTCCAAAGTTTTTTTTGTTCTAATGGCTGAAACTATGGTCTTTTTATCTATAGGGATTGAGTGGGCGGTCTCTCAGAAAGCTTCCGTTTTTGACACATGCAGCCCTTGCAAATCCATTTGGTTGTGATGCTGGCAAATTCTTGCATAAGATGATTGAAACAGCTGCAAGAGAACGTTCTGAGATACCCGACTGAGTTTGACAAGTCCTTTTCTTTCGTACCATCCCACTTCCAGCGCTAAGCTTTCAAACTTGGTTTCCAGGAACTGAAAACGAAGCTCTATGATCTGCAACAGCTTGCCCAATCAGCCATTTGAAAAATGTAGTATTTTTCGAGTGATTATTAGAGAGGTAGTGTCATGTGGTGGTCATATAGTAAGAGAGGGATTTGCTCCATCCTGCAATTTGGTTGCATCTTTGATGCAATGCAAGTGAGAGACATGTAAATTTAGCCACAGGTTATATTAGAGAATGCTCATTTTGCTGTATGTTTAGTTTAAAGTTGTACATTCTTAGACAGGGAAACCTTTTACTCTGCTAATCAAATGAAGACTCTTTATCTTGACCCACTGGATTATTTCAATTTGATGTCCATGGATAGGGATTTAACGGTAGGGATGACAGTTCTTGATACGGAAAAAAAAAAAGAAATATAGTATAAAGGCTTTATCATGTATTGTTTTTGTCTCGACTTGTCAACGCGACAGTTTAGATGTTAGTCGTCTATCGTGTTCATTTTTTTATCTTGTTGACATCGAACACACAACAAGAAGCGCGAATTGCTACCCCTATATAAAGGTCTTATCAGTTGAAAAAAGGAAAAGCAATCCAATATGTACATTAATCCATGTCGAAATTGTCATAGCTCATCAGCAAAAAACTAGAGGGAGTTAATACTTTTTTGCAGAAGCTGGAAAAGTTCACTTACAGAATATAAATGCAGCACAAATCTGTAGTATTAAAAAAGGTTTTTCGTAAGACAGGAGTTACTTTTATGATAAAAAATGTTACCTTTTACGTAACAGTTCTTTTTGTGAAAAAAATAACAATTTTACGTCAAAAGTAACTCATACATTACGGAAGACGGCCTTACACAAGTATTATTTAAAAATCAAGAAGCAAAACTTAGCAAAACCTTCCTTTTCAGTCGAAAAATAGTACATCAAGCCACTACATAGCAGAACCAAAAAGACTGCAAATAGCCTTATGCTTACGAATATGATGTGGGCACTTAAACAGCAAATCTTTGGCCTCAAACTGTCTCCCTTCTCTCAAAAAAGACTTGAAAACATGCTCGTAAGCCGTAACAGTCGGACACTCTTTCTTACTCAACGCACCCAACACCTCTTCGGCATCCTCCACAGACCCAAACTTCGACACATACTGCACAAACGGCTCCGCAAAAGGCGGGTAGTCATGTTTCTTCATCAGCCGAAGAAGTTCCATACCTTCTTCAAACTTCCCCTCCATTAGAAGCTTCCCGATCAGAAGCTTGTACGTCGACTGCCATGGCTTCAACCCAAATCTTCGCACCAACTCAATAAGCAGCTTGTGGGCCCCTACAATTCTTGATTGACCGATAAAGCCACATACCAAAACATCCAAGACGTCAGCATCGGCATCAAAGCCCTTCTCAATCATCTTTCCGAAACAAACCAGCGCCTCGCCTATCTCATTCCCTTGACAATGCCCTTTTATTAGAATCGTCCATGTCTTAATATCGGGAGCACACCCGTGTTCTTCCATTACTTCTAGAACCTTCTTGGCATCGTTGAATTTCCTCACTTTACAGAGACCGAAAACCAATTGACTATAGGTAACGTTATCAGGTTCAAATCCAGCACGCCTCATTCTCTCCACGATTTTCTCAGCTTCGTCGAAATTCCCTACACTAGTCAGAGACCTATGAATCCCATCATACATAGTTTTAGTCAACACATTACCCGATCGCTCGAATTTTCCAACTACCCTATACACCAAACCGAGATTTGGATCATTGCACGTTGCAATTGCCCGTAAAAGCAAGTTACATTCACTATCCGAAGGTTTAAACGAACCATCCATCATATGCTCATAGAGCTTCACCGCATCACCCAACATTTTACTCTTCTGAAACTGCCTCGAAATCTTTATATAAGTATCTAAATCCAACTCAAAACCCGCGCTCTTCATCTTCTCCAACACCTCCCGAAACTCCCCAATCGTATCTTCCCAACAAAGAACTCTCAAAACGCCGTTATAAGTAAGACTATTGTGCTCAAATCCCAAGTTCCTTTCGACCCACTTGAAGAATCTATAAGCTTTCAAAGGGTACCCTTTCCCTCTAAGCTCCTTAAACACCCGAAGCATAAAATTATCTGAAACTACAAGCTCCATATCGTCTAATTCGCTCTCAACTTCTTCCCCCCATTCCCCTTTTTTAATCACATTAACTACTTCTTTAACTCTATCATCCATAGTGTTCTCTTTGATCAATCTCTCATAGAAATGCTTCAAAGCAACCGCCTCGTTTTCCATCTTTAAACCGCGAAAATTCGTATAAATAGTTAGGTAAGTCTCCTCATCAATGTAACAACCCTTCTCTTTCATTTCTTTAACAGTAGCCCAAAACTCCTTCAAGAAATCCCTATTCACATAAATTCTTAAAACCAAGCTATAAATTGAAGAATTCGGCTTGAACCCTTTTTCATCTACTGCCCATTTTAAGAATCTTTTAGCCCTTTTCGGGTCTTTGCTCAGTTTTTTCAACACATAGACAACGGTTTCATGGGTGAGCCCTAAATTTGAATCTTGTAGCTCCTCTTTTAACTTAAGCGAATCATCAGATGAAAAAATCTCTAGAAATGATTCTGGTGATGATGAAAAGAGGAGCTTTTGATTGTAGGAGCTGGGGGAAAGATTTCTGATTAAAGAATGGTTTTTTACCGAAACAAAAGTGGAGAAGTGAGCAAAACGAGTCACCTGATTGTGGGTAGAGTGAGTTGAGTAGAGCGAGCTAGCGAGTCGGTACTGAGTTAGAATTCTCTTAGCTTTGTTCATGGCTGCTCTGTTGATTGGAGTCTCTGATTTGGAAGGTTTTGCAAGGGTTTAGGGTAGAACTACTCGGGTCTGCAAAATGACCCGGACCCGGTAATGGTGAAATACGGTTAATCCAAATTCTCTGCTATTGTCGTGAAAGAAATACATTTTCTGTGAACGTTTTCGACAGAGGTAATATTTTTAGCGTGTGTCTTGTCACGGTCACACGTGCAACGGAATACACTTTTACAGGAAAAAAAAATATTTTTACAAAAAATATAATATTTTTACTATTGATACTTTTATAGATAAATGTGATACTTTTACTACAAAAAGATATACTTTTACCACAAATAATGATATTTTTTGCCATATTTTTAATAGTTGAATATTAATTGTTTAAAAAGTTATCATTTTTATAGAAAGATTATCTATTTCTATTAAAAACAACTAGATGTGCACCCGTGCGACGACATGAATTCCTTTTATATTATTGTAAAAAATCATAAATATATTAGTCACTTAAGTATATTTGTGATAAACTATATTATCATGTCATATTCAAATAAAATAAAAAATCGACCTATTATTTTTGCAGTTAACCAAATGTTTTTTCACATAATAGAAATAAACAATTAAAAAAGCAAACTAATTTAATCAACAAATTATTTTAACAAATAGTATCTGAGGTTTTCTACGGTAAAGTATAAATCTAACTAATTTATGTTTTTATATCATTTTTAAGAAAAATATTTCAAACTATCCAAAAAATTATTAAGGTTTAAAAAAGATAAAATTAAAGTAAATAATTTTAATCCTCTTAAAAAACTAATATCACATTTTTATTTTATACACAAATATTTAAAAATAAAATATATCATATTCATCTTAAAAATATATTTTACAATTAAAATTAGTTATATATATGTATCATGGATTTTAAATTGAAGATTGTGAAAAGATTATTAATTTGGTATATTTTTCATCGAAAATTGAGTTGAGACGAAAAAGTTATCAAACATATAAACTTCAAAGGAAAACACACACACAAAAAAAAAAAAAAAAAAAAAATCATTGGGTGAGAACCCAATAAATAAGGAGAATGCGACACCTCAACGAGACACTTGTCAGAACCTGAATTATCACACTTCTCATTAGTATTAAGTATAGAAATCTGGTTTTTAAAGAAATACATATTATTGATGAGTTAAAAGAAATACATATTATTTCAAGAAAAAACTTTAAATTGAAAAAATCATTTTTATTGAAAAAATTATCTATTTTTATTAAAACAAAGTCTGGTTTTTAAAAGTATTATTGATGAGATTAAAATAAATATATATTGTTTCAAATTAAAACTTTCAATTGAAAAAAATTTACACTAAAAAGTCTTATTGTTATTTTGGATTTCGTAAATATTAACATTTTTAGCTTTTTTAACATTGCTTCTAATCTTACTCATTAGTAATTAGAAAGAGAGATAATATAAAAAAAAAAAAAAAGAGTGGACAAAATTAGGTATTTGAGCAAAGAGCGAAATATTTATTGAGGAATTATTGTGTGTTTCACTCGCTCCTTAATTTTATTATCCTACATTTAACTATACCTAAAAAGACACATTGTAGGAGTAGGATTATCAATTTTATTCGCGGATGGGGTTACCGATAGTAAACGATTAATAGGATCGGTATTACCCGAATAGAGTAATGCGCGGGTATAACATATTATCGGGTTACTTTACCCACCTATGGAATTACACACATATGTATTATTAGTTTATTACATATGTTATATATTGTATAAATAGCGGTATATCTAATATATTATGTTTATAAATATGTTACTTAATATACGGTATAGCGTTTAAGATGACATACATAATATATGATTTATTGTATAATATTATGTGTGCAATATATATTAATATATCTAACTTTTATATATCAGTCAATTACCCGATTATTTGCGGACGCCTCTGTTGCCTAACGGGCAATGGATGACAGATGCTACTCGTGTCCTACCCGAATTAAATAGTGTAGGGTGTGAATGAAGTATACATGTATCAACCATTTACATCCGTGAGTAGAAGACTTATAACTTGTACATCCCTAAGTAGAAGAATTGTTGTAACTTGTATATCCCTAAAGTGTATATGTACCAAACCATTAACATCCCTAACATGACTCTTAACTTGTACATTCCTAAGTAGAAAACTTATACCTGGAGGTGGACATTCGGTTCTCAGTTTCGATTCTAAATCGCCGGTTATAAAACCGCTTAAGGGTGGAACCGAAATCGAACCGTGATATAAACAGTTCCGGTTAAATTTTGGAACCGGCCAGAAACCGCCGGTTCCGATTCCGGCCGTTTTATTTTTTATTTTTTTATTATTTTTTTTACAAACACTTTTTAAAAAAAAAGTTTAGAAAAATAGATTGCAAATAAAATTGGAAAAAATTGAGACAATTTTTATTAAAGGAAATCATCATTGCAATTATTTACAAATTAATTACAAACTTACATTTCCTAAACTTACAATTACAAAATATAACACTAGCTAAATAAAAAACTAAATAAATAATAATTTACAAATTACTTACAACTTCACAATTAAATATTTAAAAGTATAGATAATTAATAAATATTAAAATGAAAAAGAAAAAAGAAAGGACTTTAGGTTGATTCTAAGTTAAAAATTAGAAATATTTTTTTTACTTAGAATAAAATTAGAACTAATTTTAACATTAAAAAACAAATATATATATATATAATGGGGAACTGGCAGTTCTAATCGCTGGCTCCCGGTTTCCAATATTACCAACTGGAATCGAATCGCACATAGGATGGTTCGGAACCGGAACCGGGTCAACGGTTCCGTTGACCCCCGCTTCGAACCGAGCCAGTTCCCGGAACCGAATGTCCAACTCTACTTGTAACTTGTAGAAATCGGGGGCTCGACACGGTTTCACATAAGATTCGGCTTGATCCCACATATTGAACCTATTTACATCTTTAAGTAGAAGACTTGTAACTTATATAGAAATTGGGGGGCTCGGCACAATCCCATATATTGAACCATGCTACACAAAGAAGATACACTAGCTGTCTGGTGAACTTTCATCCTAAAATTAATTGATAGTGAAAGAAGTGACTCATTAGGCTAATAAAATAGTTTCCCTTCCTCCATAATCATTCGATTAATCAATCAATATTTCAACATATCTGTAGTGTCATAGTGGAAAATACCCTCTAAGAAGCACGAAGTACCAACCTATTTTACGAACAAAACAGTTCTTACATCGTGTAACAATGATCCGCAACAAAGTCGTCCAGACAACCTCGAAGCGCGAACTCTCTCATTTTCTCTATGCAACATATCTTGCAGGCTCTTGCTCTAAAAGTCCGCACATTCCGAATAATAGAAGAGATTTTATTCAAGATTTAGGTATTATTCGATTATGCTCTTATAGTACCGGAACCTGTTTTACTTTAGCACTACAATATCTTAAATTCATTTTTCCAGTATGTTAGGCAAATCAAAACTTTAAAAAAAAAGGAAAAAAAACATACACACGTCAAATTTAAATGAAAGAACAAAAAGGAGTAGTTTGGTGAAAAATTGTCTTCCACGCGACTTTACGTTACCAGAGTGTTTTGTGCATTGGTCCAGAAAGGAGTACTTTATAAGCAAAGGCGTGCGATGCAGCTTTGCTTTTCCCCACCAAACGTGGCTTTTCCCTTTCTACCCTTACTACAACAAAAAGTTCTCTTAAGTGGCCAAGTGGGGGATCCCATGTTTCGCTCCTAGGCCGTTATCGTGGTCCATCATCAACAACAAACAAATTGACCGTCCGATTGAAAGAGACTGCTCTGCGGAAGGATAAAGTATGTAATATTGTGAATACATGCAACCTCGATTAATAATAATATTATCATTTGTGGGCAATCACGAAAATATCGATGTTTCAATTTTAGAAAAATTTTGATTTGAGTGAAAATATTGATGCAGTTTTAAATAAATTTGAAAACTATATTAAAAATCTAAAAAAAAAAGAAAAACTTAAATGCACATGCTTAGGAGAAAATTTGGTACAATGAAAATGGTTACAACTAATTTATAAATATAAAACAATATAAACGATGTCATGATTATATAATACTACCTCCATCCCGGCTAATCTTGCACTGGGAGGGTTGACACAAGTATTAAGAAAAGTTGCTTTTGTGAATTTTGTTGACTTTTCAAAGGTGAATTGAGGGTAGAGATTGAGAGTGGAGATTTTGAGGGTGAAGATTGTGTTATAACTTTCCATTTTAAGGGGTATGCAAGATTAGTTGGAACGGACAAAAACGGAAGGTGTGCAAGTTTAGCTAGGACGGAGGTAGTACATATTAAAAAAGTCGTCAAGCTGTTGTTTTTGGTCAGAATTTCTTCTTTTCCTGTATTAATAATGTCTTTAATTCAAAGAAAAGTCAATTGCATATCATGTCAATTATTTAAAAAAAATCAAAATTCGCCGAAATTTCAACAAAATTTTGTTGAATTTCACCGAAATTTTACAGAAATTTTGGTAAAATTTCCACGAAATTACAACAAATTATACCTGGAGACAGACGAAATTGAAATTTTCGGATAAATTTTGACAAAATTCTATTACATCCGAATTTCGTTTCAAAATTTCAAAAAAGAGAGATTTCGGAGAAATTTTGATATATTTTCATTACTGTTTGTAGAACACAATTTTCAATTATTAATATAAGAAAAATGATATCTTAAAACAATAAAGATTTTTGCGCATAAACGAGTCACTACAACAAAATAAGTCTTATATATAATATCTTTTTTACCACAATTGTAGTCATAATAATCTTTTTGCGACCACTTGTTATATAAATCTCTGTACAAATTATTTGAGACCATTTTAAAACCACTTTTAGAGACAATTAGTTCTTTAAAAAATATCTGAGACCACTTTTGTCGTCACAAATATAGTATATGCGTTCGAGTTATTGAGACGACTAATTAATGACGACATAGTGTCTCTAATAATAAAATTGTAACAAATACTCATAAATTATAACAAATACTTATTATTTGAGATCATTTTTTCTGTCTCAAGAAAAATGTTTTTATAGTATACGCGCTTTAATATATATAGTGATTTACAAATACAAATCCCGTGAAAATTTTATATTCATGGTTTGGTTTAATTTGAAAAGATATTTAATATGACATTTTATATTAATTCAATCACTTAAAAAATCCATTTCGTAAATTTCACTTTCATTTTAATCTCATATTAGATATCTATTTATCTATTTTAAAATTAAATTAACCCATAAAATTTTACGGGGTTTATAGTAGCGCCAACTCGTGGATTCCATATAACAAATTATAGTTTGAATCCCTCCGTTGATTTGCGCTATTCCACATATTGCGCTATTCCACATATGATACTTCATCCGTTCCATAAAAATAGGCTTACTTTTCATTTTCATTCGTTTCACAAAGACCTTATTACTATAATTAGATCATCATTAATTTTTCATTTTCATCTTTGCTCATAATTAATGTATCTTGTTATTAAATAAAGTAAACATTTAATGCCCTAACTATAATAACAACTTATTTCTTGATCAGCGTAAAAAAATATGTAAGTCTATCTTTATGGGATGGAGGGGGTATTATACATGCATTATAAAGTCAATCAAGAAAGTAGTAGTTATCTGAGCCGGTCCAATCTTTCGAAAGGCCCGATACGAAAAAGAATATTGGGTTCCTTACAATATTAATATTAGGGTAATTCTAAACACAACTACTATTTTACTACTCACAACTATTATTTTTAATTAAGTAAATTAAGTCATATATAAATTTTATATTTTACCTTTTTCCTTTTTACAACCCCTTGTACGGTTATACCAAATAATCCTTCAGTTTTTCTTTTTCAATCTATAACCATTGCTTTATGATTTTCAAACATTGACCGAACAAATATTAAACTTACGTAGATTTGCAGATTGTTCAAGTTGAAACGAGATGACAAAAGAATTACTATAGAAAATAAAAATCTCTAATATAGGGAATTAGGCTGCAAAATACTTAGTTTAGCGTTGACGAAAATAAATTTTGTGAATAAACCTTAAAAATATCTAAATCATAATTAATCAAAGTTTAAATTTTGTCTGCAAACGTTATATATTATTAGTATTTGCAGACAAAATTTAAATTTTAATGAATTATGATTAGATTTTTTTGAGGTTTGTTATAACAAAATTTATTTGCGTTGAAGTTCTAATTTTTTAAATTGGAGATTTTTATTTTCATTAAGAATTATTTTGTCTGTCTCATTCGTAAAATTTGAACAATATGCAGACATGAGGAAGTTTAAAGCGGCGGCTACCAAGAGGAGCAGAAAAGTTGGAGGGTTATTTAGAATAAGGGGCTGTAAATAAGAAAATGGATAAAATTTAAAATTTATATGATTTAATTTACTTAATTTAAAATAATGGCTGTGAATAGTAAAATGGTGGTTGTGTTTAGAATTACCCTTAATATTATTTTAAAAATAATTTAAATCAACTAAAAATGGGTTTCAGACTACGTTTGAACGGGCTTCAAAGTAATAAGTCCATCACATCATTTAATGCGTAAGAAAATAATTGTTACTTGTACTAAGGAGGAATCGATCGCACGTCCTCCCACCTCTCTAATCTCTTCACTTTAGAAAATGGCTAGTTGAACTATATCCATTTATATTATAATTAACATATGTTAAATATATGTACTAAAATACAAATTTATATAGAAAATAAAAAAGAAAAAGAAAAAAAAATTGGAGGCCCTTGTCGATGGGGGACCCGGAGCGGTGGCACCACCTTGACCCCCCCAAAGGCCGGATCTTGTAGTTATTTTGTTATATAGGATTTTCAAATGATTAAACTGCAAAATTCGTCCCATAACTTATAGACGGTTTTCAAATAAGTCATTTTCAATTACTTAAAAATTGGTCGATATTCAGCCGAAAATTTAAAAAGTTGTTGAATCCGCACTTTTTTTCTGAAGCGATATTGGTTTTATTAACTCAACTAACTAGTCAAGTAGATCATTTGAACTATCGGAATAGTCCAAATGAAACGATAGAAATTTCTTTAACTCATAAAGATAGTATATCACATGCACCATACATGACTTCGTCAAATTGGGTATTTCCATTTTTCGGTTGAAATTGTGGTCCACACAACCAATTTTATTATGTTTCTAGTGTCACGTTATTTATTAGGGTGACAAGTTCACGTCATTTGTAACGCCGAGAAATTGAAATATCCTAATTTGAAGCAGTCATATCCAGTACAAGTACACTTATCAGGCGATAATGTCAAATTTCGTTTAAAAGACAATTAAATTCGAATAATTATAAGGTAAATGAGTAAATCTGAACACCTAAAACATTGGACTGATTTTAGAATCGTCCATTAGTTACATGGCGACTTGAACAATTTCTCCTACAAAAATAATATAAAGAAAAATTTATTATTAGTCATATATGTTATGACTTATTCAGAAAATTTCACGTATCTTTTATATGTTCAATTTTAGTCTTGTATGATTTGAAATTTGTCCAATTTAAGGACACAGCCCATCATGGACGTCCAATTTGGCTGGATTTAGTCATACTCGTTGCACATGACTATTAAAATTGAGGTTTTCTAGTTATTAAATTGATGTGACAAAAATTAGTCCATGATGACAAATCGTCACGAGACATTAGCGGTCGAAAACACCGCTAGCCTCCACTCTGGTGATGCTCAATGAGATGACATCGACGTTGTTGATTAATTAAATGACTTGGATTGCCATCGTGAACCATATAATTTTTACACATCAACTTAAATCACCAAAAAGTCCCAATTTTAATAGTCCCCTGCAGCGAGCGTAACTAATTCCGATCAAATTAAGTATCGATGACGAACTATGCCCTTAAATTGGACAAATTTTAAAAATTATAGAACCATTAAACATATGAAAATTACGGAATATTTTCTAAACAAATCCTCAAAACTTATAATGATTTTTTTCCCAAATAACATCTATTCAATCAGTCGTGCAAAGCTCATAAAAAAGAGACTAAGGGTCAATGTGTTAAAATTAATAAACATTAATTACCCAAACATAAAAATGCCCATGAGATCATATGTTGCATTTTGCAGTTTCATCTCGTGTTTCATCATATTCATCAATCGACGTAAATATTGGATCATATCACGAATTAATATGTACTAGCTCCGTCTCGCTTTAACTTTCATTTCGATTTGTCCCAACTTAACTTTTCAGCCCATAAATGATAATTTCTCTCACAATCTACACCCTCAATCTCCACCTTTAAAAAAGTCAAAGATTTCAAAAAATCTGTTTTTCTTAACCTTTGTGCCCGGTGAAAATAGGAAATTTAAGCTGGGACGAAGAGAGTAACATGTATTGAATTGAGTGTAAAATAAGATGAAACATCTACTGTAACTGAGAATCCGAATCGTGAAAAAGGCCAAAAAGATTGAACTAGATTGTGCATAGATTGAAGGTGGGAAAGAGAGACAGAAACGAATATAGAGTGTATGACAAATCTGGTTTGCAAGAATGCTTTAGAAAAAAAGAAGACATAAAGATCCAAATATTCAAACACAAAAACCCCTTTTGGAATTCATAATGGGTTACCACTTTAAAAAAGAACCCTACCTTTTTAGGGCAACAAAAACATATCAACAATATTGCCTTCATTTTTAGTTACCCCTTTCACCGTCCCAACGAAATGTCCCCTTCACTGTTTAAAGAGGAAACCTGCATGCGGATATACACACACTGTGTGTGAGAGAGCTACAAATTGCAAAACTTGTCGTGTAACTTATAGGGGAAGTTCTTACTTATCTCTATCGGTAGTGTGTGAGAGAGAGACACGAGGTATACACACACTGTGTGTGAGAGAGAGATGAGGAGAAGTACAAATTACAAAACTTGTCGTGTAATTTATAGGGGAAGTTCTTACTTACCTCTATCGGCAGTGCCTGTACTTTATTGAATGCACGACATATGAGCGAAAAATGTGGGAAAAGTTGATTTTCGATCCATGTGTCATGCATTTAGTGAAGTGCAGACACTAACGGTAGAGGTATGTAAGAATTTCCCAACTTATAGATGGTACAAATATCAATCCTTTATCTTTTCGCTTTTACCATTGCGTACTCAAGTCTGACATTTTTCAACCGCAATTTAAAATCTTCATTGGATAATTACACGTACATCTAACTGAAACGTGTTAAATTGAGATCGTTTTATTTTTTTGGTGTTGTAAATGTAAACCGCACTATCCTGATAAACAAATTAACATTAACAACACATACCAATTGACGATGAGACATAAATTTATCCGAAAAATGTAAATCTCTAATTAGATGACGTTTATAGCGTTGCACATTTATTTGACTACAAAAAATTTGTTTTCCGGAAAACCAAAATTTTGTTAATAAAAGTTTGTCACAACTATATCTATATATATATAAAAGTAAAATGAAGGGTATTGATGTAATTTTATCTTTCCTTCCAAAAAATTTAGACTATAATTGGTAACTTTTTCTTATTTTTGGTAAGTTCATAATTTTCTTTATTTTTCTAAAAGACAAATAATTTTTTCATTTTTAATCCGATTTTTATGCATAATATACCAAATTATTCATCTTTTCACGATCTTCGATTTGACATCCATATCACATATATTATAATGAGATATTTGATTTGAATAAATAAATTATTTGTTGGTTAATTATTTGTGCTAGAATTGATGTTTATTGTGAATTGGACTATAATATTTTGGTTTTAGTTGCAACTAAAATTAGTAAAATAATTTATTTATAAAAAATATGAGTATTTTTATTTATTTAAGTCATGCAGGGAGAAAACCCATTGTTTAAATAATGAAAATCAAAGGCAAAAATAATATTATAATCAACTTATTAAATCATCAAATTTGCTAAAATATCTTCTTATCATGAAAGTACAGAAGCTTTCAACATATATATATATATATATATATATATATATGTACTAAAATTGTTATTGGAATTATTTGTAATTACTTATTTATATTTTTAATAATGTGTATATTGTTAAAAATAGTCTTTTAAGGAAATTTATTCTTTGCAGCCTAAATTATGACTTTTATCATATTTGGACACTCTTTTTAATTTTTTACTTTAAGTAAAACTTCAATGCCTTTTTTATACTTGATCGCACAAATCAACAACGAATGCCGTTTTTACTCTTAACAATCTAAATAAATTTGTTCACATTAATCAATTTTTATCTTCAAATAAATAAAGTATTTATAAGAAGACTATAACATTTATATAAATAATTCATAATGCCAAATAAAATACGAAAATATTCAAATATTTTGAAGTAACCAAAAACTTTAATTTGTTATTCGAATCATTAAATAAATTTTGAATTTTATTTTGTTAAAATAAGATTTTATTAAATAAAATTTATGTAAGTATATTTGAAATCACCAAATGAAATGTTAAAAGTTGCAAATGAAAATTCAATGTTATTAAAAAAAAAATATTTATAATTTGAACTTGAAAGTTTATCTAGATAAATTAAAAGTTAAATATAAAATAAAAGCAGAGACATAATGAGAAAAGTATTAAACTTTACATTACATATGATCCAAATAAAATCATTGTTCTTTTTATTATATATTTTATGGTTATTTTTAATTATTTATAGTTAGAATTTAAAAATTATTTTATAAATAAAAAATTCTACATATATATATATATATATATATATATATATATATACATATAAGCCACAACAGTGACAATTCTGTAAGTAACACTTTTCGGCCTAGATTGGTAAGTTGTTGTCACATTTGCTAAAGATCCAAATTTATTTACTTTCTAAAGTTGCTGCTTTTTTTCATTTCTAATCTAATTATTATGTATACTATATCAAATTAATCATCTTTTGACGATGTTTGATTTGGCATCCATATGATATATATAATAATAAGATATTCTATTTAAAAGATTATATTATTTGTTTGTTGATTATTTAAATAGATTTCAGTGTTTATTGTTGATTGTACAAAAATATAGTATTGGTTTGAAATAAAATTAAAAATCATTCAAATAATTCTCTTTTACAAATTATTGTACTTGATTATTTCATTAAAACCACAACTAATCAATTTGTTTTATCTGACATGAATTGTCTCAAGTTAATATTTAATTTATAATCAGCTTACTAAATTATCAAATTTGCTAATGCTTATTTGCTATAATAATCATTTTTGCTGATAAATTAAAAAACTATAACTTTCGTTCCTATATATAACTTTATATATGATAATTAATCTTAGAATTTTTTATATTTGAGATATATTAATGTTATTTTTCTATAAATAATTACATTTTGCAACCTATACTATAAATTATAAAAGTTGCAACTAAACTTCTTTTAAATAAGCAAAATAAATCAACTAGAACTATATGTCTTTTAGACTTTGCAACCTAAACAATACTGGGTCGCCAACCAATCTCAATTATATCTTCTTATTTTTTCACAGTTTGCAACCTAAGCATTTTTCTTTTATTTTTTAACATTAACCAATGTATATCTTTAAATGAATCTTCTATTTACAATATAAATGTATAATTTAATTGGAACTTTTCAAAATATATATGAAAGTATTAAGAAATATTGGAGTATTATTCCAACTATTGAATTATTTTGTTATTCCAACTATTGAATAACTTTTTAATTTTATTTTGTTAATTCATTATTCTTTGTATATTGAAAATACCAAGTAAAGTACTAAAACGTGCAAATAAGATTTTTTAAAAGGGCGATAGTTATAGTTAGAATTTAAAATTTTATTTGGATAAATTCAAATATTTAAAGTAAAATGGAAAAAATTAAAGAAAAATAAATTTCTTATAACATGATCCAGTTTATTTTATTTAATAATATGAGTTGATAGTTAGATATTTATGTTTGTTTTATTTACATTACTTATAAATTTATTTATGTTTTATCCTACATTTTAAAAAATATATATTTTATTAGGATAAAACCATCACATATTTAAATATTAGATTATATCATATTTAGTTTTATTAATATCGTTACTTTTGGAAAAAAACCTCCGTGCATCGCACGGGAATATTACTAGTTATTAGAAACAACATATAATTAGTCGTCATTAATTAATTGTCTAAATAACCCTGTTGTAGATAATATCATTTGAGACGATCTAAATGCATATCAAAAAAAAATTTACAACAACTAATGATCTTTCAAAATAACTTAAAATAATTTGTCGAGCATTTTACGAAAACAAGTCTGTTTTCCTTCGCATAAATTTATTATTAGACACAACAATTCTCGTCTCAAAAAATGTGTCACCAAGAACTTTTTGCGGTGGTGAGAGAGAGAGATTAGGGCTTTATAGCACTATATATATGCCTTCAAATTTCACACATTCTTAATCTGCACAGTACCTATTCCTGTGTGCATATAAAGAGCAAGAGACCTTTTTTTCCATGTGTGATTCTGCGAAACTCCATGGATACAGAAAGAGTACACATCCAGTGCCATCAATATTGGTCATCAACTATGAAAACTCGAGCTTCGTCGTTCCGTTTTCGTGATCTGGGATGATGTACTTGTAGATGAAAATGATGTACTGTGCAAGGGGAATCAAGCACTCCTGGTCCGATCACAAGTACTTAAGTTTTTTTAATTCTTGTATTTAATAGTTTTTATTTATATGTTTGTGATGGATTTTAGTTTATTTTTTAGTTTTATTATTATGCATTAATTTTTATTTTTCTCCCAGATTTTTAGCTTTAAGAGTCGTCAGATTCAATAATAAACCAGGTTTTTGTTAATGTGTGTATTATTAGTTTGGTGAGCTATTACCCTATATAATTTTAGCACAATCTTTTGTGACCTTATATTGTTGGAAATCCATGCAGATCGATTTGATTTGATTTGATTTGTATCTAATAAAACAATTATGTTTGGATTTTCGAATTTGTTCGAGCAATATTTGTTTAGTGGGTAAAATAAGTTTTATTCAACTGGATGATGGCAAAGCCAAGCAACAACAAAATCAACACAAGAGGGCCCAAAAAGTATTCGATCCTGCATCGATTCTATATCGTGTTAAAGAGTGTGCCAATTTGTTCAAGTTTGATACTAGTATATCTTTACAGGTGAATGTGTTTTGGTAAGTTTATAAGCTCTTGAAATATTTTTAAGAAAATGAGATGTCAAATAAGTTATAAGATGTAAAAATAAGTTCTAAAAGAATTCATTTAGTCCATCTTATTTTCTTAAAATGGTATGTATAAGTTGCACTCAAAGTACACACACTGGATACAATACACACTCATATACACACACTATTCACACTTCCTTACGCACTACACACAGTTCACACACTACACAAACTTCACACTAATCAAATTATCAAAATGTCTGAATTTTGAATTCGCTACTCAAAATTCATAACTAAATCACTTAATTCAATCGCAAAACTTATAAACTTCATTATCATAATATTTTATTATCTTTTAAGTTCTTGAAACAACTAATAAGATGTTATATAATTTTATAAATAAAATTAGTAAAACACCCTTTTAGTGATATACTGGACAAATCCAAATTAAACTCAAATTATAAACGAGCGGAATTAAACTGCTAATTATTTGAGATTAACTCAGAAAAATAAATTAATTTTACTCGACTCGATTCGACTCCACCCAATTCTGGATGATGGAAGAGAATTATGAAGAATCCAATTGTGATATTTTGTGATAAGCTTTCTTGGTTCCAATCATGAGTTTTCTTTATTATTGTCCCTTTTAAGGTTAATTAATAATCACACTATTTTGACTAAGTTAGGCCTATTTGGCACTCTTTTCCAAAGAATGTTTTGTTTTCTGAGTTCAGAGATGTCCCACTTCTTTTTTACTGTCTCACATATAAGATTTTTTGGAAAAATATACCATTCTTGGATGTAACACGAAAAATAAATGGTTTATCAGGACTGAAAATTATTTCAAATAAAAGGAAGGGATCGTCATAAATTAATCGTCTCAATAATTATCATTAAAGATATAATTATCATCTACAAATATGCCACCAAAACCTTTTTTTTTTTTTTTTTTTTTGTAGTAACGGTTGAAAATTAAATATTGCATTTAGACCGATGGCTTAAGATACTATCTATCATATAATTAAAATTCATTATAGGAAGTTAGGAACTACCATAAGGAATCTAAAATTATAAAAAATTAATGTGTATATATATATATATATTGATGAGAGCCATATTATAAAAGGTACAATATTTATTTTTAATCAATTTGATAAATATGCAATTATTTAAAACCATCAGTTCACTGTCATAATAAAAAAAAAAGTACTTTCAGATAATAAAATGTGGGTCCAAATAATGAGTATTTTTCACGATTTCATTATGAGTGACAATATGAAGTCATTAATTAGTCGTCTCAATAACTCGGATGCAAATAATATATTTGTGGCGACAAAAGTGGTCTCAAATATTTTTTTCAACTAGTTGTCTCTACAAGTAGTTAACAAACAGGAGTTTTTAGGGGGGAAAACATGCTTAGATAAGTGTTTCATTGGCTTAGATTCTAAGCATTCGTTTGTTACATTCTTCGTATATTCTTTCTCTTGTAGAAAAACATCTCTTTCTACTCCCCTTTTTGGCTCATTTAGCTTAAAAAACATCAAATGTGTATTGAAACCCTACCTTTTTTTCAGATTTTTGACTAGCATACTTTCATTTACATAATTTTAGAGAGAGATTTTCTTGGAGAGCAAGTTTGGGGAAAAAGCTTTTTGTTCAAGAACAAGTGAAGATTAATTAGGTTTTGTCTTTCCTTTTTCATTAAATATTTGTATAAACATGATGATGTCTATATATTTGTATTTATCCTTTATTATGATTATGGTTGGCTAAATTTCCTTAATCGAAGTTTAGAAAGCAGATTATGAGTGATTGATGATTATTAGCCGATTAATTCATTGATTAATTATTTAAAATGCTTGTTGAATAATTTGACAACTTGTTTAACATTTTATTGAGGATTGAATTGAAATCGAGAGGGGACTTTTAGTCTAAGATCACATTAATCAACATGATTAGTAAAAGAATAGAGAGATTTGAGTTAATTGTGGAACCTTGATCTTAGGAACAATTAGGAGTTGTATTTGATTAATCGACGGAGACGGCGATTAATCTCATACAATCAACACGTAATGCGCTACGAGAGGAGGCCTTGCATTGATAGAGCGCAATCCGGTAACCACAAAATCTAACGATAATCTACACAAACAGAATATAAAAACACAAGATTTACGTGGTTCGATCCGGAGATCTACGTCCACGGGCAGAAAATCACTCTTGCCGAGGTGTTTTCTTTACTAGAACATTGAGTTTACAGGTAGTAATTCAGTATACAGAGTGCGAACCCTAATTCAGAGTTCTTTTCATGTATTTATACTTAACTTCCTAAACCCTAATTGAACCCTAACAAACTTCCTATATCCTGGCCCACCTCCAGCTGCATGGCGATTGGAAACGAATCTTTAGCCTTGATTCGCGGAACTAACCGCTCGCTGGGCCAGCGAGTGTTCCTGGGCCTGCTGGGTCTACGTGTGGTGGGCCAATCAGTGGGCTTTGGTATTAGCCCGACCCGAAGTAACCGGGTTATCCCTATCATGCATAAAATTGTGACCGTTCCTTAATACATAGCATTCAGTTTAAAATTTTATTTTATTGAATTAATAGTAATTAGATGCCCATAATTGAAATCTACGCGTAGATTCTCTAATAGATCATTTAACCCTTATAATTTGCTACTTGGATCGTCTAGTTAGCCATTTGATGTTTATTACAATTTACTTATCCGATATCGATGTCAATTCTCGTAGGATCGATCTTGTGTTCGCCTAGTGCTATAACAACACCGTACACTTGCGGTTGTCGTATTGGTATTTAATCTAGTTTGTGTCAGTAGTTTTAAAATGATCTCAAATAATTTGTAGAGATATTTGTGATAACAAGTGGATCGTGACCACAATTGATAATCTCAAAACATGTTATACAAAAATCCTCTTTTGTTATAGTGTTCCCTAAAAAACCATTACTTCACATTAATACGACTTATTTCACTTTAATTTAGATTTAACTTATACAATCATATGTAACTCATTTGTTAAATTAAAAAGCATAGTTCATTATTCAAATTTATAAAATACTCTCTTCGTCCCGGTCTAATTGTCCAACTTGTCATATTTGTTTGTCCCAAACTAATTGTCCAAGCACATAAATGACAAATTCTCTCACAATCTTCACCCTCAAAATCTCTACTTTTAATCTTCACCTTTGAAAAAGTCAAAGATTTCACAAAATCTGTTTTTCTTAATTTCCGTGCCCGGTCAAGATTGGACAATTAGGCTGGGACGGAGGGAGTATAATTCTTATTTTGTGATTATAATTTTTTTGAATAATTATGGCTTAAATTATTAATACATCTAGAAGTATTATAAATAGCCGTTTGTCCTACTCGAGTTCAAATTGTCGGCACCTTACTGTTTTTGGGCCATGATATCCATGAAGAGAGGCCCATGTGAAGTATGATTACTCAGACGGGTCCTAGTCTTCTATTAAAGAGGCCTGGCCCATACAGAAAAAGCCCACTGCTAAATAATAGTTCTCTTACCCAGAGCCATGTGATTCTTCTCCAATTACATTGGAACGGACAGAGGTGGAGGAAAATACCGAAATATAATACGTACTGTGTTAAGAAAATATGAAAAAAAAAAATTATATATCAAATTTTTGGTACGGTATGATATCGTATTTAAAAAATTTAGTACGATAACGGTATGATAATCCAAAAATTTCGGAATATACTGGTATACCAATTTTTTTCGATATTTCGTATATATTGGTATACCAAAATCAACTATCGATCGGTATATACCGATACAAAAATCGATATACCGAACTTTCTGTACGGTATCGATATTTATTGATATCGTACCGCATTTTCAGTATACTGAACTTTTCGGTATGATAATGGCATGAATTTTCGGCCTACCGAAAATTTCCGTGCGTTAATGGTACATGCAATTCGGGCTTTAATGTATGGCCGCAATAACTTTAGTCGAGTCGAAGATATTATTGTTTAAATTTATTTATTATTGAGCTTTTAATTTTATGTTTGAGTTAATTTGATTATTTATCAAATTGAGTTTGGATGAGCTTTAACAGAGTCGAACAAGTCGAGTTCGAGTAATTTGACATTTTTACATTTGTTTTAACAATTTATTCTTATCGAACTTGAGCCGAGTTTTGAATTTTATCAAATATAAAAGTATGTTCAATCTTATTTGATATTTTTAATCGAACGCAGTTCAAACGAGATTTTAAGGAGCGAACTTGAATCAAATATTGAGGAGTTTGGTTTCATTATTATTACTAGTCTACTCAGTACTCACTAAACCCAAAATATAATTTAAATAAATATTATATTTAAATATACAGATTTTTTTGTTATAAGTATACAGATGTTAAAATTATTGACAGTTGCACGTGATATGTATTCTTCATTTTGATTATATAAGATTGGACGGCTCAGCTTTACTAAAGTATGCCGATTAGATATTTATTTAATTTGTACGAAAATGCTTCTCCATCGGCGATGGACATAAGTCATCGTTGACGTGTAAATATTTTATTTCGAAATTATAAATAAGACATGCATTTCATAAAATCTTGACACGTCGATTAATGGACATATAAATTTGTGCCTATCACAAGTAGAGAACGAAACTGTTATTTTTTAATATCTTATTATTCACTTTTGCAGACCCACTAAGTTAACACTAACGTTAATCCTCGTATGACTATTAAGAAGTAGTTGTGTGTACACTTTTAAGTTGCTAAACTATTTTAGGGGTGTACAATTGCTTCGATTTTTTAAGAAGTTACTAAAATAAGTGATTATGAAAAGTAAGTTAAATTTTTAGTTTAAAACAACTTAGATTTAAGCAGAAGATAATATTACAAATATTTTTTTCAATTTCTTTTAAACTAAAAGGTTGAAAACACATAATTTAAGCATTTCCAAACACTCCTTAATTTAATAAATAGTTCAGAATATTGTAGGAATTACAAAAAGACGAATGATCACCCATTAGTATTGAGGATATAGATGCATATACATGTAGCGCCTGTGTGAAATCGTTTGTTGTGAGATGAAAATAATTTTTATCATAAAAATGTTATTTTTGACGTAAGATATGAGGACTTTAGATTTGTCAATGAAAATCTTTACATCAATTAAATACGAAAAAGATCATGGCCAAATTAAACTGGACATGTTTCTCCATTGGTATGAGGCATTTTGGGGGTAAGATTCAAAAATAAATTTGTGCGAGCTTGGTGAAAACCGGGCAATATCATACCAACTATGAAGATGGGAGCCCACCAGGTCCTTACAAGTGGTATAAGCATCGTTGGCCTTCAACCATGTGGGTCGAATCCCTGGTGCCAGAGAACAAGCTGACTAAGTTTCACGCCACACAAGCTGGGTGCCGCAACGCACACGGTAAGGTTGAGTGGAGGGGATCGTCGCATGTACAACGCAGTATAACTTGGCTCAAGATGAGTTTGGTTGTACAACTTGGGCTTAGGATGAGTTTGGTACAAGGTGTACGTAGGAGTTGGGCAAACGCATTAGGTGGCTGACTTGATGGTCCTTTATTTGAGGGGGGAATTGTAGGGCTTTGGGTTTGTTAACCAAAGTCCAAGTACGTCCTGCTCGATGTTCGTACAAGATGTTCGAATATAAACAACACGGTGATACCAACTATTTGAGTGCACAGTGTCAAATATTCTAGATAAGATGTCTGAACATGAAAATTAAACTCAATACGAAGTTATTAAAATAAACAGAATAATCAACGTAGACAGTGGTAGTAAACTTGTTTAAAAGGTGACGGAGAAGAATTTTTTCTTCTCCTCATATCTCATTACTAGAACATGTGTTGCAATCCCATATAATGTACAAGTTTGAACTCAATCCCTCCCATCTTACAACTAAACTATACCTCACCCTCCTGCTAACTTATCTGACTACTCAATCCCTTAATGAATTTTGCAGTTGGAATTCCTCCTTGTGCGCACCAAGTCTCCTGGCTCAAGACTATATTCATACCTCCCAGTAGAACAACAATTACACCAAAGCGTATAACAATAAAACAAACAAAAACTATGAGTATTTGACTATAACGCTCAATGTTCTCTCAAAGCGTCAAGCATTATGAAACACTTAGGTATATATAGACTCTAAGTAATTATGGGTCAAATATGATTGAATCTACACTGAAACTAAACAAATTTGGATCAGATACTTCTTCCTTATTCGTCCTTCAGGTCTCAACAATTCACCATTGAATATGAAAAGTAATCTCATATCTATCTCGAACTTGATCCTTATGAATTAGAATTACTTCATTAGCATGTTTTGTTGGACGTTCAAACATTCTTGTATGGAAAGTATATATTTGCAAGATCTTCAAAGATTCTGATCCAATTGTGAAATCTTCTTCACTCGGTAACGATTTTGTAATTAAGGCATGATCCAGATGCTTCCCTTCAACAGGTTGTTCGCTAATTTTTAAGTCATGGGGATGGTCTCTTTTGCAACAGTCGCACGAATCTTAAACCCGTCCAATTCGGGTCATGGATCAAAAGATATTACTATTTATACATAAGATATTACATGTGATAGATAAATGTAACACGATTTCTATTTAAATGTATTACATGTTCTGGATAAATGAATGATGATACCCAACTCGGATTGCACCGTGTAACTGGTGTACATGAGACTTTGTCTTAAGCCATAATACTTCGATCATTTTTCCTTGTTTAAGCTCATGTTTGACTTTGACTTTCCTTATTTAGAATCTGCAAAATAAGGAAACAAATTAAACATATCTAGGAGAAATTTCATTAGTTAATGTTAGTATTTAAACTTTAATTAACCAAATAAAATCTAACTAAGTATAATTAGTGCATATTTAAATTAAGCCTATCTAATTGATACAAATATTACAATTTAATTCAAGACTATTTTTTATAAAATGACAAAACAATACTTTACAAAAATATATCAAATATATTTCGTAATAATAGATATGTCTCAATCCGTTAATAGATTCTCATTTACACTGAGGTGCATGAATCTAAGGGCGGATCAACGATATGTATGAAAATTTTCATGAAAATGTACAGTTGTCTTGAAAGATTTTATCTATTTTGAAAGATATCAATGTTTTTCTTTATCATTTATCAAAATAAGTAATACATTTCAATATAAACAACGATACATTATATCATAAATTGCACAAGATCCATGAATCTACATGTAAATTCGTGTAACCGGTGAATAAGAGAACTAAGACATTTTGTGAGAGCATTTCCAATTTTTGAAGCATTATAATTTTCTTCTTAGAAAGAAGTCTCACATTGTTGTTTTATATTTTGTTTTCTGCCTTTTTGTGTATGTACAATGAATAACCTAAATAAAAATAATAAAAAACATGGCCCACAATTTTTGCATTAATTTAAATATTTACATAGTCACTATCATTGATAATAATTTATAAGTGGTCGACGTGTTTGCTAGTGATATAGCCTATATGTTGGCTTGTCAAATCCCACAACTTTTTGTTTTTACCAAACTTATTTTTAGGTATTCTTCATGCTTTTTCCTTAGTTTAATTAATTTGCTTACCTTTTATTTATTTATTACAACCTTATTTCACTTTCTTATTCTTTTACAACTGTATCCACGTCATAGTTCAATTTTTATGTATGTGTACAAACAATTTTGCTTGACTTGGAGCTTTGTTTTGTACTTTTGTGATGAGGTGAATAAATGCAATGAGGTTCGAAAGTTCACAATTTACGGCCTAAATTCTTTAGGGTGTGTTTACTTAAAACCTGACTCAACAAATTTAAGGACTCAAATCCTGATAAAATATACTCATTAACTCCCTCAGTCAGATTTAGTCCAGCATTCTTCAGCCTTAAGTAAACATACCCTTAGTTTTGACGTGAAATACGAAATGAAATACTAAATGGAACAAATTATTAAAGTTAATAGGTTTGAATTATTGAATTAGTCTATCATATAGGGTGCCCTAATTGACTAGGGATGACAAAATGTTCCAGACTCGAACTATTAACCGTCTTACACTGAACCTAACAAGGACAACCCCGATAATATCAACAGATTGTGAATCGATCCCTATCTCGTGTATCATCATTTCGATCATATCTTAGTTGTTCACAAACTAGAAATAGAAATGTAAAAACCTGACCCTGACCTGTCTCATTGCCACTCTTATAATTGGTGGAGCAAGTTAACATTGAGACCGAAAATTATAAGTTAGGAATCCTTTGGAATTGCTGAATTAAATTTGAAAAAAGCATTGAATGAAAAGATAGATAATTAAGTTTAGAACATGCACTACCAAATGGTTAAATTAAATTGGTACCCCTAATAAGGTAACGTATGAAGAGAGATTATTTGCAACGAGATTATTGGAAACGATTCTTTGATAAATATTGTCTCTAATAATATGTTGACACTAATTTTTATTATTTGAAATAATTTTTATTGTTCCAAAAAGTTATTTCTATTGTAAAGCTTAAACTAAATAATAACTTATTTACTTTCTTCTTTTTGATAATTTATTAGCCGAATAACTTTGACAAAAGCTATTATTATTATGTCTGCTAGATAGACCTAAATTAACATGTGTTCTCAATGATGCAATCACATCACATCAAATACTAGACCCTAAGTCCCTAACTATCAATGTTGATGTTAAATTCCAACTTAAAAGCTAGATTAAACCCCACTGCAATAACAAAAATACCTTTTTAAGTATTTGTGAAAGCTATCAAAGTCTCGAATGTAAATTCGGTGTAGTGACTATACCAAGTAAGATAAAGGTGTAAATGTGAGAGACAGAGGGTGTGTGTGAGAGAGCACATGCCAATCAGCTAAGTAAAACTTGTTGGATATATATCAATCAGTGACGGATTCATAAATTTTGAAGGGAGTTTATCTACAAGGAAATTCACGAGTTTGTTTTACGAGGATAAAATTTTCTATTATGTTATAAGATTAGGAATCAAATTTTCAAAATTAGGAAACCAATTTTACAAACTAGGAGGCAAGTTGGAGGAAGTTAGAAAACAAACTCATGTATATTAGAATCTAAATCTAAGATATTAGATGAATTACATTAAAAATAAAATAGGAAATCCAAAGGGGAGGATCATCGATCCGCGCCCCTAAATTTGTCCATGAACCTCAAGAATAATTAACTCTATATATAAACTTAGAATGTACTAGTGATATTGATAGGATTAATAAATTAATTCAATTACAAAATGAATAATCAAGATATAAAGTTAACATTTCATTCTATCATTTGAATGTTTAAAAGTACACTAATATATTATGTAACTTTGTTCCGTTATTTTAGAATGATTGAGTCATATAAATATTAGTTCAATGTACCATTAGGTCAGCAAATTTAATTCAATAAATCAAAAGTTCGACGGACCTCGAATTAAACTAAAACTCTTATCTTAATATATTTCAGAAATGAACAAACTAATTTTAGACACGATAAATTTTTGGTTCCATCCAAAATATTATATTAATCTGCTGGGTCGAGTCGGACCGTCGAAATTGTCACCCCAAAATATTATACTCTCTCCGTCTCGGCTTAACTTGCCTAGTTGAACGGGCACGGAGATTAAGAAAAAATAAAATTTGTGGAATCTTTGACTTTTTCAAAGGTGAAGATTTTGAGGGTGGAGATTGTATGAGAAACTTATATTTGTGAATTGACAAATTAAGTTAAGACTAACGAAAAAGAAAAGTGGGTAAATTAAATCGGGATGGAGGTATGATTTTGCGATAAGATGAGTTAAACAAATATGATGCGTCACTCAAATAATAACAGAAGAAAAATAATACAAGGGCAATCTTTTTAACTTAATCTCTATCAAGCAGCCACGTGTCACATATCCATTTACTTGCTTTTGTGTGTCAGAAAAGCTTTCCACTGTCAGACCAATATATATCACCACACTACTGTGTTTACTACCAGCTGCACTCTCTTTCTCTCTCTCTTCCATTACAATCCTTAAGTCACTCTGCAAATTATCATATCCCTTTAGATTGTTTCAGAGTTGAGTGAATAATTTTTACTTTTAATTCTTTTATTAGATTTTTTGATAAATAGGTGGAAAATGGATGTGGATTTCTGGGCTGCAAGAGTTCACCCTTCTTCTCAATCTACTAGGCTTGGCAACACTGGTAAAAAAAATTATTATTATTTTTTTTTTTTTTATGAATTTGAGTTTATTTGGGGTTTTTAAGTGTTGGGTTTTGATTTTCTTGATTTAGTTAGCCCAGAAAGTATATGTTTTTCCTTCAAGTGTTCATATTTTTAGTTCACATTATTGATCTGTTTTCTAGCTTAAAATCTGGAGTTCTTTTTATTAAACTTAACTTGTTCAAGAATGGGGGTGCAAATTTCTAGTTACCCAAACAAGCCCTATCATAGGGGGTGGGGTAGGGTGGGGTGGGTGGGTAGTGCTTGGCTGGGTTTGAGCTCTGGGACTTGTTGATCCTCTGTACTGAAGAGGGTATCTTTGATCACGGTGTTGTTTGGGCGGTTTTTCATACAATTACCAAACCGCGGTTTTCGGATTAAAATTGAATGTTCGGTTTTGTGTGTTTTGGTGCAGTTTCCGCGGTTTCAAATTTAACTTTCATGTGTAATATACTATGTAAATGTGTTTACTGAATCAATATTGTTTCATTCCAAAAGATTTGAAGTTATATGATATTCATTTGCTTCATTGAATGTAATTTTAAGTATACCACATAATGAATGTCATTTATAATTGTTGGGTTATTAGCAATAAATACTATAATCTTGTATTCTATTATGTTTGTTTTTGCTCAGCTAAAACAATATATAAATATATACTTTTTCCTTAGATTTTTACGTAATTGGTAAAGGATAAAAATAAATTTTAATAGTTACTAAACATGTAGTGATGCAAGAAGAAAGTACTGATGAAGTTAGAGCTTGGTTCCCTTGCCCTTTCTGCTACGTCGAAATTGAACTTCCGATGCTCTGTATCCATCTGCAAGAAGAGCACTGTTTTGACCTAAAAAACGCGGTAATTCTTCCACACTACGCGCTTTCATTGCTTTCTCTAGTAAAAACGAAACTATATTGGTTTTGTGTGTGATGCTCGACTTTTATCCCCAGGTTTGCCCCATATGCGCAGCGAACTTGGGTAGAGATGCGCTTGGCCATTTCACAGTGCAGCATGTGCATTCTATTAAGGTCCGTTTGTGTTTCCTTTTCCCATTTGTTACGAGTAGTATGAGATTGCAGATTCAAGAATTGATTCTGAAGTTTATCTTTTTGTCTCAGAGGAGGAAAAAGTCTCAAAAATCGGGGTTTTGGAGTAATGTATCCACAAACGTCGTTAGAGATTTGAGGGAACTAAGTTCGTTTCTTGGTGCGAATTCTGTGAACGAACCTGCTCCTGATCCACTCCTTTCGCAGTTTCTGCCCCTGACGGTCTGTAAAGACAGTCAGAAGGGCGTACCACCGTGCGTTGCTGCACCAAGTGATGTTGAAAGGTGAGTCTTTTTTAGATATACAACCACATGTTTTGGGAAATGAACGAACGAAATATCGTGCTTTTGGCATATGATTAGACTAAAATACCAGTCTGTCTTTTCTCCGCGTATGTTTACAGTCGTAGGAGTTGAGTTGTCCTGAGTATATGACTGGCTCGGTAGTTAGATTTCTTTCTATTACATTGGAATTATACATTAGGATTGATCATTAAACTATATTCATGCACAAGGAACTGCACCAAATGATGGTGGGATAGGTTCAAACCCGAACCTTTGAGCCGGCCAATAGGTAGGACCTAACCCTCAAAACAGATGTTAGCTTGTTAGAGGATAAAGTAGACAATGAGTTGTGTTGAACCGTTTGGTTTAGCTTTAGCTAGATTGTACCTATAGCGCCTCGGCCTCCTTAGAGCGCATGAACTTCAAATCGCGATAGGCAACACATGGCTCTGACTGTATAGTGTTGCCCTTTCTTGTTGAACTATTATCAATAACGAATCATACCCAAATGGCTCATTTCACCCCCAAATAGAAACACGAGGTCGGATTTGGATTCAGTGTTGTGGAATATATCACAATGTTTCATGTTTTGCCTCAAAACAACGGCGTTTTGGTCAAAACAATGTTAGTTTAGCTGAATATCAAAATGATGTCATTTCTAAATCCAGCCAAAACATGTAGTTTTGGTTAAATTAGGGGCAAAACGGCATCGTCTTGGGGCACAACACGAAATCTTGTACTGCACCTCATAACACTTGATCCAAATCCATTTTGAACTTACATTGGTGGTGTGTGTTTGTTTGTCTAAGGGCATACTTGTATATTCGACATCATTTCTCCATCAACAAAATAGGGCTGTAAATAAGTCGAGTCAAATATACTGTTGTTCAAGTTTGTTTGAAATATTATCGAACTTCTAAAATTATGTTCGAGCATGTTTGATTATTAATCTAATTAAACTCGAACGAGCTTTAATCAAGTCGGATACGAGTCTAACTCGAGTAATTTGATACTTTTACAACATTTTTTACTTATCGAGCTCGAGCTTTAAATTTCATCGAACATAAAAAAGTATTTTCAAACTTGGTTGACATCTGTAATCGAATAAGTTCAAATGAGCTTTCAGCCCTATCAGCAACCAGAGTTTGTTAGAATCAAGGCAATCTTCTTAAATCCTATCCTTATCCTTTCCTGGCTTTACAACTACATAGCACCTATATGCTGCCAAATCTCTAACATAAAGCAGAATAATGTTTTATTCATACTGCTGCTGTCTGATTCTGACCACTTTAATTTGATGCTAAGGGGAGATTCTTACCCATTACTGGCGGCACTGTCGTGCATTCAGTCGAGTGCAGGCACTACCGCTAGTTTGACAATGAAACTAAATACGACTTCTTAACCAGTCGATGTATAACCTTATGCAGTAACACAGACAAGCTGAAGTAAATCTGTTTCACAGAAAGGATGACAGAATATTGTGTTTTTTCCAGCAGCAAACCATTTCGTCTCGATGAAGTTGAACGACAAGACTATGAGGAGACGAGGCAGCGAGCTGCATTCGTTCAGGAGCTACTTTTGTCGACTATATTCTAGCTCTACTATGGGGAAGTGATCGGAGAAATGCATTGATGCTTACAAAGATGTCTCACATAATTCATAATAGAATGTCTTCACTGTGACATCTTAAAGGCCAATGTAACTGTAATATTTATCTTGAACACGATGAGATGCATAATTGTACGGCTGCTGAGCTATTCAATCGATTTTCAGTCCTAATCGAAACTATCTGTGTTTGAATGCGGTTCAATTCAGCCCGTCGGGCCAATACCATGTGTTGGGCCAGGTTCAAATTCCATTGAGGAAAATATTTGAGATTTCGTTCATTCCCTAAAATAAACTAAAATAAACTAAGATTGTTTGGTTTGACCTAGTCATATTTTGAGCTAAGATTCCTATAAATCACCTGCCTGGAGGGTCGGCCAGCCATCGGGCCGGGCTGATTTTTGCCGACTTCCCATTTTATAGCAAGAAATGTGAGCGAAGATCATTAAGAAAATAATCGTACACAAAAAAGACACATTTACTGGTTGGACAGTACTTTAGGCTCAAATTTCTACATGCCCAATCCATCTAAAATGTTAAACATGCTGGCAGCCCGTTGAGCCGATTTGTAGCCTATATTTACCGTACCTATCTTTAACACATACGTATAACGTATTGAAGGCCATATGATCCTGCTACATAGGAATGTCAGAATATTTTAGAGGGCCCGTTTACTTTAGATTGTGGTTAATAGGATGTATAAGATTAGAGTGTATTAAAATGAGGGATTGGAAAAATATGCATTATCATATCCAATGTTTACTAGGGATGATTATGTTGAACTTTTTATAGAGAACAATCTTTATCCTGTGTTTACTTTGACTTGTTGGTTTCTTGAAGGTTATTAGGGATTGTTTTTTTAGAAAGTATCAAGTATTTCTAAACTACACAAAAATACGGACACCTTATATTGGACCTCTCTAAACCACACAAATCTTTAACGAAGAACAGTTCAACGCGAACCTAAACCCACTTAAAACTTAATTCGTTCCTTGTTTAATGTGTATTCCAAAACGTATGGAACCAAAGAAGAAAAATATAATGACTTGGTGAGAGGAAATGAAAAAATAAATAAACTCAGTGATCATGATCTTCTTCTTCATCACACGGTGCGAAATGAAAATAGAAATTCATTTGTTGCTAAGTTCGAAGGTAGTGGAAAGAAATCAGGCATAAAAAGAATTAATTTCAAGCTTGGAAAACCTGATAATGGGCCAGAGTTAACAACTGTAAAATTGGAAAGAAAAGACGTACCGGAAGATGACGGAAGCTTATTCTTGGTTCGGGATAAATAAACCCACCTCTAGAGGTGGGATTTTCTAATGGGGGCATTTTGCCTCGAATTATGTGTTATCCCGGATATCCGGGATAAGCTGACTTTTGTAATCTCACCAAGTAAACATTGGATTGTCCTGAATAATTTAGCCTTATTCAGACTTATCCTATGAAGTAAACGGACCCAGAGACAAATGAGGCAAAATATGAAAATAATCAAGTTTAAACCAGCAGGAGAATCAACACTCGTATAAATGAACAAATTCAGACACGAAACATAACCAAAGACGATTTAATACCATTCAGAAATCTGTTGCGAAAATCCCGAGTAAGCCTCGTTGAGGCGCTAGTCTTCCATCAACCCCCCTCCACCTTTTTCCCAATGCCTCCCCGTCTAATCTGTAACCCCGTAGGCCTATCATTCGACTGAAGTCTAAGAGACGAAGCAGACAACCTAAATCTGCAACCCCCCGAGTCGCCAATTGAAGTATCGAACAAGACCTCTAGCTTACAAAACTGCATCATCTTTATATTCGATGAAGAAAAATAATCGAATTCAAACTCAGGAACCATCATTTGTAAGAACATCAACACAACTGAAAAGGCAAGATTCTCATTGAATTATCACAACAATGTTCTCCAGCTAAACTAGCAATGCTAAAACACAACAAAAATAACCCCAAAAAACCTCATCATATATGACAATTAACAAAAAGATCAATCAAGACCATTCGTGTACCATTAATGATCATCTTCACTCGATAATGGCTTGAATGACGCCGGCGCCTACAGTCTTCCCGCCTTCTCTGATTGCAAATCTCATCCCCTGCTCACAAGCAATCGGAGTAATAAGCTCCACCTCCATCTTCACACGGTCACCAGGCATCACCATCTTCGACTCCTCATCCTTATCGTTCATAATCGTGTTCACTTTCCCCGTGACATCAGTAGTCCTCATGTAAAACTGCGGCCTGTAACCTGCGAAGAACGGCGAGTGCCTTCCACCCTCCTCCTTCTTCAAGACGTAAACAATGGCGGTAAACTTCTTGTGAGGCGTAATTGTCCCTGGTTTAGATAGCACCATTCCTCTCTGGATATCGATTTTTTGAATACCTCTTAAGAGTAACCCTACATTGTCTCCTGCCATGGCGTCATCTAGAGTCTTCTGGAACATTTCAACACCTGTAACAGTGGTGGTTCTGGTTTCCCTCAGCCCTACCAGATCAACCGTGTCGCCGACTTTAATGTTGCCTCTTTCAACTCTGCCTGTAGCTACTGTTCCTCTACCGGTGATGGAGAAAACATCCTCAATCGCCATTAAAAATGGCAGATCGGTTTGTCTTTGTGGAATTGGAATGTAATTATCGACCTCATCCATTAATTTGTAAATTTTATCTACCCATTCATTATCGCCCCTCTTAATTTGGGGATTCGCCATTAAAGCTTCTAAAGCAAGTAAAGCTGAACCAGAAACAATCGGGATATCATCGCCGGGGAATTCGTAAGAGGAGAGCAATTCTCGTACCTCCAATTCGACCAATTCGAGCAATTCTTCATCATCGACTTGATCCTGTTTGTTCAGGAAAACCACCATGCTTGGAACTCCAACTTGCTTAGCCAACAGAATATGCTCCTTCGTCTGCGGCATAGGCCCGTCGGCGCCGGAAACCACCAAAATCGCGCCGTCCATTTGCGCAGCGCCGGTAATCATGTTCTTCACGTAGTCAGCGTGCCCAGGGCAATCCACGTGAGCGTAGTGGCGATTTTCCGTCTCGTACTCAACAGTAGCGGTATTAATGGTGATTCCACGGGCTCTCTCTTCCGGCGCGGCGTCAATTTCGTCGTATTTTTTGGGGGCGGAGTTTCCGAGGGAGGCAAGCGCCATAGTTAGGGCGGCGGTGAGAGTGGTCTTGCCGTGGTCGACGTGGCCAATTGTGCCGATGTTGACATGAGGTTTCTTTCTCTCGAACTTTCCACGGGCGGCGCGAACGGAGAAGCGGCGGAGGGGGCGGGTGGTGGTGGTGGTAGGGTGGAGAAATAGGGTTGTGGAGGAGGGGGTGAAGGAGGAGGAGAGGATTACCTTAGTTGGTTTTGGTGAAGAGGAGGTTGGGAGAGAGGGGGCTGTGGATAGATAGGTTAGTTTCGAAACAGCCGCGGCGGCGGCGGTGACGGAAGCCATGGAAGAGGAGAGAGAAAGCAGAGAGAGAGGAAGAGATAGAGTGAAGAGAGAGTGTTATCCGTGAGAAGAAGAAAAGAGAACCTCTGGTTTATCAAGTTCCACCTCCTATTGGATAACCCAATTGCAACTCTGGGGATAGTTGGTGTATGGGGTTTCTGTGCTACCGGGCAATGATCTTCAATTCCACATTTATCCTGTCATAATTCTATTCCATTGTAAAATTGAGTTATACAACATAAATTTTAACTGTAAACTATTTAATTATAAACATTAAATTATTAAATAATGATTCATGAATCATGAATTGTGAAATCGTAAGTCTACACATAAAAAATATACCGTAGTTCAATAAAGTAGAACACTAAACTTTAACCATGAAATCTAAACATAAACCCTGAACTTAAATTATGAACTTTAAATTCACAAATCGCAAAAAAATCATTATAATTGGTGCAATTTTAGAGTATAACTCGATTGAAATAGTATAAAAGTAGAATAGAGGATCTCAGGTATGTGCAACTGAGCTGCTCTCATCATACTACTAGTATATATGGTTTTTGCTTTAAGTTTTAAAAATTACAAGTACAGGTGTTCATCGGTTTGAAACCGAACCAAATTAATAAAATCGAAAACTGAAATCCTTAAAAACTGCTAACCGAAATCGAACCGAAAATTATCAAAAATCGAAATCAACTGAACCGAAATGCGGTCAAAATCGAAAACCGACTTTTCACACTAAATTTTAAGTTTTTCACTAAAATAAAACTTTGAATGTTAACTGCATTGAATAAAAATTCTTGATATAAAAATGAGTTGGTCGAAGAGTCAACTTTTCTTGTTATCCAAAAGAGTACAGGATACGGTGCTGCAGATTAGGTTTTATTTGCCCCTTAATTCGGTTTTTCGGTTTCTAATGCGGATTTTATTGAAAAAACCGAACCGAACCAAAGCGAAAACCGAAATATTGTTATATATAACACCGAACTGATCAAAAGAAAAACCGAATCTCGAATTTTACATTTCGGTTCGGTTTGGATGGTTTTTTCGATTTCAACCGAATAATGAACACCCCTAATTACAAGACTAAGGATGTATTTTTCTTTGCTTAATTTTTGAAGAAATAATAGTTATGGTAAAATTGATAACAATTAAAAGCATTGAGAATGTAATTATTGTTATAAATTTAAATGTAAAGGGTGTTTGATATTTAGGTAGTTTTTAGCTTAAAAGCAAGATAACAAATTTGGTTATTTACTAAAATACTAACAAGCTGAAATAAGCAACTTTTATTAGCTTGTAATGTTTAGGGGTGTTTTCTTTTACTTAAACTTACGAATAAGCGATTACAGTGAGGCTGTGGTAAAATTGATTAAAATCAAAAGTAGTTAATGTTTGAAAATAAAATGAATCTTGGTCAAATGAAAAAGTTAGAGTGTTTAATACTTAAACAACTTTTAGTTTATGAGTGAGAGAAAAAAAATGAAAAATTGACTATTTTCTACTTCTTTGTTTTTGGATTAAAATCACTTCTATTAAAGGTGGAGTTGTTTTTCTAAACAGTCAACAATAGTTTTTCCCAAGTTATAAGCTGAAAAACACTTGAAAAAACAATTGCAAACACCTCCTTAGCTTGAAGCTAAAGCAAAAATTGTACCTTAAAAACACTCAAAATAGTTTTTTCAAGATAAAAGCTGAAAATCACTCGAGAAAGGTAAGGAAAAACACCCTCTAAATGTGCATCCGATAAAATATACTTCATCCCTTCCATAAAAAGAGTCTTCTATTAAATCCTCTATTAGTTTTTCCCCAAAGTAAGAGTTTTGTTTTAAAAATAAACGCAAGGTTTTACTAATTCAAGTAAAAAATTAATTTTTTTTTATTTATTTTCAAAATAAATGTGATTGAATAAATCAATTGAAATATTAAAATAAGTAGTCGCACTAAGTGTGATTGAATAAACCAACGAGAAATAAAATAAGTCATATTAATATTTTTTGATGTGTATGGAGAGTTATATCTTCATTAAATTAATTAAAAATAAAAAGTTGTAATTTTTTTTAAAAAAATCTTTTTATTAAACGAAGGGAATAGTTTAATAAATATATAATGAAATCATATTATTAAATGCCTAAAAAGTACTCCTTCCGTCCCGACCTAATTGGCCAATTTGCCATATTTGTTTGTCTCAACCTAATTGTCCTAGACTCCTAGCTCATAAATGACAAATTCTCTCATAATCTCCATCCTCAAAATCTCCACTCTTAATCTCCACCTTTGAAAAAGTCAAAGATTTTACAAAATTTGTTTTTCTTAGTCTCCGTGCCTGACCAAAGTTGGTCAATTAGACCGGAACGGAGGGAGTATAAAGTAACATGATAGATAGAAACGGAAGTTAAATTATATTAAGATTTTAATTTTTATTCCCTTTTTATTTCGCATTGTCACGGAAAAGGATATAGAGTTGCAGACTATTTTGTAAAGGGAGGTCTCTTGTACACTAATAGTATGGATTTTAGTCCTGTGTAATTGGGATCATGAGTCAAAAGATATTATTATTTATGTGTAAATGTATTATATGTGATGAATAAATGTATCATGGTAAAAATATATCACGATTTATGTTTAACGGTATTATATGTTCTGGATAAAACGTAGTACAATTTATGCTTAAAAATATTAATATTCTGAATAAATATCTCAGTAAGCATAAATAATACTCAACTCTTCTTTGCAAATAACACGGTTTGGTTGCAAACTAGTTTATCTTTAACTCGATAAATATTTGTAATAATCCCAGGGGATAATTATTACAGGTATTTGGAATCTGTCAAACTTTAGATTCCGTACTTAGATTTATTATGTTTAAAAGACTTCTTTTTACATTCGCTGCTGCTGCATTTGAATAGAAGAATTTGATGATGAATTATTAATTCATAATTTTAAATTTATTGTTGTTGTTTGAATTATCATAAATTTATCATTTTATTTTGAGCTATTTTTCAAAGAATTTGAGTGAATTTTAAAATTCTTCTAACTTGAGTGGATTTCAAATTCCTCAATCCAAATACCACCTAAAAGATTTTTAAGTACATAAATGAAAATAAAAAAATGATTGAATCTTATTGGTTTATAAGAAAGCGAGACTGAAAGAGATCAAATGCTGCAAAAATAAAGGCCCACTCCAGAAAAAAATTGAGTCTCTATTTGGGCCACGTTCACAATTCGGGGCCATTCCTCTCGTACAATATTATAATACTTACTTCTAGGAAAAAAATGGTAAAAATATCCTTTAAATTTTACATAATTAAAAAAATATTTTTTAAATTTAACACTTTTTAAAATTATCCTATAAATTTCAATTGATAAAAATGACCTATCACTAGCTACTACTTGTTATTCAATCGGTAACGAGTTGAGGTGACAATCTTAATATATTTTTGAATAATTTAAAGTTGGTGAGTAATTTCAATATTTTCTTTTAAATAGTTTTATTAAGAATACATTAAAAAAACAAAAAAGGAAGGGAAACGAAAGTTCCTCCGTTCATCTTTCTCGTTTATTACCCCAAATCTACCCCCCAACCCAACCCCGCCCCCAAACCCCCATCTTTGAAAAGGAAGTATTAACAATTGATTCCTCAAACATGCGGCACATGACACATCATAACATTAGGGTAGAATTAGCTTGTAGGATGAATAAAACAAACACTATGAGTATGTTTATTTAAGTCTTGACTCAGTAAGTTTAGAGGTCCAAATTTTGATAAAGTACGATTATTAACTCCTTCAGTTTTAAGTAGACACACCCTATATATTCTCTATGTTAATTAGAGTTTATAAACATTTCAGAAAAATGTAACTGTAGACCCCAGCAAAATAAAATGATAAAAAAGAATTGGTATTTAACCTCTTTTATTGAGTAGGACGTCAATAATTTGTCTTCCCGTACTGTATAATCCTATTTACTAAGTTGTAAAAGTTTTAAACTTTTTATTAAGCAAAAGAATTAAATCTCCCTTCATTTACCTTCGTGGTTTCGTTGTTTGCGATTGTTTCTAATTTAGGTAAATAAATTATATACCTATGTATTTGCACTCGACAATGTTTCTTATACAGACTTCTTCAATTTATTTATAAAACACTATATGAATGCATGATATAGATTCTAATTTAAGATATGTTATAAATAAATACTATAAATACAATACATGCAATTAACTCATCTTATTGTGCTTAGTTTGATCATTTAAATAAATTTGTGGAATATGGGTGTGTATGTAATTATTTGTCCACCACAATTTTAAATTCCAACGTAAAAATCCAAAAAAAAGATCGAAATAGGAAAGCAATAAAATATTATGTTTTGGTTTGCCCTTGCACTTATAAAAGATTTTTAAATATCAAAGTACATGAAGTAAAAGTTTTTTTGAGTAGAAACAAACAAGTAGGGTTTGAACCCATATCATCTATATGTATATAAAAGTAAAATGGAGGGTAGTAGTGTCATTTTAGTTTTCCCTCCAAAAATTTTAGACTATAATTAGTAACTTTTCCTATTTTTTGTATGTTCATAACTTTCTTTATTTATTTTTAAATACAAATAATTTTTTCATCTTAAATTCGATTTTTATGCATAATATACCAAATTATTTATTTTTTCACGAGCTTCGATTTGACATCCATATCACATACATTATAATGAGATATTTGGTGTGAATAAACGGATTGTTTGTTGGTTAATTTTTGTGCTATAATTGATGGTCATTGTGACTTGTACAATAATATTTTGGTTTTGGTTGCAACTAAAATTAGTAAAATGATTTCTTTAAAAAAATCATGAGTATTTTTTATAATTATTTTTACTTACCTATTTATTTTTTTAATAATATGTATTTTGTTAAAATTACTCTTTTAAGGAAATTTATTCTTTGCAGCCTAAATTATGACATTTGTAAATTTTTGCAATCTTTTTAATTTTTTTACTTTTACTAATATTCAATTGTATATTTTTAAACTTTGTAAGTTAAATAATACTTTGTCGCACTAATCAACATCAATTGTATTTTTTACTCTTAACAATCTAAATAGCTTTTCCCGCATTAATTAATTTTTATCTTCAAATTAATAAATAACATTTATAAATAACATTTACATTAATTTACATTACCATATAAAATACGGAAATATCCAAATATTTTGAAGAACTCATAGACTTTAATTTGTTATTTGAATTATTAAAAAAAATTTGAATTTTATTTTGTTAAAATAATAATTTATTAAATAAAATTATTTAAGTATATTTGAAATCACCAAATGAAATCTCAAACGTTGCAAATAAAAATCTAACTTTATAATTAGAACTTGAAAGTTATTTAGATAAATTAAAAAAATATAAAATAAAAGTAGGGACATAAAGAAAAATAATATTAAACTTTACATTACGTATGAACTATCCAAATAAAATATCATTGTTCCGTTTATTATATTTTTTATGGATATTTTAAATTATTTATAGTTAGAATATAAAAATTATTTTATAAATAAAAAATCTATATATATTTATACATATAAGCCACGGTTGGGACACTTCTGTAAGTAACACTTTCCAGCCTAAAATTCCAGACTGTGATTGATAAGTTGTTGTCACATTTTATAAGAATCAAAATTAATTTTACTTTCTAAAGTTGCAAATATCTTTTTTTTCATTTCTAATATATTTATTATGTATACTATATCAAATTAATCATCTTTTGACGATATTCGATTTGACATTCATATGTTATATATATGTATATATAGTTATAAAATATTCTATCTAAAATATTATATTATTTGTTCGTTGATTATTTAAGCAATATTCCAGTATTTATTGTAGCTTGCAAAATAAATATAGCATTGATTCGGAACAAAATTAAAAATCATTCAAATAATTCTCTTTTACAACTTATATTACTTGATTATTTCATTAAAACGACAATTAATCAGTTTTATTTATTTGACTTGAACTGTCTCAAGTTTTCTTCATTTATTGCATTGAGAGAAAAATCATTGTATATACAATTGAACACATACTTTATCGAATTGAAAGTGATAGTTAATATTTGATTTATAATCATCTTATTAAATTATTAAATTTGCTAATGTTTATTTATTATAATAATTATTTTTGTTGATAAATCACAAAACTATGACTTTTACTCATATATATAACTTTATATATGGTAATTAATCTTAAAATATTACTTTTTTATATTTCCATATATTAATGTTACTTTTCGATAAATAATTACCACTTTGCAACCTAAATTATGCTATTATACAAGTTGCAACTAAACTTCTTTTAAATAAGCAAAATTAACCAACTTAAACTATATATATTTTTTAGACTTTGCAACCTAAACAACACTTGGTCACATTAACCAATATCAATTTTTTTTTTTTTTTTTTTTTTTTTTTTACATTTTGCAACCTAAGCAATTTTTTTACATTAACCAATGTGTATCTTTAGATGAATCTACTATTTACAATATAAACGTATAATTTAATTGAAACTTTTCAACATATATATATGAAAGTATTAAGAAATATTGAAGAACTCATATGTTTTATTTTGTCATTCGAACTATTGAAAAAACAAAAGATGTTTTATTTTGTTATTCCAACTATTGAATAACTTTTGAATATTATTTTATTATTATTTTTATTTTTTTATTCTTTGTATATCTAAAATACAAAGTAAGGTATTAAAACTTGCAACTAATTTTTTCAAAAGTAAATTGTTATAATTAGAATTAAAACTTAATTTAGATAAATTTAAATATTCAAAGTAGAATGGAAAAAATGAAAGAAAAATAATTTTCTTATAACATTATTCAGTTTATTTTATTTAATAATATGAGTTGATAGTTAGGTATTTATGTTTGCTTTAACATTCATAATTAATTAAGCTATAATTCATATAGGTGAAGAATGAAACAAACACACTAAATGTGTGTTTGGATGTCAAAGATAAGAAATGAACATGTTGAAAAAGATATTTATCTTAATATTAATTTTTATATATATACATATACTCCCTCATTCCCAAATGAACTTGCACAGGGGGGTCAGCACACATATTAAGAAAAATTATTTTTTGAGGATTTTGTTGACTTTTCAAATGTGGATTGAGGGTGAAGATTTTGAGGGTGGAGATTGTATTATAACTTTCCTTATTAAGAAGTGTGCAAGTTTGATTGGACAAACGAAAACGGAAAGTGTGCGAGAAACTTATATTCACATTACTTATAATTTTATTTATATTTTATTCTACATTTAAAAAAATATTTTATTTGGGTAAAACGATCACATATTTAAATATTAGACTATATCATATTTAATTTTATTAAAATCATTACTTTTTAAATAAACTTCCGTGCATCGCACGGGAATAGTACTAGTATATATAAAAGTAAAATGAGGGGTATTGGTGTCATTTCACCTTTCCCTCCAAAACTTTTACACTATATAATTGGTAACTTTTTTCTTATTTTTGGTAACTCATAACTTTTTTTTTTTTTTTTTTAAGTGCAAATAGCTTTTTCATTTTTAATCCGATTTTTATGCATAATATACCAAATTATTCATCTTTTCACGATCTTCGATTTGACATCCATATCAAATATATTATAATGAGATATTTGATTTGAATAAACGGATTGTTTGTTGGTTAATTATTTATGTTAAAGTCGATGTTTATGTGTATCGGAATAATATTTTGGTTTGAGTTGCAACTAAAATTACTAAAATAATTTTTTTTTATAAAAAATATGAGTATTTTTTATAAAAATAAAACTAATCAATTTATTTTAATTTACGTGAATTTTTAAATATTTTTGTTATTTAAGTCATGCAAGGAGGAAAACCATTGTTTAAATAATGAAGTCCTTCTTTATTAAATCAAAGGCAAAAAAAATAATATCTATTTTATAGTCAACTTATTAAATCATCAAATTGGCTAATATATTTTTGTATCACGAAAATACATAAGCTTTGAGTATATATATAATTATATATTAAATTTGTTATTGAAATTATTTTTAATGACCTTATATATTTTTAATAATGTGTATTTTGTTAAAATGACTTTTTTTAAGGAAATTTATTCTTTGCAGCCTAAATTGTGACATTTGTGACAATTAGAAATATACTTTAATTTTTTGCTTTTACTAAAATTTCAGTTATATACTTTTACACTTTGTAAGCTAAATTATACTTTGACACGCTAATCAACATCAAATGTCTTTTTTACTCTTAACAATTTAAATTACTTTGTTCGCATTGATCAATTTCTATCTTCAATAAATAACTATTTATAAGAAAAATATAACATTTATACAAACAATTTACAATACCAAATTAAATAAGAAAATATTCAAATTTTGAGAACTCACATAATTTAATTTGTTATTCAAATTATTAGATAACTTTTGAATTTATTTTGTTAAAATAAGAATTTATTAAATGAAAAATATTTAAATATATTTGGAATTATCAAATGAAATGTTAAAAGTTGCAAATGAAAATCTAACTTTACAAAGAGAAAATTAAATATATTATATATATATATATATAATTAGAACTTGAAAGTTTATTTAGATAAATTAAAAAGATATAAAATAAATGCAAAGACATAAAGAAAAAAATATTAAGTTTTACATTACATATGAAATATCCAAATAAAATATCATTGTACCTTTTATTATATATTTCATGGTTATTTTAGTTATTTATAGTTAGAATTTAAAAATTATTTTAAAAATAAAAAAATCTATATATTTATATATATATATATATATATATATATATATATATATATATATATATATATGAGCCACAGTATGTATAACTCTGTAAGTTACACTTTGTAGCTTAAAATTTTAGACTATTATTGGTAAGTTGTCACATTTGGTAAGAATCAAAATCTATTTTACTTTTTAAAGTTGCAAATATCTTTTTTCATTTCTAATCTATTTATTATATACTACCTCCGTTTTTTTAAATGTTCTTTTAACTTTTGTGTTTTGTTTATAATTAAATGTTCTTTTAACATCTTTTTTCTTTTCACAATTTTTCCTATACTACCCCTTTTATTATCCCTAAAAAATTCTCACATTATGTAACCTACGATATAATTAGCTAAAAATAGTAAGGAAATATGGAGAAAATTAAGGGATTTAAGGGAAGAGAGAAAAATCTAAAAATGAGCTTATTTGTCCACTCCCCCTACTCCATAATTTTTTTATCCAAGTCTAAAAAATTGAGGTAGTATACTCTATTAAATTAATCATCTTTTGACGATGTTTGATTTGACATCCATATGATATATATATATATATATATATATATATATATAATAATAATAATAATAATAAGGTATTCTATTTAAAATATTAGATTATTTGAGTTAAGATTTTAGTGTTTATTGTGGCTTGTACATTAAATATAGATTTGGCTCGCAATACAATAAAAAATCATTCAAATAATTATCTTTTTAGTATAATTTTACTTAATTATTTCATGAAAACAAAAACTAATCAATTTGTTTTATCTGACAGGAATTGTCTCAAGTTCTCTTCATTTATTACATTGAGAGAAAAATCAATGTATATATAACTGAACACATAATTAATCGAATTAAAAACGATGGTTAATATTTGGTTTTAATCAACGTATTAAATTATTAAATTGGCCAATGTTTATTTGTTATAATAATTATTTTTGTTGATAAATCACAAAACTATGACTTTTGTTCATATATATATATAACAATTAATCTTAATTTTTTTACTACTTTTTTTTTTACATGTATTATTGTTATTTGTCTATAAATAATTACACTTTGCATCCTAAACTATAATATTATACAAGTTGCAACTAAATTTCTTTTAATAAGCAAAATTAACCAACTTGATTATGTCTTTTTTTTTTTTCACATTAACCAATTTCAATTATATCTTTTTTTCACATTTTGCAACCTAATTTCCCTTTTTTTTTTTTTTTTTTTTTTTTTTTTATATTAACCAATGTGTATCTTTAAATAAATCTATTATTTACAATACAAATGTATAATTTAATTGAAAATTTCTAACATATATTTGAAAGTATTAAGTATCGAAGAACTCATATGTTTTATTTTATTATTCCAACTATTGAATAACTTTTGAATTTTATTTTGTTATTCTTCGTATATCTAAAATACCAAGTAAAGTATTAAAACTTGCAAATAAGATTTTTTAAAAGTAAATAGTTATAATTAGAATTTAAAACTTTATTTAGATAAATTTAAATATTTAAAGTAAAATGAAAAAAATAAAGAAAATTAAATTTCTTATAACATTATTCAATTTATTTTATTTAATAATATGAGTTTATATTTAGATATTTATGTTAGTTTTAACACTCATAATTAATTAAGATATTATGCATATAGGTAAAAAATGATACAGACACACTAAATGTGTGCTTGGATTTCAAAGATAAGAAATGATCATTTTGAAAAAGATTTTTTTTTTATATTTGATATTAATCTATTATATATATACACACGTATATACACCTATATATAAAGTAAGTTATATTAAATTCACATATAATGTGCGAGAAACTTATATTTACATTACTTATAATTTTATTTATACATTTTAAGAAAAATATTTTATTAGGATTAAACGATCAGATATTTAAATATTAGATTATATCATATTTAAGGGTATTACTTTTTAAATAAACTTCCGTGCATCGCACGGGAGTATTACTAGTTTACCATAAATAACAAAGTAATAGTACTAAGTTAAAGTTGTTAAGATCGCGATCCGATGCGATTCTACGAATTGTTCAAGCTTCTTCGATTCAACGAGTATATTAGATTAAATATTGATAGAGTCAGTATAGGATCGCGATTTAAATCGTTAGAATTAATGAAATCACAATTTTATTTGCGACTTTACGATTCCGCACTCATCATGCGCTAGAAACATAAACAATAGATTAACCCATACACGGAAGCCCAAATTAGCAATAAAATAATGGCCCATAATTCATAATTTCTAATTTCCAATTCCCAATTCTAATGCCTAAATTTTGATGTGTTATATATCAAGTATGGTTGGATAACCCGACTTATAAATAAAAAAGATCTTCTCTATATTTAACTCAATTTAGAGAAAGAAAAAAGAAAAATAAATATTTTCACAACTTAAAATTTTTAAATTTAAAAGAAAATTGATTGCCTCCATTTGTTCCCTATACGTATTTTCTTCTTTTTCTATTGTCCATAAGTTTTTTTCTTGACAAAAATTTATATGTTGCGATCACACAAATTTCATTTTATATGACGGGTCAACTTAGGTATAGTAAAAATGAAACGGGTAAATGGAGCTCCGTCTTCTTTTCTTTAATTTGGTAAATAAGGCTCTGCCAAACGAAATGAGATCCATATAACGGCTACACACAAGATTTACTCTTTCTTCTTACTTTCTCTCTTTTTTTCTCTCAATTCTCTCAATCCTCCATGTCTCTTATTTTTTTGTAGCTCCATCATCATTCGGATTATTTTTGCAGGTATACATTTGTTCTTATTTTCTCCCATAGCATTCTTTTATTTTGTTTCTCAATTTATAAACACTATATTTTTAAGATTTAAGGTTGTCATTATATACTTATCTGATAGTTTTCTTTTTTATTGTTTAAGTTGTGCAAACAATATGATTGAATTGTATTTAAAATGACTGAGTTGTTTAAAACAACATGAATGTTTTGTGTTTTAAGCAACCGGGTTGTGAAAATAGTAGTCTTGTTTTTTAAATAACCTAGTTGTTCAAACAACTCAACGGTTGTTTAAACAACTCGGTTGTTAATGTTCTGAGTTGTATAAAAAAGAGTCTATTTTTTATTGTTTAGAATAAGTAAGTTCATTCTTTATAAGTAATATTTTGACTAGGTTATTTTTGAAAGTCCCCAATTTTAATTGGTCATAGCCTAAACATGTCAACACCAATCCGCTCCGTCCCAACCTGCTCCGCCCCAAGACGTTTGTGACAAGTCAAACCACGACCTGTTGGAGAACGAAACAGGTCAACCCCGCCACGTGACGAATCGAGTCGGGTATATAATAAAAAATTTAAAATATATTCCCTCCGTCCCATCTTAACTTGGCTACTTGTCATTTTGGTATGTCCCAACTTAACTTGCCAGTCCATAAATAACAAATTTCTCATACAATCTCCACTCTCAATTTCTACATTTGAAAAAGTCAAAGATTCCACAAAATCTATTTTTTTTTAACCTTCGTACCGATCAACTAGATAAGTTAAGCCGGAACAGAGGAGTATAAATTATGTTATATTATATATATGCGTATATATTTATACATAAAACTTTATATATCATATGTGTATATATATATATATATATTTCTTTCTAATTTATTAAATTAAGACTAAATAAAAACATAATTTGACTATTCAATTTCTAATAATTAATGAAAAAAGTTATGGGACAGGGAAGACACACCCTGTACTGGGCAAGGCATGGGGTTGCAAAAAATTGACCCGTGATAGGGTGGGGCGTGGGACGGGGCTTTAAGTGCACCGGATGGAACGGAAAAATAAAAAATTCGCTCCAACCTGCACCGTTGACATGTCTACAATAGCCTATTAACAATTAACAAATTAAACTCCCTCTAAAAAACAATTAACAAATAAAAATATTAATTCAAAAGACAAAAAGAAACAATAACGTGAAATAATCTCGCACTTCAGATTAGGGCACAAGCTGTGTACTAAATTACTAATACGACGTCTTCTTCTCCCAAAATCTCGAATTCTCATCGCTGCTAAAAGTGATTCAATCAGTCTTCTCGTTCTGCTGTTCAACGTTCTCAGTTACATCTCTTCACTTATTTTTAGTCTCTTAAACTGGATTATATGAGCAGTAGAACAAGGCTTGGTTGAAAAGATGAGCCTCTTCTTTCTATTAAAGGTTCTGTCAATTAACAAAAAATATAGCTTTTTTCCTTTAATTAGTAGCAGTTTAAAGCAAGCTGTCTATATATTTTGATAGAATTTGAAGGTAATGCATTTTGAGCCTCAATCGGTCAATCCTATAAGTTAGGGCTAAAATGTCAGCTTCCAGCCTCAGTGATTGTTGGTGGTAGTGAGTGAAACTAGTTAATCTCTAATTTTTGAAGACCTACGGAGTGTTTTCCATTGCTTATTTAAAGCACATTTGTGATTTTGACTTAATTTAAGCTAATGGAGTGTTTGGTGTTGTTTCTACTGTAATTAAGGGAGTGTTTGTGGTTGCTTTTGCTTTTGAGAAAGTGATTAAAATTAGAGATCGTTAAAAATTGCTTAAAATCAAAAGTGGGTAGTGTTTAACGAAAAAATAATTGTAGTAAACTCATAAGTTGTGGTGTTTGCAAAATAATAACTTTTTATGACAATTTTAGTAAGAAGCAATTTGAAGCAGCATTTTCTTTACTTCTAGATTTTAGCTTAAATATGCTAAGTTTCAGTAGAAGCAAATCTATGCAAACACTCTTATTTCACTGAACTTAAGCCAAAAACAGAAATCTACTTAAAATAAGCAAACGCAAACACTGCCTAAGCACTTAAAAGCTATAAGCTATAAGCAACAAATGGATTGCTTTTAGTAGCTTATTGGTATGTTTGTAAATTGTCAAACTTCTTTAAGCAAAGTGTGTGATAAAAAGCACTTTCATCAAACACTACAACTTTTAAAATTTGGCCAAAAGCATTTTACTCTGAAGCACTAACTACTTTTACTTATAAGTAATTTTTCTATGATTTCTAATTTTAATCACATTTTCAGAAGCACAAACAATCGCAAATACTCCCTTACTGCCACAACATGGTCTTGAATGTGTTGCAGCTTGTATGCTGGTATTATTGTGCTTAGTTTGAGCTCCAGATTATAGAAATACCTACTTCGCTCTTTTGTTGTATAGGTACCCCACTCGTATAGTAGAATGACCCTAAATTAAATATAAAAAAAAAAGAGTAGTTATAATCGGATTAGACATTAAAATTACTAAATATATCAAATTTCAATTTAACAAAAAATAGTCTATATCATAAAAAAACAATAATATTTGAAATTTTAAAGAATAAGTTTATTTTGATTTACATCTACACATCAATTCAATGATATATACATATGCGGATATTACCCACGGGGTATGGTAGATTTAGCCCAAAGTTGAAAATTATGTATTTATCTTTTATCCTCTAATCATTTGCGAATTGCGAATTGTAGCAGAAACTTATACATCCCCGTATTCCATTGCTCTCGCCTCTCAGTGGCCTAGCCCTAACTCTTGTACCTATTTTTTCCCTCGCCGACTGTGTCGATGCTGAGAAACGCCGGCAGCAAAACAAAGTTCGCTGTCGGAGGTGTCCGGCGGCTGGCTCACTCATTGGCTCAGCCTGCGCCGTTGGGAACTGCTATCAACCACCAGATCAACAACACATTGGTGCCATTTGTGTTGCCTGAAAATAATGACGACGACAACAGGAATCCGAATTCGCCATTCTTTGGTGGAGCCATGGAGCTAATGGCTGTCCCCAAGAAGAAGGTGAATTTCATTTCAATGTTCTCTTAAGGATTTTCTTTGGACAGATATCAAATTCATGTTTGCTATAATATTTTCTGCGTTTGTTTTTGCTTTCGTTTATTTATTTTCTTTATAAGGGTGTGGTTAAGGGCCTACAAGTTATGTAGATTAAATGGAGTTTGTATGATCGAAAGGAAATTCTGTGATTTGGAGTCTTTCCGTTGATTAGGGTAAAAGATGTACTGTTTTCCCCTTTTTCCTTCTAGTGCCTTTTGTTTCGCTGTAAAAAATTTGGAATTTGAATTTGGATGAAAGTTATAGTAAGAACTGAAATGCTGCATCAATTGGAGTTTCTGTTACTTCTATTCCATAGTAAGATGTCAGAAACTTTTGTGAAAGTTCTTGTGGTTCTTAATCCTCTTGCATCTATGGAGTATTTTAAACATTGATAAAAGCTTGGGCTTGGAAAGATAGCAACTTTTGAGAACTATTTGACGATATGGCTCTGCTTCTTAGTTGTAATATAAGTGGTTTCAGTACTAGACTATGCAGAATATGTTAGGTAGTGTTTGGGGGAAAAAGTGATTCTAATCAAATAAAAAAAAATGAACAATAGTTCCATTTATTTGAAAAAAGCCAAAAGTTGGGTTTTGGGATTCTTAAAAGCACTGCGAAGAGATGAGTGGCCAAATATAAGATTGCAAACGCCCATTCAAATTAAAAGTGCTTATTAAAAGTGATTTTAGTGTTGCCATTGAGTTTGCAAACATCCTCTTATGTTATACCATTTTAGCTTGTGAGATCGGGGCCACTCTTAGAGAACTGCTTTTAGGACTTAGGAGCTTTTGTATTTTTTAACCGGTGTGCTGTTCATATACTTCATATCTGCTGTTTCTGAGAGCTCGTAAAGAGAACAACATTAAAGTCATATAACCAAATTTGATCAGTTGTTTGCTAGTCATTTACTAGCATTATGACAATGTTACCCCCTTATTCAATCATCGTAGTTTATCGAATTGGTCTAAGCAGAGACTTTTTTATTTTTGTTGTGGGTTTATCTAACTGCCTCTCATGCTGTTTGTATGATTAGCTCTACGTGTTAATGGATGTTTTATAAAATCAGTACTCAAAATGAAATGCTACTTCCAGACTACACCGCACAAGAGAGGTATTAGAAACGGACCAAAAGCTTTGAAACCTGTCCCTGTAATCATCCGTTGCAAGTAAGTGGCTGCTTCTTCTCTGCTCTGAAATTTTCTGTGAATTCAGTATCTTGTCTATTGCTTTCATTGCGTGACTACTTAAACTAGGAAATAGTTTCTTTATTGTATATCTTGGGAATAGATTACAATATATCTGATCATCATTTTGTTCCTTATGTATTTCAAATGCTATAAGTTTTGGAGCGTGCAACTTACAGTACAACTAAGCAAAGCTTGCCCAATTATCAGTGTAAAATCAGTTCATTTTTCACATAACAATTGCATTTTGAGCTAATAATGTGCTCCCAACCGCAACTTCCATTGTCGTGATTTGGTTATGTTTACTAACAAATTGCATATATTGCTTTCTTTCAAGTAAAATTTGGTGAATTAAGAAACTGATTGTATGTTCGTAGGGTCTGCGGTCGAGTCAAGCTACCGCACTTCTTCTGTTGCAGTGGGATCAAGCCAAATCCGGAACAGAATAATAACTAAAGACTGTTCTCGTCGTGCTCCTCGTCTGCAGAATATTTCCACCAAATTTTGTAAGCAGAAACTTGAATGTTAACTTGAGTAATGATGTCTGCAATCTGGTGATGGATCCTGGATAGGTAGAATTATATTTGAGACTTCTTTTTTTCTTTCTCTAAAATAAGCTCTTGGTTTGTTTATTTTGGTGTTTGACAAATTGAATCTAACATAGTTGTTTGCAAACTCCTTTGGGAACTCAAAATCACTTTTGTTGCAACAAAAGTGATTTTCAAGCGTTTATAAACACTTAAAATAGATTACCATAATCACTTAAAAGCTGATTCTGAGAAGTTGTTATCACCCAACTTCAAGCAGATTATAGGCCAGAATCACTTATATTGTGGTGATTTGTAGGATGAAGGAATTCACATTTTAATTTATTTTATTTTATTTTATTTTAATATGATACAAACATCTCGATTGACCAATTTACAACACCATATATGGTGAAGTATGAAGTTTTGTTTTGTTGTCTATGTTTTGGGGAGTAAGTATGAAGGTGAAGATATAAAAAGAATGAATTAAAATAAGTTTCTCTAATCCAAGATAAGATCTTAATAATCCATCTTATTTTTAAAGATCTTAATAATTAGATTTAAATTTCGAGTCTTACTTCTGTACCCCAGTGGTATTGGTACCACTGTGATCTTATAGCCATTGGATTGAAGAGTAATTATCTCCACCACTAATTCTACTTTAATTAATAAAAAATTTGAAGGGCAAATTTGTCATTCAATGTATTTTATCTATTGGAGAAATCTCTGCTTTTGATAAAACTAGTATTACTCCCGTGCGATGCACGGAAGTATGTTAACATTATAGTATAGTTAACAAAATTAAATACTATATGATGTTATTTTTTAAAATGTGAACCTTGTATACTCGATAAAATAAATAATTCAAAATCTTGAATTATCATATAGTAAAATTTTAAATAACATAAATATCCGTTTCTCCCGTGAAATTTATGGATTGAATATATACTTATTATTTATATAAAAATTATTATTACGAAATAAAATTAAAATAAATATTATTAAAATTATTTTTTTAACTCAAATGTTACTGTAGGCAGTTACGAAATAATTTAAAATAAATATTAAATATGACAATTAAAATTATATATTAAATTATTTTTTTAACTCAAATGTTAATGTATATAGGCAGTCTGTATCCTTCTTAACCTATGCGAATAACCATAAATAATCTCATTAATTACATATGTTAAAATAAACATAAATATAATAACAGGCCAACTTATTAAAATAATAATTATAAGACTATAAAAAATAAATTGAATAATTTATAAGAAAATTATATTTTTCTTTTAAATAATCTCATATTTGTTATGGTTAAAAATAGTCAATTGCTTCATTTTTTATAATTTAATTTCCCTTATAAATAGTCTAATCCACAATAAAAAGTCAAAACTTCAACTTTAAATAGGTGAAAAAATTATTAATTTCATATACTATATGTAAAAATAGATTAGAAATAAAGAACTTGTTATTATTTTTTTTAAAAGTTGTTGAGAAAGAAAAAAGCTGACAGAATGGTGATAGTACAACAACAACTCTTTAGGGACAAATACATGAATAATACACTTGAACATGTCCAACTTGCAATTAGAGGGGAAAATAATTTTCTTTATTACATATTTGGCTTCATTTTATTAATTAGATGAAAATGCATATTTATATGTATATAAGTGTGTGTATATAGATTAATTTACCGAATAAAACTAAGATAAAAAGATATATACAATAAATTAATTAATCTAAAGTATTTATAAAAAAATAGATTTTTTTATAAAAAATATTTAACTAATTTTTACACCCTAAATTTGACATCAATAAACATGCATTACTGAGATCTAACCAAATAACCAATCAATATAAAATTGTCTTTTATTTTATTAAATATCACACTTTTATATATATGCTATGTATGTTAATTAAAGATCATGAAAAAATAATTAATTTTATATATAATATGTAAAAAATGGTTATGATACAAAATACTATTTGTATTTAAAATTTGGAATAAATACTTCTTTAGAAAGAAGGAAAAAAAATTAAAGCTCGCATTTGTATAAATAACCATGAATAACTCAAAATATAATGGTTGGGAAATACAATTTGCAATCTTAACTTTCTAACTTTTATATATGTGTAGATTTTGTAATATATCTACATAAACTTTGAAGTTCTAATTATAAATTTTTACTTGTTCCTTTCTAAAATTAGATTCTCATTTGCAGCTTATAATATTTTATTTGATGATATCAGATATACCCAAAATATTTCTAAATAAATCCTAACATTAACAAAATAAAATTCAAAAGTTATTCATAATTCGAATAACAATTTAAAGTGTGTGAATTTTAAAAAATACTTAAATATGTTCATATTATATTTGGTATTGTAATTTATTCAAATAAATTTTATATTTATAATGCAAATATTATATCTATCCAAATATAAAATTGATTAATGAAAAAACTATTGATTAGGTTGCAAAAAGTAAAAAAAAAAAAAAAAAAAAAAAAAAAAGAAGACAGTTGAATTTAGTTAGTGCAACAAAGTATCTTATAGATTAAAAATTGTAAAAAAAATATAATTGAGGTTAGTCACGTAAAAAAAAAAAAACTAAAAAAAGATTGAAAGATTGCAAAGTGTAACTTACTTAACAAAATAATTTTAACAAAATACATATTATGAAAATATGAATTAGTAATAAAAGAATAACCTGAATAATAATTATGATATATAAATATGCATTTGTTCTAAGTTCCCATACTTCCGTGTCTAATCAAACAAACATTGTTATTATAAAAAATATACTCCTTCCGTTCCTTTTTATTTGATCTTTTAGCTTCTTAATGATTTTTCGAATTAATTGATATTTTAGCTATTTTTTACAATTTCTCTCAATTTTGCCTCTGTCAATCCTAAAACATTTCTTACTTTTCAAACTAGATTTGAGATAGATGTGAGAGAGAAAGGAGAAGACCGGTGATATATTTGAAAAAAAATATTGAATTCTTAATTCTTCCACTTTTGTTGTCTTTCTAAAAAATCAATCAAAAAGAAACGGAGGGAGTATGTTAATACATGTAAGTAATTATTTAATAAATTGTTTGTAAAATATTAATTTTTCCTTTAACTTAATAAAATAAGAGTTTCATTATTTAAACAATGATTTTTATCCCGGGTGTAACTTAGAGCAAAGAAAATATATTAGAAATTCATGTCATATAAAATAAATAATTTTTTTGTAGTTTAAAAGAACTCAACTAACCAGAATCTAACCAAAATAATTAATCAATAAATAATTTATTTTTATATCTAATATATGTTATATGGATGTCAAATTGAAGATTATGAAGAGATGAATAATTTGATATATTATGTATAAAAAATGGATTAAAATAAAAAAAAGTTATTTGCATTTTACAAAATAAAAAAAAAATTATTACTTACCAAAATTGACAAAATCTTACTAAATTAATGTTAAACTTTAGGCGGGAAAAGTAAAATGGCATAAAAGCCCTTCATTCTACTTTTATATATATATAGATTTAAAGAAAACCTTCTCTCCTCCTTTTTGACTTTCTTTCGTGGAGCAAAGAAACCCAGGTCATCGATTCAGTATTTTAATCGCGTCTTCTTTACACTGTAATTCATTTAATCGGCGCTTTATTTTGATCTCGCTACTTAGCTTTTAACACATTAGGGTAGAAAATTAATTTATCAATTTGTCTGATTTCGACCTAAAATTTCGAGTTCTGATGTTTTGGGGGTATCTGAATTCGAATTTGAACGAGTGTGTTAGGATAATGTTTTAGATAAAATATGTAGTGGGGAATGAGATTTTTGTTTGGTTCAATTGTCAATAAATAAAGAGAATGTAAATAACTTGCTGATATTTTGAGGGAAGTAGCACAATTTGTAGTTGAGAAAATCAGTGAGGAGGTATATATATGTTGTGCGTATGTATATTAGGTTTTTCAGTCTATCTCATGTAATCTATCTTGTATCATCCTAGTGCATTTCAAACAGTTTTTTATTTGTGTTTTTATCACTAGCTCTTTAAACATCATTCATCAATGACAGACTCAGAATTATCTGTAGTATTGAGAAGCTTGTTTTCACTGGTAACTTGATGCATCTTTTCACCACTAAAGCTAAGGAAGACATGTTTGATTTTGATGTGCAGACTTTATGCAATTGTGTATGCACCATCAGATGGTGGATTCGAATGTGGAGAATTGTTAATTAAACCAAATTATGATGCTTCTACAATTTGATGTTGATGCAACAGTCAATCACGATATATATATGTAAGTATTTAGACTTGCGCCATGTTGGTGTTTAGTTTCTCCGTTTTCTTCTAAGAGCATGGTTGGATCATAATCGGTTCGTTTGATATTTGGTGGATTACTAGGGTTGTCAAGTATCGAGACGTTAGACTTGTTTTATGTGCAGTGTCTGTAGCTTAAGGTTTCTGCAATTGATAGATAATATGTATGCTTATAATTACTTCTCCTGTACATGCTCTTCCTTATCTTGAGTGATCCCATCCCTTTGCTTACTTTTACTCTGCTTATTAAAGTCACATTTTCGGGTTTCTCACACGCTCCTTGCAATTGGTGCTTGTTCATAGTGTGTTTGTTTGTGTGTGCAAACGCAATTTAGAATGTGTCTAGTGTTTTTGTGTGTGTTTAGAGCGGTCTATGTGTTGTGCGTGTTGACCAACAAAAGAAAAAGGGAGAGGAGACTGTAATTGTGTGCTTGTGTGTTCCATGTGTGTGTGAGTGCTCTACATGTCGTGCGTGTGGAATTTTTTTTACCAAAATTACTGCAGCTGATTGCTTGTTTCGTTTCTAGTTGTATATGCTTGTTAAAGAGTGATTCTTGTTCATGAAGCTTGCATTTGATTAAGAACTCTTGTTTCTTCTTTAAATGTTTTAATGTGGTTATTCTTTAATTTTTATTCTTATGGTGTAAACCTTTGGTTATAGTATATGGTTAGTTTTTGTGTTAAAATGATGTCTATTTTGTACTGCATTATGAATTGCCTTTAAAATTTGTAGCAATAGCTTTCATTTATATTTTTTTATAACCGGGATTCACAGTTGCGTTTGACTGAGGGGGTCTTTGGCTGGACTTCAAAGAGTTGATAAGTTTCGGAAAAATCCCCGGGTGAAAAATCATTGTTTCTATTTTTGGCTAGATGTCACTTTGCCTCAGTCATGTTTCAAATTTTTGCATTGTTTTCTGGTACTTGCAATGTGCTTAACAATGAAGCCAAAAGATATGTGGGATACAGAGGGCATTGGTTTTGGCAGCAATTTAAAAGTAGTGTGACATTGTGATATTTAGATACACAGCAAGGATGACATTGGTTGATGATGTTAATCTGGAAGAATATGTCATGACAAAGGATGAGTTTATTGCCGATGGGTTTCTGGAGCTGATATCAAGGCCGTATGTACGGATTTGCTAGCTTTGAGAGAGCGCCGAAGGTACGGGTCTAGCCTTTCACTATTCTTTTTCTCTCCCAGCTTCTGTTAAGATGGATGATAATTGAAATTTGAATGCTGAATGGAGTGCTCATGATGTATGCAGAAAATATCCACTTAAAGATATACCTCCTTTATACTGATAAATCTCATTCAAGTTGCTATTGTATCATGTTCTTTCACTTGAAGTGCTACTAGTCTATGGTAGCATGTAGTGAGCATTATTTCACGAATATTCATATCTAAAATATGTGCCTATTTGAGGATACTTTTTCTCATAGCACGATTTTGCGACCATGCTCATTTAGAGACAGTTTTTAAGTTAGAACTGTACTCTTATTGTAAACTTATAAGTATATTTTATCTAAACATTTATTAACTATATGCTCTTGGAAAATTACAATTTTATAAATTCTTAAAACAACTTATAAGATATTGGAGGTTATAAGATGTTTAAAATAAGCTTTAGAGGGTGTTTGGCTGAGCTTATAAGCTCTTGCAAAGTGTTTGGTGAAAAAAAAAGATGTTTAGTTACTTATATGACGCAAAAATAAGTTGTTATACCTCATCATATTTTTATCTTTTTTTCAAGATCTTAATTATTACATTCAAATTTCACACACAATTCACATTACACATTGCACACACTACAAACATTTTAAACACTACACACTTTTCACTACAGACATTTCACACACTTATCAAAATGTGTGTTTAATATTAACTTTAAATTAAATAACAAATTTATAGCAAAATCATTATATTCAATTGCAAGCTTATAAACTCTTTTATCCAAACAATTTGTTAACTTATGAGCTTCTTACAAATTATATCTTATAAATTCTTGAAACAACTTATAAGATGTTGGAGCTCATAAGATGTTTAAAAATCAGCTTAGCCACACACCCTCTTAGTGGAACTAGGCATGTCAAGGGTGGTCAGGTCGGGTTTCTGGATTTTTTGACCCGTCTCGCCACGGGACAAAAATGTGTGCTCCGTGATCTACTCCGCACGGGGCGGGGCAGCCTCCAATTTTTATTTTTTTTATATTTTTTTATAAATAAAAAAAATGATTTTTTTTTTTTTTTGTTGAAGTCAATAAGGTTTTAATTTTTAGGTTTATATTAACTTTTTTTTTTTTTGGAAAGGGTTTTACATTAGATTTGTTTTAATATTTTTAATTTTTAAAATATTTTTTTAAATAAAAATTAATTATTTAAATTTACTATAGTCATAATTTAATATATTAGGATGATATGTATATAACATATTATATATAAAATTTTATATTATAAATACATATATATATACTAGTAAATGCTCCCGTGCGATGCACGGGCTATTTTTTTTAAGAGTAAATCAATATTAATATGAACAATACCTTTTATTAAAAATGCATTTTTATTTGATAATATATAACAAAAAAAGAAATGGTTAAAATTTGTTACAAAGAAAACTTTTGTATTCTTTTGCAGTGTTATTCATTCCTTGCCTCTTACTCTAGAAAATAAGATTTTTCCTCTAATAAAAATACATTTTAATTTTTTCACGAATTTCTTCCTCATATCTTATTCCAGATTTTTTTTTTGATTTCATCCTTTTATTTAGCTTCTCTTGTCTATATCAAAACATTCATATTAAATTATAATAAATTTGAATATATCACACTGATTGAAAATAATAAATAAAGTGAACATACATAATCCAGAATCCGATACGATTGAAGAGATTGAGAAACAAAAAGTTTCAAATCTAATATCAATCAATTAATAGGATTGAGAAACAAATAATCTTAAGGATTATTCTTATATAAAATATTTTATTAGTTTACGTACAAAACATCTTCTATTAGAAACAACAACAAAAAGAATTAAGGATTATTCTTATAGTTACATTACTTATATATTTTATATATTTAATTAAAATTACTTAAATATTTATTTGATTTAGAATACATCAGCATTGTTTTTTAATATTAAATTATACTCCCTCCGTTCCACTTAAATTTGCATACTATCATTTTCGGTCCGTCCCACTTAACTTTGCACATTCTTAAAAAGAAAATTTCGCTCACAATCCCCACTCTCAAAATCTTCACCCCCAATCTCCACCTTTAAAAAAATCAAAGATTTCTCAATTTTTTTTTTCTCACATTCGTATTCGATTAACCGTGGAAAATTAAATGAAACGAAGGTAGTATAATATTTAATTTAATTTAATTATTATTATTTAAATATTTTTCGGTGCATCACGGGATGATACTAGTGAATTCAAAAGACAAAAAGAAACAATGACGTGAAATAATCTCACACTTCAGATTAGGGCACAAGCTGTATACTAATACGACGTCTTCTTCTCCCAAAATCTCGAATTCTCATCGCTGCTAAAATTGATTCAATCAGTCTTCTCGTTCTGCTGTTCGTTCTCAGTTACATCTCTTCAAGGTAAAATGACTGAGTTCTTCACTTATTAATTTCTTAATGGCTGTGTCTTTATGATTCAAAATTATATTTTTGTACTTATTTTTAGTCTCTTAAAGTGGATTATATGAGCAGTAGAACAAGGCTTGGTTGAAAAGATGAGCCTCTTCTTTCTATTTGAGGTTCTGTCAATTAACAAAAATTATAGCTTTTTTTCCTTTAATTAGTAACAGTTTAAAGCAAGCTGTCTATATATTTTGATAGAATTTGAAGGTAATGGATTTTGAGCCTAAATCGGTCAATCTTGTAAGTTAGGGCTAAAATGTCAGCTTCCAGCTTCAATGATTGTTGGTGGTAGTGAGTGAAACTAGTTAATCTCTAATTTTCGAAGACCTACGGAGTGTTTTCCATTGCTTATTTAAAGCACATTTGTGATTTTGACTTAATTTAAGCTAAATGGAGTGTTTGGTATTGTTTCTACTGTAATTAAGGGAGTGTTTGAAGTTGCTTTTGCTTTTGAGAAAGTGATTAAAATTAGAAATTGTTAAAAAATTGCTTAAAATCAAAAGTGGATAGTGTTTGAAGAAAAAGTAATTGTAGTAAATTCATGAGTTGTGGTGTTTGCGAAATAATAACTTTTTATGACAATTTTAGTAAGAAGCAGCATTTCCTTTACTTCTAGATGTTAGCAATATGCCAAGTTTCAATAGAAGCAGATCTATGGAGCTCTCAGTGTAGTAGTAAGCGAGTTTGAGAATTTTCTCTCTCTAGAATTCTCTCTAGAGACGCCCCAATTCTGTTCTTTCTCTAACGTTCATATTCTCGGACTTTTTCACAAATCTCGTTCGATTTCATCATCGTGTTGACTTTTGTGATTAATTTCAGTATCATTTGTTAATCGCGACTAGCATAATCATTGTTTTAACATATTATTTGGAGGAATTCAACAATCCTGCATACGAAGAGACACTATCTCTCTCCTGCCCTAGGGCTTTGCCCTGGGGTTGCGCAGCCTTCTCTTCGCCTCTTCTTCGCCTGAATATCTTTCGCCGGAGGTGATACAGGAGACGTGAGGGTACCAAAACCTCTTCATCTCCGCCATTAAAGAAGCTTCGAACGTCTGGGTCGAGTTTCTTCTGATTCGATTTTGAAACTCTATTACTGGTACTGCTTTTCTGGATCGACCTGGTGCTGCAAATCACGCCATTGAAGGTGATTCGAAGGTTGCGACCTTTCAGAGCTCGAAGCCATTACTGAGTGGACCTTGCGAGTTCACCCACTGCAACTGAGTCGACCCGAGTCGCATGTCTAGGGTGAGTTTCGAGCCTTGAAATTCACTCAGCGCCTGATTTGAAGAAGCTCAGGGGAGATTTGGGCTAGCTCGAAGAACTTCTGCGTTTTGATTGCAGCTTCGAATCCCTTCGTCGCTAAAACACATATGCAACCCAGGTATTTCTATTTACGATTTCGGAATCGTAATATACTGTAGCATTCGTTCCTGTTCGTTTGTGACGAAGTGTGTTCGATTTTCGATTTCGTTTTTCTGATTTGCTTGACTGAAGTAGGCCTGTGTGCCATTTTCGCTACTGCTGCTTTTGCTGTCAATTTCACTGCTGAGACGAAGAACTTCGATTTTCTTTGTTTCGATTGCTGTCAATTTTCTGAAATTGATTGGTTGTGAAAGGCCTGTATGCCATACTGTACGGATTTCTGCTGAATTATTACTACTGAAACTGCTCCCAAATTACTGAATTTTCACTGCTGAGTTTCGAAGGCCTGTGAGCCAATTTAGACCCTATTTTGTGCTGTTATTTGATCTGAAATTACTGCCCTGGGACTGTTTTTCAGCTGCCTGAATACTGTAGCAGCGTGGCAAGTTTGGCAAATTGGCCTGTGTGACATACTTGCTGGATTTTGCTGCTACTGCTCCCTATTTCACTGATTTTTGTTGAATTAAAGAGGGCCTGTGTGCCATTATTCTAAGCAGATAGAAGCAGATCTATGCAAACTCTCTTATTTAATTGAACTTAAGCCAAAAACAGAAATCTACTTAAAATAAGCAACCGCAAACAGTGACTAAGCACTTAAAAGCTATAAGCTATAAGCAACAAATGGATTGCTTTTAGTAGCTTATTGGTATGTTTGTAAATTGTCAAACTTCTTTAAGCAAAGTGTGTGATAAAAAACACTTGTTTATCAAACACTGCAACTTTTACATTTTGGCCTAAGGCATTTACTCTCAAACACTAACTACTTTTACTTATAAGTAATTTTTCTATAATTTTTAATTTTAATCACATTTTCAAAAGCACAAGCAATCGCAAACACTCCCTTACTGCCACAACATGGTCTTGAATGTGCTGCAGCTTGTATGCTGGTATTATTGTGCTTAGTTTGAGCTCAAGATTATAGAAATACCTACTTCGGTCTTTTGTTCTACGGGTACCCCATTGGTATAGTAGAATGACCTTAAATTAAATAGAGAAAAAAGAGTAGTAATAATTGGATTAGACATTAAAATTACTAAATATATCAAATTTCAATTTAACAAAAAATATTCTATATCATAAACAAACAATAATATTTGAAATTTTAAAGAATAAGTTTATTTTGATTTACATCTACACATCAATTCAATGATATATCAATATGCGGATATTACCACGGGGTATGGTAGATTTAGCCCAGAGTTGAGATAAAAACATTATGAGCATTTAAGAAATTGGGTGAAAACGTAAAAAAAGAAATAAATGACAAAAATAGGATCCTTAAGAAGATTAATAAATATAAATAAATAAGTAAAATAAAACTCTTTTTTATCATTTCATATCTGAAGAAAAAATGAAAAATATGTATTTATCTTTTATCCTCTAATCATTTGCGAATTGCGAATTGTAGCAGAAACTTATACATCGCCGTATTCCATTGCTCTCGCCTCTCAGTGGCCTAGCCCTAACTCTTGTACCCATTCTTTCCCTCGCCGACCGTGTCGATGCTGAGAAACGCCGGCAGCAAAACAAAGTTCGCTGTCGGAGGTGTCCGACGGCTGGCTCACTCATTGGCTCAGCCTGCGCCGTTGGGAACTGCTATCAACCACCAGATCAACAACACATTGGTGCCATGTGTGTTGCCTGAAAATAATGACGACGACAACAGGAATCCGAATTCGCCATTCTTTGGTGGAGCCATGGAGCTAATGGCTGTCCCCAAGAAGAAGGTAAATTTCATTTCAATTTTTAGATAATCGCTTAAAGTTTTTCTTTGGACACATATCAAATTCATGTTTGCTATAATATTTTTTGTGTTGGTTTTTTATTTGTTGTATTTATTTTCTTCATAAGGGGTATGGTTAAGGGCCTACAAGTTATGTAGTTAAATGGAATTTGTATGATCGAATGGAAATTTAGTGATTTGGAGTCTTTCCATTGATTAGGGTAAAATATGTACTGTTTTCCCCTTTTTCCTTCGAGTGCATTTTGTTTTTGTTTTTGTTTCTCTATATCGGATGTGGAATTTGAATTTGGATGAAAATTATACTAAGAAGAACTAAAATGCTGATTCTGTTACTTCTATTCCATAGCAAGATGTATCAGCAGCTTTTGTGAAGGTTCTTAATCCTCTTGCATCTATGGAGTATTTTAAACATTGGTAAAAGCTTGGATTGGAAAGATAGCAACTTTTGAGAACTATTTGACCATATGGCTCTGCTTCTTAGTTGTATTATAAGTGGTTTCAGGACTAGTCTAATCAGAATACGTGTCGGTAGTGTTTCGGGGAAAAAGTGATTCTGATCAAATAAAAAAATAAATAAAATGAACAATAGTTTTATTTATTTGAAAAAAGCCAAAACTTGGGTTTTGGGGATTCTCAAAGCACTTTTGGAAAGTGATTTGAGTGGCCAAATATGAGATTGTAAACACCCCATTCAAATTAAAAGTGATTTTAGTGTTGCCATTGAATTTGCAAACACCCTCTTATGTTGTGCCATTTTAGCTCGTGAGATTGGGGCCACTCTTAGAGAACTGCTTTTAGGACTTATGAGCTTTTGTAGTTTTTAACCCGTGTGCTGTTCATATACTTTGTATCTGCTGTTTCTGAGAGCTCGTAAAGAGAACAACATTAAAGTCATAACCTAAATTGATCAGTTGTTTGCTAGTCATCTACTAGCATTATGACAATATAACCCTCTTATTCAAGAATTGGTCTAAGCAGACGTACTATTTTATTTTTGTTGTGGGTTTATCTAATAGCCTCTCATGCTGTTTGTATGATTAGCTCTACGTGTTAATGGATGTTTTATAAAATCAGTACTCAAAATGAAATGCTTCTTCCAGACTACACCGCACAAGAGAGGTATTAGAAACGGACCAAAAGCTTTGAAACCTGTCCCTGTAATCATCCGTTGCAAGTAAGTGGCTTCTTCTTCTCTGCTCTGAAATTTTCTGTGAATTCAGTATCTTGTCTATTGCTTTCATTGCGTGACTACTTAAACTAGGAAATAGTTTCTTTATTGTATATCTTGAGAATAGATTACAATATATCTGATCATCATTTTGTTCCTTATGTATTTCAAATGCTATAAGTTTTGGAGCGTGCAACTTACAGCCAAGCCCCCAATTCCCCGTAAGAAACCTAAATTCACTCTCAGCCGAAACCGAAGCTGAATTTATAGAGAGATTACATTCTGGTTCCCGCGGCAGACCGGAAAGCGACACTCCAGTGGAGCAGGAGTGGAACGTGCCGCCGCAGTCAGCGGAAGAGATATTCACCAAGATGAAGGAGACAGGGTTGATCCCTAATGCGGTGGCTATGCTCGACGCCCTGTGCAACGACGGCCTGGGGGATGAGGCCTTGAAGCTCATTGTATTGGTCCGTGATGAGGGAATGATCCCTCGGGTGGTCATACACACCGCCGCCGTGGAGGGCTTCTGCAAGGCCCACAGATTTGATGATGCCATCAGAGTATTCAAGAAGATGAAGATATATGGTGTGCATCCGAATGCTGTCACTTATCAGATCTTGATTCGAGGCCTGTGTATTGGGAAGAGGTTGGAGGATGCTTTTCAGTACACTGTCGAAATGCTGGAATCAGGGCATAGCCCGAACGCAGCAACTTTCACGGGGTTGTTAGATGTATATTGCAAGGAGAAAGGTTTACAAGCGGCTAAGGATTTGATAGCAGGATTAAAGCTTAAGGGGTTTTCAATGGAGTTGAAAGTAATTAGGGAGTATTGGAATGCGAAAGGACCTTTTTCGCCTCTGGTTATGGAAGCAATTATGGGGATCAAAGATTGAAAAACATCTGGTTTCTTTCTTTCTGTTTAAATTATGTATTGTGAAGTTTAATGTTCATATCTTAATACTTATATCAATTATAATAGTCATTTGCTTATGCAGATATTTTTAAGGTACATGAAGGGTAATAGCCAAGATAGATTAGGATCTTAATAGCTCTCAGAAAGAACGTAAATAAGTAGTTTAAGCTATTAGTTATCAAGTGAATTAGTTTGATTTCTGAAAGTATTGTTTATGTCAATGTTCATGCAAATTTGATGATTTCGAGGATGTTTGACAAAGCTTATAAGATATTTAAAACATCTTATAAGATGTTCATAAGCTTATAAACTCTGAGAATTTGTTTGGTTATTTTTTTTTTTAAAATGAGCTTATAAGATATATAGTAAAGCTCCTCAAGAGCTTATAAGCTCTTTTAAAAAAGTACTAAGACCGCTCTAAAAACATCTTATAAAATGTAAGAGCTTATAAGATGTTTTAAATGAGCTTAACAAAACACCCTCTTGGTCAAATAGGCAGGTATAGTTCTATATTTCTCTTTCCACTCCAGATTGGTGAAGTTGATACAACATTGATTAGAAAGCATGTGAATTGTACTACTGCCTATCTCCAGCTGACTAGCTGCGAACAGGTAAATTCGTCTCCATTTATGATCGTGCAGTTTATTTATGCTGTATCTATAAAGAGTTGGCACCTACAGGCTACACCATATGTGCATAAACCATTTTCTTTGTTATGTGCATTTGATCTTGTTTGCAGAGAACGCATTGTGTGCTGGTCAGAGAAACATTTCTTTGTCTATTAATTGTAACATGATATTTGGAAAACAAAAGTATAGTTTCTAATTTCTGGAAACAGCAGAAAACTTGCAAATAAGGTCTGGCACCCTTTACATTATCCCGTTTTATATTATAAATACATATATTTATATTATATTTATGTGTGTGTAGATACATACATATATATATATATATCTATGCGGCGGGGCGGGGCGTGACGGAAGACATGATCCGACTTCGATCCGATCTGTAAATGAGGCAGGGCGTGTCCTGTGCCATTTTTCATCAGTCGAATTTTACCCTGTCTAAAAAATTCCGGGTCGAAATAAGTGGAGATGTGGTGGATCAATTTTGAAATGACAAAGTAAACACCATAGCTACAAAAGTAAAATGTAATAGTTTAGGGAAGACAATATTTTCATACATTAAACATAAACTAAAATAAACTTGATTGAATATAAATTATGAACTTTTAAAAATAATAAATCAGATCACCAACTTAACACAACTTTACTATTTGAATCACCATCATTTTTACGGAAATCTTATCAACGTGTACACTCAATTTTTACCTGTTGGATCTCATATTATCTATTTCTCTAAATATCATAAATAAACAAAAGTTTGAACTATGAAAATGGCATTGTTACATCTCTTTTTGGCTAACGAATTTGATAACTAAAAACTATTCATATTTTAAAGTTTTCAAATGCTAGTTAGATATAGTATTGTACTAAAAATATATTAGCATACATTCATAAGTGAACAACTATATATTATATTTTCAAGAGTTACAAATTAAAATTGAGTGAAAGTTATGATTTGTGATGAGTAAAAAGATACTTTCTTCGTTTCGGTTTAATTTGCCAATTTGTTTTTTTGGTTATAACTTTGTCAATTTATAAAATAAAATTTCTCTCACAATCTCTACCCTCAAAATCTTCATCCTCAATTTTCATCTTTGAAAAAGTAAAAAATTTCACAAAATCTTAACTTCCGTACTCGATCAGAGTAGTTAAATAAAAATTAAATCGGGACGGAGGTTGTACATATAAATGGAACACCTCTGCGTTGTATATAGGGAAGTTTGTTGAATGTGTAATTTTCGCCACTCAAGTTACTTCGTATTTTCATTATTCTTGCCCTTTTTATATAGTTCTTTTAATTACTAATTAATCTTCTTCTACTGCACTTATTTATCATGGCAAAGTTTCATCTGCACCATTTTTACGATGCAATTTAGATTGGATATCACGGCATGTGTTAAAAGGTAGTATTATTTTGGATAAATATATTATACAATTTTATCATAATATCTTTACATATAACATGTAATACATTTAAGCATAAAATACTAATATTTTTGGCTCATTATCCGAATTGCATGACTCTTAACTGGTGCACAAGAGACCTCCATATTTATCATATGTCATGTCACCCATTTATTTGTTAAACATAACACTTAAATTAAGAGCTCGTCCGTGCAACAACTGGTTAAATGAAGAGCTCATCCGTGCATCGTATGCTTGGACAACTAGTAATGTTAAAGGGGATGTTTGACTATATTTTCAGTTCCAAATTCCAATTTCGTGTGTTTATCGTTGTTTACAAGATTTTATTTGATGTGACTAGATTAATGTGATTGATTTTAAATAGATGTGACATATTTATGAATATAATAGCGATATATATATATATACATTATTAGAATAGTAATAAATTGTGAGCCTCATTAAATAATATTAATTAAATTTTATTCTATTATATTAGATGAATTAATAGTGCGTCATATCAAATGATTATTATTGAAATATATATAGTATTATATGAAATGAATGAGTAGTGATGCAGTCTAATTTAAATATTTAATTATTAATGCTTGGTTGAAAAAAGTATACTATTGAAAATTGTAAAAACAAATCTATATATATATATATATATATATATATATATATATAAAAGTAAAATGAGGGTTATTATTGTAAATTACCTTTTCCCACGTAAAATATATCTTTAATGCATTCTTAATTTCTTCTAAGGCATTAATTATATTTTTTTCTTCAAATTAATACAATATTAAGTAGTACCTTCATTAATAAATGAATATATACTTTATTAAATTAAAAGTAAAATTTAATGTATAATTTAATGATTGACTAATTAAATTATTGTATTTACAAACATTAATTTGTTATAATTAATCATGGGACAATGAATTTCATATATATTTATATATGATAATTAATCTTGAAATTATTTTTTATTACATATTAATATTTTCTATTTATTAATATTATTTCTTTATAAATAATAATTACACTTTGCAATCTAAACTATGAGATTTTATATGTGCTACAATCTATATTTCTATTTCAAAAATAAAATTAACATGCTTGAACTAACTAGGTTTTTTAGAGTTCTCAATATAAACAATACTTTGTTGCATTTTTTCATATTTTGCAACTCAAGCAAAATATACAGACACATATATATATATATATATATATATATATATATATATATATATATATATATATATATATATATATATATATATATTAATTGTATCTTTAAATAAAGGTCAACATATACATATATTACTCAGATATATTGAAGAATTCATATGCTTTATTTTGTTAGTCCAACTATCGAATAATAATTGAATTTTATTTTATTAATATCAAGATTTATTTAAAATCCAAAAAAGTATTTGAGTATATTAAACTACCATTTAAAATATTAAAACTTGAAAATTAATTTTTCTTAAAACAAAGTAAATAGTTATAGTTAAAATTTTAAAAAATATTTGGATAAATTAAAATGCTTAAATTTTTTTTAAAAGAATAAAAGAAAACACTAATTTTCTTATAATACAATTCAATTTATTTTATTTGATATATTTTGGTGTGTCATGTGATATTTATGTATTTGTGTTTGTTTTAATATTCATTTTCAATTAAGCTATTGCGGTATTCGCATAAGTTAAGGTAGATACACACACACACACACACACTAAATATATATTTGGATTTCAATATTAGGAGATATTCATTCTTAAAAGTAGATATAATTTATTTTTTACATTTAATAATTTATCTTAATGTGAATTTATAAAATATTATATTTATAAAATGTAAGTTATATTAAATCCATATATCACTTGAGAGAAATTGATATTTACATTATTTATATTTTGGGTTTATATTACTTTGCAACATGTAGTATGCGCATTTTCAGTTTTTTTTTTTTTTTTAATCACAACCTGAACTATATGTTTTTTCACGTTTGCAACCTCTGCTAGCAATTTAAGTGCGAAAAAAAAAAAAGAATATTAGAAAATATTTAAATAACATAAATTGTTAAAAAATCTAAAAAATAAGTTTTAAATTCTAAACTTCATTTAAAATACCCAGAAAATTAACTTAAATATGTTGAAAATATATTAAAAATTTGAGTTTTTTCTAAAAAAAAATTTCAAATCAAATCATTTTAAGCAAGAAAAGTAAAAAGTTATTATTTTTTTTAAACCATAAAACTATTATAAATTTATTATCTTTTAAACTCTAAAAATTTATTTAAACTATTTGAAAGTTATCTTGAAAAATTATTTTAAAATCTCTAAAATTTTGTTTAAGACATGTGGAAGTATCTACGAAAAGTCTAATTTTATGATATAAATATCTTTTCAATTATTTTTTTGAAAAAATAAATCCTTTTATAAATATTTAATATTATTTGAAGTAATATCAAAATTATTCGATTTTTTATTTATGAAATTTGATTTTTTTATCAAAATAATTTTTACTTTTTTTTTCAGTTAAGTTTATGATATTTTAAATAATTTTTTAGAATTTAAAAATAGATATTGTATTTTTTAATTTTTTTTATTATTTTTAAATAGTTTATTTTCTCTTCGAAAATAAACTATTTGAAAGTTCAATTGATGGTAAAAAAGAAAATATGATTATTCAGACATTCATTATAATAATTCTATTTTTTTATATTAGATAATATTATATTTAATTTAATAAAATAATTACTTTTTTTAAATAAATTTCCGTGCATCGAACCGATATTAGTGTTTAGAATAGTAAAAGGTTGAGAATATTTTTTAAGAAATTAAAAGTAAAATAAAAATAAAAATAAAAATAACAAGACGGGGACAGAATTGGCAATAGGTGAAAAAACCAGGAGCAACAAGTCAAAAGCAGGAAAGAAGTAGGGTGAGAATACTAGCCTCTCAGACTTTGACGCAACACCACGTCAACACCACCGGTAATGGCCGACGACGCCGTTTTTGCTCCCTCCGACCATGGCGTATCGCCGGATTCCGGAATCCAAATCACCGTAAGACCTTCTTAATTTCTTATCTTTGATGCCGTTACCTACGACTTATTCACCACCTGATGATTCTATCACCACTCCACATATTAGGGCTTTTATTATATATTATTTTTAATTTTTACTTTTCTGGTGATTCGTCTTCAGCAGAAATTCAGTTTACGGAATGGCAATGTGTTGGTTACCTTTTGAATTTATTGCTTATTTTACTTTGACGATCACTGTATGTCTATTTTTGTTTATAATGTAGATTAGTTCCTCACTCTAGATCAATCTAATACTTTTGCTGAAGATATCTGTTTGCAGTTGTCTTACAATCTAAGTCATAGTATGAAAGCAATTGATTACAAAAAAGGGAAAAAACCAGTAAAAGTCGGCGCTAATTGGGCAGTTGATTTGGCCACCGTACGGCTAGTCCGGGCATGGGTGTAATTAGGTGGGGAAGAATGGAAAACAGTCATAGACGGTTAATGAGGGGCTAGTGTCTAGACGGTATTAGTCGGTGGCGTTTCCAACAGAGGAAAAAACTTTAAAGTGAACCAAAAGATGAATTATACATACGGAAACACATTTTAACAATAATCATATCAGGAAGATGAATTATATGGATTGAATATTTAAAAAAAGGGGGTTTTCGTTAATTACAGATGTTTCATTACATGGACATGATCAATATGTTCAGCTTATTAGTGTGTGCTCAAGTTCAGGTACTGGTAAATCTCGAATACTATGATTTCAGCATTGTTATGTTCAATTCTCATGATCATGAACGATTTTTATTTGTTGCCACTGAGTATTGCTGCAATTTTCAGTAGAAATTGTGACTCTGGAGAAAAAAAATGCATTAGGTGGATAGGTAGTGTTATATAATATGGAGTGTAATTAAAGTTGGGGAGTTTTTGCAGTCATCTTCTGCTACCACCTTATTTAAAAAAAAAAAAAAAAAGAAGTTCTTTTCTGAGCGATGCATGATCACTAGTCCCGAGTTATTCTAGAGTTCTATTTTAATTCACTATCTGTATTCACACACTTTATTTACATTTCTGAGTTTCATTCTTGAATTTTGTTGTTAGATGGAAGAGAATTCAGAAAACAGTGAAGAATTGTTGGATGAGGAAAGGGATGCGGACTTTGGAAACGAGCCCAATGACCCTGGGGTTGAAGATAACCAAATGCTTGAAGTCAATGGCAATGATCTTGAGAATGCCATTGATAGTGTGGACCTTGAAGATGACAGTAAGCACACGGTGGAATTTGAGAGCAATGGCCATGAGAGTGATTGTAACCGAGTGGTTGAGGTTCCAAGTAACGATAATCAGAAAGAAACAGATGCCTCTACTCTCCCGCCGTTTGAGGGGATGGAGTTTGAGTCTTACGATGATGCCTATAACTATTACAACTGCTATGCGAAGGAACTGGGGTTTGGTATTCGGGTCAAATCGTCTTGGACAAAGCGTAACAGCAAGGAGAAGCGTGGGGCTGTACTCTGTTGCAACTGTGAGGGCTTTAAGACAATGAAGGAAGCAAGTACTCGGAGGAAGGAAACGAGGACTGGGTGTTTAGCAATGATAAGATTGAGGCTAGTGGAGTCTAACAGATGGAGATTGGATGAAGTTAAACTCGAACATAACCATCTCTTCGATCATCAAAAGGCTCAAAACTCGAGGTCGCATAAGAAGATGGAAGCAGGGATCAAAAGGAAGTTGGAATCACCTGTTGATGTACAAGTTCAGACAATTAGGTTGTACCGTTCACCAGCTATTGATGGAATGACCTATGGAAGTACGAGTGAGAGAAAACTCAGCGACCATGTAGACCACTGCAAGCGTTTGAAATTTGGAAACGCTGATATAAAAGCTCTTCACGATTATTTTCGCCGGGCACAACTTGTTGACCCGAATTTTTTTTATATTATGGATTTTAATGATGAAGGATACGTGAGGAATGTTTTTTGGATCGATTCTAGGTCAAGAGCCGCCTATGGTTATTTTAGTGATGTCGTAATAGTTGACACTACATGTCTGTCGAAGAAGCATGATAATTCGCTTTTGTCCTTCAGTGGATTGAATCATCATTGTCAATCCGTGTTGCTTGGTTGTGGATTGCTTGTCGATAAGACTATTGAGGCATATCTTTGGATGTTGAGAGCGTGGCTTACATGTATGATGGGGCGGTCCCCACAAACTGTAATTACCGAACACTGCAAGGCACTTCAGGGTGCGATCTCTGAGGTTTTCCCCAGGTCTCAGCATCGTTTTTATCTACCCCTTGTTATGCAGGGCATTCTTGAAAAGTTAGGAGAAGTGGGGGAGTCGGAAACATTTCGAGCAATCTTAAACAGAACTGTCTACAATTCAGTGAAAGTAGAGGAATTCGAAATGGGGTGGGAGGAGATGAATCAACAGTTTGGTAATAGGGATCATGAATGGCTCCAGAGCTTGTATGAAGACCGCGAGAGATGGGCACCCATTTACTTGAAAAACACCGTTCTAGCTGGTGTCTTTACTTCGCAGCCAGGCGAATATACAAAACCGTTCTTCTATGGCTGTCTGCATGATCAAATAACTTGGAATGAATTCTTTAATATCTACGAATTGCTTCAACAAAAAATGACGCAGAGAGAAGTCCTTGATGATTTTGAATCAAGGGAATTCGCACCCATGTTGAGAACTACGTGCAGTTATGAATTGCAGGTTTCCGAACTGTACAGTAAGGAAATATTCGTGAAATTCCAAGAAGAGGTCGTGATGATGTCTAGTTGTTTCAGTATAGCTCAAATTCATGCTAACGGGCCTATAATAACATATATTGTCAAAGAACGAGATGGTGATGATGGAGATGCGAGGGAAGCAAAGAGCTTCGAGATTGTATTCGATAAAGTAGGGGCAGAGGTTCGTTGTATTTGCAGTTGCTTCAGTTTCAGAGGATATCTGTGTAGGCATGCATTGAGTGTCCTCAGGTACAACGGTCTGGAGGAAATCCCGGGGAAGTATATATTGACCCGGTGGAGGAAGGATATTAAACGGTTGTACATTCCTGATCTTGGGTTCCACGGTATTGACATTAGTAACCCGTTGCAGTGGTATGAGCACCTGTACAGACGGGCAATGCAGGTTGTCGTAGAAGGGATGGCGTCACCAGATCATCACATGGTTGCGTGGCAAGCATTCAAGGAGTCCCTCAATAAGGTTCGCCTTTCTACAGATAAAGCTTTATAGATACGAGTGCTGAATCTTGTTATAATCTTTTATACGAATTGTAAAGGGTGTTTGAATCTTCCCAAGTGTAGATATGTGATTGACTTGTTTTATTGATAAGTGTGCAGACGGAAGCGTTATATGGTTAGGTGCTACTAATATGTCTTCCTGGTGTGATTTTAATCAAAGGTGAATTAGAAGTAGCAATAAGCTGAATTTAATTATAAAATTATATAAAAAAAGATATCAATTATAAACATATTATGCATTATTATATAGATTATAAATATATTACATTAATCTCTTCAACTAAAGATTGATTTATATGTTCTCAAATTATTCATTATATAAGTACTCCTCTACTATTAATTACTTTATGAAATTTTAAAATAAGAGTAGTGTTGTATACTATTAAGTTTCATTTGAATTTGTTAGTAATTCAATATCACAATACAAAGGATAGAAGCTGAATGATATATATAAATTTGTTTATTGAACTTGGTGCTAATCTTGATTTTTGGTTCAAGATAGTTTTGTTGGACCGAAAAAATTCAGGACAATTAGGTCAAGTTAAGTCAAATAATCAATACTCTAAAAAAAAAGTCAAATAATCAATGAATATTTGCGGGTTCGGGGTGCTTTTGGTTCCTTTTTTGTATGGTTCAGTGATCTCTAGAGCCCTTACCACCCCTACCTTATTTTATATTTCAGTCTATAGATTCCATTAAAATTTCAACTCAATCACATTTGTATTTTTATATTTTACATTAAATGTCTATTACTTCAACCTAAGATTTAAGATGTTCTCGTTCTAAACCCAGAAGATAGAATTCGGATTCACCAGTTGCATTGCGTTTTCTTTTCTGAAGAGTTCAAGAAATGTGTTTCTGGAGCTTTCACAGTGAAGACATGTCTAGCCTGAGTGATAGTTCATAAGTGCCTCAAGAGAAGAAAATACTTCTTGGTTGTGTATGATGTGTGTAGTGTTGGTACATGCTATTCCAGACGCCTTGACAAATGGTGACAATATGGGTAAAGTGCTCATACCCAGTCTCGAGTGGAATTCGGGAGAAATCCTAGTGTTACTCAAAACTACATAAGCTTTGTTTTCTCGTGAAAATGAAAGTGGAAACTCTTGCAATTAGAAGCATATTGATGTAGTAATCTGAAATGCTATTGGAGGAGTTTCTTTCCTTTTCATTTAAAAAATGGAGGTTGTGTGGTTGTCTTTAACCATAGCGAGCCTACTGACTTCTCATTCACGATTGATTTTGAGGACTTCACCTATATTTCAGTTTCAGCACCGTCCACGTCATCAATAACTAACAAGAATTTCCGTCCTTGGAAATATCCACAAAGGTAGTGGCCAAGCGGACTCAATGCCTCAATTTCAAAGGTGGGGATGTACTATATAGCGGTCGACAACATTAATATACGTTGAGGGTGTGGCTAGATTTCATGATGTACTAAAGGCTCTTAGTGCAGTTTCTTCAGTTCCCCACTTGGAATTCTCAAATATGTGTGGCTACAGTTCTTTGCTTTCTGCTGTAACAGAGTTATCCCAGCTTCGGTTTATAAGCTTTGGAATCTTCAATTCTTGATTGTTCCCAAACAACTGAGCTCCAAATAATTGATTCTTCATGTGTTGGTGGAGATTGTGACATGAAAAGCTTGTGGCATGGTCTTGCCACAGGGGCTCCAAAAGAGTTTTCAAACTTAAACAAATTAGGAATTTGGATTGACGTCCTCATGGTTCACTGGAGATATATACTGTCCGTTGCACGTTCAGGTACTGAAACTGCGATACACGCCATCTAAGGCCTGGGCTATGTACGAGTGGGTATCCAACCACGTGCAACTTGAAAGCTGGATGAGTGGAGCAATACGAGCGGAACATGATGAATGGACATGTCAGGCATACAATTTCCTGTCCATTCTCCAAAGATGATTTTATGTCAGAAACTATATATCATGAAAGGCTTTCCAGATTAGTGAAGCCATGGTCCAGGTAAAGTATTGAACTTCAATTTTATTTTTATTTTTTTTATTGTTATATATTTAAGAGAGCTTTGCTATCTATGATCCCATCTTGTCACATATTTGTTCTTGTATATCATGTATGTGGAGGTTGGCTGTTAGAATGAAATGATACATTACATAGCTGTTAGAGGTGCGCCTTGAATTTTATAACACGATGATTTTGAAGGTATAAATCGAGTAGTTACAAGCTTGACACGGTTCATTCCAACTAGAATGCAAGATTATTGAGGTACAAACAAATACATTCATTCACTTTTGCTGAGAGGATTTGAATTTCCTCTTCTCCAGGAAAAAGAATCCAAACAATGAGACTACAGAGAAAGCAGAGAAGCACACTGAGGTTATCTCGAGCGTCACATGGCGCCCAGAGATGGCCTGGACATCAAACAGGTTCGTTGTTTTATTCGCATCTGTTGTCTGTCCGTAGGCTACTTCCTCATCCTCAGAGTTATGTACATAAGCCCTAATAAAATATGTTGCTGTTGGTACATCCCTTACTACTGTCCAGGTGAAAACATTGTTAGAAGATCTGTACGGCGTAGTAACGATCTTGTGCTGACAGGTTTTATCCTTCTCTAAATTGTCCACTGTTTTTCTCCATCCCCGATCCTTTTGGCTGATAGGGGCATAGCATAGCTTTATCGTTACAGTTTTGTAGGCCGAATCTGTCCCAGGTGGGAGGGTAGTGTTGAGTGACCATGTTGTTGTGATGTTGTCTTCTCCACCTTTTAGAACTGCTATAAGCAAGGCCCAAATGAAAATTATTAGAGAAATCAAATTGATCTCATATTTCATTTCATTAGTACAGAAATGATATGCTGCACGCCTATAGTGAGCATTCCGTGAGCACCTACTTATGTGATGCTGATGTAGCACATTTGAAAAATTGACACATAAGCAAGTGCTCGTGAAGGTGCGCAATTCTCTTCATCAGTACATGCTATATTTAAATTGAAGTTATAGTAACGAAGATTTTAGCTTGTTTAACCAGAGGAGGCAATTTGGGCGGCCTAGCCCGGTGGGCCAACACCATATATTGGGTTGGGCAGGCACAATCATCAGGTGAAAATTAATGAGCCTCGCCCAGTCCATCCCTCTAAAATATAATAAGATTTTTGGGCTGGCTCTTGAATCATCGGGTTGAGTACTTCTAGCCAAGATTTATATGGCGCAGCCTGCCTAAAATGTCGTGAGGGTTGGCCTTCAGGCCCATTTTGCCACCTTATGACAATACATGAGATTAAGACATGATGAGAAATAAATATACACATGCATACCTTGTCCATGTTTGACGGAAGCAGAGACGACGAGAGTATTAGGAAGAGACGAGAAGGTTACGCCGCGAGAAGTGGCTAAAAAACATGAGAGAAGAAGGGAGAGCATGAGAAAATCTCGAACCGCCATTGATGATTTCTTGTGTTCCAAATGAAGTAGTCTTTGTTCTTGCTTAATGATACTATATAGGGGATGTCAAGTAATTTGTTTGTATTGCTTTGTTTTTACATGGAAGTTGGCAGTGATAATAATACAAGGAAGAACAAGTCAAGAAACTCCCACCCTTTAGAAGCTGTGAAGAGATATTTGGAGCAGTGTTTTTCATTTTTTCTTCTTGTGTTTCTATCTTTTATTTCTAATTTGATGAACTAAAGAAATATTTATGAGATGATAGAATGACTGTACTTGATTTTGAAGGGTTTAATTAATAATAATTTATCAATAGTTTGAGATATATGTGCTTGGATTTTCGCTTTTTTAGAAGTTTGAATTTGCATAGACATGAATTTATGATGTACATGGGAAGATGGACTAGCTGGAAATTGGAATTGTTTAATCATTTCGATATTATTAATATATGTTGTTTGTATAAAGATGGTATATACTCCCTGCATTCCTATATAAATAAAACTAAGGGCTCGCTTGGTTGCAAATCATCAATGACAATGAATGAAGAGTCAATTATACTATGGAATGAAATGAGGATAATTGCTAATAAAATGGGGTAATGATTTATTTATTTGTTATGTAATAAATATCATAAATGGAAATGCGTCCTCATTCATTTTCATTCCTTACGCCTAAACTCCCTAACCAAGCGGACCCTAATTATAGAAAATCACAAAACAAAGGTATTTTAGTTAAAGAATTACATTTCCTTTAAAAACTACCAAGGATATATATATATCGCAATAATTCTTCCAAAAAATTGATATTGCCCTTGGACGTATCTTAACAAGTTCTCCTGAGAATTTACTGATTTTATCATTGGCATGGGAGAAGAAAGCGAGCAACATTCTGTATAAGAAAGATTCCTAAAAAAATTTAATTTCTGAAATTGGAACAACATTATAGTAGAAAATCCGTTAAAATCTTCTTATTTGATCATTACCTAAGTTATTCTCTTACATTGTACGGCTTTTTCCAAGTGAAAACATCCACCATTCATTTTTATAATGATTTAAATTAAAAATGCAAACAGCATTGATCTTCAATACACTTTTTGTGATGTGTGATGGATGACCCACTTGAATACTATCCAAATGGGTATGGTAGAATTTACCATTGCTATGGGAGGAGACAGGAGGAACATTATGGTATTCTCTCTCATTGGTATGAGAGAGGGGAGGGAGTATCTCTCTCATTGCTATATCATTACCTAAATTAGTTCTTCTCTCACTGGTATGAGTGGAGAGAGGTGACTGTGCAAACTAAAGATTAGGGGTGGAAAAAAATATCGAAATGTCGAATTATTGCACATACTATATCGAAAACACCAAAAAGTTTTATATATAGAATTTTTGGTACGGTTACAATATGATAATTCAAAAATTTCAGTATATATCAGTATTTTTTCATATTATGATAATTTAGTATTTCGGTATACCAAATTTATAACAATATACCGAATTTTCGGTATATCAAAATTAACGGTATGAATTGGTATATACCGATACTGATATTCGGTGTTAGGAATTCGGACCGTGGTCGAGGTTCGAGTATGGCTCAGGAAATCCTTGAGCCCGTTTCCGATCGAATAATGACAGCAGCGAATTTGGAGCCCTATGGGTGATTTCCACACAAAGTAGAAATCCAACCCAAACCCCGGTAACTCCCACACTCTTCTCTAGCACTCAACCCACCCGACCCACAAAAGTGTATCACTCTTATTCTGCTACGCTCCTCACAAAGAAGAGGGTGCTCCATTCTTATAGAAAAGAATGGAGCAGAAAACAATGGTTGATTGAACGTAAATCAAAGAGACTCAAATAGAGGGGATGAATCTGGTGGGGGTAGACAAAGAGTTGGGGCTGCCATTGGGTTTGGGCTTGGGGTTAATTGGGCTTATCAGAATTGGGCCTAATAAACCAACAATCTCCACCTTGGGCCCAATTCACATACGCTGTCAATCGATCACGGAAACGGAGGAATCATCATCGCCAAACTCCTGTACACAAAGTACAGGAGATAACAAGCACAAAGCCTGTTATTTTCACCAAGGGAAAGACACAAAGTCAATCGACACTAAGTCGAATATGACACAAAGTCAAATGCACAAGCATACAACAGACACAAAGTCAAATGCACAAAGCATGGAGTAGACACAAAGTCCAATGCACAAAGCATAAGGTTGACACAAAGTCGAATGCATAAAGCACAAGGCAGACACAAAGTCTAATGCACAAAGCATACGGTTGACATAAAGTCAAATGCATAAGGCAGACACAAAGTCTAATGCACAAAGCATACGGTTGACACAAAGTCAAATGCACAAAGCATTAAGTTGACACAAAGTCGAATGCACAAAGCATAAGGTTGACACAAAGTTGAATGCACAAAGCATAAGGTTGACACAAAGTCGATATGCACAAAGCATAAGGTTGACACAAAGTCGAATGCACAAAGCATTAAGTTGACACAAAGTCGAATGCACAAAGCATAAGGTTGACACAAAGTCGAATGCACAAAGCATAAGGTTGACACAAAGTCGATATGCACAAAGCATAAGGTTGACACAAAGTCGAATGCACAAAGCATTAAGTTGACACAAAGTCGAATGCACAAAGCATTAAGTTGACACAAAGTCGAATGCACAAAGCATTAAGTTGACACAAAGTCGAATGCACAAAGCATAAGGTTGACACAAAGTCGAATGCACAAAGCATAAGGTTGACACAAAGTCGATATGCACAAAGCATAAGGTTGACACAAAGTCGAATGCACAAAGCATTAAGTTGACACAAAGTCGAATGCACAAAGCATTAAGTTGACACAAAGTCGATATGCACAAAGCATAAGGATAGACACAAAGTCAACATGCACAAAGCATAGGATAGACACAAAGTCAACATGCACAAAGCATAAGGATAGACACAAAGTCAACATGCACAAAGTATAAGGATAGACACAAAGTCAACATGCACAAAGCATAAGGATAGACACAAAGTCTAAAATGACACAAGGTCAAGGATGACACAAAGTCGAGAATGACACAAAGTCGAGGATATGACACACAGTCAAGCATGACACATAGTCAAGGATATGACACAAGGTCAAATATGACACACAGTCAAGGGTGACAACATGAGTATCAATATGGAAGTCATCAAAACCAAGCAGGTGGCCTAATATTTCTCCTAGGTCTGACCCTAGCGAGACAACATCAAAATTAGGCACTACTTCCATATTCTCATGTACGTCAAAAAACAGATAAATCTGATTGCTCCACCTCAAAAGGAGCAGTGTCAGACACAGGCATAGAACCCATCACAAAATCACCCAGATTTTAGGGAGGATAGAACAATCAAGGATTTCCCAGTTCTCAACACTGATTAATCAGTGGAGCAGGGGGTCACTTGATAACCTCCAAATAACGAGCAAGCAATTACAAAGAATTCACAAACTAATCACAAAGATCAGAATGGAAGCGGAAGCAACAAACAGACAATCACACAGATTATCCTAAACTACCAGCACGTACAGCCAAACCTATCCGTTCCCAAACGGCAGCTACAAAAGCAGTAAAATCCTATCCGTTCCCAAACGGTAGCTACAAAAGCAGTAAAAGGATTTAGCCAATTTACCCGAGCGGGTCCTCACCGGGAGGAGAACCCGACTTACCTACACAGGAGAGGAACTCGGCTCACGTCGGGCAAAGGCGCGACGGGAGGACAGCCAAGGGGGCTGGGCAGCTGGATTTTTGGATTCTGGACCTCGGCCAGTTGATCTCGGCCGAGAAGAGAAGGATTCTCGGCCGAGAGAAGTTTACAGACGATTCTGTAAATGGATCCGGGAGACACGTCTCGGCCGAGAAGAGGAAGGTGTCTCGGCCGAGATTGTTTGACAGAAAAAATTCTCAACTTCGCGGCAAGCCCGTCTCGGCCGAGAATGAGAAAGTGTCTCGACCGAGATAGTTTCTCTGTTACGAAGGCTGGATTCTCTGGACGCCCGTCTCGGCCGAGAATTTAGTGAAACTCGGCCGAGATTCAATCTTCGGCAGAAAACTGAGACGACGGACAGTTTTCGAAAAAAAACGCCGGAAAAACCCTTCAATCCCACGGAGGGATTTTACACACCGGCGAGACCACGGTTTTGACAACCGTGGCTCTGATACCACTGTTAGGAATTCGGACCGTGGTCGAGGTTCGAGTATGGCTCAGGAAATCCTTGAGCCCGTTTCCGATCGAATAATGACAGCAGCGAATTTGGAGCCCTATGGGTGATTTCCACACAAAGTAGAAATCCAACCCAAACCCCGGTAACTCCCACACTCTTCTCTAGCACTCAACCCACCCGATCCACAAAAGTGTATCACTCTTATTCTGCTATGCTCCTCACAAAGAAGAGGGTGCTCCATTCTTATAGAAAAGAATGGAGCAGAAAACAATGGTTGATTGAACGTAAATCAAAGAGACTCAAATAGAGGGGATGAATCTGGTGGGGGTAGACAAAGAGTTGGGGCTGCCATTGGGTTTGGGCTTGGGGTTAATTGGGCTTATCAGAATTGGGCCTAATAAACCAACATTCGGGATACCGAAACTTTCATACGTAACGGTATAAGTTTTTGGTGTATCGAAAGTTTCGGTATAGTAATGATATGGATGATTCGGTACGATATACCGTACCGAACCACTTCTAATAAAAAAAAAATTTGAAGGACGGTATTTAGGATAATAGAGATAAATTACATATTTGTTCATTTATTATTATTATTCTATCTCAAAATGCAACTTTTATTTAGTAACGTGGATAGCATTTATCTATCACTATTGTAGACTAATGATTGTGGAAGTGAAACATCGTTGGAAGCATGGTTTGTGGGACCGGACCGGACCAGTCGGTTCGACCGGTTCAATCGGGAACCGGGCCTGGAACCGGTCCGGTAGCGTTAAAAAATCGAAAATCACATAAAACCATTGAAAATCGGTCAAAACCGGTCGAATCGGATTATATTCATTTTTTAAAAAAAAAAAATAAAGTTGTGTTTTAGCCTATTTTAAGTAAAAAAAGGGGATTTTCACCTTTATCTTCATTTGTCCTTATTTTTCCCGTCTTATTTTAAATTTGGCACTAGGATGTTATTAAAAAAATTAGAGTTAGAAGTATCTTTGAATTAATTGATATTGATATATGTTGAATTTTTTTTTACAAGTTAAACTCTAGTATCAAATTAGATTGTATTACACATAAAGAACTATCGAAATTCAAAAGTCAACAAGTTGTCTTTGACCGGTTGAACCGGTTGAACCGGTTGAACCTTGAACCGGTGGCTTGTCCGATTCGGTCACCGGTCCGGTCCCACAAACACTGGTTGGAAGCAAGAATTTCTTGTTTCGCTTCAGAGTCACACGGTACCTCACATTCACAGTTTGGATATTTGTTGAAAAATAACCGATGTTTGTAGAAGAAAAGTAGGGTGCATTGATATGTTCATCAGTACTAATTTTGCAAAAATGCGACTATTAGTTTTGGTTTGTTGGCATAAGATGAGGATATGATAATCGAAGGGGCTTGGGCTAGTTCTAGGGATTATCTCATAATCTAGTGGAACTAAATTTTCGAGCTTTCAGATTTGCTCAACTCGTTGCCTTCAAGAATGGATGGAATAAGATACCCTTGCCGATTGATGATAAGGATATTGCAAGGTGTTAGGAATCGAACCGTGGTCGAGGTTCGAGTATGGCTCAGAAAAACCTTGAGCCCGTTTCCGATCGATAATGACAGCAGCGAATTTGGAGACCCAATGGGTGATTTCTACACTAAGGAGAAATCCTAACCCAAACCCCGGTAACACCCACGCTCTCCTCTACCACTCAACCCACCCGACCCACAAAGGGAACAAGGAAGATGTAGACGAAGAAAAGGGTCGTCAATGGTGATAGAAAACCTCTCACACACAAAGTGTATCTCTCTGAAGTTTCTACTGCACACCTCACAAAGAGAAGGGGGCTCCATTCTTATAGGGAAGAATGGAGCAGAAAACCATGGAGAATTGATTGACATTACGTGAATCAAAGAGACAAAGACCAAGAGGGGGGGAATGAATCTGGTGGGGGGTAAGGGAAGAGGTGGGGCTGCCATTGGGTTTGGGCTTGGGGTTTAATTGGGCTTATCAGAATTGAGCCTAATAAACCAACAATCTCCACCTTGGGCCCAATTCACATACGCTGTCGATCGATCACGGAAACGGAGGAATCATCATTGCCAAACTCCTGTACACAAAGTACAGGAGATAACAAGCACAAAGCATGTTATTTTCACCAAGGGAAAGACACAAAGTCAATCGACACTAAGTCGAATGTGACACAAAGTCAATGCAAGGAGGAGACACAAAGTCAATGCACACAAAGCATGGAATAGACACAAAGTCAAAAAATGCACAAAGCATGTAACAGACACAAAGACTAGTGCACAAAGCATAAGATAGACACAACGTCTAATGCACAAAGCATAGGATAGACACAAAGTCAACATGCACAAAGCATAGGATAGACACAAAGTCAACATGCACAAAGCATAGGATATACACAAAGTCGAGAATGACACACAGTTGATGGGAATGACACTCAGTCAAGGGGAATGACACTCAGTCGAGGGTATGACACTCAGTCGAGGGAATGACACTCAGTCAAAGGGAATGACACTCAGTCAAGGAGAATGACACTCAGTCAAGGAGAATGACACTCAGTCAAAGAGAATGACACTCAGTCAAAGGGAATGACACTCAGTCAAGGAGAATGACACTCAGTCAAGGGGAATGACACTCAGTCAAGGGGAATGACACAAGGTCAACAACAGATACACAGACAAGAAACATGACACATAGTCAAGAAACATGACACATAGTCAAGAAACATGACACACAGTCAAAAAACAGATAGATCTGATTGCTCCACCTCGAAAGGAGCAGGGTCAGACACAGACAAAGAACCCATCACAAAATCACACAGATTTGAGGAGGATAGAACAATCAAGGATTTCTCAGTTCTCAAACACTGATTTATCAGTGGAGCAGGGGGTCACTTGATAACCTCCAAGAAACAAGCAAGCAATCACAAAGAATGCAAAAACCTAATCACAAAGATCAGAGAATATTAGCGGAAGCAACAAACAGACAATCACACAGATTATCCTAAAACTACCAGCACGTACAGCCAAACCTATCCGTTCCCAAACGGCAGCTACAAAAGCAGTAAAATCCTATCCGTTCCCAAACGGTAGCTACAAAAGCAGTAAAAGGATTTAGCCAATTTACCCGAGTGGGTCCTCGCCGGGAGGAGAACCCGACTTACCAAACTGGGAGGAATTCGGCTCACGTCGGGCAAAGGCGCGACGGGAGGACAGCCAAGGCGGCTGGGCAGCTGGATTCTGGTCACTGGATCTCGGACCACCGATCTCGGCCGAGAAGAGGATGAGTCTCGGCGGAGAAATCTTTACAGCAGACTCTATTGCTGAACTCGGCAGACACGTCTCGGCCGAGAAAGAGATGAGACTCGGCCGAGATTCCGTCACAGCAGGAACCACAAGCAGGCTCGGTAGACCCGTCTCGGCCGAGAAGACAAGGAGTCTCGGCCGAGATTCAGTCACAGCAGGATCAGCAACTTGACACGACAGACGCGTCTCGGCCGAGAAGAAGAAGAGGACTCGGCCGAGATTCTTTGACAGCAGGAACAACAAGCTGTCACGCAGGCCCGTCTCGGCCGAGAAGAAGGGCGAGTCTCGGCCGAGATTCTGCAGCGACAGAATTTCCGAGAAGATGGACAGACCTTGATTCGCCGGAAAAAACCTTCAATCCCACGACGGGATTTTTGCACACCGAAGAGACCACGGTTTTGACAACCGTGGCTCTGATACCACTGTTAGGAATCGAACCGTGGTCGAGGTTCGAGTATGGCTCAGAAAAACCTTGAGTCCGTTTCCGATCGATAATGACAGCAGCGAATTTGGAGACCCAATGGGTGATTTCTACACTAAGGAGAAATCCTAACCCAAACCCCGGTAACACCCACGCTCTCCTCTACCACTCAACCCACCCGGCCCACAAAGGGAACAAGGAAGATGTAGACGAAGAAAAGGGTCGTCAATGGTGATTGAAAACCTCTCACACACAAAGTGTATCTCTCTGAAGTTTCTACTGCACACCTCACAAAGAGAAGGGGGCTCCATTCTTATAGGGAAGAATGGAGCAGAAAACCATGGAGAATTGATTGACATTACGTGAATCAAAGAGACAAAGACCAAGAGGGGGGGAATGAATCTGGTGGGGGGTAAGGGAAGAGGTGGGGCTGCCATTGGGTTTGGGCTTGGGGATTTAATTGGGCTTATCAGAATTGGGCCTAATAAACCAACACAAGGAAAATCACTTCAAAGCGATCTTTCGACGTGATAAATGCTACAGTAGTCGAAGACTTCAGTCTTCTTTGTAATCTTTTTGAGTATTGATACTTTAGTGTTGTCGATAGAGAGATTATTCTGTCGTGTATCTCGATTGCTTCCTTAGCAACTTCGACCTCCTTTTTTTTAGATTGGGGCCCTTGTTTCCCGTCTTGGGATGGGAAGCACTTAGCTAGTTTGCTAATGATCGTAAACATTTTCTTTGAATCTACTTCTATTATAAAAGTGTGAGTTGTTTCTTACAAAATTTGATTTGCCTATTATATCCTTAATGAATTTTAATTTTTAAGGTTAGTTTGGTAACTATATCTTTAAGTTTTATTTATAAACTATATCTTTGAATTTTTATTTATATAGTTAGACAAAATTTGATTTGCCTATTATATTATTAATGAATTTTAGTTTTTAAGGTTAGTTTATTAACTATATTCTCAAAGTTTTAGTTATTTGGTTATAGCCCTATATAGTTCATCTATCAATTCATAGATAGGATACCCAAAAAAAATTCATGGATATGATATATAATTCATCTAATGGCATAAGTTGAACCTACATATCAATCATATTCTATATTATATATATATATATATATATATATATATATATTAATATACATAACATTATATTTTTTTTATTTTTTTTATTTTAAGGTTTCTTTATAAATTTCTTATCTCTTTTATAATGAGATTCGTTTATATAATTGTTAAAAAAAAACTATAGAAAAAAAAAAACCATTAATTAGCAAAATTTTAAGGCTAATTTAGTCACTTTATTTTTTAAAGTTTTATTTATTTAGAAAGATTCATTTTATAATTGAAATTCATCTCTCAAGTCTCAACTTATGAAATTTTCTATCACATTTAATATTATACATAGTTCGACTGATGATATAAGTTGAACCTAAATATTCATAATATATTATTTGTGATAAAATACATTATATTCTTTTTATTTGTTTATATTTTATTCGATTCTTCATAAATTTCTGATAATTTTTCTAATTGGTTTCTTCTATAATTGAAGAGAAAAGAGAAAGATCGATTAGCACAAATGTACTTACAATAAGTAAAATTACTTTGGTACATGATTCTCAGGATATTGAATAATTGAAGTTACACAAAAGATATTTATGTATTTATAAGAAAATTATAGAAATTTAAACATATTATAGGACTTTAGTAACTTCAAAGTTTGACTTTTTTACTAGGATAATGATTCCCAGACTTTTAATTTCGAATAGTGGTAGTTTAGAGTTATTTAGATATTAAATGTTTGCAAAACTATTAAGTTTTGGTGTTTTCACGGTGAAAAAAATATTAAAAGGTTTTACGATTAGCAACAACAAGAAAAAAATTATACACATAAAAATTAGAACAATTGAATAATAGTGAAAGCTCTTATTTATCATTTTTAATTTTAGACATATTTTTTTTTTTAGTTTACTTTTTCTTTTTAATTTAGGTACGTAGTTATAATATATATATACTCATTCTACAAACCATAACAAAGAACCAAAAAAAAAAAAAAGAATTGACAGGACAACTGTAGTGTATCGTATTCCTTTTATTTACTCTTAAATTTTGTGAATCGATCTTTCTCCTTTCTCTACAATTATAAAAGAATCCAAATAGAAGAACTATATGAAATTTATGAAGAACTGACAAAAGTATATTAAAAAATTAAAATAATAAAATATATATTACTAAAAAGGAATAAGAATATAAGATATTATGAATATTAAAGTACTTTAGTTTTTGGTTCTCAAAATATTAAATAATTGAAATATATACAAAAGATATTTATCTATGTATAAAAAAATTATAGAAAATTAAGCATAGTTTAATAGGAGTTTAATAGCTCCAAACTTTGACTTCTTTGTTAGGATAATAACCACAAGAATCTTAACTTGCAATAGTGGTATACAATAAAGATATTTAGGTACTGAATGTTATATTAAGTTTTTATGTTTTCATGGCGAAAAAGTACTAATAGATTTTAGGATTAGCAACAAGAAGAAAAAATAATATACATAAAAATTAGTAATGAATAATATTGAAAACTCTTATTGATTTAATTTATCATCTTTAATTTCCTAGAGATAATTTTTTAGTTTACTTTTTTTAATTTAGGTAGCTATAACATATATATACTCATTCCAATAACTACAACAAAAAATATGTTGACAAGACAACGATAGTGTATTATATAATATTTAATTTACCACAATATATGAATGTCTCAATATTAATGATACTTATATGATAAAATGTTTAAAATATGTAAAATGTAATAGTTTAATATGATTTCAATAGTTATAAGTTTCACTTCATAGTCTAATAATAGACACAAGATTGTTGACATATGATTGTACTTATATTTTATTATTATATAAAAATGATTGAAAGTTAAATTTAAAAAATGTCATTAAAGAATTTTTGGAAAAAATAGATGAGATTAAATTAAATCTTTTAGTCTATTTAAAAAATGTAAACATTATATGTAGGAACAATATGTAAATGATTCACAATGATTTATATTACTATGTATAAATTATTAACAAATTCTTACATGGTATTTGGTCATAAATAAAACAGTCAACTCTTATTATAAATATAAATTAGAATAATACTTATCTAATAGTAATAATTTATTTGTCGAAATTTGAATGTTATAAATAATCTACTTGCAATAATCTCCCTAAATTTCTAAATTATTGAAATATCAATATTACAACATTGAGAAACAATAATAGAATTTATATAAGTTATCTAATGAAAAATAAAATTTGAATATATAATATTTAGACTAAAGTGTAAACCATTGAATTGATCAAGTGTTAGAGCATAGTAACTTAAACTTCATTATATTATAAACTAGAAGCAAGTACTAAAATCAAAGAATAAAATGACTTGCATGTGAAATCGCTAAGATTATATTTTAAAATTGACTTTTGAGTGAGTAAAAAGACATGTTAGGAATTGTATGTGTTTTGTTGTATACCACTTTATCAAAGTCCAACAATAGAAAATAATGTCAAAACAATTAAATAAGAACTATATGATGATAAAATGAATAGAAGTGAGAAAATGCATTGTGAAGAAAGATAACACAAACTTATGAATAGACTTTATTATTGGTAGATATAACTTTATTAACATAATAAACAAAATTATAAAAAAAACTAGCGTAAAAATTATAAATAGTAAAGGGTCTAAATGATTTTTCATTATAAAAAAAATTATACTAGACGAGTCTAGGTAATATAATAAAAAAATCAAAGGATAAACTAATATGATAGAGTCAGACATATTACACTATGAGAAAAGAATACAAAAAAAAAATTAAATATCTATATTATAGGTAGATGTACATACAAGTTAATCATTACAATGTAGTATTTCAAAATTTGGATTAAACTAGGCATACATTTAGCCTTACTGTTTAAATTTAGATTAAACTAGCAATATAAATGTTTACACGCTAAATTTCTTTGTATGAACATTACTAGGTAAATATAAATCGAATTATTATGCTTGTAGGAAATGAGATTATATGTTATATTTATTTTCAATGATTTAGAAGAATGAAATCGATATACTTCATAAGTAACATTTATAAACATTACAACAAGGGAAAATAATAATTAATTTACGAATTTTATTGAATTAAAAAAGTATACGATAAAGTCATATATATATATATATATATATATATATTTATAAGATGAAAAATATGGAAGAAAGCGGTAAAAGTAGCTTATATATGAAATCAGTAAAAGACTTATATGAAGATATAAAAGCTATAAATGCATCGGTAATGATATTGTGTAAATTTAAATACTGTTGGTCTATACAATGGATCGATTTTATTCAAATAAGTCTATAAGTTGAACATCATTTTTAATCACATACCTTACACACCTACATAAATATACTCACTAGTGTAATAATTTTTAATAGATGATGTAATTTTAGTAGACCAAAGAAAAAACTGTTATGTTAGAAAATTGGAGAGAGACAAAAATCACAAGGTTTATAATAATTGGAGTTTAGACCGAGATGTGAAATTTTATTGTACTAATAAGAGAAATAATAAAATGGCAAATGTAAAATTAGTGGACATGAATAGTTGCAATTCTTTTAAATATTTAAGATCTAACATTAAACAAATTATTAAATCAATAAAAATATTATATATATATTTTTAAGCATATGTAATAACTTGGTAAATGAATTTACTATGGTATATAAATTATAGGGTACAATAAAGAATAAAAAAGAACGATAAAAAAATAATGAACTAAGTTGTAGTGTGAATGATTCAATTGTACTATGTGAATGAGTATCACATAATTAAACTAAAACATGCTGAAAAAATAAAGAAAGTGAAATGTGAATGTTAATATTAACTTGACAATATATATATATATATATATATATATATATATATATATATATATATGTATATAAGACTTTTAAATGAATGTGCAATGTTTGAAAAAATTAGGAGTATTTCACTATAACTAAATAAGGAATGAAAGACATTACAAATTAGTTAAAACATTTACTCCCTCCGTTTCATAAAGAATGTCATTTTAGCTATTTTTGGAGAAATTAAGGATTGATATTTATTTGGTATGTTTTGTGAAATAAGGAAATAATCAACTAAATTAAGTAGGTTATTTAAAATAATATTGGAAAATTTGTAGTTTTTTTGGTAAAGTGACATTTATTGTGAATTTTTTTAGAGTGTCTAAAATGACATTCTTTATGAAATGGAGGGAGTATTATATTTTATATAGATTGTAACATGTATCTTGATTGAAGATTGTGAGACACTATGTATATATTCAACCTTTCATAAAAAATATTATTTATTTTGTAATTATACAATAGTATAATTTTTATTTTAAATCACATAATCTTTAAATTTCGATGTTGCATTGAGAAAATAATTAAGGAAAATTGAAATAAGCAATCTTAAATCGATATGTAAATTATATTAAAGAGGGTTATACTTAATAATAATAAAAAAAAAATTAGAAAATAACTTTCATAAGTTGGATGTTTGACCTTGATACTAAGTTGCTGGAAGTTTTTCCTCACATTACAATATGTAAAGAATTTCATGTGCAAATGTATATTGAAATAGAAATTATTTATTAGAGAATTATAGAAAAGTACGTTAGGCCTAATATTTTGTGTGTATATAAACAAATAATTGACTTATGGATGCCAGTTGATGATATAATGAGACAATTAAAAATGTGTTTTTCTTCAAATGCCAGTGATTTGGTGCAAAACATAAAAATATATGGTTCATTATTCCGTATATAGTTTTTCAATCATCGTATAACTTTATTCAAGATATAGTAATGATGATCGAGTCTGTGTATAATAAGAAGTAAATAATAGTTTGAATAAATCAAACTTTACATGTATAATAGAAAATTTTGTAAGACTAAATATTTCTACAATATATCATGGTATGTCGCTTTTTACGAATCTTTTAACCTTAATTATTATAACTTATTTATTAAGACTAAGGTTATTTAACTTTTCAATTTCTTTTTTGTGATTCTTTTAGTTTTTAGTTGATTCAAAATTATATTTGTTCAATGGATTAATTTTTATTACATTGAATAATCTACGAAGTTATGTATATATATTATAGTGATCACAATATACAATTATTTTATGTTCAAATTAATTTTTTTTATTAAATAATAGTAAAAAATTATAACCACGTGCAACGCACGTGCGTAGTACTAGTAATTATAAAATGTCTCTGTCTTTCTTTAAAAAAATCGTTGGAGAATTTGAAATAGACAATACATGCATTATCATTTATATGAAATTTATAAATAAAATTTGAAATGTAAGTTACTTCCTCCGTCCCAAATCATGTTTTCATGACTAAAGAAAGGGTTCTTCTACGGTACCATTATGGTATTGGTACCATTACTCGATCATAGTCGTCGGATCAACTTTTCCTTAATCCTCACCGTCTATTTTCTATTTTCTGTTAAAAAATTCAAAGGGTTAGATTTGTCCATTACTATTACATTGGAAAGGTAACATCTGCACACCTAGTGTTATAGGTCACAACTTTTTATGCAAATTTCCATATTTTCAGAAAATGTATGTATATTACTGTGGTCTCTTACTTCTTCTTTCCCCCTTCTACATCTTTTTACAGACTTTATTTCTCCCCCATTTTACCACATGGGTTCTTCGGCTACGTCGTCCACAACCAATGAATTCCCGAATGATCGAATGCCGAGGTTGGACCTACCTTGGTTCAGAGGTCCGAACTACGACTATGAGGTTGATCAACGCTATTGTCACTGCATCCCGCCAATAAGAGCGCCTATGTGGTTCTCTTGGACGGAAAAGAACCCCGGCCGACGTTTCTTTGCATGCGCCAAACACCCGGTAAATATACTTTAAATTGTAGTGTTTGCCCTATCTCTTGTAATTTTTCTTTTTGGGTTGTTGCGAAACCTGATGATACACCCACTTTTTGGTCGTTGGTCTCCTCTACACTTCGTAATTTTTCGTTTTTTGCTTGACTATGCTTACATTGCTAGTTTGATTAATGAAAATGTCCTCGTTATGCTATGATTTTAGGGATTGTCTTTTCTCCATTTACTGATTCGGTGAGTTTCCAGTTGTGATCTAGTCATTTTTGGCAGGGTTTTAGAGCTTTTATTTAGTAATTTTCCTTTTCGACCCTAAATTGGATGTCTCTGTTATTGTTGTGTCTGGCTAAGTTGGAACTGGGCTTGAATTACTGAGTCGGTGTGTTTTAAAACTACCTATTATTCAATTTCACTGAATTATTGTTTCAAAGTTTTGTTTGTTAGATTGGATGAACCATTATGAATATTTTTTTGTCTTATGTTCCTTTTTCGGTTTCCCCTTTTTCAGTAGGTTCCTTACTGTTGTTGTGGTATAACTATGTTAGATATCCTTCTTACGCTTTAAGTTTTACTTAATTGTCGATACTCTGAACTCGAAGGCTAGTATTGCGCTGAATTGGTGTGTGAATTTTTGGCTGGCATTTGACAAAAATAATTTCTTAAAGGTATTGTATGGCATAATCTAGCTGGCTAACATTGTGATTTAGTTTCCTTAATAAAATTTCTTTGCTGGACCAAATAGTTATGTTAGCGACATAGTGTTCCCTTACTATGTGTTTTAGTTTCCCTAATAAAATTTCTATGCTTTAACCAGGATGTAGTTTTAGGCTAAACATTTTGCGAGCGTTTAGGCAGTAAAGGTTAGTTTGATTCTGGATGGGTTTTTATACCTGGGGTAGTAAGTTTTGGGGTCAAATTTGTCAGTGCTATACAAAATTTAGTATAATTAGTGCCTTGTTATTACACCGATCTGGATAATCAATATCAGGCTATTTAGTCCTTGGTGAACTGGATTCTAGATATTTTTGGAGCGGTAAGGTGTGACAGTGTGAGTGTTGCTGTGATTGTTTCATTTGTCTGAAATTTTCATTTTAATAACGACCTTTTATTCGGATTTCCATGCAGAATAAAGACCGGTGCGACTACTTTGAGTGGTTTGACGAGGAACTTTCTCCAGGCGCCATCAAAATAATTAATGGCCTACGGAAGGAAAGGACCTTGTATAGGAATGAGCTCACCCGTTTCCTGGCGTGCGGATACGAGTCCTGCAGACCCCGTATCGAGGCGCAAGGAAATGAGATTCGTGCACTTATGTGCGAATTGAACCATAACGTTGAGCGCATATCCGGTCTGAAGCGCAAAGTGGTCTTTCTGAAGGTGGTAATTGGTTTCTCTTGGCTAGTGTTTGGCTCCAACTTGTGGATGAAATTCCTTGCGTGGGCATGAAATGGGCAGTGGAATGCTAGATCTGATTATGAATGGAGGATGTTTCTTTTTGTGGTTTTTGTGGATTTCCCCCCCTCCCCCTGACGGATAGCATTCCTAGTTGTAATGGTGTTTTATCAAACAGACAGTATTATGATCGTATGTTCGTAAAATTTTATTAAGAGCTTCTTCATTGACTAATACTTGGAGTAACAAGGTTATTCATGCCTAGAGTTGAAGCCAAAATGATTTGATATAAGTATCTTTGTTAATATAGATTTTGACAAAATGAATATGCCAATCACTACTAGGATAATGCCTGGAAACCGATTTGTCCTACTTTAGTATTGAAAATTCATGTATGATTGCGGAATAGATACAGCTGCTCTTTTAGCTGCATTATGTAGCACAATTTGTCAAAAGTGATGATGGTTGTCGACTATTTTGCTGAATTTGTAACTAATATATTTTTTAATTTTACTGTATTGCTCTTTTAGCTGCATCATGTAGCACACTTTGTTGTAGTGTAGTGATGATGGTTGTAGACTATTTTGCACAATTTGTAACTATTATATTTTTAAATTTTAATGTATAACAGTAGGTAGTATTCAACTTTCTTAATGATCAGTTACTACACACGATAACCATCCGTTAAACAACAGATAAAGTAATTGTAGTTTACCCTCGAAGAAATTAATGTTGATACACGAACAAGTGATTGTAACAAAACATTATCATATTAGTAGCTAAACACTATCTATGTTACAACAGCCTATGGGGCGTTGTAATGGGATTTGTGAAACAAACTATCATGGTAGTATCCACCAAATGTCAATGCAATTCTTCAGAAGTTGTGCTGCTTACAACGAGCAATACCAATTCTCCCCTGCGCAGGTGAACAACAATTAATCTAAAGGGATCATAGGACAATGTACTATCAAAGACAAAAGGTTATTTGAAAAAGTGAATATACAAAATATTAAATCCCAAATAATAAAGGAAAAGATGATAAGATTGCAGTTTACAATCTTATGATAGAAAAACAACATTCCTTGTTATCAAACAAATTGACTAACGGCATGATAGATAAAACGTCAACTCATCAATTACCTATTCTAATAACCGAGCACTTAATACTTAAATAGAACAACTTAATAAACAATTTTTATTTGGCACTGGTAGCACACTTAGCTGAAGCACAGAAGATGTGACTTCTATTGATAAACGTCCGTGGCAACCTGTAATATCATGACGACACAAAACAATATGGTAGTGACACATATTTAGGTTATACACGGAATAAATCATGTCGTTAAATTATAGTGTGTACATTTTTCGGAGTGTCCATTCGTAGATAAGAATATGAACTAATAATCTAGACGCTGCATTGAATGACTTGTTGTGGACCTAGCAGTTGATCTGTTAAGACGTGTAAACCTGATAAATTAAAACAACAATGATTCATCTAACACATGAACCACATAGAAACGGCGTATTGAGAATCAGAGGTCTTCATTTCCCTGAATCAAAACGCAGTGACAATACCCAACCGACAATCAAAACGCAGTCACTAATTAAAGCAGTATAAATATTTTATACAACACAAACACAATACCATAATTACCTGAGAAAACAGTTTGAGATGTGCTCTGAACCAGTGACACCCTCGGTCCCTGTCAAAAATTAAAAAGAAGAGCATTGTGGGCAAGTTCAATTAGATGTAACATGTTTAGGTAACAAATTAAACGTTAAACCTTGAACCTGAATAAACAGCCATTCACAGGAAAATATTGTCGTCATCGCTTGTGTCAACACTCTCCACCTCCTCTTTGAAGTTGGTCTTTCCACCCTGTCGAACGTCGTCTTCAAGCTTGTTTTTTGGGCAGTTCGACCGGTAATGGCCTGCTTCTTTGCAGTTCCCACACTTTCGTTTCTTTGATTTGCCACTCTTGCCTTCCGATTGAGAGCAACCTTTGGTCCTTACCACATCAGGGTCTCTAATGATTTTTCCAGTTGGTCCCGTTCCCTCTGCCCCCTTCCGTTCCTTGGTGCTCGGTTCAGGCGGAGATAAACTGTCTATTGGCATCAAAGAAATTGTATTCTCGAACATCGACATAACCCGTAGATATGCATCACCTGTCTTTGCAGCAATGTTGCAGAGCTGATGTGCCTTAGCTATAAGCGACCCATATCTTAGCTCATTATTATTCCCAGTAGTCTTGTTTGGACTGCCTTTCCAAGAACCACTACTTCCTATTATATTCATCTTAGCCCAACGGTCTTTCAACAGTTCGGGTGGAATGACATCCAGATTAAGAGCCTTCATCGCACAGAACATGTGTCTGCATGGCCACCCGAAAGATTCATATCTACCACAACTACATCCTAGACTGTTATGTGCACCCACAGAAACCACCGTCGTTTTCCCATCTTTGTTTCCAAATTTTGAAAGGATTATTTTCTTCACCCCAACTTCATGTACCATCCGATCCGGGGTATATCGCGTTTCTTTCTTCATCTCTTCACGTACCTAAAATGGAAAAAAAGAAAAGTGACAACCAAAAACAAAATAATTAGGTAAACGAAAATAGTACATAAGAAATAATCTGAATTAATCATAAAATGAAAGAAAAAAGCCCTACAGCTTTGCACTTATATTACAATGCATAAAACAAATTCTAACCTTTAGGAAAATCGATCTGCTATAAAATTTGGCTGCCGACTTTTCTATTGATTTTAGGTGAGTTTGCAATATTGTGTCACCTTGCAAGTTCGTGAAATCGTGACGAAGAACGTTTTCACGTAGTCGAAACATAGCCCTGTAGTGTTGCTTAACAAAACTGTATAGACTAAGATCGCAGTTAAGAAATCTGTTCATATACGCATTGGTACTCTCGCACCTTTGGTTTGTAGTCATTCCCCCACAGAATATCCCCTTAAAGAATGGTTTCGCCCATTTCTCCTTTCGTTCATATAGTTCGTCCATCCATTCGCTATTCACATAACAGTATTTGTTCCTAAATGCAGCCCATGTATCTTCAAATGAGTCAACAGTTTGGTGGTTTAACATGCACTTCCTAAAGTCCGCCAAGAAGTCTTTGTCGTGGCTCATACATCTTGCATTCCTCATCAAATGCCAAGAGCATAATCGATGGTGGGATTGTGGCATTACAGTGGCCAACGCAGATGCAATCGCCCTATCACCGTCCGTTATCACCGAGATTGGCGCTTTCCTACCCATGGCGTCTAAAAAGAATTTAAAACACCATATATATGCATCGATGCTCTCATCGCACAACAAGGCACAACCGAAGACCACAGTACTGTGATGATTATTTACCCCAACGAACTCCACTAAGGGCATCTTAAATGCATTGGTCTTATAGGTAGAATCGATTACCAGAACATCGCCGAACTGAGCGTAATCCTGTTTTGATCGAGAATCTGCCCAAAAGAGTCTGTTCAGCCTATTTTCCTCGTCTACTTTATATATCACGAATAATCCAGGGTCGTTGTCCGCCAGAGCAGTAAAGTATGCAAGTGTAGCTTCTGCATCTGTGTTTAGACGTCTGGTTCTCTCTTGGTCCGTGGAGATAAAATTGTATAGATCTTTAGGTGTGAAACCTACATTGTTGAAGCCACCTAGTGCAGTAACCATAAAATCCATAATTTGAGCTGTTCTAATGCCGGCCTCCTTCATTGTTCTTATTTCCATCGCTTGGCCGGTTGTGATCTGCCGGTTACAACGGAAGAAATGCACTTGTTCCGGTGGCGCAACAGGATGATTATGATTGGGCTTGAAGGTTGACACCCTATATAGTCAATCGTGGTCTCTATATCGAACAATAAACAGGGCTTTACAGTTGCACCTAGTATCCATTCGAGGTTCCCGTTTACGATGTAACCTATCCAAGTTTTTAACCGTCCTCGCCCCCTCTCTGCTACAAACCCATCTACGCATTATGATCTTTCCGTCGTCCTTGCGACGTTCTTGGTTGTCCCTACGGAAACCGAATCCTACTCGTTTAGAATACAATCTGTAAAATTCTTCCGCCGCCCCTATTGTACGAAATTCCTTTCCCACGAGGTCATCCGTTGTCCAAGACCTAGGATCTTTTCGGAATAACTCATTTTCCGGGCCAACATTTACCAGTAAGCTAGAAATGCAGTCTTCCCCCAACGGCTTTCCACTATTCTGATTATCCGAATCTAAATTAACCTCATTCTCACCAGTAACCGAATACTCAGTTCCCTGACTATCTATGAATAAATTATCCGAATCGAAATCCATTCGACTATACTATTAACTATTGTCCTGTGTGACGCCTATATGTAACTAATACAAACTAGAGCAGTACAACTAACTGAGAGGCTAGACGATAGCATAACTAGGATAGAGCATTTCGAAAGCTTACACTTCCATTAATATATGACCAACAGGTCACACGCCGCAGATTGATGTTGCTTCCCATTTTGTGAAGATGCTGGAAACAATTCTACTAAGCTTCGTCTGCGCGCTACCTCTAGGGCTTCAATGAAAGGGGACAATTTTCCCCTAAAATTAGTATTAGGGCAAACCAGAAGGAAAAATGAGCAATATTGAAAGCCCCACTTCATTCTTCATTGGTATAAGCTACAGGTGTATTGTAATAGTTGGGTTACAAATCGGTCCAATCAAATTAGAATAATTATTTCAGAATTGGAATATTAGCAATTTGGTTCTTTTAATAAATACTCCCTCCGTCCTGGCTTAAGTTTCCTACTTTGACCAGGCACGGAGGTTAGAAAAAAAACAGATTTTGTGGAATTTTCGACTTTTTTAGCAGTGGAGATTGAGGGTGACGATTTTGAGGGTGGAGATTGTGAGAGTAGTCTGCCAATTATTAGCAAGGAAGTTAAGTTGGGTCAAACCAAAAAGAAAAGTGGGAAAGTTAGAGTGGGACGGATGTAGTAATATTTCTATTAGCTAGACTAAAGGACTTAATGCTGCTACGTCTAGGCTTATTACTAACTTACTTTTTCTTGTTTATTTTATCCATTATATATATTTAAAAGTTATTTGGTCTAATAACCGCGGAACACGTGAAATTGTCGATAGTAGTCCGTATGATCAATAAAAGACATGTCAAGATTGATCTTACCCCGATGCGATCCGCTCCGAGCCAATGTTTTAGCCGCAAAAATTCCTTTCGTGAGAAAAAATCGGTAATAGCCGTTAAGGGTCTTAAACGGATGGATCATACGGTAATAACCGGCTAATCAGCCCCTTAGTGAGAAATAGGTCCGGCTTCCGGAAGCTGGTTAGGTGTTATGGGCAAACAAATGCCCCTCTCTGTTCGCTCAATCTATGATGTTATAAGCAACGCCGCATAACGTTAACTATCTCTACTAAGATGGAATACCGAACTAAACATGATATGGTAAGATGTGTGCCGACAGTATAATACTTGCATTTAAGGGTAATACCAATATAGTGGTAAAATGTAAATTAAGTTGATCCGCTAGTAGTAGTGTCGGAAATTACTGAAGTTATCTTAGTTTCAATAAGTCGTTCTGATACTGAATCTAATGCTGCTATAGTGGACGTCCATTATCCTTCATTAGTAATAGTCGAATTGTTAGTAAAGATTAGTCGGAGGTAGATTCTTGTTCACTGAACCTCGATTTTCATTAGTTTAGTTTAGTTCACTGATATAATATGGCACGTATCGGTTTTGTGATAGGTATGATGACAAAGTAAATTACCGTGTTTCGGAACTATGCTAAACTAAACTAAACTAGCCGACAACACGTAAAATAGGTAAATTGTAGCTCAGGATTCATCGAAGGTAGATTCTTGTTCACTGAACCTCGATTTTCATTAGTTTAGTTTAGTTCACTGATATAATATGGCACGTATAGGTTTTGTGATAGGTATGTGACACGTCGGTTTCTAACCTAGTGTTCCGCAAGTGTACGGATGTAGGTGTAGTACTATTGTCAAGGTCGATCCCACAAGGAATAGTTTTAGGTAGTTTGATACCCTAATACTCTAGGAATGTCCTAACTAGATACTAAGTTTTAAAAGTTGATTTTTACTAATTAAACTACTCAATTAAATATAACTCCAAACTTAGGAAACACGAAAACTAACAATCAAAGAGAAAAGGTATCCTAGGGCTTCGATTTCAGGATATTATTTCAATGTGGAATATGATTAACCTATTAATTTACCAATTCTAATGTTTATTAGGCGGCACGACAATAATCTAATCCTTCTCTCGAAGCGATTAAACCGTTGATTAATTAAGCTAATTACCCTCTCGAGTCAATTAAACCTAATAACTCCCAAACGATCCTAAGCCACGGCCTACACAGTCATAGACAACTGCGCTCTATGTTCTAAGTCTGATAACAATTCCCTCCTCTCGAAGCGGAATTGTTAAACTAAATTACTAAATCTAGGTGATCAAGCTAAATTCAATTTTAAGCACAAACACAGAGATAAAACACATAAAGAACGGAATTAATAGATTAAATCATAAATCAAAACATTGTCATAAAAATCCCTACTTTCTAACCCTAGGACACGAATAGCTTAGCTACTCATGCCTAGTAATAATCCAATACAAAATTCTAATAAAAACATTGTAAGAATTAAAACTAAGAAAGAACAATTTAACCCGGATGACTCCGTCTCGATGATCTTCGTCTTCTTTGTCTTCCAAGATGATGTAATTTATGTTCTTGATGATTGATCCCTTTTTCCTAGAGCTTGGGGTCCTTTTTATAGAGTTGGGGACGAATCTTCGGGAAGATAGAGTCAAAATCCTATTAAAATTAGATAATTATCGCAGGAAAACACTTCTGACACGGCCGTGTTGCTTAAGTGACACGGCCGTGTTGCTTTGCAAAAATCCACTTTTCCAGCAACAATTTGACACGGCCGTGTTGCATATGTGACACGGCCGTGTTCCATTCCAGAACCCACAATGCTTTGCAAGACACTTTTGACACGGCCGTGTCGCTTTGTGACGCGGCCGTGTCGGTTCTTGCCCGGTTTTGCTCCTGAACCGGTTCAGGCCGGTTCGGACCGGTTTGGACCGGTTCTTGGACGGTTTTCACTCCTTTGGGCCGGTTTTCACTCTTTTCCAACTTGTTTCCTCGTCCGGTAGCCTGAAAATGCTCAAAATACCTTAAAACAAGTCAAAACACGTCAAATGACCCAAATATTATTAATATAAATAAATGCCGGTCAAATATGCACGTAAATGATATAAAATATGATCCTAAATCGACCTAAATACATGCATAAATAACGTGTTATCAGTATGATGACAAAGTAAATTACCGTGATTCGGAACTATGCTAAACTAAACTAAACTATCCGACAACACGTAAAATAGGTAAATTGTAGCTCAGGATTCATCGAAGGTAGATTCTTGTTCGCTGAACCTCGATTTTCATTAGTTTAGTTTAGTTTATAATATGGCACGTATCGGTTTTGTGATAGGTATGATGACAAAGTAAATTACCGTGATTCGGAACTATGCTAAACTAAACTAAACTATCCGACAACACGTAAAATAGGTAAATTGTAGCTCAGGATTCATCGAAGGTAGATTCTTGTTCGCTGAACCTCGATTTTCATTAGTTTAGTTTAGTTCACTGATATAATATGGCACGTATCGGTTTTGTGATAGGTATGATGACAAAGTAAATTACCGTGATTCGGAACTGTGCTAAACTAAACTAAACTATCCGACAACACGTAAAATAGGTAAATTGTAGCTCAGGATTCATCGAAGGTAGATTCTTGTTCACTCACCCTGATAGTAAGGATTCATCGATGGAAATATATTTATTCTGGGTCTTAGGTTAATTATTCTCGAGTTTCTTTAGTTTATTCGAAATGTTGTGACAGGTCTTTGTGTATTGATATAATATGGTATGTTTCGATTTTGGTAGGTATGATGACAAAGTAAATTATCGTGCTACGGTACTATACCATTATGAATAGGGGATGTATACATGTAGTATATTTGAATGAACAACGCTATAGTTGTTGATAGTTAAGTTACTATAGTGATTATAACACGTAACTTCAATTTATGATTATAGAACCTAACATAAAAAATAAAAATAAAAGAAAAGTTAAATAACGGTCTACTATAGGTAATCAAGTTGTAATTCACTAAACAAGAAATGACGTTTTGAGGGCTGACTAAATAAAAAAATAAAAATAAATTTCTACTACTTAGGGGATGAATTATAATATTCAATTAATACAAGCGTGATCAACTATATCTATTCCTCATAAATGTTTAAGCATAGCATTATTGTTAGCATAATACAATTATCATGTGGAAAAGTGTATAACACCTCATATATTTAATGGCGCCTTAGCCTTCACTGTTTGTTCTCTTGTAATTAATTTTTAAGGTAATCCCCTAGACTTGTCTGTCTTCTAGAGCCCCAAGATATTAACTTCCTTAAATGAGTAAACAATAAAGATCGACTAACAGAAATTAACTGTTTTCAACATTCATTAATGGCGTCACTAACCATGCAGTACCACTGATGAATTAAAAAAGCACAACTAGGGAAACCATACCCAGTACCATTCAATGATATCTTAATACCCATACATCATAACTAAGACCAACTATTACAGATTCGACAGAACTCACACAGCACTGGAATATATAACACATCAACAAGATAAACTAAACCAAAGGGAATATTCCAAGAACTTCCACAAAAACTCGAACAAGGACAAAAGGCACCTAAGACCCCAAAAGCATTCACATCACCCTAATAGCTTCAAGATGCTGCTCGTAATAACGGCGATAGCAGCAAAGATCATTCTGTGCTTGCATTAACTGTTGGTAATACATGTTAATCTCCAGACTTAGACTGAAATCGTACGGGTGCACCTCCTGTAGAGCCAAACCGATCTGGACCAAATGCTCCATATGCTGAGCAACCACCTCGATCTGTAGCATTTGCTCATACACATCTTGGATGACTATTAGCTTTTGCTTAAATTACAGGAACCTTTGCTGCCCAAAAGAACATGAAAGCACACAAAATGTTCAGAATCTTGACACTTAATATTTTTTATCAGTTCTGCAGGAAATAAAAAACATATACATTTAAGCACAAACCTGTTGCTGCTCCTGATGTGCGCGCCACGCCATTTCGGACGCGATCACCGTTTGCATTACTCTTTCCATAAGGGCGGGAACTTATGAAAGGTTGCAGCTCAGAGGCACACACCAGTGTGTAGAATGTATATGAAAAAAAAAAGGAGAAGATGTCAATATATACAGTGGTACCGCATGCCCATTGGTATTCGCTGCATTAAATGCTTCCTAGGTATTTTTAACTTTAAATGTAGCAATGAATCCGAACAGCCCCTTAATTAAATCTACACACACAACCCAAAACAGGTAGGGCCCAGCATAATAAATGCACTTTATAGGTTATTATTACCACTTTTGTATTCTACCAACAAAAGGCAATAGGCTTTACGTATTCAGTTTAACAAACACTTGTTTTTATGCATGGAGTGCTAATTAATAAATAATAAACTCAGTGTAATCATAACATTAGATTTCTTCCTTTTAAAAAAGGAATAACAACAACCAATCCATCCGAAAGTTCACTGTTTTCAGTAAAGCATAATCTGACAATAGGGGTATAAAAAAACTGGAAAAGTGATATTTTTAATAATTACAGAATTTTCCAGAAATTAAAAATCAACCTAAATACTTAGGGCTAAAGACCAAAAACAGATTAGTTCCACTATAAATATGTAACTGGCTTTCAAACTGGTGAACCCAAATATGGATCCACAAGTGAAAGATACCAAAAATATCTTTGCTTACTTAGATGATGAGTTCGAATCATATCTAGCATCAGCATTCGAAAACAAAAACGAGGACGATGCATTCTTGTCTAGAGTCATGCAGGGATCAAGCACTGCTGGGCCTAAGAGTAGTCCAGTTAGTATTCTAACCTTAGATTTATACTAATCTTTATTGGAGTTTTACTGTGATTGATTACTATAACATCTTTTTGTAGAACAGCCTATTAACTCCTAACATTTTCTATGTATGATTTTACAGGAGGGGTTGAAGGTGCCAAAGGTCGAACCGAAATACCAAGCCGGTGAAAGCTCTAGTAGACGGTGCCTATTCGTTGATGAAGAAGAGGGCAAAAGGCGGTCAACAAACTGTAGAACTGACAGAGGCTATAAGCCAAAGGGCGATCCGTACGACTCACCTAACAACGATTCCTCCGACACTGAATATAACCTCAGTGTAACTCGAGCAGGTTTAAAAACTAGACTAGCGTTGAGCCGGTTTAGTGAAACGGTAAAGGAAATAAAGGAAGAAATGAGAGAGGCCATTAGATCCATAGGTTTCGGGGGAACACTAAACTTCGTGGGCTGCGAACTTATTAAACCACTGATGCATGAATTAATTTTAGCATTTGACACATGCACATTAACTTTAAATGTCGGGGGTATTCACTATCAAGTAAAAACGAAAGATTTTGCGGACATCATGGGGGTGCCGGAAGGTGGTGAGGATATTGAACTTAAGGGAGATCTTAGAGAAATCGAGTCCCTGGGATATAAATTTTTTAGCCGTTTATCAGACCGCACTGTTATTATGACCCATCGGTTAGAGCAGATTTTGAATACGACAGAAGTTCAGTTGGGCGACTACCTTCGGGCGTATGTACTATTTACAATCTCGACGATTTTGAATACTACCACTTCTAACAAAATATGTCAGAACTACATGTTTAGCGTGGCCGAAGTCGATTCCATACGTAATAAGAATTGGGCTAGTATGTTATTCAAGAAGATGGTGGTTAACTTCGGTAAATACCAGAAAAGCCGAAAGAGAAACTGTTATCTTACGGGTTGTGGCTTGTTTCTTCAGGTTGATTTTTCAGTTGTTTTAGTCTTTATATTGGTAAACTTTTTTATTAACTACGCATGGTCTGTCACTAATATCCCATTATTCAAAATCTATAGGCTAATTACATGTTAAAGGTTATTCCTAGGGGACCAATCACATGCAATCAACTGAGGATCGTTGGGGTGTATGGTACGAGTCTGCAAGAAAAAATTGCAAAGAGATTGAATGGCAACAAATGGAGCAGCTCATTATTGGTAAGTAGCAAAATTTGTTAGAAAAGAAACCACGACACTAACATGACTAGCCTAGCTACTAGTATTTTTTTACTACTATAAATTCTGCAATTTTTGTACCGTTATTTTAGCTAATACTTCCACAGATGTTACACCAGGACGATTCTACTGGAAGACGTATTACGTCGACATACGAACCTACCCCTGATTTAGATAAGACACATAAGTCTGATAAGCATGAAGAAAAGGGGGGTTCTAGTGGACAATACGCAGGTGAGGGAGCTAGCAAGGATTCGAACGTAGAATGTAGCAACTTTCTGTTGAAAAAGTACTTAGATGAGACAAATTTGAGCCTAAAGGCTGTTGTAGTTGAGCTTACTAATCTTAGGCAATCTCAAGAGTCTCTGATCGATAGCATAAATATGAGTTCTTTATGTAAGGTTGGACAATCGATAAATGTTGATGAGTGTAGAGCTCACGCTTCAGTTAATCAAACTCTTGGGGAAATGAGTGTAATTTTACAGCAACTAGTAGCTAAGATAACCCCAATCCCGTTGAATCCCGAGTTGTCTAAAGGTGGCGATGGGCAGTGTCCTACTTCCACATTGGACACAAACAACAAAGAGGTTCCGAATGTCTATTCTACACCGGAATCAAGTAAAACAGGAAAGCGCTTAAGAGAAGGCGATGCTTTTGATTCACCCCTAGTTATCGACGATTGCAATGAACATAAGGGTGTACCAAAGCAGGCAGAGAAAGAGGTTAAACTAGAATCTAAGGTACGTGTTATTCCCATGACGATTACCACTATATAACTTATTATGTCCACTAATTATACAAAACACTATGGCAGTTCCAAATAAATGTTTTTTAAGTAATGTTACACCGATTGGTAAACATTTTTGTAATAATGTGTACAAACGTTTGCAGGCTGAGGAAGCAGTTGAGCCAAAGAAGCTGAAATCTATTCTGAAAAATACATCTGTTACGAAAAAACAAGATATATTCAACTACGACTCATCGATTAGAGACATTTCACTATCTAAAGATGGACGCCGTTACATTTTGCTTGGGTTTCCTTACTCTAGATCTAAAATGTTGAGGGATGAAAACCTGATGAGGCTGATCTTGTTTCTTATGGACGAGAACCAGCCAAGAAGGTAAACAGCTCACTGCACTCTGTAAAGAGACATGCGTAATAAAAAAATGTTGACTAATAGTTTTTATTTTTTTATGGTCCAGTGCAATTTTGTCGGAAACGAGACACACTTTCCTAGAGAGACAGGAATTGATGACAATGTTGCCCGGGCGATGGATAACATCGGCGGTAAGTTTTATATCTATTCAAACCTACTACGCACGTTTAGGGTATTCTTAATGAGTTATCAGAAAGTGCTGTAAATTTAATCGAATGAGTAACAACAGCATAGGATTTAAAAGAATCTACTATACCCTAATACTTTTTTTCTTTCATTCTTGTTAGGTAATAAATACAGTGTCGGACTTGCTAAATTTCGAGGCGGAGGAGAAGAGCGGCAAGAAGATTTGGTTCTTCCCTGTTATATCTGTGGTATGGTCATTAGAGCTTGTTTAACAACTTAGAATATACCTTTCATGGTAGTTAGCAATTTTTCTAATTTATTTATTATTAGGTGTTCTCAAACTTTAATTAATTACAATTCTGCATCACAGGACGACAATAATATAGAAACGCGCAGTTTTCTGGCACAAATGAATTCGCTCAAAATTAGAGATGGCTTTGTACAAGGAAACCTAGCTTCAGTCAAGAAGGTACAATCTTTGTAATCTGATATAATTTTTCATTATTCCATACTATATTGATAAGTAGAGTAATAATAGTATACTGATTATTCTATACAGATCTGCATACCACTACATTTTAAAAACCCCGGGCATTTCAAACTGCTAGTCGTAGACATTCTACTACAGAAACTGGAAGTGCTCGACTCCGACCCCAAGGCCACTTATGTAGACCAGACTACAAAGTTGGCAGTAGAACTTTTAGTAAGTGTTAATTCATGAATGTCAGTAGCTTGACTTCCCTAGCATGGATTATCCTGGACTAGATTTTGAACGTTTATTTATTTTTTTGGTCAGATGACTGTGCTTCAAGGCATTTTTGAGGAAGATATTCGGTTAAAAAATCAGAGAAACCTTACTTGTTACAACTTTGGAAGTGTTGCTGGCGGGCCAAAGCAGATTAATTCGTAAGCTTTATGGGTCTTCTTAGTTTGTGTGCATACTGGATGAAATCTAAAATGCATCTTTTAATTTAAAGTTAAACAATACAGGTATGACTGTGGATTATACGTGATCAAGAACATGAGGAATGCAAGGAAATTATCAACTGTTCAATTGAGAGATGAGGGAATAGATTACACTGAAGACGTCGAGGTATCACATTAAGTTTGTGGAATGTGAAGATGAGATTTGTTTAATTTTTTTTTTCTACCTTCCAAAATGAAGATGGCTTGTATGTTGCAGTGTGTAAGCCACACCATGAGGGTTAAAGTCTTGTTATGGATAATAATGCACGACAGCAACATCCTGGGGAAAAGAATGATGCAGGATGCATTAACGTGGTTCGATACATCAAGAGTTGGTGGCGGGGGATCTGCTCAAGTGAATATCCGAGGAAAAAAGATTACCGGAAGTACATCACCCCCGGTATTTAGGAGCAGCAAGAGGGCAACTAGACGAGGATGAGATGTTGCCGATATTGTTAAGTACTAGTGACTTAACCTTTTGTTTTTGTAATGGATTTTCCAATTTGTTACAGAAATTGATCTATGACGAGAAACCCTACAGTTGTCGGATTTTTTCTTTCCAGTTTAATTAAATCGTTTTTCCTACCAAGTTTTATTGGTTGTATTTTGTTCATTGTGTTATTAGGAACTCAGTTTAACCTGGCGCTATATATTCCATCCAGCTAAGCAAGGAAATCCTTTAACTATTTACACTTTAATAGTTGTCACATGTTGTTTTGGAAGGTAGCTAAGTTGAGACACTGAAATGAACATAATTGGAACTTCAAACAAAAATATTTTACCCTAAACCCTAAACTTTAAGACAAAATCTTTTGAAAATAGTAACAACTATCCTTAGCTAGCAGAAACCAAATAAAACAGTAACAATTGAATTTAAGGATAGAGTGATTCAGCATAGGCACCCAACAGGACAAAACTACCATATAATAACACATTGCAACAATAATAAAATGGCAATACAACAGTAAACCGTAATAGCTTACGTGGTTTGATAGATTAACTCCGACCAAATCTTGAAACTCCAAGTTGAACTTATCCTCCGAGCATAAGACCGCAAAAAAGTTGGTCATCCTGATACAACCTGCAATTAATGGAATAGCTTCATGTTCAGATTCCCCGACATCTACGCTACGACTTTGTTGGACCACATCAATACCCAATAACAGATAAAAAATAATCAGATGGGTGTGTACGGGACATAATCTTGTACAATAAGAGATGACATTTAACAGGAATAAATCGCAAATGAACCGTAAACCCATTTACTTCTAAAAGTCTTGAAGAACAAACTTGAAGCGGTGTGCAAAGTTAAAGAGGGACAAGATTAGGAGATCAGTATTTGCTAATTGCCAAATATTTTAATTTTTGCACAATTCCATACAGTTTTTAACACACCACCTTAAATTATGCATGGGTAGTAACAAATTGAGACAATACACTGTAAAACTGAACCAGTTATGTAAAAGCTCATGCTCACTATAAAACACAATTCCATACAGTAGCTAAACAAACAAAATCAGTACATCGTAGAGAAGGAGTTAAAAACTCTTTCAAAAAAACGAATCAAGGAAATCAAAACAGATCGAGCTCAAAAAAAGGATTAGATTCCAATTCAAATTAATCCTTAGTACAATCATCGACTACAGACTCATTCATTCTAAAAAACAAGACCAAACCATGAAAACCTATTTACAACTACCTCAACGACAAATGAAAAGATCACAGTTTTAGAACAGGAGACCAAAAATTCCGTATAAGAGGAAGTTTCAAAAAACGCAGGCAACTAATACGTGGAAAAATTAAAACTTAGTTTTTAGGTGACCCTGCACTCCCCAAATCCAAGCCAAAAACTCGAATGGTATGGGCAACGTAGGATGAGAACTGGAACATCAAAATCTGCAAATTAAAACAGAACATGTTACACATCAATTTAATAAACCAAACCGATAATGAAACAAAATTAAAATTTTAAAGTCACGGAACAATTTAACAACCTACCTTCTTCAATCTGATGGTTTCGAACCCTAATCGGGTGCAGATCATATGAATTAGGGCTAGCAGCTACAGCGCAGGAGTTAAAACATCGAAGGCTCAAAACAAATCAATACATACTCTGATCCCTAATTTTATTTTGGAAACCCTAAGATGACTTGAATTAATAGCAAATCGCTCAAAGGCATGAGAGGTACGGATCTACTCTGAATATCTTACGGTGGGGGAGAAGGTTGAATGAGGGGACAATTGTTTGAGGTGAAACCGGATCTGAATTATAATCTATGAAAGAAGACGGAAGAAGGGAGAAACCATTCCTGAATGCGGGGCCATTTTTTGGGGGATAAACGTGGGTCTAAGGGCTAATCTCAAAAAGAAGACGAAGAAGAAATGGTTAATAGTAGGTTTCACGGTCAAATTGAGTAGATGAAAGAGAGGGCTGCAAATACTAGTTGAGTCAACCTAGTATTCCCCATAATTAAAGCCTACTACAAACTAGGGTAATAGAATACTATAAATTTTACTAGTGGTATCAGAAAATATATTAAAAAATTAGTTAATAGACTAACTCTAAAATTGTACTACCGATTATACCCTTATGTGGTATCGGTACCATTATGGCACCGAAGTAAGACTCCTAAAGAAATCATACTCAACAAAAGATGATACTTTTACAAATAAAAAGTGATATTTTTCTTCCATTACACAACTGTCACACGTGTGACGGTTTCACACAAGTTTTGTCCTTGGAGTATAGCCATCACATATTGGATCCCTTAATTATTTCCCTTCAGCCCAACCTAGATTTATTTTGGGCCTAATATAAATTTATCTGCGACTTGAAGAGGAACACTAAGCCCAAACACTAAACATGTTAAGCCCGGGTTTTCAAAAGGTCTTCTGACAAAATCTAATTGCATTTAATTTTGGGGTGGGTTTGTAAATGCTTTAAATTAAGTGCTTTTGAGTTTTTAACTTAAAATACGTTAAAAATAGTATTTGTAAATGTCGACTTAAATTTAAGTTGAATTAACTAAAAGCTGTAAGCTAAAAGTTATTGCTTTTCAAAATCACTTATTTTACTCACTTCTTCAAAAACAAATAAAATTGCAAACACTCCCTCAGTGATACAAACTAGAGTATAACGCAATTTAAATCACATGAAAAATTGTAATTATTGAAGTATCGAGAGTTTCACATGTAAAAAATAGAAAAAATCACATGTGAATTATTCCACTTGAGCGAGCACACCATATTGAGAATTAGGTGGCAAAGTTTTTCCTTCATGTATGGATTGAGTCGAGCTCCCGAATTTAACAGTACTGTCTCTATAAGAGTGTGTTTCTTTGTTTTTGTTTTTGAAGAAGTAATTACAACTAAACTTGTGCAAGAATCACTTATGATTAAAAATAAAAGATGTTTGGGAATTAAGTGATTTTGATCAAAATTTTAAAATTCAAGTAATTGAAAATAAACATTTATTATCTCTTAATTTACTAAATAAGCAATTAAAACTTAAAAATAGCATATTTACTGCTTATAATTTTTGACTTTCTATCTTATTAATTATAGCAGAAGTCAATACCCTAAGCACCCTACTTTAACTTATACTCATTAAGCTATAATAAAATATTTCCTTAAAATAAGCAAATACAAATACTCCTTATAAGGCCAAATTACAATAAAGAGAAATTAACACTTTTTCCATAAAAAGAGTCATGTTTGAAAATGTAAAACTTTTTATTATTGATCAATTTAATGAATGTACAACTCTTCAAAAAATCATCCATACGCGCTACGTACCTTTTTTTAATTATTCAATCATATTTAACTTATTCGTGAAATTAAAAATCTTATTTTTTTTACTTAAATTACTAAAACAAGACACTAATTTTTAAAACGGAATTTTTAGGACAATTTTCTTTTCAAACAAGACTCGTTTTAGGAACAGAGGGAGTATTAAAAGAAATACAAGACAACTTTTCAATCATGAAATCATAAGTACATCAATATTATTCATTTTATTATATGTAAAAAATAAAGAAATGGATATTATATTTTGCAACATCGGATCTGACAAACAACAGGCATCATCAATACCATCGATCAATCAATTATATGATAAATATTTATTTTAAAGGAAAAAACAAAACTCACTTTTCACCATTTGGTCGATTACATGTCTGCATTCTGTGTAATAGATTTTGCACCAAATATTTTAGCAATATATCCGTCGTATGTAAATAATTCAATTATTTATAAATAGTTCTTAAATATAATAGACTTAGACTTTTTTTTTTGAACTTAGACTTGAAATAAGCTTAAAAAGTGGATAATTAATGACCAAATATTATAATTTGGGCTTATAATAAAAAGTGAGCAATGTTTGAGAATTAAGGAATTACGAAATTACTAAATAAGCAGGTAAAACAACACTTTGTTGTTTATGACTTTTGGCTTCCAACTGATTAATTATAACAGAAGGTACGCCCCCAAACACTTTATTTTAACTTAAATGAAGCTATAATATAATACTTGCTTACAAATAGCAAATGCAATTATGCAAATACTCCCTATATCTAGTACTCCATCCGTTCTTTTATCTGTCCCATTTTATCCATTCACATAAACTAAACTTTTCATCAATTAGGATATCAAAACTCATCTACAACATTTTAACTATTCCTTTAATTATAGGAACTCACTGATTTTATTAATTTCTTGGTTTATTTATGGAAAAAGGAAGGTAAAATGACATAAATAATGATATTGTGACAACTAAAAATGAACGGTGTTTTAAACAAAAAATGAGACGATTAAAAAGGAACGAAGGGAGTAACTAATTTTCATTAGTAATCTTTTAATGACGGAAGCTTTGATTTTATATAGTTAGTATTTAGCAAATGGTATTTTATATTTAAATCTATTGTTGTATGAAACTTTCTTGATATCTTGGACTGCGTAATACCTAAATTAAATAAATCCCAAACTTAAAAGTGCAGCCTAACATGACAATTTGCCATCTTACAATGCCTAATACACACAATTACACATGCAAAACGACAACGTTTAAGGCCGGCATTTGTTCCAACATATATCCCTCTTCATGCATTTCCATGTTTCCAAATTCTCTTGAATTTCCAGTCCACCCCATCTCTTTGAAATGAAACTGGAGGCCATGGACCGGAGGTTCGACCGTCGTCTACCCGAGGGCAGAGCGACGATCAACCTCCAAAGAAAGCTAGTAGAAACCAAACGTGCTACAAATCAAGGACCAGACCTAACCGACTTTATGAATGATATGTTCTTTGGAACGGTAAATGTTCCGGACCATAAGAAGGCCTACAACCTTACCGGAGGTGGAGGACGAATACTAGGAGATCGCGATGAGGATGATTTTGATTCGAGTACTAGGAGTGTGAGTAGTCGGATGACTCAGGAGTGGCTTGAGGAAGCCAAGAGGATGGTGGCTTCCTCTCCTTCAAGGGGAGGTGACGAGCCTTCGCCTTCTAGGCTCGTCGCTTCACCCCGGTTTACTATGTCGCAAGGGAGACCATCGCCTTCGGCTCTTGAGAAGAGAGATCCTCTATCTAGATCAGCTAGAAGGTAAGAAGATCATTCACAATTTGTTGTTAAATTCAATTTTCTATTTAACTCAATTATTAGTCCATGTTTTAGATTTTTGATTTCTATGTTTCGGATATCCTAAACCAATAAGCAAAGATATAGTATAGTAAAAATATAGTGATGAATTAGGAGTAAATTTAAATTCTATTCAACTAAGGGTTCATTGGGAAAAACAATTATACAATAAACTTTAAAAGGGTAACAAGAATATTCACCAACTACAATTTTTTTTCTAGCTACGTCTGTTATAATTTTTTATACTTAATTGCGTCATTAATATCATCATTAGATAAACCTAGACAAGACCGTTCTATATCCATCACATATTTTACAACTGTCGTGCCTCCTCGTGATTTGATAATAGAAACGAGACTGTTCTATATCCATCACATATTTTACAACAATCGTCGCCTCCACGTGAATTGAAAATAGAAGTTGCGACAACCGTAACGCCAACCCTTAAATCACTACGATTATAGTAAAATATGACGAAATAGATGATGGATATAGAACAGTTTCATTAAAACGATCTAGTGATGGTAGTAGCGACGTAATTAGATGTTAAAAAATATTATTAATGTTGTAACTGAAAAAATTGAAAGTAAATATTGAAAGTTAGTATACTTTTTTGTTACATTTAAAAGTTAAAATTGCTGAAAATATTATTTCTTAATTTTGTCACATAAACAACAGACAAAGGGCACCAGATGGATTTAGCGGGGAAATCCTTTCAAGAACGACAAGGCATACCCGTAACATATCCGACTCTAATCTGGACCCTCTACAACCCGATCCATCTTCGCCCACATCCGAAATCCAAAAATGGATCTCCAACAACCTCAGAACCCCCAACAGCCCTGACCCCACCATCTCCCCTGACCCCACCCCACCCAGCCCCACCAGCCACCTTAGCATGGGGGCCCCTCCCCTCCCTCCCCGCCAATCAATTCACCGCAGATCCCGGTTCCAAACAGACCCTAAATCACCCGCGTCACACCTGATCCCAGCCCCAACTAACCCTCCCGCTACTTCTCTCTCCAAACGGACTTTCAAAAATAGTACAACCATCGATGCACCAAGTACAACAACCTTGGACTCTGACCTACTCTCCCCGCCAAAACACCTCCCAGAGTCGGCCCACCGGAGGTCAATATCGTCCGAGGCGGGGCTCCTATCTCCGCCCCGAAACTTGGTGGAGTCGGCCCACCGAAGATCGATATCGTCGTCTACGTGCAGAACTGATAGAATAATTCGGAAGGATATCATGGATGATAGGCGGTTGAAGAATGGAGATTTAAAGGATCAAGATTTTAATGTGTTCTTAAAAGATCAAGAGTTTAATAACTTCTTGAAACAACAAAGGGTCAAAATTGAGAAGCTTCTTAATGGTGAAATCAATGGCAAAGCTAAAATTATCCTTTCCGGTCCCTCAAATAGTAAGTTTTTAATCTTATTATTATTATTATTATTATTTTTTTATAGTCAATAGTTGCACTAGTCAAGCTCCAATTGACTATATATAATCTGCCGTCGTATCGTAAGAATACCGTTAAAAAGTTTCTAATCTCAAAATGAAAATTTTATTTTAGAATGAATGTCAAGTTCAATTATTCTTCCATATCAGCTATTATAGCGATATCTTGCTAGCTAATTACTCCCCAAATTACTCAAATCAATCCCTCAAGATTAACTCTATCAATATTATTCTTCTTTTTAAACAAATGATTTTTTTTCTTTGTTGTTTTGGTAATCTTTAGGTACAAGTTCAATGGTGGCGGCAACATGTTACGCGTGGTTATTGGAAAACAAAACTCGAACCGATAAGAAAGAAGGAATAAGAAATGAGAATTATAATAATGTGGAGTTTGTTGTACCTGTAATGAACATAAGGAGAGGCAAAATGTGGAAGCAGCGTCAAGCCGCTTGGTTGTTCAACCATGTTGGCCTTGACGCTACTTCTCTACTTTTCTCGAACGAGGTATTTTTCACTCTTTATTTTCCTTTGAATTGACAAGCATCATTTACTTCAGATGGGATCCTTGTTCTATATGTTGTGATGATTATAGAACATCGGATGAACCACAGTCTAAAGTAGATGATTTTATCTAAGTTGTCGCATGTAACTAGTTCATTTGACACACTATTAAGGTAATGTGATAATCAAAACTACTTGTATGTATAATTATATTGAATTATATTCAATATGCAGGTGGACTTAGAGACACTAATGATGGAAAAGCAGTTAAGCATGCTTGTGGTTGGGGAGGATATCCTTAAAACAAACGGCGAGGTTAGTTAATTTACGAGAAAATTCATCAACTTTAGGTGAATTCTCAATTACAACATAAGTTTTTAAAATGTAACAAGAATTCATCAACTTACATTTTTTTCAATTACAATCGACAACTTCTTTACATCCACCACTATCGTCTATTTGTCTTAATCCATCACATAATTCACAACCTATTGCTGTCATCATTGTGATGAATTGAGAATGGAAGTTATGACATCCCATAATTTCAACTCTCTATTCGCTAAGTGGTGGATATCAAACGACCTCATTCAAGTGGATGTAATGAAGGTGGTGGCGACATAAATAGATGTAGAAAGTGCAATCGAAATTGTAATTTGAAAAAAATGAAAGTTTGCAAGTTTTTTGGTATGTCTAAAGTTCATGCTGTAACTAGAAATTTACTTTAAGTTATTAATTTTTTTTTGCAATTAATCCTTATTCCCATCGGGGAAATTTAGGTGTTAGTGTGGTTTGATTTGTTTTCGAACACTCACGTTCTTTCTTTCACACATATTCTACTTAATTAGACGTAACTTTTCAATAATACATTTTCGTCTAAAATCACGTTTTCCCGCCTCTAGGTTGGATCGGCCTGTACTATCCTCACCGATAACTACTGTGAGGACGCATATGACCTCCTTGAGACCCCAATCTTGAAAAAACTTTTGGTAAGAATTATACAATTTCCAAATTTGTTACATTTGTTCACTAGATTTTATATGTTAATTTGGGAAAATGTGTATTTATTAGATGGCAGGTATTTTATTGGACACACAAAACTTAAGTCCTTCTCCAAAGATGTCTATGACTAGAGATGCAGAGGCAGTTCAGCTGCTCTCAGTAGCCTCTCCTCCCAACTACCGGAATACACTTTTCGACGAGCGTACGACTCGATTCGACTTATTTATTCATTTATAATGATTAATTGCAGTAATTCCATTAAACTATTAATGAATATGTATATAAATATAGAACTTTATTTTTTGGCGAAAAACTATATCAAGTATATGAGATTGACACTTAAACCACTAAACTTAATTTTCAACTATTTTCACTGGTTTCTACATGTGATTGCCACGTGAACTTTTTAGGAGTTTTCTTTGTGCGGCATGGTAATATTTTTTTTAAGTTTATCCATGGTAAAAACGTTGTAAGAACAAAAGCGCCCCTAAAAAAAGGCTACACAGATTTCACATGTTAGTGTCAATTCCATATATTTTATATAGTTTGGTGCCAAAAAATGATAATTTATGTGCAAATAGAATGATGGTCCGGTGAATTTACTGCAATTAACTCTTTGACAATATACAATATTATTAATTCTTGTTTTTTTATTGGTTGCAGTGATGCAAAATCATAAAGAAGATAACTTCTTTGAAGTTCTATGTCGAAATTATGGAAAATCTCCTAGTGACAGTAAGCTAAATATCTTGTTTTCACTATATTATTTGATTTAAATCTAAAGATAATCTTCGATAATATCTTTTTATTGTCAGACAAATGATTAAATAGTTAAATATAAATAATGATGATTAATATAGTCGACCAAATTTAACTTTTTATCGTACTATTAAACAATCTTAATGAATTTTTTCCATAAATCTAAACTTTTTTCTCTTTTTTGGGCAGTGAATTGGGAAAACGGATCCTCAAAGGTAGCTTCTAATGTAGCAGGAAGTGATGATAAGAAACAAAATGGCACGAATGATGCTAGAGTAAAGAGGGTTTCCCCTGTATCAGGTAATTTAAGTTGAATACTTATCAGAGTTCGATAAAATCGGTTCAATCTGCTAGACTGTTTAGATGGGCTGAACTATAGAAGTCTAGGTTTACAGAATCATCGGACCTAATAGATCTAACTCTCTTGGTCAAATGTCCGATGACTCTACTAAAGGGGGATGAACGGGGTTGGACTCAATAACTGTTGGTCTGGTGAAATTTCGGCCTGGCCGACCCAGTCTGACATATGGTCATGACTCGATGGGTCGGGTCAAGCGGACCGAATTACCACCTTTACTTAAATAGTTCTTTTAGTTCCCTAAGTTTTAGTTGCACAAATTCAGTTGTTTTGTATATTATATTTTAAAATTCTCGCAAATAATTATACATGCATTGTATATGATAGTGTCAAATTGAGATTATCACTTTTTAAATATTGCAATGACGTGAACTTACCACCTTGAGAAATAAAATAAAGTAAAAATATATCAAAATTAATCATGTGGACCACACTTCGAGAAAAATAAAAATCCCAATTTAGAGCGCTCATGTGTGGTGCACGAGGGATTATGCAACGAAAGTTTTGAGTCCATTATGTTTCACTATTTTTTTAATTTAAGAAAATTATCTTTGTTCATTCGAGTTTAGTCATTTAACTTTCGAAAGTCAATAAATTAGACATTATCTAACGTAGGTGGTGACACAATCAATACGAAAGATAAATGACCCAAAATCAAAATGACAAAAAAGGTGTCCTTAAAAATGGAAATGTTTAGAGTATGTCTCTTGTATACCATTCATACAATCTGAATCATGACCTCAAAAATATAAATTGACTAATTTTGCAACCACCCATATATTACAAGACGAGTTTTACAATTTTTCCAACTAGGAGAAGATGGGCTGATTTGAATCCGTTTGGTGCAGGTAAACCTACTCCGTCTCCGGCAAAGACTCCGGCGAAGACTCCGGTGACGGAACCAGCAAAAACAAACGATTCATCACGCGGAAAAAACAAGAATTTCTTCGCCAAATTATTTGGATTTGGGTCAAAATAGAGACAAGAATATTGTGGATATTGTTATAATTTGATACAGACCAACTAGCCATACTTTCTTGGAGTATTATCTCTGGAATTTGTTTCTTTCATAATTTTTTATTATTTTTGTAGCAAACAATAATGTTATAACAGCTGTTCCTCTTCAGACAATTTTAATAGTTTCTTAAATTGTGCAGAAAATATAGATGAATTCATTCTTGCAATAATCACTGCCTTCTGTCAGTTTGAGCAAATAATCCAACTAAATACCTTGTGGCAAAATCGGTCTGGTCCGATAGATCAATTCATCTATTCAACATTTAGATAGCTACATCATAGAGATCACAGTTTAAAGTGTTATCAGGTCAACAGGCCCAACCTGATGACCAAAAACCCCGCGGATCGTGGACAAACTCAAAGATCGTAAGATATTTATAGGGATAGTTCGGGCTTTACACGCTAACTTTTTGCCATATGATTTTTAGGCCTACCTTTCTCAATCCGAGATATAACGTTGGCCCAACAGCTAGGCAGGACAGGACTGTCCAAATCGCCACTTCTAGTTATCACAGGATACTGAATCGCGACAAGATGTGTATTGGATGTCTAGTACGGTGAGATCAATTCGAAGGTTCGGGTCATGTTTACGGATATTGTTAATTGAAGGGTGTTGGGGGCTAAACTTATAAGCTCTTGAAAACATCTTAAAGGCATAAACTATTAAATTGTGTTTGTCAAAATAAGATTAAACAACTTATAAGAGGTAGAAATAAACTTATGATCTTTAAGTTCCAAAAGAAGACATCTAATAGTTTTAGCCGATCTTAATTTAAGATCTTATAAGTCACGCTAAAATTATATATATCCACACACATATACACATACTATATATGTTTCCTTCGCACGCACTGCACATAATTCACACACTACTAACTACACAAACACCATACATACTAATCAAAATATGTGTTTGGTGTTATATTTCAAATTTATCTCGCAAATCCTTGACTAAATTGTCTTTTAATTTGCAAGTTTATAAGCTTACTTATTCAAACAGTTAAAAAACTTTTAGAGTATGTTTGTTTATGAATGGAGTGAGGAGTGAAAATCTAAACGTGATAATTTTGATTGAATAAGTTTGAGATCTAATATTTATTTTGGGATGAATGTGCTAAAATAGATAAGGCAATATCGAATCATCTCTAAAATGTAACCAAAATGTCTTAAAAAATTATAATTATTAAATTAGAATGTCTCGTCCTCTATCCGAACAGACAAATTCACAAACAATTACTCTTTTCGTTCTATAATAATTGACGTTTCACAAATTCTACCAATTTTCTCATGGGCTCAATCTTAAAATATTTATACCTTTTAATCTATTACAAATTCGGTCAAATCTTTATCCCCTAAATAGATATTAGCTGAGGGTATTTTTGTCAAGTTATTTAATTCTTAATTCTTCCCTTTCATCCTAAAACGTCAATTATTATGGAATAAAAGGAGTATAATTTTAAGATCTTTAGAAATTACATTTTATAATTTTTCCAAACACCTTATAAGATGTTGAAGTGTATAAAAGGTAAACTTAATTAGCCAAACAACCTCTTAACATATTGCTATGTAATAACTTGAATTCATTGGGTATGTGATGCAGGCAGAAGCGTGAAAAAATAATAATACGCGAGTCTAACTCCGTTGATTTTAAGAATACTCGAAAAAAGGTACAAACTAGGAATAACACCCGTTTTGTTATATCAATATATCAAATCAACTATCTAATGCAATAGAGATTTATACTAATAGATTAACTTGGGCCTTAAGAAACTTATCTAATCTAAATAAGAAACAAATCAAAACGAATATTCATAAAGATATATTATATCAAATCTAATATTACTAATAAATAATATATCTAATAAAATCTTCTAATTTTATCTCCATCAATATGTCTACTTAATACTTGGTCCAATTTATTGAGAATTGGGCTAGTCGAATCGTGTTTCCTCTGGAGTTGCAGGTAAATATAATTACGCACATCATCAAATCACCTTTTACATTAAAAATAAATCTCAATTCACTCTTCAACCAACAAAATCACACATCCACTTAACTTTTTCTTTCTACTTTATTTTCACGGTCTACAATACTTCAACATTCTCCAATCTCAAGTAAACACAATCATTTTTTTTTGCCGGAAAAATAATAAAATAAGTCAATTTTTAATGACATTTATAGCAGGCACCGACTTGCATCTATATAATTAATTACAAGTAGCTTATTGTTACACCAACCACAAGCATCACAATATACAAATGTGAATGTCTCAATATATGCAAATTCGTAAAAAAATTAAATATTACATATAGTTGCTCACATCTCAAGATCAGATCAAGAAACAAAAAAATAATAATTCTTTTTTTATAAAAAAGAAAAAAAAATAACATGGGATGCCTCTAGATGGGAGATTATTTGGGGTATGTATGTTATCCAATCTGTCTTGTTCAATCATGCCACTAATCAAGAAAACCAGCTGTAAACTAACTTCCAATGGGCCCCACTTACTCACCATGTGCTTTCTTCCTCTTCATCCCAATCCAATTTCTGGCCCATAACATTACTTTCCCACAATTCCGGGCCCGGATAAAGCATTCGGGCCCGTAAATTTTCTATTCGAATTCTCTCCTGCATAATTTTTCCTGCTGCATCACTCGATTACTGCATGTGAAAAACAATGTCACTGTGAGTAGTGACTTATCGTTTCTTAAGTTTTTCTTTAATTCAGAATGTAATTCACACTTTTAAAATTATTCAATTAATATTTCGGAAATGAATATCTGAAAGAAAATCACTAATTTAAGTGGTATTTCATCTTTTGTTACAATATTATCAATGTGTATCACGTATTTATTAATGTCATATTCTATATGTGGCATGTGTTGATGATGTTAGAATAGAAGATGAAACATCTTTTTGGAATAGATGATCTCATTTAATTTTATTATGAGCATCTCGTCCTGCGCCATATACTGGGCACCAAAACGACCTCGTTTTAATCTTAGATCAAAATCACGTTTTGATCTGCACTAAAATGACATCAACGTGTTTTGATAAAAACGCCGCCATTTTGGTGCCCTGCACGTGGTATAGGGGTAGGCACTGAATCTCAATATTTTTACATAATAGCAATCTGAAAATGCAGCAAGATGCAGTAATTCTAAATTTTTATTATATTTAGTGCAACATCTTCTATTACAATAACGTTAATGCATGATAAATAATCATCGATGATGTATTACTTATTTCATATTATACGCATATCGTACATTATCTTACTATAGTAAATGATATTGCACTGTATATAGTAAAAGAATCCAATTCAAACATAGGAGAATAATGCAGGAGAGAATGAGTGACAAACCTTTACTCATTCCACTTTCCACGCATAGAGGAAGAGGCAGTAATCCGGTGCACCAAACGCCGTGAGCCCATCGCTCGAGCTCGAACTCGACGACAATGGAGTCGTTGACAGAGACGGAGACGACGAGGACGACGATGACAACAGAGTCGGCTTAAATATGAACAAAGCATGACGTAATCCAGGACTAAACAGCCAATCATGAACATCCCAATACACTTCAATCTTCGCTTTATTTAAATGAATCAATTCATTCCCCCTAAATTTCCACTGCAGATGCTTCACATGTATAACCAAATGCCCGTCGACCCGAATCTCCATTTCGGGCTCGACTCCGCCGGTCGAAACGGCGCCGTTTCTGTTCTTACACTCTATCGCAATCTCGTGCAAGCTCCCTTTATCGTGAAACTTAACTCTCGTAACAAACTTCCTCTTCCCGAAAATATGCTCTTTCCGCGACACCAAAATCGGGTCGATCAAAGCGGGTCTACACCCCGTTTTCCGATAAGCCTCTTTTCGTAAATTACCAAGCATCAGCACCACTTCGTCCTCACACACAACGGCTACGTAGTAGTCGGAAACCGGCTCAGTTTCGCCGTGGAATTTTGCGACCTTGAGATCCCAGAAAATATGAACCGGTCTATTATCAACTAGGAAGGTTCTTGAACCTTGCTTCTTCCAGAAGTACCATGGCTTGAGCTCGACTTTGCAGGTGTACTGGCCTTCGCCCTCTGCGCCCTCGACTGACACGGATAGGCCGTGCAGTAGCAGATTCTTGCACCATGTAACTGTGATCGTACGACATTGATCTGCGATTTTCGTCCGGTAAATCGACATGAATACATTCTGTCCGGATCGAGTGATCGTTGCAGCATCCTCTGTTAGTTTCTCTCCTGATATAGAGAAACAGGATGGGATTCCTATTTGCTCTTGCATAATTTTAGAGAGAGAAAGAGAAGGGTTTCGATAGAAGGTTATGTTGGCAGCATTAATGAAAACAGAGGAAATGAATATAAGTTCCAAACTGGCAGATAAAAAAGACAGGGAGAGGGTAAGCTGTCTCGTACTTACTCTCTCTCAATCCTGTCTCACTCCAAAATCGAGTCATACAACATGAATTGTGAATTTCCAATACATAAATTATAAATTTTAAATTATGAACTTTTGAATTATAAACACTAGAAGGTTAAATTATAGATCATGGATCGTGAATCGTAAAATTATAAGTTTAGAATAGAAAATATACCATAGTCCAAGAAGATCGAACCATAAATCTTAAAACATGGAATTTGAACATGAATCCTGAATACTGAACCTAAATTATGAACTTTAAATCAGAAATTATAAAAAATAATTATAATTTACTCAATTTTAAAGTAAAACAAGATAAAAGGAGGATAGAGGATTTGACGTGTGGAGCGAAGAATCAAGATTCATTTTATATTATAATTTATAATCACATTATTTAATTGTTACATGGGATGCTTTCTTACCTGGCATTACTTGCACATTTATTTAATGTTTTTCTAGGTTTCATGTCAATTTTTTTACTGGTTTTGACCTGACAAACTTTTGTGAATCCAAGGGTGGGTTGATTCTGTTAGCAGTTAAAAAAATTGTTGTTATATGTGTATGGAGAGATGTGAAAATGGCCCGGCTTGATTGACCAGCCCAGCTCATCCATTCCGAGTCATAAATATTGGGTTGGTATACCATTAGGCTGGACTCGATAATGAAAAGCCTCATAAGTAGTAGATTGGTTCGACAATTTTAGTATATTATAAGGAATAGGCTTGCTGAACTAACTAATTTTAGATTTGATGAAATTTCGAACCGACACGACATTTTGTATTGATTCGATGGATCAAACCGCCCGAATTGCCACCTCTAGGTTTATGCATAAATGTGGAATTCGCGTTGCTCAGCCTACTCAGTAAACTTATCGGACCGATATGAGTTCTGTCGAGTTGAAAGTTGAATAATCCAATCTTCTCTTTAAGTAATTTGTTGGGCTGGACTATTAGGTCATCGAGCAATAGATTATATTTATTGAATCCGATAATACTTTAAATCAAAATTATTATAATTCAACTAATTTAAAATATCGAACAAATTAGGTCGAGCGAATCGGTTCTTGACACTTCCATTTATGGGTGGTTAAAAAGAAGTGAAGACTTCTTCTTCGCCAGATTTGGGGCATTGATTTCTACAAACAGTGATTTGACTCCTAGAAAGGATTACAGCACATGACTGAGAGTCAAAAAGGACAGTCAAAAATGTTAATTAACTTGTTGTAATAATGGAAAGTTTTGGCTTTTCCACGTCACATGGATAATCCTTTATTTTTATTTTATTTTGATAATTTCTGATTTGGGTGGAATTGATGAATATTGATCCTTTATGTACTACATGTTTTTTTTATCGTGTCATTTTAAAATAACTATCACATATCATGTGTATTTTTTCAGAGTGTTATATGTACTTATCGATATCATTCATAAATAATGAACACATAGCATGTGTTGTAAAGGAGTATCATATGAACATTATTTGGAGGGTACAAAAATGATATTCCTTCCTTACTAAAAAAGAACCATGTTTAAGAAAAATCATAAAAAAAGAGTCATATTTTAAATGTTAGTGTCTTATTTTCTTGAACACGACATGTGTTGTAAGTAACGGAATATTATATCAACATAACTACGAGAGTGAAAGAAGGATAATAAAAAATGTTATTCTCTCCGTCACAAATAAGAAGCCGTGTTTTAAAAAATATCAAAAAATAAGAGTCATATTTTAAATGTCAATAATCTCATTTTTTCGATACAAGTAAAAAACTTAAATTTTTATTTTACGAATTACTTATATAACTGAATATATCAATAGAAAAATAAAACAAATCATGTAAATAAGAATTGATTGTTTTAGAGAGTTGTATCTTTATTAAATTAGCAAAAGATATATTTCAAATTATAATTTTCTTATGGTGGTGGGAAATAATTTTCTTATAGGAAAAAATTGACTAGTAATAGTAATCGATAAATTCTACCGTATTCGAGTGGATAGTAACCCATGAAAATTGGTTTTCCAATGTGGGCATTCTCTCTCTCTAGATTGGGAAATAGCAAAACGTTGTTGATTAACATGTGCAAATGATATGAGAAGCAAATCTTTAAATTCTCTAAAATAGGTGAAGTATGTAGACTAGTAGGACAGGAATCTAGGGTTGTGGTATTAGCACATCAAATGTATTAAACTTAAGAGTTGGCATGTGTAGATCTAGTCAGTAAATGATATTTTTATGTAGATAGAGGAATTAAGGGTGAGAAATAGTAGAGCTGGCTATTCAGGCGGTCCAATTTGATTGGATAAGTTCATCAGACTAATATCATATATTGAGTCGGGTTGAAATTTTATTGAGCAAAAAATTACCGAGTTCAACCTAGCATATCCCCTTGCATATATTAAGATTTTCGGGTCGATCATATGGCCCGATTTTGCCACATGTAGAAATAAGTATAGAACACTTGGGGTATATTTATGGATTTACTCGCCCGGATGGAGGACGGGTCAATCCAAACTTGAGTTTGGATTATAACTTAAAATTAGGATCCTTCAATCCACTTAAATCCTAGACTATTACATTCTCTCTTTTCAATACTCTGTCTCTCTTCATTTTCAACATAATGATTGCACTTTTTACAAATTCTACATTATTTCATCCTAGAAAAAACACAAGATTTACACTATAATTTGAATTTACATGTCCTATGATTTGCACTCCTAAATTTACCATGTCCCGCTCACTTCATGAATAAACATATCCTTAAGCATTTTGGTTACAAGTAAAAAATGATGTCATTAAACAACAAAATCCTTGGCTTAATCAGTCCTCCTTCATATAAAAAAAGTATTTTCATATGGCGTTTTGCTTTAAATAATACATTTAATGCATAATATTTAATGTGATCATTTTTTCTCAATAGGGCTAAAGTCACTTTTCGTCTCAAAATTTGTTGATTTTTCTATTTTATCCTATAATAAAGAAATTTATCACATTTTAACCAATTTCCGTCAAGCAAATTGGCCCAAAAAACGCACTGTCACGTAAAATCACTTCTCGTTTCATAATTTTTCACTTGTTTGGTTTTCTCCAAGAGCAAAGTTAGCGTCACGTCAATTAAAATTGATCGAAAGTTGTAGTTACGTGTGCTTCTCTAGTCGATTACTCATCGGCGCCAGAAACTGATCAATTTAGATACGAGCATTTTCGCTAATTGTAGGACGAGAGTAAAAAAAAAAAAAAAATTAAAATAAAAGTCAAATAAGCGAAATGTTATGAGAAGAAAAGTAATTTTAATTAGCCCACCATATATTGTAGACAACAATCACAATATAAATATATACAGATGTGGATCCGGTGATATAGTTGCACCGAATTCAGTGCATTATACATGTGTGAGAAACAAAGAAAGTAGTGTATGTCAGATAGTATTATGGGGATACTTGGTTTGGGATGTCTCCATCCGGATGTGGCATGGACCATCCTCAATGTATTTCACTTTACACCGGATGGCCCATCCCTCCACATCCACACCCTATTATCTACATTACCTTTTACAATTTCAAATACACCTTTCACAATTTTCAATACACATCCTACCCTACTATACTCCTAAACTAAAATACATTTTTGGATGTTCCGTCCGTGGATGTGCCCCATCGGACATGGCACATGCCACTACATCCCAAATCAAGTATACCCTATGTGTATAAAAGAGATAGAGAGAAAAATAGCTGGACCGATACAATTACAACACTTGATCTAGGGCAATTTTAACAAAATACAGTACTGTTCACGTTGTTATTAAAATAATACGCGTGTTTTTTTTGTATTTAGTAAAGTAAGTGAACTCGCCTGTGCCACAACATAATTTATCATAATATTACCATTTTTCACTAAGCGAATTTTAATCTTTCAAAAAAAAAAAAAAAAAAACAGTTGGGTGCGAGCCAAATTATTGAACGTCTATTAAATACATTATTGTTTTCTAGAAATATATATATAGACACACGATAATCCATAACACGCAATTAAATTAAAAAAATAAAATGCATAACACGCCCCGAAAAAAGATAATTTTCTTATTGAAGACTTTATTCTCATTTTTATCTATAATTTTCTTATTCACAAAAATAATTAATTATTTAAAAATCATTCTTTGCATGCATGTTCACGTATGACCGAAAAAAAAAAAAAAAAAATTATATATAATTGAACTTGCCCCTGGCAGGGGCGAGTTCAGGTATGAATACACCACGTATACCGTATATCGCCTATACCATAGGCGAGTTTAAAAAAAAAAAAAAAAAACAATTGATCTCGCCCCTGGCAGGGGCGAGATCACTGTTGAGGTGTCAGTCAGAATTGAACTCGCCTGTGGCACAGGCGAGTTCACTTACTTTACTAAATACCAAAAAGCACGCGTATAATTTTAATAACTGTATTTTGTTAAAATTGCCTTGATCTAGATCCAATATATACTGGGCCAAAATCTAACTACGCATGTTCGGTGGTCACATCTGCTGAGGTGTAATACTGTTTAACACATGTTCTTCGAATGCTAAAGTAAACTCAAGGACGAAAATATCGGTGATTACGAAGATATCGGTATTTCAATTTAAAGAGATTTCGGTGAAATCTCGATTAATATCGAAATATCGGTGCAACTTTTTTTAAAATGCCGGAAAATATATTAAAATAGTAATTTATCACGATATTTTATAGATTGTTATAAACCTACTTAAATTCAAATATTTAATCTAAATATTGAGTGAAATTCACATATTTACAACTAGTTAGACAAATAATAAACAATAGAAACATTATCAGGCCACGCAAGATACATTATGAACTCTTATTATCATTAAGGATGTTCAAGTATTTTACAATAATATTCTAATTTATTAAATCTTTGGGCTGCATTAAGAAAATTTAGTGGATTGCGAATAATTTAGAAATTTTACAACTAAGGATCATGAAATTTCACCGATATTAACCAAAATTTTACAACTAAGGCTGCATTAAGAAAATTTTACCGAAATTCACCGAAATTTCACCGATATTAACCGAAATATCACCGATATTAATCGAAATCTCACCGAAATTAATCGAATTTTACCGAAATTCACCGATATTAACCAAAATTTCATCGATATTAATCGAAATCTCACCGAAATTAATCGAAATTTATCGAAATTCACCGATATTAACCGAAATTTCACCGATATTAATCGAAATCTCAACGAAATTAATCGAATTTTACCGAAATTCAAATTTTGGTAAAATTTCCACGAGATTACAACAAATTATACCTGGAGATAGCCCAAATCGAAATTTTCTGAGATTTCGGAGATATTTCGGAGATATTTCGGAGATTTCGGAGATATATCGAAGATATTCTGACATAAATTTATTACATCCGAATATCGTTTCGGTATCGCCAAAAAAGAGAGATATCGGAGAGATATCGGTGAATATCGGAGATATTTTAATCCTTGAGTAAACTGGAGTAGTTAGGGGTGATAACTCGGTTATTGGAACAGGGTCGTATTCAATTTCGAATAGATCGATTTATATATTAATAATAAATTAAATCATATAAGTATTGTAAAATTTATTTATTTCGGAATCGATCGATTTATATATTAATAATAAATTAAATCATATATAGTATTGCAAAATTTATTTATTTCGGATTGATTCATATTAATATCTAATTAATTGGTACTTATCGAATTGATTACGAATTTTTCCCAATAAATCCATATCAAATTGAATAAAAACCGTTGAATCTATCTAATTGGGTTAGAGATTGCCAGCATGCACATTTAATTTGATGAGGTGCACTAAAATCGGAGTAGCCTAGTGTGTGTCTAGCATGCACATTTAATTTTATATATATATATATATAAAATGTGTATATTATATGAGAAAGTTGAAACATATAAACCTTAGTGCATAATAATAGGGAGCGTAAGTTAGGGTAGTTTTTAATTAGATTTTTCATATTTTGTAGATTGTTGATGGTAGATTTGTCACGATCATTTCCTTGTATATAGAATCTTATCTTATTATTGTTGTACACCATTGTTGTAAAATATCATTATTTATAGGAGTTTGGTGCACCAAATTTCTCTCTGTTTTTGAAATGTTGCATAAAATTTTCTCGTGCTTTTATAATTACGCAAAATTCTGGCGTGATTAAATAAATTATGCACGAAATTTCCAATTCTGATAAAGATGACATACGTATGTAGCACGTGCGTTTGATGCAATGATGGTTCAATTTTTATTTAGTTTTTGGATGATAAATTGTCTTTATCGTCCTAATTTAGCTCTATTAAAGTGCTCTTTTATTTTCAAGGTGTTTCTTAAAATTTAGCTACCTTTATTCTAGGTTTAATTTGCACTATATTTACTACTAGAAAATAAAATGGCACTTTGATAGAGCTAAGTTAGGGCGATAAAGATAATTTACTACCCAAAAAAATTGAACCATCATTGCATCAAACGTGCGTGTTGCACACGTTTGTCATCTTTAACAGAATTGAGAATTTCGTGCATAATTTATTTAACTACGCGGGGATTCGCGCATTTATAAAAGTACGAGAGAATTTTATACAACATTTTAAAAATACAGGGTAATTTTGTACAATAAATCCTTATTTATAGTGAGTATATCGATCACCTATTCACAGTGAACTTATTATTCATCATACATATAACACTAAATATGAGCGTCTTTTTTGAAAAGAAAACTATTGCTAGACATATTTGTATTTGTGTGGGGCCCTTTCACAAGAGCCCTGTCTAGACTTGTGTATAGTAATAAGAAAATTAAGGTTTACTAAGAAAATTAAGGTAGAAGAAGTCGTCAGACGCTAGACAGGCAGTGCATTGAGGCTCAATAGCTACTCGAGATTTAGGCGGGGCTAATCAAAGCATGAGCTTAGAGGGTGTTTAGCTAAGCTTATTTTAAACATCTTATAAGCTCCAACATTTTATAAGTTGTTTCAAGAGCTTTGAAGATGTAATTTTTAAGGAGCTTATAAGTTAACAAAGTGTTTGGATAAAAGAGTTTATAAGCTTGCAATAAAATATAATGATTTAACTACAAATTTGGGGTCTAATTTAAAAGTTAATATTAAACACACATTTTGATTAGTGTGTGAAATGTATGTAGTGTGTGAAGTGTGTATAGTGTGTGAAATGTGTGTAGTGTGTGTAGTATGTGTAGTGTGTCGTGTGTGTTGTGTGTGAAGTGTGTGTAGTGTTTGAAGTGTGTGTAGTGTGTAGTGTGTGTAGTGTGTGTAGTGTGTGTAAGTGTGTGAAATGTGTGTGAAATTTGAGTATAATAATTAAGATCTTAAAAAATAAGATGGAAATAAGATGGGGTATAGCAACTTATTTTTTTTTTTAGAACTTATAAGCTCTTAGAGCTTATTTTTTTGTTTTATAAGCTTCTAAACATCTTTTTTTACCAAACATTTTGCAAGAGCTTATAAACTCTTAAACATCCCAAACACCTTCTTAACTAGACAAAGAGAAAATGAGAATAAATATAGACCGATAATGGAAGCCTAGGTACGATTTAATCGGAATCAATCCAGAATTTTTAAAGGAAAGAAAACACACACATACACACAGTAAAAGGTGGAAAATAAGCTGCAATGGGTTTATGAAGAAGGTGGGTCTTTCCAAATAGGTAGAGCAGTTTTGTAAGTTGCAATTTAGATGGTTTGGTTGATTTCACAAGTCTGCTAAATTTGGTCATCTCCATAAACATCCAATGTGGGAATACCAGCAATACAGCATGCTTCTTCTAAAGTTGGTCCCCTTTTACCAACCACTCCCCACCCATCCTTTTTTTCCTTTTCTTTTGCAACATTGATATGTGGTACTATCTGGCTAGTAGGGCTGAGCAGAAACTTTTAAAAATCGTTCAATCCGTCTAAGTTGCACTAAATTGTACTGCTATCAGTTATTTTTTAAGATAAACGGTAGTTAACTATTTTACATTAAATTGTAAAGTAAATTTTGGTGCATAATCACACCCATCAAATCATCGAACCGTAGAATAGTCACATAATAATTTTACTAGAGTTATAGGCGTACTCGACGAACTATTAGTAAATCACATTATCCATTTAATTAATTAATTATATTATTTCTTTTCAACTTCCAAGTGTTGAGTGGTATTTCCAGTGTAATGGATATTTACTATGTTGTGTGTTATTGGAATGTGGTGATACTATTTTAAATGGTTCGTTATTTTTTATTTTATTAGTTTCGTGTTTTGTGAAAGTAAAATTAGATTTTGTTAACATTCGCTCAAACCGCACCAAACCGTTATTGATTTTCTTTGGTAAACTACGGTAAAAAAAAAAAATAATAATAATAATATACCACAAAAATCAATGCAATTGTACTTTTATGGAAAAAAAATTGTATAACCGCACCGTAAGCACCCCTATTAGCTAGAACAATTCACTATTAATTTAGTGAAAAAATGGAAACTAATTGACCTCTACGAGTAAATGACTGTACATATTTCAGTTAGGTATTGTCCTACTTCAGAAACGGACCTACATGGAGGGGCAAGGCGGGCACTGGACCCACCTAATCCCATAAAGAAATGTTATTTCTTCTTAAAATTTTCTCCTAATAAAAACATAAAGAAAAACCCCGTCCTTCTCCTCCTTCTCTTAATCTTAAAGTATACTTCAAAAAATTTATCCCATAAAACTAACTTTGAAAATATCAATAAATGAAACTCCCTCGATAAATTTTTTGGATCCGTATGAGATAGGCAACAGTTGGCATGTTTTAGCTGGATTAGGTAACAAAAAAGACGAAGGAAAATGGTCTTGTTATCGGTTATCAAAGGAAAAGATAGGACCATTGCCTTTGTTAAAAATAAACAAGCACATACTCTTCTAGCTTTAGAGTAACTTTAAAATATTCGGTGTCTTAAAATAAAAGTCATATTTCAAAAATTATAATCTCGTTTTATCGGTTGAAGTATAAAATAAAAAGAAATTTTGAATAATGTATACTCCCTCTGTTTCAAAATAAATGTCTTTTTAGACATTTTGAAAAGTTTCACAATAAGTGTCACTTTACCAAAAAAACTACAATTCTTCCAATATTATCTTAAACAACTTACTTAATTTAGTTAATTGTTTTCTTATTTAACAAAATATACCAATTAAATATCAATCCTTAATTTCTCCAAAAATAACTAAAATAACATTTTCTTGGAACGGAGGGAGTACATAATTGAATAAGTGAAATACTAAATAGAGAAAGTGTCATAAGTTGGAATTTATAGTTTTTAGATTGATGTTGTATTTGATCTCAATGACAAAAAATAAAATGGTTTGCTTTTCTAAAATATTAGTCTTATTTTAAGATCGAAGATGTATCATAAGAATAATCACCTATGCATAATCAAAATAGAAAAACTAAACATGAATTTTAGAGTTTCATGATTTTTTATATTCCACTATAATTGAAAATTAGGAAATTAGAGCACTAAATTTGAGATGGTGTATCTTGATGAAAGAAATTGATTTTTCCCTTCCAACATTTATTTTAAAACAAAGCAATGTACGTATTTTGTTTTAGGCGGATAGATGATCAATTTTTGATAGAGTTCTAAAGCAGCTATAACTGCTTTTCGACCATTAACATCGCTCTATCATCGTAGAGATATCTCAAATACAAACCAAGTAACTTGTTCGATAAACATTATATATTAAACTTATCCCGAGAATATTATTTATTTTAACCATAAAATAAAGAGATTTAAAATTATGATTAAATTTTTAATATCTGCATAGGGTCCAAATGAGGGTATGTTTGTTAATGGATTAAGCCGGGCTCGAAAAATCTGGACTTAAAGATTTTGATGGTGTAGATTTTAAATCTAATGTTTATTTTGGAAAAGAATGTGGTGAAATTAATAAAATATTATCAGATATTCGATAAAAAGTTATCAAAACACAATAAAAGTTTAGATGATAATTAATAAAATTATTTGAATTAAATTGTTACGTCCCATCCGAGCATGAGAATTCATAAACAAACGTGGTCTAGTGATCGAAATCCTGAGATGGGAATTATAGGTCTCGTGTCAAACTGGGCTTAAATTCGATGAAAGAGTGGGCCTGGGCCTATTCTAAAAGTAGTAATCTGATCATCTCAAAGTCTTAGTAGCCCTTAGCCCGTTTAACTGCCCCAATATTTGTATTGAACTCACTCTGGGCTTTAAATATTGTGATATTCAACGATATTTGTCGAAATATCTTTTTTTCTTATAACACACCGAAATAAAATATACGGGGATAGGGTAGAATTAGCCTTCTCGCCGGTATACTTTGATACATACCGATTTTTTTTCCATTTTGGAGTATATGATGTGTTTTCGTTGAAATAACTGGTGTAGGGGTTGTTTTTAATTGTTAGATCCAAACTATTCGATTTATGGTATAACCTTAAAAGGGACAGAGAGACATATGAATGACACTTACACGACTTCTTCATAATTACTCTCATGTAATGAGCTGGTACCAGTATTGCTTAGATAAAGATGACAATTTCATTTTTTTCATGAACCTGCCAGACAACCTTTATGTATATTAATATTTATAAATTAGTTGTAAACATGTTTTTTTCTATATAAATTTAAGATAAAATATTTGTATTTAAGTTAGTTATCATATTACGTAAAATATCATGTTAGATTTCTAGGTATTTAATACAATTTTCATATATTTTTTTTTTTTAAATTATCGATATTTTCATCAATACCGATATTTTGTAAATTGAAGCATCAATATGTCTATCCAAGACCTATATTTTTATCCTTTGACACGGGCAGTAGGCATCGGAATTTGTGCGGCCCGGCCCTATTGTCGAGCCAATGTTATATGTCCCGATCTAAAATTTCATTGGACTATAAATTATTGAGTAAAGTTTTGTCCATCTCCCCAAAATATACTATAATTTTTGAGTTGGTCTACAGACTGTCGGGCTTTTGGCCCTTCCAATTGAATTTATAGGGCCCGATAATACTTCAGATCGAAATTCTTATGAATCAGCTCATCTAAAATGTTGAGCACATTAACCATCAGACTAGACTAAGTTTGCCAGAAAAGCAAGATTGAAATTCCAATATACAAAATTTGAGACTTAGAAATTTGAAGTGTTAGATGATTGGGGATGTAATGGGGTGGATATGGTGAAAGTTTGACCTTACTCAAGACCCACACCGTATCGAAAGAATTGGATTTGTAACCCGCTTCGTCACGCCTTCTCAGAAAACCCGATCCCATTCCCCTTCGCTTCGCTAACCCGTTTACCTAGCACCCCTGCTCTTTTATTTTTGTTTTTATTTAATGTGTCCAATGTTGTTGTCACTATTTTTTTAAATAATAATTCCAGATTGGAAATATAATATAAAATTGAATGAAAAGTCAATTCACCAAAATAACAAAATAAGTTCTCAAACTAAATCAAACGCAATAAAAAAATGTGAATATATGCATAGTAACGATTAGTAATAAGTGTATATATTACTATAAAGAATTAATAATACATAAAATTATTAATATAAATAAATAATATATACGAGGTAGGTTAGGGGCGAAAATTTAGCAAAATTCACTACTCGATTCAAACCCAGCAATATTCGTTTGATCAGATTTGAACCTATTCCGTAACCCTTTTGATTAAGTTTAAACTCGGCCCAAGAAAAACGTGTTTAATACGAATACATATTTCATCCCGATTCGTTATCATCCTTATATATGATTAGACCTATTCCTACTCTAAACTTTAACTTTAACCAATCTAGCACATGGCTACTCATTTCTAATCTTGAACCAACATGGAGTCTTATTATATGATGGTAATGGTTTCAACTTTCAAACACACTTTCTTTTTATTTTTTAAAGCACTTCTTTCCCTTTTCCCCTCTTTGCTTGACCTAATATGAATATAATTATTAAACTATCATTCAAATATAAATTAATTGTCCATCCGTACGATGCACGGATAAGACTTATTAAGAAAAAATTGAAGCTAGAAAATATCCGAATATTAATATTTGTAATGTACAACATGTATTATTTATCAATTTTTTCTATATGTTTGATCCAATACAACAAAGAAAATTGTAAATTGGAGTTGCAATCCCTGCACATATAAAAAATTATAAATGTAAATATAAACATAAACAGTAGGATGAATAAAATAAAAGTCTTAAACAAATATATAAACACAAACATACATATACATATATATATGTATATATTTATTTATATTAATACAGATTCATATATACAAAGAGAAACAACAATTCTTTTAACATGATTTAATTTAGTATAGTTTATAACATAATACTTAAAAAATGTTAATTTTTTGTAAACATTTTTTTTTATTGATATAATAGTGACAGTTTAAAACAGGATTTCGTCAGTAAAAAATTTAAAATTGAGACTGAAAATCGGAGGTAGCCCCACGTAACTAATATTAACCTTTATGCGTTTAAAAAAACTGTTGGAGCGCCACGTGTTTTCTCCTGTTTTATAGCGACTTTCTTTTAGTGTTTAAGGTTAATTTGAAACGATTATAAGTCAATAATGATCATTTGGAGCTCAGACATGTAAACAAAACTCAACTAAACAGTGTAATAATTTTCATAAGATTTGGAAAACAATTACTTCCATCCTCCTATAATAAGAAGTCATGTTTAAAAATGTACAATTATTTTTCTTTTTATCAATTTAATAAATGCACAACTTTAAAAAACTATTAATAAGCACGAACACGACTATATTTTATTTATTGGCCTTATTCAAGTATATTTAAATATTTTATAAAATTAGAAAGAATAGGTACTTATTTGGACAAATAAAACGGCAACTGGTTTTTAAAGCATAACTCTTATTATTTGAATAAGAAACTATTTACTTCTAAAAGCTTATTTATAAATATTTAGGAAAAGGCTCATTAAGCCTGATTTTCTTAAACAATTTTTAGTTAGAGGTGTCAAAATCAACCTACCCTATCTTACCCGTCAAACATTTTAGACAAGTTGAATTATAGAAATCGTAGTTCAAAGTGTTATTGGGCCACCAACCCCTGACATGTCCAGCAAATTTCAATATATTTTAACGAAATAGACTGGTGTTGGCTCATCATTTTTTAGCCCGACGAAATTTTATTCTCGTCGACCGGGTCGGGCCGCTAGATTCGTTAGCTTTATTCCTAGCGCATTCATTGGGCTTGTTACATCCGACTAGATGGTTAAATAATCTCTAAGTGGGCTACAATAAAATTTGGGCTTAAATTGTACAACCCAACTTGAACGTATGAGACAAATTGATCTTTGAGCCCATATCAATAAGATACCCCCACCCCCTCAAATTTCGGTTTGAAAAAAAAAAAAAAAAAACTATTAAAATAATTGCAATATATTAATATTTAAAGTATAGAAATCATGAAAATATGTATTTTAATTTATATTTATTATTAACATATACTATATTGGCGTAATGATTCAAACCTCAATGCAATAGCTCCCAAAGTAATATTTCTGTATTCGTCACTGCTTTTATTGATCAATGTTTAGAACATCTTTATACCCATTCTTTCTTTCTTTTAAAATTATTACATTAAATTACATTTTCTGTCATAGAAATAAGATTATGAATGCAATTTTCATAGGCAACGAAAAAATAAGCATCACCAACAACCTAAATTGATTTAATGTGATATATCGAAATAGAGAAAAATCATTATAATAATCACTACAACATAAATGGGCTAATGTAACACCCAAAAAGTGTTACATATATACTAAAATATGTTACTATAGACTTTAGGTAACACTTTATTGGTGTTACATTTGCTAGTGCTACCTAAAGTCTAATGTAACACTTTTGATGATCTTTAGTAACACTTTTAATAAGTGTGTTACATTAGATTTTAAATTGTAACACTTTATGGTAACACTAAAAAATGTTACATATAACCCCCTTTATGTAACACTTTTAATTGAAAGAAAAAATTAAAAAATTGTCATTGTTGGGTTTCGAACCCAGGTTGGTAGATTGCAGGAGCTTAAGCACAAAGTCTTGACCACTAGGCTACAATAACTTTTTTTAGTTATTATTTTAAGAAAAACAATATATACACAAGATTTTATTATACCATCAATAAAATACACTCAAAATTAAGTTTTCATCAAACTACAATCTAACTTAATTTTATTTACGTTATTCATGTCAATTTGACACAATATTTCCACTATTTTTTTTTTCATTTTCATCCACTCATATATATATTTATATATATAAAACTTATTTTATATCATTAATTTTATACATCTAGTTATTGTATATAAATCTTAAGACATTATCATTAATTTTAATTACCATAATTTTATGTATTAAGACACCTTAATTGTTGTGTTTCATAGATTTTAAATAAAAAAATAAACTTACAAATATGAAGAGACATGACCAAATGTCCCAAGTCTAGGCTCTCACACTTAAAAAAATGTATTCAAATTCTTAAAGGCTAAAGCTACAAGTCTATTTTGTAATTGTTTAGTAAAAATATAATGTGTGTATATCTATATACATACACACAAATAAGTCACAAATAAAATTTAATTTATTTTTGATAACGAATAAATAAATCTTTAGGTGCTCTAATGAATTGTTATTTTTGTAGGTCTGAGTTGATCGCTTTCACCACTTATGTTACAGATATTCTGTTGTGATAATTAAAATGTAACACATTAGACTAATAAAAATTAAAGTCACATAAGAAAAATAATCCACAAATATTTAATTAGTTTAATAAAATAAATAATTTTATTATTTACAAGTGTTACTTATTTATAAGTGTTACATAAAAGTGTTACTTATTCAAAAGTGTTGCGTAAAAAGTGTTACTTATTTGAAAGTGTTACCTAAATGTGTTACAATTTAAAAGTGTTACGTTCAAAGCGTTACATATTCTAAAAGTGTTACATGAAAGTGTTACATATTCGCAGATGTTACAAAAGTGTTACATATTCCTAAGTGTTACAAAAGTGTTACATAAAAGACAAAATTTTAAAAGTGTTACAAACGAAGTGTTACATAAAGTCATTTATGTTGTAGTGAATCTCTCTGAAAATAGCATTATGTATGATATATTTTCACTTTGTGACCTATATAATATACAATATAAAATACTGGAAGATTCAAATTCCTAACACTCCGATTGGGGTAGCATAGCCTGACCTAATTCGTGAGGCCAATATTATTTGTTGAGCGTGGTCGGTCCAAAATTTTATCGGGTTAAAATTTAATGACCTAGTCCAACTTATTTCTCTAAAATGTACTAAAACATTTAGTTCATTCCTATTAGGTCCTGATGTGTGTGTGTGTTGTGTGAGATTAAATCTTATTCGATCATGGAAATATAAGCTAATCATTTGATGACATAGAGTGAATAGAGAATAGAAAAAAAGATAATGGTGGCTTCGCGTCGTGATTGAGCTTTGTCTGCTCTTCTCGATCATTATCTGAAAAATCATAAGATTTCGTTTCGGTGAAAGAACCTTCGAAGCTTAAGCCAGTAACTTGCGGCAGAGAACAATAATATCTTAACAACAATGGAATAGTAAAAACTGAAAGTGTTAAAAGAGAGAGCCATCTATTTTGTTTAAAAAGATCATCTCTGCAAGACTTTCCAGTTAGAACTGCACCTTTCTCCTACATTAAGTCCGATGATATTTTTAACTAAATTTTTTATTACATGCCCAATTTATCTAAAATATTTAGGGATGAGCAAAACCGAACCGAAACAGAAAAATCGATTCAAACCGAGTGATTCGGTTCGGTTCCAAATATTAGAACCGATTTATAATTCGGTTCGGTTCGATTCTTAACCAAAAATAATTCGGTTAATCGAACCGAACCGAATTACTCATATTTAATTATATATCTTCAATTATATATTTATTGTATACTATTTTTCTTGATTAAATTGATATACATTAGTAATTTCTACATTTAACATGCATAAAAATTAAAAATTATCCCTATGTTTTGGCCCCCTTCTTTAATTTGGCTTTTTAATAGAAAAATATATTATGAAAATCAAGATTTGTTGCTATAAAAAATAAAAAAATAAAAATGTAAAACTTTAAAACCTAAACCGATAACCGAACCGAACCAAACCGAAAAATTTCGGTTCGGTTTGGTTCGATTAAGACGATGTGTTCGATTCGGTTTGGTTTTAAAAATATAGAAAAATTCGGTTTCGATTTTGATCGATTCGGTTCGGATCGAATGCTCACCCCTAAAAATATCTGACAGACTACGTCAAGTTGCAAACCCATTCAACCGATTTCTAATGGGAAAAGGAGAAGTTTACGAATGAAAGGATTTGGTAAAACTATTAGTCATTTGATGATGATTTGTATTGTTGAGTTTTTTTTTAATCATCGATAAAGAATCTTATTGCTTAAACAATATTCATAAGTATAAGACTCTCGATTTAATTAATAAAATTTAAATAGACGGATAGACACAAGAAAAAGAAAAAAAATGCAGCCTAGTGATATGCATCGAACAATGCCCTGCTCCATATCTGCTTGCACAACAAGCAAGGAATTAGACCACCACTACGATACCGCGAATAATTAAAGAACATACATCATCTAGAACAAAAAGAAAAAGAAAAATTAAAGATGCACTAGTCACAAAGATGCTAGGTCTGTAACAAAGGATTAGAAAAATTAACGAAAAGACCAGAAGGAACTAACAAAAACACATCGGAGAGGAGAAAATTAATTATGACGGATTTTGAATTATCGCGATAGTAGGTATGGCAACGAAATTAAAAGAAAAACAAATTCAACTAAAGTAGGAAAATTTTATTAAACTAATAAAATTTATTGTGTATGTATTGGCTGTGTGTTGATAGTCATGATTAGGGAAGCCAAAGTTGGAGACAGAGTTGAGTGGAACACTTAGCTTGGTTCCAAACTATTCCAAGCAATCATTTTGAACTTGTGGATGAAGCTTATAGAATCACTTAAAATATGAGTGCTAAATTTTATTTAGTTTTCTTTCACTAGACAGCGTCGAAAAATTGTAAAAATCGTTTGGCGCTAATCATGCAAGAGATGGATTAACGGCGACTAGATAGTGCATAAGCATATTTAGACGGAAAGGAATAAAAAGAACGATAAATAGAGTTGTCAAGCTAGCAGATCGGTTGCGGGTTCGCATATCGGATTGAAGTTAATTATTACGAACTTTGCTCAACCCAAATCCGAACAGTGAACCCGAATGGATTGAGACACGCAATCCGAACTAGACATTCAGGTTGGTCGACCCGCTAGAAAAAAAAGGTTCATCAACTCGAAACCTAAAATGATTGTGTAATCTTGAAACCTGAAAATCCACAAAATATACATGTTTAAAATTTCAGTTTGGATTTAACTAATTGCAAATCATATATTCATGCTCCTAAAAATTTAAAATATACCAGGTGTACAATTGCAAATCAACAACATAAAATACATATTACACATGTTCACAACTGATGAAAGACTAAGAGCGCTGACAACGGCGCCAAATTGAAAGAGAAATGGAGAGAAAAAAACATATGTTTGTTTTTTCCATTCATTTATATACCCCGAGGTTTTTTTTTTCTTTTTAGGAAACAGATTGATCCACGGGTTGATCCAATCCAATCTATTTCTTGTGGATTCGATCTGTTATTGACCAAATTTATTTTAGATCAATCCTAATATTTAATTTTTGGATTCGATTATATCGGATTGTTCAAATCATATTTAAAATTACCATCCTCGAACTATAAAACAGCTAATGAGATTAGTGTTTAGGTGGAAACTGGTTGCAGTTAGTGGAGAATTTTTGCAACACCGTAAAAATTGTATTGGAGTATTCTATATTAAATTGCTCGTAGCTAGATATGGTAATTTGGATCGTTGGTTTACCGAGCCAATACTATATATTGAATTGGAGTGGACTAAAATTCTATCGGATAAAAAGTGAGTGAATCCAATCATTTCACTTAAATTACATTAAGAGTATTGAGTCACTACAATCCATTTGGCCATTAGCCCATCGTGTCAAGTCTATTGAACGACCAGTTCATTTAAAATATCGGTAAAATCGAACTGATTTACCACCTAAACTAATAAGAGAGACGATGCTCTTTCATTGCAATTGAAATATGTTGTCACGAAGTCAAAGATTTCTTAAAACTTGTAAGTACAATGATGCTTCTTCAGTTCTTCTAGACTATGTGTTTTCGCTTTTGTTTCTTTTGTACCCGACAATACTATTCTGATCCGCGTTTATTTAGAGAAATCTGAAATTAAGTCGTCAGACCATGACTAACCTGATTTTTAATTAAATCAACCAAAAAATAATAATTTACTTTAAAATACAATAATTATATATTCGAATATTTTTTGTTGTATTACACTAATCCATCCAAGATCGAACCCGAACTCAGCCAAATAGTCCGAATTGCCATCTTTACTTTTATCCATGTCTTGTGATGGCTAAAGAATTTTTCTATGAACTTACAATTCACGAGTGTAGTTGATTTTTGAATTGACTTATGTAGTACTTGTACATGCATTTCATTTCTTGATGCTGCTAGGTAAATTGAGTCTAAAGTTAGGGCTTGTTTGTTTATATTTTGAAAGAACTTTTTCTGATTTTTACAATGTTAAACATAAAAATATTATGCTTATTTCATATTTTCACTTATTTACTTTTTTATCAATTCAATTTTGCTCCTATTAAATTTTGAAATTGGTCGATCACTACCAAGTCATCTAATATAATACAATGTATTCAATCATTATCCATCAGAATTATCATTATTTATTATAACATATGTTAATTAAGAATAACAATTTTCGACACGATCCGAATAATTCGATACGGTCCAACTCAAAATTTGAAGGTTAAAATTATCTTAAATGGATTCGAGTCAGAAACAGTCGAAACCTGAATGACACGAAAAAAATGATTAGGTTGAGTCTACATAATCTGTTTTTCTAAAAAAAAAAACATAAGCAAGGCATACATATTTATTGGCTTGAACATATAATTTACAATGTTTTAAATGCTATTTGAAATCTTAAACATTTATATTTTGTGGCGTTCAGTGTTTCATGGTTTATAATAATTATTTTAGTTTTCTGTTGAAAAATCAAAGCAGGAATTTATATTCTTTTATTTTTATTTTTTATATTATTGAAAATAAGTTGACGGCTAACATGTTCTTTCGGATTGCAAGTCACAACTTGTTCGAGCTCAGACGCCAAGTTGGGGAAACTTTGTATTAATCAGCTCTCAACCCGACCTACGAATCCACAGTTAGACCCTTTTAACATTTATAATTAATGTTAACAGTATTTTGCTATAGAATTGTTTATAGATCGAAACCACTGGCAAGACGTGTTATTTTGTAACACGATATGGGAAGATGTGAAATAGTTAAATTTTCAATATTTCAACTTAAATATGTGACATGTCAAGAGTAGTTGATTATTTTCAGTACTCCCTTCGTTCCATATTAATTGACGTTTTAGGATGAAAGTGAAAAATTAAGTATGAAATATTTTGTCAGATATACTGTCAGCTAAAGATTTGACCAAATTAAAATATTTCTGATCGATTGAAAAGTATAAATATTTTAGGATTTCGTCAGAGAAAAAATTGGTAGAACTGATAATTTTCTTCGTAAAACGTCAATTAATATAAAACAAAACAAGTAATATTTAAAATTTATATTAGTCGTACACGTCTTAAAATCCACTTTAAAAATGAATGCCTTAATTAATTTGTATGGTTCACACTCAAAATTTGATGGGTTCTCTTTGTGGAATATTTTTGGGCATAATTTCAACTATTCTTAGGTCAATGTCAATATTACGTTATGATCACGTTTTATGTGTCAAATCAGATCACAAAAGTTATTGTCTAATTAGGCACAATAAATTCACTTACACCAATTTTGAGAGTTCGGATCTTATGTTTCATATTTATCCTGTTTTAATTGTGTTTTATTTTAAAATTGAATCATGTAATATGAATCGTAAATCTTAAACTATGAACTGTTGAATGATAAACACTAAACTATTACATCATGAATCGTGAAATTGTAAGTTTAAAATAAAAAATATACCCTAGCCCAAAAAATCAAATCTTAGATATTACATGGAATCTAAACCAAAATCGTGAACTCTAAATTTAAAATCATAAAAAAGTAATTATAATTAACTTCATTTTAAAGTGATGCACTGTTAGGGTAAAATGTGGGATTAAAATGATCTGAGGTGGAATTTTGACCGAGAAGTTAGGAACGTGTGATTCATTTAAATCAGGTTTTCAAATCTTGACGCCTTGACCTAATCATCAAGATTGTAGTTAATGTTAGTCAAAATATTATTTCTTATTTAAACTAATAATATATAATAAATAAAGAAATACATAAAATAATACTTCCCCGTTCCATCCTAATTTGCATAAATGGTCCGTTCCACACTAATTTGCATACTTTTAAAAAAGAAAAATTTCTCACAATCTTTATCCTTAAAATATTTCTCATCAATCTCCACCTTTAAAAAAATCAACTAAAATAAAAAATAATTTTTTCTCTTTTATATACGTATCAGAATAAATGCGCAAATTAGGCCGGGACGAAGGACATAATAAATAATGAATCATAATCAAAGTGCTTGATCCATCAATACGCACATGGACTATTATTACATCTTTTTTCTTTTATCTTTTCCGATTTATTTAAAAAGAAACGACACCTGAATCTTCCTTAAAAAAATAGTATTTTATCCATCATCTCTTTTTAGGTTACTTATTACAAATATTATATTTATACACTCATAAATAATAATTATTAGATCTTCTTCTTTTTATCTTAATTTTTAAATTAAACAATAAAGTTAAGGAGGTACATTGTGTTCGGGCCAAATTTTTTTATTCTAGTAAATGTATGAAAAATTATTTGTGAAGACGATAATTTAATTTTTAACAATAAAGTTCGATTACTGTAAAAAAAAAAGAATAACAAAAAGCCAAGTTTTTTAGATTAATTCAAAATGATAGTTGACGTTTATTTTTCGTCTTGTTAGTTATTAATTATATTTGCAATTGTAATTAAAAGATGATCGAAAAGAAAAATAACAGGAAAAAAAAATCGACCCAGGCACAATGTGCCTGTTTAGGCGTTCCTTAAATTAAATTACCAACAACCTAATAAATTGGCCATCAAATTCAAACGAGGTTAGCTTTCAATCATGTCCCATTTCGTTTGACTTTGCTTTGGCCTTTTTTTTTTTTTTTTATGTTCCAATACGTTCCAATCATTTGCACTTTCATTTTTTGTTTCCTTATCATTTTGTTTAAGTTGCAAGGAATATGATATGTGCAAATATAAATTGTACAGAAGAAATCCAAATATGATTATCTCACGAATTATATGAATCAGATGATTGTATTTACACAAATCCATAGTGATTATGAAAATAGGGGGGAGGGGGGGAGGGAGTGTTAGGAATTCAAAAAATTATAAATTTTAAGAACAAAAAGTAAAAAAAGAAAAAAATGAAAAAGGAAAATAAAATTCCATAAAAAATTATCAACGGGGTCTTACTGTAATTTTTCTTCTTCTTTCTTTTTTTTTTTGAGTAAATGGTTTTTTTAGTGTATTAAGTTTTATCATTTTTTATTTAAGAACATTATCTTTGGTCATTTCGATTTTGGTCTTTTAACTTCCGAAATTTAACAAATTCGTCGTTTAGTCTTTGAAATTCGATAAATTCGACAAATTGGACATTACCTACCGTAAGTGGCGACATGACTAATTTTTCGATTTGAAAAGTTAAATAACCAATCTGTCTTTCGAAATTTAAAGAAGCAATATCGAAATGACCAAAAATAATTAAATAAAAATGATGAAATTTATTGGACTAAAAAACTTATTTACCCTTTTGTTTCCAATAGTTTTCTTTTATTACTTTTTTCCATAAATATGTTTAATTTTCCATAATTTTTGGAACGATTATTTTTCCAAAATATTACTATAGAAATAAGTGTATTGATGCAAGTAAAAAAATAAGTGTATTAAATGCAATGGTTGTACTATAGAAATACCATCTTTTTAATTTTAATTTAGAATTAGATATACATAAATCCTCCATGTCCATTGTGAGTATATTTTAATGTGTTCCGACCACTAATATGTAAAAATCTTATTTCTAAATTATGAATAACTAATTAATTTACAATTTACATTTGTAAGAGTTTGGAACATAAACTAGTGAGAATATTTACTTGTGCTCAAGGTGGGTAAGAGAACGAGACTTTTATTTATTTAAGTAAAAATATTAAAAAAAAAATTAACTTTTCAAAAAGTATGAATGATTGAATAATTTTACAAAAAAGGGGAATTATGAGCATATCAGAACCTCTCTTAATTTTCTTATCTTTTGGCAAATTTGGTGTGCTCGTAATCTATCCAAATTTCAAGACCAAAGACCTATAACCTCATCCAACTGAATTGTGATTGATAAGTTTAGATTAGTATCTAATGCAAATATATTATCTGTAGAATTTTAGAGAGGTAATTGGCACTTGCCTGCTATTGAAAAGTTCACGTGATGATAAAACTAAACAAAAATCTTATTATAGTGAGATTGATAGCCCAAATGATGTATTTTTCAAATTAAATATTGATGGGATGACAAAGGTAATCCCGACTTAGCTAGGAATAGTGGAATTGTTCGTGGTGAACAATGTAAAATGATCGCTGAATTTTACAAATTGTGGGCTACATAGATAATATTCCAGTTGAGTTAACTGCCGTTGTTAGGGGGTGAAGTTGTTTCTTCCACTTGGATTGAGAAAAGATCCGATTAACGATTGATGCACCAGCTCTGTTGTTGATGCTTCAACATGATGCATGTGGAACTGGAAGCATCAAATATGTGCGCAGATTTTGAGAGACTCAAAGGTAAATTTGCCTTGAGAGTCTCTCATATATATCGAGAAAAAAATAGAGCTGTCAATCACCTTGCAAATCAAGTCGTTCAAATGAGAGATGATAGCATATTTGTAGATATTGAGCAATGTAAACAGTCTTGAAGGCACTTTGTGTTTGTATTTGGCATGTATATGTTTATAAACTCTACTTGAGCATGTTAATACACAGACTTGGGATCTGTCTAATCCCTCCATCATTGTGATGGTTTGATTTTTTTAATATCATTATAGATGGAGGGGATGTCATAAATCTGTACGTGAAAATTTGATTGTACTTATTCTAGATATAATATTTGTCTTTTGATATAATGTTGTGAGACCATGCTTACAAATTGATCAGCATTTCAATTTAGCAATAATTAGTATAATTATTGAAATCTGAGTGGTCTATCCTCTATCTAGCCAGATCAATCCAATCTATAGATAAACATACCCTAGATAAATAAAATGATATTGCCTGAAAATATTTAAAAATGCATTATGCCGAGATGAGACAATTCGGGCAGCCTAACCCAGCCCTTCGGGCCAATACTATACGTGGGTTAGGTTCAAACCTGTTGATTTAAAGGTACCTCAAAATAAGATTTATGTGACTTAGAGGATGTTTGGCTGATTTTATAAGCTCCTAAAAACATCTTATGAGATGTTTAGGAGTTTATAAGCTCTTGCAAAATGTTTGACAAAAAAAGATGTTTAGGATCTTATAAGACACAAAAATAAGCTCTAAGAGCTTATAAAATCTAAAAGAAAAATAAGTTGCTATACCCCATCTCATTTTCATCTTATTTTTAAGATCTTAATTATTAAACTCAAATTTCACACACAATTCACACACTTACACACACTAAACACAATTCACACACTACACACATTTCACACACTTCACACACTGCACATACCACACACATAACACACTACATACACCACACACACCACACATACCACACACACCACACACACTACACATACCATATACACTACACACTACACACACTTCACACACTACACACATTTCACACACTAACAAAATGTGTGGTTAATATTAACTTTGAATTAGACCTCAAATTTATAGCTAAATCACTATATTCAATTGCAAGCTTATAAACTCTTTTATTCAAACACCTTATTAACTTATAAGCTCCTTAAAAATTACATCTTATAAACTCCTGAAACAACTTATAAAATATTAAAACTTATAAAATATTTAAAATAAATTTAGCCAAACGCCCTCTTGACCCATTTAAAATTTTAGGTGATTCCACCAGTCCATCCAACCATGTCGATTTGCAACCTCAAATCTTCTTAAATGAAAATCTCTAGTAAATGAATAGCTTTTTGTCCCTTGGATTTGGTAGAATGGCTGTCCCGTGTCTCCATAAGGTGTGTCAAACTCTTATGGGCCAATATAAAAATCAAAGATTTCCTTTCAGGATCTTATTAAACTACATTGACTTTCTACATGCGTCCAAATCTAGACCTTTCATTTTCATTAATCATAGATACTAGATACTATAATTGAAAACACACAAGTACAAAACCCATTTCAAATAAAAATACCTACACAAGAGACACTCAACCTTTTTTTTTCTATTTCTATTTTATATTAATACCAAGCAGAATTGATAGTATGTTAACTAGTAGGACACTAATTTATACGTCAACTATTTATTTAAATTTAACCTTTTTCTCACTTTCTACGTAAACAATAGAGTCTATCATTTTTCTTCATCGTAGCACAAAAAAGTTAAATGTTAGTAGGCTCCGCTGCTAATATGACAACTCCGTAATATCAAGTACTTGAAAATATTATATTTGTTTTGAAAAATCACTATTTTCTTTGTATAGTTTTCGGTTGATGAAATTGATAAACAAATCCTCAATTTAATTTTTACTCTATAAATTCTTAAATTTCCTCAATTCATTATTTTCTTTATAATATCTCTCTTTCTAATTATTCAGATGTAATATGGAAATAAATATAGAAAAAACTATAAACATTTCACAAAATTTAAAACTATAAGAAACCAAAAAAAAAAAAAAAAACTAACATTTAATAAATGGGTAGGATCTGCCAGGAAATTCATATTTGGGTTGTGTTACTATTAATTTTATTTAGATTTTAGTCTATTTACGAATTTACTTTAAATTTAATGATTCTATGTCCCTATTCCCTTCACTGGCTTTCGATTAAACTTAAAATTAACTCACTTTTCTTTAATTTTACTTTCAAATTCATAATTTTTATTTCGAGATTTGAATATCACTGTAAGCTAAAAGTGTTGCAATAAACGAGAAAACTGCAACAATAGCTAAGATTATTTTGATAAAAATAAAATGAAGCTAAGATTCTTTATTATGGCCATAAAATAAGTTTTTCTTAATTAATTAGTGTAATTAAAATCAAGTTAGGATAGTCTTTTGTGACTTTTGTCCCAAAACAAAATTCTTTTAATTATAAAATAGAGTATAGAAACCAAATTTTACCTTCAAGGATTGTTGAAGAGAAAAAATAAAACTCTAGGAAAAAGATGTACATAAAAAATATTTAATAAAAATATTTTGTAAATTTGCTTTTAGAAGTTAAGGAGGCGACCACCCCTCCTACGTCTAAAATCCATCCCTTATCAAGTCCTTCAGACGATAAGTAATATAAGATTAGAGACTTAATTTTAATATAATCTAAATATTGACATATATTTTAATTGTATAAAACATAAATCACCAAATCATAACTATAATCCATATCATAACTATTGAAACTAGTGTTAAAAGGTTTTTTTTTTTTTTTTATCACGCTAATTCGGAAGTTGAAGACATAATAATAATAAATAAATAAATAAAAGGAAACAGTCCAGCTTAAACCAGTTATAGCTGATGCGCTTTGCTTTTCTTCTCCAATTGATCCCAAAATTTCATAAAATCTTCCCCACGAATAAATACTACATAGGATTTTTCTGTTCGAATCCTCCACAAAATCCATAATTCTTATTTTCAATTCGTAATCGTTACGATCATATTACAAAATTTGTTTCATCTCCCACTGCCGCCAAACTGCTGCATGTGTTAATTTTAATCGATTGGAATCCCGAATTGGGGGAAAGGATTAGCTGCAATTCGGAGGATTTTTATACCTAGATCTAAATCTAAGTGAGGTTTTTCTTTCTAAATTGTTTTTTCGTGATTTGATTGAGGTAGGAGAATGCCTCAAGACACGCCGGCGGAAGCCGACGGTTCCGACAACGAACCGGATTTTGTCGAGATTGATCCCTCCGGTCGCTATGGTCGGGTTCGTACAATTCTCTAGCTTTATCTCAATTTCGGTATAATTCTGTAGTTTTTTTCTGAGTTCTGGTATAATTGTATGAGTTTCTAAGTTTATGTTGTACTTGATTTTGCTTTTTACTGGAAATGGTATTGGCTTCTTTGAGTGGTTTCATATGTGATATTTGTCGTGGATTTGTTTGTTATTTTTGCATGATAACTCTTTTTGGATTGTTAAGTTCCATTTTTTCTTTCTTATGCAGTACAAGGAGGTATTAGGCAGAGGAGCTTTTAAGAAAGTGTATCCTTTTCTCATTCTTTGTCCTTCAATTTCATTTTTTCCCTTTTTTTCCAATGCATTTAAAGTAGAATATAATACAAGGTGTTCTTGTGTAAAGCCTTGATTTTGATTCACAATATAGATATAGAGCATTTGATGAATGGGAAGGAATAGAGGTGGCTTGGAATCAGGTTAAACTCTCTGATCTGTTGAGGAACTCGGTTGATTTGGAGCGGTTGTATTCGGAAGTTCACTTGCTAAAGACCCTTAAGCACAAAAATATTATCAAATTCTACAACTCTTGGGTCGATACCAAGAATGAGCATATCAACTTCATAACTGAAATCTTCACATCTGGGAATCTCAGACAGTACGTTAATATTACAAATGCCTGTTTTTACTTAATTTATGTATATATATACGCACACATTTAGGTACGAGCCTAAATAGTCATTGAAGGTGCACTTTTGTTAATATGTAAGGTTGTGTGTGTAGGTATAGGAAGAAACATAAGCATGTCGATGTGAGGGCTGTAAAGAAATGGTCCAGGCAAATCCTTGAGGGGCTTTTTTATCTTCATAGTCATGATCCACCTGTAATTCATCGAGACCTGAAGTGCGATAACATCTTTGTTAATGGGAATCAAGGGGAGGTGAAAATTGGTGATCTGGGGCTGGCTGCTATTCTTGAGCAGGCTCGTGCTGCACACAGTGTAATTGGTGAGGTTTCATTCAGATGGTTGCTTCTCATTTTATGACTTTTTTTTCTCGTTTGTAGTTTATTGGTTGATAAGTTTAATATGGTGATGTCTGTAAAAGTACTATAGAACATGTATAAAAAACTTGATATGCTGCTAGGTACACCGGAATTCATGGCACCGGAGCTTTATGAGGAGGATTATAACGAGCTTGTGGATATATATGCCTTTGGTATGTGCTTGCTAGAGCTAGTGACTCTGGAGTATCCATATGTTGAATGTGCCAATGCTGCACAAATATATAAGAAAGTGACTGCAGTAAGTTATTCTTCAACTTTGAACTGTTTTTCTGTTTATCTTAGATAGATTTTTTTTGTCAAAGATATAATTATCACAAGAAGTGCTAAAGAATTTATGATTTTGACCATCACAAAACCAAAAATAAAGAAAGTTGATCAAAATGGTGAAGAAGAAACATGGGGAATTTGTTGTGCACCCTGGCCTCCACCCTACACTTTCTCATGAATGGTTTAGTGCCCACATCCCTCTCATTATGATTATGCATCACACGTGGAATCCGTTTCAGCTTGAATCTGTTATGTGTGGAGAATATGTGGATGGTTTGTCAAGCTGTTCGCAGTTTTATATTCTTTTCACGCTAAGAACAATAGATGTCTCTAAAATTTTAACAGTTGAACTACAAAAATAGATGTCTCTAGATTTATATTTTAATTGCTGTCGTCCGGACGTGTATAGAGGAGAGCTAAATGATGTTATAGCAACTTTATGATCGTCTCTTCCATGTATTGAACCTTCTATTGTTTTTCTGCTTGGTTAAAGGGAGTCAAACCTGCATCTTTAGAAAAAGTGAAGGATCCGGAAGTCCGAAAATTTATAGAGAAGTGCATTGCAAAAGTCTCTGATCGGTTGTCAGCCAAAGAACTTTTACTGGACCCATTTCTTCATTCAGATGAGGAATCTGGGAGTATTGGTCGTTCTCTACAGCCCCAGTCTAATGCAGGTACACTTTTCATTTCTTTATTTGTTGCTGTACTTAGATTATGGCTTGTTTCAATCCTACATCCAGTGTATGGTGCAATGGGTGTTTTGGCCTTAGAATACTGTATGGTGCAATGGGTGTTTTGGCCTTAGAATACTGTCTCTATTTCTGACACCATATGTGCAGATGAATGTGACAACCAGGTTCATACTGAACATCACCCCGAAGACTCTGTGATCGAGGGAAGTCGAGATTTCATGGTGCAGGGTCAAAGAAAAGACCAAAATACAATATTCTTGAAACTTCGTATAGCGGATTCATCAGGTTCTTGTTTCTTTTTTCTATACCCAGTTGTTGTAATGCCGAAAATGCTATGATGGCATAATCAATCTTATGTTCTTTATTAGCTCAGGCCATATTCGGAACATCCACTTCCCATTCGATATCGAGGTGGATACCTCGATCGATGTTGCTAGCGAAATGGTCGAAGAGCTGGATTTGACAGATCATGATGTCTCAGTTATTGCTGCAATGATTGATTCTGAAATTCAATCCCATATTCCTGACTGGGAACCAAGAGAACTCACTGGAAGAAACAATGCTAGGGGTAAAACAATATTAGATGAAGGTTCTACAGTTTCTTCTCCCACACACACCGATTTGTCTAATACAATTGTTATGGAAAAACTGCCATCGGGCCGAAAGTATTGGTCTGATTCTCCAAAAGCTAGCGGTGCAAACTCTCCACTCAGGCCCGGCCAGTCTCACTTGGTGGTGGGAGAGTCATTAATGTCTAGAGGCAGCTCGTCTGGAGAAAATTCGCCATCTCCTGCTAGTCCTAAAGATGCAAACAGTTATTATCACGAGTCCCCTCTTAGGCACACGGATACTGATTCTGATCTTGATACCTGTGCAAAAGCGGAAGGTGATTCGATGCCATTAGAAGAACATACATTGTCAAATGAAGGAGATTCAGTTCCATCGGAAGAAAAGACAATCTCCGATGACATTGACACTGTTGTCAAGAAGCTTGAGCATGTGTTGGATGAGCAGCAGAAGGAGCTCGACGAACTTAAGAAGAAACATGAAGAAGCTATTTCGGATCTTCTAAAGGAGCTTCCCCTGGAGATCCGTCAGAGAGTTGTTAGCATTTGTAATAGAACTGAACATAAGCTTCATTACAAGGGATGCCATTCGACCTCTGAATCCTTGGATCAATCCTCCTCGGTGATGTAAGTTTTGCAAACTTATTTATAACTCTGTTGAATACTGTGAGAAGAAATTGATTTTTAATTCATCCTTGTCATCCTGAAGGTTTCAAGATATTCCTTAGTGATTCTTAGATGAAGGTTTCAAGATATTCCTTAGTGATTCTTAGAGATGACGTGGCGCTATGATAGCTGTATATATGCCTGTCGAACTTGCAGCGAAAAGAAGCTTCTTAACTGTCTTGAAATAAGGCGTTTGTGGATTTTATTTTGACATTCTCGAATCGAGTAGCAAAGTATGGTTCTCGTTTGCACATTATTCTTTAATTATTAATCCTCTAGTTTTGCTTAAATTACATTTGTATAGATTTACGTTTTGTTTATCAAGAGGCTTTTCCAGACCAAATTCCGGAAATCGGTTGTTTTTTACGTTTTGTAAGCTGAATTTGTGCCTCCTAATGCATGGAGGCTAATTTTGTTTGACATGGATTTTGGACATAAGAATTTTGTTTAAATCATGTCTTCATCCTCTTCATCCTCATGAAATAAGTATTTCTTAAGTATTTCTTCTATAATATTATTAGCCATTCAGGAGCCAGAATTACTTATTGATTATTATTTTTTGAATATTTGTTAAAGTTTTTGAAACTTGACGAAGGCAAAGTCGGTTTTTAAGTATAGATATATAAAAGCTATGCCACACGAAATAAAATTCATGTGACCGTCACATACAAAACTTACTCATAATAGTCTGGTCGATAAATTTGAGGGACCGCAGCTGTCAACCAGCCCCTTAGCTAGCTCTGTCTCTGTAGACTGTAGTCATCATTCTCGTCTCTGTAGACTGAAATTAGGTGAACTCGACAAAGTTCTCTCCTCTTATTCGATGAGGTGAACTCGACAAAGTTGAACTCGACAAAGTGACTGGACAAAGTGACTGTTTTTTTATATACAATTGAGTTTTATTTTCTCATTCTTATTGATTGCTGTTTCAGTGTGATTTGTGTGTGCATTAGAAATAACTAATGTTGATGGAGCGTTGAGCTGATAGAATCTTAACAACATTAAATCCAGTTCAAGAACGATATATAACAGATCCAAAGTATGCAAAGATCCTGTGTCCTCAACCAAATACTTCCTTCACAAAAGATGCAGCAGGCATTACACAATATAGCATACTTTTCAGACTCAGGATTACATTACAACCTCAATTTTACTACAATAAACTAGAAAATAAAATAAAAAACTTAAAATTCGGAAAGGACTATGGAGGTTGAAATTCCTTAAAACCAAAGCAAAACGAATGCCCACCCAAAATAAACCTCAAAACCCTTAAAATTCGGAAAGGACAATGGAGGTTGAAATTCCTTAAAACCAAAGCAAAACGAATGCCCACCCAAAATAAACCTCAAAACCCCCCACACCGTTATCATTAAATCTTTTCAATAATGTCCGAAATCAGCTTTTCCATGTCCAGTGCCTTCAATGGCGGAAAGGGCCTCTTCATGTCTAGTAAACTGACGAATATCTCCCCGCCTTCCTCGCGAATCTCGAAACAGCCCCTTCTCGGCTTCTCTGGGTTGACCACAACGTTAACTCCAACGACACTTTTTTCTAGCCCATTCTTGACCTGAATAGCCCTTGTCGTGAACGAGTTGCATTGCTTGCAGTGCTCAATGACGACGGTTTTGGAACCATCAAGAACCTTCTTTTCAGCCGCCATTTGGACTTTCTTGGTGGTGGCTTTGGCCTTTTTCTTCGGTGGTTCAGGGTCTGCGGAGGCTTTGGCCAAAGCCTTTTTCTTCGGTGGTTCAGGGTCTGCGGAGGTGGAGTTCGCGCGGCGGGTGGAGCTCCGGGTAACACGGGTGGAAGCGACGGCGGCGGCGTCGTTGGCGTTTGTAGGCTTCCGTTTTGGTGCCATTTTGTCTGTGTGTCTGTATTCTGAGGATTGAATTTTGGAAGTGACTAATGGTTATGGGTTTAAGGCCGCCCAACTTTTTCTGAAATTTTTAGGGTAGGGTTGGGCTTTTGGGGTAGGCTTCCGTTTTGGTGCCATTTTCTTCAGTTTATTCTAAAAAATAAAACTCAATTGTATTTTTGTGTTTCTATGCATTATTGCATATAAAGTTTATAGGGTTTCTTTTATATAAAGATGTTTCTAATAAAGATATTATATTTACATATATATATATATGTAATATCTTGAGTTAATTAAAAAAATAATATATGGTCTAATTTCAGTAGTAATATTATATTTGAAACTTATCAATGTGCCTCACCAACTATGATTGTTTTTGCAATTACAATGCGGACTGAATTTATTGATATGTAGTTGTGTCACCAAAACTAGCATTTGATGTCAATATAATAATAATAATAATAATAATAATAATAATAATAATAATATGGAACCCATCGTTGTCGTTGGTTTTCTTATAGAGCTCAACTGTTATATGTTCTGCCACCTCACACTCACACCACTAACTAAAATATGCTATATATATTTTTTATTCCTTCCTTACATCTAGTCTTTAAATCAAATTTTCACCACTAAATATATATTCCTTCCTTACATCTAGTCTGAAAATCAAATTTTCACCACTAACAAAAAAACAGCTACATTTAATTTTCATGTTTTACGAAATCCTTTTATCGTATTCTACTAAAAAACAGTTTTTTCCACTATACAAGATCTTTTTCTTCCCAAAAATTATTTTATAAATTCTTTTTCTTCTCCCATCTCTTCTAAAAATCTTAATATCAAATTTTAATAAATTTTGGAATATATCATATTGATGGATAACAATAAACAAAGAGAAGATACATAATCCAAAAATTCCAATATAATTGAATAAGATTGAGAAAATAAATATTTTCTGGAGGATTATTATTATATAAAATATTTTAGTAGTTTAGTTCATCAATTTTTTACGTCTATTAAGATCTACATCCAAATTCAACTTTATTGATATAAATGAGCTCATTATATGAAATATTGAGGATTAATGGATTTAAATTTAAAAGTTTTGAGTTTATCTATGTCTATTAAATTTCTAAATCCAAATCCATATCTATTTATATCAATGAGCTCATCATATGGACTATGCATATTCAATTCATCCTAAAATAAAAATGTATTTTCTTTATCTTTCTTAAAATTTATTTTTAACAGAGGGTATTTTGTAGGTAAATTAATAAAATATTTTATATAATAATAATTCTTAAGATTTTTTTTGTTTCTCAATACTATTAAATGATATTGAATTTTGAATCTTTTTTGTTTCTCAATCCTATTTAACTATTATTGTGAATCAGTACGATCTATTCAAAATTTATGATAATTTAATATAAAAGATTTTGATATAATTTAATATGAAGATTTTGATAGAGCTGAGAGAAGCAAAAGAAACGGGTAAAATAATTTTGGAAAAAAATCCGACATATTAGAAGTAGTTAATTTTCTAGAATAAAATACGAGGAAGGAATTCGTGAAAAAATAAAACATATATGCAACATGTTTTTGTTAGTGGAAAAAAACTTATTTCTTGAGTAAAAGAGCGCAGGAATGAATACAAAATATATGTAGCGTTCTGTTATTATCGGGGCGAGCGTAGCTAGTGGGAACCCAATAATTGGATGAAAAATTATTTTGGGAAAAAACTGGTTTTTTAGTAGAATACCATAAAGAATCCCGTAAAAAATGAAAAATAAATGTAGCGTGTTTTTGTTAGTGGAAAAATGAAAAATAAATGTAGCATATTTTTGTTTGTTGTGAAAAATTGATTTTTAGAGTAAGATGTAAGGAAGGAATAAAAAATATATATGGCGCATTTTAGTTAGTGGTGTGACTGTGAGATGGCAGAACATATTTTAGTTAGTGGTGTGATTGTGAGATGACAGAACATATTAACCGATGGGCTCTATAAGAAAATTTACGGTTGAGTTCCATATCATTATTGTGTATATATATATGTGTGTGTTTCCCAATGACAACACTGAATGCATTTATCGACATATAATCGTTTTATCACCACTACCCTGATGCCAGTGGCTTATCCAGGATATTAAGATTGGGGGTGCGAAAAATTATCTTAAAATATCTTCAATAGAGTACTATTTAATATTTATATATTATATAGTAGCATAAAAGTTATAAATAGATAATAGTGGTAAATTTTTGTTTAAATTTCCTTGTTCTTATTAAGATTTTATTTGCAGCAACAGTAATTAATAAGTCATTTAAAAAATTTGTAAATGAATTAGCCTTTTTTATAAAATGAATTGGCACTATCTTTAAAGTTTATGGCGCTAAAAATAATTCACCAGATGTTTAAGATGAAGTAAATAACTAAAAAGACACTATTTTTTTTGAATCCTAAGGATATTATATTATTAATTATATAATATAAACGAAAGGAAAAAATAATATTTTCACTATTAAAATCTATGTTATAAATGAAGTAAAAGGATAATGTTTTCAAACAAAAGTATATATAAGAAGAGTAAGTCGATGATCAACAATGAGGAACTAGAGTGAGTCTTGTGTGTGGCAGTCACATGTCAGACGGAATACACTTTTACAGGAAAAAATTGATATTTTTTACAGGAAAAAGTGATACTTTTACTACACTGATACATTTATAAATAAAGGTGATATTTTTACTACAAAAAGTGATATTTTTATTTTTTTTGTTTTAAAAAAGTGAACTTTTATGGATAAAAGTGATACTTTTACCAAAAAAATTATACTTTTATCCCGTCACACCGTGTAACAATCGTGTGACGGTCTCATATAAGTTTTTGCCGAGAAACTAATATGGTTGATAATCTATTAATCTATATCCTCTTACATTGGAAAAAGAGTTAAAAAGAAAACAATACTTAGCATGGAGACTCAAACCCTGGTTGAAATATAAAAAAACTTAATTTTAACCACTGGGCCCCCTGAATAATTCATTTCTCTAATGCATATTACGTTGATTTATTTGCAACTGTACCCCCAAATTAGTTAATAGATCCGCCAGTGCCCTGATGTCAGAATATCATTCTCCCAAGCATGAACTAACAGAACATATGGACCATCTAAATATCTAGCAAGCAAGCAATCCTTGCCGTCATTTAGATCAAATTAATAAAATAAAAATAAATAAGTAACATAAATATTATCATGTTTATACATTCAATACAATATATGAAAATTAATTAATACGATAAAAAAATACTATCTCACGTAAAATCTATAAAGATTAGAAAAAAAATCATTCCGATTTGGGCCTGTTTAACCGTAATGGGCTCTACGACCCTCCAAACAGACTGTCGGGCTATAAATGAAAGCCGAAGCTGTAAGGTCGGGTTAAATATTCCGACCCGGCTAATTCAATTTGACCCGAATTATTAAAAGAAATCCGAAATCAATCCAACGAATATCATTGGTCCAATTATAATTCGAATTAAATTAAAATTTAGTAATTTATCTAAAATATAATAATGGTATAATTTTTTTATATAGTAAAATCACCATAAATTAATACTTGATAAATTAATAAGCTCATTGAGTTAATAATTTTCCCAGGTCCCACTTTTAACCCCTTTAATAAATCAATAATTTCGATAAATTAAAAAGATAATCAGTTTTTTGAAGATCCTTATATAAATATAAGATTCCATGACATGGTAAATTAATAATCTCCAAAATTATAAAGAAAACTAGGGTAATTTAATATAACATGAATTTATTGTTGTTTGCTTTTTAGATGATAAATCATTGTAATGTTATGATTTTTTAAACTTTTTATTTTGTTTATGTAGTACTCCTAGTTCTTTCATCGTTTAGTACATGAATAACTAGATTTATGTTTCTATTATTTAGTTCAAGTACATCGAATAACTAGTCAAGTTCATTGTACATTGAATAAGTCTTTTATACACCAGTTGCATGAATCTTAAATCCGTTAAATCCGGGTCATGGACAAAAAATATCAGTATTTATGTTTAAAGTATTACATGTTATGTATAAATGTATTATGTTTAAAAACGTATTAATTGTTCTGAGTAATTATATCTGGTAAAAATGTATTAATGTTTATAGTTAGAGGTATATTAATTGTTAGTAAAGTTAATAGTTTTAAGCATAAATCATGATATCTCACCCCAAATTTTAGTATATGAGACTTTGCGTTGTATATTAAGATTTATGTTTGTTCACAAAAAGATTCATAGTATTTAATTTAAGTACATCAAATAACTAAATCAAAGTGTATCTATATATTTAGTATTTGTATTTGCTTAAAAAATATTTAATTTCATGTATGTCTTATCTAATTAAATTTAAGTTCCTTAAATATAAATACCTTATTAATTTATTAATGAATTAATACCTCTCTAATTAATAAAACTTTATGTTGCTGTCGCATTTTGGATTGGATCCTCTATTCCAGTTCGGTTTGGATTCTCTATTCCCGTTGGTGTTTCATATTGTATTCCAAACAATGACTACACGCTATGTATTAGTTAATGATGTCATGATATACACGTGACGTATAGTGGTTGTTTTGGAATACAAGATGAACAAAAATTAAAATAAAAGATCTCACTGGGGAGTATTAAGTAATCCATCAGAGTTGTATTGTCACCTTGGCTACACCTGAGAACCCTGTTAATGAGTTTCTTGATGAGCTCGATTACCATATTTTCATTTTGGATTTATATTTTACATCTGAAGAATCTAGGGTTCGAGTGAGTCGTAACTATATCTATAATGGCGCATTTTGTGTTTTAGGCTCAACACTTTATGCTTTTGCATCTTACGATCGTAACTATAATCCAGACTCACAACAATGGAGATCAGTATTGAAATATGAGCTACCAAAGTCGACCTGTTTCAATAAGTGACTTTGTTATGGCTGGGCTTTACTGTATTATCCGATGGTAGGATTTTAGTGTTTTCGACTCATATTGAGACTGCGAGTTATGTGCCTCCCAGATGTGACTTCGAGATATTTGATCCTATTGAAGGAACTTCCTAAGCTCCGCCCTAAGTGTGTTCGATATGATCACACACTATAATGGAGAGGTATTTGGTTGTTCAAACCGAAGAGGAGGGCCTCCTTACAAGAGGGAACGTTGGGGTATCTATAGCTTTCCCTGTAATAAATATGTTCCTTTTCGTCCTGGTCGTTCCTTTGTAGTAATTGATAGGGCAATATATTTGATTCCCTGCTATGCATTTGATCTGACCTTAAAACACGTGAAGGTCCATTCTGGAGGTGGTTCTATGAATTTCCCCATCTATCCACATGCCCTGAAGTTGGTTTTAGATTTGTAGATGGTGATATGATTATTTTGGAAGATGGTTTTGATATACAAAGTCAAATCAGTTTGTGCTTTCTACAATCGGAGGTAAAAAGTGACATCAACCAACCTCATATGTTCTTAGATGAATACAAGTTGGACGTGCAAGAATGCAGAAAGGAACTCGACTCAATCAGGGCTAAATAAATGGAAGACGGTGGGAAGAGGAAACTCTTTCCCCTCCCTGGGGCAACCAAGATAAACGCTTATGAGTTTATTCTCAAAGCCAAAACCAGGTTCCACGTCGAAAACTTCTCCTTCATTCGAGCAACATGAAAGATCAACGAACCAATCTACCTTTCGTAATATTTTTCTTTTTAGAAATTAGAAATAGTTATGTCTAGAAGTAACCGATGATGTCTTCAATTTCGTTAGGACTAGAAATAATCTCTTTTGTAATATTTTGTCTTGGTTGTATGGTTTGGATCACTCGTTTCGAAAATCTGTTTTAATTTATTTAAGTGCAATATTTACCTCAGATTATTTGTCATTCTAAAATTTCTTTACATGTATTGTATTTATTTAGCTGGTTCGTATTTTATTTCTGTGTACCTGTCTAATAATGTGATGGTCGGCCTAAAGAAAAGAGTGGAGCTGATTGTTGCTATCTTTATAGTGAAACTTTGCTGAGTTTCATGTGTATATAGGAGTTTTAACTGACTATTATCTTGACTTCAGAATCCTCTCCTCGAAACAACTGAAAGGAAATTTGATTGTTGAAGTTAATCAAGCCTACATCTTTCGTACACGTATACGATCTTGTTGCCTTTTTTTTCTTTTTCCCTGAGAAATGCATTGCAAAAGTCTTCGATGTTAATCAGCCATTAAAGTACTGATGAGAAGTATTCAAGGGTAAGAGACTAATTTCTTTTCTCTTGTATTTTTGGTACATTTTTACATGATTGGCTAATATGAATGTTCTCTTTTCCTTCTATTGACCTTAACATAATTAAGGGAACCTTTGAGAATTTGGAAGCTATTATAAATTTAGGTGTATATGTGTTGTTTCCTTGTGTCAATATTTCCAAATATGAGGCTTAATACTTTGTTTTCTTATTACGTTTACTAGACTTCTGCAAAACTTTACTTCAGTACCTTCTTGTGTAAAGAATTTGTAACAGAAGCATAAAATATCTAATCTTCTCGAGCAGAAGGTACGGATGCAATTCTGCTATTTGCTGCTGTTTTACCTGATCTAGACATCATGAATATGACCAATACTTGCAAAAATGTTGAAGTTAAGCTTTGTGTTTGCATCTTTGTCACTAAATCGCTTCTATTTATATGATTGTCGTTTTGGTGGGATTTGTTATCCATAAAAAAATAATCATATGTTGTAGTATTCTTTTTTTCTCAATATGGAATCGGTAGCCAATCTCTCAGCTTCTAGGTACACGATGAGAGAGATGAATTGTGTCTCCAAGATCAAAGGGATTGAACTAATTGGCATTAATAATCGCGACCTTGGTATGTCTCTGAAACTCTGTATAGGATTGCATCTAATGCGCTTATTTCATACTTCTGGAACTCAGTTATTTGCTTTATATGGCTCTGTGATCAACATTATATTACATTTAGTCTGCTAAATACACGTCTCACCTCGCATGCAGTTGTCTTACAAGAATGATCACTTATTTGGATTTCTTATAAGAAAGACAAGAAAAGAATAGAGTTCTGGCTGAAACCGAAATAACAGTTAACACAATTCTTTAGCAAATGATACATAGTCGTATCACTGTCATTTTTATGAGATATGAAAGTTTCTTTGCGTTCTGTCGTGCATGATGAGAAGTAAATGTTATATGTTCTATACTTCAATTGAAGCTTCACCACTGATTCTCTGCTTTATGTTGGTTCGAATCTTGCTTTCTTGTTAAGAATGACATCACATCATGAACTCTCTTGGCTTAAAGGTTAATCACTCTTGATTTTCCAGAACTATTGATTATTTATTAATGTTAAGACTCCTGATTAGCACAAAGCAATCCACCAGAGGCAGAGAGTCCTAATTAAGTTTGCATTTTTCCTGTTTATTACGAAGAACAACTTCGGTAGTTGGTTGTGCTCTATATCGATGATGATCCCGCTTTCTGCTTAGGATTCAGATAATGGTATTGAAGAGCTCTGCTCAATTGGTTGAATAGATTTCGGGAGCAAAATGCATCTTAGATTACGAGCAATACTTTGGACGAAGATTATCCTAAGCTGTTCCTATTCAGACATTGGGAGGTATGGGTTTATTTCGTTTGTGTTTCTCTCTTTTTCCTTGTCTTTCTATTTTATGTTTGGTGATAGAAACACGGAATCATTTATACTGAATCCCAGTTCATACAAGTCAACATTGTTTCAATATTGTTTTATACTGATAAGGAATCCAACATAGGATGAATCTTATCTTATCTGATAGGTCATTACTACAAATTGCAGAAGGACAAAACCTGTCAGCCCAAGATTGCTGCTAACCCATTCTGCGGATGTTCAGAACTAGTTATCAAGCAACAAACTCTCTATATATGCATGTTCAGATCATTGACACGTGAATCATTTTTTTGAAGTCGGGGACATAGGGGTGAATATAAACAAGAGACTTTCAGTAAGTGGTACTGGTTATTAACCTTTCAGAGAGTACTCTGTGAAACTGAAAATAAATTCTAAGCTCTTAATAATCATGATTACCCACATCCAGGACCAAGGATGAGCTTGAGACTATCTCCTTCTTCTTTAATTTTCCTGGCAGACTCAACTGCAGACTTATTGAGATGCTCGATATCCAACACAGTTAGGCTTCCGGCCAGGCATACTGGGATTTCTAAGAGATTATGGCAGTTTTTCAACACGAGCTGGGTAAGACTACGGAAGCATCCAGATGATGCTCCTTGCCAGTGAACAAAATCTGCCTTGGCAATTAGCAAGAATCGGAGACGAGAAAAGCCATAGCCATGAGCTTTCCAACACATCCCCGTGAATGCATTATTTTTCAACTTGAGAGCCTCGAGAGTGTTGATTTTCCCCAACACAGACATATCCGTCCAATCCAAGTATGTAGCTGATAAAGTTAGCCTCTTTAGAAATGGTGGGAAGAAGTCCAACCGAGGGAGCTTGATCAACCTATCTGTAGATTGTGGTTCAGTAGTGAATAAATCATTCATCAGCTTCAAGTCTACAAGACGATTAAGTCTTTCCAGGCGACAACTAGAGGTGCCGTTAAGAAAAGTAGCTAATTTGCCACGAATCCCCAATCTCTTTAAGTTAGTGACCCGATTGAATACTTGTATCGTGCAGTTTTCGGGTGATAATCTACTCATTGTTTGTAAGTTTTGACCACCATTACCCTCAGCTACTCCTTGTATGGCCAGAACCATGGAGGCTTTTGTCTTCAGATGCCTTAGTTGAGTCATCCGCCAATTATCTGCTCTCACTTCGAGTGTAGGCGAGGCGGTATCGAGCACAAGTGTTTGTAAGTTCCTTAACGCAGACATGGGTTCAGGAAGGACGTTGAGATTTTCGTATGACAGAGTGATGTACTTTAAATGAATTAGTTTGCTAAGCTTCATGGGGAATCTACTGAATCTGATGGACTTGGATTCCAAAACTCTGAGTAGCTTGAAAGTAGTAGGGATAGTTGAGACGTAGTCTGGAGGTACGGATCCCTTGTTGAAACATAAAAGAGAACGTGTGCGCGGGCTGTATATCTTTTCAGAAGCAGCAACTGAGAGGAATTCTGGTAGATAGTTCTGGATAAAAATACGACGAATTTCTTGCACCTTAGAAACTGGAGGGTGAAAACATCCATCTGTGAACATTATGTTTTGGAATAAATCATCCTCCCAGATTCCAGCTTTAAGATCGCAGCATTCACTTACCAAATGATGAAGACGACATGTTTTAACTTGGCCCAGGGAATTTCTTTTACAAACGGTCAGTAAGTTTCTATTGATAAGATTCTTCAGATTATCCTCTGCCGCTTCCTCTAAAGTCCGTCCCTTATCATGTCGTATGAAACCTTCAGCAATCCACAGCCGGATTAATGTCGAAGTTGGGATCTCATAATATTGAGGAAACAACGCCGAATAATGAAAGCAAACTCTCAAGTCTTTAGGCAATTTATTGTAAGCCAACGATATAATTCTTGGCATGTCGCCATCCGGATTAAAGGACGACATATCACTCAGAAGTTTGGACACCTTATTCCACGCATTTATATTCTCATTGTTCACCGGCATTGAGCATTGGTACGCAAGAATTCCTCCTATCAACTGTATTGCAGATACCGATCTATGACACCGACTCACTATTTCTTTGCCAATGAGTTCCAACTCCTTAGGACATTTTTCGTCGTCTCCAAATACTAGCAACTGGAGAAGTTTCCAGCTCTCGTTTTTCGACAGTAAACGTAGAGTGTGGGGTGTTCTGCTAGGATTAGCATGTTTGCCAACTTTGTAGTCCTCACTGGTGATCAAAACTTTACTCATATCACTGCTACATTTTAAGGCAGCCCGGATATGATTCCATGCGTCAACATGCCATACATCATCCAAGACAAACAGGAGCTTTTCTTGCTTGAGGTAGCCACGGACCATTTTGCTCAACTCTGGACGACTCATGCTAGACACCTCCCGACTGGTGAATGCTTTGGCAATGCGGCGAAGATGTTCCATTGGGCCAAGTCCCTGAGACATGTTTAACCAGATGCGAGTAGGATATTCATATTCGATTTTCTTACTGTTGAAGATCTCCCATGCCAATATTGTCTTCCCCATACCACGCCTGCCGACAATGGAGACAACATCATGCTTTGTCCCAGGCTCATCTGACACCAGATACCCAACTAAAACAGATACCTCATCATCAAAGCCGCCATTGCTAACCTCGGGGGCCTAGAAATATTTCATGTATACGGTAGGATTAGAAAAAATTAATGGCAAAAACTTCCAGTAATATCCTTAAACATGGTGAATTGAAGAATGTTAACTGTAAGGGGTAATGTCAAATTTTCAGTGAATCATTCAATAGGGGCGCTGTACCTTGGTCACTAGTTTCCTTGAATCTTGTCCCTCGGATGTTTTGTAAAATCCGTTGCCATTTTGCAGGGGAGCAACAAAGTCGAACAGTGGTTTCAATATTAATGTGAGGATCGGGCATCGTCTCATGTTCACTAGTTTCCATGAATCTTGTCCCTCGTATGTGTTGCCAGATCCGTTGCCAAGTTGCAGGCTAGCAGCCAAGTCGAGCAGTGGTTTCACCTTATCTTCTCTGAGGGACCTCAGATCTTGTGCCAGCTTTAGATTGGGAGATAGGGGGAAGGACTTGTTGCCACTTGCTGAAATACTCATGCTAGAGTCAATGGTGTCTTCAGCATCGTAGACGAACTCCCTGGTCTGCCTCTCTATTCCTCTCAAGTCGTCGTCCTCCTCCCTCATGGCTGCCTCCTCAAGGATGGCCCTGAATGATACAACTTCTCTCTCCAGCTTCCGGAGCTCAATTTCCGCACCAAAGATAAAATCGGCATTTGAATCCAGTAGCTGTGACAGGTTCTCAAGCAGGAATGACACTGCAGCAACAGCCATGTTAATCAATGCAAGGTTACAAAGTTCTCTCTCCCTTTGAGCTGACTGATACTGTGATACATATATCATACTGTCATGTTAATCAATAGATGAATGAATGAACAAAGGCTAGCTGTCCTGACTGTTGAATTGTTAATTCTGTCAGCTGATCCTCGTATAATCACTATAATATATAAAATGAATTGCAATTTGCTACTGTTTACAATCAAAGCATTGACATTGTGATCAATAAATAATAGATTAATAATACATCCCCCTACCTATAAAAGTGTGGGAGTTTCTTACAAAATAATGTATGGACATAAATACCCCTACATCTATAACTACAATTTAAGAATAAACATGTAAATTCTTATATAATTAAGTTGCACTAATTAATTTCAAAACAATAATGTTAGAAAAATAATCTATATGTATCACTATAATAAACTCTCACTAAATTAAAGAAGACATAATAAAAAAAGAAAAGAAAAGAATAACCTATTTATATTTAAGTTTTTGTTACTTTGTCGTTATATGATATATTTATTACTTGTTTAGCTAAATTTTTATAAATGAAATTTTAAGTGAATGAAATTTTATTTAATTTAAGCTTATTTAGTTGTAATTTTTATGACCAATAACTTCTGTATTTTAAATTATGTTTGAACCATGAAGTCTTCTACTAAGTAATTAGATGAGAATGTAATATTTCACTACTAACGAAAATATTTTTTTTTATTTTATTTAATGATATCAAAACAATATGTATACTTAAACTTCAACTTAACGTCTATTCATATCTTCCTAATTCTTAAAATTATGAGTTGCTTCTTACAAATTAATATCATAACTAAAATATCCTTAGATCATAATATAACATATACAAAGAATCAAGTAATTTAATATATATATATATATATATATATATATATATATATGTACGGTAAGATTAAATTGTATTATTAAGATGCCTATCATAAAAATTCTGAATAAAATTTGAAATATATTGAGAAGGGTAAACGAGAGTCCAGTAATTATTTTCTAACTTGATTTTTTTTTTAATTTAATAAAAGTTAATTTTATATTAAGTTATATATCAAGAGCTTGCAAACTATTTAAGCATATACTTAGATATTTATTTGATGTGATTTTTATCATTTTAAGTCAATGATTATGAAAAATTAAACATTTTGACATTTTCAATTTTGACGAAGTGATGCAAGTAATAGAGGTAAATTAATATAATAGAGGTAGTTTAAGAATTTTTCGTTGAAATTTATTATTTTAATTGATAATATTTTCATCATTTGTAAGTTAAGGATTAACGGCATTTCCTATATATGTGATTATTAATTAATCATGAGTGTAAATATATTAAAATATGGAAAAGAAAAAAATTATAGACTAAATGAGTTGTGATTTTGTAATTAAGTTTATTCAACATTGGTGTTTGATAAAAAATTATAAGCACACATGACAAATATTTCGATTTGTTAAATTATGTTTATTTTCTTTTTTTTTAGATAGTTTGATTTAATTACTTACTTATGTCATATCTTATAATGAAAAATTTATAAAAGAATTTATTGTGAAGGGAAAAAAAAGTAAAAGAAATAGTGTCCCTGATATAAAATCAATCTAAACTAGAAAAAGAATCTCTCTCTCTCTCTCTCTCTCTCTCTCTCAAATTTGCAAATTTGCAAAGGAAAAGGAACGAGAAACAACAAAAATAATTTTGTTATTACTTTAAAGAAAAAGTGAAAAGATTCACAATAGAAATAATTATGTCTATAAGTAGGTCTACAGGAATCACCATGAACCATTCATAGAAAAATTAACCACTTAAAATTATTACATAAATATATATCTTTATGGCTTATTAGCTTTAACAACTAAAATTAATGGGTAAAATTTAAAATTTAGTCCTCTAATTATAAAGCTCACTAACCTTTGTGGTTATGTGCATTTTGTCAATTTTACAAGAAATCATCTAAGATGGATTTTTTTTTTTTTTTTTAAATGAATATCCAAGAAAACATAAAGTGAGACCTTACACAAAAACTATTTTGTGTTGATGAAAAAAAATATAGTATCAGAAGTATTCTAAACATATTTAATTATCCAATCAGTTCTTAAGTTAGAACACCAAATAAATATTTTCTAGCCTATTTGATCAATGTATTAAAAAATATAATCTTGAAATTCATGAGTACATTGTGTAACGCAATGAACATAGAGATCTAGAAGTCTAAATAAAAGACAAAAATAAAAAGAGAACAAGAAAAATAATAATCCATGCATACACAAAAATAAGATCATTTACGCAACATGATCATATATCAATAAGGAAACAATTCTTTAGTATTGATGTTTTTTAAAAGAAAGTGGCCCTGATTTTAAAAAAAAATCTAAACTTAGGATAAATATATGTCCATATATATGTATGTTTAAAAGAAAGATAAAATAAAATAATAAAGCTTCACGCAACATTAAATATAATTAATTTCAAAATAAAGGAATATATAAAACAAAAAAATATTTTGATTTACGATTATGGTTTTTAAGCATGTACGTTCGGATAAAAGGTTTACTTCAAAAATTATCTTCATATTTGCAAAGTGGAAGAAGAAATAATAAAAATAATTTTGCTATTACTTTTAATAATAGTGAAAAGATCACAATAGAAGCAAGTCTTCAAGAACCATTCAAAGATTTTAGAAGGTCCTAAGTTTAAGTATACAACAATTAATCACTTAAAAGGTATTACATAATTATGTATCTTTGTGGCTTATTAGCTAAATAGGTAGTATTATAAATAAAGAATCTTTGTGGCTTATTAGCTTTGCCATCTAAAAATTATTAGGTGAAATTTCAAGCTTTAGTCCTGTAACTATAAAGCCCACCAACTTTTGTGGTTATGTGCATTTGATCACTTTTACTTTAAATTATTGACAGCATCCACCAAAGATAGAATTTTTTCAAAAAACAACAAATATCCAACAAAACATAACGTAAGACCTTACACATATAATGTGAAAATAAATATCGAGCAAAACCTCTTTTGTATTGATGGGAAAAAAAATACTGAAAGTATTCTAAGTATATTTAATCATCTAATTAATTCTTTAGACATAGAACACAAAGAACTTTTCTAACCTATTTAATCAAAGTATCAATAAATATAATTATGAAAATTCATGCATACGATATGCAACACAATGAACTTTAAGAACAAGGAGAATAATTTATGCATACAACATAATAAGACCATTTAAGCAACATTGTCATAAATCAAGTAAAAATTTCTTTAATGTTGGTGTTTTCTTTTTCTTTTCTTTTCTTTTTTCGTAAAAGAATTTCCGACTCTAAGTTTATTTTATTTAAAAAAAAAAAATTCATGATACACCTTAGCTTTTTTAGCCAATTCGATTTGAATTAGATTATGATATATTTTCTTTTATAATTAACGTGTGCCACGTGCAACGCACGTGAGATTTACTAGTTATTATAAATGTCTTCCTCAGAATCTTAGCTATAGTGACAGAATTTTTAGTAGTTAAGCTTTGAGAATTTGGAAGCTGTTAGAAATTTAGTCGGGTGGGTGCCTTCTCTTGTCTGATGAATTTGTAATAGAAAAATGAAAGATCTATTATTCTCGTCCAACCCAGTTCATCAGACCAATATTATAAGTTGGATTGGTTCGACTTAATATTTCATCGGGTCAAAAGTTACTGAATAAAGCTCGGCCCATTATCCTAAAGCATAATATATTTTTCGGGTCGATCCACACTCTACCGGGCTTTTAACCCATCGAGTCGGACATGTTGGGCACGATGATATTTGAAGACATGATTTATATGCTCCAGCCATTCTAAAACATCGCACGAGTGGAGTCAGTCCATCAGGACGGGCCCAATTTACCACCTCTAAATCCAATACTAAAACTTCAATGTCGGTCCACGGAACATGACCATTTTACCACCTTTAGACCTAATACTAAACCTTCAATGATAGTTGGATTTGAATTTTCAAAATCTTCCTCTTTAGGTTTATAGAACAAGATCAACCTTTATTGATATTTCGTTTGGCCTACAACGAAAAGCCTAAATAGAACAACGAAAACTGATGAAATGATTTAACTATAACAGTTATAGATAACCCAAAGTTGGGGGAATTTTTTCTATTTTGTTTCTAAACTATTTTTTGTGTTAAATAGCAATCTTTACTCAACGGGTATATCAATTTGCAACCTCCAATTTCAGTGAGAAAAATTAAAAATAATTTTTAAAAATAACTTAAAAACCATAAATTATTTTAAAAATCTAAAAATTATTATTAAATTCTAAAATTTCATAAAATTTTAAAATTTTAATTTTTTTAATATGACATTTTAATTTTTTTTATAAGAATTTCAAATTTCAAATTTTCTGAATATAAAAAATATATTCATTTCATAAAATTAGAGTTTCTTAGAAATATATTTTCTAAATTTTTAATAAATTTTATATTTTCTTTAACTTAGTTTAAGCTCTTTTAAGAAAATTGATTTATTTAAAAAAATACTTTCAGCATTTCACATATCTTAAATTATTTTCTTGACATTCCAAAATAATTTTCAGATTTTATAAAGTAATTATACAATTTAAAAAAAATATTTCAATCCAAATAATTTAAAATTTTCTTTAAAATGTTTAAAATAATTTCAAAGTTAGAAAATAATTTTTAGAAATAACCATTTTGAAAATCCTTAACTACTAAAAAACTGATGCAATATTTGTAAAATTCAATTTTTTTCTTGAAAGTTTGAACTAACAATTTATATTTTTTATTAAATAAAATAATATTTGTCTACATCAAAATTAACCGAATATTTTTTTTTCTAATTATATATATACACACATATATACATATTATGTATTTTATATCCCAAAAATTTATTGGGAGCATTTCATTGGAGATAAAAGGAAAAAAAAAAGAATTAAAAAAATATTATGAATATTTTATCGGAGAACGAGAAGAAGGGATAACGATAGGGAGAAGAGAAGAAGAGAGAGGGCGGGGAAGGAGAGAGGACGAGAGAGATAGAGATAGAGAGAGGACGAGAGAGAGAGAGAGAGAGAGAGAGAGAGAGAGAGGAGAAGAGAGAAGTGTGAGTCATGAGGGATTTGTAAATGACCACCTTTGTCAAAGGATTTTAAATCCACCAAAATATAATGTAAAATGGAAAATTTCAAATCTTGGATTTCTAAATGGGTTGATTTAAAAATCTAGATTTTCAAATCCACTCATTTAGTATTTTATCCAAACACATGGAGTGGATTTGACAATGAATTTATAAATCCACATCACAAATCTCTCCATCCAAATGGAGCCTAAATGATTTTATTTGAATAATTTATAAATTAACATGATTTATTTTTTAAATAATTTAAGAAAATTAGTATGTTTTTTCTCTAAAAATATTATTTTCTAACGTTTATATATTTATATTTTTTACAATTTATTTTTAAGTTATTCAAAAAATTGAATTGTTATAAAATATTTTTTAGATTATTTAAATAATGCTCCCTCCGTCCCGGCTTAACCTGCCTAGGTTGACCGGGCACGGATGTTAAGAAAAAATAGATTTTGTGGAATCTTTGACTTTTTTAATTGAGAATGGAAATTTTGATTGTGGAGATTGTGAGAGAAATTTGCCATTTATGGAGCTGGCAGGTTAAGGTGGGACTAACCAAAATGGCAAATAGGCAGGTTAAGCTTGGACGTAGATAGTATAATTTTTGATTTTTTTTTTTAATATTTTCTATTCTTCTCGCCGGAGGTTGCAAATTGATAAGCCCGTGGAGTATATGTTGCTATTTGATACAAAAAAATAGTTTAGGCATAAAAAAAAATTCACATAGTTCTGGGTGCAAATTGTTATTAATCCTAACTAGAATATCCCCATCGTGCGATACAATTAAAATATAATTATTTACAAGAAAAAATAGAATCAAATAATTGAAAAAAATGAATAATTGTTTTGTTTTAAAAAAATTAAATTATTAAATAAATCTTTATTCTATTAAAGATTTTTTTTTTTTTTTTTTTTTTTTCAACCTAAATTCACACTACAAGAAAAAGGGTCTTTTGAGACCACAAAAAAGTGGTCTTAAATAATGAGTATTTGCCACAGCCTAAGCAAAATGGTCTCAAATAATGAGTATTTGTCACAACTTATGAGTATTTGTCACAACTTTATTGTCGTCTCAATAACTCGGTCGCAAATAATATATTTGTGACCACAAAAGTTGTCTCAAATGCGTCTCAAATATTTTTTGCAACAACTTGTTGTCTCTAAAAGTAGTCTTAAAGTTGTTTCAAATAATTTGTAGAGAGATTTGTGACAACAAGTGGTCACAAATAACTTATTATTAGTGACCACAATTGTGGTGTCAAAAAGTCTTATGCAAAAAACTTCTTTTATTGTAGTGTCATTACAAAAATTGATAGTAATTTTAGTTTTCTATTGATATTGGCAAATTTTGAAAATGACACCAAACTCTCTTCAGAGACTTCTAATATATTTATAGTGAAAACAAATTAGTTTTCTACAACTATTGAAAAAAAAAATTTTATGAAATAAAAAATTAGAGGAAAATTTTCGTTTACATAGGGTTACATTTTACTAAATTGCATATGAAGGTTCTCAACTTTTGTGACCATGCGGCATCGTCTAGTACTATTACCATGTGATAACTTTATTAACATATTAACTACCTTGCTGAACTATGCATATAATTATGAGATAATTATAAAATGGCCGCCGAACTATTAATACTTTTTCACTTCGGCATATAAATTATTAATATTGGCTAAATCGCCGCCAACCTATTTAAATATTACTACTCGAAAGCTGCCGGCCATAATACCGCCCAAATTCATTGCACGCCCGGTTTTGCAAAACCACCTTTTGGGACATAATTTGGGCGGTATTCTGACCGGCAGCTTTCGAATAGTAATATTCAAATAGGTTGACGGCGGTTTAGTCGATGCTAATAGTTTATATGCCAAAGTGAAAAAGTACTAATAGTTCGGCGGCCATTTTATAATTATCCCTATAATTATTATATAAACTACTTTAATGGAAGTACATTAACAACACATATATATTTATTATTTAATTGCGTTATATATTATTTTAGGTGTGTGACATATGTATAGTCCTTCATATATTATTTAATACCATATTCTTTTTTGTTATATATATAGAAGTTGATTTTTATGTAATAATAAACGTAACTTATTTTATGTAATAATTAACTTATATTACTTGACAATTGAACTTATATCGTACACTACTGCTCTTCTACGACTATCGAGTTTATTATGTTTTACAAATAGCTTTTAACATAAAATAGTTAACAGCTCTGATGGAAAATACCAAAGCATAATATGTAAAACATCAAGAGCACTAATTTGTCGAAAAACAAATGAACATCAATTACAGAATACTGTTAAAACTACCAAACACAAGAAAAGAAGATCCATACAATCGAAAACTTTAAACGCATAACTGAAAAATAAAAAAACACCAAACATAAAATAAAAAAGACAAAAACTTGGATGCATGTGATGCACCATAACTTATTGTATACCACCCTATTTTTATAATAATATTTCACGCACGCTTTTTATATAAAGTAAGGGACTATTTGTTGAACACTAAAAGTAAATGCTTGGTGATATTTGTGCAATCTTAGATATCTCAACCTTGAGGTCAAAGGTTCAATTCTGGATGTTGCCTGTAGTCCATTCTTTATATTTTTTTCTTTTTTTCTGCGTCTTTTTTCCTTGTTCCTTCATTTTTTTCCCTTTTCCTTCTTTTTTTTGCCCTTTAAATTTTTTATTTTTTAGCCCGTGAGTCTGGAAAAAATTATAAATTATATATATATTCTTTTTAATAATGCAAAAATAATTATATTGTAAGTTCGAAACATCAATATTGTACAATATATAAGAAAAAAATAATATAACCAAACCTATACTGTCATACATCATAATATATATTATGTCCAAATATTAAATATATTATGTGGTTAAATATAAATATTTCGCAGTGTTCAAGAAAGTTAGTTAAAGAAAATGTATCCTGTTAGACATTATAACGTATACTATATCGAAATATTAAATATACTGCGAGTATTGTAAGTTGGAAAAATAAACATTTCGTTGTATGAAACAAAAATTAACTAAAACACGTATACTATCAGGTATCATAACATATACTATATCGAAATATTAAATATACTGTGAGCATTGTAAGTTGAAAAAAAAAAATATTTCGCAGTCGAAACAAAAATTAACTAAAACAACATATACTGTCAGACATCATAACGTATACTATATCGAAATATTAAATATACTGTGAGTATTATAAGTTGGAAAAGATAAATATTCCGCAGTATGAAACAAAAATTAACTAAAACAACGTATACTGTCAGACATCATAACGTATACTATATCGAAATATTAAATATATTGTGAGTATCGAAAACTAATTAATGTGTAAAATATGAATAATTTTTCATTCATGGTATAATAGAAAATTAATCAAAATAAACATATACTAATTAATGTGTAAAATATGAATAATTATTTTTTTCATGGCAATAATAGAAAAATTAATCACAAAACAACATATACTCTTAGGCTTTACAACATATACTATGCTCGAAATTTGAATATACTGTTGGTGAAAAATTAAAAGATGCTGTTAGGATTCGAATTCGCGTCCAAAAGGGTGAAATGTCACACCTTTACCAGCTAAGCTAGTGCATATTTTGTGATTCCAAACACACCTTAGTATATATAGATCGCACGCGAGAGAATAGAAGGAGGTGTACAATAAGTCTAATGTGCATCTTATGCACACGAGTGTCACTCAATAAAAAAAATGTAGAATTGATAGCTTCAACAGGTCCTAATTGTGAACCTTCACTTCAAACATAAGTTTTTCCTCATTAACCAAAAGAAATGTTGTCTTCGAACAAATAAACAGGCCATTCTCAAATATAAAATTATTAAATTTCAGTATCTCGCATGAAAACACGCGATCCTTAATGGTGCACTCTAAGTTGCCATACTTTGCTATTCACAGATAGCCTTACAATCACAACGCTGTGATCTTGCAACTAATCCCCAGAACATCATAGAAATAGGATGAAATATAAAAAAAAAGAACTTTATATATATATATATATATATATATATATATATATATATATATAAATCGGGCATTAAAAATTATCGTCTACAATCCCAACAAAACCTGCCTCTCCAACAAAAAAATGGGAGCCATTGATGACAATGTTCAGACTTATTTGCTGCTTTGATGTAATTGTGAAGTTCGCTAAAGGCACAACGTGCATAAGGTCTCATACGCATCCCATTTATAAGCAAGCAATCTAAGTCAGAAAAAAGTTAGGTTCAAGAAGAATATTATGATTATACAAAGTGCAAAATTTACGTACGGTATAAAAGGTCAAACATGCACCTATTTATATTCACAAATACAAATCATGATTTCTTGACATTCATGTTTATGTAGCTATTTAAATAAAATACATGATCCCGTGAATCATCCATAAGTCGTCCCCTCTATTTGATTAGTTAATTGATTTGTCACAGATTTCAAAGGTAATATCCTTATATAAAAAGCAGTGATATACTCCCTCCGATAAAAAAAGAGTGTAGCTTTAGAAAAATTGAAAACATTGAAAATAAGTGTCGTTTTATCAAAAAAAAAGAACACAATTCTTATAATCTTATCCTAAATAACCTACCTAATTATTTAGTTAACTATTTCTTTAATCCAGAAAACATACCACAATTAATAAATTGTGTAGGAATATATTTTTTATTTCCTCAAATCCCTAATTTTTCCAAAAAAGTGTGTAACGACACGTTTTTTGGAACGGGGGAAGTAATAAACAGTCATTTATTTTAGACATGTGAATGTCTAAATATATGATTAAGACAGTGAGCTATTTTAGACGTGTTATATAAAGTATATAACATACTTATTTAACTCCAAATATTATTTTTGTTACATATATACTAAATACTATTATTACAACTATTTAATATTATTAAGAGAAACTTTCAACATTTATTAGTTAACTCCATAGTGCCATATACGGCAAAAATAAATACACATATATGAAAATATATACGTATACACATGGGATGATCTATAATTACATTAGATAATAAACATTATTAATGGTTAATTAATTGATTGATATATCACTAATTCCAATTATATATTCCTTTTAAAAGAGATGTATGTTAGAGTGAGTCTTGTGTGTGAACGGCCACACGTGTGACGGAATACACTTTTACAGAAAATATTGATACTTTTACAGGAAAAAGTGATACTTTTACTACATTGATACTTTTACAGATAAAAGTGATATTTCTGCTACAAAAAGTGATATTTTTTTTGTTAAAAAATTGTGATACTTTTACAAATAAACGTGATACTTTTACCACAAAAAATGATACTTTTTTCTGTCACACCGTGTGACGGTCACATACGAGTTTTTGCCGTTATGTTAAACATAACATGATATTGTATTTAGTGCTATTTTAAGCGTGGGATGTATACTATTTTTTTATATATTGAATATACTAATGTCAGCCGAAACTTGCGGAGGATATAACCCGAGAATCATAGCCGGAAATGTTGGCTAAATATCCACCTAGAATCATAAGATTCATAACAATTATTCCTTCGTCCTTGCTTAATTTCTCTATTTGTCTTTTCGATTTGTCCCAAATAATTTATCAGCTCAAAAAAGGAAATTTCCTGACAATCTACTCCCTTAAAATCTCCACCCTCAATCTCCCTCTTTGAAAAATTAATTTTTTTTTCAAAATCTGCTTTTCCTTAACCTCCGTAACGATCAGAGTAGGTAAATTAAGACGAGACAGATGTAATATAATATACCCCCGAGACTAAATTTAATTGTATTACGGAATTACAACCTTAATTAAAATATGCGATACACATAATTAGTTCAAACTTACCACAATTCTACGATTTACAATTAATCTTCTCTGTCTTATTAAAAAGTTGTTTTAAAATAAAAGTTATGTTTCAAATGTCAATGTTTGTTTTTTCGATCTAAGTAAAAATTTGAACCCTTTTATTTCACGATTTTTTTACATATGATTAAATATATAAAATGAAAATAAAAAAATAAAATAAGTCGTGTAAGTGAGAATTGAGGATTTTCGAAAAATTATACCTTTATCACGTTGAAATAAAAAAACTAGACATTTTTAAATATGACTCTTATTATAGGGCTCGAAGCATAATGGACGAGATAAGGTCTTTCCCTTAAAGAAATATACATCATGTATTAAAGAGAGTGTAGTAAAATATGTAACATGCAGTATAGCAAAGCTTTCAAATATGAACACCTATAAACTTGGCTTGACTCGATTTTACAGCTCTTGTTACTTGCCGTTTAATACTATTAAACTATAATAAAAATAACATACAACTAGACGTGTGGATATCACCCATGCATTCGTTTTTGACATTTTGTACAACTCCATGCATAATCACACCATCATTTTGGTTAATTACTATTTGTTCAGACACTTCTTTTGTAAGATACAACTTAATTACCATGGTATAATTAAGTATTTCTTTTTTTAGTTATTGATTAATAAAATGACTAAAATATCCCTCAACTCCCTATAAATATACATATGAGATCATCTGTTACATTTTGATGTTTCATCTTGTGTTTCACCACAATCGACACGTGTATTGAATAATAATAATAATACAAATTAATATGTATTGATATTAAATTGAATGTAACAAAAAATGAAAAATCTACTATAATAGAGGAAGGGATTGAAGTCACGCATTCCCCGCCAATCTTTTTTCTCTATATTTCGTCTATATATTAGGTATATATAGATATATTATATATTTTCACATACAATGTCTTCTGCTTGGGAGAAAATTGGCATGGGAAAATATAGTTCCTCCTCATATTCCTCAAAATCTAGTTATAACAGTAAACCCCCTTTCGATTCGCTCATTTCTCAAAATTACTCTACTTATAGTACTACAATTACTATCAATGGCGGAGCCATGAATTTAAAGTTGGGGGGCAAAATTAAATTTTATTTTGATTTTTTAATTATTAAAGTAGGACAAAAAGAATAGTCGAAAATGCTCTCTATTATTGCAGTATAGTGGAAACTAGAAGAGGATAAATATTTACATATATATAAGGGTACTGTTGTAAAGTTGAGGGGGGGCGGCGGCCCCTGCTAGCCCCCCTACTGGCTCTGCCTCTGACTACTACTATTGCTATCTCGAACATTAATATAACTGCAGATCGTCTTTTTTCCAACAATCCCCCTACCTATAAAAGGGTGGGTGGTTTCTTATAAATTAATGTATGGACAAAAATAACCCACATTCATAACTATAAGTTAAGGTTAAACAAGTAATTTATCATATAATTAAGTTGCAATAATTCATTTCAAGACAATAGTGATGAAAAAATAACATATATCAATCACTATAATAAAACTCCTACTCAATTAAAGAAGACATAAACAAAATAAAAACAAAAAACAAAAAGAATCACCTATATATATTTAACTTCTTTTACCTGTCGTTATATGATATATTTATATTTATTATTTGTTTAGTTGAATTTTTTTTAAATGAGATTTTAAGTGCATGGTTTGCTATTTGGTTGTGTTTTGGATTGAGTTTATAGAGTATCAATTTTCAAATTTTACGACATTATTTTCCAGATCATTGATATCAAGTATTTTAATTTTCATTGCCAATAAATTTTGCATTTCAAATTATGTTTGAATAATGAAGCCTTCTCCTAACTAATTAAATGAGAATGTTATATTTCACTATAAAAAATGCATTTTTTATGATATGGATAATGACATTACAAAAAAGATATTCTTAAACTTCAGCTAACATCATTTAAATCATCCATATCTGCCTAATTTTTAAGAATGCAAGTTGTCTCTTACAAAAGAAATATTATCACTAAAATATCCTTAGATCATATTATAACATATACAAATAATCAAGTAATTTGATATATAATTAGCAAGATTAAACTAGATGATTGAAATACGTATCATAATACATTGAGAAGGGTAAACGACAGTTCAATAATTTTGATTTCTAACTTGAAGTTTTTTCAAAATTTAAATAAATTTAATATCATATTAAATTACATCTCAAGAGCTTGCTAATAATATAATAATCATATACTTAGATATTTATTTGATATGATCTTTTATCATTTTAAGCAAAGCATTATGAAACTTTTAACATTTTGACCCTTTTAATGTTAACAAATTGATGCAAGTAAGAATTGTATAATATTGGAGAAAATTAAGAATAAGTTTATTCATAAATCTGCAAACAAATAAAGTGAGTTAAAATAATAGAGGTAGTTTAAGAATTTTTTTTGTTATTTTTTTTTCGCCATATATCTTTTAGATAAAAAGTTTAAAAGGGTAAGCACATATGTAAGAATTTATTTAATATTACCTTAAGGATTATCGACATTTCGTGAGCAAACATGAAAAATATTTTAAGTTGTTAAATTTGTTTTTGTTGTTGGTTGATATGATTTCATTACTTAATTGTGTCATGAAAAGTTTAGAAAGAATTTCATGTGAAGGGGAAAAAGTTAAAGAAATAGTGTCTCTTATTTTAAATCAATCTAAACTAAAGAAAAATGTATGTCTATATATATATATATTTAAAATAATTATGAAAATAATAATAAAATAAATTAAAGGAGCTATTATGAAAATAAAAATAAAATAAGTTAAAGGGGCTTCGTGTAACATTAAGTATAATTAATTTCAAAATTAAAAAATAGATAAAACAAGATATATGCGTGTATACTATATGGGGTTAATTACCAAAAAAATCACGAACTTTGATCCAATTTTCAATTGCAACATGACTTTTAAAACTTATCAATGTTGGTCAACAACTATAACTTTTTTCAATTACAACATCAGCTAATTTTTTTAACACCTGATTGTGTCGATATCACCACCATTAGATGCATATGGACAAGACCGTCATTTGCCCTCGATCAATTTCACAATCCGTCATTTTTATTGTCGTTAATCGGTGATTGAAGTTATTATGTCACTTCTTCGACTCTCAATTAACGACAGGAGAATTGACGGATTGTGAAATTGATCGAAGGCAAATGAAGGTCATGTCTAGGTGCATCCAATGGTGGTGATGGAGACACAATCAAATGTAGAAAAATTTAGCCGATGTTGTAATTGAAAAAGTATTATAGTTGGTGACCAACATTGATAAGTTTTATAAGTCATGTTGCAATTGAAAATTGGACCAAAGGTCGTGATATTTTTGGTAATTAACCCTATATGTATATATACACTTTTAGGATTAAAAGTTTGGTACGAAAACGATCCCAAATCTGCAAAGTGAATCACTTAAAATTATTACATAAATATGTATTTTTGTGGCTTATTGGCTTTAGATCTAAATTTAATCAGTAAAATTCAATATTTAGTCCTCTAATGATAAATCCCACTAACTTTTGTGGTTATGTGCATTTCTATTCGTGTTATTAGTATTACACGGTCATTTTACTAGATACAATTGACTACCCACCTAAGATGGAATTTCTTTAAAAAAAAAAAACAAAAAAAAAATGAAATACCCAAGAAAACACAAAATAAGAGCTTGCACATATAGTGTGATAATAAATCTCACAAAAAATCTTTTGTGTTGATGAGAAAAAACCAGTACCGAAAGTATCCTAAGTATATTTAATTATCTAATTAATTCTTTCACCCAAAAAATTACTAGCCTATCTAATCAAAGTATTAAAAAATATAATTTTGAAATTCATATGTACAAAGTACAACGCAATGAACATAGAGAACTAGAAGTAAAAAAAATTAAAACAAAAGAAAACAAAAACAACCATGCATACAAAAAAATAAGACCATTATGCAGAATGGTCATAAACCAAGGAAAAAAAATTAGTGTTGAGTGACCCTAATTTAAAATCAATCTAAACAAAAGAAAAAATATGAGTATAATAATAATAATAATGATGATGATGATGATGATGATGATGATGATGATGATGATGATGATGATGATGATGATGATGATGATGATAACGGAGAGGAAGATAAAATAAATTAAAGGAATCTCATGTAACGTTAAGTATAATTAATTTTTAAAAAGAAAAGGATATAGGAAACAAAATATATTTTGATTTATAATTATAGTTTTTCGCATATATTTTTAGGATGAAAAATTTACTTCAATAGTAATTTCCAAATTTGCAAAGAAAGAGGAAGAAGAAACAATAAAAAGAAAATTGTGTTATTACCTCAAGAAAAGTGAAAAGCTTAACAACAAAAATATGTAGGCTTATAAGTAAGTCTCCAGGAACCATTTAAAGATTTTAGAAGGTCTTTTGTTTAAGTAAAAAAAAAAAAAAACTAACCACCGAGGAGTTATTACATAAATATTTATTTTTATGGCTTATTTGCTTTGGTATCTAATATTATTGGGTGAAATTTAAAAGTTAGTCCTCTAGCTATAAAACCCACTAACTTTTGTGGTTATGAGCAGTTGATCATTTTTACTAGAAACCATTGACAATATCTAACTAAGATGATATTTCAAAAAATAATGAATAGCCAAGAACACATAAAATAAGAGCTTACACATATATTGTGATAATAGGTCGAGCAAAATCTCTTTTGTATTGACAGGAAAAAATAGTACCGAATGTATTCCAAGTATATTTAATCATCTAATTAGTTCTTTAGTCATAGAACACCCTTTCCTAGCCTATTTAATAAAAATATTAAAAAAATATATAATAGTGAAAATTCATGTATATCATATGCAACACAATGAAAAATGAAACCAAAAAGAACAAAAAAGAAAATAGTAATCCATACATACACAATAAGAAGACCATTTACGCATCACAATTATAGATCAAACAAATGCTTCTTAGGTGTTAATTTGTTTTTTGTAAAAAAAAAAATTTGATTCGCAGTTTATTTAATCATCTTACTATTTTCTTATTTTCTTTTTTCATGGTACCCAAGGTCAATTCAATTTAGTTTAATTAGATTATGATATATTTACTTTTATAAAGTCACTTGTACCACGTGCAATGCACGTGAGCCTTTACTAGTGAAGTTAAAAGTGTGGTCGAAAGCAACACGAGCTCCTGACGGGCCGCAAACCGGGTGTTCGGATCCAGCTAGCGACAGTGACCCGATCTTCTTATGTAAATATCTATTGTTATCTGTGATTTTATTTAAATTATGTAGTTAAGGTTTTTTATTTTAGTTTTCGCATTTAAGATGACTAGCAATATACACGTGCGTTGCACGTGGTGATTATTTTGTTCAACAATTATCTAACGATAAAAATTAATTTAAACTTAAAATAATTGTACTTTTTGTAGTGGTATTATTCGATCGTTCTAATAAAACTTAATGTGTATTTATCATTGAAATATATAGACACATTTTCTTAGATTATCCAGTGCTAGAAAAAAATGAATTGATTTGGTCAATTGAACAAACACAATTCAAATCAATCAAACAAAAGCTAAAAATAATCACAAAAGAGAGAAGACAATAGTTAAATAATCTAAGTCTTAACAAAACAAGTTATAAAAATTCATAAAATCGGTATACCATGATATATATAATTGAGAAATATTTAGTCTTACAAAATTATCTACTGTATATATAAAGTTAAATGTTTCTAATTATTGTTTATTGTCAATGTGCATAGAATCCAACATCATTAATATATTAGGAATAAAGTGATACAATGATTGAAAAACTATGTACTCCCTCCATTTCAAAATAAGTGTTGTTTTAGACACTTTGAAAAATTTCACAATAAGAGTCACTTTAGTAAAACTACCCATATTTCTTCCTACATTACTCCTAAACAAATCCACCAAATTCTACTTTATATCTCATAATTTTGGTAATCCATGGCCAATAACATCATTATGATATGATAGGAGAGAGAATAAAATTAGAAAAAAGAAATATCTCATAAAAAGAAAAATATATTTGAAGTAGTGGATTCTATAAAGACATATCTGTCTTTTACACCAATCCCCCCTCCCCCTCGCGTCCCTCCTTAATTTTTACAAAAAAAAAAAGAATATAAAACGACACTTATTTAAAACAGAGGGCGGAATAGTGAAGGTATAGATTTCCATGTTTTGCCACTAAATCACTCGCAATGAAACAAAAGGTGAAAAGCCATTTATCTCACTACATCAAGTACCGACATCCATAAATTCATTATTTTTTGAATACACACAAAAATATTAAGCCTAACGCACTTTCTCTTAATATCTCTAATTAATATATAACTCCACTCAACATACATTTTTACATAAAACTCCTTGCATATTTTAATGTAAACTTCCAGCAACTTGTGTCATGATCCAACATCCAACTTATGTTATGAAAACATATATATTTTTTTTAAATATTATAGTAAGCATAATCCATTTTAGTATAATTTACTTATTAATTTAATGTTACTTATTTCAATTACTCTTAATTATTTTTTCAACTGTACGTCGACATTTTAAAATTATGTGTGGTTTAATATAAAAATCCTACTATAATATAATTTTAAAATAAATTATATTTCTTTTTATATTATAAACTAAATAATATTTCTTTTTAGGGAGGGATGACTATACACATAGTATCTCGTAATCTTCAATTGCGACACATGCTCTATGTAAATATAATATACTCCCTCCGTCCCGGCCTAATTGTCCAACCTTGGCCGGACACGGAGATTAAGGAAAAATAGATTTTGTGAAATCTTTGACTTTTTCAAAGGTGGAGATTAAAAGTAGAGATTTTGAGGGTGGAGATTGTGAGAGAGTTTACCATTTATGGGCTTGGACAATTAGCTTGGGACAAACAAATATGACAAGTTGGACAATTAGGCCGGGACGGAGGGAGTATTTTTTTCAAATTTTAACTATTTTTATGTCCTCATTTTTTAGTATTAGTGAAATACTCCCACTTTTCCGCACATGGCACATTCATTTAATTTTTTTATATATACATGTTTAGACCATTCTAGTATTGATCTCCCATTTTATTTTTATTTGGACTATACCGCACTGTATTTCAATGTAGTTATAATTTATTTTATCTAACATATCCTAATTAGCTAATATTAACATTCACATTTTACTATCTACATTTTTCTTCATGTTTTAATTTAGTTATGTGATAATGGTTCACATAGTACAATTTTTTTAGCCATTCATATAGTACAAATTAGTTTTATACAGTTCTTGTTTTTCCCTTTATTATACCTTATAATTTTATATAGCAAAGTAAATACATTTCTCCAATTGTTAAATATGATTCATATATATACATATAATATTTTTATTAATTTAATAATTTCTTTAATGATAGATTTAAATATTTAGAAAACATAATTAGGTGGAATTATTCATGTTCATTTTGACATGTTTAACCTTTTATTACTTCTATTATTAGTACAAAAAAAAAAAAAAAAATGTAACATATAATAGTATCATTTCCTACAAGCATAATAAATATATTTCTGTTTACTTATTAATGCTCATATAAAGAAATCTGTCATGTAAAAAAAAAAATATTGCTGGCTTAATTTAAATTTAAACAGAAAATCAAAATGTATGGCTAGTTACGAAAGATTTTGTTTTCCGCTAATTTTGTAGTGTGAATCATAATTTAACCCTCTATATTTTGCACACCTTTTTTATATGAAGGTGCCGGATACATTTCTTTTCTCCATTTGTTAAATAATTTTATAATTTTCAATTATACTTAAAATTCTCCGCTTATATTGTCAACTACATCTCAGTTAGTTGCTTCTTGTTCATTTTTTTCCTTCTATATGTTTGTTCTTTACGATCATCACTTAATCTTATGACATCTTATTTTCTTTTCTTTTTTTAGAAAATATTAGTATGTCCTATTGTTATACTTAAACCTATATAGTTGTGAACTTTCTCCACGTGTTATCCTGCATTGTTTTCTCTAACAAATAAAATTTTGTACGTTAGTCTTAAGTCTAATGATCATAAATCTTGTAATTTTGATACCTCTTTCAAATTATTACTTAACATTTATTTTTATTTAGTATATTCAAATATATTATCCATTGAAAATGTTACATTTCAGGATAGTTCTTAAATATATCACGTTGAAGTTATGTATATATAGGATCAAAACGAAGCGCTAAAAATCATATATGAAATATTATTCTCTTATTGTAATGTTTACAAATATATGTTTCTTATAAAGAATATAAATTTTATCTAGATCTGGCCATAAAACTGAATTGATTTTCTGGGAAATTAGACTCTTTTTTAAATAATACCTCTACTATTATTTTCACATGTTTATTTACATTATTAATATTTATATATATTGAAGTGTTAATACATATTTTCTCTATTAATTATATAATTTCTTAAATTTCATAATTATGTTATACATTTTATATTTATTTGACCATGTCTTCCTCTCTCTAAATTGTAGCTTTTAATGTACTTTAGAATTTATTGTCATACTTATTCTTTAAGTTCACAATGTGATATATGAAGAAGCGTGAGAAGAACAAAACGTGAGCCTAAATCTATTGATTCTAAGAATACCCCGAAAAAGACATAAACTGGGAACAAAACTCGTTTTCTATTATAAAAATATCAAATCAACCATTTAATACAATACTGGACTCCTATTTATACTAATAATTGAACCCTAGAACAATAAATCACTACCACAATAATTTAAAAGTAACAAATCAAAAAAAATATTCTAAAAGATAAACTATATCAAATCTAACATAAGCTAATAAATAACAGATCTAATCAAATCTTCTAATATTCTCCATCATTCTCTTCTCCTTAAAAATGATTCGTCCTCGAATCGTGTAGGTCGTGTATGTGCAAAGATGGGCTGGGACATCTTTATACTCATGCACCCATGGATCAACCATAGCATTCATAAATGTATGGACAAAGTGAGCAAAAATCTGTAAAACAAATGCAGCAGCCACAACCATGCATGGAAGTAATCGAATCTGATTTAGCTTTGAAGACAAACACATCCAAAACTCGATGGAAGTATTCTTCATTGGACTTCTCATCATAAAAAATGTAGTTGATCATAACAACCATTACTGACCTCCACACAAGTATCAATAATTTCATGGTGAGAAATTGTATCATCAATCTCATCCGAGAAGTATTCACATGATGGGGAAAATAGATCGTCAATTAAAGTCTTATTGACATCTAATTCCTCATAAAAATTAGTGGTCCATCATAACCATCATGATCATTTGCCAACAAATCAATTTGTTGGTGGATTTGCATAATTTTATCTTCGTTCAACTTCTCATAGAAAATGGTTGTAGCAACATAAATTGCACAATTGGAATTTATTGATTTATTTAGGATTTTATGTTACAATCTATAGTTAAAAGTCTCTGATTCTTCTCTTCGGTTGGCTTTGGAATTTGATGGATAGGTTGCTTAGATAAACGCAATCGAAGGGGCTCCGCACCTTGATCTTGGATCGTAAGTTGCTTCTGGAGAACTTTGACGAAGAACACTTTGATTTCTTCGAATGACACCTTGAATGTTGGAGAGGATTTCGCCTTTGCTCTTGATTCTCCAGCTTCCATTGTGGTGTATCTTGGAATGAAAACATGACCCTTTATATAGGTGTATGATGTAATCTCTTTGCCATGGAATAACATGATTTGATTTTTTATTTTGATTTGTTTATAAGTCTTTCCTTGGATAGGAAGATATGATTAGATTTGGTGATCGTCTCGCCTTTGGTAGGAAGATATGCTTTCATTTCGTTTTGTTACCAAAGTATTGGTAATTCTTTTCCATATTGGCAAGATTTGATCTTGATTGCCAAGAAATAAAGATTTAGACACTTGACAATATCTGATTGGGCACAAATTTTATACGCTTACAAGTACCCCCTCGAGATTTGTTCACGGATAACATGTCTTGGAGTGAATAAGTGTCGAAATCTTTCACTATGTAGATCAACGTCTTCTTTGATTTACGTAGATATGTGGATAGTTTATACTCATATGTAGGAACCTTTAATTTAGACTTGGATTTGATAGATAATTTATACTCATATCTAGGAGCCTTCAATTTGGACTTGGATTTGATAGATACTTTATACTCGTATCTAGGAGCCTAATATTTGTATTTGGATTTGATAGATAGTTTATCTCATATCAAGGAGTTCCTTATTTAGGTTTGGAGTTGTAGATAGTTTGTACTTGTATCAAGGAATTCTTTAATTTAGATTTGATTTATAGACCTTTTAAACTCGTCTCAATGATTATTCATTCTTGATATGTAGAACTTTTAAACTCGTGTCAAGGAGCCTTGATTTGGGTTTGGTTTTTAGACCTTTTGAACTCGTGTCAAGGAGTTTTGATTTGAATTTGATTGGTTGACCTTTTAAACTCGTGTCAAGGAGTCTTAATTTGAATTTGATTTGAGAGACATAGATATTTTTGGCTCGCATCTGGGAGCATCGCAGATAGTTTAAACTCGTATCAACAAGCATCATTTATTTTTTTGGACTGTAGAAAGTTTTTTATCTAAGAGCATTATAGACAGTTTAGGATCGTATCAATGAACATTTTTTTTTTATTTTTAGACTTTAGAAGTTTTCGCTTGTATCCAGTAGCATTATGGACAGTTGATGCTTGTATCAAGAGCATTGAGCCTTATTTTCTTCACTTAGAGTGCGGGGAGAAGCTTTGCCCCCACATGCTTTTGGTTTGAAATGACATCTTCATGGTTCACCGAAACATCGCCATTGATGGAAGATTGATAATTCTTCCTTGGGACTTCAAACTTGTCTTCAAAGAGGAGATTAGAGGTAGAGATTGTCCCACCGAGCTTGTCAAAATTTGTAACAACATAAATTGCACAATTGGGATTTATTGATGTATTTGAGAATTTGTGTTATAACCACTATTTGAAAGCCTCTGATTCTTCTCTTTGGTTGACTTTGGAGTTTGATGAATAGTTGGCTTAGATAAACGCCGATCGGAGGGGTTTCGCACTTTGATTTCTGACTGAACACTTTAAATGTCTTCATATGACACCTTGAATGTTTGAGATAATTTTGGCTTTGCTCTGGATTCTCCAACTTCTATTGTGGTATGTCTTGAAATGAAAACAAGACCCTTTATATAGGTGTAGGATATGACATCTTGCCATAAAATAACATGATTTGATTAGTCATTTTGATTTTGTGATGAGTCTTTCCTTGGATAGGAATATATGATTAGATTTGGTGATCTTCTTGGCTTTGGTAGGAAGATATGACTTGATTTAATTTTGTTACCGAAGTATTGGTAATTTTTTTTATATTGGTAAGATTTTATCTTGATTGCCAAGAAATAAAGATTTGGACACTTGGCAATATCCGGTTAACTATTCAATTGGACACAAATTTTATATGCCTACAATAGTATCAAGAACCATAGTTGACACCTCGAAACCATCATTGAAGATCGTGATTGGTCTTTGATTACCAACTAATGCAGACAAAAGCAAGAGAAGAAAAATGATACGTGAGTCTAAATTCATTGATTCTAGGAATACCCGAAAAAAGATATAAAATGGGAACAAACCCCATTTTCTATTGTCAAAATATCGAATCATCCATGTAATACAATAATGGAGACTCCTATTTATACTAATAATTAAACCCTAAAACAACAAAACACTACCATAATAATTAAAAGGATTAGTTCTAAAATTGCAACCGACCTATACTTACGAGACTATTTTTACAACTTTCTCGAATATAACATGTAAATATAAAAATTTGTCCTGTAATTTAAGTATATGAATAGTAAAAATTAAATGTAGGGAATCTATATATATATAAAAGTAAAATGAAGGTTACTTTTGTAATTTTTACTTTCCCTCCTAATTTTTACTCCATAATTTGGTAAGTTGTACTTTAGTAAATTTTAAATTTTATTTTAATTTTTTTAAATACTAATAACTTTTTCATTTTTGGTCCGATTTTTATGTAATATATATCATTTAAATGGTCTTTTCACGAGCTTTAATTTGACATCCATATCACATATATTATAATGAGTTGAAAAGTAATATTATTTTCTTTGCTAATTATATGTATTAAATATTATTTATTGGCCTGCAAAACTAGATTAGTGAAACAATTTTTTTTGCATTTCGTCTGAAACTTTGGATCATAATTGGTACTACCTCCATTTTTATTAGATGTAGTTTTAGGTTTTGTCAATTGTTTTTAAATAGGTGTCTTTTTTCCTTTTTCTAAAACTAATTTTTTCATTACTATCCGTGTCATATTTCTAATTTTTGTTAGATGATTTTTTTTATAAGATATAGTTTTAGGTTTGTCAATTATTTTTAAATAGATGTTTGTTTAGCGTTTTTTTCTAATTTTTTCAATATTATTCGTACCATTATCTCTAAAAAACTCTAATTTTCTAATTTACCACATTCAGTATCATATATAAATGGGAAGAAAGATAATATAAAGAAACTATGATAAATTGAGAAATTCCACTAGAAGGTTTCAAAAAATCAGTTCGAGACCTGAATATTAGGAGTTTTCAATTCGAGGCCCGAATATTGAGTTTTTTCTTATTAGAGGTCTAGATTTTGAATTTTACTCACTCTTACGTCTTGAAAAATATGCTCTGAACTGGAACTTTAAATCTACTCCGTACTGAATCTTTCGCACATCGAATAATATATCCTACTTTTGATACGTAATCTTGAATTGATAATCTGACCCACTAATTGAGAAAAAACTCAAAATTCAAGCTTGAATTGAGAACCTCCAATATTCAGGCCCCTAACTAGGACACTTTTCCAAAATTTAAGTCTTCAACTGAAATTCTGCTAGGATAAATTTGAGGGATTCATGGGGAGATAGAAAATTTGGTTGAGGATATACCATTTCCCCTGTATTTGGATTCTCTAATCCAAAATTAAAATTGTATATATAAAACAAAGGATGTAGTATGTTATTTTCACATTTAGTAAAAATCAAACTTTATTTTAATCTTTTACGCCACAAATAACTTTTTTTCATTTCGAACCTATTTTTAATTATGTATAATATATCAAATTAAAGCTCTTTTCAAGATCTTTAATTTGATATTCATATTTATTTAGGAAAATTTGATATTCATATCACATATATTATAATTAGATATTTCATTTGGAAATATTATATTGTTTGTTCGTTGATTATTTGAATAAGATGTGAGCTTTTAAGGTGGTTTGTACTATAGCCTAGGACCAGAATACAACTAAAATTAGGTAAATAGTTCTCTAATAAAAAATAACTATCTTCATTAAATTATTAAAAACGAAACTAATTAATTTATTTAATTTGATCGAAAGTTTTCTTTTGTCGAGATAAACTTCATTATTTAAATAATTAAGCATGTAATTTCTTAAATTTAATAATTTAGGTTTAGGTTTAAATTTCATATTTGCAAATAATAATTTATAGTTTGTTATAATAATAATTTTGTTTAGTTAATCGCAGGACTATGACTTCCACACATATTTATATATTTATATATGGAAATTAATATTGATTTTTTTTTTATTACTTATTCATTTTTTCATAGTTTATATTTATTATGTTATTTTTATTTAAAAATTTACACTTTGCAACCTCAACTGTGAGATTTTATACGTGTTGCAATCTATTTTTTTTTAAATAAAATAATATTAATCTGACTGATCTTTATAATTTTTTTAGATTTTGCAACCTAAACATTACTTTTTCGCATTATTTAGCCTCAACTATGTCTATTTTCCTCATTTTTCAACCTAATTAATTTATTTATTAAAATTAATAAATTTGTATCTTTAAATAAATCATATCTTTATAATAAAAATATAGAATTTATTTGAATAAACTTCAACATATATGAAATTCTTAAGATATATTGAAGGATATTGAAGGATCTTTGAATTTATTTTGTTAGTGTCAAGTATCATTTAAATCTGAAACGTATTTGAGTATATATTAAATCTATAAAATTAGTATTCTCTTTTTAAAGAGGAAGTTAAGTAGGTATATTCAAAATTTTAAAATTATTTAAATAAGTTAAAATATCTAAATAAAATGAAAAAAAAAAAAACCACTAATTTACATATAACGTTATTCAGTTTATTATATTTAATAATTTTGATGGATTCTATAATAGCTAGATATTTATATTTGTTTGAATATTCTTTATCACTTAAGTTATTTGTGGATGTCCACACATATCAATATGGATACAAACACACCAAATATATGTTTGAGTTCAATATTAAGATAATATTAGTGTTTGTTTGAATATTCATTATCACTTAAATATATGCTCACACAACAATTTGATGTTCTTAAATATTTTATTTTGTTTTAATATTCATTTATTTATGTTAATCCATAAAATAATATATTTATAAAACATACGTTATATTAAATCCATGTATATCATGTAAACACAAACGAATAATTACATTACTTATAATTTTTATATGTTTAATCAAAACGATTTAAATATTTATTTGGTTTAGATCGCAACAACTTCATTTTTTAATATTAGATTATATAATATTTAATTTAATTGTTATTTTTTAAATAAATTTCCGTGCATCGCACGGGAGTGTTACTAGTATTACAAATAACAATCTGACCTTAGTCCCTTTTTACTCTTAACAATAGATAATTTTCCACGTTGTGGATTCCTATATAACCTTTCCGCGATTTATAAGTACCTAAGATCAGATGATTATTTGTAATTTTCCCTTAAATGTTTGTATCATACAAGTTATGAGATTATGCCGTTAATTTATCTTTGTTTTAAAACTAATTGACAGTGTAAATAGTAAAAATATGGCAATTGTAGAAAGGATGAAAATTTAAATTTTAATAAATTAATTCAATTTTTCATAGTACCATACTTTAACCAATTATATTATCTAGTACAAATCTTTAAAGTATTTCAGAAGAAGAAATATATGCAAATAACATATCAGCTATTTTACTGTATTTTAGTACAAAACTAATTTTATTTCAAAATTCAAAGTGTTGAAAGTGTAGAATAAGAATAACCAAAGTATGCATTTTTTAGGAGGAGTTTGAAATATAAAAGGAATCTTAATTTTTATAGTTAAGTGAGGAAAATATTAATCATTTAAAATTACTTAACTATCCACACTTTTATATTAGTATCTAGATGTAACGCCCGGGAAATTTTTCCGTCTATTTATTTATATAATTTGTGAATTTTAATTATCATTTCCATTTATATAGGCCGATCCATTTTATATGATTAAATATTTTATATTTGGACTGCCTAGTCCAAATAAATTATTTAAAGGCCCAATTATTTTTTAATTTTGTGAGCCCATTTGCATACATTACATCCATATTCATGACTGGCCCAGATGGCCCAATCTATTGAGCCCAAACCCAATAGAGAACAGATAGATAGGCACGGCAGTTCTCTAACAGTTGAGAACGTGTGTGCGTGAGTTGGTGGGGGGAAATCATGGGATTGTGGACCTGGGAGAGATAACTGTATCATCAATCCCTTATAAATACAATTACTTTCTTTTTGAAGATTTTTGCTGTCGATTGCAGAAACAGAGAAAGGTAAATTAATTCTACTCTAATTCTACTGATTTCTTTTTAAACCCTTTCAATCAGTATTTCCGGCGAGTTTCTGCCGGAAAACGCCAACAACAACTCACCACCCCCTGTCAAACACCATTTCTTCTTCCATAGTCAACTGCAAATTTTCAATTTAAAACCCAAAAGCAAGATTGATGCCTCTTCTTCAAACCCACATCACAATCACTGCTCCGATTGAGGTATGGAGGAGAAAGATCCTTCTGCTGGTGTTCTGATTATCAGCAGCGTGCTTTCCACGAAGAGGCCGACGAGCACTTGAAAGTTTCACCACCACTGTCTTGTTCAGAAACAGTCGTGCGCCACCACGGTGGTACATCGGCGGCGGCTCAGTCGCGAGTGACTTGATTCCGAGTTTCGGGTGGTGTGAAGGCACAGACGAAGAGAAGGGAGATGAGATGTGGAAAGTTGTGGCTGGTGAAGGAGAAGAAGAAGAAGAAGAAGAGGAGGAAGAAGTCAAGGTGTGGGAAGAAACTGATTTGGGGACGGAGGGCTGAGGCGGTCTTCCAATATAAGATCTAATGATGGAGGCGGAGTGAATGCAGTCTGGGGAAGAAAGGGGAGATTTGGGGATATGGAAGCCGTAGTCCAACTACGGAGGAAAATAATTGTTCCTTATAAGACTAAAAGGAAACTCATTTTTTTTAAGCCCTAACCTATTTCTCTCTCTCTTTTAAATCCATAGTCCAGTGATTTTTTATTCTATTCTACAAGCAAATCATCCTAACCCTTTTACTATCAAATGAGTACAATTCTCCCTATCCAATAAATAAATCCCAGCCCCACATACCTTTCCAAGCCCAACCTTCCATTTTTCTCTTATTTATATTTTATTCATTTTCCTTTCTTTATTTATTCGAAAGGTTTCATATCAAAGACATTAAAATATTTTTCTTCTTTGTTTAAAATGTAGGAATCGAAGAGCGTGAGTACGGACCTAGGACTTTGGACTAATTTGCCAGCATTTGCATTTTTCATCATCTCATTTTCAGGTGGGGGTCCTAACTGTTTATTGTTCTAATTATAATTACTTGATTGTATACATGTGCTTTTATTTTATTATTACTTGCCAATACAAGTGATTTACAATATGCTACTTGCCAATACAAGTTTAGCCCATTATCAATATACTACTTGCCAATACAAGTTAGTTTTATGTGCCTTGCCAATACAAGCGCATCATTTAAATAAATGTTACGTTGTATGCTTCTTGTCTTTATGATTATTATAATAAACTGTGGCTCCCACGAGCTAAATGAAGCTCACCCCAGCCTATTATTGATCCTCAGGTAGAAATGGAGAGAGTGATTGAAGTTGAGATGGAGCCGGGAAGCATATGGTGGTATCATTTTAGTCGTGAAATTTTAGTTAAATTCATATTGGACTACTTGAATTGGGTTGTTTATGTTTCTGGAAGTTAATTTATTCGTGTTTATTTGAAACAATTGATAGGTGAATGTTAGAATATTTTGTGGGTTATTTGTATAAATGGAGTTATTAAAATCTTAAATATGTTGATTTGCATAATATGGTTTCCAATTATGATTATCCCTAATAAGTGTATATTTAGGAAATAAATTTTAATTAAGTTATATCATGTTGTAAATAATAATAATAATAAAAATAATAATAATAATAATAATAATAATAATAATAATAATAATGAATAAATATATAAGTGATTTATGCTAGGTCTAATTAATTTGAATTGCATGTTTAGGTTGTTTTAGTTCGAATTGCTTTATTTAAATTCCGCTGCCAATAATTGATATCATGTATAAACTTTTCAAGGATTCTAAAATATGCGTATTTCCAAATTTGTTTTTATATCTTAATGAGTAGACACTAGTATAGGGCAAATTAGAGACTTTATAAAAGTAGTATCTTAGTAATGGCTTGAGTTAAACAGAAAATAAAAATAAATTATTATCCAAATAAATAAATTAAACATTTTACAATCTCTTAAATTAGACTAGAAATTTCGGGCTGTCACAGTGTGGTATCAGAGCGCGGTTTACTTTTCTGTAGACCCGTCTCTTTTTAAATTTTTATGATTGATAGACTGAATTAAAATTAAAATTATGATCCCAAGTACCATATGCTTTCGGCCGTCTCTACTTCATCGCTCAGTTCCAAGGTACCCATTCAATTATTCATTTCAATGCATTCAATCATTCACATCATATCATTATACAATCACTCAATTCATTATCAATCAATACATTATTCAGTCATTGTATTATTGTGTACATGTTTCATTATAGTTGCATTATCATAACCCAAAACATATATGCATGTATTATTGTTAGCATGGCACGCACACGACAGACAGCACGTAAGAGCACCGCCATTCATGTTCACCCTCCCCCGTTGGCACGAGCTGACTGGTGGGATGATCCCAGACTTCCTGAGAATGCACCCCATTACATAATTAACCGACTGGAGAAGTGGAATGCATCTGGGAGGGAGGGATCTGTTGTAGAGCAGGTCAATCACCTGATTAACGCTTTACCTGAGTATTGGAACGACACTATTCTTGACTGTTGGAATCAGGCACGGGCGAGGAGCCTAGAGGCAAAAGCGGTGGTTGATGGATTTCAGTACACAGTGAGTGAGCTCTTGACCCGGTTTGCTTGGGACATGATCCCATATGATGATGATGACGAGACAGATGCGGATGAGGATCTTCCACTTGCGCACGAGCCTGCTCCCGAGCCTGTGTTTGAGCCTGAGCCTGAGCCTGAGCCTGAACCCGAGCCCATGGAGGAGGAGCCCGAAATGGAAAACCACGAGGCTGACTCTGATGAGGACATCATCTCGTGGATTGAGATTCCACCACCCGTGCCAGTCATTGAGATCCTGAGCAGTGACGATGAGGACTAGAGTTATTTCATTTTGTTTTGGATAGTATTGCATTTCCCCATTTCAGTTGTATTTGTTTATTTCCTCATTTCTTTTTCAGTTGTAGACATTGACACTTAGCACTTGGGTTATGAACATGAGTAATTTGAATTAAACATTTCATTTCATTTCACTTCATTTCATTTCATTTCATCTCATCTCATTACTTACTCTTTATGTATTGTTTTATTATTAATATTATTATACGTTATCACTATCTTATCCCATTTCTCGCATTCCTATAACTTATCAATTCGGTGATCCATTGACAGGACAATGGCTCATCGAACTGATAACCCGAACGATGCTCCACGTCACACCATTCAAGGTGCTCGGAACGCACCTCAAGAAGCTGCCCCTCAAGCTGCGAATCCCAATCCCGAACAACTACTCACCGGGATAGCTGCTCTCCTTCAAGGAGCAACCATCACTCCTGCTGCAACACCTGAGCAAGTGCAGTCCAGAGTGATAAGCCAGTTCAATCAGTTCAAGGCACCCACTTTTCATGGCTACGAGGGTCCCGAGGTACTTGAAGAGTGGGTCAGGACTTTGGAAGATATATTTGAGTATATGGCATGTTCGGATGCCCAGAAGATTTCATGTGCTGTCTTCCAACTCAAGGAAGATGCAAGAGTGTGGTGGAATGATTATTGGAGGATAAGGACGGTAGAGGAGAGGAATGCCCTTACTTGGGCTATGTTTAAGGAGGTAGTAATGGAGAAGTACTATCCAAGCATCTACAGGGACCGGATGCAGAAGGAATTTATGGATTTGACTCAGGGAGGTATGACAGTAACCGAGTATGAGAGGAAGTTTAATAAGATGTGTCGTTTTGCTCCCACTTTGGTGGATACGTCTGAGAAGAAAGCACGAAGATTCCGTCAGGGCTTAAGGCATCAGATTCGCCATCACCTGTCTGGACATGGGAATATGACATATGCAGAGGCTGTGATAAGAGCGGAGGACATATCTGCTAGTTTTGAGATGGAAAGGCCATGTGTGTCACCGGTTGAGAATTTGAACAAGAGGAAGTGGCAGGGCCAGAGTGGTGATACCAGTGGGAAGAAAGGAAGGGCGGAGCTGCCGCCCAGGCCGAGAGGGCAAGGTGAAAACCCCACTTGTCCCAAATGTGGAAAGAAGCACATGGGAGTGTGTCTACAAGGGCAGAACAGATGTTTTGGCTGCCGTGAAGAAGGCCACATGATTTGGAACTGCCCGAAGAAGAATTTACCTGAAAGAAGGGGTCAGAATCATGGATCGGGTGGAAGAGCTCGTATGTTCGGACTACCTAAAGTGGAAGCGGAGATTGAAACCGGAACTATGTCAGGTACGTTAACAATTGCTGGTATTTCTGCTTTTGTACTATTTGATACCGGTGCTTCCCATAGTTTTATCTCTAAGAAGTTTCATGCTATGACTGGCTATAAATGTGTTAAAGCTTCTGAGCCACTTGAGATCAGTATACCTTCGGGTAAAGCAGTTACTGCTGACTCAATAGCTAAAGGTATAACTGTAGAGATAAATGAACATACACTCTTAGCTGACCCATACGTGCTAGCTATGAATGACTTTGATGTGATCTTGGGTATGGATTGGTTAAGTAAGTATAAGGCCGACATTGATTGTTTGAAAAGAAGAGTAACGTTACATTCACCAAACAACGTGAAGATTACCTTCCAAGGAGCGAAGCGTAATGCAAGTCCACGCGTTATATCAGCTATGAAGGCGGTGAAGTTGTTGAGGAAAGGAAAATGTCAAGGATTTTTGGTGAATATTATGGGAGTAGCGACCTCAGAGAAGACAGTAGCTGATGTAACCATTGTCAAAGAATATCCGGATGTTTTTCCTGAGACCTTACCAGGAATTCCACCGGATAGACAAGTGGAGTTCACAATTGATTTGGTGCCTGGAGCAGCACCAATATCAAAAGCCCCTTATAGAATGGCGCCAAAGGAATTGCAAGAATTGAAGGTGCAAATTCAAGAGTTGCTTGATTTGGGTTTTGCCCGACCGAGCGTGTCGCCATGGGGTGCGCCAGTATTGTTTGTGAAGAAGAAGGATGGTTCGATGAGGATGTGTATTGACTATCGTGAACTTAACCGACTCACGATAAAGAACAAGTATCCTCTCCCAAGGATAGAAGACTTGTTTGACCAGCTTAGAGGTTCTGGAGTATTCTCGAAGATTGATCTAAGGTCTGGCTATCACCAGTTAAAGATCAAAGATAGTGATATTCCAAAAACGGCGTTTCGAACAAGGTATGGTCATTATGAGTTTGTTGTAATGCCATTTGGTTTGAGCAATGCGCCTGCGGTCTTCATGGATTTGATGAACCGAGTCTTTCATCCCTATTTGGATCAGTTTGTCATTGTGTTTATAGATGACATACTAGTGTATTCGAAGGATGAAAGTGAGCATGAACAACATTTGAGGATTGTCCTCGAGATACTTCGCAAGGAGAAGTTGTATGCGAAGTTTAGTAAGTGTGAATTTTGGCTCAATCGAGTTGCGTTTCTTGGTCATGTAATCACTGCTCGAGGAATTGAGGTTGATCCGGCGAAGGTTGAGGCTGTCAATGATTGGAAGACACCAACCAATGCTAATGAAGTGCGTAGCTTTTTAGGACTCGCCGGTTACTACCGAAGGTTTATTGAAGGTTTTTCAAAGATATCTACTCCAATGACTCGATTGACAAGGAAAGGAGAAAGGTTCTTGTGGAACGAGAAGTGTGAGAATAGTTTCCAAGAACTGAAGCACAAACTCACTACTGCACCAGTTTTGACCATCCCTGATCCGACGAAGGAGTTCGTGATCTACAGTGATGCATCGAAGCAAGGTTTGGGATGCGTTTTGATGCAAAATGGCAAGGTAGTTGCTTATGCCTCGAGGCAACTAAAGCCACATGAGTTGAACTATCCAACTCACGACTTAGAACTTGCTGCAGTAGTTCATGCCTTGAAGATTTGGCGACATTACCTTTACGGAGGTAAGTGTGAAATATACACGGATCACAAGAGTCTAAAGTATCTGTTCACACAGAAAGAGCTAAATATGAGGCAACGGAGATGGTTAGAGTTAGTGAAAGACTATGACTGTACCATTCACTACCATCCCGGAAAGGCTAACGTAGTAGCAGACGCACTTAGCCGCAAGGCAAGAGGAGAATTGACTTGTATCTTGACTAGGGAGGAGAAACTAGTCAAGGAATTCTCAAAGATGAACCTTGAGATAGTCACACCACCAAAGTCTGTGAATTCAGTCTTAGCAGCTTTAGTGGTACAACCGACTCTAAAGGAGAGAATTAAGGAAAGTCAAACTCGAGATGCATTTCTGCTCAAGATGAGAGAGCATGTTCTTGCCGGAGAAGGCAAAGGGTTTGAGTTGTCTAAGGATGATACATTGTATTTTGAAGGGAGAATTTGTGTGCCCGATATTACGGAGTTGAAGAGAATAGTATTGGAAGAAGCACACAATACTCCATATACCGCTCACCCGGGCAGTACAAAGATGTATCAAGACTTGAGAAGAATGTTTTGGTGGGACGGTATGAAGAGAGATGTCGCAGACTTTGTCAGAAAGTGTATCGTTTGTCAGCAAGTGAAAGCTGAACATCAACGTCCTTTAGGATTGTTGAAATCACTTGAGATTCCGGAGTGGAAGTGGGAACACATCACTATGGACTTTGTGGTGGGTTTACCACGATCGGAAAGAGGAAATCATGCAATCTGGGTTGTAGTTGATCGACTCACGAAGTCAGCTCACTTTATTCCAGTAAAGATGAGTTTCAAGATGCATCAGTATGCTCAATTGTATATCCAAGAGATTGTGAAGTTACATGGAGTGCCTGTTTCTATCGTGTCGGACAGAGATACTCGCTTCACATCACGTTTTTGGGGTAGTCTGCAAGAAGCTTTGGGAACTAAGTTGAATTTCAGTACAGCTTATCATCCGCAAACTGATGGTCAGTCGGAAAGGACAATACAAACACTTGAGGACATGTTGAGAGCATGTGTTTTGGACATTGGAAATAATTGGGAACGACTCTTGCCATTAGTAGAGTTTGCTTACAACAACAGTTTTCATGCAACGATTGGCATGGCTCCGTATGAAGCGTTGTACGGAAGAAAGTGTAGGTCTCCAGTTTATTGGGACGAAGTTGGTGAGAGAAGATTTGAGGCTCCAGTAATGTTGGAAGAAACGATTAAAGTGGTAGAGAAGATTCGGGAAAGGATTAAAATAGCTCAAGATCGCCAAAAGTCTTATGCGGACAAGCGTAGGAAAGATCTTGAGTTCAGTGTTGGAGAGAAAGTATTCCTCAAGGTAGCCCCGACCAAGGGTGTTATTCGTTTTGGTAAGAGAGGCAAGTTGAGGCCAAGATACGTAGGCCCGTTTGAGATTCTTGACCGAGTTGGAAACTTGGCATACCGTTTAGCTCTACCGCCAGCACTTTCGGGTGTGCACAATGTTTTTCACGTATCTTTGCTTAGAAAGTATGTGCACGATCCAAGTCACATCATCAACTACTCGACAGTGGAAGTGAGTGAAGATTTGACATATGTTGAGTACCCTCAAGCGATACTTGATAGAAAGGTTCAGAAGTTGAGAAATCGAGAAACGGTTCTCGTCAAGGTCCAATGGCGAAATCATAGTGTTGAAGAAGCTACTTGGGAACGCGAGGAGGAGTTACGCGCGCGATACCCTGATCTTTATAATCATGGTATGTTATTAATTTTCGAGGACGAAAATTTTTCCAACGGGGGTGGGATGTAACGCCCGGGAAATTTTTCCGTCTATTTATTTATATAATTTGTGAATTTTAATTATCATTTCCATTTATATAGGCCGATCCATTTTATATGATTAAATATTTTATATTTGGACTGCCTAGTCCAAATAAATTATTTAAAGGCCCAATTATTTTTTAATTTTGTGAGCCCATTTGCATACATTACATCCATATTCATGACTGGCCCAGATGGCCCAATCTATTGAGCCCAAACCCAATAGAGAACAGATAGATAGGCACGGCAGTTCTCTAACAGTTGAGAACGTGTGTGCGTGAGTTGGTGGGGGGAAATCATGGGATTGTGGACCTGGGAGAGATAACTGTATCATCAATCCCTTATAAATACAATTACTTTCTTTTTGAAGATTTTTGCTGTCGATTGCAGAAACAGAGAAAGGTAAATTAATTCTACTCTAATTCTACTGATTTCTTTTTAAACCCTTTCAATCAGTATTTCCGGCGAGTTTCTGCCGGAAAACGCCAACAACAACTCACCACCCCCTGTCAAACACCATTTCTTCTTCCATAGTCAACTGCAAATTTTCAATTTAAAACCCAAAAGCAAGATTGATGCCTCTTCTTCAAACCCACATCACAATCACTGCTCCGATTGAGGTATGGAGGAGAAAGATCCTTCTGCTGGTGTTCTGATTATCAGCAGCGTGCTTTCCACGAAGAGGCCGACGAGCACTTGAAAGTTTCACCACCACTGTCTTGTTCAGAAACAGTCGTGCGCCACCACGGTGGTACATCGGCGGCGGCTCAGTCGCGAGTGACTTGATTCCGAGTTTCGGGTGGTGTGAAGGCACAGACGAAGAGAAGGGAGATGAGATGTGGAAAGTTGTGGCTGGTGAAGGAGAAGAAGAAGAAGAAGAAGAGGAGGAAGAAGTCAAGGTGTGGGAAGAAACTGATTTGGGGACGGAGGGCTGAGGCGGTCTTCCAATATAAGATCTAATGATGGAGGCGGAGTGAATGCAGTCTGGGGAAGAAAGGGGAGATTTGGGGATATGGAAGCCGTAGTCCAACTACGGAGGAAAATAATTGTTCCTTATAAGACTAAAAGGAAACTCATTTTTTTTAAGCCCTAACCTATTTCTCTCTCTCTTTTAAATCCATAGTCCAGTGATTTTTTATTCTATTCTACAAGCAAATCATCCTAACCCTTTTACTATCAAATGAGTACAATTCTCCCTATCCAATAAATAAATCCCAGCCCCACATACCTTTCCAAGCCCAACCTTCCATTTTTCTCTTATTTATATTTTATTCATTTTCCTTTCTTTATTTATTCGAAAGGTTTCATATCAAAGACATTAAAATATTTTTCTTCTTTGTTTAAAATGTAGGAATCGAAGAGCGTGAGTACGGACCTAGGACTTTGGACTAATTTGCCAGCATTTGCATTTTTCATCATCTCATTTTCAGGTGGGGGTCCTAACTGTTTATTGTTCTAATTATAATTACTTGATTGTATACATGTGCTTTTATTTTATTATTACTTGCCAATACAAGTGATTTACAATATGCTACTTGCCAATACAAGTTTAGCCCATTATCAATATACTACTTGCCAATACAAGTTAGTTTTATGTGCCTTGCCAATACAAGCGCATCATTTAAATAAATGTTACGTTGTATGCTTCTTGTCTTTATGATTATTATAATAAACTGTGGCTCCCACGAGCTAAATGAAGCTCACCCCAGCCTATTATTGATCCTCAGGTAGAAATGGAGAGAGTGATTGAAGTTGAGATGGAGCCGGGAAGCATATGGTGGTATCATTTTAGTCGTGAAATTTTAGTTAAATTCATATTGGACTACTTGAATTGGGTTGTTTATGTTTCTGGAAGTTAATTTATTCGTGTTTATTTGAAACAATTGATAGGTGAATGTTAGAATATTTTGTGGGTTATTTGTATAAATGGAGTTATTAAAATCTTAAATATGTTGATTTGCATAATATGGTTTCCAATTATGATTATCCCTAATAAGTGTATATTTAGGAAATAAATTTTAATTAAGTTATATCATGTTGTAAATAATAATAATAATAAAAATAATAATAATAATAATAATAATAATAATAATAATAATAATGAATAAATATATAAGTGATTTATGCTAGGTCTAATTAATTTGAATTGCATGTTTAGGTTGTTTTAGTTCGAATTGCTTTATTTAAATTCCGCTGCCAATAATTGATATCATGTATAAACTTTTCAAGGATTCTAAAATATGCGTATTTCCAAATTTGTTTTTATATCTTAATGAGTAGACACTAGTATAGGGCAAATTAGAGACTTTATAAAAGTAGTATCTTAGTAATGGCTTGAGTTAAACAGAAAATAAAAATAAATTATTATCCAAATAAATAAATTAAACATTTTACAATCTCTTAAATTAGACTAGAAATTTCGGGCTGTCACACTAGATATATTTTATTTCATGTTAATTTAGTAAGTTATTTGTATTTATGAATAATACAGATTTGAAGATTGTTAACAATATTTTCATACTAATAAATAAAATATCCATGATGTACTGATTATATCAACAATAATTTTGATATAACATTTATAAAGCTACAATTATTTTCGGAAGTTTATATTTACTCTTTGTAAAAGTTTATGTACATCTTTGTTAAAAAAACTTGTTTGCTCATTAAATCTTTACTTTTTTTCTTGTTTTTTCTTCTTTCTATTTATTCTCTTATTTTCTTTTTAAAAACATTTAAGGGTTAAAAACGAAAATCAGTTCAAAAATATTGGTTATTGACATTTTAATTTCATGTTGAAATGTTTGTAGTTTATCGAGGGAGTACACATGTTGTTTCAAATTATCATTTCGAATAAATTTTAGTTATTGATTAATTTACATGTGTCTAGCTATGGACGATTAAGATGTGTTTATGAAAAAAATTGGCAACTTCATATGGTAAATTATTGCAAAACATTTAATACAAATATAACCCGGCGTCCAAAATTTTACATTTCTAGAACAATATTTAAAAATTTATATAGATATGCCTATTCCATCAAAAAAAATTACAATTGTATACTCCATTAGTACTCTGTCCAAGACTCCAAATTACAAAATGCGGCGTGCTGGAGTTACACGTGAACTTCTGAGCTTCTGTTCCAACTTTTTAAATTTTACATTTCAATCCCAAATTTTCAAAAATATATAAAAGCAAAAAAAACTATGATAATTATAGCGAGATTGAGGCAAATCTCATGAGGATTAATATACATACATATATAAATATATATATATATATACGCACACAAGCTTATATATATCTTATAATCAAATAAGAAAAACATAAATTATTTTAAATTACTTAATTACTCTTATTTTTAATTCGTAGTAAGGATATAATAGGAATATACACATATATATATACACACACACTTATATATATCTTATAACTTAATAAGGAAAACATTACTTAATTACCCTTATTTTTAATTCGTAGTAAGGATATAATAGGAATATACACATATATATATATACACACACACTTATATATATCTTATAATTAAATAGGGAAAACATAAATTATTTTAAATTACTTAATTACCCTTATTTTTAATCCTTAGTAAGGATATAATAGGCATCACAAGAAAAGACGAAACATTCACACTTTTATATTAGTAATAGATATGTAAGTTTTTTTTTTCTTTGGAAAAAGACGATATGTAAGATAGTTTGATGTTGATAGTCAGTTTCTGTTTTTATCAGCAATAAATTCAGCATTTTATTGTTTTTATTAAGTTATTCCGCCCTCTATTTTCCTTTTGAGAAAAAATTATGTGAGTTTCTATTGACAGCCGATCAACGCCGGCGCTTCCACGGCGGCTGAAAAAATTAACTTCCCGGAGTTTTATCAAGAAAAATTTAGTGACGGATTCAAAAAAAATTCATGATGGGAGCACAATCAATATATAAAGAAATACAAACAACCCTCCAGTCTAAGGGGAAAATTCATTTTTAGTCCTGTATATTTGACCTTGTCCAGTAGAATTTCTGTATGTTTGAAAATTTCAATTTTAGTCCTATATGTTTCAAAAGCTTTCCAATTTAAGGATACTGACCATCACCAACAATCAATTTGACCGCAATTAATCACGTGCGATGCACGTGACTAATTAATTTGAGAAATATGAAGAAAGAAAGAAAAATAAAATAAAAAATAAGATGAAATGCACCTCATACGGGAATTAGGGTTGAACTTTTGTTTTCTTTTTTGGGCGAGCTACTAAACTAATTTAATGATTTGATATGTTATCTGGACAAATACTTGACACATAAGCATTAGCACTCGAAAATCCTAAATTTATTTGTCTAATTCCGGCTAAATTGGTCTTCGATGATGGTCAGTGTCCTTAAATTGGACAAGTTTTGAAACATACAGGACTAAAATTAAAATTTTCTAACGAAAAAAGAATTTTACTAGACAAGGTCTAACATACAGGACTAAAAATATAATTTTCCCCTAATCTAATTAACATATAAATCATTTTAAAAATCAAATAACAAAATAAGATTTTTTCTCATTTTGTGGGGGCACGTGCCCCGTAGTGGGTAACATGGATCCGTTTCTGCCTGCCACCGCTTTCCACCACCTTTCAGGCGAGGTCTGCAGCAGCGTCTTCTGCCCAGATATATTACCATGGATTACCGGCATGGTGGATTTTTGGCCTCAAACAAATAATGCTCCATTTTTTACCACCGGCTCACGTTGTGGTTTTCGGCGCCGCCGCTGTCGCTGGTATATCTCCGGTGATTAACAAAAAAGGTTAACCGCAAGGCGTCTGTCTTCCCTTGCGGTTTCCTGCTCCGTCGCCTCCACAACCGTCTTGCACCCCTGGACACCACCCTCAGGCGTCGACGGAAAATGTTCCTAATTTTCTGGTCTTAGATTTGTTTTTCAATTTGAGAAGAAGACGGAAAACTTGTAACCTTTTCCCTCGCCGGCGGAGAGTGGTGTCCAAGAGGTGCTGGACGGTGATAGTAGCGGTGGCGAAGCAAGAAGACGGACGCCTTGCTTCTGACCTATTTCGTTCAACACTGAGATTTACCGGCAATAGCAGCGGCCCGGAAAAGGTGGAAACAAGTGTCAAGGGGGCGGTGGAGATTAGTGGTGGTGGGAGGCGCTGGAAATTGATGGTGGTGGTAGTATAATATTTTTTATATTGTAAACACAAGAATTGTGTGGCATTCAACTTGAAATAAATAATCTTAACATAATTCATCTTCTTGCCAAAGTTGAGAAAATTGAAATAGGAAAGTCAAAGCAAATCATCTAGGATCAAGGTGAAATTGATTGACATGCTGGTGGAAGACTTTCTTGACGCTATTATATAGATGAGAAGCATCCATGAAGAGGTAGACGGCTGGAGTGATTCACAATTGGGAAAAACAGTTGTCTTGACTATAGAGTTCAATCTGTGTTCAACCAATGTTGGAACACAGGTAAGCAGATAGAGTTTATTCGGGAGAATTGACTCTTGAGTTGTTCGGGAGAACTCTCTGCTTGTGTAGTAGAAGGGATTCTCTACATTTTGAGTACTTAATAGTCTTAGGAGTATAGTATTCAGTGGGAGTGTGTTTAAGCATTGTAATATAAATTTCTATAGTACTTTGTAAAGTAAATCGCATCCCGGGAATAATATGTTCCAGAGGAAGGTGTCTTCCTCATATTTTCCAACCTTTAACTATTTTTAGATTACTTCATGTTCATCCACATTATGAACTAGATCGGTACAACTCTTGTTTAAATCATTTGATACAAGTTATTAAAATAGCACACGCGCACATATTCTGATATTTCAATTGGCACCAGAGCAGGTTCCAGTTTTTTTACAAACAGGTAGATCCAAGGGAACAAAATGGTCCATTGATCACGCATCTTTACGACCTCCATTTCTGGAGGGAACCAACTACTCCTACTGGAAATCCATGATGATGGTGTACTTGAGATCCAAGTAATGCTGGCTCACAGTTGAAAGAGGATGGGACTGGCCTCAAATGGAGGACGATGAAAAGAATCTAGTACCAAAACCAGTTGAGTCCTTTACTGAAAAGGACAAGCAAGAAGAAGAAGCAAACTACACAGCGTTGTACGCACTTCTAGGATCTGTGGATCCCATGAGACACAAGATGATAGTGAAATGCACAACCGCAAAAGATGCATGGCGAATTCTGCAAAGTCAATTTGAAGGGAATGCCTCACTCAAAACCTCAAAACTCCAGAGGTTATCTCTCCAATTTGATAACATTAAAATGAATGAGGATGAAAATATTGATGGCTTCTATGCAAGGTTCTTTGATGTAGTAAATGATTGCTACATACTTGGAGAAAACATCTCAGAAGAAAAACAGGTTTCAAAAATCATGAGGACGTTGCCATCCAGATTCAGAGAGAAAATCACTGTCCTGGAATCATTCATGAAAGTCAAGGAAATGACTCTGGACGATCTTCTTGGAGAACTACGAACGTTTTGAGATCAACAATGGCTACGACAAAGTCAAGGCCAAAGGCATTGCACTAAAAGCTGAAGTATCCGAAAAACAGGAAGAAGAGACCGATGACTTCGATACTGCAAATTTTGCAGACACTATGACTTTTCTAGCAAAGAACTACGGAAAAATGATGAAGAAGTTCAATACCTCCAAGGGACAAGGAAAGAACAACTCCGAGAACTTCAACAAAAATAAATCTGGTGGGAGGAATTCAAATGGGAAGAATCAGGCCAGCAAAAAGGAGAATGACCAGTGCAGAGAGTGCAAAGGATATGGACATTATCAAGCAGAGTGTCCAAATTTCTTGAGGAAAAACAAAGCTTACAAAGCAACGTGGAGTGACTCAGAAATTGATGAAGAGTCAAAGACAGATGATGCTGTCAATCACACCAACAATCTTGCTCTATATGATTCACTGAAGAATTTTACGTGTTTGATGGCACATGTTCGACCCCTCAAGGAACTGACGGGAAAAGATGTGACTGATGAGTCTTGTCATACTGCTGAACAACTTCAAGACATGTATGAGGAAATATCCTCCAGAGCTAACAAAGCTGCGAAAATCATCAAAACTCTTGAAGCTAAAGTCAGACTCTATGAAAAGAATGCTGATCCAAGCAGTTCTACTTACCCTCAAGCTCTACCAACTGTGAGGGTGATCATGCTGGAAAATGAACTGAAAATTGCACGGCAGGTAATCAGTTCCAAAGATGTTACCATAGACTCATTAAAAACTGAATTGTTTGATGTGCAGAAAGGGATCGAAAACAGGGAAAAAGAAATCAGGATGCTCAAGAACGAGCTAACAAGACTGATGGAGGAAAACAAAAAGTCATTCCTTTCTTCCTCAATGAGGTCTACCACAGAACGACCTACCTATGGCACAGGTAATGCATCAAGATCAGGTAACACATTTACTGATAATTCTGATCAAGTACATCATGCCCAGGCTGTTCGAACTCGATTCGAACAGACCCCTCGAAACATCATCATTATTCGAAGACCTTTAAATTTATCCCTACATGCCACTACTGCCATACAAAAGGTCATATACGTCCTTTGTGAAATCGGATGAAATATGACCTTCGAACAGGCAAGATCAACTTTAGGGATATTTATAAAGGGAGACCTGGAACATATCAAAGACCTTGTCCTAGAACAAAAATCGATCTGAGAAATCACAAATAATCTAAAATTTGGGTTCAAAAGGAAGGAAACAAGTGCCTGACATCTCTTCTGGCCCTCAGATCGAGCATAGAAGGGACTTGGTACTTTGACAGTAGATGTTCGAGACACATGATTGGTGTTCGAACATATCAGACAAATGTATCTCCAGTTGGCGACAAATTCGTCACATTTGGAGATGGAGTAAGAAACAAAGTTATTGGAATAGGCACTCTCAATATTCGAGGAATGCCTAAACTGGAAGATGTTTTGCTTGTGGAAAATTTAACGGCTAATGTCATTAGCATAAGTCAATTGTGTGATCAAGCACTGGATGTTAAATTTACACAAGGAAAATGTCATGTTCTTGATCAAAATAACTTTGATGTTCTTACTGGAACTAGAACTGTTGATCACTGCTACATTCTTGATAAGGATTTCAAATGCCACGTTAGTACTGTCAGTGAAATAGAGTTATGGCATGAAAAACTTGGACATGTGAATTATGATCATCTGATGAATTTGTCTAAGTCGCAGGTTGTGAGAGGACTACCAACACTCAAAAGAAAAGGTCATGGTGTGTGTGGACCATGTCAATATGGAAAACAAAAACATACCCCTCATAAACCTATTCATGATGTTCTTACTGAGCAGGTACTGGAACTTCTCCATATGGATCTGATGGGACCAGTACAAACAGAAAGCATCAGTGGCAAGAAATACATCTCTGTTGTGGTGGACGACTTCTCGCGCTACACCTGGGTTAACTTCATTCGAGAGAAATCGGAGACGTTCGATGTGTTTAAAACCCTGTGCACAAGGATCGAGAAGGAGAAACAATGCTGTATAAACAGGATACGGACTGATCATGGGCGAGAGTTCGAGAATTCTTCATTCACCAACTATTGTGAGTCAAGAGGAATTGGTCATGAGTTTTCAGCCCCCAAGACTCCTCAGCAAAATGGGGTCGTTGAGAGAAAGAACAGAACTTTGCAGGAAATGGCTCGAGTCATGCTTGCGTCCAAAAGGATGTCACAAAGATGGTGGGCTGAAGCTGTGAACACAGCTTGCTACTTAATAAACAGAATTTATCTCAGGAAAGGTATGGGAATAACCTCCTATGAGATATGGAAAGGTAAGTCTCCTAACTTAAGTCACTTGCATGTGTTTGGTTGCAAAAGTTATATCTATAAGGATAGAGAAACTCTTGGAAAGTTTGAGTCTAAAAGTGATCTTGGTTTCTTCCTTGGTTATGCTAACAGTAGTCGAGCGTACATGGTATACAATCTGAGAACACAATCAGTGATGGAGAGTGTAAATGTTGTCTTCGATGACAGTTCCCGATCGAATGAAGAAATTGAGAGTGTCGAACTCAGGGTGCCGGAAGTAAGTTCCTCAGTAGTACGTTCCCCAGAGGAACAGAAGCTTGAACAAGCTGAAAATGTCGAACAAATCACTGATTCCAAAAGGGATCCTCCCAGCAAGATCCAAAAAGACCATCCAAGTGATCTGATAATAGGTGACATCAATGAAGGTATCAAAACCCGAGGTCTACAGGTCAAACAAAGCAAGAACGGCATGCTGTATGATTATGGGTTTGATTTAAATTCTGCAAATCTTTTTTGTGATAACACTAGTGCAATAAGTATGTCTATGAATCCTGTTCAGCATTCACGAACGAAGCATATCGACATACGGTATCACTTCATTCGTGAATTGGTGGAAGAAGGAACTGTAATTCTGGAGCAAGTTCCTACGCAGGAACAACTGGCTGATATATTTACAAAATCTCTCGATGCTCAAAGGTTTCTAACTCTGAGAAAATCATTAGGAATTTGCATGTCTTTTTGAGTATTTATCTCTTTTTCTGCATTTAAAAAAAAAACACACACACACACACACACACACACACTCCATGCATCTAAGGTTCTTGTATTAGACATTTTTTTATGCATTTTGAGATATCCGTTCATTTTACCCACATTGGAAGGATAACTGCTTGAGACTTCGTTGAGACTTAATATGTCTGATATTTTCATCTTATCTGTCAGAAAGAGCTACCGTCGGAAAATGATGTAGTGAGTAACCATTCCTGTTGTGGAATCAGGGTCTCTTACACAGAAAATGACCGATCGTGTGAAAGCTGCTGATAGACGTCAAGTTTACTTGATGAACTTTTTCAATGGTGATCGGGTAGTCTTTTCTATTTTCTGTTCCTTTCATGGTCGTACTATTCTCCATATCATAAAGTAGTGGGGTAGTTTTCGGGCGAAAATTCCGTTAACTCTAAGTGAAAAGTGATATGAATATGCATCTTGAAGTAATGGGGTAGCTTTCGGGCGAAAAATTCCGATAGCTCTAAGTGAAAAGAGATGCAAAATTTACTTCATAAAGTAGTGGGGTAGCTTTCGGGTGGAAATTCCGATCGCTCTAAGTGAAACGTGAAGTACACTCTATTATGGAATTCACAAAGTAGTGGGGTAGACTTCACATGAAAAATTTATGTTGTTTCTAAGTGAAACGTGAATTCCAGTACGAACTTGCTGTTTTAAAAAAAAAAAAAAAAAAAAAAGGTGTTACAAGGTTGAGTTCTCATTAGGTTCGTCCTCTCCTGGTTCCACATGTAAATATCAGCGTCTCCGAGCTTTTCAGTAGTATTTTCCTCTTGTGGTGTACATAAAGTAAACGGATTTATTTATCATTTTTTCTTCTTTTTGCGATTTTTTTTTTAGGCACATGCATGTTTTTCTCAGAGCTAAGTTATCTTATTTTCAAAATGAGATGCGTAAATAAGATTGGCTACATCTCTTCAGGATATTCAGTTGCCCATTTTAACGGGATCTCATCTATAAGGTGCAGATATTGTGCACAATTAAGGGGATTTAATTTTGGATATTATCCACTTTTTTATCTCTAATCCTGTTATTCATTTATACGCACTAACTTCTCATTTTCAGCATATCTTCCTTGCACCCTTTACTCTTCACCGTGTCTCCTCCTCTTCTAGTGTTTTATTCTTCTCAGATTGTCAGTGTCTATCCATGGGTTCGTCCCTTGCCTTCTCGTTCGAAAAGGGGGAGAAAGATGAGGATGATGAGGCCGAAGCTTCTGGAAGTCAGGATGATGAAGACAATGAGAAAGAACAGGGTGTTGGTTATTTTGGAATGACTTGAACATAATATCATACACCCTTTTATGGTTTCCGTTTATTTTTGTTCTAACTTGGTTCTTACTGATTTTGTTCCCAATCATGTCCTTTTATGGTTTTCGTTTATTTTTGTTCTAACTTAGTTCTTACTGATTTTGTTCCCAATCATGTCTTCTTGCAATTACTTTGACTGTTCCCCAAATCTTTGTAGTTACTCCTGTCCTTGAATGTTTTAATTGTCTAACATTTTGAATTTCAGCAAGGAAGCTCGTGTTTTCGAACATGAATGCAAAGGGGGAGATTGTAAACACAAGAATTGTGTGGCATTCAACTTGAAATAAATAATCTTAACATAATTGATCTTCTTGCCAAAGTTGAGAAAACTGAAATAGGAAAGTCAAAGCAAATCATCTAGGATCAAGGTATGAAGGGACAAATTGATCTTCTTGCCAAAGCTGAAATAGGAAAGTCAAAGCAAATCATCTAGGATCAAGGTGAAATTGATTGACATGCTGGTGGAAGACTTTCTTGACGCTATTATATAGATGAGAAGCATCCATGAAGAGGTAGACGGCTGGAGTGATTCACAATTGGGAAAAACAGTTGTCTTGACTATAGAGTTCAATCTGTGTTCAACCAGTGTTGGAACACAGATAAGCAGATAGAGTTTATTCGGGAGAATTGACTCTTGAGTTGTTCGGGAGAACAAGCTGAGTTCGGGAGAACTCTCTGCTTGTGTAGTAGAAGGGATTCTCTACATTTTGAGTACTTAATAGTCTTAGGAGTATAGTATTCAGGGGGAGTGTGTTTAAGCATTGTAATATAAATTTCTATAGTACTTTGTAAAGTAAATCGCATCCCGGGAATAATATGTTCCAGAGGAAGGTGTCTTCCTCATATTTTCCAACCTTTAACTATTTTCAGATTACTTCATGTTCATCCACAGTATGAACTAGATCGGTACAACTCTTGTTTAAATCATTTGATACAAGTTATTAAAATAGCACACACGCACATATTCTGATATTTCATAAATAAATTGAATCGAGTCGTTCTCGAGTGCAACGAATTTATTCTGAACCGCGCTCGAGGTTAAGAAAATGAACTTAATCCTGCGAGCTCGAGCCGAGCTTAATCTTCCAACATTTTAACTAAGTTTGAGCTCGAATTTGTTAGTACTCGATTTAACTCGACAGGATTATAATTTAAGACAAACTAAAACGGGTAGAAAGAAGAGAAAGAAAGAAACTCTCGTATACCTGTATGACAATATATGGAAAGAATATTTGAATGAATTCGAACCCACTATAATTTAATTATTTTTTGATTTCCTTGCTTTCCTTTATTATAATACATGTATTTCAATAATTTTTCTAGTTTCCTTGATTTTCTTAACATTTCTAATTGAATACAAATAATTCAGTTATGGTCAGTGGACATATAAATTGGTGATTACTGAGAGACATATGATTAATTCCGTTTAACGTATACCTTTATTGTTATTTCATAAGTAATTTCATAAGTATGCTATCTGATTTTTGTAAAATATATTTTGTGTATAATATTTATATGAAGAAAATATAAAATAGTTTATTTGCTCACCCTAAAATAGAATTGCAGTTATTATTCCCTCAAAAAAAAAAAAAAAAAAAAAATTGCAATTATTATTTTAGGTTTATATAACAATTAATTATTTTTTTTATTTGATTAATTTTGAGATCATAATTAGGTTGTGGGGTCAACCCAAGACACTGAATGTATCATGTTTGGATTTCTAGTTTTGACCCGAATAGCTAAAGGAATTGTTATTGGCTGTGTTATAATATCTCTGAGTATATGCATCGAAATTTAAAATTTCGTTTCAGAAAAAAGTCACTTTAGTGAAGAGGAATTTTTTTCCCAATATGGGTGAATATAAACAAGAGACTTTTTTTTTTTTGAAAGAAACTTCTATAAAATTACTGGAAACCGTCCAGCAGCGAGTGAGGTACCCAGGATGGGATACAAGAGCAAGAAAAAAACGGTTGCGCCATGCGCTTTGCATGCGCTGCAAATTCATGAGCAATTACATTTCGATATCTACTAATCCAAAAGAAGCCTGAAATTGGGGAAACACTTTTAAGGCTAGAGATGTCTTCAAGAATAGGGAGACAACTCGAGTTGCAGACAGGGAGGCCGTTGGCAGCCAAGATGACATTCGAGGCGTCCCCAATGAAGGCAGGTCTGATGAGACGAAGAGAGAGAGCTGTGGATATAGCTTCCCTCAGTGCGAGTGATTCAGCAACCTCCGAGCAAGTAATGCCTGGGAATGATCTTGAAACACCATGGATGAAACGTCCGCTAGCGTCGAAAACTGCTACACCAATTCCAGCTTTAGAAAGAAGGGGCGAAATAGCGCCATAAAAAAAGACCCACGGCTTCCGCTTCGGAGCCGAACAAAAAGAAGAATGTGCAAGCAAAGAGTCACAAGGGCGCTCGGGCCAAGAGCGGGCTGAGTGAAAGTCGCTGAGGAGAGCATTTGCAGAGGAAACAAGATTCGACGGCCTAACAAATGAGTGGTCAAAAACACCCTTATTTCGATGATACCAAATCAGGTTGCAAATGGTGGCGATAAGATCTCTGATAGAAGGGGGTGCGCGAACAAGAAGCTCCTGGAGCCAGAGGATGAAAGAGGGCTGGCCATACTCCCTTATAAAATCAACAAGACCTGCACAATACCATACAGACGAAGAGAATCTGCATGTGAAAAAGAGGTGACCATTAGAGGTATCAGGGGAGGAGCAAAAAGGGCAGGCCTCCGGCAGAAGGAGGCCCCGACGAGCCAAGTTTTCTAGTGACGGAAGGGATCCGGCTAGACATTTCCATATAAAATGATGCATTCTCGGGGGGATACGTAGCTTCCATAGAGACTTCCAAATTGGGTTTAGTCCCGAGCTCGAACTCGCGTTCCCGATTGTGTCCATGTAGGCATGGTAAGCAGAGCCGACTGTAAATCTGCCATTTTTAGTAAAATGCCATTGCCAGAGGTCCGGACCATTGCATGCGCCAAGGGGAAGAGCCTTAATAAGAGCAGCGTCATCTGCTGAGAAAGTGGCGTCAATGAGGGCAACATTCCACCTCTTCGGATCCTGAGAAATAAGAGATGAGACTAAGCCTTGAGTATTTGGTGTGGCTGGTCCCCCTCGTGGGAGAAAATCTGGAGGCTTAGGAAGCCATGGATCACCCCAGATAAGAGTGGAATGACCAGAACGGATCAGCTTTCTGCACCCAAGGCGGAGGAGGGACTTGGCTTCGCTGATGCTTCTCCATGACCAAGAGGGTCTGTGTCCCGGTCCCGACTGCATGAAGTCCCCGTTGGGGAAATAACGGGCCTTGAGAGTTCTGGCAAGGAGGGAATTAGGGTTTGTTATGATGCGCCACCCTTGCTTGCATAACATGGCATGATTGAATGCACGGAGGTTCCGAAACCCGAGTCCTCCCTGGCTTTTACTGCGAGCCAGCTTATCCCAAGAGTGCCAATGGAGCTTCCTTTTATCCGGGGAACTTCCCCACCAGTATGAGGCAATCATAGACTGGATGTCGTCAAGCACGCCTTCTGGAATCCTGAAACAAGACATAGAAAAAGTGGGGAGGGATTGAATTACAGATTTAATAAGAGTATCTTTTCCTGCTTGTGAAAGTGATTTTTCTTTCCAACCCTGAAGCTTATTCCAAATGCGATCCTTGAGTGAGCTAAAGATCTCTTTTTTACTACGACCCAAAACTGAGGGTAATCCAAGGTATTTCCCATGAGACTCAACCCTAGGTATGCCGAGAAGGGAGGAGATGTTTTGGGCAGTAGAGGGGTCGGTGTTGGGGCTGAAGAGGATGTCAGACTTTTCGAGGTTAATACATTGGCCCGATACTTTTTCAAAGAGGGAGAGAGCAAAGCGAAGATGACGTGCTTCCTCAAGGGTGGCATGGCCAAAGAGCAAAGTATCATCGGCGAAGAAAAGGTGGGAGATGGAGGGGGCTGATTTGCTAATAGCAATACCATGAATGTTTTTCGAGGAATGTAGATCATTTAGGATTGCCGAGAAGACTTCAGAGCAGATAATGAAGAGGTAAGGAGAGAGAGGGTCTCCTTGTCGGATGCCTCTATTTGGCGAGAGAGAGCCGAACTGTTTTCCATTAAGGAGGAAAGAGTAAGCTGGAGTTGAGATACAATGGTGCACCAAAGATATGAAAGGAGGATTGAAACCGAGGGCCTCGAGCGTTTTAAGGACAAAAGGCCATTCGACTCGATCAAAGGCCTTACTCATGTCGATTTTGATTGACATTAGACCCAATTTTCCTGCGGTTCGAGACTTCATAAAATGGTGAGTCTCGTGGGCAATCAGAATGTTGTCGGAGATGAGTCTGCCGGGAATGAAGGCCGACTGGGATTCGGAGATGATGGAAGGGAGTATCGGCTGAAGTCTGTTGGCGAGGGCTTTAGACGCGATTTTGTATATGACGTTGCATAGGCTGATGGGGCGGAATTGGGTGATGAGATCAGGATTTTTAGTCTTTGGTATAAGGGCTATGTGGGTTGGATTTGGGCTGAACGGACGGGAGAGGTTGTTGAGGAAACTGAGGACGAAAGAGGTAACGTCATTTCCAACAATTTTCCAGAATTTCTGGAAGAAGATGGGGCTCAACCCGTCCGGGCCGGGGGATTTGTAGGGGTGCATTTGTTTGAGTGCTTTAGTGACTTCATTGACGGTAAAGGGAAGAGAGAGGGAAAGGTTCATAGTTGCATTAACACTTTTTTTGACACGGGCAAGAGCAGTTTGCATGAGGTTTGGACAAGGGCTAGAGGAGGTGAAGATGGAATTGAAATAGTCTATGATGATTTTTTGGATAGCTTCTTCATCATCACACAGTACCCCCGAAACATTACGAAGCGATGAGATGTGGTTAATATCTCTTCTCTTAGAGGCAGAGGCATGGAAAAAGCGAGAGTTACGATCTCCCTCTCGATGCCAATGGTGCTTGGCTCGTTGTTTCCATTTGATGCTCTCAAGATCAAGCAGTGAGTCCAGCTGTTGTTTAAGCGAGAGTGAAAGCTTCTTGGAGGCATCAGTGATAGTAGATCTCTCAAGTCTCGTAATCTCAGTTTTTGTGTTCTTGATCTTCTTTGCAATATCCCCAACAGACAATCTGCTCCATCTGGAAAGGCTCTCTGAGACCTTATGGATCTTTCCCTCAAGCGAAGAAGGGCCATTGTCCCAATTGTCCGAAATCACCTTCTCACAATCCGGAGATTTAACCCAAAGAGCCTCAAATTTGAAAGCACGGTTTCTGGAGTTAGGCTGGACTGTATAACTGTTCCTTCTGAGGCTGATCAGAATCATTGAGTGGTCTGAGGCAAATGAGGGAAAGTTGATGACATGGCTGTTGGGGAACAAATGTCTAGCTCCTGCATTCCAAGTACCCCTATCCAACCGAGCTCGCTGAGTATATGGGTGAGGCATGAGTCGTTGCCAAGTGAAGATAAAACCGGAGGAACCCATATCAGTAAGGCCGCAAGTATCTAGAGCCTGCCGGAAAGAATTAATTTGCCAATCTGCTCGGTTGCCAAAACTCTGGAACTCATCATGGGAGAGCACCTCATTAAAATCTCCTGCGCAAATCCAAGCAGAAGAAACCGAACCGAATATATCTTTGAAGAAGCTCCAAAAAGCGCGTCTGCGCGAGACATCCGGCTGCCCGTAGATGCCGGTGAACCGAAAAGTGGAACCATGGAACGTAACTTCCGTGTCAATGAAGAATTGACAAAGACTGAGCAAAGTAACAACAATGTCCTTACGCCAAAGAAGCGCAAGGCCCCCTGATCGACCCCGAGCAGCAACCGAAAGACCAAAAAGGTTGAGTTCACTTTTGATTTTTTCAATAGAGGAGGAAGGGCATTTAGTTTCAGAAAGGAAAATCAGGTGGGGGGATCTTGTGCGAATGCAATCGCGGAGCTCTTGAATTGTCCGAGGGTTCCCAAGCCCCCGACAATTCCAGCAGATGATATTCATAATGTTTGGCGGGATTGGTGTACATCACCAATCTCCGCCGAGAAGAGGGCCATTGAGGAGTCAGAGTCAAGGGAAGGTTCATCAACAATATCCAGAATTTTGAGTTTTTTAGTAGCCGGGAGGGGTTCGGAAGTGGAGCATGTATCAGGCCCAATTATGTCCACCTGGATAGGTTCTAGGAACGATAGATTGTTGCCCGGGATGATCAATTTTCTCTTGGCTCCCAAGACTGCTTTTTTTGAGAATACTAGTAAAGGCTCACGTGCATTGCACGTGGTACAAGTGACTTTATAAAAGCAAATATATCATAATCTAATTAAACTAAATTGAATTGACCTTGGGTACCATGAAAAAAGAAAATAAGAAAATAGTAAGATGATTAAATAAACTGCGAATCAAAATATTTTTTTTTACAAAAAACAAATTAACACCTAAGAAGCATTTGTTTGATCTATAATTGTGATGCGGAAATGGTCTTCTTATTGTGTATGTATGGATTACTATTTTCTTTTTTGTTCTTTTTGGTTTCATTTTTTATTGTGTTGCATATGATATACATGAATTTTCGCTATTATATATTTTTTTAATATTTTTATTAAATAGGCTAGGAAAGGGTGTTCTATGACTAAAGAACTAATTAGATGATTAAATATACTTGGAATACATTCGGTACTATTTTTTCCTGTCAATACAAAAGAGATTTTGCTCGACCTATTATCACAATATATGTGTAAGCTCTTATTTTATGTGTTCTTGGCTATTCATTATTTTTTGAAATATCATCTTAGTTAGATATTGTCAATGGTTTCTAGTAAAAATGATCAACTGCTCATAACCACAAAAATTAGTGGGTTTTATAGCTAGAGGACTAACTTTTAAATTTCACCCAATAATATTAGATACCAAAGCAAATAAGCCATAAAATAAATATTTATGTAATAACTCCTCGGTGATTAGTTTTTTTTTTTTTTACTTAAACAAAAGACCTTCTAAAATCTTTAAATGGTTCCTGGAGACTTACTTATAAGCCTACATATTTTTGTTGTTAAGCTTTTCACTTTTCTTGAGGTAATAACACAATTTTCTTTTTATTGTTTCTTCTTCCTCTTTCTTTGCAAATTTGGAAATTACTATTGAAGTAAATTTTTCATCCTAAAAATATATGCGAAAAACTATAATTATAAATCAAAATATATTTTGTTTCCTATATCCTTTTTTTTTTTTAAAATTAATTATACTTAACGTTACATGAGATTCCTTTAATTTATTTTAGGCAATATACATCTTGAAGTCCTTAAAGTATTGATGTTTGTTTTAAATAGTCCTTAAAGTATCATTTTGTTTTAATTGGTCCTTAAAGTTCTAGTTTTTTTATTTAATTGGTCCCCTGAAGTATTTTTTATTTTTATTAGTCCCTTATGTTTTGGAATTATTTCAATTAGTCCTTAAACTATTACAAAAATATATATAAGGTCTCTAGAAGAAAAAAAATACATAAAATATGTGAAATCACCGATTTAATTCAAAATGATATTGTAGCATATCTTTTATTAAATAAATGTTTTGTAATTTATCATTATGATGCTTTCCCCCTGAAACGAAGGTGAATTATACTAAAATATCGATTTGAATAAAACTCCACGATTATATTTTTTTCAAGAATTTCATCCAAACTTTGAGAAAATACTTTGTGCTACTTTATTTTAGTTAGAAACGTGCTAATTTGATCCTGATATTTTGAACTCTAACTATATTGAATTTAAAGTAAAATTGAACATTATCAACGAAATAACTTTAATTTTTTTAAATATTGTAAAGACCTTCAAACATAAAATTTCAAAGTCCTTTCGTTAATAATGTTCAGTTTTACATTAAATTCAAGATAGATAGAGTTCAAAATATCTCAACTAAATTATCACTAAAATTAAAGTACCACAAAGTATTTCTCAAAGTTTGGATAAAATTATTGAGAAATTATAATCTCGAACTTTTGTCCAAATCCTATTATAGTATAATTCACCTCGTTTGATGGTAAAAGTATCATAAACAAATAACACAATATTTATTTAATAAAAGATATGTTATAATATTATTTTAAATTAAATCGACGATTTCACATATTTTATGTATCTTTTTTTCTTTTAGGGGGGCTTAAGATAGAATTTCGTAATAGTTTAAGGATCAATTGAAATAATTGTAAAACATAAGGGACCAATTGAAACAAAAAATACTTCAGGGACTAATTGATTTAAAAATTTATAACTTCAAGGACCAATTAAAACAAAATGATACTTTAAGGACCATTTAAAACAAACATTAATACTTTAAAGACCTTAAGATGTATAATGCCTTTATTTTATCTTCCTCTCCATTATTATTATCATCATCATCATCATCATCATCATCATCATCATCATCATCATCATCATCATCATCATCATCATCATCATTATTATTATTATTATACTCATATTTTTTCTTTTGTTTAGATTGATTTTAAATTAGGGTCACTCAACACTAATTTTTTTTCCTTGGTTTATGACCATTCTGCATAATGGTCTTATTTTTTTGTATGCATAGTTGTTTTTGTTTTCTTTTGTTTTAATTTTTTTTACTTCTAGTTCTCTATGTTCATTGCGTTGTACTTTGTACATATGAATTTCAAAATTATATTTTTTAATACTTTGATTAGATAGGCTAGTAATTTTTTGGGTGTTCTATGACTAAAGAATTAATTAGATAATTAAATATACTTAGGATACTTTCGGTACTGGTTTTTTCTCATCAACACAAAAGATTTTTTGTGAGATTTATTATCACACTATATGTGCAAGTTCTTATTTTGTGTTTTCTTGGGTATTTCATTTTTTTTTTTTGTTTTTTTTTTAAAGAAATTCCATCTTAGGTGGGTAGTCAATTGTATCTAGTAAAATGACCGTGTAATACTAATAACACGAATAGAAATGCACATAACCACAAAAGTTAGTGGGATTTATCATTAGAGGACTAAATATTGAATTTTACTGATTAAATTTAGATCTAAAGCCAATAAGCCACAAAAATACATATTTATGTAATAATTTTAAGTGATTCACTTTGCAGATTTGGGATCGTTTTCGTACCAAACTTTTAATCCTAAAAGTGTATATATACATATAGGGTTAATTACCAAAAATATCACGACCTTTGGTCCAATTTTCAATTGCAACATGACTTATAAAACTTATCAATGTTGGTCACCAACTATAATACTTTTTCAATTACAACATCGGCTAAATTTTTCTACATTTGATTGTGTCTCCATCACCACCATTGGATGCACCTAGACATGACCTTCATTTGCCTTCGATCAATTTCACAATCCGTCAATTCTCCTGTCGTTAATTGAGAGTCGAAGAAGTGACATAATAACTTCAATCACCGATTAACGACAATAAAAATGACGGATTGTGAAATTGATCGAGGGCAAATGACGGTCTTGTCCATGTGCATCTAATGGTGGTGATATCGACACAATCAGGTGTTAAAAAAATTAGCTGATGTTGTAATTGAAAAAAAGTTATAGTTGTTAACCAACATTGATAAGTTTTAAAAGTCATGTTGCAATTGAAAATTGGATCAAAGTTCGTGATTTTTTTGGTAATTAACCCCATATAGTATACACACATATATCTTGTTTTATCTATTTTTTAATTTTGAAATTAATTATACTTAGTGTTACACGAAGCTCCTTTAACTTATTTTATTTTTATTTTCATAATAGCTCCTTTAATTTATTTTATTATTATTTTCATAATTATTTTAAATATATATATATATAGACATACATTTTTCTTTAGTTTAGATTGATTTAAAATAAGAGACACTATTTCTTTAACTTTTTCCCCTTCACATGAAATTCTTTCTAAACTTTTCATGACACAATTAAGTAATGAAATCATATCAACCAACAACAAAAACAAATTTAACAACTTAAAATATTTTTCATGTTTGCTTATAATTTTTTATAAAGACCAATATTGAATAAAATTAATCATCAATCTCAACTCATTAGTTTATAGTTTTTTTTCTTCTCTAATGAATTGTAATATATCTACATCCATATTTAATTAAACCCTTCCCCCCCCCTCCCCCCCCCCCCTCCGCACACACACGAAATGTCGATAATCCTTAAGGTAATATTAAATAAATTCTTACATATGTGCTTACCCTTTTAAACTTTTTATCTAAAAGATATATGGCGAAAAAAAAAAAATAACAAAAAAAATTCTTAAACTACCTCTATTATTTTAACTCACTTTATTTGTTTGCAAATTTATGAATAAACTTATTCTTAATTTTCTCCAATATTATACAATTCTTACTTGCATCAATTTGTTAACATTAAAAGGGTCAAAATGTTAAAAGTTTCATAATGCTTTGCTTAAAATGATAAAAGATCATATTAAATAAATATCTAAGTATATGATTATTATATTATTAGCAAGCTCTTGAGATGTAATTTAATATGATATTAAATTTATTTAAATTTTGAAAAAAACTTCAAGTTAGAAATCAAAATTATTGAACTGTCGTTTACCCTTCTCAATGTATTATGATACGTATTTCAATCATCTAGTTTAATCTTGCTAATTATATATCAAATTACTTGATTATTTGTATATGTTATAATATGATCTAAGGATATTTTAGTGATAATATTTCTTTTGTAAGAGACAACTTGCATTCTTAAAAATTAGGCAGATATGGATGATTTAAATGATGTTAGCTGAAGTTTAAGAATATCTTTTTTGTAATGTCATTATCCATATCATAAAAAATGCATTTTTTATAGTGAAATATAACATTCTCATTTAATTAGTTAGGAGAAGGCTTCATTATTCAAACATAATTTGAAATGCAAAATTTATTGGCAATGAAAATTAAAATACTTGATATCAATGATCTGGAAAATAATGTCGTAAAATTTGAAAATCGATACTCTATAAACTCAATCCAAAACACAACCAAATAATTGCAAACCATGCACTTAAAATCTCATTTAAAAAAATTCAACTAAACAAATAATAAATATAAATATATCATATAACGACAGGTAAAAGAACTTAAATATATATAGGTGATTCTTTTTGTTTTTTGTTTTTATTTTGTTTATGTCTTCTTTAATTGAGTGGGAGTTTTATTATAGTGATTGATATATGTTATTTTTTCATCACTATTGTCTTGAAATGAATTATTGCAACTTAATTATATGATAAATTACTTGTTTAACCTTAACTTATAGTTATGAATGTGGGTTATTTTTGTCCATACATTAATTTATAAGAAGCCACCCACCCTTTTATAGGTAGGGGGATAGGTGGCAATTTGGAGGTGCGGAGTTTGGCCTTGGAGTATTTTTTCGCCGCTTTACGGGCTGGGGTGTCTAGGATCATAGGGACTTGCATAAGGAAAGGGCTGGTAGGAAGTGTTTGTTCAGTGATAGGGCGAGTGGGGGAGAGCACGATAGTGAGAGACGGGAGGGAATTAGCAAGAGTGATGCTCGGGGAGGAGGATGGTGATTGAGGTTGAGGTGGGCATGATGTGGTGGGTGTGAGATGTATTTCCTGAGAAAGATGGGATGGCGATGTGTGTAAACCGGATTTCCTAAAAGGGGGAATGTAGGGAACCATCGAAGAGGATGAGGGGCTGTTATGTGATGTAGGAGGAGTATGAGTTTTTGGTGAGTAGCTGGCAATCTGGATTCTAGAATAAGGAATATACTCTCTGAACAACCAACGAAACTGAAAATAAAATCTAACCTCTTCATTAATCATGACTACCCACATCCAGGACCAAGGATGAGCTTGAGTCTACCTCCTTCTTCCTTAATTTTTCTGGCAGACTCAACTGCAGACTTATTGAGATACTCGACATCCAATATGGTTAAGCTTTTGGCCAGGCATATTGGGATTTCTAAGAGATTTTGACAGTTTTTCAACACGAGCTGGGTAAGACTACGGAAGCATCCAGATGATGCCCCTTGCCAGTGAACAAAATCTGCCTTGGCAATTAGCAATAATCGGAGACGAGAAAAGCTATGACCATGAGCTTGCCAACGCATTCCCGTAAATGCATTATTTTTCAACTTGAGAACCTCCAGTGTGTTGATTTTTCCCAATACAGACATATCCGTCCAATCCAAGTGCGTCGCTGATAAAGTTAGCCTCTTTAGAAATGGTGGGAAAAGGTCCAACGGAGGGAGCCTGACCAACCTATCTCCAGATTGTGGTTCAATAGTGAATAAATCATTCATTAGCTTCACGTCTACAAGACGGTCAAGTCTTTCCAGGCGACAACTGGAGGTGTCATTTAGAAAAGTAGCTAATTTCCCACGGATCCCCAATCTCTTCAAGTTAGGGACCCGATTGAACACTTGTATTGTGCAGTTTTCGGGTGATAATCTACTCAATGTTTGTAAGTTATGACCACCATTACCCTCTCCTCCTCCATGTATGGCCAAAACCATGGAGGCTTTTGTCTTCAGATGCCTTAGTTGAGTCATCCCCCAAATATTTGCTCTCACTTGGAGTGTGGGCGAGGTGGTATCGAGCACGAGCGTTTGTAAATTTCTTAGCGCAGAGATGGGTTCGGGAACCTCTGAGATTTTCATATGACAGAGTGATGTACCTTAAATGAATTAGTTTGCTAAGCTTCATGGGGAATCTACTGAATCTGATTGACTTGGATTCCAAAACTCTGAGTAGCTTGAAAGTAGTAGGAATAGTTGACACGTCGTCTGGAGGAAGGGATCCCTTGTTGAAACATAAAAGAGAACGTGTGCGGGGACTGTATAGCTTTTCAGCAGCAGCAACTGAGAGGAATTTTGAGAGATAGTTTTCGATAAAAATACGACGAATTTCACGCACCTGAGAAACTGGAGGGCGAAATTCATCTGTGAACCTTGTTTTTTGGAACAAATCATCCTCGCAGCTTCCAGGTTTAAGATCACGTACCAAAGGATGAAGTTGACATGTTTTAACTTGGCCTAGGGAATTTCTTTTACGAACGGTCAGTAAGTTTCTATTGATAAGATTCTTCAGATTATCCTCTGCCGCTTCTTCTAAAGTCTGTCCCTTATTATTATCTCGTATGAACCCTTCAGCAATCCACAGCCGGGTTAATGTCCAAGTTGAGATCTCATAATATTGAGGAAAAAGCAACAAATAATGAACGCAAATTCTCAAGTCTTTGGGCAATTTATTGTAAGCCAACCATATGATTCCTGGCATGTTGTCATCCTGATTTACGGGCGACATATTACTCAGAATTTTGTACGCCTCATTCCACGCATTTATAGTCTCATTGGTCACCGGCGTTGAGCATTGGTACGCAAGAATTCCTCCTATCAACTGTATTTCAGATACTGATCCATGACACTGACTCACTATTTTTTTGCCAATGAGTTTCAACTCCTTGGGACATTTATTGTTGTCTCCAAATACTAGCAATTGGAAAAGTTGCCAGCTCTCATTTTCCGACAGTAGACGTAGATCGTGTGGGGTTCTGCTAGGATTAGCAGCTTCAGCGACTCTGTAGTCCTCACTGGTGATCAAAGCTTTACTCATATCACTGCTACATTTGATTGCACGCCGGATAAAATTCCAGGTTGGAACACCCCATATATCATCCAAGACAAACAAGACCTTTTCTTCCTTGAGGTAGCCACGGGTCATTTTCTGTAACTCTATATCACTCATGCTAGTCACATCCCGACTGGTGAATGCTTTGACAATGTGGCAAAGAATTTCCATTGGGGCAAGTCCCTGAGACATGTTTAACCAGATGCGAGTAGGATATTCATATTCAATTTTCTTATTGTTGAAGATCTCCCATGCCAATATTGTCTTCCCCGTACGATGCCTGCCCAAGATGGAGACAGCATCATGCTTTGTCCCAGGCTCATCTGACACAAGATACCCAACTAAAACAGATACCTCTTCATCAAAGTCTTTAAAGCCACCAATGTTAACCTCCGGGACCTAGAAAATATTTCATGTATATGGTAGGATTAGAAAGAATATGGCAAAAACTTCATTAAACATGGTTAATTGAAGGGGTGAATTAAAGAATTTCAGTGAATCATTCAATAGAGGCCTAAGCGTTGTACCTTCTTCACTAGTTTCCTTGAATCTTGTCCCTCGGATGTTTTGTGAGATCCGTCGCGAGCAAAACAGTCGAACAGTGGTTTCAATATGAATGTGAGACTCTGGTACTGTATCATTTTCACTTGTTCCCCTGAATCTTGTCCGTCGGACGTTTTGCCAGATCCGTTGCCAAGTTGCAGGCTAGCAGCCAAGTCAAGCAGTGGTTTCACCTTGTCTTCTCTGAGGGACCTCAAATCCTGTGCCAGCTTTAGATTCGGAGATTGGGGGAAGGACTTCTTGCCCCTTGCTGAAGTACTCATGCTAGAGTCAATAGTGTCTTCAACATCGTAGACGAACTCCCGGATCCGCCTCTCTATTCCTTTCAAGGGCTCCTTCTTCTCCCTCCTGACCGCCTCCTGCAGGATGGCCCTGAATGATACAACTTCTTTCACCAGCTTTAGATTGGGAGATCGGAGGAAGGACTTCTCGCCCCTTGCTGAAGGACTCATGCTAAAGTAAATGGTGTCTTCAGTATCGTAGGCAAACTCCCTTATCCACCTCTCTATTACTGTCAAGGGCCCCTCCTCCCTCATGGCCGCCTCCACCAGGATGGTCCTGAATGTTACAACTTCTCTCTCCAGCTTTAGATTGGGAGATCGGGGGAAGGACTTGTTGCCACTTGCTGAAGTACTCATGCTAGAGTCAATGGTGTCTTTAGTATCGTAGACAATCTCCATTATCCGCCTATCTATTCCTCTCAAGGGCTCCTCCTCCTCCCTCATGGCCGCCTCCTCCAGGATGGCCCTGAATGATACAACTTCTCTCTCCAGCTTCCGGAGCTCAATTTCAGCGCCAAAGATAAAATCGGCATTGGAATCCAGTAGCTGTGACAGGTTCTCAAGCAGGAATGACACTGCAGCAACAGCCATGTTAATCAATGCAAGGTTACAAAGCTCTCTCTCTCTCTCTCTAGATCTCTCTCCCTTTGAGCTGACTGATTCATATATCATACTATCATGTTAATCAATAGATGAATGATTGGATGAACATAGGCTAGATGTCTTGACTGTTGAATTGTTAATTCTGTCAGCTGATCCTCGTATAATCACTATAATATATAAATGAATTGCAAGTTGCTATTGTTTACAATCAAAGCATTGACATTGTGATCAATAAATAATAGATTAATAATATATTATAATAAATGACTTCATCAGAATCTTAGCTATAATGACAGAATTTTTAGTAGTTAAGCAAGACTAGATGTAATGTCATTGTAATTTATATTTTCTGCTGTGGTTTGTTTTGAGCAGCTTCTAAACCAATAACTTTGATGGATGCTCAATGAAAATATTTCCTGTACCAAAAAGCAATAGGAGACTAATTAATTGCATTTTCTTTTTGGCTTTGGTACATTTTACATTCTAATCTGAATGTTCTCTTCTCCTTCTATTCGGTGTAACATAATTAAGGGAAGCTTTGAGAATTTGGAGGCTGTTAGAAATTTAGTCGTGTAGGTGCCTATTTCTTGTATCAATATTCCTAAATACAAGCTAATACTTCTTTTTTCGTATTACGTTAACTGACTTGGGTAAGACTTGGACTTCAGTGCCTTCTCTTGTCTGATGAATTTGTAATAGAAAAATGGAAGATCTATTATTCTCGAGCAGAAGGTGCAGATGCAATTCCGCTAATTGCTGGGGTTGACAACATTGGTTAAGTTTTGCATTTGCATACTGTAACCAACTCGTTAATATGCGGTATGTTGCATGAATTTTCTATTTATTTGATTGTCTTATCACTGTTTTTTTATGAGATATTTAGGTTTCTATGCTTTCCGTCGTGCATGATGAGAAGAAAAATGTCATGTACTATTGAAGCTTCACCACTCATTCTCTGCATTATGTTGGCTAAATGAATCTTGCTTTCTTGTTTAAGAAAAAACAGATTTTACTTTTTCTTTGACTTTTTTAAAGGTGGAGATTGAGTGTGAAGATTTTGAGAGTGGAGATTGTGAGAGATTTTTCCTTTTTAAGGATGTGAAAAGTTAAGTGGAACAGACCGAAATGAAAAGTAGAAAAAGTTAGTTGGGACAGAGGGAGTACATGTTACAATCTTTTTGTGTGTCTGTAGTTCCTGCAATCTCTACATTACATAAAGTTTCAATCTTGAGGCATACTGTGAAGTGAATTCTATTTAATTACAACATCATAGTCCTTTGCTTCAATAAACTCTCTTAATTACTTCAAGATTATTATTTTGCTGCAGAAAACATGTGATATTTGGTCAGGAAGTGTAGCACCAGGGCTAGGCCACGCCATCTTCACAGCTTCCACTTTCCCTGCATTTCCAACTTCTTCTCCTACGGCAATCGACCTTGTCCCGTCTGCAACTTCATAGTATATATGTTCTATAACCACAAAAGAAACTCATAAATCAAACAGCGAGAGAGAAAGCAATAGGAGAAAATATCATGTATAACTTCCACCACTTTATTTGCCTGCCAAGATTAAAGAGTGCAAGTCATTTCCAGGTATAGATTCTGAACTAGTCATCAAGCTATAAGCTCTCTATATATATTCGAGGTACACGAAATTGAAAATAAAATCTAAACTCTTAATTAATCATGACCACCCACATCCAGGACCAATGTTGAGCCTGAGTCCACCTCCTTCTTCCTCGATTTTCCTAGCAGACTCAACTGCAAACTTACTGAGAAACTCAATATCCAACGTGGCCAGGCATATTGGGATTTCTAAGAGATTTTGACAGTTTTTCAACACGAGCTGGGTAAGACTACGGAAGCATCCAGATGATGCACCGTCCAGTAAACAAAATCTGCCTTGGCAATTAGCAAGAATCGGAGACGAGAAAAGCTATTGCCATGAGCTTGCCAACACATTCCCGCGAATGCATTATTTTTCAACTTGAGAACCTCCAGTGGGTTGATTTTCCCAATACAGACATATCCGTCCAATCCAAGTATGTCGCTGATAAAGTTAGCCTCTTTAGAAATGGTGGGAAAAAGTCCAACGGAGGGAGCCTGACCAACCTATCTCCAGATTGAGGTTCAGTAGTGAATAATCATTCATTAACTTCATGTCTACAAGATGGTCAAATCTTTCCAGGCGACAACCGGAGGTGTTGTTAAGAAAAGTAGCTAATTTCCCATGGATCCCCAATCTCTTCAAGTTAGGGACCCGATTGAACACTTGTACTTTGCAGTTTTCGGGTGATAATCTACTCAATGTTTGTAAGTTATGACCAGCATTACCCTCTCCTCCTCCTTGTATGGCCAGAACAATGGAAGCTTTTGTCTTCAGATGCCTTAATTGAGTCATCCCCCAAATATCTGCTCTCACTTCGAGTGTAGGCGAGCTGGTATCGAGCACGAGTGTGTAAATTCCTTAACACGGAGATGGGTTCAGGAAGAACGTTGAGATTTTCATACGACAGAGTGATGTACGTTAAATGAATTAGTTTGCTAAGCTTCATGGGGAATCTACTGAATGATATCTCTTTGAACAAATCATCTTCCCAGGTTCCAGCTTTATAAATGCAGCGTGCACGTATCAAAACATGAAGACGACATGTTTTAACTTGGCCCAGGGAATTTCTTTTACGAACGGTCAATAAGTTTCTGTTGATAAGAATATTAAGATTATCTTCTGCAACTTCCTCTAAAGTCCGACGTTTATCATGTCGTATGAATCCTTCAGCGATCCACAGCCGGGTTAATGTCCAAGTTGATATCTCATAATCTTTAGGAAACACTGCCAGATAACGAAAACAATCTCTCAGGTCATCAGGCAAGCTATTGCAAGCCAATGATATAAATATTTGATACGCAGTGCTCTGGATATAGCGCGCATTGTCTCTCAGAACTTTAGAAACTTCATTTCACGCCGGAGAACTGTTCACCGGCATTGAGCATCGGTATGCAAGAACTCCCCCTATCAACAATATTGCAAGCACCAATCCATCACAACGACGCGCTATATCTCTGTCAACATGAATTAACAACTCCTGCTTTACTTATTTATTTATTTATTTTTGGGAAATTGAAAACTACACCTTCTACACCTTCTACAGTATTTCTATAGCCATTATATCAAACTTAACCAATAAACTACAAAAGAGAAAAAAAATGTCATGGAAATGAGAAGCAACCATTGAATGAAACCCCACCAATTACACTGTGTGCAGCACGAGCCTGCTCAAGAATCACCAATTTTCACCTCCCCTTGATTCCCATTAACAAAGATGTTATCGCACTTCAGGTCTTGATGAATAACAAGTGGATCATGACTATGAAGATAAAAAGCCCCTCAAGGATTTGCTTGGACCATTTCTTTACAGTCCTCACATCGACTATCAAGACTCATGCCTAAATGTGTGCATATATATACATAAATACATATATTAGTAAAAACAGGCATTTGGAAAATTAACACTCCGTCTGAGATACCCAGATGTGAGGATTTCAACTGAGTTCCTCAACAAATCAGAAACTTTAACCTGACCACCTCTATTCCTTCCCATTCATCAAATGCTTTATATCTATAATGTAAATTAAAATAAAAGCTTTACACAAGAACACCCATAAATATACCGGTTCAGTAAAAAAAACACACTTTGAAATCTTACCATCTTTTGTATGAAGTATACAGATCCAAGAACCCGATAGGAGTACAGCGAGCGTCCATCTCTATGATCCTGGCCAGTTAGACAGACTTTTAGGTATTGTTTTTGTGCATGTCTTCCACCACTGTATCATAATTCCCCAACAGTTACAATGTATTTAAAGGATCATGTACCGAGGCCTTACAATAGATGACAGCACACTACAACTTTCTGCTTCAATTTTGTACCATCCTCAAGAACAAGATCCAACCAGTCCATTTTTATTTCCCAACTGCTCCAGTTACCATAACGAACCTTCTCTCCAGGCCCACAAGTCCCTTTGGGCTGTTCTTGTTTGAATTCGGATTTATCAGAAAACATGACCTGCCAACACAAGATTGTTACAAAGCCATATAGTCGTTCTAACAATCAGTTTACCTAGACAAGAAGAAATGATGTACCAAAAGAACAAGAACAAAACAGAAATTAGTCTCTTACCCTTGAATACTTCTCATCAGTAGTTCAACGGATGATTTATAATCAAAGACTTCTGCAATGCATTTCCCGCGAAAAAAAATGACAACAAGATCTTTCACATCTCCTAAAGATGTAGAGACAGGATTAACTCCAACAATCAAATATCCTATAAAAGATTCTGTTGTTTGGAACAGAGGAATCTGAAGTCAAGACAAAAGTCAGTTAAAACTTAAAACTCCTATATGCACATCTAAAACTCAGCACAATTTCACTATAAATGTAGGTGTACCAACTTGGACGGTCTCGTCCAACCCAGTTCATCAGCCACTATGATAAGTTGGGTTGGTTCGACTTAATATTTTATCGGGTCAAAAATTATTGAATAAAGCTCGGCCCATTATCCTAAATCATACTATATTTTTTGGGTCGTCTCTGCCGGGCTTTTAACTCATCGAGTCGGATATGTTGGGCACGATGATATTTCAAGACAAGATTTATATGGCCCAACTATTTTAAAACATCGCACGAGTGGAATCGGTCCATCAGGACGGGCCCAATTTACCACCTCTTGATCCAATACTAAAACTTCAATGCCAATCCACTGAACGGACCCATTTTACCACCTCTAGACTCAATACTAAACCTCCATGATAGCTGGATTTGAATTTTCAAAATAACTAATATAAAGGCTTCCTCTTTAGGTTTATAGAGCAAGATCAACCTTTATAGATATTTCGTTTGGCCTACAACGAAAAGCATAAATAGAACAACGAAAATTGATGAAATGATTTAACTACAACAGTTATAGATAACCCAAACTTGGGCGAATTTTTTCCAGTTTATTCCTAAACAATTTTTTGTGTTAAATAGAAATCTTTACTCAAAGGGTATATCAATTTGCAACCTCCAACGAGAAATTACAGTGAGAAAAATAAAAAATAATTTTTAAAAATAATTTAAAAATCATAAATTATTTTGAAAATCTAAAAATTATTATTAAATTCTAAAATTTCATACAATTTGAATTTTTTTTTTTAAATTTGACATTTTTAATTTTTTTATAAGAATTCAAATTTCAAAATTTCTAAATTTAAAAAATATACTCATTTCATAAAATTAGAGTTTCTTAGAAATATATTTTCTAAATATTAAATAAATTTTATATTTTCTATAAATTAGTTTAAGGTCTTTTAAGAATATTTTTTTTTAAAAAATACTTTCAACATTTCACATATCTTAAATGATTTTTTTTGAGACTCCAAAATAATTTTCAGATTTTATAAAGTAATTATACAATTTTTAAAAAACAATTATATGGCAATGCAAATAATGTAAAATTTTCTTTAAAATGTCTAAAATAATTTCAAAGTTAGAAAATAATTTTTAGAAATAACCATCTTGAAAATCCTTAAATGATTTTAAATTTTTGTTTGAATAATTTATATATTCACATGATTTATTTTTTAAATAATTTAAGGAATTTCAGAATTATTATTTTCAGTTTTTAACTTTTTAATTTAAGAAAATTCTGATTATTTCATAAAATTAGTTTTTTTTTTTCTAAAAATATTATTTTCTAACATTTATATATTTATGTTTCTTACAAATTATTTTTAATTTATTCAAAAAATTGATAAGCCCGTGGAGTATAGATTGCTATTTGATACAAAAAGATAGTTTAGGCATAAAACAAATTCCGCATAGTTCAGGGTGCAAATTGTTATTAACCCTAACTAGAATATCCCGATCGTGCGATGCACAATTAAAATATAATTATTTGCAAGAAAAATTAGAATCAAATAATCGAATAAAAAAATGAATAATTTAATTTATTTTTTTTAAAAAATAAATTATTAAATAAATGTTTATTCTATTAAATATATTTAATTTATTTTTGTTTTCAACCTAAATTCATCACAAAAACTGATAGTAATTTTAGCTTTCTACTGATATTGGCAAATTTTGAAAATGACACGAAACTCTCTTATAGAGACTTCTAATATATTTTGTAGTGAAAACAAATTAGTTTTCTACAATTATTGAAAAAAAAAAAAACATTTTATGAAATTAAAATTGACGGGAATTTTTTCTTTATAGAGGGTTACATTTTATTAGATTGCATAGGAAGGTTCTCAACTTTTCTGATCGTGCTGCATTGTCTAGTACTATTATCATGCGGTAACTTTATTAACATATTAACTACCTTGCTGAATTGTACATATAATTACTATATAAACTACTTTAGTGGAAGTACATAATCAACAACACATATATATTATTTTAGGCGTGTGACATATGTATAGTACTTCATCTATTATTTAATCCCATATTCTTTTTTGTTATATATATAAGTTGATTTTTATGTAATAATAAACGTAACTTATTTTATGTAATAATTAACTTATATTACTTGACAATTGAACGTATTTCGTACACTACTGTTCTTCTACTACTATCGAGTTTATTATGTTTTACAAATAGCTTTTAACATAAAATAGTTAACATCTCTGATGGAAAATAACCAAAGCATAATATGTAAAACATCAAGAGCACTAATTTGTCGAAAAACAAATGAACAACAATTACAGAATATTGTTAAAACTACCAAAAACAAGGAAAGAAGATCCATACAATCGAAGATTTTAAACCCATAACTGAAAAATAAAAAAACACAAAACATAAAATAAAAAAATGTATAACTGATAGCTTCAACAGGTCCTAATCGTGAACCTTCACTTCAAACATAAGATTTCCTCATCAACCAAAAGAAATATTGCCTTCGAACAAATAAACAGACCATTCTCAAATATAAAATTACTAAATTCAGTATCTCGCATGAAAACACGCGATCCTTCATGGTGCACTCTAACTTGCCATACTATTCACAGATAGCCTTACAATCAAAACGCTGTGATCTTGCAACTAATCCCCATAAAAAATTGCATCTACAATCCCAACAATCCTCTCCAACAAAAAATGGGAGCCATTGATGACAATGTTCGGACTTATTTGCTACTTGAACTTTAATGTAATTGTGAAGTTCGCTGAAGACACAACGTGCGTAAGGTCTCATACGCATCTCATTTATAAGCAATCAATCTGAGTCAGAAAAAAGTTTAATTTCAAGAAGAATTTTATGATTGATACAAATTGCAAAATTAATTTGCGGTATAGAAGGTCAAACATGCTCCTATATGTAAAGATGATTTATATTCACAAATACCAATCATGATTTCTTGACATGCATGTTTGTGCAGCTATTTAAATTAAAGACATGATCCCGTCCATAGGTCGTCCCCTCTATTTGATTAGTTAATTGCTTTGTCACATATTTCAAAGGTAATATCCTTATATAAAAAATAGTGATATATGTTGGGAAATTACGAACAATACAAATAATAACAAACGATAAACGAGAATCATCGACAAACCCAAAACAAAGACACCAAATTTAACGTGGTTCGCTAACAACTTGTTAGCTACGTCCTCGGCCAAACGAGAGGAACCAATCAATATATCAAAGAATGTTACAAAATAGGACAAAGACAAATTTGACCCTAGGTCAACTATCCAACTCTTCATCCTAACAAACGGAGACAAACTCGAGTATCAATCAATTGATATTCGACCAAAACAACTCTCCACACTCTATGACCAAACGACTCTAAACCCGAAAATAGAGTTCCAAATCCAAAAGACAACCTCTCTCTTGTCTCTCAACTCAAATTCAATTGACTGACCAATATGGCCAATACAAATTCCAAAGACAATAGGTCTATTTATAAGCCCCAAAACCTAATTCTAGACACAAAAGGAATCCAATTGGGCCCAGACTTGCGTCGGCCCATCTGCTGTGCCGCCAGGTCCGCCTCGGTCGCGGCCACTCTCGCCTCGGTCGAGGCGATCTTTCTGCCCAACTAGACTCGGCCGAGTCTACCTCGCCTCGGCCGAGGCCCATTTTCTGCACATCTCGCACGTCGCGGCCGTGTCCTCCGACGCGTCCAATTCCAACGACGTCCATATCCAAGCCTCCACCTTGATGCCAACGTCGATTCAAACCAAACCAAATTCAAGGCACAAATTCCTAACAATATACTCCCTCCGATCGTAAAACAGTGTAGCTTTAGAGAAGTTGAAAATGTTAAAAAAAAGTGTCGTTTTACCAAAAAAAAAAAAAAGAACACAATTCTTCTAATCTTATCCTAAATAACCTATCTAATTTAGTTAACTATTTCTTTAATCCAGAAAACATACCACAATTAATAAATTGTGTAGGGATATATTTTTCATTTCCCCAAATCCTCAATTTTTCCAAAAAAGTTTATACCGACACTTTTTTTGGACTGGAGGGAGTAATAAACAGTCATTTATTTTAGACATGTGAATCCATATATATTATTTTTTTCCCTCCTAATCTAAGAACAAAGAAAAAATTCTTCCCTCCCCCCAAAGTGACTCTGAAACCCAAGATTAAAGAACTATGTACATATATTAAATATATGATTAAGGTAATGAGCTATTTTAGACGTGTTATATAAAGTATATAACATAATTATTTAACTCCAAATATTCTTTTTGTTACATATATACTAAATACTATTATTACAACTATTTAATATTATTAAGAGAAACTTTCAACATTTTATTAGTTAATTCCATAGTGCCATATGCGGAAAAAATAAATACACGTATATGAAAATATATACGTATACACATGGGATGATCTATAAATACATTAAATAATAGACATTATTAATGGTTAATTAATTGATTGATATATCACAGATTTCAATTATATATTCCTTCTAAAAGAGATGCTGTTATGTTAAACACTAGTAATATTTCCGTGCGATGCACGGAAGTTTATTTAGAAAGTAATAATTTTAATAAAACTAAATATGATATAATATAATATTTAAATATGTAAACATTTTATCCTAATAAAATATATTTTTTCTAAAATATAGGATATAACATAAATAAAATTATAAGTAATGTAAATATAAGTTTCTCGCACGTCATATATGATATATATATATATCATAGATTAACATTAAGATAAATATTCAATATAAAAAAAAAAAATCTTTTCCAAAATGATCATTTCTAAACTTTAAAATCCAAACACATATTTAGTGTGTCTGCATCATTCTTCACCTATGTGCATAATTGCTTAATTAATTATGAATGTTAAAACAAATATAAATATCTAACTATCAACTCATATTATTAAATAAAATAAACTGGATAATGTTATAAGAAATTTATTTTTCTTTAAATTTTCCATTTTACTTTAAATATTTAAATTTATCTAAATAAAGTTTTAAATTCTAAATATAACTATTTCCTTTTGAAAAATCTTATTTGCAAGTTTTAGTAATTTTTTTGGTATTTCCAATATCCAAAGAATAAAAAATTAACAAAATAAAATTCAAAAGTTATTCAATAGTTGGAATAACAAAATAATTCGATAGTTGGAATAACAAAATAAAATATATGAGTGCTCCAATATTTCTAATACTTTCATATATATGTTGAAAAGTTTCAATTAAATTATATACTTATATTGTAAATAGTAGATTTTGCTAAAGATATACATTGGTTAATGCGGAAAAAAAAAAAAAAAAAGACATAATTGAGATTGGTTAATGTGACCCAGTATTTTTTAGGTTGCAAAGTCTAAAAAAACATATAGTTTTCGTTGGTTAATTTTGCTTATTTAAAAGAAGTTTAGTTGCAACTTGTATAATATCATAGTATATGTTGCAAATTGTATTTATTTATAGAAAAATAACATTAATATATCTAAAATATAAAAAAAATAAATAAAAAAAAATCTAAGATTAATTATCATATATAAAGTTATATATGAGTGAAAATCATAGTTTTGTGATCTATCAACAAAAATAATTATTATATCAAATAAGCATTAGCAAATTCAATAATTTAATAAGTTGATTATAATCAAATATTAACTTGAAATGAAACAATCAAGTAAAATAATTCAATTACATTAATAGTGGTTGTAATGAAATAATCAAGTAAAATAATTTGTAAAAGAGAATTATTTGAATGATTTTTAATTGTATTCCAAACCAATACTATATTTTTTGTACAAGCCACAATAAACATTGAAATTTTACTTAAATAAATGACGAATAAATAATATAATATTTTAAATAGAATATTTTTTTATTATATATATAATATGGATGTCAAATCAAACATCGTCAAAAGATGATTAATTTGATATAGTATACATAATAAATAGATTAGAAATACAAAAAAGATATTTGTAACTTTAGAAAGCAAAATAAATTTTGATTCTTATCAAATGTGACAACAACTTACCAATCACAGTTTAAAATTTTAGGCTGGAAAGTGTTACTTACAGAATTGTCACTGCTGTGACTTATATATATACCATAAAATATATAATAAAAGGAACAATGATATTTTATTTGGATCATATGTAATGTAAAGTTTAATAATTTTCTTATTATGTCCCTGCTTTTATTTTATATTTAACTTTTAATTTATCTAAATAAACTTTCATGTTCTAATTATAAATATTTAATTTTTTCCTTATAACATTGAATTTTCATTTGCAACTTTTAACATTTCATTTGGTGATTTCAAATATACTTAAACAATTTTTATTTAATAAAATCTTATTTTAAAAAAATTAAATTCAAATTTTATTTAATGAGAAGTCTTTGGTTTCTTCAAAATATTTAAATATTTTTGTATTTTATTTGGTATTTTAGATTATTTATATAAATGTTATAGCCTTCTTAGAAATGGTTTATTTATTAGAAGATAAAAATTGATTAAAGTGAAAAAATTTATTTAGATTGTTAAAAGTAAAAAAGGCATTTGGTGTTGATTTGTGCGATCAAGTATTATTTAGCTTATAAAGTGTAAAAACATATAATTGAAGTTTCAGTAAAAGTAAAAAATTAAAAAGATTCCCAAATTTAATAAAACTCATAATTTAGGCTACAAAGAATTAATTTCCTTGAAAGAGTAATTTTAACAAAATACTCGTTATTAAAAATATAAATAGGTAATTAAAAATAATTTCAATACCTATTTTAATAGATAATTATATATATGCTCAAAGTCGTGATAAGAAGATATTTTAGCAGATTTGATGACTTGATAAGTTGATTATAAAATAGATATTGTTGTTTTTGCCTTTGATTTAATAAAGTAGGACTTTTATTATTTAAACAATGGATTTTTTCCTTGACTTAAATAAAAAAAATTGAAAATTCATGTCAAATAAAATAAATTGATTAGTTGTATTTTTATTAAAAAAAAAGTAATTATTTATTTTACTAATTTTAGTTGCAACTAAAACCAAAATATTATAGTCCAATTCACAATAAACATCAATTCTAGCACAAATAATTAACCAACAAATAATTTGTTTATTCAAATCAAATATCTCACTATAATATATATGATATGGATGTCAAATCGAAGATTGTGAAAAGATGAATAATTTGGTATATTATGCATAAAAATCGGATTAAAAATGAAAAAGTTATTTGTATTTTAAAAAAGTAAAAGAAAGTTATGAACTTACAAAAATAAGAAAAAGTTACCAATTATGGTATAAAAATTTTGGAGGGAAAACTAAAATTACAATAATGCCCTCCATTTTACTTTTATATATTATAGATAACATGATATTGAATCTAGGGTTATTTTCAGCGTGTGATGTATACTATTTCTAAATACTGAATATACTAATGTTAGCCGAAACTTGCCGAGAATATGAGCCGAGAATCATAGCCTGAAATATTACCTAAATATCCGCCTAGAATCATAAGATTCATAACAATTATAATATACCGTCGAGAATAAATATAATTTTATTACGGAAATATAACATTAATTAAAATACGCGATACACATACCATGTTTAATAAAATTGCCAGAATAATCAGCAAGTTTACTACTATTAGCAAGTATTTTTTAGGCGGGAAAATTTAGAACTTGCTATTTATAACCTGTTCCACTTATATATTGATAGGTATGACCCAATCTCCTCGGATCGGTCTAGCCCGTTAGATGGGTCGACTGGGCCCAAAGGCGCAAGCCCAACGCAGTCAAGCCCATTCGCGGCATCTTGGAAGTTGGAAAAGATCCCCATGATCTTTTCCAAACAGCCATGCAGATTTAGCTGGCGGATTTATAGGGATTTAGTTAGGGTTTCTATTGTAGAGTATAAATAAGAGAATTGTGGCGTATTTTAGGGTTCCAATTTTGTATTCCAGAATTACTGCTTGTAAAATTGTACTCCGGAATTGAAAGAAGTATAGTGAAACACCTCGGAAGGTTATTGCCTTCTCCCCTGGACGTAGATCTCCGGATCGAACCACGTAAATCTTTGTGTTATCTGAGTTCTTGCATTCTTTGATTGTTTGGGATTGTTGTTGTGATTGTGATCCGTTTGATATCCGGGTTACGGCTTTATCAATTGGCGCCGTCTGTGGGAAACGACAAGAAAAACAAACCTTAGCATCATCCAAAGTTGGTTCACGTCAGTCATGGTGAATACCCGCCAGTCCGTTAACCCAACCCGATCTCGTCGGAATCCCCCCGTGGATCAAAGCTCTCCGTTGCCACGTTAGGAGATTCAGGATCTGCCTGCGGGGCATGTAGATGCACAACATCCCGGGCCTGCCAATGCGCCGGCTCAGGCTGACCCTCAACCCACTCCTGAACTATTGCAGGCATTCCTTTGGGAACATGGCGCCTTATTACAAGAATGGAATCATCGACGCGCAGACTCCGTAAGTATGCACACCGACAATGGCGCTGATCAGGAGGCGAGACAAAGCCACCAAGATCGATCTCGCACACACAATGGGGATCCACCCCATAGAGCCAGGCCTGATCGTCGCCGTCCCTGGTCAATGTCACCCAGGGAGGATCGAAGTTCTAATGGTTCGAGGCCCCGCTACGATGATCACTATGACGCAGACCGACGCCGACCTATAGATGCGGCGAAGCGAGCACGCTTAGAAGGTCCCGTTTCAACATTATTAAAAAAGATATTTTATTAGGATCAAACGATCTCATATTTAAATATTAGATTACATTATATTTAATTTTAGTAAAATCATTACTTTTTAAATATACTTCCGTGCATCGCACGGAAATATTACTAGTAATTACAATGACAAGTTATTTGTAGATGTAATTAGTGGACCTAATAAAAGTTTTAGCCCATAAAACATTATTTCATACTTATCATAATTTAGTTAGAAATTGGGCTTATGAACCCATCCAAATGGACTATAAACTTTGGCCCAGTACAATTAATACAAGCCCAAAATTTGGAATATGCATCACTCATTCTCCTGTCCAGTTCAAGTGTACGGGTGGAATGCTTTGTTCATTGCGGAAGAAATTCTTAGGATCAACAATTGTTTTCACCCGAATAAGCCGATTGAAATTGTTCTTGAAATACTTTTTGCCCCAAACACTTGCTTGTGCATAACTCGTCTCTCTTTTATTGTTGTTCACTCCAATATCAAGATCTCTGTAATTCAAGTATGCAGTCCTCGGAAATTTTGACACAAAAGGAGTCATGTAATTGTAGAGCCTCCTGGCCCATCTTATGTACCTGTCCGAATTTGATATAAATTCATATTTGTGGCTAATATATATGAGATTATATATATGATATAACTTAGGCACCTTATAATATATTTGATTAAAATAAATCTATTTATTCAATAAAATTTACATTATAATAAATCAAAATTTAGTAAGTCTTACTTTGAAAACTTAATTTCTTGTGTATAAGTCAATTAACATAGTCCAATTTAGAAAATAAGTCAATATAATCTAAATAATCAACCAATAAAAACCATATTTTTTCGAATATGATATATTTTTTTAAGCGTAAAATCTCTTGATCCATTTTATAATATGGGCTTATGAAATTGCTTGCATTTGGATCAATTTCGCCGCCGATGAGCAAATTGGCCGGAAAAGTGCACGTGACTCTCATGTGGAATCATTTTTGTTATCTCATAAAATCTACCATAAGTTAGTATATTGTGATAGTCATGTGCGCTTTTCCAGTCGAGTTGCTCATTGGCAGCAGAAATTGGTTGAAATTCCAGTAATTTTTTTAATTGTGGGATGAAATTAAAAAATCAACAAATTTTAGAACGAAAATCAATTGAACGGACTAAAAATAATAATTATGTTCCTGGCCGAGTTGTGTGATAGGGCATCTTGCCAAACCACCATATTAACAATATGATACAAATTACAAGCCCTGTGTGGGAACGGAATGTTGGATTCCGGAATTTCATCCATTCTTCCACCATATGGGATCATTAAACTCTGAGCCTCCTTAGCTTCGCGTTCATAATATTGTCTCATAATGCCTTCGAACACGTATCGTGGAACCGGTTTTTGCACGTAATCTAGCTTCGCTTTGAAGTTTACTAAATCGGGTTCCCTCCGGTTCAACAAAGTATAAGTTGAATTTATAGGGAGCCACCAGTGGTAAAGGGCGGATTGGATCCAGCTCATCTCGATGCAATCTGCTCTGACCAATCCCAACTCGGGGAAATTCTTTTGCATCAATGGAAATAATTTGTTGATCCCGCCAAGAAAAAGTGAAAAAAAAGATGCACTAATTTTTCTATTCACCCTCGTCACATTGATTCCGATGAGCAATTCACGGTCGAGTTTAGGAGCGATGTATTGCCAACGGTGAATGAGCTGAATTGCATTTTGTTCTAAATTTCTTTGGATTCTGAAAACCGTGACTCTTTCTGGCACATTAACTAATTGTACCTAAAGATATCACAAAGTCAATCCTCTAGGTAGTTCTCTTGTATACCAATTACACGGATCTTGTATCCGTGCAATCCATGTTTATGAGCAGTTTTTTCGTGCAAATGTATTAATATTTATGCTGGAAAGTTACCCTTCTTCAGAACAAGTAATACTTTTTTAATACAAATAGTGATAATGAATTTTCATGGATCCACCCTTTAACCCGGATTGCACGGATCTAAGATCGTACATGTGGTGAACATGAAAATTAGTGTAATCTTATAATTGCTCGATTACTTTATTTTGTATCTTTTTAGCCAAATTATAAATTGTCGCTAGCTAGATAATTGAATGTGCAATGCATATAACATCGTCAAATTAGAGGTTTACATTTTTGTGGATAAATTTATTGTCCCAAGCCAATTTTTGTATGTGTTTGATGTCATTTCGTTTATAAGGTCCATGTGTTTATGTCATTTACAACGCCGGAATATCCTGTGAGTTGTAAATGCAAATTATCCAGCAATGATTTCAAATTCCGGCTAGAAAATTATTACGACTAAAAAGGTAAGGGATAAAATTGTTAAAGTAAATGCTAGTTTTGGGGCCAATCATTGAGTTAGTTTTGTAATATTTTTACCAATCGTACCTTCCAGGCAACGATTATCCCGAAGCTAGCACCTCCACCACCTCTTATGGCCCAAAAAAGATTTACACCCATTGATTTTCTATCGAGAATGTGGCCATCAGCAGTAATTATTCTTGCGTCAACCACATTATCTGCAGCCAGTCTATATTTCCTCATCATCAAGCCATAGCCTCCGCCACTGAAGTGTCCGCCAACACCAACACTAGGGCATATACCAGCCGGAAACCCAAGAGTTGAACTTTTTTCCGCAATCCTATAATATAACTCGCCAATGGTTGCACCAGCTCCCACCCACGCAGTTTTCTCCTCAACATCAATCGTTATTTCACTAAGTTTGATCAAGTCAACAATTACAAAGGGAACTTTTGACAGATAAGATAGTCCCTCGAAGTCATGGCCACCACTTCGAGTTCTAATTTCTATGTCATTTTTCTCAGCGCAGTATATGACAGGCGGGATTTGAGATTCGTGATCTGGTGTTATGATCACAAGTGGTTTAGGGGTCGATTTCTTAGCAAATCTTAAATTATGAATGGAAAATCGCAAGATTGAATAGTAAGATGAGTTTTTTGGGGTGTAAACAAGATTGGAAATGGAGGAACAATTATGGAATTGTTTAGAAAGACATTGGAGAAAATTTTTGTGGCCATTAGTAGAAGCTGCCAATGAGCATGAAAATATGACAAGAAGAATGAACTTGAGAGTCCTCATGACTTAGAGATGATCATAAGTTGCTTTGTGTTTAAGTGAATCGAATTTTCTATTATATACAATGTTTTCGCTGCATTTTAGAGTTGTTGGTTGAATATCAATTCCATTTTAAACTCTTTTTTTCCATAATCTTAAATAATTAATGATTCATAATATTAGTAAGATGAATTTCATTTCTTATGAAATTCATTTTATGAATTACAAGATTTATTTTGAGGTGGTTGTATGAATTACAGGATAATGTTTGATCATTTTGCACAAATGTCCAAGTTGGTAGGTATATATCCCTTTCTTACACCTATAAATAATAACCCTTTTTTTGGGGGGTGGGGGGAATGGGTGGGCTATTGACGAACATAGTGTTCGGGAAAAGCTTGTGTTCGAAATAGATTAATGTTCATTCAATCTTTTTTGTTTCTGATCGTTGTCCGAAATTGATTAATGTTCGTTTAAACTTTCTTGTTTCTGATCGTTGATTAATATTGAATATTCACATTTCTAAATTACATATTTCTTGATTAATTAACTAATTTTACAAATTCACATACAATAATCAATTTGGTTTTTTTAGGAAATATGAGGAAGAAAATGAGCATTTTAACTACGACGATAGTACAATCGATATAAAATTCCCAATAATTATTTCCCATATTTCATACATTTGTTATTTTTTTCCCTGATTTGACCTTAAAACACTATAATTACAAAATGACAAGAAAAAGGACGAAATTCTTTATGTATAGAGGTAATAATTCGGGTTGTTTGATCCACCAAATTAATCAGGCTAATATCATATGTAGAATGAAATCCGACTAAACTAATATTTTGGCCGACCGGAAATTGGGAAGCCAAAAATTAGATGAGTTTTTTCTTCTTCTTTTTTTCCCAAAAATTAGAAACGGGTTATTTTATTCTTTTCAACTTTTTTTTCTGAAACAAGAAAAGCAAATTGAATGAAGTGACAGTACTGATTGCAAATCAGTGATGACTGATTCCAGTTAAATTCAATTGAATTTTTTTCGTCTAAAAAAGAATTGGGGTAAAATGTGTGGACATCCCCTGTGATCCTGAAGTTTTGCGCGAGATCCCCCTGTGTTTCGAAAAATGCATAATATACCCACTTGTTTTTGGAAATTATGCATACTCTCCCTTTCCATAAAATAAAATGGAACGACTTTATTTTTCTAGTGACATGTGTTAAGTATGGAGCCCAAAACTCGTCCAGGAGCACCGCGGCCGAGGCGAGAGGCCGCGATGGAGGCGAGATTGACGAAACAGAGGAGTTCACGCCGAGAGGACACCTCAACCGAGGCGGGTGACCTCGACCAAGGCCTGAAGACTGTTCGCGAAGGGGTTTTGGCACTAGAGAAAGTGCCGCGGCCGAGGCGGAAAGTGGCCTCGGCCGAGGCGTGTCGCGCGGCCAGTTTTTCGTGGGCCTCAAGTCAGGATCGGATTTTGGGGCCCAAGGAGCTATTATAAATAGTGGTTTCCGTCATTGCTTATTGTATTCCGAAATTAATTCAACTTTAGTGCATATCCTGTCTTGGATCGCCCCCAGTCGTAGTTACACATCGTAACGAACTGGGTTACCAAATTGCTGTGTTTTGTGTGTGCGTTTTATTGCTTTCTTCTTCGATTATCTTGTCGTATTCGTGATTGTGTGCGTGGGTTAAAATCCTAACAACTGGTATCAAGAGCATCAGGTTAGTTTCCTGGAAATATACACGATGAACGACGGAAAGATTTCGGTGGAGAGATTCGATGGGACTGATTATGGATTTTGGAAGATGCAAATTGAAGATTACCTATACGGTAAGGATTTGCACCAGCCCCTCAAGGAGAAGCCCGAGAAGATGTCTGCGGAGGAGTGGGAGTTATTGGACAGGAAAGCGATGAGCGCGGTGCGTCTATCGTTGTCCAAGGAAGTGGCCTACCATACCACAGGCGCGAAGTCTACACAGGAGATGCTGAAAACCTTGGAGGAGATGTATCAAAAACCATCGACAGCAAACAAAGTTCATCTGATTAAACAGCTGTTTAATTTGAGGATGACGGAGGGAACATCAGTACAACAGCACTTGAATGAGTTCAATATGTTGACCTCACAGTTTGAATCGGTGAACATAAAGTTTGATGATGAGATTCGGGCCCTAATTATGCTATCTTCTCTGCCAGACAGTTGGGCCGGTACAGTGACAGCCGTTAGCGCTACAGACGCTAAGCTGAAGTTTGACAGGGTGAGGGACTTGATGATCGGGGAAGAGATTCGTAGGAACGAATCAGGATCAAGATCGTCCTCAGGGTCAGCGCTGAATACCGAGAATAGAGGCAGACCGAAGGGAAGATAATTTAGGGAGAGGTCGAAATCTAGAGGGAAGAGTCAGACGAAGAAGGACGGGAGTTCTGTAAAGTGCTGGAATTGTGCAGTGCAAAGCGCCGAAGAAGAACAAGAGGGAACAGGCAGACAGGAAGACAACGAATGCAGCCACGAATGAGGATGATGGCGATGCATTGGTCTTGAGTGTGTGCAGTCCCATGGAGTCTTGGGTCTTGGATTCCGGCGCTTCATTCCATTCATGCGGTAATTTTCATATTATGCAAAGTTATGTTTCCGGCGATTTTGGACAGGTGTATCTGGCTGATGATGAGCCCCTGAAAATCGTGGGTAAGGGAAACGTAAAGGTTGAGACATCAAATGGCTCAAAACTGATGTTGAATGGAGTGAGACATACCCCTGGATTAAAAAGAAACCTGCTTTCAGTTGGACAGCTTGACAAGGAAGGTTACGTAGTAATGTTTGGTTGTAGCAACTGGAAGATTACCAAGGGAGCTATGGTAGTAGCTTGTGGTAAGAAGGAAGGAACGCTGTACATGACTAGTAATTCGCAGGATCCCCTTGATCTTGCGAATGGCGATGGTGATGTGGATTTGTGGCACTACCGGTTGGGCCACATGAGCAAGAAAGGGATGAAGGTGATGTGTTCGAAGGGTAGACTACCTGGCTTACAAACCATGGAGGTTGGTATGTGTGAAGACTCTGTCTTCGGGAAACAAAGGCGTGTGAGTTTCTCGAGGAGTGGCAGGGCCCTGAAGCAGGAGAAGCTAGAGTTGGTCCATAGCGATCTATGGGGACCACCTCCGGTGGCATCCATGATTGAAGTATTACATGACATTCATCGACGATTCAACCCGCAAGGTATGGATTTATTTTCTGAAAAGTAAGCCTAATGCATTTGATGTTTTCAAAAGGTGGAAAGCCTTGGTTGAGACGGAGACGGGGTTGAAGGTGAAGTGCTTGCGTTCCGACAATGGTGGTGAATATGAACTCAAGGAGTTCAAGAATTATTGTGCTGAGCATGAGATTCGTACAGAGAGGACTGTACGTGGAACGCTCCAGCAGAATGGTGTGGCCGAGAGGATGATTAGAACACTAAATGAGCGGGCAAGGTGCATGAGACTGAAGAGTGGTGTTCGCCTATTTTATAACCTAACGCTCCGCAAGTATACGGGTGCAAGTGTATATAATGGCAAGCAAGGTCGATCCCACAAGGACTGACTTAATGACTAGTTTGATACTCTAAATATCCTGAAACACTCCTAACTAGGCTCTAAATTGGGTTGATTTTAATATTGAACTCATCTTACTAAATTAGTACTAAACACTTAAATTCGAGTATAAGAAAACAATTTATCAAATTTTGCAAGATTGGAAGATATATTCTAGAGAATTTATTTCAGAATTAACTAAGTTTGACAATCTAATTATTCTAAACTAGCAATGATTACTATCGTTATTAGACGGCACTCATATATGTTAACTCTCCTTTCAAAGCAATTAACTTGTAGATTCATTACCCCTAGCCACCCTTTCAAGTCGACTAGACCTAATGAACTCCCAATCGATCTTAGACCTATGCCTACGCATTTATCTCACCTCCTTTCAGAGCGTTCAACAACTACGCTATATGTTGTATTTCCATTCACAAATTTCTCCTTTCAAAGCCAACTTATGAATTATGTAGAAGTAGTTAAGTGATCAAATTAACCATTCATGAAAATAAATAAAGAACTACTCACTCATGTTCATATTCATAACACAAATATGTTCATAGACAAACATGATTTGAAGTAAAGAAATGAGATAATGAATAAGAACCCTAATCGTCGTCTTGATCTCGATTCTTCGATGTTGCTTTCCTCTTCAAAATATCTTCTAATGAGCTCTCCCTGCTATTTTTAGAGTTTGGGACTTCTTTATATAGTATTAGGTCAAATTTGGGGCAAAAAATGGGCTTTAAAACGCGCAGACTCTGTTTTGGACCCGAAAAGCCAACTCGACCGAGTTTGGACAACTCGACCGAGTTCAATCAACTCGACCGAGTCAGTATAGGCCTCGACCGAGTTGGGGTCTCTGGACCAATTTCACATTTGTTCTTCATTTCTCCCTCGACCGAGTTGATAAACAACTCGACCGAGTTGGAGTTTCTGGCCAAGCTTCAACATCTTCTTGCTATTTCCGACTTTTCTTGCTCGTTTTCCACCCGAACCTTGCCCAAACGGACTTTTTGGCCTTTTTATACCTGAATAACACCAAAACAAGCAGAAACACGTCATCTAGCTCAAGAGATGGAATTTAATCACTTTTCGCCCAAATACACATGCATATGTCCCATATTACGACCTTTAATTGACCTAAAATACATGTAAAACTAGCATGTATCAAAACCCCCAAACTTAACCATTGTTCGTCCCGAACAATAAATAAAAAGCATAACATCACATTGATCATAAAATTTCAGGGCAATTAAATGACATTTTCGGTCTCAGAAATTCTCTTTTTGTTTTTCCTTTCAAAACCAACAACATAACATTTGAGCATTAGTGACATGGCAGGTTTCAACTACTATCGAGACATTAAACTTAAAACAACAATCCTCACCGGATAAGTGTATCGCACATCTCTCAAGTGTATGATATGGAAAGTATTTGCGCTCACATTGAATCACATGCATCGTCTACCATATGCTTGCCTATTGTCTAAATTAGACCTCATACTTAACATGTGTGACAAAGAATCAATAGGTCTTTATTTATTTTTATTTTTTTTTTGGCTGTAATGTTGGCTTATGGTTAGGTGGGATTCATTTAGATATAAGTGACTATGCATTGGACTAATCAAGCTATTCCTAACCCGACTACCCATCAACTTTGTTCACTCAATCTCAATCTTCAATTCTCAGAAAAACCAATTAATTTGGCTTCTTCACCTTACCACAACATTTATGCATCAATCAAGATTATTTATGCCACTTTCACTCAGGTACCACTTTGGGACTACCCGATCGAGTAGCACATTTGGGACTACTCGTTCTTCTTTCAACTCAATCACACATAGGCATATGTGTATTCTCTTTATTAACCCCTCCTCCAACTTTCTCTTTTCCAAGTAGTTTTTTTTTTTTTTTTTTTTTAACTAGGAGGGAATTTTTCTCTTCTTTCTCTTTTGCCTCCCCGAATCTCTTTTCACATCATCCCAAACATTCACTCCACCTTGATACTCTTACCCCTCTACCTTTCAATACACCTCCCTCTTACTCACTTAGTCCAATTACTCGGGCCAAAGCTAAAAGAAAGGTATAAGCTTGTAATGTATGGCTTTGAAAAACAAGGCTTTAAAGCTCAAAATGGCTGACTAGGGATTTTTGTCAAATTTTTGGGTAGAAAAGATTATTTTTAAAGGCTCAAAAATAAGGCTTTTAGCAAAAGAATGCCTAATATCATTTTCAATGCCACAACATGTACTCGACACATTCCTATAAGACGCAAGGCAAGTTCTAGAGACTAAATACTATGTGATCAATCACTTCACACCGAAAGAATGATAAAATTACTCTATAGATAAGAGTACATATAAAGCTCAAAACCTCACAGGTTAATTTGTGATTCTTGTTCAAGTTTACGCCCAATTTTGTCTCCAACTGCCTATCATGCTCTGTTATGTGTTCTATCCTCATTTACTTCCAAAAAAAACAAATTTCATCATTGACAAATTATCATCTAATACCCTTTTTATGCTTATCAAGAACCAAATTGACGACTTCTAAACAACGAAATTTAAAATTAACCTAAAATCACAATTAAAATGCAAAACATAAACTAACATTAACTAATACGACAGATCAATCGAATCAGCTATTCGGGCACACAGACCCTTTACCAACTAACTCAAGCAAGATGTAAAATACGATATACAACCAAGAACAATCATGACCTCAATAACACCGAATGAAATAACAATGAAAAAATAATAAAAGCGGCCAAGACGTAGCACTATCCACCCCCTCCCCCAAACTTGATTGAAACCAAGTTTGTGGGAAAAAGAGTGAGGCGTCTTTGTGCCTTCTCACAGTGCTACTGAGGTGGAGGTGGTGGTGGTGGGTTAAAACCCCATGGCTGCCAGAACTGAGCCATTGCATCCAACTGCTGTTGTTGATAAGCTTGTCTCTGCTCATGTTGGATCCACCTCTCATCTTGTTGTAATCTCCAAGTGGTCTCCGTATTCCATCGATCATCCTGCTGAGCCCACCGTTCTTCTTGCCGTACTCGCCACTGTCTGTCTTCTTCAATCCTCTGATGCTGCTGTGTCATTAAATTGTTCAAAGATGTAATCAATGTAGGGAGCACTTGAGCCATGTTCTCTTGGTCTCCTTGGCCCGAGCCACTAGTTCCTTCACCTTGACTCTCAATTCGGTGCACAGCTTGATAAAGTCGAGACTCATCAGGAGTAGGGTCAACTTCTTGTGCACGATGAGCTGGGGAGTGCATCTTCCAATTAGCTATATCCCCAAGCCCCTCAATTTTAGTTAGTTGGGCATTAGGAAGACGAAAGAACCCTCCTCGAATCTGCAACAACAAATATTGATCCTCCGGTTTGCTCCAAAAAATCATCTTCAGCCTACGAACATCATCCATTGTTATAATCCAGTCGCCGGGAACTCTCTCAGCTGAGTCATCATCAGAAACCACTTGAAAATGATTCGCTATAGGAGTAATAAGACCCCCAATCGAGATATCTCCCGTTTGTTTTACTGCTTGGCGATCGAACTGCTCCATCAGAATTTGGCTGAGATCAATCTTTCGTTCCGTTGCCACACACCATAAAAGAAACATCTCCTTTTGAGTCACAGTGCCCGTCTCAGGGCGAGCAAGCACCGTATAGGCAATTAAGCGATGTAAATACCGGAAAACAGGATTACGAATCCAAGACACCTTATTCCTCGATGGATCACTCTTCATCCAAGGCACAAGTCCCGGAACTTCTGCCATATGATTCCAGAATGTGTGCTCATTATATTCATCTGGCGGGGTGCAATCTCCGGTGTTTGGCAGCTTGTAAATGTCATTCAATTCAGCCCGAGTAAGTGTGTAAGTGTTGTTGCGAAGCCGGAACGACATACTGCTCGGCTTCCTGTCTTGAGCAGAGGTAGGGTGTAGAACTAGAGTAGTGAGAAACTCTAATGTATCATTCCGATATGTGACCCGACCTCTTCCCAATAAGTTCTCCCAACCGACCCTCTTTATGAGCATCCATAAATTCTTGTGAATGCCAAGGTGGTTTTCCACGACAGAGGTAGTAAATTTAGTGGGGATGATCTTTCTCCCAATGATTTTCTTCCATCTTCTCTCCTCTTCAGGTGATTGTAATCTGATGTCGTAAAATAGAGGATTTTCAGGCGAGAATGCCGGTGGATTAGCCAAGGATGGATTAGCCGAGGAGGTTTCACCTGCAACCTTCCGTTTTCTTCCTTTAGGTGGCATTATGTACCCTATAAAACAACATTTTTCAATTAGTATCATGGGACACACAAGCAACACCGACTCTCCTAGGCTTTATGAACGTTTAATTTATTCTCCGACTATGTTAATTGCAAATTTTCATCAAATTAGCACACAAGAGATGTAAACATCAATATCACGATCGATACAAACTTCTCTATTATTCTTCATCAACATAGAACATAATTAAACCAATTAAAGCCTAGTCTTTACCCAAGAATCACAATGTACGCAACGTATTCGATAAAATGCCACAATGACTCTTGCATGTGAATTAAAAGAAACTAGCTCTAAAATCAATTCCCACAAGCATAACAACTCGACTATATATGCAATTCACTCAAGTCCACTCATAATAAGTTTTCCCCAACAAATTTTTTTTTTTTTTTTTTTGCTACAAGTTTGCACTACAAGTGCAAACAACAATGTCATGCTCAAAACTTATCAATAGCAACTATAATTCCAACTAATAAACACAATAACCATCCTTGATAAACAAACAAGTGCAAGTTAAGCATTCTTACCGGAAATTCTTAGATGCAAGACCCTTTTCGAAATTGAGCCCTAAGTGGAGAAGAAAGTCCCAATTTGTGTCTTTCACAAAACCAAATGGGTAAACTTTGAAGATGATGAAGTGGGTTTGTGAATTTCGTGTGTTTTTGTAGAAGATTAGAGGGAATTGGGGGGAGGAAATGGAGGAAATGGAGGGTTTCTTAGAGAGGGAGAAGAAGGAGTGAGGTAAAAATTTGAAAGAAAAGGGGAAAAAGACGTGTTTTAAAAACTGCCCTTTCTGCGACTCGACCGAGTTACATGTGACTCGGTCGAGTTAGACTTTCTGGAGACGGCCGCGTTTTGCCCTGTTCTTCGCCTCGACCGAGTTACCTGTGACTCGGTCGAGTTATTAGAGTGCCTCGACCGAGTTGGATTGGGCCTCGGTCGAGTTAGACTTTCTGGAACTTCTCCGATTTTTCTCTTCAAATTGGCCTCGGGCGAGTTACTAACGCCTCGGCCGAGTTTTTGCAGACAACTCGATCGAGTTATTTTGCCTCGGGCGAGTTGAACTCGCTGAATCTCCCCTGTTTTAGCCTTTTCTCCGTTTTTACTCCTTTTTCTCGCATCTTTTCAAGTCTTTCCTTGCTTTTTCGATGACGTCGTATTTCCTATGCACACTAACAAACAAATTAAGACAACTCAAAACATAAATTTCAAAATACGAAAATTTAAAACAAACCAAAACATCGGGTTGCCTCCCAACAAGCGCTACTTTTATCGTCTTTAGCTCGACGACCTTTTGGATTTTTAGTTCAGCTCGGTCAACCGTAATTCATCTACGGTTGCAATTTGACTCGGGTTGTAGTATTTCTTGATCCTCTGACCATTTACAAGGAATGTGCTTCCTTGTGCATCCATCAATTCCACTACTCCCGACCTTCGCACCTGCTTAATTGTGAACGGTCCCGTCCATCGTGACTTTAGCTTTCCGGGAAACAAGCGCAACCGTGAATTGAACAAAAGAACTTGTTCACCAACTTCAAAGTGTCGATTCTTTATCATTCTATCATGGATCCTTTTTGTGCGCTCCTTGTAGATGCTTGAGTTCTCAAATGCTTGTGTTCGGAATTCTTCCAATTCATTGAGTTTTAGAACTCGAGCTTGGCCCGCTGAATCAAAGTCGAAGTTGAGTTTCTTCACAGCCCAGTATGCACGATGCTCCCATTCAACGGGTAAATGACATGACTTTCCAAAGACCAATTGATATGGTGACATACCCAACGGCGTTTTGTACGCCGTTCTATACGCCCACAATGCGTCATCTAACTTCAAAGCCCAATCCTTACGGTTCCCACTAACCGATTTCTCCAAGATTTGCTTAATTTCTCGGTTGGCGAGCTCTGCTTGACCATTTGCTTGCGGGTGGTATGGAGTTGTGACACGATGTTTTACTCCATATTTAGCTAGCAGTGCAGCCAACCATTTGTTGCAGAAGTGCGAACCCCCATCACTCAGCAATGCTCTTGGCGCTCCATATCGTGTGATTACGTTCTTCTGAAGGAATTTGATCACCACTCGTGAGTCATTCGTTTGGGTTGGAATCGCTTCCACCCATCTCGAAACATAATCCACTGCAAGTAGAATATATTGGAACCCCTTTGATGACGGGAAGGGCCCCATGAAGTCGATTCCCCAAACATCGAATAGTTCCACCTCGATTATATTCGTGAGAGGCATCTCGTGTTTTCTAGAGATACCCCCCGTCCTTTGGCAGCGATCACACTTCGTGATGAACTCGAAGCAATCTTTATGAATGGTTGGCCAGTAAAATCCGCTCTGTAAGACCTTCGCCGCAGTTTTCGCTGATGCAAAGTGGCCTCCACTTGGAGATGAGTGGCACTGAGTGATTATGTCTCCTACTTCAACTTGAGGAACACACTTACGAAGTATGGTATCAGTGCACCTTCGGTAAAGAAAAGGATCATCCCAAATATAATACTTGATGTCATGAAAAAATTTCCTCTTCTTATGGGTTGTCAAATCCGGAGGTGAAATTCCACATGCTAAATAGTTCACAATATCCCCAAACCATGGTACCTCCTCCACTGTCAATATGTACTCATCCGGGAAACAATCATTGATATCTTCTTTCTGCCCCTTCTTGTCCTCTTCATTGGTGATCCGAGATAAATGGTCCGCAACCACGTTTTCACATCCTTTCCGGTCTCGAATCTCTACATCGAACTCTTGGAGTAAAAGAATCCATCGTATCAATCTCGGTTTGGAATCCTTCTTATCGAACAAGTATCTAATGGCTGCGTGATCAGTGTATACAATTGTTTTAGCTCCAATCAAGTACGACCGGAACTTATCAAATGCATATACCACGGCCAGCATCTCCTTCTCAGTGGTTGTATAGTTTGATTGAGCGGAATCAAGTGTTTTACTTGCATAGTAGATGATTCTGAATAGTTTGTCCCGCTTTTGCCCTAATGCAGCCCCTACGGCCATGTCACTGGCGTCGCACATCAACTCAAAGGGCTGCGACCAGTCAGGAGTGATCAGAATTGGAGCAGATATTAATGCCTTCTTCAATGTTTCAAATGCTTTCCTGCAAGAATCATAAAAAACAAACGCAACATCTTTTTCCAATAGACGGGATAAAGGCTTAGTAATTTTAGAGAAATCACGAATAAACCTTCTATAAAATCCCGCATGTCCAAGAAAACTCCTCACACCTTTCTCATTTGCCGGAGGTGGTAATCGCTCAATGGCAACTACCTTCGCACGATCAACTTCTAAACCTGCAGGAGAGATTCTATGTCCTAACACGATACCATCCTTCACCATGAAGTGGCATTTCTCCCAATTCAACACAAGATTAGTCTCTTCACAACGTTGTAAGACTAATGACAAATTATTAAGACAATGATCAAACGAGGAACCAAACACAGAGAAATCATCCATAAAAACTTCCATTATATTCTCTATGAGTCCACTAAATATTGCCATCATACAACGTTGAAATGTAGCAGGAGCATTGCATAAACCAAAGGGCATTCTACGAAACGCAAACACTCCATAAGGGCATACAAAGGCTGTTTTCTCTTGATCCTCAGGTGCTATCATGATTTGGTTATACCCAGAATACCCATCTAAGAAACAATAAAACTCATACCCTGCGAGTCTATCTAGCATTTGATCCAAAAAGGGTAAGGGAAAGTGATCCTTACGAGTTGCCGCATTTAATTTTCTATAATCAATGCAAACTCTCCACCCTGTAACTACCCTGGTAGCTATGACTTCATCATTATCACCTCTTACTACCGTCATTCCCCCTTTCTTAGGTACAACCTGAGTGGGACTAACCCACTTGTTATCCGATATAGGGAAAACTATCCCTGCATCTAGCCATTTAAGAACCTCTTTTCGTACTATTTCTTGCATCATAGGATTTAATCTACGCTGATTTTGAACACTGGGTTTATATCTATCCTCCATCAAGATTTTATGCATACATATAGTCGGGCTAATCCCTTTTAAATCATGAATTGTCCATCCTATAGCCGACTTATGTTTCCTAAGCACTCTCAACAACCTTTCAGTTTCTGACTCAGTCAAAGAAGCAGAGATGATTACCGGTTGCTTTTTCTCTAGATCAAGAAATTCGTACCTCAGATGCTCCGGTAATGGTTTTAACTCAGGTCCACTGGCTTTCTCTTCAGGTGCTTCTTTCACGACTTCCTTAGTGATGTCTTCATGTTCTGCATCTTCCATCCCTTTTTCCTGCAAAGCGTTCAAAGCACTAACCCCATCTACAAGATCAAGATTAGTAGCATCTATGTCTTTCATAGAAAAAATTGAATTTGTGATACAATGCTTTAACACATCAGAATCGCTAAGTGTCAGAATGTCTTCATGCAATGTAGTATCTAACCTATCTATAGCACTACATGTTTCAACTTGATTAACCTCTTCATCATCATGCATTTTCATAGCCTTATAAATAGAGAATGTCAATTTGTCCTTATTTACTCTAAGTGTGAGTTCTCCTTTTTGGACATCAATTAAAGCACTGCCCGTTGCTAAAAACGGGCGACCTAGAATTAAAGGAACATCCTTATCCTCCATCATATCTAAGACCACAAAATCTGCAGGAAATATGAATTTATCTACTTGCACAAGAACATCTTCTACTATTCCCCTAGGATAAGTCAAAGATCTATCAGCCATTTGAAGTGCAATTGTGGTAGGTTTAAATGTGCCTATTCCTAGTTTTTCAAAAATAGAAAAGGGCATAAGATTAATGCTAGCTCCTAAATCACAAAGTGCTCTTTCAAATGTGTCATTACCTATTTTGCAAGCAATTGTAAAGCTACCTGGATCTTTCTGCTTCAATGGCAGCTTCCTTTGAATCACTGCGCTGCACTCCTCAGACAGGTTGACAGTCTCATAATCCTCAAGCTTTCGTTTCTTTGATATCACTTCCTTGAGAAATTTTGCATAATTGGGCATTTGTTGAAGTGCATCCACGAATGGAATATTGATTTGAATCTTTTTGAAAATGTCCAAGAACTTAGCGAACTGATCGTCCACTTTCTTTCTCCTCAGTGCTTGAGGGTATGGAACTGGAGGAATATATTTAGGGCCACCTTCAAATGTAATCCCCCTCTCTATCAGTTTCTCCGCTTCTTTGCCTTTTTCCTCCGGCTCAGCTTTTTCTTCCAAGTACTCTTTTTCAACAACTTTGCCTTCCACCACCGGCTTCTTCGGTCCTTCATATTCAGTGCCACTCCTCAACTGAATGGCTTGACAATGTTCCCTTGGATTAACCACTGTATCACTAGGAAACTGCCCTTTCTTATGCTGAGCTGCTGTTGCTCTTATCAAATGCTGGATGTCCGATGCCACACTTTTCAATTCTGCACCCATGCCTGCTATATTTTTACTCAGCTCAATATGCTTCCCTTCCATTTTCTTCTCCAGCTGCGCTAACTTCTCCTCAAATTGTGCTGCTTGTGCTTCTCTTAACTCTTCCGGAGTTGGGTTTCGTCCATCATGTATGATTCCATTTGTGACTTTGAACCCTGGTGGAGGAGTAAGGGTGTTCTTCGAATTTCCATAAGTCAAGTTGGAATAAGTCCGATTCCCTTGTGGATATTGGTTACCTTGTGAATATTGGTTATACCTTGGCTGATTACCTTGGTAATTATTGAAATTCCGCTGATTCACAAAGTTCACATCTTCCATTTCTTCTTGGGCTAGTTGTGGCTGTGATTGCTCAGAATGTTGTGCTAACGTCAGATTAGTTAGCAAATTCATTTGGGTCGTCAAAGCTGAAATCTGAGAAGCCAAATTCTGATTTGGTTCCACTTCAACTACACTAGCAACTCTCATCGGCTGATTACGCTCGTTCGGCCATTGATAACTGGTTCTAGACATAGCATCTAGAATAGCAAACGCCGCATTCACACTCTTCTCCATCAAACTTCCTCCTGACGCAGCGTCTACGTGATCTCTAGTTGGTGCAAGCAAGCCATTGTAAAACTTACAAATTTGTTGCTTCCTGGTGAACCCATGCTGAGGACAGCTTCGGATTAAATCTCTGAATCTTTCCCATGCTTCACCCAGTGGCTCCTGATCCAACTGTCTGAACTGTGTGATTTTGTTCTGCAATTCTAGCATCTTGCTGGGTGGGAAGTACTTCAATAAGAACCTTTCACTTAATTCATCCCACTCAGTGATCTCCTCTAACGAATTAAACCATTGCAGAGCTCTATCCCTTAAGGAAAAAGGAAAGAGCCTCATCTTCACTTGCTCATGCGGTACATGGTTGATTTTTATCGTATCAGCCAGTCTCCGAAACTTCGTTAAATGAGTGTTCGGATCTTCTAAAGCAGTACCGCCATACTGATTTTGTTGCACAATATTGATGAGCGCTGGTTTGAGCTCAAAACTGTGTGCATTGAGCGGTGGCGGTTGTACTCCTCCAGGATTCTGATTAGACAGAGGACGAAGGCAGTCACTTATTGGGGAAGTGTCCTCATCATTGTTCTCATTGTTATTCTGATTTCTTCCTGGAAGAACTGGATTCTGTGGAGGTTGTTGTTGTTGGATATTTGTGACTCTGTCATCCAAATTGGTCAGTGCCATCAGGATGCGGTTCATAACCTCCTCTTGGTTTGGTGGATTTTCCATCTCAATCGGTCGATTTCTCCTTGCTCCGTGTCTTCGAGCCGTAGCTTCAATTTCTAGATCACACGGAATAAGATGTTCTTTTCCCTTAGACCTGGTATGCATGCACAATCCCTGAAAACACTAACAAGAAAATACCCACGTAAAATTGAAATAGATAAAAATAAAAATAAAAACAGAAATCAAATGTGCAAAAATAAATTGTTGCCTAGTCTAGTCTTGTTCTAGTTATCAGAATAAAAACTAAAACACTAAACTCAGTCCCCGGCAACGGCGCCAAAAACTTGTTCGCCTATTTTATAACCTAACGCTCCGCAAGTATACGGGTGCAAGTGTATATAATGGCAAGCAAGGTCGATCCCACAAGGACTGACTTAATGACTAGTTTGATACTCTAAATATCCTGAAACACTCCTAACTAGGCTCTAAATTGGGTTGATTTTAATATTGAACTCATCTTACTAAATTAGTACTAAACACTTAAATTCGAGTATAAGAAAACAATTTATCAAATTTTGCAAGATTGGAAGATATATTCTAGAGAATTTATTTTAGAATTAACTAAGTTTGACAATCTAATTATTCTAAACTAGCAATGATTACTATCGTTATTAGACGGCACTCATATATGTTAACTCTCCTTTCAAAGCAATTAACTTGTAGATTCATTACCCCTAGCCACCCTTTCAAGTCGACTAGACCTAATGAACTCCCAATCGATCTTAGACCTATGCCTACGCATTTATCTCACCTCCTTTCAGAGCGTTCAACAACTACGCTATATGTTGTATTTCCATTCACAAATTCCTCCTTTCAAAGCCAACTTATGAATTATGTAGAAGTAGTTAAGTGATCAAATTAACCATTCATGAAAATAAATCACAACATATAGATAACGAATAACAATCATTAACTGGAATAGAAAACTTCGATTAATCAAACATCGTTAAAACCTACTTTCAAAACCCTAGAATAATAAAGAACTACTCACTCATGTTCATATTCATAACACAAATATGTTCATAGACAAACATGATTTGAAGTAAAGAAATGAGATAATGAATAAGAACCCTAATCGTCGTCTTGATCTCGATTCTTCGATGTTGCTTTCCTCTTCAAAATATCTTCTAATGAGCTCTCCCTGCTATTTTTAGAGTTTGGGACTTCTTTATATAGTATTAGGTCAAATTTGGGGCCAAAAATGGGCTTTAAAACGCGCAGACTCTGTTTTGGACCCGAAAAGCCAACTCGACCGAGTTTGGACAGCTCGACCGAGTTCAATCAACTCGACCGAGTCAGTATAGGCCTCGACCGAGTTGGGGTCTCTGGACCAATTTCACATTTGTTCTTCATTTCTCCCTCGACCGAGTTGATAAACAACTCGACCGAGTTGGAGTTTCTGGCCAAGCTTCAACATCTTCTTGCTATTTCCGACTTTTCTTGCTCGTTTTCCACCCGAACCTTGCCCAAACGGACTTTTTGGCCTTTTTATACCTGAATAACACCAAAACAAGCAGAAACACGTCATCTAGCTCAAGAGATGGAATTTAATCACTTTTCGCCCAAATACACATGCATATGTCCCATATTACGACCTTTAATTGACCTAAAATACATGTAAAACTAGCATGTATCAAGTGGCCTACCTCAGTCGTTTTGGCAGATGCAGTGAGCACAGCTGCATTCCTGATCAACCGAGGTCCATCGGTTCCCTTGGATAATCGGATACCCGAGGAGGAGTGGACTGGAAAGGAGGCAAATTTGTCTTACTTGCGTATTTTCGGTTGTGTTGCTTACCCTCTTTTGGATTCTGTTGAGAGAAATAAGCTAGATGCCAAGTCCGTGAAATGTACGTTTATTGGGTATGGAGGCGATGAGTTCGGCTATAGGCTGTGGGATGAGCAAAGTCGAAATGTGATTCGCAACAGGGATGTTATATTCAATGAACAGACCATGTACAAGGATAGGTTGAAGGATTTGGGCACTGACACTGGAAAGTTCCACACTGTTGAGTTACCTGATCTAGACTCGAGTGGGAGCAAAGGGAGTCCGGTCGATGAGGAGGTTCATGATGATGAACCAAGAACACTACCACCACCTCAAAGACCAATTAGAGATCGAAGGCCACCAGATAAGTATTCACCCCCTAACTTTTACTTATTGTTGATTGATGGTGGTGAACCTGAGAGCTTTGCAGAGGCAGAGCGGGTTAATGATAAACGAAGATGAATGGCTGCCATGGAAGATGAAATGGCATCTCTTCGTGTGAATGGCACTTGGGAACTGACTGAGCTTCCCAAGGGCAAGAAGGCATTGCAAAACAAGTGGGTCTACCGAATCAAGAATGAGGCTGATGGTAGCAGATGCTACAAGGCAAGATTAGTTGTGAAAGGGTTCGAGCAACGGTATGGTATTGACTATACGGATGTGTTTACTCCTGTTGTGAAGTTGACTACAATTCGCATGGTGTTGAGTATGGTGGTTGCGGAGAATCTACTATTGCATCAGATGGATGTGAAGACGACTTTCCTTCATGGTGATCTAGTGGAGGAGTTGTACATGGTACAGTCGGAGGGGTTCGTGGTAGACGGAAAGGAAAGCCTTGTGTGCAAATTGAAGAAGAACTTGAATGGGTTGAAGCAGGCTCCGAAGCAGTGGTACATGAAGTTCGACAATTTCGTGTTGGAGATTGGTTACCATAGATGCCACGCTGATCATTGTTGTTATTATAAAAGGTTTGACAATAGCTATCTTATCCTATTACTATACGTTGATGATATGTTGATTGTAGGAGCCAATCCAAGGGAGTTGGAAAGGTTGAAGAAGCAATTGTCTGAGAGGTTCTCCATGAAGGATATTGGAGAAGCGAAGCAGATTTTGGTATGAGAATCGAGAGGAAGGCGACCAATTTGTTGTATCTTTCGCAGGCGGATTATGTCCAGAAGGTCCTGGAAAGGTTTAACATGGAGGGTTCGAAGCCGGTCAATGTTCCCTTGAGGGAACACTTTAAGCTGTCGAAGAAGGAGTCGCCGAGTATTAAGGAGGAGCGTAATCAAATGATGAATGTGCTATATGCATTGGCAATTGGGAGTATTATGTATGCCATGGTTTGTACTCGTCCGGATATTGCGCATGCAGTGGGAGTAGTGAGCCGGTTCATGGGTGATCCGGGCAAACAGCATTGGGAAGCGTTGAAGTGGATTCTAAGGTACTTGCGAGGTACCACAAGTAAAGCTTTGTGTTTTGATGGAAGAAATCCTGAGTTAGCTGGTTTCGTTGATGCGGACCTAGCATCAAACGATCTTGATGGGAGAAAGAGTACGACCGGGTATGTCTTTACTTATGGTGGTACGATAATTTTTTGGACATCTAAGTTGCAAAAGGTGGTTGCAATGTCCACCACGGAGGCGGAGTACGTAGCCGTGACGGAGGCAAGTAAGGAGATGGTGTGGTTGCAAAGGTTTTTGGGTGAACTTGGAAAGGAGCATGGAAATAGTGTCCTCTACAGTGATAGTCAGAGTGCAATTTTCTTGGCGAGTAATCCGGCATTCCATTCAAGAACTAAGCACGTTGAATTGAAGTATCATTTCATCCGACACTTACTTGAGAATCCAACTGACATGTTTACTAATGTTGTAACCTTAGAGAAATTGAAGTTGTGCATAACTTCAATTGGCCTCGGAACGTGAAGAAGAAGAGGAGATGGTGATACCAATTAGGAAACGGGAAGGAAAGAAGAGGAGGAAATTTGCTTTGAAGGTGTTTTAGTCTCCAAGTGGGAGATTGTTAAGAATGGAGCCCAAAACTCGTCCAGGAGCACTGCGGCCGAGGCGAGAGGCCGCGGCAGAGGCGAGATTGACGAAACAGAGGAGTTTACGCCGAGAGGACACCTCGACCGAGGCAGGAGGCCTCGGCCGAGGCGGGAAGACAACTCGACCGAGGTGGGTGGCCTCGACCGAGGCCTGAAGACTGTTCGCGAAGGGGTTTTGGCACTGGAGAAAGTGCCGCGGCCGAGGCGTGTCGCGTGCCAGTTTTTCGTGGGCCTCAAGTCAGGATCGGATTTTGGGGCCCAAGGAGCTATTATAAATAGTGGTTTCCTTCATTGCTTATTGTATTCCGAAATTAATCAACTTTAGTGCATATCCTGGTTTGGTATCGCCCCCAGACGTAGTTACACATCGTAATAAACTAGGTTACCAAATTGCTGTGTTTTGTGTGTGCGTTTTATTGCTTTCTTCTTCGATTATCTTGTCGTATTCGTGATTGTGTGTGTGGGTTAAAATCCTAACAACATGTCCATTATACCTTTGAAACACCAGTAAGAATTAGTAATATAGTATGTTACTTTCTATTACATTACTGTTAATTTTTTATTTATTTTTACTTATTGGTAGAAGATATAACAAAATTATTAGAAATTGATAGTGGAGACTAAAAAAAATTAATTTATAAATAGCATAAAAAACAGAAATAGATGCTAAAATTTCTTATATAAATATTATAACATTAGAAAAAAGGCAAGAACCTTAGTTGGATAAAAAATAGAGATTTATCAATTCTAAAATTTCAGAATTTCTTATATAAATATATTCAAGAAATATTATAACATGAAAAAAAGGCAAGAAAAACCGAAAAGCCACTTTTCATGCTTCCATTCTGATCAATAAGAATGACGGACTGAGACTTTTACTTTTTTTTTTACGTCACATAAATGTCATCAACCTGTTTGTATAAGTCAACATTAACTAGATGTGGCATGTGCGATGCACGGGCTCGTATTGAATATTTTATTAATAAATACAAGAGTAGCTCTTGGGTGCATCATGTGCACAATAGTGCTATGGTGAACCTGTTTGCGTCATAATTGTGCGCGATCGCAACCAAATGCTGCGGTTGCGACCAAATGTCGCGCCGTGTCAACATGCATTATTATTAATATTCGCATAAAGAATGTTTGTCAATTTCATGAAGTATGTTTGAGTCACAATTTTAAAGTGAAACAGATTCAAGACACAAATTCCTAACATATGTAGGTTGACTTACTCATAAAGTATGTTTGACAATTTCATAAAGTATGTTTGAGTCACAATTGTGCGCGATCGCGTCCAAACTGCGCGACCGCGCCAACTCCACAGTCCAAGTCATTTCCAGTCACTTTGTGCACAAGAGTTTTTACCTAAACATAATAAGATGATGACGAAATTTCATTTTCCATGTGGTTGTTCCCTTTTACAATCTAGTGCAATAGCTAAATCTATCAAGGCTCAAATCACCTTGCAGCCTCACCAAGTAAAATACTTAAAAATAATCATAATGCACTCAATTTTAACTAATCTCGTGCATTATGCACTAAGTTGTTTTCTGCAACTAATTATGGAATCATTAATATTCTTGAGTTTTTGTTGCCAAATTGGGTTCTTACAATTTGACCAACTTGGACATTAGTAGTTTCACACTTCAATAACGTTATCTATATCTATATCTATATATATATAAAAGTAAAATGAGGGGTATTGCCATTATTTTACCTTTTCCTCCAAAACTTTTACACCATATAATTGGTAACTCTTTCTTATTTTTGGTAATTCATAACTTTTTTTTTTTTGTTTGTTTAAATGCAAATAGCTTTTTCATTTTTAATTCGATTTTCATGCATAATATACCAAATTATTCATCTTTTCACAATCATCGATTTGACATCCATATCACATATATTATAATGAGATATTTGATTTGAATAAACGGATTGTTTGTTGGTTAATTATTTATGTTAAAGTCGATGTTTATGTGAATCGGAATAATATTTTGGTTTGAGTTGCAACTAAAATTACTAAAATAATTTCTTTTATGATAAATATGAGTATTTTTTTTATAAAAATAAAACTAATCAATTTATTTTAATTTACGTGAATTTTCAAATATTTTTGTTATTTAAGTTATGCAGGGAGGAAAATCATTGTTTAAATAATGAAACCCTTCTTTATTAAATCAAAGGCAAAAGAAATAATATCTATTTTATAGTCAACTTATTAAATCATCAAATTGACTAATATATTTTTGTATCACGAAAGTACATAAGCTTTGAGTATATATATAATTATATATTAGATTTGTTATTAAGATTATTTTTAATTACCTTACATATTTTTAATAATGTGTATTTTGTTAAAATAACTTTTTTTTAAGGAAATTTATTCTTTGCAGCCTAAATTATGACATTTGTTACATTTTGAAATCTTTTTTAATTTTTTGCTTTTACTAAAATTTCAGTTATATGTTTTTATACTTTGTAAGCTAAATTATACTTTGACGCACTAATCAACATCAAATGTCTTTTTTACTCTTAACAATTTAAGTTACTTTGTTCGCATTGATCAATTTCTATCTTCAATAAATAACTATTTATACAAAAAAAAATACAATACCAAATTAAATAAGAAAATATTCAAATTTTGAAGAACTCACATAATTTAATTTGTTATTCAAATTATTAAATAACTTTTGAATTTATTTTGTTAAAATAAGAATTTATTAAATGAAAAATATTTAAATATATTTGGAATTACCAAAAGAAATGTTAAAAGTTGCAAATGAAAATCTAACTTTACAAAGAGAAAATTATATATATATATATAATTAGAACTTGAAAATTTATTTAGATAAATTAAAAAGATATAAAATAAAAGCAGAGACATAAAGAAAATAATATTAAGTTTTACATTACATATGAAATATCCAAATAAAATATCATTGTACCTTTTATTATATATTTCATGTACATTTTAATTATTTATAGTTAGAACTTAAAAATTATTTTAAAAATAAAAAAATCTATCTATCTATCTATCTATCTATATATATATATATATATATATATATATATATATATATATATATATATATGCCACAGTATGTATAACTCTGTAAGTTACACTTTGTAGCCTAAAATTTTAGACTATCATTGGTAAGTTGTCACATTTGGTAAGAATCAAAATTTATTTTACTTTTTAAAGTTGCAAATATGTTTTTTCATTTCTAATCTATTTATTATGCACTACCTCTGTTTTTTTAAATGTTCTCTTAGCTTTTTTTTTTCACAATTTTTCCTATACTACCCTTTTATTATCCCTAAAAATTCTCACATTATGTAACGTACCATATAATTAGATAAAAATAGTAAGGAAATATGGAGAAAATTAAGGGATTTAAGGGAAGAGAGAAAAATCTAAAAATGAGTTTATTTGTCCACTCCTCCTACTCCATAATTTTTTTATCCAAGTCAAAAAAATGGAGGTAGTATACTCTATCAAATTAATCATCTTTTGACGATGTTTAATTTGACATCCATATGATATATATATATATATATATATATATATATATAAAAGGTATTCTATTTAAAATATTATATTATTTGTTCATTGATTATTTGAGTAAGATTTTAGTGTTTATTGTGAGTTGTACATTAAATATAGAATTGGTTCGCAATACAATAAAAAATCATTCAAATAATTATCTTTTTAGTATAATTTTACTTAATTATTTCATGAAAACAAAAACTAATCAATTTGTTTTATCTGATAGAAATTGTCTCAAGTTCTCTTCATTTATTACATTGAGAAAAAAATCAATGTATATATAACTGAACACATAATTTATCGAATTAAAAGCGATAGTTAATATTTGATTTATAATTAGCGTATTAAATTATTAAATTGATCAATGTTTATTTGTTATAATAATTATGTTTGTTGATAAATCACAAAATTATGACTTTGAGAAAATACTCAACTAATAACTTTTATCAGCGGAATTATTTAATTAATTTTTACACTAAACACTTAAATATAACCTATATATTTAATCAATAAATAATTTATTATTTTAAAATTAAATATTTCGCACATTGTAATATATGTGATATGGATGTCAAATTGAAGATTGTGAAAATACGAATAATTTGATATATCATGCATAAAAAATAGATTAATAATATAAAGTTTATTTTCAATTTAAAAAATTGAAAAAAAATTAGAAAGTTACCAAAATTGACAAAACCTTACCAAATTAGTGTAAAAGTTTTTGGAGGGAAAGTTAAAATGACAATAAGGCCCTCCATTTAGCTTATATATATATATATAGATAAATAAATGTCATTTTAGGGTTATTTTTTCACAAAATCGAAGCATTAAGATTGATGGAGAGAAAAATGGAAGTTAAGATTATAAACGTAGATTTTCTAGGGGTGTTATTGGTCATTCCATAATATCTTAAATTTCACCTAAAAGTTTAAAATGAAGTTTATTTATGAACATAGAGAGTACTTAAGGCTGAATAAACTAGTAATTAATTTATTAATTTCACAAAGTATACGCAAGGTTGTAGAAGTCGTTAGGCGCTGATTAGACGGTGAATTGGGACCTAGCAACTAGTCGGGGACTAGGTGGAGCTGACTGGAGTATAGACGTGGTGATGCAAGGAGGAATTAAAAGATAAACATGGACAGTTAGTGAGAACCTAATGCCTAGACGGAGATTAATTGAAGCTCGTCGTTTACAACAGTGAGTATGCATAGGATTTGTATATTTCTGGTTGTTAAGTTTCTCAAATTAACTTTTGCTCCCCTGATAACCTAAAAATATAATAATAATAATAATAATAAATTAACTCATTATTGTATCACTAAATTAAAGGGAATTCTTAAACAATTCCTTAGCTAAAAGAATTTGGGAAATTAGGAAAAAAAAAATTTACATGATAAGTATGGAGAGAAGTTGGGGACAGTATGGTCCTTTAAATTTTTGTAACGTTCATTGCCTTCTTATCAGAGATTTATAATAATCATTGTTCTACAAAATCATGGGTTATGGCCTATGAGATTTATTATTGTTAAAACGTAATATTTGTAATCTAGAAAAAAACACTTGTTCTAGAGTTCACATTGTATGATATGACACGTGGCAGTCGTAGGAAGGTTCAAAAATCTGATGTTAAAGATGGTGCATTTATTTTTATTAAAAATTGTTAAAATGTAATATTTGTAATCTAGAAAAAAAAACACTTGTTCTAGAGTTCACATTGTATGGTATGACACGTGGCAGTCGTAGGAAGGTTCAAAAATCTAATGTGGCTGAGCTGGAGAGGCTCAACTCTCCTTTTTAATATATAGATGTTGTCTCAATTTTTGACTTTCTAAAAGTTTTCATATAACTCCGACTATATACCGTCGAAACATTATACGGTCCTTGGCTGATTGTAATTTTTTCAATTTTTTTCCGTATAACCTCATTTGGACCCGACTAACCCTGTTTAAGTCTCAATTAAATATTAGATCTTAGTTTGTCGCACGACTAACGTCTATCGTCTTTTAGAATACTGCTTAAAAAAGGGTGAGACCTTCACTATTTCAGACATGTTTAGTTGATATATATTTCATCAATCTGGGAGCTAGTAAAATTGACAAGGCCCATCAGCCTGATGGACCGACTTAGCCTGTCTGATATTTTAGATATGTTAGAACATAGAAATGTAGGTCCAAATTAAGTATCATGGGGTCGAATAAGCCCAACCTGATGAGCTAAAGCTCGACGGGTCATAGACCGGCCCAAAAATCTTAGTATATTTAAGGGGAATAGGTTGGATTGGGCTCGATAACTTTTGACTCGATTGAATTTAGGGTTGGTTTGACCCAACTCGACATATGATATTGACCCGTTGCTTGAGCCTGACCGAATCAAGCCTCTCGAGTTGATATCCCTAACCAATCCTAAATTTAAGACTACACTAAATTTAAAAGAAAGAAAACCAGACATCACCCAAAAGATCAATTATTTATAATTTATATAATACTTCAACATTTTCATTTAAATGTACACATATTTACATGGAAAAAAGTTAAAAAAATTAATACAAAAACAAATTATACATTACTTTTACACTATTCTGACTATCTCGGGCATTTTCGGAATTTCGGTCATTTCGACATCATTTCTGTCGTTTTTGATCGATTTGGCCGAGAAGTTAGTTGAAATGGAATGACTGCTAAAGTGTCCAATTTTCATGATCCAAACGGCACAACCCGGATATTCCGGACTGAATAGAACATAATCAATAATTATGCTAAAAGTTCACATTTAGCTCCAATTAGGCCTCGCTTAGTTGCTAGACTGTGATCAAGCGCCTAAGATTTTTTACGCAACTGCTCTCTGCTTAATTTCGCCTAGATCCCCCTTTACTTGCTTGAACTTTAATTAAGACTTCAATCTACCGTCAAATTAACGCTTAGCATCTTTTAAAACATTGATTAATATAATCTCTGCGGACAAACCTCGAATAATATGTATACATTTATGTTATATAAAAGACCTTGTAAATAAATATGATGAGTATAATTTATCTACTCACCCCCAAGTAGAATTTCAGTTTTTGTTCTAGGTTTTTATAAAAAATAATAAATAATCTAGACTATATCTTTTGTCCAAAATGGGCTAACGTTGAACTGCCCGAGGCCTAATTTGTTAAGCAATTTTAAAAGCCCAAGTCTGGACTAATATGGGCCACTTTGAATTACTCTTGTATGGAGGCCCAATTAGGCTTAAATTTTCCAAGCCTAATAAGGTGTGTCTTGTGTTAAGACGAAGTTGGATAGTTTAATTGGTAGAGCATCTACTACACAGACCTTTGGTCCTGAGTTCGACCGACTCATTGTGGGGGAAAGGGGACGGTTTTTCCTTTGTTCTTGGATTAGGAGAAGTTTTTAAAAAAAAAATTAAAGTGGCATACCATATTTAACTCATTTAACCATTCGTCTAACAATTGTGGTACTGAAATTTTTTGCCTCAAATTAATACCATTATTACAATTACAACATACACACAATTTAAACTATGAGATTCCGTAACAAAGTATTATTATGGAATTATTTCATATAAACACTAACACTAGTATACTACGAATCATTTTCGTAAGACATAAGTCACTTATATCATAAATTAAAGATGTTAAGTTTTTATACAAAAAATAAATTTTTTTTATGATAAATGTAACATTTTCCACATCAAAGATAACACTATTATTAATAAAAGTAACTCTCGTCCTAGCCACGCAACTGATTGTTTGACTGAAACAACCACCTACAACTATAAGTACAACGTAGTATAGTGACCAAGAGTGGATACTTCAAAATCACAAACATAACAGGAACACTTGCAAAGAAAACCAGAAGCACTGTAATAGTTGCCCATCCATGTTGGAAGAACAAAAGGCACGTGAAAAACGCCACCATCATCGCCACGGTTGAAATGAAAAGTGTCGCCCTCCGACCACCAGCCAAAACGAGAGCGACCGGAGGAAGTCATCGTCGTTGTAACGTGATGTTCAGTATCAAGAGAAACATCAACATTTATGTGAGTAATATCTCATGATACAATAGAACTTATAGCATTAGCTAGAAGCGGGAATAACGAATATCATCTTATATCCCAACAATGTTACTCCCTCCATCTCATAAATAGAGACATGTTTGAATAAGGTACAATTTTTTATTTTTGGTCAATTTGATGAAAGTACAACTCTCCAAAAACTATCAATTCACATTCAAACGACTTATTTTATTTTTTTATTTGACATATTTGAACATATATAAATACTTTGTGAAATAATAAATTTAAGTTTTTAACTTGGACTAAGAAAACGAGATATTGATACTTGAAACATGACTCTTATTTTGGGACAAAAAATTATTTTGATACATGACTCTTTTTTATGGGACGGAGGGAGTAGTATATGAGAATAATCAAATATGATGAATTCACACTTATTTGCTTATGAAAACTTCTCTCTTTTAACGATTCGGATCCTCTACAACCGACCGTTGACATAACATCTTATACAACAATTTCTATAATCGTATCACATAATCATTAACATAACTAACATTGATGTATTAGTATATTGTCGACCACAATTAATGTCTTTTCAAACTAAAACATACTCCCTCAATCCCATAAAAAAAGTCCTTCTTCAAAATAAATTATTGTCCAAAATAAGAGTTATATTTTATGTTTCAATGTTTCGTTCTCTTAATTCAAGTAAAAAACTTTAAATTTCTTATTTCACGAGTTACATACATTACGATTGAATATATCAAATAAACAAGTAAAATAAATCATGTGAGTGAGAATTGATGATTTTTTGTAGAGGTGTACCTTCATTAATTTAACAAAAGATAAAAAGTTATACCTTCTTTAAACATGACTCATTTTATGAAACGGAAGTAATAATTATATATTATAATTTACTTCTTTTGAAATATAATTTTTCCAACCGCACCATAAATAGCCTCTTGTTTTCCAGAATAGGGGCCCCAGTGTTGTTGCTGTAGCCGCCGGGAACCGTGAAGGCGGTGGCGACGAGCATTGTTACTAGCACATACAACACATCTATAGTCATAGAGATTCACTAGTCCAAAAGTCTTTGTACCACAACCAAACGACATAGTTGACGTGAGCACACTGTAATCATCCTCCGATGTGGTAGGGATGCGACATATCGGATTAGATAAGCTTATAAACTCCTCAAAACATCTTACGAATTGTTTAAATGAAGTTCTTAAGCTGTGTTTGACACAACAAGTCATTAGAGTGTTTAAGCTAAAAAAAAATAGTACCTCTAGTTTTTTTTTTTTTTTTTTTTTTAATCTTATAAGTGAGGGTAATGCTATGATACACCTAGTGTATCAATACACTTGGAAATTTTACCTACTATAGTAGGTAATATTTACCATACTTTTTACTCTTCAATTTTTACTCATTTGTCATTCTACCTATATTTTAACTATGGTTTTCTTTTTATTTTTTCTTTTTCCTTTTTAATTTTAATTAAGTATAATTCCATCAAGTTGGACATATGGCATTCGTATTTCAGATTCTTTATTTGATGTTTACCACTGTTGTTGAACATTGATTCGTTGAGAATTTAAATAAATATTTGGAGTTAAATAGCGATAATATAAGTATTCACATTATATTATTTGTAATTTTACTATTTTATATACTAGTATTACTTCTGTTGACGTCATTTATCGGACGTGTATCCGGGTCAACAATTTTGAGCCACGTCGGTTGACAAAAGCACAAAAATTAAATATGAGATAGGCAAGGAATTTGAGTTAAGTAAGACGAGGTAAGTAAAACGAGCTAAGTGATATTAGCTTTGTCATTTTATTGCTATTTTCTGGTGTGTCAATTCAGGTTGGGCATTTCGCCTGTGTTACATTTGCTACAGTGATTGTTCTAATGATAGTGGGATAAATCAGAATGGATCCTCTTATGAGCATTGAAAGCTCTTATTTATACTAGATAGGTCTACTCCTAGCTCGCCTGGGTAGACCTTAGGTATAATGATTACATCTGGCCCATATCTTTCTCCCTATCTGGGATACAAGATCCCAGAATTTATGGGATTCTTGACAAATGACATTCTGAGAGGATTTCAGGGGATCTGGTCGGCCACGTCACGTCTGTACGATCTGATTTGATCACACCTGGAGTATGTCTGAGCTGATTCCATGTAGTAAATGAATCTCGAACCTGGCTTAGCCGGATCATCAGATTTCTCCTGGTCTTTGCTAGCGTGGACAGAAGTTTCAGGTTGATCGTACCCGGGTCAGGTGGGAATATAATCAGGTCGACCATCTTCAGGTAGGTCATCTTCTTGGCACCTTTTGGATAGAAGTCAGGTCGGACAGTCCAGGTAGGACAATTCCAGGTAAGGCATATTCCCGATATCGCTACAAACAAAATATTCAGGTAGGTCAATTCCAGATCGGCCAAGTGGGGGAGCCACGCCATAGCTGAGCCATCTGGCAGGCCGAATCCAGCTTGGCCTCATGGTGAGGTGCCACGTTAGGTTGGTGTGCACAGACTTGATGATATGGGCATCTGAGCTGGCGGGGATGTTCCACGTCAGCTAGGGGCACAACAATAGCCCCCAAGTTCGGGTGCCATAATCTCTGATGTCTGGCGCGCGGACTTCAGACCAGGTAAGCCAACGAATTTCCAAGCCGGCCTAGGTAGTAATAATAATAATAATAATAATAATAATAATAATAATAATAATAATAATAATAATAATAATAATAATAACAATAATAATAATAATAATAATAATAATAATCATTATTATTAATATTTTTTGAATTGGGCCTATATCAGCCCAACTCGTTCGTTTGGGTCAGGTCCAATTGCCGACCTTGAAATATGGGCCAAGATTTTCTTCCTACACAAGCTTCCCTTCTACTATATATATACCCCTTCACTCATATCCTCCATTCTTCAATTGCTGTCTAGAAACCCTCTCAATTTTACCCACCTGAATCTCCATAGGCGGTTTTCCTTAGGCGAATCCATCAAGCCGACGGTGTTCGAGATTATACAACTTCGCCCCAGGTACGCCTATTTTTCAAGTTTCGATCTGTTATGCTTCTTTGACCCGAACGGGTATGGCCGACCTGATTTAGTCGTACCCGGGTTTGTCCGACCCGATGTTGAACTTTCTCGTCGGAGTTTCCGCCGAGCTGATATAAATCCAACCTGAAAATTTATTTTTTTTTTATTTTTTATTTTTGATTGATTTTTTTTTTTTTTTTTATATATACCCACCTGGATATATCAGACCTGATTTTATGCTTATGTATTCTGTCAATCTGAATTTATTCGACCCGACGTCGATCTAAATCGAATTTACCAACCAGGGTATCTCAACCCGAATTAGACTCGGATATGACCGACCCGAATTGATTTTTGCTCGGCTGGATATAAAATTAATCGGATTAATTATTTACCCCTGCCGACCTGAATTAATATGCTTTAATTTCAAGACATGGATATCAGGCTAGGGATGTTCATCGGTTTGAAACCGAACCGAATTTACAAAACCGAAAACTGAAATCTTAGGGTGAATAGTTGGTGACGAATCAGGGCAGTGGCCCTGAATTCGCGTTTCTTAAATCTGTGGAAGTGTGACACGGCCGTGTCGTAATGTGACACGGCCGTGTTGAGTTGGAATCGAACCTGTGTTTCTGGGGCACATTTGACGCGGCCGTGTTCGGTATGCAACACGGCCGTGTTGCATTTCAGTGCGTTATGACTGTCTGAGCCCTCTTTTGACACGGCCGTGTTAGGAATGTGACACGGCCGTGTTGGTTTTGAACCAAAATTGAATTCCTGAGGCGTTTTTGACACGGCCGTGTTCCTTATGTAACACGGCCGTGTTGAATTTCAGTGTCTTACCTGGCCTGAGTTTTTCCCGAATTTCCCGACCTGAGTTTTTTTTTCGATCCGAGCATGTCGGACCTGGATAGTCCGACCTGAAAATACCGGACCTCAATAGTCCCACTTGACTCCAGCTATACCTCATCTTGTATATGGCCCGGCAAAAATTTACTTCAGGGTTCTAACCTGATTTTTGCCTCTTGATGTGCAGACGTGCTCCACTTGTGTGTGCTAATTTCCAGCTCCGCCATACATCCAGTCCACCTCAGGTAATAATTCCTTTTGTGATGAGCTCTGAGAGTTCATATCCTGGGGGGGAGAAAATGAGTGGTAATGGCGATCGGGATTCTATTGAGTTGAGTATGGAAGCTGATATGATGGATGTAGAAGGATCTGATCAGGTTGGAATTTCAAATTATGAGGTTGGGTCTAAACAAAACGAATATGACAGTGTTGAGACCTCCTCCGAGTCAACTGATGGCGGAAGTGATGAGACTATTTCTGGTCAGATGAGTGACGAAGATAGTGAGGGTGGGGTTGAGCATACTGAAGCTATCTTGGATGCGGTTCCGTTAGAGATTAGGTTTCCTCACTTCATTCGTATAGACGGGGATGATCCTGCCAATCGAGGGCCTTTTAGTGGGATGCCAGCGGCTGCTCCAATCTATAGACCACCAGTCCTTCCACATCAGTCCACGTCGGAGGCAGGCGAGTATGCAAGTAAAGTAAAGGAGTCTCGAATGCAGGTATGGCGAAATCAATACAATGTGCTGAACACTGTTAGATTCTACCTGCCTGACCCTCGTGAAAGAGCTGATTGTCCAGTATATAGATGTGTCGCCATAAACCTCCGCTCCCTCCAGGCTGGTCTCAGGTTTCCTCTTCCCCCCGTCATAACTGATTATCTCAATTATTGGGGAGTAGCACCTCAACAGATTAACCCCAACGGTTGGGCATCTTTGCTTGGCACATTAATTCTCTTCTGGAAAAAAGGGTTTCCACCTCCGACCCTGATAACACGTTATTTATGCATGTATTTAGGTCGATTTAGGATCATATTTTATATCATTTACGTGCATATTTGACCGGCATTTAGTTATATTAATAATATTTGGGTCATTTGACGTGTTTCGACTTGTTTTAAGGTATTTTGAGCATTTTCAGGCTACCGGACGAGGAAACAAGTTGGAAAAGAGTGAAAACCGGCCCAAAAGAGTGAGAACCGTCGAAGAACCGGTCCAAACCGGTCTGAACCGGCCTGAACCGGTCCAGGAACAAAACCGGGCAAGAACCGACACGGCCGCGTCACAAAGCAACACGGCCGTGTCAAAAGTGGCCTGCAACGCGTTGTGAGTTCTGGAATAGAACACGGCCGTGTCACTCAAGCAACACGGCCGTGTCAAATTGTTGCTGGAAAAGTGGATTTTGCAAAGCAACACGGCCGTGTCACTTCAGCAACACGGCCGTGTCAGAAGGGTTTTTATGCGAAGATTTCTTATTTTTAATAGGATTTTGAGCCTATCTTCTCCAAGATTCGTCCCTAACTCTATAAAAAGGACCCCAAGCTCTAGGAAAAAGGGGGATCAATCATCAAGAACATACATTACATCATTCCACCTAGAAGAAATCTTGGAGGACAAAGAAGATGAAGATCATCGAGACGGATTTATCCGGGTTTACTTATTCTTTCTTAGTTTTAATTCTTTACAATGTTTTTCTTAGAATTTTGTATTGGATTATTACTAGGCATGAATAGCTAATCTATTCGTGTCCTAGGGTTAGAAAGTAGGGATTTTTATGACAATGTTTTGATTTATGTTTTAATCTATTAATTCCGTTCTTTATGTGTTTTATCTCTATGTTTGTGCTTAAACTGAATTTAGCTTGATCACCTAGATTTAGTAATTTAGTTTAACAATTCCGCTTCGAGAGGAGGGAATTGTTATCAGACTTAGAACATAGAGCGCAGTTGTCTATGACTGTGTAGGCCGTGGCTTAGGATCGTTTGAGAGTTATTAGGTTTAATTGACTCGAGAGGGTAATTAGCTTAATTAATCAACGATTTAATCGCTTCGAGAGAAGGGTTAGATTATTGTCGTGCCGCCTAATAAACACTAGAATTGGTAAATTAATAGGTTAATCATATTCCACATTGAAATAATATCCTGAAATCGAAGCCCTAGGATACCTTTTCTCTTTAATTGTTAGTTTTCATGTTTCCTAAGTTTGAAGTTATATTTAATTGAGTAGTTTAATTAGTAAAATCAACCATTAAAACTTAGTATCTAGTTAGGACATTCCTAGAATATTAGGATATCAAACTACCTAAAACTATTCCTTGTGGGATCGACCTTGATAATCGTTACTACACCTACATCCGTACACTTGCGGAACACTAGGTTAGAAACCGACGTGTCAGACCCCGATAGAGATGACTTATTTACTTCACTTCCGAAGGACTCCAAAGCCCAGGTCTATCAAGAACACTGTTCCTGCCTATTTATATCTGATGATTCGACCCCACCTGAGGCCCCTAGTGGACATTTCGGGTATCTCTGTTAAGGAATGGAAAAAATTGTGGTTTTGGGTTGGGGGTAACTGGATGAGTTTGGCCCAAGGTGGCGATGAGGAAATATGGACTCCTTGTCCCACCACCTTTGCTAGAAGCCTACGTGAGTATCTTTTCTTATTTATCTAATTATAATTTTTCTGATAGTGATACCTCATTCTTTATATGCAGATTTCGACATCCCCGAGGTTAGCGACGAATTTCAGACCCGACTTGAAAAGCTCTATGAAAGTGATATAAGTGAGAGAGCTGCAAAGGCTTTGGTGACCGAGAAGAACCTCCAAGGGGCCGGGTTGATCTACCCTCATTTGTCTACTCCTTACGTTGAAGAAGGTAAGTCTAACCCGACCCGAATTTTTATTGGCTCCAACCTATTTTTGATTTTTTGGTGTATCTTTCAGTGCCTTCATCGCCTTCATCGGAAGATATGGCTGGAGATGGAAAATCCGCAGCTGAGAGAATGGCTGAGAGAAGAGCCCAGCTGGCTGCAAAGAAAGCGAAGACCACGGCTCCCTCCTCCAGCCAGGTAGGGATGGGACGAAAAAGAAAAGTACACGAGTCTGCTACCGTGGCTATACCAGCAGCCACGATCTCACGTCAGCCAGGCGATGAAGTCATACCTGAGACACTCAATGCACAAAACGCCAGTCATCCTCATCGTTCCCGAGATATAATTGACCTGACTGCTGATGATACCTTTGTCGGCTTGGACGCCTCCCAGGTTGAGATTGCTCAATCCCTGGTGGGCAAACTGCCTGATTTTCTACTCGAGTACCACAAGACCAATCAAATCGTGTTTGATGCCTTGAAGAACTTTCCTCGAGCCGTTCAAAATGCGGCTGAAGCTCTTGCTCGGGCATGGACCCGATCATATGATGTGGTTTCTAAAAAGATGTCGGCCTCTGATTTGGCTATGGCATCATGTGCTCTTCAGGCCTTGTCTTCCAACTTCAGCTGGCTTTCTAAAGAGAAAGTTGTGGAAGAGGAGGAGCACCTTGCAGGTTGGAAATTTAGGGCAAGGGAAAACAGGAAGGAACTTGCGAAACAGGCTGAGGTGATCGAAGAACTCAGAACAGAGTTGGATGAGGCGAAGAAGAAAGCTGATAACTTGGCCTTAGAGTTGGGAACGGCTAGGAAAGTCGCTGCTGAACTGGCCGCGGAGAAGATTGCTAGGGCGGAACTGGAGAAAGAGCTTGAGGCTGCTCGAAACCCCTCAGGTGTTGTGACCCAGCAAGTCATCGAGGATTACAAGAAATCAGCTGTGTATAAGGGTGAAACTGATCTGATCTACATCATGGCCTATAAGGACTTGATCAAGAAGGCCAAAGCCGCTCAACCTGACCTGGATTTGAGCTTCTGTGAGGCGGCTCTCAAGGACTACAAGGAGAAGAACCCCCTCCTTCTAGCGCCATTTTGTTGACGTCATTTATCGGACGTGTATCCGGGTCAACAATTTTGAGCCACGTCGGTTGACAAAAGCACAAAAATTAAATATGAGATAGGCAAGGAATTTGAGTTAAGTAAGACGAGGTAAGTAAAACGAGCTAAGTGATATTAGCTTTGTCATTTTATTGCTATTTTCTGGTGTGTCAATTCAGGTTGGGCATTTCGCCTGTGTTACATTTGCTACAGTGATTGTTCTAATGATAGTGGGATAAATCAGAATGGATCCTCTTATGAGCATTGAAAGCTCTTATTTATACTAGATAGGTCTACTCCTAGCTCGCCTGGGTAGACCTTAGGTATAATGATTACATCTGGCCCATATCTTTCTCCCTACCTGGGATACAAGATCCCAGAATTTATGGGATTCTTGACAAATGGCATTCTGAGAGGATTTCAGGGGATCTGGTCGGCCACGTCACGTCTGTACGATCTGATTTGATCACACCTGGAGTATGTCTGAGCTGATTCCATGTAGTAAATGAATCTCGAACCTGGCTTAGCCGGATCATCAGATTTCTCCTGGTCTTTGCTAGCGTGGACAGAAGTTTCAGGTTGATCGTACCCAGGTCAGGTGGGAATATAATCAGGTCGACCATCTTCAGGTAGGTCATCTTCTTGGCACCTTTTGGATAGAAGTCAGGTCGGACAGTCCAGGTAGGACAATTCCAGGTAAGGCATATTCCCGACATCGCTACAAACAAAATATTCAGGTAGGTCAATTCCAGATCGGCCAAGTGGGGGAGCCACGCCATAGCTGAGCCATCTGGCAGGCCGAATCCAGCTTGGCCTCATGGTGAGGTGCCACGTTAGTTTGGTGTGCACAGACTTGATGATATGGGCATTTGAGCTGGCGGGGATGTTCCACGTCAGCTAGGGGCACAACAACTTCCGTGAGATGTATGTTCATTTGAAAAGTAATGATTTAATTAAACTAAATATTATGTAATTTTGAAAAAAAAAAATATTATGTAATTTAATATTTAAAAATGTGATTGTTGTATCCAAATGAAATAAATACTTAAAAATTCTAAATTAAACATAGAGAAATTATAAGTAGTGTAAATATCAGTTTGTCCCAAGTGATACATGGATTTAATATAATTACTTTTTATAAATATATTATTTTATAGATTAACACTATAATCATACATTAAATGTAAAGTATATTTATTTTTGAAATTAAGACACATATTTAGCGTGTTTGTATCATTCTTAACCTATGTGAATACCCACAAATAGTTTTAATTAATTATGAATATAAATATTCAAATAAACACAACTATCTACATATCATACAACTCATCAAAATATATTATATTAACTTAATTAAATAATGTTATATGAAAATTATTAGTTTTTATTTTCTCATTTTATTTTAAATATTTCAATTTTATCTAACTAATATTTTACTTGGTAATTTCAGATATACTAAAATACTTTATATGTTTTAAGTAAATCCATGATATTAACGAAATAAAATTCAAAAGTTGTTTAATAGTTGAAATAACAAAATATTAATAAGAAGAGACAAAATAATATTCAAGTGCACTAATAAAAAACAAATTTTAAGTTTGTTTACGGATGGAGTAATGCATAGAAAACTAAGGGTCTGCTTAGTTTCAAATCATCAATGACAATGACAATGTGTATGAATGAGGGGACAATCATATTGTTGAATGAAATGGAGGAAATTGTTAATAAAATGAGATAATGATTAACTTATTTATTATGTACCAAACATCATAAATGGAAATAAGTCTTTATTCATTCTCATTCCTTACCCCTAAACCCCCCAACCAAGCGGGCCCTAAGATATTAAAATTTCGATTGTATAAATTCTAAATCTAACGCTTGTTTGGGACATATCGTTATAAAATATATAATATTGTCAAATTATTCCTACGAGTTAAAAATGATCAAGTTATATAAAATAATTAAATAATAATTAAAGTTATTTAATTTTGATTGTCCTTTTAGACAGAATGGTTAAATTTAAAACTTATATAATTGAAGAAAAAGATAATATAAATTGAAGAAAAAGATGATTGAAGAAGAAGTAATAAAAAAAGTAAGAACAAAACGGAAAGATAAATTGAAAGATAAAATAATAATAATAAGAAGAAATGGTTGGCCCCCCTTCGTAACAAGAAAAAAAAAAAAAGGTTTAAGATCCGGTAACCTGCTTCACTGGTAAGCGGTTACCCTTACCTTTTAATTTTAATGGTTAAGATTTAAAGTTGTGTAATTCAACAGCTAAGATTTTAGGTGTATTATAGAAGGACCCTATAAGTTATATTCAAATAGCACATACAACACATCTCACATACACACAATGCACACTCATACAACCACCACACACAATTTTCACACAATATACCTGCACACACTTCCTTTACATGTGTTACACAAATTCACACACTAAACACACTACACAAATACACTTTATACAACAACCAAAATGTATATTTGATAGTGGATTGTAATTCGTTCCCAAATTCATAGTTAAATCTCTTTATTCAGTTGCAAGCTTATAAGCTTCATTATCCAAACACTTTATTAACTTCTAATCACTTGAGAGCTACATCTTTAATTTTTTAAAACAGCTTATAAGATGTTGAACCTTATAAAATATTTAAACAAATTTAACCAAACACTTTCTAAGATAAACATGTGTATAAAATGAATATATTCACATATATATATATATACCTTATACCATAGTACTTCTCTTAATTTGCATCTGAAGAGCAGCATCAGGGATACCATTAAGTTGATTCTGAGGCGCTAACATGGCAACTAAAATGCAGTATATAGTTTCCATCTTTATCAATATATGTTGCTATCAGATCCTTAACACCACCCAACTCATAGCTATGTTTCGACTCGTTCACTTTGTAGAGAAAATCCGGATACCGTCGAATTAGCTCTACCAAGAACTCTTTCGGGTGTGTTTACTTAAGGCTGGGAAGTGCTGAGCTAAACTTGACTGAGGGAGTTAATGAATGTGCTATCTTTAGATGGGTCCCTAAATTTATTGAGGAAAGCCTTAAGTAAATACGCCCTTCGTTTCCAGATTCTGCTGCTACTAAAATAATTTCGAAATATGCCCAACTTGCCCCATTTCAATGTCGTCTTGGCATACTGCACTGTCCCACAAAACCAAGTAGTGTGTAGGCGTCGCATTGTGCATTTATATATAGTTCAACAAATTATGTTAGGGGAAAAATTGCAAAACTCGTTTTGGACCCCTAAATTTGTACTCGTACAATTTTGGTTCAGAAAAGGTTAAAAATTTAATTTAGTTTCGTAACTTTAAAATTTGCCCGTATTTAATCATTTTTTGCCGTCGGTGACCATTTTGGCCGGACTTTGAATGTGCCGGTCACGTAATCAATTTTCCACGTAAGCTTTAGGTACCACATATTCAAATCTCGGCTGGAAAATATGGTCACGTGACCGGCACGTTCAATTTCCGGTCAAATGATCACCGGCAGCGAAAAAATGACTAAATGCGGACAAATTTCAGAGTTATGAGACTAAATTTAACTTTTTACTTTTTTATTGGACCAAAATTGTACGATTAAAATGTTACGAACCAAAAATGATTTTAGCTCTATAACTTATGAACAGCCCCAAAATATGTCATTATCTTTTCAATTTCTCAAATTTGTTCCTATTTGACCCAGAAATCGAAGTTTTCATTGAATAATTGCATGTGCACAACACACGACCATGTCAAATTGTAGATATTTTTTTCTAATGAATTTGTGGCCCACATGATAAATTGTGGTATATTTTTGTGTCACATTTTTTATCAGAGTGTCAAGTCGACGTCATTTACACCGTCAGAAATAAAAAATCTCAATTTAACGCGGTCATATATAATGCACGTAGAATTATCCATCAAGAATATCAAATTGCAGTTTAAAAACAATTAAAATGCGAGTAATTTCAAGGTAAAAGACTAAGTTCGGGCATTTAGAAAAGTAAATGATCGATTTTAGTACCCCTGAATTACATAACGACTTTTGTAATTTTCTATTAATCATTATAGTATGATCAAGACAAATTTAAATAAAGTTGAATTGAGAAGTACTAACTAGTATTGAAGCAAAGTGCATGGTGATTGTTGCAAGAAAATGCTGATGGCTTCCGAGCAAGGACTTGTAATGGCGTCTCTCCATTGCTATCTTTTGCAATAGCTAATGTTTTATATTCATTCACAATGCTTATAGCTAGACCTAAATAATACTCCCTCCGTTTCATATTGATTGACGAACTAGGCCCGACCGGGCTGGGCCGCCCGAATTGCCACCTCTACTTAATACATATAGTGTTTTATTTTGGATCTTCTGTAACATTATGTGTTCCATTTTCTGTTACAATGTAATACATGATATATGTTAGTGAGATCATCTAATACATGTATAATTTGATGAACATAGTAAAACACAAGATGAAACATAATAGTGTAACAGGTGATCTCATATGATAAAGTGCGTGATATGATGAACTATTCAAAGTATTTGCATTTATTAATTAAGATAATATAAATCTATTGATCATAGTATAATATTGCTTTTAGAAATACAATATTTTAAAAGTTTATATCTAAAACTACTAGATATTGAAACATCTTTTTCACAAAAAGAAAAAAAGAGAAACTTCCTCTATTTATAATGATATTTAAATCATGATTGATGAGTACAATAAGCCATGGTTCTCAAAATTTATCTATGTATATCCACTACGAAGTTAGTAATATATTTTCAGAGAACATTGTCATAGTTCTTTGATGTTTCTAGATATTACATTGAAAAAAAATAAAATCCATTTATTCCCGTTAATTTTGCCCCTATTTAATTTATGATTTTATTAAATTGAAAAAAAAAATCATTTATGCCCGTTAACTTTACCGCTATCTAATTTATGGCCGTTAAATTTATGGTTTTATTAAATTGAAAAAAAAAAAAAAAAAAAACTCCATTTATGCCAGTTAAGTTTGCCTCTAATCTAATTGATGGCCGTTAAATTTATGCTTTTTTTAAAATACGTAACTTTTGATTTTGTCCAACACACTTGATTCTCAAGAATCTGTTGGAATTCACTAAACATGTTGATCGGCTACGCAAGTGAATTAGAAGTTAGAACTCCCAAATCCATCGAGTTAATAAAATTCCCGCAAAATCGAATATAAATTGAACAAAATTAGTTAAAATTGTGAAACTCCAAGCTTCACAACATAAATCAAACAGAAGCAACTTAACAAGTACTCCCTTCGTCCCGGTTTATTTTGCACATTCGATTGGACACGAATGTTAAGAAAAGATAGATTTTGTTTTTTCTATGACTTTTTTAAAGGTGAAGATTAATGGTTGAAATTTTGAGGGTGAAGATTGTGGGAATTAGTTTATATTTTAGAGGTATGCAAAATAAACTGGGACAGTCGAAAACGGAAAGTGTACAAAATAAGTCGGGATAAAGGGAGTATGAGTTAACTTATTTAATTTTTATGGTAGGTGAAAAAAATAAAAAATGTAACTGAAAAAAAAAAAAAAATACCGTACCACTCTGAGTCAATGAAAGTGGTCAAAATGACAATTTGGTCATCTAAAGTCTCAAGCTTCAAAATGCGACAAAGGATAAAAATACTCTGCCATGTCATTATACCTAGACGAAATATATATAATCCTAGGTAGATGAAGGATCCGTTTGCTTAAGATTTGGTTCAATAAATTTACAGGATCGAATCTCAATAAGCACACTCATTAACTTCCTTAGTCGGATTTGACCCAACACTCTTCAATTTTAAGCAAATGGAACCGAAGACTTTTAGAACAACACTTGATCTCCAAAACTTTCACAAATCACGTACAGTTCTGAAAGCTGAATAATAATTGACAGTGGTTGACTTGAAAGTCTTCCATATAATATATAATTATAAATATATAAATATAAATTGTTGTTCCAACAAAGCAGCCAAAAGTTGATAGTGTCACGTGAGTGCGCATGCATCGTAGCAAATTAACATCAAATATATAAATATATAGAAATAATTTTCGTTATTAATATGTTAATTTATCTTTTTTTAAATAAAGCAGTTCATATTTGAAATTAATTAAATAACAGAAAAATAAAAATATTAATGAAAATTGCTATTAACTTTCGATCTGGCAATACGTATCCTGCAATTGGATTTGAGCAAAAATTTATATGAGACCATCACACGGTGTGACAGGAAAAAATATCACTTTTTTATAGTAAAAGTATCGCGTTTATTTATCAAAGTATTATATTTTTGGAACAAAAAAAGTATCACTTTTTGTAGCAAAAGTATCACCTTTATCTGTAAAAGTAACAATATAGTAAAAATATCACTTTTATTTGTAAAAATACTTTTTCCTGTAAAAGTATCAAGTTTTCCTGTAAAAATGTATTCCGTCACACGTGAGACCGTCACACACAAGACTCACTCTTAGATTGTTTTGAATTCTTCACTATTTTCGATTGTTTAATCCCTACCCAATTTGCAAGTTCTTAAAAAAAAAAAAAAAAAATATATATATATATATATATATATATATATATAAAATATATATTCCTATCAATCACAAAATAATCTCTTCTAATTATGCATGTCAGCGCCAAAAGATGTACGACTTTGGCAGAAAAAGAAATAATATTTCCAAAAATACTTTATAACCTATAGCATGAAGAAGAAGATAAAACTCGAAAAAAAATGAAGAAGATGAAGAATATTATATATATTAATATTAATCACAAAACAATCTCTTCTATTATGCATGTAATACCCGCAAATATATATATATATATATAGCATCAAAAGGATTGGGTTGACGAGTCTCTATTATACATCTTTTCTTAAAGATTTTATCAATGAAATAATAAATAATTATTAAACATATACACTAGATTGATTTGATGTCTGTTAGGTCAAAACTCATCTTCTTTTGTTTCTCATGTTCAAATTCTGCAAATTAAATTAAAGAGTTTGAAGAATTATGGATTCCTCGATTCCTCTTTCGAGGTGCTGTGACTATGATTTAAAAGAAAAATAACAAGTCTAATGATATCAACGTTTAAGATCTAAATAAAATATAGTTTTAATTTTTTTTTTCTCTTCTTCTTCTTCCTCCTCTTTTCTCTATAGTTGCTGGACAAATGATTGGAGTACACCTTGGGACTGAAATTCTTCTAAGATGCATCTGCGCAGAACCAACATTATCGATAGAAGCTGCTGCGAATTCAGGGCCATCTAGAATTCATTCATATGTATTTTCAATTAATGAACATTAACATATAAAATTGTCCAAAATAATACACATCATAGAAATAAGAGAAAAATGAAATGATTTGGGTCTCTCTCTTTCTAGTGAGTCTTGAGATCTAAGACCTCTTTAACGAGCTCGATCAATTCTTGCACCATAGGTACTCAGAGGTCGCAACAAAGGAAACAATTAGTTCTTATCAACACTCTTCCATTAATCGCACAATTGTCTATCCTGATCTTAAGCCACGAAAAATGCTGGTCATTATTTAAACTGTTTATTGTAGCTTCACATTCTTATTGTAACAAATACTTTTAAGATCAATGCCTTAAACTCTACCAACTTTCAAAACAAGATGACCTTGCATTCGTACGTCTGACTACTATCTGAGTTTCAGAGCTCTTATAGTTAGACTAAAATAAATGGGATTTCACCATAAAATGTTGATCCTTGTTATTCGTCAACCCCAAAACAATGACAACCTGCATTTCTAATCACACCTTCTCAGTAACTACATACTCCCTCCATCCCGGCCTAATTGTCCTACTTGCCTTATTTGTTTGTCTCAAGCTAATTGTCCTACCCCATAAATGACAAATTCTCCCACAATCTCCACCATCAAAATCTCTACATTCAATCTTCACCTTTGAAAAAGTCAAAGATTCCACAAAATCTATTTTTTCTTAGTCTCCGTGCCAGGTCAAGGTAGGACACAATTAGCTTGGGACAGAGGGAGTAATTAATATCAACGACATCCACTTCATCCACACCCCAAATTTACAACTTTATAATACACTGGTTAAGGACTATTATTCCTTTATTCAAAACATGGACCAAATTGTCCATCTTCTCTCATACAACATACATATATTTAACGTTACCACCACAAAACCGCACTCTGACAGACAACATCAACTTCAGAACCTGATAACAATGGACCTTCAGGGCTCGTTTGGTTCGGTGGTTGGGATAGATCTACCAAGATAGGATTATTTAGGATTGTACTGTTCACAATAATTAATGTGGGCATTTGGTTTGATGGTTTAGACCTTTAGGATTAACTATGGTTTATTTATCATGTTGTTTGGTTCAGGGGATAGTTAAATTTATGTTGTTCAAATTTACTGAAATGCCATAGTTTCAACATTTTTATTTTCTTACTGCCTTTCACTTTCTTTCCAAACCTAGGGTTAGCCTTCCTTCTCAATTACCTTAGCAGCCGCTAGAAGACGACTTTCAGTTTGGGAGCCCGTTCGCCAAGAAACTTGAAACCTTCGACCAGGTTGTACAATTGTAAGTATTCTTTTGTCTTCTTCTGTCCGATTCTCGAACTATAACGATCATCTTCCTTCCTACTTTTTTTTTCTCCATATCTACTTATTTGGTGTTGTCTACCTTACACTAGAAATCGTAATCGAAAAACAAACAGAAGCTTCGTGTGCGGCCTTGCATGTTTTAGGATGATAACATTTAAGCTTGACCATTGATTCAATACACTAGAAATTTTAAACCTTCGAGGAATTGGCGTCGGTATGTGCATTATTTTTTAAATAGGTTGATTTATGGTTTGGGTTAATTTACTGAATTTTCTGTGCATGATATTTTCTTCCGTGGTTAGGATTAGAAATATAAGTTCCACTAGTTAACTGAAATTTTATTAAGGACGAAGTAGAAAACGATCAACTTGGAGGTGAAATTGTTGATGTAGGCTCATTAGATTGCTTCTTCACTTTCAATTACAGAGAGATTACAATTGGTTTCCATTATTTTATTAAGCCATATCAGATGGCTAGGTCATTACCCTTCCAAATGGGGGGTTGTACATGTAGACGTTATCGTCATGTTCTAATTGGGAATTGAATACAGTGTTGATGTTACTATGTTGACATTGTTGTGATTTAGGATGGACAACGGTAGCAGCAGTCGCAATAGTGATAGTAACGGTACCTCACGCTTTCAAGGGCAACAAGATGGGGAAATCATATGGTACCGGTGCGGATACAAGTTGAGGATACAAACATGCAACAAATACCCAAACCGTGGTCGGCGTTTCCTTTCTTGTCCGTTGTGGGGGGTAATCATTGTACATTTATGTTTATATTCATATGGGTCTGTTATTAATTGCCAACGAACATTTCTAAAGATGTTTTCTGTTGCTAGGAGACCGGATGCAAATTTTTCGACTGGTGTGATGATGATCAGTCCAACAACTCAATGGAAGTGGTTCGGATGTTGTTGGAGAGGATTGATGTATATGAAAGGGAAATCGCAGTGTTTAAGTTTCGTGAAGAGAGGCTGAAGAAGATTGCATTCGGGTGTTCCGTATTTGCATTTGTGTGCATATGTTTAATATTAAGTCGGCTCGTATAAGATTACTCTTTGTCTAATTATCAATATTAATTATGTGACGATCCCATTAGGATGTTAATTTCGTTTTGTATGAATATGCTAGGGTGGATGCACATTTACTTCTCATTTGTTCTTGTGTTATTTTTTGAAGGATCCCAAGCATCTAGAATTCAATCTTGTCTTCGATTATGCGTTCCCTACCCTTATACAGTGAAATAATATATGTTATTTATTTTGATATGATGATCGGGTAATCAGTTGACAATGTTTTGACATCGTTTTATGTTAATATATGGTTGCTATATTGGTCTGATTGATAAATGTACAAAGATCTCACCATAGCGACCATTTGCTAAAAATTAGGTCATGTCCTAAGACCACGATTATATTATTTTTGTTTTAGCACGCTCGGTTAATTTTTCTCTTGTTATTTTGTATTCTTCAGGCGCAAACGATATACTGCGGTTCTACACCCTTGAATTCGGAAACTTGCAAACCGCCGTATTCTATTATGTTGAGTTGGCCCCATCTGTGGAAAATGTAGGCAAAGTGATTTTCAGCATAAATGATACCTCTTTGATTAAGGTAAAAAAATCTGCTTTGTTCCTATCGATAATATTAAGCATATTTTGCTAATACTTCTTTGCCAAGTAATGACTAATGTACGCAGCTGAATATCTTTCACCATTTACTCCTTTTTTTTGGGTTCATCAACAGATATAAATATTGTATTTGATTGTGTGTGTAGTTGTACTGTGGTTGTTGGAGTTCATGCAAAGTGGTGGTTGTTGACATTATTAGAAAAATTAATGCCAAAACATAGTATAGCTATGGTTAGGAAAGGGTAAAGGGGCTACCATTCATTAAAGTAAACAGGAGTAGTTTAGTCATTTTTTGACGTTCTACATCTATTAAAGAAGGTTAGTGACTTGTCTTTTCATGAGTAAATGTCATTGTTACAGTTATGCTTTTACATAGGATTGGTATGGAGTATCGATTAATGAAGCTATCATTTTTTAAAAACAAAACTCTTCACAGCAAACTACCAACATAAATGCAACTCATTAATGCTTGACATGTAACTTGTTATAAATTTGATTGGAAGTAGTGTGAAGTTCATCATTGTTTTCTCTTCTGTCTTTGTATCAAAACTGAAACAGAAAAGAGAAAATGTCGTTCGGAGGGGTGCCGTTGCAATGCGAATGGTTCTACAACGAGAATTGGGACGAAGAGGTAGATGCGATTTTCATCGATGCGCTAATGGAGCAACGTGCAACAGGTAATTTTAATCCCAACAGTTCTGGAAATTATCATGCTTTGCTCATGGCACTTGGAGCTGTGAACGACCTCTACTCATCCAACCTTACCTTGAAAGACGTTAATGCTCGTAAAGATCAACTTAAGAAGCGTCACGATACGTTTCAGTTCATCCTCGAGCAAGACAAGGTTTGGTATGATGAGTCGTACAACAAGGTGAAGGCCGAGCGTGCAACTTGGAAGAGAATTTTTCAGGTAAAAATCATATAAGTTTTTTTGCTTATCTTTACATTAACGTGATTGTTAACTATGGCCGAAGTTGTTTGTATTTTTTAAGGTTAATGATTTTGCAAAGGCGTACATCTACGATGGTGAACCAGAATGGAATAAGCTGAAGGAGATAATCAAGCCCTTGACAATGTTGCCGGTTACTCCGGAGATCATCACCATAAGTGACGGTTCCGTCCCGGAAGATGCTACTGTCGTCGTATCAGACGATGATGACGAAGTGGTATCCCCAAACTTTAACGTCTGGCCCGGGGTCCGTAAGAAGCTGTTTGCTGGGATGGTGAAGCCACCTTCTGAAAAATTGTTTGCTGCTGGAGATACCTAAACGGTTGGTTCCATCACCTCACCAATTAACGTGGAACTACAATTTCTGCTAAGGAATGCATTTCCACCAAAACTAAAACTGCTCAAAGGAGGTATTTCAAAAAAGAGTGAGTCAAGCTCTTGTGCATCGTCAAGTCATGTCAAGTGGTTCCACTTTCCAGGAGCCAAACAATGAAAGGGGGTACTCGGGTTTAGAGTTGGATGGTTTATCTCGGTGTGTTGTTATCGGTCCCTTGCTAATCGTAATGCTAATGCTTTTGGTCTGTTGTAGCTGTCTATGTCCTATTTACTTTGCTCAAGCTCGTAAGCATGTGTTAAGTATTGGAAATTAAGGCCTTTGGTCATTTAGTGAAATGTCTTTATTTTGTGTAAGGTTTTGTGCAGTAGTAATATCTTTATTTTGTGTAAGGTTTTGTGCACTTAATATTAATTTGTATAAGGGGATGTTTATAGACAAAAATTGTTTAAAAAAAAAGTGACTAAAATTATTCAATTTTGTAGTAATGGTCGAACTTGGTAGTCTTTGAAGAAATAAGTGATTTTAAACAAATTATAAGTGCTTTTATATGTGAGAGTGTGCAAAACAAGAATCGCTTCGCTACAAGCACTTAATATTAATTTGTATAAGGGGTTGTTTATAGACAAAAATAGTTTCAAAAAAAGTGACTACAATTAAATTTTGTAGTAAAAGCATAACTTGGTCGTGTTTGAAGCTAAAAGTGACCGTAAATGTGGGGCTGCATAAAAGTGCTTTACACAACTTTTTTTGCGATTGCTACAGGTTAGGCAAGCATCCCCTAATTTCCAACTGCTGCATACATGTATACATGATCAGGAGGGCAGCACTCATAAATATTAAGTTTTCTTTGACAAAAGTAATGATCACTTTGATGTCTAGTGAATCACACAACTTCCTTTTTTTTTAGTTAGTTTATCTAGCCTAAAGCTAATATGGCTGCACATTTGAACAGACCTCATAATCAATAGGGTGAAAACCAAAGCACAATATACAACTATGACAAACCAAAAATTGAGAAATAAACAATACAGACAGAAGGAAAATTTGAATATTAGAACTCATAACTTTGGAAGCAATTGCCACAATTAGCCAACAGGTGATTGGCAACAACAATTTGCCACGAACCATCACAACTACATAAGTCCAAAAAGCTATTACCCATCAGTTCTAGCCATACCTTCTGTCCAAAATAGAAATACATAATAATCACTAAATTTCGCCGACAAGTGTACGAAAATACCGTCACCAAATCTAAAACAGACTACCAACAATGACAACCATAAAATACGGCAAAAAAGGTAAAACCCACCATCAGCTTGACCCCATTCAATTTATAGACAGCCACCCGATCCCCTTGTTAGAATGGACCTAACCATAACCGACTTACCTTCTTCGGGCATACTAAAGAATAGATCAAGTTCCTTCGGATTATTGCATAAAATCTGTGCAGCCTGAACACGATTTTCCAGTGTGAGAAAAGTCAGCCCACCAAGTGCGTCAAACACCGTCTCGTGCTTTTTGGTTGCGTCGTATTTCGTCCCTATCCTCTCCACCAAATCTCCCATTCTTTCGGCTATCTCGCCCATCCGTGAGTCGGCCTTCTTGCAAAAAGTGTCCAAGGCAGTGATAAGTAATTCGTTGAGGCCGTCATCGACTTTCCGTTTTTTCCCTTTACCATTGCTCTTCGTTGTGTAACTATCATCTCCATTGTTCGTAGGCATAGACTCGTTCTGTGATTCTCCAAATGGGTCACTCGGGCCAACAAATGAAGGATAATTCTTATCAGTAATCGGGTCACTTAAGCCAGCAACATCAGCAAACGCCTCGGCTGATTCACCGGTGGCCCAATCTTTCCCGAATATCTCGCACCAGTCGTAGTAGAACGGGAAATTCTTAGTCTTCATACCGCGTGCATTACAATCTTCCTGTCACCAATTTTGGTAAAGCGACCGAATGATTTAGTGAATGAAATCAAAGTATAATGCTGATATGCGTAAGGGTCACGATAACGATATGCTCGGGAAATACTAAAAACCTAAGGCGTTAATGGGGCAGATATGAATTATTTATATCACGTTATTACATTACATATGTTATCAAAAATTAAGTTACTACACATTTACCTTTAAAGTTTGCTCCCAAATCTCGTCGTTGCAATCAACTTCATGCGAAGACGGATCCAATGTTGCTCCGCTCTGACCTAGGATCTAATGAAGGACTACATATTGCTTCTTCCACAAGTGTACCTTGGATTTTATGTGAGGATCGGCTTTCAAATCTGTGCCGGGAAAAGCCCCCGCCAACCATTTCTCACAAAGACCTAAGTACCCGCTCTTGAATCCATTATCGCATTTGAAACCTTTGGTAATGAGATCTTTGAGAGTGCAAACGAGCTGTTTTTCCTCGGCTCGACTCCATGTCCTTCGGGACTTGTCGGGTTTCTTCTTTGTTATGCGGGGCGCTTTGAAACGAGAGGTTGAATCCATAACCTGTGGAACCATATAACGAAGTAGGGCCAAAGGCCAAAGATAAGAAATCAAATCTGAAATCAACAGAAACTTGTCTGATAATCTGTCCAAAATGGATCCAAATAACTTAAAGCACCGCTGCTTTTCACCCAAAAATTTGATATTCACAAAATATTAATTTGCATTCTGCTCAATTAAGCTAGCCAACTAGTCAACCAGAAAACAACCGATTGTTGCATATATATAATTTCCAAAAACAAAATAATATGCTATAGTTATAAACATACAATGCAGCCATATAACAACAGCAACAATACCTAAAAACACAATCCATTACATAAAAAAACAAAAGATAAGAGAAAGATAATAGGTACCAACCATTGATACAAACCAAAATTAAAAAAACGATACAATACTATTTAAATTCAGTCACGCTAAACACAATAAATTTCATCTATCCCCCCACATTGATAAGGCTAAATTGTCCCTCTAATCTGTCTACTCCGGATTTGCCTCTACTTGATCAATAAATTCATCTTCATTCTCGTTTCCCTCACTAAATTCCTCGAGAACTTCGACCTCCAGTGGATCGACTTCCATATTGGCTCGTATAAAATTGTGAAGAAGGCAACAAGCTAATATAATCCTATTCTGGGTCTTAATGGGGTAGAATGAATTGCTCCTAAGGATGGCCCAACGACCTTTAAGAATGCCAAATGATCTCTCTATGACGTTCTGTGCCTTTGAATGTTTGATGTTGAAGAGTTTTCGAGAGTTTGTAGGGCCTTGTGGTGCGGCATCCCACTCTTTAATATGATACCTAACCCCCGGGTAAGGTGCCAAAAAACCCGGTCCGTTGGTGTAGCCACCATCAACCAGGTAAAATACCTGCCACGGGTAATTTAACTTCCATAACCTTGTTTATAAGATATGTGGATAATGGTGTCTAATTGTAAAGAATATAGCCTTAATACCGTTAGGGACTTTTAAGGCATTCGGTCGTGAGACTGCATTTCGCAATACTCTACTATCAGCAGCAGAACCCTCCCATCCGGTAAGCACATAAATATAGTTCATATTGCGATCGCAGACAGCCAACACGTTAACAGATAGGTTTCCTTTACGATTCCTATAACGTGGCATATCTGTGGTGCTAACCTTAATTGTGATATATGTTCCATCTAATGCTCCAAGGCAGCCCTACATTAAAGCATCAGAATTATTTCCATGTTATTCAATCCCTAAAGGTAATACACAATATTCAATAAATCATGGTGAAGGTACCTTGAACCATTTCCAACGCTCGTCTGTGCAGTCATCAGCCACGGGTTCAGGATTCACTAATATAAGTGTGTGCAGTGAAAGCAGTGACTTAAGTACTCTATTGAAATGCTTACTTATTGTGTATCCTGATCGCTTAAAACTCCCTTTAACGATACAATTTTTTGTGTGGTGTGAGATTACGGTTAGGAATATAGCTACTTGCTCGGCCACTAGACAGTTGCGTGTTGGGGACAGACCTCCTATATTCTCTAAAAGATAACAAAGCTGTCGAAAACAATCCATACTCATGCGAAGATGAAACCTACAAGACTCGTCACTGAAAGAGGTTATAAAGTGCATGTGCTCTAACTGCCGCGTGACCCTATGCTTGAAACTATAGTGAGTGCCATTGTTACTCCGTCTCGTCCTAGGTCGGCGAAGCTTAAGGTACAACAAGGTTATTAGTATTACAAACAACTTGACCTCCGTAATTAATTGTTCAAGGACGAGGCAGGTCTCCTCAATCACTACAGCCGCATCCATTTCAATCCAATAAAGCTGTAGAAAGATCAAAAGGCTTAATTTGACAGAGTTTATTTAAAAAATAACGATCTACAAATTGCAGCTAGGCAAAGCAGAAACGATATCAAACGAACGACATATGTCGAACTAATATTCCTGTTAGCCTGTGACCTCGGTAAATCAACTATGAAACTAAAACACAAACAAAAACCTCATAAAGTATAATTATTTCTCCACATTCCCAATTAGGACTCCACTGCAATTTTCGTCAAATAATGGAAAAACCAAATAATTTATTCTTTTTCTTTTTCCTCTTTTCCTTTTTCGTATTTTTTGAAATCTGAAGCAATAAAAAATAGATGAAGCTAAGGAGAGATATTTACATGGCTGAATTTTTAAAAAAACACGAGCTGATATAGCGTCTAACCTGTATCTAGCAGATATGAGATGTGTTCGTCACTTTGGTTGGACGAGCTGCTGCAGATCGGTAAATCAGCCTTCAAACCTCGTATAAATGCAAACAAAGAATTTCAGCTTTCCTCCAAAAATTCGTAAAAAATATAACGATCAAAATGGAGAAGGAAATCCAAGTGGGATGTGGGTGAACAATATCGGAATTCAAGAAAACAAAATAAAATGGATGAAGACGAACGCAAGTTTTGCAGATTTACCTGTTCTTCGCCCTCTAGCTGATGTTGAACTCAAGGAATGGAGAATAAATTAGAAACTAGGGTTTTTTGGTTTGTATAACTGGTAGATGAGTGGTATGTTGGAAAATGATGGGTAGTTGTGGGTTTTCAATTAATTGCTGACTGTATCAAAATGGAGAGGGAAATTGACTGATAATTCATCATCACCAAATTGGGGTGATAATTTGTCACGGGAAATGAGAGAATGTGAAGAAATGTACCCGGGCCAACAATCTAGACAGGACTTTTAATTTTGAAACCAAACAAAGGTTAACTTGGGATAATTAATCTAATCCCGACTAATCCTTCGAACCAAACGAGCCCTCAGAAGATAAATAATCATCAGGCAACTAATAAGAGAAGGAGAAAGATCCAACTCAAACCAAATGGAACCAATATGTAAATACTTATAAATATGCTAATATATACTACATTCATTACCCATCTTGTATATAGAATGTCCCCTCTTCTCTCGGCTAAATTTACTAGATCACGAAAAATATTCAAACACTCAAGGGGAAGTTGAGACAACTATGCGTATTTATGCTACATTTCGGGTTTTACCATCGCCCAATCTTTGAGACTCACTACCCAACAACCAGTTATCACTATATTTCTAGAATAATCACACAAAACAAAGATCCTATCCTATGTTTGGCATGGAGGGCAGTGGCAACATGATTAAAGCATATAAACCCATTTACTGCAGGATGCAAACCAGCAAATAACCCCAAGGCGTTACTACTTTATCAATAATCCATACCAACTAAAATGAAATACAATACTAGTTGAGACATGTTGAACAACAAATAATCTAAGATATTACAAAAGACATCTACGAATTTACATCATTGAAGTACATAACTATTTCCAAAATAGTGGATAAAATGGTTTCTTCTCATGCTGCTTCACCCCTTGACACCGAATGAAGATCTTCTCAATCTGCTTGACCTCGAATGAAGAAAAAGCTTTGAGCAAAGAAGTGCTCTTTGGCTTGGAGCGTAAAGTCATACAAGTCGATCTTAGTTGCTCCAGGGAGGGGAAGGAGTTCCTCGTCCTCATCATCCTCATCATCCTCATAATCCTCATCATCTTCCATGTCTTTCGCCTTTATTGAGGCCTCTTCCATTTTTATCGCCCTAATCAACTCAAGTCCCCTTCTGCATTCTTGTAGATCCAACTTGTATACATCCAAGAACATACGAGGTTGGTTGGTATGACAGTTCAAACCAACTTTTAGAAAGCACAAACTAATTTGACTTTGTTTATCAAAGCTATCTTCCAAAATAGTCAAACCACCACCAAGTATAACTCTATAACCAACTCTAGGAACTGAGGATAGAGCTTGAAATTCGTAGAACCACCTAGAAAATGGATCTTCGCGTGTTTTAAGATCACTCACATCATATGCATGGTACGGAAGCAAACAAATTGCATTGTCAATAACTTCAAATGAACGACCAATACGAGAAGGAAGAAAAAAAGCCCAAGGAAAGGTACCGATTTTCCAACGTTGTGTCTCCATACGAGGGTTCAGATTAAGAGTATAATTTCCGGCCTGACTTTGAACAAACAAATAGTTATCAATCAAAGAGTGTGATGAAATGAAAAACGAAATACGATCTCCAATACTGTCACAGTGAAGCTTAGGAAGTTCATAACATTTGGCTTCAACAGGATCGGATATTTCGAAATCACATCTAGGAGTCAGATAAGTGGCAGTCTGAATTTCAGTTGAAAATACTAAGATCCTACCATCATCTAGCACAGTAGCAGTCGGATAACCTTTGGCATCATTCAAAAGCCCAGCCTCAACAAAGTCACTTCTGTATAACTTCAAATTGAAACTGGTCGACTCTGGTAGCTCATATTTCAATATTGTTCTCCAGTTTTGTGGGTCTGGATTTAATTCCCAGTGGTACGATGCAAAAACATAAAGTGTTGAGCCTAAAATACAAAACCCAGCATTATAGATACAGGTACGACTAACTCGAATCCTATATTCTTCTTCAATCCTATCAGATTTACCATCTAAATCCAAAATTATAATATCGTACTCCAGCGTATCAGGATCCTCAACAGGCTTCAAAGATGAACCCAAGGTAACAATACAAACTTTTTTACCACCCATCAGAAGAAGAGATCAAAAGAAACCTAACCGAAAGGAAGGACGACTGCAAGCACACAGCTCTGATGATTGATGAATCCACGAAGAGGAGAAATAGTTTCTGCGTTGCGTGGATCAGACGGAGAACCTTGATGGTGGAAGGACCGCGTAGACAGATTGATGAATCCACGAAGAGGAGAAGTAATTTCAGAAGAGAAGTAATTTCTGATTGATGAATCCACGAATTTTCTGCGCTGAGAAATCTAACCTAATTAAAAAGAGAAAAGGGTAGAAAAAGAATGTTTAATAATTCCCACATTAATTTAAGGACAAATTTATTAATTTTGTCATTTATGTAACCCACAATTTATGTAATCTACAATCAGACCCTAATTGAAAAGAGAGAAGGGTGGAAAAAGAATAGGAAAATGATACTTGGCCACATTGTGGCCAGCCACAATTTGGAAAAAGTAATGTAAAAATAATTTATAATTTGTATTTGTCTACTATACCCCTGCCTATGTGGATTATTGAAAAGTTGGCTGATTTCGTTGACCCACTATGGGTCATGGAAGTTGCTTTGAATTTTGACTTACTTTTATTCCCAATACCTCTTCCCTAAACTTTCCAATTTAAAACACACACTATTACCCATTATTTCTGAAACAATACAAGCTATTCTCTCTGAATTTTCAACAAGCATACAACACTGCAGATACTCGATTTTTTTCTATCCTCAATGTACCACCTCCGTAGTGATCTTGGTTTGAAAAAAATTATCGTATTTTTATACGTTGTAGTCCGTAATAAAGATATTATGTTAAGTAATTCCATTGGATGATTAAGAAAACATAATATATTGTCGTTGTAGTGTTACTAGTTTTATTTAATATTTATATAGCAAAATTATAAAATATTCAATAACATAAATTATTAAGTAGCCTTAAATGTATTTATAGTAAAATTATATTAAAATTTCAGATTACAAATTTATTAACCTCTATCTCCGTGTCTTACATTTTATTTTTCCAATATATTGCTCATGTGATCTATTTGAAGCAACCTTAGATTATCACGCTATACAAAATAATGGAGTAAGGAGGACTAATATAAAAGCTAACACTCATCATCCATTAATTAGCAAATCCAGTAATAGGCTTAAAAATACCACACAACACAGCAATTTCATTTCACTCCCAAAAGCGGGTAAAAAATAAGATCTTAATTAACAGAAAAGATTACAAATCAACATCTTAATTACGATAAACATGACAGCTAGGCAGTTTCGTAGATGTCCATATATTTTTCCACAAATTGATAAGCAGGGCCAAGAGAAGAACCCAGATGACCGTCGAAATAAGCTTAACAAGCTTAATTTTTTTTCCAATCCTGTCCAGTTTCTGCTGCATAGCGTCAAGTCTAGCCAACATTTCCATCAACTCAACGTGCAGACCCACAGCCGTTGAACTAGACCCAACATTGTTTGGAGGGTCGACCCACCCGAAAAAATTGCACCCACCTCTCTGCCATTACAGTTTTTAATCGCATATGACAACAAAAGAAACACAAATCAAACTAACATACACCATAAAAAACAAGCTTGCATTTCCTATATTGCAAATAAATTTATATTGTCTACTATATTTGAACGGATCTCACCTTCCAGTTACGACACCCATAAAATCTCTTGCCAAAACTTTCCTCTTTTTTGGAGGTTTGGAGTACAGCCCTTAAACCGCAGTCGCATACTAAGAAGCCTGTTGGCGATGTATTTGAGTAAGACATCCCTAACCAACGTAGAAGGATGGAAGATTGAACCGCAACTTGATTACTTGTTAGCCCCTTATAGATGGGCTCCTGACACAATGCTGCTGTCGCATACAATGGGCTTGGAGAGTTGTATACCCAAGTTGCAGAAGTATGAAAAAGCTTTGTAGATGAGTATTTAAGTAGGGGACCTACTCTTTGGATGAGGTGTACTCCACGTTGTTTTTTCCATGTATTGCACGGTCCTTTTAGTGTAGAAACTATGACCACTTTAGTTAATGTACTAAAGGTAATAGAACTTTGTGTAGTGGAAATCCAACAATGCTTCGTAGTTCCAAATGCAAACATTTTGTTGGTATATCTTATTCTCTGTTTTTTTTTCCTTGAACTGGGTTACTGTAATGGACTAACCATAATTGAATTAGGTGGTTTGTTGTTCTATGATTACAATCAAGAAGATTAAGTCACTAATGCATAATTTTTTGCAGCCGGTTCTTTCATTTAGGTTAAGATATTAGTGTTTGTGCATTAGAATTCTTTATAATAATATTTAGTCGCTAGAAAAATTTTAGGAGGAAAAGGTCTAGCAATATTCGAAGCTATTACAACACAAGGGGAGAAATTGCACTAAAGCTAGGAAACGAAAAAAAGTACAAACGTAGGATAGAGGTAGCTAGTCGCCACATAAACAAACGGTAACTAGAAATAGACATTAGATAAAGGTAGTTCAACCCCAAACATACGAACACGTAGACCACAACCATAGGCCAACTAAGCATCGGACGAGCTGGAGTCTGGGATGACCACCACTGGCACTTCCCTCATTTTTTTTCCGCGAACAGTATCGAGGAACATATCATAAACTTTGACCAATGGTTCCTCTTGCAGGATCAAACCGCGAAGCTCATCTTCGTGGCATGCATCAACAATCCTTTTGACGAGGTTGCCGAGCTCAAGCTTTAGTTCGTCATTCTCCTTGCGGGTCCTTAGATATAACACCTCCAGACTTCAAGGTGAAGGTGGAGTGAGCCATTCATGCGCGGTGGAGTGGAAGCCATTTAGAAAGTATGTTGATAGTGTGTAAGGTTTGAGTGTGAAGTGAGTTTGGCTACAGAACATTGAGCTCTCCTTTTATAGGCAAACTTTGGGTAGCAACCTACCTCATATTAACAAGTTAATAATCAAATGTTTGTAGTTCACCTAAATGTAATTTGCTTGATAGTAATTTTTATAGCGAAATTATTGATAAATAGTGAGACGGACCGGTTAGGTATGAGTTATATTATCGATTATGACATGTCGCATCCACATTCCTAATTATTGGGTTGAATATCTCATAATATCGGTGCCACTCTACTATTCGAGTCGACTAGTAGAGTAGAACCGGAGCGGTATGAGTTATGTTGTCGAACATGTCATGTCACATTCACAATCCTATTTATCGGGTCGAATAACTCATAATCGATCTGTTCGACCCTACTATTCGAGTCCAATAGTGAGTCGAACCGATTCGATATGACTTATTTGGCCGATTATGTCATGTCGCATGCACATTCCTATGTATCGGGTCGGATATCTCAGGATCGATCGGTTCGACAATACTATTCGAGTCGAATAGTGAGTCGAACCGGTTAGTTATGAGTTATATTATCGATAATGACATGTTGCATCCACATTCCTAATTATCGGGTTAAATATCTCATAATATCGGTGCCACTCTACTATTCGAGTCGACTAGTAGAGTAGAACAGGAGCGGTATGAGTTATGTTGTCGAACATGTCATGTCACATTCACATTCCTATTTATCTGGTCGAATAACTCATAATCGATCATATAGACCCTACTATTCGAGTCGAATAGTCAGTCGAACCGGTTCGGTATGACTTATTTTGTCGAACATTTCATGTCACATTCACATTCCTATTTATCGGGTCGAATAACTCATAATCGATTGGTTCGACCCTACCATTCGAGTCCAATAGTGAGTCGAACCGATTCGGTATGACTTATTTGGCCGATTATGTCATGTCGCATGCACATTCCTACGTATCGGGTCGAATATCTCAGGATTGATCGGTTCGACAATACTATTCGAGTCGAATAGTGAGTCGAACCGGTTAGGTATGAGTTATATTATCGATTATGACATGTCGCATCTACATTCCTAATTATTGGGTTGAATATCTCATAATATCGATGCCACTCTACTATTCGAGTCGACTAGTAGAGTAGAACCGGAGCGGTATGAGTTATGTTGTCGAACATGTCATGTCACATTCACAATCCTATTTATCGGGTCGAATAACTCATAATCGATCTGTTCGACCCTACTATTCGAGTCCAATAGTGAGTCGAACCGGTTCGGTATGACTTATTTGGTCGATTATGTCATGTCGCATACACATTCCTACGTATCGGGTCGAATATCTCAAGATCGATCGGTTCGACAATACTATTCGAGTTGAATAGTGAGTCGAACCGGTTAGTTATTAGTTATATTATCGATAATGACATGTCGCATCCACATTCCTAATTATCGGGTTGAATATCTCATAATATTGGTGCCACTCTACTATTCGAGTCGAATAGTCAGTCGAACCGGTTCGGTATAACTTATTTTGTCGAACATGTCATGTCACATTCACATTCCTATTTATCGGGTCGAATAACTCATAATCGATCGGTTCGACCCTACCATTCGAGTCCAATAGTGAGTCGAACCGGTACGGTATGACTTATTTTGTCGATTATGTGATGTCGCATGCACATTCCTACGTATCGGGTCGAATATCTCAGGATCGATCGATTCGACAATACTATTCGAGTCGAATAGTGAGACGAACCGGTTAGGTATGAGTTATATTATCGATTATGACATGTCGCATCCACATTCCTAATTATTGGGTTGAATATCTTATAATATCGGTGACACTCTACTATTCGAGTCGAATAGTCAGTGGAACCGGTTCGGTATGACTTATTTTGTCGAACATGTCATGTCACATTCACATTCCTATTTATCAGGTCGAATAACTCATAATCGATCGGTTCGACCCTACCATTCGAGTCCAATAGTGAGTCGAACCGGTTCGGTATGACATATTTTGTCGATTATGTCATGTCGCATGCACATTCCTACATATCGGGTCGAATATCTCAGGATCGATCGGTTCGACAATACTATTCGAGTCGAATAGTGAGACAAACTAGTTAGGTATGAGTTATATTATCGATTATAACATGTCGCATCCACATTCCTAATTATTGGGTTGAATATCTCATAATATCGGTGCCACTCTACTATTCGAGTCGAATAGTCAGTCAAACCGGTTTTGTCGAACATGTCATGTCACATTCACAATACTATTTATCGGGTCGAATAACTCATAATAGATCTGTTCGACCCTACTATTCGAGTCCAATAGTGAGTCGAACCGGTTCGGTATGACTTATTTGGTCGATTATGTCATGTCGCATGCACATTCCTACGTATCGGGTCGAATATCTCATGATCGATCGGTTCGACAATACTATTCGAGTCGAATAGTGAGTCGAACCTGTTAGGTATGAGTTATATTATCGATAATGACATGTCGCATCCACATTCCTAATTATCGGGTTGAATATCTCATAATATCGGTGCCACTCTACTATTCGAGTCGACTAGTAGAGAAGAACCGGAGCGGTATGAGTTATGTTGTCGAACATGTCATGTCACATTCACATTCCTATTTATCGGGTCGAATAACTCATAATCGATCGGTTAGACCCTACTATTCGAGTCGAATAGTCAGTCGAACCGGTTCGGTATGACTTAGTTTGTCGAACATGTCATGTCACATTCACATTCCTATTTATCTGGTGGAATAACTCATAATCGATCGGTTCGACCCTACCATTCAAGTCCAATAGTGAGTTGAACCGGTTCGGTATTACTTATTTTGTCGATTATGTCATGTCGCATGCACATTCCTACGTATCGGGTCGAATATCTCAGGATCGATCGGTTCGACAATACTATTCGAGTCGAATAGTGAGTCGAATCGGTTAGTTATGAGTTATATTATCGATAATGACATGTCGTATCCACATTCCTAATTATTGGGTTGAATATCTCATAATATCAGTGCCACTCTACTATTCGAGTCGACTAGTAGAGTAGAACTGGAGCGGTATGAATTATATTATCGATTATTACATGTCACATTCGCAATCCTATTTATCGGGTCGAATAGTGAGTCGAAGCGGTTCGGTATGAGTTATAATTTCCATTTTGATATGTCACATGCACATCCGGTTTCCAATTCGAGTTGCATGTTACGTAACCAAAAATTTGGCACCTAAAGTCAAACATCCGGGCCTACAATCCTTCCACCATCCACTTATTGATGGCCCCATTACCCATACTAGTGGCATATCTCTGCAGATTCAGCCACTAAAACAACTCCCACCACTAAGTCTTTCCCAACCAAAGCTAAATGTAGGAGATAGCTCTGAGCTACACCGCTTACGCATGCCAAAAGTGCCTTTTGGCAGGGTGGCGCACAAAACCAACTCACGAAGCTATGTAGACGTGGCACACGGTGAATCTGCATGCCGCCACTGCTACCTTCTTACATGCACGTAAGCTCCGCAGATAGCGATGTGGATTTGTGTTAGACGATTGTGAGGCTTGGATCTCACTGATGTTCAGATCTCGAGAGTAATACCGTATCAATCTCGTGTACTCTTTTCGAAAAAAAGTATGTACGTTCATTCTCTGTAAAGACTGATAAACTTTTCAGATCTGGATTTCAACTAATGATTGGGTGTGCGGCCAAATGTTGTTATTTGCTAACATGAGCTTTAGCTACCTCTTTCGTTTTACCAACTGTTACTGCATGCATAGGCAAGTGGTTTAGGGTTTTGTATTACTGGTAAAAGAGTAATGGTTCAATTAAGATTAATTGTTCGTTTTTTCTTTCGGAAATTACTAAAGGGTTTTGTATTACTGGTAAAAGAGTTGTGGTTCAATACAGATTAATTGTTATTCTTTGCTTACGAAAATTACCAAATTCGCCTTTATTAAATAATTTTTTCAAAACGTTTTAGGGTAAAAAATTATATCATTTTCCTTTTTGTTTACTGGTTAAATGTTAGAAACAACCTCTGCATATTTGACAGCTAAAATCAAGGAACAATACATTTATAGAGTTTTTCTCTTGCGCAATTAGTTAGTTATTTCACTAGAAGAATAAAAATTTGTGTTTAGTGTTGGTAAATATAGGTTAGTCACTTGTAATATGATGCAAAATAATTTTTGGCAACTATTTTGAAGTTACTAATTCATTTGTGACTTATATTTTCAACTACTTTGTAGTTACTAATAGGGTTTTAACTACAAGTACTTGCAAAAGTGTTTGTCAATATGTAGCTAATTTGGTTAAAATTGTGGCAAAAAAACCCTAATTATAGTAGTGTTTATTATTTTAATCTATTAAACAACTCCACAATCTTTAAGAATAATTTGTTATACTGTCCTTTCCACAGATTTCTTCACTGGAATGACCCCTAAACTGTCCTTTCAAATCCCTAAACCATACCATTTCACATGCGTTACGTTGCTATATAAGTGACATCAACAGGCCAGTGTGTATTCCCTTGCTACCTTAACCAAAAATGTCATTGATTCCCCCTGCCGTGTTACAGGATGAGCTTAGCAACTGGTCTACGGAGGATGAAGAAATACTGGTAAAGATGTTGTACCATAAATCATGGAGCTGCGATCTAACCGATCACTGTCACATGATCGAATTCGTGAAGACCACTGCAGGGTCTTTCATTAACCAATGGCTTACATACTACAAGCGTAGAGAGATCGTCCTCAAAATACAGGAGTTGCGTGATCGCTTCGTTAACTTGATCTATATCTTCGAAGAGGATGGGTTTATGCAAAATATCGAATGGAACTACGTCTGGCTTACTCCCAAATTTTGCATGTCCACTTTTGACCCACGTAGGCGTGCTTATTACTACAACAGGCTCAAAGGTGAGCCTATGTACTTCTACCTCAACTGCATGTTCCGTGTCGTCGCACTAGATACTATGGACTACGGATGGCTGTTGGCGGCTGTTGACAGTAGTCGTAGTGCATTGTTACGAGGACCCATACGCGGTGAGCGGATGTATTCAAAGGACGGTATGCAACCGGCTAACAGGGCTCCGATTGTTGGCATGACTAATTTCCGAGTGGGTCGTGTGGGATACCGTTTGGGTCGTGGAGGTTGAAAGAGTGAGGACGGTGAAGGGTGATGGATCGACGTTGTTGCATGCAGTGGTTCAAATAAGTTTAAGTAATGTTCACGTCCAGGAAGTTGGGGTTGATGTTTTAGTATGTATTAGCATTTTGAGGTTGTATTAGCTTTAAGTAATTCCTACTTTAATTACATATGTTGGGTAAGTTTGGGAAATGTTAGGTTTGACTGTAGTGTGTGACCCTAAGGTTAATGTACATATTCAGTTTTTAATATTATTAAGTGTTTGCTACATATTTTTTTGCCATTAGCAGTGTATTATTAGCGATAATGAATGTCAATGAAAAATGACTAACAATTTGTTCCAAAATGTTAACCTTTAGACCAATCCTGTTTGGTTCAAATAAAAATTGTTGTTTATTTTGCCTGGTTTCAAGTATATGAATATTTAGCGGTTGAATAAGGTAGACAAATCAAGCGATAAGGTTCAGAATATTTGTTCTTTATACGCTGTAGTACGTCTTCTCAATTATTATTTCGAGCTATAGGTAGCGCGTTTACGGACAACATGTCACAAATAATCACGTGCGACGCACGTGACTCATAAATTTGAGAAAGTGGAAAAAAGAAAGAAAAAAATTATAAATTGGAATGCACCTCAAACAAAAATAAGGGCTTGTGTTTTTCTGTTATTTTGTTCCGCTGGACTAGCTACTAAAATAATTTAATGATTTAACATGTTATTTGGACAAATACTCAGCACATAAGTATTAGCACTCAGAAGCACTAAATTTAATAGTCTTATACCGGTATAATTGGTCGTTGTTTAGGGTCAGCGTCCTCAAATTGGAAAGCTTTTGGAACATATAAGACTAAAAAAGAAAATTTCTAAATTATAGCACTTTTACTAAACAAGGCCCTGGACCGAAAATGAAATTATCACATTGGTTTGCTAGGTCTCCATCTAGTAAATTAAAAAAAACATGTAGACCGTGGGTTTTTTAATTTTTATTATGTAAATTCGAAAATTATACTTTGATAGAAATTAGCTATCATGTAACTATTATTTTATTAAGTTATTAAGTGGAACTGGGTTGTATGTCTCAAGCTTCTAGCAACACCTGGGCCGTTTGCATGAAACTAGGTGACATGGAAGCCTCACCTCTATGTTTTTTTGTCTTTAACTTATTTTATGTAGGAAACCAGTAAGTAAACAACTTCATGTGCCTACAAAAAGGTTAGTTCACAATCTTAGTTTATTTCCCTTCTTTCCAAACACACGTTAAGTTTAGCTCCCTAGCTTCCCCTGCACGACCTAAAAAAATGCCCACCATCCCAGCAGAGGAAATGCTAAACCTCTGATTTTGGATCATCTGCGAAAAACACTCGCTTCTGGCCATGCTTGTCCTGAAGTCGGCTTCATTCGATGTCTCCGACACATTAGTCATGAAGGATATTATTCCTTCTTCAGCTAGGATGCTAACAGACCTGTTTGCCATCCCCATTTCCGAAATAGACGTTAAAAAATTGCAGTCGTTCGACATACGTTGTGTTAACTTCTCAAAGTATGTGTGTAAGTCTGAAGTCGTCTATGAAGCCCTTTCCAACAGGGTGTTCTGCCTGTACCGCTATGGTCAAACTCTGCAGAGGGTGAGTATTAATATTTCCCGTACAAAAAATAAAATTTGAAGATCTATGAAATGTCGTATTTTAATTTGATTGTAGGAGACGGAGGAGGAGAACTACTTCAGGCTTAACGGAGAGCCGTATTTTGTTGCTTTCAACGAGTTATTCTGTACGAAGGGAATGGATTCTATTGACTTTATTTGGCTTTTTCGATTATTCTCTGGGCAGGACGAAAACTCTTTGGGTGTTCCAATGAAATCCGTAAGAACTTGGCCAAGGAGGGAGTAGAATTGTGGCCCGCGGAGTTAAAGGCACGATATCAGTTGTGTCATGGTCTACTGGGTGTGGTTGTTGCCAGTATAATTTAGTCGTGGTCTGTTTTGTATTTCTAGTTTATGGTTTCAATAAGCCTCTAATTTAGCTGGGTCGATTGCTAATTTGTAACGAGCTAAAAGTTAAAATTAAAGGGGTTTTTAATTACTTCTTTTTGTCCTAAACCCATAACAAAATTTTGAATCCAAAATTTAACGCAACTGTATAGCATACACATGCTGATAATGTAAATGATCCATTGGGAGAAGGTTATGGTAGGTAATACAAATTAGCATAACCTAAAAAAAAATTAAAAAAAATAATTAAGTGACCTCTTGCGGTTAGTTAAAGGGATAACCAAATGTTAAGCACATCTTTCCCATTTGCTGTTAGTGAAAATAAATTTTATGTAACCACATTTGTTGATAAACATGATTTTTCTTCATAAAAAAAAGTATGGTTTAATAAATAAGGCATTAATATACATTTGGAGAAAACTGTAATCTGAACTATGACTTACCGCTAGAAACACTTATATTAAAATTGACATTCAGAATTTTCCCACACAAAACCAAAAAAATCAATTTATGTCCATTTTAGTAGGATCTTGCCATAAAAATTCATATATCTTCTGAAATTTCAATTTTGCAGCCATTGAATTAAAAATAATTACGGAATTTTCAGAAGACATCGACAATTGTTGGACATGTTACGTAATGAATTGGGGAATATCATTAAATTAACTAATGTGTCCATTATGAATCCAAATGTATTGTTTACGTAAACCTAATATAAACAAAATGACGAGTTATTATCGATCCTAATGTGTAATGATGATGTTAATTTAAAAAAAAAAAAAAAATTGTTTGGGAAAAGTTGTGTTTATTAGAATATTTGGCATTAACAACACGCAATATAACTCTATTCACGTTAGCTTACTACTGATAATAACCAGATTGATGGGTATAGTGGGCATATGCCGTGGATATCGGCGTCTACTGCTCTACGATTGTACAATTCAAAAGTTCCAACATTCAGGACTAAATTTTTTTTTTTTTTTTTTTACCATTTCACACAATAAACTACATCTCAATTATTTTTTAACAATTCTTTATATAAGTATCCAAGACCTTCGCCAATGTTTTACGCATAACATATAATAATCTACATTCGATTCATTTTTTTTAAATGAAGAAATCCCACGCTGGAAAAGGGTCTTGAATTTTCTATGAAAAATAAAACTGAAGTACCAAAATGATACCCACAAATCTTCAGTACACCAACAAATCCACCTCACATATGCATGTTGCACAGGAAAATATTCTTACCATTTTTTGTTGTTGAATAGCTTTTGACTCCTTTTTGAAACCTTTATATGGCCCTCATCCCCTATTCTCCCCACCTCCAACAACACATAATTTCCTACACTCACCTTCACACCTAATTCGTACACAAACCTTCACTCACAAACAAACACCCTCTCGTCAACCTACGAATCAAATGGCCCCAACCACATGCGTATCGCCTCGCAAAGACGTCACCAAAACACCGCCTAGATACTTCAAAGCTGTCTGCCGCACAACGGAAGGAACTACTAGGTTAAGTGTGCCATTTGCAATGGCAAAATGGCTAGGTAAGCAAACGCGGGATGTGAGAATAGAGGTGTGAAACTCTGGAGTAATTTTTGACTGCGTGTTCGAGTACCGCACTATATCTTATGAAGGGAGCCCGATGTGCCGACTAACAAAGGGCTGGGGAAAGGTTTCCGCCGCACTGCGTTTGAACCAAGGCGACGTGGTAGAGTTTCAAAAGTGTTATGGTGACCCTATTAGGTTTCACGTGTGGGTAACCCGTCACGAGGCAAGCATCAAGATTGACGACGGAGACTGGATTTAGGCAATCTATTAGGGGGAAAACTCCACAGTAAAACGTTTATTTGTAGTTTGTTCACCGTTTTTTTTTTTTCCTTCATATTTCTTCAATCAAATCGTCTTTGGATGATAAACTATCTGTATATCCCGGAGCAAGGGTGTAAAAACTATAACTGCATGGGACATAAGGTCCCCAGCTAGTCTTGTTATTCCGGTGTTGAAGTATTGTAGAACGAAATATTCACCGTTTTCAGTTGGCTTTTAGCAAGAACATGTTGTATGGTTTGTTTACCATAGCTATTTTGATTTGAAATGAGCAAATATTGTTTATTGTAGGTGTATGACTTATTTCGTAGTTAGATACATTTAAAGGTAAATCCATAATAACTATCATTATCCTCCAAACTAATAAACATTAATTAGTCCTAAAACTGCAGGGCTATATTGCGCTTATTAAGCAAACCAATTATTTTAGAAAATTTGGCTAATAAATAGTATCAGGACATAAGATTGATAATCTTTGATATATATTGCTAAGCTGATTAGACTCAAAAAATTAATTAATCATCATGAAAATTTATTTTGGAGGCAACAAACATGAGTTTGTCTATCTCAAAAACTAATAAATCAATAGATTCAATAAACAAGATTGAATAGATCATATAACCGTTACATATTAAAACCGGTTAAAAATTCAGGCTACCAAGCGACATTTCAAATGTATCATTCAAATCGGGAATGTAAGACCCAAAGACATTGGTGTGCCTACCCCTTCGGCCACCACTACGACCACGACATCCTCTAATACCCCTTGTTCCCCCACGAACCTCGTGGCGGGAAGGAATACGTGTACCCCTAGGCCTTCCACAAGTACGGGTTACTTCAGGGTTGCGTATCGGGTTACCTACGACGGGTGATTCCTCTGTGGCATTGCACTGAGAGTCGTTCTGATTTTGAGTGGTAGGAGGCTCCATAGAAATCAAATCATCCTTCAATTCACCTAAACAATGTCTTATCAATTCCATTTTAGCTTCACTTCCCATAGCTGCATCAGTGCATTCTTGGAAACAACGTTCAATTTCTTGATATTTTTTTGTACTCCGAGGTCATGTGTGGATAACCACCTGCAAAAATAATGTCGGAGTGGCGGCGATACACATACTTCCTCCAACGATGAAGAACATACCTTGTATTAGCGTGTTGAATATTTTTCTTACACATTACCTTTAAAATATGACAACAAATAATCCCCCTAAACTCGAAGCTCCTGCAATCACATTTCAGATACTGGCCATCTAACCTGTAGTCGACGCAATATGTTAAATCTTTAACATAGTGGCCGTTTCGAAAAATTGATTCAATAACCTTGATTTTTTTAGCGTTGACTGAATGATCGTATGCTTCCACAACCTCCTCCAGAGTGTGACAGTAAAACCCTCTCCTAATTTGATCTTGCAACTTCCCAAAATTTTTATTTGTATACACTTCACGAAATTGACTCCCCCAAGAATAATATGTGATATAGTTCATGACTTTGTACTTAGAGTCAAAATCAGCGAGAAATTCTCTGTGGATCTTATCAACTTTGGCAATCTCGTATTGCTCTACAAATTGCTTAAGGGTGCATCGAGAATTTATATATCCGTCAAAGAAAGCATGCATCCCTTCGCTTCTTTGGGTAGAGGTCATGCCAGCCCAAAAATGGTGATTGAGAAACACCGGGACCCAACTTTCTCTCTCTGCATACATGTTCCTCAGCCACTCGTTGGCTTCAAGCCCATACATAGCTAAAAATTCTGCCCACCTTGACTCAAATATTTGAATTGAACGACTTTCATAAATCAACTCCTTAAATTCCTTAATTGTCGTGTGGTAGTTCTGAATACCCTTAAACTTCACAGGAAGCTTGCACAAAATATGCCACAAACAGTATCGGTGGATCGTGTTAGGCATAAGATCCCTAATGGTTATCTTAATACTCTCGCACTGATCGGTAATGATACATGTTGGTTGTATCCCGTTCATAGCTTCAAGCCAGTTTACAAATATCCACTTGAATGAATCGGCATCTTCGTGAGTCACCAAAGCACAATCCAGTAATATTGATTGACCATGGTGATTCACACCCACCACAGTGGCAAAAGGCATCTTATACCTGTTGACCAAATAAGTTGTGTCAAAACTTACGACGTCGTGAAAGTCTTCGTACGCATCCTTGCTATGCGGATGTATCCACAACACATTGCGTAGCCGTGAATCATCACCAATATCCATAATATGAAAAAATTCACGTTCTTTGTCTTGTAGTCTAAAAAAAAAACATCGCATCGCCTCGGCGTCTCCATCCCCTAATCTCAGTCGCCGCCTCGCATCAACGTAATTCCGACAGTCCTTCGAAAGACAACCCATATTTTGCACACCCTAATCCCAGCAATATTGTTGGCTTCTAATTGACGCTTTAGGTTAATAGTCAAGCTCCTGTGAGCGGGCATGAGTATTGACATGGTCAGGCAGAGCTCATGGTTGTGGTCTTCGACAACCTTGCCTACCTTCCAACTCCCGTCATCCTGCCGGATCCTGTTCACATGCGCCTTACAATCGACCCTTTTCGATGTCTTTTGCGCCGAAGATTTACGACCACGATCACATTGTCAAACGGAATACTTGAACCCATTCGGTGTAAGATATCGAGATGCGCGCTTGGTGACACAAAAACCTTTATACTTCGCATGATCTTGATAGGCTCTAAATAACGATTCTTCATTTGCAAAAAGCGTACCGGGTTGAGGATACACCTCAACACGACTCATGTCGTCAGAACCCGACAGGGACGTGGAAGGAGGAACCACACCGACGGCCGAGGTTTGTTGGTGTATGCCATCCTCAACTATTTCCGTCGAGTTGAATGGCGATGAAATTGCATCTTCTCCAACATCGTTCTCGTCCATACTGTGATGGGTGTCAGTCGAACCAAATAACTCTCGTTCCCAGTCACTAGGAAGATCCATCTGTAAACGAAAAAAATTCCTTTTTAAAGAAACGGTGGGGAATTTTATTTTTTTTTTTGAAATTTTAGTTTAAATTGGGAGTTGCTGCATATATTTCTTGCTAGTAAAAGACGATTCATGCAAATATATATAGGAAACTTTGTTTGATGGGGTTGACCTATTTAGTGAGCTCTCTAAAACCTTCGTTTTTGTTTTATTTCTTGCTTTTTTCCTCTTGTTTTTTCATATCTACAGATTTATTTTTCAGTTCTCTTGGTTTCGTTTTACATTTATATTGGCAGAACTGTTCTTGTTCTTTGTGTTTTTGGACACATAGACCCTCAGGCGAATCGGCTCTCTTCGCCGGCGATTGCGGACCAGGCCGGGTTCTCCAGATCTGAAATGCCAGAAGATGCTTGAACTCGGCTTTTGGGTTCCTAGCAGCCACAACCACACGGCTCTCGTCGATCGAGGCTCAGATCACAGCGAGTCGTCTTCTCCGATCTGAGTATGGCGGCTCGCGACGGCGCAGCGACCAAGTTGGTCTTCCCCTTGGTCGCGATTTCATGCGTGAGTCTCAGGTATGCGAGCTCGGTTCATCTGGGTGGAGCAGATTCAAGGTTTCTGTCGCTGAGTCAGCCGCCCTGACTCACTGAGTCGACGATTCTTTTTCTTTGATTCACTGAGTCAGGCACCTGTTTATCACCGGGTTCTCGACTTGACCCGGTATGGGGTGGGCGAACAGGTTCAGTCGAGGAGTTTGGTGAAGATGGTGCACCCGGTTTGCACCTTGGATATTGAAGGGGTCACCTAAGCGGCTGTCGTGACATGCCTTTCATCATAGCAGGATTTCATTCCTGCCTTCTATCTTCCCCATTTTCAAGTGCGTAGCTTCAGGGAATTCTGCAGGCCTGTGCGCCATGTTTAAATCCCATGATTTTTATAATTTCGTTGATGAGCTCTGCCTCGGGCTTCCACTCAGGGGCCTTGAACCGAATTAATGGTCTGATAGCTTGTGCGTGCTATCTTAGCCGGGGGCATTCCCTCCGACTTTGGTTTTGTTCCGGCAGTCCCAGACGTTTTCTCCAGATTCATAATTACTATCCTGTTATGTAACGCTTATTGTTTTTGTATAGTGATATGTCTATTGGTCTCTAGGACTTTGGTTTTAGGTGAGGAATTTACTCGTTTTTGTAATATGTCGTCGAGTCATACTCATAGTTTTGACAGTTCTGAGCCACGGCATTGAAATCTTCCCCGGGGATTTTTGGACTCACGCCGATGTGAGGAGCGTTGGTTCTCCCCCACGCTCGAGTTTCATGACAAAGGGCACCTTGATTGGGAGCTAGACTTCTGTAGTATGCTCGACGATCGTTCCAAACCGGATACTTTCCCTTGCCGAAACGCCAAGTTCTGGTTCTTTTTATGCATTAATTGGCTATGTTTTGTATTTGATTATATTCAGTTTAGCCAATTTTTGTTATTACTAGACACCCTTATCTGCCAACTTGTGGCTTGAAAAGGTTCTTTGTTTGTCTTTCGCGAGTGACCGTCCTGTGGTCTCCACGACTTATGCTCTTTCCTTTGTTTTCTTTTTCTTTTTTATAATACTATCTATTAAGTTGACCTATTTAGTGAGTGGAAGAAAAAGCTAAAAGAAAAAAGATGTAAAAGAAAAAAGTGAAAAAGAAAAAGGTAAAAAGAAGATGTGGGGTCACAAAAAGGGATACTAGTGGGTGGTGACAAATCCTGCAAATATTACGTAGGAAAATCAGAAAGGGTAATTTTGAAAAAAATTAATAATGTTTTTTTTTTTCTTTTTTTAGTTTTGTGGCTGGCCACAATGTGGCCAGTTAGCAGAACCCGAAAGAATATTAGTAATAATTCCTATCAAAATTCCGCCAAACACTCGGGAACGTAACTGGACCAGAATTTGAATTTGGGTTTTTGGAGCCGCATTCACTCATACGAACGAGATTTAAGGTGGCCCACTGTGACTTTGGTCCAATTGAACGTTTGGGATAAATTTATGCATTTAGTTGCTAGCTTGTTCTCCAAGTATTGCAATTGTGAAATATCATATAAATGGGATGTTTTCTTTGCTTAATTTTTATGTAAGTGATTAAAAGTAAAAGTTATAGTGAAATTGCTTAAAATTCAAAAGTAGAAAGTGTTTGACAATAAAAGTAATTTTGGTCAAATGCAAAAGTTGAAGAGTTTGATACTTAAGCAGATTTTCGAACGATTTTTTACTTTTAGTTTTTTGCCTAAAATCATTTCTATTAAAGTTAAAATTGTTTTTTCAAACACTCTAGAATTTTTTCCAAGTTATAAATTGAAAAACACTTGAAAAAAGCAATTGAAAACAACTCCCAAGCAATACTTGTGAGATAAAAAGAAGTAAATGTATGTTGTAATAAAGTGAAGCTGTTGTAATACTTGCGAGATTATTTATATCTTTGTTTTAGGATTTACGGGTGGTTCAATTTCCACACTAATTTCTTTTACCCTATATTATATGATATACTACTATATGTGCAAAATCTATATCGATATTTTTTTGGTTATTCATCGAAAGGAGACACTTGTTTAGAATTTGATGAATTGAGATATCTAAAAACATGATTTTGTATTATTTCTTCAGTATAATTTGAATTGGAATCAATGTTACTCATTTCTGTTCTGCACTCTCTTATGTCCTCACAAGACATAGAAAATATCTCGAAATTTCACGATTGCGGAACGAAATTCGAATGTTGTAAATCTCTGTTCCGAAATTTTGAGTATTTTTTATTTTTTTAAAATGGTTGACATGATATGCAATTGACATTCTTTTGAGCTAAAGACATTATTGAACATAAGAAAAGAACAAATTCTGACGAAAAACAACAACTTGGTGATATTTTTAATATGTATCATATTGTCAGACATCGTTTATATTGTTTAATATTTATAAATTAGCAATAAATATTTCTATTTGTATCAATTTTTTCCCTAACACATGTGCATTTAAGCTAGTTATAACAATTTGTATAATATCATTAATTAAATTTTCAAATTTTTAATACATTTTCAATTTTTTTAAAACTGCACCAATATTTTTACCGAAATTAAAATTTCTCTAAAATTAAAATATCGATATTTTCGTAAAAACCGAAATTTTCAGCCTTGATCCTCACCATAATCCCTAGCATTCTTGCTTATGCAAGAAAATAACTCATTTCTTTCTATTAGGGAAATGAATTTTGGGTAGAATAAGTCTGGGCAGATTTTTTTTTTTCTTAAAATTTAATTTTTTTTATAAATACATTTAAAAAGTATTAATGAACATTTATTAGTGTAGGTAGTAATTCAAATTTTAACATTAAGAACCCCAAAAAATGAATTAAAAATTAACCAGTTTTTTAGATCACTTCAAAATGATAGTTAACTTTAAAATTTGATCTTGTGATAATTATCAATTATATTTGTAATTTTAATTAGAAGATGATAGAAAAAAAGAATTTAAAAAAAATAATTTTTTTTTTCTGCCCGGGCATATTCTGCCCATTTAGCATTTTCCTTTCTATTATATACTCTCTCTCTTTTTTCTTTTTAGTTCTAATCCAAATTCTTGGGATAAAACCTAATTCATAGGAAAACAATCTGAAAATCAAGTTGAGCTTAGATACACCAAATTCGAGATTACTATTTAAAGAAAATTCCGTTTTTGGTCCTCTAAGTTAGGGCTGGTCCAAAATTGGTCCACCAACTTTTCAATTATCAATTTTGGTCCACTAACTCAGGGACGAGTCCAATTTGAGTGCTATTTTCGCCGGAATTCATTAAGTCCGCCGGAATTTCCCACGTGCAGGTCACGTGCTCGTTTAAATTGGGGATTTCCGTTTCTTCATGCTGAGTTGGATAATATAATTGACAAGTGTAATTTTTTTTTTTTTTCTTAGTAAACGTGGAGAGACAACTCAGCGGATATAATCTGAAGTAAAAAAACACAATAACATAACTTAAAAATTGGATAACTCAAAAAGGGGAGATTAATCCCTAAAGCTAAACCCCATTCGAACACCACACTACCTGAAATTGCACACACCCACTCTTCAATCACCGTAAATCGGTCAGACTCACTCTTCACTCACCCCAAATCGATAATAGCAGTCACAAGAATCATGTAATCTTCAACCCACGATTCGCTCAGCCCAACTCGTGAACCCTAGTCGGAAGAATTGATTCGCCACTGTTGCGTTTCAGATTTGTGAGATGGTGCAGATACGCGCTAATGTGGATGTCGAGAAGCCGCACCCAAAATATGGTAATGTTCTTTATTCTTTATGGTAGATGTGGTATGTGTGCTTGCATCCGATTTTGTCCTGCTTTATTTATAGTTGCACGTGAAAGTTGGGGAAATGGAGCAGTTGTTCTCAGAATTTGTATATGTTTTGTTGTTCTGTCCCATGTGTTTGAAGGATTTATATATTAATTTGGCTTAGCATAGATTCCCCTTTGCAGTTGTGTACATCAATAAGGTTGAAATTAGTGGTAGTGGTCCCCGGTTTCAGATTTGTTTATGGTTGGAATTGGGATAGTGGGTGATTTATTGGGTTGGCGACAACTGTATGTGGGGTTGGGACAGCTTTTGTTAAAAAATTTGGCCTTTATTGACTATATGTTGTTGGGGTAAATATTGTTATTGACCTCACTGTTTTTGTTTCTCTTTTGGACAGGTTCAAAGAGTAGGGATATAACCGTAATAATGCACTATGGGGGCAGCTTTAAACACTCCCAACCTGCCAAGTACTTGGGAGGTGAGCTCACTGTGCTTGACTTTGTCAATATAGATAGGCTTAAGTGTAATTGTCTGAAGAGATATGGCGGATTGAGGGTTAAGGGTGAGCTTAGATTTTTCGTGATATTGAATGGGGGGTTCAAAATAGTGATAGATGATGCTGATCTTAAATCAATAGCAAAGAAGTCTCTTAAATCGCGGGTGCTTCATGTGTATTCGGAGAAGATTAACAACCAAGAAGATTGTAATAGTGTGGTGGTAGAGGAAGAGGGGGATGGGCAGGACGTAGATGGGGGGGAGGAGTGGATTGAGGAGCCCGAATTTAGAATTGGTGATGAGGTGAGTGATGATGATAGGTTGAACGGGAGGCAGAAACATGATGAACATGCATATATTGCACCAGCTGCAGCGGTAGAGCAAGAAGAGACAAGTGAGGAAGAGGAGGATGTCGTAGGGACTGGTCTCGACGATTTTGATGAGGCAAGGGTCTCAGATGAGGATTCGGAAAAAACGGTGTACCCAGTATTTAACCCGAAAACGACATTTCATCCAACTTTTGTTCTCCAGCAGATTTTCGGGTCTAAGCAAGAGTTTAGGAAGGCTGTTCAATCACATGCGATTCTAAGTAGAAGAAATCTGAGGACAGTGAAAAATGATAAGTTTAGAGTACACGTTGTGTGTAAGTCAACGAACTGCGGGTTTCGGATGAGGTGTCTGAAGATGGTGGGACAAGAGTCTTGGCAGCTTAGGGAGTATCAACCGAAACATGATTGTGCACCGTCATACAATGTGAAAAATGTGAAGAGTACGTGGTTGAGTGAGCGATATGTACAGAGGTTTCAAAGTGATGCCAATAGGTGGGTGCCCGGATTCAGGGATGATGTTGTGAATGAGTTGAACTGTCATGTGTCTAAGCAGCAGGCTTATCGGGCCAAGTACTCAGCTCTTAAGCTAATTCAAGGAGAGCCGGACGAGCAATACACTAGGTTGTGGTCTTATAGAGATGAACTTAGGAAAACTAATCCTGGTAGTACTGTAATCCTGGGGGTTGATAATGCGGGCAGGTTTAGTAGATTCTACGTATGTTTTGATGCACTGAGGAAAGGCTTTTTGGGTGGATGTAGACCAATCATTGGTCTTGATGGTTGTTTTTTAAAGGGAGTTCACGGGGGTCAGCTTTTGAGTGCCGTTGGGGTTGATCCAAATAACAATTTGTACCCAATAGCATATGCAATTGTGGCTACTGAAAATGGAGAGACATGGGAGTGGTTTCTCACGGTTTTGAAGCAGGATTTGTTGATTACGACCCCTACCGAATTCAGCTTCATTTCAGATAAACAAAAGGGCTTAGTAGCAGCTTTAGCTTCTGTTTTTCCTGGTTCTGAGCATAGGGTTTGCGTACGTCATTTGCATAATAATCTCAAGACGTCTGGTTGGACAGGGGTAGCCTTCAAAAACTTCTTGTGGGGGGCTGCCCAAGCCACTACGCCTGGGGAATTCAGGGTTCGGATGAGGCAGATGAGGGATTACAATTTAGGGGCATGGGAGTGGTTTAGAGATAAACCACCCAATCAGTGGAGTAAGGCCTTCTTTCGGACGACCCCAAAGTGTGACATTCTTCTGAACAATGCGTGCGAGTCCTTCAATTCTTGTATTTTAGACGCAAGAGACAAGCCGATAATTACAATGCTTGAGTGGATTCGGATTTGGCTGATGACAAGGCTGCAGAAGAATCGAGATAGAGCTATGCTGAATTGGAAGAAGAAACTCTGTCCCAAAATTGAGAAGATTATAGAGTCCTATTCCGAAAAGATCGCGGATTACCGTCCACTAAAGTGCAACAGCCAAAACTACCAAGTTTCTTCTGCAGATGGCACGCAGTACACCGTGAATCTTGAGAAGTGGTCTTGCAGTTGCAGAAGTTGGGAGTTAACGGGGATTCCTTGTCGGCATGCAATTTGTGCTATACTCTCCCAAGATAAGCTTCCGGAGGATTTCACTGATCCGTACTATTTCGTGGATACATACTTGAAGGTTTACGAACCGACAATTATGGGCATTAGTTATGAGGCTTTGTGGGGTGATAGCATGTATATTCCACCATTACCTCCGGATTTTGGCAAGAAAAAGAGGGGTCGACCGGCTAAAGCACGGAGGCGAGAGAATGGTGAGCCAAAGAAGGGTGGGAGTCGTTCAAAAGTCGATCATCAAGACTTGCCTCCGGTTAGAATAAACGACAACAAAAGACACTATCGTGTAGAAAATGTGGTGGTGTGGGCCACAACTCAAAATCTAGCAAGTGTCCGTTGAATAATCAAGATGGTGTAGATTTGGATGAAAATCCCTCCGGTGGTGATCGAGAAAAGGTATTGAGCAGCTACTTATAAAAAAGGGAAAATAAATACCATTTATTATGTTATGTTAGTTTGCTAATTATTTTATACATTTTCAGGATGATGATGTTAACCGAACTGATGTCGACACTGAGGGACCAAGTAATCGACCTACAAAGGTTTGTAGCGTACCTCCACAAGATTTTCATGCTTTGATGTTTGGGATTTAGGTGATGTTAACTTCAGCCTTGCATTTCTGAACAGAGACAGGCGCGAAGGCCAAAAAAAGTGCCTAGAACAGATGATCCTATAGTGGTAATATTTAGCTAATTACTAGTTCTTGAGACATCTGGGCCGTTTTATCATTGGTGTTTTTGAGTTGCCATTTAGCTAATTACCGGGTTCTGAAAAATCTGGGTATGTTATATGCTATGTGGAAACACCTATGGATGAAATTTGTTGAAATTGGGCTTTTGAACTGTTGAAATTGTTGCAATTGGTGGAAATTTTGAGAATTCTGGGCTATGCTAAATCGGTTGGTGTTGTTATTTGTTGAAATTTGTTGAAATTTGGACAGCTTCTGTTATTTTGATGTTTAAAAAAAATATTCTGCTGTTATTTGCTGTTATTCGATGGCAATGTTGATGGCAAGTTTAATTTCATTTGTTAACTTGAAATTTGTTTGATGGCAATGTTATTTGATGGCAAGTTTAATTTCATTTGTTAACTTGAAATTTTTTCACACCATTGTAATAGTGTTGTTGGCAATGCTGAAATTAGAGGAAGATAGCTGGTTCGAAGTTTCGTTGGATGATTTTTTTTTTTAATAAATCTTAACTGATGTCTTGTTGTGAATCAGGTGCTTCCACCTGTGAATAACCAGGATCGAACTGATGAACCAACAGAATCTCAAAATGAACAAGTCCAGAATGAAGAGTTGCACCTAGAAACGGATTTCGTGTATGATATAGTGGAGAGACAGCTTCTTCCAGGTCCTACAATGTTTGAACAGCTGCAAAGCAGCTATAATGCGGAAGGAACCTCTGCGAACCGGGTGTTTGTGACAAGTCAACAACTTGAGATTATGCGTCCAAGGAATAAAGCTTCAAAGACACATCCAAAGGTATATGCTTCGATTAGATTCATAGTTCTTAGAATTTTGCAGCACTTGTTATTCGGATTATATAACACCTGTACGGTGTTTATGATTCGCAGACGAAGGGAAAGGGAAAACTTGTGGAAGACAATAGACAAGGAGGTCCCACAAATGAGCAAGAACCAACCCACACACATCTAGGACAAGAATCTTACGAAGAACCGATGATCCCGACACAGCCTAATGAAACAACCTGCGAGGACCATCCTCTCCCATCACAACATAGTCAGGTCATTTACGACTACCCTCCACTGCCCACGCAACCAACTCAAGTCAGCCAAGTGCCAATTCCTGTTCCATTACAACCATCACCACATAGGGCTCATATAAGAGCACCTGCACCGTGGACGGGAGGAGTTCGCCCAACCAATTTCGTGGCAACGACAACAATTCAGAAGGAGACCTCATATTCGAAGAAGATAATATTCAGCAGAGGGAGGAAGTTTTTGGATCTATCGAACCAAAATTAGTTGATAACAACTTAATCCCGTCCTGTTGGCTTATTGATCGAACGACTTTTGTGACTTGACTAAAACTATTCCAGTCAAGTGTTTTTCATGTTTTGTGATTTACATTTTGTGGCATCCGAGATTATGATGTTTTGCATTATATATATTATGTATTGGAATGCCTTTTAAGTTAATATCCATGATTTGACATTGGAAAATTGATGGTTTTATACATTGTAGCTCAATATTGAAATGAACACCCACCATGTTGAGTTGTGGAGCCAAAAACAGGGGAACAGGGGTGTTTCTCGCTGGAAAGTAATCTCGGCCGAGACGTGGAAGGATCTCGGCCGAGACGGGCTGTCGAGTCATCTCGGCCGAGACAGAGAGTGATCTCGGCCGAGACATGAAGGCAGGCAAAACTGGAAGTTTGCCCTGGAAAGTCATCTCGGCCGAGACAGAGAATGATCTCGGCCGAGACGGGCTGTCGAGTCATCTCGGCCGAGACACAGAGTGATCTCGGCCGAGACATGAAGGCAGGCAAAACTGGAAGTTTGCCCTGGAAAGTCATCTCGGCCGAGACACCACACTGTCCGATTTGCTTGAACACACCAGAACACCGCATGTTCACACATACTTGTTCGAACAAAACACACCCCACACTGTCCGATATACTAGAACACAACACACCACACACCCATGTTCACACATACTTGTTTGAACTAAACAAATGCCACATTGAGTTGAACATAAACCTTTTAATACACAAAGAAAGCTAAGACTGCTACAATATCATCCAATTTGCATTGCCGAAACGGAAGTTGCGATAGACCATAACTGAACGGACTTCCTGAATATTAATTGAAGCCGAGTACAAAACACCAATGATTACAATTCTAATATAAAGCCCTAAGGTTACATTGTGGGTGGACATACATGTAAATTGTCCAAATGATGATCAGCACCAGCGGCTGCAAAATAATGATGGTCCAGCTCGTCCTAAGTCGTGTTTTGAGACGATCCCTACTCATTTTCAGTTTCTTCATTTCAATTCTTGTTTCGATTAATTCCGTCTTCGCGTCCTTCTTCGTCTCTTTCAGATCCATTACTTCCATCTGTAGTGTTTCAATTTCACGCCTCACAGCAAAAAAAGCACAGTTATGGAACATTTCATCGACCCAGACGAAAAACTTACACCCACCAGACTACACATTCAAATACAATAAAATTGTTAAAAAAAAAAAACGAAATATGTGCAAAAGAAATCTGTTAGCACAACAAAACTTACATTGTAGTTGACACACCCGTAAAATTGTCTCCCGATGCTCTCCGGTTTCCGGGATGCTCGGATGACCGAGCGTAGGCCACAGAGACATGAAGTGCACCATCCACAGTAGCACCCCCGGGACAAATGCGAACTTGATATCGAGCTTGACGACATAGTCGATCTGGGCTATTAGGAAAAACGGGTCAAAACTAGAGAGAGAGGGAGGGAGAGAGAGAGAGAGAGAGAGAGAGAGAGAGAGAGAGAGAGAAACAATACCTGCAACTAGGGCTTTTCTTGCGAAGAAGAAGATGGTGGGGATATTATGTGTTGTTTTATAAATAGTGTAATTAATATTTCTTTGTTTTTATTCCCTTTTATTTTTCATTTGATTTGATGAGGTGTAAAATTACACTTGTCAATTATATTATCCAACTCAGCATGAAGAAACGGAAATCCCCAATTTAAACGAGCACGTGACCTGCACGTGGGAAATTCCGGCGGACTTAATGAATTCCGGCGAAAATAGCACTCAAATTGGACTCGTCCCTGAGTTAGTGGACCAAAATTGATAATTGAAAAGTTGGTGGACCAATTTTGGACCAGCCCTAACTTAGAGGACCAAAAACGGAATTTTCCCTTTAAAGAAATCTACCTAGACTATTAAAAAGTTTTTTTTGATGATATATCTTGTTATTGTATTTTAAAATTATTTTAAATTATAAATCATAATTTTTCTCTCACTTTACTATGGAAGAAAATGGAAAGGAGTAGTTGGGTGTTGAAATCTCCTACAAATGGGGGAGTTACTTAAAAGCAACCAATAAATTTTTTTTTCTTTTTCTTTTGTTTTTTACTTTTTCTCTTAATATTTAAAAGGCTCATAACTTTTCGTCTTAACCATATCTTTTATGAAAAATATACCGAATTAAATTTCTTTTCATCATATTTGATTTGACATTTATTTTACATATATATAATTAAAATATTAATTTTAAATGTAATTCTTTTTTTGGATTATTATTGTATACTTCAATTTTTTTTTATATATAAAACAAAAATGTTAGAGAATTTTAAAATAAATCTTTTAGTTAGTCTACTTTAAATTTACAGTTTACAGTTAAAAAGCTTAGATGTATTGATTAACGTGATTTATTGATTGAATTAATTTGCTTTTCTTTCTTTTCGTCAAAAAAGAAAATCATGTTAACTATAAAAATAATAAGTCGATTATATGTTATTTAAATACACACGATAATAGAAGTTGCCATCCACCCCTATGCTTAAGAAAGTAATGTGATTGTCACTTCTCAGGTTAATTTAAGATATGTGACTTCTAACATAATAACTATTAAATTTTTTATTAATATTAAACATATCATGATAAAATTTAACAATGAGGATGATTTCCAAAGATTCTGGGCTAAACAGATTATTCATGTTGGGGGGTACCCGATGAGGGTTTTTAAATGGACAAAGGATTTTGACACTAAAACTGAGTCATCTATCGTTCCTGTATGGGTGTCTTTCCCTGAATTACCCATCCATTTATTTGATAAAAAAGCATTGTTTAGAATATCTTCACTGATTGGCCAGCCTCTTCGCATAGATGAGGCTACGGCTGACAGAACCAGACCTAGTGTGGCTAGGGTTTGTATTGAGCTGGATCTGACCAAGCCTCGAGCAGAGGAAATTTTCATAGGGTGTGGGGAGAGTTTGATAACACAGAAAGTGACATATGAAAGAGTTCCAAACTACTGTCATACTTGTAAACATTTGGGCCATGTTGCCAGTGAATGCTTTAGTGATGATTATAAGAAAAAGTTAGCTGAAAAATCTAATGTGTCCAAGGTGGGTCAATTTAAAATTCCTGAAAAGCATTGGGTGCCTAAAGAAACTAGTAATCAAGTTAAAGACCCCAATGATGTGCCTAATAACAATGAACAGATCCTTGAAGAAGGGGAAAGTGGGGGAAAGGGGGTGGGAGAGGATGACCCTAATCCTAATGAGAGTCAGATTAGGAGAGCTGTCAAAGGGAAAGGTGTTGCCACCACCCCTACTGTCACTATGAACACTGAAAAAGCCATATCTGATTTAAATAAAACTAAAAGCTATAGAGACAGGGCTGAGGGGTCTAAGAGCAAAAGTGTTAGCTATGATCAGATGGTGACTTTCAGATTCATGAAAATTCATTTTCTAAGTTGAATGTTAATGTGGAAGATGATTCTGCCATATTTAAAGATGGTATGTTGAATAATGACATTGAAACTAATTCCATTTCTCAAATGTCTCCTTTGCATGAGCTTCTGGATGAAGAGGAAGAAGAGGACAAAGGTACAGCATCTTGGGGTGAGGATATGACAGCAGAAACAAGGAAGAGGCATGGGAAGAAAAAGAATAAAAAGAAGAAGAAAAAAGGTTCTGTTCCCCTTGTAATGCAGACAAGGAGAGGAACAGTCTTTACAAAAGGTATTTCTATCTCCTCTCAATGAATGTGATTTGTTGGAATGTGAGGGGATTAGGGAATGTGAAAACTAGAAATTTCTTAAAAATGTTAATTAAAAAGAAAAAGCCTGATATTCTTGCCATTTTGGAAACCAAATCTGCTGTTGTTGATCATTTTCTTGTCCATACACTGGGGTTTCACCACGTGGAGCCCAATGCTAATGGGAAAATTTGGATCTTATGGAATGACCCTATTTCAGTTTTTGTAAAATTTTCATCTGATCAAATGATTGATGCTGAGGTGGTTAACCCTGTCCTGGATTGTAGATTTTATTGTTCTTTTGTTTATGCCTTATGTTCTAGAAAAGGGAGACTTGACTTATGGAATGATATTAGATCTAATTCTCATTCTGCTGAGCCTTGGTTGGTGTGTGGTGACTTTAACACTATATGTTCTGCTGATGAGAAAAAGGGAGGTGGTGTGGTTAAAATAAAATCTATGGATGATTTTAATAGCTTGATTAGTGATTGTGCTTTGGAAGATGCAGGTTTTTCTGGCCTTCCATTTACATGGCATGCTAACCATGTATTTGAAAGACTGGACAGGGCCTTAGTATCTTCTAAACTGTTGGATTTGTTTAATAAACTGGAAGTCAAGCATCTTATTAAAGGACCATCAGATCATTGCCCTTTACTCATTTGCCTCAAATCTGATTCTAGTACAACCAAATCATCTTTTAGATTCCTGAATGCATGGACCAAACATCATACCCTCTTGGACACGGTGAGGAACTCTTGGAGTTCCCCAGTGCTTCAAAGAGGGATGATTAAAGTTCAGCAGAAGCTGTTTAGACTCAAAAATTGTTTAAAAAGCTGGAACAAAGATGTGTTTGGTAATATCTTTGATAGGGTACAGAAAGCAGAGCAATCTCTTATCATACAAGAGGAGGCCTACTTACTGGACCCTTCAGACTCCAAATTAATTTCTCTTAAGCAAAAGTAAGCAGAATTGTCCCTTGCTTTGGCCATGGAGGAATCATTTTGGAGACAAAAATCTGCCTGTAAATGGCTAAAGGAAGGAGAGAAAAATACAGCTTATTTCCATGCATTAGTTAAAAAGAAAAGGTTCAAAAATAGGATAAATGAAATTGAAGTTGATGGTACTATAATAAAAGAGCTTGATCTAATGTGCAAAACTGCTTGTGACTTTTTTCAAAATATGTTTACATCTGATGGAGGGGAGTTTGAAAATCCTATTTTTAGTACCATCAAACCTTTAATCAAAGCTGAGGATTCTGTAAAACTTTGTTTGGTGCCAACTGAAAAGGAATTACATGAGGCTGTTTTTTCCATGGATAAGGATAGTATGGCTGGGCCTGATGGTTTTTCTGCATTATTTTTTCAATTTTGTTGGGATATTGTTAAAGATGATTTAATGGAAGCTGCTAAAGAATTCTTCCTGGGAATCCCCATGCCTAGAAGCTTTACATGCACATCTATAGCACTCATCCCTAAGAAAAACAAGCCTCTGATTTGGGCAGATTTCAGGCCCATAAGTCTTTGTAATGTTATTAATAAGATTTTAACTAAGATGGTCAATAATAGGCTGTCAACTCTCCTTCCTACATTGGTTCCTCTTGCTCAAAGTGGGTTTGTTCCCACTAGAGACATTGCGGATAATATCATTCTTGCTCAAGAGATGGTCCATGATCTTAATACTAAAAGCAAAAATGGCAGAATGATCCTTAAAATTGATCTGCAAAAGGCATATGATAGGGTAGAATGGCCTGTCCTATTTAAAATTTTAAGATTGCTTGGCTTTCCAGAGCTCTTTGTTAACTATATTGCTAATTCCATAAACAATTCTTGGTTTTCCATTCTCATCAATGGATCATTATCTGGATTTTTTAAATCTAGTAGGGGCATTAGGCAAGGGGATCCATTATCCCCATCCTTATTTGCTATTTTCTCTAATGTACTAACATGTGGTTTGTTGGAGTTGTTTGACATATTTCCAGATCTGAGATACCACAAAAGAGGTATGGTTGTTCCTTCCTTATCGTTTGCTGATGATACTGTGGTTTTTTCCTCTACCAAAATTGAAGCTTTTAAAAAATTGATGAATTTTCTAAATCAGTTTGAGAAAGCTACTGGGCAAAAGGTGAATTACTCTAAAAGCACTGTCATCTTTGGAAAGCATACCTCAAGATACAGGAAAGGCAGAATTTTGGAAACTTCAAACTTTGTAGAAGAAAATCTGCCTTTCAAATACCTGGGGGTTCCCTTGTTTAAAGGAAGAGTTAAAAACTCTCTTTTCCAAGAACTTTTTGAAAAAATCAACAGTAGGTTGTTAGGTTGGGACAAACTTTTTCTGAGTATGGGGGGCAGGTTAGAGCTTATCAAAAGCATTCTAACCTCCATTCCTATGTACACCTTGAGAGTGGTGGGGGCCACCAAATCTGTAATTGACAGATTCCATAGATGCTTTAATAGCTTCCTATGGGGCTCAACAGGTGAACATAGGAAAATTCATTGGATGGCTTGGGAATTATGTTATCCTAAAAAAGAAGGAGGATTAGGGGTGAGAAATCTGTTTGATGTGAATAGAGCTTTTGCTGTTTATGCCTGGTGGAAATTTAGAACCTCTAATGCCTTATGGATCTCTTTTTTGAAAGAAAAATATCTTAAAGAAAAGCACCCATTTACTGCGGATGTTGGTCCTAGTCAATCCCACTTTTGGAAAAGGCTTTTGAACATTCAGCCCTTTACTGATGATAAAATCTTTTGGCGAATTGGAAGGGGTAATATCTCCTTTTGGTTTGACAATTGGTGTAATGCCTCTCCTCTATGCCAATTTGTGGATGTGTTTAACTATTTTGATCAGGTGAAAACATATTGGTGTAATGGTAGCTGGAACAGAGATGCATTAAATAATATTTTGCCTACTGCTGTGATTGATGCTTTTAGTCACTTACATATTGATGATAATGCAGATGACACCCCCATTTGGAAACTATCGCCCAGTGGTCTCTTCACTTTTCAGTCCTCTTGGAACTCACTGAGATTGACCAAGCCTTTAGATGCTTGGAAATCAATGATGTGGCCAAAATCTCTCACAAGCTCCCTGTCAATCTTTCTTTGGAGGTTAGTCAATAATTTCTTAGCCTTTGATGATAACCTCAGACATAAGGGATTTTTGGCTACCTCTTGGTGCCACCTATGCCACAATGCATCTGAAGAGCCCAATCATACACTTATTCACTGTCCTATTTCGTGGCAAATCTGGAGCTATTTTGCTAAAATCTTCTCTATTCTGATCCACCCTCACTCTACTGTTAAAACGCTGATCCAAGCTTGGTTTGCCAAAAAACAAAATCCTGAGCATATCTGTACTGTCCTTCCTTGTTTGATCTTTTGGCAAATCTGGTGTGCAAGAAATCTTTCAAAATTCCAAAACCAAATGTCAATAGCCTCACAAATTCAAAAGCAGGTAGTGGATAAGCTAAGATTAATATCTAATGCTAATCTGTTCCCTTTTGGATTTTGGAGAGGTTTTTGGCATGTGGCCGGAAAATGGAAGATCCCTGTGATGATTAAAAAAGAAAAAAAAAAAACCTGTTTTGGTTCGTTGGTTACCCTCAAATGATGCATTTTTTAAACTAAACACTGATGGGGCGTCGAAAGGAAATCCCGGCCCATCTGGGGCAGGGGGAATCATAAGAAACGCAAATGCAAAGTTCGTTGCTGGTTTTTACCAATTTTTGGGTATCTCAAACACTATCACAGCTGAATTATCAGCTATAATACAAGGCCTGAAGTTGTGCCTCAAACTGGAAATCTACTCGGTGTGGCTTGAAATTGATTCACTTGTCTTATTTTATATGTTGAGCACGAATAAAAAGGGTCATTGGACCCTTCAAGCATTATTATCAGAATATTCGAGAATATCACAGGTGATGGAGGTGAGAATCTCGCATATACACCGAGAAGGGAATAAAGCTGCGGATCACCTAGCAAATCTGGCGGTGAAAAGACGAGAAACTGTTGAAATCTCCAAATTAAATGATTGTAATAGTCTTAAAGGTTTTGTCCTTATGGATGGATTAGGACTTCCTAGTTTTAGATTCCCTAAATAGGCTTGTAAATGTTGTGCCTTGATTTCCATTTGTATGCCCAAGTTACATTGAGTGTTAATATACAGGTAGGGGATCCTTAATCCCTCCACCATAATGGTGGTTTAACCCAAAAAAAATAAAAAAATAAATAAAATAAAATTAAAAAAAAAAAAAAAAACTATTAAATTTTTGACATTGTCTTATACTTTTGCTTATATACAATTATATATTAGTATACTATTATAAATATTAGAACCCATGCAACACACATGTGAAATACTATGGAGATAAACTAATCAAATTATAATATGCTATTTAAAATTTTATTTTAAATTTCAGAACCTTTAGTTTTAATTTTTTCTTTAATTTGTACTTTGTGTAGTCTAGGCTAATTACATGTGTCTTTATCATATCGAACTTTTATCCAATGCAGTACAACATTTCATAAGTCCTTTATACTATCTTATCAATGACTTATTTCGATTTTCATTAATACGCATATTAACTTTATATTTTAATAAAATTCAATAAAAAAAAAATTTGACTCGTGCATTGCACGGGAGGAAAACTAGTATAAAGAAAGAAAAAAAACAGTTACCAGGTGAGAGAAAACACACATCCACACAGTGTAAATGGACTTTTATGTGCAGAAATGTCAAACTTTATTTTGGGGCAAGTGGACAAACAGCTGGAAAGGATAAATAATTACATGAATGTATTTCGGTATATATCGAAATATCGAAAAATTTAAATTTTCATATTAGTTTGTACTTAAATTTTTTTGGTGCTTTTCCGTGTGATAAGCATGGTATAGAGAAATTTTAGTATTTCTCCCAACCTCAATAATGTAAGACAAAGTCTCATAGCACCAGTTACACGATGTAATTCGAGATGAATATCACGATTCATACTTAAAGATATAACTTGTTCTACCATAAGCTTGCCAATCGTCTAAACTAACCTCGTAGTTGATATGTGTGACAAAGGATAAAAAATGTCTTTCTTTTTTGTTGTAATGCGGGCTTAAGGTAAGGTGGGATACATTTAGATAAAAGTGGCTACATTGGACTAATCAAGTTACTCCTAACCCGACTACAACTCAATACAATCACTCAATCTCACTCTTCAAATTTCAACAAATTATCCCGCAAAGTGACTTCTTCGCCTTCAAAAGTCCTTACAACTTAAGTGCTTTCATTGTTCGAGTACCACATCTTTAGGGCTACCCGAATTTTCTATTCAAATCAAATCATTAAGCACTTTTTCAGTTCCTAGCCTCTCCTAAAAAGTAATAAACAAACTTATATACAATGAACTCTTTCATTTCTTTTTCCAATTTTTTTTCTTCTTCTTTTTTTATGTTTTTTTTTTTTTTTTTTTTTGCCTCCGAACTAGGAGAGGCTATTCTTCTCGACTTTTCACCTATCACTTTATTCTTCTCTTCACCTTTTTGAATGTCCATTAATTTTTCATTTTTTTTCTCCCAAGATTTTTACCCAACTATCTTCCAATCCTTCTCCCTCTTACTCAATTAGTCCAGTTAAGGCCAAAGGCTTGAATTGAAAGGTTTTTGGCTTGTAACATAGGGCTATGAAATAATAAGCTATTAAGCTCAAATGGGCTAACTAGGATAGATTTTTAACTTTTGGTAAAAAGGGCAACTGTTCAAGGCTCAAAATAAGTTGAAAATAAGAATTGTCAAAGATCATTTCCTAAGTCACAACATATACTTGACACATTCATAATAAATGCTTAAAGCAAGTTCTAGAGACTAATATATATATCCAACCAAAATTCACACCAAAAGAAATCATATTACTCCAAAAATAAGAGTACAATTAGGCTCAAATCCTCACAAGGTTTATTTTGATCAAACATTCTAAGTTCAAGCTCAATTTCGCCTCAAATTACCTCTCAAGCTCTACTATATGCCAATTTTGCAAATATGTTTCTCAAAATCTCTTCATCACTAACTTTTCATCATCCATCTTTCCCTATTTGTTTTTCTTTTCTTCTTTTAATCACTTATTACCAACTAAAGACTCGGGTTTTTTCTTTTTCTTCTAGACTACAACTAATAAACAACTAAAGCATAAAACATTAAACTAATAACCACTAAGACCCAACATGACAATAAACTAACACAAATGGCTCACAGACCCAACGACTCCAATAAAACAGATAATTAAATGGGCACACAGACCCAATACTCCAAACAAAACAGCAAAAGCAGGCAAATGGGCACACAGACCCAATGATCAAACCAAAATACGAAGCAAACAACAACGAACAAGCAACAAGAAACTAAAATGCAGAAGAAACAACAACAAAAAATAAATAGCAGCCAAGACGTCCCACGATACACCCCCTCCCCCAAACTTGGCTGAAAGCTAATGTTTGGAGGAAAATAGTAGTACGCCTTGATGCTAACTCACAGTCATTGTGGCGGTGGAGGTGGTTGGAAGCCATGTTGGCTCCAAAATTGGGCCAACGCATCCCAATGTGTGTCCTGTTGTTGTCTCCAAGTTCGTTTCTCGTTATTTCGTTCGAGGAGGATATTCAAGATTGCTCGCTGATCATTCAACTCCTTGTTGATGATTTGCATCGTCCCTCGAACCTTTGTTCGATGCCTCTCCATGTGGGTGCCAATTGATTGCACCTCTCGGTGATAAAGCTGAACATCATGCTGGAGAGATGTTATGAGCCCTTCCACGTCCTCAGTCAGCTCGGACGCAGATGCAATAGCTGTTGTTGATCTCTTCTTCCTAGATTACCTAGGGGCTCTGTTGCTTCCTTCGACTACTTGCCTAGCTGAAACACTTCTGAGTCTGACATTTGAGAGTGATCAAGATGGTCCTCGGAGGACAAGGCCAAGTTGAGTGTATCAGTGATGCTTATGACTGTGATTCCTTCCTCAAAGGGAAGTCGAAGATATGGTCTCACATTATCATAGGCATAAGGGACCTTTTCGTCTTCTCCCATGACCACTACTTGCATGTCCTCCAACAACTCCCAAGTGAATTGAACTCCACCCTTAACCGCTATCATATCTCCCAAATCAATATCATCAAAGAACTCGGCTATGGGTGTGATCAACCCTCCAATCATAATGTTGTCTCTCTGCTTCCAGATTACATTCTCGAAATGCTCCATCAATAACTTGGCACTATCCACCTTATGCCCAGGGAACATATTTCAAATCATTTGCAGCTCGGCTTGTCTCATGGCACCCGTTTCTTTTCTTGCAAATAGAGTGTGAGCCAACATTTTCTGGAGGTACCGGATCACAGAATTTCGAATCCATAAAGCTTTAGCAACATTGGTCACGTATCTTTGAGGTTCCACAAGTGGTGAAGCAGCTATCAATAAACCCCAAAATTCTTGAATGTTGAAAACTTCAGGGGGTTTTTGCTTGGCAGCTTTAGAGAAGCCGTATATCTGATCCAGCTGGGCGTATGTCAGTGTACATTGTTTGCCCATCAGTTGGAATATGATACCATCCGGTCTACGGGAATGCATTTCACTTGCCACAGTGATGGCAAATGTGCTCAAAAACTCTAGTGTGAGTCTCTTGTAGGTGAGCTTCGCTTGCATGAATTTGAGCAAGCCTCCCGCTATAAGCATAGCTCTGATATTATCGAATTCCCATAGCCCGGGTTAGCTCGTCATTGTTAAACCTGGTTACCACGACTGGGCATTGGCGAAGCTGATCAAATCGAGTCTTGTGATCTTCCCTCTCCAATGTGAACCCAAATAATGTTCGGCTATCGTTCGGGTTCTGTGCTGCAACATCTTCAACCATTGGCTGCTTTCCCTTACTACGGCTGGAGCTTGCTTTTTTCGGAGCCATTTCAGTGAACTACACACACTCAAACCAACATAACAACAATCAACAATTAATAAGTTCAATAAGTTAAAACTACTTTCTAGCAATCAATTGCTTCTAGTTATATAAAGAGTTTTTCCTAGTCCTAATTGATGCTCAAAGTGTAATTCAATTATATTACGAAGTTAATCACATTCTAGCAACAATTTAGCCAAATTGCTCAATTTTTACCCCTATTTTGCGTTTAACCTCTAGTTTCATCAATCTTCTCGGTCTACTGAAAATTTAGATCTTCTAAAAATAGTAATAATAAAAATAGTAACAAATTCAACTAATTATTGACTTATGTATAGAGCTGTCTATTTTAAATTGTTTTGCCCGACCCAGCATGATGGACTAAAGTAATCAACTTGGGTTGGATTGGATTCTCCGAGCCACCCTTGGTCTGCCAAATTTAAGACTAAAAAATGAACATATAGTTAAATCTTGATAAAGTAATAACTACGATAATATAATTATTTTTTTCGATTCTGATTTCGGCCGGTATACCAGTATATTAAAGTAATAATCTCGCTAAATTGGTTGATGTATTCAAATCACCCACTACTAAAATCCTTGCTTTATTATTCAGTTATACTTTTTCTCAATTTTTTTTTCTCCTTGTTTTGTTGACTTGAAATTCAATTTATTAATCTATGTTGAGGGTTATGTACCAAAACAAAAAAGTAGTTGCAAAAATATAGTAACAAATTAATATGACTGCTTGTGAGTCATTTTTTGGTAGGATTGTGTATTGAGCATGGAAATTATCGAAATCGAAAATAAATTTTGAATTGGGTATTATATTTCAATTTTTCTAAATCAAACTGAATCTTTTTTTTTTGGGTTTGGGTATTTTATAATTTCTCGAACAGAAACTACTAAACCTACCAAATTGTATTGAATCGATCAACAAATAAAATAACAAATTATAAATTCAAAAATAATATTAATCCCTAAAAGATTAATTTAAACAAGAACGAAAATAAAATTATTCATAATTTTGCATTTAGTTCTATTTAACATAAATAATTAAAAGAACCTTATATTATATAATTTTCAAAAGACAAGTTATTGAATGAAATAAATTTCATGTAATCAAATTATTTATTTTAGTTAAACGTCAATATATTTTGTTCCAATTGAATCAGTTATTCGAATGATAATGTGAATTGAGCCAAACTGAATTAAACCGTTCCAAAATTTCGAATCGAACTATCCAAAAAAAAAAAAAAAAAATCGTATTGTCTCAATTTTTTGAATTAATTTTAGATACTTAAATCTAAAATAATCAAAATTTAATATGATTTTTAAAATTTTTAAATCTCCAATTCACAGCGTACCACAAACCCCTGATCTTTAGAGGCAACAATTTTAACTGCTTGGCCTACCCAAGCAATAATGGCTAAAAGTAATTGGGCCCGCGGAATTTAGACTCAAAACCAACGATCAAATATGGTTTATTTTATAATTGGGTCATGGGTCCATTGGGCTGGATTAAATCACATTGGATCTCCTATCCCGCTCACTCTGTTTCATCCGTGTTTAATTAAAAAAATCGAGTTAATTAAACTTTTTTTTTTTTTTATTTGCAAATTTAAAGTTCATGATTTAGGTTCAGATTTAAGATTAATATTTAAATTTTATATTTAAGGTTTAGGTTCGACTTTTTGAACTAGGATATATTTCTATTATAAACTTACGATTTCATGATTTACGGTTCATGGTTCATGATTTAATGGTTCAATATTTATAATTCAATAGTTAATAATTTAGGGTCCATAATCCATGTGCTCGGATCCACAACATGTTGCATTGCTTGATTTTAAAATGGAACATGATTGGGACAGGATAAATGTAGGACACAGAATCCGAATTGAGACTAAACGATCTCCTTTTAGTACTGTCCCACACGCAAAAAGTCCAATCCGATAAATTCAGCTTAATTTTTCGTAACGTTCATAGGAAATTGCAACATGTTTCGACATTTTGGATTTATGTGTCTTTTTATGCATTGTTGAATGTAGGAGTATTTGTTTGTCTCAATATCTATATAGTCATATGTGATAAGAGTTAGAGGCATGGGCGGAGCTATTATCGGTCCGTACCGGGCTCCAACTCAGTGCAAAATTTGTGAAACCTTAATTTTAAATATATAATTTTTATTGTTTAGTACTCTAAATTTTAACTAAGCTCATCCCATATAAGCTACAACTTCACCTCTCAGCCCACCCCATTCATAAATCCTGGATCCGCCTCTGATTAGAGGGTGTTTGGTAGAGCTTAAGATGTTTTATAGAGCTTATAAGCTCTCAAAATTTGTTTGGCTATTTTTTTTAAAAGGAGCTTATAAGGTGTATAATTAAACTCCTTAAGAGCTTATAAGCTCTTTTTAAAAAAGTATCACCACCCCACCTTTTTTTCATAAGTTCTTTTTATATATACTTTTTTTGGTAATTATACTTATAAAAAGATCTTATATACCAAACAGATCAATATCTTATAAGATCTTATAAGTTATTTGATCGAAACACCAACTTATTTTAAAATAAAACCATATTATAAGATGTGAGCTTATAAGATGTTTTAAATAAGTTTAGCCAAACACCCTCTTATTGTGGTTTATATTAAGAGGCTCGTGTATGAGCATGACTTTTACACAATTTTTCATATATTTAGAGATTGTAACGGTGTTACTTATTGTTTGGCGCGTTTTTCTTTTACTTCTATCAATTCGTTTGTTTGGGTTGGCTAGATTTTTTTTTTTTTTTTGTGAGAATCTTGTACGTCAAGAATTTTGAGTAATAAGATTCTCTTATTTAAAAAAAAGTGTACATGTACATATATGTGTGCGCGCGCGAGAGAGAGAGATATTAACATTATTTTCATAATTAAAGTTTAGTATGATAAAGAGATACTCCCTCCGTCCCGGTTTAACTTTCCTACTTTGATCGGGCACGGAGGTTAAGAAAAAAAAAACAGATTTTGTGGAATCTTTGACTTTTTTAAAGGTGGAGATTGAGGGTGGAGATTTTGAGGGTGGAGATTGTAAGAGAAATTTGTCATTTATAGGCTGGAAAGTTAAGTTGGGACAAACCGAAAAGGAAAGTAGGAAAGTTAGAGCGGGACGGGGTAATACTTTTTATATTTTTATCTAATAAATTTTAATTTTAATATTATTATTATTAGTCAATGTAATTATATTTTACAATTTCTTTTGTTTACATATTTGTTTATCACCAGAAATTATTGAATTGGTCTCACCATAAAAGATTCACTACTTATATTCTATTTTGTTGTTTTCGCCAATTCCTTGTAAAATTGTTAAAAGGAAAAATTAACATATGAATAAATAATGATACTTATAACTATAGATCAATATTATAGTTACAAAACATAATTAGAGAACTTAATTGTAACAAAATGCTATTTTGCATATTCATGACTTTTGATGTTATCTTAGCCATTAAAAATTTACTAATGAATAATAAATATATATATATATATATATGTATGTATGTATGTGTGCATTATCAAAAAATTTGTTGGAACAGGTTCGGAAACTGCAAATACTTATACATGTCCATAATTGAGTTATAAAAATAAACTGAAAAAGTATGAAGGAAAAAAAAAATTCTAAAAAATGATATCTTACCTCCAAAATATTTCCTATTGAAAAAAAAAATTTAAAAGATGTCTAGGAAATAAATTTCTGGCATAGGATGAAATGAATTTCCATTAACCATGTGATGAACTCATCACTATAAATAGGAGTTGGAATGTCTATTTGTATTGGAGAAGTTTGTAGAAAATATATATGGTTTCTTTATTAATATTATATTTATGTGCAAAAACTATATAAAGAGTCCTACTAATGTACCAATTTGGTATTGATACCACTATTCTTTTTCAGCACTTGGATTGAAAATTGTTTGATCTCACCCAATAAATTTATTTTAATACTAAAGAAATTAAAAAGGGTAAACTCGTCAGTGCATATTTTTTGTCTGTTCAAGAAATATCATACTTGCAAATGTCTTTTCAGATCTTTAATTACCCTTGTTTTTCTAGTAAAGTTTATTTAAAACATCTCATTCTCTTCTATTTAATCTTATTTTGACCGACTTCCAATTCTCTTTTCTCTTCCTTTGCTTCTTCTTCTTTAATTACCCACATCTGGTTCCATGTTTTCCCAGTCGAAAACATTGATTGGCTTGTTTCCCTGTTGAATCTGGTCCACAACTATGTTTGCAAAAATCATGTCTAGTGCTAGTGTCAATCTGAGTCCTCATAACTATTGCTTGGTTTGATTAGGTCCTAACTCCTCACCCCAAAATTCTCGATCATTTGGCATGAAAACTGAGTTGTTAATCTTTATGACTGTATTTATGTTTTGAAAAATAGAGCTGTTGCAGTCCTTTGGTCGTTTTCTTGCCGAAAAAATGTTCATTTCTCAAATTCCATTCTTCATCTTCCCCAAGCATAAATCCCAAACTATTGTGAATCAAAAAATACAGCAATGTCTTTATATGCTCTACTATCATAATTTTTCATCATCCTTAAAATCATTCACACCTGTGTCAAATAATTGTATTGGTAGATTATCAGCAAATATACTTTCTGAATGTTCGTCATCGACGTACGGCTTCGTTTGTTGACTGATTAGAAATAATGTAAGGAGAAAGTTATTTCATATTGTTAGACAAAATAATCCACTATAATTAATTATATAATAATGTTGCATGTCTTCATTAAATGCGCTATAATTAATTCATGTGAACTTAATTTTACGTAAAAAACTTCAATTCAATTTTTATTTGATCAGAAAAATATTTGTGTAACAATTTGGAAAATTGTCTGCCAATAATTATGATAAATGTTAATTTGACTTTTTTTAACGTACTGAATTTGAATCGTGGTACTCTGTAGTATAGACACTCAATTTTACAAACTAGTATATTTTCATGAGTAGTTAGGAGATATTTGGACTGATATTGGGCACAATCCGTGTTTAAAAAACCTTATAATTTTTAAATTATTATTTAGATTACCATTTTATTAAATATATATCATGAGTCTAATTTTCTATGTATTTTACACATAAAATAATACTTCATTCATTTCAAAATAAGTGTTGGTTTAGAGAAGATATTTTTTTTTCAAAATAAGTGTCGTTTAAAAAAACCCACAATTATTTCCTTAAATCGGTCAACATCTATGACCCAATTAGTCCGAACGGGTTAAATCGATCCGCTTTACTTACAATTGCAACCCGGTCGAACTGAAATTGAAAGTGGTCAAATTGGTCAAAGTCCTCGACTCGATTAGTCCAAACATGTCAAATCGATTCGTTTCACTTACAATTGCAACTCGGTCGAACTAAAAATGAAAGTAGTGAAATCAATGAAAGTCTATGACTCAATTAGACCAAATAGATCAAATCGACATGTATCACTTACAATTGCAACCGGATCGAACTAAAATTGAAAGTGATCAAATCGATCAAAGTCTTTAACCTGATTAGTCCAAACGTGTCAAATCAACCTGCTTCACTTACAATTGCAATCGGGTCGAACTAAAATTGAAAGTACTCAATCAGTCAAAGTATATGACCTGATTAGTTCGAACGGGTTAAATCGACCCATTTTACTCACAATTGCAACCCGATCAAATTAAAATCGAAAGTGGTCAAATCTATCAAAGTCTTTAACCTGATTAGTCCAATCGGTCAAAGTCTTTAACCCAATTAGTCTAATCGGTCAAAGTCTTTGACCCGATTAGTCCAAACGGGTCAAATCGATCCGTTTCACTTACAATTGCAACCCGGTCGAACTAAAAATAAAAGTAGTCAAATCGGTCAACGTCTATGACCTGATTAGTCCAGGGATCAAATTCTCCCAGTTCACTTACAATTGCAACCCGAATGAATTAAAATTCAAAGTGGTCAAATCGATAAAAGTCGATGATTCGATTAGTTCAAACGGGTCAAATCGACCCGTTTTACTTACAAGTGTGGTCTGGTCGAACTAAAATTGAAAGTGGTCAAATCTGTCAAAGGTATTGACCCGATTATTCCAAACAGGTCAAATTAATAAGTTTCACTTATAATTGCAACCCGATCGAACTAAAATTGAGAGTAGTCAAATCGATCAAATTCTATGACCCGATTAATCAGAATGGGTCAAATCGACTCGTTTCACTTACAATTGTAACCTGGTCGAACTAAAATTGAAAGTGATCTCGATCAAAGTCTTTGACCCGATTCACCCAAACATATCGAATCGTCCCGTTTCACTTACAATTGCAATCTGATCGAACTAAAATTGAAAGTACTCAAATCAGTTAAATTCTGTGACCTGATTAGTCCGAACGGTTAACTCGATCCGTTTTACTCACAATTGCAATCCACTCAAACTAAAATTGAAAGTGGTCAAATCGGTCAAAGTCTTTGACCCGATTAGTCCAATCGGATCAATTCGACCCGTTTCACTTACAATTGCAACCCGGTCAAACTAGAAGTGAAAGTACTCAAATCGGTCAAAGTCAATGACTCGATTAGTTCAAATGGATCAAATCGACCCGTTTCACTTACAATTACAACCCGATCGAACTATATAAGTCAAAATCGGTCAAATTTAGCAAAATTAGACAGAAATACCTACATCGATCGACTATATAAGTAAAAACCGGTCGAAATTTGTAAATTAGATGGAAGTACCTACACCGACCGACTATATAAGTCAATATGGGTCAAAGTTTGCAAATTAGACGGAAGTACCTAGACCGGCCGACTCTATATAAGTCAAAATTGATCAAAAATTATAAATTAGACGAAAATACCTAGATCGTACGACTATATAAGTCCATATAGGTCAAATATTGTAAATTGGACGAAAGTACCTAGACCGATCGACTATATAAGTCAAAATCGGTCAACGTTTATAAATTAGACGAAAGTATCTACATCAGTCGACTAAGTTAAAATCGGTCAAAGTTTGCAAATTAGACAAAAATACCTATAACGGTCGACTTTATAAGTCAATATCGGTCAAAGTTTGCAAATTATACAGAAGTACCTACATCGGTCGACTTTATAAGTCAAAATCGATCAAAGTTTGCAAATTAGATGGAATTACCTACACCGATCGATTATAATAGTCAAAATCGGTCAAAGTTTGCAAATTAGATGGAAGTACTTAGACTATATAAGTTAAAATTGGTCAAAGTTTGCAACTTAGACGAAAGTACCTAGACCGATCGACTTTATTAGTCAAAATCGGTCAAAGTTTATAAATTTGATGGAAGTACCTAGACCGATCGACTATATAAGTCAAAACTGATCAAAGCTTACAAATTAGACAAAGTACCTAAATTAGTTGACTATATAAGTCAAATTGGTCAAAGTTTACAAATTAGATGTAAGTACCTACACCGATCAACTTTATAAGCAAAATCGGTCAAAGTTTGCAAATTAGAGGAAAGTCCCTAGACCGATCGACTATATAAGTCAAATCCGGTCAAAGTTTGCAAATGGGACTGAAGTACCTAGACGGGTCGACTATATAAGTCAAGACCGATCTAAGTCTGCAAATTAGACGGAAATACCTAGATCGGTCGACTATGTAAGTCAAAATCGGTCAAAGTTTGCAAATTAGACGGAAGTACCTAGACCATGTCGACTATATAAGTCAAAATAGGTCAAAGTTTGCACAGTAGACGGATGTACCTAGACCGGTCGACTCACAACCGGTCAAAGTTTGCAAATTAGACGGATATATCTAGACCAATCGACTTATAAGTCAAAATCGATCAAAATTTAAAAGAACACGAATTGACCAGTCGGACGTAACTTCTACTCCCTCCGTTTAAAAAAGAATGTCGTTTTAGCTATTTTTTTAGAAATTACGAATGACTAAAAATGGTAAATATATCTATACAAAATTCCTTTAATTAGGAGTATTTTGTGAAATAAGGAAATAGTCAATTAAATTAAGTAAGGTGGTTAGAGTAAAATTGAAAGAATTATAGTTTTTTTGCTAAATCGACGCTTATTTTTTTTTTAAAATGATTTTGTCTAAAACGACACTTATTTTGAAACAAAGGGAGTATTTATCAAGAATTTATCAAGAAAGCAACTGTAAGAATCCCATTTAATATTTCTTAAACTTTTATTGCAGAATAAACATGAAATTGTCAGGTAGTTGAATTAACAAAACATCAAAAAACAATTAGCTAATGTCTAGAGATGTTATTTGTTTTACTACTAAATTTCAGTCAAAAGTTAGGCTCCGATTTTAGTAATGCATTGATTCTCATTTAATTGTATGCTATAAAAATACTGAACTCATAAGCAATAATTAGGGGTTCCCACTTGCAATTTATAAATTGCCTAAAAAATCTCTATGGTATTGGTATCATAGAATCACCCCTATATAAATATTAAACATTAGGTCTTAATAATGATATTTAAAAAGATAATATGAATTTTAAGTGGTTAAATGTGAGGCAAAGAGCCAAAGAAAACCATGTTCGAGGGATAAAAAAGTTATATTATCACGTATCGGGTCAAATTATCATGTTCCATGTGTCAGAAAAGTACCACTTAACACAAAATTATAAGTGGAAGCAGTAAAAGATACCCAAAATGGAAACTCAATTTATATTTGTAATCACTCTCGTAGTAACTATTATTATAATAGTCATTTGTATTTATTATACCCTTATCCACACTGTTAAATATATGAATTTCATTTAATATCAAGGTATATTGAAGATAAAAGGCTAAAAGTATATAAACTTAAAAAGCCGGCTAAAAATATCATTGTTATTACAAATATTGCTAAAATAAAATATGTCCCAAATGATAATATGGTATAAGCAAAAACCTGTGCGCACCCAACACATAATAGTTTTATTGTACACTCCTCTATTTAATCCGGAATTAAAGATAGATATAAGGGTCTTGTTTGGATAGATTCACAACAATAAAATGTGGTGCAGCGGTGAGGTGCGCGGAGGCTAGGTTCAAGGCCCGCCTTTATGCGGGTTTAAACCTTGCTTTTAGCTCTGTTTTTACCTCTTTTTATGTTGTTCAATAGTATATGTTATATCACGTACTAATATATATTACAGTTACATGTATAATTTTTACAATTTGAGATTAACCACTTAGGCTAGTGCCTCTTATATACTAACAAACATGCCTATATATATATATATATATATATATATATTGTTAATTTGAATTAAAAGGAAAACAAAATTTGAGATTTTACCACCTGGACCAGTGCCTTTTATGTGCTAACAAACATGCCTTAATATATATATATATATATATATATATATATATATTATTAATTTGAATTAAAAAAAGAAAAATTGCACGCTGCTGAAGCTCGATCTCGAGAGTTCAGCGCGCGCAACAGATCTCGACCGCTGGGTCACCAGCTTGTATTTGGCCAAAAGTTTTGTATGTGAATCTCAAAATGTTTTGGGCTAATAATGCAACCTGATTGATAATTTATTTCTTTTTTATTACACATTACATATATTTTCTGTTGAACTTGTATTTGTTGCCTAGTGTTTCAACATGAATAGAAGATGTGGGAGCTAAGCATCGGTGATGGCTAGTATGCGAAAATTCGACTTATTCTATCCTACTCAAGTGAAAAGTACATCCACTTCAATGATTCATCGTACACTTAGAAAGTATATAGGAATTAGAAACAAATTCGCCATTGAACGATCATCCACTTGAGCACAACCCAAATGGATAGGCATAGAATTACCCATTTCAGAATCTGTGGAAGTAGCAGAATCTTATTTGTCTTATGCTGAACTAATAATGTTGTTAATGTGTAACCCATTCATGTTTGTTACGTTTTTTTGGTGCTTTGGAGATTTTTAAGAAATTTAAGCTTTTTCGGATTTTTTTATCTGGAATCATGATCAAGCATCTAAGTAATTTTAAATTTTTATGTTAATGTTAATCTATTAAAATTACTCCTGTAATGGATAATCTCACGCGACCATATCAAATGAACATCAAAGAGATTACAAGTTAGCTTTATTTCACTACATCCACATATATATTGTTAAAGAAGTGTCTCATCAACTCAGCTAGAAGAGGATTAAATTGGTTCAGGGATTGCAGTTAAAAGAAGAGGGAAACAGATTCTGTTAAATTCTGTTAGGAGCTTTGACAACGGTTTCTGAAAGCTAAAACCGTTGTCGTTTTGTGGCGGTTATTTTGTAACCGTTTTTCCCCAGTTTCTGTTTCTTGTTTCTGACAGCTATAAAGGAGCAGTTTATTCCGTGTATGAGAGTCTTCTTGAGAGCTCATTTTGTAACCAGATTATACTCCAAGTTGAGAGCTAGATAGGTTATAAAAAGAGTGAGAAACAACAAGAGAAAGTGTGTATATCCTTCTTGAGAGTAACTAGTTCAGTGCATGATCTTGTAAGCTAGTGAATGAGGGATTTCTCTGTAATCATTCGTTGATAATGAAGATGAAGCAGCTCCCGTGGATGTAGGCAATTTGCCGAACCACGTAAATCGTTTTCTTGTTTGTTTGTTTAACATTCTTGAAGGTTTAAGTTCTTGGTTTGAATAGGAACACAAGTGTGTGTTCTAATATTGATTTGTTGTGTGCTGTTTTGAGAGTTTAAGAGAGATTGTAGATCTGATATTCACAATTGGCGCCGTCTGTGGGAAGTCGTGCTCACAAAGTGTTTGGTCATTGGCCTGGATTAAGAAACAAATCACTGAAGGATAAGCAAGGTTCCTGGAGGAGGATATGGCTGCAACCAAGTTTGATGCTGAGAAGTTTTCTGGGAAGAACGACTTTGGATTGTGGAAAATCAAGATGAAAGCTCTTCTAACCCAACAAGGACTCGCTGCTGCGCTTCGAGGAGAAGAAGCACTGCCAGAAAAACTAGATTCATCACAGAAACAGGACATCCTTGAAAGGGCACATAGTACCTTGATTCTGTGCCTCACTGATAAGGTTCTAAGGGAGGTTTCTAAAGAAACAACTGCAGAAGGACTGTGGAACAAATTGGATAGTCTGTATATGTCAAAATCCCTGGCAAACAGACTTTACACAAAACAAAGATTGTACTCTTTCAGATTCATGGAAGACAAAACTGTTGATGATCAGCTGGATGAGTTCACAAAGCTTCTGGATGATCTTGAAAGCCTGGAAGTCAAATTGGAGGAAGAAGATAAGGCCATACTTCTTCTGAATGCCCTCCCTAAGTCATATGATCATTTAAGAGACACTCTCTTGTATGGCAAGAAGACAGGGCTTACCTTGGAAGAAGTACAAATGGCACTCAGATCCAAGGAATTGCAAAAGGAAAATGAGTCTAAACTAGGAGCAGCTGGAGAAGGCCTAATGATCACAAAGGGAAAAGGTTTCCAATGGAAGCAGAAACAATCTGACACTCCCAAGAAGGAAGCACAAAACAAGTTGAAACCAAATGATGGAAAGGAGACAAGGAAATGCCATCACTGCAAGAAACCAGGACACCTTAAGAAGAATTGTTTTGAATGGAAAAGAAAACAGGCTGAAAAGAAGAAGAATCAGAGTACAGTGGATCTTGCAACCGCAGAAGATGAAGCTGAGGTCCTAAATGTGGCAGAGAAAAGACCAGAAGATCAGTGGATCCTGGATAGTGGATGTAGTTTCCACATGTGCCCAAAATTGGACTGGTTTCATGATTTCTGTGAGAAGAACTGTGGATCAGTAATGCTGGGAAACAACCAAGTATGTCAAGTGAAAGGGATGGGGAGCATTCACCTGCAAACTCATGATGGATCTGTCAAGATTTTAACAGAAGTAAGGTACATCCCTGACCTTAAAAGAAACTTAATCAGTTTAGGCACTCTTGAAAATAAAGGGTGTAGTTTCCAATCTAAGGATGGTTTCTTGCTTGTCATGAAGAATGAGAAAATTATGTTAAGAGGAGTAAGAAAATCTAGTCTGTATTATCTTGATGGATATGCTATAACAGGAAGAGTTGATAACACAATAGATGAGGAATCTATGAAATGGCATTCCAGGCTAGGCCATGTAAGTCAAAACGGCTTGAATGAATTACTTAAACAGAATGTGTTACAGCACAAAGGAAAGTTTGAAATTAAAGGATGTGAAACATGCATTTTAGGAAAAAGTAAGAAGCTACCCTATCCCACTGGTAAACACACATCTAAAGCACCTCTAGAGTATGCACATTCAGACTTATGGGGCCCTTCTAGAACTGTGTCTATAGGAGGGGGGAGATACTTTCTGAGTATAGTAGATGACTATTCCAGAAAATTATGGCTATATGTGCTGAAAACTAAATCAGAAGCCTTCCAAAAGTTTCAAGAATGGCACACAGAAGTTGAGAGTGAGACTGGAAAGACCCTAAAGTGCTTAAGGACTGACAATGGCCTGGAATTTATGTCTGAAGAGTTTAACAACTACTGCAAGGCTAAAGGAATCAAAAGACACAAGACTGTACCTGGGAATCCTCAACAAAATGGAGTCTCAGAAAGGATGAACAGAACAATCCTTGAAAGAGTGAGATGCATGCTATTAGAATCAGGTTTAGCAAAGAAATTCTGGGCAGAAGCAGCATCAACAGCTGCTTATCTGATAAATAGATGCCCCTGTTCAGCTATTGACTTTAAAACACCAGAAGAAAAATGGTCTGGAATGAAGCCTGGATACTCACATCTAAGGACATTTGGATGCAAAGCATTTGCACATGTGAAACAGGATAAACTTGAGGCAAGAGCACTCAAGTGTGTTATGCTGGGATATCCTAAAGGGATTAAAGGGTACAGACTATGGTGTATTGAGCCAGGAATGCACAAGATAATTGTCAGCAGAGATGTGGTGTTTTGTGAGCATGAGAAACCTTTCTGCCAGGATAAAATTGAGAGAGTTGTTACAACAGAGCAGACTCAAAACAAACTAGCAGAGCAGGAGCAAAGTCTGAAACCTGAAGAAGGAGGAGTCACTGATGAGGACTCAGATACCAATGAAGAAGAACTAACTGGAGAAAGTGAGCCTGGGAGTTATCAACTGGTCAGAGACAGAGAAAAGAGGGTCTCCAAACCTTCAACCAGATACACAGAAGATTTTCTCATGGCCTATGCATTTACAGCTGGAGAAGACACTGACAACAGTGAGCCTAGAACTTACACAGAAGCTATGTCCAGCTCAGAGAGAAATCAATGGATGATAGCAATGCAGGAAGAAATAGAGTCTCTGGAAAAGAATGGAACCTGGCAATTGGTCAAGAGGCCTGTACATCAAAAGCTTGTAAGCTGTAAATGGATTTACAAGAAGAAAGTTGAAGTAGCAGAGACATAAAGGGTAAGATTCAAGGCTAGGTTGGTTGCTAGAGGGTTTACTCAAAGAGAAGGAGTAGACTATAATGAGATTTTCTCCCCTGTGGTAAAACATTGCTCTATCAGGATTTTATTGGCAATAGTAACTCAGTTTGATCTAATCTTAGAACAATTAGATGTAAAAACAGCCTTTCTTCATGGGGATTTAAAAGAGATCATATATATGACTCAACCAGAAGGTTTTGTGGAAGCAGGAAAAGAAGAAAAAGTGTGTTTGCTTAAGAAGTCACTATATAGACTAAAGCAGAGTCCAAGGCAGTGGTATATCAAGTTTGATCATCATATGAAGAGCATTGGGTTTCTCAGGTGCAAATATGACAATTGTGTGTATTTCAAGAAGAATGGGAAAGCTGTGATCCTCTATCTACTTTTGTATGTAGATGATATGTTAATAGCCAGCAAAAGCTTGGAAGAAATTAAATTGTTGAAGGCAAATCTTCAGTCAGTGTTTGAGATGAAGGTTCTAGGATCAGCAAAGAGAATTCTGGGAATGGACATTGTTAGAGATTTCAAGACAGGGAGTTTATGGTTAAGCCAGCAATCATATATTGAAAAGGTCTTGAAGAAATTCAACATGCATGAATGCAGGAAGGTGTCTGTCCCATTGAGTCAGCAGTTCAGATTATCAGAATTATAGAAACCTAAGAGTGATATTGAGAGAGCTGAAATGTACAAAGTCCCTTATTCAAATGCAGTGGGTTCAATCATGTATTCTATGATTTGTACCAGGCCAGATATGGCTCATTCCATCAGTGTGGTGAGTAGATATATGTCTGATCCTGGTAAAGATCATTGGGAAGCCTTGAAATGGTTGCTGAGGTATTTGAGAGGTACTGCAAATTATGGAATTTTGTACAGAAGACAAGAAGAAGCAGACTCAGTTGATCAGTTGTATGGGTTTGTAGACTCAGATTTTGCTGCAAATCTAGATTCAAGGAAGTCTAAAACAGGTTACATATTCACATTGTTCAGGTCTGCCATAAGCTGGAAATCAATGCTTCAATCAGTGGTAGCTTTGTCCACAACAGAAGCTGAATATCTGGCTGTGACAGAAGCAGTCAAGGAGGCTATTTGGCTCAAAGGGATTCTGGGAGAGTTTGGAATAATGCAGGAAAGAGTGTGTATTTTATGTGATTCTCAGAGTGCCTTACACTTGGCCAAACATCAAGTATTTCATGAGAGGTGTAAACACATTGATGTGAGGCATCATTTTGTGAGGGATGTTGTGGATGGAGGTTCTGTGGAATTGAAGAAGGTGGACACCAAGAATAATGCTGCGGATATGTTGACTAAGGCATTGCCTCTGGATAAATTTAGGCATTGTCTGGAGCTGGTGAATATCTTGCCTCAGTAGAAGAGGTAAGACTTGTTACACAAGATATGCAGGACAAGGTGGAGCTGTTTTGTGATGATGTTTGAAGTGAATGATTGAGAGTGCATAAACGCTTGGCTTCGTTGATAGCCAAGGTGGAGATTGTTAAAGAAGTGTCTCATCAACTCAGCTAGAAGAGGATTAAATTGGTTCATGGATTGCAGTTAAAAGAAGAGGGAAACAGATTCTGTTAAATTCTGTTAGGAGCTTTGACAACGGTTTCTGAAAGCTAAAACCGTTGTCGTTTTGTGGCGGTTATTTTGTAACCGTTTTTCCCCAGTTTCTGTTTCTTGTTTCTGACAGCTATAAAGGAGCAGTTTATTCCGTGTATGAGAGTCTTCTTGAGAGCTCATTTTGTAACCAGATTATACTCCAAGTTGAGAGCTAGATAGGTTATAAAAAGAGTGAGAAACAACAAGAGAAAGTGTGTATATCCTTCTTGAGAGTAACTAGTTGAGTGCATGATCTTGTAAGCTAGTGAATGAGGGATTTCTCTGTAATCATTCGTTGATAATGAAGATGAAGCAGCTCCCGTGGATGTAGGCAATTTGCCGAACCACGTAAATCGTTTTCTTGTTTGTTTGTTTAACATTCTTGAAGGTTTAAGTTCTTGGTTTGAATAGGAACACAAGTGTGTGTTCTAATATTGGTTTGTTGTGTGCTGTTTTGAGAGTTTAAGAGAGATTGTAGATCTGATATTCACATATATATATATATATATAATTCAAATGGAGGACTTTACTGTCATTTTCATTTTCCCGCCTAAAATTTTAGAAAATAATTTAAGAAGTTCGTCAATTTTAGTATGTTTATTATTCTCATTCAAATTTTTAATTACAAATAACTTTTTTTATTTCTAATTCACTTTTTATGTATAATATATCAAATTATTCATATTTTCACGATTTACAATTTACATTCATATCACTTATATTATAACGAGATATTTGATTTTGAATTGTTTATTAGTTAGTTATTTGAGTTAGAATTGAGTGTTTTTTTTGTGAATTGGACTACAGTATAGAGTTTAGGTTAGAATTAGAAATTACTCCCTCCGTCCCGGCTTAACCTGCCTAGGTTGACTGGGCACGGAGCTAAAAATAATGCAAAATTTGTGGAATCTTTGACTTTTTTAAAGGTGGTGATTGAGAATGGAGATTTTGAGGGTGGAGATTGTGAGAGAAATTTGTCATTTATGGGGTTGGCAGGTTAAGGTGGGACAGACCAAAATGACAAAAATGCAAGTTAAGCTGGGACGGAGGTAGTAATAAACAACTCCCTTATAAAAATATTACTAGTTTTTTTATTTTTTATGTTTATAATGTACAACAAATCAGTTTATTTTATTTGACATAAATTTTCAATTTTTTTTTACTTAAGTTACGCCTTGGATAAAAATCATTGTTAAATAGTGAAATATTATTTTATTAAAGTAAAGATAAAAAAAATAATATTTAATTGTGTTAATAATTAATTAAATCATTAAATTTACTGATATATATTTTTTTGTAATAAAAAATATTTGTTTGATGAGTTGCAGAACTACGGGAGCCTTGAGTATATGTATATTTATATATCATATTATTATTGAGATTATTCTTTTACTACGTCTGTAATATTTTTATATAATGTAGAATTGGGTCAGTAAGTGGAGACTCAAACTCAATCTCGATAAAGTTTAACCGTTACTTGAATAAAAATAACCTGAACCATCCAAAACGGGACAAATCGCAAAATCGGGTTAGTTAGTGGACACTCTAACTCAAATTCGGCCAAATATACCCGTCACTCGATTAAAACTAACCCGAACCGTCCAAAAAGGGGACTAATCATTAGGGATGCAAACGAACCGAATCGAAGCGAATATTAAGAGATTCGATTCGAATTCGTGAAATTTGGTTCCGATTCGAATTCGATTCGATTCGCCGATCGAATTTTAAATCCGATTTGAATTCGATTCGATTTTTTTTCCGAATATATTCGATTCGATTCGTGATTCGTAAATTCAAAATTTTCAAAAAAAAATATTGTTATTTAGAAAATATTCGATTCGAATTCGATTCGAAATCAAATTTATCTAGATTCGAAAATTAGAAACCATATGTTTTACTAAGGAAATTTGTATATATTTACTATTAAATATATTTTTATTTATTATAATTGTATTATATATTTAATATATATATATATATATATATATATATATATATATATCGAATCGAATCATCGAATTTAACGAATCGAATAGATATATATTCGAATTTGATTCGAAATATAAACGAATATAAAATATGATTTGAATTCGAATTCGAATTCGAATTTTACCAAATCGAATCATCCTAAACGAATTCAAATCACGAATTGAATCAGTATAATTTGATTTGACTTGCATCCCTACTAATCATAGAATCGGGTTAGAAATTAAAGGTCTATACGTATGCTAAGACTGTCTTTAAATAAATTAATAGTCGTTCGCAGCTCTGCGAACGTCTCCCCTGCCTTTGCCACGATGCTTTTCCGCGGCCTTATCAGAGCTGCCAGACTTGCCCTGTTTGGACTTCTTGGAAGGAGGGAGATCAGCGCTGGAAGGGGCTGGTCTCTTCCCCTTATCCTTGGAGGGTGCCCGAGCGGTTGCAGCTGTGGAGGAGCCCGCACTCTTGCCTTTGGCAGTGCCCTTCTGTCCAGAGCGGGCGGGAGTGGAGGTCAGAGTTGCAGAGGGAAGAGTTGGATCCCGCTCGATGATCTGGACAGCGTCAGATGTATCATCTTCCGCTCCTCCAGAAGGCTGATCCTGAACCTCAGCCCCCTCGTCTTCAGCCAGCAGAAAGTTGAAATCCATATCTGCGCACAGAAAATAAGTATTAAAGAAGATAACAGGGGAACAGAGCTGGGAATTATCAGAGCTGATATTTACCAGGGGCGTAACAGGTTTATCCTCATTCCCCAGCAGGCCAAACTTTGCTAGCACTGCATCGTCTCTGAGGAGGGATATTACGGGGAAGTGAGATCCTTTCCTCCTGACGTGGGAGTTCAGTTTTCTCATGACTTCCCTGTCCTCCTCAGAGATGCAGGTGATGGAGGGACGAGAGTAGCGAGGTGTAGAGTTTACCCACTCGCAGGGGAAGGGCCAGCCAGCAAGGCGAGGGGTAACTACAGCCCAACGGGGTTTCCAATTCCCGTCACAGCTGGAGGGTTTTCCTACAAAGTGTGCAGGGCCACTAGGCCTAGAGCTGAAGTAGAAAAAGCCATTTCCCCCCTTCTTAAAATCATGACAGGACAGGAAGTAATCAGGGGTGCACTGACCTCCGTTGGCTCTCATCAAAATGAAGAAGGATATTAGAATTCTCAGAGATGAGGGGTTGATTTGACAAACGGGGATCCTAAGACGATTACACACCCCGACAATGAAGGAGTGAACAGGAAATCTCAGCCCTGCATCTACGTGAGCTCTCCAGAGAGCCATGGAGGGAGGAGAAAGCCAGTTTGGTCGCTCATCAGGGCCGGGGATGTCAAAGAGAAATTTGCGGTGCAGGGCATGGTGGTCCCTAAGGAAAGTCATATCCTCCTCGGAAAAGGTGGAGGCCCTAGTTACTAAGTCCCAATCTTGTCTCTGCGCAGCAGGAACATTATGTATGTGCCTACTACGGCGAAGGGGAATCCCCTCATCAGTATCAGAGCTGGAGGACGGGGCATCTACGGGGGTATCTGTGGAGGTATATGGGACTAAGGCATGGGAGCTCGTTTCAGCTCTGGAAGGGTGCAGGGGGGAGGAGCGTTGACCTAACGCTCCCCCCAGCGATGCAGAGAGGGTTGTTTCGCTACCAGAAGAGCCAGAAGCAGAAGCAGAGGATTGCTCCGCAGACTCCTGCTCTGAATGAATGCGAGAGGAAGAATACTCAGAGGTGGACGAAGATTTGGATGAAGACATGAGTTTTCAAAAAGAAAATTCCCGGAAAAAGAATAGGGTATGGAGAATAAACGCGAAATCCAGGAAGAGAGAGAGAATACCTGGATAGTTTGGAAGAAAAACAAAGATCGAAAGAAGAAGTAGCTTGAAGATCGCCGGAAACCTCTGAAAGCACCTGAAGATCGCCGGAAGTAAACAGTGAAGGAGGGTAAAAGTTTGTAAAGTGAGGCAAGTGAGGGTATTTATAGGAGGGGTAAAACCCTAAAAAATAACCGACTATGCCAGAGCTCGACACGTGTACGGGTCACGATCAGCGGAAGCCCAAAGGGCAGGACACGTGGACTGCTGAGATCACCCCTTCACAAGTTTGAAAAATTATGAGCGGGAAAAAATTAGTAAAGGAATGGAACCATATCTCCTCAGTCCAGCATCTCTTCTCCAGAGCTGAGGAGAGACCTACTCTGAATTAGTTTGCTCCCATACTATCCAGAGTAGGGGGGAGGAGTTGATAAGGGAGAAATATACTTTACCCTTGCACGGGAGTTGGGCCACTGAGGATATGGGTCAAGGACGGTGCTCCTGACCCGAGGACTTGAGATCTCGCCAGCTCTGGTGCCTCGGGAGAACAACAGAGCTGTGTCACCCCTGCAGGGCTAAGTCTCAGGGTCGAGCCGGTATGGTTCGGCCCTGCAGGGTTGAACCTTCGTGTCGTGACTGTTGTTGGTATCATCTCTGAAGGGCTGGTCCGGTAGCGATTCAGCTCTGATGATCCCTTAATTGGGTCATTGGCCTTAAACGGGAAGATTCAATGTGACCCTCCAGGTGCACCAGTGAGAAGTGCTGAAACAGGACCGGAGCTCTGTAGATGGAGGGGCCTGCATTGGTTACTTGGGGACCAAGATATGCACTCCTCTAACTCCGACAACAAGTACAGACAACTATGAGTCATACTGAAAAAGTACTGTACCCTCTGACACCGCCGCCGGGTACAGAGGGACAGTTGTCACGATTTTATTGGGCCGCCCAATATGATCATTTTTGCCCCTTTACCCCAGTAAACCTCAAGTATAAATAGGGGTTCATTCTTCTTCAAAAAGGTTACACACTCTTAACTCAATATTCTTCTTGCTTGAATATCAATCTTCAAGCAGAGCACTGACTTGATCGTCGGAGGGTTTTCGCCGGGGCAACTCCCGGCTCTGTTTTGTAGGCACGTGGAAGAGGCAGCAGAGGAGAGGGAATTTGCACCTAGCTCACGGATTCTTTTTGGGGATCATTCACAGGTGCTCCATTGAATATTCAAACACCGTTGAGAGGTGAATTACTAACCACCTCTATCAAGTGGCGCCGTCTGTGGGAATTTTGGGTTCAAGACGTGAGAGCATGGCTGGAGATAGTACTGCACGGGATTTGACAGCTGCATTCGAAGGAGCGACTGCGGAGGGGATTGGGCTTATCCCTCCAGGGAACACTCAGGTAACTTTGGGCTCCACCCCGGCTACGGAGGGCCGAAGTGGAGTCATCTTGCCCCCTCCATCGGGGGGCACAACCGTGACAATGACGACGGAGCATCTCAACTACCTAATAAAAATGGCCATTGACAGTGCACTGGCCAATAGGGGGGGGCTCTCAGGGCCACCTCCTGGCCTCGCTCCCGTGGAGAACAGGGAACAGGTTCAGGGCCTGGCCAGAAGGCCTATCCCTGTGGAGGACGTGGCGCAAACGGAAGTAAATTCGATTAGGAGGGCATCCTCCCCTCAGACGGGCTGGCGACCAGCCCTGGAGGAGCGTAGAGCCCCGAGGCTGCAGCGAGCACCGCCAGGGGGAAGGGTGGCACATCCAAAGGAGGTGGAGGAGACGAATGATGATGACGCAAGTTATACAGATACTGTGAATACAGTGAATCAGCAGCTGCAGGACCTGCGCAGGGAAATGGAGGAGTTGCGAAGGAGTAGAGATGGGGGTACTCGCAGGCCATTCAGAGCTGTGGGCTCTCCGTTCACCGAGGAGATTTTGGCAGACCCGCTGCCCTCAAACTTTAAAACGCTGTCGTATGAATATGATGGGACTGCAGATCCACACGACCACCTGCTGAGGTTTGAGAACGGAGCTCTGCTGCACCAATACACTGAGGGGGTGAAGTGTAGGGTTTTTCTGACAACGCTGACCAAGTCTGCTCAACAGTGGTTCAGCCAGTTACCAGCGGGATCGGTGACTTCTTTTGGAGAGTTGAGTTCCTTGTTTGTACATCAATTTGCTAGTGCAAGGAGGCAACAAAAGTCGGCCCTGACATTGATGAGTCTGAAACAGGGACAATCAGAGAGCCTCAGGAGGTACGTGGGAAGGTTTAACGCTGCAGCTCTGGAGGTACCATCCGCCACCTCAGAGGTTAAAATTAATGCATTGACACAAGGCCTGGGGGATGGAGACTTTTTCCGATCTTTGGCAAAGCGCACGCCGCGAACCTTTGACGAGCTTCTGGAGAGAGCGGATAAGTACATCAATTTGGAGGAGGCCTGCAGTGGTCGAAAGAGGGAAGAAAAGGCAGTGGAAAGGAAAAGGGATACGATGGAGAAGGAGCGTAAGCCAGGAGAGAAGAGCAGGTCCGCAGGGGGGCCTCGCTTCGAGAATTACACCCCATTAACTCTGAGACCTTCGGAACTGTTGGAGATAGCAGCGGAGATCCCAGAGTTCAAATACCCTGCCACTGCATATACGGGCCCCAAGCACCCGAGATCGGAGATGTATTGTCGATACCATAACGACTACGGCCATGAGACGGACAAGTGTCGTCACTTAAAGGATATGATAGAAAGACTAATAAAAGAGGGGCATCTGGTGGAGTATGTTAAGAAGGAAAGAGACAGGGGGAGAAACTATAAGCGCAGGGACCGTGAGGAGAAGGGCAAAGAGCCGGCAGAGGAGCCCAGGGCTAGGGAGGATTCTGGCCAAAAGAAGGCATATATCCAAATGATCGTCGGAGGACCGGAGGATGGTGACACCCATCGGGCCAGGAAAGCCTCTGCACGAGAGATGGCCTGTTTTCCCAGAGGTGAGGTCTCAGAGGTGGCCACTGGGGGAAGAGAGTTCCCCCGTATCGAGTTCGGCCCTGGCGACGCGGGGTTAACGAAGAATCCTCACAATGATGCGCTAGTAATCACCGCTGACATAGGAGGGGCCACAGTAGCCCGAATCTTTGTAGACACAGGGAGCTCTGCCAATATCCTTTTCCAAGATTGTTTTTCAAAGATGGGGTTAAATGTGAAGCTGACCCCTGTGAACACGGCCCTGTATGGGTTCGCTGGAGGATCGGTGCAGCCACTGGGGCAGGTGACTCTGCAAGTGGAGCTGGGCAAAGAGCCGCTGCGGCGGGTGCAGATGCTGAACTTCCTGGTAGTGGAAGCCCCCAGTTCTTACAATGTTATCTTTGGAAGACCTATGTTAAACTGCTTCGCGGCCATCATCTCTCTGACGCACATGAAGTTGAAGTTCCCGGTAGGAACAAGAGTGGGGGAGGTCAGTGGTGACCAGCTTACCGCAAGGAGGTGCTACGCTGACATTGTCAAGAAATCCACTCATCTGGTGCAGGGAGTGCCGGATCAGCAAGGCAGAGGCCGAGAGAAGAGGATGAGGATGACAGAGAAGGAGGAACTCGACCCAGAGATGAGGGTTAGACCAGAGGAGGAGTTAATGCAGGTGGAGCTGTATCCTAACAAGGTGGGTTTCACCACCCGGATTGGGACTCAAATGAGTCATGAGGTGGCCGAGGCAGTGGTGCAGAGCCTCCGGAAGAATGCGGATTTGTTCGCCTTTGAACCAAGAGATATGATCGGAATCGACCCAAAGTTAGCGCTCCACAGGCTGAACGTGGACCCACTGGCCAGGCCAGTCAAACAAAAGATGCGGAAATTCGGTCCGGAGAAGGACAGGGCTATAAAGGAGGAGGTGGTAAAGCTGTCGGAAGCAGGGCACATAGTGGAGGTGCAGTTCCCGGAATGGCTTTCCAACGCTGTCATGGTAGCCAAGGAATCAGGTTCGTGGAGGATGTGTATAGATTTTAGGGACCTCAATAAGGCGTGCCCTAAGGACCATTATCCGCTACCTAGGATCGACCAGTTGGTCGACTCCACCTCTGGATGTGAATTGTTGTCCATGATGCATGCTTATCAGGGCTACCACCAGATTCAGCTCTCCACGGAGGATATCCCTAGAGCCTGCTTCGTCGTATCATGTGGAACGTATGGGTATGTGAAGATGCCTTTCGGACTGAAGAACGCCGGAGCTACCTACCAGAGGATGGTGGATACAGTGTTCCAAGCACAGTTGGGTCGTAACATGGAGGCTTATGTGGATGATATGCTGGTCAAGAGCGTTGCAGCAATGGACCACCCTGCAGACCTGGAGGAGGTCTTTGGAGTAATCCGACGATGTGGAATGAGGCTGAATCCCGCAAAATGCTCCTTTGGAGTGCAAACCGGAAAATTTCTAGGGTATATGGTTACTAGGCAAGGGATCGAGGTGAACCCCTCCAAGGTCAGGGCTGTTCGGGAAATGCAGTCCCCGAGAAACATAAAGGAAATCCAAAGGTTGAATGGACGTATTGCAGCTCTGAGCCGATTCATCTCAAAGTCAGCAGAACGGGGTCTCCCTTTCTTCAAAATATTGAGAAAGGGGTCGAAATTTGAATGGACGGAGGAGTGTGAGAAGGCCTTTCAGGAGCTGAAGGATCATCTCGCCACGTTGCCCCTGCTTACTAAGCCGGTGCAGGGAGAAGTGTTATACCTGTATTTCTCTGTCGGAGATACAGCCCTGAGTTCGGTGCTTCTCAGGGAGGATGCAGGGGTGCAGCATCCTATCTATTATGTTAGTAAAATGATACAAGGACCGGAGGTGAGGTATTTCGAGATAGAAAAGTCAGCTCTGGCTGTTATGATCGCTGCTAGGAGGTTGAGGCCCTACTTTTTGTCCCACAGAGTTATTGTGAGGACAAACACTCAACTCCGACAAACACTCAGTCGTCCAGATCTGTCAGGGAGGATGGTGAAGTGGGCAGTGGAGCTGGGGGAATATGATGTGGAATTTGAGCCTAGGGTGGCCATCAAAGCTCAAGCTCTGGCCGACTTCATACAAGAAACAACTCGGGGTCCAGAGTTGGAATTATGGAAGGTATTTGTGGACGGATCGGTTTCCCAAGCGGGATGCGGTGCAGGGGTAGTGGTGATTTGCCCAGCAGGAGAGGAGCTCCAGTTTGCCGTGAGATTTGAGTTTCGAACCTCTAACAACGAGGCAGAATACGAGGCTTTAATCCAGGGGCTCACCATAGCTTCAGAGTTGGGAGCGCAAAGGGTGGTTGTCCATTCGGACTCACAATTGGTAGCCCAGCAGGTCCTGGGGACGTACGAGAGGCGAGGCGTGAAAATGATTCAGTACGCAGAGCTGGTGGAGAAAATGAAGGACAAGTTCACAGAGCTGAACATTGTGCAAATCCCAAGGGAGGAGAACGGCAAAGCGGATGCGCTGGCCAAGATGGCGGGAGCGATGACTGAGGGGGCAAAGGGCAAGATCACCCTTGTCACACTGGAGAGAGGAACATTAGAGATGAACGTGGCTGCCGTGGAGGAGCAGGACGATTGGAGAACACCCATCGTACGATACCTCAGAACTGGGAGAAGTGAGGTGGGAGGACCACGAAGCTCGGTGTATGCTAGGTACTGTCTCATAGGCGATCAATTGTACAAAAGGTTGTTCGCTCAGCCGCATGCAAGGTGCTTGTCCAGAGAAGAAGGGAGTTACGTCCTCCGTGAACTCCATGAGGGCTGCGCTGGCAGCCACACCGGCCCACGGGATATTGTGAGAAGGGTGACCAGAGCTGGATATTACTGGCCCGCAATGGTCCACGACGCAGAGGAGTTGATTCGAAGGTGTGACAAGTGCCAGAGGCATGGACCACTGATTCACACACCGGCGGAAGAAATGGGGGTTATGTATTCCCCGTGCCCTTTTGATAAATGGGGGATAGACATAGTTGGAAAATTTACTGTTGCTCCAGGGAGGAAGGTGTTTTTGATAGTTGCAGTGGATTACTTCACCAAATGGGTGGAGGCTGAGGCAGTGGCCAAAATTGAAGAGGATAATATCTTAAGGTTCTTGTGGAAAAATATATGCTGCAGGTATGGCATCCCGAGAATCCTTGTATCAGACAACGGAACCCAGTTCTGCGGATCGAAGGTGCAGGGTTGGTGCAAAGAGATGAAGATCAGACAGCGCTTCACGTCAGTTGCCCATCCTCAAGCAAATGGGCAAGTGGAAGTCACAAACCGTACACTGTTGGAGGGCATAAGGACTCGACTGGAGAAGGCCGGTGGAAAGTGGGCCGAGGAGCTGGATTCTGTCTTATGGTCTTATCGAACAGGCCCTAAAACCGCCACAGGAGAAACTCCCTTCAACTTGGTCTATGGAGCATCAGCGGTGATCCCGGCAGAGGTGGGGATAGAAACGCACCGCATAACAAATTATGACGAGGTCCAGAATGAGGTTCTAATGAGAGAGAACCTGGACATGCTGGAGGAGGTGAGAGAAAAGGCCAGAGTCAGAGCTGATAAATACAAGGGGCAAATACGTGCCGCTTACAATAAGAGAGTGAGGCCCAGAAGATTCGAAGTGGGGGACCTGGTGCTGAGGAGGGCAGATGCTCTCAAAGCAACAGGGAAGTTGGAACCTAATTGGGAGGGCCCATATATCATTGCCAAAGTGTTAGGAGGTGGAGCTTATGAGCTGCAGAACGAAGAAGGAAGGCCGGTGCTGAGGCCCTGGAACGTGAGTAACCTGAAAAAATACTATGTATAAGGGGGCACAGGGTGTTTTCATGTTTTTTATTAAGGTTGAGAAACCAAAGTTGTAAAATCTTTCAAGTTTAATGAAAGAGGGGGGCCCAAGTTATAAGGGCCTCTCCGTTGGAGGAAAGATATGAATGTGTTACTTGAACAGGAGAATAATCTTGAGGGGTGTGGGCTTATGAGCACTCCACAAGAGCTGAGTTCTCAGGGCATGGGGTTGTCCCAGCCCTGACTCAAAATGATGCAAGCCAGGGGTTCGAGAAAGAACCTCGCCCTTGGCCCCAGAGCTGAGTTCTCAGGGCATGGGGTTGTCCCAGCCCTGACTCAAAATGATGCAAGCCAAGGGTTCGAGAAAGAACCTCGCCCTTGGCCCCAGAGCTGAGTTCTCAGGGCATGGGGTTGTCCCAGCCCTGACTCAAAATGATCGAACCTCGCCCTTGGCCCCAGAGCTGAGTTCTCAGGGCATGGGGTTGTCCCAGCCCTGACTCAAAATGATGCAAGCCAAGGGTTCGAGAAAGAACCTCGCCCTTGGCCCCAGAGCTGAGTTCTCAGGACATGGGGTTGTCCCAGCCCTGACTCAAAATGATGCAAGCCAAGGGTTCGAGAAAGAACCTCGCCCTGGTCCTGACAAGAATTCCCTTCAGATGCCCTGAAGAGAACTCAGAGGGAGAACGCTACACGTTCCGGTGTTCAGCAGCTCTGGAGTGAAGTCCAGCAAAAAAAAAAAAAACAAAAAACAACAACATATACGCCAAGGCATTGTAAAAGGAAGTCGATTTCATTAAGATGTAAGAGATTTACAAAAGCTACAAGCCCTGATCTATTACAAAATGAGAAAAAATACTAAGGCATTCAGGACGAATCCTCAGCTTCTAAGCCTTCCTCCTCGACATCACCTCTGCTCTGATCAGCGCCTGATGCCGGCGCTGGGACAGTTGAAGAGGATGGTCCCGTTGTCGACGGTGCAGGGGGAACAGAGGCATCTTCCGTTGCATTGTAGAGGTCAACGAAAGGTTCTTCTGCCTCCCTCAACGCTGCCGGCTCTACATCCTCGGCAGTCACCATGGATGCAGCGGCGCGGATGGCAGGGACCCACCAGGGAGCGGTAGCCGGTTGAGAGGGATCACCTTTGAAGCTGGCGGGGAGCTGCAGAGTTGGGATTATCTTCGACAGCTCAAAGGGTAGCTCCCCTGCAAAGCCCTTGGCTTCGGCGTCAGCAGCAGCAGCGTTGAATCCAGCACGGATAAAGCCCCTCAGGAAGGGGGTCATATCTCGGATATAAGCAGAGCTGTTCCGATAATCTTCAATGAGCTTCTGCTGCAGCTCTTTCAAAAAAGACTGGCCCAACTCGCTGGAGAGTAGGCGTCGGCGACACTCCTCGATCCCCTCAGCTCTGCCTCGAGATAAGGCTTCGGCTTCCCTCCCCCTCAGATTTCTTAGGGCCTCTCGGTGATTGGCCTCTGCAGCGGCGAGCTCGGTTTTCAGTTTCTCGTTCTCAGTAGTGAGAACGGTGTTGTGTCTTTGCAGCTCTGCCTGCTCAAGCTTCAGCACTGAGTAGTCTTCAGTGAGCCTGGTCAATTGCTCCTGAGACTTGTCAAAATCAGCTCTGAGGTCTTTAAACGCTGAGGAGCTTGTGCGGCTTCTGTGACGGCCATAGCGGGCTAAGAACTGCATTAACAAGAGGAAGGTGAACGTTTTATAAAAGATGAGACACGGATGAATAAGTAGAAGTCTAAAGCACCTGGACGAGGTGCTGATCCATGATCTCGTCATTGCGCTCGTCGCTGTCAGCGCTCATGGTCGCGTTGTCCTCCACCGTCGGGATCTCCTTCAGAAAGGTAGTGCACTGAGCCTTGGAGAGTGCCAGGAACCCTTTAGGCAAACTCAGGGTGTAATAGTCGTTCGCAGCTCTGCGAACGTCTCCCCTGCCTTTGCCACGATGCTTTTCCGCGGCCTTATCAGAGCTGCCAGACTTGCCCTGTTTGGACTTCTTGGAAGGAGGGAGATCAGCGCTGGAAGGGGCTGGTCTCTTCCCCTTATCCTTGGAGGGTGCCCGAGCGGTTGCAGCTGTGGAGGAGCCCGCACTCTTGCCTTTGGCAGTGCCCTTCTGTCCAGAGCGGGCGGGAGTGGAGGTCAGAGTTGCAGAGGGAAGAGTTGGATCCCGCTCGATGATCTGGACAGCGTCAGATGTATCATCTTCCGCTCCTCCAGAAGGCTGATCCTGAACCTCAGCCCCCTCGTCTTCAGCCAGCAGAAAGTTGAAATCCATATCTGCGCACAGAAAATAAGTATTAAAGAAGATAACAGGGGAACAGAGCTGGGAATTATCAGAGCTGATATTTACCAGGGGCCGTAACAGGTTTATCCTCATTCCCCAGCAGGCCAAACTTTGCTAGCACTGCATCGTCTCTGAGGAGGGATATTACGGGGAAGTGAGATCCTTTCCTCCTGACGTGGGAGTTCAGTTTTCTCATGACTTCCCTGTCCTCCTCAGAGATGCAGGTGATGGAGGGACGAGAGTAGCGAGGTGTAGAGTTTACCCACTCGCAGGGGAAGGGCCAGCCAGCAAGGCGAGGGGTAACTACAGCCCAACGGGGTTTCCAATTCCCGTCACAGCTGGAGGGTTTTCCTACAAAGTGTGCAGGGCCACTAGGCCTAGAGCTGAAGTAGAAAAAGCCATTTCCCCCCTTCTTAAAATCATGACAGGACAGGAAGTAATCAGGGGTGCACTGACCTCCGTTGGCTCTCATCAAAATGAAGAAGGATATTAGAATTCTCAGAGATGAGGGGTTGATTTGACAAACGGGGATCCTAAGACGATTACACACCCCGACAATGAAGGAGTGAACAGGAAATCTCAGCCCTGCATCTACGTGAGCTCTCCAGAGAGCCATGGAGGGAGGAGAAAGCCAGTTTGGTCGCTCATCAGGGCCGGGGATGTCAAAGAGAAATTTGCGGTGCAGGGCATGGTGGTCCCTAAGGAAAGTCATATCCTCCTCGGAAAAGGTGGAGGCCCTAGTTACTAAGTCCCAATCTTGTCTCTGCGCAGCAGGAACATTATGTATGTGCCTACTACGGCGAAGGGGAATCCCCTCATCAGTATCAGAGCTGGAGGACGGGGCATCTACGGGGGTATCTGTGGAGGTATATGGGACTAAGGCATGGGAGCTCGTTTCAGCTCTGGAAGGGTGCAGGGGGGAGGAGCGTTGACCTAACGCTCCCCCCAGCGATGCAGAGAGGGTTATTTCGCTACCAGAAGAGCCAGAAGCAGAAGCAGAGGATTGCTCCGCAGACTCCTGCTCTGAATGAATGCGAGAGGAAGAATCCTCAGAGGTGGACGAAGATTTGGATGAAGACATGAGTTTTCAAAAAGAAAATTCCCGGAAAAAGAATAGGGTATGGAGAATAAACGCAAAATCCAGGAAGAGAGAGAGAATACCTGGATAGTTTGGAAGAAAAACAAAGATCGAAAGAAGAAGTAGCTTGAAGATCGCCGGAAACCTCTGAAAGCACCTGAAGATCGCCGGAAGTAAACAGTGAAGGAGGGTAAAAGTTTGTAAAGTGAGGCAAGTGAGGGTATTTATAGGAGGGGTAAAACCCTAAAAAATAACCGACTATGCCAGAGCTCGACACGTGTACGGGTCACGATCAGCGGAAGCCCAAAGGGCAGGACACGTGGACTGCTGAGATCACCCCTTCACAAGTTTGAAAAATTATGAGCGGGAAAAAATTAGTAAAGGAATGGAACCATATCTCCTCAGTCCAGCATCTCTTCTCCAGAGCTGAGGAGAGACCTACTCTGAATTAGTTTGCTCCCATACTATCCAGAGTAGGGGGGAGGAGTTGATAGGGGAGAAATATACTTTACCCTTGCACGGGAGTTGGGCCACTGAGGATATGGGTCAAGGACGGTGCTCCTGACCCGAGGACTTGAGATCTCGCCAGCTCTGGTGCCTCGGGAGAACAACAGAGCTGTGTCACCCCTGCAGGGCTAAGTCTCAGGGTCGAGCCGGTATGGTTCGGCCCTGCAGGGTTGAACCTTCGTGTCGTGACTGTTGTTGGTATCATCTCTGAAGGGCTGATCCGGTAGCGATTCAGCTCTGATGATCCCTTAATTGGGTCATTGGCCTTAAACGGGAAGATTCAATGTGACCCTCCAGGTGCACCAGTGAGAAGTGCTGAAACAGGACCGGAGCTCTGTAGATGGAGGGGCCTGCATTGGTTACTTGGGGACCAAGATATGCACTCCTCTAACTCCGACAACAAGTACAGACAACTATGAGTCATACTGAAAAAGTACTGTACCCTCTGACACCGCCGCCGGGTACAGAGGGACAGTTGTCACGATTTTATTGGGCCGCCCAATATGATCATTTTTGCCCCTTTACCCCAGTAAACCTCAAGTATAAATAGGGGTTCATTCTTCTTCAAAAAGGTTACACACTCTTAACTCACTATTCTTCTTGCTTGAATATCAATCTTCAAGCAGAGCACTGACTTGATCGTCGGAGGGTTTTCGCCGGGGCAACTCCCGGCTCTGTTTTGTAGGCACGTGGAAGAGGCAGCAGAGGAGAGGGAATTTGCACCTAGCTCACGGATTCTTTTTGGGGATCATTCACAGGTGCTCCATTGAATATTCAAACACCGTTGAGAGGTGAATTACTAACCACCTCTATCAAGTGGCGCCGTCTGTGGGAATTTTGGGTTCAAGACGTGAGAGCATGGCTGGAGATAGTACTGCACGGGATTTGACAGCTGCATTCGAAGGAGCGACTGCGGAGGGGATTGGGCTTATCCCTCCAGGGAACACTCAGGTAACTTTGGGCTCCACCCCGGCTACGGAGGGCCGAAGTGGAGTCATCTTGCCCCCTCCATCGGGGGGCACAACCGTGACAATGACGACGGAGCATCTCAACTACCTAATAAAAATGGCCATTGACAGTGCACTGGCCAATAGGGGGGGGGCTCTCAGGGCCACCTCCTGGCCTCGCTCCCGTGGAGAACAGGGATCAGGTTCAGGGCCTGGCCAGAAGGCCTATCCCTGTGGAGGACGTGGCGCAAACGGAAGTAAATTCGATTAGGAGGGCATCCTCCCCTCAGACGGGCTGGCGACCAGCCCTGGAGGAGCGTAGAGCCCCGAGGCTGCAGCGAGCACCGCCAGGGGGAAGGGTGGCACATCCAAAGGAGGTGGAGGAGACGAATGATGATGACGCAAGTTATACAGATACTGTGAATACAGTGAATCAGCAGCTGCAGGACCTGCGCAGGGAAATGGAGGAGTTGCGAAGGAGTAGAGATGGGGGTACTCGCAGGCCATTCAGAGCTGTGGGCTCTCCGTTCACCGAGGAGATTTTGGCAGACCCGCTGCCCTCAAACTTTAAAACGCTGTCGTATGAATATGATGGGACTGCAGATCCACACGACCACCTGCTGAGGTTTGAGAACGGAGCTCTGCTGCACCAATACACTGAGGGGGTGAAGTGTAGGGTTTTTCTGACAACGCTGACCAAGTCTGCTCAACAGTGGTTCAGCCAGTTACCAGCGGGATCGGTGACTTCTTTTGGAGAGTTGAGTTCCTTGTTTGTACATCAATTTGCTAGTGCAAGGAGGCAACAAAAGTCGGCCCTGACATTGATGAGTCTGAAACAGGGACAATCAGAGAGCCTCAGGAGGTACGTGGGAAGGTTTAACGCTGCAGCTCTGGAGGTACCATCCGCCACCTCAGAGGTTAAAATTAATGCATTGACACAAGGCCTGGGGGATGGAGACTTTTTCCGATCTTTGGCAAAGCGCACGCCGCGAACCTTTGACGAGCTTCTGGAGAGAGCGGATAAGTACATCAATTTGGAGGAGGCCTGCAGTGGTCGAAAGAGGGAAGAAAAGGCAGTGGAAAGGAAAAGGGATACGATGGAGAAGGAGCGTAAGCCAGGAGAGAAGAGCAGGTCCGCAGGGGGGCCTCGCTTCGAGAATTACACCCCATTAACTCTGAGACCTTCGGAACTGTTGGAGATAGCAGCGGAGATCCCAGAGTTCAAATACCCTGCCACTGCATATACGGGCCCCAAGCACCCGAGATCGGAGATGTATTGTCGATACCATAACGACTACGGCCATGAGACGGACAAGTGTCGTCACTTAAAGGATATGATAGAAAGACTAATAAAAGAGGGGCATCTGGTGGAGTATGTTAAGAAGGAAAGAGACAGGGGGAGAAACTATAAGCGCAGGGACCGTGAGGAGAAGGGCAAAGAGCCGGCAGAGGAGCCCAGGGCTAGGGAGGATTCTGGCCAAAAGAAGGCATATATCCAAATGATCGTCGGAGGACCGGAGGATGGTGACACCCATCGGGCCAGGAAAGCCTCTGCACGAGAGATGGCCTGTTTTCCCAGAGGTGAGGTCTCAGAGGTGGCCACTGGGGGAAGAGAGTTCCCCCGTATCGAGTTCGGCCCTGGCGACGCGGGGTTAACGAAGAATCCTCACAATGATGCGCTAGTAATCACCGCTGACATAGGAGGGGCCACAGTAGCCCGAATCTTTGTAGACACAGGGAGCTCTGCCAATATCCTTTTCCAAGATTGTTTTTCAAAGATGGGGTTAAATGTGAAGCTGACCCCTGTGAACACGGCCCTGTATGGGTTCGCTGGAGGATCGGTGCAGCCACTGGGGCAGGTGACTCTGCAAGTGGAGCTGGGCAAAGAGCCGCTGCGGCGGGTGCAGATGCTGAACTTCCTGGTAGTGGAAGCCCCCAGTTCTTACAATGTTATCTTTGGAAGACCTATGTTAAACTGCTTCGCGGCCATCATCTCTCTGACGCACATGAAGTTGAAGTTCCCGGTAGGAACAAGAGTGGGGGAGGTCAGTGGTGACCAGCTTACCGCAAGGAGGTGCTACGCTGACATTGTCAAGAAATCCACTCATCTGGTGCAGGGAGTGCCGGATCAGCAAGGCAGAGGCCGAGAGAAGAGGATGAGGATGACAGAGAAGGAGGAACTCGACCCAGAGATGAGGGTTAGACCAGAGGAGGAGTTAATGCAGGTGGAGCTGTATCCTAACAAGGTGGGTTTCACCACCCGGATTGGGACTCAAATGAGTCATGAGGTGGCCGAGGCAGTGGTGCAGAGCCTCCGGAAGAATGCGGATTTGTTCGCCTTTGAACCAAGAGATATGATCGGAATCGACCCAAAGTTAGCGCTCCACAGGCTGAACGTGGACCCACTGGCCAGGCCAGTCAAACAAAAGATGCGGAAATTCGGTCCGGAGAAGGACAGGGCTATAAAGGAGGAGGTGGTAAAGCTGTCGGAAGCAGGGCACATAGTGGAGGTGCAGTTCCCGGAATGGCTTTCCAACGCTGTCATGGTAGCCAAGGAATCAGGTTCGTGGAGGATGTGTATAGATTTTAGGGACCTCAATAAGGCGTGCCCTAAGGACCATTATCCGCTACCTAGGATCGACCAGTTGGTCGACTCCACCTCTGGATGTGAATTGTTGTCCATGATGCATGCTTATCAGGGCTACCACCAGATTCAGCTCTCCACGGAGGATATCCCTAGAGCCTGCTTCGTCGTATCATGTGGAACGTATGGGTATGTGAAGATGCCTTTCGGACTGAAGAACGCCGGAGCTACCTACCAGAGGATGGTGGATACAGTGTTCCAAGCACAGTTGGGTCGTAACATGGAGGCTTATGTGGATGATATGCTGGTCAAGAGCGTTGCAGCAATGGACCACCCTGCAGACCTGGAGGAGGTCTTTGGAGTAATCCGACGATGTGGAATGAGGCTGAATCCCGCAAAATGCTCCTTTGGAGTGCAAACCGGAAAATTTCTAGGGTATATGGTTACTAGGCAAGGGATCGAGGTGAACCCCTCCAAGGTCAGGGCTGTTCGGGAAATGCAGTCCCCGAGAAACATAAAGGAAATCCAAAGGTTGAATGGACGTATTGCAGCTCTGAGCCGATTCATCTCAAAGTCAGCAGAACGGGGTCTCCCTTTCTTCAAAATATTGAGAAAGGGGTCGAAATTTGAATGGACGGAGGAGTGTGAGAAGGCCTTTCAGGAGCTGAAGGATCATCTCGCCACGTTGCCCCTGCTTACTAAGCCGGTGCAGGGAGAAGTGTTATACCTGTATTTCTCTGTCGGAGATACAGCCCTGAGTTCGGTGCTTCTCAGGGAGGATGCAGGGGTGCAGCATCCTATCTATTATGTTAGTAAAATGATACAAGGACCGGAGGTGAGGTATTCCGAGATAGAAAAGTCAGCTCTGGCTGTTATGATCGCTGCTAGGAGGTTGAGGCCCTACTTTTTGTCCCACAGAGTTATTGTGAGGACAAACACTCAACTCCGACAAACACTCAGTCGTCCAGATCTGTCAGGGAGGATGGTGAAGTGGGCAGTGGAGCTGGGGGAATATGATGTGGAATTTGAGCCTAGGGTGGCCATCAAAGCTCAAGCTCTGGCCGACTTCATACAAGAAACAACTCGGGGTCCAGAGTTGGAATTATGGAAGGTATTTGTGGACGGATCGGTTTCCCAAGCGGGATGCGGTGCAGGGGTAGTGGTGATTTGCCCAGCAGGAGAGGAGCTCCAGTTTGCCGTGAGATTTGAGTTTCGAACCTCTAACAACGAGGCAGAATACGAGGCTTTAATCCAGGGGCTCACCATAGCTTCAGAGTTGGGAGCGCAAAGGGTGGTTGTCCATTCGGACTCACAATTGGTAGCCCAACAGGTCCTGGGGACGTACGAGAGGCGAGGCGTGAAAATGATTCAGTACGCAGAGCTGGTGGAGAAAATGAAGGACAAGTTCACAGAGCTGAACATTGTGCAAATCCCAAGGGAGGAGAACAGCAAAGCGGATGCGCTGGCCAAGATGGCGGGAGCGATGACTGAGGGGGCAAAGGGCAAGATCACCCTTGTCACACTGGAGAGAGGAACATTAGAGATGAACGTGGCTGCCGTGGAGGAGCAGGACGATTGGAGAACACCCATCGTACGATACCTCAGAACTGGGAGAAGTGAGGTGGGAGGACCACGAAGCTCGGTGTATGCTAGGTACTGTCTCATAGGCGATCAATTGTACAAAAGGTTGTTCGCTCAGCCGCATGCAAGGTGCTTGTCCAGAGAAGAAGGGAGTTACGTCCTCCGTGAACTCCATGAGGGCTGCGCTGGCAGCCACACCGGCCCACGGGATATTGTGAGAAGGGTGACCAGAGCTGGATATTACTGGCCCGCAATGGTCCACGACGCAGAGGAGTTGATTCGAAGGTGTGACAAGTGCCAGAGGCATGGACCACTGATTCACACACCGGCGGAAGAAATGGGGGTTATGTATTCCCCGTGCCCTTTTGATAAATGGGGGATAGACATAGTTGGAAAATTTACTGTTGCTCCAGGGAGGAAGGTGTTTTTGATAGTTGCAGTGGATTACTTCACCAAATGGGTGGAGGCTGAGGCAGTGGCCAAAATTGAAGAGGATAATATCTTAAGGTTCTTGTGGAAAAATATATGCTGCAGGTATGGCATCCCGAGAATCCTTGTATCAGACAACGGAACCCAGTTCTGCGGATCGAAGGTGCAGGGTTGGTGCAAAGAGATGAAGATCAGACAGCGCTTCACGTCAGTTGCCCATCCTCAAGCAAATGGGCAAGTGGAAGTCACAAACCGTACACTGTTGGAGGGCATAAGGACTCGACTGGAGAAGGCCGGTGGAAAGTGGGCCGAGGAGCTGGATTCTGTCTTATGGTCTTATCGAACAGGCCCTAAAACCGCCACAGGAGAAACTCCCTTCAACTTGGTCTATGGAGCATCAGCGGTGATCCCGGCAGAGGTGGGGATAGAAACGCACCGCATAACAAATTATGACGAGGTCCAGAATGAGGTTCTAATGAGAGAGAACCTGGACATGCTGGAGGAGGTGAGAGAAAAGGCCAGAGTCAGAGCTGATAAATACAAGGGGCAAATACGTGCCGCTTACAATAAGAGAGTGAGGCCCAGAAGATTCGAAGTGGGGGACCTGGTGCTGAGGAGGGCAGATGCTCTCAAAGCAACAGGGAAGTTGGAACCTAATTGGGAGGGCCCATATATCATTGCCAAAGTGTTAGGAGGTGGAGCTTATGAGCTGCAGAACGAAGAAGGAAGGCCGGTGCTGAGGCCCTGGAACGTGAGTAACCTGAAAAAATACTATGTATAAGGGGGCACAGGGTGTTTTCATGTTTTTTATTAAGGTTGAGAAACCAAAGTTGTAAAATCTTTCAAGTTTAATGAAAGAGGGGGGCCCAAGTTATAAGGGCCTCTCCGTTGGAGGAAAGATATGAATGTGTTACTTGAACAGGAGAATAATCTTGAGGGGTGTGGGCTTATGAGCACTCCACAAGAGCTGAGTTCTCAGGGCATGGGGTTGTCCCAGCCCTGACTCAAAATGATGCAAGCCAGGGGTTCGAGAAAGAACCTCGCCCTTGGCCCCAGAGCTGAGTTCTCAGGGCATGGGGTTGTCCCAGCCCTGACTCAAAATGATGCAAGCCAAGGGTTCGAGAAAGAACCTCGCCCTTGGCCCCAGAGCTGAGTTCTCAGGGCATGGGGTTGTCCCAGCCCTGACTCAAAATGATCGAACCTCGCCCTTGGCCCCAGAGCTGAGTTCTCAGGGCATGGGGTTGTCCCAGCCCTGACTCAAAATGATGCAAGCCAAGGGTTCGAGAAAGAACCTCGCCCTTGGCCCCAGAGCTGAGTTCTAAGGACATGGGGTTGTCCCAGCCCTGACTCAAAATGATGCAAGCCAAGGGTTCGAGAAAGAACCTCGCCCTTGGCCCCAGAGCTGAGTTCTCAGGACATGGGGTTGTCCCAGCCCTGACTCAAAATGATGCAAGCCAAGGGTTCGAGAAAGAACCTCGCCCTGGTCCTGACAAGAATTCCCTTCAGATGCCCTGAAGAGAACTCAGAGGGAGAACGCTACACGTTCCGGTGTTCAGCAGCTCTGGAGTGAAGTCCAGCAAAAAAAAAAAAAAAACAAAAAACAACAACATATACGCCAAGGCATTGTAAAAGGAAGTCGATTTCATTAAGATGTAAGAGATTTACAAAAGGTACAAGCCCTGATCTATTACAAAATGAGAAAAAATACTAAGGCATTCAGGGCGAATCCTCAGCTTCTAAGCCTTCCTCCTAGACATCACCTCTGCTCTGATCAGCGCCTGATGCCGGCGCTGGGACAGTTGAAGAGGATGGTCCCGTTGTCGACGGTGTAGGGGGAACAGAGGCATCTTCCGTTGCATTGTAGAGGTCAACGAAAGGTTCTTCTGCCTCCCTCAACGCTGCCGGCTCTACATCCTCGGCAGTCACCATGGATGCAGCGGCGCGGATGGCAGGGACCCACCAGGGAGCGGTAGCCGGTTGAGAGGGATCACCTTTGAAGCTGGCGGGGAGCTGCAGAGTTGGGGTTATCTTCGACAGCTCAAAGGGTAGCTCCCCTGCAAAGCCCTTGGCTTCGGCGTCAGCAGCAGCAGCGTTGAATCCAGCACGGATAAAGCCCCTCAGGAAGGGGGTCATATCTCGGATATAAGCAGAGCTGTTCCGATAATCTTCAATGAGCTTCTGCTGCAGCTCTTTCAAAAAAGACTGGCCCAACTCGCTGGAGAGTAGGCGTCGGCGACACTCCTCGATCCCCTCAGCTCTGCCTCGAGATAAGGCTTCGGCTTCCCTCCCCCTCAGATTTCTTAGGGCCTCTCGGTGATTGGCCTCTGCAGCGGCGAGCTCGGTTTTCAGTTTCTCGTTCTCAGTAGTGAGAACGGTGTTGTGTCTTTGCAGCTCTGCCTGCTCAAGCTTCAGCACTGAGTAGTCTTCAGTGAGCCTGGTCAATTGCTCCTGAGACTTGTCAAAATCAGCTCTGAGGTCTTTAAACGCTGAGGAGCTTGTGCGGCTTCTGTGACGGCCATAGCGGGCTAAGAACTGCATTAACAAGAGGAAGGTGAACGTTTTATAAAAGATGAGACACGGATGAATAAGTAGAAGTCTAAAGCACCTGGACGAGGTGCTGATCCATGATCTCGTCATTGCGCTCGTCGCTGTCAGCGCTCATGGTCGCGTTGTCCTCCACCGTCGGGATCTCCTTCAGAAAGGTAGTGCACTGAGCCTTGGAGAGTGCCAGGAACCCTTTAGGCAAACTCAGGGTGTAATAGTCGTTCGCAGCTCTGCGAACGTCTCCCCTGCCTTTGCCACGATGCTTTTCCGCGGCCTTATCAGAGCTGCCAGACTTGCCCTGTTTGGACTTCTTGGAAGGAGGGAGATCAGCGCTGGAAGGGGCTGGTCTCTTCCCCTTATCCTTGGAGGGTGCCCGAGCGGTTGCAGCTGTGGAGGAGCCCGCACTCTTGCCTTTGGCAGTGCCCTTCTGTCCAGAGCGGGCGGGAGTGGAGGTCAGAGTTGCAGAGGGAAGAGTTGGATCCCGCTCGATGATCTGGACAGCGTCAGATGTATCATCTTCCGCTCCTCCAGAAGGCTGATCCTGAACCTCAGCCCCCTCGTCTTCAGCCAGCAGAAAGTTGAAATCCATATCTGCGCATAGAAAATAAGTATTAAAGAAGATAACAGGGGAACAGAGCTGGGAATTATCAGAGCTGATATTTACCAGGGGCCGTAACAGGTTTATCCTCATTCCCCAGCAGGCCAAACTTTGCTAGCACTGCATCGTCTCTGAGGAGGGATATTACGGGGAAGTGAGATCCTTTCCTCCTGACGTGGGAGTTCAGTTTTCTCATGACTTCCCTGTCCTCCTCAGAGATGCAGGTGATGGAGGGACGAGAGTAGCGAGGTGTAGAGTTTACCCACTCGCAGGGGAAGGGCCAGCCAGCAAGGCGAGGGGTAACTACAGCCCAACGGGGTTTCCAATTCCCGTCACAGCTGGAGGGTTTTCCTACAAAGTGTGCAGGGCCACTAGGCCTAGAGCTGAAGTAGAAAAAGCCATTTCCCCCCTTCTTAAAATCATGACAGGACAGGAAGTAATCAGGGGTGCACTGACCTCCGTTGGCTCTCATCAAAATGAAGAAGGATATTAGAATTCTCAGAGATGAGGGGTTGATTTGACAAACGGGGATCCTAAGACGATTACACACCCCGACAATGAAGGAGTGAACAGGAAATCTCAGCCCTGCATCTACGTGAGCTCTCCAGAGAGCCATGGAGGGAGGAGAAAGCCAGTTTGGTCGCTCATCAGGGCCGGGGATGTCAAAGAGAAATTTGCGGTGCAGGGCATGGTGGTCCCTAAGGAAAGTCATATCCTCCTCGGAAAAGGTGGAGGCCCTAGTTACTAAGTCCCAATCTTGTCTCTGCGCAGCAGGAACATTATGTATGTGCCTACTACGGCGAAGGGGAATCCCCTCATCAGTATCAGAGCTGGAGGACGGGGCATCTACGGGGGTATCTGTGGAGGTATATGGGACTAAGGCATGGGAGCTCGTTTCAGCTCTGGAAGGGTGCAGGGGGGAGGAGCGTTGACCTAACGCTCCCCCCAGCGATGCAGAGAGGGTTGTTTCGCTACCAGAAGAGCCAGAAGCAGAAGCAGAGGATTGCTCCGCAGACTCCTGCTCTGAATGAATGCGAGAGGAAGAATCCTCAGAGGTGGACGAAGATTTGGATGAAGACATGAGTTTTCAAAAAGAAAATTCCCGGAAAAAGAATAGGGTATGGAGAATAAACGCGAAATCCAGGAAGAGAGAGAGAATACCTGGATAGTTTGGAAGAAAAACAAAGATCGAAAGAAGAAGTAGCTTGAAGATCGCCGGAAACCTCTGAAAGCACCTGAAGATCGCCGGAAGTAAACAGTGAAGGAGGGTAAAAGTTTGTAAAGTGAGGCAAGTGAGGGTATTTATAGGAGGGGTAAAACCCTAAAAAATAACCGACTATGCCAGAGCTCGACACGTGTACGGGTCACGATCAGCGGAAGCCCAAAGGGCAGGACACGTGGACTGCTGAGATCACCCCTTCACAAGTTTGAAAAATTATGAGCGGGAAAAAATTAGTAAAGGAATGGAACCATATCTCCTCAGTCCAGCATCTCTTCTCCAGAGCTGAGGAGAGACCTACTCTGAATTAGTTTGCTCCCATACTATCCAGAGTAGGGGGGAGGAGTTGATAAGGGAGAAATATACTTTACCCTTGCACGGGAGTTGGGCCACTGAGGATATGGGTCAAGGACGGTGCTCCTGACCCGAGGACTTGAGATCTCGCCAGCTCTGGTGCCTCGGGAGAACAACAGAGCTGTGTCACCCCTGCAGGGCTAAGTCTCAGGGTCGAGCCGGTATGGTTCGGCCCTGCAGGGTTGAACCTTCGTGTCGTGACTGTTGTTGGTATCATCTCTGAAGGGCTGGTCCGGTAGCGATTCAGCTCTGATGATCCCTTAATTGGGTCATTGGCCTTAAACGGGAAGATTCAATGTGACCCTCCAGGTGCACCAGTGAGAAGTGCTGAAACAGGACCGGAGCTCTGTAGATGGAGGGGCCTGCATTGGTTACTTGGGGACCAAGATATGCACTCCTCTAACTCCGACAACAAGTACAGACAACTATGAGTCATACTGAAAAAGTACTGTACCCTCTGACACCGCCGCCGGGTACAGAGGGACAGTTGTCACGATTTTATTGGGCCGCCCAATATGATCATTTTTGCCCCTTTACCCCAGTAAACCTCAAGTATAAATAGGGGTTCATTCTTCTTCAAAAAGGTTACACACTCTTAACTCACTATTCTTCTTGCTTGAATATCAATCTTCAAGCAGAGCACTGACTTGATCGTCGGAGGGTTTTCGCCGGGGCAACTCCCGGCTCTGTTTTGTAGGCACGTGGAAGAGGCAGCAGAGGAGAGGGAATTTGCACCTAGCTCACGGATTCTTTTTGGGGATCATTCACATGTGCTCCATTGAATATTCAAACACCGTTGAGAGGTGAATTACTAACCACCTCTATCACAATGTAAAAATAACTCGAATCAACTAAATTCGATAATATCTCGTGAGTAAATCAAATTTAATATATTAAATTACAACTTTCATAATTGTAATTATCTGTCAAAACAAATAAGCTTGTAAAAATAACTCGAATCAACTAAATTCGATAATTTCTCGTGAATAAATTATTAAATTACAACTTTCATAATTGTAATTATCTGTCTTATTTTAATTAATTAACTCCCGTTTAATTATTATTTCTATTAATTCTTTTAATTGGCCAAACACTATAAAATATAGAAGTATTTAATAATATAATTTTATATTATTTATTTTAAGTTCATTTAATGGAAAAAATTCAATCACAATTAGTACATTTTTTTATAAGTTAACAATCTTTTTGAGAATAACTCAGATTGGATCTTACAATATCATCATTTTAGATTGCTTATTGTTTAAAATATTAATTGACTCTTTCTTTTAAAAATATTTTGAGTCAAGCAACTGTGTTTTCTTTTTTTTATCAATTTACATTTATTGCTATTAACTATTCAATAAGTATGCTTTAAAATTTATCTTATTCGACGAATTTAAAATTCTAAATTGCTATTTTATTTTATAAGTTTTTAAATATAGTACTTTGAAATAGAAAATTACAAAAACATAATGTAAAGAATAAAAGTAAAAGTAGTGAAAACACTTTCACGTGAATTATACGGATTTTATTCGTGATATATTCATATATACTGTTATATTTTGAAAATCTCAAGTTTTAGTCGTCTCTTAAACTTTTATTTAAATTGTGCAATAAATATTGACGAAATTGTGAAATTCGGAGAATTTTGTCACTATGCTTAACACATGTGACGTGTTATTAGTGGCAGACAGGCCCAACGGACCCAACATTGTGTCTTTTTAAGCGGTCGTAGATCCCATTAGGTAACAGGCTCAACTAGGATTGTAAACAAATTAAATATTTTTTATTCGATTTGTGATTCGAATTTGACTAGGATGATTCGAATTCAAAAAGGTCGAATTTGAATTCAAATACTTATAAGATTTGTATACAATTTGAATTCGATAAAGTTGTATTCGATTCGAATAATCCGAATATTTAATTTATTTTTATATAATATATTTAAAAAATTAAATAATACATATAATACTAAATATAAGTATATAATATATTTATATAGCTATATATAGATAAATTTATATATAATATATATTATTAAAATTTTTAATTGAAATAATTAAAAATAATAATAATATTTAAATATTTTAAAAAATAAAAATATCTACGAACAAAAATAAAAAAGAATTTTTCGAATCTCGAATCGAAAAGTTCGAATATCTCTCACATATCGAATTCGAACCACCTATTTAAGTTCAATTAATAATCGATTCGAAATCGAATTTATATTTTAAAATTCGAATCGAATTTGTTAATATTCGATTTGATTCGATTCGCTTATATTCCAAGGCCCAATTCTAATGACCCAACATTGAACTCTGAATCTCGGTATAATTATAAGTTTCGGGATGAAATCTGGTGTAATTAATCCAGGGTTTGAAACAAAATCATCTCAATTTTTACTTTACTATATTGAAATAATTTCATAATCGATGTAATTAATAGTGTGTCCTTAAATTCTAGATTAAAGGAAAGAAACACACATAAACACATAGTGCCCATCGTATATGAAGGGATAATTGGATTGAGATGTCCTCATCCGGATGTATCATGTGTTATCCTCAACGTATTTTATTTTACATCGGATGACACATCCCTCCACATCCACACCCTATTACCTAAATCACCTTTTACAAATTCCAATACACATTTTTACAATTTTCAATGCACATCCTAAGTTACTATACCCTTAAACTAAAATATCTTTTTGGATGTCCCGTTCATGAATGTGCCTCATCGAACGTGATACATACCACTACATCCCAATTCAATTATCCCCTGAAGATTTTTCGCCGAATAAAATTCATCGAAAGCTCACGGACTTTATAGACTAGACCAAATGAAAGTCGTAATGATTGAGTCCCTAACTAGGTGCATAAGGTTTTCGGTGGAGCTCGGAAATTATCGAAATCAGATCGAAATTTAAATCGAATAAATTTTGAATCGAAAAAATTAATTTTTTTCTTAATTGAACTGAAACGATTATTTTTTTTTACGGATTCGAATATTTCTCAATTTTTCGAACCGAAAATCGTACTTTGCTGTATTAAACCATACCGAACTGAATTAATCGAATAACCAAATAAAATAATAATTTATAAAATTATTTGAATTAGTTAGACGTTAATATACTTTGTTCAAATTGAATGTTTTATATAAAGATAAAAAATTTCCAGTTTTCCGAACTGAACCGAATTGAACTGCTTTGTTAGATTCGAAATTTTGAATCGAACTATCCAGAAAAAAATTAATTGTTTTCTACCATCCCAAATTTTTTGATAAATTTTAGATACTCATTTTTCAAATAATTGAAGTAAAGTATGGATGAATATTTCTAAATGTTCGACTCACATCGTACCGTGCACATCCGGCATAGAGTGCTAATTATTATAGAATGAGAAGTGAAAATAATACGACAAAGAGGTAAAATAAAAGATTGATTGCTGGTATGCGAGAGAGTAAAATAGGGAAGAAAAAGAGTAAAGTATAAGAAAAAGAAGAAGAAATAGGGAGTGTTTGTGGTTGTTTTGTTTTTTCGAAAGTAATTAAAATTAAAGATTATTTAAAATAAAAAATGGATTGTTCGAAGAAAATATAATTATAGTAAACTCATAAGTTTTAGTGTTTGCACAATAATCACCTTTTGTAAGAATGACCTTTTGTAACTTATTTTTTGGGGTAAATATATTTAAATCAACTCGTACTTTGAGGTTTTTACACTTCAATACCTAAATTTTGTTTTCTTACGGATTATAATTTGAAGGTCACAAATTGTACAAGTAGTAATCTTCGTTGAATTCTTCCTGACAAATATCAAACAAGCGACAATCACATGTCAAATCCCGGCCCAACCCGCCAACGGCCAATTCGGCTCAGGTCCACACCAGAAGTGGATCAGATTGGACTTTTTGTATAATACCTCGACCCAATTCGGCACACGGACTACATATAATGGGCAAGTCCCAAGCTGACCCGGGCTATACGGGCTGGGCTGGTGGGCTAGTGGATTGACCTATTATGTATATACTTTTCTTCTGTTTTTTCAGCACAATTCATATTTTATAATTATTAAATATATTGTATAATTTATTATTGTATATTATTTTAAATCATCATACTTGGTCGCTTAATAATGACTCTACTTTATTAAAGTCAAAACTTGATCGATAGGCACATAACATTTCACAATAATAAATAAATAATATAATTTTTATTTTATAAAAATTAAAAAAAATATCAAAATTCTTTTTTTTTTTTCTCTACAAGTAGAATTTAATGTTGACATATTTGAATAAAAATTTGAAGCTCTTTATTTTTTTCTTTTTATAAATAGCTGGCTCGTCCGGACCGATCCGATGGGCCAAAACCCCGACGAACCCCAGGCCGCCGATAATCTTAGTATATTATAGAAGAATACCACGGGTCGAACCGAATATATCTAGATCTGACCAAATTTTGGCCCGGCTTGGACCGATCTAAAATATAACGTTAGTTCCACAGACCCGACTTGATCGGATCGGGCCGACTGAATTGCCACCTCTATAAATAGAGCCTAATGTCTTCTATTTTTTTATTCTTGTAATTACGGAATTAAAATATTTTTTAATTCTTGAAATATATTAGAAAAAACGCAAAAAATAATATGCAATTATTAAACCGTATAAAAAATTATTAATTTTATTGGGAAATAAAATCCATATTTGGATGAAAAAAATTAATATATATTAAAATGTTGGGTTGTTGATAAAGTGTGAAAATATATTTTTTAGCTTGTGAAGTAGATTATGTATGTGGAAAAGAGAGAGAAATGAATATTTTATTGATAGGTTGGGTTGTAGGAGGTTGTTGATAAAATGAGTCTAATAAGATCAAGGGTTTGCGACAGCTGCTGCTCCTCATAAAAATCCCTTGAGGCACTCCAAGTCGTTACTAAGTCGTTTGTTTAGACTTAGAAATAATTTTAAGATTTTTAAATATTTCTTAATAATGCTGAAAATTTTAAAAATAATTCTAACATTTTCATATATTTTAAATGAATTTTTAGAATTTAAGAAATAATTTTCAACTTTTTAAATAAATTTATGATTTTCAAATTTTTTTAATAAAATAGAAAATTTTAAAAATAAATACAACAATTTTCAGATAGTTTTAGAATTTCGATATAAATTTTAGATTTTTAAATAAATTTATGATTTTTCAATATTTTTTTTGAAGTAATTTTTAAATATTTTTTAATAAAACTTAAATGTTTAAAATTAATTTCAATATTTTCAGATAATTTTTAATATTTTTTTAATTTTCTCGCCGAAAAATGCTGACGTGGGGTTGCAAATTAATAATGACACAAAGTATGGATTAAAAACGAAGATAAAAAAAAAAAAATTAGATACTTGAAGAAGCGCCTATAGTACAAGTGGCGTTTTGATAACCCGAAACCAAATCCTTCGACATACTTCATCAAAATTATTCAAAATATAAGAAAAGGGCTTCTAACGTCACATGCTTATTTAGCTACCGAAAAGAATTCATCCACATGATGACACTGAAAGCATACCAGGAGAGACACCAGGGGAGATATGGTGACAACCACAATCTAAAAGCCTTCTTCTGGTGCAAAATGATCTCGGAATGTAGATTATTTATTGTGTCTTGTTGATCGAGATCTGCAATACTCACATCCTTAGGCCATGTAGCGTCGGAGTTCATTTATGCAACAAGCCTTTTTCCTTCTTCAATCCGCTTATAATTTCACCTGCATGCGAACATAAGGGATCATCGTACCACTCAAAAAATTCAGATTGGGTCACAATACAGAGTAGAGCAAGGCTGGGTCGAAGCACACTCTCTAAAAGCAAAAATACAGTTAATGGATGCACCGACTAAAGTCTCTTATTCCCTAACAGTAAGCATCAAGAACAAGATGAGAAAACTTGCATTCAATAAGTGCATCTGAAGAGAAACCATTGTAAACAATATTAAAGGCTCCTAAGACTTCAATTCTTACATCAATGCTTACTTCTTGATTTGTTGAGTTCCACGAATGAAGGAGAAGCTTTTAAAGATGAACTCGGTTTTGGGTTTGACCCCTACGCAACAAGACTTGACCTTCTTTGCTCCAGGGAGGAGAAGGACTTCCCTCCTCCCGTCTTCCATTTGTTTCGCCCTTACCTTTTCTAGTTCCCTTCTGCATTCTTGCAAGTCTAATTTGTATACATCTAAGAACATTTGAGGTTGGTTGGTATCACATTTTACCCCAACTTGTAGATGGCACAAACTGATTTCACTTGTTGCATCAAAACCATCTTCCAAAATAGTCCAACCACCACCCTCAAATGTATAACCAACTTCAGGGACTGAGGATAAATCTGGAAAATTGTAGAACCTCCTAGAAAATGGATCTTCGTCTTTTTTAAGACCACTCAAATCAAATGCGCAGTCGGTAATCAAACATATTACATTGTCAATTACTTCGAATGAACTAGCATGATGTTCTGGAAGAAATGAAGCCCAGGGAAACCTACAGGTTCCCCAACGTTTAGTTTTAAGGGGATGGTTCAGATTAAGAATACGATTTCCACTGTCAGTTTGGATGACCAAGTGCATTTGGGTTAAAGTGTAGGACAAAATATAGAATGTTTCACCCTTTCCAACAAGGATAGGTCGTTGAAGCTTAGGAAGTTGATGACTTACTCCTTCAATAGGATCAAATATTTCGAAATCACATCTATCATACATAGTCTCAATATCAGTCGAAAACACTAAGATCCTACCATCGTCTAGCACAGTGGCAATAAGGTTCAGTTTGGCATCATTCAAAAGCCCAGCCTTAACGAAGTCACTTCTATATAATTTCAAATCGTAACAGCTCGATTCTGGTAGCTCGTATTTCAGCACTGATTTCCATAGTTGTGGGTCTGGATTATATAGAAAATGGTAAGACGCAAAAGCATAAAGGGTAGAGCCTAAAACACAAAATGCACCATTATAGATACAGGTACGACTCACTCGGACCGTACATTTACTAGAACTATCTGTAGAAGCTAGATCCAGAATAAGAATCTCGTACTCCAGCATATCAATATAATCATCATCATCAGGCTTCTCAGATGAAGAAGCCAAGTTAACAATACAAACCTTTTTATCACCCATCACTTTGTGTAGAAGAGATTAAAAGAAACCCTAACCGTAATCGCAACTCTGATGGCGGAAGCTAACCGTGCAGAAGAGATTAAAAGAAACCCTAACCGTAATCGCAACTCCGATGGCGGAAGCTAACCGTGTAGAAGAGATCAAAAGAAACCCTAACCGTAATCGCAACTCTGATGGCGGAAGCTAATCGTGCAGAAGAGATTAAAAGAAACCCTAACCGTATATAAGGGTGACCATGTGATTTGGGCCTTTTTTTTGCAAAAAAGATGAGCCTTCCAAATCTTTTATAGCATGTTCCATGTAGAGAGAATTTCTTTTATAGCCCTTTAATTTTTGTTCATTTGAATGTTTAATTACTCAGGATGCCTCCGCTATAAGAAAATTGATAATGGAAATTAGATACGGATCATGTCTGTTTTTAATTTGCATGAGAATTTTAACCAAATAAATACAAAGAAAATACTAAATCTTCTATTATATAAAAGCAAAATCGTCTCTTTGTGGAAAGCCGCCCATTTTCCCGCCCACAGTGCTTTACTATTTGGAGAAAAGACGTTTTTACATGTTTCTGGTCAATATTCATACAAAAAGCGGGATTAATTTCTCTGTGTTGTTAGTGCCCAGTGGAATTATTGAGGGACAGTTGGCGTTGACTATTAATTGGCCAATCAAATAGACCAAGCTAATTAGGTAAACGGTTAATTATGGAATCAATTAATCAGTAATTATGGAATAAATCGATGCAATCGCTCCATCACAAATATATCGTGGCAGAATCTTACAAGATCAGACTCCACTTTTGCTTTCTTTAGTCGAAATTTACAATTATCCAGCTAATATTGTTTGCAAAATTTGATCAATTAATTACCGATATTTTTGCCGAGATTTGGTCCCAAAATCAGCTCAATAATATTTCTGTAATCATAAAAGGATATACTTAATCGCTGCTTTAACTCAGCAAATTCCAAAATATAGATGCAATATTTCTTCGAGCCCATTGTGCTGTGGCACATATATATTGAATTAACAAATTGACAAACCTATAAATTGACAGTAAAGAGATTTACCAGATATTCGTCCAAATTAAGGGAAGGAGTAGTCGAAGAGGCTGGGAAGGTGGCAAAATCTGTTGCAATTGATCTAGAGTCAGCAGTGGAAATGGTGGCGTCAACGGTGAATAAGTCGGTGGATGTAAAACAGAGCGTCGAATCCTCAAGTTCAAACGCCGCAATCCAATTCTCCTCCTCCACCCTCTCCCATGCTTTGCCGTCGCTGCCAATTTCCCGCCAGGCTCGCCGTCACTGCCGCGGCGCACTCCTCCACAGGTTCATTGTTCCCGCCCAATTTCCCCTCTCCGTCATCCGTACATCGAGAATTGACAAATTCCAGGAAGGCCTTATTTGGTAAATTTCTTTGCACCACATCCGGGCACGCCCGAAGCAACACATGCAGCCGCAGCACCGCTACAGCGGCGGCGGCAAATCGCTTCTCCCACGTAACGGCCCCTCCACCGGCCAAGCAATTGCCCTCATTACCCTCCTCCCAATCAACGGCACTCTCCTCAAGAAATCTTGTCGGTATACCTATAAGAACTAATGAAAACACTAAAATAACAAGTAAAAAAACCCCATACCAGAAATCCAAAGAATCCAAATGGCTCCAGCTCAAATTACATGAAAAAAATTCAAAATAAAATCCCTAAGTTATTTTTTATTTGGCGTTTGCGCTAACAAATTAAAGAACTGAAATAAGTGGGACATAAGATCCAGCATTTCCCAACAGAAACTCCCAGCTGATAATTTGTTGGAAATAGTTTTTATTTGAGATTTGAAGATTTGTATAATATAGAAGGCAATGAAAGGGGAAAGGGCGTGGAAGAAAGTAAAAAGAGAGGAAGAAGAGGACAACGTGGCTGTCAATTAGTAAAAGGACTCCATTGACGTGGCTAGAAATAAGAAGTGATTAATTAGCTAATAAAAAATCCCAGTTTTGCACCACATCTTTAACCCTGATATTGTTAGATTTTTCCTTTTCCTCTTTTTTCACGAAATTTATTTAATTACATTTTTAAGTTACAAAATAAATACCTGCCTCCCACAAAAACAAAAATTTAAGATGTATATTACTAATTACAAATTTAATATAAAATTATTTTAAATATTTTTTCGATATCTAATTAATAAATTATTAAATAAAAATAAATCTCCATTAAAATAATTTTTTTTATTGAACAACCAAACATCACTATCAATAATTATTTTTATTATCAATCAATTATAATTTTCAATACTACTTTAATAATTAAACAATATATTACGTACATCACATTCCCCTTTTATAATTTAATACTTCCCCTGTTTCAAAATAAGTGTCGTTTAAGAGAAAATAAAAAGTTTCAAAATAAGTTTCGTTTTAACAAATAAAATCATAATTCTTCCAAACTTACCTAAGCAACATACTTAATTTAGTTATTGTTTACTTATTTCACAAACATATCAAATTAAATGGATTTTGTATGGATATATTTGACATTTTTATCAAACCTTAATTTTTATAATAAAAAGTTAAAATGACAATTGTTTTGAAATGACGGGAGTATTATTTTTTAGAGTGACATTCATGTGCATAAGATGCACATTAGTGTTATTGTACACCTTGTGGGGCCCACTTAAGATTTTTTGCGCGCGTGATATATATATATTAAGGTGTGTTTGGAATCACAAAATAGGCGCTGACTTAGTTGGTAAAGGCACGACATTGTACCCTTCAGTGCGCGGGTTCGAATCTTAACAGCACCTTTTTATTTTTCACCAACAGTATATTCAAATTCCGAGCATATTTAATATTTCGATGTAGTATACGTTATATTGCATGACAGTATACATTGTTTTAGTTAAATTTTGTTTTATAATGCGAAATATTTATTTTTTTCAACTTACAATACTCACAGTATATTTAATATTTCGATACAGTATACGTTATGATGTCTGACAGTATACGTTGTTTTAGTTAATTTTTGTTTTATACTGCGATTTTTTTTTCCAACTTACAATACTCACAGTATATTTAATATTTCGATACAGTGTACGTTGTGATGCCTGACAGTATATGTTGTTTTAGTTAATTTTTGTTTCATACTGCGAAATATTTATTTTTTCCAACTTACAATACTCACAGTATATTTAATATTTCGATACGGTGTATATTATGATGTATAACAGTATAGGAAAAAATTAAAGGGCAAAATGAAGGGAGAAGGAAAAAAGATTTAATATTTCGATACGGTGTATATTATGATGTATGACAGTATAGGAAAAAATTAAAGGGCAAAATGAAGGAAGAAGGAAAAAAGATGCAAATAGAATTGAACTCTTGACCTCAAGGTTGAAATATTTAAGACTACATTAAATACCACCAGATCACTTGCTTTTAGTGTTCAACAAACAGGCAATTAAGTATATAACACGCGCGCGCAAGAAAAAGTAATGTAATAATAATTGGCCGGTTCAGACCGGTCGCGTTTTTTTTGGACTGAACCGGTGGGACCCACAAGGTGTACAATAACACTATGATGCATCTTATGCACCCAAATTTTTGCCTATTTTTTAACCTACAAACACTAAAACAAACACCATATTTTTCATTCCGCAACCACTTTTTCACCAATAATGTCATAGTCATTCCCAACCCAATGAAACTCATACCCATAGAGTTTCAATTTTGAGAGAAGGGAGATTATTGTTGAATCTTGAGAGAGAGACGCGGAGGGAAAAAAGAGAAAAAAAACAAAACACACTAAGGGGTGAGAGGTAAATAAGCGTGAATTTGCTAGGTAACATAGGTCTGTGTTGCCCGATTTTAAATATGGACCATAATATATACACTAGGGATCACCTGTCCCGCAATCCCTGTGCCAAAACCCTATTCCATATCAAACGACGCCGTTTTACTTTCAATTACAATCGGCTCATTCGGAAAACTCAGATAATTGGATGTACTGATCAGAACTCGGATCCAACCAAGCCTAAAAATTCTGATGTCCCTTCTCAATATTTCAGACAATGTCAAAATCCTTTCTTGCATCTCCACACCCAAATTCCCCAATTTGGAAATTTTCTGCCCTCGTAAATGTAAACCTTCTTTTTTGTTACGATTCTATTGTTGCCGCCCAACGACGGTCATGAATAATATCTATTTTTGGGTGGTTGGATTTTGACGGTAGTTGCTTTCTTGGCGGATTTTCATTTTCGTCTTTTTTTGTTTTGTTTTTGGGCAAATTCTTTGTACTGTAAAATTTAGAACTTGGTTGAATAATATCCATTAATGCGTAACGTTGATTTTTTTTCACCCATAATAACATTTTAATTTGGGACTAATCAATAATTTGATTGGCTAGAGTCTATCAGATTCTAACACATTAATAACATTTGTGTTATGTAACCATAAATATCCAAAATGGGTTCATTTTTTTCCAAACTTAAGCAAGAATAAGTTACGAATAATACTTTACTAAGTTTGTATCCGAGATGTATGGTTTTATTTTTTATTATTTTTTTAAAATAAAATTATTTCAACGCATGTATGTTTTGTCTTTCACAGTAACAACATAACACTTTTAACAAAAATAAAAATGTAACTTATTATATTATTATTTCCTTCCTTTCATTTGGACCTTTTAATATAATAACCATCCCCCCACCCCCCAACACACACACATATATATATATATATATTATATGGAAACCAATAACTATTTCTGAAAATGGTATATTGATGACCCAGTCGTTGATGAGATTACATAGAGCACATACCCAGATTTCTGCGATAGATTAGATGATCTTACATATTTCCAAGAACAATTTATTATGTGCCTAACTCTTAGTTTAGTGAGCATTATAAATGATCACATGATTCGAAAAAATTCAAACGATGTAAGAATATCTTACAGTTCTGACAGTGTTTGCAAGTAGACTCAAATGAATACATAATGGTGAAGTGCAAAACACCAAAATTCTTGAATAAACTAAGATGCTTTGAAACTTCAAACCATGATGCCTTTGAAGGTTGGAATTCCCGTCATACTTTTGAGGAACATCGATCCTTCAATTGATCTTTGTAATAGTACAAGATTGGTCATTAAAAAACTTGAGTTTCATTTGGTATTAATACCAAGAAACCATCCGACCCAACATTTCCTTTCAATTTCCAACGTAGACAATCAATAAAAGTCAAGGTCAATTTTTGTCTTATGTTGTATTGTTCCTAAAAATGCCCGTATTCAGTTATGGTCAACTATATGTTGCAGTTCATGGGTCACGAAAATCCAATGATTAAAAATATTGAATTGTGATAATGAAAAATGTATAGATTTTTACATATGTTCAAATAAAAAATCTTACATGATTATGCAGTGGTTTTTGTAATTAATAACCCTTATATTTATATAATTCTATATGTTGTTCAATCACTTTCTTTTACATATGTCAACAGACAGATATGATATCAAACGCTTAATTGAAATCGATTATAATTAATTATATATTCTCATATTATTAAAATATTTTATAATCGTGCATCGCACGGGTGATTTACTAGTAGGTGTAGTACCAACATAGGAAGAGAATAATAACCGATTAGTGATTGGAATACATCCTTTTTATATCTTGATTAATTATTTTCAATAGAAACCTATAGAAATGTATTTCAATCTGTCACCATATTTAATAGTATATTTGATGGATTTGTCCGTCTCGATGGAGAATAAGTCAATTTAAATTTACGTTTGAATTGAGACTTAAACTTATAATGCAATAATTCTAGAACAATGCATAACATTTTAGGGACTTATAAAGGGATTATCCAAACAGGGTTGACAAATCTGTAAATTATTTTGAAATAAAAAAAAATCATTTAAAATATGTAAAAGTATCTATGAAATGTCGGAAGTATTTCAAAAAAAAAGTGAATTTTCTTAAAAGAAATTAAAGTAATTTACGAAACATATATAAAAATTATTTAGAACTCATAAAATATTTTTCTAAGAAAAATTAATTTTATAAAATAAGTAGATTTTTTTAATTTAGAAATTGTACAATCTTTTTAAGACAATTTAAAATTTTCAATTTTTTTAATTTTATAAATATTTCAATTTTTACGTTTTTTTTAAATAACAGTTTCAGTTAGTTTTCTGATATTTTAAATGAATTTTAGAATTAAAAATATTTTCCTAATTTTTACATAATTTTCAGATTTTTTATAATAAATTTATAATTTTTAAATATTTTTTAATTTGCTCGCCGGGATTCTTCCGGAGTAGAGTTTTAAATATTATACACATTAGAATTCGAATTAAATAGTACATAATGTAAAATGAACCATCAAATTTATAACACGGCTACATACTTAAGGTACTTTGTATGTATGAATTAACATGTAAACTAAATGTTGGAAGTATTTTTAGGAAGAAATGAATTTTCTTAAAAGATTTTAAAGTAATTTATGAAACATATAAATTATTTAGAATTTAGAAAATATTTTTTTAAGAAAATTTAATTTTATAAAATAAGTAGATTTTTTTTTTTTAAATTCAGAAATTTTAAAATTTTAAAATCCTTTTAAAACAACTTAAAATTTTCATTTTTAAAACTTTTATAAAAATTTCAATTTTTTGAAAACTAAATTTAATATTTTCGGTTGTTTTTATGATATTTTAAATAAATTTTAGATTTTTTTTATTTATTTTTACAATAATTTCAGTTTTTTAAAATATTTAAATATTTTTTAAATTTTTTTTAAGTCTAATGGGGTCAAAAGTGAGAGGGTTGAGACCAAAGCGCAAAAAGCGTGTCCTGTAGGACCAAAACTGCAAAAATCTCGAAGTTATGAAGTCACACTAACGGCTGAAAATTTTTGGGACCACTTTTGCCAAAAATTTGGAACTATTTATGCAAAAAATTAACGTTTGGGACTAAAATGCAACATTTAAATCCAATGGAATCAAAAGTGCAACTATTGGGATTAAATCGCAATTTTCGCGTGTCCTGTAGGACCAAAAGTGCAAAATTTTCAATCCACTTAAATTCAAACCTATTATACTCTTTTTTTATTATTACTCTCTCTCTCTCTCTCCATTTCCAACATAATGATTGCACATTTTCTATAAATGCTACCATATTCGATCCTAGAACATATGCAAATTTTACACGATCATTTAATTTACACGTTTTAAAATTTACACAGTCCACTCAATCCATAAATAAAGATACCCTTAGGAAAAAAAAAAACAAATTTAAGGTTAAAAAATAAGAACGGAGTTTAATCCATCTCTATCTTTTAGGGGAAATAAAAAAGAATATAAAGCAGAATGATTGTGCCTTTTGATTTATGGGCCCACTACTGTTATATATGCCTAACTCTGAGTTTCTTTTATCTTTATGCTAGTGCAAAATTCGTGTAATACACGGGATTATTCAAGACTAGATAAATGAAAGAAAAATATGATTCTACATAATATTTGTTGATACGCAAAATTTGTATCCAATTAAAATGCGTCACGTAATAAAATATGAGTTGAAAATTAATTTTATATTGATTATTTTAATATTAGGAATTAATCAAATAAAATTCCTAAATTAAATGATCAATTTAATTGGTGATTTACTATATATTTTATTGACCAATCATAATGTTTCATGTGTCAAGTTGTTGCAGTAATTATTAAATTAAATATAATTAATTTAATAATTATCTTATGGCTAATGAAATTGTGGAGGACCAATCATATCGCTCCATTCAGACTCAGACCCACTAGGGTTTCTCCATCCTACAACTATAAATAGGGCCTCATTCTCCGCCAAAAAAACAACAACACAAGTCAAGAAGCAAATAAAAAATTTCAGAGCAACGTTCTTCGGCGTTCTTCAAGCAACTTCAAGCATTCTTCAGTGTTCCTCAAGAAGTTCGCCAAGAAACGACCTTTGATTCGAGATCAAGGTGTTGAGCCCCTCCAATAGACCTTTCCAAGATAAATATTTGAAGGTGTTCGTCGACATTCATCAAAATCTTTGGAGTTGTTCTTCGAACATCCATTCAAGAAAACAAGTTTGATCCAAAATCAAGCTTTCAAGTCTTTGGGCCAACGTTATTCAAGTCAAAGCTTAAAACCGGAGAAGATCGAAGTCAACTTCGAATTTGAAGGCATAAAACAATTGATGAAAAGAATCAGAGAAATTTTAGAGATTGTACCGCAATATTATTTTGATTTGATATTTTCAATTTGTATGAACTTTTTGTATTTAATTATTTTCACACAAGATTTGCAGTTACAAATTTTTGGCACGCCCAGTGGGCAGTCTATACCTCTCATCTCTCTCTTTGACGATGACCCTCGAAACTTTGCAATGGCCACTCAAAAGGCTCTGACGGTCAAGATAAATTCCTCCAAGTCCTCAAGTGCTCCAAGTACAAGTGTTGGGGTCATCATAAGAATCATGTCCAAGGCACTACAATCACAATCGTCATCTCTTGAAGCTGTTGAGAAGGACCCAAAGCAACTTGCCACTAACACCGCAAATGAAGAAGATGACTCTGCGTGCTCACCTGCTGTCCAAACATTATAGTACTTGCAGTTTCAGCATGATGACGAAAAGATGGCTTGATTGTTATTATGAGTGAAGTTCTTGCAGAACCTGTTGAATATAGGAAATTGAATTAAATTAACATAATACATAATACATTTGTCCTTCAGCAACTAGGAATAGAACAAACAAAAAATGATATTCAAGTTGCAGTATGATGATTATTTTCAGCTAATGCGTTTATAAACTTTCCTAGAAAAGTTATTATTTTATACACCTGCATCAAGTAAAAGAAAACGACAATTTCCTAGTCTTCTTTTTCCAACTTCTATTGCAGTACTTTGTTTTCAATCAAAAGACAAAGATTTGAGTGTGAGGAATATATTCAGATTCGAGTAACAATATACAACTTGAACTCACAAATAAAAGTATGAAATTTGGTTATCTACATCTGTTAGATGAGAAGCTGCTGCAAATATGGAAAATTTTAGTACTGCTTGAGCAAGAACAAGTGGTCAAAAAACAGAACCAAACAACCAAAATAAAGAATTTTATAATAAAAGCAAATCAGAAACATGATTTTGTGTCAAGACGTGACATAGATTAACTTCTTTTAAAATTGGTGCTTCATGTAGAGAGTAAATCATCTTTTTTTCTTCTCTTCTAACTCCTTAGCGAGTTACTCGGTTGAAGCGTCAGCTTTAGAGTGTCGGTCGAGTAGTTCAGCACGTTGCCTCGATAACACACCAACTTTATTGGCAAGTACCTATCTACATTCACGGAACTCAGTCGTAACATCATCAGCACTCTCATTGGCAAAACTGAAATTTTAAATGCATTCAATCAAACATCAATTTCAAATAGCATCATCACCAACTCCCACTCTCCACTCCCCAGCTAAACTGAAAGGAAAACTAAGCCGATTTCAATTAGCATCATCACCAACTCTCACTCTCACTCCCCAGCTAAACTGAAAGGAAAACTAAGTAGTGGAATATGTATATTTGGTTTCAGAACATGCCCTGCATTTTCTATCTGAGTGCCACTAAAAGATTCTGATCTGAGCATTTTATGCTGCAATCAAGATGAAATAACCTTACAGCTAGAGGAAAAATTATTGTCTGAATCAATGGCCTTACTCAAAAAATTGAAACAGGTTAAATTAAAACAGGAAAAATAGTTAATTAGTAATACATTTAATATAGTAAGTAGTCTATACACAAAAGAAACACTATACTGATCATTTTTTTCTCGAGAAAACTAGAATGAAAATTATATCTTTATGGAACCAAGAGACTACTAGTTCATTATTATTTTCATATGCAAAGCAGATAGAGTGGCTCAGACTGAAACCTGAAAGAAGGGGAGATTTTTTCACAGATGTTCACCCAGAATACGTAGAAATACATCACCTGACCTCTAACAGTTCCCTGGTTCAAAGCATTACCCAGATTGATGATTGTTTGCGCAATTCTTAATTTACCAGCACCTTTGTTCTGATAAAAACATGATTATAAAGGATGAATAAGACAACAAGTTCTGCAAGCTTGTTTATTCATAGTGAGGAATTAATAAACAGAAACACAAATTGCCTGATCTGCTGTAGAATTTACTATATATAAATTATTCTCGAGGTCAAAAGCGTGAGAAGATAAACCATGAAATGAATAACATTACAATAAAGGATACTAAAATCTGGATCAGTTAAGTTCAAACTTCTTCAAGTTTGATCCTCCAAGTTTATCTTCGCACGGTACAAGACAAACATTACCAGCTGCAACAAGTAGAAATTACAGAATAACTTTGGTAAGGGTTGAAGCAGAATAGTCTGGATATCAAATACATGGAAAAGAATGATAAATTGAAGTGGAATTAATTGCAACTAACAGGTTATCATGAAAATGATCGTGCAGGGACTCAAACAACCTGACTCCATATTATAAATAGGTGATCTCAAATTCCATCTCTCTCCATAGCATTAGCATTTATGATATTTATCAGAGAGAGTATCCAAGAAAGGAAGCATCTGTTGAATCCTCTTCAACCGAGCAATTCAGTATTATTTTTGTTGATAACTTGCTTTAACTTTCAGTTTTCACCTTACGCAAACAAACATTATATACATCACCGTTCTTTCATCAACTAAACAACAAATATAGGTAAACCCTGCAACCAAACAATCCCTTCCAGCAACTACTCCCCTTTACTCAGATGTTGTTCCTCTCGTGGTTCACCTCTCATCTGTAAGTTCTCTCTTCTACTTCAATCTTCTATATATTCTTGAGTTTCTGTATTTAGGGTTTTAAAAAATTATAGTGTACTGGACAAAATCAAGTAGTATATTTATAATTGTCCTGGTCATATTGTTTCAATTCCTTCTTTTTTTTTCCCGAAGATTATGAGCTAATTATGTTGAAAATGAAGAACAAGTAGTAGGAAACGAACAATTAGCAGATATATGATGTGGGTATTCACTAATTTCAGCTTGTTTGACGGATTTAATGCGTATATGCTCACAATATTTCATAAATTTGTACCTTTCTTAAGTTCCATTAACCAGTCATGGCTGCATGTGTTTCAATCATGATTATTTACCTAAAATTATTCTGTGGTCTGGGTTGGAAATAGTGCAGTATTCTGGATAAAATTGAATCTATCAGCCCCTGATTTTATTAAAAACAATTAATCTATTGAGGCTTGGAAATAGATAATCTTGAAGAAATTGAGAGAGAGAGAGAGAGAGAGATTGCTTTAACTGAAGCCAGTAGTGAAATCCTACCTTTAGTTCTGCACTTTGCTCTGCCCCAAACCACAACACCATCAAATTTAGACTCCGAAATACTAGAATTGGGGATCGAAACTCACCCGCTCTCTTTCAGCGTAGATCCAATTGAATTCAATTTATGTCTCGAAGAAGAATCAAACAAAAATGACAGAGATGCCATTTCTGAAACTCTTTGCCTCAAGACCGCTGCATTACAAATAGAAGCAGCTTTAATTGGGCTTCAAGGCAGTTGCCATTAACATAAGAATCACCCACCCCATTCAAGTTCTCGATCCAACACATATTATGCTACCATTTAATATAGTCAAATGGAATTACACTCATCAATGGAGAGACGTTCACATAATACCAAAAATCACTTCCCCCAAAAATCATTTAAGAGTTTGATTTAGGGTACTATATTTTTTGTAATTTGTGAATTTAATCCAACAAACGCAAATAAACAAAAGAAGCAAACTTGGTATCTGCTTAATATGACGCTCTAACAAACATAATCACTATACTTACCCACTTATTATGCTGGAAATAATTAGCTATCTTCAACAATTCTTCAGCCATCCGAATAACATTCGATATTCGTCACTAAACCTATTTTCAATTCATAACACAACAATCTGCAATTAAGCCTAATCCTTAAGGTCCACCCTCATTACTAGTTAATATATTCTTTAATTACAACACTTTTACATGTATAATAACTATAGCGACTCAACTTGCCAACAATTTGCATTCAGACGATTTATTTCTACCTTTCACACAGACACAAACATCCAACTGTAGAGATGAAATACTCATGGAATCACGCAATGAAGTTGTCCCTCCGCAATAGACCTAGGTTATCCATGATAACCAACTGTAGAGATGAAATCCTTCATTCCTTTTTGTGGAGAATTGAAATTCTTCTGAGGGTCTTTGAGATTGTGATTTCAGAGAGGAGAGGAGAAAGGGCACGCTCTTGCCGCTTTTTATTTATGACTATAAATTAATTAGAGTTATAATAATATTATAAATTAGACTCCTATAAATGATGCAGACTCAGTCACTTTCGCAGAATTGGGCCAGAATTAACAAGGCCCAAAATAGAATTGGGTCAGAATTGAACTAAACTTGTGTCTTGTTCTCCATCGGCAACCTACTTCTACTAATAATTTGTGATATAATTTAAGTCCTCAACTAATATAAAAAAACTCTTTCATGACTTAAATTAATACTTGAGCGGAAATATTTTTTCCTTGTATCAATTTTTCCTTTTGTTACAATTTGGCAAAAGAACTATGTTTGGTTTTTAGCTAAACTTTTAATTTGTAACATACAAGATAATGAAAAAATTGATATAAGAAAAATATAAGATAAGTGTGAAAAATAAGCTCACATTCGAATTTTTGTCAAAAAAATCTATTGTAAAATATAATTCTCATTTTCTCACCAAGAGATAAGAAAGTACTTTTTAATATTACTATTTTATACTGTTTTGAAAAATATTATTTTAGATCTTCAATTTTTTCCTGTTTTAGTTGAATTGTTTTGTTAGTGGATCATATAAATGGTAATGGACTCAGCCCCATTATTTTGTTAAGTCCAACACTTGGAGCTCATGTCACATATTTACTCTACATTTGATCAGGCTGTTTATATTACAACTAAAAATTAGGCCTACCCTATAAGAGAAATGTGGTTGATTCCTTATCTCATCTTCCTAACATCTCAATAAAAATTTTACTCTTCTATTTTCTCCACTGATCTCCAAATGTTAGGTGGCAATTTAGGATCGGGCCAGGCCCATTGGGCTATCACCATATTTTGGGTCGGGCCGAGCCAAAATTTAATCGTGCGTAAAATTAGTTGGCCCAGCCCAACTTATTTCCCTATAATATATTAAGATTATCGGACCGGCCCGATAATTTCAATTAACAGTTTATTAAAATAAAATGCAATCTATAAAATAATATCATAATTATTATTTTATTTCAAATATATTATTACAATGAAGAGTTTATTAAAATATTCAGAACATAATTTTAATGAATTTTAAATAACACAACATAATTTTACAACATAATAAAAGTATTGTAAATTAAAATATCTTTTTAACAACAGTTTCCTAAAAATGTTGACAATAGTGTTGTCTATTGGAGCAATGTATTGCCAATAGACAACAGATTTGGGCAACTGTAGTTAAAAGTGTTGTCTATCTGTGCAAAAAGACACTAATAAACGACAGATGTTGAAAACCGTTGTAAAATTGTTGTCTATTAGCGTGTCTTGTCGCTAATAGACAACAGATTACGGTAAAACTGTTGTTAATTCATGAATACACACACTACTGAAAAAAACTGTTGTCTTTTAACTGTTGTCTTTTAAGTGTTGTCTACTTATGAAATTATTGTAGTGATTTTTTATACCTGATAAAATTCATGTGTAGATCTACACCCACTCAACAGTAGATTTTTAGGGCAAAATTTGCAGACTATTATTTTTGGTAGTATATATTTTTTAAAATAATTGTAAATCAATTCATTTAAAATTTTAGTAATAATTTTTTTTAAAACTAAATGTTACTCGCTCCAAATTTTAACTAAGCGCACTCTTAATTCGCTCTTCATTCTATAGTCTCTAACACCCATACAATAAATTATTCATACTTAAAATTATACCCAATTATTTTGTTCCGAACTCATATATTAATTGTTTAAGTAAAATTTCTATTAAAAAACACTTCCATGTACACTCTATTAGTAATTTGTGTTTTCTCTTTTCTCTCAAGGTCTACAGACTGTCGCACCTTCATTGAACTTTAAAAACTTTTTAATGTACATAACTTTTAAATTTCCACGGTGCTATTACATCAGAGATCTGTCCCAATGTTAAATTATGATTTTCATTAACATTGATTTTATTTTTAATATATGAGGATATCAACCTTGGTAATTAAGGATCACGTGAGCTTAATTTTTAGTTTTTTTTCTTATTAAGTATTTTTTTAACTTAAAATTCAAATTATCTTCCAACCGGGTGTGCAAGTCACGTGCAATTGAATTGGCTGGATGATCGCACTATTTTTACTCTCGTGTACTACAAGTATATGACTCTAAAGCAGATAGTGACAAACAATGCCGATCCACAGAGACTGTTAATTATGTAAGCTTAGTACCCTATTTTTAATATCTCTACTCTATGTAAACTCTCGAATTAAGGATGAATTTTATATTAACTAAATTAATAGCATAAAAATAATTAATTGATTAATAAGAAATGTTTGGAAACAAGTAATCGAATAATAAGGAAGACTCATACGGGTAATTAAACTATATTTTATGGTATAGATTTCAATTATGAACTCATAAGTAAAATTAACCTTCTAGACTTTTAAACCAATTATGTTGTGTATTAGACGACACATATATGAATATAATCCTTCTCCCGAAGCGACTAAACTGTTGATCAATTAGGACTACTCTCTCTCGAGTCAACCAATCCTAAAGACTCCCAAAAGCCCCTATACCAATGCCCACACAATTATCTATTAACAGTTCCCTCCTCCCGAAGAGAAATCGCTAAACGTGTAGATGTATTCAAGTGATCAAATTAAATAACTCATATGAAAACAAACACATAGATAAACAAACATAAAGTTGGAGTCTAAAATTGAAGACAAAATCAAGACATAATCGTTCACAATCTACTTTCTACCTCTATAACACAAAACGTGTTTAGTTACTCATAATCAAAGTAATAATCCAACAATATTCATGGACAAACATATTGGAAAAATTAACTAAAGAAAAGACTAGAAAAATCTGAGTCTCAATCACCGATCTTCGTCTCGTCACGTGTTTGCTCTTCGATCTCGCTTCCAAAACTTCTCTGAATGGGTATTATGTCCTATTTTCGAATTTGGAGGCTTGTATTTATAATTGGGGATAGATTTTGATGAAGATGGGCCAAAACCTTTATCAGACTCGGACTAGGAAAACAAAGGACCTTCTGTCACGATCGCGGTCACGACACGTGATATCCAAATCTTCTTTAAAAGAGATACTCGATCACATACAACCGACAAGTGAAGTCGATTAATTAAAAATGCATAGGTAAAAAATGATTAAAAAAAACGAAAGCATTCACTCATCTTTTATATCCTCGATAATTGTGATTTACGACAAATTTAATAAAATATCGTACTGTTCATACCATTAAAATTATAAGTGTCCTGTTTATGTATTTTTTTTTTATGTAAACGCCTCTGTCAGAGGCGATTTCCAAATTTTTTTTTCTTTACTTGGTGAGAGGCGAGTTTAGTAGGTTTGTTTTTTTTTTTTTTTATTATTATTATTATATAATTAGTTTAATAATAATAATAATAATAATAATAATAATAATAATAATAATAATAATAATAATAATAATAATAATAATAATAATAATAATAGTATACACCGTAACAATTAGGGGTGTGCACGGTACGGTGTGGATCGAATATTTAAAAATATCCAGATTTATAGCAAACTTCGGTTATTTAAAAAGTGAATATCCATTACAGATCCGAAAAATCAGGACAGTACGGTGCGATTAATTATTTTTTTGAGGACAGTTCGATTCAGAATTTCGGATATTTCGGAACGGTTCAATTCGTTCAAATCGGATCTCCAATTATCCGATTTGTATCAATTTTTTCCCTAACACATGTGCAGTTAAGTTAGTTATAACAATTTGTAAAATATCATCTTAAATTTTCAGATTATAAGTACCACTACAAGGAAAAGGGTCTTTTTGAGACCACAACAAAGTGGTCTCAAATAATGAGTATTTGTCACAATTTAAGCAAAGTGGTCTCAAATAATGAGTATTTGTCACAACTTATGAGTATTTGTCACAACTTTATTGTCGTCTCAATAACTCGGTCGCAAATAATATATTTGTGACCACAAAAGTGGTCTCAAATGCGTCTCAAATATTTTTTGCAACAACTAGTTGTCTCTAAAAGTAGTCTTGAAGTTGTCTCAAATAATTTGTAGAGAGATTTGTGACAACAAGTGGTCACAAATAACTTATTATTAGTGACCACAATTGTGGTGTCAAAAAATCTTATACAAAAGACTTCTTTTGTTGTAGTGTACATTTTCAACCTTTCTTTAAACTGCATCAATATTTCTGCCGAAATCAAAATTTTAATTTCTCCGAAATTTCTCTAAAATTAAAATACCGATATTTTCGTAAAAACCGAAATTTTCATCCTTAATCCTCACCATAATCCCTAGCATTCTTGCTTATGCAAGAAAAGTAACTCATTTCTATTATTTACTCTCTTTTTATCGTTTTAATTCTTATCCAAATTCTTGGGATAAAACCTAATTCATAGGAAAACAATCTGAAAATCAAGTTCAGTTTAGATACACCAAATTCCAGATTACTATTTAAAGAAATATAAAGAAAATCAGAAAGAAAAAAAAAATTAACAATTACCAGGTGAGAGAAAACACACACTCACACAGTGTATTTGGACTTTTATGTGCAAAAATGTGAAACTTTATTTTGGGCCAAGTGTTAAAAAAGAATTGGGCATCGTGCAGAAGTGTCCAACTTTATTTTGGGCCAAGTGGACAAAAAGCTGGAAAGATATATAATTACATGAATTTGGCATTCTTTTGATATTTCGGTATATATATCGGAATATTGAAATTTTAAAATTTCTATACTACTATCGCACCTAATTTTTTTCGGTGCGAATTTTTTCGGTATTTTTTGGTGTGATAAGCATGGTATAGCGAAATTTAAGTATTTCTCTCCACCCTAATAATGTAAGATAAAGTCTCATATGCATCAGTTACACGATGCAATTCGGAATGGGTATCACGATTTATGCTTAAATATATAATTTATTCTGGGTAAAGAATACATTTATCCAGAACAAGTGATATCTTTAGACATAAATGTTAATACTTCTTCATCATGATACATTTACTCAGAATATATAGCATCTTTAAATATAAATACTAATACTTTTTTTTTCATGACCGAAATTACACAAAATTTAAGTTTTGTGCAATTGGTGCACAAAAGACCTACTCGTAACGTAAACATTGTAAGTTGATTTGGTAAATTAGGATTTTAAAATTATTATGCAAAATGATTCACCAGAATATAGGGTTTATCATTTGTGTGTGATATACATGACCGTATTTTGACTCAATAACCTAATTTTGACTAAATAGGGACACTCATGCCAAATTTCCTTATTTCAACTAGGATGTCAGTTTTATTCACAGAATAGGATTATCTGCGAGTAAAATTACAAATTAGCCTACTGATTACAAATTAAAAAATGAAGAAATATGTGAATTAAGTAAAATGAAGAAATCAGAAGAAAAAGTAAGAACTATGACATGCAATGTTTTGAATTTATGGTGAATTAAGTTATCTGTTAGAATTCCTTTTCCCTTTATTTGGATGAAATATAGGGTAGTCCGATTATTTGTAGGTACCCACATATCCGATGAATTTTACTCGTAAATTTGACTATATATTGAGTCATATTTATTGCTGATAATTTTGAACTGCTTGGCCCGACCCAATAAACTAAAAGTAATCGGGATGAGTTGGACTATCCCGATTATGATTTCCGCAAAGTCTTTTTCTTTTTTTTGGGTGGGGGGGGGGGGGGGGGGTGGGGTCTTGCGGGTCTAGAAAAACGATGCTAAAACTAAATCAAAGAAAAAAAAATGCAATTGAATTTAGCTAAATATTTGTAACATTATATATGCAGAGTTTGATAAGGATGCTTCTTATTGTGCATTAACAATTTCTTATTACCATGAGCTAGAGTTACCGTGCGTCGTGTGATGCACAATTTAAAAATATATTTATAAAAATACTTAAAGTTAAATATTCGAACAAAATAATTGAATAACTATTTTTTTGTCAAATAAAAGAATATTCAACTATCTAATAATTTTTAATTTCATTAATAAAAAATACTTAATTTATTTTTATTTGCAACTCATATCCAATATAAATAGTTCAACTCACAATAAATATTCAAACCTAAGCTCAATAATTAACTAACAAACGCTTACTTATTTTATATTTAATATATTATATCAAAATATTCAACATCATTATCAGATTAAATACTACGAAAAAATATTTGCTTCATATCTATTGTAAATAAAAGAAATGAATTCAAGAATGAAGTTAGTATATTGGAAAAATCAAAACATTTGAGAGAGAGAGAGAGAGAGAGAGGGAGAGAGAGAGAGCTACAAAAAAATAAAGTAGATCTCCAAATTCTTTCCATCCCTAATGTGGGCACACATGTTCCCCCGGTATTTTTTTCTTTTCTTTCTTTATAAAAAACCAAATATTATCGGGGAATCTAGAAACTGAAAATAGTTAGTTTTTACTATTTATGAACAGTTGTAATATTATATGAAAGATATATATATAGATTTATTCATAAAATAAAAATTAAGTTTTAAAAAATATAAAAATAATTAACTAATATTTTAAAAAGATTAGAAATAAGTATTTACAAAAAATATTCATAATATTTATTTAATTTTAATTTGTATCTCAAACTCAATCAAATAATTCAGCTCATGTTACATAAACAAATATAATCTAAAAAATCGACAATCAATTGTATTTTTTAATATAACTTATTTTAAAATATACCATGTAGATGTTAAACTAAAGGTTGTGAAAAAAAATAATTTGTTATATTTTACATTAAAACGAAAAAAGAACCAGGAATTATTTATTTTTCTTATAAAATGAATCAATCAAAATATGTCACATATAATATTTTTAAGACAATTTCTGAAATGAGAGTGTGGTATGGCTGCAATGCTGAAATGAAATGGGGGTTGGGTAGGATTAGGGTTTTATTATATAAGAAGTAATATTTTCGGTCATTATTTTCTGAAAATTGAAATCGATCAACAAAACTGATTTTTTTATTATTTGGAACCGACAACCGACCGACACCTTACAAAACCGAACCAACCGCAAAGATTCAGTTGGTTGTCATCGGTTTTTTCGATTCCAAGCAAAAATTGCACAGCCCTAGAGATAAGGACGCCATTTGTGAACAACCTCACTAATGGCAGACAATTCCTTCAGATATGTTGAGGCCCTCATCATTTGGCCCGTGATCTTCTTACTGAAGAAGGAGACTAGATGACCTTCTTGTAAGAGAATAATCCCTACACCGAAATTTGAAGCATCACACTCCACGACGAATTGTTTGTCAAAATTCGGTAGAGCCAAAACCAGAATCGTTGTCATTGTTGTCTTCAATTTGTCTAAGACGGATTGGGCAGTGACGGACCACACAAATGAATTCTTCTAAGTAATTTTGTTAGTGGAGCTGCGATCGTCACGTAACCTTGCACAAAACGATGATAGTAGCCGGTGAGGCCCAAAAATTCACGCAATTGTTTCAAGTTTTTTGGCGGAGACCACTGGAGCATAGCGTCTATCTTCGATGAATTAGCATAGTTAGTACCGTTGGACACCACATGTCCTAGATAAGCGATCGAGGTTTTACAGAAACAATATTTCAACAACTTTAGGTAGAAGCGATTTGAATATAGGCAGGCTAGTACTTGGGAAAAGTGGGATACATGGTCAGTGATATTGGGGTTGTATATCAGAATGTCATCGAAAAATACCACCACTAATAGGCGGAGGAATGGTTGGAGGATTTTGTTCATCATGGCTTGGAATGTAGACGGGCAATTAGCTAGGCCGAAGGGCATTACTAAAAATTCATAATGGCCAAAAATTGATCGAAAAGCTGTTTTAGGAATGTCGTGTGGTGCATCCGAATTTGGTGATACCCCGAACGGAGGTCTAATTTTGTGAATAGGTAGCGGAACGGAGTTCATCGATGGTTAGAATGGGAAATCTGCCTTTAATGGTGACCGCGTTGAGGGCCCTATAATCAAAACAAAACTTATAGGTGTTATATTTTTTGCGAATAAGGAGCACAAGAGATGAGAAAGGGCTGGTACTAGGGCGGATTAAGCATTACTGGAGCATGTCAGTAATTAGTTTTTCCATCTCTGTTTTGAGAAAGTGTGGATATCAATAGGGTCGCACATTGATGGGATAGGTGTGTGGGTGTAGGATGATACGGTGTGATATGTTGTGGTTGGGTGGTAAGCTGGACGGAATAGAGAAGATGATTTGGTACTTGTTTAGGACATTGAGGATTTCAGAAGGTAGATTAGGAGGGAAGTTTACAGAGGGACCATGTGAGCCACTGTTGGTGTCCTCCGAGATTTTGAACATATAGAGTTCGAATATTCCGTCAATATCATTGCTATCAAGGAGGGCATGTAGTTGATTAAACGATATTGGGGAATGTTGAGGGCTAGAATCACCTTGTAGTGATATGGTGGTACCATTTAGATGGAAACTCCATAAACATTCGAGAGTAATCATGTGTGACCCGTCCCAAACTTTGCAACTACTGCATTCCCAAAATAATATCGGGGCCAGTATAGGTAGCATGTGTAGATTAATGTTGAAGGTATGGCCAGTTGGGAGTGTTAGGGCAACGATGCCGTACATGAAAAGGAATCATCGTTTCCAATATAAACCTTGAAACTTTCCAACAACTGTACCGGCAAACCCAGTGATTCTACCACAGTCAGTTTGACAAAATTATGGGTGCTTCCACTATCGATCAAAATTCAAAGCGTCCTATCATTGATTTCACCAAGGCGTAGAGAACATAGGTTTGATGAACCAGCAAGAGATTGTAAAACTTGAGATGTCCCCTGTGATGGGATCGTCATCCTCCTCCGGAATTGAAACGGGCTCTTCTGAGTTAGGTTCATCGTCAGTGCTCAATAGCAGCAAAAAATTGGATTTACAACGATGGGAAGGGCTCTATCGTAAATCACAATTGTAACCCAGACACTTCTCCCTTTTTTCGTGTAACTCCGTCGGCGAAAGGCTGTGTATATGTAACAGTTAAGGTTGGGAATTTGGCGTGGATTGTTTGATGGTGAAGAGGGGGGACGGCGCCGAAGGGGGTGGCAGAGAGAGTGTAGTAGAGGTTGGGTTTTGCTGGATTTGTTAGAATACTCAACACATACAATCACGGAAACCAAATTCGGCCATAATATTGAACAAACAAACCCAACGTGTTCGACTAATTCACACCAGAAATGAACGAACATAAATAACGTAAGAAAATGAAATGAAAACAGGAAAAACAAGAAGATTTAACATGGTTCGATCTTCGATCTACATCCACGGAGGATCTACACCTCAATCCACTAAAATGAACAACCAATTACAAGAATTACAGAAGTTCAAAGAAATACCCACTTTGAAACCCCCAAACTGTATCAATGAACCCTAATCCTGAATTCTCTGTAATCTGTATGTTTTACAAGGGAAAACTGAATGATTAACTTCTACTCATCAAACCGACTTGATATATATGCAAAACGAAGCTCAAATAACTGAAATACGTGACTACAAGTTTAAGCTGCAAAACGGTTACCAAAACCGTTGTCAAAGACTCAACAACCTGTTGCAACTGGCTGTTAGTTATAACTGCCGGTTCAGGTTTGTTGTGACACCGGTTTAGCCTTGTAACTCGATTCTCCTGGCCGATTCTCACCTGGTTTAAACCGGTTCCAACACCAGCTCTTCATTTTATATCAAACCTCAGCAATTTGATGAAATTGACACTAATCTCCACAAATCTCCACCTCAATGAATCAAGATTGCTTCATCTCCTCTTCCTGCCTTCAGTTTATGACTTCAAACACAAGGCACAAGCTTCACCAAGCTTTTGCAATGACCAAATTTAGAACCAGGCAATGACTTTGTAAGAAAATCAGCAGCATTTTCATCTGTATGCACCTTCTTAACCACAACAGATCCAGACTCTACTTTATCTCTTAAAAGGTGTAGTTTAACATCTATATGCTTTGATCTCTCGTGAAAAACTTGGTGTTTAACCGAGTGTAGAGTGCTCTGGTTATCACATAAGACAGTAACACACTTCTGCACAATTCCAAAATCCCTCAGAATACCCTTTAACCAAACAGCTTCTTTTACAACATATGTCATTGCTATATATTCTGCTTCTGTGGTTGAAAGAGCCACCATAGACTGGTGTATTGACCTCCAGCTACAACAATGCCATATATATAGAACAAACACATATCCTGATATTGATTTCTAGTGCCTAAATTTCCAGCAAAGTCTGCATCTACATATCCCAGCAGAGGATCTGTTAACCTGTCCACTTGTTCAAACTTCAATCCTAGATTGATTGATCCCTTTAAGTATCTCAGAATGTACTTTATAGCCTCCCAATGCTCCTTTCTAGGATTGGACATGAATCTACTGACCAGGGATACTCCATAAGCAAGATCTGGTCTACTGCATATCATCCCATACATCAGACTGACAACTCCACTGGCATATGGAACAAAATTCATAAACTTTGCATCTGCTGGAGTCTTTGGACACTGTTCCTTTGACAGTTTGAATTGCTAACCCACTGGTGTGACAACTGACTTTTACTCATGCATTTTGAACCTCTTCAGTACTTTCTGTAATTCCTTTGAGATAAGCACAATTTAGCAACTCTGTCTCTGAGAATATCCATTCCCAAGATCTTCTTTGTTTTCCTAAGTCCTTCATCTCAAATTCTGAACTTAACTTCTGTTTCAATTTATGTATCTTCACCTTACTCTTGCTAGCAATGAGCATGTCATCTACATACAGGAGTAAGTAAACTTGATCTACCTTAGCATCTTTTTCACAGTAAACACAGTTGTCATATGACACTAACTTAGTTTTGCCACTAAAATGAAGCAACCGCAAGCACATGATCAGATAAATATCCTCGGTTGCATATTAAGCTACATGTTCGTAGTAGGTCGGTTTTTTGATGGACCATAACATCTGGATTTCTATTTTTAGGGCTCCGGGTATTCCCTTTTTTTTTTTTTTAAATTTCCTTTTCGTGCACTAAATTACAATATAGATAACATATGTGCTCCAATTGAACAACGTACTTATGGGAATCTCTATCATTTTTAGCGTAAGCCCTATATATTAGCGTGCCTATATCTAATTGCCCAACCCCATTTCAAGATCAAACTCGTATGGATTGTTGGTAGTCTTTTTTTCTTGTGTAGGCTCTGAGGTGGTTCCTTCTTTTTCCTTTGACATTTTTCAATCAAATTGGTATGTCCCATTAATTACGGGAGTTACACATCATATTCCTTGACAGTTCGACTATGAACATCCAGATCCGCCTTAACAAAGTGCTCATCTTCATGCATTAATTTCACTCACCGAAATTCGATTTGGAGAAATCCAATACACAACAATCATCTACTTGAAATGTAGAATGATCACACACAACTCAATTACATTAAAGTTGAATATTATGTCACTTCTCAATTAGTCAAATTTGGGTCCTCACCTATTTTCTTAAACCAATTTAAAAAACGACTTCTAAATTCTTCATCTTCAACAAATATCTCCTGCATAAATATAAGAACTTGTTATTTAAATAAACAATATTATATTAATATTATTATAAAGAACGAAAGCTAAAACATACCTACCTAAAACATTTACGCTGTAATAGTCTGTTTACATAGACAATCGTGGAACCTTATCAGTTCCGTTACAAAGGTTGACATGACGATAGAGTCTATGTTTTTCGCCGCAAAGTAGTGCCCAGGTGTTCGTTGAGATACTGGACAGTATTGCGCACACACCGGATTATATCCTGATTGGAGTCATTATACCTACCACCACTCTCCAAATGAAAGTTATAGCACTATACCGTTGGTTGGAAAGTCTTTTTACGATAAAATCTTTTTTGCCAGTCTGCGTGACTACCTATCACTTGGAATACTTGATTACCTATCACTTGGAATACCTGATGATATTGTGTAACACCACTCACATCCAATCATTTTCCCAACTCGCGGCAATCTTTTATAATATTTATTCTGGGCACACACCTCATAACCGTAAAATGATTCACGAGATATATTTCTTCATCAACACTGGAAAAAGAAAAAAAAAAAAAAACTAGAATATATAATAAATAGACACAAATTATTTTTAAAATTTAAAAGCAAAATATAAGCTACCTTTGGTAATTCGTCGTCCGGTTAAGCAAGTTTTGCATGTTTTTCACCCTGGAGATGTTGGGGTGGCCCTTAAATATTTTTGTCAGTATTAAGTTGTACATCATTGTCCAATCATATTTGAAGCAATCGAGATTTGAATGGCATCTTTTAAAGTCAACTCCATGTATAATGCCTTGACGATAAATAAGTTGTTCAAACTTAATTTGGTCGATAACATTATTTGTTCTTTCTCGTTAAACTTTGAAGTCCTTATAAGAGATTTCTCGTCCTTGTGTATCTTGAACATAAACTCAATCAACCCTTATTAGACCATCTTTATCAACAACTTCCCACAACCCAACCTATCAATAAAATATTCATTTCTATCTCTTCCACATACACAACCTACTCCACAACCTAAAAAATACATTTTCACACTTTATCAACAACCCAACTCAACCCAACATTTTAATATATATTAATTTCTTTTATCCAAATACAGATTTATTTCCCAATAAAATTAATATTTTTTATACGGTTTAATATTTGCATATTATTTTTCGCGCTTTTTCTAATATATTTCAAGAATAAAAAAATATTTGAATTCCGTAATTACAATAAGTCGATTTTGTTTTTCCGGTACGTTTAAAATATCATGCTAAAATAATAACCAAATTAAAATTGCAAAAGTTGAATTACGAAATCGAAAAAAATAAATTAAGTTACAAATACATGTCTGAAATACTAAATTACAAATATAAAAGATACAACTTATATATTTAATTAGCGGGACCAAATTTTCGCCATATATGCTCGACCGGGTTGTATTTAAGAGCGTTGTGAGCTTCCCTATTACAAAGTTGCTCCCTATTACTCATGTAACTGGACCAAAATTTGGCCGGCCCGAACTGGTCAGGTGGGGTCTGTCGGGCTAATGTCATATTTTGGATCGGTCCAGGTCGGGCCAAAATTTAGTTAGTCCTAGATATATTCGTCCCGCCCGTGATATTTTCCTATAATATACTAAGATTATCGGATCGGCCCGGGGTCCGTCGGGGATTTAGCCCATCGGACCGGTCCAGACGAGCCAACTATTTATAAAAAGAATAAAATAAAGAGCTTCAAATTTTAATTCAAAATATATCAACATTAGATTCTACTAAAAAAAAAATTAAGAATTTTGATAATTTTTTTAATTTTTATAAAATAAAAATTATATTATTTATTTATTATTAAAATTATATCCAATAAATAATTTAATACAATAAATGAGGTACCGACATGTGGCAGGTTGTGGAAGGGGGTTGGGTTGTGGACTAGGTTGGTTGACCAACCCCATCCACAATCTAGGTCATCAATCATTAGATATTTTTGCTTTAATTTTTAACTCCAATTTTTGTCATCTTCCCATGCCCTTGTCCTTGGAGGGCATGGATAAAGATGGTCTTAGGATTCAAAACTCCTCCGTAATAACACGAGTTAATACTGTCTTCTGGGGATTTATAATGCATCATCGAGTAAATGCATTTCGTGGCATGGTTATTCATATGATTAACGAATGATTTACCAGCTCTCTTATGTACCGTAATATCCGGATTTAGATTATTAGGGTCTGTCAACTTTCCTCCTTTTCCTTATTCCCTATTCGTGGACGAAGTTGCATGGAAGGTAATTCGGGTGGTTTAGTTCTACGACATAATTATACGAATAATTCAGGAACTCAATGTATACATAGAGGAACGATAATTCAGGAACTCAATGTGAGTTTCGTATGGAGCTAATTGATGATATGCATTGTCACCTCATCTGTAATGTTTGCAAATTTAAGTTCATATTACATCATCAACTTATGAGATTATGTATATCTCAATTTTATGAAATTTTAAAATACTAAATTTAAGAATTATGTAGCAAAATATATCATCAATTGACACCATACGAAAATATTAAAAGAATAATAAACAACCAATGACATTAAAGGAGTTCCCTGTCTTCATCATCTTCCATTTATTTCGCTTTTATTGAGGGCTCGTCCATTTTTTTAGCCCTAATTAACTCAAGTCACCTTCTGCATACTTGTAGATCCAACTTGTATACATCCAGACCGTACGAGGTTGGTTGGTACGATGGTTCAAATAAACTTTTAGAAAGCATCAACTGATTTGACTTTGTGTATAAAAACTTTCTTCCAAAATTATCAAACCACCACCACGTATGGCTCTATAAGCAACTCTATGGACTGGGGATAGAGCTGCAAATTCATAGATACACCTCGAAAATGGATCTTTACGTTTTTTAAGATCACTCACATCATATGAGTGGTACGGAAGGAAACAAATTGCATTGTCAATCACTTCAAATGAACGGCCAACAATAGAAGGAAGAAAAAAAGCCCAAGGAAAGGTACCGATTTTCCAACGTTGTGTCTCGTGTGAAGGATTCAGATTAAGAGTATAATTTTCCGCCTCACTTTGAACGAACAAATGGTTCTCAATCAAAGTGTGTGATGAAAAAAAAAACACGAAATACGATTTCCAATATTCTCACAGCGAAGCTTAGAAAGTTCATAACATTTGCCTTCAAGAGGATCGAATATTTCGAAATCACATCTAGAAGTCAGATAAATAACATTCTCAAAGACGGAAGTACGAAAAAGTAGAGTGAGTCTTGTGTGTGAACGATCACACATGTAACGGAATACACTTTTACAAAAAACACTGATACTTTTACAGGAAAAAGTGATATTTTTACTACATTGATACTTTTACAGATAAAGGTGATATTTTTGCTACAAAAAATGATACTTTTTTTTGTTCAAGAAATGTGATACTTTTACAGATAAACGTGATACTTTTACCACAAAAAGTGATACTTTTTTCCGTCACACCGTGTGACGGTCACATACGAGTTTTTGCCCAAAAAGTATTGGCAAAGCGCTTTCTATTGGCTATCATCAATATATATTATTTATTATATATTATATATTTATATAGGCTTAATAACTTAAAATACACGACCGTTTGATTAATTATCAAATATAATATGATCTTTTAAATATAAAATAAAATACATCACCTTTTAATTTTTTTCAATTTAATACACGTGACTAATTTGGGCTCCAATTGCTGGCATGGAGCCTGAAACAGAAGGTTGGGCCATAACGTTTTTTTACGTGGAATTAGAAGTTTTCATTTTTTTGATAACTTATAATTCAGTGGAATGACGTTACATATAAATTAACAACAGGGATCCGGTACGAGTCATTATTTTCAAAGACAAATTCATCTTCTCCTCAAATGAATTTCCTTGCGGTGCGGATACCCTCAGATTCTCTTTTCTTTATGTTTTTCTTTATCTCGTCCTTATCTCCAAGATTAGAAATGCCAGCAGCTTCTATCACGGATGGTATGGGTTCAGCGGCTCTGTCCTCTATTCTTCAAAGAGTTAAACTAGTTGCGGAGTGCTCCAGTTGTGAATCCCAATGAATACATATTGTGGTTGTGAGAAAAAATTAAGTCGGTTTTCCTCCTACGCCAAGTAAACGATGTATGTCACTGCTGCTCTGTAGAGAATTATGTCAAAGAGCTCGTGTAATCGAGTAAGCAATCATACATTTGGTTCATTTTTATTTGATGCTACACTTTATATAAAAATTAAAATTAAAATTAAAGAAAGAAACAAAAAATAGAAGTTAACATACTTGTTTTCCGTTAAAAAGGAGTATGCTACCATAATCCATTGTGTGGTAGAGAATGCAAAATATTTTAATTTACAAGATTCTTAATATGCTATGGCCTTTGGGATTAAAGAATTTCTTTTAGTGGATTAACTAGTGTTGTTTAAAAAGGAAAAGAAAAAAATTAATGTCATAAAAGTTATGACCTAAAATTTTAATTCCGGGTTCGTTCTGCTTCATCAATTGAAGCTTGAAATTAGTCTCGTGTATTAAATTGATGTTTTTTGTAAGGTTGTGTATTTATATGTAAATTTAAAAGATCGTGGTGCATTTGATAATTGACCGAAAGGTTGTGCATTTTCATGTTATTTAGCCTTTATATTATGTATCTTTTAGGTTTTAATTACTTAAAAATTTACGTTATTTTGATCTATTATCATTGCAACTTGACACACTAATTTTAACATAAAAATACACTACTTTCATATTTTTTCCAATTCGACGCATGTGTGGCAGTTATGTTCCAATTGCTGACATAGAGACCCTGATCAGGATCTTAGCGCACTCAACCATCCATCTACAGATAAAAACGACATTGTTTTTCTCAGAGCTCACCCAACAATCTATAGATGAAAGTGACATAATTTTTCACCATCTACAAATAAAAACGATATCATTTTTCTCAGTAATCATTTACCCGCTTTCAGTCATAAAACGTTCTATTTTCATATAATATGTTTCTTTTAGGACATCGGGGAATCATGGATGGGTCTAGAACCTGAGACCTCTTGGTTATAAGTTAAGAGTTATATCATCGAACTACAAGATTTTTGACGTCTTTTCATATAATTAGCATTTTACTCGTGCGTTGTACAATCAGTAATATTTGTGATAGTATAATAGTAAATATATTATTACTAATCCTATCATAAGTATATATATATATATATATATATATATATATATATATATGAGTATATATATATGAAAAAAATACTAAATATTATTATTATTACTTAACCCATAAAAAAATCTAATATTGGTATTGCTAGTATAGCCATATTTAGTCCTTTCAAAATATAGTAAAGCAGTGACAATCCCAACTAAAAAGAAAGCAGTGAGTCTTGTGTGTGATGGTCTCACATGTGACGGAATATACTTTTACATAAAAAATTAATTTATTTCTAAAAAAAATATTACTTATTTAAATACTTTAAATGTCAAGATATCAAAGGTTACGTGATAAAAAATATTTTTTATTTATAACTTAATGCTTTATTACGTATATATATGCAATATGAATGTCAAATTGATATTGTGAAATGATGATTAATTCAATATTTGTTTTTTTAAAAAAAAAAAAAATCGTTGAAACGAAAAATTCATAATCGAATTTTAGATGAAAAAGTGAAATATAAAAGTAAAAAAAAAAATAATATAAACTACATTGATATATATATATTTAAGAAAGCAGAAATGAGACGAAAGGTCATAATCGAATTTCGGATGAAAAAACTACAAATCTAAAGTAAAAAAAATCTCTCATCGAGCTATCTAGCTATAATACTGAAAGAGGGTTAAAAAAAGTAGGAGAAAATACGTGTCTTTTCCTCATAAATTTTGTTATTTTTTCTTTATTTATTCCTACTATATATTAAAAGAAAGCTCTTACAAAAAAGGAGACATGTGTGTCATTCATTCTTGTGGATTTTACTTCAATCAATTTTGTTTTTTTTTTTTGTTTCTTTTTATTCATTTTTTTTGTTTTTTTTATCTTTTCCCTTCGAAAGGTCTTATAACTTTTTTGTCTCAACTCAATTTTTTATAAGAAATATATCAAATTATTCCTCTTTTAACGGTCTTTAATTTAACATCCATAATACATATATTATAATTAAAATATTAATTTTAAAGTGTAAAATATATTTTTATGATGATAATGATATATTTTGATTTTTAAACATTTGTATATAAAATGAAAATGTGATATAATTTAAAAAATAATATTATTTTTTTGATAGGATTAAATTTTTTAGATGATTAAACTTATTTACATTAATTTTACCTTTTTTTTTAATCTTAATAAGGTTTGGATAGTTTAAATTATGTGTTTTAAAAAAGATTCGTAAAAAAATATAAATTTGTTAAGTTTACACTTTACACTAGAAAAAAAATTTAAGTTAGATGTATTACACTCTGTGCAATGTACTGCTGAAATAATATATAGGGAGAGAAATGAATCCAATTTCAAGTTTGGATTTAAAATATTCAACATCATTAGATCATACCTTCAAATAATTGAAGTAACAAAATTTATGAAAATATAATTGGTAGTTTTAAATTTTGATAATGAAAGATATTAAAAGTAAAAATATAAAAAAATTGAAATGTTAAAATTTATGAAAATCTGACTGGTAGTAATTTGTGATAACTAAAAGATATTAATTTTCTTTAAAAAACCAGATGTAGAAAATGATATTTAAGGAGGAAGAAAGATAATTGGACAAAAAAATATCAACTCTTGATTTTATATTTTCAAATAATATATTAGGCTAACAATTTTATTATATATTATTATTATAATTGAAAAAAATATTCATGCCCGCATCGATAAACATCTAGTCTAGTTAATACAAAACCTGGATAGTTTGATTGAGGTGTTATCATTGATTAATTCTAGGAAGAAAGAAAGAAGAAAGAGAAAATAACGTTAGTTTAGTGGGAGGAGGGTAAATGAACTACTAATTTACTTCGTATTCTTTCTTTCTTATTTTCTTTTATATAAATCTTTTTATTTTTTCTTTTTAATCTATAATTTAAAATTATCTATATTTTTTTGGTTACTAATCTACTTTGGACGAATTTAGTTGATTTCTTAAAAATATAAGATCAATTGAACTATAAACACTAAACCACTAAATCATGAACTGTGAACTGTGAATCGTGACATCGTAAGTTTACATTAGAAAATATATCCTAATCCAAGAAAGTTGAACTATAGACCTTAAACATGAAATTTAAACATGAATCCTGAATCCTGAACAAGTTCGATTTTAGAGTGGAACATGGTTGGAACAGAATAATTGTGGGATAGAGGATCCTTATCTTAATAGTTAATGTGTTTCCACGAGATTAATTATAGGAAGAAAAAGAAAAGAAAACCTAAGGTTAAATTATTTTTAGTACACTGGGGAATAAGGGTGGGGATGGGTCTAATTTCTGAAACCTCTTGGATATATATAAATCAAGATTGATGTTATCGAATTATAAGATTCTTGGCACCTTTTCATTTAATTAGGCGTTTAAGAAATTGTATATTTACAAATTTGCACATGTGCAAGCCAAAAATCTATGTTTGTAGTTCTATGTCAATAGTTGGATTCCTAAATTTATTCGGATATATTGAACTGAAATATTTTCATAGTCCAATTCATAAAATCATAATCATAGTCTAATTCGAAAACACAACCATCAGATTTAGTTTTATTGCCAAATAAACTTGTCTTAAACGTAGTTGGCACTAGTTGATGAAATTTAAAAGTTACCAATATTGTTACACAATGTTTTATTTTTATTTCTTTGATAAAATACACGTATGTCATATAAACATCACACGACATCTTACAAAATTACGCTGATATTACTATATTTTACAAAACATATGATTAATTATCAAAATCATTGTCTGAAATTGCTATAATAAGACTGTCAAATTTCAACAGAAGAATTTCAGCGGAACAAGAATTCGTTGGAATTTAAAAAATTTCAATGGATATTCCAACGAGAAAATGAACCTTTAGAATATTCTAATTGAAATTCCAACGGCATGAAAAATGGTTAGAAAAATTCTTTGAAGAAACCGTTAAAATTATATTTTCCAACGATAATATTCCCCTGAAAAGCATTTTGAGATTTATATAATGAACTTTCTGATAATTTAGTTGCATTTAATAATTTAATACCAAATTCCAACATAAAAATTCCAATGTAGAATAAATCCATTGGGAATTTTGATAAGTTTCCAGTAAAACTCCAACAACAAAACTTACGGAAATTTCTAAGAGTGCTCGGGAAAATGTCCAACAGTGCGTATATTTTATGGGCAATACTATTGTAGTTCGAATTCTCTATTCCACATTTATTCTATTTCAATCGTGTTTCACTTCAAAATCAAGGCATTCAATATAAAATCGTGAGTCCTGAACACATAAATTACAAGCCCTAAATTAGAACTATTGAATTATAAACACTAAATCATTAAGTCATGAACCGCGAATTGTGAAATCGTAAGTTTAGAATAAAAAATATAACCTAACCTAATCCAAGAAAGTCGAACCCTAAACCTTAAATATGTAATCTAAACATGAATTTTGAATCTAAATCATGAACTTTAAATTCGCATACTACACGCATGCACTACACATATACTACACACACTACACATACACACCACACACACTTTCATTATCATCGTCCTTTAAAAATGTTAAAGAAAAATTAAAAAAAGAGCAACTAAAATGCAATTGGATATGCTGCTGGAAATCATATGGGATAGAATGGTTATGGGAAAAAATCATAAATGCTCCCGTAACTTTTTACTTTAACGGATTTTGTCCCCTAATTTTTAACTTTTTCAATTTAGTCCCGTAACTTCAGTAATTGCTCAATTTTAGTCCAATTGTAATCGAAAAATGGTTAATTGACCGGAAAATGTCACGTGACCGGCACATGCTGACCAAAATTGGGAAAAAACGGCGAAGTAATTGACGTGGCAAAAATTACATTACGTGGATTCAATTTTTATTTTATTTTTTAACCAGTATCTGACATCATCAAATTAAAAAAAGAAGAAACAGTAAATTGATTTACACATCAGCCTAGATATTTTTGTAGGAGAATTAACCCATCTTCGTCGTTGACCCGGCCACCGCCAACAACCCCCTTGTCTTCTTCATCAACTTCTCCGGCGGCACCCTCTTTGCCGTGTAAGAAACTCCTTCAGAAATACCCACCTTTTCGAACTCCTCCCCGCTTAAGACAACCTTGACGACGACGTTAGTTTCCCAATGGACAGATTACAGTCGTAGTTTTCCAATGGCCGGCGTTGTTTAGCTAGGCATCGACCATATAGATCTGGTTCTCCAGCGAAAGGATCATGAAAACGATCGCGGGAACGACTCGAGAGTCTTCAGCACTGAATTGAGGGTATTTTAGTCTGGATATGTGTATACAGAAATATAAGCAAATAAAACACATTGACCCCTATTTCTTCGATCTCATTGGAAACACCCGCCTTGAGTAACGGATCAAAGCAAATTTGAGTTGGGAGAGACTTTGTGTAGCATCTGTGAAGATCAGTTTGGGGATGGGGAGCAGGTCGTACTTGAAAGGCTCACGCTTGGGATCGGAATGGTAGGTCGGGGTTGCGGTGGTGGGGGTGGAAGGCGGTGGAGGCTCCTATTGTAGCTCACCATCGTTGTGGAAACCAACGGATATTTTTCATAAAAATCGGGGGTTGCTGAGGTGTAAATTTGGGTTGTAAAAACTAAATAAAAAATGATTCCACATAGGCATATTCTTGCCACATCAATTGCTTCGCCGGTTTTCCCCAAATTCTGCCGGCATGTGTCAGTCACGTGACATTTTTTCGTCAATTAATCATTTTTTGATAAAAATTGGACTAAAATTGAACAATTACTAGAATTATGGGACTAAATTGAAGAAGTTAAAAACTAGGGGACCAAATCCGATAAAGTAAAAAGTTATGAGATTATTTATGATGTTTTCCCGAATGGTTATTGTACACTGCATTAGGACACAATTTTCAGAAAATATCCAAGGAGTAACTGTACTTCAAATGTTATTTGATTATACAAAGGAATGTAAAAAATTGCGACTCAAAGTCATTGGCGTACATTGCTGGAAGAAGATATGTGCTGCACTCAGTGTCCAAGAATCGGAAAAGACGAAAACTCAGTTGAGCTTGATGATCTTTGCTTGTTTTGTTATGGTGCCAACCTCTGTTGTTTATCTTGAGACAGAGATATCATTTAATTGTTTATTTGAATCCATGCTTGCCATTGAGATATGCGTTGGAAATTTTCAAACATACCCTTATTCCAACGGCCATTTTTCGTTGACTCGAAAAACTGTAAAAAAATTTCGCTGGAATTGAGAATTCCAACAAAAAGCTACTATATTCCAATGGTTTCTGTACCGTTGGAAGTTGCAGATTTTTTGTAGTGAACCAACCATATACTAATAAGACTAGTTTGCCACCCGTGCGATGCACGGACTAGAATTTTTTTGTTAAATTATTTTATAAATATAAAGATAAATATGTATAATAATGAAACTAAAAATAAGTAATGAATAAAATATATTACAAAGGACTTGTATGCAATGTTGTACTATAATAAGTAAAAATTTGATATAAAATATATAACATAACATGGTGTATGCGATAATTGTATATTTGTAATATTTGAATAATATACTAATACAATTACACATTAGTATAGGGCGAAGCGATGTCACATATATTATATTTGTATTTAGAAATGTTAGCATGAGATCCCACAATGATATTAGTTCATTAAGTAATGACGCTAGAGCATATTATTGTGACGTATTTAAAGCAAAAAAAAAAAAAAAAATCAAAATCAACCTATTATACTTATAGTTAACATCATTTGTCTTTTCACAAAAGAAAAGAGACACTAATTCATTCAACAAATCATTTTAACTATTAAATCTAAACTTTTGACCGTAAATTTTAACTTTAACGAATCGGCTCATCTTTTTATCAAATTTCTTTAGAACAATGATTCACAAAAAATATTATAAAAACGCAAACTAAAGTAAAAGAAATTAATTTTCTAAAAAGAGTAAATAATTCTTCACATAAAATATTATTTTGATAATATTTAGCATTTTTATTTTATATACAAAAAAATTAAAATCGGAATATATCATAAAAAATAAATAACACTTAGAAATTAATATTTAATATATGCATAATGGATGTCAAATCGAAGATCGTGAAAAGAAGATTAATTCAGTATATTTTTCATAAAAAACGTAGTTGAACCGAAAAAGTTATACGACTTTTAAATATTAAGGGGAAAGAAAAAAAAAACAAAAAAATGTGATTGGTTGGCTCTTAACCAACTCCCCTCATATTTCTCCCATTTCTCTTTTTTTCTAACGCACATATACACATAAATATTAATAGATGATTTTTAAAAAAAAAATCAAAAAAAGGAGAAAAAGACACATAAGTAGTTGACTTTTCAAAGATTTTACTTTTAAGAATAAGGTAGATATGCTGATTAATAAAATGAAAATCATACAAACACAGATTTCAAACTTAAAAAGCTTAATTACAGCTAAGGACGAAAATATCGGTGATTACGGAGATATCGGTATTTTAATTTAGAGAGATTTCGGTGAAATCTCGATTAATATCTAAATATCGGTGCAACTTTTTTAAAAATGCCGAAAATATATTAAAACAGATAATTCATCACGATATTTTATAGATTGTTATAAACCTACTTAAATTCAAATATTTAATATAAATATTGAGTGAAATTCACATATCTACAACTAGTTGATAAATAATAAACAATAGAAAACATTATCAGGCCACACAAGATACATTATGAACTCTTATTATCATAAAGGATTTTTAAGTATTTTACAATAATATTCTAATTTATTAAATCTTTGGGCTGCATTAAGAAAATTTAGTGGATTGCAAATAATTTAGAAATTTTACAACTAAGGATCATGAAATTTCATCGATATTAACCGAAATTTTACAACTAAGGCTGCATTAAGAAAATTTTACCGAAATTCACCGAAATTTCACCAATATTAACCGAAATTCACCGATATTAATCGAAATCTCACCAAAATTAATCGAATTTTACCGAAATTCACCGATATTAACCAAAAATTCACCAATATTAATTGAAATCTCACCAAAATTAATCGAATTTTACCGAAATTCACCGATATTAACCGAAATTTCACCGATATTAATCGAAATCTCACCGAGATTAATCGAATTTTACTGAAATTCACCGAAATTTTGGTAAAATTTCCACGAAATTACAACAAATTATACCTGGAGATAGCCCAAATTAAATTTTTTGGAGATTTCGGAGAAATTTCGGAGATATATCGGAGATATTCTGACATAAATTTATTACATCCGAATTTCGTTTCGGTATCGTCAAAAGAGAGATATCGGAGAAATGGAGATATTTTAATCCTTGATTACAGCAGATCTTGGAAAATGGCATATTACGATCAACAGTTTAGACCCACTGGCATGTGTAAAAACACCATAATTTTGCATCTTCTGAATAAAACATATATTTTACACTAGTCACTAAATTAATAACAAGATGAGTTGAAACCAACAGTACTAGAGGTCAATGAACCTCATCATCAACCATAAAAAGGCAAAGTATAGATATATTAATCAATTCTATTGTAATTGAAACAGGACAAACCACAGACAAAAACACCAAATTCATAGAATCAGCTTTACCAGCTTCATATGGGAGCTGTATCTGCAGACAAACAGAGGAACAACACACGATGTTCGGTACGTGGCAGAGTTTGACGGCAGCGGTCTGGCTGGCTGTGAAACTGTTTGGGTTTCGCTTTTTAAGAATGTTTTAGATATCGTGGACAGACGGCCTGCAAAATTCACCTTGAAGGTTATAAAGACAGTGATTGCCAATCAAATGATATACAGGGCTAATGAACTTTAGCAAAACAAATCACTATAAAATGTAGCAACAATCAACTCAACTCTTTTCATTAGTTCAACATCACATTACTAGAAAGATGGATAGATAAATAGATAAAATGAAATACATCAATGCTTACTTCTCGATTAGTTGAGTTCCTCGAATGAAGGAGAAGCTTTTAAAGATGAGCTCGGTTTTGGGTCTGACCCCTAAGCAACAAGACTTGACCTTCTTTGCTCCAGGGAGGAGAAGGAATTCCCTCCTCCCGTCTTCCATTTGTTTCGCCCTTACATTTTCCAGTTCCCTTCTGCATTTTTTCAGATCTAATTTGTATACATCTAAGAACATTTGAGGTTGGTTGGTATCACATTTTACCCCAACTTGTAGATGGCACAAACTGATTTCACTCGTTGCATCAAAACCATCTTCCAAAATAGTCCAACCACCACCCTCAAATGTATAACCAACTTCAGGGACTGAGGATAAATCTGGAAATTCGTAGAACCTCCTAGAAAATGGATCTTCGCCTTTTTTAAGACCACTCAAATCAAATGCGCAGTCGGTAATCAAACATATTGCATTGTCAATTACTTCGAATGAACTAGCATGATGTTCTGGAAGAAATGAAGCCCAGGGAAACCTACAGGTTCCCCAACGTTTAGTTTTAAGGGGATGGTTCAGATTAAGAATACGATTTCCCTTGTCAGTTTGGATGACCAAGTGCATTTGGGTTAAAGTGTGGGACAAAATATAGAATGTTTCACCCTTTCCAACAAGTTTAGGTGGTTGAAGTTTAGGAAGTTGATGACTTACTCCTTCAATAGGATCAAATATTTCGAAATCACATCTATCACACATAGTCTCAATATCTGTCGAAAACACTAAGATCCTACCATCGTCTAGCACAGTGGCAATAAGGTTCAGTTTGGCATCATTCAAAAGCCCAGCCTTAACAAAGTCACTTCTATATAATTTCAAATCGTAACAGCTCGATTCTGGTAGCTCGTATTTCAGTACTGATTTCCATAGTTGTGGGTCTGGATTATATAGATAATGGTAAGACGCAAAAGCATAAAGGGTAGAGCCTAAAACACAAAATGCACCATTATAGATACAGGTACGACTCACTCGAACCGTAGATTTACTAGAACTATCTGTAGAAGCTAAATCCACAATAAGAATCTCGTACTCCAGCATATCAATATAATCATCATCATCAGGCTTCTCAGATGAAGAAGCCAAGGTAACAATACAAACTTTTTTATCACCCATCACAAGCTAATCGTGTAGAAGAGATTAAAAGAAACACTAACCGTAATCGCAACTCTGATGGCGGAAGCTGTGAATTGAAGCACACAACTGATCGCAGTAAGCCCTGATCACTGACAATAGGGGGAAATTTCTCGATTCTCAGACGAGAGAATTGTGAAAACCTAATCATATTTGAATTGGCTTTTATTTATATAGGTGGCGTGCTTGACACGATAGTACAAAATTGGATAAGGTTTTTATTGGATTTTCTACTAATTATTAGGATTTCGAGTTTAAACGGGAATAAAACAAATAACATTGAAACAATAACTCGAATCAACTAAATTCGATAATTTCTCGTGAATAAATCGAAATTAATATATTAAATTACAACTTTCATAATTGAAATTATCTGTCTTATTTTAATTAATTAACTCCCGTTTAGTTTTGATTTTTATTAGTTCTTTTAATTTTGTCAAACACTGTAAAATATAGGAGTATTTAATTACTATAATTTTATACTATTTATTTTAAGTTCATTTAATTGAAAAAATTCAATCACAATTAGTATATTTTTTTATAAGTTAACAATCCTTTTGAGAATAACTCAGATTGGATTCTTACCATATCATCATTTTAGATTGCTTATGTTTAAAATATTAATTGACTCTTTCTTTTAAAAATATTTTGAGTCAAGCAACTGTGTTTTCTTTTTTATCAATTTACATTTATTGCTATTAACTATTCAATAAGTATTGTTTAAAATTTATCTTATTTGATGAATTTAAAATTTAAAATTGCTATTTTATTTTATAAGTTTTTAAATATAGTACTTTGAAATTGAAAATTACAAAAACATAATGTAAAGAATAAAAGTAAAAGTAGTATAGACACTTTCACGTGAAATATACGGATTTTATTCGTGATATATTCATATATACTGTTATATTTTGAAAATCTCAAGGTTTAGCCGTCTCTTAAACTTTTATTTAAATTGCGCAATAAATATTGAAGAAATTGTAAAATTCGGAGAATTTTGTCCCTATGCTTAACACATGTGATGTGTTATTAGTGGCAGACAGGCCCAACGGACCCATCGTATATGAAGGTTTTTGGGCGAATAAAATTCATCGAAAGTGGATAAAGTGCAAAGCTTACGGACTTCATAGACTAGACCAAATGAAAGTCGTAATGATTGAGTCCCTCTCTAGGTGCATAAGGTTTTCTGTGGAGCTCGGAAATTATCGAAATCAGATCGAAATTTAAATCAAATAAATTTTGAATCGAAAAAAATTAATTTTTTTCTTAATTGAACTGAAACGATTATTTTTTTGTACGAATTCGGATATTTCTCAATTTTTCGAACCGAAAATCGTACTTTGCTGTATCAAACCATACCGAACTGAATTAATCGAATAACCAAATAAAATAATAATTTATAAAATTATTTAAATTAGAAATATACTTTGTTCAAATTGAATATGTCATACAAAGATAAAAAAATTCCAGTTATCCGAATTGAATCGAATTGAACTGCTTTGTTAGATCCAAAATTTTGAATTGAACCGTCCAAAAAAAAAAAAATTGTTTCCTACCGTCCCAATTTTTTGGATAAATTTTAGATACTCATTTTTCAAATAATTAAAGTTTAGTATGAATGAATATTTCTAAATGTTCGATTCACATCGTACTGTACACATCCGGCGTAGAGTACTAATTATTATAGAACAGAGAAGTGGAAAAAATACGACAAAGAGGTAAAATAAAAGATTGATTGCTGGTATGCGAGAGAGTAAAATAGGGAAGAAAAAGAGTAAAGTATAAGAAAAAGAAGAAGAAATAGGGAGTGTTTGCGGTTGCTTTTGTTTTTTCGGAAGTAATTAAAATTAAAAATTGTTTAAAATAAAAAATTGATAGTGTTCGAAGAAAATATAATTATAGTAAATTCATAAGTTTTAGTGTTTGCAAAATAATCACCTTTCGTAAGAATAACCTTTTGCAACTTATTTTTTGGAGTAAATATATTTAAATCAACCCATACTTTGGGGTTTTTACACTTCAATACCTAAATTTTGTTTTCTTACGAATTACAACTTGAGCCATGCCTTCCCGTTATACAAATTGTACAAGTAATAATCTATGTTGAATTCTTCCTGACAAATATCAAACAAGCGACAATCACATGTCAAATGCCGACCCAGCCTACCTACTAAGTTGGCCAATTCAGCTCAGGTCCACACCAGAAGCGGGTCGGACTGAACTTTTTGTATAATACCTCGACCCAACTCAACATACAGACTACATATAATGGGCAAGTCCCACGCTGACCCGGGCTATACGGGCTGGGCTGGTGGATTGGTGGGTTGGGCTGGTGGGCTAGTGGACTGACCTATTATGTATATATTTTTCTTTTGTTTTTTCAGCACATTTCATATTTTATAATTATTAAATATATTGTATAATTTATTATTGTATATTATTTTAAATCATCATACTTGATCACTTAATAATGACTCTACTTTATTAAAGTCAAAACTCGATCGATAGGCACATAACATTTCACAAGCTTCTACTCAAAATTAAGATTTATATAAAAAAAATGATAAACTCTACTACTCATACAAAATATGAAAAATAAAAAAGAAACTTCTAAGGCTCATAACTAAATATTATAAAAAAAAATTATAAACTCTCTTATTCAATCCTAGTGGATTTGGGCTGGGCTAGCCCGTTATGGACCTAGGCTGGGCTGAGTTGGGTTTCTAGTGAACTTGAGCTTTTAGCGGGACTGGACTTGATAGAATTTTTGAGTCCACTATGGCTCAAATAGCTCACATAATTTGGATCATTTAGCCCGTTACTATTCACGGACCGAGCCGTGACAAGCTTGTCTTGAGCTGGGCCTGGCTAATTTGGCCCATTTCTCAAAATTTAATCGGGACAAAAATTATTGAGCAAAAATCGGCTCATTTCCCTAAAGCATACTATGTATTTCAGGTCGGACCACAACCTATCGATTTTGACACATCGAGTTGGGCATGTTAGGCTCAGTTAGGATTGTAAATGAACCGAGAACTAATACTATGAAACCGAACTCAAATTGCAAATATGAACTCGAATTCGAATAGAATTTTAAAAAGTGATTTGAATTTGACTCTTGAAAAATATATGAACATATTCGATTTGATTCGAGATTTGAAAAGTTCTCTTTTATTTTTTATTTTTTAAATATATTAATTTTTTTAATTACAACTTTTAATAAAATATATTATATTTAAATTTTCTTTTATGATATAGCTATATAAATGTATATTATATATATATATATATATTTAGTATTATATATGCATTATTTAAATTTTTAAATATATGATATATAAACAAATTGAATATTCTAATTATTAGATCAAACACGACTGTAAAAGTTTCTTTTTATTTTTAGAAAGGGACAATAAAAAGTTTTAGATAACTTCACTTTGTCGCAATATTAAAACAGTTTCACCCAACCCCAAATAGAATAAAATGTAATTACTATTGTATGATTATTTGTATTTATTTCAAAGATATTATTATAGATGTCACGGAAAAAATAAAAAATTAAGAAAAAAAATGATTTTGTGCATGAAATATGTTTATGATTATCTTATCAAGTATTTTACAGGGTGTTGGACTCAATTTAATTATTTTTCTATTGTAACTTTATAAACTAGTAATATTCTCGTGCGATGCACGGAAGTTTATTTAAAAATTAATGATTTTAATAATACTAAATATGTTATAATCTAATATTTAAATATGTGATCGTTTTATCCTAATAAAATATTTTCTTTTTAAATATATGATATAACATAAATAAAATTATAAGTAATGTAAATATATGTTTCTCGCACGTCATATATGAATTTAATATAACTTACTTTATATATAGGTGTATATATATATATATATATAGATAGATAGATAGATAGATAGATAGATAGATAGATAGATAGATTAACATTAAGATAAATATCCAATATAAAAAAATCTTTTTCAAAATGATCACTTCTTATCTTTGAAATCCAAACACACATTCATTATGTCTGTATCATTCTTCATCTATGTAAATAGCTTAATTAATTATGAATGTTAAAACAAACATAAATATCAAACTATCAACTCATATTATTAAATAAAATAAACTGGATAATGTTATAAGAAAATTATTTTTCTTTAATTTTCAAAATTATCCTTGAATACTTTAGAAAATGATTTTCAAAAAGATTTTGAAAATAGATCTGATTATAAACAGATTATTAATGATCAGATCAACAAAATTGAAAAATGGGCTGATAAGCCTAATCAATGATTTTATTATTATAGAAGACCAACTCCTATGGATGTTCTTAATGAAGAACAAGAATATATTTTGAATAATAGCTATAGTGGAAGAAATATTTATGAATGGAATATTGATGGTTATACTGAAAAACAGATTTATAATACTGTTCATAGAATTCTTATGTATTCTACGGTTTGTAAGAATAATGGTAATACCGATAAAAATATTGCAAAAATTATTATTGCAGGTTTTACTGGCCAACTTAAAGTTTGGTGGGATCATTATTTAACCCAAGAAAATAGAGATTATATTCTCAACAATATAAAACAAGAGAATAATATTTCAGTGGAAAATGCGGTTTATACTTTAATTATTAATATTATAGAACATTTCACTGGCAGATATTCTGATAATAGTGAACATATTCGTACACTATTACAAAATCTGAGGTGTAAAACTCTTACAGATTTTAGATGGTATAAAGATACATTTTTAAGTAGAGTAATGGAACTCCCTGAGAGTAATAGCTCTCATTGGAAATCAAAATTTATTGATGGATTACCTTATTTATTTGCAGAAAGAGTAAGAAATAATTTAAGAGGTAATAATGTTCATGTTCCATATGATAGTTTTACTTATGGTAAATTAATTGGTACTTGTATTCAAGAAGGTTTAAATTTATGTAATGAAATAAAATTGAACAGACAAATAAAAAGACAAAATTTGTCTGAGAAAAAACAATTAGGTCAATTTTGTGAACAATTTGCCATGGATATGTCTAGTACTAGTAAAACTAGTAAGAATAAAAATAAATATGATAAAAATGATTTTCTTAAATATAGGAAAAGAAAAAAGGCTTCTAAAAGAAAAATAGAAAGACACGCTAATAGAAAGCAAGAAAGGGAAGAAAGAAAAAAACAAAGAAATAAATTAATTATATGCCATAAATGCCAAAAGGTTGGTCATTATGCAAGAAATTGTTGGGTAAAAAAGAAGATTAATAATCTTCAAATTGATGATAATATCAAGGATATAATATCCAAAATATTGTTAAAATCAGATGATTCAGAATCAGAATCGGTTACAAAATCTGAATTAGATTCAGAAATATCAGAAATATCTGATATTGAAAATCTAAAGGCTTTAGATCAAGAATCAGTAATATCTGATTCAGAATTATCAGATGCTAATGAATGCAAATGTCAGGATAATAAGCCTGATGAAATAGATGAAATTTATAGACTTTTATCTCAAATGAAAAATTTGGAGATAAATGTCTTAGATCATAATAATATTATGGATTTATTAAAATTAATAAAAGATCCTAATTTGAGATCTTCAATAATAGATCAAGTGGGTAATATCCCAAGTTCATCTAGTGATACTGGAAATCAACAAGAAAAAAATAATTCTATATATGTTTCAGATGAACCTTATCTTATGAGCAAGGTTTATCAAATGCTTAAAGAAAAACAGAAGGATAAAACTCCTACTTCTTTAAGTGATTTAAATATTGAAATTGATAATCTTAAAAAAGAAATTAAAATTCTTAAACAAAATAATAATGTTTTGGAAAAAAGAATTGATAAATTAGAAGGGAAAAATGAAATAATTATATCTGATAATAATGATGAAAGTTTTCTTAATAATATTGAAATGTTTATTTCACAAAAATGGTATGTAAAAATTACTCTTTTAATTGATGATTTTTATTCAAAAGAATTTATTGCACTCATTGATAGTGGTGCAGATTTAAATGTTGTACAAGAAGGATTAATTCCTACTAGATATTTTCAAAAAACAACACATTCTTTATCCCATGCTGGTGGGCAAAAACTTGATATTAGTTTTAAACTACCAAAAGCTTATGTTTGTATTGATAAAAAATGTATTTGTACAAGTTTTTTACTTGTAAAAAACATTTCTAACCAAGTTATACTTGGATCCCCCTTTATAAATCAAATTTATCCTTTTACTAAAGTAGATAATAATGGTATTATTGGCACATATGAAAATGAACCTATAGTACTAAAGTTTATTACTAAACCTTTTACAAAAATATTACATAATATTTATGATAATATTAAAGCAAAAGAAAATCAGCTAAATTTCTTAAAACAAGAAATTAATATTCTATCTATAGAAGATAGTTTGAAAAATCCTAAATTACAGGATAAGATTAAGTTAATTCATAATCAAATGTGTATAGACATTTGTAATGATCTTCCAAATGCTTTTTGGAATAGGAAAAAACATATTGTTTCGCTTCCTTATGAAGATGGTTTTACAGAGGATAAAATTCCTACTAAAGCTAGACCTTGTCAGATGAATTCTGAATATTTAGAATTATGTAAAAATGAGATTAAATCTCTTTTAGAAAAAAATATCATTAAGCCATCTGAATCAGCTTGGTCTTGCACAGCTTTTTATGTTAATAAACATTCTGAACAAGAAAGAGGAGTACCTAGATTAGTTATAAATTATAAACCTCTTAATAAGGTTTTAAAATGGATTAGACATCCAATTCCAAACAAGAAGGATCTTCTTGATAGGCTTTATAATGCTGTTATATTTTCAAAATTTGATTTAAAATCTGGATTTTGGCAGATTCAAATTAATCCTGCTGATAGGTATAAAACTGCCTTTAATGTTCCTTTTGGACATTATGAGTGGAATGTTATGCCATTTGGATTAAAAAATGCTCCTTCTGAATTTCAGAAAATAATGAATGATATTTTTACCCCTTATAGTGAGTTTATAATTGTATATATTGATGATATTTTAGTATTTTCAAAAAATATTGAAATACATTTTAAACATTTAAATATATTTAAAAATTTAGTAATTCAAAATGGATTAGTTATTTCTAAACCGAAAATGATACTTTTCCAAACAAAAATAAAATTTTTAGGACATTTTATTGAAAAAGGTAATATTATACCTATTAATAGAAGTATTGAATTTACTTCAAAATTTCCTGATGAAATTACTGATAAAACTCAGTTGCAAAGATTTTTAGGGAGTCTAAATTATATCTCTCCTTACTATAAAAATCTTGTAGAAGATACTGCTATCTTATATGATAGATTAAAGAAAAATCCTATTCCCTGGAATAATAAGCATACAGATGCAGTAAGAAAAATAAAAAATAAGGTTAAATATTTACCTTGCTTATCATTAGCAAATCCCAAGTGGGAAAAAATTATTGAAACAGATGCCTCAGATATTGGTTTTGGAGGTATTTTGAAACAAATTGATCCTATTGATAATAAAGATTATTTGATAAGATTTTATTCTGGTAAATGGAATAATAGTCAAAAGAATTACGCCACTATAGCCAAAGAAATTTTAGCTATAGTCAAATGTGTTTTAAAATTTCAAGATGATTTATATAATCAGAAATTTATTATTAAGACTGATTGTAAAGCAGCTAAATTTATGTTTAATAAAGATTTTAAACATGATGTTTCCAAACAAATGTTTGCTAGGTGGCAAGCTCATTTAGCCCCATTTGATTTTGATATTATATATAAAAAAGGAGAAGAAAACTCTCTTCCTGATTATTTAACTCGAGAATTTTTGACATAAACTTTTCAGGTATGTATTCTCGAGGAAGAGGATCTTTCCCTTATAGGGGAAGAGGCGGGAGAGGCCAAAATATTGTTTTGGCTCAACATGGAAAGCAGAAACTAATTTCTGCTAATATTGCGAATATTTCGCAAGAAATGACATATCAAGAATATCTTCAATGGAAGAAAGATCAATCTTTTCAAAATGAAGAGAGTGCTAATAGTACTCCAGCTACTTATGCCAATATAGTAGAGACTGATGAGAAAAATCCTAATAAGGATTTTATTAAAAAAGAAAAAGAAAAAATGATATTTATAATCAGTAATACTGATTTAAAATGGGAAAATGATCCCTGAAAAATTTTAGAAAGATATCTTTCTAATCAAGGATCACCCTATGAGGTTTATAAATCTCGAAATTATTATGAGAATTTACTCATAAATAATGCATGTGAAATAACTCACATGACTAGTGGAAATAAAGATGAAGTTTATAACTTCTCAAAAATTATTATTAAACAACTAATTACAGTTGAAGAATGGGGAATTTCTCCATCAAGAGAAAAATCTTTCTCTTTCAACAATATTACTGTAAAATATAATTATTGGGATTATATCCAAGCTTTTGAAAAGGTATTCTTTTACAATAATGAAAAAAGAAAACATACTTGGTTGATTAAAGTATGTGATAAAGTTTATAACTCTGAAATACCAAATTGGTTTAAGAAATGGTGGAAAATATTTGGACCAACGGAAGAAATTCTTCCAGAATTATTAATTGAAGATTTTAATAATTGGAAATATGTGAGTCCCACATTGGAAAATATCACTAATAGTGATAAATTTTGTACATGGGAAGCTCCCATGCATTTCTTTATTGAATTTTCAATCCCATGGATATTCAAATGGGATATTAAGGTTGGTTATACTGATCAAATTCCTTGCTTAAAAAGAATCTTTTATACAAGATTTTGGGAAAAAAATGATAAAATTAGATCCCAGTACTAAAACCTTATCTGGTGCTGATACTTTGGATAAAATCCAAAAGATAATAAAGGCTTATAGCCAAGAGAAAAAGAAAAATAAAGAAATAACCACTAGAAATAATATTTCTAGAAAATTAATGAAAAATGTGGATAAATTATCCAAAGAAGAAATTGTTGAGTTATATCTCAAACAAATGAAAAAAGAATTATTGGATGATTTGGATGATGAAGAAGAGATGGTTTCTGTCCAGAGTAATACTTCATCAAAAGGAATGTCTATAAACATGCAAGATGCACAAGATCCAGCTGAAGATATTCTTTCAGAAGAACAAATGGCAAAATTCTTCCAAGAATTGGATAAAAAAGGAGAATCATCCTCCAAATAAAAATCGGAAGATATGGAGAAATGATGTGACAAAAGAATAGTATATGTCATTATTAAATAGTATCAAACAGTAAATTCACTGTTTATATGTCACTGTCAAACAGTGTAAAACACTGTTTATAAACAGTGTAAAATACTGTTTATACTTTTAATAAATGTATGAAGTCCGTGTTTGATGTCCGAGGGCCTTGTATATATAGACCACTTAGTAGAAGAGGACTTCATCCATCAGTTTCCTTTTCTCTTCTTTCTATTAGCGTGTCTTTCTATTTTTCTTTTAGAAGCCTTTTTTCTTTTCCTATATTTAAGAAAATCATTTTTATCATATTTATTTTTATTCTTACTAGTTTTACTAGTACTAGACATATCCATGGCAAATTGTTCACAAAATTGACCTAATTGTTTTTTCTCAGACAAATTTTGTCTTTTTATTTGTCTGTTCAATTTTATTTCATTACATAAATTTAAACCTTCTTGAATACAAGTACCAATTAATTTACCATAAGTAAAACTATCATATGGAACATGAACATTATTACCTCTTAAATTATTTCTTACTCTTTCTGCAAATAAATAAGGTAATCCATCAATAAATTTTGATTTCCAATGAGAGCTATTACTCTCAGGGAGTTCCATTACTCTACTTAAAAATGTATCTTTATACCATCTAAAATCTGTAAGAGTTTTACACCTCAGATTTTGTAATAGTGTACGAATATGTTCACTATTATCAGAATATCTGCCAGTGAAATGTTCTATAATATTAATAATTAAAGTATAAACCGCATTTTCCACTGAAATATTATTCTCTTGTTTTATATTGTTGAGAATATAATCTCTATTTTCTTGGGTTAAATAATGATCCCACCAACCTTTAAGTTGGCCAGTAAAACCTGCAATAATCATTTTTGCAATATTTTTATCGGTATTACCATTATTCTTACAAACCGTAGAATACATAAGAATTCTATGAACAGTATTATAAATCTGTTTTTCAGTATAACCATCAATATTCCATTCATAAATATTTCTTCCACTATAGCTATTATTCAAAATATATTCTTGTTCTTCATTAAGAACGTCCATAGGAGTTGGTCTTCTATAATAATAAAATCGTTGATTAGGCTTATCAGCCCATTTTTCAATTTTGTTGATCTGATCATTAATAATCTGTTTATAATCAGATCTATTTTCAAAATCTTTTTGAAAATCATTTTCTAAAGTATTCAAGGATAATTTTGAAAATTTTTCTTCTAATAATTTTTCTAATTCTGTCAAAGATTCTAATTTAAAATCTTTTATCTCTGGTGGAAGTTGTATACTAGGAGTAGCAATCAACTCTTTTTCAAAATCAATTTTTGAAATCATTTTATCTTTTTTATTATTTATTAAAGAAATTACATTATCAACCTTATTATGAAGTGAAAGTATATGCTCTCCTAAAACATTAATAAATAAATTCATATAATTATTTTGTTTAATTAATAAATTTATATGACTACAAGTTACTTGTAAAACATCATTTTCAAATAATTTTGAAAAAGCAAGGAAATTACATATATTATTATCTTTTTCTATTTGAAAAGGTTCTTGAGGAGGAAAACCATTATTAATGATTTGTCCATTCATTAATCTATAATTTCTTTCTAAAACAGAAATATATTGATCTACATAAGTAGACATAAACCATGGAACAAATAAAATTAAAGTATTAGTCTCTTCACATTTTTTATAAAAATTTTCTTGTATAATTTGCTTTTCCATTTTATTGAAATTTTCAAAAAACCAATTTCTAAATGGTTCCCATTTGGGAAGTCTGAATTCTTCACTAATGATTTTTCTGGCTTCTGAACCAGGGCTAAAATCAATTTTTTGAGCTTTAAAATCCATAAATCAAGGAAAACTCATTTCAGACATTGTCTCCATGTGTCTACTATTGACACTCTTAACAATATTATCTTTGCCAATATGCAATTCATTTATTCTATCTTCTTCAGATATTACATCATCATTATTTCTCAAATTCTCTCTTATTAGAGAGGTAGAAGCTCTGGAAGGAGTTTCCACAGTATAATCAATAGGAGAAATATAAGATCTCATAGAGGATGATTTTAAAGATAGAGATCTATCTTTTATAAAATTATCAAACTGTATATTAACAGTTCCTTCAGAAGTTTGAAAAACATTCAATAATTTTGAAGAAATAGTTGGCTGTGGTTTTACAGCTTTTTCAATAATCCAATTTTCTGGAAACACAATTTCTTCCCATTTAATAGATCTTCTTGTCATAATATTAGATCTATTGAAATTTGTCTCAATCAAAATTGTTTCATTAACAGGCTTATCCTTTATTTTACAATGAGGATTCAAAGTAAATAAAGGTTTATAATATATTCTGTAACAAATACATATAACTTCAGATCCTAAAGAATAATCATAACCATGAATTTTAACATTTAATGTCAAAGCATCAAGTATGTTTATATCAGTTAAAGATAATTGTAAATTTGGATAAACATCAAAATAGACTGGACCATGAGCCAGACTAGATTGGATTATTCCCATTAAAGATTTTTTCCAATTTAAATTTCTACCATCTCTTAAAGCTGCAATAAAGCTTTCTGGTAGTCCTTCTAAGGTTAAGGGTTTAAAAGCAATTTGCACTAAACCAATATGTAAAAATTTATATTCTTTTTTATAAGGTAAAATATCTTTTTCTGAAAGTAATTTTATAATTACTTCTTCATTATTAATAGAAATAGATTCTTCAGTTGTTTTAACAACTTGTTTAAAACCAAGTTTTTCAAAAGTTCCTAATTTATAAATTACTTTAGGATCAATTTTTGGAATTGTCCATTTGTTTAATAACTCAAGATTTTGAGGTGTATCATACTCCATATTTAAACTATTTTTTATAGAATTATTTTGTCGAAACATTAAATTTTCTTAAAGTGTTAAATTATATCATCCCTAGATAAAATTATCAAACCATGGCTCTGATACCTTAATAGCACCCAGGCATACATACCCCATATGATACTCAATCTTGAATCTTGTTGTCAGGAAGACGAATCTTATTACAAATCTGAGTTTAGGAATATATTACAAATTGAAAATCCGTCAACCATAATAGCACCCAGGCATACATACCCCATATGATACTCAATCTTGAATCTTGTTGTCAGGAAGACGAATCTTATTACAAATCTGAGTTTAGGAATATATTATAAATTGAAAATCCGTCAACCATAATAAATATTCAGGAAATCAAATGACCCCCAAACACCCTAAACGCCATTCCATCGGCAAAAGCGGGCTTACCATGGGTTCAAACAGATTCCTGACTTATTTATTATAGGCCAGATAATCAATCAACCTCTCAGATTCAACCTAACTTATTGATTCAAGAATTTGTATCATATAGTTATGTACTTTGGTACATTATAATATTAAGTCATAGAATGAACAACTTTATCTAGTTCAGACATAATTTAACACTAAGGATTTAGCCTATAAGGCTCATCCTTCAACAAAATAAATTCTGTAAATAATTTAAAAGAACTATAAATTAAAGAACTTACAATACTTTAGAGCTGCACCAATACAAGAGTGATAATTTTATTTCTTCGAAATATTTTACAAGAGAGAAGTTTACAAGAGAAAGAAGAGAAAAGGAAACTGATGGATGAAGTCCTCTTCTACTAAGTGGTCTATATATACAAGGCCCTCGGACATCAAACACGGACTTCATACATTTATTAAAAGTATAAACAGTATTTTACACTGTTTATAAACAGTGTTTTACACTGTTTGACAGTGACATATAAACAGTGAATTTACTGTTTGATACTATTTAATAATGACATATACTATTCTTTTGTCACATCATTTCTCCATATCTTCCGATTTTTATTTGGAGGATGATTCTCCTTTTTTATCCAATTCTTGGAAGAATTTTGCCATTTGTTCTTCTGAAAGAATATCTTCAGCTGGATCTTGTGCATCTTGCATGTTTATAGACATTCCTTTTGATGAAGTATTACTCTGGACAGAAACCATCTCTTCTTCATCATCCAAATCATCCAATAATTCTTTTTTCATTTGTTTGAGATATAACTCAACAATTTCTTCTTTGGATAATTTATCCACATTTTTCATTAATTTTCTAGAAATATTATTTCTAGTGGTTATTTCTTTATTTTTCTTTTTCTCTTGGCTATAAGCCTTTATTATCTTTTGGATTTTATCCAAAGTATCAGCACCAAATAAGGTTTTAGTACTGGGATCTAATTTTATCATTTTTTCCCAAAATCTTGTATAAAAGATTCTTTTTAAGCAAGGAATTTGATCAGTATAACCAACCTTAATATCCCATTTGAATATCCATGGGATTGAAAATTCAATAAAGAAATGCATGGGAGCTTCCCATGTACAAAATTTATCACTATTAGTGATATTTTCCAATGTGGGACTCACATATTTCCAATTATTAAAATCTTCAATTAATAATTCTGGAAGAATTTCTTCCGTTGGTCCAAATATTTTCCACCATTTCTTAAACCAATTTGGTATTTCAGAGTTATAAACTTTATCACATACTTTAATCAACCAAGTATGTTTTCTTTTTTCATTATTGTAAAAGAATACCTTTTCAAAAGCTTGGATATAATCCCAATAATTATATTTTACAGTAATATTGTTGAAAGAGAAAGATTTTTCTCTTGATGGAGAAATTCCCCATTCTTCAACTGTAATTAGTTGTTTAATAATAATTTTTGAGAAGTTATAAACTTCATCTTTATTTCCACTAGTCATGTGAGTTATTTCACATGCATTATTTATGAGTAAATTCTCATAATAATTTCGAGATTTATAAACCTCATAGGGTGATCCTTGATTAGAAAGATATCTTTCTAAAATTTTTCAGGGATCATTTTCCCATTTTAAATCAGTATTACTGATTATAAATATCATTTTTTCTTTTTCTTTTTTAATAAAATCCTTATTAGGATTTTTCTCATCAGTCTCTACTATATTGGCATAAGTAGCTGGAGTACTATTAGCACTCTCTTCATTTTGAAAAGATTGATCTTTCTTCCATTGAAGATATTCTTGATATGTCATTTCTTGCGAAATATTCGCAATATTAGCAGAAATTAGTTTCTGCTTTCCATGTTGAGCCAAAACAATATTTTGGCCTCTCCCGCCTCTTCCCCTATAAGGGAAAGATCCTCTTCCTCGAGAATACATACCTGAAAAGTTTATGTCAAAAATTCTCGAGTTAAATAATCAGGAAGAGAGTTTTCTTCTCCTTTTTTATATATAATATCAAAATCAAATGGGGCTAAATGAGCTTGCCACCTAGCAAACATTTGTTTGGAAACATCATGTTTAAAATCTTTATTAAACATAAATTTAGCTGCTTTACAATCAGTCTTAATAATAAATTTCTGATTATATAAATCATCTTGAAATTTTAAAACACATTTGACTATAGCTAAAATTTCTTTGGCTATAGTGGCGTAATTCTTTTGACTATTATTCCATTTACCAGAATAAAATCTTATCAAATAATCTTTATTATAAATAGGATCAATTTGTTTCAAAATACCTCCAAAACCAATATCTGAGGCATCTGTTTCAATAATTTTTTCCCACTTGGGATTTGCTAATGATAAGCAAGGTAAATATTTAACCTTATTTTTTATTTTTCTTACTGCATCTGTATGCTTATTATTCCAGGGAATAGGATTTTTCTTTAATCTATCATATAAGATAGCAGTATCTTCTACAAGATTTTTATAGTAAGGAGAGATATAATTTAGACTCCCTAAAAATCTTTGCAACTGAGTTTTATCAGTAATTTCATCAGGAAATTTTGAAGTAAATTCAATACTTCTATTAATAGGTATAATATTACCTTTTTCAATAAAATGTCCTAAAAATTTTATTTTTGTTTGGAAAAGTATCATTTTCGGTTTAGAAATAACTAATCCATTTTGAATTACTAAATTTTTAAATATATTTAAATGTTTAAAATGTATTTCAATATTTTTTGAAAATACTAAAATATCATCAATATATACAATTATAAACTCACTATAAGGGGTAAAAATATCATTCATTATTTTCTGAAATTCAGAAGGAGCATTTTTTAATCCAAATGGCATAACATTCCACTCATAATGTCCAAAAGGAACATTAAAGGCAGTTTTATACCTATCTGCAGGATTAATTTGAATCTGCCAAAATCCAGATTTTAAATCAAATTTTGAAAATATAACAGCATTATAAAGCCTATCAAGAAGATCCTTCTTGTTTGGAATTGGATGTCTAATCCATTTTAAAACCTTATTAAGAGGTTTATAATTTATAACTAATCTAGGTACTCCTCTTTCTTGTTCAGAATGTTTATTAACATAAAAAGCTGTGCAAGACCAAGCTGATTCAGATGGCTTAATGATATTTTTTTCTAAAAGAGATTTAATCTCATTTTTACATAATTCTAAATATTCAGAATTCATCTGACAAGGTCTAGCTTTAGTAGGAATTTTATCCTCTGTAAAACCATCTTCATAAGGAAGCGAAACAATATGTTTTTTCCTATTCCAAAAAGCATTTGGAAGATCATTACAAATGTCTATACACATTTGATTATGAATTAACTTAATCTTATCCTGTAATTTAGGATTTTTCAAACTATCTTCTATAGATAGAATATTAATTTCTTGTTTTAAGAAATTTAGCTGATTTTCTTTTGCTTTAATATTATCATAAATATTATGTAATATTTTTGTAAAAGGTTTAGTAATAAACTTTAGTACTATAGGTTCATTTTCATATGTGCCAATAATACCATTATTATCTACTTTAGTAAAAGGATAAATTTGATTTATAAAGGGGGATCCAAGTATAACTTGGTTAGAAATGTTTTTTACAAGTAAAAAACTTGTACAAATACATTTTTTATCAATACAAACATAAGCTTTTGGTAGTTTAAAACTAATATCAAGTTTTTGCCCACCAGCATGGGATAAAGAATGTGTTGTTTTTTGAAAATATCTAGTAGGAATTAATCCTTCTTGTACAACATTTAAATCTGCACCACTATCAATGAGTGCAATAAATTCTTTTGAATAAAAATCATCAATTAAAAGAGTAATTTTTACATACCATTTTTGTGAAATAAACATTTCAATATTATTAAGAAAACTTTCATCATTATTATCAGATATAATTATTTCATTTTTCCCTTCTAATTTATCAATTCTTTTTTCCAAAACATTATTATTTTGTTTAAGAATTTTAATTTCTTTTTTAAGATTATCAATTTCAATATTTAAATCACTTAAAGAAGTAGGAGTTTTATCCTTCTGTTTTTCTTTAAGCATTTGATAAACCTTGCTCATAAGATAAGGTTCATCTGAAACATATATAGAATTATTTTTTTCTTGTTGATTTCCAGTATCACTAGATGAACTTGGGATATTACCCACTTGATCTATTATTGAAGATCTCAAATTAGGATCTTTTATTAATTTTAATAAATCCATAATATTATTATGATCTAAGACATTTATCTCCAAATTTTTCATTTGAGATAAAAGTCTATAAATTTCATCTGTTTCATCAGGCTTATTATCCTGACATTTGCATTCATTAGCATCTGATAATTCTGAATCAGATATTACTGATTCTTGATCTAAAGCCTTTAGATTTTCAATATCAGATATTTCTGATATTTCTGAATCTAATTCAGATTTTGTAACCGATTCTGATTCTGAATCATCTGATTTTAACAATATTTTGGATATTATATCCTTGATATTATCATCAATTTGAAGATTATTAATCTTCTTTTTTACCCAACAATTTCTTGCATAATGACCAACCTTTTGGCATTTATGGCATATAATTAATTTATTTCTTTGTTTTTTTCTTTCTTCCCTTTCTTGCTTTCTATTAGCGTGTCTTTCTATTTTTCTTTTAGAAGCCTTTTTTCTTTTCCTATATTTAAGAAAATCATTTTTATCATATTTATTTTTATTCTTACTAGTTTTACTAGTACTAGACATATCCATGGCAAATTGTTCACAAAATTGACCTAATTGTTTTTTCTCAGACAAATTTTGTCTTTTTATTTGTCTGTTCAATTTTATTTCATTACATAAATTTAAACCTTCTTGAATACAAGTACCAATTAATTTACCATAAGTAAAACTATCATATGGAACATGAACATTATTACCTCTTAAATTATTTCTTACTCTTTCTGCAAATAAATAAGGTAATCCATCAATAAATTTTGATTTCCAATGAGAGCTATTACTCTCAGGGAGTTCCATTACTCTACTTAAAAATGTATCTTTATACCATCTAAAATCTGTAAGAGTTTTACACCTCAGATTTTGTAATAGTGTACGAATATGTTCACTATTATCAGAATATCTGCCAGTGAAATGTTCTATAATATTAATAATTAAAGTATAAACCGCATTTTCCACTGAAATATTATTCTCTTGTTTTATATTGTTGAGAATATAATCTCTATTTTCTTGGGTTAAATAATGATCCCACCAACCTTTAAGTTGGCCAGTAAAACCTGCAATAATCATTTTTGCAATATTTTTATCGGTATTACCATTATTCTTACAAACCGTAGAATACATAAGAATTCTATGAACAGTATTATAAATCTGTTTTTCAGTATAACCATCAATATTCCATTCATAAATATTTCTTCCACTATAGCTATTATTCAAAATATATTCTTGTTCTTCATTAAGAACATCCATAGGAGTTGGTCTTCTATAATAATAAAATCATTGATTAGGCTTATCAGCCCATTTTTCAATTTTGTTGATCTGATCATTAATAATCTGTTTATAATCAGATCTATTTTCAAAATCTTTTTGAAAATCATTTTCTAAAGTATTCAAGGATAATTTTGAAAATTTTTCTTCTAATAATTTTTCTAATTCTGTCAAAGATTCTAATTTAAAATCTTTTATCTCTGGTGGAAGTTGTATACTAGGAGTAGCAATCAACTCTTTTTCAAAATCAATTTTTGAAATCATTTTATCTTTTTTATTATTTATTAAAGAAATTACATTATCAACCTTATTATGAAGTGAAAGTATATGCTCTCCTAAAACATTAATAAATAAATTCATATAATTATTTTGTTTAATTAATAAATTTATATGACTACAAGTTACTTGTAAAACATCATTTTCAAATAATTTTGAAAAAGCAAGGAAATTACATATATTATTATCTTTTTCTATTTGAAAAGGTTCTTGAGGAGGAAAACCATTATTAATGATTTGTCCATTCATTAATCTATAATTTCTTTCTAAAACAGAAATATATTGATCTACATAAGTAGACATAAACCATGGAACAAATAAAATTAAAGTATTAGTCTCTTCACATTTTTTATAAAAAATTTCTTGTATAATTTGCTTTTCCATTTTATTGAAATTTTCAAAAAACCAATTTCTAAATGGTTCCCATTTGGGAAGTCTGAATTCTTCACTAATGATTTTTCTGGCTTCTGAACCAGGGCTAAAATCAATTTTTTGAGCTTTAAAATCCATAAATCAAGGAAAACTCATTTCAGACATTGTCTTCATGTGTCTACTATTGACACTCTTAACAATATTATCTTTGCCAATATGCAATTCATTTATTCTATCTTCTTCAGATATTACATCATCATTATTTCTCAAATTCTCTCTTATTAGAGAGGTAGAAGCTCTGGAAGGAGTTTCCACAGTATAATCAATAGGAGAAATATAAGATCTCATAGAGGATGATTTTAAAGATAGAGATCTATCTTTTATAAAATTATCAAACTGTATATTAACAGTTCCTTCAGAAGTTTGAAAAACATTCAATAATTTTGAAGAAATAGTTGGCTGTGGTTTTACAGCTTTTTCAATAATCCAATTTTCTGGAAACACAATTTCTTCCCATTTAATAGATCTTCTTGTCATAATATTAGATCTATTGAAATTTGTCTCAATCAAAATTGTTTCATTAACAGGCTTATCCTTTATTTTACAATGAGGATTCAAAGTAAATAAAGGTTTATAATATATTCTGTAACAAATACATATAACTTCAGAT